>CM057454.1:774996250-777687500 GCA_016271365.2 Neoceratodus forsteri
AAAATAAAATGCAGCAAAAGGCACAAGGCCCAAAAGCGCCCAATGCCACCTTTTGAGTTTCTGGCCAAAGTCCCATCTCAGCTGCCTGAGGGGGACTCTTCCTCAACAGTGGGAGGATGTCTGACAGTTCTACGACCAGTGGAAATCTATAACATCAGACAAATGAGTCCTCAGGATAATACACAAGGGGCACTCTCTCAATCTGTTGGAAACCCATCCGGATCATCCTCCCAAGCGACAGCCCAGGCTGTCTGCAACATAGTCAGACCTTCTTGCTTCCGAGGTACAAGGCCTTCTGAACAACACAGCAGTAGAAGTAGTTCCACTGGATCAATGAAACACAGGTTTCAAACAACGTGAAGTCTTGCTATATTCTGACATATGCAGTGAGTCCTAACCTTCAAACTGCCCCGGAGATGAAAAAGTTAAACTTTCCATGCCAGGCATGGAACGTTGAGCTCAAGCTCGGTTGAGACTCTGTCTGTTGTTCTTCAAACTCAAACCATCAGATTCTTTACTCCGCCTCACTGAACAGTCGCTCCGGAAATTTCACCTTCTGCTCGGTTCATTTTGTCGGTTAAAGTACCGTTTTCTCGGTTTTCGACCGAAATTAAACCGTAACCTGTCGGTTCAGTCTCTGTCTGTGGTATTTGTGAGTACTAGATAGGTTATATTTTACTCTATTCTGTGTGGAACTTGTAAACGGTTCATCGGTTCGGTTTGAACCGATCAAGTTGTTTAAAAAATCTTAAATTGTACTTAGAGTGTGGTTACCGGTTCTTATCGGTTCTAAAAAAACGGATTTTATTACGTTTTTTTCCACGACCCGTGACACGGTTGGGAACTGATAAGTGGGTCTTGCCTGGCGGATTGCCATAAAAGGGTAAGTTTGGATAGGACTGGCACGATGTCTGAGAAACCCAAAAGGAAAACTGGGCCCAGTGGGTTTCAACACTGTAGTGTGTGTGGGGAAGTCTTTGCCAAGGCTGATCCCCACACCACCTGTGTTTATTGTCTGGGGTTTGACCACCTCAATGCAGACTGCCAGATTTGTAAAAATTTTCCTGCAGCTACCCTGGAAAAGAGAGTTGGTAGGCTCAGGGAAAGGGAGGCCAAAAAGTCCGCTGAACCGGATGGCCAGACCGGTTCGGTTCAAACCGAACCAGAAAGAGTGCCCTCTGACCAGGGCGAGACTTCTTCGGGCAAAAGGAGATCCGACTCTGAGGAGTGGGTTCCAGCAAAAAGGACTAGAAAATCAGCTGGTGTGGAGCCAAAACTTTCCTCTCCAACCGCTGAAGAAATAGCCAAAGCGATCAAAATTGTCCAGTCGCTTTCCCCAGTTCCAACCGAACCGGCACCATCAGGTTGGCGCTCGGTTCGGCCGGTTCCACTGGTTCAAGAGTATGATTTAGAGGAGTATTATGAACTGGAGGAGGGGGAAGAGGAGTATGAGGAGAGTGAATGTGGATTTGAAAGTCTGATGTGCCCATTGACGGACATCTCCCCAGACAGACCTTCAGAGTGTCTCCTAGGCTTTCTGAGTCCCCTCTCATTTTATGTTTTATAAAAAGTGGCTGAAACCCTCCAGCTCCCTATGGAGGAAGCTGTGGATGATCAAGAGGAGCCTGACTTTGTAGAAATGATGGATATCCCAGAGTCTAGGAGGCTGTCTATTCCCTTGCATAAATCTTTTGGGAAACAGACATTTAAAATTCTAAAAACTCCTAACACTATACCTCCTGTGGATAAGAAAATGGATAAGAGGTACACATTGTCAGGCTCTGACACAGAGTTCCTTGTACAACAATGCAGCCATGTTGGGGTAGTGCAGGCTGCAGCCTGTGACAAGGCAAATATTCCCTTGGCTTCACACCCCCTAGACAAGGACTCCAGGAGGATTGATGCCATGGCAAAGAAACAGTACATGGCAGCATCCTTGGGACTCAGACAGGCGAATTATATGGCTTATGTGGCTAGATATCAGAAATCCAGATGGGACACTGTCATGGCTTTAGCAAAACAGGTCCCTGGCCAGCTTGCCAAGGAGCTGGAGCAGGTGGCTGCTGATGGTATTAAGGCATCCAAGGTGCAATTCCATGCTGCAGTGGACTCAAAGGATGTGTCATCAAGAGTCATGGCTACATTTGTGGCACTTCGAAGAATGGCTTGGCTCAGATGTACTAGCCTGTCACAGGATACCCAGACTAAGGCCATGGATTTTCCTGTTGTGGGTAATTCTCTGTTTGGGGAGCAGACAGAGAATTATATGAAGAAATGGATGAGTATAGTACCACCTATAGGAGTGCACAGGCCAAGGAAAGGCAGGCCACTCCTCAAAGGCAGCTTCCCAGGGGCAGGGCAGGCCTTTTCATAGGCCTTTTATCAAGCCCAGGCCTCCTCTTCTGCTTATGCCCAGAGGGGGTTCTTTAGAGGGAGAGGCAGATGGGGTACAAGCAGACCTGCTTCCACCCCTCAGCCCAAAGCCCCTGCCAAGCAGGCACCCTGATGGAGTTGCCAGGGCCGATTCTCAGCTTCTTGTAGGGGGCAGGCTGGCTTACTTTGTCCAGGACTGGGAGTCTCTGACATTAGACAAATGGGTCCTGGAAGTAGTAAGCCAGGGACTGTTTCTCAGCTTCAGAAAGTTTCCAAAGATGAGAACCAGATCCTTTCCACCTGCAAATCCGTCAGAGGCAGTTGCCTTAGAAGCAGAGGTCTCTTCCCTCCTAGCTCTCAGAGCTGTGGAAAGGGTTCCGCCCCTACACCAGGGCAAAGGATTGTATTCCAGGTACTTCCTTATCCCAAAAAAGACAGGAGAATGGCGGCCCATCCTGGATCTCAGATACTTAAACAAGCACCTTTTAAAACCAAAATTCAAAATGGTGACTCTGGGAATTATTCTACCCTCTCTAAGGCCAGGGGACTGGCTAGTGTCCCTGGACCTCAAGAATGCCTACTTCCATATTCTCATCAGAAGCTCCCATCGAAAGTACCTCAGGTTCGAGCTGCCCTCAGGCCATTACCAGTTCAGAGCAATGCCCTTTGGCCTCACCTCTGCTCCAAGGGTATTCACAAAATGCCTGGCCGTAGTAGTTGCTTCTCTAAGAAGGCAGAAAATTGCCATCTTCCCTTACCTGGACGGCTGGCTCATAGTAGGCCAGTCCCCAGACCAAGTCAAGTTACACTTACAGATAACTCAGCAACTGCTGACTTCTTTGGGTTTCCTTCTAAATCTTCCAATGTCAGTTCTAGAGCCTGTCCAGCTCCTCACCTTCATAGGCGCAGAGCTAGACACACAGAAGGCCAGAGCCTTCCTTCCCCTGGACAAGGCAAGGACCCTGGTCTCTCTGGCCTCCTCTTTCACCCTGCAGGTATCTCGACTAGCAAGGCATTTTCTACAGCTCTTCGGGCACATGGCTGCTTCTACAGCAGTAGTGCAGGGAGCAAGATTTCAGATGAGGGACATTCAGTTCCATTTGAGAGCCTTTTGGTCTCAAAGGAAGGACCTCTGACCAAATTGATCCCAGTAGCTCGAACCCTGATCCAGGCCCTACACTGGTGGCAGGATCAGAACAACCTGAGACAAGGGGTTCCCTTTGTCCTCAGTCTCACTCTTTAATCCTTACTACAGATGCCTCCCTCTTGGGATGGGGGCTCACACACGACCTCACCACCCAGGGTTGTGGTCCCTCAGGAATCTCTGCTCCACATCAATCTGTTGGAACTCAGAGCAGTATTTCTAGCACTTCAAGCTTTTTCCAAATCTGTTCAGAACAAAGTTGTACAGGTCAGAACAGACAACACCACCACAATGTGGTACATCAACAAGCAAGGAGGCACTTGGTGTATGGCCTTGTGCACCGAAGCAATGAAGTTGTGGTCTTTGGCTTACTCCCTGAACACCTCCCTCATGGCAGTTCACCTCCCAGGCAAGGACAATGTCCTGGCAGATGCTCTTAGCAGGATTTCCCAGGGCCATCACGAATGGTCACTGGACCCCCTGGTCTTGGAGGTGATATTTTCCAGATGGGGCACCCCACAGATAGATCTTTTTGCAGCCCCAGACAATCACCAACTTCCCCTTTTTGCTGCAGGCCCCAGTGTTGAGCTCAGTCCCCTGGATGCCTTAATTCTCAGTTGGGAAGGAAGTTTCTCTATGCTTTCCCCCCCTTCCCTCTCCTGTTCAAAGTGCTAGTCAAAATCAGATCTCAACCCTGCAAAATGATCCTGATTGCTCCGGACTGGGCCAGACAGCCCTGGTATCCACTCCTACTGTCCTTAGCAGTCCATCTTCCCCTGTGTCTTCCCAGGAATTACAACCTGTTAACCTAAGCTCAGGGGAGGGTTTGGTACCCGAACCTCAAATCTCTCAATCTCAAGGCCTGGCTCTTGAAGAGTTAGAGTTTGCTGATTTACACCTTTCCCAAGGAGTAATGGATATCCTGAAGGCTTCTAGAAAACCTTCCACCAGGGCTACTTATAATTCCAAATGGAAAAGATTTTCCATATGGTGCTCTGGTAAGCATATTTTCCCAGAATCTGCTGATCTACCCACAGTCCTTGATTATATGGTCCATTTAAATAGCTTGGGGCTGAGGCCAGCTACACTGAAGGTGCATCTGGAAGCTGTGTCTGCTTTTATTTCAGCAGGTAAGCCCTCTTCTCTTTCAGCTCACTCTATATTCTCCAAGTTTTTTAAGGGATTGCTTCACACCAACCCTCCATTCAGGGACCCTGCCCCTGCCTGGGACCTTAATGTTTGCATTGCTCAGCTTATGCAACCCCCTTTTGAGCCTTTGTCTTCAGCAGACCTTAAGTACTTGACTTGGAAGACTGTGTTTCTGGTAGCCATCACTTCTGCCAGATGCATAAGTGAATTACAAGCCTTGTCAGTGGAGCCTGATTTTATCTCCTTTCATAGAGATAAGGTGGTCCTCAGGACTAACAGGAAGTTCTTGCCTAAGGTGGTTTCAGATTTCCACCTTAATCAATCTATGTCTCTTCCAGTGTACTTCACTGACCATTCCTCCTCTGGCGAGAGGAGGCTACACAGTTTAGATGTGAAAAGAGCCCTTAGTTACTACATAGAGTGTACCGAGGGTCACAGGTTTGACTACCTCCAACTGTTCCTCACTTATGGTGAGGTTGGTAAAGGGAAACCTGCCACTAAAAGATCCATTGCCAGGTGGATTGTCTCTTGTATCCAATTTTGCTATGAAAAGCTGGGTAAGGTTCCTCCCTCAGGCCTGAGGGCTGACTCTACCAGAGGTGCAGCTGCTTCCCTGGCTGCTGCCAGGGACATCCCTATTCTAGAGATATGTCAAGCAGCTACCTGGAAAACAGTTCACACTTTTAGCAAGCATTACTCCTGGACATCCAGGCTAGGAGTGATGCTCGGTTTAGCACAACTGTGCTTCAAAGCCTATTTCTAAGTAGGTTCTGTCCTCCTCCATGGAGGTACTGCTTTGTAGTCTGCATTTGTCAGAATATAGCAAGACTTCATGTTGTTTGAAGAAAAAATTATTCACCTTAGTAATGTTGTTTCTTCTAATGGAGTCTTGCTATATTCTGACCTCCCTGCCTGCCCCTCTCAGAACCTTTGTTTTGGGATGTGGGTGGGCAGTGCAATCAGCACTTAGTAGATGCCCACCTGTTGTTTCACCTTCTCTTCTTGGGGTGAGTTGGTATTATGTTTTTCATTTTTGGGTCTCCTGACTTGAGTCTTTGTTTTGGGACCAAAAAAATGTGTTTTATGTTTGATAGCCAGTTGGCTAATGTAGGTTTACAGCTTCCACACAGGACCTTAGTGAGTTTAGCTCATAAAGATCTGACGGTTTGAGTTTGAAGAACAACAGACAGAGTTTCAACCGAGCTCGAGCTCAGCATTCCATACCTGGCATGGAAAATTTAACTTTTTCATCTCCGGGGCAGTTCGAAGGTTGGGACTCACTGCATATGTCAGAATATAGCAAGACTCCATTAGAAGAAACAACATTACTAAGGTGAGTAATTTTTTCTTCTACTCCCAATACTTTCTGGACCCAAAGAAAACTGGCAGCATGCTTCCTATTCTGGATCTCAGAAAGTTAAAGAAATTCCTGCACAAGGTAAAGTTCAAGATGATATCACTCGGTACCCTGCTGCCCTTGATTCATCAATATGATTGGCTAGCCTCCCTGGACATGCAGGATGCCTACCAGCACATTCTTATACACCCAAATCACCACAAATGCCTGAGGTTCGTGGCATTGGGTCAGCACTATCAATTCAGAGTCATGCCCTTTGGGCTATCCTCAGCGCCTCAAGTTTTTACAAAGTGTTGTGCAGTCCTCATGGTACATCTAAGAAAAATCAGAATCCAAGTATTCCCGTATCTGGACGACTGGCTTCTAGCAAGCCCTTCCAGGCAAGAGACTCTGGAGTCCATGGCCATGGCTTCAGACTTCCTCACATCCATGGGAGTCCTACTGAACCTTAAGAAGTCACAGTTGCAGCCCTCCCAGAAGCTCCTTTTCATAGGAACTCTTCTGGACACTTCTTGTGCTAAAGCTTTACTTCCAGAAGACAGAAGGAGTGATATCTTACAGATGGCCTGATTCATCAGAGAACATAGCTCAGGACGAGCTCTGTCGATGCAACGTATACTGGGCCTCATGGCATCCTCGGTGGTCACTGTACCTTTGGCTCATCTTCACATGAGAACCTCTCAGTGGATGCTCAGTACTCAGTGGTCCCAAACCACTCACCCTCAGTCTTTTCTTATCAAGGTGGCAGAACCTTTGAAGAGATCACTCACCTGGTGGTCTCAGGAGGATAACCTTCTGAAAGAATATCCCTTCACCCCTCTGGATCATCAGATCTCCATTACCACGGATGCGTCCCTGATGGGTTGGGGAGCTCACTGCCAGGATCTCCACACCCAGGGTACGTGGACTCAGGACAAGTCCCAACTTCACATAAATGTCCTGGAAATGAGAGCCGTCCTCTGTGCAGTCTGAGCTTTGAAGGACATACTCTGTCACAAGAACATTCTCCTTCAAACAGACAACAAGGCAGTGATGTACTACATCAACAAACAGGGTGGTGCACATTCTTACCCATTATGCAGGGAAGCAATAAGAGTCTGGGAATGGTGCTTGGAGAACAAAGCTCAGATTCAGGTGGTTTACGTGCCAGGAGTACAAAATGAGCTGGCAGACAATCTCAGCAGAATGGAGACAGATCCTTACGAGTGGTCTCTTGACTTAACTGTCATTCAGTCACTCTTCAAAGAGTGGGGAACTCCAGACCTGGACCTTTTTTTGTCCCCACTCAACGCAAAACTGCCTCTCTTCTGCTCCAAAAATCCAGGACCTGGCATTTTTTGTCAGGATGCATTCAAACTGCAGTGGACAAAATGCTTTCTATTCGCATTTCCTCCTCTTCCCCTAACTCAGAGGGTACTGCTCAAATTGGAGACTCAGAGGGGCAGAATGATTCTCATTGCCCCATTCTGGCCTTGTCAGATCTGGTTTCCTCTAATCAACAGACTGTTGGAAAGCTCCCCAAAACCGCTTCCCCTTCAGACAAACCTTCTAACCCAGGGCCCTGTGGTCCATCCCAACCTGAGGTTGCTTCACCTTCGTGCTTGGCTTCTGAGGAGATAGAGGTGAATAGGATTAATGTTTCTCATAGAATTTCAGATATTCCTTTGACTGTGCGCAAGCCGGACACCAGAAAAACCTACACAGCTCAATGGAAGCGCTTCTCTATGTGGTGTGCAAAATCCTCTTGAAATCCTTTTTCCTGCCCACTGAATAAAGTCTTGGAGTATCTCTTAGACCTCTCAAACACAGGTCTGCAATACTCCACAGTCAAAGTTCATCTTTGTGCCATTTCGGCATATCATGAGCCGGTACTCTCCATGCCGCTGGCTCAGCTGCCCATAGTTAAGAAGTTTCTTAAAGGGATTCTGCATACTAGACCTCCTATTAGATGTCCAGTTGCTGCCTGGGACATTAACCTTGTGCTAGACATGCTCACTTATAAACCTTTCAAGCCTCTAGCTACTTGCGAGTTGAAATTCCTCACTTGGAAAACGGCCTTCCTGGTGGCCATTACTTCTGCTTGTAGGGTTTCTGAAATACACGCATTGGTCACAGACCCCCTATATACTGTATTTCACAAAAACAAAGTAGTTCTTAGGACTCATCATACGTTCCTGCCTAAGGTTGTCTCAGAATTCTATCTGAATCAACCTCTAGTCCTTCCTACCTACTTTGCAAACTTCCAGAATGAAAGGGAGCGTACCCTTCATTCCCTGGATGTAAAAAGAGCATTGCAGTTCTATCTCAATAGAACAAAAGAAATTTGCAAGGCTCAACAAATGTTCATTTCCTTCAGCATGACCCGGCTGGATCAACCTGTTGCTATCAGGTGCATTTCAGCGTGGCTGATGGCATGCCTTCGCCACTGCTATTCTATGCCACAGGTCAAGTTAGAAGGTAGAGTGTACGCTCACTCTACCAGAGCATTTGCGGCATCTCTGGTGGAAATCCGTAATGTCCCCATTGCAGATATTTGCAATGCGGCCACCTGCAGCTCTGTGTATACATTTGTTAAGCACTATTCCTTGGATGTCCGTGCCAGACGACATCAGTCATTTGGCTGGACAATTCTTAACAGACTTCTGTCCTAAGAAAGTGAGCTTCTTTCTCTTCTGCCACTTGCCTCCGGGGATTATTTAGCTTGGTACTCTCCCATCAGTGTGAATGAGTGGTGGAGACTTTATGTCTAGGAAGATATGGAAATTACGTAGCTACCATAATTCTTGATCTTCTTGGACGAAGTCTCCACCACTCATTCATACGCCCACCCACCATCCCTCGAGCTCACTTCTCTATTTCTGGTCTTCACTCCCTCAGTGGCTGGGCTGTGAAGACTTTGTTGTTGACCCATTTTACACGATTCATTCGGACTATCTTATGTCCAGTTTTTAGGTTAGTCCTCTCAAGGTTAGTTTTGTTGCACTTCTCAGAAGAAAAGGTACTGAGGCGGTTGGAGGGTCGATGCCGAGATAGTCTGTACCAAACTCGCCTGGCTCGCGGTACCACTTCCTCGTGGCTCCATCTCGGTGCCGGCCCTCCTGAAAAAGTTTGCTCACGATGGGTCCTAGCACCTCCGGCGTACTCCCATCAGTGTGAATGAGTGGTGGAGACTTCGTCTAAGAAGATCAAGAATTACAGTAGGTACGTAATTTCCATTTTTCTGTACTCCATAGTATTAAGATAGGCTCAGGTTAGCCTGATAAGCAAATCCTGCATAGCTGTCTGCTGTTATAAGAAAGCATTGGCTGCATTATGCTCTATTGGGGGTTGGGGTTTGTGAATTACAGAAGTGCATACTCCCCAATGAGGTCACGCGAAGGATAGTGTAACTCTCCTCCTGTAATAACGTTGTGAATGATGTATCACTCTGTGGTGATTGTGCCTATCATGAGTAGAATTTTGTTTGTAAAATTGATAACATTTTAATGAAACAAAGTTAAAAAAAAAAAAGAATGGATTACCCAAGACTTAATTATTAATATGCAAGAAAGAGAGCGAGGTGCACTTATATTAAACTACACACTCCCACATCTCTCTTGAAAAACAAATAACTTAGAAATAGATGCAAACAACTTGCGAGGTGGACTAAATTGGAATAGTTTTTGCAGCACCAGTTTCCCTGGTAGAACAAAAAAAAAAAAAGCAAGAAAACTGATATATTCTTAATAAGCTGCTTGGCAGATCCAATAAAACTCAAGTGCCATTGCTGACAATAAACAAAGGTGATCTGATGGATCAAAGGAGTGTTGCCTCAGAACTTAATAGAGGTTTTTTCAGATGTACCCAAACTAGCTCCCCTTGTTGCTCCCTTGGCTAATGATTTTATGGAACTAGTTGGAGATTCGGCTTATTGTAAATTTGTGCTTGAAATATTAACACTGGAGCTGACTTTTGAGTATTTGAAGTGAATGAATCTGAGGTCATGTATGGGTGATGATAATACTGACTTGTGTCTCTTTGCTGTAGTTCTGGACTTAATGGTTTATCCCCCAAATATTTTATTTAACCATTCCCTGAAATTTTCTCTGATTTCACAGTCTTGGAAGCAAGTGATAACTGTACTATTCTATAAATCTAGAGATCATACTTTGTCAAAGAACTATTGCCCTGTCTCCCTCCTCGCTTCTCAAAGAACTATTGCCCTGTCTCTCTCTTCGCTTCACTGTTCTAGGTCCTTGAAAGGATTGCTGATGGCCAAGTAAAGGATTATCTGGATACTAGGAATATATCAGTTGCTTTCCAGCATGGCTTTAGGGAGAATTACAGTACCCTCACAGCCATGCTGGAGGTCCCAAATGTTCTCCATCAGACCTTGGAGAGTGGTAGCTAGGTGGGAGCCTTATTTCTTAATTTATCAAAGGCATTTAATCTTGTAGATCATGATCACCTACTTGCAAGGCTTTCGAATCTTAGCTTTTCATCTGCAACTGTTAGTTTTAACATTACTTAACTAACGGAAGGCAATCAGTCTTTCTTGGTACTGTAATGTCCTCCTGACTGACATTAAAATGGGTTGATCTTCAAGGATATCTCTTGCAGCAGGTCACACCTTAGGAACTGTAGCCATCAGGCACCAGGACCACATGGAAACATTTTTGTTAGCAGTCTATCTGAGGCAGCCCACAGCAGCGTCATCACTTCGACGCTTATATAGCCCTCCTCAGTTCGTTTTCCGCCATCGACCATCGCACTTCGGACTCCACGGAGCACCATTTCTTCAGTCAACTGCTATTTTTCTAGAACCTACCAATTTTTTTTTCTCACTCTAGTTCTTCGATCACTTTATTTTTTAAGTGATTTCGCTGCTTCTTCAAACCCCTGGAAATCTTACTGTATTCTGACAATTGCAGTATAGTCCCACCATAGGACTGCCCTGGAGCCTAAATGGTTAATAGAACCTATGCTAATGATGGAATGTTAGGCTTGAGCTCAGTTCTCAAACCACTGTCCCTGGTTGCACTTCCTACAACCGTCAGATTCTTTACTCCGCTTGCCTCACTAAGACGTCTCCGGAGAGCACTCCTTCACTTCAACCGAAGAAAGTTATTTTTCTTGGTTTAAATCTTAGTTTATTTTTTCTTGATTTTTGAAGCACTGTCCTTGGTTCACAGGTAGAATTAGTTAGATAGTGTTAGTTTTGGTAAGTTTTATCGGTTCCTCCACGGTTCTCCCAACCGGAAAGGAACTGATACTTTCATTTGATTTAATTTTACTTATTTTAACATTGGTACCATCTGGTAAAGCAGTTTAGTTATTTAAAACTTGTTGGTAAATTTTACCGAGGTAATTCTTGGTTCATTTCAGTTCTAACCAACCGATAAATGTGACAGCCTAAGAAACGAACAAGCCCCACAGGTTTCCAACATTGTACAGAGTGTGGGGAACCGTTCGCTAAAGCAGATCCACATTTGATTTGTGTTATTTGTTTGGGGTTTGACCACCTCAAGGAGGACTGTGAAATTTGTAAAAAAATTCCCTCAGTCGACGCGTGACAGGTGGCTTAAACAACTGCAGGAGAAAATGGCTGAGACACTCAAAAGGAACCAGCAGACCAGCCCTCTGACAAGGATGACTCCTCAACTACGAAAAAGAGACCTGCTGAACCGGTCACTAACCTGGCAAAATTCAGGCAAAAGGATAAAGAAATAAAAACACAGTGGTTGAACCACAACCGAAGGCATCAGTTCCAACTGCTGAGGAAATAGTGAATGCTATTCATATAATTCAGTCTCTTCAGGGCAGTCCAGTTTTGGTTGAGAAACAACCGCATCTGTCTACCACAAGTTCTGCTTCAGTTCCCAGTTTAGTGGAACCTGAATTAGACACTTATGGAGAGGAATATGAAGAGGAAGCTGATGATGACGAAGAGGACTTTGGGGAGCCCATTGAACCGGATATCTCCCCAGATCCTCACAGACCTGATTCCCCTGATAAGGGAACCAAAGATTTTACATCTTATTTCCAATTTATCAGACAGGTTGCTCAGTCTTTGGATCTTCCCACTCAAGAATCCACTGATGAGGAGGAAGAACAAGATTACACAGAGATGATGGATGTGCCAACCTCTAAAAGGGTTTTGTTGCCCATCCATAAATCCCTAAAGAAACAGGTCATGAAGGTATTGCATACCCCCACTTCCATTCCACCCCTGGAAAGAAAAGTGGATAAGAAGTACTGGGTGGCTAAGGGTGCAGCAGAGTTCTTGTTTGGGCATCCCAGCCACAAGGGAGTGGTACAGGTTACAGCCTGTGATAAGGCTGGCATCCCCTTGTCATCACACCCTCCCGATAAAGACTCCAGGAAAATAGACTCCATTGCTAAGAAACAGTATTTGGGATCTTCTCTTGCAATAAGGCAGACCTCTTGTATGGCCTATGTTGTGAGGTATCAGAGGACTTTATGGGACACTGTGATGGAAATCACAAAGTCTATTCCAGCCCCTATGGCAGCAGAGTTAGTAGAAGCTGCAAAAAGGGGCATAGAGGCATCTAAAGTGTAATTTCATATGGCAGTGGACAGTAATGAAACTTCTGCCAGATAAATGGCCTCTTCCATATCTTTAAGAATATTTTCCTGGCTCTAACCAGACTCAGGACACCCAGTCTAAAGCAATGGATTTGCCCTGTGAGCCTCTGTCTCTTTTTGGTGAGCAGACAGAGGCTTACATGAAGAAAATGGCTGAGTATAAAATGGCTTATTAAAGTGCTTCTGTTAAAGAGAAGCCCTCTACACCCCATAAGCAGCAAGCCAGGGGTCACAGAGGCAGGCCTTATAAGCCATTCTTTCAGCCCCAAGCTTACCCCTAGTACCAGTAGTACCAGCAGTAGAAGGGCTACTTTAGAGGCAGGGGCAGAAGGGGTGGCAACCGGATAGCCCCCTAGCACTTAGTCAGCTTTCCAACCTAAGTAGACACCCTGAGAGGTCTGCTTGGGTCACCTCCCAGTACAAGTAGGAGGCAGGTTGGCCTGCTACCTCCAGGAATGAAAATCCATTGCCACAGACAAGTGGGTTCTGTAGGTAGTGGGCCAAGGTCTGCATCTCAGTTTCAAATTAAAACCAAGGCTGAGGGCAAATGTTTTTTGACCTTCCTCACCAGCAGAGACCCTGTTGCTAGAGAAGGAAGTATTAAACCTCCTATCCCTAGGGGCAATAGAGCCAGTTCCCCTGCAACAGAGGGAGAAAGGCCTCTATTCAAGGTACTTCCTCACTATAAAGAAAACAGGGGAGTGACGACCCATATTGGATCTGAGACCTCTAAACAAGCATTTACTGAAACCAAAATTCAAAATGGTCACTCTGTCTAAAATTCTGCCCATTTTAAAGCAAGGGGATTGGTTGGCATCCCTAGACCTCAAGGATGCATATGTCTACCCAGTGAGACAGTCACACAGGAAATTTCTCAGGTTCAGACTGCCCTCAGGCCATTACCAGTTCAAAGCAATGCCTTTCGGGTCTCACTTCTGCTTTAAGGGTGTTCTTAAAATGTCTGGCTGTAGGTGTGGCACATCTAAGGAGACAAGGTGTGTCAGTATTTCCCTACCTAGACGACTGGTCAGTTGTAAGGCAAACTCCTCAACAGGTCAAGCAGTCCTTGGTACTCACACAGGGTCAGCTGTAGTCCCTGGGGTTTCTGATAAATCAGAAAAAGTCAGTACTGCAACTAGTGCAGCTCCTAGAATTCATAGGGGCTCAACTGGATTCAGTGAAAGAAAAAGCTTTTCTTCCACAGGAAAGGGTAAGCAACTTGGTAAAGTTGGCAAGCTCTTTCAAACCTTGTAGTCTCAGGCCTGCCAGGCACTTTCTACAATTGTTGGGCCACATGGCAGCATCAACAGCTATAGTGCTAGGCGCAAGGTTTCAGATGAGAGATTCAGTATCATCTAAGACAATACTGGTTCCAGAAGAAAGATTCATTGTCAAAGCTGGTCCCAGTAACCCAAAACTTCATGCAGGCTCTGCAGTGGTAGCTAGAAGAAGAGAACCTCAGACAGGGAGCTCCCTTCCTGCAAGTACAGCCCTCCCATGTGCTTACCACAGATGCATCTCTCCTAGGGTGGGGAACACACCTAGAGGAGCATACTGTCCACGGTTCGTGGTTCAAGCAAGAGTCCCTGCTTCAAATCAGTCTGCTGGAACTCAGGGCTGTCTTGTTAGCATTGCAGGCATTTGCCAGCATGCTTCAGGGGAATGTGGTACAGGTCAGAACAGACAGCACAACCACAGTGTACTACATCAATAAACAAGGAGGCACAAAGTCCACTTCTCTGTGCACAGAGGCCATGAGAATATGGACTATGGCTTATTCACTAAATATCCATTTGTCAGCTGTCCATCTGCCAGGCAAAAACAATGTTTTGGCAGATGCATTGAGCAGAATACATCAGAGCCACCACGAATGGTCTCTGAATAGTCAAGTACTACAAGTGGTATTCAGAAGGTGGGGGACTCTAGAGATAGACCTCTTCACCTCACCAGACAACCACCAGCTCCCAAGATATTGCTGCAGGCCACCAGTGACAGGTTCAGTGCCACTGGATGCACTGGTTCTGGACTGGACAGGGACATTTCTGTATGCCTTCCCTCCATTTCCCTTGTTACTAAGGGCTCTGGTCAAGCAGATCCCAGTCTGCCACAATGATTCTAATTACTCCAGATTGGGCCAGGCAACCTTGGTACTCCATGGCACTGGATCTGTCAATAGCCAGGCCGATCAGCCTTCCCAGGAAGCACAACCTATTGACTTCATCTCAGGACATGATCCTGTATCTGAACCTGCGGTCCCTCAGGCTCAAGGCCTGGTTCTTGAGGACCTGGAGTATGCCAGTCTGCATCTCTCAGAAAGTGTCATGGTGGTCCTCAGGGTTTCTAGAAAACCTTCTACCAGAAAGATTTATTCTTTCAAGTGGAAAAGATTTTCTATTTGGTGTCATAATAAAAACCTGAACCATAATCAGGCAGGATTACCTGTGGTTCTGGATTACCTTACTCATCTTCACTCTCTCTAGGCTTAATGCCCTCCACATTAAAGGTGCATTCAGCTACAGTTTCCGCTTACCTTTCAGCAGGTAAGACATCATCCTTGGCATCTAACCCTGTGTTCAGGAGATTCTTTAAGGGACTGATGCACTTGCACCCACCTCACAGAATTCCCACTCCAGTATGGGATCTTAATATTTGCATAACACAGCTTATGCAACCACCCTTCGAACCCATGGCAACAGCTGATCTCAAGTATGTGACTTGGAAGACTGTGTTCCTGGTTGCCATTACCTCTGTCAGGAGGATCAGTGAACTCCAGGCCTTGTCCATGGAGCCTGATTATGTGGCATTCCATAGGGACAAAGTGGTCCTTAGGACAAATAATAAATTCCTCCCAAAGGTGGTTTCAGATTTTCACATTAATCAGTCCATCACACTTCCAGTCTTCTTTACTGACCATTCTATGTAAACGTAGACTGCATAGCTTGGATGTTAAAAGAGCTATAACCTACTACCTGGAACATACAAAAAGTCATAGATGGGATAAAACACATCTCTTTTTAACTTATGGGGAAGTGGGACAAGGCAAACCAGTCACTAAGAGATCCATAGCAAGATGGATTATGGCATGTATCCAGTTCTGTTATGGCAAAATGGGCATTCTTAGAATGGCAGAGCAAGGGAAGATACTGTTGATGGGAGATCTGAATATGCCAGATGTTAACTGGAGCACATTTGCTGCAGCCACATCCAAGAGCAGGGCCATTCTTGACACCCTACAGGTGGCAGGCATTAGACAGCTAGTTTCGGAACCCACTCGTGAGGGAGCAATCTTAGACCTCGTACTCTCAAACGGGGGCAGTGAGAGGATTTCAGATCTAGAAGTGGTTGCCATCTGGGACAAGTGACCATCAAACAGTGTGGTTCACGTTAAACTCAGCTACAGAGTCAAGCCATACAAAAGTGAGGTACTGGACTTTAGGAGGGCTGACTTTGGCAAGATGGGAGAGTGCCTCAGAAAAGCACTAGCAAACAGGCTAGAAGGAGTGTGGAGCAACAATGGGAATTATCAAAACTGCCATCACAGAGCAACAAGCCTTTGTGTGAAGCAAATAAACAAATCAAAATGAAAGAAAAGCCATTATGGTTCTCAAGAGAGGTGGCTGTGAAAGTCAGGAAGAAAAAGATAGCATTCCGAAGTATAAGGAAACACAGAAGGAGCAGGACAGAAAGCTGTACCAGTTAAGGCAGAAAGAAGCAGGGAGGGAAGTCAGAATAGCAAAGGCCCAAACTGAGGAAAAGATAGCCAACTCAGTTAAGAAGGGGGATAAAACCTTTTATAGGTACATCAGCGAGCGTAGAAAGACAAAGGGAGGGATAGTGAGGCTGAATAGAATGAACGGTGGGTGGGCAGAGGGGGACAGTGAAAAAGCAGGAATACTGAACGAATATTTCTGCTCAGTATTCACAAAAGAGGAGGGGGAAGTGCCTAATCAATTAACAGAAGCACTCTTGATAGGGGGTGATCCCAGTCCTTTCACAGAAGAAAGGTTCTGCAAGAACTCCTAAAACTGAAGGTGGACAAAGCAATGGGTCCTGATGGAATTCACCCAGAATTCTAAAAGAATTAAGGAAGGAACTAGTGAAACCACTGGCTACTCTTTTAATAAATCATGGGAGGATGGTGTGGTACCGAGGACTGGAGGAAGGCGGATGTGATTCCCTTCACAAAAGTGGGACCAAGACAGAGGCAGGAAACTACAGACCTGTCAGTCTGACCTCTGTGGTAGGGAAAGTGATGGAGTCACTTCGAAGGAAAGAATAGTTGAGTACCTAGAGGTCAGTGGAGCACAGGATCCAAGGCAGCATGGGTTCACAGTGGAAGGTCATGTCAGGCAGATCTAATAGATTTCTTTGACTGGGTGACCAAAGTAGTAGACCAGGGAGGGGCTGTGGACATGGCCTACCTAGACTTTAGCAAGGCATTTGACACAGTCCCACACAAAGATTATTAGTCAAATTAACCAGCCTGGGAGTGGGTCCCAGGGTGGTAGCCTGTAAAACATTGGCTGGACAACAGGACACAGAAGGTAATTGTAAATGGAGTCCACTCTGAAGAAAGGGCGGTTACTAGGTAAATCAAGAGGGTTCAGTATGGGTCCAGTCCTATTTAATGTCTTCATCAGTGACATTGCAGAGGACTGGAAGGAAAAGTATGCCTTTTGCAGATGACACAAAGATCTGCAACAGGGTTGATACACAAGGAGGCGTGGAAAGGATGAAAAGGGACTTGGCAAGGTTGGAGGAATGGTCAGACGTATGGCAGCTAGGATTCAATGCAAAAAGTGCAAAATAATGCACTGGGAAACAAGAACCAGGGGAAGAATACACAATGGGTGGGGAGGTAGTAACAACAACAAAACAGGAAAGGACCTGGGGTAATCATATCAGATGACCTTAAGGTTAGCAAGCAATGTGAGAAGGCCGGGTAGGGAGGGCGGGGGTATACTGGGATGTATAGGGAGAGGCATCAGCAGCAGAAAACAGGAAGTTGTTATCCTCTGTACAGACAGTTGGTGAGACCCCATCTAGAATACTGTGTCCAGTTCTGGAGACCCCATCTCCACAAGGACATAGACAGGATAGAGGCAGTCCAGAGGAGGCAACTAAGATGGTGCAGGGTCTGCAAAAGAGGCCGTATGAGGAGAGACTAAAGGAGCTTAATATGTATACCCTTGAGGAAAGAAGGAGAGGGGGACATGATAGAAACTTTCAAGTACCTCAAGGAATCAACAAAGTCCAAGAGGGTAGCATCTTTCAGAAAAAGAGACTTGCAAGAACAAGGGGACACAATTTAAAGATAGAAGGAGGGCGGTTCAGGGGCAATGTGAGGAA
Organism: Neoceratodus forsteri; assembly: GCA_016271365.2. Classification (NCBI taxonomy): domain Eukaryota; kingdom Metazoa; phylum Chordata; order Ceratodontiformes; family Ceratodontidae; genus Neoceratodus; species Neoceratodus forsteri. The sequence continues at coordinate 775,014,208 of CM057454.1, forward strand.
GTATTATTTCACAGAGAGGGTGGTCGATGCATGGAACAGCCTTCCTGAGGAAGTTGTGGGGTCTAAAACTGTGGGAGAATTCAAGAATGCATGGGACAGACATAAGGCAATTCTTGTGGGGGGCAGGAAGATATAGGCTATTGGTTAACTAGGATCTGCGGCCTATCCTGTAGGTAGGGAAATGGGTAGACTAGATGGGCCTAGCGGTCCTTATCTGCCGTCAAAGTCTATGTTTCTATGTTTCTATGTTTCAAGGGCTCAGGGCCCATTCTACAAGGGGGACAGCTGCATATATAGCAGCTTCAAGAGATATTCCTCTATTGGAAATCTGTAAAGCAGCTACCTGGAAAACAGTCCAGACATTCGCTAAGCATTATTGTTTGGATACCCAGGCCAGGAGTGATGCAAGATTTGGCACAGCAGTTTTGCAGAGCCTGTTTCCTAAATAGGTTCCCTGCCCGCCTCCAAAGGCACTGCTTGGGTAGTCTACAATTGTCAGAATACAGTAAGATTTCCTGAGGTTTGAAGAAAATGTTACCATTGTATTCTTGTTTCTTCTAAGGGAATCTTACTGTATTCAAACAACATGAAGTCTTGCTGTATTCTGACTATATGCAGTTAGCCTCAGCACTTGAACTGCTCCAGAGAGTAAAGGGTTAACTCTATGCCAAATCATAGAACACTGAGCTCGAGCTCGGTTTTCAAACCTCTGTCTGTGGTACTCTGAAGTCTAACCATCAGATTTCTTACTCCGCCTAACTGTGAAGTCGCTCCGGGGATCCTTCCTGCGCTTCGGTTCGGTAAAAGTTCGAATCAATCGTTTTTTTCAACCGCAGTTCGTATTTCCTTCAGTATTCTTACCTCTGTCTCGGTAACAGTAAGTGGTAATAGTAGGTAGTGGTATTTTGTGATAGAAATAGTTTTGTCTTCAGTTCTTTTCCGGTCGGTCTGGTTCAGAACCGAAACCTATTGTTTTTTTTCTGTTCTATTGTAAAATATTTGTGGTTTTCCAGTACTTATTGGTTTCTAAAAAAATCCGGATTTTGTAGGATTTTTTTAACTGACACATGATACGGTTGGAACCGATAGGTTTTAGTTACCTGGCTTGAAAGCTGACAAGGGTGACTTTTCTGATTTTCGGCATGTCTCAGAAACCCAAAAAGAAAACCGGTCCCACTGGGTTTCAGCACTGTACCGAGTGTGGGGAGGACTTTTCTAAGGCTGATCCCCATCTCATATGTGTTTATTGTCTTGGGTTTGACCACCTCAAGGTGGACTGCCAAATTTGCAAGAACATTCCTAAAGCCACTCTTGAAAAACATTTGAGTAGGCTGAAGGAAAGGGAGGCCAAGAAGTCCATTGATCTGGCTGGCCAGCCCGGTTCGGTTACTACCGAACCTGAAGGGATGCCTACTGACTTGGTCGATACTTCTTTGGGTAAAAGGAGAGCTGACTCTGCAGAGTAGGTTCCGTTAAAGAGAAAGAGAAAATCAGCCGGTTCGGATCCAACAACTCATGTTCCAACCACTGAGGAAATAGCAAAAGTAATCTCTGTAGTGCAATCACTTTGCCTGGTTCCGACCGAACCGACATCGGTTCAGAGGCGAGCGGTTCAATCGGAGGTTTTGCCTCAGATATTGATCCGGAGGCATACTATAGGGGTGATTGGGAGGAGGAGGAAGAGGATGAAGAAGGAGAATTTGAAGGCCTAGATGAGCTAGTAGAGCCCGACATCTCCCCAGACAGGCCTTCCAATGTTTCCCCTCCCAGGCTTTCTGAGTCCCCCTTCCACTTCTTGTTCTACAAGAAGGTGTCTGAGACTCTTCAGCTTCCTATGGAAGAGGCTGAGCAGGATCAGGAGGAGCCTGATTATGTGGAAATGATGGATGTTCCAGAGTCAAAGAGAGAGTCTATCCCTTTGTACAAATCCCTTGGGAAACAGACACAGAAAATCATGCAATTTCCCACATCCATTCCTCCTGTGGATAAAAAAATGGACAGGAGGTATGCTTTATCAGGCCCTGGCACAGAATTCCTTTCAGCACATTGCAGTCATGTTGGGGTAGTGCAAGCTGCAGCCTGTGACAAGGCTAGTATTCCCCTTGCATCTCACCCCGCAGATAAGGATTCCAGGAAAGTGGATGCCATGGCAAAGAAGCAGCACTTGGCATCCTCTTTGGGGCTTAGGCAATCAAATTATATGGCATATACAGCCAGGTACCAGAAGTCTATGTGGGATACAGTTCTGGAACTGGCTAAGAATGCCCCTTCCCAGCTAGCCAAGGAGCTGGAGCAGGTGGCTGTAGATGGTATAGAGGCATCCAAAGTGCAATTTCATGCTGCTGTGGACTCGAATGATGTGCATTCTAGAGTCATGGCTACATCTATCTCCATGAGGAGGTTTGCTTGACTTAGATGTACCAACCTTTCACAGGATACCCAGACTAAGGCCATGGATTTCCCTGTAACTGGTAATTCTTTGTTTGGGGAGCAAACGGAGAACTACATGAAGAAGATGGGTGAGTATAGGACCACCTATAGGAGTGCTGCAGCCAAGGAAAAGCAGGCTACTCCTCAGAAGCAGCAATTCAGGGCTGGCAGGGGCAGGCCTTTTCAGAGGCCTTTCTACCAAGCTCAGGTCCCCTCCTCTTCTTTCCAGCAGAGGGGGTTCTTTAGGGGAAGAGGCAGGCGTGGGATGACCAGGACCCCATCATCCATGCAGTCTTTAGCCCCCTGCCAAACAGACACCCTGAGGTGTCGGTCAAGATCGCCTCCCCAGTTCCGGTAGGGGGCAGGTTGGCTCACTACTCCCAGGTCTGGGAGTCTATTACTTCAGACAAATGGGTCCTGGAAGTAGTGAGCCAGGGACTTGCTCTCAGTTTCAAAAGATTCCCAAAAATGAGAGCAAGGTCCTTCAGTCCTCCCTCTCCCTTGGAGACAAAGGCCGGCCTTAGAGGCAGAAGTCTCCTCTCTTCTGCTTCTGCAAGCAATAGAGAAGGTACCTCATTGTCACAGGGGAAAGGGACTGTACTCCAAATACTTCCTTACCCCAAAAAAGACAGGGGAGTGGTGACCCATTCTAGATTTAAGGTACCTGAACAAACACGCAACAAAACCAAAATTCAAAATGGTGACTCTGGAAGTAATTCTTCCCTCTCTGAGACCAGGAGACTGGCTAGCCTCTCTGGATCTCAAGGATGCCTACTTCCACATACCTATCAGACATTCCCACAGAAAGTACCTCAGGTTTGAGTTGCCTTCAGGCCATTACCAATTCAGAGCTATGCCTTTCCGCCTAACATCTGCTCCAAGGGTGTTCACCAAGTGTCTTGCAGTAGTGGTGGCATTCCTCAGGAGACAAGGTATCCTTCTGTTCCCATACTTGGACGACTGGCTCCTTGGGGCCAGTCCTCAGACCGAGTCAAGTCAGCCTTAGAGGGCACGCAAACGCTTCTAGACTTCTTGGGCTTCATTCTGAACCTAGAAAAGTCTGTTTTGGAACCAGCCTAGCTTCTCACTTTCATACGGATGGAACTAGACACTATTCAGGCAAGAGCATTTCTCCCCCTCTCAAGTGTTCAGTCCCTTATCACTCTGGCTTCCTCTTTTTGTCCTCTGGTTTCTCGTCCAGCCAGACACTTTCTACAGTTGCTGGGTCACATGGCAGCATCCACAGCAGTGGTCCATGGAGCAAGGTTTTAGATGAAAGATATTTAGTTTCATCTCAGATCTTATTGGTCTCAGAAAAAAGATCCTCTCTCCAAACTGATTCCTGTGTCTCGAACCCTAGTTCAGGCCCTCCAGTGGTGCCTGGATAAGTATAGTATTCGACAAGGTGTCCCCTTTATCAGTCAGGCTCCTTCAGTGATTCTCACCACAGATGCTTCTTTACTGGGGTGGGGGGCTCACCTAGATCAGCTTACAGCTCAGGGAACCTGATCTCACCAGGAGTCTGTCCTACACATAAACCTCCTCAAACTGAGAGCTGTCTTTCTAGCACTTCAGACATTCTCAACTGCTGTCCAGGGAAAAGTGGTGCAGATCAGGACAGACATTACCACAACCATGTGGTACATCAACAAGCAGGGAAGCGCTTTGTCCTCGGCCTTGTATACAGAGGCCATGAAAATATGGTCTCTAGCTTATTCCCTTCAGGCTTCCCTTCAGGCTGTGCATCTCCCAGGGAAGGACAACATTCTAGCAGATGCTCTCAGCAGGATTTCCCAGGGTCACCAAGAATGGACCCTGAATCCTCTAATTCTTCAGGTCATCTTCAAGAGGTGGGGCATTCCAGAGATAGAGCTCTTTGCAGCCCCGGACAATCACCAACTTCCTCTTTTTTGCTGCAGACCACCTCTTCTGGGTCCTGTCCCTCAGGATGCTCTTTTGTTGGATTGGACAAGCAGATTTCTCTATGCATTTCCTCCTTTTCCTCTGATATTCAAGGTCCTGATAAAGATCAGGTCTCAGCCTTGCAAGGTAATTCTAGTGGCTCCAGACTGGGCCAGACAGCCTTGGTACCCACTTCTATTTTCACTGTCAGTGACAGTGCCTCTCTGTCTTCCCAGACAGTTCAATCTTCTTACCTCCTCTCAGGGGAGGATTCTTTACCCCAACCATCACACTCTCAAACTCAAAGCCTGGCCCTTGAAGAGTTAGAATATGCAAGCATGCATCTTTCCCAATCAGTCTTGGATATTTTAAAGGTTAGCAGAAAACCTGTTACTAGAAAGACTTACAACTCCAAATGGAAGATATTTGGGTTTTGGTGTTCCCAGAAGCATGTATTGCCAGAGCTGGCTAATATTGCTACTGATTTGGACTATTTGGTACATCTTAACAGTTTAGACCTCTGGCCTACTACTCTCAAGGTATATTTGGCAGCTGTGTCTGCCTTCCTTTCTGCTGGTAAGGGCTCTTCCCTGGCATCTCATCCAGTTTTCAAGAAATTTTTCAAGGGCCTGTTACATGTTAATCCTCCCTTTCAGGAGCCTACCCCTTCTTGGGACCTGAATATCTGTATTGCACAGCTTATGCAGTCTCTTTTTGAGCCTCAATCTTCAGCTGAGCTAAAGTACTTGACTTGGAAAACTGTATTCCTGTTAGCCATTACCTCTGCCAGGAGAATCGGTGAATTACAAGCTTTATCAGTGGAGCCTGACTTCATTTCATTTCACAGGGATAAGGTAGTCCTTCGAATCAACAGAAAGTTTCTTCCCAAGGTGGTATCAGACTTTCATTTGAATCAGTCTATGTCATTGCCTGTATTTTTCACTGACCATTCTTCCTCTGGGTAGAGAAGATTACACAGTCTTGATGTAAAGAGGGCTCTTAGTTACTATGTGGAACACACTAAGGCCCATACAAATGGCTGTTCTCAGTTGTTTCTCACTTATGGGGAAGTGGAAAATGGCAAACCTGCCACCAAGAGATCTGTTGCCAGGTGGATTGTCTCCTGTATCCGGTTCTGCTATTCAAAGTTGGGGAAAGAGCCTCCCTCAGGCTTGAGGGCTCACTCCACCAGAGGTACAGCTGCTTCAGTCATAGCAGCTAGAGACATATCATTAGTGGAAATCTGTAAAGCAGCCACCTGGAAAACTGTTCGCACTTTCACCAAGCACTACTCTTTGGACATTCAGTCAAGAAGTGATGCTAGGTTTGGCACAGCTGTGCTGCAGAGCTTGTTTCCAAAACAGGTTCTGTGACTCCCTCCTCCAAGGGGGTACTGCTTGGTAGTCTGCATATAGTCAGAATACAGCAAGACTTCATGTTGTTTGAAGAAAAAATTACCATATTAATGTTGTTTCTTCTAATGGAGTCTTGCTGTATTCGGACCTCCATCCCTGCCTCCCCTCCTGGAACCCAGTCATTTTTGGATGTGGTCTGGCAGTCACAGTGCTGCACCCCAGAGGTGTACTTGGCATGCCCTATCTTTCTAGGGGCTTTTAGTATTAATGTTTTGGTTGTTTTCACTACCTGCTTATATTCTTTTGGAGGTTCTTGACTTGAGTCTTTTGACCCTAAAAAACCTGTTTGGTGCCTGTTGGCATTAACATTTTAGAAACAATTTCTAACTAGTAAGTTAGTTAGTTTAGTGCTCGTAAGAATCTGATGGTTAGACTTCAGAGTACCACAGACAGAGGTTTGAAAACCGAGCTCGAGCTCAACGTTCTGTGCCTTGGCATAGAGTCAACCCTTTATTCTCCGGAGCAGTTCAAGTGCGGGGGCAAATTGCATATAGTCAGAATACAGCAAGACTCCATTAGAAGAAACAACATTACTATGGTGAGTAATTTTTTCTTCTGAGCTCCCACTCTTCATCCCCTGCTAGGACCTACAGCGCACTGTACACTGCCTGTTACTGATGTTGGAAACCTGTGGGTACCTATTAGTTTCTTGGGCATCTGTTGACTTGAGTCTTAGTTATGCCCTTTGTTAATTGAAGGTGTTTTTTTCCTACCCTAGTCACGGTATTTAGGATTAGTTAAGTTAGCTTAGTATTTTTAGCTTCTGCATGCTTCGTAAGAATCTGACGGTTGCAGGAAGCACAACCAGGGACAGTGGTTTGAAAACCGAGCTTGAGCTTAACATTCCATCATTAGCATATGTTCTATTAACCATTTCGTCTCTGGGGCAATCCTATGGTGGGACCATACTGCAATTGTCAGAATACAGTAAGATTCCCTTAGAAGAAACAAGATTACTATGGTAAGTAATGTTTTCTTCAAACAACATGAAGTCTTGCTATATTCTGACATATGCAGTGAGTCCCAACCTTCAAACTGCCCTGGAGATGAAAGAGTTAACTTTCCATGCCAGGCATGTAATGCTGAGCTCGAGCTCGGTTGAGACTCTGTCTGTTGTTCTTCAAACACAAACTGTCAGATTCTTTACTCCGCCTCACTGAACAGTCGCTCCAGAGATTTCTCCTTCTGCTCGGTTCAATTTGTCGGTTAAAGTACCGCTTTTCTCGGTTTTCGACCAAATTTAAACCGTAACCTGTCGGTTCAGTCTCTGTCTGTGGTATTTGTGAGTACTAGATAGGTTTTATTTTATTCTATTCTGTGTGGAACTTGTAAACGGTTTATCGGTTCGCTTTGAACCGATCAAGTTGTTAAAAATCTTAAATTGTGCTTTTAGAGTGTGGTTACCGGTTCTTATCGGTTCTAAAAAACGGATTTTATTACGGTTTTTTCCCACTACCTGTGACACGGTTGGGAACCGATAAGAGGGTCTTGCCTGGCGGATTGCCATAAAAGGGTAAGTTTGGTTAGGACTGGCACTATGTCTGAGAAACCCAAAAGAAAAACCGGACCCACTGGGTTTCAACACTGTAGTGTGTGTGGGAAGCCTTTGCCAAGGCTGACCCCCACACCACCTGAGTTTATTGTCTGGGGTTTGACCACCTCAATGCAGACTACCAGATTTGCAAAAATTTCCCTGCAGCTACCCTAGAAAAGAGAGCTGGTAGGCTCAGGGAAAGGGAGGCCAAAAAGTCCGCTGAACCGGATGGCCAGCCCAGTTCGGCTCAAACCGAACCAGAAGGAGTGCCCTCTGACCAGGATGAGACTTCTTCAGGCAAAAGGAGAGCCGATTCTGAGGAATCGGTTCCGGCTAAAAGAACTCAAAAAGAGAAATCAGCTGGTGTGGGGCCAAAACTTTCCTCTCCAACCGCTGAAGAGATAGCCAAAGCGATCAAAATTGTTCGGTCGCTTTCCCCGGTTCCGACCGAACTGGCACCATCAGGCAGGCGCTCGGTTCGGCCGGTTCCATTGGTTCAAGAGTATGAGTTAGAGGAATTTTATGAACCAGAGGAGGAGGAAGAGGAGTATGAGGAAAGTGAATCTGGATTTGAAAGTCTGGATGTGCCCATTGACCCGGACATCTCCCCAGACAGACCTTCAGGGGTTTCTCCTCCTAGGCTTTCTGAGTCCCCCTCCCATTTCATGTTTTATAAAAAAGTGGCTGAAACCCTCCAGCTTCCTATGGAAGAAGCTGTGGATGACCAGGAGGAGCCTGACTATCTGGAAATGATGGATATCCCAGAGTCTAGGAGGCTGTCTATTCCCTTGCACAAATCTTTTGGGAAACAGACATTTAAGATCTTAAAGACTCCTAACACTATACCTCCTGTGGATAAGAGAATGGACAAGAGGTATACATTGTCAGGCTCTGACATGGAGTTCCTTACACAACAATGCAGCCATGTTGGGGTAGTGCAGGCTTGACCTATGATAAGGCAAACATTCCCTTGGCTTCACACCCCGGACAAGGACTCCAGGAGGATTGATGCCATGGCAAAGAAACAGTACATGGCAGCATCCTTGGGACTCAGACAGGCCAATTATATGGCCTATACTGGTAGGTATCAAAAATCCAGATGGGACACTGTTATGGCCCTAGCAAAACAGGTCCCTGGCCAGCTTGCCAAGGAGCTGGAGCAGGTGGCTGCTGATGGTATTGAGGCATCCAAGGTGCAATTCCATGCTGCAGTGGACTCCAATGATGTGTCTTCTGCTAGAGTCATGGCTACATCTGTGGCACTTCGAAGAATGGCTTGGCTCAGATGTACTAGCCTGTCACAGGATACCCAGACTAAGGCCATGGATTTTCCTGTTGTGGGTAATTCTCTGTTCGGGGTGCAAACAGAGAATTACATGAAGAAAATGGATGAGTATAGGACCATCTATAGGAGTGCACAGGCCAAGGAAAGGCAGGCCACTCCTCAAAGGCAGCTTCCCAGGGGCAGGGGCAGGCCTTTTCATAGGCCTTTTTAGCAAGCCCAGGCCTCCTCTTCTGCTTATACCCAGAGGGGGTTCTTTAGAGGGAGAGGCAGACGGGGTACAAGCAGACCTGCTTCCACCCTCAGCCCAAAGCCCCTGCCAAACAGGCACCCTGATGGGGTTGCCAGGGCCGATTCTCAGCTACCTGTAGGGGGCAGGCTGGCTTACTTTGTCCAGGACTGGGAGTCTCTGACATCAGACAAATGGGTCCTGGAAGTAGTAAGCCAGGGACTGGTTCTCAGCTTCAAAAGGTTTCTAAAGATAAGAACCAGATCCTTTCCACCTGCAAATCCATCAGAGGCACTTGCCTTTGAGGCAGAGGTCTCCTCCCTTCTAGCTCTCAGAGCTGTAGAAAGGGTTCCACCCCTACACCAGGGCAAAGGGTTGTATTCCAGGTACTTCCTTACCCCAAAAAAGACAGGAGAATGGTGGCCCATCCTGGATCTCAGATACTTAAACAAGCACCTTCTAAAACCAAAATTCAAAATGGTGACTCTGGGAATTATTCTACCCTCTCTAAGGCCAGGGGACTGGCTAGTGTCCCTGGACCTCAAGGATGCCTACTTCCATGTTCTTATCAGAAGCTCCCATCGAAAGTACCTCAGGTTCGAGCGGCCCCAGGCCATTATCAGTTCAGAGCAATGCCCTTTGGCCTCACTACTGCTCCAAGGGTATTCACAAAATGCCTGGCAGTAGTAGTTGCTTTTCTAAGAAGGCAGAAGATTGCCATCTTCCCTTACCTGGACAACTGGCTCATAGTAGGCCAGTCCCCAGACCAAGTCAAGTTACACTTACAGATAACTCAGCAACTGCTGACTTCTTTGGGTTTCCTTCTAAATCTTCCAAAGTCAGTTCTAGAGCCTGTCCAACTCCTTACCTTCATAGGTGCAGAGCTAGACATTGTAAAGACCAGAGCCTTCCTTCCCCTGGACAGGGCAAGGACTCTGGTCTCTCTGGCCTTCTCATTCACCCTGCAGGTGTCTCGACCAGCAAGGCATTTTGTACAGCTCCTGGGGCACATGGCTGCTTCTACAGCAGTAGTGCAGGGAGCAAGATTTCAGATGAGGGACATTCAGTTCCATTTGAGAGTCTTTTGGTCTCAAAGGAAGGACCCTCTGACCAAATTGATCCCAGTAACTTGAACCCTGATCCAGGCCCTACAGTGGTGGCAGGATCAGAACAATCTGAGACAAGGGGTTCCCTTTGTCACTCAGTCTCACTCTTTAATCCTTACTACAGATGCCTCCCTCTTGGGGTGGGGGGCTCACATGGGCAACCTCACCACCCAGGGGTTGTGGTCCCCTCAGAAATCTCTGCTCCATATCAATCTGTTGGAACTCAGAGCAGTATTTCTAGCACGTCAAGCTTTTTCCAAATCTGTTCAGAACAAAGTTGTACAGGTCAGAACAGACAACACCACCACAATGTGGTACATCAACAAGCAAGGATGCACTTGGTCTACGGCCTTGTGCACCAAAGCAATGAAGTTGTGGTCTCTGGCTTACTCCCTGAACACCTCCCTCATGGCAGTTCACCTCCCAGGCAAGGACAATGTCCTAGCAGATGCTCTCAGCAGGATTTCCCAGGGCCATCACGAATGGTCACTGGACCCCCTGGTCTTGGAGGTGATATTTTCCAGATGGGGCACCCCGCAGATAGATCTTTTTGCAGCCCCAGACAATCACCAACTTCCCCTTTTTTGCTGCAGGCCCCCAGTGTTGGGCTCAGTCCCCCTGGATGCCTTAGTTCTCAATTGGGAAGGGAAGTTTCTCTATGCTTTCCCCCCCCCTTACCTCTCCTGTTCAAAGTGTTAGTCAAAATCAGATCTCAACCCTGCAAGGTGATCCTGATTGCTCCAGACTGGGGCCAGACAGCCTGGTATCCACTCCTACTGTCCTTAGCAGTCCATCTTCCCTGTGTCTTCCCAGGAATTACAACCTGTTAACCTGTGCTCAGGGGAGGGTTTGGTACCCGAACCTCAAATCTCTCAATCTCAAGGCCTGGTTCTTGAAGAGTTAGAGTTTGCTAATTTACACCTCTCCCAAGGTGTAATGGATATCCTGAAGGCTTCTAGAAAACCTTCCACCAGGGCTACTTACAATTCAAAATGGAAAAGATTTTCCATATGGTGCTCTGGGAAGCACATTTCCCCAGAATCTGCTGATCTGCCCACAGTCCTTGATTATATGGTCCACTTAAATAGCTTGGGGCTGAGACCAGCTACACTGAAAGTGCATCTGGCAGCTGTGTCTGCTTTTATCTCAGCAGGTAAGCCCTCTACTCTTCAGCTCACCTGTATTCTCCAAGTTTTCAAGGGATTGCTTCACACCAACCCTCCATTCAGGGACCCTGCCCTGCCTGGGACCTCAATGTTTGCATTGCTCAGCTTATGCAACCCCCTTTTGAGCCTTTATCTTCAGCAGAGCTTAAGTACTTGACTTGGAAGACTGTGTTTCTGGTAGCCATCACTTCTGCCAGGCGCATAAGTGAATTACAAGCTTTGTCAGTGGAGCCTGATTTTATCTCCTTTCATAGAGATAAGGTGGTCCTCAGGACTAACAGGAAGTTCTTGCCTAAGGTGGTTTCAGATTTCCACCTTAATCAATCTATGTCTCTTCCAGTGTACTTCACTGACCATTCCTCCTATGGCAAGAGGAGGCTGCACAGTTTGGATGTGAAAAGAGCCCTTAGCTACTACATAGAGCGTACCAAAGGTCACAGGTTTGACTCCCTCCAACTGTTCCTCACTTATGGTGAGGTTGGTAAAGGGAAACCTGCCACTAAAAGATCCATCGCCAGGTGGATTGTCTCTCTTGTATCCAATTTTGCTATGAGAAACTGGGTAAGGTTCCTCCCTCAGGCCTGAGGGCTGACTCTACCAGAGGTACAGCTGCTTCCCTGGCTGCTGCCAGAGACATCCCTATTCTAGAGATATGTCAAGCAGCTACCTGGAAAACAGTTCACACTTTTACCAAGCATTACTCCCTGGACATCCAGGCTAGGAGTGATGCTCGGTTTGGAACAGCTGTGCTTCAAAACCTATTTCCTAAGTAGGTTCTGTCCCTCCTCCATGGAGGTACTGCTTTGTAGTCTGCATATGTCAGAATATAGCAAGACTTCATGTTGTTTGAAGAAAAAATTACTCACCTTAGTAATGTTGTTTCTTCTCATGGAGTCTTGCTATATTCTGACCTCCCTCCCCTGCCTGCCCCTCTCAGAACCTCTGTTTTTGGGATGTGGGTGGGCAGTGTAGTGTTGGCACTTAGTAGGTGCCCACCTTTTTGTTTTCACCCCTTCTTTTCTTGGGGTGAGTTGATGTTGTGTTTTTCATTTTTGGGTCTCCTGACTTGAGTCTTTGTTTTGGGACCAAAAAATGTGCTTTATGTTCAGTAGCCAGTTTGCTAGTGTAGGTTTACAGCTTCCACACAGGACCTTAGTGAGTTTAGCTCGTAAAGATCTGACGGTTTGTGTTTGAAGAACAACAGACAGAGTCTCAACCGAGCTCAAGCTCAGCATTCCATGCCTGGCATGGAAAGTTAACTCTTTCATCTCCGGGGCAGTTCGAAGGTTGGGACTCACTGCATATGTCAGAATATTGCAAGACTCCATGAGAAGAAACAACATTACTAAGGTGAGTAATTTTTTCCTTTTGTTTATGCTGACCAGCTCTGGCAAATTTTTCCATCACTGCAGCTGCGGACAGAAGATCTACGATAAAGACCACAGGGCCTGCGTCCACTGCCTCTGCACCAACCATGATGTTAAGGCCTGCAAGATCTGCTGTGGCTTCAATGAAGTTACCTGGTGTCATCACCAGAAAGAACTGAATTCCTTCCTAATGGAGCAGAAGGTTGCTACCTTGGAAAAGGAGCTTCATGCTAGGAGCTCCTCCACTTCCCTGACCCCATCCATGAGCTCTCTTGCCACCAAGGCCCAGGATAAGTCAGCAGGGAAGCATCACCATCAGGATAAAGATAGACCCTACTGGTAATGTTCTCAGTTGATGCTCTGAGCACCGACCATTATGGGTTGTTGACCAGGCTGGTGGCGCCCCCCCCACACCCTTTCTGCTACAGGGTCAGCCTTGGCATCCTTTCCTGCCGGAGCCTCTCCACCTGGAGTTGGTCCATCATTGGCAGGCCTCCACCTTCTCCTGCTGATGATTCCCACTACCTCCCTCAAACTTTCTTTTATGTGGGGGACTCTATTCATTAGCACCCCTGGATGTTCATTTTTATTTTTGCTTGCACATGCACAGCAAACATTTTGCTACAAGAATGGCATTTCAGAGGTGACTCACTGTTGGGTCCAATGCATCTCAGGCCGCAGTGGCCCTGACAGTGACAGCCCAATGATCAGTGAGGTTGATCATGATGCTGCTCAACCTGTTAACGGGCAGAAACTTCATGTAATTGAAAGGAAGCAACCATACATGGAAGACAGTGGCTGCAGCCTCTCATTTGCATGATGCCAATCAGCAATCAGCTGAGTGGCATCAGTCATGATCAGCCTCTGCAGTCCCTTGAAAAGAAGAAATCCCATCTGCTGCCATACACCCCCTACTCACACCTCCCAATTGCTTCTGCAGTGCCACAGTCCCTTGAAATGAAGAAATCCCACATGCTGCTGAAACCCACCTGCACCTCCCAATAGCTTCCTCATGCTTGGTCCCTCGAAATAAGTCCCACTCACTGCTGTACACCTGCCCACCTTCCAGCTGCCTCCCTGGTGCTGTGGTCCCTCTTAAAAAGAAGACATCCTGCTGACCCAGTGGCACTGAGGTGCTGGACGCCTTACCTTGCACCACACCTGTGACCCAGGTTCGGGAACGACCTTGGGTCATCGGGGTGCTGGCATGGGGGGAGCGGGTTTGAGCAAGCCGGTGGGCTGCTCTCCTCTCCCAGGGGTGGTGGGGGTGGGTTGTCACCCCTCATAGTTTCACCCCAACTGGGAGGACGTCTGGTGGGGTAGCCAAGGCATAGAACGTTGAGCTCGAGCTCGGTTTTCAAACCTCTGTCTGTGGTACTCTGAAGTCTAACCGTCAGAGTCTTACGAGCACTAAACTAACTAACTTACTAGTTAGAAATTGTTTCTAAAATTTTAATGCCAACAGTAGCGGGTAGGGGGTGGCAGTACATGTGGGTGAACTGGGCTGAGCTGGCTTCTGGTGTGCGGGCATGCCTCCACATGCATGTATGGCCATGTGCCAGGGCCTTGGGTGGGGGAAAAGTGGGAGAAAAACCTATAGAAAAATACCATAAAAAATCCCTATTAAAAAAAAAAAGACATCTCACCCTCTGCTATACGCCTGCCCACCTCCTGATCGTTTCCTTGGTACTCAGTCCCCATCCTTCAAAAGAAGTCCCACCCACTGCCATACACCCCCCACCTCCCGATCACTTCCCCAGTGTTGTAGCCCCTTGAAATAAAAATCCTACTCACTGCCTAAGCCAGACCACCTTCACAATTGCTTCCCCAGTGCCCTAGTCCCTTAAAAAGAAGACATCCACCCTCTGTTGTACACCTGCCCATCTCCTGATCACTTCCTCAGTGACCATCACCATCTCTTGAAAGAAGTCTCATTTTATGCCATCCTCCAATTGATGTCTTTTTGATGTTGACCCCCACCCTGAACCCCCACTCAGCACCCACTCCCCACACCCTCACTCCACCTAGAAATGGTCCACCACCTTTCTGCAACAAAGCATGTCTTTCTCCATTAATGGTCGGGAACAGAAGAAACAAGTGCGGTCAATGTATTTTCATTGTGTTTTGAACGTTTACTCATAACTTTATCATTTTGTAATATTTTGTCTCCAGATTTTTTTTTTAACTTTATTTTTATTAGTTTAGAAACCTGAACCAGCCAGTAAAACATTACAATTAATGACATTCGTGGTACCACATAGACCCCCCTACAAATAAGGGTGTTGCACATATGTTAGCTTTAGGATAAAGAAAAGTCATTAATTAATGATACATCTTGTAGGGTATCACCAGAATATGTGGAGTTCCACTGGAAACTGTCCACATGATAATAGAAGCTTGGCCAAGCCACGATTGTGAGCTACTTAGGGAAAAGAGTGTATTAAACATCATACATAAACATGACTTACTATCGTCATTATGCTCACAATACCATAACTTTTTTTTTTTAAACAGTAAAATAATTGCACCCTGAGCCACTACCCAACAACAACTCATTCCATACAAAATCTAAATGTCTGAGCTAACATTAAACAGTTATTTCCCTCTGCAGAAAACCCTACAATAGGGCAATTCTGAACTCAAATATGGGATTGATCCCCTATTAATGGCAAGCAAAACAGTACTTATAAATTGTGTCTCCACTTGAGAAGGCTGCAAACTTAAACTGCCTCATTGATCTCCCAACCTTATGGTCGGCGCCATGTTAACCATTAATTACTCCTGAAAGTCTGTGTAAATGAAAGTCATAAAGGGGAGACCTTTATGAAATGAAAAGATTAAGGTCAGCACCTTTTTAAGTCTGTTCAAACCTCTTTGTCAGAGTCCATGGTTTTGCTTTCCCCAGTTGCCTCATCTCTTCGGAATTCTAGAGCAGTCTTGTCCACCCTTTTCTTAGCCTCCCCTGGATCATTGAACTGATACATTTTGTTGCTCTATGTACTTCTGAGTCGGGCTGGAGCTAAGAGGTTATGCGCAACTCCAAGGCCTCTCAGTTGCAGATGCAAAAGATTGAACTGCTTGCAATGGGAGTGCATGGCAAACGTCCAGTCGGGGAACAATCTCACCTAGCATTCGTCAACGCTGACCGGGAAATGGGCCCAGGCCAGAATCCGGTCCCGTATCTCCAATCCTGTAGTGACAATCAGGAGAGTCCGAGGGGCATCCTTCACATCTTGTGCTCGGTAGACTTTTTTAATGTCCATGGGTTCAAGAGAGAAATCCTCAGTTAAAGTAGCTGTCAGTCAGGAACGGATGTAGGTGAGTGCACAGTCTCCCTCGGAGCCCTTGAGGAGTCCATATCAGACAAATGTTTATGGCCCGCTGAACATTTTCCAAATACTCAAGGCGGGCTCTAAGATGGACTGTTTCAATGGTCCTCTTCCTGAATGCTGCCTGGGTGCGAAGGGAACAATCCTCAGCTTCTTTTGCCACTGTTACAACTTCACTAATCTTAGCACCCTGGGCACCCATTTGATCCAGGATTTTTTCTATTTTTTGATCCATTAATCGAACAGCTTGTAAAACTGTTTCCCATGGTGGGGCTTCACCTACCCCTTGTGAGCTAGATGCACCCACGAGGTCCGTGAATGGTTTCTGAGCCGTTTGCAATTGTGGCTACTGTTTTTGGCCCTGGTCTCCTGTTGCTCCTTTTGTTCTCCGCATGTTCAAGTTTAGGATCAAAATATTCCAGAGCACTTGATCTTTCTGCTGGTGCTGTTAAGTTTGTTAGGATTTAGACTCTTGAGAGGAAAAATATGCAATTTAGACAGAGCAGGGCAGGAGCTTAGCGAAGGTGCAGCCTGGCTTGGCTCTCTAGTGCCCCCGCTTCTTTTTTTTAAATTATATTTTATTGCTTTACTTAAAAAAACAATAGCATACAATATTCTCATGCAAGAAATCACTTATTATTCATCACAATACATCCAATGTTTCAGGCGATGTTAATCTGTACAATCTGGCTTTCGGATATGGGGTATTTCTTTTAATTAATAGTCCAAACATAAGATAATGTCCATGATAAGCTGCACCCTACATGACTTTTGAGTGACCTGTTTCAAGAGTAAACGAATTACCAAACATGTTACCACAACAGCCTGCGTTGTTATGGTCCCCATTCCTAACATTT
Organism: Neoceratodus forsteri; assembly: GCA_016271365.2. Lineage (NCBI taxonomy): Eukaryota > Metazoa > Chordata > Ceratodontiformes > Ceratodontidae > Neoceratodus > Neoceratodus forsteri. Next base: position 775,030,825 of record CM057454.1, read on the forward strand.
TCTCCTTTTTTTTTTTTAAATTCATGTTTATTGCATATTTCGGCACAGTTATACAATAATTAGAAGTCATTTCCAACACTTTCGTCTTTAAAAGTACATACAGTTTACATCGAGACATCCTTGTACATAGTCATATTTCATCAGCTGGATCTCTTTCCACATTAAAAATCTCTTTTTGTTTTGCTAGAAAAGGCTAATTAAATTATACCCTTCAAGTGTTCCTTAATAAGGCTCTCGTATCTCCATACCCTTCTCTTGGTCTTTCCCCACCCTGATCTGTTGCCCCCATCACCGGTGATAACAGCCATGGAGTCCGTCTTCTCACAAAACTCTGTGTCCTCAGGTTTATTCTGTAGGTGATCTCCTCCATATCTTTTATCTCACCTATAATGGACACCCAGTCTTGATGGACCGGTGGACACTGGGAGAGCCATCTTCTAGTTAAGGCCTTATGGGCCGCTGTGAGGAGGACATTCCACAAATAGGTCTTATCCGCTTCCCTAATTTCATCTGGTTTCATTCCCAGTATCAAGTTTCTGGGGCCCAAGGTAGACTCTATGGAAAATACCTGTTTTATCATCTGGTTAGTTTCTGCCCAGTAATTCATAAGGGTTGGGCATGACCAAAAGACATGGAGATAGTCTGCCCTAGCTGTCCCGCACTCCATCCAACACCTCCCCGTACAGTTCCTGTCCCATTTACATTGAACAGCTGGTGAAACAAAGAAACTCATTCTTACTTTCCACTCAAACTCTTTCCACAATGGGGAGGATGTGGTCCTAGAGGTCTGTGCAAGAGCGGCAGTCCACTCCTCCTCCACTAAATTCTCCCCCAACTCCAGCTCCCACCTGCTTTTAGTTTGGGAAACCCTACTTCCTCCCCTGTCCCTTAAGGCTCCATAAATAGCCGACACCTGCCCTTTGACTCTTGTTAAATTCATTATTTCAGTCATCGTATTCAGCAGCCCTACTAAGGGTTTAGTTTGTTTGTAGAGGGTTTGCAATTTATGTATATGGGCTCTTATCTGTAAATACCTAAAATAGTCCACCTGTCTTAAGGAGAATTTTTCCTTGATCTGGGTGAATTCCAGAACAGTAGTTCTCTCCATAAACTGGTCTAGGGAGTACAGTCCCAGTCTCCCCCATCTTTTGAAGGTAAGGTCTTGTCTGGGTGGGGAAAACTGCGGGTCCCAGGCAAACCATCTCAGTGGCCAGGCCTCCCCGTCGAGCCCATGTCTGGCCCATAGACATCTCAAGGAGCCCAAGGTATTTTTTACTGACAATAGAAATATTTTCCCATCTGCAGTCTGGGTTCCTGGTGTCAGGGCTCGCGCCCCCAAAGGCGCCCCGTCCGTTAGGACCTCCTCAGTCACCTTCCATCGGGCTGTATATGTTCTAGCTGACCACAGAAGGGCCCATCTTAGCTGGGTGGCCAAAAAGTAGTCCTCCAAACTGGGGACATTCCTACCACCATATTTTTTATTTGTCTGTAGTATTGTATTTTTGATTCTAGGTCTCCTGTTATTCCAGATAAACTTTGTAAGCAGCCTTTGCCATATTTGGAATTGATTCTTATGTATTTTTATTGGGAGACATTGGAATAGATATAAGTATTTAGGAAGGATGTTCATCGATACTGATTGTATCCTTGAATATAGGGGTAGGTTTAAGGCCTCCCATCTTTTAATGTCTTGCCTTATCTGTGTCACTATTGGCTCGAAATTATATGTATATAGCATTGTTAAATTTTTTGGGATTTGGGTGCCAAGGTATTTTATTTTCCCCCTATTCCAGTTCGTGTCCAAAAGCTGCCTTATGTTGGGTGGAGGATTATAATGGAATTTCAAAACTTCAGTTTTATTTTTATTTAAAGTATATCCTGAGAATTGGCTGAACTTATCAATTATGGACCAAATTTCAGGGATGGATCTGCTTGGGTTGGTTATATATAAAAGGACATCATCTGCGTATAAAGAAATTTTATGATCTTCCTCGCCTACCCCTATTCCTCTCACCTCTTTTGCTTCCCTTATCGCCTGAGCCAAGGGTTCTATATATATATCAAAAAGGAGCGGTGACTGTGGGCACCCCTGTCTGATACCCCTCCCCAGATCAAACCTCCTTGAAATGCCCCCATTTACCCTAACGAAAGCCTGTGGAGAAGCATATAGAGCCTTGACCGCCTTCAAAAATAATGATGGAAAGCCCATTCTTTTTAATACCAGAAACAGAAAATTCCAGTTAACTTTGTCAAACGCTTTTTCTGCGTCAAGGCTCATAAGACAGGCGGGGATACGTTGTTTATTAATGATGTCAATTATGTTTATGGTCCTTCTAACGCCCTCAGGGGCCTGCCTACCCTCTATAAAGCCCGTCTGGTCTGGGTGGATTAGGCTCGCGAGAAAGGACTGCAATCTCTTGGCTACTATAGCCGTGAAGATTTTATAATCTACATTAAGGCGTGAGATTGGCCTATATGAACCACAGTCTTTCAAGTCCTTTCTTTCTTTCAGGATCACGGTTATGGTGGTATAATTCCATGATAGAGGGACTGCCTCCCCCTCTAGCCAAACCTGATTGTAGACCGTTTTTAGTATGGGAACTATTTCCCCCACAAATGTTTTATATAATTCTCCGCCAAACCCATCTGGGCCTGGACATTTCCCCACCTTAAGGTCCCCAATTGTGCTCAATATCTCCTGCTGGGTGATTGGACATTCCAATCTTTGTCTCTGGGTCTCCGTAAGCCTAGGCAATCTCAAAGCTTCCAAAAATTCCCAGGCTGCCCCCGGGCACGATTCCGGCTGAGGGTGATATAATTGTTTATAGTATGTAAATAATGCATCCGCTATTTGCTCCCATTTATGTGAAATCTGCCCCGTGGTCGGATGTCGAAGACTTGTAACATGTGCCCGGGCAGACTGTTGCTTCAACCGGTATGCTAAGAAGTGGGTGGCCCTTGGGTCCCCCTCATAGTAGGCCTGTTTTGTATACAACAGAGCTTTCTCAGTCTCTAGCAGCTGCAGCCTCTGAAGCCTTGTCTTGAGTTCCTTTATTTGGCTTTCTCTATCTCTACAGAATTTTAACTTCTGTTGGCCTTCTAAAGTTTTAAGTTCCTGATTTAACTGTTCTTTTTGTTTAGCCCTTTCCCTCTTTTTATATGTGGCTATCGAAATCAGCCTCCCTCTAAGCATTGTTTTAACCGTGTCCCATAGGACTTGGGGTGTAGTGCCTGGGCCCTCATTCCATTGGGTGGCCTGCTTTATTGCTTCCCTGATCTCTTCTTTTACCTTCTCATCTCTAAGTAGGCTGGTATTCAGCCTCCATTGTGTTGGCTTTTTAGGAAGCTGAAGGTCAATCTCCACATAAATAGGCTTGTGGTCCAATAAGCTCTCTGAACCCACCCACATAGATTCAAACACCGACATGTCCCTTCCGTATGTAAAGAACATATCTAGTCTCGAAAAAATTTTGTATCTTGGGGAATAATATGTATAGTCTCGAGCAAGTGGGTATTTTTCTCTCCATATGTCCAACAATCCCGTGTCTCTCATGAGCCTTTTCAAGGGTTTGGAAATCCTTCCATTAGGTGCCGGGACATGTGAGGTGGCATCTAAGGACCTATCCATGACTACATTCCAGTCACCCCCGCAATCACCACTCCCCTTGTCCTATCTGCCATTAACTTAAACAATTCTCCGAAGAAGGCCATGGATGAGCCCGGGGGAGCATAGACATTTAATAACATTACCTGCAGATCCTGAACCCGCCCCATGACCAACACATATCGGGCCCCTGCATCCACTATTACCTCCTCCTCCTCGAATGGGAGAGAGGCCGATAAAAGTATTACAACGCCTCTCTTTCTCCCATTCATAAGGGATGCATGATAGATAGTCGGGAACTCCCGAGTTCTTAACTTTAGAGCTTCTTTGGGAGATAGGTGTGTCTCCTGTAAGAACTGTATCTCACAGTTCTGATTTTGAAGGAATTTTTGAAGTTGTTTTCTTTTAATAGGATGGTTTATACCATTAACATTATAGGAAATTATTTTAGATTTTACCTTAGCCATGTTTAAAATTTTGAGCCTTTTTCAATGTCCTATTCCCTGTCTTAATTTTAGTGCATTTAGCGTTCACCTTTCCAGCCTCTACCCCTTCTTTCTGCTTTAAGATTACTTTCTGTCTCTTTCTTGTCCCTCATGTACATATGTACCTGTCTACAACTGTCTCTGTGCCAATCAAAACATCTAATGGAAAACAATGACCTGCTGGTTCTCAACCACCGACCAGCCTGAACATAAGTGGCAACACATATTATTCTGTCTCCCTCTAGTGGGGATACCATTCCTATAACAGTATGTAACCATAACTTTGTGAACAAACACATTACAACTTTCAAAGATTTGTAAGTAAACATCTCTAAAAAATTATAAAACTTCCCCCCCTCCGCCCTCCTTTCAACATATAATCCTCTTTTGTAATGTAAATATTGCAGAGGGAATGGAGTAAGTATTTCTAAAAAATCGCAACTTCCTAGGTCAGTCCAACTCCTTATGAATGGACTGGTTTGTGTCTCATTTGGGACACCTTGCCCTTTATGCTGTTGTGGGCTAAACCTTCTCAGAGCATCGTTTCTGAGTGTCCACCCTGAGCTCAGAGGTATTACTGATGTCAACAAAGCCAGAAGGCAGAAGATGACCTTCTCGGACTCCAGTTTTCTGAGCCACCCCCAGCCCCATAGTAGGTATAGATTGGAGATTTCCTCCTCTCTCCAATTCATTTGGCTGTAAGGCATTTTTCTTTTAGTCCCCGCCGAGAAGACAGCAGGGAACAGGGAGAAACCATCAAAAGTTGTGGTCTGTTAGCTGACTGTCTGCGAGGTTGAATTCATCTTAAGGGCAAGCAGGTATTGTTTCCCTCCTCCCCCCCTTTTTTTGAGCATTCTTACACTGTATTTGTAAGTTACATCAATCCTCTACATCATGCTTTAATGTCTTTAAAATGTCCACATCTTTCCCAACTCTTCTCCACCACTCTATTCCGAGCATTTGAGAGGGACAAGGAAATTCCCCCCCCCTCAGCAATTTTCAGCATCCCCCTCCAGGTCGCCTCCTCCCCTGACCAGAACCCCACTCACCATCCATGATTTAAGTCCCTTAGAGCGACTATATGTCCAATACTGCTCATATCATCTGTTGGGTCCCTTTCTACCATTCAACCTAAGCAGGTACTCAAATTGTGTTGTTTCCATCACCTGTATATTTTTTTTCTTTCAATCTACGGAAGCTCTTTCCATCAGGGAGGCTGTCGCCTGCTCCTGTACCTCTGTGGCAGAGACTTCTTGTGGGGCCAACCCGACCAGCTGCACCGCAGAGACGTAAAGCTTCAATAATTCAGTGATGTCTGCTCGGAGATTAGTTGTCTGCGTCTGGTGACAGCGCTTCAGCCCTTTGCGTGCCACCGTCCAAGCCGACCGCCGGAGCTCCTTTTCAATCCTTTCTTTCTCCAATCCAGGAACTGGTATTCCGATGTCTTCTAGGTAACTTTTGGCTGCCAGCAGATCTTCAAAAACTTTAGGGCCCTGTTTGGTTTCTACCCTTAGGCGCGCTGGGAACAGCATCTGTGCCTTTAAATTTCTGGCTCTAAGCTGCATTAAAATCAGCCACACGGTATGATGTGCTTCCTGAACTCCAGCAGTATAATTGTTATCTATCATTATCCGATGTGTACCAAGCATGATTTTTTTCAACCTCCACGCCCTCCTGAGTATCTCCTCTTTTGAGATATAGTTAGACATCCGAACTACGAAGGACCTCGGACGAGAGCCAGGACTCGAGGGGTGCTGGGCAAGGGAACGGTGTGCCCGATCCATTGATAGATCAAATTCTGAAGGCAACTTTAATAAGTCCCTTAGTGTCTTTTGAATGAAGGTGATAACATCTGTGGCACCTTCTTCAGCACCCTCAGGAACACTGTAAATTCTGAGGTTTTGTCTTCTGCTCCGTCCCTTTATATCGTCTAACTTGGCCCGTAGTTCCCGCTCCCTCGCCATCAGGAACAACAAGAGGCAATCGTGGCGGTCAGTCTGCTCCATGACTGAAGTGAATCCCAGCTCCAATTTATCCGTTCTGTGTTCTATTTTACCAATGTCAGCTCTCAGCTCTGTTAATGATACGTCTATCTTTTGTACAGTTCTGGCAGTCTGCATTATTGAGGTTACTAATTGCGAGTACTCCTCGTCTGTGCCAGTCTCCGTTGCCGTATTATCCTCGTCTTCAGTAGGCCCCAAAGTTTTCAACATTTTTTCTCCTTGTAGTAAAAGCTGTAGTTTTTGAACCGGGGTCTGTGCGTTCCTGGATGCTCCCGCTTTTGATCTGGTTGTTTTTGCCGGCGACTGCATTTCTAATTACTTTAGATGCCAATCGATTGTATATTGGGCTAGGAGGCTCATTAGTTTAAGCTGCCATTCAGGCTGCTGACATCACCGGAAGTCCAACATTTTCTCCTTCATATAGTTAGTGTTCAACAAGATTCAACACCCACCCAGCTAACACTCAATATCAATCCTCAAACATAGTTAAAGTTATGGAACAAATGAACTAAACTGCTCCACACCATAGCAACACCCTACCCATGTGGCTGTCAGCAAGGCAACAAGACAGCCTGTATATCACCCTTAAGATCAGCCTAATAACTTTGTACAGTGGCTACAGGATTATATACCCCAAGAGTAGTATAATTATTAATCATACAGCTGCAATATTTCTTTTACCAAACTATTGTTTTAGAGCTTAACCTACTGAAACTTTATAGAACTAAAGCATAAACTTAGAGGGCTCAAATAATAATAAAAAAAAGAAAACCTCTTAGTGGAAGTCCTTTTACAGAACAAAACAAACATCTAAGTCCCAGCTAAATCAAGTTGTTTCTTCTTCTAATTCTGACATCTCCTGATTGCCAGTACAATGAAATTCCTTGGCTATGGCCTCGGCCTTCCTACCTGCTTCTTCCGGATCGGTATACTGGTAGGTATGCCCGCCATAGTGCATCCGGAGTCTGGCAGGCATCAGTAGTGAGTGGGCAACTCCTGAACTATGGAGTTTTGCCCTAACCTCGTCAAATTTCTTGCACCTGGTTCTGGTAGCATATGAGAGGTCCGGGAATAAATGGATCGTAGCACCTTGGAAGTTTAATTTATCTGTTTCTCTGGCCACTTGCATCATCCGATCCTGGTTGGCTGGACTAGAGGTGATCAAGAGAGCCATCCTGGGCACATCTCTTTGAGCTGCTGCTAAATGAGGGGAAATCTGGTAGGCTCAGACAAAGCTCTCTTCTTTGAGCTCTGAGCCTAATTTCAAGGCACCTGGTAGCCATCCCTGGAGAAAATACAAGAAACTGTCCCCCTTACAATTTTCAGGTAGGCCTATGATGTGCATGTTAGGGGTCCTCTGAGAGTTTTCGAGGGCTTCCAAGTGCTAACAAAGTTGCGAGTTTTACTGAACAATTTTACTGGTTGTAGCCAAAGCTTTGGTTGCAGCGAATTCTGCCATGGAAGCTGTTTTAATGGCCTCCGCTATTTTACAGTGTTGCTCCACGAACCGGGTCAGGATAGACTCAACTTTACTATCGATTGCTTACATCAACATTTGCAGCGCTGTCCATGGGGGTTCACGCCCCGATGTGGGCTGGACTGCCACCTCATGCTGTTCTGGCTCAGTAGGCTTGGTTTTGGAGCCGCCCATAGGTCCCTTATTTATGCGACCCATCGTTGAAAAGAAAAAGTATCCAGAGATGCAGCACAACCTGTAAATTACAGTGCAGGTTGTAGAAGTTCGCTTTGTCCACTCAGAATGTAAATTGTATTAGTTTAAATGTCCACCAGGTGAAGAACCGATCTGAGACACGTCTGGTCAGTAGGTGTGCTCCACAGTGCCCCCGTCTCCAGATTTTCAACATGGCTTTTGCTGGGCCCCATCTCATGAACAAGGTAGGTGAAGTTTTTCACATCTGTCCCGAGTGGTGATTTTGCAGTCACTCCACGAAATCACCTTTCTGGGCAGATTGAAAAATTTCACCTACCAGGTTCATGAAGTAGAGTCATAAAAAGATTGTGTTGAAAATCTGGGATCTGAATCTTAAAAAACACTAAAGTTACAAAGGTATGTTGAAAATGTTCAATGCTCTTTCATAACTTTGGTAATTTTCAATATTTTGACCCCAAATTTTCTGCATAATCTTTTTATGACCCCACCTCAAGAACAAGGTAGAGGGAAATGTTCAAATCTGGCCCGGAAGGTGATTTTGCAGTTGCGCCACAAAATCACCTTTTGGGCTGGATTGGAAAAATTTCTCCTACCAGGTTCATGAAGTGGGGTCATAAAAACACTATGTTGAAAATTTGGGGTCAAAATCTTAGAACAACACCAAAGTTATGAAAGTACATTGAAAATGTTCAACATTCACTCATAACTTTGGTAATTTTCGATACGCATTATACGATTATACAATATACATGCATGTCATGTGTGTCCCAAATGCAGTCTCTTTAAGCAAGGAATCATTCGGCACTGGCAAATGCTTGTTGCTATTGCTATGCCATGTCCCATAGAGACTGGAAGTGTGTGCCATCTGTCAAGGTCTACTGCTATTGCTAGTGAGAGTGATTTCCAGTTTTTAGTTGTTGCTTCATTTTGGTGAGGCACATAAGTTTAGTCTCAAGCATTTAATGCTCTGTGGTGCCCATTTCAATCCTAATTCTTCTCTTCCTTTTTGGTAGCATTCTCTTACTACTGTAATGGTAATGCTTCTATTTTCTCCATATTCTGCTTGTATCCACATAGGTTGGCATAACGTTGTATTAGTTTCATCAGATGTGGTATCAAGCTCCAGGGTTCTGATAACGATATTGCATCATGCGTAATCAGTTGTTTTAAGTGTTTGTCTTGCCACTTTGATGCATGGGTTCTTTTTTTATGTGTAAAAGAAAATGGTTCCAGTGCAAGACTGACTAAAGACAGTAGTGCAAACTTCCTAGATATGAAGCCATCTGTGTACACTGTCACTTTTGGTGATGTGTAGAGTAGCTTTACCATCTTAATGAAGACCAGGGAAAGGCAACACCCCTCTGAATAGGTACAGACATTTCACCCAGTCGAAGGCCTTTTCGGCATCTAGAGCTATCAAAGCTGCTAGGTTTCTGCTTTTTTGTGCTTCTATCATCAGGTATGCTATCTTCCTTGTGTTGTCTTCTGTATGTCATCCTGGCATAAATCCAGCCTGGTGGGAGCCTAATATACTTGGTATATTGTTGCGGCCAGAACCTTGGTGTACATTTTGTCATCCAGGTTTAATAATGCAGCTGGTCTATAACTTGTGCTGTCTGTCTCTTCTTTTCCTGGTTTAAGTAGTAAAATTATCAGACCCTCCATCAGTGAGTTAGGTAGTGATCCTTTCTCTAGCGACTCCATGTATGCATTCATAATGTGCTAAAGACATTTAACAGTGATTTTACCATGGTACCAGGCCGAGCAAAAGGGGTTGACCATGTAATAGTGGCAAGGAATGCTCGTCCTATTTGGCAAAAGACATACAGGTTGCCAGAGCAGTTAAGAGCTGATGTGGTTAAGGAAATACAAAAAAGGAAAGAATTGGGTATCATAGAGGAGTCAAGGAGTGCTTGGTCATCTCCCATGGTAATTGTAAACAAAAAAGAAAGGAGTGTTAGAATCTGCCTTGATTTTAGGAAACTTAATCAAGTGTCAGAATTTGACAGTTATCCTATGCCCAGAATAGATGATTTGGTGGACAGACTGGGGAGTGCAAAGTATGTCTATACCCTCAGTCTCACCAAGGGCTACTGGCAAATACCTTTAGCTAAAGAATCCAGAGATAAAACTGCATTTGCCACCCCTATAGGATTCTACCAGTTCACCACCATGCCATTTGGTTTACATGGTGTGCCAGCTACATTCCAATGGTATATGGATGTCATTTTATCTCCTCACACTGGTTATTATGTTGCATACATGGATGATGTCGTGGTGTACAGTCCAGACTGGAAAAGCCACCTGGAACACCTACGAGCACTTATCCAAGCTATCAAAAATGCAGGTCTGACTATTAATCCTCCCAAATATACATTGGGCATGCAGGAAACCAGATATTTGGGCTATGTGTTGGGAAATGGAGAAATTAAGCCAGAAGTTTTTAAGATAGAAGCTGTAGCTAACAGCCCTGTACCTAAAACAAAGAAACATGTCAGGTCATTTTTAGGGCTGGCTGGTTATTATCGGAGATTTGTTCCAAACTTTGCTGAGTTAGCTACTCCCCTTGCCGAACTCATGAAAAAATGATACCCAAATAATGTGAAATGGACCCCAGAGTGTGGTGAAGCTGAAGCTTTTCAAGCCATAAAGGCTGCATTATGTTCAGCTCCTGTTTTAAGAAGCCCAGACTTTGAGAAACCATTTTTGCTACAAACAGATGCATCTGAGGTAGGCCTAGGTGCTATCCTAAGTCAAAATGTAGATGGGACAGAACATCCTATTATGTACAAAAGTAGGAAGTTGCATGACAGAGAGAAAAGGTACTCCACTATCGAAAAAGAATGTTTAGCAGCAAAGTGGGCAATGGAGTCCCTTAAGTTTTATTTGCCAGGAACTGACTTTGTTCTTATAACAGACCACAGTCCTCTCTGTTGGCTTAACCAGATGAAAGATAAAAATTCCAGAATCACAAGGTGGTACCTGGCACTACAGCCATTTAAATTCACTGTGATACACAAATCTGGTAAAGAGAATAGCAATGCTGATTTTCTGTTAAGATATGAATCAGGAATTGAGGGTTCTAATGGTTGAAAATTAAATGTGTGAGTTTGAACTTTACTGTTTGCTGTGCTGGTATAGCAAAACTGATAATGTGCATGTGCTTGATTTCTGAGAGAAGCTAATGTTATTAAAGAATAAAAAGTTTTGGAAACCTGTTTAATAAAACAGGTTCCCTCTTAAGGAGGGGGGTGTATGTGACAGGGTGGAATAGGACCCTGTCCCAGGTGTTATGGAGAAAGTGTTTAAATGCAAGGGTCTTTCCTTTTCTGTCTCTTCACTGTCTGGTTGTGCAACCCAATTTTCCTGTGAGACTTCGGATTTGATCACCCCGACAATCTCACAATCACTTGCCTCTCACTGTCTCTCAGTTCTCTTTTGCTGTCTGTCTATAAAAGCACGTGCAAATCATTGTATGAAAATGTAACTGATAATGGGATCACTTTTGTTTAGAAAATATATAGTGTTACTGTTGAAATATATATAATTATATTTTGAGATGATTGCAGAAAGCTATTGTAAACTCTAGAGGTTACTTGAATGCAAATCTTCCAGCCTTTTGCAAAAGCTGTGCAAAGGGGGCCTCAGAAAGCACACTGTGTTCTAGCAGCTCTTGCCTGATATTTGCAAAAATGGGATGCTTGCTAAGAGTGGGGGTTGAAAAGAGATATAAAAGAGCTAAGCTGCAACTGCAAAAAAGACTAGGAGAACAAGAGATACAGAGACTGAAAGAAAACTTTATTTTGCCTTTGTAAATAGTTATACTGGATAAGTTTATTTTATGATACTGCTAGTGTAAATAAATAATTTTTGGTGAATTCTACAACTGCTCCTGGTTTTTCTACGCTTTCTGACCTGTGCCTCAATGACACATCCTCAGTCCAATGATGAGCTGCCCCCCTCATGTTGTGGAATCCACCCATCGGATTGGACAATCATGGAACAGAACAGCAAGAGCATAGAGGCATCGGGTCAGCATCAGTCAGAAGGATTCATGGTGGAGGCTGACTCTCAGTCTTGCTGATGGCTGGGAGGAGACCGAGGGGAGGAGGAGGAGGAACCAGGAGGAAGAGGAGTCACTGTCTGTGTCGGAGCCGCATTGAGGTACTGGTAGGTGGAGGATTGTCAGAGGCAGAGCGGAGGCGGTACTTCTGACTGGAGCAGGAGGGTTCATGCAGGGCTGGTGCTGCTGGGCTTTACAGCTATATAATTTAAAGAAAGGGTGGGGAAAAGACTGGGGATGAACCAGCCTAAACTGGGGGGGGGGCAGTGCCCCATTTTTTTGGCTAATGATGCCACTGTATTGTTATCTATATTGTTCCTTCTGTGTAAGTCTGTTTCTATTTACCACTATGCATTGTATTGACTTTTGCTGCTGCAGTTCTATGTATTCCATTCCCGTTTCCTCCAGGACGCCTCTGGAAACAAGCATGTTTACTCAGTATGTCTTTCCTGTTGAAATTCTTAAATAAGTAAATTATACAACTCTAAATTTTGAGCCCAGGATTTTAAAACTGTTGTGGTAGTTTCTTCTTTTTTTTTTTCTCATAGTCACACAGTATTCAAGTGGGGGCTGTGGGATTCAAACCAAGTCTCCAGGTGTGCGAATTAGAGCTCTTAACCACTGCGCTATACTGGCTCACAGGAAATAGTTGTACAGGAACATGCCATTGTTCCTCCTTTTTTGTCTGTGAACTAAATGGATAACCTACTGTGGACGTGTCTGAAATGTGGATAACCTACTGTGGGCATCATCAGAATGTGGATAGGATACCGTGGATGTTGCCTGAATGTGGATAACCTACTGTGGGTGTGTCTAAAATGTGATTGTAATACATTGTGGGATAATAACTGGCAGTATTCCTGTGTTCTGATTGGCTTAGAACAGATACCTACTATATAATTGTAGTTATACCTGCTGTATAAGATTACAGGTCATAAACCAGCTTGCTCCCTTTATGAAACACAGAATAAAAAAAAAGAAAAAGAAACTCCCCATGGTTTACTAGTAAAATTAAGCATGCCCTGAGAGATAGAGATCTGTACTGAGCGAAAGCTAGAATCACTAGAGCAGAGCAGGATTAGATAACTTTTAGGCAAAAGAGAAACTAGTGCACAAAGTTAATTTGTTCAGCCAAAGCAAATTACTATTGGACAATAATAATGACCCTTCCAAATTTCAGAAAGCCATAAAGGGCTTGGAATGTGGGTCAGTCCTTTCTTTGTTACCTCCGCAGCTACTAATTTGAAATAAATTATGGAAAGACAAACAAATAATCATGGAAGAAATTAATTCGTACTTTGCTTCTGCTGAGAATGCTTTTGAAAACTCACCCATAGCTAAGATACCATTACCCGTCTAAAACTTATCTAATCAGACAGTTAGCCCAGCCCTTTTCCAATTCTAGCAGTTCTATCAACAGGTGGAACAGCTCCTTCTGAATCTTGACCCCCCCCCCAAAAAAAAGGGCTGGTGCTGATAATATAGAGCCCTCTTTTCTAAAAATGGGTTACTCGATCCTAACTGCTCCATAACCCATCTCTTTAACTTATCAATTCCAAGTTGTGAAATTCCTCTATTGTGGAAAACTGCCTCACATAATTCCGCTATGTAAATCAGGAGATAAGGCTTCCTTAAGTAATTACCTGCCCATCTCCATTCTACCTGTCCTTGCCAAACTGCTTGAAAAACTGGTAAATGAGCAGATTAGAGATTACCTTGATAAATTTTATATCATTGCTCCTATGCAATCTGATTTCAGAGCTAAGCACAGTACTACTATTGCATTAGTTAAGGTTAACAACAATTAGTTCACTGCACTTGACCAAAAACTTACTAATATGGCATTATTCTTAGATCTTAGCAAAGTCTTTGACACTGTAGATCACAGTATTCTGCTGAATAAACTTACAGCTACTGGTATAGGTCCAGATGCTGCTGCCTGGTTCAGGGAGTATCTTACTGGGAGATGCCAACAGATAAAGTTTGAAGGACTATCATACTTCTGTGTCCAAATTTACCAAGGTGTGCCACAAGGGTCAATACTGGGACTATTGTTTATGAATCATACAAATGAGTTGGGTGCTAATATTGTAAATGCTAAGCTGCATTATTAAGGACTAAGGAGAAACCTAGTGACACCACTGACTACCCATTTTAACAAATCATGGGAGGATGGTGTGGTACCTGAGGACTTGAGGAAGGCGGATGTGTTTCCCCTTCACAAAACTGGGAGCGAGGCAGAAAACTACAGACCTGTTAGTTTGACCTCTGTGGTAGGAAAAATGATGGAATCACTTCTGAAAGAAAGAACTGTTGAGTACCTAGAGGCCAGCGGGGCACAGGACCCAAGGCAGCATGGATTCACAGTGGGACGGTCATGTCAGATGAATCTAATAGATTTCTTTGACTGGGTGACCAAAGTAGTAGACCAGGGAGGGGCTGTGGACATGGCCTATATAGACTTTAGCAAGGCATTTGACACGGTCCTGCAAAAAAGATTAATAAACAAGTTAGCCAGCCTCGGAGTGGGTCCCAGGGTGGTAGCCTGGGTAATAAAATTGGCTGGACAACAGGATGCAGAGGGTATTAGTAAATGGAGTCCACTCTGAAGAAAGGGGGGTTACTAGTGGGGTATGGCAGAGTTCAGTACTGGGGCTGGTCCTCTTTAATGTCTTTATAAGTAACATTGCAGATGGATTGGAAGGAAAAGTATATCTCTTTGCAGACAACAGAAAGATCTGCAACAAGGTTGATACACAAAGGGGGGGGTGGAAAGGATGAGAAAGGACTTGGTAAGGTTGGAGGAATGGTCAAAAGTTTGGCAGCTTAGATTCAATGCAAAGAAGTGCAAAGTAATGCACCTGGGAAACAAAAACCCAGGGGAAGAGTACACAATGGGGGTGGAGGTACTAACAACAACAAAAATGGAAAAGGACCTTGGTGTAGTCATATCAGATGACCTAAAGGTAGGCAGGCAATATGAGAAGGCAGTAAGGAGGGCTGGGGGGATACTGGGATGTATAGGGAGAGGCATCACCAGTAGAAAACAGGAAGTTGTCATCCCTCTGTACAGACAGTTGGTGAGACCCCATCTGGAGTACTGCATGCAGTTCTGGAGACCCCATCTCTGCAAGGACATAGATAGGATGGAGGCAGTGCAGAGGAAGGCAACTAAAATGGTGCAAGGTCTGCACCAGAAACAATACAAAGAGAGGCTAAAGAAGCTTAATATGTATACCCTCAAGGAAAGGAGGGAGAGGAGGGACATGATAGAAACTTTTAAGTACCTCAAGGGAATCAACAAAGTCCAAGAGGGTGGCATCTTTCAGAATACTGAGCTATCTCGGTATTTAACAGCTGCCTAAATGAAATCCAGGATTGGATGAGGTCCAGTTGGTTGAAGTTGAACCCTGGGAAGATGGAGGTGTTGGTATTGTATCCGAATCGCTGGATGGGGGACCTACAGCCGGCACCCCATCTGGTTTTTTGGGGTGGGATGTCGAGCTACGGGTCTTGGGGTGATATTAGATGTGGGGCTGACTCTTCGATCCCAGGTGTCAGCGGTGGTAAAATCATCTTTTTATCATCTAAGAAAAATCACCAGAATCAAGCACCTCATTCCGTCCGGCGATCTGCCAACCTTGATCCATGCCTTCGTGACCTCACGCCTGGACTACTGCAACTCGCTTTACCTTGGGCTTCCAGGGGTTGATATCTGCTGCCTGCAGCTAGTGCAGAATTCCACAGCCCGAGTACTGATGGGTACTCCTTGATCTTCCCCATATTACTCCGGTGCTGCGGGAACTGCACTGGCTGCCAGTTCAGTGGCGGATCACCTTCAAAGTCGGATTACTGACTTTTAAAGCCCTGCATGATCTGGGCCTTGATTACCTGAAAGAACTCCTGATCCCTTACCGCCCTGTGAGATCATTCTGCTCAGCTGATGAGGGGTTGCTAGAGATTCCTAGGGTAAAATTAAAATCAGCTGAGGCCCGGGCTTTTATGTTTGCGGCCCCCTCTCTTTGGAACTCTCTACCCCGTCGGATAAGGGAGTATACGACTGTGGGGAGTTTTAAACAGGCTCTCAAATCCTTTTTATGGGAAAGGGCTTATGGTCTGACTGTTTATTAATTTGTTGTGTTTTATAATATTTCTTTGTATTGTTGTTTTTGTATCTTGTACTGTATCTCATTTTATTGGAATGCGCCTTGGTATTTGAAAGGCGCAATATAAATAAAAAATATTATATTATTATTATTATTATTATTATAAAAAGAGATGTGCAAGAACAAGGGGGCACAGTTTGAAGATAGAGGGGGATGTCTCAGGGGCAATGTGAGGAAGTATTTTTTTCACAGAGAGGGTGGTGGACGCATGGAATGGCCTTCCTGAGGAGGTCGTGGGGTCAAGAACAGTGGGGGAATTCCAGAATACATGGGACAGACATAAGGCAATTATGGTGGGGGGTAGGAGGAAGTAGGCTGTTGGTTAACTAGGATCTGCAGCTTATCCACTAGGTAGGGAAATGGACAGACTGGGTGGGCCAAGTGGTCCTTATCTGCCGTCACAGTCTATGTTTTTATGATATTGTGCTTTACATTGTTAGTCCTATACCTGAGATGGCTATGAATGCTCCTCAAGAAGCATTTGATCAACTCCAAATTAATTTATGTGCATCAAAACTCCTTCTAAACACCACAAAAAACAAGTACATGGTATTCGTTCCTAAACTCTTCTTGATCCCCCCCCCACCCTTGGGCATTACAGCCCTGTCAGATGAATGGTTGGAAATGGTAGACTCCTTTAAGTATTTGGGCATGTGGCTTGATAACAAGTTATCCTTCATTACACACATTGATAATCTTTGTAAAAAACTATGTCAGAGAGTTGGGTTTTATTATAGAAATAAATTCTGTTTCAGCCGTGAGGCAAAGAAAAGACTAGTCCAGGTGACCTTTCTCCCCCGTTAGACTATGGTGATCTCATATATAGAGGAGCTGCTGCATCTCAGCTAGCTAAACTAGATGTGATTTACCATAGAGCACTCTCTTTCATTACTGGACTATAGGCCCAAACCCATAATTGTCTTCTCTATACAGAAGTGGGATGGACTTCACTTAAGACCAAATGGCTTAGGAATCTACATTTATGGTCCTTAAGAGCTTTGCAGATTTTATTTTCCACCATACATATCAAGTCTCCTTTGGCGATATAGAGGGCTGTATAGTTTAAGAAAACATAGTGCTATTCCGCTTGATGTAACAAGACACTTCTTAAAATATGGTTAACTGGCCTTCAGCTGGGCTGCCCCCACAGACTGGAATGCCTTGCAGAAATTGCTTAAACTAAATTCGCTGGTTAGTCCCTTTTATTTCATGGTTCGTCTTGGTCAGTTTTGTGTTGACAAATGTGTATGATATTAAATTACTATGTAAATTGTGTTGTATTACTTGTGAACCACTGCAGTTTTGTGTATTTATTTCTGCTGCAAAATCTATATTTACTTATCATTATTGTCATTAGCCTCTGTATTAGATTACATCTGGTGACCTGTTTTTATGATGTAACCTTACTTACTACGTGTACTGTATTATATATACTGTCATCTCACAGTTTTTTATTATCAGTCCTAACCAGGACCTCTTTGTAAATGAGCAATACTCATAAGAATCATAAGAAAATATCAGGTACTTCAGCTGTTAGGCCATTATTGACCTGAACATTTATATTCTTAACTGGTATACCTTATCTTCACTGTGCTTGTCAAGTGCTAATTTAAACTGATTCATAGTACCACAAGAAACCACTCATTCAGGTAATACATTCCATTGTGCCACTACATGTTGAGAGAACCAGGCCCCTCTCTGGTTTTTATTATAATTCTCACCCTTCAGTTGGTATCTATGGTCCTGGTTAATAACTAAGTTTGATCTTTTCTCTAATCCTATACATTCCCATATGTCTGATTCTTTCCAAGCCTTATACACTAAACACATGTCACCTCAGTAACTCCTATATTGCAGTGAAAAAAGATCAAGTTTTCGCAGTCTCTCCTCATAGGACAAATCCTCCATCCCCCTTATCATCCTAGTCACCCTCCTCTGAACCCCCTCCCTTCTCCTAACATTGTCCTTCAACCTAGGTCTCCAGAAGCTCCCAGCATACTTCATATGTGAATGAAACAATGACACATACAGAGGAACAATGATCTCTCTTTCCCTACTTTTTATACTCCTCTTTATGCAGGCCAAAATACCGTAAGCTTTTTTTATCATTGTAGTACAGTGGTTGGTGAACTCCAAATCATTAATGATCCATATTGCTAAGTGGAGCTTTTCCTGGTAAAATAAATAAATACAAATACCCAATCTCTTTCTTTTTTTTTATTTGTATTTATTGCATTTTATGTAAAAATACAAAGGCCCGGATATTCAGACTGCGCCAGGCTGTGGCGCAAGCCTGGGAGCAACGCAACTTGGCTGCACAGGGGCGTTGACAGGGTGATATTCAATGGAGCTGCGCCATGGCACAGCATCACTGAATATCGCACCCTGGCCACCCGCAGTGCACATGGTGCAGTGGCACTGCACCAGCGCATGTAGCCAGAGTGGAGCAGGGGGATGCGCTAGTGCAAGTTCAGTTGCGCTAGGCGCAACAACCGCGATATTCAAAAGTGTACATGCAAATGGGGCCATAATACATGCAAGGAGCAAATGGGGCCATTTGCATGTCATTATGGCCCCATTTGCTTGCAGGTGTGCCGATCCCCTGCGACTTGCACCTGGCGCCCTGCCTGGCTGCAGCTGTCGGGGATTGATGCCCACTGCACATCGCAGAAAAGTGCCCCACTGCCTGATCACGGGCATATGTAGAATATATTCAACGTCCAATATCCCTGGTGGTCCAGTGGACCACTTCACACCCGATCACAGGCTGAAGTATAAAGATTAATCGTCCAGTATCCCTGGTGGTCCAGTGGACCGCTCGTAGCCTGATCGCGGGTGTCAGTAGAAAATAATGCCACCCCAAAACAACCTTGGTGGACTAGCGGTACCCCCCTCACCACCCGCCCTGAGACCCACCGCCCGCTCCCCCCTCGGTCAGCGGCGGGCGGCAGCTCTCCACCCACTTGCCACCCGCCCGGCCCGACTGACACTAGTGCGGTGGCCTGCGCCCGTTGGTCTGGCGTGAGCCAATGGGCGTGCAGCCTATGCTACTACACGAATCCAGATAGTGAATGGATCATTCTGGACTGTGTAGTCCTGATGCTGAGCTACACCATTGGCTCGCGGCTGGCGGACGGTAAGGCACAACCCTGCATGCCGGTGTCGGTCGGTCTGAGTGACGGGGCGGCTTTGTAAGTGGGTGAGAACCACCACCTGCGCTGACGAGAAGAAGGCGGCGATGAAACGAGCGGAATCGCCTGGTCACCAGGGGTGTTTGGGGTAGCATATCCTGCGGCGCCTGCGATTGGGCAACGAGCGAGTCCACAGGACCACCGAGACATAAGAACGTTATTTTCTACTACATGCCCGCGATGAACAAGTCCACTGGACCACCGAGGGATGGACAATTACTTTATACTTAAGCCTGTGATCGGGCGTGAAGCAGTCCACTGGACCACCAGGGATATAGGACGATTGTGATATTCTACATATGCCCGCAATTGGGCTGTGAGCGGTCCACTGGACCACCAGGGATTTAGGACTATTATTTGTATATGTATGCCCCCAATCGGGCATGGGGGGACGCCACCAGAAGGTGCAGCCGGAGCTCGGGTGGCCACCCACAGGTGGTAGCTGCCGTGTTGTGCCCTGCTGTCTGACGGCTCACCTGTGGGTGGCCAGCTATTCTTCTTTTGGGGAGACTCCTGTGTGCACCAAAGTAGGGGTTGTGCATGCATGGACTCAACACGTCCTGGGCTAAATATCAGGATATGCGGGTATTATGCATGGTGCGCCCCTGCGCGCATACATTGCTGATGAAACTCTGAAGCGCGCCGGGATTTGTGCCAGGCTCAATCCCCATTTGAATATCGCACCGGGGCACATCAGTGGGTTGTGCATGGCGCAACAGTGTTGTGCCATGCGCAACTCTTCTGAATATCTAGGCCAAAGTGGATACAACTCACATCAGGCTTCAGTATCACAGTTCAGGAGACATTCAGTGTACATCAGAATCTATAGCCTAAACAATCTGGCTTATGAATAAGAGAGTATATCAAACATTTGATTATGGGTGTATTAGTTGAAAATGCTGCACCTTGCACGTGTGAGAGAGCTAGCTAAATGCATACATTTTTAGCCAGCATTATTTAGAACCCATAAAGTAATGGAATATGCTCTGAACCTTAGAAAAACATAAAAATCCCAAACATAGGTAGCAAGCAGCTCACATTCCACCCTCCCCATAACAAAACACTGTCTAGTATAAAATTGTCTAACACTCTGTAACAGTATGAGTCTCTATAACCACATTAAACACCTTACAGTAGGTGGCAAGGTAAATCTGGATCACCTAGAGCTATGTGTTCTTAATAATTGTATAAGATAGATTAGATATTGTTTAAGACAGCAGTCAATTCCAACAGACCCATGTAAAGAAAATACAGGCTCCTGTAGAGAGAGTAGCTACAAGCAGTGGCTCCCTTAGTAACTGCATAGTGTCTAAACACAGGAACAAATCACAAGATGGGCACCATTATTCCTGAACAGGAAACCTGTGCTTTACAAAGGAAAAATTATTTCCCAGGATCAGGTAACCCATCATGATAGAATATAATGCTAGACTGTCACTATACAATAAAAAAAAAAACAGAATTATATAGCACACTGCCCCCACCCTCCCCTATAAAGCATGTTTAAACATACGTAAAGAAAAAGTTTCACGCATTCAGCCATCTGAGGGAGAAAAACAAATAGGTCTGGATTGACATAATTTGGCTACTTAACGTCCATTAAGTCAGGTTTCATCTTCCTCTGCTGAATGCTCACTGTCCGCAGGTCTTGCTGTCTCAAACTCCTGTCGAATAAGCTCATCTTATCTGTGTCAGTCTTCACCATTCATCACAGATGGGTAGTCGGCTGGAGGTCACGACCCCACGGGAACTTTTTGGGGGGGGGATGGGTGGAGTCGACACACCGACGGCGGCGCCCTCGAGGCCAATGCACTGTGTGGCGCTCGCGGGTTGGCCGTTAGGTGTTGTCAGCCCTGCCCTCCCGCCAGTTCTTCATCTTCCGCTGTAGAAGTCGCACATCGTGAGGAGTTCTACTTGAAGACTACACAGCAGCTTCGGCCTAGTTTTGTTTGGCCTGTTCGTTGACAGAAACTCTACCCATCAGTTCCGTTTCACCACCTATTTGACGCCGCTGACCAGTAAGACCTTTCTTTAATTGTTTTTACAGCGACATCGAGTCTATTTGTACTTTATTTGCCGTTGATCATGTCTGGTTTGAGAGGCAAAAAGTAGCAGAAAACAGGGTGGCCTCCTATGCGTCGGTGCCCGTGTGGCCGCAAGTACTCCATTACCAACCAACATGATCGTTGTTTGACGTGTCTTGGCCCACTTCACGACTTGGATTTGTGCAATGCATGTTTTTCTATGGATCGCCAAATTATCGAGCAGCGCACGTGGAAAATTGGACAAGTGCGCACTCATCGGGCCAAGCCACAGTCTCTCGACCTTTCCTCCGGGTCCCCTCTCGGTACAGACATTGAAGTGGACGCCAGTTCTGTGGCCAGTATGGAAGTCTGTGCTGGTTCCATTACCGATGCTGCAGTGCCATTTAGGATCCTGGCATTGCCTCTGGGTCTGGGGTGGTTTCTAGCACCTTTGCGGGTGTGGGAGATACCTTCACCCAGTCCTCGGGCTCAGGGGTTCCTCTGAGGAGCAGATCCCTTTTTAGAGGGGATGGAGACAGGGAAGTCGAAGAAGACACATAAGCGCCTCTCTAGGACAGCTGGTGATCCTGGGAGGAGCAGAAGTGCAGACCCTTCCCTCCTAGCCTCTGACCCTTCGGTGGGGATCTGCAGTTGGTGGGGCCAGGGGCTGCCTGCAAGGCCTGCTATAGCTCTGGTTGCCCCATCAGGATGATTCTCCCAAGGGCACTGCCTTGGTCACCCCAGTCTAGTTGGACGCCCTTCAGTGGGTCCCCTGAGCATTCCCACAGCCCTAGCAGAGAGGCAGCTCTGCCTAGTCAGAGGTTTTCCTCCTCTGTCTCTATGCCTCCTCCCCCTCCCCCTCTGCCAGGCCTCTTTGGCCCCTCAGAGCCCATGACCTGGGAACAATTCAGGGCTTTGGCAACTGCATTCCCCCATTATGTTAGGGCCATGGATGAGGTTGTCTTTCAACCTGAGCCACTAGCTGCTCTGGCCTCTGAGTCGCATTTCTCTGCTTCTTCACCTTCCTGCCCTGAGGAAAGGGACTCCTCCATCCATCTCTCCTCTGATGCTGATCTCACCAGCTATCAGCAGTTCCTGATGGAGATGCTGGAGGAGCTCCACTAGTCCCATTTTTGCCTCATGAAATACCGACTGTGCAACATGCACATTCTTAGGCAAGTTCAGTGCCAGCTGCTTGGTCATTCCTCAATTGCCTGTTCCCTTTGCAGAAGCATCACACAGGGTCTGGCAGAGTCCCTCTTCCTCATCTCTAGCACCCTGGGACTGTCTGCACCAGTATTGTGCAGCCCTGTGGTCCCCAGGTGATATACCCCAGCCCTCTTCAGGTGTTGAGCTCCTGTACACCCCTCCCGAGGCACAACCACCCCCTGGAGTCAGACTCGGCTGAGTTTGGCTGCTGGGGCTGCAGGGTCTTTTCAGCAGCGTGCCTCCTTCTGTGCATGGCTGTGCACCAGGCCCATCAGGCTGCCTATGCAAGGCACCTATGGACAGTGCTGGGGCACATGCTAGCATCCATGCCTGACTTGGAGGCAACCAGGCAGGCCATTAGCCTTTCTGCATGTGATCTGGAGTTGGCGAGACACCGGGCAAGGGCATCTTATGATGCCAATGATGTAGTCTCCAGACTAGCAGGACCAGCGGTCTGCATTAGGCAGATGGTGAGGCTTCACCTTTCATGGATGTCACCCTTAGCCCAGCCATAAGGTGGTTGCCTCCCCTTTCCAAGGGGCCCATTTTTTCTCCCGTAGGGTGAGATGGGAGTTAGCGGGGCAGCTTCCTTCTCCCAGGCAACAGGAGTCCCTGTCTTGCCCTGACCAGTCATGCGCCTTGCCAGGCCTGTAAGGGGCCCCTACCTTCTGTGCCCTCCCCTACAGGAGGCTGAGGGAGGATTCTTCCTCAAGGAAGTGCCAGTGCCTTAGGTGCTTGGTGCTCACTCATCAGTGATGAATGAATCTGGGCCATCCACTGAGGTGCACCACCCAAAGATGATGCTGGAGGAGGAGGACCCGCTGGACTTATTTGTGGAGGAAATGGAGTACACGATGAGGACACATAAGTGCAAACACATCAATAGCTGGAGGCCATAGCTGCCCTGGGGGGGGGGGTCTCACCAGTCTTCAGCTCCCCCCCACCTCCCTGTCCAGCCGGTGGTGTTCTACAGTACAGACACACCTGCTGACAGCCACACCCCTGGGAGCAGGACTGTGTTGCCGGTGACAGCACTGTCCCAGGGGACAGCCACCACCTTCACCACTGGGGTGGCCTCCACATCCTCCACCTCTCACATCACACCTGCCTTGCACAATGGGTGGACGTGGTCTTCCATCAGGATTGCCCACCATCACAAACCTGCCTGGTGTGTGCCACCATGTCTGCCAAGGCCTTGCCACCTCCGCCATCCACCCTGGATGTGGTGTACGCACTCCCCACTCAGTGCCCAAACCAAACAACATGTACTATCCCACAGGACAGTGTACCCAGAGGCAGGCTCCTTCTGACTCTCAGCAGCTGCTGCAGTCTTCCATAGAGTTATAGCCAGCCGCACAGCATGAGCGGTAGTAACCCCATGACTTACACCAACCCCGAAGAGTGGCAGTTCAGGGTCAGGCAGCACACCAGCAACACTGTCATCCATGGGCACTCCCTGAACCCCTGGGCATGACCTGGACATTCTATGATCCAGCCAGAAGTGTGGGCATGCATGGGCCAGGGTGAGCCCATCCCCACGGACATCACCCTTCCCCTCTCCATGGCTCGTGACACCTACATACAGGGAAGCAGAGTCCAGTCCCTGTGCAACTGCAGCAGACAGAGATCCTGAATTTGGAGGCCACCCCTACCTTTCCCACTCATCCCCTGCCCTCTTCCCATGTCCCAGTTTTGTTTTCACAGGCATCCCCACCACCCCTACCCTGTCCCACCTGTTTTACACACAGTTATTTTGCTGCTCTGTTTTGCACTTTTTATGCACTGTCATTTTGAATTTTGTGTTTACATTACAGTTTTGAAATCTACAACTGTGTCCTTTTATTTTGGCGCCCACCTGCTCCTCTCTATAAGTCCTCTTATGATGTGGACTCTGTGTTCCTGGTCCCTCCTGGCCATGTGAGGATGTGCCTGTCAAGCTGCTCTAGTATCTCATGCACCTCTGGCTCCATGTCACTGTCATGATGTTTCTCATGTACCAGCATGCCTATTCCATGGGTGTGCGCCATGTTGTGTAACATGCAACAGGCTAGCAATATGCCACGTGCCTTGTTAGGGGTAAATTGTAGGGCACAACCTGAACAGTCCAGGCACTGGAATAACAGTTTCAGCATGTCAAAGATGCAGTCAGTCATATTGCGTGTGGTGGTGTGTGCCGAAGTGTATCTGTCCTCTGCCTCATTTGAGGGCTGGAGGACTGTTGTGAGGAGCCAGGGCACAAGGGAAAGGCACTGTCCCCTGTAAGGTAGAAAACATATGTTAGCACCTGCTCATAGTGTAGCTGCCCACATCCACAACACAGCCCATGGTCTGTGGTGCATCCTGCATCTGTCCACCTCCCTACCCACCCACCCTTCTCTCAGTGAGGCATGACTGTGCTGTGTTATAGCGGTGTATCCCCTATGGGAGGTTGGGTGGGGACATGCGGCATGTACTCACCGACAAGGTGTCCAGTGGATAGTTGGCTACCTTCAAATGCCTGACTTAGTCTCAAATTGTGCCATATGATTGCTTTGATGGCATCGTGGGCACCGCTGAGATACCGTGCCAGGACATTGGTGATGCGCCCAATTGTATCACACGCCACCTGGCAACTGATGGAGTGTTATCCCTTCCTATTGAGGCAGGCATCCACCCTATCACCAGTGGGTGCCTGGATGGCAACATGGGTGCACAACCTGATAGAAATGCAGCATGGTTCTAACCCCAGGAATCCACTAATATTAATACTCTTGCAGTACTCCTTTAAATCAGCACTGCCCCGGAGCCAAACAGAATGCTATGATAATGATGGAATCTTTAGCTTGTGCATTCACTTTCAAACTGCCCATTGTAACTGCCTACATTCTAACCTCAGATTTCTTATCTCTGCTGCAAAGTTCAGACACCCTGGAGATCTCTCTCAATCAAGACAGATTCCTGTAGTGCGTAAAACAAAAACACCTTAAATATTTTATTTTTTCATTACTGTCTATTGTAATTGTTTCTAAGTGTTTTTTCTCCTCATAGTTTTAAGTTTAGTTTTATTTCCCGGTGCCTTTGAACCAAGGGGTAACCGATTCTTTTCTTGTTTAAATTGGAACCTTTTTTTAAAGGCTCCGGTTACTTTCTTTTATTTTTTTATTTAAAATTTACCATATTTGAACCAAGGGTTATCGTTTTCCATTTGCAGTTTTCTCGGTTCCGGATCCGATCGGAACCGCTAGTCTCGGGACTTTATCGGTTCCTGAACTGACTGCTATTTCTCTTGGAACCAACAGCAAATATTTAAATTTAGCCATTTTTGTTGGTTCCTGGTTCCTGTTTTCTAAAATGTCAGATAAGCAAAAAAAGAAAACAGGACCCCCTGGGTTTTAAAATTGCTTGAAGTGTGCAGAGGTATTTGCCAAGACACATACGCATGATCTGTGCTTGATCTGCCTTGGGCAGCAGCATTTCACTGAACATTGTGACATTTGTAAGTCTTTCCCTGACAAGACAGTGGAAAATGCAGGGAGAGGCTTAAAAGGAGACTAGAGGAGGGGTTCATGGGCTCTAACTAGTCCACCCCCCTAAGACTGTGGCTGTTCCTTCCAGAGCCTCCAAATCCACCCTTGATACGGATGAGGGCTCTGGCAAGAGAGGAAAAGAACCAGCTGACTCCCTGGTGCCTGCCAAAAAATTGAAGAAAACAAGCACACTGAAACCTCGGCTGAAACACCTTAAGGGGTCCCTCATGTGCCCATTCCTGCTCCTTCTCCTGCTGATTTGACTCAGGCCTTAGCTTTACTCCAGGTGCTGCAGGGCTTAATACCCTCTCAGCAACCTGCGAATGCTACTGCTGAAAAAGCTACTGTTGTTGCCCCTCTTTTGCCCACTACTACAGTGGCATATGAAGAGGATGATCAGGATGAGGAGGGTATTGAACCTGAGGTCTCACCAGAACAAGATTTTGGTTCTCCTCCCAGACCCACAGAGGATTTCTCATCCCATTTTTCTTTTGTAAAAAAAAAATGGTAGAAACCCTGGATCCGCAAACAGCTGAAGAGATCTAGGATGAGGAAGAGGCACAATATATGGAGCTTATGGGGCTGACACCCACTAAAAGGCTCCTTTTGCCTATGTACAAATTATTTAAAACGGATGTTCTGGAAATCCTCAAGTCTCCCAATACTGTCACACCAACTGATAAAAAGTGTGACAAGAAATACCAGCTAGAAAGGTCTGGGGGCTGAGTTTCTGTGTAGTCACCTACCACCAAGGGACTGTTCAACAGGCTGCCTGTGAAAAGGCAAAAAAAAACCTCCCTTATCCTCTCACCCCCCCCCCCCCGAGAAGGATTTGAGGAAGCTGGACAGCATGGCAAAAAAGGAGCACCTTATGGCATCCCTGGCAGTACGCCAAGCCAGCTACCAGGCTTATGCAGAGGCTCTATGGCAATCAGTTGTAGACAATGCTGAGGCTAATCCCTCTTTAACAGTGTCAGAACTGCTGGACACAGCAAGACTGGGCTTGGAGGCTTCCAAGTACCAGTTTCAAATGGCAGCTGACCCGAATGATACAGCTCTAGATGGATGGCTGGTACCATAGCATTATGGAGATTTATCTGGTTGAGAGCTACTAATCTCACCTAGGACACCCAGAGTAAGACTATGGACTTCCCAGTCGAAGGCCACCCTCTTTTTAGTGCCCAGACTGAGGCATACATGAAAAACATAGATGAATACAAATCTACTTTTAGGAGCAATTCCACCAGAGATAGAGTCTCTCCTTCTACTTCGTCCTATACTAGGGGAGGCAGGGGTAGATCCTCTTTTAGGAGACCTTTCTTTGAAGTACAGGCCATTTCCCAGCAGCAATATCAACCACAGCAGGGTGGTTTTTACAGAGCTAGAGGCAGAAGGGATTCCAGGAGAGGATCCCAATCTGCCCAACCTCAGCAGCAAGCAAAGCAGAGCCCCTGACTTTTCCCCTCAGGCTGCCTCTCCATTTTCTGTAGGGGAAGACTCACCCATTATTTTCAGGAGTGGTTGAAAATAACCACAGATAAGTGGGTCCTTGAAATAGACCCTCCCTCTGTTTCAAGTCCTTCCTCCTCCAAGGTTAAAACAGTTTACACCAGCCCCTTTCTCGGAAAGAAAATTGCTGGAGCAGGAGGTGTAGGCTTTACTGCTGGCAAAAGCAGTCAAGCCTGTTCCTCTCAACCAAAGAGGGGAAGGGTTTTATTCAATATACTTCCTAACAACAAAAACGAATGGAGAGTGGCAGCCTATACTAGACCTCAGACTGCTAAACAAGTACCTGGTAAAACCCAGGTTCAAGATGGTCACAATGGCCATGATTTTACCAACTCTGCAAAAAGGGGACTGGCTAGCCTCCTTGGATCTAAAGGATGCATATTCCCATAAGGGAGTCACACAGAAAGTATCTCAGATTCAGACTTCCTTCAGGCCATTATCAGTTCTCAACACTTCCCTTCAGCCTCACCTCTGCACCAAGGGTCTTTACGAAGCGCATAGCAGCAGTAGTGGCACACCTAAGAAGGTTGGGTATCACAGTTTTTCCTTACCTGGACAATTGGCTAATCATAGGAGAATTCCACCAGCAGGTGTCAGACCACCTTCAGGTAACCCCAGATCTGCTTCTCTCCCTGGGATTCCTCCTCAACACCAAAAGGTCAGTCCTGACCCCTGTGCAGGTTCTGCAGTTCATAGGTGCAGAACTGGATACAGTAGTGGGAAGAACCTTTCTCCATTAGGAGAGGACAGAAAGCATTCGGGTTTTGGCAGGCTCATTTGCCCTGGGCAGGCCAAAGCCAGCAAGACACTTCTTCAACTGTTAGGGCACATGGCTTCAGCAACAAGCACAGTCATAGGTGCCAGGTTTCAAATGAGAGATATTCAGTTCCAGCTCAGAGCACACTGGTGCCAAAGGTGGGACCCCCCCCCCTCAAAGCTAGTACCAGTCACACTAACGTTACTGCAGGCCCTCCAGTGGTGGAGGGAACTGGAAAATTTAAGGGAAGGGGTTCCATTTCTGCAGAAGCCTCCTTCTCTGGTTCTCACAATAGATGCTTCCCTGCTAGGATGGGGTGCTCATTTAGGGGAACACACAATCCATGGTACCTGGGAGAGTGTAGACTCACTGCTGCACATAAACTTGTTGGAGTTAAGAGCTGTTTATGTGGCCCATCAGGCCTTCTCTCATCTCATGCAGGGAAAGGTGTTACAGGTCAGAACAGACGGTACCACAACAATGTATTACATCAACAAACAAGGAGGGACAAGGTCCACTTCTCTGTGTACAGAGGCAATGAAGATATGGAACCTTGCTTACTCCCTAAATGCCTCTCTGCAGTCAAGTCATCTGCCTGGCAAGGACAACACCATGGCAGATGCCTTGAGCAGGATAAACCAGGCCCATCACGAATGAGTATTGAACAAGCAAGTGGTGAATGCTCTATTCAGGAGGAGGGGGACCCCAGAAATAGATCTCTTTGCTTCCCACCAAAATCACCACTTACCTCTCTATTGTTTCAGGGCCCCAGTGAAAGGGACAGTTCCTATGGATGCCCTGATCCTGGATTGGACAGGCAGGCATCTTCATGCCTTTCCTCCTTTTCCATTGATACTCAGGTGCTCATCAAGCTCAGGTCCCAACCAGCTTCAATGATCCTGGTAGCCCAAGACTGAGCAAGACAGCCTTGGTACTCTCTACTGCTCTCAATTTCGGTGACCCAACCGATTCACCTTCCTCAGAGGTACAATCTGCTGACTTCCTTTCAGGGGAGGATAATGTACCCCAATCTCAGGTCTCTCAAGCTCAAGGCTTGGTTCTTGAGGACTTAGAATATGTAGATTGGCAATTCTCTGAAGGAGTTTTGGAAGTCCTTAGGGGTTACAGAAAACCTTCCACTAAGAAAACCTATGCCTCTAAATGGAAAAGATTTTCCATTTGGTGCAGTGATAAGGGTATAGTCCCAGCCCCGCTGGAATCCCAACCCTTCTGGATTACTTATCTCACCTGCACTCCCAAGGGTTGCAGCACTCAACTCTGAAGGTGAAAGCAAGCCCAGTGGTGCTGAGGGATGAGGCGCTGGACACCACACCTCGCACCATGCCAGCAACCTGAGTTTGGGAGTAAGCTCAGGTCTCCAGAGGCTGGCCAGGGAGGAGAGTATCGAGCATCCAACAGCAGCTCTCTTCTCCTGGGGTGCAGGAGGGACACGTCTTGCAGCGCTAGTGACACCCTGCGGAGGCAGGGATCACTACACTCGGGAGCGCTTGTGAAAAAGCAAGGGAAAGCGCTGTGGGCAGATGTCCTTGCTGATGTGCACAGGAGTATGCACGCTGGTGCTAGACATCACTGTACATCCTCAGCACTGGGAGGGGGGGTGCACCAGAACAAGGAAACACCCAGCTCTGTGGGGTAGGTGACAGCACTGACCCCCATGCCCACCGCTGGATCCCACCCACCCTGCCTTCCAGTTCCTCCACCTGGGCCCTCACCTGCATCTTGGCCAGTTTCTAAGAGTGCCCAAAGAGGAGGGGTGGCCCCATAAGCCGGGGGTACTGGCTGCAGGGGGGGGGGAGAGGAGGCTCGGGATGGGGGACCTCAGGCTGGCAGGACTAGGCCAGGATGCCTGACAGAGGCTCCGCAGGCTACGACCAGAGGGAAAAAGAGTTGAAAGAAAAAACATACTTGGAAGGTGCACCTGGCTTCAGTCTCAGCATACCTTTCAACTGGAAAGGATACCACCCTGGCATCAAATCCTTTATTTAAAAGGTTCTTTAAAGGGCTCTCTCATTTGTTTCCCCTCACAGGGAACCAGTGCCAGCATGGGACCTTAATATTTGCATTGCCCAACTTATGCTTCTGCCCTTTGAGCTTATAGCATCGGCAGAGCTTAAATTTGTTACCTGGAAGGTAGTCTTTCTTGTAGCAATCACATCTGCCAGAAGGATAAGTGAGCTCCGGGCCCTTTGTGTGGAAAAAGACTATGTTTCTTTTCACAGGGACAAGGTAGTGTTGCGAACTAATAGGAAATTCCTCCCCAAGGTGGTTTCTGACTTCCATTTGAACCAGTCTATAACATTGCCAGTTTTCTTTACTGAACACTCTAGCTCAGGTGAGTGTAGATTGCACAGCTTGGATGTAAAAAGAGCACTGAGTTATTACATGACTCATACCAAAGATCATAGGTAGGACAGATAACAACTGTTCCTCACCTATGGGGAAGTAGGTAAAGGCACTCCTGCTTCAAAGAGAACTATCTTTCGATGGATAGTTCAGTGTATTCAGTTTTGCTGCTCAAAAACAGGTAAGGTACCCCCTCTGGTCTTAGGGCCCACTCTACAAGGGGCATAGCTGCCACTGTTGCAGCTGCCCAAGAGGTACCACTGATGGAGATATGTAAAGCAGCTACCTGGAGGTCTGTCCACACCTTCACTAAGCATTATAGCCTGGACACTCCGTGCAGGAGTGATGCCAGATTTGGCACAGCAGTTCTGCAGAGTCTTTTTCCTAAATAGATTCTTGCCCACCTCCTTGAGGTACTGCTGCATAGTCTGCAAGAATAATAATATTAGTGGATTCCTGAGGTTAAAAGAAAAAATTACTCACCTATAGTAATCTTGTTTCTTCCAAAGGGATCCACTAATATTATTACTCCCCGCCCTTGCCTCCCCTTCAGAATCTGTAACTAGGAAAATCCTCTCCACAGCTGATAATGTGTATAGTTGGAGTGGCATACCACGTATTGGCACTTTCTAGTAATGCCTTTTAACTCGTAGGTTCTTTTTTCTAAGGCATATCTGGCTTTAAGAAAAATGGGACATTTATTTCTTCTGGTCCTCTACTTAATGTTATTAGTTACCCCAGTTGGGGCACCAATTTTTTCCTCTGGTTATTTAATTATTTATTTATATGTTTTATGGCCTCTTTGCAGGCTTTTAAGAAATCTGAGGCTAGAATGTAGGCAGTTACAATGGGCAGTTTGAAACTTAATGCGCAAGCTAAAGTTCCATCATTAGCATAGCATTCTATTTGGCTCCCGGACAGTGCTGATTTAAAGGAGCACTGCAAGAGTAATAATATTAGTGGATCCCTTTGGAAGAAACAAGATTACTACAGGTGAGTATTTTTTTCTTTCTGTGCGCTCCACTGCTGTGGTAGGGAATATGATGAACTTGCCAGTGTGTGGCAGCAGGGCATCTAGAACTTGGGCCAGCAGGTGCGAAGTGGCAGACTGTGACACACTGATGGTATCACCCACTGTGTCTGAAATGACCCCGTGGCTAGGAAGCACATCGTAGCCGTCACTTCTGCTCAGCTGTCATGGCTTGGCTGTGCTGGGTGTCACTGCACAGCTGCTCATGCAGGAGCTCGTACAGCTGCCGTAGTATGGCCCTACTGAGATGGTACCACCTCACCAGGTAGTCCTCAGTGAGGGTCTCAAAGGAGACTTGTGGCCAGTACCATCTGAATGCAGTACATTGCTTCCATGGCCGACGGAGTGGCCCAAAGTGGTCTTCTGCCCTCTCCTCCTTCTCCCTATGGCCTGTTCCATTAGGAATAGCATGTGAGTGTTGAATACAGCCATTTTTGCTCTGGCTGCAGTAGCACTGCCCGCTTATAGGGTTTGCCCGGAGAAAGTCAGCCTTTTTATTGGTGGTATTTGCATTGTTCAATGATGTAGTACAAACTCACTTAGTGCAGCACTAATGCACTGAATATAGCATAGCCCCAGTATTCATGTCCATGCTTTTCCCGGAGCATACATTACCTGTTTGTGTGGCACTATTCCATGTTGCCTGTGCTAATCGGGCTTTTGAATATAGCTCAAGTGCGCAAACGGCTGGCAAAGCAAATGCAGTCTGTTTGCCCACCAGGCAAAGTTTTTAATATTTGGCCCCAGGAAATTAATAAATACATCAGAACTATGGAAACATAAAATTAACAAAAAACAACCTGTGAATAACTCATTGTATTGCCATATGTCAACACTGCAAATAGAAAACCCTTAAAAAGAAGAATGTAATCACAGCATGCAGAACACCAGACAGGCAATGAACATGGGTAGTAATACATAAAATATATACTGTGTAAAAGTTGTAATAATGTCTTACATGTCAATTTAGTCTAGCATGTAAAAAAGACACAACATTTTCAAGTGAATTTCAGGACTTTTTTTAATGTAAATGCGCATCTTGTTCTGAATACTAGTATGCATTAATGGGGGCAGTGATCATGTCTGGCAGCAGCAACTGTTTCCCTTTCTGCATCACTTGCAGAGCAACAGCAGGAAATAATTGCAGGGTATGCTTGACAATGCGTACAGTATGTGAGGTAAAACTCTCCATTTTTCATTAAAAAAAGATAAAATAATTCCTATCCTTGAAAAACAAATATGGCTGTGTCCTGGAGTTATCCTTTAATGTGGGTAAGTGCTGCAATTACAACTCTGTTATCTGCAGTACGGAAGGGATTAGGAATCCCTTAAATTAGTCACATAATCTTGCAGAAGATTTCAGAAAAAGGCCAGGATCATCCCCCTCCCATAATGTGAAAACATCTTAGATTTAGTCGTTGCTTCTTTATTTATTGGATTTTGTTAATCACGTAAGCTCACTAAGACCTAGGTCCCTTTCTCAGGAGCGACCTGGGATTGATTACATACAGAAGAAGGACATAGAGAATACTGGATGGGTAACCATGCAGAACCAGTGTATTCTACCACAGAGGGATTTGATTTCATGTGACCTCAAGAGCGAAGCTCGAGAGGTCCATTGAAATCAGACCCAGTGTGCAAAGAACTGGTTCTGCATAGATCTGCATCTAGTATTTTATAGTGTATGGTGCCCCAAAAATTATTTAAATACTGTTTTTTTTAGCTGCACGTATTGTTAAAAAGAAACTGTTGTCTCTGGAGCTGCTGGCTTGTGAGTTGTGTGGTTGCTAGTGACTTGGTGTCTCTAAGTTAGCAGTGTACACACTGATTGGTTGGCACTCTAGTGAGGGATGGATTTATAATTAAAAAAACATGGCAGCCGAATGTCTTGCTAAGCGAGACAAAAACAAACCGCAGGGATAAATTGATCATGAGTACTTCAATATATGTATATATCTGGTTGAGCCTACATTTTGTTAAGATATATGCCACATCACAGTTTTATCTGGTTGATCCTGTGGTGCCTGCTGACTGAACTGTTGCCTCAGTTTGTGTGCTTGGCGACTGGCACGTGGAACCTTTTGTGAGCTTTTGAAATAGTAGAACGTTGTTCTGCACACACGGGCAGAACAGCGTTCTAAAAACTTCTTTATCTTTGCTGAACAGCTTTTCAGCACAGATAAAAAATGAACAAGAACAACGTTCCACCATACACTATATTTTACTTGATACAAAGTCAGATACAGAGATAACATCTGAGACGGTATAACAGTGGTAGTAACAATGGGTATAACAGTTCATACATACGGATCGAGGAGACAAAGTACATTTGTGCAATTTTGTAGCGTGCAGTATATCCCATTACATAGTAACATAGTAGTTGATGACAGATAAGGACCCCTAGGCCCACCTAGTCTGACCGTATTCCCTGCCTGCCTCAGCTGCCGCTGACCCTGCTTGGTCATTGGCTTTCGCCTCTCTTTCCCACCTCTAGGGTTTCCTTATGTCTATCCCATGCATGCTTGAATCCCCCCCACTGTGTTAGCTCCCACCACTTTCTTGGGAAGGCTTTTCCAAGCATCTACCACCCTTTCCATGAAGAAAAACTTCTGCCATTTCCTCTTATCCTGCCCCCTTCAATCTCATATTGTGCCCCCTTATCCTCATACAACTCCTGTACTGAAAGATGTCACCCACTTGGACTTTGTTCAGGCCCTTGAGATACTTGAAGGTCTCAATCATATCCCCCTGCTCCCTCTCTTCCAGTGTATACATATTGAGGTATTTTAATCTCTCCTCGTATGTCTTCTGATGCAAGCCCTGCACCATCTTTGTCGCCCTTCTCTGGATCGCCTCCACCCATTAGGCTCCCCAAATTAGAAATGGTTGACAGAGGGGACAGATCGTACATGATCGTATAGGTAGGCATAAGGAACAGTAGTAACCGAGGCAATATCAACAGTGACAGGAACAACTGTGCTTGGGGGGAGGGTGTCCTTTGAAGGACTGGTAAATAAGGCTTTTCTGACTGGGATGTAGAAGCTCATTCCAACATAGAGGGGCTTTATGTGAGAAGGGCCATTGACCGAATATGGTGAGGGTCCTGGGTACCTCTAGGAGAGGTACATAGGTGGAGTGGAGATGGCTCTTCAAAGGCTTTTGAACCAGTACATCCCAGAGACTGGGAAGACAGCCCATTAACATTTCGATGGTCAGACAGAGGGTTGGGTAGCAGGATCAGTTTTCTCCGGGGGGAGGGGCAGTTAAGGGATGCAAGGACATTGCAATGATGTTCTGTATTACTTGCATCAGACGCAAGCCTGCCAATTCTTTTTTAAACCTTTTTTTTATTTTGTAGGTTCCTTCAAGTATAGTACATAGTAAATGCATCCATATATTTTACAAGATACAGTTGGTTGGGACTTACGACACAGTTACGATACCTTCATTGTGCACTTGCACTCCCTACTATACCTCCTATCTATCACTGTACTGTTTCAGCATATCTTTATTCCTCGTTATCTCTGCTTGGAACCCTCTCTGTTAAAGCTGTCTCTTGAATATCATACTTCTACTAACATAACAAGTACATTTCAAATATCTAATTATTGGTTATTAAAACGTAAACAGACTTTTTAACCATGTGTTTACCATACTTCTGTGGTATTGTTTTGTGCACCATTCTACTTCCTTTTGGGCAGTGTATCAAATGTAATCCTGCACCAGTTGCTCCAATATAGGTGTCCCTTCCAATTCTTCTATTAGGTGGTAAAAGGGAAGCCATCTAGTGTTAAAAGGTTCAATTTTAATGTTGAGTCTGGTAGTGATTGATTCCATTTCCATTATTCTTTTGCAGTTCTTAATCCAGTCTCCCATATGGGGGGGGGGTGTTTGTAAGCCATCTTTGCATAATCACTTTGGCTGCTGCCGCTATGAGAATGTTAAATAAGTTTTTTTTTTGCATTGCCCTTCAGTTGTCTAGGGTATAGTCCTATGACTAAGTTCCACCCCGCTAAGCCCTGTGGCACCTCCATGATTTTCTTGATCCAATCCTGTACCTCTCACCAGAAATTTTCCAAGACCCTGCAGGACCAATAGATATGTGTAGGTGTCCCCACCTCCCCACACACTCTCCAGCAGCTATCCAAGGCTTCTGTCTTGAAATATTTTGTCGTATTTGGTGTTAAAAAGAATTTACTCACCAGTTTCCATCAGAACTCCCTTCAGCTTCCAGACAGCGTGGTCTTGTGTACGGACTGCGAGATCTGGATCCAATCCTTATGGTATATCGTTCTCTGCATTTTCTCCTCCCACTGGGATTGGATCTTGTCTGCCTCTGTTGTTCCTGTGTCTAAATTAAGTAGATTATATAAATCAAAGATTAGTATTACATACTTCATGGATGGGAGATGTGAAAAAGCAAACAGCTGTTTCACTAGTGGGTGCTGCCTTACCCCTGCCTACATATGCATTTCTTGTTCTATTATATAGGACCTCAGCTGTAGATATCTGAAAAAATCTGACTATGGAAGCTGAAATGCCCTCTGTAGCTGATTGGAAGTTTTAATGTTATGTTCTAATAAAAACTGTGGTATGAGCCCTAAGCCTGTTTCCCCGTCTTTTAAATGTATTGTCCAGTTTTGCTGGCCTAAATCTGCTGTGTTTCCAGATGGGAATCCACTGTGGCTGCGTGTTTGTGATTTGTAGTCTTTTCTTAGTTAAAATCCAGGTTTTGAATGTCTGTTTGGTCCATCTGTTTGTTAAAACTGATATATCCCCTTAATGACTATACGTCCCACGCCAGACTGTCTAGATGTACCCCTTTATTAGATCCCTCCTCTATTAATTTCCACATCACCCCTTTATGGGTATTGGTCAGGTCTATTAGATCTGCATGTTGTGCTGCCAGATAGTACTCTTTGAGGTTGTGCACCCCATACCCCCCTGCATTTTTATGCTGCATTAACAATTGCCATTTAATTTGTGGCCTTCTACCTTGCCATATAAATTCTTTCATCTTATCTGTGATTTCATTCCAGTCTTTTTTGGGTATCTGGATGGATAGATTTTGGAATAAAAATAAAAATCTGGGTAAGATATTCATTTTATATACCTCCACCCTGAAGGTGAATGTTGTGGGTAGGTTTGCCTATCTTCTGATATCTGTATAGATTTCTTGCTTCAGTTTACCATAATTCCTTAAATAGAGTTGCCCCAGCCTCTTAGGTATTTGTATCCCCAGATACCTCACCAATTCTGCTGCTCATCTACCTGGCAGGTGCCTTCTCACTTCTGCAACTTGCCCACTGACTTGTATTATCTCTGTCTTGTCTATGTTCATTTTGAACCTGGATATTTCTCCATATTAGAGTATTACTTTTAATATCAGGACAAGGTGTGTTTGGGGATCTCTTAAATAAATGACTATATCATCCGCATATAAGGATATTCTATTCTCCACCCCGGCCACTCTAATTCCCTGTTTTATCTGGTTATTGACTCTAATAGCCATTGCCAGTGGTTCTATACTTAATACAAATAAAAGGGGGGATAGTGGGCACCCTTGCCTGGTGCCTCTTTTTGTCTTAATGTTGTTGGAGATGGTACCATTTACCTTTATCCTTGCCTGTTTTTTTTTATAGATGGCACCCATAGATGCCAACAGCTCTTCCGGAAACCCCATTTTCATCAGAATTGCAGTCAGGAAACTCCCAGTTAAGCCTGTCAAAGATCTTTTCAGCATTGATTAATATGGCAATCTAGGATTCCCTACTGGTTCCCCCATCCACCAGGGAATGTTCAACATCCTCTCACATTATCCCTTAAGTGCCTCTCTGGTACAAATCCTGTCTGGTCTGGTTGAATTAATTTTGGAGCCAATTGTTGTAACCTTGTTGCCAACATTTTTGTATAGATTTTTAAATCTTGGTTAAGAAGAGATACAGGCTGGTACGATTCACATAACTCTTCTGAACGACTGTGGTCCACTCTGTTTTTTACCAAGAGAACTTTGGCTCTGGCCATGAGGATCTACAGTGACCCAAAGGAGACCAACTGGTGAGTTGGCTCATGTAAAATCTGACAGGGAGATCCTGTGTGTGTTTGGAGGCTGAGCTTGGAATCTGGCCACGAGTTTTCGGGAGCGGCTGACTCCTGGAGGTTCCCCTGTTCCACCTTCTGTGCCAGTGAAGCTGCCAGTGGCTTATTCTGTTTTTGGAGCCTGGAACTGAATCTTGCCCCCCCCCCCAGTTCCTCTGGACCCCTGAATTGTGAGTGAGCAATGCTGTTTGTCTGTAGGTGGTAGTGAGATAGCCACCCACGAAAATTTTCCATGTCGGACATCATTGAGCAGTGGTGAGAGTACTGCTTTCCGACTATTTCAGCACAGCAGTTGTGAGAGAATTGCTATCCAAGGGAAAAATAACTACACTGTCTCCCTCAAAAACAGTGGTGGTAGCACTGTCTTTGGAGTCATAAAATGACTCCCTGCTTCTCCTTTTCTGGACTTTGCAGACTGAAGTCCTTTCTCCTGGACTGCGCTGACTCTAAAGTTTGAGGAATTCTCCTTTTTGCTTTGTTGCATTTCATATATTGGTGGGATTAGGGTGGTTGTGGATGGAATTTTTGGGGCTTAGATAGAGTGCGATTGGTGTGTGTCTGTGTAGGGACTTGGATTGTATTTATTGTATGAACAATGTATGCATGAGTAGTTAGGCTGTGAGTGTTATTAACTGTGGTTATATTATTTTGTGATTTTAGTTCAGTTACGTTAGCTATCCAGCTATGTGTAGGAGTCCAGGGTCCCTCCGATTTAGTTACCCAGCAGCCCTACTGCTTGATCTCCACCCCTTTTGTGATAATCCCCTTCCTGCTGCCGCTGTAAGGCGTTGTGGGGAGGTGGGTATTACTAGAGGGGGGGGGGTCAGTGGCAGGGCTTAACGGAGGTGAGCAGGATCAGAGCCGTAAGGAGTCGGAGGTAACCTGGGGTGAAACGGAGCCTTGAGAGAGGATCAACGTGTTTGGTCTCCATCCCTAGGGTACCCACCGGACCGTGTGGGCAGGCAGCTAGAGTGCCTACAGCCTTCACTGATCCCCTTAGGGCAGTGTTATGCAATGCCAGGTTGATGAGGAACAAAACTGCAGACTTGGTTTCCTCAGTCGATCTGGCATGCATTATGGAGACTTGGCTGGGGGATGATGCAGGGCCAGTTTTAGAGGCATCAGTCCTGGCTGTATACTCCGTGGTACACTGCCCATGGAGGGATTGCAGGGGTGGGGGTGTAGCCATCTGTTTTAGATCTCACTTGAACTTCTCCATACATTCAGTGGGTTCTACCTTTTCATTTGAATGTGTGGCAGTGCATGGGGATCCAGATGTGGGTTGCAGAATTCTCCTGGTTTATTGCTCTCTGGGGTCAGGTAGAGAATTTCTGCAGGAGGCTGCAGACTTCGTCACCAACAGGGTGTTGGAGTCACCCATATGGCTTATTCTGGGGGCCTTCAATGCCTGGGTCTACGATGAATCCTCTCAACTTGGTTTTGACCTCCTCCAGCTGATGACATCATTGGGCCTAGCACAGGCAGTTGCCTCTGTGACCCACCACCATGGTCACACCTTGGACTTAGTATTCTCACTGGGTCTTGAGGTCCCCGACCTCGTGATTGATCGGGTTGTCTGGTCCAATCACTGTACAGTGAAGTTCTCATTCGGGGCTCCCCCTGATGGTCCCTCCCCTGTTGAGATGATCAGCTATCACCCTTTAAGGAGTCTGTCCTCTGAGAGACTAATGGCAGTAGTTGATTTTTCCATATATGACCCAGGTCCTCTTGCCTGAGCCCTCCATGGTTTGATGGGAATCTCAGGGCATTGAAGACCATGGGTCAGAGGTTGGAGCATTGCTGGCATAGGACCTGGCTAGAGGAGGATAGACTGTTTTTGAGAAATCACTACAGTGACTATCAAAGGGCAATCGACCGTAAGAAGGCAGAGTTCCTGTCCAGGGAGACTGCGGCAGGGAAGAACAGACTAGCTCAGCTCTTTTGGATTATGGGCATGCTTCTTCATCCTGTTTGTCTAAAGCCAAAAAAAGCTTTTTCAGAAGCACTTTGCGAAGTGTTTGCTCTGTTCTTCAAACAACATGAAGTCTTGCTATATTATGACATATGCAGTGAGTCCCAACCTTCGAACTGCTCCGGAGGTGAAAGAGTTAACTTTCCATGCCAGGCATGGAACGTTGAGCTCGAGCTCGGTTGAAAACTCTGTCTGTTGTTCTTCAAACTCAAACTGTCAGATTCTTTACTCCGCCTCACTGAACAGTCGCTCCGGAGATTTTCTCCTTCTGCTCGGTTCATTTTGTCGGTTAAAGTATTATTTTCTCGTTTTTTTGACCGAATTTAAACTGCAACCGGTGGTTCAAGCTCTGTCTGTGGTATTGTGCAGGCTGCAGCCTGTGACAAGGCAAATATTCCCTTGGCCTCACACCCCCCTGACAAGGACTCCAGGAGGATTGATGCCATGGCAAAGAAACAGTACATGGCAGCATCCTTGGGACTCAGACAGGCAAATTATATGGCTTATGTTGCTAGACACCAGAAATCCAGATGGGATACTGTTATGGCTCTAGCAAAACAGGTCCCTGGCCAGCTTGCCAAGGAGCTGGAGCAGGTGGCTGCTGATGGTATTGAGGCATCTAAGGTGCAATTCCATGCTGCAGTGGACTCTAATGATGTGTCATCAAGAGTCATGGCTACATCTTGGCACCTGCAGAAATGGCTTGGCTCAGATGTATAGCCTGTCACGGGATACCCAGACTAAGGCCATGGATTTTCCTGTTGTGGGTAATTCTCTGTTTGGGGAGCAGACAGAGAATTACATGAAGAAAAATGGATGAGTATGGACCACCTATAGGAGTGCACAGGCCAAGGAAAGGCAGGCCACTCCTCAAAGGCAGCCTTCCAGGGGCAGGGGCAGACCTTTTCATAGGCCTTTTTACCAAGCCCAGGCCTCCTCTTCAGCTTACGTCCAGAGGGGGTTCTTTAGAGGGAGAGGCAGATGGGGTACAAGCAGTCCTGCTTCCACCCCTCAGCCTAAAGCCCCTGCCAAGCAGGCACCCTGATGGGGTGGCCAGGGCCGATTCTCAGCTACCTGTAGGGGGCAGGCTGGCTTACTTTGTCCAGGACTGAAAGTCTCTGACATCAGACAAGTGGGTCCTGGAAGTAGTAAGCCAGGGACTGGTTCTCAGCTTCAAAAAATTTCCAAAGATGAGAGCCAGATCCTTTCCACCTGCAAATCCATCAGAGGCACTTGCCCTAGAGGCAGAAGTCTCTACCCTCCTGGCTCTCAGAGCTATGGAAAGGGTTCCACCCCTACACCAGGGCAAAGGATTGTACTCCAGGTACTTCCTTACCCCAAAAAAGACAGGAGAATGGCAGCCCATCCTGGATCTCAGATACTTAAACAAGCACCTTTTAAAGCCAAAATTCAAAATAGTGACTCTGGGAATTATTCTACCCTCTCTAAGGCCAGGGGACTGGCTAGCGTCCCTGGACCTCAAGGATGCCTACTTCCATATTCTCATCAGAAGCTCCCATTGAAAGTACCTCAGGTTCGAGCTGCCCTTATGCCATTACCAGTTCAGAGCAATGCCCTTTGGCCTCACCTCTGCTCCAAGGGTATTCACAAAATGCCTGGCAGTAGCAGTTGCCTACCTAAGAAGGCAAAAAATTGCCATCTTCCCTTACCTGGATGACTGGCTCATAGTAGGCCAGCCTCCAGACCAAGTCAAGTTACATCTTCAGATAACTCAGCAACTGCTTACCTCTCTAGGTTTCCTTCTGAATCTTCCAAAGTCAGTTCTAGAGCCTGTCCAGCTCCTCACCTTCATAGGCACAGAACTGAACACAGAGGAAGCCAGAGCCTTCCTTCCTTCCTTTGGACAGGGCAAAGACCCTGGTCTCTCTGGCCTCCTCATTCACCCTGCAGGTCTCTCGACCAGCAAGGCATTTTCTACAGCTCCTGGGGCACATGGCTGCTTCTACAGCAGTAGTGCAAGGAGCAAGATTTCAGAGGAGGGACATCCAGTTCCATTTGAGAGCCTTTTGGTCTCAAAGAAAGGACCCTCTAACCAAGTTGATCCCAGTGAATCGAACCCTGATCCAAGCCATACAGTGGTGGCAGGATCAGAGCAATCTGAGACAAGGGGTTCCCTTTGTCACTCAGTCTCACTCTTTAATCCTTACTACAGATGCATCCCTCTTGGGGTGGGAAGCTCACATGGGCGACCTCACTACTCAGGGACTGTGGTCCCCTCAGGAATCTCTGCTCCACATCAACCTGTTGGAGCTCAGAGCAGTTTTTCTAGCACTTCAAGCTTTTTCCAAATCTGTTCCGAACAAAGTTGTACAGGTCAGAACAGACAACACCACTACAATGTGGTACATCAACAAGCAAGGAGGCACTCAGTCTACGGCCTTGTGCATCGAAGCAATGAAGTTGTGGTCTCTGGCTTACTCCCTGAACACCTCCCTTATGGCAGTTCACCTCCCAGGCAAGGACAATGTCCTGGCAGATGCTCTCAGCAGGATTTCCCAGGGCCATCACGAATGGTCACTGGATCCCCTGGTTCTGGAGGTAATATTTGCCAGATGGGGCACCCTGCAGATAGATCTTTTTGCAGCCCCAGACAATCACCAACTTCCCCTCTTTTGCTGCAGATCCCCAGTGTTGGGCTCAGTCCCTCTGGATGCCTTAGTTCTCAGTTGGGAAGGGAAGTTTCTTTATGCTTTTCCCCCCTTCCCTCTCCTGTTCAAAGTGTTAGTCAAAATCAGATCTCAACCCTGCAAAGTGATTCTGATTGCTCCAGATTGGGCCAGACAACCCTGGTATCCACTCCTACTGTCCTTAGCAGTCCATCTTCCCCTGTGTCTTCCCAGGAATCACAATCTGTTAACCTGTGCTCAGGGAAGGGTTTGGTGCCCGAACCTCAAATCTCTCAATCTCAAGGCCTGGCTCTTGAAGAGTTAGAGTTTGCTGATCTGCACCTCTCCCAAGGTGTAATGGATATATTGAAGGCTTCTAGGAGGCCTTCCACCAGGGCTACTTACAATTCCAAATGGAAGAGGTTTTCCATATGGTGCTCTGGGAAGCATATTTCCCCAGAATCTGCTGATTTACCCACAGTCCTGGATTATATGGTCCATTTGAACACTTAGGGGCTCAGACCAGCTACCCTAAAGGTGCATTTGGCAGCTGTGTCTGCTTTCATTTCAGCAGGTTAACCCTCTTCTCTTTCAGCTCATCCTGTATTCTCTAAGTTTTTTAAGGGATTGCTTCACAACCCTCCATTCAGGGACCCTGCCCCTGCCTGGGATCTTAATGTTTGCATTGCTCATTTGAGCCCTTGTCTTCAGCAGAGCTTAAGTATTTGACTTGGAAGACTGTGTTTCTGGTAGCCATCACTTCTGCCAGACGCATAAGTGAATTACAAGCTTTGTCAGTGGAGCCTGATTTTATCTCCTTTCATAGAGATAAGGTGGTCCTCAGGACTAACAGGAAGTTCTTGCCTAAGGTGGTTTCAGATTTCCACCTTAATCAATCTGTTTCTCTTCCAGTGTACTTCACTGACCATTCCTTCTCTGGCAAGAGGAGGCTGCACAGCTTAGATGTGAAGAGAGCCCTTAGTTACTACATTGAGCGTACCAAGGATCACAGGTTTGACTCCCTCCAACTGTTCCTCACTTATGGTGAGGTTGGTAAAGGGAAACCTGCCACTAAAAGATCCATTGCCAGGTGGATTGTCTCTTGTATCCAATTATGTTATGAAAAGCTGGGTAAGGTTCCTCCCTCAGGCCTGAGGGCTCACTCTACTAGAGGTACAGCTGCTTCCCTGGCTGCTGCCAGGGACATCCCATTCTAGAGATTTGTCAAGCAGCTACCTGGAAAACAGTTCACACTTTACCAAGCATTACTCTCTGGACACCCAGGCTAGGGGTGATGCTTGGTTGCTAACTATGTGCTTCAGAGCCTATTTCTAAGTAGGTTCTGTCCCTCCTCCATGGAGGTACTGCTGTATAGTCTGCATATGTCATAATATAGCAAGACTTCATGTTGTTTGAAGAAAACATTACTCACCTTAGTAATGTTGTTTCTTCTAAAGGAGTCTTGCTATATTATGACCTCCCTCCCGCCTGCCCGTCTCAGAACCTCTGTTTTTGGGATGTGGATGGGCAGTGTAGTGCTGGCACTTAGTAGATGCCCGCCTTGTTTTTTCACCCCTCCCTTTTTGGGGTGACTGGGTGTTGTGTTTTTCATTTTTTGGATCTCCTGACTTGAGTCTTTGTTTTGGGACCAAAAATGTGTTCTTATATTTAGTAGCCAGTTGGCTAGTGTAGGTTTACAGCTTCCACACAGGACCTTAGTGAGTTTAGCTCGTAAAGATCTGACAGTTTGAGTTTGAAGAACAACAGACAGAGTTTTCAACCGAGCTCGAGCTCAGCGTTCCATGCCTGGCATGGAAAGTTAACTCTTTCACCTCCGGAGCAGTTTGAAGGTTGGGACTCACTGCATATGTCATAATATAGCAAGACTCCATTAGAAGAAACAACATTACTAAGGTGAGTAATTTTTTCTTCTCTGACAAGGTATCTTTTATTCGGGCTGGGAGCTCGCCAGTGGATCTGGACCAGACCCACAG
Source organism: Neoceratodus forsteri (assembly GCA_016271365.2). Taxonomy (NCBI): domain Eukaryota; kingdom Metazoa; phylum Chordata; order Ceratodontiformes; family Ceratodontidae; genus Neoceratodus; species Neoceratodus forsteri. The sequence continues at coordinate 775,075,100 of CM057454.1, forward strand.
GGTGGGGTCCGGGTGGAGCAGGGGCACTCCTATTGCATGGGCAGAGTTTCGACCGGTGGGGGTGGCTGAGGTCTCCATGGTGATTTAGAAACTACGGCCCACTTACTGTGAACTGGACCCTGGCCCAACGCATCTCCTAATGGGATGCGTCTAGGCCATTGGTCCAATGTTTGCTGGGTAGTCAGGTGCTCAAGTTTTGGAGGGGGGTCTTCCCTACACCTTGGAGGAGGTGCTTGTGAAGCCCCTTCTGAAAAAAACGTCTTTTGACCCCGACGTCCTATTTTTAGGGAAGGTTGTTGAGAAAATAGTGGCTCTGCAGCTTGAGGAACACCTGGAGACCTTTGACATCTATGAGCCATTCCAGTCCAGATTTAGGGTGAGAGACAGCACTGAGATGGCATTAGTCCAGGTACATAATGATCTACTCATGGCAAGAGATCGAGGGAAATGGTCAATTCTCATTCTCCGCAATCTGTCATCTGCATTTGATGAACTCTAACTGGTTGACAGGGGGCATGGTCTCAGATTGGAGGGGGGAAGATACAGGAGAAAGAGGAGGAGCCATTTTTTCACAAAAAGGGTGGTAGTTAAGTGGAACAGTGTACCCAAGGAGGTGGTATTCTGTAAGACAGTGGGCAGCTTTAAGAGGGGATGCGGACAGAGTGAGGGGGGTTGACTGTTAGGAAAGGAGGGGTGGGTTAGGCAGCTGCAATGTGATGGGGCTAGCTGCACAATTGAGCAGACTCTATTGACTGTGAGGCCTATTTCTGCTGGTAGATTCATATGTTCGAATACCATGGACCACATCGTGTTGCTGGATTGTCTTAGAGAGTACTGTGGACTCACCGGTGTTGTCAGTAACTGGTTTGAGTCCTTCCTCTTGGGTAGGAGGCAGAGGGTAGTGATGGGGAATTTCTCCTCCACCCCTTTGCCTCTGAGCTGTGGAGTTCCTTAGGGCTCGATCCTACCACCGATGCTGTTCTTGGTGTATATGCTGCCTTTGGAGGAGAATCAGTAGGCAGTACAGTCAGAGTTTTCACTGCTATGCAGATAATACTCAGCTGTACATGTTTTTTGCACCCGGGACAAGTGGTGCTGTCAAAGTGTTAAACAAATGCCTCACCGAGATCCAGGATTGGATGAACTCTAACTGGTTGAGACTTAACCAGGACAGGAGAGAGGTTCTGGTGATTAAGCCTGGCCGCAGGCATGATGGGGGTGCCTCTGGGATGACAACAGGCTTGGTCCTGGGGTCAATACCATTGATGGTGTCCCCCAGTGTGTGAAATCTGGGCGTGGTCTTCGATGACAAGCTGATATTTGAGGCTCAGGTGTCGGCGGTCATCAAAAGCAGCTTCTACCATCTGAGGAACATTGCCCAGATTAAACCCCTAATTCCACCCAAGGATCTGCCATCACTAGTGCACGCCTTTGTGACATCAAGACTCGACTACTGTAATGCTCTATACCTCGGGGGTCAGTGGAGAGAACCTCTGCCAGCTGCAGCTGGTGCAGAATGCAGCGGCCAGGCTGCTGGCAGGACCATCAAGGTCCTGTCATGTGACCGTGCTCCTACAGGGTCTGCACTGGCTGCTGCTCAGGTGGCGGGTTCTCTTCAAGTTGTGCTTGCTCACCTATAAGACCCTATATGGATCAGGCCCTGGCTACCTGTCAGACCTCCTCATGCCTGCTGTCCCAGTCCGCTTCCTCCATTCCTTCACCCAGGGCCTCCTGGCAGTTCTGAGGACCGGACTGAAAACCTTGGATGATCATTTGTTGTGGCCGGCCCGGTCCTCTGGAACTCTCTTCCAAGATCTTTGAGGGAGGCCCCTACGGTGGAGGCGTTCAGGAGGGGCCTAAAGACTCACCTGTTTAAACTTGCTTATCCTACTGACTTTAAAATCACACTGAATAATTGTTATGAGTGTTCTGCTGACTTTTATAATTGTATTTTTATCTTTGTGTTTACCTCTACTGTTTTCTACTGTATGGCACCCAGAGCCCCTAGGATTGGGCACCCTATCAAATAAATTTTACTTACTTACTTTTTTACCTGCTTTGGGATCACTGTTATAAGTGTGTCATTCCATGTGTGGAGTATAACCCCTTCCAATTGGCAGTGCTGGAATACCTTACCCAGTAAGGGAGACAGTTGTACTTTAAATAAGTTACAGAAATCTGTGTTGAATCCATTGGGCCCTGAGGATTTTTTTTTTCTTCAATTGTTTAACCAGGAAAGTCACACTAAGCTGAAAGCTTGTTTACAGGTGTGACCTGGTAGCACAGGGAAGTTAAGTGACTTGCTCAGGGTCACACAGTATGCAAGTGGGGGCTGTGGGATTCAAACCCAGGTCTCCAGATTTGCAACTCAGAGCCTTAAACCACTGCGTTATACTGCCTCCCTGATTTATTGGATGGGAGATCTGCTGTCATTTTTTTAACCTCTGTGTCACTAATCGGCGTATCAAAAGAAGCACAGTCCTCCTGTGACAACTTAGGGAGTTGTAACCCCTCCAGGAATGTTTGAATTTTCCCTGCCCTCTGTGTTACCTCCTCCTCTTTATATAGAGTGAGGTGTTAAACTGTGTGAACGTCTCTGCAATTTTTTCAGGATCTGTTTCCCTGTGTCCCGAGTTTACTTTTGTCTGTATTTTGATTACCGTTCTTTCTTCCGCCTCTTTTATCAGTGTAAAAATTTATCTTAATTGCCTCTCGACTTTCCTAGTGGACTGTTCTTGAAGATCTTTTCTAATTTTCGTGATTTCTTGTGGGTTTTTTTTTGTTCAGGTATTTTTTATGGACCTGCTCTAATTCTTTCAATTTCTCTTCTAGGGTTTGCCGCTTCGCCAGTCTTTGTTTCATGCATATGGAGGACCAGTTAATGATCTGTCTATGTTGGACTACCTTCATTGCGTCCCACAGTCCTGGTTCCTCCACTTCTCTGCCTTCATTCAGTTGCCTATACATTTTAATGTGTTCTATTATGTTTTGATTTAATAGAGCAGTATTAAATCTCCAAGTTGTTTTCTTTGTGAGTTGTTTAACTGCAGTTCTCCTCCCCCCCACTTTCTTTATGCTCCTGCATGCCCGTCCTCCTTCCGTCCGGCCCCCCCCAGCCCTGTCACCCCAGCATTCACTGGTCTCACCTCTCACACTAGCGAGGTGCAAGCTAGCTGGGTGCGGAGCCTGTGAGGGGTCATCTTCATCCTGCTGGCTGGTGATTTTTCTTGCCCCCCCGGTGGGGTTGGCGGGGGTCTCGCACACCCCCATCGAAGCCCTGATATAGTGGGCCAGCGCTCTGGCTAGCTGGGAGCGGAGTCTGCGAGGTGCCCTCTGCCATTGTGCATGACAGTGCTTTTTCTCCTCCTGTTTCTTCCCCAGGAGGTGGGACCATGCAGTGTCGCCAGCGGAGGGGAGCGGGCACAGTCCGCATGTACTCCCTCCAGGCATCTGGCTCAACTCCTCCCCCAACTTGTGGTACGGCGCCCTGTCCCCCAGCCTCTGCTGGGGGGGTTGACAAGCGCCAACCACTCGGAACCATCCTCCCTGGAGAAGGAGAGCAGTCCATTGGACGCTCAGTCCTTCTCCTCCCCTGCCGACCCCCGGTGACCTGTACTCATTCCCGAGCACAGGTCGCCAGCATAGCGTGAGGTAAGGCACTAGGGCCTCAGCCCTCAGTGCCACCAGGCTGGCAACCTTTGCCCTTTTAACCACTGAGTTTATCCCTTTTACATTTAGGGATTAAATATTTAGTCTACCCATATTAAATCTTGTTCTGTATGTTTTTCTGCTGCCCTTTCTGCATTTCTACGTTCTTTTCTATTCTGGTGCAATGTTTTCTCGTTCAATTTCCTGCTTAGTTTGCCTGTTTTAACCAATGTAACACAACGCTCACAACTCAGTAATACTGAACTTTATACAACAACAATGAAATCCTTAGATATCATTAGACCAAGTGCCTTGTGACATCAAGGTGACCGTAAGGGTGTTTTGGCTGTTTTTTTACTGGTTTTCAAAAACCGGTCTCTACCCCCCAGAACTCCAGATGTCTCAGAACTGGATGATCCCTCATGCTGGTTTTGTGAGGGCTGACTCTTCCACTTGGGAAGCAATTCAGACCACTTCTCACAAGCTTTCTGGCAGTCAAGACATAGACTGTCCGTTCCCAGTCTCTTTACAGTTATTTTTCCTAGTACGGGACAAGGACCACCCCCTTCAGTTTCAACTGTCCTCCTATTCTGTTGTCCAAATGGGGTGTGTGTCAAACTTCTCCACTATACAGTCATTACTATCTTTGAGGGGTCATCCGTGGTCCTACTACCCTGTGTCTCAACCGACTTCCTACGGTAGGGGCTGTGACGATTGGCCAGCTAGTTATGATTATTCTATGATTTTTGTAATATTTTTTTGTTTGTTTGTTTATTTAGATCTAGGATTACAATTACCTTTGAGCCAAGGCTCTTTTATAAAGGTTCCACCTCAGGAGAGTACATACATGTTAAACAAGGGCATAAAACATTAAAGAGAGTATACAACAATATTCATCAGTTCAGGTACGGCATCACGGTAAATAGGATACATGAATAACACATACAAGGAATCATTTCAGAAACCTAGAAGAAATCAGAGAGGAAGGGTGAGAGGATAGGTGGGTGGCAGCCGAAAAAGAGACTAGAGCAGCTCACGGCATTGTCAAAGAACATCAGAGGGGGGTGGTTGATCTCAATGGGGAAGGGGGAAGTTAGGGGTGGCAGTCAAATGAGCTTGAGGCCGTGAGATGAGGATGATGGAGGCTTGATTTCAATATGCCCAGTGAGGAGGTGTAGGTGATGTGAATGCTGAGGGCATTCATCCAGCTGGGTGCACGGTGTGCAAAGGGTCTTTGGCCCAGAGTGGTGCGGCATCAGGGGACATGTAGGAGATGACGTTCAGACCCTCTGGTGTTACGAGGATTAGTGTTTGGGTGCAGGAGGGCTTGGACACTAGGTAGAGTAAGGCCCAAAGTAGTTTTTTTCACTGTCAAGCAGGTAAGGCACTTTATGCGGTTAGCAAGTTGAAGCCATCCCGTTTGAGCGTAATGCTCACATGTATGTGTGAGTCGGTGGGATCCAGTAAGCAGTCGACAGGCCTTGTTTAGGGAGGTTGTTATGTGCCTGAGGGTGGTAGTAGAGGCAGAGCCATCGATTATGAGGCCACAGTCTATGACGGAGACCACAGAACTCTGGATAGCAATCTTCAGTGCTGACTGGGTAAGATGCTATCTATTTCGGTAGATATATATAAAATATAGTATGTGACTTGTCTTACATAAGACAGCCTGAGCTTCCATGGGTGCCCCCAGATTTCAGTGAAGTTACAGGATATGTAACTGACCAGGAGATCTCTGTAATGTAATTAACTTCCTTGAGAAATTGATTTTTATGGCCTTTTTATGACCTGTTGCTGTTTTGAAGTTGGGAAACTAAATATACATTTTATTACAGGACAGGACATTATTTAGCTGATTCCTGTTGGCTATATCACACCTAGGTGACGGACTGCAGGGTTGTAAACCTCAAAGGAACTGGCTGATCAAAGACTCATAATTTGGGAAATGAGTTTTTGCTGATGTCACATTGTTTAATATACCTCTTGATAGGACATCATGTTCGTGATTTTTATATTCTAAAAGGAAGGGCTAGACGACTCATAGAAGGGGTGTGAAGACACAGAGTTTAAACTGAATACTTGTGTCTGACATTTTAATATATACCGTCTTGGGACTCTAGAAAGACACAGCTCTCTGATTTAATTTAACTGCACTTACAGAGGTAATACATTAGATAGAAAAGATCTAACTGTATGTTGGTAGGAGTTTGTTCTGTAGTTTTCCTTGTTTTTCTATTATATGATTGTGATGCTCTTTGATACAGTGTTCTGTGTTTACATTTTTCATATTTTTATCATCTTTTAGCAAAGAATCTTTTATTCAAAAGACTGCCTGGGTGTCTGCCAGATCTTTTTGCATGTGACGTATAGATGGTTAAGTCTGACAATTGTTCAACCAGCTTGATGGTGTTACTAAACTAGGAAAAGGTAAGAATATACCTAAGGTCTCTTATAGAGTTTTAAGGGTTCATTTTGGAAGCCTGGCTGGGTGCCCCGATGTAAGATTGTACCGCAGTCCCCAAAGAGGATATGTATCTGAGCCTGTACATCGGGTACACTAGTATAAGGTTCACAGTTTGAATCCCCCCATAACTTGAAGCTAAAGGTGATTCGGACCCAAAGGCAGACAGGAGGGTTACCCTGTCTGTTACCTGTTCACACTGTTGCTCTCTGAGGTTGGCACTGTGGGAGCAGAGGGCCTGACCTGTGGAGGGCGTTTGTGACATGGGCTTCTCTCCATTATATCAGTCCTCTGTTCTGCCTGTGAGAGATGTTCCTCTCATCTACTCCAGAGGCCTCCAAGTTGAACTATAATAGATGCTTTGCCCTGTACTTTGTGTTAGCCATCGCTCACTTGCAAACCATGTAGCTCCATTTTGAATTGTACCCTCAAAACTTTAGATCATGGTTTTGTGGCTATGCATCACTTTTCTCACCTCTGAACCAGTTTTGGGGTATAGCATGACTCATATCAGGGGGTCTAAACTTATGAGCCCTATCTGTCACTGATCCTCTCTATCTTTAGTCTGACACCCCTCTCTTCCTTCTCTTCCTTCCTGCTGAGGTAATTGTTATCCCCTTTTTTACTTAGACTTCTCATTCTGTACCTGATCTGTCTGCTATCAATTGTGTGTTCATGAGAGGTTTCTGCAGCCAGCCAAGTGTGTCCTGGGATATTCTGGTGACTAAGTCCATGCATGAACCCTCCGTTCATCAGATCTCCAACAGCAGGCAGTGGATGTGTCCCCCGGCTAAAATATTTTTGGTTGCATTGTGTTCACTGACCAACCTTGTGCATACAGACACATTGTTCAACAGCTGCCACCTTTCCCTCTTAGACAACAATTTTTGTTCCCCCTGTTGCTGGAGCATACAGCAAGCATCTTTTCTATTTCCCATGTCCTGAGTGCTTTACCCCATACTCGCTTCCCTCTCTGTTTGGCCCTTCTCCTTTGTTCCCTTTGACGTTTTGTGGCATTTCCCCTCAGTTTTCAGGTCTTCTTCCTAATTGCCCCCCTCTTCTCTGTTGGGATATCCACCAACCTTTGGATGAAATCCCTCTTCTCCACATATGGGCTCAGTGAGATTGCTGATGTTGTTATGGAGCCTCCTATCTCCTCCTCCACCCTCGTGTCTTTCCCCCGTCTCCCCATACTGGTACTTGGTGCTGTTTCCTACTCCCATGATCTTCTATACATTTTTACATTAGGTTTTCTCTGTTTTTCCCCTTAGTTACCTACTCTTCCTCGTTGGTTAAATCCTTGTTTTATCTCCAGCCTTCCCCTTCTGCCCTGTCCATTCTGACCCTGGCTTCCTTCGGCGATCTGTCTGCCCTCTGAGTCAGCTGCGTTCTCTCCATGGCTTGCAAGCTGTGAGCATCTCTTCATAGCAAAAGCCACGGTTCATAGATTCATAGATTCTGTTGGAAGATAAGGGCTGCCATGCCTATCCAGTCTGCCTGTTTACGCTAGCTCACAAAGTGACCAGTGACCCTTATTGGTCATTGGCTTAGCTTTTTCTTCCTATCTCTATTATTCCTTTGTTTCTGTCCCATGCATGTTTAAAACCCACCACAGTATGGGCTGCCACCACCTCCTGGGGCAGGCTATTCCATGCATCCACCACCCTTTCCGTGAAGAAGAACTTCATAATATTTCCCCTTATGTGGCCACTCTTCAATCTCATGTCATGTCCTCTTGTCCTGGCACTACTGTTGAGCTAAAATATGTTATCCTCTTCCACCTTGTTTATGCCCTTAAGGTACTTGAATGTTTCTATCACGTCACCTGTCTCCCTCTTCTGTTCCAGCATGCACAAATTTAGGTCCCTCACTCTCTCCTTGTAAGGCTTGTGATGTAATTTGTTCACCATTTTGGTCACCCTCCTCTGTATCGTCTCTGTTTTGTTAATGTCCTTTCGAAGGTGTGGTCTCCAGAACTGTACACAGTATTCAAAGTGAGGTCTCACCAGGATCTTTTACAGTGGAACCATTACCACCCTCCTTCTGCTTGTGATTCCCCTTCCAAAAATGAGTCTCAAACTGAGACAGTTCTTTTTTTTATTTGTTTCAAGGGTTCATCCGGGATTTGAACCCGGGACCTCTCGTACCCGAAGTGAAAATCATATCCCTAGACCAACGAGCCCTATACCAATGAGCCACTTAAAATAATCTATACAATAATGGATGGGGAAGTGTTCTTAATGAGGACTTAATGATCGCTGAGGTGTGGGATGCTACATAAACCCCGAGGGGTTTATTACAGCAACCCACACAGAGGGCGTTCATTAAATCCAAGTTAAGAAGACTTCCCCATCCTTTATTATTTATAATTGCTGGTTAGCAATTTTTTTTATATAGCTTTATTTCGCAGTTGCATCTTACCTGCAGTTGCCACTTCCTGTTCTGTGTGGCCGTCGAACGAGCAAGTGAACTAGAGAGTGAGAGTCGGAAATGTTGTGCACTGGAGTTTCTGAATGGTAGGATCAACTAGATACATTGCTTTTAATCCTGATATGTGTGTTTTTTGTTTTTTTTAAAAAGACAAAGCAATGAGAACTTGGTTGGGCAGCTCCTCGCTAAGCGAGTGAGGAGCTGCCATGTTTGGAAAACTGTTTAGCCCTCCCAGAGGACATGAACAGCCAATGAGGGAGCAGCTGTGTCTGAGTGACTTGGCTCGTGTTTGAACGGCGAATAATAACTCCGTCAGGCAATGGGAAAAATTGCTGCCCAGTTATTATATACCCAAGAATCGAACCGAGGACCTTCAAGACAAAAGTCTGCTGTTGTTTGCGCTGCACTACTGAAGCAGCTAAATTCTTCTCCTTGGATGGGACTTGAACCCCCAGTGCCTCTTTCATGAGAGCAGTGCCTTATCCACTAGGCCCCAACACATCATTAAATCTTGGGTGTCCATGGTTCCCTCACCATAGCAAACTACCAGATCATGCTATGGGGTATGAAAAGTGCTGGCACTATGCTGTGAGCACAAATACGGTTTGGAGTACTCTGCCAATGATCCCACAGACCTCTGTCATGGAAAGCTGTATAATGAGCGACTTGCTGTGAGCTGCTAAAGATTTCCAGGATCTGTGCAAGAGAAACCGCTAAGCAGTATCTGTTTTCTTATAATGGAGACTCTCCGCTCTGTTATTATGTGTTTAATCATTTTTTTGGGGGGGGAGGTACTGCTACTGCAGGCCACACAGTGTGCACCGTCACTATATATATTACCTATGGATGGTTAATAACACTAAATGCTCATGTATTGATTTCATATGAGGACCCTCAAAAGATTCTCCATGGCAGATCTGATTTAAATGTAGTCTGTACCACACAAAACCTGTCAGATTAAAATGCTGGCCTACTACCCCGACAAATTTTTCTTTTAGAGGTGATCCAGAGAGGTAGCTGGATTTTTTAATTAATAAAGGCCAGTGTGACGAGTCAAGTAGTAGACAGTGTTGAGTGCTAGTGGGGGATGGTTACTAAATGGATTATTATCTTACTGAGGACCTTCAATCATCTCGACAGAGCGCCCCCTGCTGCAGCAAAGTAAACTGAAAGTCCCTAATGAGGTTTAACGGAGCCCAGGCAACACACCATTTTGAATCACTTATGTTCTAGAGCCCTAGCATAGAACACAGTTTAATCGAAGTATGCTTAGTCTCTGGTGAGCTGGCTTTGTTGTGCGAGAAATCTGTTGTTCACCGGGCAGTAAACTGTTGAGACTGAAACCGTGCACTTCCAATTTCTCCATTTCCTCCCCCCTTCCACCCTCCCATCCTTCTCTACTGGGTCTCTTCTGTATTTCAGATTTAAATTCATGATAGAGATGGCCCCTTGAACCATCCGACAGGGTGGCCCTTTATTCCCTATTAGTAACTTTCATGTAAGTTTCCCGCTCTGCGGATGGCTATTCAGGACCCCTCCTCCCTTCCCTCTCACTCTCTTGTCAATTTCCCACCCAAGAACAGTGCTCGCCTTTACTATTAATTGTCAGGTTTTACCTTATTTTTCCGTTGGCACCTTCTTCTAATTACCCCCCTTGCCCTCCGGACTCCATCAAAAAATCTCCCTCCCCTACCTTCCCCCGTACATTAAATAACTCTGTAGGGAGTACCTTTTATTGAAATAAATGTGCAATGCAACCTCCTCAGAGCAACCTCTTTTTGCCATTGTCAGCAAAGTCCAAAAGTTCTCCGTTGGCCTTTCCCAACAATATTCAATCTTCTGGCAGTCAACCATTCTTCTTTCCTGAGCTCTCTGGTTTATCTCTGACATTCTTCTTGGTGCATTCCTGGATCAGCTCTGTTATGTCCTTCTCCAGCTGGCGGGGTATCTCAGTGTCCAACTGCTGTCTCTTTTTATTACCTCCAGCCATCTGCCATGTGGATTTCTTTAAATCTTCCTCCAGTTCCTCCATTCATACATCTGGCATCTCTATTCCCCAGTCCTTTAGCAACTTCGCTGCAGCCACAACAGATTCAAACACTTGAGGTCCTGTTTCCATAAAAATTCTTAATCGGGCAGAATACGACACATGAGCTTTCAGCCCTTTTTTCTTCTTTTTTTTTTTTGTCTAGTGATACAACTCGCTGTCTGACTTTTGCCTTGCAGGATCAGAGAAAAGTCTTGTTCGAAAAAGATTTGTTGTTGGTCAAAGAATGTTTTTTGTTGTTTCCATGTGGTGGCTAGCATTATTTCTTTAGACTGGTGATGCAGCATTTTGACATTAATTGATCTTGGCCGTGCCATTGCCTCGATAGTTTTTGGACCCAATGATCGATTTGCCCTCTCTAAAGTGATGGGCAAGTCCTGAGGCACCTTCAGAACTGTTGTCAGCAAAAATTGCACAAATTCCAGCACTGACTTAAAATTGTCTTCTGCACCTTCCCTCACTGCATGAATTCAGAAGTTATTGTAATGAGCCATATTTTCGGTATCTTCCATGCAGGCCTGTATCTCACAATCTCAATTCATTAAGTATAGGAGCATTCTTCCGTGGGTACGCTGAATGTCCATGAGTTCCCTGACTTTCATTTGGGTGGTGTTGATTATCTTGTTGAGCGTCCTCAAATGAGCTTTTAAATCAGTCAGAGCTGTTTCGATTGTGGTTACCGTATGAATGACTTTGTTGATTGTTGCATCGGTACGTGACAATAACTCCCCCTCATCGTCCAGTTCACCGTCATACTCCATTGAGGAAACCAAGGTCGGGGACTGCATGCAGGTCATCCCAGGCCTTGCTGCCCTCATGGCTATTTTTTCTTCGTTCGTTAATTGTTTTAATTTACTGGCTGGCGTCCCCGGACTGCCTTTATTTTGACAACCTGCCATGCCTCCTTCGATTGAGTTGTTTTTTAATTGCTGAGGTAAGGTAAAATCTATTTCTCTTTTTTGTTTAGAGTGGTAACGGAGCTGTCAATTTGCTATGCTCATTAGCTCTTAACGTCATTGGAAGTCCAAACCTGCCAATTCTATGGTACAAAGTTTTAAACTTTATGAGTTCCGTGTATCTCAGGGAGGAGAGAATTGGGGTCCCATACAGTAGCGTAAGGAGGACACTGCAGTATACTGACAGACAGACTGCATTAGAGAGGTAATATTTTTTTCTTCATAAATTGTTTGTACCTCCTTCACTGTCAACTGGCCCCTATCCACTGGTCCCCCCAGCCCCATCACCCTCGACATCCACCAGTGCTTACTTCATTGCACAGAGGTGCCCAGCTGGCCAGGGCATGAGGCCCACAGAGGACTGGTGTCACCCTGGTGGTCGACACTTTTTCCATTTTTCTCCCTTGGTCCCTCCCCATTGCTAGGGCACGCATGTCGACGCACATATGTGGAGACGTACGCACACTGCAAGTCCTGCAGCATCCTCCCATCATGGTGTCTTCTGACCTGTCATGCCCTCATGCCTCCATCTGGGGGCAGTCTGTCGATGGGACTGCCAGGGTTCCCTCCCTGGGAGAGGAGAGTTGTCCTCTGGATGCTCGATCCTGTCACTCTCTGGCCAACCCCTGGTGACCCACTCGCACTGCAAACATGGGTCGCCGGTGTAGGCAGGAGGTAAGGCATTGATGCCTCAGCCTTCCACACCACTGGGCTGGCTAGAGAGCTAATATTTGAGCCTACAGAGTAAGCCCAGTTTTTGGGAAAGCAGCTTGTGACATGCTCAATGTGTGACTTTAAAGAGAGTTCCTGGTCAAGCCAAACACCAAGAAACTTTGTGGTATCTACAACCTCTAACCGGCTACCCTTGGAGGCGAAGATCTGCAACAGCTTACTTTGATCAGGACCAAGCTTTCTGGATCCAAATAGCATGGCCTCGGTTTTCTTAACATTAAGGACGGGATGGTCAGAGGCCAGTCAAGTTTCAAGTTCCCTGAAATCCTTAAGTCTGTCTTTGATAGCATTTAGATGAGTGCCACTTCCATACAGAACTGTATCGTCTTCTTACAGAAGCACTTTGGCATCACCACAACCGGTTGGGAGTTTAACAAAAAGCAAGAAAAGTATGAGTCCTACGATAGAGCCCTGTGGAACCCCATCTGAGATCTGTCAATGAGAGGAGTGTGACAGGGTGAGCCCTATGTGGGGTGGATGCCCATGTGTGGGGTGTCCACCCCCCTAATTCCTTTTGCTTCTTGTTGCTGTGGGATGGCCACACATGCTGGGAATGAAAATGAAATACGTTTGCTGTATGCTTGTCTATTATAGGCTGTCACATTTAACGATTTAATGGAAATGAAAAGAAAAAGATATGATGAGTTCCAAGGGTTGGCAGGAGAAGGGAGAAGAGGAGTGCGACCCCATTCTCCCATTCCCCTTGCAAACCAAGTGGAACCCTCATGGATTTACTACCTTATTAAAACTATCTTTTGAGATGAAACAAAATGGAAACATAAAACAGAAAGATTAAACTGTACCTGCTGAATAGTATTCCATGACCTGTTATAGGGCTGACAGCCCACGGAATGAGTCTATGGTATTTTCAAGTGGTGATGTCACAGACAGAGGGAGGGGCTTAGCCTCATTAAGACTAATTTTATATTCGGACTGTGATAAACCCCTTAACATAAAATCCTCTTAACCAAGGAAAGAGGAGTTGAGTCTAGGCTAGAAAAATTAACATGTATGTCTACTGTTTGATGGGGAACTCCTGAGAATAAGAGGTTTATACTGGTTTTTGCAAAAAGGGGTGGATCACCTGACAGTGATGTAATCCATGAAACGTATAAAAACCCACCACTTGAAGTAACAATGATAGATAGGGGAATCAGTTGAATATGGACTACCAAGTGAGGAGGACCTTAGAAGTGTGTGCTTGTTTCCGCACTGTTCTATTTGCAAAGGCTGAAGCTAAGCCTCAGGAATTTTCAAAATTAGAAAGTTTGCTGGATACTGGACATTGAGTAACCTTTTACTTTCAGTATGTTTATTATTTTTCTTTTTTTTTATTTTCTGATTTGAATAAAATATTGCACGTTTGTGTTTTTATGCACCTGACTTCTGGTTTGTTGTGTCTTGTTTTATCCCACACCTTCATAGTGGTGTTAGCAGTCGGGTTTCTAACCCCAGGAATCACTCATTATGATTAAACTGATGCAGTCAGCCTCCTGTGTTGAACTGCCCGGAAAGATGGAATTATATGCAAATGATGAAACTCTCAATTGGCTCATGCCACTTTCAAACTGCTGCCCTAGCAACTGCTGTACTCTGAGTGCTTCAGATTCTTTACTCCGCCTGCCGAGAGCTCTCCTTGAACTGTCTTCAGACTAAAGTTATCTGTTTGATAAGTACTCATTTTTAGTTTAATTTTTAAATTACTGCCTTAGAACTTTGTTTAGTGTAGTTTATTTAGTGTTGTGGTAGTTTTTTATTTTTATTCGCCGTTCCCTCACGGTTCCTTGGAACCGAGGGTTCCGCGGCTATTTGTGAGGTTTCACCTCATGTTTCTTTATAAAATATATATTTAGTGGCCGGTTCCTTGAACCACTTTAGTTTTGTTTAAATTTAGTGTATTTCTCAGTTCCCTTTCCTTTCGGGAACCAGTAGCTTCGGTTCAGGAACCGTGCAGTAGTCATTTAAAAAGAAACCTCCGGTTCCGAGGCATTTTGAATAACGGTTTTGAAAACTGATCTTTTTGTCTAGCTTCAGTGTCAGAGGTCCATTTGGATAAACCTAAAAAATGCACAGGAACCACTGGTTTTAAATGTTGTGAGTCTTGTGGGAAACCTATAGCAAAGCAGATAGACATTGTTTGTATATTTCTTGTTTGGATAGATGTCATATCTTTGCCAGTTGTGATATTTGTAAGACCTTTTGTCCTAAAACATTAAAGAAAAGGTCTAAGATTTTGGAAGAGATGGCTTCTGCTTCTAGTGTGGATAATTCTGCTTCTTCCTTTTCCCATAAAAAGGATGGAGATAAAGCCAAGGATCCTGACAGGAGTTCAGAAAAATCTGAACAAGGTAAAACAAAAAGGACTATGGAAACAAGCTCTGAACCGGTTCCATTAAAGAAAAAGTGTAAAGAAAAACATGTTGCTGCGCCTCCGACCGAGAAGGCTAAGGAGCTCCCAGCAGACAAGCATAGTATGCCCTCGGCTGAGGACATTGCTAAAGCCTTACAGGTTTTACAAGCCCTACAGGGTGCAATCCTGGTTCCTACACCAGCTGCCCCAGTTCCTCCTCCAGTTCCTGCTAGGCAGGAATTGCTGGAAGTGTATGGTGAGGAGGATGAGGATGACTTCGAAGGGGAACCTACAGATCCAGAAGTCTCTTCAGAGCAAGAGTTTGGGTCTCCTCCAAGGGGTACTGAGGAATATTCTTCCCACTATGCCTTTGTTAAGAGCATGGTGGAAACCCTTAACCTTCCTCTTCAGGAAACAGAAGAGGTTATCGAGGAGGCAGAGTTTTTGGATATGATGGGGTTAACCTCTACAAACTGTCTGCTTCTGCCCATGCATAAGTCCTTAAAAAAGGCTGCATTACAGATTTTTAGAACTTCAAATTCTATCCCTGGTGTAGATAAGAAAGCTGACAAGAAATACCAGCTGGATATAACTACAGCTGACTTTCTGTTTACTCATCGTGATCCTGAAGGAATAGTCCAGGCGGCTGCCTGTGACAGGGCCAGGATCCCCTTAGCTACCCAACCACCAGACAAAGACTGAAGGAAAATGGATGCCATGGGAAAGAAAGGGTACATGGCTGCCTCTTTATTAGTTAGGCAGGCCAATTACTGTACATGGCATGTGTAGTACAGTACAAAAAAGCTCTCTGGAACACTGTTCTAGCTCTGGTGGATAAAGTGCCAGGTGAAGTGGCTGTAGATCTGCATGATTCTTCAAGGGCTGCACTTGATGCTACCAAATACCAATTTCATATGGCAGTGGATGCCAATGATACTGCATCCAGATTAATGGCTTTGTCTGTTTTGCTTAGGAGGTTTGCGTGACTTAGAGCCACTAACCTGACCTTAGACACCCAGACCAAAGCAATGGATTTTCCCCTTGAAAACAACTCCTTGTTTGGAGATAAGACTGAAGCATACATGAAGAAGGTGGAGGAATATAAATCCACCTATCGGAGCAATTCAAAAGGTAGGTCTTCCACCTCTTATAGACCCCAGAGTAGGGGAGGCAGGGATAGGGGTTTTTACCCCAAACCATTCTTTCCAGTATAGGTGCCTCAGCCTCAACAGCAGGCCAGAGGTTACTTCAGAGGAAGGGGCAGGAGAGCCATGAGGAGAGCTGCTCCTGCATCACAAGTTCAGGCACAACCCACACAGAGCCCCTGATGGGTTAGTGCAGGTCGCATCCCCTATTGTAGAACCACCATGAGGTGGCTGACTGGCCCACTACCTTCACTCTTGGCATTACATCACCACAGACAAGTGGGTATTGGAGGTAGTGAGCCAGGACCTGGCACTCAGCTTCAAATCATTCCCAAAGCTGAGAACATTAACCTTTGCTCCAGTAACATCTGTAGACAGGATTCTGTTGGAAACAGAGGTAAAGCATCTGCTGGCAATCAAAGCAGTGAAGACAGTGCCTCTAATACACAGGGGCAAATGTTTTTATTTCAGGCACTTCCTCATAAGGAAGAAAAACGGGAATTGTCAACCTATTTTGGATCTAAGACTTCTGAACAAGCACATTTTGAAACCAAGGTTCAAGATGGTCACTCTAGCAATAATCATTCCTTCATTACAAAAGGGAGACTGGCTGGCCTCCCTAGATCTAAGGGATGCTTATTTTCACATTCCCATCAGACCATCTCATAGAAAATTCTTGAGATTCAGGCTGGCTTCATGCCATTATCAGTTTGCAGCACTCCCTTTTGGACTGACTTTGGCACCAAGGGCTTTTAAAAAGTGCCTAGCAGTGGTGGTAGAGTTTTTGAGAAAACAAGGAGTAACAGTCTTCCCCTACCTGGATGATTGGTTAGTAGTAGGACAGTCTCTGCAGCATGCAGTACAGTCACTGGAACTAACACAATCTATACTGGAGTCCCTGGGATTTCTTATAAATGAAGAGAAATCTCAGCAGGTGACACTTCAGGTGCTTGAGTTTACTGGAGCAGAACTAAACACCAGACAGGGTAGAGCCTTCCTGCCAAAAGACAGGGTGACAAACAGTCTGCAGATTGCAAGCTCCTTCGTGTCAGGGAGACCCAAACCAGACAGAGAATTTCTCAGGCTACTGGGCCACATGGCATCTGCCACTGCAGTGGTAATGGATTCCAGGTTTCAAATGAGAGATATTCAGTTCCACCTAAGACAGTACTGGTCTCAAAGGACAAATGCTCTATCCAAACTGGTTCCAGTCACAAAAAGCTTAGTCCAGGCATTGCAATGGTGGCTGGATGAGCACAACCTAAGAGTGGGCGTACCTTTTATAAGGGAACAGCCCTCAGTAATTCTCACAACAGATGCCTCTCTCCTAGGTTGGTGGGGCTCACATGCTGGAACACACAAGTGGCACATGGTCCCCCCCCCAAAGAGTCTCTGTCGCACATAAATCTTTTGGAGCTCAGAGCTGTCTGTCTGGCTCTAAAGGTATTTTCTCCTTACCTTCAAAACAAGGTGGTGCAGGTCAGAACAGACAACACCACAACCATGTACTACATCAACAAACAAGGGGGTACCAGGTCAACCCTACTGTGCACAGAGGCAATGAGATTGTGGTCCCTGGTATATTCCATGGGAGTATTCTTGTCATCCATACACCTTCCAGGGAAGGACAATGTACTGGCAAACTCTCTCAGCAGGATAAGTCAGGACCACCACGAGTGGTGCCTGAACCCTCAGATACTCAGTACAATTTTCATGAGGTGGGGCACTCCAGAAGTGGATCTCTTTGCCTCCGAAGAAAATCACCAGTTATCAATGTACTGCCGCAGGCCCCCTCCAAGGGGCACAATTCCCCTGGATGCGATGGCCCTGGATTGGACAGAGAAGTTTCTGTATGCATTCCCTCCTTTTCCTATGATATTCAGGACCCTGCTGAAATTGAGGTCCCAACCAGCAACAATGATACTGGTGGCACTGGATTGGGTGAGACAGCACTGGTACTCTCTTCTGCTGACTCTGTCAGTAGTTCTTCCAATCCATTTGCCCAGGAGGCACAACCTACTAACCTCCTCTCAGGGCAGGATCCTGTACCCCAATCTCAAATCACTGAGGCTCAAGGCATGGCTCTTGAGGACTTAGAATTTGCTAACCTTAAGCTATCAGAGCAGGTGCTGACAGTGCTTAGGGGTTCCAGGAAACCTTCTACTAAGAAAACATATTCTTCTAAATGGAAGAGGTTCTCCATATGGTGTGCAGGTAAGGGTATGGATCCCTCCAGGACTGACTTGGCCATTCTCCTGGATTACCTTACACACTTACATTCCTTAGGCCTGAAGTCTTCGACCCTCAAGGTCCACTTGGCTTCAGTCTCAGCTTGTCTGTCAGCTGGTAAAGAGAGATCTATGGCCTCTCATCCAGTCTTCAGAAAATATTTTAAAGGCCTCAACCTTCTGCACCCTCCCCTGAGAGAACCGGTCCCGGCCTGGAATTTAAATATCTGCATTGCTAAGCTCATGGATGCACCATTCGAACCTATGGCAACTGCAGATTTGAAGTATATCACTTGGAAAGCTGTATTTCTTTTTTTTTAAACTCAGCTTTATTGCTATGTCACAGCATAATTAGCACATGTATACAAGTAGGCTCTATACAGAAATACAAAGGTGCCCAAGCAATTGATGCCCATAATCAAGCTAGCACAACATCATGGTTCTAGCTTATGTAAAAGATCCTAAAAAAGTCTTTTAATAAGTGTCCAAGTCCTTTTTATAATGTAGCCATGACATCTGAAGCTATTAGTGTCTTGTCTGGTATCATCCATACAAAATTATTTTGAGCTACATTACATGGTTGGGTGCCAACCTGCACCCTTCTTTGTTTGGTCAACTGCTCAACAGGAAGTGGACAAAATCAAACTAACAACTGGTTTGGAGGGCCATACCACGACTCTATGAAATATGTCCATCAAAGGTAGCCTACTTGTGTAGTTCAGAGGAATAAAGATTGTTGGAAGGCTATTGAGGGGATGATGGGTATACCCCATACACTTACCAAGAACAGTTTTCCCATCCCAGCTACTCGGGGTCACTAAATCACTGCCACAGGGTGTCCCAGATTCTCCAGGTCTCAGTGTGAGCCTCTAGGGATAGACTTAATTTAGTTGTGAGCTCTTCCATTCTCCTAATACTGTCTACCCGGGATTTCCAGGATTCTATTGATGGGGTTGAGGCCTTCAACCAGTTAGACGTAATCTCTTTTTGGGCTGCTAGGCATAGAGTTCTAAAAAGATTTTGCTGTCTACCTGAGCCCAACACCAGATGTCCACAGCCCAGTACCATTAAGTGAAAAGTTTTGGGGAGTTGGAGCCCCCAACCCTCCCTTAGTTTACCATGAACCCTACCCCAAAATTCCTGTACCCGTGGGCAGGCCCAGAATGTATGGTAGTGAGAGCCCACTTGCCCACACCCTCGCCAACAAAGGTCTGTGATCCCTCCCTTAAAATATTTTGTGATTGTTGGCACGTGAAAAAATCGGGAGAGGCATTTCCATCTAAATTCCCTCCAACCAGGGGAGGACGTGGTCCTCCAACCTCTTTCCCAGGCCTTGTTCCACTGGGCCTCCGAAAGGGGTGTACCACTCTCAGTCTCCCACTTTTGTCTGAGATCCTCAAACTGATTACTACCTTCTCCCTGCAGCACCTTATAGGCATCAGAAATAAACTTCCTACTTTCCCTTAAGCATACTGACCAGTAGAGAAAATTTTCTAGACCCATCCGGTCCCTAGTCAGTCTTGTAATCAAATTATTAGAATTCAGGTAGCGTCTAACTTGCAAATGCCTATGAAAGTCCATTTTCGTAAAGGAGTTTGCAGATTGGAGAGATGCAAAGGAAACCATTGTGTTCCCCTGGATAAGATCAATGTAGTGCACCAGGGTGTGTCTGTTCCACCACTGAAATCTGGTGTCTGAACCGGGGGGGAGTGAAATAAGGGTCGCCCATAATGTAGGTGAGGGGGCCAACCCCCTCGGGTGTCTGGGTAAGTTTCCTGGCTCTCACCAGCACTGAGAGGGTATGTCTTGTCCAGGGGTTCTGTATAACTCTCCAAAGTTCTGCATTTAGTGGAGCATGTGGGAGGGAAGCCAAAGAGACCATCTGCATTTGGTGGGCTTTTATTTCCCTCCAGCCGGTGCCCCTGTGCTGTTTGACCCATGTCACCACTGGGGCAAGTTGTGCCGCTCAGTAATATAGTCTGAAATCTGGTAGGGCCAGACCACGTCATGCCTTCAGTTGTGTGAGAGGTTTGTGGCTAATTCGCCTCCTACCTTGCTGCCATATAAAAGCCAAGAGGGTTGAATTCACTGTTTTAAAAAAGGAATTGGGAATCCGAATTGGCAGAGCCTGAAACAAAAATAACAATCTTGAGAGAATGTTCATCTTCATTGTGTCCACTCTACCTCCTAATGTTATTGGAATTAAGTTCCATCTCGCCAAATCTGATTTTATTTCTCCCCATAATTTACCGTAATTAAGTTTGAAAAGTGACAGCAAGTAGGGCGATATTTTAACCCCTAAATATCTCACCATATTATTCGCTGCCCATCTAAAGGGAAAGTTTTCCATCAGATCCCTGGGGAAGATGCCCCCAAACTTGATTGCTTCTGATTTATCCCAGTTAATCCGGTAACCCAACATCTGGCCGTATTCCCGAAGGAGTGCTGTTAAAGCCGGAAGGGTAGTCTTACGGGAAGTCACAAAGAACAGGGAATCATCAGCATAAAGAGAAACTTTATGTTCCCTCTCACCAACCTGAATGCCCTTAATATTTGCATTGTCCCTAACTGCCCTAGCCAGCGGTTCAATGCACAGGGGAAAGAGATGGGGGGAGAGTGGACACCCCTGTCTGGTCCCTCTAGTAAGCGGCAACCTCTGAGTAGTGAAGCCATTTACTCTCACCATGGCCTGAGGGGCTGTGTAAAGTGCCCGGGTCTTATCCCTAAACTTAGGGCCCATCCCCATCTCCTCTAGGGTCCTGTGTAGGAATCTCCAGTCCACCCGCTCAAAGGCCTTCTCTGCGTCCATAAAAATTGCCAAGGATGCGTCCCCCTTATTTTGTTGGTAGGCCAGAAGATTCAACAGACGTCTAATATTATCATGAATCAGCCTACCGTTAATAAAACCTGTTTGGTCTGGGTGAACCAGAGACCCCACACAGCCCTGTAGCCTATGGGCCAGGGTCATAGTAAATATTTTTAGGTCCACATTCAGGAGGGAGATAGGTCTATATGCCCCACAGCGCTCAGGATCTTTCCCCTCCTTAGTGATGACCGAGATTTGAGCATAATGCCAACTCGGTGGGATAGGGTCACCCTCTCTCACACCCCAACAAACTCTACTTAGTAGGGGTACCAAATCAGACTCCAAAGCTTTGTATAATTTCCCGGAGATCCCATCCGGTCCTGGGGCTTTCCCTACCTTCAATTCTCTAAAACTCTTACGAATTTCTTCTTCGGATAAGGGGGCCTCAAGTTTCTCTCTGTCCTCAGCTGATAATTTCTGCAGCTTTACTTTTTTAAAAAATAATGCTAACTTTTCTGAATAGTCTATGATGTTATCTTGGCAGTATAATGTTTTATAAAATTGTTGAAATTGCATTGCTATGGCTTCTGGGACTGAGATGAACTGGCCACGGTTACCGGGGGTCCTTAAACAGAGGATTGTACGAGGTGTAGCTTCTTTCCTTAGTTGCCAAGCCAATAATCTGCCTGCACGATTGCCTGCCTCAAAAAACCTCTGGCGAGAATATCTAAGTTGTCCTTCGACCTTCTCATCCAGGAGTCTATTCAACTTCCCTTTTGTCTCTTCTAGTTGTCTTTTGACCTGTTCATTCAATCATATCTTATGTTCCGCTTCCAGGTCAAAAAGACGGTTCTCTAATTCAAGTATCTCCTTTTGTTGCCATCTTTTAAGGTTTGAAGCAAATCCAATGGTGGTACCCGTTAGAACTGATTTTAGGCCGTCCCAGCAGATAGCCGCCGTGGTTTCCTGAGAGGGGTTATCCATCTGGTATTGTTTTATTGTCTCTTTAAGGAGGAACCTAAACTCCTCTCTATTTAGAAGGGATACATTTAACCTCCAGGTGGAGTTTCTAAGCCAGGGGCCTAGCCTTATGTGTACTGATACCATACTGTGATCTGAGATGGTCCATGAAAGGATCTGTGAATCTTCTACCCTATGAAGCCAGTTTGCAGACAACCAAATTATGTCTAGCCTTGAGTAGGCATTATGTGGAGCAGACCAGCAGGTACAGTCTCTTACCTTCGGGTGTTGATGCCACCATACCTCTACAAGGCCCAACTCTCTCCCCATTCTATTTAATGTTAGAGCAGCCCATGTAGGGGGGCCCAGGGGAACCCCTGATCTATCTAACTTGGGATTGAGTACTGTATTAAAATCTCCCCATACTATAAACAACTCTCCTGGTGGAGGCACCGCCTGGAGAAGCATTTTCTTTAGAAACTCACTGTTCTCCCCATCTTGGTTTGGGGAATATATATTCAATATGGAACATGAAACCCCTCTGTAATTACCCCTCAACCACAAAAATCTCCCTTCCTGGTCTTCTTGTAAATTAGTAAGTTGGAAGGGGCAGTTTTTGTGCATTAGTATAGCAACCCTTCTTCTGCGGGGATGTGCCTTATAGGTAGAATAGTATACTTGTCCTACCCAAGCCCGCTTAAGCTTTTTACTTTCTGTATGATCTAGATGTGTCTCCTGAAAGAGAGCCATCTCAACGTGAGCTTTACGTAGCTTGTTCAGCATTCTCTTTCTCTTAATAGGGCTGCCCAGTCCCCTCACGTTATATGAAACTATCTTCCCCTTTGCCATCCTTTTATTTTAATTTCCCAGTCTCTCAGTTTTCTTCACACCATGGCCCTCCAATAATCAGTCAACAGTTTAAACCTTTTAACAACATTAAAGTTAAACTTTATGCAACAACAAGTAAAGCAACTTCCAAGGTTATAGCACTTCATCTGGTAGGTATCCAGGTAGCACTCACCTACCAGATGGGTCCCCCCTAAAGGGAGCTCTGCGCTAAACTCGTGCTTAATGGGCGACTAGATCTATTTTCTTTTTTTTTTTGTCTAGCCCGTTGTTCCCAACCTCCTTGATGGAAATAATCGTCTGGAATAAAACCAAAAGTCCCTACCTCTCAGCTTGATCCCAACCCCCCAGGAGACAAATATATAAGGGGGGATAGGGATATGTAGGCCTAATTACAGCCTAGGCATGGCTCACATATAGCCTCATCATAACAACTGCACACCTATTGGCAAATGCCTAGATATTCCACCCCCTGAAGCCATGTGGTTTTCCCTAGCTTGCTCTCCCTCCCACCACATTTTTTTTCCACCATATCAGCCCTATTTCCCTTATCGAAATAAACCAGTGGTGCACCCACAGCCCCACCTAGGGATCAGACAGGTTCTTATCAAGGTCATGACTCTAAGGGAAGCCAGGGCCTTATATCCACCCCTCTCTCTCCCGATCACCCTCCGTGCTCAGGGTACAAGCCCCGAAGAGAAAAGGAGGAAAGAAATTGAGAAAAAGGAAGAGGAGACTTTTCTGGCAATTTATCTCCATATCCTCTTGCATGTAGAAATCTAGGCAAAAAGCTCTCTCCCCCCAGCCCGAAACTTTACAGCCCCAATAGCTCGGCCACCTAACCCACCCGAAGTGTGAGGGGGTCGTAAAGCCAATTAGGTCAGGGTCAGCCTGTAATGTACAAATTCCAAAGTAAGAATCCCACAACACCCAATGACTTATATTTAAACCATTTCTGCTCAATTTTATCTAGACCCCCCCCCCCCGTGGACTCAGTCCTCAACCAAAGCACAGCTAGTTAAGTAAATAGTGAATCAATATGAATATACTGGACTGTTTTACCAAGGCCCTCTCAGGCAGCAAGTAGTAAAAAGACTGCGTCCACAATGTATCAGTC
Organism: Neoceratodus forsteri; assembly: GCA_016271365.2. Taxonomy (NCBI): domain Eukaryota; kingdom Metazoa; phylum Chordata; order Ceratodontiformes; family Ceratodontidae; genus Neoceratodus; species Neoceratodus forsteri. The sequence goes on from CM057454.1 coordinate 775,098,826, forward strand.
CTGTCCTGTATAGTAACACCAAGGTATCAGTGGGGGGGATCCGGCACTTCTTCCGATGTGGACCTCCCTCCTGAAGTTCCAGCAGGTTCATTTTCCAGAGGAGCTCGAGACAAGGATTGGGCTCTTTTCCTTGTACCTCTGACCCTGGACCAGGGTTCTTCTCCATCTGGAAGTCTCTCTCTCCCATTCCGATGGTCTGGTCAGTAAATCCTCTGGGACTCCCAGCTGCAGCAAGGTGTTTTTAGCAGCCCCAAGGGAGCAGAAGAATTATGGGCCTTCTGGAAGGAATACCTTAATTTGTGCTGGGACAATTAGGTGCATACGAATGTTTTTCGAGGTCAGACATTTCTTTATCTCCATAAGCACCTTCCTTTTTTGTTGAATAATAGAAGTATAGTCATTGTCAAAATACGGGCGCTTGTCTCCAAACATGATTTCTCTTTTAGCCAATGCAGCTTGCAGAATTTTAGTTTTAATCCTATAGTCTAGGAATCTAATCATGAAGGACCTTGGGGTGGCATTCTTGGCCAGAGCTCGGAGTGCTCCGGATAATATTCAGGGAGAGGTCTGCAGGTAAATCCAATATTTCTTTTAAAAACGAATCAAGAAAGTCCTCCATTTTTCCCTGTTCTGTGTCTTCTGGCACTTCGTAAATACTTAGGTTATCCTGGTGGGATCTGAGCTCCCAATCATCCAGAAAACTGTATTTCTGGTTGCTATTACTTCAGCCAGAAGGATCAGTGAATTTCAAGCCCTGTGCACAGATGTGGACTACATTTCCTTCCACAGGGATAAAATGGTCCTCAGGACCAATAGAAAATTCCTTCCCAAAGTGGTATCTGATTTTCGCTTAAATCAGTCTATTGCTCTACCTGTCTTTTTTTTTTTACAGAGAACTCCAGTTCTCCAAAAAGGAGGCTTCACTCCCTTGATGTCAAAAGGGCACTTAGCCACTATATTGACCAAACCAAGTCTTACAGATCAAGTCAAACACAGCTCTTTCTCACATATGGTGAAGTTGGTAAGGGCAGAGTTGCCACTAAACATACAATTGCTCACTGGATAGTGGCATGTATACAGTTTTGTTATAGTAAGGTGGGTAAACAGGCACCCCTGGGCCTGAGGGCACACTCCACCAGGGGCACAGCTGCTTCAGTGGCAGCTTCAAGAGAAATTCCACTCCTGGAAATCTGCAAAGCAACTACATGGAAAACAGTACACACCTTCACAAGGCATTACAGCCTGGATTTGCAATCCAGAAGTGATGCTAGGTTTGGTACAGCAGTACTGCAGAACCTGTTTCCAAAATAGGTTCTCTGCCCAACCTCGAAAGGTACTGCTTGGTAGTCTGCATCAGTTTAATCATAATGAGTGATTCCCGGGGTTAGAAGAAAAAATGGCTCACCATAGTAGTCTTGTTTCTTCAAAGGGATCACTCATTATGAATAAAGACGCTCCCTGCCTCCCCTGCTAGAACCTATAGAAGTTGCTCTGCATCCCTGCATTAGGTTTTTTTTTTTCCTATATAGGTTAAGGTAGAGACTCACTTTGTTTAACCAGTTGGTGTCTAGATGGTCTCGAGTTTCTTAGGTCTGTTTGTTAAGGATGTTTTGACCTGAAAGGACAAAAATATTATTTTCTAATGTTATTAGTTTTAGCTAGTGGGTCTTATACCCAGTTAGGCTCCATAAGAATCTGAAGCACTCAGAGTGCAGCAGTTGCTAGGGCAGCAGTTTGAAAGTGGCATGAGCCAATTGAGAGTTCCATCATTTGCATATAATTCCATCTCTCCGGGCAGTTCAACACAGGAGGCTGACTGCATCAGTTTAATCATAATGAGTTGTACCGGGTCATAATGTTGTACACTTAATGGCGTACAGCATTATGGTGCACCCAAACCTGTGCACTCTCCGTGTTGGACCCCCCGGAGTTAGAATCCTTAGTGGGTGGGGTCCCGGGGTGGCACAGACCCCCGTAACAGGGGGTGTTGGGGGCAGAGCCCCCACAGAACAAAAGATACAATGTAATCTCGCAACGCGATTAAGATCCACGGCATTCTGCCATGCGACATTATGACCCCGTGCCATAATGAGTGATCCCTTTGAGGAAACAAGATTACTATGGTGAGTAATTTTTTCTTGTGGCACATCTAGACTGCCTGGGAGACATTATCAGTGGGTATTGAACCAATACCCAGACAGATGCAAACTGATCAGGGTGCCGAGGCAAAAACATATCCATTAACTCGTGCCATGGCAGAGGAGACTGGAGAGAAACCTGGACCTGGGTTGGATCTTGGAGCTGGAAGAAAGGTGAAGGATGAGCTGGAGAGTGAGACAGAGGGACAGATGGAGGGGAGAGAGCCCCTGAGGATCCCAGTGACCTCCTATGATGGCATTGTATGAAGCAGCTGGAGATGGAGCAGGAATGAGTGGAGAATCGATGACAACAGGAAGAGGATCAGCAACGGCAGGATGAAAAGTGGATGGCTACCCTGCGAGCAATCCAATCCCTTAACCCAGGTCAGCCAGATTGAAATATACCTGGAGACATTAAATTGACTAAATTGATGGAAGCAGATGACATCGAGGCCTGACTACATTTGAGCAGATTGCCCAAAACATGTGCTTGGCCCAGGCATCAATGACTCATTAGACTGGTTCCTTATTTATCTGGATGGGCTCAACTAGTCTATAGCCACCTAAATGTACAGGATGCAAACACTTATGACTGGGTTAAGGAGGAGATTCTAAGATGGTATGACATAAATACCGAGACTTACCAGCAGAGGTTTTGCTCACTGAAAATGACTGGCCAGGACACCCCCAGAGAAACCTATGCCTGACTTAAAGATTTCTATTGTAAATGGTTGCAACCCGCAACAAAGACTTTAGAACAGATTATGGAACTTATAATCATCAAACAGTTTATACAGGTTCTTCCCCAAGATGTCCAGGTATGGGTGAAGGAGCATAAACCCAATTCAGCAGAGTGCACCATCACTCTAGCGGAGGACTACCTGGTGGCTAGACCATCCAAGCCCAGAGGATATCAAGGCTCTTCACCTCAACCACCTAATCTGGTAAGAACTTTTGAATATTCTACCCCAAGAAACCCTAGCTATGCAGGGAATAATTGGAGAAATGAAAGACGGTAAAGGAACTATTAAGCTGATGAGATTTTGGCACAGTTGCTTAGAGGAAGGGACATATCACCAGAAACTGCCTGAATAAAAGAAGGGAGCCTGCTCATCTAGCTTTTGCTAACTCTGGATATGTTACCACTGTAGAAATTGGAAAAGAACAAATGCTGGGGTTATTAGACTCAGGGAATCGGCTGACTTTGGTCTGGGCAGACCTGATGAAAGAACTGAGCATTTCTGGGCCTAGTGCCACAGTTATTTGTGTTCATGGTGATATCCATCAGTAGCTTACTGCATACATCATGATGACAGTTGAAAACAAGGAACAGGCTATGACTGTTGGCCTGGTACCCAGATTCCCTGTACCCATTATTATAGGCCAAGACTTCCCAAAGTTTGACCAATTGATGAAAAACCAACAGTCTTGTAAAAATCTGGTCACTGTAACCGCCAGGGCTAAAGCAAAGTTAGAACAATTACAGCAGGTATTCCCTTTTGAAGAAGGATTATTTGACAGCCCGGAGAAGAGGAGAAAGACCAGAAAGGAAAAAAAACGACTTTGGAAAGAGACACACCAGGATGGCATGCCTGAGTTAGGAACAAGTCTGCAAGAGTTTAATATTAAAAGAGAACAACTGCAGGACATAACGTTAACCCCATTTTTCCCCCAGGTGGATCAAGTGGTTGCGGAGGGACAACCACAACATGTGATTAAAAATTACATTTTATATCGAGTATGTACCCACCCAAATACTAATGAATGTATAGATCAACTGATGGTGACCCAGATATATAGGGAGAGGTTGATTCACCTGGCCCATAATCCTGCCCATGGCTGGCCATGAAGTGAGAGACCGTACCCTTGGTAGATTGCTGACTAGATTTTTTTTGCCTAACATTCATGACAATGTGGCTAAGTATTGCCGTACTTGTCCAGAGTGCCAGTTGGTGGCACAAGGGGGGAAAGGGATAAAGTACCCCTCCAGCCTATACCAAATGTCATGACTCCATTTGCTAGGGTAGCAATGGATGTAGAGGGCACCTCATCCAAAAGCTCAAAAGGGAACCGGTTCATTTTGGTGGTTTGTGACTATGCCACCAGGTACCCTGAGGCAATATCCCTTTATACTGTTACTGCCCCTCATACAGCCAAGGAGTTGGCCAAACTATTTAGCAGAATGAATATACCCCAAGAAATCTTAACCAATCAGGGTAGCAATTTCACCTCCTCCATCCTGAAAGAACTATACCAACTACTAGATGTGTCAGCAGTTAAAACATCTCCCTAAGATCAGGAGGCAATCTTGGCAGGATACCAAGCTAAAGGGACACTGAAGTCTGAGGGGGTACGACTCTTTGTCAGCCAGGATTAGTCCCTGCGGCTACTGAAAAGATGGCACCAATTTAATGCAGTGATGGTGCAGCTCAGGGAGTTCAAATTGGAACATTTAATGGTGTACCCAGCGACACTTAAAATCAAGAATGAAGGAGCCACCTATTGTTTCTGGGAGGTCGATAAAGCAGCAACCTTTGTGCAGGAACTGAAGTGTAAGCTGGGCTGAGCTTACTACTTGAGAGACAGCTGCTGGAGTTACAGTTTTCTTTTCTTTCTTTCTTTCTTGACTGGATGTATGGCCTGTGGGGTAGAAACTTGAGGCCCCATGTGCTGGTTTAAATATGGGAACTGTGGGACTGCACTATGCCCTGAACTTTGGACTGCAGACTTGAAAAATAAACTATGTTTGGAAATGTGAGCTGCTGACTAAATAAATTACTTTGACTCACTAGGTTTGTTGCAGACTGGACAATGGCCACTGATGGTGAAGGGAGTGTATGGAGTCGGGGCTATTGTTCTCTACCACATAAAGAATTTCCCAGAAGAAAGGCCTAGTGGTCTGTGATCATCTGTGGTGCAGCCTCAGGCTCAGGTAAGTGGAGAGAGGAGCACTGTGCATGATATTTGAGTCGCGCTGCTCCACCCTCACCCCCTCGAGGGAGCGGAAGGCACACTTCATGGAGACTGGGATACTATGCCTGGACTGGGAAACATTTTTTCTCTGTATAGGAGTTATACATGTGTGGGTACAGGGGAGGATGGTATAAAAGGATACCATTGGAGCAACATAGGAGAGGTCTGTGATGGTCAAACCAGGTGTGGTGAAGGGTGGGTGGTCTGGAAACTGCAAAAGGGGGGGTTCTATCTGTGGGCTGACATCCTGTTGTCAGGGAATATGTAGTTGAGAGGAATGGTATGGTATCTTTTACATTTATTTCCTGTTTTTGGATGAGAGTGATATAATGTAATGTAGTACAGAAAGAGTGTGCCATGACTAAGTTGCAAAGTGGAGCGGGGAGGGAGGGACAAGTCTACGATTGGGGTAGACTTAAACCACCAGTTGGAGAATGTCTAACTATGCACCGATGGGGTGATGGGTGGTACGGGGAGTAGGGAGGAATGTTCTTGTGTAAGTCCCCTAATTTGGGCTTACCTGTTAAGGCTAAGGCCTTCTGACCCTCTGCCAGGTGTCCCCCTGTTGGCTGTAGTGGGGCTTGAGCCTTGATGCCCCTTCATGTTCTGCGGCTGTGGAAGCAGCAGATTCAGGCCCTTGACCCAAGTTCTGGATAGGGCCGAGATCCGAGTGGTGGTCCCATGCCTCCGAGTGCTACGGGGAGGTTGGAGTGGCCCCAGTGAGTTGAAACAGTGAGCCGCTTGGGGTAAACAAAAAATATGGAGGCCGTGCACCCAGTGCGCATGCGCGGCAGCCAGAGAAGGGGATTTAAAGGAGCCATGGCTCTGTTCTGATTTCAGCCATGCAGCCAATGGAAAAAATATGTGTCCCCGGCTCCAGAGGCAAGAGAGGAGCTGGGAAACATTAGCATGTTCGACCGGAAGGTTTCCGGTCACGGAAGAGGGAATGTTGGCAACCCTATTAAGGGCTAACTATCTAAAATAAAGGGCCGAACTGTTACAGTCCTACCAGCACAAGATGGCAGCCCCACAGAGAACTACAAAACAGGGCTGCTGGGTAGATATAAGAGAGCAAGCCCTGAAATCACCTGGGGAGCTGCAGCCAATGAGATGGAGGCTGATCAGGGTGAATATAAGTCTGGGTTTTGGCGCCAGATGGATGGAATGTAGTCAAGAGGCGTTGCAGGGTGGATGTGAGAGGAGAGACTGTCCTCATTTATCCAGTTTGCTAGGCCGTGTAGACCCTGTCTACACTGACTTAATAAGCTGAGTGCAGGAGGAACATTAGCTGATTGTGAAACTGAAGCAGAGTAAAAAGGAAAAAAAGAGTTGTATGGCAGCCCTGCTAGTTTGGACAGCTGTGTGAACTGGGAAAAAAAGATGGGCTGTGGACTCTGATTGAATCCCTGCTTCCCACAGCACAGAAATTGTTGTGGGAAGTGGACATTTCAGCTAGGGGAAAGCCTGTAAGTGTTCAGTCAAGCTGCTGTGACAGGACCCTGCTCTGCTGGTGAAAGCATCCTCAAAGAGAGGGGGCTATAAGGTAGAGACTGTGCAAGCCCTGATGCCCTAGTCCTGAGGGTGGCTAGGTGTGCCTCGTAAGGGTTTTGGGAACATAAGTAATCTTGGTTCCTTGGACTGAAGACGACGACACACTGGGTTGAAGGACAAAACAGGCCTGCCTGTGTGAAGTCTGTATATAAAGGCCCCTAGGCGAAGTTGGTAAGGTCAGGCAGGTGAAGATCATCATCCCTTGGGTTGTCCAGCTTCAGTTTCCACACCGGTGGTGCACCAGCAATGCAGAACCTCCATGGTACCGTGCATCACTTCTGGCTGTGAACCCCCAGTGTGGACTGCAAACTGTGAGTACCCCAAGCTGTGGCTTTGGGGAGTCTTTTAGTTAGCTGGTCAGTTAGGAGTCTGGGGGCAAATTGCTGTACATGTACTTAGACACATACAAGTCTGCAAGTATAGGATAACAGTTCCAACGTGTGTGTTATGCTCAGCTGGGCCCTGCTGAAAGACCCCAGGCCTGCATCACCGAGCGGTGAGATACCCACTGCACATGGACAAACTGGGTGCACCCAGGAGGTGGTGAGAGGGGTTGCTACTGGGGGAGTTATTGATGTCTAGAGTGAATTGTATTTGGCATTCTCCTCTTTGCCCCCCCAATAAATAAGGTTACTGTTTGCATTTTATTCACTGTCACTGTGTTGTTGAAAGAGAGCTGCTGGGGGGTGTGGGGACATAGTGTGGAAACTGTAATTTGTGTGGGGAGAGTATTATCAGGGCAGAGTACTGTTTCCTGGGGGGGGTGGTAACCTGTTCTTTATATACAGGATTCCTTTGCCATTACCCCAGGTGGAGGCACTGTGCCACATGAGCTGCCACTGCAGAACCCAGGCTGGCCCCCCTCGGAGGTGTGTGTTGAACTACCTGGAGGGCCCCAGAGCCGCCAAGGTAGTCAAAGGGCTGTTACAAGTGGAGGCACCACTGGGATTTGCTGCCCCCTAGAGGTTACCCCGAAATTGCAGTTTGAAATTTTGGTAACCCCCCCCCGGGTTGGGATAATTGAAATGGCGTTCCAGGAAGTAGAGGACTGGTGTGCGTTTGAGGGCCTTGACCCCCAAAGGATGCTGCCGATAAGAAATTTGACTGGGGGGCAGACAAAAGAGTTTATTTTGGAAGTATTAGATGGGGCCCTGACAGAGCGTGGGATGATGAAAATTCAACGGGTGACAAGGGACCCCAGCACTGGGCTTAGGGATTTAATAATAGAGATGGACAATGACTTGGATGCTGTTGATGTACCCCCTACTGTCACACTAGAAAGTTTCCAGGAGACATTGATGGTGCTGAAGAGAGGGAGTCAGGCTTGTCCACCTCCTGGTAATCCACCTCCCAAGAGTCCCCTGCCTCATGACAAAGAGAGTTTTGAAGCTAAACTGGACTCCATGCTCGCTAGTGAAGGGAAGTCATTGAAAGACCTTCAGACTATGTTCCCGGGAGGGGGGCCCTCTCCTATAGTGTTGCCAAGTGGGGTGACCCCTTTTGTAGTGGCACCGTATGAGCAGTACAAGCAGCTGGCACCTTCTCAGGGGCAATCCCCACACCAGCCGGGAGAAAGATGATTTTGAATCCTGGATAAGTCAGGCCACCAAAATGGTCCAAGTCTGGAGGTGTTCGGATGAGGAAAAATGTAAGAGTTGTTAAAAGCTTAAAAGGCATGGCTCTGGATGTGATTTGGTCTCTATGGGCCAGCCAGCCTAACTGTGCCGCAGATGACCATGTGGCAATTCTGAAAAGCACCTTTGGGGTTGTTGAGAAGAGGGAGGCCATCCTGTTTCAATTGTGGGGCACTATGCAGCAGCACTGAAAAATTGTCTCAGTACATTGCCAGGGTGGAGGACGTGGTGCGCAAGATTACAGAGGCTGGTGGAGAGTCCCCAGAGCAAGTAGCTAAAATGAGACTTGACCAGCTCCTTGGGGGGGGCCGTGCACTCCTGATTGACTCTAATCTCCCTCAGATTAAGGGACCGTAAAACCATCACCCCCATCCTTTAAGCAGTTGTTGGATGAGGTGAAGGAGGAAGAAACCCGGGGAGATGTCGACTCGCTGCAGATGCCTGCAGCTACCATTGCTGCCTTTTGACCCCAAGTCCCCAGCTCTGCAGAACTGCCTAGCTCTGTGGAGCTTGGGAATGTGTTGAAAGAGTTGAGAGGTTGCGTGCAGGACTTCAAGGGAATGACAGAAACACCTCCTATCCCTATTATGGCAGAGTTCTGGGAAATTAAAGACTGTGTGAAGGACTTTCAGCTGGCATTGGAGTCCCGGCCCTTGCAAAGTGTTGTTGTGTCTGAGCCTAGGCGGCAGTCTGCTCAATATGCTTACCCCAAGCCTAGACCTCGAATACCCCTCAGGCCTCAAGAGGGCTGGTTCTGTTTCAAATGCAGACAAGATGGTCATACCTGACGTGGTTGCCTCAGTGCACAAAATCCCCAGCTAATGGCTGAAAAACAAAGGCGGATGGACCAGAGAATACCAGTGGGGATCAATAACAGAGCTACCTGGGCCCCAGCCATTGTATTGCTCCACCAAGTGGACTGATCCCCAAATTCCCCCCACCAGCCAGGTGCCACCTGGCCTGATTGGCCTCCGGGATGATGCGGAAATCTTGCTAGAGGGAGTGTCGTGTTTCGCTCTACTGGATAGCGGGTCACAGGTCATCATCATTCACCGGACTTTCTGTGACAGACATTTGCAGCATTTGCACCTCCTACCCATCTGGTTTGTCACTGTGGGGGATAGGTAGTTTGGATTATCCCTATGATGGTTATTGCCTAGTACAAATAGCTTTCCTCTCAAAGAGCCCTGAACAACACCTCATCATTGAGACTTTGGCTTTGATATGCCCAGAGCCACAAGGGATGACTGACACACCAGTATTAATTGGGACAAATGCTGATAGGTTTGGGCGGCTAGCGAAGATGTGTACCAAAAGAGGTGGGACTAATGAGCTAGTGAACCCTCTGGTAAAAGCTATGGTAAAGAAAGTGGGCCTGACTGTGAAACGTGTGACAGCAAATGTGGAGGAGGGTGTTGGCATAATGTGCCAAGTGGATGGAAAAGTGTTGCTTCTGCCTCCAAATTCAGAGTGCCAAGTTGTGGGCATTGCGCAGTTTGCTCACCCACCCCAAGGACCTGTCTTTATCATTGCCGCCCGCCGCCTGACAGTTTACCCGATGGGCTGCTGGTGCAAAGAGGAGTGTTGCCACCTCTGGATACACCCTGGGCCAGGCAGGTTATGGTGAGGGTCCGAAATGAATCAGGGAAACCCAGAGTCATCCGAAAGGGTCACATGTTGACAAGTATCTACAGGTGTGACAGTGTGATAGCAGTGAACCGCATGGTAGCCACAGAGGAAAAGATAGATCCAAATTTGCTTGAGTTTGGGGAATCCCCTATACCTGCATTACTATTGGAGCCTAAGTTAAAAGTTGGCCAAGCGGCAAAAGGTCTTCTTGCTACTTGAGTGGGACATGGGGTGTGTGGAAGGTGAAGAACATCAAATTTGTCTGAAGGACAAGCGGCCTTTCCGAGAGAAGTCTTGGAGGTTGGCCCCCGGTGACATTGAGGATGTACGGCAACACCTGCAGGAGTTACTGGATGCTGGCATCATTACCGAGTCCCAGAGCCCTTATGCCTTCCCCATTGTAGTGGCCCAGAAGAAGAATGGAGCCATGAGGATGTACATAGACTATCGCACTCTAAACAAGAAGACAATTCCGGACCAGTACACTGAGCCTTGAGTAGAAGACACCTTGGCCAGCCTGTCCGGGAGCCAGTGGTTCTCCATGTTGGATCCCTGGAGCAGCTCTTAACAAATCCCCATGGCAGAGAAGGACAAAGGAAAAAAACGCTTTTATTTGCCTGTTGGGGTTTTACCAGTTCGAGCGCATGCCACAGGGAATATCCGGAGCACCGGCCACTTTCCAGCACTTGATGGAGAAGGCTGTGGGGGATATGAACTTACTCAAAGTTATTGTCTACCGAGATGACTTGATCATATTCAGTTGCACCCTAGAAGAACATGAGACCTGGTTAATGAAGGTCCTGGATTGATCGGAGGAGTTTGGTTTAAAGGTATCGATTGACAAGTGCCAGTTCTGCTAGCCAATGGTAAAGTATGTGGGGCACATAGTCTCAGCGGAGGGTGTGCAAACTGATCCAGCTAAAGTGGAGGCCCTCACCACCTGGCCTAGACCTACTAACTTCAGGGACCTGCAGTCCTTTTTGGGGTTCTGTGGCTACTACCATCATTTTGTAAAGGACTACTCGATGGTGGTATGCCCACTTAATGATCTGATGCAAGGTTATCCCCTAACAAACCAGAAGAAGAGAGCCCCGGGGTCCAGGACAAACTCAGCAAAGGAGTATTTGCAAGTTGGTGAACCTTTTGGAGAACGATGGATCCCTGAGTGTGAAGCTGCTTTCCGGGAGATTATTTGGAGGTTAAGTGATGCTCTTGTTTTGTCTTTTGCTGACTCTAACAAATCTTATGTTCTCCACACCGATGCCAGTCTAAATAGCTTGGGAGCTGTGCTGTACCAGGAGTATCCTGGAATACATCGGCCAGTGGCATTCGCTAGCCATAATTTGACACCTTCTGAAAGGAACGACCTGGTGCATAAACTGGAATTCTTGGCATTAAAGTGGGCCGTGACAGACAAGTTCAACAAATACCTCTATGGGGTTCGTTTTGCAGTCAGAACAGAAAACAACCCCCTGATGTATGTCACCATGACAGCTAAACTGAATGCTGCAGGGCACCGATGACTATATGCCCTTTTCACCTACAATTTCAGCCTTGAATATCAAAGTGGGTGAACTAACGTAGATGCTGATGCATTGTAAAGACACCCACATGGTGATACCTCTGCCCCCCCAGTTCAAATCGAGAGTGCTGTGGTTCAAGTGTTGTGTTCCAAGTTTTTCTTGCCCACTGACAATCCAACTGTGAACCCTACCAGAGCCCTAGATATGCTGGGGCCCTCTCCTGAAGCTAAGCCACTGGCATATTTGATTTTCACTGGGCTGGACACGTCTTCGCTGCCCCAACCCAGTAAGCCTGAACTACAGCAGGTGCCGAGAGATGACCCAGCCATCCAAGACTTGATCTGGGCCCTTGAACAGAGACATTCAGCTGATCAAGTGTGCAATCATCACCCTGACACCAAATGCCTATTGAGCGAATGGGGAAAACTAGTTTTAATAGATGGACTGCTACTGAAAAAGGTACATGACAAAGACAACCCTGGATGTTCCAAGCTCCAGCTGGCACTGCCACAGGAGTACCGTGATATAGTCCTAAAGTCCCTCCATGATGACATGGGTCACCTGGATTATGAATGCATCCTAGATCTGTGTAGAGCATGGTTTTACTGGCTCCTGCATGAAAACTGATATAGAAAAACATTGTAAAAGCTGCCTGTGGTGCACAAAGAGGAAAACCTTGCCAAAGCGAGCTGCCCCCCCAGTCAGCATTAGTACCAGTGGGCCCCTTGACGTAGTCTGCAAGGATTTTTTGTCCCTGGAGCCTGACAGAAAAAACACCACTAATATTCTGGTTATTACTGATCACTATACCAGGTACACCCAGGCATTTCCCACCGAAGATCAAAAGGCTAGCACTGTGGTCAAAGTCTTGCAGCAGTTTGCACAGCACTATGGCATCCTCAAGAGCGTTCATTCTGATCAAGGCCGAGATTTTGAAAGTTGACTGGTGAAAGAGTTCTTGGCCATGTAAGGTATAAAGAAATCTCACACCACACTGTACCACCCCCTGTTCTGATGTCCTCTATGTGACGAGGTACCTTTGTAAATGAGCCTCTGGCTCAAAGGTTTCTAAACTGATGTTTAACTAAATAAATAAATAAACCCCCAGAGAGACCCTCAACCCGAGCACTTCAACCAAACTCTGCTGAACATGTCTGGTACCCTGGACCCAGCTGACAAAGCAAACTGGAGTCAGAAAGTAAGCTATCTGGTGCATACGTACAATTGCACCAAGAATTATACCACCCAACACTCTCCTTTCTACCTCATGTTTGGTTGTGAAGCCCGGCTGCCCATTGATCTTTGTTTTGGTGTGTCCTCTGATGGCATGCCTCACAGAACTTACCTCAAGTACACCCATCAGTTAAGGGAGCAACTTAAAAAAGCATCCCAGCTAACATCTGAAGCAGCAGCCTGCAGTAACCAAAGTAACAAGCAGAGGTATGACATCCGAGTTCGTAGTCAAGAGTTGCAAGTAGGGGATCATGTTCTGCTTCAAAACTTGGGGTTGCAAGGCAAACACAAGCTTCAAGATCGGTGGGCCCCCAAAAGTTACATTGTGGTTGAGGAATTGCCAGAATTGCCAGTGTACTGAAACAAACAAGAGAAAGGCCAGAGTCTAGGAAAAACTGTTCATCTAAACCATCTACTCTCCATCGGTGAGATTATTTTTTTATTATATTTATTTTGCATATTTGGAATTACAATCCTTTGAGTCATAGACTCTTTTACAAAGGCTCCAAATCAATTAAACAGAAAGTACAAACAGTCTGACAGACATTTCTATGGGCTAGCATGCCCTGGGTTTAGAGACAGAAAGACGCAACATGGTAGATACAGTATATGCAGATTAACAAGATTTGGTAGAGGACATTCATTTACAGGTTTACAGGCAGGCATACAGGTGCAGAAAAAAATCAGGAATGAAAGGCATGGAATTTGGATTCAATGAAAACAGAGAGTCTGGAGGGTTGGTGCTGGTGGATGGAGGTGAGTTTCTACAGTACCATTCCCACGAGGACTGGGGTAGCTCGGGATTTGGCTCACAAGGACAAAGTTTTATCTGACCCTGACTCTGGTCAGGAAATTCCAGTTGCAAGGAGGCCCACGACACGTAGTCAAGCTGTTCAGAAAAGACAACAAAGCCCAAGCCCATCCATGACTCTGGAAAAGAACACACTGAACCTGAATACTGCTCCAACTGTGCTTTCTTAGAGGCCCCACAGAAATGATCTTATTGTAGATATGCCCCCCTGAGAGGACCACATTGAACCTGAATACTGATCCAACTGAGCCTTCTGAGTGGCCTGCCAGCAATTCTTCTGAGGAAAGTGAGGATGAGGATTTTGAACTTTGTCCTTGTGAGCCAAATCCCGAGCAACCCCAGTCCTCGGGGGAATGGTACTGTAGAAACTCACCTCCATCCACCAGCACTAACCCTCCAGACTCTCTGTTTTCATTGAATCCAAATTCCATGCCTTCCATTCCTGAGAAGAGGTCTGTTGTCCCTACACCAGAGCTTGATTTGGACATTGGAATGGACATTGAAAATTAGTTGGGCCCCACCGAACCTGTGGTTGATGCACCGGCCATCCCTTGTCCCAGACCCTGATCAGATTCAAGGTAGTGTAGCTTTACCTGACCAGGCCCCAGGGTGGACTGTAGAACCTAGCCAGGCAGGGTTGCCTTTTATTCCTGGGGAGATTCCCATAGCTGACACAGCTTTGCCTAGCAGGTAGGCAAGACAGCTCAGGCCCATTGTTAAACTTATGTATGATATCCTGGGTGCTTCATCCAACCTTCCCCTCCATGTTATTCACAAGCCTGTGGTTCCTGTTGTTTATCCCCCATGGTGTTGCCAGTAGTATAAGTTCATATATCTTGTCAAATGTTAAATTTCAGCCAATCAGCATGTGCCACGTCATTTGACAGGTGGGCATGGCATAAAATGGACCAATCAGAATTGTCCCTTGTTAAACTGGAAGTCCCTCCCGGAAATGCGTTAGCCCTGCCCACTTCTGGCGGATGTGACATAAGCTCGAACCCATGTCCTGCCCCTTGCGCAGGAATTGGCACACATTCGAACCCATGTCCCACCCACTTGCACAGGAAATGACCTGCGTTGAAACCCTAGAAATGACATAACACCACCATTTTGTAAGTGTCCTACACCCCTCCTTCTCATACACTCCTCGAACCCCTGCCACCCATCATTTTGTAAGTGTCCTGTGCCTCTCCTTCTCATACACTTCTCAAACCCCTGCCACCCACCATTTTGTAAGCATCATACGCTCCTCCTCATACACTCCTTGAACCCCTGACATGCCATCCTGGCTGGAACCCAAGCCCACCGTGCTATCTCAAACTCCTGTCCCCCTCCTTTCTCCTGCACCCAACTGTCCTGGCTTGAACCCCTGTTCCTCTTTACTACCATGCCCCTACCCACCCCAAAAAAATAAGTTAGGGTTTATGTAGTGTTATGTGTCCCCTGTCGGCTTGGGTGTATAACTGCAGGGGCATGTGTGTGTTTTTTTGATTAGGATATTTTCAGAAAGAAGTATCTAGGAGGCAACCCGATCATGCAGAGGTTTTACAGATCTGTTTGGAGACCCCACCTGAGGGAAATCCATCTGCCTGTGTGAGTACCCCTTTTTCTGTTTTATAACAAGTTATATAATGTGTAAAACTTGCATCAAAAGGATACCTTTATGTATATGCATGTAACATTTATAAGCTGAAACACGGACCTGCATGTAAATAAGATGGTTCAACAGTTTTCTCTGGATAGCATTGCAACATGCTGGCTGGCTGTGTGTGTGTGTGTGTGTGATCTCTGTGTAAATAAGATGGTTTAACAGTTTCCTCTGGATAGCACTTCAACATGCTGGCTGTGTGTGTGTGTGTGTGTGCACGCGCACACGCATGTGTGTGACCTCTGTGTAAATAAGATGGTTTAACAGTGTTCTCTGGATAGCATCTGTAAAAAATGTAGCTTTATGTTTTTGTTACAAAATAAATGTCTATAGTTACACTATAAAAAAATTAAAAGTCATGTAGTAGGTTTGTAACCATTACCTGTATAATGTTTCTGTAATTTGTCTGACTTGGAACCTTTGTAAAAGAGCTCATGGCTCAAAGGTATTAATGTGAAGCTTAACTAAATAAGAAAATAAATATGTTACAAAGAAAAGACAGAATGTAAAATGATAATGTTTCTCTCTCAGAATCATTTCAAAGCACACAGTCTTCTTAAAATGTATCTACAGCTTTGCTTAGAGTCGGTGCAAAATAAGTTTTGTCTTCTGATTAGTGGTATGTAAGCTGTTTTACTGAATTACTAATTTAAAGGATGCAGCTGTTTGAAAAAAGATAGAATTTCCATTTTGACTTTTAAAAATATAACTTAAGCTGACACTCAACTGCTGTTATTATAAACTGTGCCCCTTTGTGTTTTAAGATTGAGAAAATACATCAGTTTTTCATTTACACAGAGAATCATTAGTCTTGCTAGAACCCCTACTGCGTGAAAGAGAAAAACAGGTGATTCTCATGATTAACTTTTTAGAAAAGACAAAATAAGTTTTATCTTCTGATTAGTGGTATGTAAGCTGTTTTACTGAATTACTAATTTAAAGGACGCAGCTGTTTAAAAAAGACAAGATTTTCATTATACATTTTAAAAACTAACTAAGTCATAAGCTTATTTGGACTTAAAGAAGCAGTCTGCATACCTTTTAATTAGACTATGACCAAAGTTTTAGCAGAAAGGCATTAGGGAGATGCCTTCCAGCTGTCGCAGGAAGTGAAAAACAAAGCCTACATTGAGTAGCCTAGGACTTATATATTTCCCCATGGAGAAGGGGGGGGGGGTTTTGATGGACAGTACCAGATATTCAGACATTTTTTCAGGATTAACCACGTACTTGGGGTGTGGTTTAACACATTTTATATAAGCATTTCAAGACACACTGAGAGCTAAAGACAAAAGAACAGAGCGAGACCGCTAAAAATACATCTTGAGCTAAAAGAATTTTTAAAAACATTTAACAAGCAATAATGGAGTCATGGGGTGGAAACGAAGCCCTTTTCCAATCGAAGAGTTGAATACTGCACCATTTACCACTACAGAATGTGTGTATTTTTTATTTTTAACCAGGAATAGTAGATGCTGCAGGTTTGGGGGTGGGGGTTAAGGAAAAACACTGCAGGTTTCAGATTTGAAATTTATTTTACAGTATAATGCTGAAAATGGGAGACTGGGGGGGTTAAAAATGCTATAAGTTTTTAGAGTTTAAATTTTGTCTTACAGTATAAAGTTGAAAATACAAAAGTAGTGACAGGGGTGTATTTTCAGTTTTAACAGCAGCACAGTGAACCCCTGCAGGAGAGAGAGGGAGAAAGAGACCATTACATGAATGTGATGTTTTTCAAAGGTTTCTGCTGGTGTGAGTCATGAGCAAAATAGACCGTGTGTGAATCTGAATGATAATGTACAGCCATCTACGAGCAGCAGCACAAGGGTTTCTGACAAAGAGTTATTGCACCCAAGGTTTCAAGAAAGGGACATTGACATGATCAATGCTGGGAAAGCCTGTATTCTTAAAGCATTTGATTGTTTGTTTAATGGCTTGGTAATTGAGAGCAGATTATCTAGTGAGGATTATAATCATCAGATGTTTAATTCTGAGTTTTGTAAAGGTACTTTACTGAGCAGTGTATTTTCTTTATTGTGTGCAACCAAGTTCTCATACTCAGAGCTGAAACAGATGGCAAATGTGACCCACATGTTTGAACAGTACAGGAGAATGGAGGAAATGGTGCCCAAATACAAAAATAAAATTACAAAATGAAAGCACAGAAGCTCTCACAAGCTGAGTACAAAGGATGACAGCACTAACAAAATAAAAAAAATAACAAATGGTGTCAAAAAAGAAAAATCTGGGTATAAAATAAAACAATCTGAGAAAATTTGAAAAGAAGAGTAAAGCGTACCAGGAAAATATTACAATGTAGGTTATTACAGCATGTTGCTAATGTTCAGCAATCTGGTGAATTAGAAAACCAGGTTGCGGCACATATGCAAGATGATGATGAACTGGCAAACAGGTTGCCCCCTACAGTATTTTTAGAATCTGTGCAGTAATATGAACATGTTTTAGAAAAATGTAATGTTACAGAATTCCATCAACGATATAAGTTTATAAATCTAGATAAAATAAAATCTTTTACAAAGGCCATTGCTGCAATGCACCAGGCAATACAAGAATTGCTGGACGGGGTGACGAGACAAACACACAGTGGAGAATTTATACAGTTAAGATTAAATGCTGCTTCTTTAAATCAACCCTTGTTCTCAAGGAAAACATGCCCTAATGAGTTAAATGGTGCCACCTTCTTAGATCAGCTTGCTGATATGCTACAGAGTAATACGGAAATCATTACTGATGACAATATACATCTCATGGTAACTACTATCAGGAATCACCAGGGTTCGGGGGTGGGGGGAGACGGACACTGAGCTCCATCTTGTATAGCAGGATTTTACAAAAAAAGAGACGATACCTGATTGATTTAAATAACAGAGATAATAGTTTGTGTTTTGATGGCTCCATTCTCGCACTCCTAAATCCACATATGAGTGACAGTCAGTTGTTGAGTAAGGTTAAAATATTGCATGCTGAGCTAGGTTTGTCAGACCAAACCCCTGTCAAGTTCAGTGATGTGCCCCAGTTTGAATGTTTTCTAGGAGT
Organism: Neoceratodus forsteri; assembly: GCA_016271365.2. Lineage (NCBI taxonomy): Eukaryota > Metazoa > Chordata > Ceratodontiformes > Ceratodontidae > Neoceratodus > Neoceratodus forsteri. Next base: position 775,117,023 of record CM057454.1, read on the forward strand.
CGAAATTAAGATTTTATATCATAATGAAGGAAACTGGAAACATTTTCAACAGGGCCAGAAAGACTTCCTAAAACACTGTTTGTATTACTGCATGACGACCATTATTATGGTATAACAAATGTAAAAAAATTCATCGGCACTAGGTACCTATGCGAATATTGTGATGTAGCCTATAGCCATAAGGGAAATCATATCTGTGCACAACAGTGCAAAGTTTGCTTTGACCCCAATTGTCTTGAACAGGGCACTGACACTGCATCCTGCCCCTATTGTAAAAAGATTTGTAGGTCTTTAGCATGCCTAGAAAGGCATTTAGCTAGAGCTGATGGGAGTACAGGGTCTTGTAAATCCATGAAACTGTGTGAACAATGTTTTGTCTTTTAGAAGGGATCTCATACATGTAAATTGATTCAGTGTAACGGATGTGGTTCTTTCATGACCACAGACAAGCATCTGTGTTACATGTCACCACTCACAGATGTAAAAATCTCTGAGAAATATATAGTGTTTGATTTTGAAGCCACACAAGAAACGGGAGAGCACATACCAAATTTTGTGTATGCTAAGCAATTAGATGAGGAGAGGTCCTGGGAATTTGAAGGGAAAGATTGTATAAAATATTTTGTAGGACATTTTATTGATGCACCATTTAGACACTACACATTTATAGCACACAATGCCAAAGGCTATGACAGTTATTTTATTGTTAGCCAGCTAGTCAAGGAAAGAATTGATATTAAATTGCTCACACAAGGAGGAAATTACTCTGTGTCACAGTGGCATCCCTACACATCAGATTTATCGACAGCCATTGTTTTCTTCTTTTTAAACTAGCAAAAATCCCTGCAGCCCTTGGATTTGAGAATGAGATTGCTAAAGATTACTTTCCCCAATTTTTTAACACCAAGGCTAATGAAAATTATGTAGGACCCCTGCCTGATGCTCATTTTTATGGTTCTGAATATATGCTGCCTGCAGAAAAGCAAGAGTTTTTGCAATGGTACCTAGCTAACCGACATAGAGAATTTAATCTGAAAAGAGAGCCTCGCTACTATTGTCAGTTAGATGTTGAAATTCTTCGAAAAACCTGTGTTAAATTTAGGAAAGAAGTGATGAACATGACAGCCAAAAGTGTTTTAAAACAGTCAGATGGTGATACAGTAGAGTATGAAACAGTATCCTTAGACCCCTTCCAATACGTCACGATAGCCTCAGTCTGCATGGCCATGTACAGATTTTTATTTTTGAAACAATGCACTGTCGCTGTTCTCCCCCAGATGACTACCACATACAATTAAAGAGATACTCCACACCTGCTATTCAGTGGCTTATGTACATATCTGAGAAAGAAAACATTTCTATTCAGCACGCACTAAGGGGTGGTGAATTTAAGGTGGGTCTGTACTTTTTGGATGGCTATTCTGTCATAAATGGAATACCCACAGCATTTCAATTTAATGGTTGTTTTTTTCACGGCTGCAACATCTGTTACTGTGAGAAAGATAGAAACCACATGACAGGGACTAGTTTTGGACAGTTATTCAATAGGACAATGCACAAATTTCATTTTCTAAAAAGCAAGGGTTTTGCCATTAGAGTATTGTGGGAACATGAATGGAAAGCAATGCTGGAAACAGATCAGGGTTTGAATAATTTCTTGAGGGACAAGCAGCTACCAAAGCCACTTGAACCTAGGCAGTCACTGTTTGGGGGAGAACAAATGTCATTTGGCTGTACTATAAGATGCAGCCTGATGAGAAAATACACTATTATGATTTTAACAGCTTCTACCCTTTTGTTAACAAAACAGAACCGTATCTAGTCGGTCATCCTGACATCATTTATGACAATTTTGATGACTCACTCAGTACTTTGGTTTAGCAAAAGTAAAAGTCTTACCCCCAGAGGCCTTTTTTTTCCAGTGCTGCCATCCAGGATTGGTAAAGAACTTGTGTTTACATTATGTCTCACATGCGCTGAAAACAGACTTCAAACAACATCGTGCGCACACAATGATGAGCAAAGTTCACTTACAGGTACCTACTGTACTGTAGAACTAAACCTGGTACTGGAAAAAGGCTACAAAATCATTAACATTTATGAAGTTTGGCATTTTAAAGAGTCATGCACAAAGCTTTTTGAAGACTACATCAAGCTGCATCTAAAAGGCAAGCAAGAGGCATCTGGTTTCCCTTCATGGGTAAAAAATGAAGCAGATAAAGTCAGGTACATACAGCAGTATTTTGAAAGGGAAAATGTACATTTGAACCCTGCGGCCATAACTGTTAACCCAGCAAGGAGACAGATATCTAAACTGTTTTTTAAATTCTCTTTGGGGCAAATTTGGGCAGAGAGCTAATTTTCCGACCTCGAGCATAGAAACAGACCCCGACAAGCTCTTTCAGTATGTGTTTGCCCTGTACTACGATATAGCCTCATGCTTTTTCATTGATGATGAAACAGCTTGTTTAAGCTGGAAATACACAAGATATCATTACCCAAATTCTAATAATATCAACATGTTTATAGCTAGTTTTACAACAGCATATGCCAGAGTGGAACTCTACAACCTGCTAGATAGGTTACAGGACAGGTGCCTTTACCATGACACCGACTCTGTCATTTTTGTGTCCATACCGGGTGACTGGACCCCACCTCTAGGTGATTATTTAGGGGAGCTAACCAGTGAAGTTCCTGCAGATGCACACATTACAGAGTTCATTTCCACAGGCCCAAAAACTTACGGCTACCAGCAGGGGCGTAGTTTGTTATTTTTACAGGGGGGGGGCAAAGTAACAAAAAAGTCCTGATTTTCGCGTATCACGACAGTGAAGAGGGCGGGTGGCTTGCTTAATGCAAACAAATCAACCAGCATCAAATAATGCCCAAAAAACATTTAAGACTACAGCTGAATAACTCCTGGGAGGGACCAGCCCAGGCCAAGTCAAAGCACTTCCCCACCCCACCAGTTTTACTGCAGCTTGCTCTCGGCCCAACTCCTCCTGAGACCAGAGTCGAAAAACTGACCAAGATCTGTTTTGTATTCATTTCTTCATTCTTTTGCCTTGGGAGTGAGGATTTACTTGTAAAGTTGAAAATATATAAGGAACTTAACTTCCTTCTCAAGAGGACAGGACCTCCCCTCAGCTTCAGTTCAAATCAGGCTTGACCTAATTTTGCCCCCACCTGAACCTCCAGGTGGATAGCTCACTAGTCTCTCACCCCACCTTTGCTGCTTTCATAACCCTTCCAAGTCCAGCCCTTATAGTGGATCCTGAACTTTGAAATGTCTGCTTGAGCTAGCCCTCCCACCCTTGAGGAGTGCAAAAGCATGTTTCAAGGAAGTGCAGAAATGGCTGTGCCACCTCAGTATACCTATAAACATGGATGGTATGGAAACATCCCAGCATGTGCATCCTCACAGCATGAGCCCTTATTTACAAAGATTACATAAAAAATGCAATTATACAATGACAAGAATGAATGCTGGCCTCTGATTGGTCAGTCTTGGGCTAGACCCATAGTTGTTATCCAGTACATCCGATTCATCACAGGTCTAGTCTCAACCTCTCAGTGAACCTCTTGATGATTGTTAGCATTGAGTGGTTTTTGTGTCTTCTCTTGAAAATATTTTTCCACACCAAATAAAACATCTTTAAAATTATTTTTTTAATTCTATATAACAACACGCCATTGTATAATAGCAATAATGCCCTCCAGGGTGTGTGTCATGGTAGGATAATGTCATGCCTTATGTATTGGATGCACTCATGCCCAACCACCTGAGGTGTGACGTTATCCCAGCATGACACACGCCCTGTTGGGCATTATTGCTTACTTGCACCCAGTGTTAACACTTTTCTTTGTTATAACCAAGTTAATTCATTAGTCTCCCATCCCACCCCATCCCATATTATTCAATGTCACATGCCTGAATCTTATTAGGTAAGGTAAGTGAAGAGGATAATGCTCTCCTCAAACAAGCAAGCATTGCATACATAAGCATGGGACTTGCTGATATGCCACAGGCGGTGCTCTTAACAAGCATGCTGATGTACCTGGGACAGTGCAACAGAACAATGTAAATCCCCTAATTGTTCAAGATGATCATGGGCATGGTGTGGTCACACCACAACCCCTACCAGTCTCCTTCCCATGGGCTCCTAAGGAATATGCATCTCTGTCCATGCCCAGGGTTACACAACCCCATCCAAGCAAACACGGACTGCCCTGGCACAAAAGTGGTCGATCACATAACCCAAGAGAACAGATGCCACAGGAAGTTTGCTGGAACAATGACCCAGATACCTGTGCACAGCCTCGCAGGACCCACCCTGAAAGGTAAGTACTTGGTTGGTGGCTTTATTAGCATCACCTATGACAGTGTGTGGTGGGCCAGTTGTTGTAGCCCAGGCTGCCGTGGATGCTTCCTCCCCCCCACAGACTACTTCAAAATCGTCTCATCTGACAGTTTTGAAGGGCACAAATGAAACATGGTTGCTTCAGTTTGATGTGGTTTAATACAGTTTTTTTTGTCCGAGCGTGTGTCTCTATTCTTCTACACACAGACACAGACAGACACACACACCACCAAAAAATGAGCTTTTTTCATACCATGTTTACATTCAGGATAGAGACAGGGTAAAGTAGGTCCAGGCAGTACAACACAGTAAATGAAACAATGCATTTTACAATGCCCAACAAACCACCAAAAGACCACAAAACAACAGACCTTCCCCCTGCCCGGGGGGGGGGTGGCTAGGTCACAGGTCAGGGTGCTAAATGAGGAGGAGAGACCACAGAACATCTTGTCAAACCACACAGTAAGGTGAAACTACATAAACATGCACAATTTTTATACTGTAGGATTTCATACTTTCCAACAATTCCTAATTTTGACACATAAACTTATCTTTAGTGCTCAGAAGCCCCTTGTACGAGGGAGGTAAGCATGGCATGGACCCAGCAGACAGGCATACATGTTGAAAAAAATATTTCTGTGCCAGTATGCCCATCCATCCCTCCCTCCTCCATCAGCAGTGGCCAGAACCATTTTTTTCAGCATGTGTACCAGTCTGCCATGGTCAGCATAACAGCACAAAGCTGGCAGGGCAGCAGAAGGCACAGCAAGCAACAGTGAATTAAATGTCCATGCAAAAAGCTACAGCCCACTCTCCCCACCCCAGACCTGCAAGGCCACTATCTCCACTCAGACTGGCCTGCTCAGCTACTCTCTGCACCCTGATGGACTTGCACAGCCACTGTCCACACTCTGTGTCCACCCCACCACCACAGCCACTCTCCCCACTGCACCAGCACAGCCACTCTCCCCACCCCACCCAACCAACACCATTTCCAGCTCCATTTATCTGGTATCCTCTCCAGGCATCCAGGTCTGTGCCTCCCCATCACAGGCACATAAAAATAAATAAAACCACATTTTATACTGCATTTTGTTTATGTTTCTTTCTTTGTCTGGAAAGAGAGATGTTGAGCTACCGGTCAGCACAGTTTGCCTGGTATATAATTACAACCCCGCCCCACCGACACAATGCTAGTGCCTCCACCCACACAACAGTGCCCCCACCACACCCACACAATGCCTGTATCCCCAACCCCACCCACACAAATGACCAGTGTCCGCAACACCACACACACACACACACACACACACACACACACATGACCAGCAGTGTCCCAACCCCCAACACACACATGACCAGCAGTGTCCCCAACCCCACACACACACAACCAGCAGTATCCGCAACCCCACCCACACACATGACCAGTGTTCCAAACCCCCCCCAAAAATCATGGCTAGTCAGTAGTCACTACAATAGCCAGGTAGTAGTAGTATAATCATTTCTTTAAGGTGCATGTTTTAGTGCAAGATTTTTTTGTCTTGTAACACTGTAACGGGAGAACACAAAAGCTACCCCTTGTTGTGTTGGCTGGGCAATGAAGACAGAGACAGCAAGGCCAAGGAATCTGTCTGTTTCACCCCTCCACAGTGGACGTATCAGAGAAATCAAAAAGTGAAAGATTACTTTACAGCCAGGTAAAGGATGAGGGGAAATAATGTCTAACATTTACTAATGTTCATATGCTAGCTGCGGGCACAGGTCAGTGAGCTATATCCCTTGACAGGTAAAGGATGAGGGTGAAATTACGTTTTAACATTTACTTATGTTTATATGCTAACACCCAGTCAGCAAGCACAGAATGTCCCTCCTAACCAACATGGACAGTCCACCAGAAACCCAGTCAGCAAACATGGACAGTCCCCTTCACCCCACCCACAAGATGACAGTCCCCAGACACCCAAACAGTCCCCCACTCAGACACTGGGCCAGCGAAAGCATAGAATGCCCTCCCAACTGACAAGGACAGTCCCACAGACACCCAGGCAGCCAGCAAACATGGACAGTCCCCCATATCCCACCAAGGACAGTCCCACCCCGACACAGCTAGCAAACACAGAATTTCCCCGCCCCATGAACATGAACAATCCCCCAAACACCTGGCTAGCAAACACGGAGAGTTCCCTCCCCAACAACATTGATAGTCCTCCCTAGACACCTGATCAGCAATCATCAACATTCACCCCCATAAGCCAACATGGAAAGATCCCCCACACCCGACCAACAAATAGTCCCCTCCCCACAAGACACCCAGCAGGCAAACATGGACAGTCCCCCTTTTCCACTATCATGGACAGTCCCCCCAGACAAATGGCCAGCCAAGTCCACCAAACAATGGCTAGTGTCACCACCCCACCATCACAGCCAGTGTCCCCACATCACCATAGCCTGTGTCTCTACCCACCAGACCCCAGAATAGAAAACAGACTGTCCCCCCAGCTCCATCAAACACTGACTGCCCTCCCAGTCCCAAACACTAACCACCCCAGCCCCAAACACTGATCGTCCCCCCAGCCCCACCAAATGCACGCTCTCCCCCAGCACCAAACACTGACCATCCTCTCAGTGAGTCAGCCCCAAAACACACAGACTGTCTCCCCGACCCCAACCCCACAAAACAGACCATCCCAGCCCCACCAAACACAGCCCATCCACTGAGTTTCCAACAAACCCCACCACACCAGTAGCACAGTAACTGAGTGCCCCTCCCCACCAACATGACCAGTGTCCACACCATACCAAAAAAGGCCCCCCACCCACCCCACCAACTTGGACAGCCTCAACAGCCAACAAATCCCTCCCACCCAAAGAAACACAAGCTGACAGCAAACCCTCCACCCACCCCCCAGACACATGGCCATGGCGAAGACAACCCCTCCAAAAGACACATTTCTGGGATGTTAATTTCCAACAACCAGCTTGCAGCACAGTTACTCACCAAATCAGTAAGGGCACAGAGAGGGCAGCATGCAGCAGGGCACAGCAAGGCCAAGAAGGCAGGTCAGGTAGCCGAGTCTCTCCCAACAGTCCCGTTCCTCTCCCGATTAATCCCCCGATGAGACAGTAACTAATTTTTTCTGACACCAGATGAACGTGTCGCATTATGGGTCTGCTATAGCCTGCATGACCGCCAGCTTCTTCACTGTTCTGGGCCTGGCTGTTCACTGACCTGAATAATCCCTCTCGGTGGACCGTGAAACTGGTGGGCAACGGGCGTGATGTGGGACTCGCCGACAACACGGTAAATCTTTTTCTGGCCTGCTGGACACAGGAGCTGGGTGTGCAGGCAAGCCTGGCCGTGCCTCAGACTCACTGTAATTGTACTACTCGGGCCTCCGCCTGGTCTGTCCGGTGGTAGAAGCCTTAGGCCACAGGCCTCCTAGGGCTCTGAGGGATGGGAGGCTCAGGTGGCAGCGGAGAGCCCAGAGCACAGCTGGCTGCACTGAGAAACAGAGTAGGTAGTCAGAGGGACCCGGGTGAGGTATATTTAAACTGGGCTGTTTAGGACAGGTGGAGGAGGGTGGGAACACTATACTGACTAAGACACTGGTGATACCTGACAGACAACCAATGACTGCTGCTCGACATCCTCAAATAGCTATCTCTCCTTAGCCCTACGCTATATGGATGCTGCTGCTGCTCCTTCATGGAAGGCACACAGATAACTAAATGGCACCACTAACGGAGTACTGCTCACGCGATGGCGCCAGCTTGCAGCACTCTCTGATTGGCTGTAACATGCAGGCTACTATGGTTGCAGGCTTGCAGCAAATTGGAAAAGGGGATAGTTTTTGTTTACAGACACGGTGCCGCGGACGCCACCCTCCTCCCCAGAGAGGTGCAGGCAGTCCGGGCATAGCCCTGAGCCCATTCAATATTAAAAAAAAAAAAAATGATAACCGGAGAACGGTGGCTGGGCTCCTAAAAAAGTCCTGGTCTAATTTCTCAGGGGGGGCAGCTTGCCCCTCTGCCCCCCCGCAATCTACGCCTATGGCTACCAGCTGTCCAGTGGAGAGGTTGTTCTTAAAGTGAAAGGGTTTACCCTTAATGTAGCCAGCAGTAAACACATTAATTTTGAAAGTCTGAAGGACCTGGTCTTTGATTATACGGGGTCACAGATTTCTAAAGAAATTACCGTGAATCAACCCAGCATTGTTGGGAATAAAAAGCAATGGTCCCTTGAAACAAATACGCTGTCCAAGACCCAGAGAGTAGTTTATGACAAACGAGTTTTACAAGACAATTTTAAAACACTTCTTTATGGATACTGATTGTGAAAAATGGATATCAGGTTGCAGCATCCCTTTACTTGTCTGTTGGCTAGCCCCTCTAATAGTGGGAAGAGCTTCTTTATAAAGCAGTTGTTGGAACATGCTGATGCCACTTTATCACACAAGCCTGAAAATATTGTCTGGCTCTACAGCTGTTGGCAACCTTTGTATAATGAATTGTTAAAGTTCCCGCAGATTAAATCTGTGGAGGGGCTACTGATGTCACTAGCTGACAATGATCTCTTACCCTCTGGAAAGGTAAATTTTGTTATTATAGATGATTTAATGAACTCTTCCTGTCAAAATAGTGAAGTCGAGTATGGGTTTACCAAGTACAGCCATCATAAACAGTTGACAATATTTTTAATTGTCCAGAATGTGTTGTGTCAAGGTAAAAAAAGCAGGACCATCACACTAAATGCCAAATACATTATTTTGTTTAAAAAACCCAGAGACAAGCTGCAGATCATAACTCTGGCTAGGCAGATGTATCCTGGTCAGACAAAATTTTTCTTAGAAGCTTTTGAAGATGCCATAAGAAAGCCTCATGGCTATTTACTGGTTGATTTAAGATCCAGTACACCAGATGAATGTAGACTGCGTAGTGGGTTGTTTCCCCCTGACTGGCCTGTGGCATATGTCATGAAAAAAACATATTCTGCTTCTAAAAATGTTTGATACCATTGTCATTATGTCTAAAAGACTGCAGAGAAATCTGTCAGTTTTAAAGTTACTAGTAAAGGGCCTCGAGTTTAAGAAAAGCTATTTTATGTTCAGCCTGATGATCTGATATCAGCTATAGCTGAGATAGCCTTAAACACTCTCAAAGGAAATATTCCACTGTCAGCAAAACAGGTTTTCTGAAAAAAAAAGAGTCATTAAAACTTTAAGCAATAAACAAATAACCTTAAAAAGGAAAAAGAAAATAGTTAACCAGATAGATGGTTTTATAGGGACAGTGTTAGGAATTGCCATCCCTTTAATCACCGGCCTGCTGGCTAACAGATAATGGATTTTACTCAGAAAATGTATTTGGTGCCTCAGCAACAGATGGATCACATTAAAACTAACTACCCTGATTAGGATATGAGAAAAGTCACAACTAACGGTTTGGACACTGACATGAGGGCTATACTGTCCCAGACTGATATATCAGACTATGACAAAGCCAAAATGTACTCTGCTGTGTTATAGCACTATCTGACTTTGTTAAGACAAGGAGAACAAGCTAAAACCAGTTTGACATTACTCATGCTTTAAAATGAATCAATGTCTGAATCTTCGCGACACGGAGAGACAGCTTCTGTACAAGTTCTATGGAAAAGACATTTTAAGTGAAAAGTTTCTCATCAGTCTAAAACCAATGCTGAACTTTTGTTAAAGTATATGGCAAAGAACAAGGATATTGTTTTTTGGAGTGACACGGGGGAATTACTGTATAGCGGTGCTGTTGTTTCTTGATCTCACGTGGTTGATTTGGTAAGAGCAGCTACAGCCACTCACACAATCCCTGACCACAGAAAGCCAAAGGGCTGGGATGTTTTGTCAAAGCAATGGCTGAGTCTAACATACTCACTCTAGTGTTTGCTCATTCAGCAAACAGGAGCTATGTGGAAAGGTTGGAAATCGACAGCTAAAAGCAAACAGCCACAGCTATCTCCAGTTAACCAATGGTCAGTGATGCCCAAAGACAAAAAAGTATTTTAAGAAACCTCGTGGCTCACTTTGTAAACTTAAATGCCATCTCTATGTATGAATGTTATATACCTCTAGTGACTGTTGTGTACAGCCTATGTTAACATTTACCTCATAATAAATATGTAATCCTAACTTAGTGACTGCAACGTACAACCTATATTAGCCATTTACCTCATATTGAATATGTAATCCTGTTTTACAAAAAAGTGTTTGATATTGATGCATGTTAGCATACCTCTATGGTTAATATATGTTAACATGTTTTTAGAAAGAAGTGCTTATCATAATTCTACCTCAGTGCTAGTGGTATATATAGTGTACATTTTTAACAGGAGATACTTCTGTTTATTATATCTTATCCATGATGTTACCACTGATGTATATTTGTATTTTATTAGCATTTTTTTTACAATAAATACCTTTATATTTTATATATTTTTGTCATTATTGAGGACATTGCATATCTGAAAATTCTAATCACAGGTGCCCCCCAAGTTTAAACACAGACCCCCAGAAAAACTGACAGAGACACACAATTATGAGTGTTTATATAAGATTTTATAAGTGACTGGTTTTGAATAAAATTACAAGCGGTTGCATATTTTAAATTCATTACAAGACAAACAAGTCTGAACATGTTGTCACCTCACTGATACATCCCCTGACATGTTTAGATGTCTGAAAAGGTGACATACAAAACTAGTTACCATGGCATCATTTTTCAGCAAATCATTAGAGTACATTTTTAAAATTTGATCATAAGAAAGTCCTTTGCATCTATGGTGTAAGAAAAAGATGCAGTGAGATCCACAGGTGGTAGAAAAGGTATCTTGCAACTGTGTGTTTTGGTACAAAATTTTTTTTGCATTTCTGTTTAGAAAAACCCCAGTCATTTGTGCATGTTTGACAGGATGAAAACTGTAGCTGTCGAAGAACTCCCCAGTCCCATTTTCTGAAATGTATACAGCTAACCAGTGCTGTCCAGGGAGGTCATGGGTGTATTATTGATGACTAGTGCTGCTGGAAGGTTTCTAAGTCTCTCCTTGGGTAGCAGATCACAGGGAAACACACCCAGAAAGCAGTCACGGATGCGGGAGTCATTGGTTACAATTTTTTCCAGTCGCTTTGTGTTTATTTGTATGGTTTATCACATATAATCAAAAATGATGTTTCTTCTCTGCTTTATTTCAATGACATTATCAAACACAGCATAGATAATGAGATTAACTGTTTGTGGAAGGGCTTCTGCAAATCCGATCTCAGCTCTGAGGTTCCCCAGTTTTAATTAAAGAATAATAGATCAGCATTCTTGGTGCAAGTGGAGATCAAAGGCAAACAGGGTGTACCCTTGGGTAAATGCCTGATGGTTAACAACTAGTGGCCGATCTTTCATAGATTTCCCAGCCACTAGTACTAGATTAAAATATTCTCTCACAGCATTCCCATTTCTAAACTCAGGCTGCAGAGGTTTAGCAGGGATTTGTTCACCATCCAGATACACAGCCACAAAATTAATGTTATAATGTTTAAAGTTAAAGGGGTTTTTAGTGTAGAAACCACTAAAAGCATCATTGTCAACAAATCCCATGACAATCATTTTTGGTAACTGTCCCAAACACAAATGATCTTGGTTGCAGACCCTGCTGCCTGCAGGGAGGTTGAACACTTTCATCCCCACTCTGGCTATAGGGTATTTAGCGTTGGAGGTCAGCAGGGCTTCTGAGTGTCCCAGACGAACACCGGGGGTCACTTTAACCCTTTTGACAAACACAGAGGCAGCCATAACTTTTAGCTTATAAGGCTCAGCATCTCCACTCATTGGGCAAAAGCTGCCCCTGTTATGTGTCAGTTTAATTTTAATATTCACACCATTCAGCATCGGTTTCTCTTGAAAAAACAAGTCTGTGTGCAAGTGTCCCAGCAGCTGTACCCCTCTACTGAGATGTGTGAAGGAGCTTCTTTTATTAAAACCTACATTGTCACCATCTCTGTCTGTGATTTCATGTTTCCCTAGGGTGTCTTTGTAAAATAACCCTGTGGTAAATTGGGTAGAAAGGGTCTCTTCACTGAAGTTCAGCACAGATTCTATGACAGTCCTGTAGGGGTTAAAGTTATTGCTCTGACTGATGAGCCGATCACTGACAGTCACATCCAGCTGACTGAAAATGGCGGCCACTGGTTAGTTTATAAGGCCCACTTTGGCCACTGCAGGTATATCACTACCATCTGCTTCAGTGATTTTGCAAACCAGGTAAAGAAGCGTGTTGTTTAGATCCAAATAGTCTTCATCATTCCCTGCTATATAAAATTCAATCGGTGAGTTTTCTGAAAAGGGCAGCCAGAGGGTATCTCATATAAATGCTTTTTCAATGCTTGTTTGTGTGGGAGAAACAGCAAACAAGTCAAGTTCTGATTTTGTGCATTCTTCAGAACCACAGTGCACGAAAGCCATGTTTTTTTTAGAACAGGTCTCTGCTTTTTTTATGACCCCTTGAAGATCCTTTTGCCTTTGAATGCTTTCTTTTATGTGAAGTTTTGCATTTTGAAATGCTTCTTTTAAAGTAGCTGGGAGGTCCGATGAGAAGTGAAGGGTGTACTCTACACTTTCTCTTTTTACCTCTCTTGAATACAATCAGCCCTGAACCACCCTGAGTAGGCTTATCACCCCCTGATATCTTTTGAGCAACAACACTAGTCACATGCCCCACAACATCCTTTGCAACATTTTTGGCAGCTGTCTTTAGATGTGGTTTTGCAATTTCAAACCCCCTTCTTAAAAATGAAACTGCTCTTCTGAACAGACTATGAAATATCCCTCCTATACCAGAAATATACATAGTAGGAAGTCCACGAAAGCCGGGCAGACCGTATCCTGCCTGTGCCTTGTAATAGCTTCTGTACAAGGCAGGGTCCCCATAATGTCGAACAATCACCATCCTTATTTAAATTTTAAAGCACTCTCTAGGGGTGAAAATGCAACTTCACAATCACCTTTCCAAATCGAAATAGTACAGGTTAATTTTGATCATTCTTTATTTCAATAGTGACTGTATCGATCTGACGTTTACTGACTGTTTGATAATGGGGTTTATCGTAGGTCACGGTCACTATCTCATTGTCTTGGCCCCTGACAGGTATGCATCTCAGCAAAGGCACTAGACTATCACCCACTATTTCATGCGTGATAATGTCAGTGTAGGTATATAGTGTGTAAAAGGCCCCATTAATATCTGTAGGGTTCTTTGTTAGATTCTTTCTTACACCTACCTCTAGTCTGCTAAAACCCAAAAGGTACTGTAACTGCCTGTGCATAACCAAAATGCATTTGATGTCACTGTCAATGCTTATTTCTCTCGTGACGGCTTATTGTTCCAAACCCACTGGCAGTTCATTTACTTCAAATATGCTTTTATTAATTTGAGTAATAACACCAGCCATGTTAATAGCCTGATGGAATTTTAAATGCTGCTGACTCAGTAAAGGGTCCAGTTGGTGGTGTTTTACTGTGAGCTATGCTTAGAGGCTGATAGAGCATACTGAACCTGGTTTTCTGTGCAGGCACGCTGTCCCAGGTATGAGGGTACTGAATTTCTGCTAAGCCCACTTCCCATTCACCAGGTAGTTCAAGCATTTGTGGTAACTTTACTGTAAAAGTGGATATAGTATTGTTGGAGAAAATGTTGTGTGAGGCGTTGCTGGGCAAGGTGATATAAAAACCAGTTTTGAGCATTTTAAGCCTTATCTGCTTCTAATGTCCCGAACCTGTGTTGCCTCAACCCAGCTATTAAATTTATCGGGCCACCCTCTCCACTTTACCAGATACCAAGTTTTTCTGCCACGCTTTTTCTCTGCCAGGATTTTCTGCACCCTATACACACGGTCCTCATCTGGTTCAATTTTTTGTAACTCCTCAGCATGAAAAGTACCTTTGATGTCTTCCCCTGATAGTCTTTTAGCTTATAGGTGGGCCTCTGTGTCTTTAAGACCTCCATCACAATAAATATCTCATCTGTGTATGTCTGTTCATATCCCTTTTCAAACACCCCTTTTAGCTTAGACAGTCTTACATGATCATCTTTCTGAAGGGTACCCTTTTGGTTTTTGCCAAGAACAGTATTACTGTAGAGGATCTTCCATATACCCAGGGCATTGGAAGGGTTAACATCCACAGGCCTGTGTTTAATGCTTCTGTGATAAGTATGGTTATAACTGTGCACCAGGTCTGACAACACATCTGTATATTTCCAAGTATTCTGGGCTGTAAAGTAACGCCACATGCTTGACTTCAGTGTCCTATTAAACCTTTCTACAATGCTGGCCTTAACTTCATTATTCATCACAAAATGGTGTATTTTATTATGTTTTAATAGGTTCTTTAAGGAGGCATTTAGAAACTCTTTACCCTGATCAGTCTGCAACTTCTGAGGTGTGCATCCACTTTTAAAAATAGTTTTAAAGGCTTGCATCACTGCCTTGCCTGATTTGTCTTTTAATGTCACTACCCAGGCATACTTGGACAGCACATCGATGCACGTAGGTATGTACTTAAACCCATTATTGTACTTTGCATATTGATTCATATCCACTAAATCAGCTTGCCATTGTCTGTCTATGTCCGTAACAATGACAAGATTTCTCTTAAATCGGACTCTGGCTGCTTTGTGTAATGAATAGGGGTCCTGCTTCGCAAGCCATTCTGCAACACCTTTCCTGGTGTCATCTTTATCAATTTTTTTGCAGCCTTATACAGCTGAGTTACCCCTGTGAAACTACCCACTTTTTTTGCATTAAAATATATATTCTGGAGCAGGTGATCATTCATCTTCTTTCATCAACCTCGATACATCTGTTAGCTAGCAAAACTCTTGTCACCAGTAAAATAAAGCATGTGCTCTTTCTATTCTTTTAAAAACACTATGACAACCACAGAGTGCAATGCATGATTATATTTTATTTATAAATACACGCGTCATAACAGTATTTGAAGGTTTACGTTATATACTTTATAATACATAAACTAATGCATATAGCTGCTACCTACAAAAGGCATAACTATTGGCAAGCATGCAATGATTACATAATATCTTGTTCAAACAACATGAAGTCTTGCTATATTATGACTATTGCAGTTTGTCCCACCATTAGAACTGCTCCGGAGGTGAAAGAGTTAACTTCCATGCAGGGCATGGAACTTAGAGCGCGAGCTCGGTTAGAGAAGCTCTGTCTGGGATATTTCAAACCGAAACTGTCAGATTCTTTACTCCGCCTCACTGAACAGTCGCTCCGGAGATTCCTCCTACTGCTCGGGTTCATTTTCTCGGTTTAAACAGTTTTTCTCAAGTAATTCAACCGCGTTATCATTATTTTAACCGCAAACCGATCAGTTCAAGCTCTGTCTATGGTATTGTAAGTAATAGATAGGTTTATTTCTGTGTGGAACTTGTAAATGTTTATCAGTTCGGTTTGAACCGATCAGGTTGTGTGGAAACTTTATTCTGAAGCATTTAAAGGCTTTTTAGAGTGCGGTTCCCGGTTCTTATTGGTTCTAAAAAAAACGGATTTCATTACAGTTTTTTCCACGACTCGTGACACGGTTGGGAACCGATACGGGTGTCTTGCCTGGCACTGCCGGAAAAGGGCAAGTTTTTGGTTAGGCTGGCATTATGTCTGAGAAACCCAAAAGAAAAACCGGGCCCACTGGGTTTCAACACTGTAGTGTCTGTGGGGAAGCCTTTGCCAAGGCTGACCCACACACCACATGTGTTTATTGTCTGGGGTTTGACCACCTCAATGCAGACTGCCAGATTTGAAGAATTTCCTGCAGCTACCCTAGATAAGAGAGTTGGTAGGCCAGGGCGAGAGGCAATAAGTCCGCTGACCTGATGAGCCAGCCCGGTTCGGTGCCAACCGAACGGAAACTCTCCTCTGACCAGGGCCAGACTTCTCGGCAAGCGTAAAGCTGACTCTGAGGAGCCAGTTCCAGCAAAGAGAACTAGAAAATCAGCAGGTGTGGCGCCAAAATCTTTCTCCAACTGCTGCAGAGATAGCCAGGGCAATCCAAATTGTCCAGTCACTTTCCTGGTTCCCTCCGAACCGCCACTATCTGGCAAGAGGTCAGTTTGGTCAGTTCCACTGGTTCAGAATATGATATAGAGGAGTTTATGAACCAGAGGAGGGAGGATGATTATGAGTGTGAATGTGACTTTGAGAGTCTGGATGTGCCCATTGAACGGACATCTCCCAGACAGACCTTTAGGAGAATCTCCCTAGGCTTGCTGAGTCCCTTCTCATTTTCTGTTTTAATAAAAGTTGCTGAAACCCTCCAGCTTCCTTTGGAGGAAGCTGTGGATGAGCAAGAGGAGCCTGACTTTGTAGAGATGATGGATATCCCAGAGTCCAGGAGATTGTCTATTCCTTTACATAAATCCTTTAGGAAACAATAACAATTTTAAAAGCTTCTAATTCTGTGCCTCCTGTGGATAAAAAAGATGGACAGGAGGTACACTTTGTCAGGTCCTGATACAGAATTTCTTTCACAGCAATGCAGCCATGTTGGGGTAGTTCAGGCTGCAGCCTGTGATAAGGCTAATATTCCCCTGGCTTCACATCCTCCTGACAAGGACTCCAGGAAGATTGATGCCATGGCTAAAAAAACAATACATGGCAGCATCCTTGGGATAAGACAAGCAAATTATATGGCTTATGTTGCAAGATACCAAAAATCTAGATGGGATACTGTCATGGCTTTAGCCAAACAGGCCCCTGACCAGCTTGCCAAGGAGCTGGAGCAGGTGGCTGCTGATGGTATTGAGGCATCTAAGGTGCAATTCCATGCTGCAGTGGATTCTAATGATGTATCCTCTAGAGTCATGGCTACATCTGTGGCTTTTCGTAGATTGGCTTGGCTCAGGTGTACTAGTTTGTCACAGGATACCCAGGCTAAGGCTATGGATTTTCCTGTGGTGGGAAATTCTCTGTTTGGGGAGCAGACAGAGAATTATATGAAAAATGGATGAATATAGAACCACTTATAGGAGTGCACAAGCCAAGGAACGGCAAGCCATTCCTCAGAGGCAGCCTCCAGGGTAGAGGCAGGCCTCTTTCACAGGCCTTTTACAAACCCAGGCCTCCTCTTCAGCTTATGGTCAGAGGGTTCTTCAGAGGAGAGGCAGATGGGGTACAAGCAGGCCTGCTCCTACCCCTCAGCCTAAAGCCCCTGCCAAACAGGCACCCTGATGGGATGCCCAGGGCCAGTTCTCCATTACCTGTAGGGGGCAGGCTGGCTTACTTCATCCAGGACTGGGAGTCTTTAACATCAGACAAGTGGGTCCTGGAAGTAGTAAGCCAGGGTCTGGTTCTCAGCTTCAAAAAATTTCCAAAGATGAGAATCAGATCTTTTCCACCTGCAAACCCTTTAGAGACTCTTGCTTTGGAAACAGAAGTCTCAACCCTCCTGGCTCTCAGAGCTGTAGAAAGGGTTTCTCCCCTACACCAGGGCAAGGGTCTGTACTCCAGGTACTTCCTTACCCCAAAAAAGACAGGAGAGTGGCGGCCCATCGTGGACATAAGATATCTGAACAAGCACCTTTTAAAACCAAAATTCAAAATGGTGACTCTGGGAATGATTTTACCCTCCCTAAGGCCAGGGGACTGGCTAGCTTCCCTGGACCTCAAGGATGCCTACTTCCATGTTCTTATCAGAAGCTCCCATCGAAAATACCTCAGATTCAAACTGCCCTCAGGCCATTATCAGTTCAGAGCAATGCCCTTTAGCCTTACCTCTGCCCCAAGGGTATTCACAAAATGCTTGGCAGTAGCAGTTGCTCATTTAAGAAGGCAAAAGATTGCCATCTTTCCCTACCTAGACGACTGGCTCATTGTGGGTCAGTCTCCAGACCAGGTTAAATCACACCTGCAAGTTACCCAGCAGCTGCTTACCTCTCTGGACTTTCTTCTCAATCTTCCAAAGTCAGTTCTGGAACCTGTCCAGGTACTCACCTATATGGTGCAGAACTGGACACAAAGCAGGCCAGAGCCTTCCTTCCCTAGAAAGGGTAAGGACCCTGGTGGCCCTGGCCTCCTCCTTCACTCTGCAGGTCTCTCAACCAGCAAGGCATTTCCTACAGCTCCTAGGACACATGGCTACTTCCACAGCTGTAGTGCAAGGAGCAAGATTTCAGATGAGGGACATTCAGTTCCATTTGAGAGCCTTTTGGTCTCAAAGAAGAGATTCTCTATCCAAGTTGATCCCAGTGACTCGAACCCTGATCCAGGCCCTTCAGTGGTGGCAGGATCAGAGCAATCTGAGACAAGGGGCGCCCTTCATCCCTCTATCTCACTCCTTGACCCTTACTACAGATGCGTCCCTCTTGGGATGGGGAGCTCACATGGGCGACCTCTCCACCCAGGGATTGTGGTCCACTCAGGAATCTCTGCTCCACATCAATCTGTTGGAACTTAGAGCTGTTTTTCTAGCACTTCAGGTTTTTTCTGCATCTGTTCAGAACAAAGTGGTACAGGTCAGAACAGACAACACCACTACAATGTGGTACATCAACAAACAAGGGGCACTTGGTCTTCGGCCTTGTGCACAGAGGCGATGAAGTTGTGGTCTCTGGCTTATTCTCTGAACACTTCCCTCATAGCAGTTCACCTCCCAGGCAAGGACAATGTCCTGGCAGATGCTCTCAGCAAGATTTCCCAGGGCCATCACGAATGGTCACTGGATTCCCGAGTACTGGGGATAGCTTTTGCCAGATGGGGCACCCCTCAGATAGATCTTTTTGCAGCCCCAGACAACCATCAACTTCCCCTTTTTTGTTGCAGGCCCCCAGTGTTGGGCTCAGTCCCCCTGAATGCCTTTCTCCTCGGAAGTTTCTCTATGCCTTCCCCCCCTTCCTTCTCCTGTTCAAGGTGCTAGTCAAAATCAGATCTCAGTCCTGCAAGATGATCCTGATTGCTCCAGACTGGGCCAGGCAGCCCTGGTACCCACTCCTTCTGTCCTTAGCAGTCCATCTTCCCCTGTGTCTCCCCAGGAACCACAATCTGTTAACCTGTGCCCAGGGGAGAGTCTGGTATCCGAATCTCAAATCCCTCAACCTCAAGGCCTGGCTCTTGAGGAGTTAGAGTTTGCTGATCTACAACTTTCTCAAGGTGTTCTCCAAATCTTGAAAGCTTCTAGAAAGCCTTCCACTAGGGCTACTTATAATTCCAAATGGAAAAGGTTTTCCATATGGTGTTCTGGGAAGCATATTTCTCCGGAATCTGCTGATTTGCCCACTGTTTTGGACTATATGGTCCATCTTAATTCTTTGGGACTGAGACCAGCTACCATGAAAGTGCATTTGGCAGCTGTCTCTGCTTTTATTTCAGCAGGAAGCCCTCTTCTTTCTGCTCACCCTGTATTTTCCAAGTTTTTAGGGATTGCTTCATACAATCCACCATTCAGGACCCTGCCCTGCCTGGGATCTTAATGTTTGCATTGCTCAGCTGATGCAACCCCCCTTTGAACCTCTGTCTTCAGCAGAGCTTAAGTACTTGACTTGGAAAACTGCATTTCTAGTAGCCATCACTTCTGCCAGGCGTATAAGTGAGTTACAAGCTTTGTCAGTGGAGACTGACTTTATTTCCTTTCACAGGGATAAGGTAGTCCTCAGGACTAACAGGAAGTTTTTGCCTAAGGTGGTTTCAGATTTCCACCTTAATCAATCTATTTCACTTCCAGTGTTCTTCACTGACCATTCCTCCTCTGGTGAGAGGAGGTTGCACAACTTAGATGTTAAGAGGGCCCTAAGTTACTACATAGAGCGTACCAAGGGTCACAGGTTTGACTCCCTCCAACTATTTCTCACTTATGGTGAGGTTGGGAAAGGGAAACCTGCCACTAAGAGATCCATTGCCAGATGGATTGTCTCTTGTATCCAATTTTGCTATCAAAACTGGGTAAGGTTCCCTTCAGGCCTGAGGGCTC
Source organism: Neoceratodus forsteri (assembly GCA_016271365.2). Lineage (NCBI taxonomy): Eukaryota > Metazoa > Chordata > Ceratodontiformes > Ceratodontidae > Neoceratodus > Neoceratodus forsteri. The sequence continues at coordinate 775,137,383 of CM057454.1, forward strand.
ACTCTACCAGAGGTACAGCTGTGTCTCTAGCTGCTGCCAGAGACATCCTCTCTTAGAGATATGTCAAGCAGCTACTTGGAAAACAGTACACACTTTCACCAAGCATTACTCCCTGGATATCCAGGCCAGGAGGGATGCTCGGTTTGGCACAGCTGTGCTTCAGAGCCTATTCCCTAAGTAGGTTCTGTCCCTCCTCCCCCAGTCTGCCCCTCTCAGAACTTCTACTTGGGGTATGGGGTGGGCAGTTCACTGTTGGCACTTATTGATGCCCCTTTTTATGTTTTCCACCCCTTCTTTTTGGGGTGTTTGGGTGTTGTGTTTTTATTTTATTTTATCTTTTCTTTTTCTGGTCCCTGACTTGAGTCTTGGTGTTGGGCCAGTAAAATGTGTTAATATTTTAGTAGCCAGTTGGCTAGTGTAGGTTACAGCTTCCACACAGAACCTTAGTGAGTTTTGCTCGTAAAGATCTGACAGTTTTGGTTTGAAATATCCCAGACAGAGCTTCTCTAACCGAGCTCGCGCTCTAAGTTCCATGCCCTGCATGGAAGTTAACTCTTTCACCTCCGGAGCAGTTCTAATGGTGGGACAAACTGCAATAGTCATAATATAGCAAGACTCCATTAGAAGAAACAACATTACTAAGGTGAGTAATTTTTTCTTTTCTACGCTTCCATTTTTACACATTTTACAATACCCAGAGACAGCAAATGTTAAGCTGCATGTTTTACACAAGCATGGGCATAGTCCACTTCCCCTTTAGTGATGAGGCGGGCACAATACATACACACATATGCCATACACCACTCAAAATAATAAGCCTGATTTTTAAGACAATCTGTTACATCTACAATGTCGTTCATCTTATATAATGCTCTATGGTTATTTTTTTCCATTACTTCAATATAGAGTCTCCATACAAAGTGAGGCAATGTTTTAATCAGAGTCAGTGTGTTTTCTGCCAGTGAAGCAGCAGCATCTTCAGAGCAGACATTTAATGCAGGCTGCTTTCCAAAGTATACAGGTTCATTTAAAATGTCCTTTATCATACTGTACATTGTAGACATCGAGACTGCCTGGAATATTGGGAGCATGCCAGTACGTTCCATCTGAAAGTACATTATAATATACTATTTAGGAAATTATGAAACACAACAAAAGCGATAAAAGAAGCAAAATATGTGATGACAGACTCAGACCCCCGTTCTGCAGACTAAACACTAAAAATTCAACAGCGGTACAGATAAAACCACAAAAGTGTACCACATCATAAGGATTATGCATAAACTCTATAGCAATTTTATACATTGCTTCCTCAAGAGTAACCCCCTCATCCTTAAAATAATCCACAGGTTCCTTCTGGGGTCCCTCTGGGAGACCATCAAAAAGACCTTGGCATGTCTCTAAAAGTACAGATGGTGCTTGTCCCGTAGGTAGATTTAAACCAGGTTGTTTAGCTCTGTGTCTGACTAGTTGGTAAATAAGCCTCTGGACGCACTGACAGGACGTTTCCCATTGTGGTATACTCTGGAAAAAAAACATACAGCACTATGTTTTAGTGACCTCTCACTGCATGGTGTGGTTTAGCAAGCAGAAAAAGCCAGGGTAACAACATGAACAATATTAAAATGGTAACAAGTAACAGTTTTTGGGGAGGGTACATTTTTTTTAACAACATAAACAGGGTTCCTGAATTTCCTTATAGAATTTTTTTTAAAGGCCCCTTTTTTGACCAGTGGATCATTTCAGCAAGCAGAGAAGCCAGGTTAACAACATGTACAATATCACAAGGTTTTTTTTCTGCTTTATAGTACACACACACACACATGACTATGATGATCATGATATAAAATCCACAAAGACATTCATTGTCTTCCACGAATATATCGGCAAACACTTTAACATTTTCTACAAGTGGCAACACCAATTCATTTATATATTTATCTGTATCCTCCCATACTTCTGGAAGGGCACACATCATCAGTTCAGAGGCTGCATGTATCTCACAAAGGCAAATGTCATATTGAGGTGAACCAAACAGTGATGGATGGCAGTAATGGCTTAGGATCAGATACATAAGTCTTTGAACTCTCTCTGTACTTGCATCCCGCATGAGTATCTGTAAAATAAAATATGACACTTTTTGGTACTGAAATGTTTACATGTAGCAGTTTGGGGGTGCAGCAGGGTGGGGTAATTTTTTTTACAATACAAACAGGGTTCCTGAATTTCTTTTTAGAAATTTTTTAAAGGAGCCTTTGCTGACCAGACGGCAGGCATCTTTTTTAATCTCACTGTCTGCTGTAACATTTGAATAACTAACCGCATGGGGTCATCGGATTTTCTCACATCATTTAAAATGTGACTTATAGTTTCCAGGGTACGATTGGTCATATTTAACTCCTGATGCTTCATAGTGATTGCCAAGATCATGGGCATGAGCTGCCCTATACGTATGGCTTCAGAAACATTTCTGTATGCTTCTTTAGACATCAAGTCATCAAGGATACGTGAATGTTTTTTCTGACTCGGATCATCTATCTCACACCCGGGACAGGAATCTACCAATTCACAATGTATCACCCTCTGTATCACTGAGGCAATTGCACCACAGGTGGTATGATACATAACATACTTACAGTACATATCGTGATCAGTTTTGGGGGGTTTACTACTGAGGCCTGTTTTTCACATGTGGTCCCCTGTCTAATGTCAGTAGAAGAAGAAGAAGAGGGTTGGGTAGTGATCACAGCCTGTTCTGTGACATTTTGAAACATTTTATCGTTCTCTGTATTTCTAACATACTGGTCCTCACACATCTCATTAACAACCACATTTGTATCTTTCACACAGCAAACAGTCGAGCAGTAGATTTGTGGAAAGTCATAAATCCATGCCGTCCGAATATGACTGCTGCTCCATCGCAAATCCTTCAGTCTATTAAAGTAGAAACAGAAAACAGCATTGGTCCTCTGACTCATTATAGATAAGATTTAGTTCTACTGCTAACTAATTTCCTCAGTTACACCATGTACGCATGTCACCACTCACACATTTTTTTTAAATGTTAAAATGCATTTACCTCACCAAGGCAACTCTTTTCTTCTTCTTCTTCATTTTTCTTGTCTTTCTCTTTCTTAGCTTGGGCTTGACTGCTTGTGGCTGCATAATCATCATCATCCCCCTCTTGATCAGAGGCACCTCTTGGCTGTGTCTTAGATTTCTTTTTCACAACTTTCTCTGATGCTTTTTTTGGCAGTGTCTCACTAACCTTCTTCTCTGGCTACCCCTTCTTGTCACTCTCTGTTTTGGGTTTCATAGTAACTTCTTTTTCTGCATCAGATTTACACCCCAGCAACTCTCCAAGGTCTTGCAGTGGTGTCTCTTCAGAAGGACAGTCAGAATTAGGGTTTTCTGATTCACCAAACTGTTCAGCGAGTTTCTTTTTTTTATGTCAGACTCTTCCACTCAACAAGACTTGTGTGGGACATTCTTTTTCACACCTCATGTAGTACACATACGTTGGCTTGGGTTGTGGGGCCCTGATAGCCATCTTCTTGCTTGGCTTTTCATCTCCAGACTTTCATTAGGTGGTGTGGCAATCTGGCCTGTTGCAGGGAGGTTGAATTGAGAAGTGCTGCGCTGTGCCATCTTCTTGCTTGGTTTTTCACCTCCAGACTTTCATTAGGTGGTGTGGCAATCTGGCCTGTTGCAGGGAGGTTGAATTGAGAAGTGCTGCGCTGTGCCATCTTCTTGCTTGGTTTTTCACCTCCAGACTTTTCATTCAGTAGTGTGCCAGTCTGGCCTGTTGCTGGGAGGTTGAACTAAGAAGCACTGCGCTGTGCCATCTTCTTGCTTGATGTTTTTGATAATCTGCTCCAAGTCTATAAAACAGAATCTGAGGAATCTCTCAAAAAGCTGTGCCTTCTGGCTTCAAATGCAGGGTTTATATAATGATTTGCAAGATGGACTGCCCCTTGGTAAAACCATCACCACACCCCATCATACTATACATGGTAACATGTGTCAGAGGCACATCTGTTTTAGCCCCACCCCTTTTTTAAAAACATTATAAATATCACTGACATTTCATTCAGCCTTCTCCTTGATACTACACAGAACTGAGATGAGAACTATAGGTATGTGTATTCCTTTTTTTCTGATATATTGTATTCTTTTAATTCATGATGGAGTATAAATGATTAGTTTGTGATTGCTATAGAATTACACACACACACACAACCAGCACGTTGCAATGCTATCCAGAGAAAACTGTTGAACCATCTTATTTACACACAGGTAACTGTTTTAGCTTATAAATGTTACATGCATATACATAAAGGTATCATTTTGATGCAAGTTTTACACATTTTATAACTTGTTATAAAACAGAAAAGGGGTACTCACACAGGCAGATGGATTTCCCTCGGGGGGGTCTCCAAACAGATCTGTGAAACCTCTGCATGATCAGGTTGCCTCCTAGATACTTCTTTCTGAAAATATCCTAATCAAAAAAACACACACATGCCCCTGTAGTTATACACCCAAGCCAACAGGGGCCACATAACACTACACAAACCCTAACTTATTTTTTTTGGGTGGGTGGGGGGACAGTGGTAAAGAGGGACAGAGATTTGAGCCAGAACGGTGGGGTACAGGAGAAAGGAGGGGGACAGAAGTTTGAGCTAGCATGGTGGGCTTGGGTTCCAGCCAGGATGGCATGTCAGGGGTTTGAGGAGTGTATGAGAAGGAGGGGCGTAGGATGCTTACAAAATGGTGGGTGGCAGGGGTTCGAGGAGTGTATGAGAAGGAAGGGTGCAGGGCACTTACAAAATGGTGGGTGGCAGGGGTTCGAAGAGTGTATAAGAAGGAGGGGTGTAGGACACTTACAAAATGGTGGTGTTATGTCATTTCCAGGGTTTCAATGCAGGCCATTTCCTGCGCAAGTGGGCGGGACATGGGTTCGAATGCATGCCATTTCCTGTGCAAGTGGCAGGACATGGGTTCGAGCTTACGTCACTTCCGCCGGAAGTGGGCGGGGCTAGTGCATTTTAGGGAGGGATTTCCGGTTTAACAAGGGACAATTCTGATTGGTCCATTTTAGTCCATGCCCACCTGTCAAATTACGTGTCACGTGCTGATTGGCTGAAATTTAACATTTGATGAGATATATGAACTTATACTACTGTTGCCCAATGGATGGGGTGGGAATGTATATGTGTACACCTGTAGTTACCTGTATATAGTTAACATTCGATGTTTGAACAGATACCAATCGTGGGATGCATAATGTGAAAAAACAAAACTGATTATTATGGTGCTAGTTAGGAATCAGGTGTCTAGTTAGCAAAGTGCATGTTAAAATGTTGGTTACACATAAGTGGCTTGTTGGGACACCAAACATTCAGCCAGGGGAGTGTGTAAGCACCCCAATTTGGGCTTACCTGTTAGGGCTAAGTCCCTCTGACCCTCTGCCAGGTGTCCCCTTGTTGGCTGTGGTGGGACGTGAACCTGGATGCCCCTCCATGTTCTGTGGCTGCTGCAGATTCAGGACCTTGACCCAAGTTCTGGATGGGTCCAAGGTCCGAGTGGTGTTCCTGTGCCTCCAGGTGCTACGGGGAGGTTGGAGCGGCCCCAATGAGTTGAAACAGTGGGTTGCTTGGGGTAAGCAAAAAATATGGTGCCTGTGTTCCCAATGTGTATTCACAGCAGCCTGGGAATGGGAGTTAAAGGAGCCATGGCTTCATTTGGATTTCGGCCATGTGGCCAATGGAAAAAATGTGTCCCCAGCTCCAGATGCAAGAGAGGAGCCAGGGAACGTTAGCATGTTCGACCGGAAGGTTTCCAGTCATGGGAGGGGGAACGTTGGCAGCTCTATTAAGGGCTAACAATTTAAAATAAAGGGCTGCACTGTTACAGTCCTACCGGCACAAGATGGCAGCCCCACAAAGAACTACAAAATGGGTCTGCTGGATAGATATAAGAGAGCAAGCCCTGAGATCACCTGGAGAGCTGCCGCCAATGAGAGAGAGGCTGCTCAGGGGGGAATATAAGTCTGGGTTTTGGCGCCAGATGGATGGAATGTAGTCAAGAGGGGTTGCAGGGTGGATGTGAGAGGAGAGACTGTTGTCATTTAGCCAGTCTGCCAGGCTGTGTAGATCCTGTCTGCATTGAGTTAATAAGCTGAGTGCAGGAGGAACATTAGCTGCTTGTGAGACTGAAGCAGAATAAATAGAATAAAAGAGTTTTATGGCAGCCCTGCTAGTTTGGACAGCTGTGTGAACTGGGAAAAAGAGATGGGCTGTGGACTTTGATTGAACCCCTGCTCCCCACAGTGCAGAAATTGTTGCGGGAAGTGGACATTTTAGCTAGGGGACAGCCTGTAAGTGTTAAGTCAAGCTGCTGTGACAGGACCCTGCTCTGCTGGTGAAAGCATCCTCAAAGACAGTGGCTGTGAGGTAGAGACTGTGGAAGCCCTGCTGGTCCTGAGGGTGGCTAAGTGTGCCTCAAAATTGTTTGGGGAACATAAGCAATCTTGGTTAATCGGACTGAAGATGACGATGCACAGGGTTGAAGGATGAAACAAGCCTGCCTGTGTGAAGTTTTTTAATGTTTACATTTTTTTTAACAAGGAGAGACACACTAAGCTGAAAGCTTGTTTACAGGTGTGACCTGGGAGCACAAGGAAGTTAAGTGACTTGCTCAGGGTCACAGAATATGCAAGTGGGATCTGTGAGATTCAAACCCAGGTCTCCAGGTCTGCAGCTCAGAGCCTTAAACCACTAAGATATACTGCTTCCTGAGTCTGTATATAAAGGCCCATGGGTGAAGTTGGCAAGGCCAGGCAGTTGAAGATCATCATCCCTTGGGTTGTCCAGCTTTGGTTTCCACACTGGTGGTGCACCACCACCAATGCAGAACTTCCATGGTACCGTGTAACGCTTCTGGCTGTGAACCCCCAGTGTAGACTGCAAACTGTGAGTACCCCAAGCTGTGACTTTGGGGAGTCTTTTAGTTAGCTAGTCAGTTAGGAGTCTGGGGGCAAATCCCTGCACACCTACTTAGAGACATACAAGTCTTCAAGTATAGGATAACAGTTCCAACATGTGTATTATGCTCAACGGGGCACTGACGAAAGACCCCAGGCCTGCATCATCAAGCGGTGAGGTACCCACCGCACATGGACAAACTGGGTGAACCCAGGGGGTGGTGAGGGGGGTGCTACTGGGGGAGTTATTGATGCCTAGAGTGAATTGTGTTTGACATTCTCCTCTTTGGCCCCCAATAAATAAGGTTACTGTTTGCATTTTATTCACTGTCACTGTGTTATAGAAAGAGGGATGCTGGGGGATGTGGTGATATAGTGTGAAAACTGTAATTTGTGTGGGGAAAGTATTATCGGGGCAGAGTACTATTTCCTGGGGGGGTGGTAACATGTTCTTTATACACAGGATTCCCTTGCCATTACCCCAGGTGGAGGCACCGCGCCACACGAGCTGCCACTGCGGAACCCAGGCTGGCCCCCATGGAGATGTGTGCTGAACTACCCAGAGGGCTCCAGAGCAGCCAAGGTGAGTCAAAGGGCTGTTACACTTGTATTATAGTTCAAGTTTCAAATGTTTACTATAGTTTTTATGTTCTATGTTTAATGTGCACATTACAAATGTTTGGCCATGGATACTGGGGTATAAACGAATGTATATGCTGGGATAGAAATTTGGAGAGCTACAATGAAATGTGTGGTGGAGGGGGAACAGGGTCCGAGGTGCACCATGGCTAAGCCTAAAGAAATAGCAGTGGTGTCCTGGAATGTTCGGGGCTTTGCCTGTCCTGAGAAAAGAACGAGTCTGATGACTGCATTAAAACGACGGGGGGCACAGGTGGCCCTGCTGCAGGAAATGCACTTAACTGATTTGGAACATGCTAAACTTCGTTATTACGCCTACTTGGGCTGTGTGGCTGGGTGTTTGTCTCTGTCAATAGTTTAGTTTTGTGGATTTTCATATGTTTCGGCTTGAAGAAAGTAGACCATTCTTGGATATGAGATCTATGAAAGTTTCCTGGACTAAGAAACTGGAAAACATCACTAGCAGATATTGGGATTCTCATTATAAAGCAACTTTTTTGGAAGCCATCACAATCAAAATAAGTACAGCTAAGAAATTCTACAAGCTCTGACCTGAGGAGTGCAAACTGAATCCACATTTCCATCTACCTTGTTGCTAAAGGGATCTGCATGTCTTTGAGAACCATTCACAACTATTTAAACAAAGGGAAGACACTGACAAAGGGTTTTAACTTCCTGCATATGCCCCAGGCCAGTGTTCCAGGAATTTAACACATCCTTTGTCTTGTTACTGTAGATCAGACAGTTTACTGGTCCTTTTCCTGTGGATTTGATTATTTTACATCATTTGGCAATGGGGAAAATCCTCCTCCTGGAGGCACACCACTGAAATTGATCTGTCCCTGCTCCTGTGTGAGCCTTGGGCACATCTAGCCACATTGTATACAACTATTCCAATGTTGCATTTTCTACATTACCACCTGGAATACTACTGTTCAAAAAAGAAACACAGCCTCTCTCTGACTGAACTCTGCCTATGCACCCTGAAACTTGTGCTCCTCCTCCTGCTGCTATGAGGGACTGTTCACCCTAACCCCGGACCAAACACCTCCAACCAAAACAAACCAACAGGCACCCTCTCAATCATGTGCCTGAACATCTGCAGTTTACTTCCTAAGTTTGATGCACTGCAAGCCTTTACCACCCACCCAACCTGAATATTCTGTCAGTAGTTGAAACTTGGCTCACCCCAAAGATTCCCGACCAGGCAATCACCCTTCCTGGCTAAAATGTTTTCCGGGTTGATCATAAGTCCAAAAGAGGTGGAGGGTGTGCCTTACATAGAAACATAGAATTTGATGGCAGATAAGGACTGCTTGGCCCACCCAGTCTGACCATTTCCCTACCTAATGGATAAGCTGCAGATCCTAGTTAACCAGCAGCCTACTTCTTCCTACCCCCAACCCCTAGAATTGCCTTATGACTGTCCCATGCATGCTTGAATTCCACCACTGTTTTTGACTCCACAACCTCCTCCAGAAGACCATTCCATGCATCCACAAACCTCTCTGTGAAAAAAATTCTTAAATTACCTCTGAGCCACCTCTATATTCAAATCATGCCCCTTGTTCTTGCACACCTCTTTTGAAAGATGCTACCTCTTGGACTTTGTTGATTCCCTTGAGGTACTTGAAAGTTTCTATCATGTCCCCCCTTCCCCTCCTTTCCTTGAGGCTATACATATTAAGCTCCTTAAGTCTCTCTTCATATGTCTTCCGGTGCAGACCCTGCACCATTTTAGTTGCCCTCCTCTGGACAGCTTCCATCCTGTCTATGTCTTTGCAGAGATTGGGTCTCCAGAACTGCACACAGTACTCCAGATATATGTGAAAGACACTTTCCAAGGACACCCCATTGATTCCAATCTTCCAGCAACTCCTGCTCAGATTCTTCCCATCAGATTCCTATTAGGCGCCCACAATAAGGTCATCACAGTTGTCACTGTTTACATACCTCCTAAGGAACAGGGACCTAGTCTAACCGCTGTCCTTGACTTTGTCAAATCCCACCCATCGGACTCCGAAATCATCCTTCTTGGTGACTTTAACATTAATTGGCTCTCAGCTAAAGGTGGGTCATTTAAGGACTCCGTTATATCAGCTAACCTGACTCAAATGGTTGACTATGCAACCAGAAAGGACTACAGAACTGGGACCTGCACCCTACTCAACTGGATTCTAACCAACCACCCCTCTCTGATCACGAAAACCTCAGTCCTCCCTGACTCACTCAGTGACCACTCTCCCATCAGCTGTACCTGGTCAAACAAATTCTATAAGCCCCCTTTAAAAATCATCACCAGCAGAGACCTACTCCATGGTCAGCTACCCCACTTCAAATCGCACCTCCATCTGCAGGACTGGTCCCCCATCTTCAAGGCAACAGATTCTAATATTGCACTGGAGCAATTTATTCAAATTTTCAATGAAGCCTGCAATAAATTTGCCCCCCTCAAAAAGGGTAAAGTTAAATCACTCAGGAACCCTTGGCTGTCAGGAGACCTCCTAAAAAAACTTAAATCCAGGGACCACCTCTGGGAACTGGCTAGAAACCCCAGTAAGCAACTCGACATCCAGAATTATAAACGGGCACGGAACAACTGCACCAAATCCATTCGGCAACAGAAATCTGACTACTATAAAAACGCCCTCACTAACTCCTGGGGAAATGGGAGGGATTCCTGGAAAAACATTAAAGATGTCACTGGAAAGCAGTCAAAATCTTTGCCGAACATACTCAACATAAATGGGCACAATACACTTGACCCTAATACTATTGCGAACACTTTTAACATTGCTTTCACTGACCTCAGCAGTGTTCTCCCCTCTGACTTCTTCCAAGATGCGTCAACTCCCACCCCCAACTCCTCCACCCACGCCTGTCACCCACCTTTCTACTTTAAAGCATTAAAGAAACATCAAGTCCAAAACTACATTGCCAAAGCCATCAGCAAATCTAGAACAAGCAATTACACATTTGACCTTAAGCTACTGGCCCTAACGCTTGACAAGGTACTTGGGCCCCTCACCAAGATCTTTAATCTCTCTCTTTCCCTTAGCCAATTCCCAGACAAATGGAAAATGGCCACTGTTACCCCGATTGACAAAAGTGGTGATAAGACTGACCATGCAAACTTCTGCCCTATCTCCATTCTGCCTCCCCCTATCAAAGGCACTAGATCATATAGTAGCAGACCAACTTACTGAGCATCTGGACAATTATAATATTCTCTGTAAACAGCAACGTGGCTTTAGAAAAGGTCATAGTACATCCTCTGCCTTACTCGAATTCACTGGCTCCATTCACAGCTCCCTCAACAATGGACAACTAACTGGTGCTATTTTCATCGACCTGACCAAAGCCTTCAATGCTGTCCACCACTCCCTCCTGCTAAGCCAACTAAAAGATGCTGGTCTCTCCAATGATTCAATCTCTTGGTTCAAAAGCTATCTTGAAAACTGCTCCCAGTGTGTAAAAATCGGGGATGTGCACTCTGATTCCAAACCTGTCCTCTCTGGAGTTCCCCAGGGTTCAATACTGAGCCCCCTACTCTTCATCCTGTTCCTTAACACCCTACCAGACTTCTACACTGAACATATTACCCTAAATGCTGATGATGCAGTAATTCTTACCACACACCAGGACCCGAAGAAATTGCAAGAAAATCTCCAACTGTGCTTCTCCTCGGTTGAGAATTGGTTCACAAAGCACAAACTGATCCTTAGTCAAAAAAAAACAAGGCCATGATCTTCAGCAGCTCCCATAATAAACATAAGCACTTCCAACTCTCCGTTATCACCAGACAAGATGCCGCACTGGAACAGGTAAAAAACTTTAAATTCCTCAGGTTCACCCTTGACCCTCACCTCTCCTGCACTGTCCACATCGACCATGTCACCAAAGCCACTAACTCCTGGCTAGGCCTGCTATTCCATCATAGGAAACATGTGACACCCAAAGCCATCGCTGTCGCTGTCCAGAGCGCCATCATATCCATCATCGATTATGGCATTATCATTTACAGCTCTTCTACAACCACCACACTCAAACATGTATCCACCACCCTCAACAAGGCCTGTCAACTTGTCACTGGCTCCCAACGCTGGCTCCCAATGCCTAACTTGGCAGAAGACACCAGGAGAAAGGACTGCTGTGTGACTGGACTTCTCTACTGGGACTAAAAAAGTAGAACTCTTGTACTTGGACCTTTAATTTAGGGTATAAACAAATGAACAAAACAAAAAAAAAGTGTGTGTTTGTCTGAGTTAACTGAACTGAATGGTTATCTGAACAGTTATCTAGGTGTAAATCTCAGGTGACTGAAAGGACTTGATAGCTGTGAGGTTTAAATTACTTGTAGAAAGATCTAGTAAGTAGGGGGAGTGGCTTAGCTAGAAGGAAGCTACATTTAAAGACTGCCTTTGAAAGATTCTGCTAGTAGCTTGGCAGAAGACACCAGGAGAAAGGACTGCTGTGTGACTGGACTTCTCTACTGGGACTATATTGCCTTCTTCCTTCCCTCCACCCTCCCACCCAAAGCTAGTTCTACTTTTATAGGCACAGGATTTGACTGACAACAGGAACTTCCTGTTTGGGAGCAGGAAGGAGTGATCACAGAGCCACCAAAAGACCCACCATCCTAGAAGGGCAAGAGTAGCTCTCCGGCCCCTAGCTGCTGGAGGTCTGCCTCTGAGCAAGTAAGGAGTCTACTGAGAAATATAGGATATTGTTGTCTCAGAACAGGACAATCAGGAGCTTAAAGGGCACACAGGCAGAAAGTAAGGAGAGAGAGAGAAAAAAACAGAGGAAAGAGTAAGGATTGCAAACAGTTAAGGGGCCAGAAATAAGATATGATGGGAATGGTGCAGTGCAGTGGCTGTGGAGCAGCAGTCTTCCGGGAGACGTTCTGGAGGATGCGGTGTTGTCCCATCTGCAGGCACCTCTCTGGGCTGAGGGAGGAGGTTGCTCATCTCCAGGCTGAGTTGGCCAGGATTTGTGGGACCTCCTCTTCCATCCAGAGACCACCAGTGCCACTGCCATTGCCTCAGAGGTTGCCAAGAAAGAGGAGCGGTTAGACAACAGTGGGCTCAGGGAGGGTGAGGGTGGTGGAACAGAGGTGCACTCCTCCAGTTGTACCTCTCCACAATTCCTATGCCATTCTGGCAAAGTGTGGTTCCTCTATGGAGGCACCCGCAGTGGAGACCAAGGAGGATGCTGGGAACCTCCACAAAGAAGACCCACAGGAGGGTGGCAGGGGACCCCGCAGGGGAAGGAAACAACTCCTGGTGGGGGACTCCATTGTTAGGAAGGTAGAACTGGGGGAGGAAGGGGAGAGGGAGGTAAGGTGCCTGCCTGGTGCCATGGCTTGGAGGGGCAGGGAGCGAATCCTCAGGATTGCTGGAGCAGCTGCACAGGGGAGGGAGCTGGATGTTATTGTCCACCTAGAGACAAATGACCTGGCTTAGAAAGGGATTACAGAAGTGCAGGAAGAGTTTGTGGAACTGGGGAGGGGCCTTAGACAAGTAGCATGCACGGTAACCTTCTCGGAGGTGCTGCCCATGTATGGCGTAGGAGAAGCTAGGGTGTTCCGCACAATGGGATTCAATCAGTGGTTGAAAAACTGGTGTGGAGCTCAGGGATTTGGCTTCATTGGGGACTGGGGGTCCACCTGGAGTGATGCAAGCCTATACTGGCATGATGGGCTGCATCTGTCCAGGAGGGAACCAGGATCCTAGGGATAGGTTTAAATGCTTCATTGGCAAGCATTTAAACTAGTCAAGGTGGGAGGCACTGGAAAGGAGCAGGGAAATCCTAGCCCCACAAAAAATCACAGTAGTAAGTGCAGTAAACACCAACATAGAGGTGTCGATAGGGAGAAGGGCAGGAGTAAATGGAGAAAGTGACAAAGGCAAGAAGGACAGGGATGGGGCAAAAAGGAGTAAGGCCATCAGGAAATGGAGGGTAATGAGTACCAATGCCCGTAGTCTGGGCAACAAGCTCCCTGAGCTGGTGGCCTTGATGGAATAGGGATGCCTGGATATCGTAGCAGTCACAGAAACATGGTACACAGAGAACTATGACTGGGATGTTAACATACCAGGGTACATAACCTCCAGGAGAGACAGGCAGGGGAGAAGAGGGGGAGGAGTAGCTCTCTATGTAAAAAGGGATGCAACTGAACAAAAGAGTAGACAGGGAGGAGAGGAGGCACTGTGGGTCACCTTGGAGACTGGAAAGAGCACCACAATCCGCACATGGGTTGAGTACAGACCCCCATGTCAGGGGGAGGGAATGGACAAGGATATGATAGAAGGCATTCTTAAAATGGCAGAGAAAGGGGAGATACTGTTGATGGGAGACCTGAATATGCCAGATGTTACCTGGAGCACATTTGCTGCAGCCACATCCAAGAGCAGGGCCATTCTTGATGCCCTACAGGTAGCAGGCCTCAGACAGCTAGTTTTAGAACCCACTCGTGAGGGAGCAATCTTAGACCTCATACTCTCAAACGGGGGCAGTGAGAGGATCTCAGATCTAGCAGTGAGTTGCCATCTGGGAACAAGTGACAATCAAACAGTGTGGTTCACGTTAAACTCAACTACAGTCAAGCCATACAAAAGTGAGGGTACTGGACTTCAGGAGGGCTGACTTTGGCAAGATGGGATAGTGCCTCAGAAAAGCACTAGCCAACAGGCTAGAAGGAGGTGTGGAGCAACAATGGGGAATCATCAAAACTGCCATCACAGAGGCAACAAGCCTTTGTGTGAAGCAAATAAACAAATCAAAATGAAAGAAAAAGCCACTATGGTTCTCAAAAGAAGTGGCTGTGAAAGTCACGAAGAAAAAGATAGCATTCCAGAAGTATAAGGAAACACAGAAGGAGCAGGACAGAGAGCTGTACCAGTTAAGGCAGGAGGAAGCAGGGAGGGAAGTCAGAATAGCAAAGACCCAAACTGAGGAAAAGATAGCCAACTCGGTTAAGAAGGGGGATAAAACCTTTTATAGGTACATCAGCGAGCGTAGAAAGACAAAGGGAGGGATAGTGAGGCTGAATAGAATGAACGGTGGGTGGACAGAGGGGAACAGTGAAAAAGCAGGGATACTGAATGAATATTTCTGCTCAGTATTCACAAAAGAGGAGGGGGAAGTGCCTAATCCAACTAACAGAAGCACTCTTGATGGGGGTCGATCCCAGTCCTTTCACAGAAGAAAGGGTTCTGCAAGAACTCCTAAAACTGAAAGTGGACAAAGCAATGGGGCCTGATGGAATTACCCAGAATTCTAAAAGAATTAAAGGGGGAACTAGTGAAACCACTGGCTACTCTTTTAATAAATCATGGGAGGATGATGTGGTACCGAGGACTGGAGGAAGGCGGATGTGATTCCTTCACAAAGTGGGACCAAGACAGAGGCAGGAAACTACAGACCTGTCAGTTTGACCTCTGTTGTAGGAAAGTGATGGAGTCACTCTGAAGGAAAGAATAGTTGAGTACCTAGAGGCCAGTGGGGCACAGGACCCAAGGCAGCATGGGTTCACAGCGGGAAGGTCATGTCAGACGAATCTAATAGATTTCTTTGACTGGGTGACCAAAGTAGTAGACCAGGGAGGGGCTGTGGACATGGCCTATCTAGACTTTTGCAAGGCATTTGACACAGTCCCACACAAAAGATTAGTAGTCAAATTAACCAGCCTGGGAGTGGGTCCCAGTGTGGTAGCCTGGGTAACACATTGGCTGGACAACAGGACACAGAAGGTAATTGTAAATGGAGTCCACTCTGAAAAAAGAGGGGTTACTAGTGGGGTACCGCAGGGTTCAGTATTGGGTCCAGTCCTTTTTAGTGTCTTCATAAGTGACATTGCAGAGGGACTGAAGGAAAAGTATGCCCTTGCAGGTGACACAAAGATCTGCAACAGGGTTGATACACAAGGAGGGTGGAAAGGATGAGAAGGGACTTGGCAAGATTGGAGGAATGGTCAGAAGATGGCAGCTAGGATTCAATGCAAAAGTGCAAAATAATGCACCTGGGAAACAAGAACCCAGGGAAGAATACACAATGGGGGGTAGTAACACAACAAAAAGGAAAGGGACCTGGGATCATCATATCAGATGACCTTAAGGTTAGTAAGCAATGTGAGAAGGCAGTAGGGAGGGCTGGGGGTATACTGGGATGCATAGGGAGAGGCATCAGCAGCAGAAAACAGGAAGTTGTTATCCCTCTATACAGACAGTTGGTGAGACCACATCTGGAGTACTGTGTCCAGATCTGGAGACCCCATCTCCGCAAGGACATAGACAGGATAGAGGCAGTCCAGAGGAGGGCAACTAAAATGGTACAGGGTCTGCAAAAGAAGCCGTATGAGGAGAGACTAAAGGAGCTTAATATGTATACCCTTGAGGAAAGAAGGGAGAGGGGGGACATGATAGAAACTTTTAAGTACCTCAGTGGAATCAACAAAGTTCAAGAGGGTAGCATATTTCAGAAAAAGAGACATGCAAGAACAAGGGGACACAATTTAAAGATAGAGGGGGGGTGGTTCAGGGGCAATGTGAGGAAGTATTATTTCACATAGAGGGTTGTGGATGCGTGGAACAGCCTTCCTGAGGAGGTTGTGGGGTCTAAAACTGTGGGAGAATTCAAGAATGCATGGGACAGACATAAGACAATTCGTGTGGGGGGGGTAGGAAGAAATAGGCTGTTGGTTAACTAGGATCTGCGGCCTATTCTGTAGGTAGGGAAATGGGCAGACTAGATGGGCCAAGCGGTCCTTATCTGCTGTCAAAGTCTATGTTTCTATGTTACACCTGTGACCTCTGTTCTCAAACTGGATGGTTGAATCTTGCCAATCGAATAAAACACCAAACTTGTATTACTACTAAGAAAATCTTGCTCGGCCTTGCCCCCCCAGAGTCTGTGCCCTCATACAACCGAGAATCCACACCCACCATACCAGAGGATCGAAACTTCAGCTTCTGCAAATCCCGCATTGCCACACAACACAAGGCCAAAGATCCTTTGCTTACCAAGCCGCTAGTTGGTACAATGGACTTCCCAGCAACATCTCATCCTCACTGTCGCTCAGCACTTTTAAGACTCTGCTCCAACTAACACTCACTGCCTCCAACCTCTGTGACTGTTGTGGCTAAACATGTCTTTTGGTTCCATAGCTGAAGATGCCCTTTTGGATCCACATCTACTCCTGCACTTTGCCAGCACCCCCCCCTCCTATCTTCACCTCCCTTGCTGGCCCATAACAAATGCCACCCGGCTGCACTACCTCTATTCTTACCCACCTTCCACCTCTCCTCTCTCTGTTCCCCCCACCTACCTCCTCCTTTTCTCCCATCCACTTAGTCTCCCTGATTTCACCCTCCTCCTTCCCTTCCCCAAAGTTTCACCTTATTGTTCTTTTTTCCTCTACAAGAGTATGTTTTTTTTTTTTTTTATTTTAGAAACTGTTATCTTTGCTTATGTTTGTCTCAATTGTACCAATGACGTGGAACCTTTGTAAAAGAGCCTTGGCTCAAAGGTATATGTAATCCTAGAGCAAATAAAAAAAACCAAAAACTGTTAAGGGGCTGGGTTGGGGCATAGCATGCAGTATCCTTCTCCTCCCATAAGCGAGGGGTAGCTATATTATTGCATAAGAATGTCCCTTTTCACGTTAGGAGGGTGGTGAAGGACCTGAAAGCAGGTCGGTACATTTTTGTGACGGGGAACTGTATGGGGAAAACATTACATTTGGGTCTTTTTATGCCCCTGTGGTGTTTGATCCACTCTTCTATCAGGAAATGCTGGACCTTTCAATCAAGGAACAATTCCAGGGCCTGGTCATGGGGGGGGGGGGTTAAATTGTACCATGGACCCACAGTTGGATCACTCAGAGGGAAGGAAAGGGGAGGGCTAGGGGAGCAGTGAGACAATGGCAGGTGGGACTATGTGATCTAGATTTGGTAGACTGTTGGCATATGGCGAATCTGGGGACCAGGGAGTATGCATTCTATTCCAATCCCCATAAAACATGGTCCTGTATTGACTATATTTATTATACCCCTCATAGTTGGTTTCTGCAGCTGCAGAATATCTCACATAGCCCTATACAAATCTCAGACCATGCCATGGTCCATCTGGTCATTACAATGAATGAACTGAGGGAGGGGCCACCCCCCTGGAAGTTTCCCAGCTACTTTTTAGGGAATCAGGACTTTAAGACAGATCTGGTTGATCAATGGAAGTTTTACTTGGCCAACAACCAGGGTACGGCCCCTCCCAAATATGTCACATGGGACATAGAAAAGGCTTACATGAGAGGAGCTATAATTAGTTTTGTAGCCAGACACAAAAAACAGCAGCAGGAGAAAAGGCTGACACTGGAAGGTTGATTAAAGGATCTAGAATGGAGGGTGGCAGGAGGAGAAACAGGAGCAGCGAAGACCCTTCTGGAGACTACCAGAGGAGCTGTGAATGCCTTCCTTAAGTAGAAGGCCCGGAAGCCCTGGATGTTTGCTAAAAAAACACCTGTTTGAGAGAGGAAATAAACCAGGGCCCTCGATGGTTAAACTGATGAAAGGGGGAAGGAAGCAGACAGTGATATCAGGTATTAAGGATGAAGGCAGGAGGATGATAGGGGATAAAATGGGATACAAGAGAGGTTCAGGCACTTTTACCGGCAGTTATACCTGGTAGAATGTGGTGGCACAATGGAAGTAGCTAGGGGGTTCTTGGACTGACTCAAATTGCCTAAACTATCAGAGGTACAGTAGGAGAAGCTAGACGCAGCAATATCCCTTGAGGTGAGAAAAGTGGTACAAGGGCTCCGTGTAGGCAAAGCCAGTGCTCCAGATGGTTTCCCTGTGGAATATCACAGGCATATAGTAGATCATGTATGTGACCCCCTGTGCGAGGTACTTCAGGAACTGGAGGGAAAGGAAGGAAGGCTCCCGATGACCTTTTTTGATGGAGTGATTTGTCTCATCCTAAAGCCTGGTGAGGCCCTGGGGAATGTGCGTTGTACTGACCCATATCTCTCCTGAATTTTGATCTGAAGATCCTAGCGAAGATCATGGTGAATAGATTGGACCAAGTGCTGCTGAGCCTTGTTCACCCAGACCAGACCGGGTTCATTATGGGGCACCTCTCTTATCATAATGTTCGTAGGTTGTTGAATGTGGTGTGGGGAGCATCCCGAGCTAGAGGAGACACCTGTGTATTATCTCTGGATGCTGAGAAGGCACGTGATTGTATTGAATGGGAATACCTATTTGAGGTTTTAACCTGGTTTGGTCTGAGTGGGAGGTTTGTAGGGGTGGTTAGGGCAATGTAAAGCTCCCCTACAGCACAAGTGCTGACCAATGGGTCCCTTTCTGATAAATTCCCTATATTCTGAGGAACTAGGCAGGGGTGCCCTCTCTCCCCCCCCCGCTGTTTGCACTGGCGCCGCTGGCTGTGGCCATCAGGCAAGATCAGGAAATAGTGGGTGTAAGGGGTTCGTCGGGACAGATGCATAAAGTCACACTTTATGCAGATGACATGCTGTTGTTTATTTGGGAGCCATAGAAGTCAATGCCCCTCCTGCTGAGGACCATAGCTACCTATGCCAGTTTTTCAGGGTATAAGATAAATCTTGGGAAATCAGAAATCATGCACTTGCAGGGCGATGAAAGTTTGGTGAGGGGGGGACCCTAGGGATTGAAAGAAGTGACTAGGTCATTCACGTACTTCGGAATCAAGGTGGGTAAAAGCTTGGGATCCTTATATAAGCTTAACTATACCCCACTCCTTAAAACGGTGGAGGCAGACCTGCACAGGTGATGATACTTACCCATTTCTTGGCTAGGCAGGATTAATTTAATTAAAATGACTATCCTTCTGTGGGTATTGCGCATCATGCAGATGGTACATGTAGGACTGTCACGAGGGGCTATTAAGAAACTGGAAGCAGCTTTCTTGGCCTTTATTTGGCAGGGAAGGAGGCCTTCAGTGCCTAAAGACGGGCATTGAGGAAGGGGGTTTGGGCTTTCCTGACCTGTGAAACTACCACATGGCGATTCAGCATCGCTATATACAGGACTGGGTAAACCAACCTGTGGAGGCGAGTTGGGTGGACTTGAAAGAGGAAGAGTGCCCTGGCAGACTATCAGCCTACCTGGTCAAGCAGGGTCGCAGGGCTTACATGAGCATTAAGAGAGTTAATCCCTCGGTGGTGGCGGTGCTTGAGAGCTGGGCACACATTAAGCATACCAGGGGGGCAGGAGACATTACTGCTCTCAGTGGCCAAAAATCCCTTTTTTTGCCAGCTTGGAGGATCCTGGGTTCTGGGAATGGGAGCAGAAGGGCATAAAAAGTATAGGGGACCTGTTCATTAGGGAGGGAATTTGCTCTTTTGAAACCTTGCAGGGCAGCATAGGCATAAACAGGACCCACCTTTTTAGATATTTACAGCTCAAGGCTTATGTCTGGAATTTAGAAAGAACCCAGACTGACACTTCTCCAGAGGGACAGGTGGAACATTGAATTTATAGTGCTAGATGGGATACGAGGGGTCTCATTCGTAAGGCAGCGCAGATGGGAAGATAATTTTCCCTGACCTCACAGGGAAAACAAAAATATTATGGGAACAAGATCTGGGCTTCCAGATAGGGGAGGATAACTGAAGGTTACTACTGACACTGCATATGGGGATCCTCATCTGCAACAGGTTTAAGGAATCTTTTTTTTAAGTTTGTACATCACCTGTACTGTCCCCCTCAAATTGTACATAAATGTCACCCAGCAGTGTCCCTGATCTGTGGAAGATATAGCGTGGATGTGGGTACTTACTATCACTGCTTCTGGTCCTGTCTGGTATTATAGTTGTTCTGGAAAGAGATACTGGAGGAGGTAGGAAGGATGATGGGAAGGCAATTATTGGTGGTTCCTCTCCTGGGGTTGTTTGGAGTTGAGGACCTTGGAGGAGATGATTGGGCCCCCCTTCCCCGGTGGGCTAAGATGCTCCTGGTTCTGGCCCGGCACTGCATTCAGAATACTTGGGTGTCTAATGCAAATCCAACAGTAAACCAGTAGCAGGCATCGTCCACTCAGATGTTGGCATTAGAAAAGTTATCACTTAAGGTGAGGGGTCAGGGGGGAAGTTTCTTTCAGACATGGGACCCTTTCCTGGTAACACTGCCACTGGCAGAAGTGCAGATCCTGCATGAAGGGTTGGAGGCAGGATAAATAGACTGAAGAGGACCTCCCCACATTCAATATGGTAGGTAGGCTATGGGTGGTTGGGAAAAGAGACTCTGTTCTTGGGGATGTCATCTTTTCTGTCACCATTACCAAGGATCAGATATAGCGTAAACTACTATGGAAAGACCCCAGGTATTACTCTATCATCAAGTCTGTGAGTAATGAAATATGGAATATTTAATGTACACATTTGATTATTTGAACTTTTGATTTACTGGTTTATTTACTTTTTTTTTTATTTGGTTTGTTGGTTATGAAATTGTGTAATTTTTAATGATAGGATGAACTCGATTGTGAAACCAGTCATGTTTCTCTCCTTTTAAGGATTGAAATGTTAAAATATGTATGGCAGTTGTGGCCACCTGAAAGTATATGATGTATTTGAAAAAAATAATTCTAATAGCAAGATTATACAAAAAAAAAATCTCCCTGTCATTCACAGACTGATGGCCTGGTGGAATGGTTTACTAAAACCCTTAAACAAATGTTGAAGAAGTATGTGCAGGAGGAAAGCTGAGATTGGGACAAGTATCTACCCTAACTTCTGTTTGTTTACAGGGAGGTGCCTCAAGCCACCACAGGGTTTTCATCTTTCTTGCTGTTGTATGGGAGGAATCCCAGGACCCCCCTGGATGTAGTAAAGGAACATCGGGAAGAAGGAAGAAGGAAGAAATGTGGGTCAAACTAATATTGTTGATTACATGACAAATTTGTGACAATGACTGAATAAGTATGTGGAACTGGCCCATCGAAATGTGTCCCAGAGGCAGAGAACAGAAAGAAACACATGATCTGGGACTTAAAGGTAAATCTTTCCAACCTGGGGACAAGGTATTATTGTTGTTGCCGTCCTCTGAAAATAAGCTTGTCATGAAATGGCAGCGCCCCTGTAACATCCTTCATCAGACAGGAGTAGTCAACTATGAACTGGAGATGCCAGGACGTAAGCCCCATAAAAAAATTGTACCATGCCCATCTCTTACATAAATGGTACAAGAAACTTACCTTTATGCCCACCACGTTTGTGCACCCAGAGCAGGCTGACACTGAGTTGTAAATTGCTTATAGAAGACTAGAACAAGAAAATGAAATGGTTGTGGTCCAAGTTAATCCAGAGCTAAACGCAGGTCAGAAGAAGGAGGTACAACAGCTATTACATCAGTTCAGGAACAACTTTTACCAACACTCAAGGGAGAGCCAAAGGAGTAGTACATACTATCCAAGTAAATCAAGAGAAATCTATACACCATAAACCCTATAGGTTGCCCGAAAAGGTCAGACTGGAGGTTATCGAAGAGGTCCACAAAATGGAACAGTTTGGAATTATTGTTCCCTCTCGTAGTGCCTGTTCCTCACTTGTGGTGGTGGTGGTAGATAAAAAGGAGGGAGATATCCCGCTCTGTCTGGATTTTTAAAAAATTAATGCACTATTCATCTTGGATGGTTACCCCATGCCCACATTGGTGACCTCTTAGACAAAATAGGGAATGCACAGTACATTAGCACCTTAGATCTTACTAAGGGATATTGGCAGATCCCTTTGGCACTGCACATAGAAACATAAAAACATAGACTTAGACGGCAGATAAGGACTGCTTGGCCCACCTTGTCTGCCCATTTCCCTACCTATTGGATAAGCTGCAGATCCTAGTTAACCAACAGCCTACTGGCAGGACCACTGGCAAAGAGGCAGTGCGTCCATCTGACGCAGACAACCCAGGTTCGGAACCAGACTTGGGAAGTTGGAGGGTCAGCCAGGGGGAGAAGGATTGAGCATCCTAGGGACTGCTCTCCTTCTCTGGGGTGGAGGGGATAGTGTGTCTGGCACGTTATGGACCCCTGTCGGAGGCTGGGAGGGATCCATTCTGCTAGTCCCATAACCTGTGGGGGGCCGGGCAGATGCGGGTCATCATTGCACATCCCCGCTCCCAGGTACAGCCGCACACAATATCCCGGGCCCTGAGGGTGAATCCCTGTTCTGTCGCCGCTCCCACTGGCAACAATGTCCGCCGGGTGGTGTCCTGCTCCCATGGCCCCACCCTGGGGAGTACACCAGGGCACGTTACCATGGAAAGGGGCCGGCATGGGGTGGCGACAAGCGGACAGGGGGCTGAGCTCCCTTTGGGGAGTGGAGGTTGCTGGGGACAAAAAACAAATAGCCTACTTCCTCCTACTGTCTCACTAGAATTTCCTTATGTCTGTCCCATGCAATCTTGAATTCCCCCACTGTTTGTGACCCTACGACCTCCTCAGGAAGGTGTTCCATGCGTCTACCACCCTCTCTGTGAAAAAATACTTCCTCACATTGCCCCTGAGCTATCCCCCCTCTATCTTCACACTGTACCCCCTTGTTCTTGCATATCTCTTTTTCTGAAAGGTGCTACCCTCTTGGACTTTTGGGAGTCCCTTGAAGTACTTGAAAGTTTCTATCCTTCCCCCTCCTTCTCAAGGGTATACATACTAAACTCTTTTAGTGTCTCTTCGTATGGCTTCTGGTGCAGACTCTGCGCCATTTTAGTTGCCCTCCTCTGGACTGCCTCCATCTTGTCTATGTCCTTGCAGAGATGAGGTCTCCAGAACTGCACACAGTACTCCAGATGGGGTCTCACCAACTGTACAGAGGGATAACAACTTCCTGTTTTCTGCTGGTGATTCCTCTCCCTACGCATCCCTGTATCCCCCCAGCCCTCCTTACTGCTTCTCATATTGCCTGCCTACCTTTAGGTCATCAGATATGACTATCCCCATTTCCCTTTCCATTTCTGTTGTTGTTAGTATGCCCCCCCACCCCACTGTATACTCTTCCCCTGGGTTTTGTTTCCCAAGTTCATTACTTTGCACTTCTTTGCATTGAATCCAAGCTGCCATACTTTTGACCATTCCTCCAGCCATGCCAAGCCCCTTCTCATCCTTTCCACCCCTCCTTGTGTATCAACCATGTTGCAGATCTTTGTGTCATCTGCAAAGAGGCATACTTTTCCTTCCAGACCCTCTGCAATGTCACCTATAAAGACGTTAAAGAGGACCATTCCCAGTACTGAACCCTGCAGTACTCCGCTAATAACTGCCTTTCTTTGGAGTGGACTCCGTTTACTATTACCTTCTGCATCCTGTTATCCAGCCAATTTTGTACCCAGACTACCACCCTTGGACCCACTCCCAGGCTGGCTAACTTGTTTATAAATCTTTTGTGCGGGACTGTGTCAAATGCCTTGCTAAAGTCTAGGTAGGCCATGTCCACATCCCCTCCCTGGTCTACTACTTTGGTCACCCAGTCAAAGAAATCTATTAGATTCATTTGACATGACCTTCCTGCTGTGAATCCATGCTGCCTTGAATCTTGTGTCCTGCTGGCCTCTAGGTACTCAACAATTATTTCTTTCAGAAGTGATTCCATCATTTTCCCTACCACTGAGGTCAAACTAACAGGTCTGCAGTTTCCTGCCTCTGCCTTGCTCCCACTTTTGTGAAGGGGAATCACATCTTCCCTCTTCAAGTCCTCAGGTACCACACCATCCTCCCATGATTTGTTAAAAAGGGTAGTCAGTGGTGTCACTAGTTCTCCCCCTTAGTTCTTTTAGAATTCTGGGGTGAATCCTGTCAGGCCCCATTGCTCTGTCCACCTTCAGTTTTAAGAGTTCTTTCAGGACCCTTTCTTCCGTGAATGGACTGTTATCGACCCCCAATCCAGAGCGTTTCTGTTGTTTGGTTTAAGTACCTCCCCCTCCTCTTTTTTTTGTGAATCCTGAACAGAAGTATTTGTTCAGTGTCCCTGCTTTTTCACTGACACCCTCTGTCCACCCCCTCCTCTTTATTAAGCCTCACTATCCCTTCTTTGGCCTTTCTTTGCTCCCTAACATACCTATAAAAGGTGTTATCCCCCTTCTTAACTGAGCTGGTTATCTTTTCCTCGGTTTGGGTCTTTGCTATTCTGACTGCCTTCCCCGCTTCCTTCTGCTTTAACTGATACAGTTCTCTTTCTTGCACCTTCTGTGTTTTCTTATACTTCCTGAATGCTGTTTTTCAAACAACTTGAAGTCTTGCTATATTCTGACAAGTGCAGTTAGCCCCAGCCTTTAAATTGCCCAGAGAACAAAGGGTTAACCTTTCTATGCACAGCATAGAATGCTGAGCTCAAGCTTGGCTGATGTCTCTGTCTGTTTTCCTTTGAACGCTAACCGTCAGATTCTTTACTCCGCGCCACTGAACAGTCGCTCCGGAGATTTCTCCTGCAGCTCGGTTCGAAAGGCTGTCGTTTTTTCGTCGGTTTATAACCGAAAAAAGTTTCCCGCATAACTCAGTTCAGTCTCTGTCTGTGGTATCATGAGTACTAGATAGGTTTAGTACTGTGTTTCTGTGTGGAACTTGTAAAAAGTGTGGATCGGTGCAGCCGAACCGATCATTTAATTCTTGTGTAAATTTTAGTGTGTGGTTACCTGTTCTTATCGGTTCTAAAAAAACATGTTTTGAAATGTTTTTTTTCCAAGACCCGTGACACGGTTAGGAACCGATAAGGGAGTCTTGCCTGGCGGTTGCCGAAAAAAGGGTAAGTTTGGCTAGGTTGGCCATGTCTAAGAAACCCCAAGAAAAAAACTAGGCCCACTGGGTTTCAACACTGCAGTGAGTGTGGGGAGGTCTTTGCTAAGGCCGATCCCCACACCACCTGAGTTTATTGTCTGGGGTTTGACCACTTTGATTTATACTGCCAAATTTACAAAAATTTTCCCAAATCTACCCTAGAAAAGAGATTAGGCAGACTGAGGGAAAAGGAGGCCAAGAAGTCCGCTGACCCAGATGGCCAGCCCAGTTCAGTTCCGACCGAACCAGAAGGAGTGCCTTTTGACCAGGGCGATACTTCTTTGGTCAAAAGGAGAGCCGATCCCGAGGGGTCGGTTCCGACAAAAAGAAAGTGTAAATAAAAATCATCCGGTTCGGATCCAGAAGGTCATGTTCCGACCGCCGAAGAAATAGCCAGAGCGATTTGGATTGTGGAAACGCTTCGCCCGCTTCTGACTGATCCGGCACCTATTGGCAGGGGCTCGGTTCGGTCAGTTCCCCCGGTTCACGATTATACTTTGGAGGAAGGGGAGTTTAATGATGATGATGATGGTGATGGTGAAAGTCTAGATGTGCCTGTGGAACCGGACATCTCCCCAGACAGACCTTCAGGTGTATCCCCTCCTAGGCTTTCTGAGTCCCCTTCCCACTTTATGTTCTACAGAAAGGTGACGGAGACCCTCCAACTTCCTATGGAAGAGGCAATGGAGGATCAGGAGGAGCCTGATTATGTAGAAATGATGGACATCCCAGAGTCCAGAAGACTGTCTGTTCCCCTCCACAAATCTTTTAGGAAACAGACACAAAAAATTCTGAAGTCTCCCAATTCTATACCTCCTGTGGACAGAAGAATGGACAAGAGGTATATACTCTCAGGCTCAGAAAGAGTTTTTATACCGTCAATGCAGTCATGTTGGGGTTGTGCAGGCTGCTGCCAGTGATAAGGCAAGCATTCTCTTGCCTTCACACACCCCAGACAAAGACTCTAGGAAGGTGCCATGGCAAAAAAGCTGTACATGGCATCTTCCCTGGGACTCAGACAGGCGAATTACATGGCCTATACAGCCAGGTACCAGAAGTCCAGGTGGGACACTGTACTGGCACTGGCTAAACAGGCCTCCCCCCAGCTAGCCAAGGAGCTGGAGGCAGTGGCTGCAGATGGGATTGAGGTATCTAAAGTTCAGTTTCATGCTGCTGTAGACTCTAATGATGTGTCAAGAGTCCTGGCTACATCTGTGGCTCTTCGGAGAATGGCTTGGCTCAGATGTACTAGCCTCTCACAGGATACCCAGGCTAAAGCCATGGATTTTCCTGAAGTGGGTAATTCTCTGTTTGGGGAGCAGACAGAGAATTACATGAAGAAAATGGATGAGTTCAGAACCACATACAGGAGTGCTCAGGCCAAGGAGAGGCAGGCAACTCCTCAAAGGCTGCAGTCTAGGGGCAGGCCTTTTTACCAAGCATAGGCCTCTTCTTCCTTTTCACAGATGGGGTTCTTCAGAGAGAGAGGCAGAAGGGGGATGAGCAGGGCTGCATCCACCTCAGCCTAAAGCCCTGCCAAGCAGACACCCCATGGGCCTGCCCTGTCGACTCTCCTATCTCTAGGGGGCAGGCTGGTTTACTTTGTCCAGGACTGGATGTCTATTACATCAGACAAGTTGGTCCTGGAAGTGGTAAGTCAGGACTGGTTCTCAGCTTCAAGAAATTTCCAAAGATGAGAGCCAGATCTTTTCCACCTGCAAATCTCTCAGAAACCCTTGCCCTAGAGGCAGAGGTTTCTTCTCTTCTGGCCTTAAGAGCCATAGAGAGAGTACCAACCCCACACTGGGGCAAAGGGCTGTACTCCAGGTACTTTCTGACCCCAAAAAAGACAGGGGAGTGGTGACCCATCCTAGACCTAAGCTATCTAAACAAACATCTTTTAAAACCAAAGTTCAAGATGCTAACTCTGGGAATAATCCTCCCCTCCCCTCTCTAAGGCCAGGAGACTGGTTAGCCTCCCTGGACCTCAAAGATGCCTACTTTCACATTCCCATCAGGTGCTCCCACAGAAAGTACCTCAGGTTCGAGATGCCCCTCAGGCCACTACTGTGTTCAGAGCAATGCCCTTGGCCTAACCTCAGCCCCAAGGGTTTTCACAAAGTGCCTAGCAGTAGTAGATGCCTTTCTAAGAAGGCAAAAGATTTCCATTTTTCCATATCTGGATGATTGGCTAATAGTGGGCCAGTCTCCAGACCAAGTCAAGTCTCACCTGCAAGAGACCCAGGAAGTGCTCACTTCTCTAGGATTTCTTCTCAACCTTCCCAAGTCAGTTCTCTAACCAGTCCAGCTTCTTAACTTTATAGGGGAAGAACTGGACACAGTCAGAGCAAGAGCCTTTCTCCCTCTAGAAAGGGCAAGGGTTCTTATGGAACTAGCCTCTTCCTTCAGCCTTCGGGTATCTTGACCAGCAAGGTATTTCCTCTAGCTCTTGGGCCACATGGCAGCTTCAACAGCAGTGGTCCAAGGGGCAAGATTCCAGATGAGGGATATTCAGTTCCATCTGAGAGCTTTTTGGTCTCAGAGGAGATTCCTTACCAAACTGATCCCAGTGATTTTGACCTTGATCCAAGCCCCCAATGGTGGCAGGATCAAGACAATTTAGACAAGGTGGTCCTTTGCCACTCAGCCTTGTTCAGTGGTCCTTACCACGGATGTTTCTCTTCTGGGCTGGGAGCCCATCTAGGGCCCTCACTGCCCAGGGGCTGTGGTCCCCCCAGGAATCCCTTCTCTATATCAATCTCATAGAGCTCAGGGCCGTTTTTCTGGCCCTGAAAGCTTTCTCTCAATCAGTACAGAACAAGGTGGTTCAGGTCAGAATGGACAACACCACCACCATGTGGTACATCAACAAGCAGGGAGGCACTCGATCCACGGCCTTGTACATAGAAGCCATGAAATTGTGGTCCCTGGCTTATTCCCAGCAAACCTCTCTGGCAGCAGTTCACCTTCCAGGGAAGGACAATGTGTTGGCAGATGCACTGAGCAGGATCTCTCAGGGCCATCATGAATGGTCCCTGGACCCTCAAGTGTTGAAAGTGATTTTTTTAAGATGGGGCACTCCAGAGATAGATCTCTTTGCAGCCCCAATCACCAACTCCCTCTCTTTTGTTGCAGACCTCCAGTCTTGGGCTCAGTCCCCCTGGATGCCCTGATTTTGAATTGGGAAGGGAAGTTTCTGTACGCCTTACCTCCCTTCCCACTCCTGTTCAAAGTCTGAGTCAAAACAAGGTCTCAACCTAGCAAAGTGATTCTGATTGCTCCAGACAGCCCTGGTACCCCCTGTTGCTGTCCCTGGCAGTCCATCTTCCCCTGTCTCTTCCCAGGAATTACAACCTGTTAACATCCTCTTAGGGGAGAATTTGGTACCCCAATCTCCAGTCTCTCAATCTCAAGGCATGGCTCTTGAAGAGTTAGAGTTTGCAGATCTGCATCTTTCCCAAGGGTTCTGGATATTCTCAAAGCTTCTAAGGCCTCCACCAGAAAGACTTATAACCCAAAATGGAAGAGATTCAGCATTTGTGTTTTAAGAAGCATATTTCTCCAGATTCTGCTGGCTTGCCTACTGTTCTGGATTATATGGTTCATCTTAATGGCTGTGGCCTCAGACCAGCTACTCTTAAGGTACACTTTATCAGCTGTTTCTATGCTTCTGTCTGTAAGTCTTCTCACTATCTTCTCACCCTGTGTTCTGTAATTTTTAAAGGATTGCTTCACACCAATCCTCCTTTAGAGACCCTGCCTGGATTTGAATGTTTGATCTGTCAACTTATGCAACCCTTTTGAGCCTGTCCTCAGCAGAGCTTAAGTCTTGACTTGGAAAACTGTGTTCTGGTAGCCATCACCTCTGTCAGGCGACAGTGAATTGCAAGCCCTGTCAGTGGAACCTGATTTTATCTCATTTCACAGGGATAAAGTGGTCCTAGAACCAATAGAAGGTTCTGCCCAAAGTGGTTTCAGACTTCCATTTAAACCAGTCTATGTCTCTTCCTGTTTTCTTCACTGATCATTCTTCCTCAGGAGAGAGGAGGCTACACAGTTTAGATGTTAAAAGAGCCCTTAGTTACTACATAGAATGTACCAAGGGTCACAGGTTTGACTCCCTCCAGTTGTTCCTCACTTATGGAGAAGTAGGAAAGGGCAAACCTGCAACCAAGAGATCTATTGCCAGGTGGATCATGTCTTGTATACAATTCTGCTATGAAAAACTGGGAAAAACTCAACCCTCAGGCCTGAGGGCTCATTCCACAAGAGGTACAGCTGCTTCCCTGGCTGCTGCCAGGATATCCCTCTCTAGAAATTTGTCAAGCAGCCACCTGAAAACAGTCTGATACCTTTACCAAGCATTACCTCTGGATATCCAGGCTAGAGTGATGCTCGGCCTGGCACAGCAGTACTAGAGCTTATTCCCAAAGTAGGTTCTGTTCTCTCCATGGAAGTAATGGTAGTTCAGACTATGTCAGAACACAAGATCAAGTTTTTGAAGAAAAATTACTCACCTTAGTAATTATGTTTCTTCTATTGGAGTTTGCTGTATTCTGACCTCCCTGCCTCCTCTCAGAACCTGGTTTTGTAAGTGGGTGGATAGGTGGTGTTGCACCTCAGGGGTGCTCTTTTTTTACACCCTCTTTTGTGTGGGTGTTTAGTTTGTTATATTTCTATTTGGTTTGGGTTTTGAGTTTTGGGTTTCCTGACCTGAGTCTTCTTTTGGTAGTCCAAAACTTTCTGTTGCCAGTTGGCTATTAAAAATTTTGTTTCACAGGTTCCATATAGAATACTATTTGAGTGTCGCTCGTAAAAATCTGATGGTTAGCGAGACATCAACCAAGCTCGAGCTCAGCATTCTATGCTCTGCATAGAAAGGTAACCCTTTGTTCTCTGGGGCAGTTTAAAGGCTGGGGCTCATATTATTATTGTTTATTGTTCTAGGAATTACTACCTTTGAGCCAGAGGCTCTTTTACAAAGGTTCCACGTCAATTAGGTACAGTACAAAAGGTTACATAGATAACACAACAATTTGATGTTGTGTCAAGAGCAAGAAAACATATACAAATACACATCAAATCATTTGTGCAAAAGGACATGAAATATCAATACTCATTATTATTACAAGAAAGAGGTCATGCCGGATTAGGAGAAACAAATAGGGAAAAGTCCAGAACAGAGAGGGTAAGTGAAAGGTGGGGAGGAGACAATAGCAGAGTAGTGTTGGTTTCTCAAACATGTTCCTTTGTCAAATAACGACAGGGTGGGTAGTGAGAAAATAGGAGGTTTAATCAGGGCAGTCACAGGAGCTGGAGGTGGCAGAGAGAGAAAGCCTTGATTTGAAAATACCTAGAGAGGTGGAGGCAGCAATATGAGTGCTGAGGGCATTTACCAGCTGGGGCACGATAGGCAAATGATCTTTGTCCTGAGAAGTCCGGCATCGGGGGACTTGAGAGGTTGGTGTAATTCTGATTTTCTGGTAAAACGGGTGCTAGCGCCGGGCATAACAGGTCTTGGATACGGGTGAGTGAGGCCCAGAGTGGATTTTTTTCCCATCAGGCAGGTAAGGTACTTTATCCGTCTGAGAGTTGCAACTAACCCGAGTCAGCATAGAGTTCATATGTGGGGTACGTTGGTGTGCACCAGTGAGCAACCTACAGGCCTTATTTAGGGATGTTGTAATGCGATTAAGTCTGTAGTAGTGGCAGATCTGACATATTCTAAGCTATAATCAACGATCTGAGATGATAGGGATTGGATGGCAATCCTCAGTGCAGAAGGGTAAGAAGCTGTTGTTCTGATACAGAATCCTAATTTGTCGATTAATAGTTTTTGCTGTACTATCAATGTGAGTTGCAAGGTTAGGCCTTGATCAAAGTTGATTCCAAGATATTTGAAAATTGGCACTTGTTCAACGGTATTTCCTAGGTATGTATTAATCGGTGAGTGGACTTGTCGCTTGTTTTATGGGTTAGAGAAGAGCATGGATTTAGTTTTTTTTGTGGTTTAGGACCAGCTTATGTTCAATGAACCACATCTCAACTTTGGAAAAGCAAGCTGAAGGTTGAGGCTTCAGAGGTTCGATCTTTGTGAGTGGCAAGAATCACAGCATCGCCGGGTATAGAGGATTATTTGTTCAGGGCAGGATTTGGGAGGGAGTTTAGAAAAGGTTGAAAAGGAGGGGCCCAGGATGGATCTCTGGGGAACTCCTGAGCGAACCGGTTTTGAGTCTGAGAGAACCCAGCTACTTTTACAGATTGAGAGCGCTGAGCAAGGTAATTTTACCCAGTCACTGGTGACCTCATGGTGAGCTTCCTAGGGATAGTAGCTGTTTGATAAGTAGGGCCATGGTGAAATGTATCAAATGCCTTGGTTGATCAATGTAGACTGCTCCAGTTAGGTTTCCTTTGTCCATGGCATTGTGGATTGCTCCTGAGAATTCAAGTAGGGCAGTCGGCGTGCTGTGCCCTTTCCAAATCCATGCTGTTGAGTGCATAGGATGTTGTGCTTTTCCAGGTAGTCTGAAAGTTGGTCTGCCAACAAGCGCTCAAGGGCCTTAGAGAGATGTGGTAGCATTGATATCGGGGCGATAGTTACCAGGCAGTGACTTATCACCACTTTTGTGAACCGGAGTGACAACTGCAGCTTTCCATTTCCTAGGGAATTGGCTGTAGCAGAGGAGAGATTGAAAATTTTGTGAGGGGAGCAGTACTTCCTCCAGAGTGAGGGACAGAAGTTTAAGGTCAATAGTGTCGCTGCTTGCTCGGGACTTAGAAATGGCCTTCTTTACATATTTATAGACTTCTATGTGCCTTTACTAGTTTGAAATGGAAGGGTGGTTTGGTTGAGAGGCAGCAGTAGAAGTAGAAATTGGAGGGTCAGCATCAGTGAAGAAATCAGATGAGAGGACACCACTAAGGTCCGTGAAGGTATCATTTAGGGTGTTTGTAATGATTTCTGGGTCTAATGTAGTGGTTCCATCCACATTCATTATTGTAGGAGAGGATTTGGACTGCTGACCCATGATATTCTTTATGTTGTCCCAGAAGGATTTCCCTTCGCCCCAGGAGTTGGAGAGGGCATTCTTGAAGTAGGAGCTCTTCATCAAGCGGATCTGTTTAGTACAGTGGTTACGAGCCTGTTTATACTTTTGAATGTCCGACAGAGTGCCAGTAGCTCTTGCAGTGGCCCAGAGGTGATCCCTACTTTTGAGTTGTGCCAATAGCTTCGCGTGAGCTAGATTTGTGGAGTGCTTTGATTTTGCGCTTTTTACTGGTGCATAGGTGTTACAGGCAGTGTTGAAAGTAGAAATAAAGTAATAAAGGGCTAGGTCAACATCTTGAGTTTTGTAAATCAAGGACCAGTCTATCTGCCTAAGACAGGTCTTGAGATGAATAAGGTTGCCATAAGGTAGGACTCAGCTATAGACGGTTTTTGGAGGTGGCTTACGAAACTTATTTGTCCAGGTACATATTATTGGAGAGTGATCACTGAGCGAGTCAGGGAGAACACTTACATTGGTTATACGGGTAGGGTGGCTGGTAAGGATCCAGTCAATGAGGGTGCTGGTCCCTGATTTGTAGTTTTTCCTGGTAGGGGAGTTTACCACTTGTGTTAAATTTGCTGCTAGGATAGCATCTTTGTTTGACCCTGCATCAGGGCTAACTGCACTTGTTAGAATACAGCAAGACTCCAATAGAAGAAACATAATTACTAAGGTGAGTAATTTTTTCTTTTCTCCCTAACCTTCCCTGACACCTCTTTTGAGAACCATAGTGTTTTTTTCCTTTGTTTTATTTGCTTCACACAAAGGCTTGTTGCCTCTGTGATGGCAGTTTTGATTTTCTCCATTGATCTTCCACCCCTCCTTCTTGCCCGTTTACTAATGCTTTCCTGAGGCATGCTCCCATTTTGCCAAAGTCAGCCCTTCCAAAGTCCAGTACCCTCGCCTTTGTATGGCTTGACTCTACCGTCTGTATTTATTGCAAACCACAGTTTGGTGGTCGTTTGTTCCCAGATGGCTACCCACTTCTAAATCCAAGATCTTCTCTCCGTCCCAGTTTGAGAGTACTAGGTCTAAGACTGCTCCCTCCCAAGTGGGTTCCAATACTAGCTGCCTGAGGCATGCCCCCTGTAGGGCATTGAAAATGACCCTGCTCTTGGATGTGGCTGTAGCAAAGGTACTCCACTTAACATCTGGCATATTCAGGTCCCCCATCAACAATATCTCCCCTTTTTCTGCCATTCTAAGGATACAGTCTATCATTTCCTCCCCGAGACAGGGGTCTGTATACAACCCCAGTGCGGACTGTGGTGCCATTTCCTGTCTCCAGGGTGACCCACAGTGCCTCCTCTCCTCCCTGTTTACTCTTTAGTTCCATTGCTTTGATCCCTTCCCTTATGTAGAGAGCTACTCCTTTACCCTCCCTGTCCCTCATGTAGATTGTGTACCCTGGTATGTTGACATCCCAGTCAAGAGCCGTGTTTACATGGCAGCATTTGCACCACAGCAACCCGAGCCCTTGGCCTGCTGCAGTGCAAATGCCGCCATGTGGACACTGACTGAATCATGGTTAGCCGCTCCCTGCACCGCTTGGCAGTCCCAGAAAGTCTGGGGATGCATTCAGGAGTGAGCGAGCGGTTTAAGTGGCCATGTGGACAGGCTACACTGCTCGCTCCCACTTGCAGGCACTTCCATCTGCCGAATGCCTCGACTCCTAGCCCCTCTCCAACGTGTCTTACATCAGTGCTGGGGGGGGGCTATGTAGATGTGTTAGCCAAGCATATTTTTGGGTCACAGCAGCTCTGCAATGCTCCAAACGAGTGAGATCAGCCATGTAAACATGGCTATGGTTCTCTGTGTACCATGTTTCTCACCCCAGGAATACTCCAATATTCCTCTTATGCAGTATGCCTTTAAGCCAGATCTGCCCGAAGATGGAACGTTACGCTAATGATGGAATCATTGGCTCATGCCACTATTTCAAATGCTGCCACCTATCAACTGTCTACATTCTAGCCATCACATTTCTCTCTCCGCCTGTCAAGACTAGATGCTCAGAGATCCTCTACTCATCATCGTGATGTGAAACTTTAAAAAATACATATAAGTATTATTTTATTTTTATTTGCTGCCCTTATTTTTTGTTTTTAGTAAAACTGTTAGCTCATTTTAGTTAAATTGTTGTTTATTTTCTTGGTTTCTCCCGGTTCGGTATAACTGGGGCTTTTTTAACCTTAGCAGAGTTTTTTCTCCCAAAAGTACTTTTATTTGTGGTAAAGTTGTTTAAAACATATTTTTTGTAACTGATAATACCAGTTACTGAACCACTAATCCCGATTCCTTCTCTCTCAGTTCCCAGTTCCAATCGGATCTTGAACCGACCACAACGGATAGATTGTATTAAAAAGTATAACTTTGACTGTGGTTGCGATTTTGTGGT
The DNA here is from genome assembly GCA_016271365.2 of Neoceratodus forsteri. NCBI lineage: Eukaryota > Metazoa > Chordata > Ceratodontiformes > Ceratodontidae > Neoceratodus > Neoceratodus forsteri. The sequence goes on from CM057454.1 coordinate 775,172,262, forward strand.
TTTTTTTTGTTAAAATGACTGAAAAACCTAAGAAAAGGACTGGTGAACCCCGTTTCAAAAATTGCTCAGAGTGTGGAGAAGTGTTTGCCAAGGCAGATAAACACACTTATTGTGTTATTTGCCTTGGCTATGATCATTTGAAGACAGATTGTGAAATCTGTAAGACCTTTCCTGAAAAAACGCATGAAAAATGTTTTGAAAGGCTTAAGAAGAAATTGCCTCTACCTAAGAGTCCCTCTGGCTCTGACCAGCCGATACCCTCAGTGGCTGTGGGTGAAACCACAGTTTCTACCCCGATACGGGTACAAAAAGGCCTGCTGAACTGGCCAGCTCTCTGGTTCCCATGAAAAAAACTAAGAAAACAAAGCACACTGAACCCCCTGCTGGTCAGCCTATGGGGATTTCTGCTGTGTCTGTAACCATGCCTACTCCTCTGGAAATTGCACAGGCATTCAAGGTTTTACAAGCCTTGCAGGGTCTGCTGCCTGCTGAACAGCAGTCTATAGTTCAGACCCCTACTGAGTCTACCTAGTCCTCTCTGCATGAGGCAAGGGAAGATTATAGGGAATATAAAGAGGCGGATGAAGGTGAGCCTACAAAACCTGAAGTCTCTCTCCTGAGCAGGAGTTTGGCTTTCCTCCCAGATCAAACGATTACTCATCTCACTTTTCCTTTGTCAGAAAAATAGTAGATGCACTGGATATCTCCACCATTGTGGTACTAGAGGATGAGGAAGAGGCAGAGTACTTAGAAATGGTGTTAACACCCACAAAAAAGTTATTGCTCCCAATAAACAAGTTTTTTTTAAAAGGGATGCAATAAAGCTCCTCCAAACACCTGAGTCTGTCCCAGCTTTGGATAAAAAACTGGACAAAAAGTACCAGCTTGACAGGGAAGGGGACACATTTTTATTTTCCCACCCTGACCACCAGGGGTGGTACAAGCTGCAGCCTGTGACAAGGCAGAAGTACCTCTTGCTTCTCACCTTCGAGAGAAGGATTCGAGAAAAATAGACAGTATGGCCAAAAAGGGCTGTTTATCAGCTTTGTTGGCCATAAGACAAACTCATTTCCAGGCCTATGCAGCCCAGTACCAAAAATCCCTCTGGCAGTCTGTCATGGCTATGGCAGACAAGGCTCCTTCAAATCTTTCAGCAGACCTTACTGAAACTCCCAGATTTGGCTTGGAAGCTGCCAAATATCAGTTTCAGATGGCAGCAGACACCAATGACGCTGCTGCTAGGTGGACAGCACATACAATTGCACAGAGGAGGTTTGTCTGGTTAACAGCCACAAACCTTACTGAAGACACTCAAAACAAGGCTCTGGATTTCCTAGTGGAGGATAACTCTCTCTTCAGAACTCATACAGAAGCCTACATGAAAAAAGTGGATGAGTACAAGACCACTTATAAAGTAACTCTGCCAAAAAGAAGACTCCTCTGTCCACCTGACCATATGGAAGGGGAGGCAGGGGCAGACAGTTCCATTCCAGGCCTTTTTATCAGGCCATGGCCGTCCCTCAAGTACAACAGTACCCTCAGCAAGGGTGCTTTAGGGGCTGAAGGGGTTCCGGATGTGGTTCCCAGTCTAAGCCCCAAGCAAAGCAGGACCCCTGACTTGTCCTACAAGGCTGCCTCCCCACTTCCAGTAGGGGGCAGGCTGACTATTTCCAGGCTTGGAAACAGATAACCACAGACAAGTGGGTCCTGGAAGTAGTGAGTCAGAGATTGTACCTAAGCTTCAAATTCCTTCCCTTCCTAAGAACCACAGTGTTCAAACCAGTTTCCCATGTGGAAAGAAAGCTGCTGGAAAAGGAATTTCAAAACATATTGCTGTCAAAAGCAGTGGAATCTGTGCCTCCACAGCAAAAGGGAAAGGGGTTTTATTCAAGATACTTCCTCACAACAAAGAAGAATGGGGAGTGGCGGCCTATCCTACACATAAGGGTGGTAAACAGGTACTTAATAAAGCCAGGATTCAAAATGGTAACCTTGTCACTGATTCTGCCAGCTCTCCAAAAAGGAGATTGGCTGGCATCCCGGGACCTAAAAGATGCTTATTTCCACATCTCCATAAGGGAGTCTCACAGAAAGTATCTCAGGTTCAGACTCCCATCAGGTCATTACCAGTTTTCAGCCCTGCCATTTGGTCTCACTTCAGCTCCAAAAGTGTTCACAAAGTGCCTGGCAGTGGTTGTGGCACACCTGCGAAGGCAAGGTGTTACAGTGTTCCCCTAGCTGGATGACTGGTTGTGGGAAAATCACCACAGCAGGTAGAGGAATATCTGCAGCTCACCTGAGGACTCTTGGAGTCCCTGGGTTTCCTGATGAATCTCAAAAAGTCAGTCCTTCTTCTGGCACAAGTGCTGCCATTTATAGGAGCAAAATTAAATACCCAGGAGGGCAGGGCTCACCTACCTCTGGATAGGGTAAATAGCATTCTTCAGATGACAGGCTCTTTCAGCCTGAACAAACCAAAAACTGCAAGACAGTTTCTACAGTTGCTGGGCCACATGGCAGCAGCCACTGGCACAGTTCTAGGTTTCAGATGAAAGACATCCAATTCCACCCAAGAGCTCACTGGTGTCAAAGAAGGGATTCTCTCTCAAAGCTGGTCCCAGTAACAAAAATGTTACTCTTGTCCCTTCAGTGGTGGAAAGAGGAAGCAAACCTCAGAGAGGGGGTTCACTTTCAAAAGGAGCCTCCGTCAGTGATTCTCACAACGGATGCATCACTACTAGGGTGGGGTGCCCACCTAGGGGATAATACTACCCAGGGCACTTGGTCCAGTGCAGAGTCACTCCAGCACATAAACCTTCTGAAGCTCAGGGTGGAGTTCCTGGCAATCCAAGCCTTCACACCACTAGTTCAGGGAAAAGTGGTACAGGTCAGAACAGACAATACTGAGAGTCATGTGATGCAGGTTCCATGGTAGCTGCCTGATTGAACTGCTCCAGCCTCCTGCTCCATTACAAGCCTTTTTTAAACTGTTACGGAGGAGCAACATCGAGTGCTGACTCGGATTTGTCCACCTGAAAGCTGCTAGAACACCCTGCGTCGAAATTGGGGGCAGATGGAGGCAGAGATGAGAAAATCTCCACCAAAACACACCCCGCCGGTGTCCCCAGCTAAGGCCTTGCCAAAAAAAGCCAGGACCTTCGCATCCACAGGAGGCCTAGAAAGTGAAAGCTGCAACCCAGAGAGGGAGCCTCTGACACTGGCACAATTTCTGGCAGAATTTAAGCCTTTTCGGGCAGAATTATGTTCGGTAACAGAGGAGCTGAAGGCAGTGTCACAGGCTCTAGAAGATTTATCTCGCTGCACGGGAGATACGGAAGCCAAAGTAACCTCCCTTGAGAAACGCGTGGCAAAGCAAGAGCCGGAATTAGTGCAACTGAAGCAAAAAATCAGCAAAATGGAACTGAAAATCGAGGATCTGGAGGGACGGAGCAGGCGGAACAATATGATTATAATCGGTCTCCCCGAGAAAGAAGAGAGAACAGATGCAATCGAATTCATCCAAAAATTCCTCAGTCGGATTGCTGGCCCTACGCCCTTCGGCGAGAACTATACAATTGAGTGAGCTCACCGGGCGCTACGGGCAATGCCTCCTACTGGTTTCCCACCTCGTACATTGATATTTCGCTTTTTGAACTTTCAAGAGAGGCAGTTTGTCTTAGCGAAAATTAAAGAACTCAAAGAGGTGAGATGGGAAGGTGCCTTGCTGAGGATCACCCAGGATCTCCCGCTGTCAGTGCGCCAAAAAAGAGCAGATTATCACCACATCGAAACTAAACTAATAGCCGCTGGCATTCGTTTCAGAAGGGGGTACCCTGCGAGGTTACAGGTGGCTTTATCCGGCCAGGGGGCTGCAGGAAGCCCTCCCGGATCTGTTCAAGAAGAAGTGAACACAAGCATGTATAGCCCACAAATGGTTGCGATCCGGAGAGTAATGAAGAATTAAACCTAAGCGGACAAATGGGAAGAATGAAACAATCCAGGATCTCCCCATGATACGAAGAGCCGGGTGAACACAGGGAACCACTGACCTGTCTTGTTAAACATCCGGTGCCATATGACTGTTATTGCTGGGAGATGCTGCTCTCTCGAATGTAGCCTAAGTTATATATGTAGTATGGTTTTTATTTTATTATCCTGGAGAACTTGCAAGAAAGAGGAGTTTTGGACTTGAGATTCCAGAGAAAACCGGAGGGCAGAGGGCAGGCGGTGTCTGGTAAGGTTTTATAGCACTATACCTGGTTGCTCACTGGTCTCAGCACTCAAAGCGTTCGCAGCGATTGGCGTTTTTCACCACACATCAAGCTGCAATGCTGGCAAAATGCTTCTCTTGCTCTCAATGGCCCCGGATCCCGGGTCAGACCTTGGCGCCTCTCTGCTGGTGGCTCGCTTCAGAACTCTGGCTCGGCTCCTATTTCCTCGGGAGTCCGTGGGGGCTGCTCTAACTGCAATTCAGGTGCCCTGGGGAAAGACTGAGGGGATGTTTCCTGTGGTCCCCAGCACCATCGCTTGATTGCCGGGTGCCAGGATGGAGTGGGTACTACTTACAGAATTTTGCAACTTGTAGCATTTTGGAAACTCTGTTAAGTAGACTGCCAGAGCGTTCTGTCTATTAACCACAAGAGGGAGCTCCCGTATTACTTTGTCTTCTCGGAGCCTCTGACAACGGGAGCCTAAAGACTGGTTGATTCCACTCCCTTTCTACCAAGCAACTCTTACTTTTCACTGTTCCTTTTTTCTGTTTTTCCCGTTCTTTCTCAACAATGAGTACCCCCAAATAGTGGCTGGGGGAACAGTTGTGTTTAGAGGGAACAGACTACTGAGAGATTTACAAATAGAATGATGGTTATTTTCCCCTGACTGGTCTCATGCTTTTGGACTGGGGGGCTCGACCTTCTGGATTGTTTCTATAAGACTTTCTCATTTAAGGTGTGGGGGGAACGTGTAATGACCGGGGTGGCTTACATGTTTGAGAAATTTTGTTTGATGATTGGAGGTTTTGCTTCAGGGGTATTTGAAGCGCTAATAAAGGGAGTTTAAGACGGTGACTTCTCTCTTTGGGTTGTAGCGAAGAACCAATTTTCTTCAGTCCAGTGTTACCCGGGATGGTTACATAATTTAATAACTTCTTCTGACGGGTAGCAGAACTAAGCTCAGTTTGATGTGGGGGGAGTTACTTTGGGATGTTGGGGAGATTTGTTCCGGTTCACGCTGTAGTGTTAGGTTCTTGGGAGGAGTCAGTCAAGGGTATCGCAATATGACAGGCCTTCATCTGATATGAAGTCAGTCATATCGTCTCAGGGAGGGGGAGGCTGGAAGGAGATCGGGAGGATTGGAACTTGGGAATTCATGGGCCGAAAGGAGGTTTTGTTGGTGGGAGGGGAGGGGTGGAATCTCTGTTGGGTAATACCAAGGCTTAAGGTAACAGAAGCAGGGGGGGTTAAGGGATTTATAAGGGGAATTCCGGACTCAGAAAAGGGGATAGAGATGGGGGGGTAAAAGAGGGTTAAAGGGAAGTTGCAAGGATGGATCTGCTCATCAGGGAGTGCCAGGTGCGAAAGGGAGAACTATGGTGTGGTCCAGCATACGAGGATTCTATATGGAACACATGGACAATGGGTAGTATGCACGAATTTATCACGTGGACTATCAAAGGGGCTAGGAAGAAATTGAAGAGATATAAGGCACCGAGACATTTACAGATGCAAAGGGGCCAGATAATATGTTTGCAAGAAACACATTTATTGGAGAGGGAATCTAACATCCTGAGGCGTCAGTTTGTGGGACAGGTATACGCTGCCGGGGATAGTACCGCTAGTAGGGGAGTTGCTATTTTAATAACCAGGAATATTCCCTTTGTGTGTGAGGAGAAACTGGCAGATCCTGAGGGACGGTACATAATAGTAGTGGGTCGCATAAACCAAACAAGGATTGCGATAGGTAGTATATATGGCCCAAACGGGGACTCACCCAGTTTCTTTATGGAACTACTAAAGGTCCTGTCCCCCTTTTTTCACCTTCCTATAATGCTAGGTGGAGATTGGAACTTAGCATTTAATCAAGAATTGGACAGAGAGGGCAAACGAGGCAGGGGCCTCTCTCCGGCCCAGAGAGCCATCAGAGACCTATCGGATAATCTGGGTCTGTGTGACCCGTGGAAGATTTTATGCCCTTCCAAAAAGGAATACACGTTCCTATCGGAGGTTCATAAAACCAGGTCTCATACTGACTACTTTTTGATGAGCCAGTGCATGCTCCCTGGCCTGACAGATAGTAAGATCACTCCAGGGGTCATCTCGGATCACTCCATGGTCAGCTGTACCCTTAACCTTGTCCCTAACACCCCCAAGCAAACTATCTGGAAACTAAACAACCAACTTCTCCATACCGCTGAGATTAAAGATAGTATAAACCAGAGAATCGCACAATATGAGAATGAGAATCGCAACTCGACGGGTAGGGGTGATATAGAATGGAGTGCACTGAAATGTGTGTTAAGGGGGGAACTTATCAAGATTGCTGCAGTAAGAAAGAAAAAGAGAGAGAGTCGGGCCACACAATTGCTGACCCAGATCAGAGAAACAGAGAGTAACCTTTCAAAGAACACACCGGCTGGAACTAGGGAAAACTTAGTCAGACTCCGGCACCAATACGATGAGATTCTGAGAGAGAAAGCAGAATATGCCATTAATAAAACGAAAGCCTTATACTTAGATCAACGTGAGAAAGCAGGTCACCTTCTCGCTATGCAACTCAAAGCAACAGAAACATCCAGAATTATTCAAAGTATTTCCTCCCTCAAAGATGGGTCCATTAAAACCACCCCCCGTGAGATTGTAAAAGAATTTGAGGAGTACTACAGGGACTTATATAGCCCTATGCCCAACAGGCGAGGAGGTAAGGGCTTACCTTTCTACCTGTAAATTGCCCCAGATACCCGAAGACCAGAAGGGGATGCTCTCCTTCCCCATATCAGAGTCTGAAATCCTAAATGCAATCCAGACGCTCCCAGCAGACAAAGCCCTGGGACCGGACGGTTTCACTCCGTATTTTTACAAATGCTTTAGGAACCAGTTATGTCCAGGGTTAAATAGACTATTCCATAGTATCCTCACTTCTGAAACTGTCGACAATCACCTTTTTGAGTCCCTGATAGTGCTCATCCCCAAAGAAGGAAAAGAGCAAGACAAGGTCCCAAATTATAGGCCCATAGCATTAGTTAATTACGATGTTAAAATCCTAGCGAAAATATTAGCAGCTCGATTAGCTAAGGTCCTTCCTAGGTTAATCCACCAGGACCAGGTTGGGTTCATGAATGGTAGAATGGCATCAGACCATTTCCGTAAACTAGCCCACATCTTCTCATCATCCAAGGACAGTAAAATCCCATGCGGGCTGATGTCTGTCGATGCTGAGAAAGCATTTGACAGAGTGGACTGGAGATTTTTGTCTCTGACCATGGAGAAATTTGGCTTTCCACCCCTCTTCATTAATAGGGTGTTTGCTTTATATAGGTCCCCGTCTGCAAAAATATACTGCAATGGGGTATTTTCGGCAAACTTCCCTTTGTTGTCGGGTACCAAACAAGGTTGCCCTTTATCCCCCCTTTTAACTTATACTTAGAACCCCTTTTGTGTAAAATTAGGCGGGACCCTAGGATCATGGAGATAAAAATTGGATCGCAGGAGCTTAAGATCTCGGCATTCGTGGATGACATTTTACTGCACATTAGCCACCCCCGAAACTCAGTGCCGGTGGTACTCGAAGCCATTGCGAACTATGGTAAGCTATCCAATTACAAAATCAACATAGGGAAAACTCAGATATTCCCCCTTAATATGAAAGTTTACAAGTCGGATATTTTGAAATTGGGTATACAGTGGACCCCACTCACCCTGAAGTATCTTGGTATTGTTTTGGCAAGATCAGAGGCCAAAATAGTGAGACTTAACTTGGACGCCCTTAAGGTAAGCATAAAACAAGTCCTAGACAGATGGGGTAGACTTCCTCTCTCTCTCTGGGGAAGGATTAATATAATTAAGATGAATGTTCTGCCGAGGATTTTTTATCCCCTAAACATGCTCAATGTATGGTTACCTCTAAAATGGCATAAAGCACTACATTCAATTATCACGGAATTTATTTGGAGAAGAAAATCTCCCCGTAGAGCTTATCACAAACTTGCTGCCCCCAAGGAGAAAGCTGGATTAAGGCTACCACATTTTGAGTTATATTACTGGGCAAGTAGTCTCTGTAAATATTTACGATGGTTCCAGCCCCCCAGGGACTTGAAACTATTGCCATATGTACCTCCCTGGGCCAAATTGGAAACGGAGTTGATAAAGGGGGTTGGTGTAGACCCGAAAGCTCTTCTCCACTCCCCGATAAGAACTCTCCCCCCTAGACTAGCAGCCATCCCAATAAAAGATTCCTTACGCATGCATATTCAGTTATGTGCTTCCCTTCATTATTCCCTGTGTGCAGATATACACCAGCCAATATGTCACAACCCCAACCTGAGGATTGGGGGGAGAATGATAAGCGAATCCTGGCTTCCCTTCTTGAAAGGGTTAAAAATTGCGGATATTATGCATGGGGACAGGTGCCTCTCAGTTACAGAAATACTAGCAAAGTATAACATAGGCCCTAACCAGACTTTCAAAGTATACCAACTCAAACACTTGTTGAGAAGTTCAAGAATAAATTAAGTGAGAGGGAGATAAATGGGGAATGGTTCGAATCCCTGGCCCACAGGGTTTGGGAACCGCACGCGGTTTCCAAGGTCTATAAGGCGCTGTTTGACCTAGTCTATGCAGGCACCGATAATAAGCCTAAATTCTGGTTAGGTCGATTTGGGGACCAAGAGCGGAACTGGGACGTTATATGGCGACACATGTACCAGTATATCACCCAGGATAGATTATGCATCATGCAATACCATTTCTTAAACAATCTGTTTTGGACCCCTTCCAAAATGTATAAAATCGGACGTAGACCAGACCAGTCATGTTACCGGTGTCTTCAGGCTAATGGAGACTTATTTCACATCTGGGATTGCCCATTGATAAACGGGCTGTGGGACCAAATTAAACACAAGGCGGATCCTCTATTGGGCATCGAACATTACTTTACCTCAGAAATCTGCCTGATAGGTGACTATACTGGTATCACTGTAAAAGCCCGAAGATACTATATGGCCTTGATTTCATCATCCGTCAAGAAAATAGTGTTAAAACATTGGCTGGATAATACATCACCTAATTACGAGGAATGGTTACAAGAACTACTTTTCAATTTAAATATGGAAAAATTCGGAGCTATGAGACGGAGCACCCTCTCTAAGTTTGAGCGGGTATGGAGTCCCTTCCAAGCACTTTACTTCCTCTAGTCTTAGTTGTTCTGCAAGGCATGTTGACCTGGCATATACGCTGATGAGCAGATCTATCTTAACCCTTATAGTTTATGGGGCTGGGTGGGTGGTAGGAGAGGATAGGTACAGTAACTAAATAGAGGGGGTAAGTATGTTATTAAAAAAGATTTGCTTATTTTGTGGTCTTACATTATAAGTGGCATAATTCTGTCACAGGTTATCAGTTGTAAGATACTGTTCTCATTAATGTGCCAACAGCATTTCAATAAAGTTGAATTTAAAAAAAAAAAGAACAGACAATACCACCACTATGTATTACATAAACAAGCAGGATGAACAAGGTCGGATTCTCTCTGCACAAAAGCTATGCGATATTGGACTCTGGTCTACTCCATAGGAGCTTCTCTGCAGGCTATTCATCTGCCAGGCAAGGACAATACCCTAGCAGATGCCCTGAGCAGGATCAACCAGGCCCACCACGAATGGACCTTGAACAGACAGGTGGTGGAAGTAATTTTCAAAAGGTGGGGCACCCCAGAAATAGATTTCTTTGCATTCCATGAAAGTCACCACCTTCCACAGTATTTTTGCAGACCCCCAGCTTGGGGAACAGTCCCCATGGATGCTCTGGTTATGGATTGGTCAGGGAGGTATTTATATGCATTCCCTCTGGTATACAGGGTGCTATTCAAATAGATCCCAATCAGCCAAAATGATCTTGATAGCTCTAGATTGGGCCAGGCAGCCATGGTACTCTCTGCTGCTCTCTATGTCTGTGGCCGAACCAATACACCTTCCTCGGAGGCACAACTTGCTAACCTCCAACCAATGGAGGCTCCTGTACCTGAACCTTAAGTCTCTCAGATGCAAAGCATGACTCGAGGACCTAGAGTATGCAGGCCTGCAACTCTCTGAAAGTGTTCTGGATATTTTAAGGGGTACAGGAAACCTTCCACCAAGAAAACCTATGCTTCTAAATGGAAAAGGTTTTCTATTTGGTGCTCCACTAGGAATATGGTGCCAACTCAAGCAGGGGTTCCAGCTATGCTGGACTACCTTACTCATTTGCATTTATTGGGATTGCAGCCCACTACTTTACAAGCTCATTTAGCTTCAGTGTCTGCTTACACTTCAGCTGAGAAGAATGTCTCTATGGCATCTAATTCTGTCTTTAAAAGGTTCTTTAAAGATCTGGCCCACCTGCACCCCTCTAACAGGGAACCAGTGCAAGCCTGGGATCTAAATGTCTGTATTGCTAAGCTCATGGGTCCCCCTTTTAACCCATGTCCTCAGTTCCTTTGAAATAAGTCACGTGGAAAACAGTCTTCCTAGTGGCAATCACTTCTGCCAGAAGGATCAGTGAGCTCCAGGCTCTCTGCATCGAGCAGGACTACATTTCATTCCACAGAGACAAAGTTGTCCTGTGAACAGAAAATGTCTTCCAAAGGTGGTTTTGGACTTTCATTTGAACCAGTCCATCACCTTACCTGTTTTCTTTACTGAGCATTCAAGCTCTGGTGTGCAGACTGCGCACAGTCTTGCTGCCAAGAGAGCTCTTAGCTACACGACAGTCACCAAGGCCCATAGACAGGGCAGGAAGCAACTGTTCCTAACAGATGGGGATGTGGGAAAAGGAAATCCATCATCTAAGAGGTCCATTTCTCGCTGGATAGTTCAGTGTATTCAGTTTTGCTATTCAAAAGCTGGGAAGCAGGCACCAGCAGGACTGAGAGCCCATTCCAAAAGCGGTACACCTGCTACTATAGCAGCTTCCAGGGAGGTTCCTTTGGTGAACATCTGTAAAGCAGCTACCTGGAGAACGGTGCACACCCTTACGAAGTATTACAGCCTGGACACACAGGCTAGGAGTGACGCCAGGTTTGGCACAGATGTCCTGCAAAGTCTAGTTCCAAAGTAGGTTCTGAGCCCACCTCCAAAGGTACTGCTTCTTAGTCTGCATAGGAGTTAGGAAAATTGGAGTATTCTTGGGGTGAGAAGAAAACATTACTTCCCACAGTAATCTTGTTTTTTCCAGGGGATACTTCAATATTCATAACTCTCTCACCCTGCCTCCCCTACTAAAACCAGTGGCCTCTGCACCCCATGCTGTTATACCAGGGGTATGTGTGCCACACTCTGGCTTTTATATTGGAACTGTGTTCAATGGTTTTCCACCTCTTCAGGTGATTCTGACATTGGGGGATGTTGGCTAATGTTTTTCTTCTCCAGTTGGAGTTTTTTTCTCTGGGCGTTTTTGGTTATTATTATTATAGATAATTATTAAATTCCTGTCGGGCCCTGTCTTGTCAGGCAGCCATGCAATCTGAGGGTTAGAATGTAGGCAGCTGATAGGTGGCAGCATTTGAAAAAGTGGCATGAGTCAATGATGCCATCATTAGCATAACGTTCCATCGCTGGCTTAAAGGCATACTGCATAAGAGTTATGAATATTGGAGTATCCCCTGTAAGAAACAAGATTACTGTGGTAATTTTTTCTTCTGTGACTGACACAATAACCAGGTGTCCCTCTTCCATCAAGGCCACTGGTTCAGGGAGCTTGTTACCCAGACTACGAGCATTGGTACTCATCACCCTCCATTTTTTGATGGCCTTACCCCTTTTAGCCCCATCCCTGTCCTGCCTGCCTTTTCCTACATTTACCCATCCTGCTCCCTATTGACTTCTCTGCCATGTTTACCTCACTAACTACCCTGTTTTCTGGGGGAATGCTAGGATTTCCCTGCTCCTTTTCAGTGCCTCCCTCTTGGTTAATTTAAATGCTTGCTAAAGAGGCATTTAAACCTATCACCTAGGATCCTGGTTCCTCTCCCGGAGAGATGCAGACTGTGATAGTGAGATCCTGCCACTCGTGAGGACTGACCTTTTCTTAAATCTGTTGCAACAGTTCTTCTATTTCTTATCCTAATCTATGCTTTAAAATTTCTAGTCCGTAAGGTTGGCCACCTATGGGCGCCTTCCCTTTCTTGACTATGGTACAGTGTCCTCTTTATTTTTCCTTTTCCCTCCTAGGTCCTTATACAGGGAGATTATTGTGGTGACCTCCGAGCTGATGTAAAACAACATGCTGTCTTCCTTGTTGTTGAATATAGTACGTAATAGCACTATGTCATAAAATACCTTGATATACATACCTTATGTGTATGAAACCTGTACATGTTGAAAATACCGTGGCACTAGGTGTTTTTGATAAAAGTAAAAAGTTACTAGGGAATTGTATTATAAAAATTAAGTTACCAGGGTAGAGATAGCAGACCCCCCCCCACGCTGTGTTTTTTAAAATTCATGTAAATTACAGATTGTATGAGAGGCCCTTTGGCACCATGCATTCCTGCTTTAAGCTGAACCAGCCTAAAATGTCATGGTGTTTTGCATATACATCCAATATGCTTTGCATTATGGGGAAATGTGTGCTGTTTCTTTGAAACTTGGCTTTATTGCTAGTGCCCTTTGGAGTAAACCTTGCTTCAGCACTGAGGTTTTTTGTCTTTAGCTTGTTTTATGGGTTTTCTTTCTTGTGCTCTGCATCACCCAAAAGCAACACAGAGAATTAATTTTCACTAAAGAGATAGATCAGTTGGTCAGTAGGTGCTAAGTGCAGAGGAAGGACATGCACAGTCTGTTGCTGCAAACTGATGTATTGAAGAAGGGATATGCCATTGCTTAAGGTCATCCCCTGTGTTTTAAATAAACATCACACACAGATTGTGCGTCAAACCTAAAATTGTGTGTCTTGTCCACCTGTTATCCCACAACCCCTCCACACAGACCATCGCGCTAGTATATGCCTGCATCCCTCCAGGTGGATCCCAGTTCCCAATGAAGCCAAAACCCTGAGCTCCACACCAGTTTTTCAGCCATTCACTGAATCCCATGGCATGGAGTATCCTAGCCTCACCCATGCCATACACAGGCAACACATCCAAGAAGGTTACTGTGCCAGGTCATTTGTCCCTAGGTGGACAATGCCAGGAAATAACAGCTTTTAGTACACCAATAGGACTCTACCTAAATTTACCACCATGCCATTTGGCCTCCATGGTGCCCCTGTGACTCTTCAGCGCTATATAGGCCAACTACTTGGACCTCATACACAGTAGTGTGTCGCTTATTTGATTGATGTAGTTATCTATAGTGCAGATTGGAAAACACACTTAGAACACCTTAGGGCAGTGATACAATCCATCAAAGATGCAGGTCTGACTATAAACCCCACTAAATGTGCAGTGGTCTAAACTGAAACAAAGTATTTGGGATTTGTCATAGGTAAAGGTATGGTTTAAGCCGGATCTGGGTAAAGTGGAGGCTGTAATTAACAGTCCCATTCCCAGTACAAAGAAACATGTACGTTCCTTGGGTTGGCCAGTTACTATAAGAGGTTCATACCAAATTTTACCACCATAACCACACACACCCTTACTGACCTAAGAACAAATGCCCGAACAAAGTCCAATGGACCCTGCAGTGTGATGAGGCATTCAGTAACATTAAGGCTATTAAATGTTCCTCCCCAGTGCAGTGGCGGCTCTACACCTGGGGCCTGCCAGGGCATGTGCCCCGGTATAAAAATTATGTGCCCCAGTTGGTGCCCCGTATGCTGCAGAGCTTCCCCCATTGTAACAATATATCAGTGCCCTGGCTGCAATTTGCTGTGCCCCAGCTGTGCCCTGGTAACCATTTGTGGCTAGAGCCGCTACTGCCCCAGTGTTAGACCAGATTTTCAGACCCCTTTTGAGGTACACACTGATGCTTCAGACACAAGCATAGGGGCTGCTTATCACAACAGAGCAAGGGAGAAGAGAATCCTGTGAAATCCATCAGCAAAAAACTCCATGAGAAGGTGCAAAAATACTCCACAATAGAGAAGGAGTGCTTGTCCATGAGATGGGCCATTAAGGCCCTTAAGTATTATCTGTGGGGTACAGAATTTACCGTGCTTACTGACCATAATCTGTTGTGCTGGCTCCACCAGATGAAGGATTAAAAACTCAAGGACTATGCATTGGTATTTAGCACTACAGCCCTACCGATTTTATGTGAAACATAGGGCAGAATCCGAACACCAGAATGCTGACTTTTTGTCCCATTATGAGGCAAATGCTGATGATAAATGCATTGTACATGTGTGTATCTTGAATGAAAATAAATGTTTAGATGTGCAGATGAACGGTGATGTCTATACAGGTATTGCAAAACCTGTGTAGAAAGCCACAGGGAATTGAATGGTATCAGTTGATGTTAGCACATCAGCATTCAGATGCCATTTTGATTAGTAGGATCCCTGAGGCAGAGCTTCTAGTGTGGATGGGCGGAAGCTCCAACCCTTTCTGGGTTCTGGTGGGGTGACTGCCAACAGTAAGGACTGTTGCCCTCTTGTGCAGGGTGTGTGTGTGACAGGGTGAGCTCTGTCTGGGGTGACCAGGCCCCCCCCCCCATTCATTTCGCTCTTTGTTTCTGTGGGATGGCCGCTTGCGCTGGGAATGAAAATGAACTACATTTGCTGTATGCTTGTCTATTTTAGGGTGTTACATTTACCGATTTAATGGAAATAAAAAGATATGATGAGGTCCAAGGGTTGGCAGGAAAAGGGAGAAGAGTGTGTTCTCGTTTTCCCAGTCCCCTTGCAAACCCAGTGGAATCCTCATGGATTTACTATCTTATTAAAACTATCTTTTGCGATGAAACAAAATGGAAATATAAAACAAAGAAAGATTAGACTGTATCTGCTGAATAGTATTCCATGACCTGTGATAGGGCTGGTAGCCCACAGAATGAGTCTATTTATGGTATTTTCAAGTGGTGATGTCACAGACTGAGGGAGAGGCTTAGCCTCAGTGAGACTAATTTTATATTCAGACTGTGATGAATCCCCTTAACATAAAACCCCCTTAACCAAGAAAAGAGGAGTCTAGTCTAGACTAGAAAAATTAACATATATGTACATGTATGTGTTTACTGTTTGACGGGGAACTGAGAATAAGAGGTTTATACTGGTTTTAGCAAAAAGTGTGCATCATCTGATGGTGATATCAGCCATGAAAGATACAGTTTAAAAACCCACTACTTGGCAGAACAAAGACAGAGGAATCAGTTGAATACTGACTACCAAGTAAGGAGGACCTCAGGAATGCGTGCTTGTTTCCACACTGTTCTATTTGGAAAAGCTAAAGCGAAGCCTGAGGAATTTTGGAAATTAGAAAGTTTGCTGGATACTGGACATTGAGTAACTTTTTGCTTTCTGTATATTCATTCTTATCTTTTTATTTTCTGATTTGAGTAAAATAATGCACATTTGCGTTTTTTATGCACGACTTCTGCTTTGTTGCATCTGTTTTATCCCACACCTTCACAAGGAGAGGCATCCCCCCCACTTAACTGATTAGTCACAAACAATACGGTTGCTTCCAAATCAATGGTGGGAGAGGCTGTTTGGACCCAGGCGTCTCCATATGGACAGTAATAGGACCTCCCACACATGTACTTGTGTTTTTGATTGTGCCTGCTTATGCAGAATCTCCATGTCCCTCTTGAGGTTGCATTTCTCTATCATATTCTCTCACGTCTCCGTCTAGTACTAGTGCTCGTTTTCTGTCCGCTCACATCAGGATGCTGGTGTTCATTCTCTCATTCTTCTGCAACAGCTTGCCTTTTGCAGGTCTGCTTCAATGCATCTTATACAGCTCAGTGTTTGCCTTTGCCTTCCAAATGGTGTGCTCGTCTCATCATCTGGGTCTAGTCTGGTTGCTCAGATAGCCTGGTTCTAGTTTGCAGGTTGCACTCACGGCTTTGGCCAGCCTCCTCTGTGCCAAGGTCTCCTCATTCTCCAGGACATTTTTCTCAAAGGTCTCTATGAGGTCCGACTTTGTCTGCTCCTTACATATCATGCTGTATAACTGAACATGCCATACTAGCAATCCATTTCTCTGTGTGCTTAGGCAACAATTTACTATTTTCAGACGTTTGCTATGCTTAAGCAAAATACCACGAGAGGGTGTGGGTGATGGCAGGATTTACCCATGCCTGGTGTGGTTCAGGCACGAAGCCATCGTCCGAGTGAGTGAACCACACCAGAAGTGGGTAAATCCTGCCATCACCCACACCCTCAAGGGGCATATTGCGATTATACAATGGCCCCCTTTTTTTGATGGGGAAAAAAATAATAAAATAGTTTTGGGTCATTTTGATTTATTTTTATTGCATTTGTTAGTCTGCCAAAACAAACAGTCCTGGGTTGCTATGCCCTCTGATATGTGCTGTATATGCCTACTAATACAGTGGCCCCACATAGAGGCATGCTGTGATGTTTTTTGTGTTAGAGATGGCATCAGAGTTGTGGGTATTTTTTTTTTTTTTTTAACAGAAACAGACTGTCTGCTAAATATGTCTGTCAGTGTGTGGTGCAAGGGCTAACCGGGAGATGAGACAAACCATGTTTCCAGGTTTGTTTGCCGGTCGGAATTTTATAGGCTTTTCCATTTACCTTCCGGTTTTGTTCTTTTAATTATTAGTTATGAGGAAAAGAGAGAGGGTAGCAGCCAAGATATAAAGTGGGAAGAGAGGCGTGACCGAGAGCAAGCGGGAGCAGACCACAGAGAAAGCAAGCGGAGACCCAGAGGAAGCGGATTGGCGAGACAGCATGAGAAGCGAGGTGGGTGTAATGGTCTGTCATGGAAACGAGTCCTGGAAAACCGTGATGACCGAGGAGAGTTATACAGAGAGAAGGGGCTTTTCCCTTTTTGTTTTCGGGGGGGCTCAGAGTGATTCCGGTAGAGGGTCCTGATGTGGCAGAGTTGTAGCTGCCACTCGCTCTGTTGGTAGATGGCACGATTTACATGTTGTAAATCGTGCCAACCAGCCAATCAGGAGCAAGGATTTTGGTTACCCACTGTATAATTCCTTTTAACCGCTTGACGCCCATTTGGGAGGGAGCACATACAATCCTACCTGCTACCAACAGTTTGCTACAACATCAACCAATAGGCAATAATGTGTATATGTGGTTGTAAAACAAGACACTAACTTTGGGATTTTTGTCTCGCACTATGCATCCTTTTTTGAAGATCCTACACATCATTCTCTTCATCTTCTATCCTTCATTTTTCTCAAAATGCCTACTTTTTATGTACATGGCTGCTGCCTAAACTCGCAATATAGCTTAGAGTTTAGGGCAGCAAGCTAATGACCTTGGTACATTTGACAGACCTGGGTTGTATTACAACCTCCATTTACATGCTGGACTTTGTAGGCCAATGTCTATGTTAGTGCCCGAGGGCCATATCTCAATCTCAATCTCAGGGACATGGCTTAAAACGAAATCAAGTACAGAGTACCAGAATCAGGAACACATCTTAAAAATGTGTGTAGCCACTTGAGAAGCTAGTACAATAAGCCTTAAGGGGCTTGGTGTAAATTGCATTTCCTGAAGACCAGGTCTATAATTTTCCTATTTGACCTTATTCTATGCCAGCAATTCCCACCGCTATTCACGGAAACACGCATTTTAGGAGGGACAGTTGAGTGGTATGCTGAAGGTGTTGGTTGTTAAGTTTCCCTTCTATGCTGCTGTTGGGAAAATAAAAAAAAAAGGTAGCAGCCAGTATTGTAGCCTCCGAGTTCGTGCTATAAAATTAGGTTCTCCGACCACAGCAAAAGTGCCAGCTAAACAGACTGCTGCGCCAAAAACAAACACTGTGCCCTCGGCCTCGAACCGCAGTTCGGAAGGGATGGGGAGCAGAAGACAAAAGCCGCACTTTGACCGGAGAGAAGTGCTCCCTGACCCCATATAAACAGTTCGGCTGTTCGGGAGGGCAGGAAAGCGGTCTCTGACCATAAAGAATTGCTGAAAGTGCTCCCTGACCCCCGATGAGTTCGACGGGCCAGGACATCATTAAGCCAGCAATACTGTGTTTTTAGGAGAAAGACCAACTTATAAAATTCCAAAGCACAACAGCGGTAATATCGACAGTCCTTCGGCGGCTGCGCAGTTTGTCTACCACAACGCGACGGCGCACTTTACGTGCCTCCCAAGGAGGCGTTGCCTTTCTAGTTTTCTATTTAGTGGTCGCAGCCGTCTGTTGTGAACGTGTGGCAACAGGAGTCGAAAAGGTGCTGTTCATGTTTATTACATTGTCATTAATTTAAAGGTTCATGCATTGAACGCACTGCTGCGAGAGTCCTTGCAGTGGCTTGACAGAGTGCAAGTGTTGTACGGGCTGTGCTTGTGTTATTTGCTGCGTGCCAAATGTAAAAACACGCCGCTTGCTTTACTGGCTGATCTGCGCCTCCGTGATAGTGTAATGGTCGTGATCCCGACTGCCCAGTTTGCAAGGGGGCGTGCCACAGTCGTTTCGTTTAAAACAGAATCAGTCAAGAAGGAATTCTGTTGCTAGATTTTTTTTTTCATGTATTTATGCTATGCAGACATTCCTCTGCAAAGTTGGTGTTGGTGCTACCTGAAGGGCCAGCAAATGGAACCGATTATTACGTTGTGCTATTTTATGTTTGCATAAGTAAACAGTCAGCACTCCGGGCGAGTTGTGAGGCGCGAGGCCGCAGGCCGAGTGTCCTCACAGTGTCTGGGGTGTTGATTAACCGCACACCCTGCAGTGGGTTATTGTACTTGTAACATGGGTTGTGCTTAAAATAAGGAGAAAACTTAAAAGTGGGGTTCTCCCTGTTTAAAAGGCCAAATATATATATACTCTGTATCCTGCCACCCTGAAAAATAGTCACCAACATTTTATGGCATTCTGACTGCTGGAATGCCCATACATACGTCAGAAATATGGTACTGAAATTATTTCTGACATTTTTGGTGCATTATATGCTTTCTAAGAGAGTTGCTGTATCTTGAAACTGGGGAACATTCAGGCTGTCTCACTCTGTCATTATGGAACATCAAGGAGGAATCACACTGACAGTTCAGTGTACACAACACACATCTAGGAACTTAAAGCGAGGCACCGAATTACAAGTGCTGCACAACTTCTGCTATGAGACGGAGGCATTAATATGTGGTACACATAAATTAGGGTACAAATGCATGTACCGGAGCCCTGTGCTGTGTCTCTCACTGCTGTTGTGCTCGTTCCCCTACGGCTACCCATTTCTTCAGCAACCTCTGCCTCCCGGTGTGGCTCTCTCTTTGCGTTTGCAGCACAGGTTAATGTGGAGGGAGCGAGACAGACACAACAATTTCTAATACCCCAGTGTGCAGAGAAACAGCAATTTTCCACAGCGGTGGATTTTCAGTCTCTTCCCCAAGTACTGCCACTTGTTGAACTGCTGCACTGACTCCCTCTCTCCCGTCAAGGTACTGGAACACCCCGCACTCGAGGGAGAGATGGAGATCGAGAGACACAGACGAGACTGCAGAAACTTCTAATTAACTACTGTCTCGGCCTGTCTCTGTCTCTCATTAATTCTGATTGCTGCAGTTGGTGAGTGGCAGATGGGCACCGGATTGGTGAGCGGCAGATGGGCACTGGAGAGCCTCGGGGAGCTCTGGCACCAAGAGACAGGAAGCTGTTGCGTGTATTTCACAATTGAATGGATCTATGTGCTGGCTAACTGTCACACTCTCTGTCTAGCTTTACAACTGTGTCCCGCAACTGTACAGCTCCCCAGTGATCGGACGGGCGGTAGGGTGCAAAAGAACATACTGAAGTCAGGCACTCTTGCTTTACTGGTTCCTCAGGGCACAGAGGTCCGCGGAGCAGGTGGGTGGGTAGAACTCCATTGCTATTTTGGAGAACAGCAGCCGATGGGAATCTCTCGCTTCCCTACAATTACAAATAGCTGCCAGTCACATTCTAGAACTGAGGAACATAACTAGATCCGCTTTGCCCACTGATACTGCTGCCTGCCCATTCATAACAACTTTGGATATATTGGGGATTCATAAGTGGCCACGCAGAGACGATCAGCCGATGGGAGCTGACGCTTTTACTGAGTTTTAGCAACCCATGTTATAAATAATGTTGGAGATGGTCAGCCACACTGCGGGAAGCAAGATAATGACACCCGATATAGTTTGCTTTTTTTTTTTGAGAAATCGGTATTTTACTTGGTATTGCGTGGAGCCAAGTTGTCACTGTTACAGGGTGAGACTTGTGTTCCTTACTAAAAAGCTGACCTGTTTTAAGCTACTTATGTCCTGGAAGGAGTTGTATAATTGTTTTGTTAATTATAAGGTATAAAAAAAAATAATAATGAGTTTGAAATCTTTAGTTTTGACTGTGTGCTAACATTCTGAGTAATTTTTATTTCTGTCAAGTTTTTCACAGAAAGGGAACTTGCTCACAGTACAGATAACAGTTATAGACATATGTAGGAATACGGTGGTAACACATCATATATAGGAAGATACCGTCCGTGAGATAAAGAACCATTCCCCAAGGGCACCCGCCTTGTCCAGCTCAGCAGTGGAAGAGCAGGACTCCTCTACAACATTTAAACTGGTGTAGCAGGTGCTTCTCTTCGCGGAGGTGGGGTGGGAGTGTATCTTTGGGGACCAACTCATTATCTTATCCCTCTTCTTGATCTGTGTCAACCTTCCACTGTACAACTGAAACCCACTCTACTGTGGGACCCCAGTGTATGGCATGAAGTTGGGGTTATGCTGCATAATAGAGGAGCCAAGCAGTCCATCTTGAGGAGAAGATCTCTGCCTGATAATTCAGCCCAAATGTAATCCTCTCCATAGTATGTATATGATTCACTGTCTCTCACCATTGTGGCAGGGCTGGTGGCTGCACTGTCAGTTTCTTGTGGTGCATTTCTATGATGTCACCAGCATTATACCTGGGATGTATTTCAGGTGTCTTCCCTTAATAAATCTAGGGTATTGGTACAGGAGGTATAGTTCCAGGGTAAGAGTTACTGGAACATGGAGCACCTCAGAAATTGTTGCTTATAATTTTTGGAGAAAGTCTGCTAGAAGTTCAAGTTTATTACAGGAAATACTCCATTGAGCAAGCTCATTCAGAAGGAGATTCTGGTGTACAAAGACGGTAACGACAAGAACATATATAAACTTATACAACAGGTTTGTTAGAATAAAATACAGTAACATGATATAAACAAGGTGCAGGTAGACTAAGGTACAAACGTTTATACTAATGCTGGCTAATACAAAGTGAGACACTAACTATACAGTAAGTGCAGCGTACACAGATCTGGTCAACCACTTTTGGAGCAGAAGAAACAGAGATAGTGCCTAGAAAAGGTGCTGAGGGTGTTTTTTTTTTTTTTTTTTTTTATTTGGACGGGCATGACGAATTAATCCGTTAATGACTAAGGGTCAGTAGGGTGAAAGGGTAGTCAGGACAGGTGGGATGACAAAAGGTGCAGTGAGGAAGGGGGCAGCAAAGGTGGCTGGTGGGTAACAGGACTAGTGCGGCAGGGATAATAAGGTGGTGTGCGGAGTGGGTCGGCACTGGGGGGTAGTATGGGTGAGGGCGTGGCACCAGTCGATGGGGCAGGGGAAGCAAGGATGGTTGGGTAAGGGGACAGAGGGTAAAGGACAGGATAGGTGGTGGAAGATTGGGGGGGACGAGGGGGAGCATAGACTGGTAAGCTTTAGGGGCAGTGGCATATCACTTCGTAGGCTTTCCTGGTCAGTGTCTTACAGCAATTTAATGACACAAGTTCAGTTAGTATCAGAGTAGCTTGCAGCTGGTTCCAAGTTGATGGAATACAAAGCTAATAGCACCTCTGCCCTATTTAGTGCGTGTCTTTGGAACGTCTAAGAGTATAAGGTCGGCAAGCCCACATAATATGCATATGGGTCACTGTTGCTGCCCCACATTGTCTCCAGCATACGGCACTGCTTCCCGCCCCGTACCTGGTCATTATTACTGGCGTCTTAAAGAATAGATTAGTTGTTTCCAGGCAAATTCTCGCCAGACATTAGGATGAGGTTACCCTGCTGGCTTTGCTACGGCCCCTTTCCCAGTCTTTAGGTGCTGTTTTTCTTCCTATTTTCTCCACCCACTACACAAAGGGAGCAGAAGGAGTGTGTGTCTTGTATGGCCAGGAAGATGGTGGAGATTAGGTGTCTGGTGAGTGGTGTATGGATGTGTGCTGCAAAGGTTGTTATCGGTGTTGGGAGCTTGGATAGGTCGCAGCCTAAAGAGGGCTGTGAATATAGGTGGTACCACAGCTTGAAAGTATTGATAAAAATCTTAACTATCAAGTCCAAACAGAGCTTGGAGGTTGTAGAAGGGTTTAATCAGCTGACCCATGCAAAATTGCACCAAAAAGATCAGGTGGAGTCTTTGCCAGTGGCAAAATATGGGGTCTGTATGAGCCAGTATGAATTCCCTCTGTGAAGCTAGGGGACATATGTGGACCAGGGCAGAGGTTAATACCAGAGAGGATTCCAGCCATTTCCTAATTCTCCCCACACATTGAATCCAAGGGTTCTGGAGCTGTTGTGATATGGGGAGTCGTATCCATTTTCTGATTCATAAGGTCCTGCCAGCCAGTGCATACAGTGTCAAACACAGCATCTAACAAGCTTGCAAATGAGTCTCCTCTCTCAAGACATTATTGATCCATGGATCCTATAGCTAGGGTTTGGGTTACCTGACCAACTCATCCAGCAGTGTTTGGGGGGGGGGGTCTTCTTAGCCATGAAAGATTAGCCTTTCAGTTGTTTGGGGGGGGGTGCATGGGCATGACAGACTTGCTTAGAAGCATGTGGGGTAAGAGCTGTGACAGACAAACATGAGGCAGCTCTGACTGATTCCTAGCCACTGGCTATGACCAGTGGACTAATAAATCACAGCTGAAAGAAAGGAACGTTCACTGTGATTGACAAACTGAGTTGTGGGGTTCCTACTACTGGTTAACTTACTTGAATAATGTGGTCATCCTAAGGGTACTCTTCAGTATCAAAGATGCAAGTTTTGATTGTGGGTCCCCTGTGGCCCCGCCCCACTGTAGCCACACCTTAAGGCAATGTGTAAATCTCAAATAAAGCTTACATTAAGTAGTTATAGCAGCCATATCTGTGACAGCTTTTAACACAAAGTAATGTTCTCCGATGACTAGCTGTCCCATAATGGGGTGGAGAGGTCCTTCGGAAGGTGTTGTACAGTAACGTCCGCATGAATGATGTAAACGTTGATGCCCACTGTAAAGAAGCCTTTAAATATAACATGTACATATACTGCATTGATCCCCAAAATTTTTCCAATAAAGAATGTATTAACAGACTGAGTTGGGGGAGGGAGGCGGAAAGTACTGAGTGACTGGGGGATTGTTTTGCTAGTTTCACCTACTATAAAAAGTAATAGTCAGTGTGACAAATCTGCAGCTGAGCAGTGCCAGAAATGTTTGGTCCAGTTTACAGAATGGAACGTTTCTGTGTTTATAAACACTGAAAAGCCAAAGGGTCTCGGTGGGCATATGAACCTATCAACTGGGGGAAGGGGCTGCATCTCATTTATGACCAGGCGATCCTTGGAGAGGGGGCTGTGACAGAGTAACCTAGCAGACCTGGTGAGGAGGTCAGCCATGACTAATAAAATAGCTGCTGAGGTGGATGAGCTTGAGCCTATTGCGCCAGGAAACTAGCTTCTCGGATGGGTTGGTGGGGGGTGGGGGGGAGTCAGCTGTGACTGATTAACCTAGCTGCTGATATGCTTTTGGGGCGGACTGACGAACATGACTGCTGGATGGAGGTTGACTGTGACCTCAAGAAACTTAGTCATCAGGGTGGGATTGCCTTTGAACAGAGAACTGTAGGTGGTTCATGATACTATCCCGTCATTCAAAACCCGACACAGAATCCCGAAACGCAAAATCCTGACAATGGAGGTTTGCCCCCCGTTAGGTAATAGTAATTAAGGAGGGTGTGTGAGGTTGCCCCTGAAACAGGACAGACAGGCAAGATCCCACTGTCAGGATTTTCCGTTTCGGGATTCGGGTGTCTGGGTTCTGACTGACAGGATATCGTAGTATATCCGTGTAGGCACTAGGCTGGGGTTTGACTCTGACCAAGAAACCTAGTCTCTCGGGTAGGGCTTAACTGTGAACAGTGAACCCAGCTGCCAGGGTTGGGGGCTTGCTGTGACCAAGGAGAAATGCATAGTTGGGACTGTGCTCAGGTTATGCTCCTGGTAAGCATGCCATTTTGTTTGGGACTGTGACAAAGGACCCTAGCCACCAAGGTGGGGTTGACTGAAATGGTGAACCTACCTGCAAGAGTAGGGTCTGGTTGTGGCCCATGAACCTAGCTGTCGGGATGGGGGACTGGACATGGCCAACAATTGTAGCTCGTAGGGTGAGGATTGACTGTGACCAGCGAACCTAGCTGCTGGTGTGTGTGTGTGTGTGTGTGTGTGTGTGTGTGTGTGGTGGCTGTGAGGTGCTCCTCATGCATGATCAAACAAGCCATTTCAGAGTGCAGGGCTATGACAAATTAACCTACAAGGGTCAGCAATGACCAGAATTTGTCAGCAGGGAGTGGGGGTCGAACATGATGGACATAACAGTTGGATCGTCTGGTCGCTGCGGTGATAGACTGGGGAGGTTCTCATTTGTGACCAACAAGTCTTAGAGCTGGGAGAGCCTTGGTGACAGACAAACCTTGTAGCTTAGGTTTTGGGTTTATTCTTTGCTGTGATTAAACTTGCAGCACGGGAGACCTCATTTGGGTTGAATGCTGCTTTGAAATAGCTCTGGGGTGTGTGTCAAGAGCTGATCACTTTCTGAATGTCACAATAGTTTCTGTAGTATGTGTGCAACCAGCCCTACGTGTTATGGGATTTACAGGGATGGTTCTATGTAGTGTAGGGTGTCCAAGGCTGCTGCTGCATAGTGTAGAGTGTGCAAGGCTGCTCCTGCATAGTGTAGGCTGCACAAGGCTGCTCCTGTAAAGCGTAGGCTGCACAAGGCTGCTCCTGTGTAGCATAGCCTGCACAAGGCTGCGCCTGTATAGCGTAGGCTGCACAAGGCTGCGCCTCTATAGCGTAGGCTGCGCCTGTATAGCTTAGGCTGCAGAAGGCTACTCCTGTATAGTGTAGGCTGCACAAGGCTGCGCCTGTATAGCGTAGGCTGCGCAAGGCTGCGCCTGTATAGCGTAGGCTGCACAAGGCTGCGCCTGTATAGCGTAGGCTGCACAAGGCTGCGCCTGTATGGCGTAGGCTGCACCTACATAGTGTATGGTGCGCAAGGCTGTTTCTGCATAGTGTAGATTGGGCAAGGCTGCTCATGCACAGTGTAGAGTGTGTAAGGCTGCTTCTGTATAGTGTAGGGTGCGAAAGATTTCTCCTGCACAGTGTAGAGTAAGCAGGGCCGCTTCTACATAGTGTAGGCTGCACAGGGCTGCTACCGTGTAGTGTAGGGTGCACAAGACTGATTCTGCATAGCGTAGGTTATGCAAGGCTGCCCCAGGACAGTGTAGGGTGCACAAGGCTGCTTCTGTGTAGTGTAGGGTGCACAAAGCTGCTCCCATGTAGTGTAGGGTGTGCAAACCTGCTGCTGCTGCATAAGGCTGCTCCCGTGTAGTGTTGGGTGGGCAAGATTGTTTCTGCATAGTGTAGGGTACACAAGGCTGCTTCTATGTAGCGTAGGGTGCACAAGGGTGCTCCCGTGTAGTATAGAGTGTGCAGGGCTGCTGCTGGATATTGTAGGCTGCACAAGGCTGCACCTACGTAGTGTAGGCTGCATAGGACTGCCCAGCACAGTGTAGGGTGCGTAGGGCTGCTTCTGTGCAGTGTACACTGCACAAGGCTGCTCCCATGTAGTATAGGGTGCGCAAGGCTGCCCCTGCCCAGAGTAGGGTGCGCAAGGCTGCCCTTGCCCAGAGTAGGGTGCCCCTGCCCAGAGTAGGGTGCGCAAGGCTGCCCCTGCCCAGAGTAGGGTGCGCAAGGCTGCCCCTGCCCAGAGTAGGGTGCGCAAGGCTGTTCTTGCACAGTGTTGGCTGTGCAAAGCTGCTCCTGCTTAATGCAGGGTGTGGAAGGCTGTTCTGCACAGAATAGGATGTGCAAGGCTGGCCCTGCACAGTGCCTGGTGTGCAAGGCTGCCCCTGCACAGTGTAGGGCGCGCAAGACTGCTCCTGCATAATGAAGAGTGTGCAAGGCTACTCCTGTGTAATGAAGGGTGCACAAAGCTGCACCTGCGTAGTGTAGGGTGTGCAAGGCTGCCCCTGCACAGTGTTAGGTGCGCAAAACTGCTCATGCGTAGTGTACTGTGCACGAAGCAGCTCCTGCACAGTGTAGGGTGCACAAGAATTTTCCTGCATATTAAAGTGCATGCAAGGCTGCACCTGCACAGTGTTGGATGCGCAAGGCTGCTCCTGCACAGGGTAGGGGGTTCAAGGCTGTCCCTGCACAGTGTAGGCTGTGCAAGGCTGCTTCTGCATGGTATAGAGTGTGCAAAGCTGCTTCTGCATAGTATAGGGTGCGCAAGGCTGCTTCTGCATAGAATTGGGTGCACAAGCCAACTCCTGCACAGTATTGGGTGTGAAAGGCTGCTTCTACTAATGCAGGGTGCACAAAGCTGCTCCTGCATAGTGAAGTGTGCGCAAGGCTGTTTCTGCACAGTAAAGGGTGCGCAAGGCTGCTCCTGCGCAGTGTAGGGTGTGCAGTGTTGAGTGTGGAAGACTTTTTCTGCGTGGTAAAGGATGTGGAAGGCTGCCCTTGCACAGTGTTGGATGCGCAAAGTTGCTCCTGCACATTGTTGGGGATTCAAGGCTGTCCCTGAACAGTGTAGGGTGCGCAAGGCTGCTTCTGCATAGTATAGGGTGCACAAGGCTGGTCCTACATAGAATTGTGTGTGCAAGCCAGCTCCTGCATAGTATTTAGTGTGCAAGGCTGCTCCTGCTAGTGCAGGGTGCGCACACGTGCTACTGCTAATGCAGGGTGCGCAAGGCTTCTCCTGGTAGAGAAGGGTGCGCAAGGCTGCCCGAGCAGAGTGCAGGGTGCGCAAGGCTGCCCGAGCAGAGTGCAGGGTGCGCTAGGCTGCCCCTGCAGAGTGTAGGATGCGCAAGGCTGCTCATACGTAATGAAGGGTGCGCAAAGCTGCCCCTGCGTAATGAGGGGTGCACAAGGCTGCCTCTGTGTAATGAAGTGTAGGCTGGTACTGCGTGAGGAAGGGTGCTGGAGTGAGCCCTGAGGGCATAGCCTTGCGTGGGGTGTCTAGGTCTAGATTTGGGTGGGCTGTGGTGCCCGGGTCTAGCCCTAGGTGGGCAAGGGTGATCTGGGTGGGGAGGTGTGCCCTGCCCTCGCCCTGGGTAAGGAAGCAAGGGTTCCCGGGCCTGGCC
Source organism: Neoceratodus forsteri (assembly GCA_016271365.2). Lineage (NCBI taxonomy): Eukaryota > Metazoa > Chordata > Ceratodontiformes > Ceratodontidae > Neoceratodus > Neoceratodus forsteri. Next base: position 775,199,939 of record CM057454.1, read on the forward strand.
CTGGGTGGGGAAGTATGCTGCGGGCTGGGCCCTGGGTGGGGAGTGGTTCCCCTGGGTCTGGCTCTTGGTGGAGAGAGGGTCCCCCACGCCTGTTTCTAGTTGGGGAGAGGTTCCTCTGAGCCTGGCCCTGGGTGGGGAGAGGTTCCCTGAGTCTGGCCATTTGGTGGGGAATGTTGCCCAGTCTGCCCCAGGATGGGGAGGGGTGCCTGGGTCTGACCATGGCCCTAGGTATGGAAGGTTCCCAGGCCTGACCGTGGATGGGGAAGGGTGTTCTGGCCTGGCCTTGGGTGGGGAGGAGTTCCCCGGGCTTGGCCATAGGTAGGAAGAGGTTCCCGTAGTCCTGGACACTAGGTGGGGAGGGGTACTTTGGGCCTGGCTCTGGGTTGAGAGAGGTGCCTCGGTCCTTGGTTGGAAGGGTTGCCCAGGCCAGGCCTTGGCTGGGGAGGGATGTCCAGGTCAGGTGCTGGGTGGGGAGAGGTGCTTGTGGCTGGTCCTCAGTGCTATGGAGTGGGAGAGTCTAGCCCTGTATGGTGCCCCTACGCTTATTTGTTCCCATTTATATTAACCTGACCTTAGCTTGGTTTTTCTATATAGTGTTATTCTTATTCTTTGGCTACAACAATCTTTTTCCAGTTTTAGAAAGTACGTTCATTAGTTTAAACTGAAATGTCAGTTTTAGAATCTTTGGCTATATTTCACAGTTGCTTTTTGTGGAAAGCAGGTAATACTTTTCCCATGCAGCAACTCCCCACTGCCCAGCCCTGCAGCTTGATATAAACCACAAAGGGAGAATAACCTGGAAACAGTTCTGTGCAGAGGTTGTTTTATTTCGGGACTAGCGTGTCAAAAGTGGCAGTGAATATGAGAGCATACAGATTTTGAAAGCTGTTCTACTTAAGGTCTTGGAAGGGGGTTGGGCGGGGAGGTAGAGTGACCGTTGGTCTAACTCCCGTGTCTAAATGTTTTATTTTTTTTTTTAAATAGTTTGTAGGATTTTTTTTCTCGGATTTTGGTCCCATCCCCGTGTGCGCATGTGGAGGCATACACATACCGAGGTGCCCTCCCTCTACTTCGCCACCTGCCTACCTGCACTGCCGTTGGACCTCCACGTGGGTGTAGTGGAACTACAGTGGGCAACTGGTGTCCTCCCCAGGAGAGGAGAGCTGCCTTTTGGCTGCTCGATCCTGCTCCGTCCCTTCCTCCCCCCAGCTAGCACCCGACGACCCTGGCTTGTTCTTGAACCCGAGTCGCCGGTGTGATGTGAGGTAAGGTGTCCAGTGTCTCAGTGCCACCAGGCTAGTGTGTCTGAATGTTTCCTTTTTTTTTTTTTTTTTTTTTTATTATTATTATTTATTTTATGCTCCTACCTCCTTGGCTGGGGGTGGTCCTGTGGTTTCCCTTCAGCTCTGCGACCTCTAGTTCTCATCCGGCTGCAGCTCCCGTACTCGACCTCCTTCCCCCTACACACAACCCAGGTCTCGACCCAGCGGGTACTTATCCCACACACTGGGGACTTCCTGGTGAGCCGTGCTGGGAGGGAGTATCCCGGTGCATCTTGTGTGGTGACGGTAGGCCGAGGCCTCATGCGCACTGGAGGATTCTTTTTCCTCTTTTTCCTTCATCTGGCGAGGGCATGCAGTGATATCCAGGACATTGCAGCACGTGTTTCTGCATTCTGCATGTCCAGCGTCTGACCTTCTGTCCCCATGGACTAAGCTGCTGCATACTAGCCCCCAGTCACCACCAGAAGCCAGTTCTGCAGTGGCTCTTCTCCCCCGCCCTCCCCAGGAGAGGAGAGCAGTCCTCCAAACATTCAGTCCTCTCCTCCCTTGCCGACCCCCGGCAACCCAAGCTCGCTCCCGACCCTGGGTTGCCGGCATGGAGCGAGGTGTGGCGTCCATCGCCTCAACTCTCTGCACCACTGGGTGGGCACATGTCTTAATGTTTCTATAGCACAGCAGAAGACTGTAGGGTAGCTACTCCTAATACATCCAATACGACTTTCTTCGTGTGTCAGTCAGCAGTGGTCATCTGTTGCATTCTCTCTTTTCCAGTCATGTTTATCAAAACATTTCTTCTCATAGCTTATCATGAAAGTGGTGTAAGAGTAACCAGACGTCGAGGAGGGCATCAGATCAGGGAAGAGAGGTGAAACTTAAGGAAAGCATAGGAACGCTACGTGATTTGTTCAGGGTCACACAGTGAGTAAGTGACTTCAATGGAATTCAAACCTGTGTCCTTAGGTTCTCTGCTCTAACCGCTGGACTACATTCTCTTCCCCAAACACTATAATAATAGTATGCAAAAGTTTCTACTTTGTGATAAAAATGTTTCTTGATGAACTATGATTTCAGGCTGCTGCCCCTGCTCCCACCCAAAAACTAACTATGGTGCTGCAGGTCTCTGCTACCTGTACTAGACCATCCATAGTTCATTGTCCCTTTGTGGAGCTGATTTAACCATTCTGCATCTGAAGGGGTGATGTCTATAATATTTTGATTGTACTGTGGAAATATTTACACTGTGACATCCTTACATACTGCACGTGGTGTCTCATTTGTTTAGTGCTAATGAGCTGTCTCAGCACTTGGGTCAGTTGAGTGGCACCAGAGTAGTACATAGCAGTGCCACCTGGGGGACCAGGGTTTCAGGGCTGTGCCGGTGACTTTAAGGGCCCCCCTGCAAAATATTTTGTGGGGCCCTACCTCCCCACCAATGAGCATAAAGTAACCACTAGTGCATACAAAGTATGTATAGCATAGGTTTTTTTTATACCAGTTCTGTTGAGCATCCCAATTTCAAATGGATAAGCAACATTTAAAAAAATGTACAAAGAAAGTTACAAGTATGTCTGACAACAGAAGGTTTCCCTAGTGCTAACCTCTGAGGTAGCGAGTCCTCTGATAGTGTGGGACCTAATGCAGACGCATCTATTGCTCCTCCCTCATCACGGCCCTGTCGGGGTTGAGCTCAAAATTGCACTCTAAAGCAGTGGAACATATAAGGGGCATAAAGGAGTATTTTACTACCATTTTTGCATGATTTACTCCCACTTCTTGATGTAAGGAATTTGTTTCCCACTCTGCACATGTACAGTATATTGGTACATAGTTTCACAGTTGGCATCACCATACAATGCTACTTAGCTATGCATCCACACACAAACGGAGTGTAAGCAGTAGTGATGGGGACAGACCCAGCATCAGCTGTGCACTGTACAGAAGACTGTTTTAGGAGTGGCTCACTTGCTGGCAAGAAGGGCTGTTGCAATGTGGAAAAAAATTTGAAAACGGGGTCACAGCACTACATGGCAGTAAGTAGAGAAGTATGTCAAGACACCACAGCAGTATTAGACAAAGAGAGTCAGTGACTGAGTTTAAGTCTTGGTTTAGAAGTGTTGGGGGGGGGGTTAAAGACAAGTTAATGGATGGTATTACTATCATTTAGGTGCAGAAGATTTGATACTTTTTATTGGATCAACATAGATGTAACAAAAAGAACAAAGGCTTTAGCTTTCGGACCAACAAGTCCTTCCTCGGCAGGTTAATGACAGTGATTTAGAAGATCCCTTACTTTTAACACCCAGATCATGCAGAAAAAAAAAAACAGAAAAAATTCCCATTGGTTCAAAATACTCATTTAAAAAAATAACAGAAGAAAATGTCAGAGAAGTTGAATGGTACCAGTTCACCTTCAGCTGAAAGGGCCTAAAGGTCAGATACGCTTAGGGCATAACACCATGCAGGGAGTGCACTGCACATAAATTAAAATGGCTTCGAGATACTTTCAGAGTAAGATAACTACTCAAGCAGAGAGCTCCTAAACCCAATTATAAGTGTCACAGTATGTACAAGAATGCAGTTACAGAAAAACCAAACCCACCCAGATTAAAGACATGCTAAAACTGTAAATTAAAAACCAGCCCCACAAAATAAAACTACAAAAAGTATCTATATATGGCATACAAAGAGTAAACAGTAAAGTTTACCTAAAGTGAGCAATAGTTTCACACTATATGGAATATAAAACTTAGCTGGAACCATTACTCAAGTATCTCTCACACTAGTTGTTATTCCTCATAAACCTTAAGGCCTATAGTGTAGTAACAGGAGTATATAAATGACAGTATAGATTGGCAGTATAAGTGCCAAACAAAAAACTGCTCATCAAGCACCACCAAGAAATTAAGACCATGCAGCCTGATATGTACAGATTTCAATAAATTCTCAGTGTGTAATGTACAATTTGATGTAAAATCAGGCAGTTAGATGCACTTCAACATACCATACTTCCTAACAACCATGAAAAACATAACAGTGATTGAACAACACCACCACGCAGATGGGCACCTTTCAGTTGTTAATTTGTCCAACCACACACTGACTACTGGGGAATTAAATGTACTTTCAAAGGGCCTCACTTTCTGCCCAACAAAACCACTGGACAAAATACAGTTTTGTGGTGAACTGGAGGAATACTTCCATAGACTGAGACTTTAAGAATTCTTTCATGGCAAGGAAGAAATCACAGGTAGTGTAGACATCACAGTCAGTAGCAATTTAGTGGGTAAGAAAAAGAAATCTGAATTTAACCCCACACCCCGGGTGTAACAAAAAACTAGACAGTTACATTTATTGTTTCTGTCAGCAAGCTAGTGGTCAGATCTTTACTAGGCAAAAACAGGCCCATTATAATCTCTCTCCATTGGAATGTAGGGCTATACGAACACTGAAATCAAACCACAACATTGTCATCAAAAAAGCTAATAAAGGCTCTGCAGTGGTGTTATTAAACGGAGGCGACTGTATTAATGAAGCCAACAGACAGCTAACTGACCTTACCTACTACAGAGAACTGGAGAGTGACCCCACTACAAGATATAAAAAAGAACTACAGGACTTAATTAGAGCTTTTCCAAACCATGTCCAAAATAGACTAACTGACCTCATCCCTGCCGAACCCAAGCCCGGGACATTCTACATGCTGCCTAAAATACATAAACCTGGCAATCCGGGAAGACCCATAGTCTCTGGTAATGGTTCCCTGACTGAGAGGATCTCAGGGTTTGTAGAAACTATTCAAACAACATGAAGTCTTGCTGTATTATGACAATTGCAGTATGACCGCAGGTTAGAACTGCTCCGGAGGTGAAATAGTTAACTTTCCATGCAGGCATGGAATTTAGAGCGCAAGCTCGGTTGAAAACTCTGTCTGTTGTGCTTCAAACGTAAACTGTCAGATTCTTTACTCCGCCTCACTGAACAGTCGCTCCGGAGATTTCTCCTTCTGCTCGGTTCATTTTGTCGGTTTAAAAGTATTATTTTTCGGTTTTTAGCCAAAATTAAACCGCAACCGGTCGGTTCAAGCTCTGTCTGTGCGTAAGTAATAGATAGGTTTTACATTTAATTTTTTCTGTGTGGAACTTGTAATTCTTTATCGGTTCGGTTTGAACCGATCAGGTTGTATTTAAAATCTACTAGTCCTTTTTTAGAGTGTGGTTCCCGGTTCTTATCAGTTCTAAAAAAAACGGATTTCATTACGTTTTTTTCCACGACCCGTGACACGGTTGGGAACCGATAAGGGTGTCTTGCTTGGTGGATTGCCATAAACGGACAAGTTGGTTAGGCTGGCATTATGTCTGAGAAACCCAAAAGAAAAACCGCACCCACTGGGTTTCAACACTGTAGTGTTTGTGGGGAAGCTTTTACTAAGGCTGACCCACACACCACATGTGTCTATTGTCTGGGGTTTGACCACCTCAATTCAGACTGCCAGATTTGTCACAATTTCCCTGCTGCCACCATAGATAAGAGAGTTGGTAGGCTCAGGGAAAGGGAGGCCAAAAAGTCCGCTGACCCGGATGGCCAGCCCGGTTCGGTGCCAAACCGAACCGGAGGGAGTGCCCTCTGACCAGGGCGATACTTCCTCAGGCAAACGAAGAGCCGGTTCTGAGGAGCTGGTTCCAGCAAAAAGGACTAGAAAGTCAGCTAGTGTAGAGCCAAAAGTTCTCTCCCCAACTGCTGAGGAAATAGCTAAAGCAATTCAAATTGTCCAGTCTCTCTCTCCAGTTACGACCGAACCGACACCTTCAGGTAAGCGTTTGGTTCGGCCGGTTCCACCAGTTCAAGATTATACTTTTGAGGATTTTTATGAACCGGGGGAGGGGGAAGAGGAATATGAGGAGAGTGAATATGGTTTTGAAGATCTGGATGTGCCCATTGATCCGGACATCTCTCCAGATAGACCCTGGGGTTTCTCCTCCAAGGCTTTCTGAGTCCCCTTCTCATTTCATGTTTTATAAAAAAGTTGCTGAAACTCTCCAGCTCCCTGTTGAGGAAGCTGTTGATGACCAAGAGGAGCCAGACTATGTAGAAATGATGGATATTCCAGAGTCTAGGAGACTGTCTATTCCTTTGCATAAATCTTTTCGGAAACAGACAGTAAAAGTTTTAAAAAATTCTTCACACTATACCTCCTGTGGATAAAAGGATGGACAAGAGGTATACCTTATCAGGCTCCGACACTGATTTTCCTCACTCAACAATGCAGCCATGTGGGGGTAGTGCAGGTTACAGCCTGTGACAAGGCTAATATTCCCCTAGCTTCACACCCCCCCCCTGAGAAGGACTCCAGGAAGACTGATCTTTGGGACTCAGACAAGCAAATTATATGGCTTATGCTGCTAGGTACCAGAAATCCAGATGGGTTACTGTGCTGGCCCTAGCGAAACAAGTCCCTGACCAGCTTGCCAGGGAGCTGGAACAGGTGGCTATGGATGGTATTGAGGCATCCAAGGTGCAATTTCATGCTGCAGTGGACTCTAATGATGTTTCATCAAGAGTCATGGCTACATCTGTGGCACTTCGCAGGATGGCTTGGCTCAGATGTACTACCCTGTCTCAGGATACCCAGTCTAAGGCCATGGATTTTCCTTGTTAGGGAAATTCTCATTTGGGGAGCAAACAGAGAATTACATAAAGAAAATGGATGAATATAGGACCACCTATAGGAGTGCACAGGCCAAGGAAAGGCAGGCCACTCCTCAAAAGCAGCTTCCTAGAGGCAGGGGCAGGCCTTTTCATAGGCCTTTTTACCAAGCCCAAGCTTCCTCCTCCGCCTATGCTCAGAGGGGGTTCTTTAGAGGGAGAGGCAGACGGGGCACAAGCAGATCTGCTTCCACCCCTCAGCCCAAAGCCCCTGCCAAGCAGGCACCCTGATGGGATTGCCAGGGCCGATTCTCCTCTACCTGTAGGGGGCAGGCTGGCTTACTTTGTCCAGGACTGGAAGTCTTTAACATCAAACAAGTGGGTCCTGGAAGTAGTAGTCAGGACTGGTTCTCAGCTTAAAAATTTCCAAAGCTGAGAACCAGATCTTTCCACCTGCAACTCCATCAGAGGCACTTGCCCTAGAGGCAGAGGTCTCTACCTCCTGGCTGTCAGAGCTGTGGAAAGGGTTCCTCCCCACACCAGGGCAAAGTGTGTACTCCAGGTACTTCCTTACCCCCAAAAGACAGGAGAATGGCAGCCCATCCTGGATCTCAGATATTTAAACAAGCACCTTTTAAAGCCAAAGTTCAAAATGGTGACTCTGGGAATTATCCTACCTCTCTAAGGCCAGGGACTGGCTAGCTTCCCTGGACCTCAAGGATGCCTACTTCCATATTCCCATCAGAAGCTCCATCGAAAGTACCTCAGGTTCGAGCTGCCCTCAGGCCACTACCAGTTCAGAGCAATGCCCTTCGACCTCACTTCTGCCCCAAGGGTATTCACCAAATGTCTGGCTGTAGCAGTTGCCTACCTAAGAAGGCAAAGTTTGCCATCTTTCCTTACCTGGACGATTGGCTCATAGTAGGCCAGTCCTCAGACCAGGTCAATTTACACTCTTCAGATAACGTAGCAACTGCTTACCTTCTAGGTTTCCTTCTGAATCTCTCAAAGTCGGTTCTAGAGTCGGTCCAGCTTCTACCTTCATAGGCGCAGAACTGAACACACAGAGCCAGGGCCTTCCTCCCTTGGACAGGGCAACACCTTAGTCTCCCTGGCTCTCCTCATTTACCCTGCAGGTCTCCCGCCAGCAAGGCATTTTCTGCAGCTCCTAGGACACATGGCTGCTTCCACAGCAGTTGTGCAAGGCAAGATTTCAGATGAGGGACATCCAGTTCCATTTGAGAGCTTTTTGTCTCAAAGAAAGGATCCTCTTACCAAGCTGATCCCAGTAACTCGAACCCTGATCCAAGCCCTACTAGTGGTGGCAGGATCAGAGCAACCTGAGACAAGGGGTTCCTTTGTCACTCAGTCTCATTCTCTAATCCTTACTACAGATGCATCCCTCTTGGGCTGGGAGCCCACATGGGCGACCTCACCACCCAGGGTCTGTGGTCTCCCAGGAATCTCTCCTCCACATCAACCTGTTGGAGCTCAGAGCAGTTTTTCTAGCACTTCAAGTTTTTTCCAAATCTGTTCAGAACAAGAGTATTCAGGTCAGAACAGACAACACCACTACAATGTGGTACATCAACAAGCAAGGGGCACTCGGTCCACGGCCTTGTGTCACGAGCTGAGAAGTTGTGGTCTCTGGCTTACTCCCTGAACACCTCCCTTACGGCAGTTCACCTCCCAGGCAAGGACAATGTCCTGGCAGATGCTCTCAGCAGGATTTCCCAGAGCCACCACAATGGTCACTGGATCCCTGGTCTTGGGAGTAGTATTTGCCAGATGGGGCACCCATGATAGATCTTTTAGTAGCCCCAGACAATCACCAACTTCCTTATTTTTTGCTGCAGGCCCCAGTGTTGGGCTCACTCCCCTGGATGCCTTAGCCCTCAGTTGGGAGGAAGTTTCTATGCCTTTCCTCTCCTGTTCAAAGTGCTAGTCAAAATCAGATCCCAATCATGCAAAGTCATTCTGATAGTCTCGGATTGGGCCAGACAGCCCTGGTATCCACTCCTGCTGTCCTTAGCAGTCCATCTCCCTGTCCCTTCCCAGGAATCACAATCTGTTAACCTGTGCCCAGGGAAGGGTCTGGTACCTAATCTCAAATCTCTCAATCTCAAGGCTTGGTTCTTGAAGAGTTAGAGTTTGTTGATTTACACCTTTCCCAAGGTGTAATGGATATATTGAAGGCCGCAGGAAGCCTTCCACCAGGGCTACTTACAATTCCAAATGGAAAAGGTTTTCCATATGGTGCTCGGAAAGCATATTTCCCAGTCTCTGCTGATCTACCCACAGTCCTGGATTATATGGTCCACCTGAATTATTTGGGGCTGAGACCAGCTACCCTGAAGGTGCGCTTGGCAGCTGTGTCTGCTTTATTTCAGCAGGTAAATCCTCTTCCTTTCAGCTCATCCTGTATTTTAAGTTTTTTAAGGGGTTGTTTCACCAACCCTCCATTCAGGGATCCTGCCCCTGCCTGGGATCTTAATGTTTGCATTGCTCAGCTTATGCAACCCCTTTGAGCCCTTGTCTTTAGCTGAGCTCAAGTACTTGACTTGGAAAACTGTGTTTTTGATAGCTATCACTCTGCCAGACGCTGTAAGTGAATTACAAGCGTTGTCAGTGGAGCAGGAGTTTATCTCTTTCACAGAGATAAGGTGGTCCTTCGGACTAACAGAAAGTTCCTGCCTAAGGTGGTTTCAGATTTCCACCTTAATCAATCTGTTTCACTTCCAGTGTACTTCACTGACCACTCCTCCTCTGGGGAGAGGATGCTGCACAGCCTAGATGTGAAGAGAGCCTTAGTTACTACATAGAGCGTACTAAGGGTCATAGGTTTGACTCCTCCAACTGTTCCTCACCTATGGCGGTTGGTAAAGGAAGCCAGCCACTAAAAGATCCATTGCCAGGTGGATTGTCTCTTGTATCCAATTCTGCTATGAGAAGTTGGGTAAGTCTCCTCAGGCCTGAGGGCTCACTCTACCAGAGGTGCAGCTGCTTCTCTGGCTGCTGCCAGAGACATTCCTATTCTAGAAATATGTCAAGCAGCTACCTGGAAAACAGTTCACACTTTCACCAAGCATTACTCCCTGGACATCCAGGCTAGGAGTGATGCTCGGTTTGGCACAGCCGTGCTTCGGAGCCTATTTCCTAGGTAGGTTCTGTCCCTCCTCCATGGGGGTACTGCTGTGTAGTCTGCAATTGTCATAATATAGCAAGACTTCATGTTGTTTGAAGAAAAAATTACTCACCTTAGTAATGTTGTTTCTTCTAATGGAGTCTTGCTATATTATGACCTCCCTCCCTGCCTGCCCCTCTCAGAACCTCTGTTTTGGGGATGTGGGTGGGCAGTACAGGGTTGGCACTTTTTTTTTTTTTTTTGATGCTCACCTTGTTGTTTTTCACCTACCTTTTTGGGTGAATTGGTGTTGTGTTTTTGCATTTTTGGGTCTCCTGACTTGAGCCTTTGTTTTAGGCTAAAAATGAGTGTTTATGTTGGTAGCCAGTTGGCTAGTGTAGGTTTACAGCTTCCACACAGCACCTTAGTGAGTTTTAGCTCGAAAAGATCTGACAGTTTACGTTTGACGACAACAGACAGAGTTTTCAACCGAGCTTGCGCTCTAAGTTCCATGTCTGCATGGAAAGTTAACTATTTCACCTCTGGAGCAGTTCTAACCTGCGGTCATACTGCAATTGTCATAATATAGCAAGACTCCATTAGAAGAAACAACAATACTAAGGTGAGTAATTTTTTCTTTCGAACCACTGGTTATGGAAAGAGATGACTGTATCCAGGACACTACACACTTCCTATGTATACTTTCTGGTTATAAGGGCTTACCACCTGATACCATTTTAGCGACAATGGATGTAACATCCCTCTACACTAATATTCCACACACAGATGTTGTTTCAGCCTGCCTTAAATACATTTAGGAGAAAGGACTGGACCAAAACATCAACCCTGAAGTGGTGGAGAAACTTATTGAATTCATTTTGACACATAACAACTTCAGCTTCAATGGTAAACATCATGTTCAAACTATGGGAACAGCAATGGGCACCAGGATGGTTCCACAGTATGCTAACCACGTTATGGCAAATTTAGAGGAGGACTTTTTAAAGCACTGTCTCCACAAACCACTCACTTACCTCCATTACATTGATGATTTGTTGTATCATTTGGACAGAGGGCACAGATGCACTTAAAGATTTTCATCAGGAACTTAATAACCTCCACCATACCATAAAGCTTACCCTGGAATATTCTACCACCAGTGTTAATTTTCTGGACACCACGATCACCATTAAAGATGGAACCTTACATTCATGTATTTATAGGAAACTGACAGACGGAGATAGTCACACAGGAACAGTAATCACCCAAGCCACACAAAAAAATCTGTCATGTACAGTCAAGCACTTCGGTATCACTGTATCTGTTCAAATGAGGAAGACAGAGGCCCGGTGGTGCTGAGGGTTGAGGCGCTGGACGCCACACCTTGCACATCGCCGGCGACCCGGGTTTGGGAACGGACTTGGGTCGCTCGGGGGTCGGCGGGGAGGTAAGGACTGAGCATTACAGCTCTCCTTCCTCAGGGTGGGGGGTCTGTGCTGTGGATATCACAGCCAGGAGATCCTACCGGCTGCCTCCGCAGAGGTGGAGATGGCTGCTGCACCCATTGCATGGTGTGTGGACGTAAAAAGGGGAAGTGAAAACGGAAAATACCTGGTGGAAGGATGACGCCCGACTCCACGCAGGCACTGCTCCCGGGCTGGGCATAAGGTAAGCCCCAGTAATTCCGGGTGACGGAGCTGGGAGGGGTCGAGCAGAAGGGGGCTGTTGGGGGAGGAGAAATATCAGTTGTGATTTAAAAAAAAAAAAAAAAAAAGAGGAAGACAGAGACACACATCTGGCTATGTTGAAAAACACCTTTATTGAGCAGGGACACTCTTCCAGAGAAATTGACAGGACAAGAGAACGTGCAACACAAGCACCAAGGCAACAGCTACTTCAGTATAAGGGAAGAACAGCTACCAACAGCATACACTTAGTAGTCACATATCATCCAGACCTTGAACTTCTACATAAGATTATTAAGGATCTCCATCCAATATTTTGTGAGGATGAGACCCTTAATTGTATTTTTAGGGAACTACCACTACTATCTTTTAAACCACCAAACTTAACCAACCTAATTATTAGGAGTAAACCTTCGCCAGAATAGAATCCCATGGCACTAAATGGTACACGACCCTGCAGTCAACACATCTGTAAGACTTGTGAGCTCATTTCCACTTCGGACTGTGTGGTTACATCACAAAATAGACAATTCAAGTTACAGGGGAATTATACATGTGCATCATGGCATGTTCATTTCATTCAGTGCAAGAGATGTCTACAAACAGGTTATGTTGGAGAGACAAGCCAACCGCTCCGCACTAGGATGAACTTGCACAGACATAATATTAATCTGAAGATGACTGAAAAACCAGTTTGGCAACACTTCTCTCGGCCTGATCAATCTCAGATATGTCAGTAATGGTCTTAAAAGGAAATCTCAAAAGTACCCAACAGAGACTGGATTTTGAGATCAAACGTATCTTACTTCTCAATATGGTAGAAAATGTCATGAACACAGATTTGGGGTTTATAGCACATTATAGGACTTAATGTCCACAGACCTTTTCTTCATAGGATAGACCTATTATAGGACTTCAGCCTCTCCGTGTGTGTGTGTGTGTGTGTGTGTGTGTGGGGGGTTATGTGAGTGTGGTGGGTGTGGGGGTTGCTGTTACATACATGGAGTTACAGTGTATTATGACTCTTAGTTCACGCACATAATGAATATGAATTCCTTCATACTATTTATCTTCCCTGGGGGTGGGGTTAATTCCACTGAGTCTTATTCAGATTCCCTAGCCTGTTACAGTTCATACAGTAGTTTTATTTATTTAGTGATTCGGAAAAGACCTTTGAGCACAAGCTCTTTTATAAAGGTTCCACATCAATAGATTGCGAAACAAAGTCCAACAGGAGAAAGCAAAGGTACATCATAATGAACGATACAGCTTGGATTCAGAACTTACAGGATAACTCAAAACATAGGTACAAGTTGGAATAAGCAGCCACAGAGTGCCTTGTCAGTAGCTCAGAGGGACAGGGATAGCTGGCAGAGGGGTGAAGAAAGGAGGTATGAGAGGTAGGTAGGTACTGCGGTGGAGGTGAAGGGTGGGGGAAGAAGGGGGATAAGGTATGGAGAGAAATGGGGTGAGGGAAGGCTGAGCGGAGAGGACATGCTAGAGTAAATGGTGGGGTGCAAGGGGGCATGGTCAGGCAGCTTGCATAACTAGTGCCTATTAGGGAAACTCATGGGACTGGGAGTTGGGGGGGGGAAGGTGGGATGGCGGGTGCCGAAGCAGCATGACACAAACTGATTGCTGAGGCAAGTCACGAGAAGGGACAGAGGGAGGGGCTACCTGAGGCCTGCCTAGTTCTTGCTGGGGGGGGCAGAGAGAGCAGGTGTGGCTGGACTGAGGGGCAGGTGCACTTAGAGAGTGTTATTAGGTGCTGTTTGAGGTCAGTTATGAATTGGGCCAGACAGTTGGTGGCCAAGAGGTGCTCAGGGAGTTCATTCATCCACGGGGGGGGCCCTGAAGGGAAATGCACGTTGCCCAAGCGAGGTGTGACAGAAGGGGATAGCCAAGGCCCCTCTAGTCCTCCCCCTGGTGACCTGTAATGAGTTGGCCGCCTTGATCAAATTGCCTACACAAGGTGGTGTTTTACCCAATAGAGCCTTCTTCCCTAGGATGCAAGTCTGGAATTTGACCCTGTTTCTTAATGACAGCCAGTTTGCGCACTCGTACAGAGTACAGATGTGAGTGCCACGCTCAGCATCCAGGGTGAGTCTGAACCCTCTTGAGCGCTGCATCCGTTGCCGCCCCATAGACCACTAGTCCATAGTCAATGGCAGATATAATGGAACTGTGGACTGAGGCGGAGGGCCCCCGGAGAGAGGTATTGCCTGTACAGGACACCAGTCTTGGTATTGACTGCCTTGACTAGAGAGTCAATATGGTGAGCAAACGTGAGGGTATCATCTATTATGACCCCCAGATACTTGAACAAGTGGACTTGTTCCAGTGGCTTACTGCGTGAGTTGGAGATGATGAGGGGGTGGTGCTTATTTTTGTTGTGGGGGCCGGATATAAGCATGGCCTTGGTCGTCTTGTAGTTTAGAAGCAACTTATGACTACAGAACCAGTCCTCAAGTTTGGAGAAGGAGTTCTGCAACTCAGATTGTAGGGCAGTCTGAGACATGCTGCTGCTCAGGAGCACAACATTGTCTGCATACAGTATGAGTTTGGTGTCGCAGGCTGTGGGAAGGTCATTTAAGAGGCTGAAGAGTAGGAACCCCAGTATTGATCCCTGGAATACCCCTAATGATACCTGTCTTGCGCCGGATACTGTTTGCCCAGTTTTGACACATTGATTTCTCCGTATCATGTAGTCTTGGAACCAACAAAGGGCATTGGGCACCACACCCATGTTTTGCAATTGGGTCAGTAACGGGGTGGTTGACTGTATTGAAGGCTTTGGTGAGGTCAATAAAGACAGATGCCACCAGTTTGCCTTCATCCAGGGCCTTATGTGCATAGTCCATGTAGTCCAGCAGGGCAGTGGTGGTACTGTGATTTTGTCTGAAGCCATGCTGGTTGGAGCATGGTAGATTATACTTATTGAGGTAGTTGATGAGTTGACCTGCCACAATCTTTTCCAGTGCCCTGGACAGGGAGGGGGGAGAGGATCGAGATGGGTCTGTAGTTGGCTACCAGAGACTTGTCACATCCTTTATGCACTGGCATAACTAGGGCCTGCTTCCAAACTGCCGAATTGGGCAAGGGCCAGGGACTTATTGTACAGCGTGGTAATGGGCAGTATAAGAACGTCCAGGGTAAAGGATATAAGTTTCATGTCTATCCCGTCACTGCCCAGTCTGGTCTTACCTTCTACTTTCTTGACCATAGTTAGGGCCTCCTTCACCATCACCCTTTTAAAGTAGGTCGGGTGAGAACACTTGGTAGATACGTTGTTGGAATGGTTGAATCCAGGTTGAAAATAGGCAGGTGGTAGCACTGGGGTAAGATCGGTGAAGGCCTTATTGAAGGCTTCCATAATTGCTAGAGGGTCTATAGTGGGGGTGTTACTGATACTGAGCAGCTGAGGGTGCTTCTTGCCCTCCTTTCCAAGGATGTTTTTAATGTTATCCAAGAATCTTTTCCCATCACCCCAAGAATTGCAATGCTGGACCTCATGATAGTTGGCTTTGGCGAGCCGGATTAGTGTGGTGCAGCGGTTCCTGGCCGTTCTGTAACACTGGTAGTCATGCTTCCTACCTGTGTTTCTGGCCTTCTCCCAGCGTATGTCCCTTTCTTTCAGGTGGGAGAGAATCTCCCCATCAATCCAGTCATTTTCCTGCCCTCAAATTTTTCTTTTCACGAGCAGGGCATAGATGTCACAGACGGAGCTAAAGCCCTTAATGAAGTAACTGAGGGTCTGATCAAGGGTAGGCGCCATGTCAATATGAGTCCAGTCATGTATGGTAAGGGCTGATTTGAGGGCTCCAAGTTTACCCTTCCTCAAGACCCTGCTTTTAGTGAGGATGGGTGGGCTTTTGGTAAATTGATTAGACCACAGGAAGGTGATTGGGGAGTGGTCACTTAGCGGGTCTGGGAGAACCTTGATCTCAGAGATCCGGGATGGTGAGCTTCCTAGGACCCAGTCAAGGAGGGTACTGTTTCCTTTGTTATAGTTCTGCTTGGTGGGGCAGGTGACAAGTTGTGTCAGGTTGGAGGTGACTATCAGTTCCCGGAAAAGGGCAGCCTCCTTTCCATCCCAGTTTATGTTAAAGTCCCCGGTAATGACGAGCTCCATCCCCTGTCACATTTTTGAACTCTGAAATTATTGGGGTGCAGGATCTCATTTGCATGGGGGTCCTTGACAGATCAAATTACATTGGGCTAATATTGTAGTGATTTGTGGAAATGAAGGTATGTTAGGACTCTTGTCTTACATACATACTGTACATTTACTTCTAGTCACCTTACCCTGGGGAGGGTGGAAGTTTTAATTAATTGTGGTTCTATTCAGAATCCTTGGACCGTTACTGCACAGATAGTAGTATGGTTATATAGTGTTACATTTTGAACTCTATACATATTAGGATACATGATCTCTTTTACTTGGAATTTCATGACAGGTTTAATTCCTTTGGGTAACAATTGCAGTGACTGATGTGAATGATGGTGCATTAGGACTGTGTGTGTGTGTGTGTAGGTATATATCTCCTTAAAACTAGTTATCTCCCCCCCGATATGGGGGGGTGGGGTGAGAGAATTTAATTCCCATGATTTCTTATTCAGTTTCCTTAGATATTTTCAGTACATCAAGTTGTTGTATTATACACTGAGAATTTATTGTAATCTGTACATACCTGGCTGCATGGTCTTAATTTCTTGATGGTCCTTGACAAGCAGGTTTTTGTTTGGCACTTATACTGCCAATGTATATTGTCATTTATAAACTCCTGTTACTACACTATAGGCCTTAAGGTTTATGGAGCATAATAACTAGTTTGAGAGTGTACTTGAGTACTGGTTCCAGCTAAGTTTTACATTCCATATAGTATGAAACTAATTCTCACTTTATATAAACTTAGCTGTTTACTCTTTGTATTCCATATATAGATACTGTCTGTAGTTCTATTTTATGGGGCTTGTTTTTAACTTACAATTTTGGCATGTCTTTAATCCGGGTGAGTTTTGCTTTTCAGTAACTACATTCTTATACACACCGTGACACTTATAATTGGGGTTAGGAACTCTCTGCACAAGTAGTTGTTATCTTTTTCTTAAAGTATCTCTGTCATTTTAGTTTATGTGCAGTGCACTCCCTGCATGGTGTTATGCCATAAGCTCATCTGACCTGTAGGCCCTTTCAGCTTAAGGTGAACACGTACTACTCAGCTTCTCTGACATTAATATTTTGAATCAATGGGAAATTTTTCTTTCCTTTTTTTTTTGCATGATCTGGGTGTTAAAAGTATGGGATGTTCTAAATAACTTATTAAGCTTCCGAGGAAGGACTTGTTGGTCCGAAAGCTAAAGCACTTTGTTCTTTATGTTATATCTGTGTTAATCCAACAAAAGGTATCAAATCATTTGCTTCTGGATCTGTTCTTACAAGGACCAATACGGCTTTCCTGTCCTGGGGTGGGTAGTGGGGATTCCCCGATCCGGTAGTAACTCCCGGTGGAGACCGGGTAGCACTGCATCTGAGCCAGGGATGTACCAGGGCTGAGGCAGCGGCGGACATCTGCGGCAGGGGACAGAAGCATGCCTTTCATGTGCTGACGTCATTGCATGTCCGTGCCTCAGGGGAAAACAGGCAGAAATACCGTGGCTGCCAGGGAGGCGTCAGCACGACTCCGGGACCAGCCCACATGCCCAATGCCGAACCTGACCCCCAACATGACTCTCCGTGGTCCCCGCCTCCTCCCATAAGGGATCGGTGGGAGAGGGGGGATCCAGTAATGAATTCCTCAGACTGGGGGGAAGGGATCAAGTGGGCAGTAGAGGTGGCACCTCGGGGTCTGCCTGAGAGATGCCTCGGTGACAAGGAGGTAAAAAGAATCTACCAAAAAAAAAAAAAAGCGAGAATAACCAGCAAAAGGTGCTCATTTGGGCAACAAACAGCACAAGAAAAGAATGAGATAGCAAGAGGAAGAGTACAGTAGTCTAGTGGGCCATGGCTGGAGCAAGAGGAAGCAAAAACGATGTTTGAATGAGAGATGGGAGGAGGACAGACGAAGTGGAGGGGGGAGTAAGGTTTATTTATTCTCAGTACTTGATTTCTGTCTTTTTTTTTTCTTTTTGCAGAGCGCAAACATGGCTGTGGATTGGATTGGCTTTGGCTATGCTGCCTTGCTGATGATCGGTGGTGTCATGGGATATACTCGAAAAGGTAGCTGTCTGATCAGATTGGTATGACACCAAGAAGCAGGGGGCTGTGTAGCTGAACAGTGCAGCAGCAGCTGGTAATAGGCACTGTACAATGCATGACAAACTGTATCACACGTGACACAACGTGCAGGGGGCACACTGATAGGGCTTGTGGGAGGAGTACAAGGGGGTGCGGCAATGGTGACCTGGAGGGTACTCTGGGAATTCGACCACTGCCTGAACAGCAGGTGATTCCACGCCCTGAGAGTCGAACTACAGGCAGCAAGGGCTGAAATACACCACTTAATGGCAAAAGCCACTAGACCAATAGGGACGCTGCAGCCACTTGCACCACCAAGGCCCATACAGGTCAAGGAGGGTGACTGGATAGTAATGGGGAGGGAAAAGCCTGAGGAACAAGGGTTGTGCATGTTCAACAGGTATTTGCTGCTTTTGGTCCAAAACCACATACATTGGGGACGGGGACAAACACACCCTACAGGCAGGCATCATGTAAAGGAGGTAGCACAGAAGCATGCGCACATAGAGCAGAATAGGTACTGACCCAAACACAACACAGAGGAAAACACAAAGAGGTCACACTCAGGAAACAGGATTATCACTTACAGGACCAAAAGTGTTGACATCAGGGCAAAGTTTATTTGGCCATAATCTTGAGAGTTCATGCATGAAACTCTGGTGCTTCACATCCAGAATGCACCACTTCATCTGGGTGCACTCTCAAGCTTATGCCTGAATAATCTTTTTCCTTAATGGCAACACTTCTGGTTCTGTGTGCGATTTTTTTCCTATTTTTTTGAGTGTGACCTGTTTGTGTTTCCCTCTGTCATCTGATGGAGGCATGCCAGGGAGGGAAGAGGACCTCAGAGGGGGGTAAAAGGAAGGTGCTAGTAGTAGGGGACTGAATAGTGTGGGGAACAGGGAGAGTGGTGGTTCTCATTCCGGATGGACAAGATGTGGTGTGCTGTTTCACTAGGGCTACAGTGGACAAACTCAAGTCCAGTGTAGTAGAACTCATGGGGAAAGGCAGGGGGACAGATTTGATAGTGTATGTAGACATTAATGATCTGAGGAGGAGGGGCATAGAGAAAGTGAAGGCAAACCTCCATGCTCCAGGCAAAGTACTAAAAGAAAGGGCAGGAGTGGTAAACTTATCTGAGGTTATATCAAGGCCACACTGTGGCAGAGCTGAATGGGACCCTGTCCCAGTTGTTATGGAGAGTTTGAATGCAGGGATCTGTTCTGTTCTTTCCTGTCTCTTGTCTATCTGACTGCACAGCCAAATTTTCCTGTGGGACCTATGATTTGATCACCCCGACAGTCTTGCAGTTCTGTGCCTCTCACTGTCTCCCCTTGCCTTTTTCCTCCCTTGCACATCTGCTGGTATAAAAATATATGCAGATCATTATGTGGAAATGTAACTGATATTGGGGTCCCTTTATTTAGAAATTATATAGCGTTACTGTTGAAATGTATATAATTATAGTTTGAGATGATTGCAAAAAGCTATTGGGAACTCATGGGGTTGACCTGAGAGCAGTCTTTAAGCCCTTTTTCAGAAGCTATGGAGAAGGGGCCTCAGTTCTGGAACATTGTGTTCTTGCTGTACTTGCTTGAAACATACAAGAACATTTTAGGAAAAATCAGGATGCTTGTTAAGGATGGGGGGTTGCAAAAACTTATGAGAGAGAGAGAGAGATACAATGTGAGAAAGACAGAGATTGAAGGAAGCTCAGATGAATCTTCTTTGTTTATTATGCCTTTTTAAATAGTTATTCTGAACAATTTTATTATTTTATATTACTGCTAGTACTAATAAACACTTTTTATGAATTCTACAACTGCTCCTTGTTTTTCCTATGCTTCCTGACCTGTGCGTTGACGACAGATGATGTCAGCATAAGTGGGATTTACGCTGTGCATACTCTGAGCCGGGAGTTTGTTGTGTGGGTACTGGACCTAGTATCAGGGAAGCATAGACAAAGGTATAGATTCAGCAGCAGTGGTAACGAGTTCAGGAAAAGAAAATCTCAAACGGTGGGGACACTTTTCCTTTCAGTGACTTTGATTCAGTCTTGTTTGAGCACAGTTCCAAGATCTGGAAATCTAGGAAAGAAAGACCATGCCTGAAGAAACTGTGGCAACAAATGACTGATGAACATAAGGGGTTAACATATGAAAATGCAGAGGAAAAACACAGAGAAGTCACACTCAGGAAACAGGATCATCACTTACAGGACCAAAAGTATTCCATCAGGGAAAAGTTTATTTGGCCATAATGTTGAGAGTTCATGCATAAAACTCTGGTGCTTCACATCCAGAATGCACCACTTCATCAGGGTGTACTCTCAAGCTTATTCCTGAATAAACTTTTTCCTGATGGCAACACTTCTGGTTCTGTAAGCAATTTTTCCTGTTTTTTTGAGTGTGACCTGTTTCCCTCTGTCATCTAATGGAGGCATGTCAGGTAGTGAAGAGGACCTCAGAGGGGGTAAAAGGAAGGTGCTAGTAAGAGGGAACTGAATAATGTGGGGAACAGGGAGAGTGGTGGTTCTCATTCCGGATGGACAGGATGTGGTGTGCCGTTTCACTGGGGCTACAGTGGACAGACTCAAGTCCAGTGTATTGGAACTCATGGGGAAAGGCAGGGGGACAGATTTGATGGTGTATGTAGACATTAATGATCTGAGGAGGAGGGGCATAGAGAAAGTGAAGGCAAGCTTCCATGCTCCAGGCAAAGTACTAAAAGAAAGGGCAGGAGTGGTAAACTTATCTGAGGTTATATCAAGGCCACACTGTGACAAAGTTGAATGGGACCCTGTCCCAGTTGTTATGGAGAGTTTGAATGCAGGGATCTGTTATGTTCTTTGTGTCTCTTGTCTATCTGGCCGCGCAACCAAATTTTCCTGTGGGACCTATGATTTGATCACCCCGACAGTCTTGCAATTCTCTGCCTCTCACTATCTCCCCTTGCTGTTTCTGCCTTTTTCCTCATATCTGCTGGTATAAAAATATATGCAAATCATTATGTGGAAGTGTAACTGATATTGGAGTCCCTTTAATTAGAAATTATATAGTGTTACTGTTGAAATGTATATAATTATAGTTTGAGATGATTGCAAAAAGCTATTGGGAGCTCAAGGGGTTAACCTGAGAGCAGTTTTTAAGCCCTTTTCTCAGAAGCTATGGAGAAGGGGCCTCAGTTCTGGGACATTGTGTTCTTGCTGCACCTGCTTGAAACATACAAGAACATTTTAGGAAAAATCAGGATGCTTGTTAAGGGGGGGGTTTGCAAAGACTTATAAGAGAGAGAGAGATCCAATGTTTTGAGAGAGACAGAGATTGAAGGAAAACTCAGATTAATCTTCTCTGTTTATTATGCCTTTGTAAATAGTTATTCTGAACAGTTTTTTTATATTACTGCTAGTACTAATAAACACTTTTTGTGAATTCTACAACTGCTCCTAGTTTTTCCTATGCTTCCTGACCTGTGCGTTGACGACAGATGGTGTCAGCATAAGTGGGATTTATGCTGTGCATACTCTAAGCCAGGAGTTTTTTGCGTGGGTACTGGACTAGTACCAGGAAAGCGTAGAGAAAGGTATAGGTTCAGCAGCAGTGGTAACGAGTTCAGGCAAAGAAAATCTTAAACGGTGAGGACACTTTTCCTTTCATTGACTTTGATTCAGACTTGTTTGAGCATAGCTCCAAGATCCAGAAATCCAAGAAAAAAAGACGATGCCTGAAGAAGCTGTGGCAACACTTGAAGAGGGACATGCAGCTCCTGGAGAGGGTACAGAGGAGGGCAACTAAGATGATACGAGGGCTAGGGGATTTGACGTATGAGGACAGGCTTGAGGAGCTCTGCCTGTTTTCATTGGAGGAGAGGAGAGACAGGGGGGACATGATTGAGGTCTTCAAGTACCTCAAGGGAATAAATAAGGTAAACATGGAGGGGATCTTTAGACTAAAACAGGGAGGTATCACCAGAGGGCATATTTTGAAGGTGGAAGGGTGAGGGGGAAAAAGAGGAGGAGGTTTTTCACTGAGAGGGTGGTGGACCCTTGGAATGCACTGCCTGGCGAGCTGGTTCAGAGATCCACAGTGGAGGGCTTCAAGAGAGGGTGGGACAGACACAGAAAGTGGATGTATCAGATGATGGCCTGTCCCAGGGGGGTGGGGATGGATGATAGGGGTTTCTGGAGCACAAGGGATGGGAGGGTCTCGGTACCCAACTAAGGATCTAAGGTTCGAGCAGACTCGATAGATCGTAAGGCCTAATCTGCTGGCAAATAGTATGTTAGTATGTTAACAAATGACTGACTTACATAAGGGGTTAACATATGAAAATGCTGAAACTAAACCGATCACTGATTGTGATTTTCTTTCAGAACATCTAATGGTGTTTATCTCCAGGGTTATTTGAAGCAGCTGGGGGTGAATCCTGAACAGGGTGAACCAATGTTTAAAAAATGTAATGGGTTACTGTACAGAGTTTGGGTTAAACCTCAGACACAGGACCAGATAGAACAATTGGTTATACCACAAAAGTATAGAACAGAGTTGTTGCAGATAGCACATGATAGTCCTATGGCTGGTCACTCAGGGAGGGATCGCACCCTTGCTAGATTGCTGCACAGATTTTACTGGCCTGGAATTCGTGATGATGCTGCTTTCTTTTTTCATTCTTGTGCTGAGTGTCAGAAAGCAGCCCCAGTCACTAGAAAAGTCAAGGTGCCCCTACCCTTGATAGATGTGCCTTTTGAGAGAATTGCGATGGATGTGGTTGACCCTTTAGACAAACGTAAAAAGGGTAATAGATTTATCCTGGTAATATACAACTATGCTACTCAATACCCAGAAGCAGTACCAGTGCGTACTGTCACAGCTTCAAAAGTGGCAGCAGAGCTTGCAGAAATTTTCAGCAGGGAGGACATATCTAAAGAAATTATTAATGATCAGGGTAGTAATTTTGGTGCTGCATTACTTAAGGAGCTGTACAGACTACGAGGTATCACTGCCATACGAACCTCCCCCATCACCCTCAGACAGACGGTCTTGTTGAGCATTTTCACCAAACCCTAAAACGCATGTTAAAAAGGTTTTGCTACTGTTACCCGCAACAGAAAATAAGCTGTTAATGAAGTGGCAAGGGCCTTATAGATTGCTTAGACATACTGGCACCGTTAACTACGAGACTGAGACCCCTGACAGGAAAAATCCTGCTAAGATGTACCATGCTAACCTCCCCAAGAAATGGGTTGAAAAAATGCCAAAAGCTGGTTTGCTAGTTTTACTAGAAACTGATAAAGAAGATATTGATGTGGCTTATGATAGACGGAAACAAACTGCTGATGCTGTAATGGTGAATGTTTCCTTAACCCTCGAACAAACCACAAAAAAGACATTTAACAGTACTTTTACCACAGTACCAGGCCAAGCAAAAGGGGTCAAGCACGTAATAGTGCCAAGGAACGCTCGCCCTATTAGGCAAAAAACATGCAGTTTACCAGAGTGGTTAAGAGCTGACGTGGTTAAGGAAATACAAAAAATGAAAGAATAGGGTATCATAGAAGAGTCGAGGAGTGCTTGGTCATCTTCAGTGGTAATTGTAAACAAAAAAGAAGGGGGTGTAACAATCTTCCTTGATTTTAGGAAACTTAATCAAGTGTCAGAATTTGACAATTATCCTGTGCCCAGAATAGATGATTTGGTAGACAGACTGGGGAGTGCAAAGTATATCAGTACCCTCAATCTCACCAGAGGTTACTGGCAAATACCTTTAGCTAAAGAATCCAGAGACAAAACTGCATTTGCGACTCCTGTTGGATTCTGTCGGTTCACCACCATGCCATTTGCTTTACATGGTGCACCCGCTATATTACAGCGGTACATGAATGTAATTTTATCCCCTCACACTGGTTATTGTGTTGCGTACCTGGATAATGTCACGGTGTACAGTCCAGACTGGAAAAGCCACCTGGAACACTAATGAGCAGTTATCCAAGGTATCAAAAATGCTGGTCTGACTATTAATCCTACTAAATGTGTATTGGGCATGCAGGAAACCATATATTTGGGCATGTGTTGGAAAATGGAGAAGTTAAGCCAGAAATTTCTAAAATAGAAGCTATAACTAACTGCCCTGTCCCTAAAACAAAGAATCATGTCAGGTCATTTTTAGGGCTGGCTGGTTATCATTTTTAATTTTTTAACTCTTATTTCTAGCTCCACATCCTGGGAAACACTCTCTGGCATCCTCCAACCTCTCGAGCTCTACCTCCCACATGAGACCTTCACTCTTCCCACGCCTCGACCAGCACAGCCCTTGGATCTGAACCCCCCCGTGGAAGGGCTACTCTATCCGCCCAGGGTGCTCTGTCTAGAGTGTAGTGAGCTGGTCTTTATGTGCCCTGAGGGAGAGGAGAGGGCCTGGTATTGGGAGTGTGGTTCGAGGATAGAGGTGCCATCGCCTATCCCCAGAAGTGGTGATTTTTTCCTTGTTTGCCCCCCATGGAACGCAGACGTACACTGACGTCAGTACAACGTGGGAGAGCCCACTTGCAGATGTCTGCCGACTTTCCCCAGCCCTTGTGTGCACTCCACATTAGAGCTGTGGCCGCCGGCATCTGCCAGGGGCTGCTGAAGCAGCGTGGAGCGACAGCCTTCCTCCCCAGGAGACGAGAGCTGTCCTGCAGATGCTCAATCCTCTCCTGTCCCCTGCTGACCCCCAGTGCCCAAGTCCGTTTCCGAACCTAGGTCGCTGGTGTGGCGTCCAGCGCCTCAACCCTCGGCGCCACCTGGCCAGCAGCTGACTGGTTATTATCGGAGATTTGTTCCCAACTTTGCTGAGTTAGCTACTCCCCTCACTGAACTCACAAAGAAACGGTTCCCAAATAATGTGAAATGGACCCGAGAGTATGATGAAGCTTTTCTAGCTATTAAGGCTGCATTATGTTCAGCCCCTGTTTTAAGGAGCCCGGACTTTGAGAACAATTTTTGTTACAAACAGATGCATCAGAGGTAGGCTTAGGTGCGGTCCTGAGTCAAAATACAGATGGGATGGAACATTCTATTCTGTACATAAGTAGGAAGTTGCATGATAGAGAAAAAATGTACTGCACCATTGAAAAGGAATGTTTAGCAGCAAAGTGGGCCATGGAGTCCATTAAATTTTATTTGCTAGGAACTGAATTTGTACTTATAACAGATCACAGTCCTCTCTGTTGGCTTAACCAAATGAAGGATACAAATTCCAGAATCACATAGATACATAGACTTTGACTGCAGATAAGGACCGCTTGGCCCACCCAGTCTGCCCATTTCCCTACCTACTGGATAAGCTGCAGATCCTAGTTAACCAACAGTCTGTTTCTTCCTACCCTCCACAAGAATTGCCTTATGTTTGTCCCACACATTCTTGAATTCTCCCACAGTTTTAGACCCCACAACCTCCTCAGGAAGGTGGTTCCATGCGTCCACCACCCTGTTTGTGAAAAAATACTTCCTCACATTGCCCCTAAGCCGTCCCCCCTCGATCTTCAAATTGTGCCCCCTTACTCTTGCACATGTCTTTTTCTGAAAGAGGCTACGCTCTTGGACTTTGTTGATTCCACTGAGGTACTTAAAAGTTTCTATCATGTCCCCTCCTCCTTCCTTTCCTCAAGGGTATACATATTAAGCTCCTTAAGTCTCTCCTCATATGGCTTCTGTTGCAGACCCTGCACTATTTTAGTTGCCCTCCTCTGGACTGCCTCCATCCTGTCTATGTCCTTCCAGAGATGGAGTCTCCAGAACTGGACGCAGTACTCCAGATGGGGTCTCACCAGCTGTCTATACAGAGGGATAACAACTTTCTGTTTTCTGCTGGTGATGCCTCTCCCTATACATCCCAGTATCCCACCAGCCCTCCCTACTGCCTTCTCACATTGCTTGCCAACCTTAAGGTCATCTGATATGATTACCCCAGGTCCCTTTCCATTTTTGCTGTTGTTACTACCTCTCCCACCATTGTGTACTCTTGCCCTGGGTTTTTGTTTCTCAGGTGCATTATTTTCCACTTCTTTGCATTGAATCCAAGCTGCCATACTTCTGACCATTCCTCCAACCTTGCCAAGTCCCTTCTCATCCTTTCCACGCCCCCTTGTGTATCAACCCTGTTGCAGATTTTTGTGTCATCTGCAAAGAGGCATACTTTTCTTTCCAGTCCCTCTGCAATGTCACTTATAAAGACATTAAAAGGACTGGACTCAATACTGAACCCTGCGGTACCGCACTAGTAACCCCCCTTTCTTCAGAATGGACTCCGTTTACTATTACCTTCTGTGCCCTGTTGTCCAGCCAATGTTTTACCCTGGCTACCACCCTGGGGCCCACTCCCTGGCTAAGTTGTTTAGTAATCTTTTGTGTGGGACTGTGTCAAATGCCTTTCTAAAGTGTAGGTAGGCCATGTCCACAGCCTCTTCCTGGACTATTTCTTTGGTCACCCAGTCAAAGAAACCGATTAGATTCGTCTGACATGACCTTCCCACTGTGAATCCATGCTGCCTTGGGTCCTGTGCCCCACTGGCCTCTAGGTACTCAACAGTTCTTTCCTTCAGAAGTGATTTAATCATTTTCCCTACCACAGAGGTCAAACTGACAGGTCAGTAGTTTCCTGCCTCTGTCTTGCTCCCATGTTTGTGAAGGTAGGGGTTTAAATGATTGATTAGCAGTTTTTTTTTTCTTGGGACAATACTAACTGTTGAAAAAGTATTTATGTAGGTTTTCTAGAAGTGTTATGTTTGTTAAACACAGTGAGTCAGGTGCTGTGCATTTTCACACTGTTTTAACACTTTTATGAGCAAAACGCTAATCAATTTTGAGAGTTAAATAAAACCCTAGAAGGGGAGTCGCATCTGCACTCCTCCAGTCCTCGGGTACCACACCATCCTTCCATGATTTATTAAAAAGAGTAGTCAGTGGTGTCACTAGTTCTCCCCTTAATTCTTTTAGAATTCTGGGGTGAATCCTGTCAGGCTCCATTGCTTTGTCCACCTTCAGTTTTAGGAGTTCTTTCAGAACCCTTTCTTCTGTGAAAGGAATAGGATCGCACCCCTATCCAGAGTGCTTCTGTTAATTGGATTATGTACCTCCCCCTCCTCCTCTTTTGTGAATACTGAGCAGAAGTATTTGTTCAGTATCCCTGCTTTTTCACTGTCCCTCTCTGCCCACTCATTGTCCATTCTGTTCAGCCTCACTGTCCCTCCCTTTGTCTTTCTGTGTTCCCAAATGTACCTATAAAATGTTTTATCCCCTTTCTTAACCGAGTTGGCTATCTTTTCCTCAGTTTGGGCCTTTGCTGTTCTGACTGCCTTCCCTGCTTCCTTCTGCCTTAACTGGTACAGTTCTCTGTCCTGCTCCTTCTGTGTTTCCGTATACTTCCTAAATGCTATCTTTTTCTCCCTAACCTTCCCCGCCACCTCTTTTGAGAACCATAGTGGCTTTTTCTTTCATTTTTGATTTGTTTATTTGCTTCACACATGGCTTGTTGCCTCTGTGATGGCAGTTTTGATGTTTCCCCATTGTTGCTGTATCCCTCCTTCTTGCTTGTTTGCTAGTGCTTCTCTAAGGCACTCTCCCATTTTGACGAAGTCAGCCCTCCTGAAGTCCAGTACCCTCACTTTTGTATGGCTTGACTCTGCAGCTGAGTTTATCGTGAACCACACTGTTTATTCACTTGTTCCCAGATGGCTACCCACTTCTTGATCTGAGATCCTCTCACTGTCCCCCTTTGAGAGTACGAGGTCTAAGATTGCTCCCTCCCAACTGGGTTCCAACACTAGCTGTCTGAGGCATGCCCCATTGTAGGGCATCGAGAATGGCCCTGCTCTTGGATGTTGCTGCAGCAAAGGTGCTCCAGTTAACATCTGGCATATTCAGGTCCCTCATCAACAATATCTCCCCTTTCTCTGCCATCCTGAGGATGCCTTCTATCATATCCTTGTCCATTCCCTCCCCCTGAGATGGGGGTCTGTATACAACCCCTGTGCGGATTGTGGTGCCATTTCCAGTCTCTAAGTGATCCACAGTGCCTTCTCTCCTCCCTGTTTACTGTTTTGTTCCATTGCTTTTATCCCTGCCCTTGCATAGAGAGCTACTCCTCCTCCCCACTTCTGCCCTCCCTGTTTCTCCTGTAGGTTGTGTACCCTGGTATGTTAACATCCCAGTCATGGTTCTCTGTGTACCATGTTTCTATGACTGCCACGATATCCAGGCATCCCTCTTCCATCAAAACCACCTTTTCAGGGAGCTTGTTGCCCAGACTATGGTCATTGGTACTCTTTACCCTCCATTTCTTGATGGCCTTACCCCTTTTTACTCCATTCCTCTCCTTACTGTCTTTGTCATTTTCTCCATATACCCCTGCTGCTCTCCCTATCGATGTCTCTATCTTGGTGTTTACTTCACTAACTACCCTGATTTTTAGAGGGGGGGGCTAGGATTTCCCTGTTCCTTTCCAGTGCCTCCCCCCTTGGCTAGTTTAAATGCTTGCCAATGAAGCATTTAAACCTATCACCTAGGATCCTGGTTCCCTTCCTGGACAGATGCAGAACATTGCGCCAATATAGGGTTGCATCACTGCAGGTGGACCTCCAGTCCCCAATGAAGCCAAACCCCTGAGCTCTGCACCAGTTTTTCAACCACTGATTGAATCCCATGGTGTGGAGCACCCTAGCCTCACCCATGCCATAGACAGACAGCACCTCCGAGAAGATTACCATGCATGCTACTTGTCTAAGGCCCCTCCCCAACTCCACAAACTCTTCCTGCACTGCTCTGATCCCTCTTCCAGCCAAGTCATTTGTCCCTAGGTGGACAATGACATCCAGCTCCCTCCCCCATGCAGCTGCTCCCACAATCCTGAGAATTCACTCCCTGTCCCTCTAAGCCATGGCACCAGGCAGGCACCTTACCTCCCTCTTCCCTTCCTCCCCCAGTTCTACCCTCCTAACAAGGTGGTACCTGGCACTACAGCCTCTGATGGCCTTACCCCTTTTTACTCCATCCCTCTCCTTACTGCCTTTGTCATTTTCTGCATATACCCCTGCTGCCCTCCCTATCGATGTCTCTATCTTGGTGTTTACCTCACTAACTACCCTGATTTTTTGAGGGGGGGCTAGGATTTCGCTGTTCCTTTCCAGTGCCTCCCCCCTTGGCTAGTTTAAATGCTTGCCAATGAAGCATTTAAACCTATCACCTAGAATCCTGGTTCCCTTCCTGGACAGATGCAGAACATTGCGCCAATATAGGCTTGCATCACTGCAGGTGGACCCCCAGTCCCCAGTGAAGCCAAACCCCTGAGCTCTGCACCAGTTTTTCAACCACTGATTGAATCCCATGGTGTGGAGCACCCTAGCCTCACCCATGCCATAGACAGACAGCACCTCCGAGAAGATTACCATGCATGCTACTTGTCTAAGGCCCCTCCCCAACTCCACAAACTCTTCCTGCGCTGCTCTGATCGCTCTCCCAGCCAAGTCATTTGTCCCTAGGTGGACAATGACATCCAGCTCCCTCCCCCATGCAGCTGCTCCCGCGATCCTGAGGATTCACTCCCTGTCCCTCCAAGCCATGGCACCAGGCAGGCACCTTACCTCCCTCTTCCCTTCCTCCCCCAGTTCTACCCTCCTAACAAGGTGGTACCTGGCACTACAGCCATGTAATTTCAAGGTGATACACAAATCTCCTTACACAACAGAATTTTCCTGTATGACCTAGGATTTGATCACCCTGGCAGTCTTGCAATTCTCTGCCTCTCACTGTCTCTCAGTCTTCCCCTGCTGTTTGTTTTTTTCCTGCCTTGCATATTTGTTGGTATAAAAATATATGCAGATCATTATGTGGAAATGTAACTGATATTGGGATCACTTTGTTTAGAAATTATATAGTATTACTGTTGAAATGTATATAATTATAGTTTGAGATGATTGCAAAAAGCTATTGGGAACTCAAGGGGTTAACTTGAGAGCAGTTTTTAAGCCCTTTTTCAGAAGCGAAGGAGAAAGGGGCCTCATCCTTGGAACATTGTCTTCTTGTTGCACCTCCTGAAACGTATAAGAACATTTTAGAAAAAACAGAATGCTTGTTAAGGAGAGGGTTTGCAAAGACTTAGAGAGAGCTGCAGTGTTTTGAGAGAGACAGAGATTGAAGGAAAACTCAGATGGATCTTCTCTGTTTATTCTGCCTTTGTAAATAGTTATTCTGAACAATTTTATTTTTTTTATATTATCGCTAGTACTAATAAACACTTTTTGCAAATTCTACAACTGCTCCTGGTTTTTCCTATGCTTCCTGACCTGTGCCTCGACGACACATGCCTAAACCAGAAGGAACAACTACATCTGTACACTAGCTCAACGTGTGGCTAAAAGGTTGGTGCATGGAGAAGGGGTTTGTGGTTCCTCTGGGACTAGTGCCCAACTTGGAATGGATGGAGGCTGTTTAAGAAGGACAGCCTGTATCCTAACGAGGAGGGTGTGAGGGTGTTGAGAAGAAGGTTTTTCGCAGTACATCCAAAAAGATTTAAACAAGGAAGGGGGGTAACTCCTTTGGCGTCAGGCACAGAATCACAATGAGAGGGGGCCTAACTGATTTCACCCCAGCAAAGACAGGAACTATAATGGAAATGAGCAGAAAGATGGACAGAAAATGAGGGTCACGAGGTACTTGGGGTAATAATGTACCTGTATCCTGGACTTCTGAGAAATTAGCTTGTGGACTTAAGGCATTGGTGGCCGATATACAGTTGGGTATAACTGGTTGCAGAAATGTTGGCAGCAGTGAAACATGGCTGGGACATGACCATACCAGGCTATGTGCTATTCAGAAAGGGCAGGGAGATGGGAAGGGGGGTTGCAGCATTATACATTAAAGAAGGAATAAAGGCTGCATAGATGAACAACACCGGCTGGAACTAAAGGGTCAGAAATCCTATGGGTGCAGGCCATCATGGGCAATGAGAAAAGGATCAATGTTGGAGTGGTATACAGGCCACCATCATAGAGCCAGGAAGTGAACAGAGAACTTGAGGAGGTCATTAGGAAGACTGCGGAACTAGGGACGTTTCTGCTGTTGGGAGATGTTAATATGTTGGACGCGGACTGAAATGTCTTAGTGGTGGCAAGTGCATGGAATTGGATCCTGGTGGAGGCATGCCGGGAAGAGTTCCTAACACAGCTAGTACAGAAAGGGCACATCATTGTATGTGGTTTTCACCAGTGGGGACGGAGTACAGAATGCTGCTGTCTAGGAACTGCTTAGAAGAAATTATCACGGGACAAGTATGCGCGCTGATCCAGCTAGGGAATTTCAGGACACACATGCTCTGTTGCTCCCCCTAGGATTCACCATGGCTAGAGACCCCCCCCCCATATGTTTTAACCACCACAAGAAACCTTGAAACACACTTCGAGTTATGATTAAAAATTAGTACCAGGGGTTGTTTTTTTTTAGGACAGTTACTTTGTATTCTGTAAAGCAATATGTATACAGTACTTCTAAGTGTTTGCAACATAAAATATGATGCCTTTTGTTCAGTAAGTTTGTCATAAAAAAGTGGTTATTGTCTCAGCAGCTGAGCACAAAATGTGTTGGCTTTTGTTCATAAGAACAGTTCTAATAACAGTAGGGACGAGGTAAAGAGTACTTTGCAAGTTTAATATAAACTGCTGAAAGTTTTATTGGAAAAAATGCTTGCAGTGCAATCAGATAAGCTGGTTTGACACAAGGCAAGGAGTCTTAAAACATTTCCATTTCACATAGCAAAAACAGCATCGATTTACTGCTTTTTAGCAGCAAAAGTGTTTGAGAAAGCAAGAGCTGTTATCTGTAAGGACAGGTCAGTGAGGCAGACAGGAAAAAAAAGGAGTTATTAGTCAGCCAACTAACAGCCGTGTGTGTGTATATATTTTTTTCCCTAAACTTTCTATTTATATTTTTTTTAAACTCTGCTTTATTATCAGCAGTGCTTATCATTACAAGATACACATGGGAATATGGTATGTTACAGGAAGATTCGTCTCACCTAGTAGGGAAGGCTCAGTACATCAAAGATTAATTGCATCTGGAAATGATAACTCTGTTGTCATAGGTGTGATAAAGGCTTGTAATGAAATGTCAAAGTAATTTCTTCTTCAGGTTGCAGCTCAGTTAAGCAGTCCAAACACTGTTTTAAACAAAATAGATTGCAAACATTTCTAACCATTAGAACATTTAACAGTTCTTGGGCTTTATTACTCCTTTAACTTATGAAGGTCTTCCTTTCCACCAGCACCCCTATTGTAGAGATTGAGGATGGCTGCAGGACTTTGAGGTGCCTCCCATTCACTCCCTACTGATCTAATTAATTGTGCTTTCTTCCTCATCCATTATTTGAATAAGGGTCGGGCTGCCCAGTTGTCCCATCATGCTCAAATCTCCATATGTTTCTGTAGGGTGAGCCTCAACTTAGTCATCTGCTTCTCCATTCTTTTAATATTCTCAACTCTGGAGACCCAGGATTTGAAGGAGGGAGATTTGCTGAAGCCAGTTGGCTGTGATTTTTTTTCTGTGTGGCCAGACAAAGGGTTTGTAAAAAATCTTTGATTTCTAAGGTTCCCAACATCTACCACCCTGAACTCTAAGATCATGGTGTCAAACTCAAAGGGTAGACAGGACTGCCATATCTTATTGAGTTCACTGTGGATTTTTGACCAAAATTATATGATCACCAGGCATGCCCAAAAAATGTGGAAGGGCGACACTAACTGACCACATCCCTGGCAACATAAGTCTTGAGTTTAAGAACATAGGAGCACAGGAATCGTGTCGGCAGATGGGGACTGCATGATCCATCTAGTCTGCCCATGTTCCTGCCCATCTCCTGATTTAGACTGCACCCTGATGTGTCCACAGTGTCTGTCCCATGTGAGTGAACTCATGTACTGTCTTGGATTCCACTACCTCCTGAAGTAGGCTGTTCCATGGGTCTGTGACCCTTTCTGTAAAGATGTACTTCCTGAGGTTGCTTTTGAACCTGCCTCCCACCAGATGCAAGTTGTGTCCCTTTGTACGCACATCCCTGTTTTGATGGAAGAGGTTTCCTGCTTGTGTTGTGTTGATTCCCTTAACGTACTTAGAAGTTTCAATCATGTCCCCTCTGTTTCTGCTCTGCTCAAGGGTGTACATATTTAGTTCCCTGAGTCTGGCTTCGTATGACTCATGATACAGTCCATGCACCATCTTTGTAGCCCTTCTCTGTACCTTCTCCAGGCGGTCTATATTTTTTTTGAGGTGGGGCCTCCAAAACTGACCGCAGTACTCTAAATGTAGCCACACAAAGGACCTATAGAGCAGAATGATAACCTCGCTCTTTCTACTTGTAATTCCCCTACCAATGCAGCCAAGGATGCCACTCACATTCTGTGCTGCCTTTTCACACTGTTTTCTAACCTTTAAGTCATCCGCGACGACTACTTCGAGGTCTCTTTCTGTCTTTGTCTCCTCTAACTGATGTCCTCCCAGTATGTACTTTATCCCTGTATTTTTTCTTTCCTATGTGTATAACCTTGCACTTCTTGGCATTAAACTTCAACTGCCAATCCCTGGACCATTTCTCGAGTCTTTTCAGGTCTGCTTCCATACCTTTCGCTCCGTCCTGCGGATATACTCTGTTGCAGAGTTTTGAGTCATCTGCAAACAGGCAAACCTTCCCCTTCAAGTCGTTTGTAATATCCCCGATAAATATGTTAAAGAGGATAGGTCCCAGCACATACCCCTGTGAGCGATACTGGTCACTTTGCATGACCTTGATAATGATCCGTTGACAAGCACTCTCTGCATCCTATCTTACAGCCAGTTGGTGAGCCAGTTCACTATCTTATGACTGACTCCTGTATGCTCTAATTTGTTAGCTAGCCTTCTGTGGGTGACGGTGTTGAAGGCTTTGCTGAAGTCCAGGTGCATAATGTCCACTGCTCCTCCCTGGTCGACTGCTCTGGTGACCCAGTCGAAAAAATTGATCATATTGGTTTGACAAGAGTGTTCTGCTGTGAAGCCATGTTGCCTGGGGTCAGTCTTTCTGCTGTCCTCCGGTACTTCACTGTCCTCTCCTTTAGCAATGGGTCCATCATTTTTCCTACCACCAAGGTTAAACTGACCAGTCGGTAATTTCCTGCCTCCTCCCTGCTTCTGCTGTTGTGTAAAGGTACTGCTGTTGCCCTTTTCCAGTCCTGAAGTATTATTCCGCTTTCCAGTGACTTGCTGAAAAGTTCAGCCAGTGGTATGGCGAGTTCTTCCCGAAGCTCCTTCAGTACCCTAGGGTGGATGCCCTCTGGTCCCATTACTTTATCTACCTTGAGCCTATTCAGCTCTTCTAGGCCCCTCTCCCTTGGGAAGGATCTTGTGTCTGCTCCTGTGGTGTTGTGTACTGACCTACATAGTGTAGGACCCTTCCCGCTGTCTTCTATGGTGAAGATAGAGCAAAAGAAATCATTTAGTGACTGTGCTTTGTCTTCTTCTGTCTCTGCCATCTTGCCTTCCTTTGTTGCTAACCTGACTTTACCCCCCTTACTCTTTTTTCTGTCCCTTGTATATCTGAAGAAGGTTTTATCTCCCTTCATGACCCCCTGTGCTATTTTCTCCTCTGTCTGCACTTAATGTAGGGGTACAGGGGTCGTAGAATAGGGGGTACCTGGGCATTAATGTAGGGGGTACATGTCTGTTAATGTAGGGGGTGCAGGGGTCATAGAGTAGGGGGTACATGGGTGTTAATGTAGGGGATACAGGGGTCATAGAGTAGGGGGTACATGGGCATTAATGTAGGGGTACAGGAGCCATAGAGTAGGGGGTACATGGGCATTAACATTGGGGTGCAGGAGCCATAGAGTAGGGAGTACATGGGCGGTAATGTAGGGGTGCATGGGCGTTAATGTAGGGGTGTAGGGGTCATAGAGTTTCCCTGTTTGAAATGTTTGAAGATTGTGGGGGTGTGGCAGAATCTGACCATACTCTTCCATTTAAATTCCCTCCACCCAGGTGAAGCTGTCCATCCTTTCTCCCAGGTCTAGTTCCAAATCTCCTCTGGGATGGGAGGACTTGTCTTGGCTTCCCACCTTACCCTAAGGTTGTCGAGGTCGGGATTTTCTCTCCCTCTTAATACTTTATAGGCACCAGAGACTGGTCTTCCCCTGCCTGTCAGACTAACTGCCCAATACAAGAAATGTTCTAGTGTTGTCAGGCTTCTGTCAGTCTTTGAGACTAGATTATGTGATTGGAGGTAATGTCTTATCTGCAGATATTTGTGGAAATCTGTCGGGGGAAGACCGTATTTTTCTTGGAGGTTCCTAAAAGATACAATATTATGGTTTCTTATTAATGATTGGTACCATGCAAGGGATAGCCTGTTCCACCTAACAAAGCTTGGGTCAGACCCTGGGGGCAGGAAGTTGGGGTCTCCGATGATACAGGTGAGAGGCTCCACCTCATTTGGAGTCTGTGTTAGGTGTCTTGACTTTAGTTAAGATCTTAAGGGTGTGGCGGGTCCATGGGTTAATCACTTCTTTCCAGACTTTGGGGTTGAGGGGAGTGTGTGGCAGTGTGAAAAGTGGAAAAGACTGTGAGTGATACGCCTCAGTCTCTCTCCAGCCTCTCTCCCCTCTCTGCTTTACCCAGGAAAACACCAGAGCTAGTTGTACCGAAAAGTAATATAATTTTAGGTCCGGTAAAGCCAAGCTTCCTCTTTCTTTGGACTGCGTGAGCATTTTTTGGATGATTCTTTGCCTCCCTTTCTACCGCACGAAGGACATGAGGGTGGTGTCTGGGATGTGGATGGGAAGTGCCTGAAATAGGAGTAAGAAATGAGGGAGGACATTCATTTTCAGGACATCTACCCTCCCACCCAGTGAGAGAGGGAGTAGCTCCCAGTGGGAAAAGTCCGACCTAATCTCAGACCACAGCTTATTATAGATAAATTTAAACGGTGGGGGGGGGGAGGCATGGGGATATCTTTACCTCTAGATACTTTACAGTGTTGTTTAAGGCCCATCTGAAGGGAAAGTCTATTAGAACATTTCTTGGAAGGGAGCCTCCTAGTTTGATTGCCTCTGATTTGTCAAAATTAATCTTGTAACCAGAGATTAGACCATATTCCTCTAACTTTTGCGTTAAGGCTTGGACTGACGTGTGTGGGGATGTAAGA
This sequence comes from Neoceratodus forsteri, assembly GCA_016271365.2. Lineage (NCBI taxonomy): Eukaryota > Metazoa > Chordata > Ceratodontiformes > Ceratodontidae > Neoceratodus > Neoceratodus forsteri. Next base: position 775,236,110 of record CM057454.1, read on the forward strand.
AAGAAGAGAGAATCTTCTGCATAAAGAGAAATCTTACACAATCTGTCCCCTGTGGATATGCCTTTGATATTCTCATTGTCTCTGACTGCAGAGGCCAGTGGTTCGATACAGAGTGCGAGTAGCATGGGGGCACGTACCCCAGGTATGGTGAAATCGTTGCACCCCAACCCATTTACTCTGACTATGGCCTGCGGAGAGGCATATAGTGCTCTCATACTTTTCCTAAATCTGGGCCCCAAACTCATCTCCTCCAGGGTCCTGCCGAGAAAGCTCCAATCCACCCTGTCAGACATCTTCTTGGCATCCATAAATATTGCCAATGCTAAGTTACGCAATTTCTGTTGCCAACAAATAAGATTGAGAAGGCGTCGGATATTGTCATGGATTAGTCTACCATTAATAAATCCTGTTTGGTCTGGGTGGATCAGTGTCCCCACGCAGTCCTGGAGTCTGCGAGCCAATATGAATGTATAAATTGTTTGGTCTACATTCAATAGTGAAATTGGTCAGTATGAGCCACATAGTGTGGGATCCTTCCCTTGTTTATATATGACCAAGATCTGAGCATATTGCCATGATGGTGGTGCCCCTTCACCCTCCACCTGAACCTTTCTGAATACCCGCCCCAGGAGAGGTGACAACTCCACCCTAAATGTCTTGAAAAATTTAGCTGGAAACCTGTCTGTGCCCGGCACTTTCTCTGTCGAGTCCTGTGACTGCTGAGCCTAGCTCTTCTTGGGTTATGGTGTCATCTAGGGTTTCCATAGCTTCCCAGGGGAGTTTCTTAACCTTAACTCGATTAAAGAAGGCATCTAGCCAGCCCGCCGGCACAGCAGTTGGATTCCCGCTTGCGACGCCAGCGATCCGGTTTCGGGAACGGGCCCGGGTAACTGGAGGGCTGGCCGGAGGAGAGAACGATTGAGCGTCCAACAACAGCCTCCTCTCTGGGGAGGGCAGGGATAGGTCCAGTGCCTGCTGGCTCTAAGCGGAGGCTGGGAGCATCGCAGGCGTATGGCCAGTTACCTGGGGAGGAGGCGGGCGCGGTGTATGCCTTGACGTCACCACGCTGCCCCGCAGAAAACCGGAAAACTGCTCGCTGGCCGCCAGATGACGACCCCCATTCCTAAGCACCTCCAGTGCCTATCCAGGGCCTCCTGCTCTCAGCAGCATCCCCGGCCCCTAATGTAGTGTGCCGGGGTCTTCCTTCCGCCTCGTGTGCTCTTCCCCCTCGGAGGAGGGGGACCCGCCTGGTGATAGGGATACGCCGGGATATCCCGGGGATCGGCTCCGATATGAGGACCTGAGGAGGGCTGGATAAAGGTCAGTGGGGTCGGGTGGGAACTTGTGGAGCCTGAAGGAGTTGGGGCCAGTGTAGCATGGGGTAGGCGGTATAAACATATCATGCAAAAAAAAGAAGGCATCTAGCTTTTCTTGGTAATTATCTACCTGTTCCTGTTTGTAGAGTTTTTTTTATAAAACTCCTGGAATTCCTGTGCTATTTAGAGGATCTAGTATATATTGGTTGGAGTGCGACCTCCTCCTAATGCAGAGGACCATTCTACCAGCGGCCTCTTTATGGAGCTGCCATGCTAGACATTCCCCCACCCTATTCCCAGACTCATAATATCTCTGTTTCGAGTATCGCAACTGATACTGTGTTTTGTCATCTAACATTTTGTTGAGCTTACTATGGCATTCCTCTAGCTTTCAGCGTACCTCTTCATTTAGCACAATTTTGTGCTCTGCTTCCAGGTCAAAGCCGCAATTCAAGCTCCCTTTGCTCTTTTATTTTTATCTTTTTGAGGTTAGAGGCATACTTAACTGTCCTGCCTATGGCCACCTCTTTAAAGCTGTCCCACCATATGGCTGAGGAGGTGTCCTGTGGGGGAATTGGTGGTCATGTACTCTCTGAGGCTGTCTCTGATTCAGTCTTCGTACTGATCTCAATTTAAAAGAGAGACATTGAGTCTTCAAGAGGGGTTTCTAACCACTGGAGTGGCAGACATGTTGTTCACCCCCATACCATGGTCTGAGATCATTCTGGGGATGATATGGGCAGTGTTGACTATATGGAGCCAGTCGACAGACGTGAGGAGTAGGTTCAGCCTGGAGTAGGCCCTCTGCAGTGTTGACCAACAGGTATAATCCCTAGCTTTAGGATTTGCATGCTGCCAAACATCAGCCAGGCTCAATTCTTGTGTCAGTTTGTCTAGACATCTGGCTGCCCACGATGGCGGTTCAGCCCTGTTCCTGGATCTGTCAAGGGAGGTGTTTAAGACAGTGTTAAAATCTCTCCCGATGATAAAAAGGTTGCCAGGTGGGGGACAGCTTTCAGTAGAATTTTGAGAAATTGAGCATTTTCTTGGTCTAGGTTTGGGGCATATAGATTCAGGAGTGTACAGGGGATAGATCTGTTTACGTGTTATCAGGAGGTATCTCCCTTCTGGATCTTGTAAGGTGTTTTGCATCTCAAAGTAACCAGTCCTTAAGGATGAGACTAGCCTCCCCTCTGTGGGTGATCTAGGTACGAGGCATGGTAAGCATGCCCAGCCCAGGACCTCTTGAGCTTGGTGCACCCTCCCCGCTATGGTCAAGTGCATCTCCTGAAGGAGTGCTACTTCCATCCTCTGCCATTTTAACTGATTCTGAACTCTCGTTCTTTTAATGGTGCTGTTAAGTCTCCTCACATTATACATAAAAACACAGAATCTGTCAGCAGATAAGGACCATATGGCTCACCTAGTCTGCTCATTTCCCTACTCACTGCTTGCAGCCCCAGATTTTTTTATTTATAAATTTGTTAACTGGGTTGGGACACTGGAACAGGCCTTTTTCAGGTCCAACCCGAAGACAATTACAATAACAATAATGAGAACAAACAACATTTAACATGAAACAATAAAAAAAAAAAAGTAATTTAGCAAATACAAATTGAGTTTTCTAATAGCAATAACTTGAGCTTCCTTTCAAATACAACTAAAGATAAAGAGAGACGAAGAGTCACTGGCAAACCGTTCCAGAATGAGGGTGCTGTGATTGAAAAGGACCACAACCCACACCGATTTCTGAGAATTATTGTTGTTAGTAAAATACCACTAACCAAACGAACTTCCACCAAGTCAGACAAGGGAAAATGGCAGAGGGAAGATACACATTTATAAATCAAACAACCTAAAAAGTAATCGATCCTACTTATGGGAGATAACCAGCCTAACTGTAAATAAAGATCGCAATGATGGGTTCTAAACAGAATAGCCAAAATAAACCAACAGATATTGTTATAAGCTATGGACAATACTTTAAACTCATTAGTATTAAAATTTAGATACAAATGGCAGACATAATCAAAATGAGGAAGCAAGGTGCCAACAGCAGTAGATTTTCTAGTCTCAAAGGAGAAAAAAGTACATCATTTATAAAGAACACCTAACTTTTGATTTATAGCTTTGCTAACTTGTTTGACTTGTTGAGAGCAAGTTAAAGAAGCATCAAGCAGAGACCTAAATATTTAAATAGCATAACCTGTTCGATCGGAACACTCTCAAAATCAGCTTAGGATTGTCTTTTAACATAGCAGGAGTAACAAAAAACATAGACTTATTTTTTGGAATTCAACAACAAGGCATTATTCCGAAACCAAGAACACACATTCTTGAAATCAGATTTCAAAGACTCAAACAAATTAAACAAGGAGTTAGCTTGAGAAAAAAATAATCAAATTGTCAGCGTAAAGTATTACTAGACATACAGTGATCTGGCAGCAAATTAATAAATAAAGAAAACAAAAAGGGGGCCTAGAATAGACCCCTGGAGCACCTCACAATGTAAAGAAATGGTCCCAGAAACTTTAGTTCCAATGTTCACCTATTGCTGACGATGAGTTAAGTAATTGGAAATCCACCCCACAGTGTTAGATGAAAAACCAATAGCGTTAAGTTTAAGAGAAACCAAATCATGATCAATCAGATCAGACGCCTTGGTCAGGTCCACAAACACCACCTCAGTCATAAGGCCACTATCAAAGCCCCTAAGGATGGTGTCCGTGAACCTGACCAAGGCAGTTCCTGTCCCATGGTCACGCCTAAAGCTGTGCTGCTGAGGAGAAAGGACCTTATATGACTTCAGATATTCCTTAATTTGTGCAGACAACCATTTCAAGAAGTTTACTCAAAGGGTTCAATATGGAGATGGGTTTAAAATCCTCAAGCTGCACAGCACATGACTTCTTAGCGACGGGGACAACTCTGGCACATTTCCTTTATGAAGGAAACTGTCCAGTGACTAGGGACAAATTAAAAATGTAACATAAGGGCTTAACAATTTGCAATATAGCAACTTTCAAAAATTGTCTGTCTAGCCCCACACCACAATCATAGAACCTATCTGGTAAGGAACTCAAGAGTTTGAAAATCTCCATTTCATCAACCACCCTAAAGTAAAATACTAGTCTATTAGGGTTACCTTCCTTCTCACAATCAAGTTTAAGCAAATTAGTCCTATAGCTCGAGTAATCAGAACATTTAATATTAAATCCACTCTTTCCACTTGATCAGTAACAAACTTATCAATCAACTTATTTACTTTGGGAGACAGCAAGGTGTGCACATTTTCCCAGAATTTCTTTGAGTCTCATAAAGTATCAGAAAAATGTTCATGATAAAATGAGGTTATTGCAGACTTCACCAACTCAGTGATACAAATCTGCTGAAACTGGTAGGAAGCTAGTGTATCCACAGAGGGACTAGTTTTAAACTTAATTCATGCTTTATTATGCAACTTGATTCGACACTTGATCTCATTTGTGCACCACTTATTATGCATGCCTCTTAATCGCACAGTTCTTAAAGGAAAATAGGTATCTTGAATTGGAAGCAATTGCTTAACAAAGAAATAAAGTGCATAGTCAACATCTGAAATCACATCGTGATAGGACTAATCAGTCTGGGACGATAAGAAGTCAACTTCCTGTTGGTTAGGCTTCTTAAAACTACGAATCTTAAAGATGCGAGGGGGAACCCTCACCCTTTTAAAGTTTAATGTACAAAACAATCGCCATATAGTCACTCACGCAGAGTCATGCATGACACCGGAAGAGGATGTCATACCCACTGTGTTAGTGAGAACCCAATCCAAAATGCTGTGGTTTAAAAGTGAAAACATTTGGTCTTGTTGTTTCACTAATTATTTGGAAAAGACCAAATGTTGATAAAAAAGCTTCCAACCCAAGAACATCTTTTTGAAACGGGTCTGGTATGGTTGCCGTACTCTCATAAGCCCGACACTCAATATCCCAAATCCTGTTTCCTGACTGAATCAAAATACTGACGCTTACATTACCGACTGCTGAAATCCCGAATCTAAAAATACTGACTCGCCATGTCAGTGCAGTGCTCTAGCAATGTCTCCCATCAGTTGCTTCCTCAACTCAACTCAAGTTAGCTCTGTCATCATAATAATAATAAGTCACTTAGTAAAACTGCATAAAAAAGTAGTAATAACTGCTTCAAGAGCATACAAAGTAATGAATGCTGTGAAGTTCCATCTGTGCTGCATACGCAAATTCAGCAAAGTCTGCAACAATAAACAGCATCTTTGACGCATCAAATTAAACAAACCCAGCAAATAACAGTTTTTATATTTGCATTTTTCTACCATACCCTTAGGTGAGGACAAGAGGAGCTGAAATTACTAGTTACTAGTTTATACCCACACAGAATAGTAGTTTGTCAGAAAGCATTATTGAACTATACAAGTTCATTAGAAAATTGAACTTGAAGCATTTTTTTCTGAAACAGCAAAATTATTTTTGTGGGCGGTGAACAGGTGAATGTTGATAACCAAGAGAGAGCTAAAAACAAGTTTAGAAAAAAAATCCACTTTTTGTCTCCCTTCAGTTCCATCTGTTACATCATTTGAACAAGCCCGTGTGGCAGAAGTAAGAGATCCATTCAATAAAAATGATAGACCCTCATTTGTAAACATAGGCAACGCGGAACATCGGGCTTTGAAGGATGTGGAAAATAACAAAGATCTGACATTTAAACCCAGCAATAAAGGCAGAGCAATTGTAATAACAGGTACTACAAAATATATACAGGGGGTGGTATATTCAAAGGAGTTGCACATGGCGCAACAGGGTTGCACCATGCGCAACCCACCAATGCGTCCCAGCGCGATATTCAAATGGGCGGGTTGCGCTGCACAACTCCTGATGCGTCAGGGCACACCTGTAATGTATGCTGCACAAGTGCCGGGGGGGTGTGCCCATGCATATGTGACACATCCCGATATTCAGCCCAGGATGTGCAGTGCATATGCTGGCACAGACCTGCCTTGTGCTGCACGGGGGGGGGGGCGCGCAGAGTTGTGCCCGATGACACCAGGAGCAAGTCCTGGCCACCCACAGGCGTGCTGCCATATTGCAAGGCGCAACATGGCAGCCGCCTGCTATGGGTGCCCCCCCGCCCAATCGCGGACATGCGTCGAGGAAACCCTGGTGGTTCACTGCACCGCTATCCCTTGCCTGATTACGGGAATGTATTGAAATAATCCCTGGTGGTCCAGTGGACCACTGTCACTTGCCTGATCATGGGCATGTATTGAAATAATCCCTGGTGGTCCAGTGGACCGCTAGCCCTTGCCCGATCACAGGCATGTATTGATATGATCCCTTGTGGTCCAGTGGACCGATCCCCGTCACCCGCACGCGAGCATACGTCAAACCCCTTGATGGTCCAGTGGTACCCCCACCCGCCCTCGTCCCCACCACCCCTGCACCCCTGGTCAGAGGCAGGTGGCAGCTTCCCACCCGCAAGCCGCCCGGCCACCCGCCGACTGACAGAGTACAGTAGGGCTGTATACCTATTGGTTCATTGTGTGGGCCAGTGGGTGTGTAGACCATACTGTACGACACAGTCCCGAATTGTGAATGAATTCACAATTCGGGACTGTGTAGTATTGTATGGTCTGCACGCCCATTGGCTCATGCAGTGGACCAATCAGCGTACAGCCCTACTGTATGCTGTCAGTCAGTGGGCGGCTTTCAGGCGGGGAGCTACCGCCTGCCGCTGACTGGGGGGGGTTGCAGGGTGGCGGGGGACTCAGTGGGGAGTGGGGTACCACTGGACCACCAGGTTGTTTGACATATGCCCGCGAGCAGGCAACGGGGATCGGTCCACTGGACCACCAGGGATCATTTCAATACATGTCCGCGATCGGGCAAGGGATAGCGGTCCACCGGAACACTAGGGCTTCTACTGTCACATGCCCACGATCAGGCGAAGGGGAGTTGCCCACTGGACCACCAGGGCTTCTACTTTCACATGCCTGTGATCGGGCGAAGGGGAGCGGAGCCCGCCGAGGGGCGGGGGGGGCATTGGTCCCTGACGGCTGCAGCTTGGCAGGGCGCCAGGTGCAAGTCACCGGGGATCAGCGCACCGCATGCAAATGGAGCCATAATGACGTGCAGATGGCCCCATTTGTGCTTTGCATGCATAATGGCCTCATTTGCATGCCCAGTGCTGAATATCGCGATAGATGCGCCTAGTGCAACCGCACTTGCACATCCCCCTGCTCCCCTTCTGCCACTTGTGCTTGCGCTGTGCCACTGCACCATGCATGCACCCTCAGTGCCATATTCAATGGCGTTGAACCATGGCGCAGCACCGTTGAATATCACCTGGACCATGTCCTGGCTCAACCCAGTTGCGCTGCGCCCAGGCTTGCGCCCCTACCTGGCACAGTCTGAATATCCCACCCAGGAGGTTCAAAGACAATTGAAAGATGAAAAGACATACAAGAAATTGAGTTCTGATCCTACTAAGAATTTAAAATACTCAAGTAGACAGATTTATTCTGTCTGCACAGGCCTGTAATTTAATCTCTGATAATGAGATAGATTTTCTGATGGTGGAACATCCGGGGCTTGACACTTTCTGTATTTTACCATCAGGTCCATAAAACACGGAACGACCCTCCGGGTCAGCCTATTGTGGCAAGCATTGGATGCATTAGGGAAAAACTGTCCCAGTTTGTGGATTTCATATACCTTTATATATAAAGGATACTACAGATTTGTTATATAAAAATTCAGCAAATTAATAACAGTTTTGATATTTGCATTGGTGCTTTTTGTGGTTTTAGTATTTTAGCCTACAAATTCAGGCTCATAATGTGTATGTTTGCCCGATTCTGTAATTACTGCCACAGAAACAATATGCTTTTGTCAGGATTTCAGCATTCGGTCAATTGTACGGCGGTCTTTTGAGCATGTCGGCATTACGGAGGCGGGCAAATAGAAGTCAGGATTTTCAGAATTGGCCAAATGTATGGATCTCTTTGAAACCAGTGTAAATTTATATCACCAACCACTACCATATCACTAGTGGAAGTGTATCACGTCTGAGGCCGGGAGATCAGAAGGCTGTGGGTTCAGTTCCCACATCTGGCACTTGGGTTAATTGCCCAATACTGACACTGTAGTGCAGCATGAGGGGGGTGCTGCACTTCTGAGGTGCCGTCTTTCAGAAGAGATGTTAAACCGAGGTCCCATCTGCCTGGATTGGTGGTAGTTCAAGTGGATGCTAAAGATCCCATGGCACTTATTGAAAAAGAGTAGGGGAATTTTTTATTGGAAAACAAAATAAGAAAACAAAAACTCAAGACAAAACACAATATCCATACATCATAATACATATAGAGATTGAACAGAAAAGAAAAATCACCATATCTTCTATACAGGAGAAAACAGATAATAAAAAGAAAGGCACAAAAAAAAAAGAGACTTAGTACGAATTAAACCCCCCACACCCCTTTCAAGAAAATGGTTTGTGTTTTATTGTATTTCTCTATTTTCAAGTAACCCCTTCAAACAAAATTAGAGGTAATGCTCTCCACCAAAATGCCACTAAAGTTGCAGGTAAAGTTTTTTTTTTTTTCTGAACAATAAATACTAGAAATTTCACTTTTGATATGTTCCCTGAGGACAGTCAAGGCAACCCTTTTCTGCTGTAACACAAACATACATCGGTTGTGCCAAATACACCATTTGCATACTGCAAACAAAACAGGCAATGTTCCGGGAAAAAAAATCTTCCAACCAGGTCCAAAGTCCCCATAAACTAATTCAGAATATGTTAAATCAGAGAACATAGGTAATCCCCATGACTGACTCAGCTGAGACCATAGTGGGGTAATATAAGGGCAGTCAAAAAATAGGTGCGACATAGATTCCAGCTGACATAAACACGTGTCCCGAACACAGTACCGTTCTGATAATTGTTTATGCATCTGGTTTCCTTTAACATTCAGTTTGTTGTGACAACACAACCACAGGATATCCCGCATCTTCTCTGGAATCCTGTTTTCCAATAATTGTTTAGTTAAACAATGGGAATCACAGGGTACCGTAAAACATGGTGACACCAAGAACATGGTTTGCAGTACCGAGGAGTATAAACGCTTTCTATGCTGTAATAAATCTACAGCATAAGACACTTTCCATATTTTAAGTTTTTTAAATATTTCAATAAGGTATCCAGACGTTCCGGGTGGAATTTTGGTAAAAGGTTTCCAAACAGGAGCTTGCCATTTATCCAAAAAATATTGGGAACGGGAAGCAAAGCTAAGTGCCCAACAATCCGTCCGGTTGACTGTACTCTGAAAAATATTAGTGTTCACAAAAATGGAAAAATAAAATAGCACCGGGTTTACCATCTGAAGACCGCCCTGTTTAATCGGCCAGTAGGTAACGGATCTCTTCACCGGGTTCAGTCTACTACCCCCAAAGCAACTGGGAAAAACAAATTATAAAGCCGAGCCTCAAGGGAACAAGGAAGAGGAAAAATGTAACTAATCAGTAAACATAAAGGCAAAATACAAGTTTTAAGTAAAAAAATCTGTTTTTTGAGGGTCATAGGGAACTGCTTCCATTGGACAATTTTGGATTCAGCTATGTCCATTGCAGAAATCCAATTACACACCGCCGCGTCAAGTGGGCCAGAAATAACCCCCAAAATACAAATCTTCTGGGAATGAATATCAGTTCCTCCAGTCGTTGGTGATATCACCTGTGAAGGGAGATGGACAGCACGCCCCACACTTTTTTGGGTATTTAATTCAGATCCAGAAATTCGGGAAAAGGAATGTATGGTATCAATTGCCCTTTCCCCAGAAGCTGGATCTCCTACTAGAATGCAAATATCATCTGCATAGGCAAGAGCACAGGGAAAGATAAGATCTGGTGTGACTGAGATATGTCTGATGGTCCCCTCCCCATTCAATTTCCGGAGTAGAGGATCCATGGAAAAGACATACAACAGGGGACTTAAAGGACATCCCTGGCGTACCCCTCTCTTGATAGGGATATGGGGGCCTCGCAAACTGTTTACCAACGGCGTTGTGCAGGCAGACTGATACAAGATTTTAATCCAGCCAAGTAAAGCCGCAGGAACCTCATATTTTTGCAACACTGAAAATAAATAACTATGTGGAACCCGGTCAAAAGCCTTGGTTTGGTCCAAACTAAGAACATAGCCTTGAGTGGTATTCCCATCAAATACTTCCCTCAAAATTTTCAAATTGGAGAGCATGGAACGACCTGGAATTGCACATGTCTGCGTGGAGTAAATCACCCGGGCAGCCATCTGAGAGAGTCTATTGGAGACTATTTTACACAAAATCTTCCAATCGGAATTTAATAAACTAATAGGACGCCAGTTGTCCAATTTATCTTTATCATTTTTCTGTTTTATATAAAAAAATCAAGTAGCTGTCAGAAAATGCGAGAGGAATAGGCAAGAGGCCTTGTAAAATAACATTATAGACCTTTGTTAAATATGGTATCAACAAGGATTTAGCTTTTTTATAAAATTCATTGGGAATACCATCAGGACCAGGGGTGACAATAGTTTTCAGATGACTAATAACTGAGTCCACTTCAGCACAGGTAACTGGCTGACTTGAAATCGTAGTACACTCTGGTGACAGGAGAGGAACCTCTAAGGAACCCAAAAAGCCGTCCCGGGCATTTGATTCATAAGCCTGCCCATATAACGACCTAGTATGGAAGGAAACCTCCTCCAAAATACTCCAGTTATTGGTAATCCTGGCACCAGAACGAGAAACCAAAGAGGACATATATTTAGATGCAACCTGTTGGTGGCTACTATCATAGGGATTGACTATTTTAGCAGATACCTTTCTCCCATACTTTTGTTCGAGAAATAATGATGTCGTTCTCTCATACTGAGAGGCACGCATTTCAGTTTTAACCTGCTGAATTTGTGCCGAATAATCTAGGCCCCATTCAGTTTGCCAAGACAGCAGTCTTTGTAATTGGCGTCAGCACTTAAGATATTGAAAATAGCGTTCCGAAGATTTTTGTTTAGAAAGGCGTATACAAAATTGTGTAATAACAGATTTAGTATCTTGCCACCAAAAGGTTGGGTTATCATATAATTCAAATACGGAAACCTTGTCTTGGAGAAGCCCATACAGGTTCTGCCACCCACCTTCCTCCCCTAAAACAGATATATTCATCTTCCAGAAGGTACGTGTCACAGGTTTTTTTTGGGACAACCAATGTACAACAGTAACAAACAATGATCTGAAAACTCACAGGGGAGAACCAAATACCTTACATTCGCCAACCAATGAAAAATTAAAAAATAATCAATCCTTGTGGAAAATCTACCCGGGTGAAAAGTGTGTTCCGGCGGTAGTACACCAAAAGAGGCCCCATCCCGTAAGTCAGCAGTAACGTACAAAGTGTTAAGGAAATTGGAATCAGAATATAATTTTTGGGTAAGTCCAGTTTTATCAGATAATGACAGAATACAGTTAAAATCTCCTCCAAAAATCACCGATTTGGATGAATGGAGAAATGGCTGAATCTGTTTTAACATGTGAATCCTCTGAGTTTTGACTTGAGCATTATAAATATTAATAAACCTCCATTCTTGTTGATGGAGAATAACATCTAAGATAAGTACCCGACCCTGAATCAAGTCAATCGGTCTGGTAACATGAATATCCACCCCCTGTACCAGTATCCCTACTCCGGAACACACATCCTCAGCCAAGGACCAAAAGGTCAGACCATCCCTCCAATCCCTAGAGGCCTGCCCAATCTCTTGCAAAGAGTGGAGCCTAGTGTCCTGTAAAAAAATAATATGTAAAGGCAGAGACAAAAGGAAGGAAAAAATAGCCCGTCTTCCTTTAACATTTTTGAGACTATTAGCATTTAAGCTTCCAAAAGAGACAATATCCCCCATATCAGATAGAGAGTAAATCAAGATTTTTTCCTACCTCGACCCTTGCCTGGGAATTTTAGCTTACAGCGTTTTTTCTTATTAAGCTGGACATCCCCAGAAACTTGCTCAGAATCAGTTAATAACTCAACCTGGGAAGACGCAACAGAGGAGGCATCTGAATCATCCTCAGTATCCACAGCCTGCTTTCGTTTAGATAAAACGGCAAACCGGTTTGTAACCATCACATCGGGGGATACAGAAGGCAGAGGCACTCCTTTCATCAAAGAGCTCCTCGTTACCCTCCTGTTCCCCACTGGGACCCAATCGGTATCCACAGGAGGTGGCATGTTGTCCTTAACACATGGTATAGCCGACGTGCTAGGGGCCAGAGGCTGCTCCTCAGCCATTACTGAGGAAGAAGTAATGGCTGGAGGTAGTAAACTTGAGTCCCCAGACATTAAGCCAGAACTAGACGTGGGAACTCTCAGAGGTGGCGGTTCCAACCCTGGATCCATCTGGGAAGAAGGAGGATCAGCGGCGGGGGGGGGGGGAGTACCATTGCAGAAGCAAAAGGCCGAAACTGGGGCCTAGCCTAAGCAGAAGCAGATCTTTGGGCCTGAGTCACCATCTCATTCTGTGAATCGGTAGGTCTCGCAGGATTATTATGGGAAGCCCATGGACAATCTTTAAAAGAATGGGAGGATTCCTCACACAAATTACAATAAGCTTGGCAGGGGCAATTGAGACTTACATGACCAGAGCCGAGACATGATGAACATTTAAGTTGGTCACAAGCACTACTGAGATGGGTCCCACACCGAAAACAAGATTTTGGTTGCCCCGGATAGAATGCAAAACCCCGATCCCTACCTAAGTTAAAACAGCTTGGCAAGTGCTGAATAATCCCATTAACAATAGGTAATTTAACCTGCAATTTCCACCCCCCCGTCCAAAAAAACTCTGAGTCAATGATTGGATCAGGTAAACTAAAACTGTACATTTGGAAGATAACCACAGTACAATATCCTCTATTGCCACCCCCTCATTTTTGAACAAAACCGTAACATTTTTAATAGTTGGTTTTGTAAGGGGAATAGCAAAAAAAGGGGACCACAATGGGGTACGACGAACAGCCTGATAACGATGCCAAAAAGTATCTAACCCTGAAGCAGTTTTAAAGCTGACTTCAAAATAATTATAACCAGATGTATGTATTAATGCATAAATCTCAGAAAGGGAAAATTGCAAACTGGATTTTATCAATGTTTTTCCCACATAGAGACGATCCGGAAATATGTCCAACCCACCCCTATAACGAAGCCTGACAGCATTACGCCGCTTGGCCTGCTCAGGAGGGGAATGAAATAAACCAGCAAAAGTCTTAGGCCGTTGAGGTCCAACTGAAGGACCAGATGCTGAATTGGCAAAGTCAGAGTTCCTATTCCTGTCTGTAGCATTTGTAGATGAGGGCCTAGGGGCCGAACCAGACACATTTGCTGGAAGAGAGCGTTCCCCAGTCCCAACTGTGTCAATAGGAGACGTGGGAGGTAAAGACAAAGGAACAACCATAGTGGTCAATAAGGGGGTCTTAGGCACAGCACCAACACTGGACAAGTCATTGTGCTGCAATATCCCCTGTTCAGAACCCTGCACCCCTCCAACCTGCCAGGAAGGGGCCTGAGAAAGACTAATGCCCAAAGGGACCTCAAGAGGGTCCGTAATGTTCAATAAATCACCTTTAGGAAGGGGGCCGGGTAGTGCAGGGGAGGTCCAGGAATCATCTAAAGGGGACTTCTCCCACCCTGCACCCCGAAGAGCTTCAGCAGTAGTAAGCCCTGATGCCGACAGGTGGGAGTCAAACCCACAGCCAGGAGGGCTATAAACAACAGGACCCGTCATAACTGGCTGGTGGGACCCCATAACTCCATTTGCCATCCCCTTGGGAAGTACAGTACCTTTTAGCAATACAGACGGCTCTCCCAAGATAGTATTAGCAGCTGGTGACACAATACCTTCTCCAAAGTGCAAAACGCTCACCATCCCATCTCCCTCTGTCTCCAGAGGCAAAGATCCTGGTCCTCAGGTCGGCGTGGGGGAGCTAAGGGGGAACTCCTGGCACATGCAAGCCTGCAATCCACTGCCAGTCTCCCCTGCTCCCAATGACTGTGAAACACCGTGAAGCGGTGCTGCAAACAATTCCGTATTCCTGCTGGGCTCCAGAATGCAGCGCAGCATCTCGTCAGACCACGTCGCGTCGTGGCTGACATCACTCAATGGAGCCCGGCCATGGAAAGCCCGTATACATGCATTCGAGGGGGAGACTTGTTCGTCAGCCTGCGAGCCCGTACAAGAAGCAGCCAAAGCCTTTCCAAAATCCGAATCCTGTTGTATCCCATCTCCGGTATCATTCCCAGTATCTTCTAAGGTAAGGGAACGAACTTCATGAATGTTTGCCGTAGTATCTCGTCGCAACAGAGCTTCTCCCGGTATTTCACCAGGTGTAGTACCAATGGTCTCCTGTGAAACGGAGATAGGGAGGGAGACCAACTCCCCTATCCCCAGGACGTCTTCCTGCTCAGAGTCAGAGCCCCAGGTGGCCATCACGACGGTTGGTCAGTCCCCCTACTGGCCACAATGCAGCATCAGAGTAGGGGAATGTTTTATTCAAAACTGAAAACAAATCATACAGGAATGGATTGTCATCGTACAAAATTGAAACAAAAGACAATACTTGAAATAGGCATTAAGGGGAATGGGACAGGAATCAGGGGTTGAGGAACAGTGGGCAGTATTTAAAATGGGGATTATAAGAACAACAGAATTATGCATTAAGCAGGTTAGCAAGAGGAAAAGGAAGAGGAGACCATTATGGTTTTCCAAAGAGGTAGCAAAGAAAGTGAAAGCCAAAAAGAGTGCATTCAGGCAATACAAAAGACACAGGCAGAAGGGGATAGGGAGAAGTACCAGGAGAAACAAAGGAGGCAGGGAAGTCAGTAAGGAAGCCAAAGCTCAGACAGAAGAACACATTGCAAAATCAGTGGGTAAAGGGGACAAAACCTTTTACAGGTACATAAGTGAAAAAAGAAAGACAAAGGGAGGGATAGTGAGACTGAAGGGGGAGGATGGGAGCCGTGTGGAGGATGACAACAATAAAGCTGACATATTGAACAGGTATTTCTGCTCAGTCTTTACTAAGGAAGAGGGGGGTAATGGGTCTGAAGGGAGTACAAGGGGTGAGAATGGTGCAGAAATGGACACAAGTCCCTTTACGAGAAGGGTCCTGAAGGAACTGGAAGTAATAAGAGCTGATAAAGCAATGGGGCCAGATGGGGTGCACCCAGGGTCCTTAAAGAACTAAAGAGGTGGTGGCTGAACCTCTGGCTATCCTGTTCAGCCAATCACTGGAAACAGGAGGTACCCAAAGACTGGAGGACAGCAGATGTAGTCCCCTTATACAAAGTGGGAACAAAGAGAAGCAGGGAACTACAGACCAGTCAGCCTCACCTCGGTAGTGGGAAGATCATGGAAGCACTACTGAAGGAGAGATTGGTGGAACATCTGGTTGTCAATGGACTACAGGACCCAAGGCAGCATGGTTTCACCAGGGGGAGGTCATGTCAGACCAACCTCATTGAATTTTTTGACTGGGTGACTAGGGAGGTGGATCGGGGAGGGCAGTGGACATGGCCTATCTGGACTTCAGCAAGGCCTTTGACACTGTGCCACATAGAAGACTATTACACAAACTGGGGAATATGGGTGTGGGCAGGACAGTAGTGTGGTGGGTAGGTAACTGGCTGGGTGGCAGGACACAGAGGGTGGTGGTAAATGGCTGTCACTCCACAGAGGGAAGAGTAACCAGTGGGGTACCACAGGGATCAGTGCTGGGACCGGTCCTATTCAACATCTTCATCAGTGACATTGCACAGGATCTAGAAGGCAGAATTTCACTGTTCGCTGATGACAAAAGCTCTGTAACAGAGTAGACACACCAGAGGGTGTAGACAGAATGAGAAGGGACCTGCAGAAACTTGAAGAATGGTCAAGGGTTTGGCAGTTGAAATTCAATGCAAAGAAGTGCAAGATAATGCATATGGGGCACAAAACCCTGGCACAATATATCAGTTGGGGGTGAGGATATAGCATGCACCAAACAGGAAAGGGATCTTGGGGTTGTCATCTCTGATGACCTCAAGGTAGGGAAACAGTGTGACAAGGCATCAGGTAAAGCAAATAGGATGCTGGGATGTATAGGCAGAGGCATCACCAGCAGGAAAAGGGAGGTCATAATTCCGCTATACAAGACACTAGTGAGGCCCCACCTGGAGTACAGTGTACAGTTCTGGAGACCATACCTACGTAAGGACATAGACAGGGTAGAGAAGGTTCAGAGGAGGGCAACAAAGATGGTGCATGGGTTGCATCACAAGTCCTATGAAGACAGGTTGAAGGAACTGAACATGTACTCCCTGGAGGAGAGGAGGAGAGAGGGATATGATAGAGACATACAAGTATCTTACAGGGAGGAACAGGGTGCAGGAAAACACTATTTTAAGCGAAAAGATGTTTCAGGACTAGAGGCATGGGATGAAGTTGGAGGAGAGGATTCAGAGGAAACATGAGAAAGAATTTCTTCACAGAGCGGGTGGTGGACAAGTGGAACACCCTGCCAGAGGAAGTGGTGGGGGCTGAAACAATCACGGGATTTAAGAATGCATGGGATAGACATAAAGGAATTCTAGAGGGCAGGGGTAAGGGGAAACAGACTTCTAGGAAAACAAACTGAACTTACAAGCTCAAATGGGCAGACTGGGTGGGCCATAGGCCCTTATCTGCCGACACTGTCTATGTATCTATGTAACAGCAAAACAATTGAAATCATACAATATACAGGAAACCCAAGTAAAGGGAGGGGAAAAAAACAAGCCAATCCAACAAACAACACTATAAACATTAACCAGTATCCAACCATTGTATCGCCTTCCATTTCTTATGAAACTGGGAGGATGATAAAGAATGAGAATCAAAATGCCAAATTTCAAAAAGCCAATTATGAATCCTCCAAAATAATTGGTCAGGGGAAATAAAAAAAGCGCGCAGGGACCAAATGCAACGAACCTGCTAAACATGATATTTGATACCCCCAAAAATCAGTCTAATCGTATCTGCAGTAAAGGAGTCCCACTCCGATGACAAAATACCAAAAAATAAACAAGTAGATCAATAGTTGGAAATTGGAAATGGGCCCACCGAGCATAAAGTAGGGACCAAAACTGTAAAATAAAAGGACATTCAAAAAGCAAATGTAACATAGTTTCTAATTGAGTCGTACAAGTGAGAAATCTTGGACAATACCGTTCTTCAATACTCTTATGTTTCAGATTATTCTTAACATTCAGTTTACCATGGACTGTAAGCCACGTAACATCCTACATATAATTAGGAAGGCTAGGAGAAGTAAGTAAGGCAGAAATTTGGGGCAAATCATTACAGAATAAATCTGGAAAAGCACAACTTTCTGAAAAATATTGATCCAACAAAAAATAAAACAATCTTTTTCTAGAAAATTGAGTAAAAGAAACGAAGGAGATCTTCCATTTCTTAATATCACCAAAACAGGAATGGAGATAAACTGGTAACCGAACAATAGGCGTTTGTTTGTGGATGAGGCCATCCTTTGACCAACCATCCAACCAAGGAGAGACATGATCAGAAAGCCATAATGCCCTTACCTTAGAACTACCAAGGTCAAGAGGAGAAATATTTTTACATAAGAAAATACTAAAAAAAAAACAAAACTGGGTTAACCATATTCAGACCTCCAGAATCAAGGGAACGATATAAAATATTCCTCTTGATGGGGTTCAAACGACTCCCCCAGATAGTACGAAAAAAAAGACCATAAAGAGCCGCCTCTTTAGAGACAGGTACAGCATAAACCGCACTCAAATGTAAAAAAAAGACCAATAAGAAAGGTATTAAATCATATAAATTCTTTTCTTTTTAGACATATTCCATTGAGTAACCTTCCAATTTGCAGACTGAAGAAGCATTTCCCAATTATATGTGGCAGTGTCCGTCTCACAAAAAAATAGATGCCTAGAATTTTACAGACAGTATTAATAACAGGAATCCCCATAATAACAGACTGTGAGGAAGTGTGAGTGCCAAAATAACATTTACTCTTAGATAAATTAAAGGAAGCCCCAGTTCCCTCCTTGAAGGCAGTAGTCAACCATTCCACAGCAGTACAGGAAGGGATGTCAGCCAAAAAAACACATAAATCATCTGCATATGCTACAACAGGGATTTCAGCGTCATCCGAGCCCAAAGAGGGACCTCTGATAATATCCATATGGGAAATGGCAGAAAGCAGAGGTTCTAAAGAAAAAACATATAACATGGGGCTAAGAGGGCACCCTTGGCGGATACCCTTGCCACACGGACGTGCTGTGCCCAACCAGCCATTGACATAAGGAACAATAACAGCATTTAAATAATAATTTTGTAACCAGCCAACAAAACCAGAAGGGAAACCCATAGCTAGCATGCAAGTCCAAAGGTAGAGATGAGACACATTATCAAAAGCTTTCGCTTGGTCCAACATAATACAAATACCAGCAAGTTCATCCTTTACCACGTTCAATAATTTCATGAATGAGAATCAGGCGTCTGTAATAATCGTGAGGGCACTGAACAAAACTGTGCTGGGGAAATAATGTCAGACAAAACAAGAGATCCGTAAGCCCAGAATTTTGGTAAAATCTTGCAATCCGAATTCAAAAGTGTGATTGGACGCCAATTATTCAGGTCTCCCTTGTCTCCAGACTTATGAAGAAAAATCAAAAGCCCCTCATTCATACTGGGAGGAAAAGTACCAAGAGAAAGACAAGCATTGAACATGGAAACCAAATGGGGACCCAAAACGGAACCAGTTAAGCCATATACTTCATTAGGGAGTCCATCCTTGCCAGGGGCTTTACGTTTCAGAAGAACCTGAGTAACAGCATGAAATTCGGATAAGGAAATAGGAGCCAACAAAGACAACAAAAAAATTTCAGGAATTTGCGGCAAAGAACTATATTTTAACCATTCAGCAATAGATTGTGAAGTAACATTGAAATCTGTGGCAAACAATGACTGGACATGGGTATCCACAAGACGAAGGATGTTTTGCTTATTAGAGACCTAACACCCTCAGAATCGATAAAAGCTGATATCCTTCTTATTCCTATGAGACATATGAGTCAAAAGGATTCGTGCTGCTAGAGGATCCTAGTACCAATCTCATATCTCTCTCGAGTTGCTGTTGCTTTAAATTTTGAATCTTTGCCAGTCGGCTTTAACTGCTTGTAAAGCATGAGAATCTACAGGTAAACCCAAATTAAGTTGGGAATAAAAATGAGTCAATAACTGCTGGAGGGATTCATGATAGGATTTACGGGAAGCTCCCAATATATGGCCAATCTCAAGAAAATATTCTTTAAATAACAGTTTAGAATCCTCCCACCAATCTTGTAGGGAATCATAAAGAAAAAAAACTGAGTCACAGGCATGCAAAATAGATAAAAAACCTTCCCGCACTGCAGGAATATCCAGAAGAGACAAATTCAACTTCCAGTATCCCGGGCCTTTAGAAGTTTGTGCATAATCAGAAAGAGAAAAGCTGAGAAGGCAATGATCAGAAGAAGCAACCAAAGAAACTCGAGGGGTAAAAACATGGAGGGAAGGGAACACGAACCAATAATCAATACGTGATTTTCGAAGGCCTTGTAAATAGGTAAAAGAAGAAACTTCTTCAAAAACATCAAGGAGACCAGTTACCTTTATCAAATCATTCAAACAGTGAGTGTCGCAATAAAGTTTGGAAGTAGCAGATTTAGCTGTCTGGGAGATATTAAAATCACCACCCAACAGAATATTCCGACTGGAAAGCAAATGGGGCCGAAGAAGGTGCAGCTGTTGAATACGATCCCATTTGGTCTGAGGGGCATAGATATTGATTAATCTAAAGGGAATAGAATGAATAGACACATCAAGCAACAAAACCCTCCCAGGAGAAATGTGAATCACATCCGTCACTTTAATAGTATTCGGTGAAACATATTCCAACACCAGAGCAGAGGTCATTGCCCCCTGACCAATAACAAGGACCCCAGCCCCATAGATCAGTAGCTACAGAAAAATCCTGAACAGTATACAATCTGGTGTCTTGAAAAAAAATAACATCATGACGTAAGTCTGAAAATAATGAAAAGGTGACTCTTTTTTTATACAATGTCCTAAGGCTATTAGCATTCAAACTAGCCAAAGTAACATCATATGAGGATCGAGAAAGGAGGATTAAGAGTGAGAGTTCAGTTTTCTACTGCTCTTACGCAACCCAACCCGGGAAGACTTTTTCTGTTTACATTTGGCACCCACCCTTGGGTCAAGAACAGAGTCTGGGTCGGAGGCCATATCTACTTGGGAGGGATGTTGTGAGGCAGAATTGGAATCATGATCCGCAGTGTCCATGGTGGCCAAAATACCAAACTTATTTGACACAGACACAGGGGCTGGAGACTGAGCCCAGTCAAGTACAGAACTGTGTTCTACTCCAGAAAGAACAGGAGAAAAGGAAACACTGTCTACCACTACCTGAGTGTCCAAGGGAGGTACCAACAAAGGAGGTGACAGAACCGGAGGGAGTGGGGTCGAAGGACCAGTGGACACTATAGGAATAACTGTGGGAGCGGGAGTACTGTTCGAAGGACGAGAGGGAGGAACAGACAAGGTGGAGGCTAGAGCAGCAGAGTACGACTTTGGTTTCTGGGAAGTAACAGACCCACCCCCATTCAAAAGATTCCTAGCCGCTCTAAAAATAAGTAAATCCTGCATAGCAAAATCTGAATCTGCAGTGTTATGTGCAGCCTTCGGGCAATCAGGGAAGACATGCCCTAATTCATCACAAAAGGAACACTTTACCGGATTCACACACTGGTAGCCAGAGTGGCCACACGCCCCACATTGAAAACAAAAAACCTTCTCACAAGATGTGCTAATGTGCCTGGGAGAGCCACATTTATAGCAATGTCGGGGTTGCCCAGGATAAAACAAAAAGCCTTTATCCCGGCCAATAAAAAAACAGTTTGGAAGATGTACAGATTCATCATTGACACTAGGGAGTTTGATTTTAAAACGCCAACCCCCATTCCAAAATCCTTCGCCATCCAAAATAGGGTCAGGATCACCCTGAACCTCACACCTACGTTTCAACTATGAAAGAATATCCACTAAATTCACACCCTCATTCCGAAATAGAACAGTAATAACTCTAAAAGGCTGCTTTGTCAATGGTACCATGTGAAAGGGGGACCACAAAGGGTTAGTTTTCAGTGAGGCATAACGTAACCAAAAAGTTTCCAAAGCTGATGGAGTCCTAAAGCTAATGTCAAAAGAATGCTCTCCAGGAGCGTGAATCAGGGCATAAATGTCCACAGGCGAGAATCCCAGGGACTGCTTGACTAAGACCCTTCCCACATAAAAACGATCCGGAACTTCAGGTAGCCCACCCAAATATCGCAATCTAACGGCATTACGCCATTTTGCCAGTTCAATTGGTTTTGCAAATAAATCAGGAGAAGCAGCCTGGGGGGGGGATAGGCAGAGGAACAGGAGAAACACTCGGAACCGCAGCAGGGAAATCACCAGAGTACAAGGCAGGAGGAGCAGGAACAGTACTACCTGAAATTGTAGCTAAAGGCTTAGTAGGCAACCTTGAGTCTTGAGGAAAAGCATTTGTCTAGAAGTAAGAATCATCCACCACAGAAACAGAATGAGCCAAAACATCCTCCTGTGTGTGGGTCTACTACCCAAGATCCATCAGGAAGCCGCTTCCAGCCCGCTTTGGAAAGCGAAGATCGGGGAGACCATTGGTCTGCAGGCAGTTCAAACAGTGAATCTGCCGATGAAACATTCGACACAGATGCTACCTCTGTTGTCTGCGCCGGAAACGCCACGTCATCAGCCGAGCCAGGACCGAACTTGAAAGTGCGACGAGGTACATCTGGAGATATGCCAAGTAAGCGTTTACGGTTTTTTTCAAGCAAATCCGCCCTAGCAGACGTAAGGGCAAGTTCCGTTTGCACTAGCTGATCCCTCAGTGCTTTACACTGCAAAACCATGTCCGAGACCACGATGTCTTCAATACTGTCTTCCACTGCACCCAATACAGGCTGAATAGCATCCGAAGCATTAGTTGAAACTGCGGGAGGCAAAATCCCATTGTGGGCAGATGGTGCATGTCCCAGCCTGACATCGGCTGCGCAGCCGTCCTCCTCCAGAGCCGACAGCATACTGACCTCCTCCATAGACGCCACGTACAAGACAACGCCCCTCCAGAGTAGGGGAATTTCCCCGGTGTCCTGGTCAAATTTCTCCCATTCACTAAAAATACTACCAACAGCTTAATCTGGTTCAATTTCAGTTGGTTACTAGTGGGCTTACCGGGTCAACAAAATTCAATAAATAAATAAAAAAATAACGAGGGTAGGTTATATAAGCATCCCAGAATCGCATATTTACATCCACCTAGAATTAACTTTAAAGATAACCAGTCAGAGGAATCGTCAGAATTTTCACTAGTAGCTAGAACCAAAATTTCTAGACGTGTCCTATAATAAACTGCAACCACCTTTTTATGTTTGCTTGCGTGCATGCGCAAGAAACAGTATGCGGCAGCTTAGGAGAGAAGCGGGTTGTGGAGGTGCGGCACTGTGGCACCCAACGGCGGCACTGCATTTGGGGTCTTGGCACTGGTGGACCAATGCAGGCACACTGTGCTGATGACATTGGTTTCCAAAAATGCCACCAAGTTGAAACAATTTCGCCACTGCAATGAGGGGCCGCCTCATCATTGCAGCGTCAGCCATTCCGCCGCAATGAGGGAGCGACCCGTCATTGCAGGGTGGTACCTTGCTTAGTGTAACATTTTTTGTAAACATGGCAGTGGCCTGCCGCCGCCTCACAGCCCCATGAAAGCTGACGGGGGTGGCCAGTCCCCCTATCGGCATGCCCCAACCCAGTTCATTTGCTGATGGGGGCCCACTCCCCATCTGCATAATGTAACCCCTTCCCCATTTGTTGTGTGCTGGGGTGCCCAATCCCCCTCAGCATCATCTACCCAAACAGTCATTCTTTGCCAATGAGGGGCCCCAGTCCCCATGGTAAGTCCCCCACCCCAAAAGGCAGGTGGCACACTGGCAGCCTGCCCCAGTGTGCTGAAGCAAGCCTGAAAAAACAAACCAAAACCTTCCTGCGACGTCTTTTTTTTCCCCTCCCTGAAAGAAAGGAAATGGTCCCACGCCGGTCACCGTCCCCTTCCCAACCTGCACCCTACCTCCCCACACACCCCCATCCCATACTTACTTCCCGAGGACCGGGAACATGTCTGCACTCTTCAAAGCCGACCCTGAACTGAAGAAATGCTGGTAAGCTGTATAATGGCATAAATAGGATTTTTCAACTTTGATGCATATCTCAGGCATTTTTGGGAATTTGGCACAAATTTTCAACAAGGGGTTATTGGGACCCCTCCTCATGAATTCGGCCACTGTCATGGCGTTATTCGGTCCTGAAAGGTGATTTTGTGGACACTGCATGGAATCATCTTTCGGGACTGAGTAATGAAACGACAGTGCCAGTGTTCATGAGGTGGGCTCTCAAAAAGCCTGTGTTGCAAATTTGATGAAAAAAATCCAAAAAATGACTGTTTTACGAGGTGTGTTGCACACCTTTCCTTGCATGGTCATAACTTCGCGAATTTGTAATATTTTTGCTCCAGATTTTCAACATTGCCATTTTTCCCCACCTCCTTATGAACAGTACAGCTGTCATTTTTCACATCTTGACCAAAATGTGTTTTCGCACTTCTGGCGCAGAATAGCGCAGTCGCTGTTGGAAATCAGTGTTCGGGACAGATTAAAAAAAATCACAGTGACACTGTTCATGAGCAGAGGTGCTAAAATGCCTATGTTGAAAATTTAGTGACAAAACTCAATGAAATGACTGTTACAAGCGTATGTTGCGCAGTTTCCATGCATCCTCGTAATTTCGCGCATTTGTAACATTTTCACTCCAGATTTTCAACATTGGCATTTTTTCCCACCTCCTTATGAAAAGTACAGCTGTCATTTTTCATATCCTGCGTGAAATATGCATTTACACATCTGGCGCAGAATTGCGCGGTCGCTATGGGAAATCAATATTCGGAACAGATTAGGAAAATCATAGTGACATTGTTCATGAGCAGAGGTCACAAAATGCCTATGTTGAAAATCTGGTGACAAAAATTCCACTAAATGACTGAGTTACGTGCATGCGTTGCGCAGTTTCCACGTAAGCCCGGAAGTTTGAGTATTTTTAATATTTTCACTACGGAGTTTCAACATTGCCATCTCTTCACACCTCCCTATGAATGGTACAGCTGTCATTCTTCACATCCTGCCTGATCTGTGTTTTCTTACATCTGGTGCAGAATGGCACGGTCACTGTGGGAACTCAAAGTTCGGGACACATTAACAAAACCACAGTGCCACTGTTCATGAGAAGAGATCCCAAATGCTTTCATGAGGTGGGGTTCACTAAAACGCCATGTTGAAAATTTGTAGTGCAAATCCCAACAAACAACCGGGATGTTAGGGTTTCTAACCATAACGTCCCACCCTGTACAGACTGACAGGCATCAGGGGTGTGCCTTTGGATTGCTGACTGTAATGCTCATGCCATTCCACCCCCCCACCACCCTGCAGCCAGTGGCAGGCATTGAGGTGTGCCTTGGACTCTTCAGCCCCAGAATTCACACCATTCTCCTATACTGCACCCATTTCAGCGTATGTCCTTATGGAATGGGGTGACTGTAAAGCCGAACACCCCAAGGCACACCTCAACACGTGTCGGTGTCTGCAGGATAGGGTGAAGTGAAATGGCATGAACATTATGAGTGATGACCCAAACGCATACCCCAATGCCTGTCCGTATCTGCAGGGTGGAGGTGGGGTTGGCATGAAGTTCAATACTTCACTGCCATTCCTGTTCTGCATCTCTCGAACTCCTACATTTCCAATGCTAACACCAGCAAGCAAACATTCGGCATTGACAAATGCTTGTTTCTTTCCTTTCTGGTCAGCCCTAACTCAGTCATAACCAGGTAAAGTACAGTAAGTAGAATTAATCTCAGGTCTCAACCAAATTTCAGATAGTGCCAAAATGTCAGGTTGATACTGATTTATGAAGCATTCCAAATCACTCAGCTTAGGAATTAAACTCCTCACATTAAAATGTACAATTTTAAACCCATGACTAACAACCTGGAAAGAGGGAGGGGAGCCAATTAAAGGGCCTGGATTCGGTTCCACATCACCAGCAATAATAAGTAATAACATCTTATATAATCGAGAAGACATCCATACCAAAACCTGACAATGATACAGGGTGGCATTTTGCAACACATAGCCACACAGCCACAATTCATAATGCCTAGAAGATAAACAAAAACTAATATCCCTCTGTACAACAGAATCAACTTGTGCATTTGACATTGAATAATCAGACACATCTACAATGTGTTGGGAGGTATCCTGGGAATACATTTCCCCGATATAATCCCCCCAAACATAGTATCCATAAAGCAGTCCTACCCAGCATACTACATATATAATGCATTTCATGGGTATTGCTCTTATATTCCTGTAGACCGTATAACCTTTTAAATTTCTCACTGTCCCCACTGACTCCCACGACTCTCCAGCACCCTGAGGTAAATGTTCAAATAAGGCAGATTGTTCCAGGATTTTACCCACAGTCACTCATGGTTACAGACCACGGGTAGCAGCAAGTTGAGATAACACATACGTCCATGTGCTCTTCCACACACAGGTGATATTAAAGTGCAGATTGGACAGAGGTCAGCGGGGTCAGCCACACTCCCACCGACTCTCCAGCACTTGGCCGCACTTCATTGCCACAAGCCGCCGCTGTCAGATGCCATTGCATCTAGCAGTGCGCAGATTTAAACCCCTAGCTCCCGCCAGACCGGGATGCCACCACAAATTGGGGTGGGAGGGGGCATGGCTATACTGCCAGGGGCTGGCGAATAGAGAGCGTACAGTTGCCAGGCAACACTAGTTAACACTCAGCACAGGTGGAATAGCTGAGTCGTCAGGCAGGGTAAGCACAGTGCAAGTAGCAATTGGCAACAGTCAACAGGTGCGCACAGTATGAATTACAGTTCGTATAGTAGCAGAGTGCTCAGCAGTAGTTCAGCAAGACAATGATAAAATCCAGAAGTACTCTGTGCACAACTCGGACCATAAAAACATATCAGTAACAGAATATCAGCAGTTCAGTACTTCAGCCTCTGGGCACTTTAATTTCCTGAAGTAAATGTTCAAATAAGGCAGACTATTTGATCTGCATCTCTCCTGCTCTGCACATCTCCAGGGTACCCTTATGTCTATCCCATGCACTCTTGAACCCCTGTATTGTTTTCATACCCACCGCTTCTGCTGAAAAGGTAATTCCACGGCTCCAGCACCCTCAGTGGAAAAAGTACTTCCTAACATTACCCCTGAGCCTTCCACCCTTCAGCCTCATATCATGCCCTCTTGTTCTTGTGCGGCGTTTTTTCTGAAATATGCTTTCCACCTGTACCCTGTTTATTCCCCTAAGGTACTTGAAAGCCTTTATTATATCTCCCCTCTCCCTTCTTTCCTCCAGTGAATAGATATTAAGGTCCATAAGTCTTTCCTCGTAGGGCTTCTGGTGCAGTCCATGTACCATCTTCGTTGCTCTTCTCTGGACTGCCTCTGTTTTGTCAGTGTCCTTCCAGAGATGTGGTCTCCAGAACTGGACACAGTACTCCAGCTGAGGCCTCACCAGTGATCTGTACAGTGGCATCACCACCTCTTTCTTCCTGCTTGTTATGCCCCTCCCAATGCACCCCAACATTCAGTTTGCTCTCACAATCGCTTTTTTCACACTATTTGGTCACCTTCAGGTCGTCAGATATGAAAACTCCCAGGTCTCTCTCCTGACTTGTGGTGGCCAGAATTTCACCACCCATCCTGTACTCTTCCTTTGGATTCCTGTGACCCATGTGCATGATCTTGCACTTTTTAGCATTGAAACTCAACTGTCAGACACCTGACCACTCCTCTTAATAGGCTTAGGTACTTTCTCATTTTTTTCCTCCCCTCTTCCGGTGTGTCCACTCTGTTGCAGATCTTGGTGTCATCTGCGAAGAGGCATTCCTTTCCCTCCAGACGTTGTGCAGTGTCGCTAATGAAGACATAGAATAGGATTGGCCCCAGCTCCGACCCCTGTGGCACCCCGCTGGTCACCTCTCTCTCCTCAGATTTAATGCTGTTTACCACCACCCTCTGAGTCCTGTCCCTTAGCCAGTTCCCAACCCACTTTACCACCGTAGGACTCACTCCCAGGCTCCCAAATGTATTTAGCAATCTCCTGTGCAGGACTTGTCAAAGGCCTTGCTGAAATCCAGGTAAGCTACATCCACCGCCCCTCCCTGATCTACCACCCTGGTTACCCAGTCAAAGAAATCTATGCGATTCGTCTGACAGGACCTTCCTGGTGAGAATCCATGCTGCCTTGGATCCTGTGCCCTGCTATCCTCCAGAAACTTCACAGTCCTCTCCTTAAGTAAGGACTCCATTAGTTTCCAAACTACTGAGGTCAGGCTTACCGGCCTGTAATTGCCTGCCTCCTCTCTGCTTCCACTCTTGTGGAGAGGGACCACGTCTGCCCTTATTATTCATTATTACGTTATGATTGTTCCTGCAGCCATCTTCTGTTCCCCCCACGAAGATGGCCAGATACACCCTGCTTGTCTACCAGATGTCAAATGACAAGTAGGGTGAGGTACCCCCTGTAGGGGCCTTGTGCTAAACCTGTGCTCAGGAGTTACCCTCCACCCTTTTCCCCACCTTAGCAGCTCAGGGAGCACTGATGCCCCTTTTGCTCATTTTCTGCCCTCTCTGAGCCCAGAGAATTTGTTTAATTAACCTTAGTGCATATTACCACCCCACCCCACCCCCGGATATAATGTGGCCTAGGTGTGTCCTGGACGGGGCTCCCCCTTGTAAGTGTCCCCCCCCAAAATGAGGGGGGGGAAGAGTGGCAAGAGCTTCCTGTATCATCTGCAGTCTCTGCAGTGCAATTGCCCAGCCCATTGTGCCTCCCCATTTTCACTTCCTTTTCCATCTCTCCCCTTCTTTATTCCCCCCACCTCTGTGCTATTTCTTGGGTGATGCTGCTCTCCTGGCGGAGGTAACATGACCGCATCAAGCTATCTCCTAGTCTCTCACTTACTGGTTATCTAGCCCACCCTCTCGCTCCTGAACTCAAGGCCCCGCAAGGGCTATAGATAATCTCCTTTATATCAAAACTACCATTTGCTGTTGCCATACTCCTATTGTTTATTGCAGACTAGAAACCTTAAAGGAACACTGTCCCCCCCTGCCTCACCCCATATCCAGTTCAACGCCCAAACTGCATGACTGCTCACCATCTCCCAAATCTATTGATGTCTCCGGTTGTCCAGCCAGCCTCCCTTCTCAGCAGAACTGAAATACATGGTAACAGTATTTCAAACAAGAAGAAGTCCTAATGTATTCTGACATATGCAGTAAGACCTTGCTGTTGTATTGCCCTGGAGAGGAAAGAGTTAAAGCCTACATTCTAAGTAGGTACGAGCTTGGTTTCAAATCACTGTCCTCTGGTACATTCTATTCAGCCGTCAGATTCTTTACTGCACCTTACTGTGAAGACAATTCTCACTACTTTTGCCTACTTGGTGGGTAAGTCTCGGTCCTTAGCGGTTGCCATTCAGCCATTTGGGCACCGAGTTTTTTTGCCTTTCTCTGTCTCTTTTTCTGTCTAAATTTAACTGTAGTCAGCTCTGGTTAATAAAAAAATGAGTTTGTCATTTTTTCCCCTGGACCGCTAATACTGGTCTGTTAACCAGAACTGTTTGGATCTTATCCGGCCTAACCGCCTTTTGGATAAGTTAGATGGAGTCACAGAAATCTATGAAGAAAACCGGTCCCAACGGTTTTCAACAGTGTGAGTGTGGGTACACTTTTGCTAAGGCTGATCCCCACACTACTTGTGTTTTTTTGCCTGGGGTTGGAACACTTGCCGTCAGAATGTGACATATGTAAAAATTTCCCTCAGTCGATGCTTGACAGGCGCCTTAACCAACTGAATGAGAAATTGGCCGAAAAATCGGCTGACCCGGATGACCGAACTGGAGGGGGGCCCTTCTAACCAAGGAGATACCCTTCCTCCTAAACGAACTGCGGATTCAGCCCTTGAACCGGCTTCCGCTAAGAGAAAGAAGAAAGAAAAACATACTGAACCGACGTCTAAGTCGCGTGCGGTTGCGGTTCCGACCACGGAGGAGATTGCTAATGCTATTCGCATTATACAGTCACTGCAGACAGCCGAACCGGTGACTCCTGTGGTTGTTTCTCAACCAGTACCAATTCCTCCGGACCCTTCAGAATGTGATTATTCCTGGGACCTGGAATGTGAGCAAGATGAGGAAGAGGAAGAGGACCTTTATGGTCCAATTGAACCGGCGGTCTCTCTTGAGCATGAGGGAAGCATCTCTCCCCCCCCTAAACAATTGGAGGATGCTCTCACTTATTTTTCTTTTATGAAGAAGGTGGCTGAAACTCTCCAGCTACTGGTTCATGAATCTTCAGAAGAAGAGGAAGAACCGGATTATGTGGAGATGATGGATGTCCCTGCCTCTAAAAGGGTGATGATACCCATCCATAAGTCTCTGTAGAGACAGTCTTTAAAAATGTTGAGTACCCATACTTCTGTTTCTCCTGTAGATAAGAGGACAGAGAGGAAGTACCCAGTAGCCAGAGATGGTACAGATTTTCTGTCAGGACACCCCAGCCATGAAGGTGTGGTTCAGGCTGCTGCCTGCGAGAAGGCTGGCATCCCACTAGCTTCCCATCCTCCTGAAAAGGATTCTAGGAGAATTGACTCCATGGCTAAAAAGTCTTACCTGGGATCTTCACTCATTGCTAGGCAGGCCTCTTACATGGCCTATGTGGCAAGATATCAAAAGAAGCTGTGGGAAGCAGTTTCCTCTTTGGCGGCCAAACTCCCAGCT
The DNA here is from genome assembly GCA_016271365.2 of Neoceratodus forsteri. Classification (NCBI taxonomy): domain Eukaryota; kingdom Metazoa; phylum Chordata; order Ceratodontiformes; family Ceratodontidae; genus Neoceratodus; species Neoceratodus forsteri. The sequence continues at coordinate 775,266,548 of CM057454.1, forward strand.
GAGGCAGCTGCTGATCTGTGTGAGATGGCAGGGAGTGGAATTAAGGCTTCCAAGCAGCAATTACACATGGAAGTGGATGCCAGTGATTCAGCATCCAGAATTGTGGCTACCTCTGTTTCCCTGAGGAGGTTTTCCTGGCTTAGAACCACTAGCCTCTCTCAGGACACACAAACCAAGGCCTTGGATTTTCCTCTGGTACAGAACTCTCTTTTTGGAGAGCAGACTGAGGCCTATATGAGGAAAGTGGATGAGTAGAGAACATCATATAGGAGTGCTGCAGCTAAAGAAAATGCATCCATTCCTCAGAAATAGCAAGGTAGGGGAGGCAGGAGTCGGGCCTTACCAGAGACCTTTCTACCAGACCCAGGCCTTCCCTGTTTATCAGCAACAGCGTGGCTATTTTAGAGGAAGGGGCATGAGAGGTGCCACTCGTTCCAGCCCAGCTTCCCAGCCCAGGACACCAGCTAAACAGACTCCCTGATGAGTCTTGGGTCACCTCCTCACTTCCAGTAGGGGGCAGGCTTGCCCACTACCTCCAGAACTGGCAGTCTATAATATCAGACAAATGGGTTCTGGAGGTGGTGGGCAAAGGCCTTGCTCTACATTTCAAACAATTTCCCAGATTGAGAGCAAGGCTGTTCAAACCTGCCTCCACAGGAGAAATCTCCTTGCTGGAAACAGAAGTTACAACCCTCCTTCAGGACGGGGCAGTGGAACCTGTCCCTTTGTCCCAAAGAGGAAGGGGCTTGTATTCAAGGTATTTCCTGACCTTGAAGAAAAATGGGGATTGGCGACCCATTCTGGATTTAAGGTTCCTGAACAAACACTTAACAAAACCAGAAATTCAAGATTGTCACTTTGGCAATGATACTTCCCACTCTCAGGCAAGGAGACTGGCTGGCATCTATAGACCTCAAGGATGTTTACTTCCATATTCATATCAGACAGCCACACAGGAAATATCTAAGATTCAGACTGCCATCAGGTTTACCAATTCAGGTCCCTTCCCTTTGGTCTGACCTCAGCTCACAGAGTGTTTACAAAATGCCTGGCAGTGGTAGTTGCACACTTAACGTGTTTAGGAATTTCAGTTTTTCCCTACCTGAACGACTGGCTACTGGTGGGTCAGTCTCAGCAACAAGTAGTAGAGGCCTTAGCAGTCACTCAGACTACTATTGACTCATTGGGCTTCTTAATAAATACAAAGAAGTCAGTCCTGGAGCCAGTCCAACAACTGCAGTTCATAGGAGCAGAGTTGGACACAATGCTTGGAAACGCAAGACTTCCACCAGACAGGGTGGGAAGCTTGGTGCAGCTAGCAGAGTCTTTCAGACTCCACCCCCAAAGCAAGCAAGGTACTTTCTGTGGTTGCTGGGGCACATGGCAGCTACAACAGCAGTAGTACCAGGGGCAAGGTTTCAGATGAGAGACATTCAGTTCCATCTGAAGTCCTTTTGGTTCCAGAGCAGAGATTCCTTGTCCAAACTGATTCCAGTATCTTCCACACTTCTCTTAGCCCTGCAGTGGTGGCAGGACAGAGACAACCTAAGGGTGAGCTTTCCCTTTCTTCAGGAAAATCCCACAATGGTACTCACCACAGACGCATCTCTATTGGGGTGGGGTGCCCACCTGGGGGAGCATACAGCTCAGGGCACTTGTTCTCCCCAAGAGTCTCTTCTGCACATATATCTCTTGGAGCTCAGAGCAGTGTTATTGGCTCTCTGGTCCTTTTCTTCCCTGATTCAGGGGAAAGTGTGGCAAGTCAGGACAGACAACACCACAACAATGTTTTACATTAACAAACAGGGTGGTACAAGGTCCACACTTGTGCACAGAAGCCATGAAGATATGGAAATTGGCCTACTCTCTGGAGGTGACTCTGACAGCAGTTCACCTTCCAGGGAAGGACAGTGTTCTTGAGACTCTCAGCAGGATCAACCAGAACCACCACAAGTGGTCTCTGAATTATTTAGTTCTCAAGAGCATCTTCAACCTTTGGGGCACCCCAGAGATAGACCTCTTTGCAGCCCCAGACAATTACCAGTTACCCCAGTATTGCTGCAGGCCCCCAGTTCTGGGGACAGTCCCAGTGGAGGCATTTCTGCTGGACTGGTCAGGGAAATTCCTGTATGCCTTCCCTTCATTTCCTCTGTTGCTCAAGGTACTGACCAAACTCAGGGCTCAGTCTGCAGTGATGATCCTGATAGCCCCAGACTGGGCCAAGACAGCCTTGGTACTTAATCCTGGTGAACATAGTGTCGACAAATTCAATCCGCCTCCCAATGAGTTACAACCTGCTGACCTCATCCCAAGGGAGAATCATGCACCCCAGCTTGGGGACCCTCAGACTGAAGGCTTGGCTCTTGCGGAGTTAGAGTCTGCTGGGTTGCATCTCTTGGACTCTGTCATGGATATCCTAAAGGTTTCCAGGAAACCAGCTACTAGGAAAACATATTCATCCAAATGGAAGAGGTTCACTATTTGGTGTAATCAGCTATGTGTAGAACCACAGCAAGTGGGCATTCCCCTGATGCTGGATTATTGGCTCATCTGCATTCTCTAGGCCTTAGGCCTTCCACCCTAAGGGTGCATCTGGCTGCAGTTTCTGCTTACTTGTCAGCAGGAAAATCTTTTCCTCCGGCTTCTGACCCTATATTTAAAAGATTCTTTAAAGGTTTATTGCATTTACACCCTCCTCTCAGAGAGCCTACCCCTTTATGGGATCTAAATATTTATATAGCTCAGTTGATGCAACCCCCCTTAAAACCTGTGTTCTCAGCAGAGTTAAAGTATGTAACTTGGAAAACAGTCTTTCTGGTAGCCATTACTTCAGCAAGACATATCAGTGAGCTACAGGCCTTATTAGTGGAACCCAACTATATCTCCTTTAACAGTGATAAAGTGGTTCTCAGAACAAATAGGACATTTCTTCCCAAGGTGGTCTCAGAATTCCATCTTAACCAGTCCTTGAACTTGCCTGCCTTTTTAACTGAACATGCCAGTTCAGGGGAATGTAGACTGCATAGCATGGCTGTTAAAAGGGCTATCTGCTACTATCTGGATCTCACCAGTGGTCATAAGGGTGACTCGAACCAATTGTTTCATACCTGTGGAGAAGCGGGCAGGGGTAAGCCTGCCACTAAAAGGACCATTGCAAGATGGATAGTGTCTTGCATTCAGTTTTGCTATCAGAAACTAGGGAAGGATCCCCCTTTAGGCCTCAGGGCTCATTCCACCATAGCAGCTGTGAGAGACATTCCCTTGTCACAAATCTGTAAAGCAGCTACTTGGAAAACTGTACATACATTTACCAAGCATTACAGCCTGGATGTACAGGCAAGAAGTGATGCCAGGTTTGGAGCAGCAGTATTGCAGAGCCTCTTTCCTAAGTAGGTTCTGTGCCCTCCCCCAAGGGAACTGCTTGGCAGTGTGCATATGTCAGAATACATTAGGACTTCTTGTTGTTTGAAGAAAAAATTACCACAGTAATGTTGTTTCTTCTAAAGGAGTCCTAATGTATTCTGACCTCCCACCCTGCCTCCCCTACCAGAACCTGTGGTCTCTGCATTCCAGCTTGGGTGGTGGTGTTAATTTACTATAAGGTAGTTTTCTTAAGAGGGCATCTGTGACTTGAGTCTTTCAGCCCATTTTTTGGGGTTGGTAGGGTCTTGGATAAGTTCTTATTTAAAATGCTGTTAGCATTTCTAAATTGTTTCAGTCTATATATGTTGTTTTTGGATTGCTCGTGTGGAATCTGACAGTTGAATAGAATGTACCGGGGACAGGGATTTGAATCCGCGCGCATGCCTACTTAGAATGTAGACTTTAACTCTTTCCTCTCTGGGGCAGTACAACAGCAAGGTCTTACTGCATATGTCAGAATACATTAGAAGAAACAACATTACCGTGGTAAGTAATTTTTTCCTTTAAACCCTTTCTTGTTTTGCTTCCAACCCTTGATCAGCACCCACCGCTCACCCCCTGAACACTAAGAACACCCCCAGGCAGTGCAGCCACCCACAATGTGGTAGTCTCCACAAGTCCCAGTGCATAACTAGTGGCCAGACTGCGTTGGGGCTGCCCCCAAGTTCCTAAAAGAAGCAGCAGGTGTCGACCAAGGAGTGCAAACAACTATGCCTCTGTGTGGCAACATCAGTATGGTGGGCAGTCTGCTTTTCTCAGAATCCACCCACCAGTTACAATTTCTACAGAGTATAAGCAGTCATGAAATGCTCCGTCTAAACCAGGGGTGATTCAAGACCATAGGGTCGACAGTATATCGCCCTGTGACAAGTCTACCTCTCATCACTACCTCTTCTTTTCTGGCTCTTTACATGAGGTATCATACATTATTCCTAAATATCTTTTGAGGTCATTCTCAGTCATCTTGGGCACATCAAAGAGACTCTTAGCAGGAACGATAGGGAAGTGGAAATGTCAGTTATTATATTACAGTCATAGATATCTAGGCTCATACATCATGAACTACACTGGCGGTGAATCAGTTTGTGTGTGGCGTGGTGCTGCACCACTACTTAAAGCACCTTATGACACCTTTACTCCTTTCCCTTTTCCCCCTTCGTTACTCCAGGTCAGTGGTACTCAGTCATATGAGGCTTGGGAGCCACGTTTGTTACTTTACTTCTCTAGGGAGCCACAACACATATACATGGCATCCTTATGTGACAAAATCATACATGCACACAAAACATAAAATGTTCAAAATATTTTATTGCTAGTTGTTACTAATGTTTGCAAATAAACGTAAAAACATAAATAACACTGCTAAACAGATAGAATACAATAACAATCAGATACATGACACTCCTTTGAAATAAGTCTAGTGAAGTCTGGCTCTGTGCTGGACACTGCAGTTCGAAGGCATACTTTTGTATGCTGGATACTGAGACTGTTTCACTTGTTTTTAGTCTGAGACATAGCAGAGAAGCCTGGAGGCATGCTGACACAGTAGTATGCTGACACAGTATTCAGCAACCCTGGAGAAATGGGCCACACCGAAATGGCAAACAAAAACACAAATTTGACAATTTTGTTGCAAAACCTGAAACACAAATAGTTTTTATAGCAATGTTTATTGAATGATGCTGCCTGTTTTACTTGTGAAAATAACTGAACATGGTCTTTAAACTTTGGAGAAACAGGTCCTATAAGTTTGTTAACAGGGAGGAAAAGACCGAGTTCAGGTTGTGACATCATCATCAGCTCTTCACTGAAAATGGCTTTTTTTTCGACAGCCAGTGAATTTAGGGTTGTAAAATGACTTGTAACTTTTAAACAAAGTAACTTCAAGATCTCATTTTTGTCGTGAGGCTGATTGGGACTATGCTGATCCAAATTCTGAATTTATTGATGCCAGAAATTTTGACTGGAGTCCCTCTTTAAAACTAAAGTCAGAGTTCTCACCACCTCCACTCCGGGTGATAGGATCAGTCCTGAGGACACAGCTTGCGCCACGGCAACAATCGCGACCCCAGCCTCTCCCCACCTCACAGTATTACTGCTCCTTCAGTTTCTCTGGATCTTCCCCTCTGGCCCTGCACTCCCTTCCCCACTGTATGCCAGCTCAAGCCTTGGACAGTTTATCTGGAGTTTCATAGGCCTTACTTGCCAGTAGTTTCCTGTGCAGTCTCCTGGGAGGGCGAAACCATCTATTTGGAGAGTCTTTACCCGCGTCACTCAAGTGGAAGGGAGACTGAGGGATCGCCACCCAGCCTCTCCCCACCTAAAACTTCAGAGAGGCTGCTAGGGTCCGAGGTGGTGTAAACTTTGGTTATTATGGGGTGAGCTGTACTAAGGTCTCCCAATTTGGCAGGCCCTCCTTCCTTTGAGTTACCGGTCATGCTTGCCATCACTCTACTGGTTGCGGGGGGAGAGGCAGCCACATTAACCTGGGACCTAGAAATGGGAAAAATGTAGACGGTGAGATTAATTTCAGTTTGACACTTTACACAGTTAGAAAGACCATGGGAGCCCCCCCCCCCCGCCATTCACTTTGGGTCATGGCCCAATCCGGTCAACCCCTGCAGCCAATCTAAAAGTGTAATGTAAAACTACATCAATTATGCATTCTTTTGATATCATATACTATATAAACCATCCTGCTTTAGCAGGCTCCATTCAGTCAAGATGTTGCCTGTGTTCACAGGGCGCCACAAGGTCCAGTGGCCTCAAAGGCCACATGGAATCCTTGACCATTTCAGGAGGTGACATCTCTGCTGGATGTTCTGGGATGAGGCAAGATAGTCCTGGATCGGCTGTCGTCTGCAGGTGCTGGTGGTTCCCTGGGGTCAAATTGCGGTTCCTCTTAAGAGACTTGGAGGACCCTCAACCATAGTTCGTTAGCAGTTAATAACTCAGTCACTGCTCCAGTGGGGTAGGAGAGTATAGCTGTAGGGATGCCCAACTTCAGGAAAGTAGATTTTGGTTCCGCTAGAGTCCAAAGGAAGACAGGCCCCTCTGGTATGGAGTTTGAGCTGTGCAGAGACCAGGATATGCATCTTTATATTGTTTATAGCCAGGTGTGTGTGTGTGTGTGTATATATATATATATATATATGTTTTGTTTTTTTTTTTTAATTAAAATTTGTTACCCCTGTTTTCTCCCAGCCCATTGCCTGGCCACACGTGTGGAGGCACGCACACGCCATGGTACCGGGACACCCTTCATTATTTTTGCCACCTGCACTGCCTGCGGACCTCCACCCGGGAGCAGTGGAACTACGATGGATGACAGAGTCCTCCCCAGGAAAGGAGAGCTATAGTAGTTGCTCGATCCTGCTCTCCCCCCCCCAGCTGGCTCTCCAACAACCCGTGCTCGTTTCCGTACCCGGGTCGCCAGCATGACATGAGGTAAGGCGTCCAGAGCCTCAGCCCTCAGCACCACCGGCCGGCAGCCAGGTATTTTTTAATAGATATTGGAGTGCGTCTTTTTTGCTGGGTCCTGGTCAAAATATAACCTCCTGTCTTCAAAACTGATATCTCATTTAGCCCTTGCTGCTTGTAGTATTTCATTTTTAGTTTGGTAATCTAGGAATTTGAGCACAACTGATGTAGGTGCTGCTTTTGGATTCGTCGGTTACTTGGCCAGGGCTCTGTGGGCCCGCACTATGTTTAGTTGTTTCTCAGCTGGGAGGTCAAGTATTTCACTCAGAAAGGAATCAAGGAAGGTTTCCATAGGGCCAGATTCTGTGTCTTCCGGAAGGCTGTATATTTGGATATTGTCCCTCCTAGATCGTTCTGTATCATCTAGTTTTTCCATTAGTTCCTTCTCCCACTTTAATAAGTACTTGATGGCCATATCATGTTGTTCTCCTGCTGTGGAGGTTTCTGTAAGACCCGTCTCGAGGTCTGAAGTACGCTGGGTGACTTCCGTCAGCCCTTTTTTATGTTTTTGTTACTATTTTTTCAAGTTTTTCCATTGTGGAGTTTTTTTTATTTAGTTCATGAAAGAGTCTTTTCGAAGTTATAGTAAAAGTTTCTTCACTGTCATCGTTGCTTCCCTCACCTGATGGGCCTGCTGTAGCTGTGGGCCTAGCCTTGCTGTTAGCTCTAGTATCACAGGGTTCCTGCAGTGCCACTGGTTTTAAGTATTCCAACATCGAGTCCTTAAATTTCGATTTTGGTGGCATGGCTGTAGTTGTATATTCGCTTTTCTCTTGAAATGTGGCCGTCTGAGCCTTGGATCTAGTTGATTAGCAATGATTTAAAATCCCGGGGATAGGAGATGAGAGGTTCACGCCTGTGTGGAGTACAGAGTTGAGCATGGGGCTTAAGATTAGCTGCTGCCCCTTTAACTAGGAACAGTAATGGGCAGCCAGCTATGGTCACATGTTATGCTAATTAGTGTCCAGCTGGGGCTAGGGAAGGGCAAATTCCTTTGTCCTCTGGTCAGTTTAGGATGTTCCCTGTGCTAATGAGATGTGCCTTCCTAAGCTGCTAAATAAACCTTATCTTGTTCATTATTTTATGCGTCCGACTCAGTTCGTTTGGTACCTAGTGACTCCTGCAGCAGAAGCACCAGATGGGAAAGCAGAATACCAGAAGGTAAGCGGTCCTAGTGGCAGACCAAATACCAAAACGCCACACATGGTGGAGAATGCGGCCCTTCCTCTTCTGCCCAGACCCCCATGTCGCTTGCTCTGCATCGTTGGGTACCCCAGAGTCATCACCCAAGTGTGCCTGAACTGTATGCATGCTCAGAAAGAATAAACTTGGCAGCAGAGAGGAAAATTAAAGCTGAACTGTTCTCTGTTAAAGTAAGCCTCCTGCATTCTGCCTCAGCATATACAAGTCTCCATGCATATCTACCTAGGGGGTGGTGGTGGATGTCAAGATGAACAACTCGGAGACTTGTAGGAGGGCAGCAGCCAAGGCCAACAGGATGCTGGGATGCATCGCTAGGGGGATCACCTCCAGAAGGAGGGAAGTGATACTCCCTCTGTATAACTGCTTGGTGAGGCCACACCTTGAGTACTGCGTGCAGTTTTGGAGGCCACACTTAAAGAGGGACATTAAACTCCTGGAGAGGGTCCAGAGGAGGGCAACCAAAATGATTTGTGGCTTGGGGGACAGGACCTATGAGGAGAGGCTCGAAGAGCTAAATATGTACACATTGGAAGAGAGAAGGGACCGGGGGGACATGATAGAGGTCTTCAGGTACATGAAGAGGGTAAATAGGGGAGGAACAGTCAGGGTGCTTCAAAGGAAGGATGAGGGGGCCACTAGAGGGCATGGGTGGAAGCTGGAGGGAGGAAGATTCAGGGGAGAAAGGAGGAGGTGCTACTTCACTGAGAGGGTGGTGGAGCCATGGAATGCACTGCCTAGGGGGCTGGTGGCGGCAGAGACGGTGGAGGGGTTCAAGAGGGGCTAGGACAGGTACAGGGGAAGGGTTCTGGAAGCAAAATCCAATGCAGCAAGAATATCCGGATCTGGGAAGGGAGAAGCCAGAGAAGGCAAGGGGGGCAGCAAGGTCAGCACCCAGGGTGGGGGCTGACCAATCGAGTAGACTCGAAAGACCGTTAGGCCTATTCTGCTGGCATTCTAGTATGTTAGTATATAAATGTGCTCCAAATTAGGACACTGTCTGTGTAACTAAGGTACAAAGTTCTTTTATGGCTCCACCAGTCCCATGGAGCTGCATGCTACAAACCTTGGCATGCTTCTGCAAACTCCATGTCTAGAAAGCACACCAAAATCTACAACTCAGCTCCCAGCCAGCAAAAGCACAGAATATATAACTGCAATCCCTGCCCAACTGCCCTCTGCTGGAGGGAATCAGCCACCAAACTATAAAACCAGCAAAGCAACAACACAATTTTAAAGTATTTTCCTGATGCTGTCTGTGGATTGCAGCTCCAGCAAATGCAAATTCCATACTAACCCTGCTAACTAGCAGCCTGCAGCCCTTCTCTAACATTGTAGGCTATGAGAAAAAAAAATGTGTGCTGCATATTACAAGCCTGCAAACTTGAATGAACTGTAAATTACAGTCAAGCTAGCCTGAGCACCAGGGGCTGGGGACTGCCTGTTCATTTACTCTTAAACCAGAGACACATGGCTTTCTGTTATTTTAAGTCAAGGTACCTTCCAGTACACAAACATTTGTTTTGCCAGTTCTGCCTGAAGAAAGTATTCAAGGCTTCTAAACCTTGAAGAGAGCAATAAATCTCTCAACACAAATACTTTGGATAGCCTGGGTGGGAGTCCCTCAGCCAAACCAAAGCCTGTCATTTATCTTTTGAACAGACTGCAGAGTGGCCATCTTGCATTCTTTCATTTGCCCTGATATAAATGCCTACAACTACAAAACAGGAAGCAACCCTTCCCCCCCTGTTGGCAGCCATATTGGGAATGTCAAATTAGCCTAGAAGCCTATGTTACAGGCCCAGTGGCCATCTTTGTGAGGGGCATCAGCTTGTTCAGAATGACCTTACTCCACAGGAAGTAATGGCGGCCATGGTTTTGAGGGGCACCCATTGAAATGAATGGACACTGCAACAAATAGCTGCATCTTGCAAAATAAAAGTTTATTTTAATAACGGACAACACCAAACTAGAGTGGAAGTTGTTTATTGAGACGTCCATTGATGAAAATTGCTTACATAGAACTGTACTTGTTTACAAAAAAAAAACAGACAACAAAATTTTTTCTTCTCTCAACGAATCCTTTCTTCCAAGGCATCTCCTTCTCTCCATGACAACCACTCCTACTCATCCCTGCAACCTTCGTTCAGGGCCACGCAGCCCCTCTCCAACCATGTCTTCTGAGGACACCAATGCCCCGAGCACCTGGGGCTCCACCTTCACCTATCTCAAGAGCATGAGATCTTAAGATTGAAACTATGCTGCATGACATCCTGTCATCCATTCCAGCCCAAGGGACACCCACTATACAGGCCATCCAGGATGACCTCACCTACCTTAAAGCTATTTCCACACACTCAATGGTCCACTCCAGCTTGCAGCCAATACCGTTCTCAGCACTACCTCATGAAGATGCTGTCGCCTGGCTCAAGCAATTTCAGGCTTGGATCTCCTTCAGTGGTTGGATGGATCCCTTGCGAATTTCCAAAGCTATGCGCTTGCTCCTGAGAGGGACGGCCATATCGTGGTTCAATGCCCTTTCAGACCCGACGAGAGAGAACAATGTCACACTGTATTCCACCTTCAAGGACTATTTCTTACAAGCTCATCGACCCTGGTTGTTAGAACAGCAACTATGGGACAGCACTATGCAACCCTTCAAATCAGTGGAAGCATTTATAGTGGACATTGAATCACAGTACAGACGTCTACAAAAATCACAAAAAGACCAGATTACAGCATTTGTCCGGGGCCTGCCTCCACAATTTCGTACCTACGTTATCCAACAAAAGCCAGCCAACCATGAGAAGCACCCTCGTGGGTGTCCTCCTAGTTAACAAACCTCATGTCTTCTCCCATGCCGGTATCCTCTCAGTGGATGTTAGTGACCACTGCTTTATTGCCAGCATAAGAACTGCTACCAAGCCTCTTTCTACAGCAGCATTTTCCACTGAAAGATCCAAACGGAACTTCGACCCTCTTGCATATTTCAACGATCTAAAAAACTCTCTGCTCTGGCAGAGCTTCTACCTGGCTAAATCAGTGAGTGATGCCTATGACGTTCTCCATGAAATCATAACCAGTGCCCTAAACAACCGTGCTCCCTTGGTTAAATCACAAACAAAAACCAGAACCTGTCGTTGGTTTACAGCGGACCTGAAGACTGCCTTACTCAAAAGAGATTTTTTATGGAAAAAGGCCCGGAAATCACATGCCAGCACAGATTGGTGTCTCTTTTGGGCAGCTAGAAACACCTGCACTAAGTTGATCAGAGAGACCAAGGCCAATTTTTATCAAAATGAGCTGCCCTCTGCATCAAACCGCCCTACCAAATTGTGGTCTACCATAAAAGAACTGTCTGGTCACTCTCCAGGAAGTGTGCTCCCTACTAAAATTACCATTGACAATGTTATCATCAACGATAAAACTGAGATACTGCAAGCTTTCAATAATCATTTTGCCACTGCAGGCCTGGCGTTTGATAATGCACCGGTAAGTAGTCTCCTTCCACAGATCAACGCTCAGCCTCCAGAACCAAATAACAATAATGAGATTTTCTCCTTTTCTCCTATCACCATGAAAGAAGTTGAAGACCTTCTGCTACGACTAGATACTAAAAAAAAGTGCCGGAGCCGACTCTTTCGACCCATATTTCTTGAAAATAGCATACCACATTTTTGCTACACCTATATCACATCTATTCAACCTGTCCCTAGCCCAAGGCTCTATCCCCAAGGAATGGAAAACCGCTCACGTCATCCCTCTGTTTAAAGCAAAGGATCCCTGTGACTTAAACAACTATAGGCCAATCTCCTTACTACCCATACTCCCGAAGCTTCTGGAAAAAATTGTGGATTTACGACTGAGATCTTTCAAAGATAACTCTACATTACTTAACCCAGTGCAGTCTGGCTTTAGAGCGAAACATAGTACAATCACAGCACTGGCCAAAGTCACTAACGACTGGCAATGGGATCTGGACAATCAAAAATGTGTTTGTGTCGTATTTTTGGACCTCAGCAAGGCTTTCGACACCGTCGACCACTGCCTGCTTCTCTCCACCTTAAAAACTATAGGCATTGACTCAACCCCACTGGGGTGGTTCCAAGACTACCTCACTGGCAGGCAACAGCAAATCGAGGCAGAAGGAGAGCTCTCTCCACTTAAACTGATTAAACAGAGGAGTCCCTCAGGGCTCCATACTGGGCCCTTTATTGTTCACCATCCACATTAACAGCCTGGACACAGGCATCATGGAATTCACTTGTTTGCCGATGATACGGTGCTCTGTGTAAGCCATGATTCTCCTGAATCTGCCTGTGCCGACCTACAAACTGATTTTAATATTCTGCAACATCAGCTCCTAAGCAAAAAGCTACTACTAAATGCAAAAAAAACCAAGGCCATGCTCTTCTGTCCATCAGGCCCAGGGGCTTACTCTGCTGCTGCTGGTCCATTACCTTCCATCTCTACCTTACTAGGTGAAAAACCTGAATTTGTGCCTAAATTCAAATACGTGGGTGTTTGGTTAGACGATAAACTCTCTTTTGTGGAACACACAGAAGAGCTGCTGAAAAAACTGAGGCAGAGACTTGGTCTTTTTTCCAGAATTAAACACCTCCTGACCACAGAAGCAAAAAGACAGCTTGTACAAGCTACATTCCTCTCATTAATTGACTACGGCGACTTTATTTATGGCCATTGCCCTGTCTCGCACCTCACAAAACTGGACGTATTGTACCACAGAGTGCTGAGATTTATAACTGGCCTTTCATCCTCCACACAACACTGTTCTCTATATGCAGCCATAGGGTGGCCTTCCCTTCAGTATAGGCGGTGTAAAAACGCAGCCCTTTGGATGCTCCGAGCCCTTATCAACAAACTCCCACAATACGTTGTCGACTGTCTTCCCCCTGAGTCCGATCAGTATCTATGCCTTAAGAAGTCACTCGCTGGTTTCTCTGAAAGTCCCAAGGACCAACACTCGCTTTGGAAAGGCCGCCATAAGCTATGCCTTGCCTACGATCTGGAATAGGATACAAAAATCGTTGAGACTCAGCTCCCCTGTCAGTATTGCCTTGTTCAAGACCCTCTATGACAAAACGTTTGTCGAAATCTGTAATTGCTACCATTGTTCCTAGCAGCCTGTTTACTGTTCTCTCCTGACCTACACTAGTCCTAGTCGGTGACCCCAGTCCCTCTCTGCCGCTATTGCCCACCCGGCCTTCACTTGCCCCAATTGCCCTTAACATCCTCTTCACCATCTCCTTTCCCACCACCCCCCCGCCACATAAGACTGAGACCCAGACAACGTCATGTGCACCTCCAAAGCTTAGAGTCTCCCTCTCAGACCTACAACTTGCTGCTGATGGCTAAGAATATAAATAATCCACGTTCTTTCCTATGGTTTGTATATAACAGCAATACACTTCAGGCTTCTGTGGGTGCTGGTTATAACATGTTACTATTGTTTTATGTATATATTGCTTGTATATATGCCTTTGGAATGTCTATGTTCTGCTCCTATCACTGTTGTAATTGTCTTATTCATTTTGTATTATGTATACCTTAACTGTGACTGAACAATTGCCCCTGCCAACAGCAGGTCCACCTTGTAAATGAGCTTGCTCAATGGTGATCGCCTGGATAAATAAAAATTTGATTGATTGACCTGGCTAGACACGATCCAAGCGGCCCGGTTAGCCCAAGAGTCTATTTCCATGCTTCGGCCTACCACTGTTCAGGACCCACAGTCCTCACAGTTGGCTGCACTTGCTACTTGCGTCCAACAGCAGCAAAAAATGATTGACCAGCTCATTTCAACTGTCAACAGTGTATATTTCCCCACTGCAGCTCCCACTATAACTCCTGTCAATGCCCTCCAGCCACTTCCACAGCAACCTGAGCCATCTCCATCTTCATGGGAGACAGTGACCTGTCAGTGGTGCGGGTTCAGGGGTCACACTGCTGCAGTCTGCCGTAAACTGCAAAACTTTCATAGGACTCAAGACAGCCACAGGCATCTGCTGCAGCGCAATCAGCAATATGCTAGCAACTGTTCACAGGACCAGGGAAACGAGTGCCACCCAACAAACTAGGGGCTCTTGTTGGGCTAGAAAATAAAGCAACTGACTGCCCCACTGACTCGCATAACACAGACAAACAGCACCCTCTAGCTGTTAAGTCAGGCACAATCTCACCTAAAGGAGCCAGAGTTCCTCTCATCAGATCACCCCTCCTTGCAAACTACGTCCCCATCACTATTGGTAATTGGTCCACGCATGCCTTGGTCGACTCTGGAGCAGAAATCTCTGTCATCCAGAGCAGTATCCTAGACAATCCAGCTTTGCCATGTACCTACTGTTGCTCCAGCCGACCTAAAATACATAATCACTGCAAGCACTGCTACCGTACCTATCACCGGCGTGGTCCATTTCAGGCTCCACTTCGGCTCACAGCAAGCTACGGTCAAATTCTGCTTAGTGCCTGAACTTCAAACAGACGTGATCCGTGGCCTGGACTTTCTCAAGGCACACAAAGCCATACTGGACTTTGCCTCAAACAACTGTCACTAGATCCCCGGTGGCAACTCACAGCTATAGACTCAGTCACTGTACCCCCTAAGTCAGAGATGGTTTTGATTGCCAAGATTCGAGGTGGCCCCCTTCCCCAAGGTGTTGTTGGCATTGTCACGGGATTCCCAGCTTTGCACTCCTCAGGTCTCCTTCCAGGGAACACCCTGTCTGCTATGCACGGCGGTTCAGTATTCCAAAAGTGCTGCAACTTCACGGATGAACCAGTGGTCATCTCCAAGGGTGCCAGTATTGGGAAGTTTGTTTATCTGTCTTCAGGGGATCAGCTTCAGCTTCTACCCGAACCTCAGCCTGGTTCCATTAACAGTTGTCCTGTCAGTACCATCACAACCACCCCTTCTTCACAAGAAATGCACATTCCCTTCAGCCAGTGTCTCTCTTCCTCAAAGCTCCCAGCCTGTCCCACAGAGAAACTGCAACTTCTGGAGTTCCTGGAAACCTACTCAGATGTCTTTGTTGGCCCTGATAATAAGCTTGGACGCTGTGATACACTGCAACACACCATTGAGGTGCAGCCCAACCAAAAGCTAATTTGTCAGCGAGCCTACAAAGTGGGACACAAACAAAAGCAAATCCTAGAGAACTTAATCACGGACATGCTTGAACAGGGCATTATTGAGGAATCCACCAGTCCCTGGGGTGCACCTTGCTTGCTGGTAGTCAAGAAGGACAAAGGGTATTGGTCTGTGGTGGACTACAGAAAGCTCAATGCCCTCACGGTACAGGATGCCCATCCCTTACCCACCACAGAGGATGCCTTAGAGAGCCTTGGTGCAGCCAGCCCAGCCTACTTCACCACTCTAGATCTCCAGAGTGGATTCTACCAAGTTACTGTTGATCCAGCTTCACATCCGCACACAGCCTGGTGCTGCCACTTGGGGCTTTTCCAGTTCAAATGTCTGCCTGTGGGACTTCAGAACAGCCCAGCCACCTTTTAACGCGTCATGGAGGCTGTGTTGCGTGGATTGTCTTGGAAATCTTGCCTAGTGTATCTCGACGATGTTATTGTCTTCAGCAGAACTTTCCAAGAACACCTCCAGCATCTTAAAGAGGTGTTCGAACGTCTCAGGCAAGCCAACCTCAGACTCCGTCCAGAGAAATGTTGCCTCGCTCAGCATCAAATCCATTACCTGGGACATGTGGTCAGTTCGTGTGGCATCTCACCAGACCCAGATAAGCTTTCTGCTGTAAAAGACTAGCCACAAACCTCAGAGATCTTAGAGCTTTCCTAGGTTTGTCTGGCTACTACAGAAAATTCACTTGCAACTATGCTAACATTGCATCTCCCTTGTATGCTCTCACAAAAAGGGGATGTGACTACATATGGACTTCTGATTGCAAAGAGGCCTTTGAAACCTTGAAAGACAAACTTATTTCTTCCCCAGTATTGGCCCGTGCCCGCTTCAACCAGCCATTCAGGCTTTACACAGATGCTAGCTCCTTTGCAGTGGGTGCTGTGCTATGTCAAATCCAAGATGGAACAGAACGAGTTGTTTCCTATGCAGAGCGCTCTCTTTCTTCAGCTGAGCAAAACTACAGCATCACAGAAAAAGAATACCTGGCCGTGGTCTTTGCTGTAAAGAAGTTTGACTGCTACCTTCGCTACTCCTCCTTCACAGCCATCGTGGATCACTCAGCCCTCCGATGGTTATTCGAAATGAAGGAACCAGTAGGAAAGTTTGCCCGATGGGTTGCCATACTGCAAGGCTGCAATTTTGAAATCCAATACCAACCAGGTCGAGTTCATTCCAGTGCCGATGCTGTGAGCCGGAGATGGTATCCCTCCGTAGCAACCTCTCCTGACGAAGAAGCCTGCCTACAAGCTCTCCCCTTCTGCTCCACAGATGAGCTCCCTGTGTACACTCCAACAGCACCTCAAGTCGCTTTGCTGCTCCTAAATGCTTCTATAGAAAAAAGTACCAATCCTCAAATATTCCAAGCAGCTGAAGAGCTTCTTACAACCTCCAGCACCGATATCTCCCTGGCCACGATTAAACTTCCGCAAAGAACTGATCCTCAGTTTACAGACATCGTCACTTATCTTGAGTCTGGAGCTTTACTGCAACAAAAGAAACACCGCCAGGATGTACAGTTCTTTGCGTCACAGTATTTTCTCAATGACGGAGTGCTTTTTGACATTTGTACCAAGGAGGGCAAGGACCATCGCACAGACAGAACTCACGTACAGTTAGTTGTGCCAGCCTCTCTAGTCTGTGAAGTTCTTCAATCCACTCATGCCCCTCCACTTTGTGGAGGTCATATGGGTATTCACAGAACTCTCGAAAAGACAAGGCTCCACTTCTTCTGGCCTCACATGAACAAGGACATTGTCCATTTTGTAAATTCCTGCCAGCCCTGTTCCCAAAGAAAGCCTCCCTCCAAACCAACCAAGGCACACATCATTCTAGTGCCTGTAGCCACAGAACCCTTCCAAAGAGTCAGGTCAGATATTCTTGGGCCCCTGCCTACCTGCCCTGACTCTGGCAACAAGTACATTCTTCTCTTTGTGGACTACCTAACTAAATACTTGGAACCGATCCTATTAAAAGACATTAAAGCTGCTACAGTGGCAAGTGCCTTCCTCAGTACAATCATTTGCCGTCACGGTTCCCCAGAGTACCTGAATTCGGACAGAGGCACTAACTACCTCTTATCTATTGTGCGAGAAACCTGCAAACTTCTTGACATCAAAAAGACTCATACAACCAGTTGCCATCCACAGTGCAATGGACAAAGTGAGAGAATGATGTCGACCATTCTTATCACACTTTCCAAGTACCTGGATGAGACTCACGGCACTTGGGAATGTTGTGTTCCCTTCATTCAGTTTGCATACAACTTCAGCCCTTGTGTCGACAGCACAGAGTACACCACATTTTTCCTAATCTATGGACGTCACCCAAGAACACCTCTGGACAAAGATTTCTCATTGCTAGGGGTCCGAAAGTCAGCTTCCTCCTTCATCATCCCAGTGTTGGAACAGCTTGAACTTGTGAGACGGGTTGCTATTGACACCCTGGGATAGAGAAAAACAGCAATGCAAAGAATGTCTGCAGCCAAGTGTCATGATCCTTCATTTTCTGTGGGGGACATCCTATATTTGTAGCGACCTGTCCTTGTTCCAGGCGCCGCCAGAAAACTGCTTCGCTCCTGGACTGGGCCATTTTACATTGTGCAAAAGCTTCCCCCAATTCATGTTCGCTTGTGCCGAAAGTCAGATGGGAAGCTGGTACACAATAAAATTCACATTAACAGGTTGAAGCATGGGTACTTGTATGATTCCCTCCCTGATGATCCCAGTCCACCAAGTAATGAAGCTTCTTTGGAACCTGCAATCCTTTCAGAAACTGAACTTCCTGCTGACAACTTGACAACTGTTCCACCAGCACCTCATGGTACTGACACTTATCAGCCAGACCCCTTTCTTCCTGCCCAACCAGATGAACTTTCTGGAACTTCTCAGCCTCTTGCGTCTTCTTAGGACTCTTTTATACCCCAAAGAGTATATCAGATCGAGAAGATTCTGCACAAAAAGTACATCAGTGGATCTTGGTCATACCGTGTTAAATGCTGTGGGTATAACGGTGCTCACAACTCATGGGTCCCCTTTTCTGACTTGACCACATCCTGTCAAGAACTAGTTCAAGCCACCCACTCAGCAATCCCAACTGACCATAAAAGCCGCAGAATCCAGTGAACTTATTATTTGGACTCAGTGCAGTGATTCTGTTAATTATTTGTCTTAATCTGCAAATTGCTTCTCAATTCCTGTGTGATCTTAATTTTTTTTCTCTTCTAAATTTTAGCATTTTCAATCAATCAACTAATCAATTGTCTTTTAGTAATGTCTCCACAATACTGTTAAATGTTATCTTACTGTTACTAAGGTTTTGCTGCTTTCTGTTGTTGTTCATGCATAACGATGTCTTTACTTGTTCGAGTGGTACTCACATTTACAATACCCGGGGTGATGTGGAGTACAGCATGGGGCTAAAGATTAGCTGCTGCCCCTTTAACTAGGAACGGTAATGGGCAGCCAGCTATGGTCACATGTTATACTAATTAGTGTCCAGCAGGGGCTAGGGAAGGGCAAATTCCTTTGTCCTCTGGTCAGTCTAGGATGTTCCCTGTGCTAATGAGATGTGCCTTCCTAAGCTCCTAAATAAACCTCATCTTGTTCATTATTTTATGTGTCCGACTCAGTTCGTTCGGTACCTAGTGACTCCTGCAGCAGAAGCACCAGATGGGAAAGCAGAATACCAGAATGTAAGCGGTCCTAGTGGCAGACCAGATACCAAAACGCCACACTTGCATTGGGCTAAGGCGGAACTGGAAGTCGCCTCCTAAACCTTTTTTTTTTTTTTATCGTGTGCAAACTCATTAAAGAACAGAAGCACACACTTAATCATTAGAGCAACAGTTCTCAGACTTTGTCATAGTGAGCCTCCCCTCAGCCATGGAAACAGATCTTGAGCCTCCCCCAAAATACTGAAATATTTTTGGGCCTCCCCATAGAAAAATAACCAACTTTTTACAGGTACATCAGGAATAAATTGAAACCTCCTTGCATAGCTGGCTCTCATGTTAAGCTTATTGTAACCCCCCTCCCAACAGGATAATCTACTTGCTCCAAATATTTTGACTTCGACCATTGTTACCCTTACTGCCATACCTTCATGGATCAGATTGCTTTCCGCTTGCCTCTAACTGGAATAACCTTCCTGATGACCTCTGCCTCTCTCTCTGCTCTTAAGCAACTTCTCAGGATCATTTGCTCCTCCTGCTCTTATTCCTAGTACCTGTATGGTTAACTCTTGTATTGGGACAGTTCTGCTGCCAGTCTAATTGATCAATTTTTCCTTACATTGTTAGTTTATTGTTCTGCTTGCACTTTTATTCATTTTGTATTGCTTTGAGTGTTTTGCAGTTACATTCTGAACTGTGTTCTCTCACTACCCTTCCCTGGGTACACCTGATATAAGACATGGCTCAGTGTACAGTACCTTCCCTGGTCACAGACTTGTGAATAAATACATAAATTCACCTACTGTTATCCTCTTTCAGTTTACCTTATCCCTTCACACAAAATCTATAAAGTTCAAAAGTGATATATAATACTTTTTCAAGACTTGCTTGAGCCTCCCCTGGAACAGGTTGGGGCCTCCCCAGGGAGGCTGGCCTCACCATTTGAGAACCCCTGCATTAGAGCAATACACAGCATTTGAAATTGCATTGTGCTAGAAATTTGCCGTAAGGCAATACAGTTGACACAGCAAAGTGGAGGGTACAACCTGATGATTGTAAAATAATACTTTTAGCAGGGACGTGCTTAATGCCATCAAGGAACGTGACCATAGAGAAATGCAGAAAAAATAACTAATGGAATGAACATAGTATTAAGGCTGTTAAGGTTGCATTTAGATAACTGAATGAAGAAAGCCTAATTGGTCTGACACACTGCTTTCACCGCAGACTACTTGCAAATAAATCACACACTGACCCAGAGTGGGGCATGTATGTATAAATTACTCCCAACTTGTACTAGAAACCAAAATAGGTGTCTCTCACCCTAAGACACATGGAACATGTATTACTGAACCTACTTTGAGGTCCATCCGTACTGTGCCGCCTGGTAGGTAGGTACCAAGAGAAAGTTAAGGCATTGAAACATTCAGCAGTCAACTTCAAACCGAACTATAAGTGAAATACTATTAACAGTCTGAAATCTGCAGATCCGGAGTGGGAAGACATGCTGCCCCTCCTCCCTTCTTGTTCCCTGAAACAGCTTCCAGCCTCATGGTGCGGTGTTGCCTGTTTTCTGAGATGGTCAGTTTGTAGAGTAGAGTTCACTGAGCTGTTAGCTCTTTAGTAAGAATGCATATATTATTATGGAAAGAGGGAAATTGTTCCAGGTCAGTCAGATAAACGTACAGTTTTCTCACAGTAGTTCATAATGCTTTGGTGTAGAATAGTAGGGCACAGAAATTTGAAATGCTGTTATCCCAAGAAATTGATACAGCAGTCTGTCTGCACTTGCAAACAACAACAGGAGCCACTTTCAATCTGCTTACCTAGTGTTGTTTAAATCCTGCGTTGAACACTGAAATTCCAACAGACACAGCTTCCCTAATAACAGCTTGGCAACACAGTATACTTCATAACAGTGTCAGTGGCTCAGTAGGTAGCACACTCGCCTCTGAGGCTGGGAGATCAGAGGGCTGTGGGTTCAGTTCCCACATCTGGCACTTGGGTTAATATCCCAGTACTGACACTGTAGTGCAGCATGAGAGGGGTGCTGCACTTCTGAGGTGCCGTCTTTCGGATGAGACGTTAAAACCGAAGTCCCATCTGCCTGGATTGGTGGTAGTTCAGGTGGATGTTAAAGATCCCGTGGCACTTATCGAAAAGAGTAGGGGAATTTCCCCGGTGTCCTGGCCAAATTTCCCTCATTCACTAAAAATACCACCAACAGCTTAATCTGGTTCAATTTCAGTTGCTTACCATCTGTATCCCCCCTCCTCCCTCCCGGTCACCCCTGAAAAAGGGGACTTCTAGGCCCAGTGGGCTTACCGGGTCAACAAAATTCAACAAAACAAAGCAAATTAGCAGGATAAAATCCACTCCTTAGCCATGGTGTGCTAGCTCTGAGGAAGGAATGGCTGTTACACTCTGAAACATCATCACATTTTCATTGGTCACCGGTTGGTGCCCTTCATAGCTCCTGAGAAGCGGCCCCTAGCCTGGGGAACTCGAAAACTTTCACCACTAAAAAGTTTGCTGTAAGCCTGGAGCTAATTGAGCACCTTAAAACAATGGAGTAGGCAATTGAGCCATGATAATTGTTATAAAGTGTACTGCGTTGCCAAGCTTTTGCCATTAGGGAAGCCGAGTCTGTGGAATGTCGGTGTTCAACACAGAATTTAAACAGCACTAGGTTAGCAGATTGAAACTGACTTCTGTTGTTGTTGTTGTTGTTTGCAAGTGCAAATAGACTGCTGTCTCAATTTCTTGGGATAATGGCATTTCACATGTCTGCAACCTACTATTCTGCACCAAAGCATCATGAACTACTGTGAGAAAACTAAGTTCATCTGACTGAGCTGGAACAATTCCCTCTTTCCATGGGCAGTCCTGCATCCCCCCACCCATCCCCGTGTCTGTACACATATACCTGGTGTCCAGTGACACCCCCTTTCCAGACACCCAGCTCATATACCGTATGTTATCCCTGGTGTCCAGTGATATTCCCGCCACCCCCCCCGACTTCTCATCGACAGATGGACTGGCAAACATTGGTAGTTCTGCATCCCCTCACCCACACTGTCCACACCCAGCAACCCCCTCCCCTTTACCTGTGTGTGTGTGTCTGGGGATGTGCTTAGCACCCCATATGGCGATTGGCACAGCCCTCCTTTCACCACCTTGGCCGGCCGCTGTATAGGCATACAGTGAGCGTGCATCCAGTCACCACAGTGCCAGTGCTTGGGGTGTCAAGTTCCTACAGCTACAGATTACTTTGTAACCACAACCCAGTCGCACAAACTGTTCAGCTCTTTCACAGGATGCAGCAAAGCCCACAACAGCACTGCAGATGCATAATTGTAACTAATCACATGTATTTCCATCTGAACCGTCTCCACCCTATTCATTCCCATTTAGCCAGCAGTGAGTTTGCCATGAATCCCCTACTCAGCCCAGCAAGCTTTCCACCCCCTTTCTAGTTTTCCTTTCTCTTGATCTGTTATACCTACCAGACCAAAGCAGTTCTGTTGTATCCATCTTCTAACAGATTCAAACATGTCTTCTGACAGCTAGGCCAGCAGCTTGCATTATATTTTTTTTATTGCATTTACTTGCCCCTTCTCTAATGTACTTTGTATGTAGGGATCTGAGATCTCAACACATGTGGGTATTTACCTAGGAAAGTAACATTTTCAGCAGGGACTTACCTGGGGTTATAGTACAGGCACTGGCTCCAAAGTGATCTCCCTAAAAGTACAGAGCTTGGAGCCAGTACCTATACCCCTAGGTAAGACACCCCTGAAAATCTGTGTGTTTTTTAGTTAATAATACATGCTGCTATTGAGAACAGTTGTGACACAATCTGAGAAATTGTCCATAGGGAATAGACTGAATAAGTGAGGATGAATGTGCACTTGAGGCATGCATAACAGAGCTACCTAGTATATCCTTTCGATAGCATTTTGTTTGGATGCTCCCATCCTCCGTAGCAGTAAGACACAGGTCAAGGAAATTTGTAGTTTTATTATCAATCTATGAGGGAAAACACAAATTGAATGTGTTTTCATTCAGTTTATCCACAAAAGCCTGTGGTTGACTGTCAGTGCCCCTCCAGATGGTCAACAAATCATCTATATAACTATTCCACAAAACAGTGTTATCCAGAAATTCATTTTGGTCACAAAAAAAAAATTGGCAGTTTTCCAGTGAGCCTAAATACAAGTTTTTGTAGCTGGGGGTGACAGTGGACCCCATTGCTATCCCACATTACTGAAGGTAAATTGTTTTGTTAAATAAAAAGTAGTTGTGGGGCAGGAAGAAATCCACTGCTGCTACTGTATAGGGAAAGAAGGTAGACTGGCACCAGAACACATGCTAGAGGATAGGAAGAAATCCAAAGCTTGCAAACCCAAAACATGAGGTACACATGTATAAAGTGAATTGACGTTCACACAGATCCACAAGAAATCTGGCTGCCATGTTGCATTTCTTAGTTTTTCTAGTGCAGGCAAAGAATCCCTGGTGTAGGATCTAAGGCCCAGGACATAAGGCTGTGGGCAAAAGTCACAGAACTTTGACAAGTTTTCAGATAGTGAACCTATACTGTTACACTGTTGGTCTGCCGGGTGGGTTATTAATATCTTTGTGGACTTTGGGTAGGTTGTAGAATGTTGGCAAAACAGACTTCTCTGCTTTCAGAAATTTGCTTTCTGTATTAGTATTCTGTTCAGGGGATTATCTAATCAGCTGGAACTCCTTAGTGGGGCCTTACCCAAGAAAAAGTAGGTGTTTCTATTAGATAATAGTCTCAAGGCCTCCTTCTCATAGTAATTTGTATTCAAGATCACTGCATTCCCACCGTTGTCTGCCTGCCTGCCTAAAAACAAGTTGAGGTTGCTCTTTAAGTTTTTCAATAGCTTCACATTGACTAGTTAGGTCATTGGGCAAATGTTGCAGTTTTTTAGTTGAAAAGGGCATCTACCTCCTGTAGCACTACCTTTTGATACATAACATACAGCAAAAGGAGGAACCACACTGGAACGGGGTGCTCACAATAAAGTGCATAAACATAACTACAAAAATCGGGCACTCACCACCTCACATTTGCTAAAATACACCACTCAAAAGTTTAAAAAATCAAGTCATTTTTATTTAGCACCATAACAGCCCGACATGTTTTGGAAACGTGTTCCTTTATGAAAGGCATGTAGTAGGAAAGTGGACACAGACTTAAATACATCCAGAAGTGTGACGTCATAAGTACATATTAACACATCAACAAAGACAAGAAAACGTGACAATTTGTATACAATACATAGGAGTTCAGTAAAGGAATAATGCCTGACAGGGTGGGTGTTACGCTGGGATAACATCCCGCTTCTGGTGTTATGGGCAAGAAGCTGCATGCCGAGGGCAACCAACACCCGAGAAGGGATGTTATCCCAGCATAACACCCACCCTGAAGGGCATTATTCCTATTATACAATGGCTCCTGAGTTTAGGAAACTCAAAAGATGGAAGAAGAATATTTAAAATAGATTTTTTGCAATTGTTTTTAATGAGTAGGTTTACGTTCTAAAAAATAGTGCCAGTTTATGGTTTTGACCAGTAGATAGAGCTGCAGCATTGCAAGTGTTGGTCAGCAGTCTTGAGTGTCCCACCAAGCTGTGCTTCTGTGTATTGTTACGTTTTTGTTTTGTTTTCCCTCCTGCTGTTTATTTCTGTCTGAGGTGATTGGTTATTTGATGGGAGCCCACACCCCCTCTCCGCGCTGCTGCTGTCATCCCTGCACCTCCAGTCCTGTTCTGACAAGTGCCGGTGGTGGAACTGGAAAGTCATTCTGCTGCTTTTCCCCCATTGATCTGATGTTAGTGGTTGTCCTGGGATCGGGCGAAATATCTTTTTCCCCTGACTGCCAGAAGGACAGTTTAAATCGAGGAAGCCAATGAAACCAAGAAAGACTTCCTGTTTCCGATGGCAGGCGCAACTTCAACTTGCTGTGAGACAGGTACAGTGTTTTCCTGAAATAGAAATTTTGGCTTTTGGCATGGAAAAGGGGAAGGTTCTACTGGATTTTTTTCCATGTTGGGTGGGTCGGACTAGGTTGGCGCAAAGATGTTGAACGGCATGGGGAGCGCGGTACCGAGCAGAGCGGGGACTGCTGAAGCTGCTGCTCGGGACGGCTGTGGAGGAATCTTTTTTTAAAATTTAATACGGTCGGTCCATGTGGTGGGGCTAAATCGGGGATGTTATGCTTGGATAACACCCCGGGTCCAGTATCACTTTGACCAGTCATAGAACAAGATTCTTTGTTGCCATTGTATAATAGAACAATTTATGCCCACATACCAATTCTGTAAAAGCCCATAATCCTGATGTTTATAACTTTAAAAAGTTTTGAAAATATTAAAAAGCAATATCAGTGCCAAACATTCTGCCAGAAAATAATTACAATATTAATGTTTTTTTAATAAATGGTTTTAAATCAAATGGGGCATTTAGTCCGTGTTGCTTAGTAGCCTGCATGGTATAAATCCCAAAGGCTTCGTGCTTTAAAATCAGGTTTTCAGAATTGTCTACTCTTGGATGTCTGCTCACTGTCAGTAATTAAAAAAGCAAAGGCATGGTCCACTGTGTTAGATGCCTGCTTAATATGTAGTGCAGTTGCATATTTTATGTTTCCACGTGTGATAGCCCTGCAGTGCTCACCCTTTCTGACTTCAAAATTTGTATTTGTTTTACCAATGTAGAACAAGCCACATCTACATTTGGGCATATAAATAACACCAGTGGTAATGCAAGTGGCAAACTGTCTCATTTCGTATGTCTTTCCTGTACTCGGGCATCTGAAGCTGTCCCCTTCATCCACAAACTGAGAGTAAATGCATCTTTTACATTTAAAACTACCCTTTACACCTTTCCAAAACCACATCTCATTTCTAGCCATATGTACGCTATGTACTAAACTATCTTTTAACGTGGTTGCTTGCCTAAAAGCCATTCTAGGCAAACGGGCATGGACTTCTGCTAGCCCCTTGTCAGTTTTTAAAACATGCCAGTTGTTTTTAATAATATTTTCCACATGTGCTGCATGTCCAGAGTAAGTGGTAACAAAGTTAATTCTGCTACTTTTTTCTTTCCTGTTTTTCATACCATAAATTAAATTCTGCCTATCTTGAGATTCAGCATCATTTTTAGCCTCCTGTGTCACCCTTACGTTATAACCTTTATCAATAAATCTGTGTTCAAGAATATCTGTGATTGTAAGTTTCCATGTTTCCACAATTCCTTCTAAGACTTAAAAACGGCCCTTTAGGTATGTTGTTTACTACAGAATGTGGATGACAGCTGAAAGCATGTAACACATTTTGTCGGCTTTTTAAAAATATTTGTAATGACCCCTCATCTCCTGTTTTTGTGATCTCCAAGTCCAGGAAGTATGCTCTGTATTTATCTACAGTGTAAGTTAAAGAGCAGATCATTAGTGGAATGTAAAAAAGCAACAAATTCCTGTAATTCTGACAAGGTACCCCTCCAAATCATGATGATAACATCCAGATGTTTCCTTGCTTGGCTTCCAAACCCAAGGGCTCCACCTTAGAATGTGGGCAGAGGGCTGGTCCGGCTGCTCTACTCCATCCTACTCTGGCTGTGTTGTGCAATGCCGGATCTAATAAGGAACAAGACAGCTATAATAGCGGACTTGATGGTCTCTGTTGATCTGGATTGCATCACAGAGGCCTGGCTGGATGAAAATGCCGCCCCAATTTTGGAAGCGGCAGTGTCAGCCGGGTACTCCGTGATATACAGCCTGAGGAAGGATTGTAGGGGTGGGAGTGGGGGTGGCCATTTCTTTTAAATCTAGCCTGAACCTCATGGTGCTGTCTATGGGTTCGATGTAGTCCTTTGAATATGTGGCTGCCCGAGGGGGAGCGGGTGTGGGCTTCAGTGTCCTCTTGCTCTATCATCCCCTAGGTAATGACGGGGATTTTTTTACGAGAAGTCGAGGAACTCATCACGGGCCTGGTGTTGGAGTCCCCAGGTGGTTGATCCTGGGGGACTTCAGTACCTGGGTTGATGGGGGGTTCTCAGAATTTGGAATAGATCTTCTCAAGAGCATGGGGGCACTGGGCCTGACACAAAAAGTAATGACACCGACGCACTTGGGCGGCCACACATTGGACTTGTTTTTTTCTTTGGAGTTAGATATTATGGACCTCAGTGTAGATCCAGTGGTTTGGTTGGATCATAGCACCATAGGGTTCACGTTTAGGGGTCCCCTTCCCCGATGGAGATGGTCCAGTACCGGTCATCAAGGGGAGTATCCTCAGAGGACCTTTTGGTGGTATTGGACCTATCTGGTGTTGGAGCAGCTTGTGTGATTGAGTCGGAGGAGGCAGTAGCAGCCTATAATGGGGCGGTTGGTGCGGCCTTTGATCAATCGCACCCTTGCATGTCTGACCCCTGTCTACTCATCGGAGATCTCCCTGGTATGTCGAGAATCTCCGACGTTTAAAAACTAGGGGTCGGAGGTTAGAGAGTCGTTGGAGGAGATCTGGCCTGATGGGGGACAAATTGGCCTTGAGGTCACATTATTTGGACTATCGGGGGGCAATCTCCCGGAAAAAGGCGGAATTTTTGTCTAGGAGATTGCTGCAGTGAGAAACAGGCCAGCTCAGCTCTTCCATACGGTGGACAGATTTTTACATCCAGACTATCTATATATGGGAGGAGCAGGTTCTAGCGCAAGGTGCGAGGAGCTGGCTCTGTTTTTTGCTGACATGGTGTCCTTCATCAGGGCTGAAGTCTCGTTGAATGCCTCTCAAAAGGGCTGCAGGGTCTGGCCTGAGTTGAATCTGAGCACTCCTCTTGCCTGGGATGAGTTTGAGCTGATTGGGGTCGAGGAGGTGGTAGAGATAATCTCTAAGATGCTGCCGACACACTGATTTAGATCCATGTCCAACTTGCCTTTTGGTTGAATGTTTGGACCTGATGGGTTCTGTGGTTGCTGAGGTAGTCTGGATTTCATTAAGGAGTGGTATCCTTCCTTTAGTCTTGAAAGAGGCTTTGGTTGGACCTCTCTTGAAAAAAAGCATCTTTGGACCCAAACTACCTTGACAACTACAGACCTGTCTCGAACCTCCCATTTTTAGGGAAGGTCATAGAAAAGGTGGTGGCCACTCAGTTGGAGAGATGTCATGCTGCCTCCTCTGCCTATGAGCCATTCCAGTGTGGATTCTGAGCGGGGCGTAGTACAGAGCTGGCCCTGGTGAGGGTGCTTAATGACCTCCTGATGGTGAGGGATAGAAGGGACCGTACCATCTTGGTTCTTCTGGACCTCTCTGCAGCGTTTGACACCGTGGATCATGAGGTGTTATTTGACCGCCTGTGGTTCTGGTGTGGCCTGTCTGGAAATGTCATCAACTGGTTCAGATCATACCTCACAGACAGAGTGCAGAGGATGACCATGGGAATTTTCTCATCAAATCCGAAGCCTGTGTGTTGTGGTGTTCCGCAGGGGTCGGTCTTGTTGCCTCTGTTGTTCACGGTGTATATGCTGCCTCTGGGGGACATTATCAGGAGGTACGGGCTGGGGTTTCACCGCTATGCAGATGATACCCAGCTGTACCTTTCCTGTGCACCCAATAGCCAGGTGTCAGACTCTGTATTTAACAGCTTCCTTGAGGAGATCCAGATGTGGATGACTCACAGTTGGCTTAAGCTTAACCCTGACAAGACAGAGGTACTGGTGGTGGAGCCAGGTCGTCAGGGCAGAGGGGGTGGGGGGCATTACCCCCCGACCTTATGCGGGGGGGGGTGCCCTTAGCCACCTCTAGGCAGATGAAGAGCTTGGGAGTGTTCCTGGACAGCAGCCTGACACTTGATGCTCAGGTGTCGGCCGTAGTGAGAAGTAGGTTCTGTCATCTCAGGAATATCTCCCGAATTCGAGCCCTGATCCCGCCTGGGGACCTGCCCACACTAGTGCACACTTTCGTCACTTCCAGGTTGGATTACTGCAATGCCCTGTACCTAGGGTTATCTGGAGGCAACCTCCGCAGACTGCAGCTGGTGCAGAACGCGTCAGCGAGACTATTGATGGGGCTCCCCGAACTGCACTGGCTGCTGGTTCAGTGGAGAGTTGTCTTCAAGATAGGGCTGTTGACCTATAAGACCCTGCATGAGAGGGATCCGGCCTATCTGCAAGAGCTCCTTGTGCCCTACCATCTGGCCCAGGCCCTCCATTCTGCCGGGGGGTTTGGTGGTCTTGGGGTTCCCAAGGTTAGGCTGCGCCACTCAGGAGACTGAGCATTTGCGGTGGCCGTGCTTACCCTGTGGAACTCCTTGCCTGGCTGTTTGAGGGAGGCCCCCTCGGTGGAAGCCTTTAAGAAGGACCTCAAATCATATTTATTTGTTCAGGCTTTTAACTGAATTTTATGTTATAGTGGTCAGCATTTTAAGTAGAGAAGAGGTTTATGCTTTTGTAATTATTTTGTTATTTTAAATTTGTTTGCTGTATTTTAAATGTTTTGAATGTGTTCTTATTGTGCAGCACCCAGAGTCCGAATGGAGATGGGTGCTATATAAATAAAATAATGATTGATTGATTGATGTCAGTTTTATCCAGGAAAATATTTTTGTCTTCGTTACAGATGTTCTCTTTTTCTCAGAGTCCCATGTGCAAATTCACTAATATGGGGGCAAAAGTAGTCCCCATTGCAGTGCCATTTTTCTGAATGTGAAACTGATTCATAAAGGTAAAAGTATTACATTTCAGCACATACTCTGTCAATTTCAGAACAAATTCAGTTTTTTCATCCCTAACTTAAGCATCGTTATTTATAAAGTATGCAACAGTATCTAGTGCCCCTCTCATGGGGGATGTTGGTGTACAGGGATTCCACATTCATGATAACTAGATATGAATCCCTATCCATCCAAACATCCCCCGTGATTTGTAGCACTTCTTTAGTATCCTTCAAGTGGAATCTAACCTGGGAAATGTAAGGTTGAATGCAGTAATCAACAAAGTTAGATAAGGTCTCTGTTAACAAACCTACCCCACTAATGATGGACCTTCCTGGTGGATCAATTAAAGATTTATGTACCTTGGGTAACAAATACAGCGTAGTTCTGACAGGGTGTACAGAAATCAAATATTCTTTTTACATTTGCGTCAATAATTCCCCTGTTAAATGCTGAAACAACACATTCATCAGTACACTTTAAAATCAAAGGTGGGATCAGAACTTAAATTTTTCATAAACGTTGGTGTTACTAAGCTGTCTGAACGCTTCATTTTCATAATCCAGTCTGTTTAGTAGACCCACATGCCCTCTCCTTTATCCACTGATTTTATAACGAGCACATTATTGTTACGAAAAGAAACATAGAAGTTGATGGCAGATAAGGACCACAAGGCCCATCCAGTCTACCCATAATTTCTACTTTATGAATGTGCCATAGGCCTGTACTCTGTCAATGGCCTATCTATTCATACTCATCTGTATTGCTCCCTTATGCCTATCCCATGCCTGTTTTGAAGCCCTGAACTGTATTCATATCCACCACTGCCTGAGGTAGGCCGTTCCATGCATCCACCATCCTTTCTGTGAAAAAGAACTTCCTCACATTACCCCTTAATTGGCCTCCCTCTAATCTCATGCAGTGTCCTCTTGTCCTGCTATTTTTCTTATATTGAAACATGTTAGACTCTTTCACCTTGTTAATGCCCTTAAGATGTTTGAAGGTTTCGATCATATCACCTCTCTCCCTCCTTTGCTCTAGGGTATACATATTGAGCTCCTTTAATCTGTCTTCATATGTTTTCTGCTGCAGTCCCTGCACCATTTTGGTTGCCTTTCTCTGGACTGCCTCCATATTGTTAATGTCCTTGTGCAGGTGCGGCCTCCTGTACTGCTCGCAGTACTCCAGATGGGGCCTAACCAATGTCTTGTAAAGAGGGATTATTACCTCCCTCTTATGACTTGTAAATACCCCTACTGATACACCCCAACATCCCTCTAGCCTTACGTACAGCTTTAGTGGTCTGCTTGAATGATTTCAGATCATCTGTGATGATGATGCTCAAGTCGCTTTCTTCCCTTGTGATTGCCAGCAACTCCCCTCCCAGCCTATAGGTGACTTCAGGGTTTCTCTTCCCTATGTGCATGCTCTTGCACTTCTTTGCGTTAAACCCCAGTTGCCACTCTTCTGACCATTTTGTCAGTTTATCCAGGTCTCTTCTCATTCTGCCCACCCCATCTGGATCATCTACTTTATTGTAGATCTTGGTGTCATCTGCAAACAGACAGACTTTACCCACCAGTCCATCAGCAATGTCACTGGTGAAGCTATTGAAGAGCAGTGGCCCCAGGACTGATCCCTGAGGTACCCCACTTGTGACTTGCATCTCTTCTGACTGTATACCATTTACCACCACTGTCTGTTTTCTGCCTGCCAACCAGTTTGCCACTCAGTTGACCAACTTCTGACCTACCCTGAGCCTATCCAGTTTATTAATCAAATTTCTTTGTGAAACAGTATTGAAAGCTTTGCTGAAGTCAAGGTAGGTGACATCAACTGCACCCCCTTGGTCTACCACTCTGGTTACCCAGTCAAAGAATTCTATGAGATTAGTTTGACAGGACCTTCCTGTTGTAAACCGATGCTGTCTTGGATCCTGTGCTCCTATGGATTCCAGGTGTTGTACTATTCTTTCGTTAAGGAGTGCCTCCATAATCTTGCCCACTACTGAGGTAAGACTGACTGGTCTGTAGTCCCCTGCCTCCTCTCTGCTACCACTCTTGTGGAGCGGGATCACATGAGCCCTTCTCCAGTCTTCTGAGACCTCTCCTGTGCTCAGAGACTCACTAAACAGTTCTGATAATGGCTCTGCTAGTTCTACCCTTAGCTCCTTTAGTACCCTGGGATATATGCCATCAGGTCCCATTGCCTTGTCCACCCTGAGCTTAGCAAGCTCTTGTAGGACCCTTTCTTTTGTGAAGGGACTTGTGCACACCTCCCTCCCTCCCCCCTGTGTCCATTGTGCTGAGCTGTGGGTCCTGCCCTACCTTCTCCTCAGTAAATACAGAGTCTAAGGCTTTTCTTTCTTATGATGTAAGATTATGATATTTCAAATTAGGCAAATCATTAAACAGTTCATTCGGTTACTTTTCACACAAGTCCTTAAAAGGTTGATACTGCTGCACTTTGGGGGGGGCAGAATGATCTTTTTCTAAACTTTCCTGTTTCTGCAGTTGATGTAGGGTCTGCAGTGTCAGTATGAAGTTAATATAATGTTGTCTCTGTATCACCATGCAGTTTATTCTAAAAATGATCTTAAACTTAAATTTCTGCAGGCTACTTAGAGATCTACAAATGTCTCAAATGTGTTAATTGGAGCTGTTGGTGCAAATGACAAACCCTTATTTAAAAGGCTCTGTTCAGATTCAGTTGTCACTTTGACTTGGTTTTTTTAAAGCAGCTCCACTGTAGAAGAACAGTGTGGTCCCAAGAGGACACAGGTCATCCTGGTGACCTTCTGGAATTTCCTCCCCTCGACTCACCCATCACGGCCTACTCTGCCTGGGGATAGGCTGGCTATGCCCAAGTGGGCCGTGTTCCTGCCATATTTGCGTATTGTGGTCAGGCTGCTTAGGTCTTGATCTCCTGCTGGATGAACAGTCGTCCTTCAGAACCCTGCAACATCTTATTCTCTGAGATTTGCTGAGTTCACTGTTTTCTTGGAACGTAAATTTATTTATTTATTGAATTTTGTTGACCCAGTAGGCCCACTGAGACTAGAAGTCCCTTTTTCAGGGGCGGCGGGGGAATACTGAAGGTAACCAACTGAAATTGAACCAGCTGTTGGTGGTATTTTTAGCGAATGGAAATGTGCAATGAACCTTGGCCAACTGGCTTTTGCTCACCATGTCCTAAAACCCGGAAAACTCTGCCTCCATCCGTGTGCAGTGCTGTCAGTCATTTATCGTTTTGCAGATCACTAACATCTTTCCTGCTTCTGTCAGGTTCCTACAATTGATTAGAATCCTGTGTGGTTATTTCAATATGATTATATAACGTATTACTATCTTGGCCAAAAATTGCTTTATTGACCTGTTTCCTTGCACTATTATGCTTTGTTGCTTATCTGCCAGTTTACACTTGTAAAATGGGAAGAGACAGTCCTGCTTTCTGATTGGTTATTACCTGTGCATGAAATCTGTTTCATACACAGGTAATAAGTTCCTAAAAGCAGGACCACATTACTCAAACAAAATCACTGTGCCATTAGAATACACAAGTTTGAAATGCCACCATTACATAGTAAAATCCTTTAACTGGGTCCTAAAAATAAAACTATCTTAAATAAAACAGTGTTGTTTCCCTGATCATCATACTCTCTTTACACACATAAACAAATTATAAACATTAAGTATTGTTTATGGTTTTTATTATAACTGTTTCTTTGCTGACAATGAAAAATCCCCCTTCTATCTTTACCTGCTCATCAGGGAGCTCTCTTCTGCTTGCCCTGACAGTGAGATAATCGAGTCTCTGTCTCTAGAAGAGGCCTGTGTGTATGTGTGTACACAGTATGTTAGAAGAGGAATATTCTGCCAGTGGAACTGAGCAGAATTTTGAATCCCTGTATTAAACATTCCACGATAAACATTCCATATCTTTAATATAGGGAAAAACAGGATAAAGAAAGCAGACAAGAATAGTTTATAAACAAAAAGAAAAGGTGGAAAAACAAGTATTTTTTTTGTTGTTCTTTTTAGTGATACTCGTTTGCTTTGCTGTTTTAAGTTTTAATGTATCAGGAGACCGAGGTTACATGGATTGAGAGAGAGAGAGAGAGAGTTTAGTAGAGTGGCTGCACTTCTGTGTTGCCCTCCCCTTTCTCGAAGCAAAAAAAATAAATCTCAAGCAGCGGTTTTTATTTACTAAACTGCAAGATGTCAACGCAGAGGGGCAGGTCAGACAGCTTTCTTGATGTATTAAAACTTAAACAGCAAAACAAAGCGAGCATCACTCAAAAGAACAAACTATATATATATATATATATATATATATATATATAACGTGTGTGTGTGTATATATATATATGTGTACACACACACACACGTGTGTATATGTGTGTGTGTGTGTATATATATATATATATATACATACATATACATATACACACACACATATATATATATATATATATATATATATATATATATATTCATATTAAATTCTACCATGGCACCATGTGGCCATATCTCTGTGGGGCAGGTATATATATAATATACACACACACCTACATAGTTATGCGCATCTACGGAGGGATTGTAGCAATAAGGATACTATTATGCTATCTCAAAAAGTAAGGAAATTCATTGCAAAAAAACTCTGTTAATGCATCAATTAGGGTTGATATCAGAGTGACAAAAGTCTGGAAATTTGGTCTTAGGGGCCGGATTTTCAAAGCCCTATGTTGGACACAAGGTGCTTGCGGCAAACCGTTGTGCTGCAACTGGCACCTTGTATCCGAAGATGTGTCTGGAAGCTATGTGGCAAAGGGGGTTTGCGCCTTCTTGTGCCACAAAAATGGCGGTGGCATGGTGCTAGGGGGCTTGCAGCAGACGCAGACTGCCATATCCCCTAAATTCATATTCAGAGAGCCCTCCTAGAGGACAATGGTCTAAGTACCGTTAGACCATCCAAAGAAGCAGGCTAATGGTCCTAGACACCCTCTGGGAGGTTGCCAACCTTGCACCACTGTGCATGCCTCTCAAGCCGATCATCCAGTAAGTGTTATCATTTTAAGTACAGTACTTAATTCCCTGGTGGTCCTGTTGGCTCCTCGATCCCCAAACTAATGAAATATGTCAGTCACCAGTCCCGATCTCGGTTTTGTGTATTGCAGTTATAGACACTGTTCTGAAGTCGGTATTCCTTTGTCAATTACATTACCCCTGGTGGTCTAGTGACCCCCCCACCCAGCAGTGCAGACCACACTGCTCCCTCCTGACCCATACCCAGCTGGCACCGGTACAGCCCACCTCTCACCACCATGGCCAGCCACTGACTGAGCTCTGTATAAGCACATAAATAATGCGCACTCAATGAATGACAGCAGCTGTTTCACTGAGTGCATACTATTACTGTGTGCTCCTATAGAGCACAGTCGGCCCCAACCACAGTAGTAGAAGGTGGGCTGTGCCAGTCGCGCTGGGTTTGTGTCGGGGAGAGTGAGGTGGGGTGGTCTGCACTGCTGGGTGGGGGGTCACAAGACCACCAGGGCTAATGTAATTGACAAAGGAATACAAACTGGAACAGTTATGCGTAACTGCAATACACAGAAACTCGGGGATTGGGGCAGGCGGGGCTGACATATTTCATTAGTTTGGGGATTGGGGCTGGGGGGGTGCCTACTGGATCACCAGAGAATCAAGTAATTATTATGATAAAATGTACTGGTGGATCAGGTTGAGGGGGGTCCTCTAGCCCACAAGGCCTGGATTGTTTATAATAACGGATTGGATTCAAGGCTGGGGAAGGTAGGCGAACCACTACATTCTGTGCCTCCCGACTGCCCCACAGCTTGTGGCATACTGAGTGGTTGCACCATCTGTTTGCGGCACTGCCACTGAAGCTGCAGGACACAGGCTCACGGACCCTGTCCGATACTGAATCGGGCACAAGTTCCCTGACGCAGGGGCTGTTGGTGCGAGCTGCCATTGTCGCAGCTTATGTCTGACCTTTGAAAATCCGGCCCAGGCTTCCCAACCCTACCAGCCTATCTCCCCTCATCGCCACACACTAACAGGTGTAGGGTAGCCTTGGGGCTTCGGGCCAACTCACCCCATTCTCCCATACTGTACCATCTCAGCTTCCTTACATGGAATGGGGTGAGAGGGCTGACTCCAAAGCACACCCCTATGCCTGTTGGTGGAGGGTGGGGGCTCAGGGGTTCTAATAATAACCCTAATTGCTGCATTAAAGGAGTTTTTGCAGTGAATATATGTATGTGTATACATATATGTATATGTGTATATATTTATTATGTGTATATATGACTCACATTAAATTCTACCATGGCACTATATGCACATATCTCTGTGGGACAGGCAGTCACCATCAGTCATGCTCTCATTAAAGAAAAAATACAACTATGGATGCTGCTAAAGGACAAAAGCCCAATAACAAACTAGGCAGAAGGACTATTTTATCATAAATTCATCAAATGACAGCCTTTTTTTTTTCATAGATAAACCTGTTTATCTAATTTTAGAAATGCTTCTGAGGGTGCTGTTTAGTAGCCGATAAGAGAAGTCGCAGATTCCTCGAGCTCCCCAGAGAGAGTTACATTTAACTATATATTTCTACTAAATTTAAGTTTTTTCAAGCAGAGTTTACCTCTAATCGATTATCTGCCTCAGGGCCTTACAGAAAATGGGCAAGCCAAGAAATGTGGCGGCTGCTAACACAGACTTTTTCAAACCTAAAGGACAGCAGCACAGCATGGAAACTCAACAGCAGGCCGCATCATCCTCTTGCCTGATACTACAGTGCTGAAGTCACTCTGGCGACCATTAATAATACCTTGGGCTAGTTGATCCGAACAGTGCAAAATCTGGACAGAAAGTTTGACACCCTAACACCAAGAGTAGCGACTCTGGAGACAAGGATGGATGGCTTCAAACAAAGCACTGCACGAGCTGAAGTGTCTGTGCTCCAGATAACTGACACCACTACAGAGCTACTGAAAGAGAACTCCTTGCTCCGTCAGCACCTTGAGACGGTAGAGAATCAGGCTCGTGAATGGAATGTTTGGGTGATTGGTTTGCCAGAGGGGTCCGAGGGCGAAGATGCCGCGGAGTTTGCCAGAATGTTTTTGCCACAAGTGTTGGGCCTTTCTGAAGAAGACAATGGGTTCTCGATCGAAAAAGCATACCGCATTTCTCCACGTAGAACCCCGATGACATCAGACACCCCCCCGCACATTCCTGGTAATTCTCACTGGAGTGGGGGACAGAGACAGGGCTCTCGCCATTGCCAGGAGCTGCTGAAGTTTGCAGTATGGGGACACCATTGTTCAGTTGTTCCTCGACTTATTTTACAGCACCAGGCTGTGACGTAAAGCTTCCGACAGTGCTTGCAGTTGCTTGAGGGCTCTCAAGCTACAATATCAGCTGTTGATGCCAGCCAAACTGTGCTTGGTGTGGAAAGGGAAATCGTACCTGTTCTCTGGACCTAAAGAGGCAGACAAAGTTGATCAATCATATAGAATCAGACTTGGTGGAGGAAGGAGAGGATGGAAACTCGGCTGATGAGGATTGATTAAGGTTTAGTAACAGCAGTGCAGTGAGTAATCTACGTTCTGCCTAAACGGGACTCTATTTTGAACTTTTATTTGTTTTCAGGTGGTTTCTGCTGTTCAATATATGTTCCTGTATTGTTAAAAGACGGAGTTAATGTTTTTACGTATTATTTACATATTATATTACCGAACAGTGGTGAACTGTAATATGGCGGCTCTTCCCACTTAACATCGGTTCTACAGAGACTTTGGGGCAAACTCATTACACCGGAGTACCCTGCTCATAACACTGGAGTACCTGCCCCATAACAGCGTAAACCAGCGAACGGACAGGTGGTGGATTCCTCACACATTTAATTATTACAAAAAAACAACAAGCAGGCATGCATTTAAAAAAAAAAAAAAAAAAAAGTGCTATATCATTCTCAATCAAGTATGCTGGGCAGTCTCCCCTAGTCCCCAGACAGGCAGTCGAGAGTATAGCTTCCCCTGATGGCAACACACAGGAGAAATAACTATTTAGGCTTTTTTTAATAGCATAAACAACCAGTAACTTTTTTTATATTATTATTTTTTTCTTTTCCTTCTTTTTTTATTATATTTTAGTAAAGGTAAATTTTATGCTAGTCCTTGGATGCAGCGGTAGCTCTACCATTTGTGACACCAGCAACCTGGGTTCAGGAATCAGTCTTGGTTTTTGGGGGCCGGCTGGGGGGAGGAGGGGGCCACGCACTGCTGCAGCACTGCCATCTACAGACGTGTGTGTAGTAGGGCACATGGGACACAGGGAGAGACGTACTGCGCTGCATATCGCGTGAGCGTGCCAATGTATGCTAACGTCTGGGGGCAATGTCCTAACGCTGATGTCCTTTTGGGGAGGGCTTCACGGCACAGGAACAGGAGGAAGCAAGGTGGAAAACACCCTGACAGGCAGGATGATTACCGACCCTTCGCAGACCCCTCACAGGTGACCCAGGCACTTCCCAGAATCTTGATCCATTGATTGGCAGGTCGGGGGACTCCCTGCCACCCTGCCAAGGGACGGGTAAGCTCAGGGAGAAGCTGGGTGACAGGACTGGGAGAGTCAGTGGGAGGAGGGCCATTCAGGGGTGAAGGAGGGAAAAACTGTGAATTGCTCTGTCTGCTATCAGGGCCCGCCGTTGACTTCCAGCTGGAGTTCAGTGTGGCTAATGAACCATTTCTTTTCTTTTTTTTTTCCAAAATATTTTATTGAAATTTTTCAAACAAAACATTGGATTTATGCAAGAGCTGTACATGTAAGTGTTAGTTAGCGTAACATACTGAGGAGCCATATACTACCTCCCACACGGCTGTCTCCCTTCCAGGGCACCAGGGATCAGCCATGCACCAGCTGAAGTTTTCCACCCTTAATGAGAACACCGGTGTCCCAATGGAGTTTTCGTCATGCCCCCATTGCTCATGGGAGGTGTCGCCGGTTTGGGACACAAGCCAGAGTCTCCCATGTAGTAAGCGCCGAGCAGACATGCTTACCACTTCAGCAGTGAGCTGGTCCATCCCCTTCCTTATAACATTAGCAGAGTTTGGTTTGAGGTCAGGAAAACTGGCATTATAAAGTCAGAATAGTATCAGTCTGATGTCAGAGATGATGCGCTGATTTTCTGACATCTGAAATAAGAACATACATATGAACTTACAAATGGTACGCTAGAAGAAGGCTTGTTGCCCATCAGGGTTGCCCCATGCACACACACTTCACATGATTGAAAATGTGCATGCCATTCTGTTATTCTTTCAATATCTTTATTGTTCATCATGTAATCGACCTATTTTCAACTTTTAGTTTGTCTTTGAGTCCACTGTAAAAGGTTTTGAGATAGGCATGAAAGAGACTATAAAATTGTACTGTGTTCTTTGCCTGCAGGTAAAAAGAAGTATCCAAATATTGTGTGATCCTGAGCAAGTCACTTAACTTCCTTTTGCTCCCAGGTCGCATCTGGAAACAAGCTTCGGCTTAGTATGCTACTCCTGGTTAAACAATATTCCCTTTCCCTTTATATTAGTATTCAGTGTTCTTCAATGGATTCATTTATTTGCTACTAATGAGGCTTGTGTTACCCTGCCGTCACCTGTTCGATGGTTTCTTTTGCAGGCAGTTTGAGCTCCCTTCTTGCTGGACTGGGTTTTGGCTCCCTGTCAGGTTATGGAGCCTATTGTGTGACAAATAACCCAAAAGATGTGAAGATATCACTGTGTAAGTATCCTCTCTTGATTAATTTAATTTGTTATTAATTAAGACATTTATCCAGGATGCCAGACTGAGCTGCAGACAACTAATTTCCAGATGTGTCATGTGTGGGGGAAGGGGACAAAAGGAGACGAACCGTGAGCTGTGCAGTGAAACAGAACAATACAAAGCATGATGCAGGGATACTATACGGTACATGTAAGGCAATATGTAGGGAAAACATGTGCAGAACACATGGTTATGCATGCTGTTACTGTAATGTGGGGAAATATTAGGCCATAACTTGAAAACGAGAAGAGGGATTAAGAAGAAATGACCAACAGTGATGTAGGGTCTAAAAATGGTAGATGAGATTTGGACTGGGTCTTACTGTTGCTGTAGTCACACAACTATCCTAATGTCGCCAGCTCTTCATTTGTCATAGTATCCAAATCATCATTCATCGCTTTGCTGCAAAGTACAGATTGTCTCCTTTATTATTATTTTTGTGCTCAGACACCTGATACAGAATCAGTCCTGCAAGAGACTAACAAAAACTGTGACTTATTTTTTTTTTTCCAACTTTATTTGTCTCTCTCGGGCATCTGAGTCCTTATCCTGCCCGCCAGGCGCCCCCCGAACGAACCTTCTCTCTTCCCCACCTCCCTGCAGCCAGCACACCTGGTCTAACCCTCCCACAGTGGGTCACCCTCCGCCTCTTGGGCACCCTTAGATTCAGACTCTGGCTGCAGGGCAGGACCGAGGTGAAGGACCTGGAAGGTCAGACGGGGATAGACCAGCGAAGGGCATGGGGGACTTGATGCCGTCGCTTATCCATGGCGCTGTTGTTTTCCACTTTTTCCTTGAACTCCCCCAAGAGCTCGGATATAATGCATCCAGCTCGGGTTGATGCACGCCCCGGCCAATTCTCTCGAAAGACGTCCGCTGAGACTCGATCCCAAGCATCTCGCGTCGTAGTACTGTAGTGCCTCCAACCTCTGCTAGAGGTCACCAGTACATCGGCTGGTGAAATCTCCCTCCTCCCGGGAAGAAGAGCAGTTCAAGGGATGCTCAATCCTTCACCCTCCCTGTCGACCCCCGGCTCCCTGGGCTCGTTCCCGAACCCGGATCGTCGGCGTGGCACGAGGTATGGCGTCTAGTGCCTCAATCCTCAACGCCACCGGGCCAGCTACTGTGACTGATTTTGAACAGCAGTTCTTTGTTTGAAAGTCCCCTCAACCTTTTTTCTTTATACCTACGTAGTTTGTAGCCATGAGCAATGATTTCCTTTCTTGCAGCCCCCTTAGTTTCATCCTGATTTAAATATAAATGAAGTTGTTTTACTTTGTTCTGCCCTGTTGTGAAAACCTGTTTGACTGCGCTACAAAGGTTACGATCCCACTCACGCAAGGCATCATGGAAGTTGAGGGTGTGTATCTACATAAGCCAGTAGAAGTTATACACTGTCAGTTCTGTTACATATCTTGTGAAGTCCCTGTATTCTCTAAATGCATTTTTTTCTAACTCAGATACACTTTAAACAATAGAAAACAGCTATACTTTGAAATGTTTCATGGCCAGCATAAGACAACATAGTTACTGCATTGGATAGCAACAGCACCATAGGTGCCAGAACCTATGGGCAAGGGGGGAGTGGCTGCACCCCCACGTTTGCCCATGAGCATTCAAAGTGCCCCTTTAATTCAAGGAGGCAGTGTAGTGTGGTGGTTAAGGGCACTGAGCTACAAACCTGGAGGCCTGGGTTTGAATCCCATTAGCCCCTACTTGCATACTGTGTGACCCTGAACAAGTCACTTAACCTCCTTGTGCTCCCAGGTTGCACCTGGAAACGAGCTCTGGCTTAGTGTTTACGGAGAGAGTGGTGGACTCATGGAACCGACTTCCTGAGGAGGTCATGGGGTCAAAAACAGTGGGGGAATTCAAGAATGCATGGGACAGACATAAGGTAGTTATAGTGGGGGGTAGGAGAAAGTAGGCTGTTAGTTAACTGGAATCTGCAACTTATCCAATAGGTAGTGAAATGGGCAGACTAGGTGGATTAGTGGTCCTTATCTGCCGTCAAAGTCTGTGTTTCTATGTTAGTATGCCTTTCCTGGTTAAACAGTCCCCCCAATGCATACAGGCTCAGAAGGGTCAGAAGGGCAATCATGGTCTCTTTGTCAGCCCCCAACACACACACACACACACACACACGTTTCCCCATGTTCCAGCACCCACAAACAGCACTGACTGTTACAGTACAACTACTGCAGGCTTTAGCTCTGGAACATAAAATTCAAGCATGATTTATACGAGTCAGGTCATGACCTTTGCAATGGAGTCGAGCAGGTATTCACAGCAGATTTAAGTAAATTAATTTACATTTAAATCCTGATCAGATTAGGAGAGTGCAGTAGAGGTAGTCATTATTTATGCCTACGAACGACACAGGTAAACAGAATAAAAGGCTGAGGGACAACACAAGGTATTTGGGCAGGGGAAGGAGATAGAGGGACAGGCTGAGGATTGAAGAGGGAGAAAGATTGGGTAGCAGTGGAAAAGTCCAGATCAGGATTTGGAATTGAGTATAATGCAGTGAGACAGAAGCCAGCCTTATATGGAGAGGAGGGAGTGGTCAAAGTATAAGTAGCAGTAGTGGGTATGAGGAGGACAGTTGAGAGCAAAGCCACAGAAAAAGAAAAAGATAGGGTCAAGTCTCTCTAGTATGGATTTGGAGGTGCCACTGTACATCATTTTTAACAGGGATCTCTAGGCAGGCAGGGAGAGGAATGCAAGCCTTGTTGAGGTAGAGTGCACCTAACTTAGGGGAGGAGTTTTCCGCCAGTTGCGTTGATGTGCATCAAAAGCCAAGATCTCCAGCTAGACAAACTCCTCAGTATTTTAAGGTGGGAACTTTCTCCAGTTGGGAGCCATCGAGGCTCACTGAGGAACTGTTACAACACACAGATTAACAAACAGAGTTAAAATGTAAGGTTGTAATTCTACCAGGTCCTGCCTGAAAATAGACACGTATATGCCTAGTGTATCTTACATGGTATCAGATAAAGTTTATGTTTTGTATTGTAATGAATTTAAGTAATAAACAATATATTGGGAGAGGAAAAACACTTTCTGCCTGTTCAGATTGGATGAAGGTCTTGCTGGTACTGCCGGCTGACATCACTTCTGATGATTCAAGGAGGAGGAGCATCAGGAAGCAGTAGCGTCCATCCATGTATATACAGAGGCTCAGGTTCATAGGGTAGGGTTACCTAATTTGAACAGTCCGAATTCAAGACTTGACTTTTTACTGCAGTAATGGGATAGTGGGTGGGTCTTGGCAGCTTAGTGAGAGACCAGCTTTTTAGGATGGGAAAGTCTAAGAGTGACAGAAACCAGTTTTATCTATTTGGAAGCATACCAGTCCCAAATGGAAGGGTAGAGGAACTACCCTGGTAATGCAAAAAGTCCCAAATACTTAAGAAGCATTTTACTTGTTTACATGTAGCATTAGTAGCCTCAGATGTTTATCGAGGATATGTCCTCCACTGGGCCACACCTTTGGAACTGTAAGCTGTCTGCATC
The DNA here is from genome assembly GCA_016271365.2 of Neoceratodus forsteri. Taxonomy (NCBI): domain Eukaryota; kingdom Metazoa; phylum Chordata; order Ceratodontiformes; family Ceratodontidae; genus Neoceratodus; species Neoceratodus forsteri. Next base: position 775,309,593 of record CM057454.1, read on the forward strand.
AGGACCTTCTGGAAGAGTGATCAATGTTGTCTCGGTATGCCGGCGTCTAAAGAATCTTTGTTTAGGTTTTGTACCTGGGGTTACAAGATCTATAGGAACGATGCTTACACAGTGTGTGTTTTTTGCTTGGTCCTGTCCCACAATATGAGGGACTGTAAGATCTGTCAGGGATTTAACCAGGCCACAAGTGATGACAGAGGAAGGTCTTGGAGACTTGTCATTGCCCTAAACGCAATAGAGGCTCAGGTGAAGGCCATGGGATTCAATCCAGCTTCTCTCTTTCGACTGCCCGCCCCAGGTAAGGAAGCACCCTGGTGATCGTCGACTGCATTGCCACTGGAGTTGGAGAGGATGATGGATAAATCTAAGCAGAACAATAAATCATTGTCTAGACCCTCCTCTTCCAGTCACCATAAGCATAAGGAGAAACATGCTTCACCGATAAGGTCGAGGCCTTTATTGAAGGAGGGTATGTCCTGTTTGGCGTTTGCTCCAGCGGCATCGATTACAGCCCCCGACCATTGTTGAGACACCAAGGTTGGGGCCTGATTCTGGTGCTGTCATATCTACAAAGCATGGTAGGCAACCGTCGACAGATTCCGTCCAGACATCTGTAGTCACGACCCCTCAACTGGGCTTCATCAGCTCACAGGTTGTGCAGCATTATTCTCAGAAATGTTAAAACCTTTTAACGTCGCTGCAGGCAGTGGTGTCAGTTCTGTTTTACAGGGCCTCCCCCTTTGGCACAGTCCTCATCTGTGAAACCAAAAAACGTACCTGCTATATTGATTCAGCTGCTGCCTCTTTTGCCAGCTCCGTCAGTTTGCCCCTGTCATCATAAGAGACGAGGAGGAGGAGGAATACTACCCTGACCTCCTAGAAATGGAGGAGGATTTAGAGGATAAAGGTGGGTAGGAGATGCCCTATGAAGGAGGTTTCCCTTCTGGCTCAACCTTGTCCTCATGCAGTGAGGGCTCTGTGGTATATAACCCCGGGACTCCTCCTGAGGATCCCTCCTTCCAGGCTTTATTTTAACAAATACATGATAGCTGGCCCGCCGACGCAGTGGTAGCACTACCGCTTGTGATGCCATCGACCCGGGTTCGGTAATGAGCCCGCGCTGCTGGAGGGCCGGCCAGGGGGAGAGGGATGGAGCACCCGACAGGCCACTCTCCCTCTCTGGGGAGGGGTGGGCTGCACGCCTCGCCGCTATACTGCCACCATCTGGGTGACCACGGATAGTGCAGTCGGCGAAGCAGACAGCAGGGCAGGGGCTGGTGTTAGCCAGGGACCTGAGCGGAGACACGTCTCAGCTCACTCCTGTCTCATTGGTCCTCCCCTGAGTGCTGATACCAGCGTAGGATGGGATCAGAACAAGGAAAAATTACCCTGCGCCTGATCCAGATGACGAACCCTCAGCACCACGTCCACAGAGGAACCGGGGACAGACTCCACAGTGCATGCTACCATGAAGTTCAGGGGAGATTCGGGGAGGCCTTTGCCCTTCCCAGAGGGTCATCCAGGGGCTGTAGAGGAAAAATGGAGTGGTGCACCTTAGGAACAGACTCCCCAGTCCTCACGGTGGTGTAAGTGAGGTGCTTGGGGGTTCTGAGAGAGGGACCAGGTGCAGAGAAAGAGAAAGTAAAAAAATTAAAAACAAATACAGGATATGATGGGATTTGAAGGTAAAGAGGAAGACTCCAGTCTTAATGGAGGTCTTTGAGGTATCAGCTGCTCCCATTATTGTGGTGCCAGCTGTTTACCCTGCATTGGAAGATGCTACATTTGCTGCCTGGCATACATGTGGTACTCTACCTGCAGTCCCCAGAAAGTCTGACAAACAGTATTCTGCTCTGTCTGTCAAGACTTATTATGTTTTCTCAGCCTGAAACGGACACTGTAGTTATCATGGGTGCACATGATCGCTCTGAGGCGCCTAGAGTTATGAGCACTCTGACTCCTGACATGGCGTCCAGGAAGTTGGATAAATGGGTTAGAGGACTTATGCCTCTTCCACTTTGGGCCTTCATATTACAAACTGCCAGGCTGATATGATTAAGTATCGCAATAGGCTTTGCAAGTCAGCTCTGGCTACAGCACAGACACTGCTGGATAGCCCTGCAAAGGCTGACCTGTTCAAAGCTGCATTTGCTGGCCTTTACACTGGTAAACGTTTACTAAGGTCAGCATATGATGTTTCAGATGCTGTTAGATGAGCGCCTTAGAAGGTATTCTTGGCTCAGAGTTGCAGGGTTTACTTCACATGTGCAACAGGCTGTATGTGATGCCCCTTTAGAGGCTCCAAGCTGTTCAGCCATGATGTGGATAATGCATTAAAGCAGTAGTACTTGTTAGCAAAAATGTCAATAATTTGGTTGGCAATTAGGACAAACCAAAACATCAATATATCTGATTTCCTTTTTGCTTTATTTCATTCCAGTCAATCAGACTTTATTTAACCAGGCAGTTACATCGTTGAGCAAGCTCATTAGCAAGATGGTCTTGGGCACAGAGGACAAATTAATTTACAGTATTCAACATCCTGAGGCAAGAGAGAGGATTCTGAAGTTGTTAAAGTTCCGTCTCCTTTGCCAGGTCCACCATCATGGATGTAAGGAGTTTAGGGTAATGCTGTGCTGTTGGCAGTTAGAAACATTTGCTGGCAACACCCTGAGATATCTGCATTACGAATATAGTGGGTCCAGTTAAAGCGTGACTTCCAGGGAGGAGATGGGACTGCTATATTTATTGTAGAGCCATGCAAAGTACACATTTTTGTAATTAAGCACTGTCTTAAAAAAGCTGAATGAATTTAAAATACCACAGTGAAGAACATAAGGTTATCAGGAATACATTACTGCTAAAAAAAGATAGGATGACATTTTTTTGCTGACTAACTAGTACTGTTGCTATAAAGGACATAATGTTTCCAAAATGACTCTGCAGTGTGTAATGTCCCGGACCCCCCAGAATAACTTACAGGGGATGTACTATCAGCCCTGTTGTGGCAGAGGTTGTGGTCCCCCTAGCAGGACCTGCTGCTCAGGGTGGCCACTCCTAGCCCCCCAAGGGTTCTGGTTAAGGTGGTCCTGCTGCCCCTGTCACCTTTTGACTTCCCACTTCCTCCCCCTTCACAGCCGATGCCGGAGGTGCGCATGGGGATGGAGAACACCACAGATGAATGGGTCCTGGAAATAATGGAAAAAAGTCATACATTGGAACTGCTCTCAAAACCTCCAGTGCATCCTCCACCCCATTTTCACTGCCATCTGGAAGACCTACCCCTCTTGAGGGAAAAGGTTCAGTCTCTGCTTGAGAAAAAAAGCCATAGAGCCAGTTCCTCCCAGAGAAAGGAACAGAGAGTTTTACTCAAAGTATTTTCTGTTCTCAAAAGCCACAGGAGACTTGTGTCAAAATGCCGGACCTCAGATCCCTGAACAAATTGAGATCCCCCCCCCCGAAGAAAGGAAACTGGCTATGTGCCCTGGATGTGAAGGATACTTACCTTTATATCAGACTTAGAAAATGCCACAGGCTGTGCCTCAAATTCACCCTGGAGGAATGCCATTATCAGTTCTGAGTCTTGCCCTTTTACTTCTCCTTGGCATTGTGGGTATTTACCAGTTGCTTTGTGGTTGTGGCAGCAGCTTTGAGGGGAGAGAATGGGCTTTATGTCTTTCCCTATCTGGACGACCGGCTCCTGCAGGGTCTGTCCAGGGAACTGGTTCCACACTCAGTATCTTGTACACATCAGTTGTTCGAGGACCTGGATATCGTGGTCAGTGTACCAAAATCTGTTCACACTCTTTGCCAATGCCTCCAATATACTGGAGCAGTATTGGACATGGAAGTGAGCAGTGCATTCCTGCTCCAAGACAGAGCAGAAACCTTGATTGCTTAGGCCCAGCTTGTGCGCAGGAGTCGCAGTGTGTCTACCAGGACTGTGCTCTGTCTTCTGGGCCTTATGGCAGCTGCCATTGTAGCTATCCCGTTAGAACACCTGCATATGAGAATACTGCAATGGATTCTTCGGGTGCAGTGGGACTAACTGATGGACGAATTGTAACTATGATCCTTGTCTCGTCTACTCTCAGAAAATCTCGTCTGTGTTATGATGTGTACAAGCTATGGAGTGTTGCACCATTTCCTTTAACTCCTTTCCAGTAGGGATTCAGGAAGGGGCAGTCAATGACAATTGCTTTATTGGAATTTAATGTTTTAGTGTCCTCTTCTTTGGATTCCAGACTAGAAACAGATGTCATTTTTATAGATTAAACTAAGGCGTTTGACTTGGAGGACCACCCCCTGCTGTGGGGCAAGTTAGTAGTCCTGGTGATAAGGGATATTCCATGGGACTGGATTAAGTATATCTGCATCTGTCTACATGTGTTGTCTTTGCTGATCACGTTGGTGCATTTTGATTCAAACAACATGAAGTCTTGCTATATTATGACATATGCAGTGAGTCCCAACCTTCGAACTGCTCCAGAGGTGAAAGAGTTAACTTTCCATGCCAGGCATGGAACTTTGAGCACGAGCTCGGTTGAAAACTCTGTCTGTTGTTCTTCAAACTCAAACTGTCAGATTCTTTACTCCGCCTCACTGAACAGTCGCTCCAGAGATTTCTCCTTCTGCTCGGTTCATTTTGTCGGCTAAAGTATTAATTTTTCGTTTTTTTTGACCGAATTTAAACCGCAACCGGTCGGTTCAAGCTCGGTCTGTGGTATTGTAAGTACTAGATAGGTTTTACATTTACTTTCTGTGTGGAACTTGTAAACGGTATTATTGGTTCGGTTTGAACCGATCAGGTTGTTGTAAATACACTAATCTGTCTTTTAGAGTGTGGTTCCCGGTTCTTATCGGTTCTAAAAAAACCCGATTTCATTATGTTTTTCCACGACCGTGTACGGTTGGGAACGATAAGAGAGTCTTGCAGTTGCCATAAAGCGAACAAGGATTTTGGTTAGACTGAAGCTATGTCTAGAAGACAAAGAAAACCGGGCCCACTGGGTTTCAACACTGCAGTGTTTGTGGGAAGCCTTTGCCAAGGCTGACCCCACACCCTGTGTTTATTGTCTGGGGTTTGACCACCTCAATGCAGACTGCCAGATTTGCAAAAATTTTCCTGCAGCTACCCTGGATAAGAGAGTTGATAGGCTCAGGAAGGGAGGCCAAGAAGTCCGCTGACCGGATGACCTGCCGGTTCGGTTGTAACCGAACGGAGGAAGAATAACCCTCTGACCGGTAGAGAGACTTCCTCGGGCAAAGGAGAGCCGACTCGGAGGAGTCGGTTCAACAAAAGGACTAGAAAATCAGCAGGTTTGGAGCCAAAATGTCCTCTCCAACCGCTGAAGAAATAGCAAAGCGATTAAAATTGTCCAGTCGCTTTCCGGTTCCGACCGAACCGGCACCATCAGGTAAGCGCGGTTGGTCGGTTCCACCGGTTCAAGAATATGATTTAGAGAATTTTATGAACGGAGGAGGGAAGAAGGAGTATGAGGAGAGTGAATGTGGATTTGAAAGTCTGGATGTGCCCATTGAACTGGACATCTCCCCAGACAGACCTTCAGGAGTGTCTCCCCTAGGCTTTCTGAGTCCCCTCTCATTTTATGTTTTATAAAAAGTGGCTGAAACCCTCAGCTCCCTATGGAGGAAGCTGTGGATGATCAAGAGGAGCCTGACTATGTAGAAATGATGGATATCCCAGAGTCTAGGAGACTGTCTATTCCTTGCATAAATCTTTTGGGAAACAGACAGTAAAAATTCTAAAACTCCTCACACTATACCTCCTGTGGATAAAAGAATGGACAAGAGGTACACATTGTCAGGCTCTGTCTGAGTTATTACACAACAATGCAGCCATGTTGGGGTAGTGCAGGCTGCAGCCTGTGACAAGGCAAATATTCCCTTGGCTTCACACACCTGACAAGGACTCCAGGAGGATTGATGCCATGGCAAAAGAAACAGTACATGGCATCATCCTTGGGACTCAGACAGGCAAATTATATGGCTTATGTTGCTAGATACCAGAAATCCAGATGGGATACTGTTATGGCTCTAGCAAAACAGGTCCCTAGCCAGCTTGCCAAGGGCTGGAGCAGGTGGCTGCTGATGGTATTGAGGCATCTAAGGTGCAATTCCATGCTGCAGTGGATTCTAATGATGTGTCATCAAGAGTCATGGCTACCTCTGTGGCACTTAGCAGAATGGCTTAGCTCAGATGTACTAGCCTGTCTGGGATACCCAGACTAAGGCCATGGATTTTCCTGTTGTGGGTAATTCTCTGTTTGGGGAGCAGACAGAGAATTACATGAAAAGTGGATGAGTATAGGACCACCTATAGGGTGCACAGGCCAAGGAAAGGCAGGCCACTCCTCAAAGGCAGCCTTCCAGGGGCAGGGGCAGGCCTTTTCATAGCCTTTTCCAAGCCAGGCCTCCTCTTCAGCTTCACCCAGAGGGGTTCTTTAGAGGAGAGGCAGACGGGGTACAAGCAGACCTGCTTCTACCCCTCAGCCTAAAGCCCTGCCAAGCAGACACCCTGATGGTGGCCAGGGCCGAGTCTCCACTACCTGTAGGGGCAGGCTGGCTTACTTTGTCCAGGACTGGATGTCTTTAACATCAGACAGGTGGGTCCTGGAAGTAGTAAGCCAGGACTGGTTCTCAGCTTCAAAAATTTCCAAAGATGAGAACCAGGTCCTTTCCACCTGCAAATCCATCAGAGGCACTTGCCCTAGAGACAGAAGTTTCTACCCTCCTGGCTCTCAGAGCTGTGGAAAGGGTTCCACCCCTACACCAGGGCAAAGGGTTGTACTCCAGGTACTTCCTTACCCCAAAAGACAGGAGAATGGCGGCCCATCCTGGATCTCAGATACGTAAACAAGCACCTTTTAAAACCAAAATTCAAAATGGTGACTCTGGGAATTATTTTACCCTCTCTAAGGCCAGGGGACTGGCTAGCGTCCCTGGACCTCAAGGATGCCTACTTCCATATTCTCATCAGAAGCTCCCATCGAAGTACCTCAGATTGAACTGCCCTCAGGCCATTACCAGTTCAAGAGCAATTACCCTAGGCCTCACCTCTGCCCGAGGGTATTCACAAAATGCCTGGCAGTAGCAGTTGCCCACTTAAGAAGGCAAAAGATTGCCATCTTTCCTTACCTGGACGACTGGCTCATAGTAGGCCAGTCTCCAGACCAAGTCAAATTACATCTTCAGGTAACTCAGCAACTGCTCACATCTCTAGGTTTCCTTCTCAACCTTCCAAAGTCAGTTCTAGAGCCTGTCCAGGTTCTCACCTTCATAGATGCAGAACTGAACACAAAAGAGGCCAGAGCCTTCCTTCCTCTGGAAAGAGCAAGGACCCTGGTCTCTCTGGCCTCCTCTTTCACCCTGCAAGTCTCTCGACCAGCAAGGCATTTTCTGCAGCTCCTGGGGCACATGGCTGCTTCTACAGCAGTGGTGCAGGAGCAAGATTTCAGATGAGGACATCCAGTTCCATTTGAGCCTTTTGGTCTCAAAGGAGAGACCCTCTATCCAAATTGATCCCAGTGACTCGAAGCCTGATCCAAGCCCTTCAGTGGTGGCAGGACCAGAGCAATCTGAGACAGGGGTCCCCTTAGCCCCTCAGTCTCCTCCTTAATCCTTACTACAGATGCATCCCTCTTGGGATGGGGAGCTCACATGGCGACCTCACTGCAAGTTAGTTGGTCCCTCAGGAATCTCTGCTCCACATCAATCTGTTGGAACTCAGAGCAGTTTTTCTAGCACTTCAGGTTTTTTCCAAATCTGTTCAGAACAAAGTTGCTCAGGTCAGAACAGACAATATCACCACAATGTGGTACATCAACAAGCAAGGGGGCACTCGGTCTACGGCCTTATGCACCGAAGCAATGAAGTTGTGGTCTCTGGCTTACTCTCTGAACACCTTCCTTATTGCAGTTCACCTCCCAGGCAAGGACAATGTCCTGGCAGATGCTCTCAGCAGGATTTCCCAGGGCCATCACGAATGGTCACTGGATCCCCTAGTACTGGAGGTAGTATTTGACAGATGGGGCACCCCGCAGATAGATCTTTTCGCAGTCCCAGACAATCACCAACTTCCCCTTTTTTGCTGCAGGCCCCCAGTGTTGGGCTCAGTCCCTTTGGATGCCTTCCTTCTCAGTTTGGAAGGGAAGTTTCTCTATGCTTGTCCCCCCTTCCCTCTTCTGTTCAAGGTGCTAGTCAAAATCAGATCTCAACCCTGCAAGATGATCCTGATTGCTCCAGATTGGGCCAGACAGCCCTGGTACCCACTCTTATGTCCTTAGCAGTCCACCTTCCCCTGTGTCTTCCCAGGAATCACAACCTGTTAACCTGTGCTTAGGGGAGAGTTTGGTACCGAACCTCAAATCTCTCAATCTCAAGGCCTGGCTCTTGAAGAGTTAGAGTTTGCTGACTACCTCTCCCAAGGTGTATTGGATATCTTGAAGGCTTCTAGGAAGCCTTCCACCAGGGCTACTTATAATTCCAAATGGAAGAGATTTTCCATATGGTGCTCTGACAAGCATATCTTCCCAGAATCTGCTGACTTACCCACAGTCCTGGATTATATGGTGCATTTGAATACCCTGGGGCTGAGACCAGCTACCCTAAAAGTGCACCTGACAGCCGTGTCTGCTTTCTTATCAGCAGGTAAACCCTCTTCTCTTTCAGCTCATCCTGTATTCTCCAAGTTTTTCAAGGGGTTGCTTCACACCAACCCCCCATTCAGGGCCCCTGCCTGGGATCTTAATATTTACATTGCCCAGCTTATGCAACCCCCTTTTGAGCCCTTGTCTTCAGCAGAGCTTAAGTACTTGACTTGGAAAACTGTGTTTTTGGTAGCCATCACTTCTGCCAGGCACATAAGTGAATTGCAAGCATTGTCAGTGGAGCCTGAATTTATCTCCTTCCATAGAGATAAGGTGGTCCTCGGGACTAACAGAAAGTTCTTGCCTAAGGTGGTTTCAGACTTCCACCTTAATCAATCTATGTCTCTCCCTGTGTACTTCACTGACCATTCCTCCTCTGGCGAGGAGGAGACTGCACAGTTAGATGTCAAAGAGCCCTTAGTTACTACATAGAGCGTACCAAGGGTCACAGGTTTGACTCCTCAACTGTTCCTCACTTATGGTGAGGTGGTAAAGAAACCTGCCACTAAAGATCCATTGCCAGGTGGATTGTCTCTTGCATCCAATTTTGCTATGAAAAACTGGGTAAGGTTCCTCCCTCAGGCCTGAGGGCTCACTCTACCAGAGGTACAGCTGTCTCTCGCTGCTGCCAGGGACATCCCTATCCTAGAGATATGTCAAGCAGCTACCTGGAAAACAGTTCACACTTTTACCAAGCATTACTCCCTGGACATCCAGGCTAGGAGTGATGCTCGGTTTGGCACAGCTGTGCTTCAGAGCCTATTCCCTAAGTAGGTTCTGTCCCTCCTCCATGGAGGTACTGCTGTGTAGTCTGCATATGTCATAATATAGCAAGACTTCATGTTGTTTGAAGAAAAAATTACTCACCTTAGTAATGTTGTTTCTTCTAATGGAGTCTTGCTATATTATACTCTCCCTGCCCCTCTCAGAACCTCTGCTTTTGGGATGTGGGTGGGCAGTGCAGTGTGCATAGTAGATGCCCACCTTTGTTTTTCACCCCTCCTTTTGGGGTGATTGGGTGTTGTGTTTTCATTTTTGGATCCCCTGACTTGAGTCTTTGTTTTGGGACCAAAAATGTGTTCATATATTTAGTAGCCAGTTGGCTAGTGTAGGTTTACAGCTTCACACAGAACCTTAGTGAGTTTCGCTCATAAAGATCTGACAGTTTGAGTTTGAAGAACAACAGACAGAGTTTTCAACCAAGCTCGTGCTCAAAGTTCCATGCCTGGCATGGAAAGTTAACCCTTTCACCTCTGGAGCAGTTCGAAGGTTGGGACTCACTGCATATGTCATAATATAGCAAGACTCCATTAGAAGAAACAACATTACTAAGGTGAGTAATTTTTTCATCTGTCCCTTTAAGTCATCCAAATAAATTTATGGCATCAGCTTTGTAACTCCACCCTCTGATGAAGCATCATGCTTTAGACGCGAAGTGTTGTGGTTTAGTGTTGTGACTTTTGTCAATTAATACACAGACTAGATGGCAGTTTATTTTGTTACTGAGTAAGTTACTTTTTTACTCATATTGTTTGGAGTGCCTCTGTTTGTGTATTTTTTACTTGGCTTTTCTTTTAGCAAGCACCCACTCCATATGTCTGAGAGCGCGTGGTTCCTCTATAGTCCTGGATTAAGATCCACCTGGAAAATCACTCCAAGGGGTTGTTTGTCCATCATGTTCTCTCACCTAGGAAAGATATTATTAGAGGGGTGCCTCAGGGTTTTGTCCTGAGCCCCCTCTTGTTTTTGCTTTTTAATAACGACCTCCCATTATTCAGCACTCCTCAGTGAGATTGTATGCTGGTGACACTGCACTGGTTGCTACTGGAAGGGATGTTACGAAGCTTAGGGAAAAACTCCAGGCTAACTTCCTCAGTTTGCAGGGGGTAGTTCACCAGGTCAAGGCTTATGATGAATGTCATAAAAACTAAATTGGTTCATTTAAGATGACAAAATAAACCTTAATTATAGTTCCTAACCAGTCATGGTGAACTGATTGCTTCAGTTAACGAATATAGATATTTGGGTGTGATTTTTGACTTTGAACTATCCTTGGCAGGACATATTACATCAGTTAATAATTTAACAAGAAGTTAGGTGAACTTAGATGTACTACTGCGTGTCTTAAGAGATCTGCTAGGAAACCAATTGCAGAGCAGTTAGTTTTACCTTCATTAGAATACGGTAATCTGATATACCAGACTGTCACAAAAGGGTTGATAGTCAAGTTACATTACAGACTGGCTCAGTACAGTTTTGGGTGTAGTTTTGCTACTCATCATTGTGTGATGTTTATAACTTTGAATTGGTAGTCGTTTAGTGCAAGAAATGCAAAAACTTGGCTGAAATTATTGCACAAGAACGTGTTACTACAACCAGGTCATTATATTACTCATACTGTATTTACTAAAAAAGGGAACTTAGCCCATGAACTTAATAGATTTGTACATGTTAAGAAAATTGGCTTTACCAGGTACAATTCTAGATTTGGTGAAATTACGCTAAGTTTTCAAATTGTATTGGAACAAATTACCTTATTCTGTTTGCATTTTGACATCAGTATCCACTTTTGCAAATTAACTTGAAGGCTGCATCTCTAATGCCTACAAATGTTATTTATGATATATATTTTTATTTTTGTTTTTATAGTAACTGATACGTTAACACACAGGATTGTCTTGTAAACAGGGATACTCTTTGCCTGATGACATGAAATCTGCATAAAAATAAAGTTTTTATTTATCTGTCTACTATGGTGGATGGAACCCCTGCACTGCTGCAGGGTGTCCCCTTCTTTACTCTACCTCTGGAGCACATTCTCATGACGAGTACCTCTAGGAAGGGATGTTGTGTGCCACCTTGGCTTAAACCAGACCCAGTGATCGTGGACAGACCGGGATTTGAATCTCCACATCAAGGTTCTGGAGAGGAAGACTGTTCTTCTTGGGCTCCAGGCCTTCGAAGAGCATGAATTTCCAGGTCCCCTGCTGATATTTATTTATTTAAAGAATTTGATTACATTTACCTTTGAGCTAAGAGCTCGTTCCAAAGGTTCCTCATCAGTACAGTGAATAAGAGAGATACAGAGACAAAAAATAATACATATTAGCAGTAATAATATACAAGGAGGAACTCAGATGATACAGTGTAAGATCTTAGCTTGTTACAGACTAGAGAAGTAAAAAAATGTGACCATATTGAGACAGTTCTTGTCTTAAGTGCTGCAGGTGGGGAAGACAGCAGTTTTATTTTTATTAGATGGTGGCCTATAACCAGTGCCTGTTGAGAAGGACAGGACCTAGAAAGGGAAGAATAGGAGGTGAGAGGGGTGCGATCAAAGGACGATGGGACTGACCAACAGAGAAAAACATGGATTGAGGAGAGGGGATATGGGTGGATTTACAGAGGGGTGGGCCTTCGCTGCATGGTGTCTGGCTAGGCGGAATTGAGGGAGGGAACCATGGGAGGAGGAGGACCAGCAGGGGAGAAAAGGAGGTGCAGAAAAAATGGGGGGGTTGTAGTGGAAAATTTGGGCAGTGAACTTCGGAAAGAGAGCTGGGGGGCATATATTATGTTCATAGGTCACAGATTACTGGTAGTTGTAATACATCAAACAGTACTACAAATACTGGTTGAGGAATTATATATTATACACAGTAGCCACAGTCAGTGGTTGATGTAAGCAGGGCATGAAGCTTGGTTTTGAATGGCCCTAGTTTGGTTGCAGTCAGGATTTCATCAGTCAGTGTATTTAACCAGTAGGGCACCTGATATTCGTAGGATCATTGGCCTTGGGAGGTCTGTTTGAAGGGGACTAAGAAGGATCGGCTGTTAATACCTCTAGTACTCCTACCGTTGTTAGACTTGCTGAGTAGCTTCCGAACACCCGGGGGAGTTAAGCTCATTGTGGATTTCATGGCCAGTAGGCAGACCTGGTACTTTATTCTGCTATCTAGGTTTAGCCAACCGGATTGTGCATAAAGCTGACAGGTGTGGGAGAGGTGATGAGCTCCCAACACAAGTCTGCATGCCTTATTGAGCGTCATTTTTATATGCTTGAGAGCTGTCTAACTTGCAGCACCGTACACCACCCGTCCATACTCTGTTACAGACAGAACTGAACTAGTCACCGCTAGATTTAGCACTTCATTGGTGAGGCACTGTTTGTTCCTGTGGAGAACTCCTAGTTTGGCATTAGCTGCTCTAGCAATGAGCTCGATATGCTGGGTAAAAGTGAGAGAGCAGTCTAGGGTAACACCTAGGTACTTGAAGGTTTGCACCATTTCAAGTGGTTCATTATTGCAGTTTATTACGTTCAGGCAACGGGTCCTATTTCTGCTATGAGAGGAGGCGAAAAGCATGGTTTTGGTTTTTTTATAGTTAAGCAGCAATTTTGATTTTTAGAAACCATGTTTCGATTGCGGAGAAATTTGATTGCATTCAATTTTCTAATGCTACTGGATCAGTGTGGCTTGAGTATAGTACTGCATCGTCTGCATACAGTAATATTTTGTCATTAACTGAAAGCGGTAGTTGATTCAGAAACCGTCTGAAGAGCGGAGGACCCAGGATGGAGCCTTGGGGGACCCCAATTACTACACTATGGCTCTCTGAGAAAACATCTATTGGTTTTCACTCTTTGAACTCTCTCTGAGAGGTACCTCTTAAACCAAGTTATGGACTCAGTGGATAGGCCAATGTGCAAAAGTTGAGTTAATAGTAGGTCATGGTTAACTGTGTTGAAGGCCTTGGTGAGGTCAATGAAGGTTGCCCCCTTCAAGAGCTCCTGATCTAATGCATTGTGTATGTACCCTGTAAATTCAGCTAGGGCGGTAGTGGTACTGTGCTGCTTTCTAAACCTGTGTTGTTCAGGGCATTGTAGCTGGTAATTGTCAAGGTACTCGATAACTAGGTCATACACGATGCGTTCTAATGCTTTGGACGGTGGGAGGAGGATTGAGATAGGTCTGTAATTAGTGTGGCTAATTCTATCTCCACTTTTAAATACTGGCTTTACCATGGCATCCTTCCGTAGTTGAGGGACTTTACCAGATATAAGTGATAAGTTTAGGATGCTTGTTAGAGGTGGGAGTAACACGTTTAAGGTGAGGGCGAAAAGTTCAAGGTCAAGCGAGTCGCTACTTGCTCTCGCCCTCCTGAGAACTTAGGAGACATATTTTTGGCCTCAGCTAGTGTGACAGTTTTGAGGTGGGGGGTTTGTCAAGGGGGGGAGTAATCCTTCTTCTCTGAGTTATTGGTGCTAGGGGGTTTGAAGAAGTCATACGGCAGCACATTGCTGAGGTCGGCGAAGGCTGTATTGAATGTGTTGGCGATGATACTGGGGTCTTGTGTTGGGGCACCATCAATATTTAGCACAGTGGGGGGAGATTTATTTGGTTTGCCATTAAGGGTTTTAATGTTTTCCCAGAATTTCCGATTGTCACTTCAGGTGTTAGCCAGTTCAATTTTGAAATGCTGACATTTGGCCATTCTTATTGCCCAGTTACACTTGTTACAGGCTGTTTTATAGGCCTGTAAGTCTACCTGTGATTGTGTGCTTTTTGCTGTGTTCTAGAGATTCTCTGACCCTCATCTGCTCGAGACGTTATGGTGAGATCCATGAGTTAGCTGCGACTTTGACTTTGTGTTTTGAGTAAGGGCCAAATATATCGCAGGACTCACTGAATTTTTTTAATAATGCTCTCAAGAGCTACATCTACATCCATATCAGTGTGGATAGCATCCCAGTCTTGGCATTCTAGGTGAGCTTTTAGGGCACCTAGTTTCCCTCTTTTTAATACCCTTGTTGTGACCATCTTGGTAGGGATCTTGGGTGATTTGTTGGACCAAGTACAGAGTATGGGAGAGTGGTCACTGATGGAATCTGAGAGAACCTCAGTGCAGGAAATTCTCTCCGGTCAGTTGGTGATTAGCCAGTCAATTAACGTACTAGTGCCTGTTCGATAATTTTGCTGAGTGGGGTAGCCAACTAGCTGGGTCTTGTTAATGGAGGCTAGGACATCTCTGTACTGTGCCGCATCTGGGGAGTTCCAGTTAATTTTGAAATCGCTCACTATAAGAAGCTCAGTATTGTGGTGGAGATATGAATAGACAACATCAGTGTGATGTACTATGTCACAAGCAAGGGGGCACTCGTACCCTCTGGGCAGGGCAGCCATGAGAGTATATGGCAATGGGCATACTGTCACGGCCTGCAGTTCGCAGCCATTTTCTCCGAGGTGTTCAGAATGCCTTAGCAGACAGTCTGTCAGACGCAGTCTCGGTTACACAAGTGGAAATTGCTGACCTCCATGATAAATGACCTCTTCGTATGATGGGGTCATCCAGACTTGGACCTTTTTGCATCCCCACACAACTGAAAACTGACGTATTTCTGCTTGCTCGCTCCAAGGCCTGGAGTTATTTGGCGAGACGTTTTGTCCCTCTCCTGGGCGGGGGATACTTTATGTATTTCCTCTAATCTGTCTCATTCAGAGGGTCCTTCTAAAATTGAAGGCAGAGGGGGCCACCCTGATACTGATTGCCCCTTCTTGCCTTGTCATATATAGTTTCCACTTCTGCAGCATCTGGCAATGGTACTGCCGGTTTAGTTGCCCCTGTGTCAGGGTCTGCTGACTTGGGTTAGTGGGGACCCTGGTCCACCCAGACCTCACGTCCCTCCTCTTGCATGCTTGGCTCCTGGGGACGCAACCATTACACGTTTTGTGGTGTCTGCCCAAGTGGCTAATGTCTTGCTGGTAGCTCTCCATCAAACATATGTATTCACTAAACTGGAAGCAGTTCACTATTTGGTTTGCATCCCACTCTGAGGATCCTTTCACAGTACATGTTCTGTTATTACTGTACTTGCCTACCTTCAGACTCCAGTCTGCAGTACTCTTGTATTAAGGTGCATTTGGCTGCTGTGTCAGCTATCCATATACCTGTTAATGGACACAGGGTGTGCAACTGAAAGTGTCCCGTACCTTCTTGAGGGTATTTTTTCCTTTTTTCCAATTGCTTAACCAGGTGAGACACACTAAGCTGAAATCTTGTTTACAGGTGCAGCCTGGGAGCACAGGGAGGTTAAGTGACTTGCTCAGGGTCGCACAGTATGCAAGTGGGGGCTGTGGGATTCAAACCCAGGTCTCCAGATTGGCAGCTCAAAGCCTTAAACCACTGCGCTGTACTGCATTTTCAATCAATCAATCAATCACTTTATTTAACCAGACATAAACACCATTGAGCAAGCTCATTTTCAAGGTGGTCCTGGGCATTAATACAATACAGTACACTTCATAAGATTACAATTACGGTGGACAATGGTACAAAGAAAAAACATTGTGAAGGTGCTGGTCAATATGGGCCTATATATACCGGTCAACATAATTAACATGCAAAGATACATAATGATAAGCTTTACTGAAATGAGAAGAGACAACAATCCCATATAGTCTCCGCTAAGTAAGAGCTCATACCTAAATGATAAAAAATAAGGAGATATTAAGGAATAGGGTAGAAATTGGGGTGAAAGAGTAGGCAGCCAAAAGGGCGGCCAAAATAGGTAAAAGGTAGAGAATAGGCAGGGTCATCTTGGATTAAGGGAACTAGGCCTGTAGGTCCTAGGTTTCTGTTGTTACGAATGTGGGGTGGATGAGATACTTAGACGTAGGATTTGAGAGTGGCACCTGGGGCTTAGGGGTCATCGGCGTCTGAAACAGTTGCATGATTCCTTCAGATAATCCGTTAATAGAGCTTTGAATGTGAAAATGCTTGGAAGTGAGGATAATTTTAATGAGTCTTGCATGTTCCCAAAGTGGTGGAAGTGAAGTTGATTGCTGCTGAGCCAAGGTAGTTTTCACTCTAGGAATCTGGAAGCAGATTAAGGAGAAGCGTCTCAGACCATAGGAACCTTTAGCCCATGTGAAGATGTTCGAGATGTATGCAGGGATGTTATCAGATAATGCTCTAAAAAACCAGAGGAGAGCATTCCTTTTTCTTCTGGTTAAGAGTGAGGTCCATCCCAAAACCTGGTATAGATGACAGTGATGTGTACTACGGGGTAGATTTAAGATAAATCTTAAAGCCCGCTGGTAAAGGGTGTCCAGTTTGTTTAGCATAGTTGATGAGCAATGACTGTAAAGGAAGTCAGCGTAGTCCAGTATAGGTAGGAATGTAGTTTGTACTAGTCTCATTCTGGCTTCTAACGTGAGTAGGCGTTTAATGTGATAGAATAAACCTAATCGCTGTCTTAGTTTCTTCAAGGTTTCATTTAAGTGGCACAGAAAGTTGAGCTTGTTATCCAGCCAGAACCCTAGGTATTTAAAGGTATCAACTACTTCAAGGGGTTCATCTAAGATTGTTCGGATCTGTGTGATATGTGGATATCCGGAAGTAGACTTTGGTGAGAGCATCATTGCTTTAGTCTTTTTGGCATTGAGGAGGAGCTTATGAGTGAGAAGGTTGTATTGGAGGGTGACGAAGTCTTTCTGTAAGTACTCATGGGCCAGATCCAAGGATGAATTTGTGGTATAGAGTACAGTATCATCTGCGAATAAGTGCACATTTGCTGTGCCCAGCTGCGAGTCCAGATTATTGATGTGTATTGCAAAGAGGATAGGGCCCAGGATGGAGCCTTGTGGGACTCCTCATAACAAGGATTTTTGTGGGGACAGATCTCCTATGGCTTTGACTTGTTGCAACCTATTGGTTAGGTAGCTGGTGAACCATTTAAATGGCAGAACTATCAAGTCCGATGTTACTCAGTGCAGTAAGCATGATGGTATGATCCACAGTATCGAAGGCCTTACTTAGATCAAGGAAGAGGGCAAATACATGCTTCTTAGATTCCAAGGCTATTTGCCAGTCTGTAGTTACTTTGGCAAGAGCCGATACTGTACTGTGTTTGGCTCTGAAGCCGGACTGATCCGGGTTTAGCAACTTTTGTGAATCCAGATGTTCTCTAAGTTGGATGTTGACAATTTTTTCAAGTAATTTAGAGAGGACGGATAGTATAGAAATAGGTGGGTAATTGTTCAGATCACTCGGATCCCCAGTCTTGAATAATGGTAGGATGTGGGCAGTTCTCCACACGACAGGTAGCTCACCTTGAATCAGAGAGGTGTTGAATAAGTGTGTAATGGGGCGGTCAGATAGGCATGGCCAAGTTTTAGGAAGTAAGGTTCAATATTATCTGCACCCACACTCTTTTTGTATCAGAGAAAGGAGAGGTCCTCCACTTGTGAGACGTAATTGTGAGGAAGCTGAAGGGGTGGGATGCGGTTGGTTATGGTTGTGATTATCAGTGAAGCCAACAGTGTAGTCTCTTGCCGGGCTAAGTTTGCTGATAGGTGAGGTGTCAAAGGCAAGCCCTGCAGTGGCAAAGTGATCATTAACCTTCTCTAGTATATCAGCTTTGTCCGTATAGGTGGCACCATCAGACACAATTTTGTTTGGAAGAGGTGTTGCAGTGGACTGGCCTTCGACTTCTTTGAGGACATTCCAAAATTTGGCAGAGTTGTTTTTATTGTCTTCTAGTTCTTTTTGGAAGTACCTAGCTTTTTCTGATCTAATTAGCTTGGTACAAGCATTCCTAGTTTTACGGAATGCTAACCAATCAGCCTCCAGGTGGGATTTCCTCGCTTTTTTCCACCAGTAGTCCCTATCCCTAAGTGCTTTCTTCAGGATGGGAGAGAACCAGCCAGGAGTTTTATTGTTTGATTTGATCAGTCTTAGTGGGGCGTGTTTGTCTATTAGCCCCAGTAAGAGGCTGTGAAAGATGCTAAATGCCTCGTTAAAGGTTATGGGCTAAATAGAAATCCTGCCAACGAATGTTGCTTAGATCTTTCAAGAAAGTGTACTGGCAGAACTTTTTCAGGCATCTTTTCAGTTTGAATTTGGAGGCCGTTTTTATTTGGGAAGGATGTCTGATGCAGGCAGTAGCGCAATAGTCACTTATATAGTTGAAGAATACTCCAGTATGTGAGACAGTGTGAGGTTTGTTTACTAGCATAAGGTCCAGGAGGGTGCTGCGCTTAGGGTTTTTTCTTTTAGGTCTGGTTATAGCAGTCGCCATTTGTAACAAACCATTAACATCGCATAGATCCTTCAATTTCTTAGAGCTGTCATCATTCCAATTTAGATTGAAATCCCCATTAGAATACACTCAGTATTAGCAGAGTCAACAAGGTTTTGAAGGTGTGGCAGAAGTGTTTCCAGCCACCAGACGGTGGTCGTAGCATGCTGCCATAAGGAGTGATTTCTCGCTGGAAAGTGATAATTTTAGAGCAAGGCATTCAAATTCCTTATCATTTGAGGTACAGTCAAAGACTGTGACTGTGACTGTAAATTTGTTTTTGACATATATTGCAACCCCTTCCCCTCTAGTCGGTCTGTCACTGCGGTAGAAGATATATCCGGGTACGTTGATAGATTTGTCTGGGGTCGAGGGTGTGAGCCAGGATTCAGTTATCATGAAGAAATCAGGAGATGCATGTAGAGCCCAGGTCTGTATAGAGTCAATCTTCTTTAGCAAACTATAGACACTGATATGGAGAAAGCTAATCCCTTTATATTGAGGTAGGTCCTCAGGGGCATCCAGAGAAATAGGTGGACCTGGGTTTAATTCAGCATTTCCCGAACAGAGTAGGAGAAGCAGTAGTAGTTTTTTAAGGTGGTGTCTTAGCCTGCTAAATATTCTTTTGTTACTCCTTCTAGCATACATTGGTTTAGCGGTGGCTGTGTTAAGGGCAGGATTGCTATTTGCTAGGGATAAAACATAGAGAACTGATAGAGCCGACACCATCCTTGGGAATTGCACATGTTCTATAGTTATGGCCTGGTGGTAGGAGGGGCATGACCATAGAGGAGACGTACGTCCCTAATGTAGGATGCCATGGTCTATTGTGGGAGGCTATATCTTGGTAGATGATAGAGGAGGGAAACTGGCCTTTGTCCAAATTGCAAACCATTTTGCTTATCTGTGCCCCAATTCATGAACCAGTTCCGCTGTGGGACCTTAATTTTATATTTGAACAGTTGACGTCGTCTCCTTTTGAGCCCGCTGCAACTTGTGAACTGCACTTTCTTTCATGGAAGTTGTATCTACCCTTGCCTGATTTTTCACAGCGATAGGGTGGCATTGCAAACAAATCTTTGTTGTTCTTTTTTTTTTTTTTTACCTATGGTGGTATCTGATTTCATCTTGAATTAGTCCACTAACCTGCCACTGTATTGTTCTGAGTGTACCAGCAAGGGCGAGAAATTGCTCCATACCCTTGATCTTGACGTGCATGGAACCCTGTGTTTCTTTTTTTTTAATGTACTGTATTTTTTCCCCCCAGGTTAGGTGGTTGTCATTGGTCCTGCCCCTACAACAAGTCCCTTCACTGACCTTCTTGGGGACTTACCTGCTCTCCTACAAACAACCTGACTTATCTCCCCAACCCGGGTGGTGCTGCTGGGAGGGGCACTTCCCCCTGACAGAGACTCAGTTGGAGAGGAATGCCTTGGTCAACGGTTGGGGGCCTTTGGTGCAGGGTGGACCTGACAGTCTATTTTTTGTTTTCATTGGTCCAGTCCCTATGGGACACCAAGAGTGTTCTCGCGTCGTGCATAGAAACATAGATTTTGATGTCAGAGAAGGACCATCTGGCCCACCTAGTCTGCCCATTTCCCTACCTACTTAACTCCCAATCCTAAATGATCAGCAGCTTACCCTCTCTTTCTTACCACCAGGGTTGCCTTCTGTCTATCCCATGCATTCTTGAACTCACCAGTCATTTTAGCCTGTACGACCTGCGCTGGTAGGCTGTTCCATACATCCACCACCCTTTCTGTGAAAAAATGCTTCCTCACATTTCCCTGAGTCTCCCCACCCCCCAGCCTCATATTGTGACCCTTGTTCATATACATCCCTTTTTGAAAGATGCTGCCCTCCTGAACCTTGTTGATTCCCCTGAGGTACTTGAATTTCTTTATCATATCCCCCCCTCCCTCCTTTCCTCCAGCGTATACATATTGAAGTCTTTCCTGGTTCAATGCTTCCACCATTTTTGTTGCCCTTCTCTGGACTGCATCTGTTCTGTCACTGTCCTTCTGGAGATGCAATCTCCAGAAGTGAACACAGTATTCCAGATGTGGCCAAACCAGTTGTCTGTATAGTGGCATCACCACCACCTGTTTGCTACTGCTGATGTCCCTCCCTGTGCACACCAGCATCCCTCCAGCTCTCCCCACCGCCTTTTCACATTGCTTGGCCACCTTCAGGTCGCCCATTATGTTTACCCCCAGGTCCCTTTCCAGTTTTGTTGTTGTTAGTATCCCTCCCCCCATTTTGTATTCCTCTCCAGAATTCCTGTAGCCCCAGTGCATGACTGTGCACTTTTTTGCATTGAATTTAAGCTGCCACTCTCTTGACCAGTCCTCCAGTTTGCCTAGGTCTCTTCACATTTTTTCCACCTCGTTTGGGGTGTCTGTCCTATTTCAGATCTTGGTGTCATCCACAAGGAGGCACATCTTCTCCTCCAGCCCTCCGCAATGTCACTAATGAAGACATTGAAGTGGACCGGCCCCAGAACTGAACCCTGTGGCACCCCACTGGTCAACTCCCTCTCCTGAGATTGAACTCTGTTCACCACCACCCTGTGTGTCCTGTTGCTCAGCCAGTTTCTGACCCATTGTACCACAATTGGACCTACTCCCAGACTGCACAACTTGCTTACTATCCTCCTGTGTGGGATGGTGTCAAATGCCGTGCTAAAATCTAGATAGGCCATGTCCACTACCCCTCCTTGATCCACCACCTTGGTTATTTAGTCAAAGAAATCTATCAGATTTGTTTGACAAGATCTCCCCGCTGTGAATCCATGTTGCCTCAGGTTGTGTTCCCCATTAGCCTCCAGATATGCCACAATCCTTTCCTTTAATATGGATTCCGACCACTGAAGTCAAGCTGACTGGCCTGTAATTTACAACCTCCACCTTGCTCCCATTTTTGTGTAGTGGTACCACATTTGCCCTCATGCAGTCTTCTGGCACCACTCTCTCCTCCAGTAATTTGTTAAATAGGGCTGTCAGTGGTGCCCCTAGTACCTCCGTGACTTCTTTCAGAATTATGGGATGCGTCCCATTGCCTTGTCCACTTTTAGTTTCATGAGTTGCTTTAGGACTCTCTTCTCCGTGAATGGACTGGTGTCCATCTCCCCCTTCCCCACCCATGTGTGTTTCTGCTTCCTAATTTTGGTCTCTCCCCTTACCCTTTCTTTGTAAATACAGAGCAGAACTATTTATTTAGAATTTCTGCTTTTTCTAGGTCCTCCTCTGCACACTCCCCCCCCCCCCTTTATTCAACCTCACAATCCCACCATTGGTCTTCTTTCTTTCCATGATATACCTGAAGAGGGTTTGTCACCTTGTTTTACTGATTTTGCTATCCTTTCTTCAGTTTGTGCCGTTGTGCACCGGACTGCCTTCTCCACCTCCTTCTGTTTTACCTGGTCCACTTCCCTGCCTCCCTCCCTTTGTGTTTCCTTGTACTTTCTGAACGCTTTTTTTTTTTTTTCTAACCTTCCCTGCTACCTCTTTTGAAAACCAAAGTGTTTTTTTCTCTTTTTGCCTCGTTTATTAGCTTTGCACAGAGGCCTGTTGTCTCTGCTATGGCTCCTTTAAGTTTCTGCCACTGTCCCCCCCCGCCCTTGCCAGGATATTTGAGAGGTGTTCCCCCAATTTTGCAAAGTCTTCCCTCTTGAAGTCCAGGACCTTTACTTTTCAGTGGCACAACTCTGCTACTGTCTTCACCTTAAACCACACTGTATGGAGATCACTGATCCCTAGATGGCTGCCCACTGATAGATCTGTTACTCTGTCACCATTTGTGAGAACCAGGTCTAGTATAGCTCCCTCCTGTGTGGGCTCCTTCACCAGCTGTCTGAGGCATGCCCCTTCCAGGGCATCCAAGATGTTTTTGCTCCTGGTAGTGACTGCTGCATATGTGTTCCAGTTAACATCTGGCATGTTTAGGTACCCCACCAGCAGCATCTCCCCTTTCTCTACCATTTTGTGTACGGTTTCCACTAATACTCTATTTCTTCCTCCTGTGCTGGAGGTCTGTAGACAATGCCAGTGTGGATGGTCGTGCCATTTCCCATCTCTAATGTGACCCATAGATCCTCTCCCCCTTCCTGTCTTCCCCCTATCTCTGTTGCCTTGATCCCTTCTCTGATGTACATAGCCACCCCCCCCTCTTTTTGCCCTCCCAGTCTCTCCTGAAGAGTGTGTACCCTGGTATGGTAACATCACAGTCATGGTTTCTTGTGTACCATGTTTCAGTGACTGCAACAATGTCTAGGTCTTCCTCCATCGTCAAGGCCGCTAGGTCTAGGATCTTGTTTCCCAGGCTCCAGGCATTTGTACACATGGCTTTCTATGTTTTGGTGCCCCCGCCTGTACCAGCTCCCCCCATCCCGATCCCTGTGTCCTCCACCCCATCCTCCCATGATTTGTTAAAGAGAGTAATCAGCGGTGTCACTAGTTCTACCCTTAGTTCTTTTAGAATTCTTGGGTGAATCCCATCAGGCCCCATTGCTTTGTCCACCTTCAATTTTATTAGTTCTTTCAGAACTCTTTCTTCTGTAAATGGACTGGTATCGACCCACGTTTTCAGAGTGTTTCTCTTGTTTGGTTTAGGTACCTTCCCCTCCTCTTCCTTTGTGAATACTGAGCAGAAATATTTGTTTAGTATCCCTGCTTTTCCACTGTCACCCTCTACCCACATTCCCTCCCGTTTATTAAGCCTCAGTATCCCTCCTTTGGTCTTTCTTTGCTCCCTAATGTACCTATGAAAGGTCTTATCGTCCTTCTTAACAGAGTTGGCTATCCTTTCCTCGGTTTGTCTCTTTGCTATTCTGACTGCCTTCCCAGCCTCTTTCTGCTTTAACTGATAAAGTTCTCTGTCCTGCTCCTTCTGTTTCTTTATATTTCCTGAATGCTATCCTTTTCTCTTTAACTTTCCCTGCCACCTCTTTTGAGAACTATAGCATTTTTTTCCTTCGTTGTGTTTTGTTGATTTGCTTTACACAAAGGCTTGTTGCCTCTGTGATGGCTGTTTTGATTACTCCCCATTGTTCCTCCACCCCTCCTTCTTGCCTGGTTGCTCGTGCTTTTCTGAGGCACTCTCATTTTCCCAAAGTCAGCCCTCCTAAAGTCCAGTACTCTTGCTTTTGTATGGCTTGATTGTATGGCTGTGTTTACCGTGAACCACACGGTTTGGTGGTCGCTTGTTCCCAGATGGCTACCCACTTCTGAATCTGAGATTCTTTCTCGGTCCCCATTTGAGAGTACCAGGTCTAAGATTGCTCCCTTCCGAGTGGGTTCCTATACTAGCTGTCTGAGGCATGCCCCCTGTAGGGCATCAAAAATGACCCTGCTCTTGCATGTGCCTGTAGCAAAGGTGCTCCAGTTAACATCTCATATTCAGGTCCCCCATCAACAATATCTCCCCTTTTTCTGCCATTCTAAGGAAGCCTTCTATCATTTCCTTGTCCAGTCCCTCCCCCTGAGATGGGGGTCTGTATACAACCCTCATGCAGATTGTGGTGCCATTTCCTGTCTCCAGGGTGACCCAGAGTGTCTCATCTGCTCCCTGTTTACTCTTTAGTTCTGTTGCTTTGATCCCTTCTTTTACATAGAGAGCTACTCCTCCTGTAACATTCTGTTGTAGGAAGTACAGTGAGGAACTTTCTGGGACTGTGCATGGTCACTCCATGTTGCCTGTTTCCAGGGTGTGTCTGCTGCTGACATTTGTGCTGCTGCCACATGAAGCACTGTCCACACTTTTACTAAGCATACTGTCTGGACATTACATCCTGCAGGAATGCTAGTTCTGGTCTTGTTGTTCTGCAAGGCCTCCTGTCCTGATCTTATGTCAGACTTGACAGCCTCCCTTGGTGCACTTTTACTGCTTGGAAATTGTTCCGAAGCTGTGGCCCAATGGAGGAGATATCCTCAATGAAGATAGTGCAGTTTCTTGTCAGTAAAGTAGATTTTGAGAGAATCTTCTCCATTGGGGCTGAAATCCCCTCCTTCCTTTTCTGAGGACCAGCTTGCTGCTGTCCAGCTGCCCTGCGGAAGGAGTATGGTATGTAAGCAATAAAACATGACAGGGTGGTGGTTGTCATGGGTTAATGCACGGCCAGGTGCGTGGTGAAGCATGAGGCACTTTCACTGAGTACCTTCTGCACTTGGAAGTGAATTAACCCATGACAACCACCCTCCCACCGGAGTGTCTTATTGCACTTACAAAATGGGTTCCCATGCAGAAATAATAGCAGAGAAAAAAAGAAAACGGTTATATTAAAATTGCCATCATTCATTACAGGTGGAACAAAATAAAATAAATAGCTCCTGTGGGTTTCTGCATTATGTGGCACAGTTGTTTTTCTAGAGTTAAAGTAGTTACTGACATAATTTATTGTTTCTTTTTTTAAACTTCATTTAAAAAATGTTTTTAACATTATTGTTCAACAATACAATGAGACAAACATACAACATAGTGTGCCACTGTTGCAATTAATTTGTTTTAAAGCAAAAATGTAAAGAGAAACTGATTGGTTAGGATACTTCATACAACTGTAAATAAATTCAGGAGATGGAGGTTAATCATTTGAATACATAAATAACCAGGTAAATAAATAATTAGTAATAAGTAATACGTTGGGGAATTGGAGTTTAATCTATCTGGGATTTTTCCCAAGTAAATGATATGAGGTACAGCACCTGTAATCGAGATTTGGGAAACCCAGGCAAAGCTATACTCATCTATCCCAGTACCGACACTCTATGGAACAAAATCAGGTCTCTGCATAGCAGTATATAAGACCCACCACCTCCACAGTAGTTCAGACTGTGGCTGCCTGTTATTAAGGATTGCTGTCAGAGCCTCCGTTCTGTAAATTGTAATCATTATTTCATGCCAATGATCTAAGTTGATTCTTTGCTTAGAGAGCCAGTTTTTTGTAATTGCTTTCTGGGCTGCCAGGATGGTAATCTTAAGCAGTATACCCGGAAGAGAGTTCCTATGTTTTTTTGGGAGATTGAGAAAGAAATAGAGTGTGAGAGTCAGGAGTAGTTTAGGCCTGGAAATTGATTGGAGGGCCAACTGCAATTCCTGGAAGTAGGGAGATAGGACCGGGCATTCGCACATTATATGCACTAAGGCTACTGGTGAGAGCCCGCAGCCCCGCCAGCAAGTTGGAGATTGCCCCCCCCCCGAAATTTTGCCTGAAGCGCTGGTGTCCTGAAATATTGGACAAACAGTTTCCAGGGGAATTCCTTCCAGCACACCGCAGAAATTCCCCAGTGAATCCTATTCATGGCTCTGGACCATGTCTCATCTGAGATCTGTACCCCCAGGTCACGGGTCCAAGCTAATCTGATTGTTAGAGGTGAGTCCCCCCTCCAAGAATGCAGGGCCTTACATAAATATGAAATTATGTATTCCAGTGGTGCTCTGCCCTCCATAGCCGCCTTCAACAGGTCAGCAATCGGGGGGGCATCCCCTCGCAGGTTTAGTGGAACAGACCTAATATAATCTCTGACTTGAAAGTATCTAAACTTGTCTCGCCACGGGATCCCAAATCTATTCACTAGATCCAGGAACACCTGCATTTCATTATCATTAAAGAAGTGCCATATCAAGTGCAGGCCTCTCCCCTCCCACCTCTGGAAGCCCAAGTCCATTCTTGCCGGGGCGAATGAGTCCAGGTATGGGATCGAGGACAAGAGGGGTCGCCAACGTCTAAGCCCCTTATCGTCCAGGACCCCATACCAGGCCCATATTGTGGAGTTTGTATATGGATTTCCCTCCTTTTGGAGGGGATAAGTATCCCTTCTTGTCAGGAGGATTTTATTTCTATTTATAAGGTCTTCTTCCCTTATCTCTATGGTTTTCCGTTTTGCTATGTAGTCTTCATTCAGCCAGTAAAAAGCAGTTCTTAACTGAGCTGCTTGGTGATAAAGTTTCAGGTTGGGAAGCGCTAGGCCTTCCTTTCGTTTAGGCATCTGAAGAACTGATAATCATATACTTGGTCTCTGGGACACCCATATGAATCTTGCTGTTCTCCTATATAGGCCATTAAAATAAGTCTTTGGGATGTGAATAGGGATGGACTGAGATAAATATAAAAATTTAGGGAGCAGTACCATTCTGATCGCCTTCACTCTCTGTATGAGGGGGAGTGAGATCAGCGCCCGTCTCTCCATGTCCATCTTTAGTTTCTCCAAGACTGGCAAGAAGTTATGGGTGAATAATTGAGAACTATCTAAACCCAAAAGGACCCCGAGGTATTTAAGGTGTTTTAAGTTCCATTTAAAGTGAAAATCTATCCTTATTGTTTCTGATGTGTCGTAATGCAGTTGTAAAACTTCCGTTTTAGCTGTGTTTATTTTATAGCCTGCAAGGGAGTCAAATTCCATGAGGCAGTTCCACAGAGGGACCAGGTATTGCTCTGGATCCTTGAGGTAAAGCAAAAGGTTGTCCACATACAGCGCCAGTTTGTGGGTCTTCCCTCCTAATAATTGGCCCTTTACCTCCTTCTCCCATCTCAGAGCCTGTGCCAGATGCTCTAAGTATAGGGCAAAGAGAAGGGGGGGACAGGGGGCAGCCCTTTCTTGTGCCACGTAGCAGAGATATCAGGGGGGAGACCCTACCATTTATTTTAACATAGGCCTTAGGCTTAGTATAAATGTTGTTTATGATTTTGATGAAGGGTTTTGAGAAGCCGAAGCTCCTAAGAGCAGAGCCCAGGAAGTGCCATGCTACCCGGTCAAAGGCCTTTTCCGCATCCAAGCTTAAGAGCAAGAAGGGGACCCCGACCGGGCAGTATGGTGTAGCAGATGCATGGACCTCTTAATGTTGTCCTGAGTCTGTCTTCCCGGGACGAAACCCATCTGATCAAAGTCGATCAGTCTGGGGAGGGCCAACTCTAAGCGCTTAGCCAGGATTGTTGCAAAAAGCTTGTAGTCAGTGTTAGGCACTGATATAGGCGGGTATGCTGTACATTGAGTGGTGTCCCTACCTGGTTTTGGGATACTGGAAATGACAGCATAATTCCAAGTGTCAGGAATTATTTCCCCCATTTGTGCTGCTCTGCATACAGCAAGGAGGGGTCCACTCACCTACTCCCTGAAAGATTAAAAAAAAATCTGCAGTGTAAGCATCAGGGCCGGGAGGTTCATTAACTTTCAGGTTCAAGGTTGCTATGTCTATTTCACCTGGGGTGATGGGGCTGTCTGTGACCTGTCGAAGCTCCTGAGTGAGCCTTGGTAGTTTTAGTTTAGCTAAGTAGGTCTCTATCGGGGCCCTTCCTGCATCTGCTCCGGGGTATATAAATCCTGGTAAAATTCCCAGAAAACTTTCATAATTTGTTTAGGGGTCCCTATTACACGTGCTGTCCTTGGGTCTTTAATTTGGGTGATGGTAGATTGTGAGGTCTGTTGACTTAACCTATGGGTCAGTAATGAGGTTGCCCTTGATACGCTCTCATAGTACCTTTGGCGCAGGCGCTAGAGAGCCTGCTCCATTTTTTTTATTTTGTTCCTCCTCTCCCCCTCCGGCCAGCCTCTCCTTCGAGCCTCCTTGGTCCTTCTGTCTGCCTGCCTCCCCCGTTGCTAACCCTTACCTCACATTGCGACCCCGAAGAGGTAGCCCAGCATATCCCTTCGCCGGGTGGGTCCCCATCCTCCGAGAGGGATGGAACCGGTGGGGGCCATACAGCGCACTAGTTAATCGGCTCCAGGTGTCGCTGAGGCGGGTCGGTCATGAGGGCTGACAGCAGTGGGGGGCCAGAGACCATTATCTGGCTTAGCCAGGGAGTTATTTGCTGGGTTTCTCCATGGAGAGTGACATGCCACTGACGTCAAGGCGAACGCCGTCGTCCGTCACTCACCCAGTGATCAGAACCCTGATGTCCTGCTGTGCTCCTGGCCGCCGCCATGGGCCAGTAGGTGCCCGGTTCGCATCTCCACCCTCCTCCCAGAGAAGGTGAGCTATCTGTGGATGCTACTTCCTTCTCCACCGGCCGGCCCTCCAGCGAGCCTGCTCTATTTTAATGGTTATGAGCTTTTGGATTTGTTGTTTAGTGGCCTGCAGCAAGGGGTATACTGCCCCACTCCATTCATGTGTTGTATCTGGAGCTCGCGGAGCTGCTGCTGCAGTTTCTCCAGTTGAATACCTTGCTGTTTTTTGTAGTTGGCTGCGTATTTAATAATATCCCCCCTTAACACGGCTTTCAGGATATCCCATAAAGTCGCCCTGGATATCTCTGGGGAATCATTCTCTTGCAATATCTGAGGTATCCTGGCCTTAATCATGTCCATGAAATCCCTCAAATTCAGCAAGTAGTTATTACATTTCCAAAGTGATTGGCGTCTCTCTGATCTCCAGCTGATCATCAGCATTAATTCGGAATGGTCAGAAAGGACTGAAGGAGTGTGGGAGCAGTCCTCCACCCAGTGTTGCTGCTCCTTAGAGACCAGACAATAGTCAATGCGAGCATATGTGCCGTGTTTAGTAGAGAAGTGGGTAAACTCCATCCTCCTCGGATGCAACAGTCTCCAGGAATCCGCCCAGTATGCCCCCCGGAGATATTCCAGGGTCACCCTGTGTGCCACTGTTCTCTTTAAGGGTCTGGGATTAGTAGTATCGAGTTGTTCCATTACCTGGTTGAGGTCAACCCCCACCACCAACGTCCTGGACTGGTACTCAGTTATTTTTTGGAGTAAGGAGCGGATTACCGGGGCTGTGGAGCCCGGTGGAATGTAAATGGAGGCTAATGTGATCGGTGAGCCCTCCAATTGGCCTGTCACTATTGCCAGTCGACCCTCTGGGTCTGAACAGGTGGTGGATGAAAGGAACTGGGTGCCACGGGGGATCAGGATTGCAGTACCCCTCCTCCTCCTCTCCTTTCCATCAGATGAGGCCACCACCTGAGCATACCCAAATGTACCTAGTTTTGAGTGCTCTGATCTGCTGAGCTGGGTCTCCTGCAGTAAAACAAAAGAAGGCTTCTGCTTTTTAAGGGAAGAGAGCACCCTGTATCTCTTAATGGGATTGTTCAGCCCATTGACATTATGTGATATAATTTTAAGGCTCTGCCTGTCCTCCATTTCCGTCTGAAGGTAGGAATTTAAAGTAACCAATCAATGTTTCTCTTACTTCCCCAACCTCCCTTCCAAGTAATCCTCTGTCTTGTAGGCTAAAGCTGCCCTTGCGCATTCCATCCACGGGGAGTACCCCCTTCCCAGTGTCACTATTCACTGGGTACGGACGGGTATAATCAATCTGGTCCAGAAAGGTTAAGTTGGCATTAAACATACAGTCAGTCAAAAAGTACAACATCAAACAATAAACAGTGAATAACACAGTACCCTGCGTGGTGGGGGGTCTAACAAGAGGTGACCCCACCCGTGAGGTGAAACTATCTACAACGTGACCCCCAAGGTAGAGGAATAGTCTAGGGTGTTCCCTTAAAGCCAGCAGGAACTTTAGGATGGCACTTTCCACTCAGGTAGGAGGAGATGGGGCCATAGCACTGGCCCAGTCCTCATGGACCCTGAAAAAAGGGTCCTAGGCAGCTGTTAAGGCATAGGACCGTCGTCATCTCCCTTTTATGGGGAGCCCACATTGAAGGTTGTATGGCAGTATTCTGCCTCTCTGCCTCCAATGTCAGGGAGGAGAAACTCCTCCTCTGTCAGCTTGATGTATTAGCTGGGTGACCAGCTCAACCCATAGCAAGATAAGCCACCAAGAGTACAAAGTTGAAGTGGAATCCCCCCCCCATCTTCATATATGCAAAAGAGATTACGTTGTGATCCCATCATTACATTTCCTGCAGGGCGAGTCCCCTTTAAATGTGTTACAGTGAGGAAAAATATCAGTTATAACCATTTTTAAAACTTATGCTCAGCGATATAGCAGACAAGCAGATCCATTAGGATAACATAAGTTCGTAATTGTATGTTTCCACTGTATGATGCCTGAAAAAGAGAGAAGACAGTTTCTGTACACTTGTTAAAATAAAATCTGGTCACAAAACAGTTTTTCTACTTACATAGTCTCTCTCTAGGTCGGTAAAGTGAACTGATATGGGTGGAGAATGGAGCAGATTTTCCTTGTCTGCTCGCCTCGTGGTCGAGGGATTCACAGTCATCCCGGTCTCCCTTAGTGCTTCCATCGCGAATGGATGGGAGAAACCTCTCCTGAGAGCAAGATCGGGGAGGAAGAAAAATAAATTATTTACTCACTGTTCCTCCACTCTCCTCAAGTGTCCCCCACTCCAGATGATGCCTGTTCTTCATTGTGCGTGGTATGTATTAACTTTTGCAGCATGTCCTTGATGTCCTGCAGAGTTGTTGGGGCCAAGCGTTTCCCCGCTGATCTAGAATTATGCTGGGTTGCTGATTGTCATGTAGGTCACGGTTTGAGGGCCTGGAGATTTTGCCTCTCGTTGCTTGGCATGCTGTGGCCTTTTTCCTCGAAGGCTCTAACTGCTTCATCAGTCGATGAGTAAAGCACTGTGCCAGAGCTCCAGTGGACCAGCAGTCGGGAGGGATAAGGGGTCTGGTACTTCACTCCTAGGGCCTGCAGCACACGCAGAAGGGGAGCATAAGCTGATCGTTGCTGCTGTATGATTGGGGGGGTAATCTTGATCAAAAAGGAGCCACGCTCCATTGTATTCTACTTTCCTCTGCTGCCAGGCCATCCTCAGGATCAACTTCTTGTCTTTAAAACTGGAGAACTTCGCTACCACTGGCCTGGGTCTGGCTTCTGCGGCAGTCGGCTTAGGCACAAGGGCCCGATGTGCTCTCTCATTTCGAAAGGTGAACGCTTGTGGCAGATCGAGAATGTGCCTCAGTAGGTTAGAAAGGAATTTTGCCATGTCCCTTGTCTCTGCATCCTCAGGCAAGCCATAAATTCTTAAATTCTCTTGATGAGAGCATGCTTCTAGAGCGAGGCATTTTGTTGCTATATGCTCTTGTTGTTGCACTAGGAAATCGACCGCATGGGAGAGGTGCATGAAGTCGTCCTCTGTGGTGCTGACTGTCTTTTCCAGGATCATAAGGTCCGTGTGCAGCCTGCTAAATTCTTGCTTGGTCTCATTTCTAAATTGTTTTATTTCGGTCAGTAGGGTCTCGAAGCGCGAGCGGAACAGAGATTCCAGCTCAGCCTTCGTGTCTCTATCTGCCATGCTTGTCAGGGAATCTCCGCCGCTGGTTGCTGAATTTGAGGGGCTGAATCCTTGCTGATCCTTCTTGTTTTTGTTCTGCTTGGAGTGGGATCTTCTGGCAGGATTACCTCCACTGTTCGTTGAAGACATTGTCCTGTTTATTATTGCAATTTGCGCTGTGTGGAGGAGATTTAAGGTGTAGGTGGAGGGAGAGCTCCTTGACTAACCAGCCATTAGGTTGATGACGTCACAGGAAGTCCAATGTAATTTATTGTTTCTGATATTTGTTACATTAAAGAGCCATCTAGTGCAGAATTATACAGCTGTTAACTGATCAGGGAGAGAATGCAGCTGCATGAAGGATGAGGGTGGGAAAGAGAGAGAGAGAGAGCAGGATGCTGCTTAAATGTAAACTTGTCAATTAATAGTTGCCGTGCTTTTTTTAAACTGAGAGAGTCAGGGTACACGTATTAAGTTAGCGCTGATGTGGTGTACCAACACAGAGTGCCTGTGATGAGAGTCCCGAGAGCGCTGAGTCTCTGGCCTCCAAGAGAGCAAGAGACTACGCTGAGCTGACGGTCGCCAGTGTCTACTGTTTGATGCTGTTTTGTTTAAAGAGTTATTACCTTTTTTTTCAGTTTTTATTGAAAACCTTGTTATGATTTTATAGTTGTTTAAATTGTTTAGATGATTCTTGGGATTAAAGATGGATTTGAAGCTGTTCATTAAGAGCAAGCGTGAGAGACTGAGTATGCAGAGTGAGGGAGAGTGTGCCGTGTTGCCAGGAGAGAGCATGCTGGGCTGAGTGTTGCCATAGTTACTGGTAGCGATAACAGCATGCATTGGTTGTGACTCCAGGAATTAACAATACTTTTTAAAACTTATTGTGTGGCTGCAGTTTTGGCCGGGATGTGAAACGGGATGTCCGTTGGGCATGGGGGGAGGGGTGAACAGCGTAACAGCAGTATGATGTTGCTTATTGTATGTGCGGTCAAGCTTGCAGTGTGTGGAAGCATTGAGCATTGGTAATGGCACCAAGAAGCATTCAAGCTGTTTCATTTTTCATTAACATTAATGCAGAAGTGTACCAGTGTGCGTGACTTTGAGTAGGCAGCTGTCATTTCAAGAACGAGTGCCTGATCACACACGGGGGGGTGGTTGTGGTGAAGTGAGAAGCATTCCTGCCAGAAAAAAGAAACTCAACATCGAGGATTTGTGGACTGCTTTAGCAAAAAGTGACACAGTATGCAAAAAAAAAAAAATGGTGAGTGGTTTTAAAATATTTTATTTTACCATGTTATGCATGCTTTTAGTTATGGCTAGGTTGGAGAGTTTTAGGAATGTGTTAAAATGTATTTTTAAAACATATGTCAAGTCAGGGGTATTAAGGTTTTAATCCATGCAAACATAGCTGCCAGAAATTATTTTCAAAACATTTCTGGAAGGCATGGATATCTAGTTGTGCTGTGTCCGGTTGCTAGAAGGGTTTCTGACCCTGTGGTTGTCACCACATAAGGTATGGGGTTCTGAACCCTCTCCGCCAATCAGTATGCTGCAAATTCCACACCCATTTTATAATTGTGCTGCATGTGTGAGTTATATTACCAGTCCTAGCCTCTCCTTGTGTGCCTGGTCGTGATGTGGTCTCCTGATTCCTCTCAGTAAGTGGCCTTCTGAGCTGGGCGGGGAACTGAGGAATGAGGGGGCTGCCTACGTTTTATAAGCACTGATGTTGCACGTCGTCGTGGGCGGCCCCCAGCTAGGCAAAAGTTTCTGGAGGGTCCTGACACTGACGACTTACAGTTCAAATGGTGTGGCCCAATGGAGGAGAGTCTCTTGATGACCTACTGTTACTGGTACGTAACTGAACTTTCAGTGTGGTTTGCTTTGTCAAAAATATGTAAATAAATAATGTCATTTGTCCTGTTGAATAAGGTGCTGAGGCTGGAACCAGGTTCCTACAAACCTGTGAGCCTTACCTCAGTGCATCGCAAAGTCTTTAGGTCATTCATAAAAGATGTAATGGTTCAAAATATGAAAGAGAATGGTCTGTTCTGTATCGCTGCATGTTGTCAATGTGGAAGTTAATACATGTGAGTAATAAGCTGGTAGAGCCCAAAGCTATGACCTCAGTACGGGATCCCTGAGGCATGAACAGTCTGAACGACTGCAGTTACTCAGTTTCTGCTGTACCACCGAGGGGCTAGCAGCATGGACAGAACTCTCTGTTATTTTTGGGACATTATGTTTGACTCAGAGGTAGGTTGAGGTTCCCTGGTGAAAGAAGGCATCCCTAAATTTAGAAATTGGTGCCTGTTAAGTCGAGGCTTTCAAATGTACTAAACTGTTAGCTGGAACTCCTGTTATTATTGTGTACAGTGCCTGAATGAAGACAACTTGCCATTAAGGGTGTTTTTTGTGGGGTCTACCAAAAGAATTTGCTAGCCTGGTGTCTCAGGTAAGTAAGAGTTCCTTTTTTGTTGTGGGGGAATTTAGATATGACAGTTGGGTGAGTTGTTCTTTTTGTACGTATTTATGTCATGTTTTGTCTGACTTGTTTCTTTTCTCCCCTTTTAGGATCTAATATTGCATCCCCCCACCCTCCTTGGACAACTAGGTGTTGCTGTTCTTGGGTGTGAATATAATGTTTTTTTCTGTCTTATAGTAGTTTTCTTGCAGTATAGCTTTTTCCCTCCTTAGTGGGCATATTTGGTCTCTGGATAGATCTTCTTTTTGTTTGTTTTTTGTGGGGGGCATTCCATAATGTTCAAGATGGATTGTGATGTCTTCCCTGTAAGAGTGTACCTTTGCTGTGCTAGTTAAGAAACTGTGTTTCCGGTTTGATTGGAGTCCATGTGATCTGTAGCGCTTTGCGCCATTTTCCTTTGCTTGTGCCTCATAGTTAACTAAAAGTCAATAATCCTGTCTTCTCAGTGCTTTCGCACACCGTTCTCTTCTGAGCAAGCAGGGGTTCACTGAAAGTCAACAATCTTGCCTTCTCAGTGCTTTGGTACTATTCCTCAGAACTTAATCTCTTCAGAACAAGCAGTGGCATACGGCTTAGCAGCATGCACTGATGCGTTTGTCACGATGCGCAGGTGATATCGGTGCACAGATGATGTAAGTGTTTGACAGCAGTATGCCTGCAACATGCTTCAGGAAGCAGAGGATGTGGGGAATCTATCAGGCTTCGATTTGTGCTTTCGAAAGGGCTCGGATTGGTCTTCCTTACAAGGTAAGTCTCTTTTATAGCAGGCAACACTTAAGCGAGGGCCATTCAAGGTACAGTGCAACCCAAATATAACGGACACGGTTATTATGGACATTCGAGTGAACCAGATGATTTTCTAATTCCCAAACCCACTGCAAAAATGAATGTTTATAACGATCTGGTGCCACTGTGTGATCAGACACCAGGGGACCTAACTGCAGTCATTACCATGTCTTTGACAGGTTCAGTAACAGGTGATGGTAATTGCCATGCTGCTGGTGTTGGTGTGTCTTTTGCCTCACTCCTGTGGAAACATTTTGAAAATGGTGACGAGAAATACACCCACTCTATCTTGAAAGATGGAGATTTTCAAAAAGACAGCATGCCAAAGATGTCAATGAGAGACTTGGCTCTCTGCCTTGGCATGCCAAATTCCACCCTGTCCAATCTCCTGAAGTGCTGCTCTGAACTTCTGGATGAGTGGCACTGCAATGAAAAACCCAACTGCAAGTGAAAAAGGGAATGGAAAAGACGGGGCAGTAGAGGATGCCCTACTGTGCTGGTGTGAAGTGCTCAGGGAGGGACTCTTAGATAAGCGGACCAATTCTGACGGAGAAGGTTGCTAAATTATCTTCTGCCATGGGGACTGACTTCCAACCCTCAGAAGGATGGCTCTTTAAGGTAGAAAGTATGGCACAACATTGGATATAAAAGGGTTCATTGTTGAGAAACAAAATGCTGACACCAGTAGTGCCCAGTCCTGGGTGAATGATGTATTACCCGTTTTTTTGTTGCAGTTCTCTTCAAATGATGTCTTCAACCGTGATGAGACCAGGGCTTTTTTTGCTGTATCAGTATCAGGACTCTCTAAGAGCGGAACCCTGCTATGGCAGAAAAAGGCCAAAGAATGTCTCTCTGTACTTTACTACTGCAGTATGACTGGTACAGAGAAGACAGATCTTTTGGTAATCTGCAAGTCTCCACAACTTCAGTGTTTTTGGGGTATCCATTGGTGATTTTATTTGCCTGATGAAAGAGGCCTGTAGGGCCTTACAGCTAGAGGAGGTGCAGGACATACAGACTCTAGATGTGACCCCATTTTTATTCACTTTGGATTTAGTTACGATGTATGGTTCTTGAACTTTCCTCTGTAAATTTGTGTGAAAGCCTGTCCTTTACCGTGCAAACAAGAGTG
The DNA here is from genome assembly GCA_016271365.2 of Neoceratodus forsteri. Lineage (NCBI taxonomy): Eukaryota > Metazoa > Chordata > Ceratodontiformes > Ceratodontidae > Neoceratodus > Neoceratodus forsteri. Next base: position 775,345,890 of record CM057454.1, read on the forward strand.
CCTGGATGACTGGTGACATTGTTATTGACTGGGTGAGAGCCTGGGACAGGAAGCTACAGGGACGTAAAATAGCACTGCTCCTTGATAACGTCACAGGGCTTCCACGGGTTCAGGGTCTCTGTAAAATCACCCTGATTTTTTTACCCCCGAAAACGACTTGTCTCATTCAGCCCCTGGACATGGGCATTATTTATGCCTCTAAGATGCGTTATGTGCATCTAATGATAGATCTAATTGACAACAATGAAGAGTACAGTGCCACTGTCTGCATTAAGAAGATTAGCATACTTGGTGCAGCCAGATTAATGAAGACTGCCTGGGAATCCATCAGTGAACAAAATAATAATTAGCTGCTTTCGTAAAGCAGGTTTCTACCCCTCTGACCAACAACCTGTGGAAGCCAAAATCCAGTAAGAAACTGCAAGTGAGCCACCAACTGGTCTGTCAGCTGAAGAGTTTGACAGACTTTGCCACTTGTGTGATCAGATGGATAGTAACATACAAGAAGAGGATGACATTTCTGAAGTCATGTCATCTACGTCACATGCAAATCAGCAGGGAGACTCTAATGAAGAAATGACACCAGAGCCTGCAGCAGCTGTTACAGTGGCTGTTGTTTGAGCAGCCCTCTCTGTGCTTAAGCAGGCAGTGGAACAACATGCCGATCTGACACCTGACTGGTTTGTCATAGCCACGACTGAAAGTATGTGGGTGAAACATACAAAGCGAATAGAGAAGCAGACCCCTAGAAATCAGTTTTTTAAAGTTGAATAAAAAATAAAGTTTAGTTTTTAACAGTGGTGCACGAAGCATGAAGCACACAGTATCCATAAAGACCTGCCACCCAAACACCACCCCATCCCTTCACCAAGCCCAGCACTGTAAAAATGCTATTGAACAGTAACATAGTTTGTATCTCTACACAAAGCCCTGCACCAAAAAAAAGCTTCTTTCTTGCCCTTACCTGCCTTCCCTTCCACGCTTAAAGCTCTGCTTAAGTGAGCAAACTGCCTATACCTACTCCTGTGTTTAAAACAAAGTACAAAAAGAAGTACAGTACAGTGGAATAACACAGAATCGGTGCCCAAAGATCAGCTCGCACTACACTACAGTACTGTACTGTTAACATTGCGCTATATGTGTATAAGGTGCGGGAGCCAAATTATAGGCTTTTGACTCGCTTTGTGAAATATTGGATGTTCACTTTTAACAGGCTTTTGTACTATGCACAAACTAGTCTGTTACAAATGGATCACACTGTATTGGTCCTTTTGTTTGTAGGAGTCAACCAGTAAACGGAAGCCTTGCAGCAGTACTACAGTAGGCCATGGGACAGGTGGAGATTCATTTAAAGTGGCAACTTTCAGTTTGAATGAAAATTGATGGTTCAAACAACATGAAGTCTTGCTGAATTCTGACAGTTGCAGTGATTCCCAGCCTTTGAAGTGCCCCAGAGAACAAAGAGTTAACTTTCTATGCAGGGCATAGAATGTTGAGCTCGAGCTCGGTTGAAGTCTCTGTCTGGAGTGATTCAAACCTAAACCGTCAGATTCTTTACTCCGCTTCACTGAACGGTCGCTCTGGAGATTTCTCCTTCAGCTCGGTTCGAAAGTTGGTTAAAGTTCCAGTTTTCGACGGTTTTTAAACTGAAAAAAGTATCCGCATAGTCGGTTCAGTGTCTGTGGTGCCGTGAGTACCAGATAGGAATTGTTCTGTTTTTCTGTGTGGAACTTGTATACGTGTGGCTCGGTTCGGCTGACTGGCCATTTGATAGTGAAATTTGTGTGTTTACTTAGTGTGTGGTTACCGGTTCCTATCGGTTCTAAAAAAAAAAAAACGTGTTTTGAGACTTTTTTCCAATACCTGTGACACAGTTAGGAACCGATAAGGGACTCTTGCCTGGCGGTTGCCGAAAAAAGGGTAAGTTTGGTTAGGTTGGCCATGTCTGAGAAACCCAAGAAAAAAAACTGGCCCACTGGGTTTCAACACTGCAATGAATGTGGGGAGGTCTTTGCTAAGGCCGATCCCCACACCACCTGTGTTTATTGTCTGAGGTTTGACCACCTCGATTCAGACTGCCAAATATGTAAACACGTTCCCAAATTTACCCTTGAGAAGAGATTAGGTAGATTGAGGGAAAAGGAGGCCAAGAAGTCCGCTGACCTGGATGGCCAGCCCGGTTCGGTTTCGACCAAACCAGAAAGAGTGCCCTCTGACCAGGGTGATACTTCTTCGGGCAGAAGGAGAGCCAATTCCAAGGGATCGGTTCTGACAAAAAGAAAACGCAAAGATAAATCGACCAGTTCGGATCCAGAGGTTCATGTTCCGACCACCGAAGAGATAGCCAGAGCGATTCAGATTGTGGAATCACTCCGTCCGGTTCCGACCGATCCGGCTCCTTCTGGCAGGGGTTCAGTTCAGATGGTTCCCCCGGTTCAAGAGTATACCCTTGAAGATTTTTATGAACTGGAATTTGAAGAGGAAGGGGAATTTGAGGATGATGATGTAAGTGAAGGTCTGGATGTGCCTGTGGAACCGGACATCTCCCCAGACAGACCTTCGGGTGTTTCCCCTCCTAGGCTTTCTGAGTCCCCTTCTCACTTTATGTTTTACAGAAAGGTGGCTGAAACCCTCCGGCTTCCTATGGAGGAAGCTGTGGAAGATCAAGAGGAGCCTGATTATGTAGAGATGATGGACATCCCAGAGTCCAGGAGACTGACTGTCTCCCTCCATAAATCTTTTGGGAAACAGACACAAAAAATCTTTGAGTCTCCTAACACTATACCTCCTGTGGATAGAAGAATGGACAAGAGGTATACACTTTCAGGCTCAGACATGGAGTTCTTGTAACAAGGCAAATATTCCCTTGGCTTCACCCCGACAAGGCCTCCAAGAAGATTGATGCCATGGCAAAGAAGCAGTACATGGCATCTTCTTTGGGACTCAGGCAAGCGAATTACATGGCCTATACAGCCAGGTACCAGAAGTCCAGGTGGGACACTGTACTGGCACTGGCTAAACAGGCCTCCCCCCAGCTAGCCAAGGAGCTGGAGGCAGTGGCTGCAGATGGGATTGAGGCATCTAAGGTTCAGTTTCATGCTGCTGTGGACTCTAATGATGTGTCATTAAGTGTCATGGCTACATCTGTGGCTCTTCGGAGGATGGCTTGTCTCAGATGTACTAGCCTCTAACAGGACACCCAGGCTAAGGCCATGGATTTTCCTGTAGTGGGTAATTCTCTGTTTGGGGAGCAGACAGAGAATTACATGAAGAAAATGGATGAGTACAGGACCACTTACAGGAGTGCTCAGGCCAAGGAAAGGCAGGCAACTCCTCAAAGGCAGCAGACTAGGGGCAGGGGCAGACCTTTTCAGTGGCCTTTTTACCAAGCACAGTCCTCTTCTTCCTTTTCTCAGAGGGGGTTCTTCAGAGGGAGAGGCAGAAGGGGGATGAGCAGGGCTGCATCCACTCCTCAGCCTAAAGCCCCTGCCAAGCAGACACCCTGATGGGTATGCCCGGGTCGACTCTCCTATTCCAGTAGGGGGCAGGCGGGCTTACTTTGTCCAGGACTGGATGTCTATTACATCAGACTAAGCCAGGGACTGGTTCTCAGCTTCAAAAAATTTCCAAAGATGAGAGCCAGATCTTTTCCACCTGCAAATCTCTCGGAAACGCTTGCCCTAGAGGCAGAGATTTCTTCTGTTCTAGCTTTAAGAGCTATAGAGAGACTACCTACCCTACATGGGGCAAAGGACTGTACTCCAGGTGCTTCATGACCCCAAAAAACTGGGGAGTGGCGACCCATCCTAGACCTAAGATATCTAAACAAACATCTTTTAAAACCAAAGTTCAAGATGATAACTCTGGGAGTAATCCTTCCCTCTCTAAGGCCAGGGGACTGGACCTCAAAGATGCCTACTTTCACATTCCCATCAGGTGCTCCCACAGAAAGTACCTCAGGTTTGAGTTGCCTTCAGGCCATTATCAGTTCAGAGCAATGCCCTTTGGCCTAACTTCAGCCCCAAGGGTTTTCATAAAGTGCCTGGCAGCCTGGCCTGTAGTTGCCTTTCTAAGAAGGCAAAAGATTTCCATTTTTCCACATCTGGATGATTGGCTAATAGTGGGCCGGTCTCCAAACCAAGTCAGGTCTCACCTGCAAGTGACCCAGCAAGTGCTCACTTCTCTAGGATTTCTTCTCAGCCTTCCCAAGTCAGTTCTCGAACCAGTCCAGCTTCTTACCTTTATAGGGGCAGAACTGGACACACTCGGAGCAAGAGCCTTTCTTCCTCTAGAAAGGGCAAGGGTTCTTATGGAACTAGCTTCTTCCTTCAGCCTTTGGGTATCTCGACCAGCAGTGCATTTCCTCCAGCTCTTGGGCCACATGGCAGCTTCAACAGCAGTGGTCCAAGGGGCAAGATTCCAGATGAGGGATATTCAGTTCCACCTGAGAGCTTTCTGGTCTCAGAAGAAGGATTCCCTTACCAAACTGATCCCAGTGTCTCTGACCTTGATCCAAGCCCTCCAGTGATGGCAGGATCAGGACAATTTAAGACAAGGTGTTCCTTTTGTTACTCAGCCTTGTTCAGTGGTCCTTACCATGGATGCTTCTCTCCTTGGCTGGGGAGCCCATCTGGGGTACCTTACTGCCCAGGGGCTGTGGTTCCCCCAAGAATCCCTTCTCCACATCTGTCTTTTAGAGCTCAGAGCAGTTTTTCTGGCTCTAAAAGCGTTCTCACAGTCAGTACAGAACAAGGTAGTTCAAGTTAGAACAGACAACACCACCACCATGTGGTACATCAACAAGCAGGGAGTCACTTGGTCCATGGCCTTGTGCACAGAAGCCATGAAGTTGTGGTCCCTGGCTTATTCCCTGCAAACCTCTCTTGTAGCAGTTCACCTTCCAGGGAAGGACAATGTGCTAGCAGATGCAGTGAGCAGGATTTCTCGGGGCCATCACGAATGGTCTCTGGACCCTCAGGTGTAGAAAGTGATTTTTTCAAGGTGGGGCACTCCAGAGATGGATCTCTTTGCATCCCCAGACAATCACCAACTCCCTCTCTTTTGTTGCAGACCTCCAGTCTTGGGCTCAGTCCCTCTGGATGCCCTGATCCTGAATTGGGAAGGGACGTTTCTGTATGCCTCCCCTTCCCACTCCTGTTCAAAGTTTTGGTAAAAATAAGGTCTCAACCTTGCAAGGTGATTCTGATTGCTCCAGATTGGGCCGGACAGCCCTGGTCCCCGTTGCTGTCCCTAGCAGTCCATCTTCCCCTGTCTCTTCCCAGGAATTGCAACCTGTTAACATCCTCTCATGGAAGAATTTGGTACACCAATCTTCAGTCTCTCAATCTCAAAGCATGGCTCTTGAAGAGTTAGACTTTGCAGATCTGCATCTTTCCCAAGGGGTTCTGGATATCCTCAAGGCTTCTCGAAAGCCCTCCACCAGAAAGACTTACAACTCCAAATGGAAAAGATTCAGCATTTGGTGTTCTAAGCATGTTTCTCCAGACACTGCTGGATTGCCTACAGTTCTGGATTATATGGTCCATCTTAATGGCCTAGGCCTCAGACCAGCTACTCTCAAAGTACACTTGTCAGCTGTTTCTGCATTTTTGTCAGTGGGGAAGTCTTCCTCACTATCTTCCCATCCTGTGTTCTGTAAATTGTTTAAAGGATTGCTTCACACCAGTCCTCCTTTTAGAGACCCTGCCCCTGCCTGGGATTTGAATGTTGGCATTGCTCAATTTATGCAACCCCCCTTTGAGCCTATGTCTTCAGCAGAGCTTAACTACTTGACTTGGAAAACTGTGTTCCTGGTAGCCATTACCTCTGCCTGCGTATCAGTGAATTGCAAGCCCTGTCAGTGGAACCTGATTTTATCTCTTTTCATGGGGATAAAGTGGTCCTTAGAACCAATAGAATGTTCTTGCCCAAATTGGTTTCAGACTTCCATTTAAACCAGTCTGTGTCTCTCCCTGTTTTCTTCACTGATCATTCTTCCTCAGGAGAGAGGAGGCTACACAGTTTAGATGTCAAAAGAGCCCTTTGTTACTACATAGAGCGTACCAAGGGTCACAGGTTTGATTCCCTTCAGTTGTTCCTCACTTTTGGAGAAGTGGGAAAGGGCAAACCTGCCACCAAAAGATATATTGCCAGGTGTATTGTGTCTTGTATACAATTCTGCTGTGAAAAACTGGGAAAAACTCCACCCGCAGGCCTGAGGGCTCATTCCACAAGAGGTACAGCTGCTTCCCTGGCTGCTGCCAGGGATATCCCTCTCTTAGAAATTTGTCAAGCAGCCACCTGGAAAACAGTCCATACATTTACCAGGCATTACTCTCTGGATATCCAGGCTAGGAGTGATGCTCAGTTTGGCACAGCAGTACTTCAGAGCCTATTTCCAAAGTAGGTTCTGTCCCTCCTCCTTGGAGGTACTGCGTGGTAGTCTGCAATTGTATAATACAGCAAGACTTCAAGTTGTTTGAAGAAAAATTACTCACCTTAGTAATTATGTTTCTTCTAATGGAGTCTTGCTGTATTTTGACCTCCCTCCTAGCTCCCCTCTCAGAACCTGTTTTTTGGGAAGTGGCAGGTGCAGTGTTGCACCCAGGGGTTTTGCTTGCACCCTCCTCCTTTTTGTTTGGGTGCTGATTTATTATTGTTATTTATAGTACATTGGGTTTTGGTTTTTGGGTTTCCTGACTTGAGTCTTCCTTGGGAATCCAAAACTTTTTTCAGCCAGTTGGCTAGTAAGAATTGTTACAATTTCCACATAGAATTTTTAGTTTAGTTGGGCTTGTAAGAATCTGACAGTTTAGGTTTGAACACTCCAAACAGAGACTTCAACCGAGGTCGAGCTCAGCATTCTATGCCCTGCATAGAAAGTTAACTCTTTGTTCTCCGGGGCAGTTCAAAGGTTGGGAATCACTGCAATGTCAGAATACAGCAAGACTCCATTAGAAGAAACATAATAACTAAGGTGAGTATGACCCACAGGTATTAACCTGCAAAGGCACCTGAACCAAAGGCAGGCCACGGGCTAGGGGAAGGTCAAAACATGCATGTCTGGATACGCCAAAGCAAGGAGATCCTGCTCCCCTAGATTTGCAGGTGACCTCTGATCTTGGCAACCTGGGTGATTAAGCCATGTGTGAAGGGGGAACAGGAGAATCCTGACCCAGCAGAACTAGTTCTGTCAGTTGGAAAGTACCCTTCTCAAGAGAAGGAATATGGGGAGGGAGCCTAAGGAAAAGATTCTAACCCCCCCCCCCCTTATTTTTTCTCTAAGTTGCTGTTTTGCCTGATAAAAGAGGCCTGTAGGGCCTTATAGCTAGAGGAGGTGCAGGACATACAGACTCTAGATGTGATCTCATTTTTATTCACTTTGGATTTAGTTACGAAGTATGGTTCTTGAACTTTCCTCTGTAAATTTTTGTGATTTCTATACCAAACTCTTATCATGGGTTGTGCTCGGTGAGTAATGATGTCTCAGAGAAACACAGTTACAGTGCAGCATTTTATTATTAGCTATGCCAAACAGGAAAAGAATACTGTACATACCATCCCTGGGATGTCAGAGGACAGCAGCCCCATCTGTAGTCTGTGGGCTCTGACTTCAGACAAAACCTCAAACTGATCTTGTATTTATACAGTATTTCATGCATAGGGCTATTGTTTCAGTTTTCCTTATCTGTAAGCACATTCTTAGTACAGAATATCACCAGCTTCTGCTCAATGCTGTTACCTGACCTTGAAAAGCCTCAGTCTTCTGCACGTACACAGCTGCTGACAGTACTTTCCCACATTCAGCATAATCAGTAAAATTCCATAGTACATCTCACTAAAACTAGTAAAATGACCATGCAGCTGTTCCAGAAGGCATTTACCACTAGTAAACTGACAATAACAGTGGATTTCACTAAAACCTAACCAATGGAATCAAAATACATTTCTATCATTAGTAATACACATATTTATTCATTGAAATGTTTCACCAGGAAGGCACACTAAGCAACAGGTTTCTCGTCTCCCGGTGCGACCTGGGGGGAAGGGGTACAATAGGCATGAGACATTTTACATTCAAGGTACAAAGATCAACATAGAATGCAATTAATTAAGGCAGTTGTTACAAACAGTGTTGCATACATACGTAATTTGTGAGAACAATTAATAAGTGCAATGGTAATAAGTGAACAAGTGCTATCATGAAATAAGGGGTGAAGGAGAGAGAGGATGGGATGACCGATAGTGCAGAGTCGTATCCTGGAGAGACCCCTTCAGGGTGTGGGGAACCCTGCAAGGGGACAGGGGACTGGAGTAGGGATCCGAGAGGGGGGGAGAGAGAGAGAGAAAGAGAGAGGGGGGTAGTAAGTGTGATTAACACCTAGGAGGGGAAATAAGGCCAGACCCAAAAAGAGAAACTTTCAGGATATGATGAACCCTGCAAGGGGGCAAGGACGTTCAGGCGATTGTAAACCGTCCTTCGGTTAGGCATTGTAATTATAGAGGGATAGTGAGAGGGAGGGAATAAGAAATAACACCTAGGAGGGGATGAGGTCTGATCCAATGAACCCACCAGGCTGCCGAGGGATCCTTCATGGGGACCTGGAAGGCCAAGGATAGGTAGATAGGGGAAGAAAAGGTGGCAGTAGGGAATGCATGTGTGACAATGTGTATGTATGACAGATCACAGGCGTATGCTAACACGTCACTGTAACCAAATCATAGACCAGGAGTGGGAGGGAGCACTAGAACAGCTACCTAGGTCCAGGGTATGATATTTTGCCTTTTTTCTCCAGAGAAGATTTTAAACAAGTAAACAAATACATACATATTTTGTGTATGTGTATATATCTCCTCCGGTTGTCATATGTAGTGTGGTAAAACATACCACAGTTCCTTAGAAAGGACTGGTGGCGCTGTCAGCTTTCCCTGACAAAGTGGCCTAGTTATTTGCTTCAGCAACATCACCCTGAGAACTATGCTTAGCTTTTTTATTATGTTTGCTTGCAAAGCATGCAAGAAAAAATTACTTACTATGGTAATGTTGTTTCTTCCCAGTGATACTCTGGTATTCAGAACTTCTGCAGTGACCCTTTAAGACAGAACTGCCCGGAGAGAATGGAACACATGCAAATGATGGAACCTTTTGCACGTGACAACTTTTCAAATGCTGCCTTGAACTAACTGCCTTAGTTCTAGACTCCTCAGATTTCCTGGACGCCTGGAAAGACAGGCCCCCCGAGGACTAAACATATTAAATAACAGCAGTAGTAATAATGATAATTATACCCGTAACCCCCACATAAACCCTCCAATTGGAGGGTAAAACATTAAGAGGTGCTCCAAAAATGTCAGAATCACCTGAAAAAGGGGGGAACCACTGTGAACATAGTTAGAAAAAGCAGTGCCAGCAAGTGGCATTAATGCCCCTTCGTGCACAGTATTTAGGAATGCAGAGGCTACTGGTTCTAGAAGGGGAGGCAGGGTGGGGAGTTCTAAATACCTGAGTATCACTGGGAAGAAACATTACTATGGTAAGTAATTTTTCGTCTAACCCCAATAATACTCAGGTATTCATAACTTCTGTAGACTAAGAAGCAGTACCTTTGGAGGTGGGCGCAGAACCTAGTTTGGAAACAGACTCTGCAGGACTGCTATGCCAAACCTATCACCACCCCTGGACTGGATGTCCAGACTGTAGTGCTTTGTAAAGGTGTGTACTGTTTTCCAGATAGCTGCTTTACAGATGTCCACTAATGGAACATCCCTGGCAGCTGCTATGGTAGCAGCTGTGTGTCTTGTGGAATGGGTCCTCAATCCTGTTGGGAGTTCCTTTCCAGCCTTAGTGTAACAAAACTGGATACACTGTACTATCTGGCGAGAAATTTACCTTTTCGATGCTGGGTTACCCTTTCCCACATCCCTGTAAGTCAGGAACAGCTGTTTTATGTCCTGCCTATGGTTCTTTGTGGCTGTCATATAGTAGCTAAGAGCTCTCTTGACATCCGGACTGTGGCGTCTCCTCTCACCAGAGGTAGAGTGCTCAGTGAAAAAGGTTGGGTAATAGTTTGGTTCAAGTGGAAATCAGAGATCATTTTAGGGAGAAATTTCCTGTTTGTTCTCAGGACCACCTTATCCCTGTGGAATGAGATGTTGCACTGTTCGATGCAGAGCCCCTGAAGCTCACTGATTCTCCTTGCAGAAGTCATTGCCAGTAGGAAAACTGTTTTCCATGTGACATGTTTCAAATGAGCCGAAGGAGGCCCCATGAGCTTAGCTATGCACACATTTAGGTCCCATGCTGGCACCGGTTGCCTGTGAGGGGGTGCAAATGGGCCAGGCCCTTAAAGAACCTCTTGAAGATAGGATCTGAAGCCCTTGAAACATTTGGTCCCGCTGATATGTAAGAAGATGCTGCAGCCAGGTGGACCTTGAGAGTACTAGACTGCAAGCCCAATGAGTGTAAATCGGTAAGGTAATCAAGCACAGCTGGGACCCCAGCATGTGCTGATACCAGTTCCCTGGTTGAACACCAAATAGAAAACCTTTTCCATTTTGAAGCGTAGGTTTTCTTAGTGGATGGCTTCGTGTAACCCCTTAAAATGTTCAAGACACTTTCAGAAAGATGCAAGCCTGCATATTCTAGGTCCTCAAGAGCCATGCCTTGAGCCTGAGTGATCTGAGGTTCGGGTACAGGAGCCTCCCCTGGTTGGAGGTTAGCAGATTGTTCCTCCGAGGAAGGTGTATTGGCCCGGCCACAGACATGGAGAGCAGCAGAGAGTACCATGACTGTCTGGCCCAGTCTGGTGCTATCAAGATCATTGATACTGACTGGGAACTGAGCTTGAACAATACCCTGTGCACCAGAGGGAAGGGAGGAAAAGCATACAGATGCTTCCCTGGCCAGTTCAGAACTAGAGCATCCAGGGGGACTGTTCCCCGATCTGGTGGTCTACAACAGTATTGTGGCAGGTGGTGGTTCTGTTGGGACGCAAACAAGTCTACCTCTGGGGTGCCCCACCTCCTGAAAATCACTTCCACCACCTGCCTGTTCAGGCTCCATTCGTGATGGGCCTGATTGATTTGACTGAGAGCATCTGCAAGGGTATTGTCTTTCCCTGGCAGATGGATTGATTGAAGGAAAACTCCCATTGAGTAGGCCAGGCTCCAGATTTTCATAGCTTCTCTGCAGAGAGGACTTCACTTTGTACCTCCTTGCTTGTTTATGTAGTACATTGTGGTGGTATTGTGCATCCTGACTTGTACCACCTTTCCCTGTATTAGTGTTGTGAAGGCCTTTAGTGCCAGAAACACTGCTCTGAGTTCCAGCAGGTTTATGTGCTGGAGTGACTGTGCACTTGACCAAGTGCCCTGGGGTTTGTGGTCCCTCAAGTGGGCGCCCCACCCCAGTATAGACGCATCTGTTGTGAGAACAGCTGATGGGGACGCCTGCTGAAAGGGAACCCCTTCTCTTAGATTGGTTTCCTTTTTCCACCACTGAAGTGCCTGTAACAAGGTTTTTGTTACTGGGATCAGCTTTGAGAAGGAATCTCTTCTCTGACACCAGTGTGCCCTGAGGTGGAACTGGATGTCTTTCATTTGGAACCTGGAATCTAGGACTGTGCCTGTGGCCGCAGCCATGTGACCCAGGAGCTGTAGGAACTGCCTCGCAGTTTTTGGCTTGTGCAGGCTAAATGAGTCTGCAATCAGCTGGATACTTCTTACCCTGCCTAGAGGCAGGTAGGCCCTGCCTTGCAGGGTGTTGATTTCTGCCCCTGTGAACAGTAGCACCTGTGCAGGTAGAAGGACCAATTTATTTTTTGTGGTTTATCAGGAACCCCAGGGACTCCAGAAGCCTCTGGGTGATCTGCTGGTACTATCTGACTTGCTGTGGTGGTTTTCCTACCACCAGTCAGTCGTTCAAATATGGGAACACTGTGACACCTTGTCTTCGAAGGTGTGCCACAACCACTGCCAAGCACTTTGTGAACGCTCTTGGAGCTGAAGTGAGACCGAATGGTAGGGTTGAGAATTGGTAGTGACCTGATGGGAGTCTGAACCTGAGGTATTTTCTGTGAGACTCCCTTATGGGGATGTGGAAATAAGTATCTTTTATGTGCAGTAATGCCAGCCAATCTCCTTTTTGTAGTGTTGGCAGAATCAATGCCAATGCTACCATTTTGAACTTTGGCTTTGTCAAATACAGTACTTGTTTAGTACCCTGAGGTCTAAGATATGTCACCACTCCCAATTTTTCTTTATGGTGAGGAAATACCTTGAGAAAAACCCCTTCCCTTTCTGTTGAGCTAGCAGGTTTCGAACCTCTTCCTCCAACAGCTTCTTTTCTGCGAGGGAGGATGGACTGAATACTCTGGTTCTCAGAACAGGAAGGGATTTGAAAGTCAGAGACATTTCCTGACTCACTCCCTCCAGGACCCACTTGTCTGTGGTGATTCCTTGCCAAGCCTAGAGGTAAATTGCCAGCCTGCCTCCCTGGCCCGGTGTTTGTTTACCCTGGGGCTGAGACTGGGGTTGAGGTCCCCGCCTGGAGCCCCTTCTGCCCCTACCTCTGAAGTACCTTGCTGGGGATACTGCTGATATTGGGGTGCAATCATTGCCTGGAAAAAGGGCCTGTTATGAAAGGACCTGTCCCTGCCTCCTCTCCCATAGGACCTGGTGGATGGGGAGGCCTTCTTTTCGGCTGAATTGCTCTTGAAGGTAACTTTGTATTTGTCCACCTTCTTCATGTAAGCCACTGTTTCATTACCAAAAATGGAATTACCCTCCAGAGGGAAGTCCATGGCCTTTGTTTGTGTGTCCTGGGTAAGGTTTGTGCCTCTTAGCCAGGCAAACCACCTCTGAGCCACAGTATTGGCCATCCACCTAGCTGCTGTATTGTTAGTATCAGCAGCCATTTGAAATGGATATTTGGCTGCTTCCAAGCCAAGCCTAGCTGTGTCTGCAAGATCAGCAGACAAGGGTGATGTGGCCTTATCTATCTTAGCCAAGACAGATTGCCACAGTGACTTTTGGTACTGTGCTGCATAGGCTTGAAAACTAGCCTGCCTGATGGCCAAGGAAGCTGACAAGTATCCCTTCTTGGCCATAATGTCAACTTTTCTGGACTCCTTTTCTGGTGAGTGAGAAGCCAGGGGCACTTTAGCCTTGTCACAGGCTGCTGCCTGCACCACCCCTGATGGTCAGGGTGGGAAAACAGTAACTCTGCACTGTCCCTGTCCAACTAATATTTCTTGTCCTGTCACTTATCAAGGGGGGGGGGAGAGCACAGGAGTCTCTAAAGTCTTCAAGGCATCCTTCTTGAAGAATTTATTGACTAGGAGGAGGAGTTTTTTTAGAGGGGGTTAGCCCCATCATCTCAAGGTATTCTACCTCCTCCTTATTCTCAGTTTTCTCACTTGTGATGTTCAGGGCATCAGCCATCAATTTCACAAAAGTAAAATGTGAAGAATAATCCTCAGTAGTTCTGGGAGGAGAACCAAAGTCCTGCTTGGGGGGGAACCTCCGGTTCAGTGGGTTCCGCCTCTTCCTCCTCCTCACACTCCTCATAATATTCCTCTTTAAACAAATTAGGATTTGGCAGAGGGGCCAGCCTATTCAGATGGGGTTTGCCCAGATGGCTGCTGTCCAGGAGAAAAAAAAAAAAGGCCCTGCAAGACTTGTACCACTTTGAAAGCCTGTGCTGTCTCCTGAGGAGAGGGGAGAGACACAGCACCCACAGAAGTCCCCTTTTTTATTCAGTAGGGGGTTCTATGTGCTTCGGTTTTTTAAAATTGTTTTGAGGGAACCAGGGATTCAGCTGGTTCAGCAGTCCTCTTAGAAGCCACTTTATCACCCGTATCAGGGGCTGAATGTAAAACTGCAGTGGTTGCACCCACAGCAGTAGAGGGTGCCGGCTGGTCGGAGCCTGAGGGAATTTTTTTCTTTAGCCATTCCAGGCGTCTCTCCGCAGTTTTCTTTTTTCTGGGAGAGTTTTACAAATTTCACAGTCTTCGTTTAGGTGATCATAGCCAAGGCAGGCAACACACACTGTGCTTATCTGCCTTGGCAAATATTGCCCCACATTCAGAACAGTTTTTAAAACCAGGTTCACCTGTTTTCTTTTTAGGCTTTTCAGACATTTTATTGGGAACCGATAAAAAAATGAAACTGCTAAATAGTTTTAAAAATGTAAGTAATATTTAGCAGTTGTGGTCGGTTCCGGAACTGATAGGAACCAGGAACCACAGGAAAAATGAAATGAGGTTATTGGTTCAGAACCCGATAAAGTGGTTACTAAAATAAAAGGTTTTAGACAAAAATAAACTAAAGAAAGAGTTTTTTAGTCAGAAAAGCTAAAATAACTCTTTTTCCCAACTGGATATACCGAACCAGGAGGAACCAATAAAAATACAATTTTAACACTAAAACAATGGTTTAACTAGAAATACAATAAGTAAAAGGCAACAAATGAAAGGAAAAAGATACTTATATGTTTTTATGTTTCTTCACGTCACAGATAGAAGTTGTGGAGAGGAACTCCGAGCATCTAGACTTGACAGGCGGAGAGTGATATCTGCGAGGTTTAGAACTAAGGCAGTTAGTTCAAGGCAGCATTTGAAAAGTTGTCACTTGCAAAAGGTTCCATCATTTGCATGTGTTCCCTTCTCTCCGGCCAGTTCTGTCTTAAAGGGTCACTGCAGAAGTTATGAATACCTGAGAATTACTGGGGTTAGAAATATGCCAGTACTGGTATCAGTCTGCTGTTAATGGGCTTTTGTGGGCATGCCCCTCCTTCACCTATCACAGCTTCAGAATACCAACTCTCCTCCTTAATTCCATTGCCTTTCTCATCCTCTTTTCTTTGAAGTCCTTCTCCAATATCAAGGATGAAAAGTACAAGGTTTTCTTAACTCTCAATTCTTCCTGCTTGAAACCTTACCCTTGCTTCCCATTCCACGTATGTGCTGCTGTTTGCTTCTTTCATATGTGGTGCAGTTTACTCCTTTATTTGTATACCCATGATGCATTGTTTGCAACTCATGGAATTAATATATTCTCATACATGGTAAAAAGCAAGCAAAAACGTACCTTCTTTGAAGATAACTCCCTCCATTGAGCCACATTGTGGGAAGAGTAAACTGTCGGCATCAGGACCACCCAGAAATAATTGGAGGTTGGGGCCACTCACGTTGATGCTTCTCATCAGTGCCTGTATAGTATGGGCGTCCCCAGCATGCCGTAGTTCTTCCCACTGTCAACTAGTCATCGCTCCACCGCTGCTGAAGAACGCCATCAAACTTTTGCTAATGCTGCTGCTACATTATTTCAAACTTTCTTTTATGCCACCACCAAAAGACAAGGAACCACTATTCCATTTTTGCCATTGTGGCACCATTAAGATTTAAAAAGATGACTACTATGCAGTTTCTGTCCATTGCATCATTACAGACCACACCGTTAAAGCTTGCATAGTTTGCCAGAGCTTTAACCAGGCAACCAGGAGACGTCGCAAGAATACTTTAGAAGTTTCATTAAAGCTTCAAGAGATGGAGAAACAGGTTCCAACAAAGGCATCTTCACCGTTGTCAACTAGTTCTGTTCCCAGTTCCCAGTTGACCTATCAGGCTCCATGATTGACGGTGGCTGTCGGTGTCTCATCGAAGAAAAAGGTTATCTCTTTGAAAAACACTACCATTCTGAAAAAGACAAGTGCCAAGTGCCGGAAAGATAAAGACACTTTTCCAGACTGTTCCTGTTCATGTGTTAGACTGGGTAAATCTACCAATAAAGATGGGTCCTAGGCTCCAGCTGTGCACCCCCTCCTGACTGTCTCTGAGACACCAGTATTGGGACCTGTGTCGGCTTTGCCCTGCTGGGGGACTCGCAGCTTATTTCACCATTGGGCACTGTCCCGTCAACAGATGAGCATTGTCATTTGTCATTTAATTGTAGCTAAAAGGTTTGCACTTTCCACTGGAATTTGGTGTTATGTATTTATATGTATGTTATTGATGCTATGTACGTATAGGGATTTGAGCACTGTTACTTTAAATAGTAATTGTATGACAAGTGATTTTTGTAAAACCAGAGTATAAATTGCACCATACCTGTGTGTGGGGGGGGTACACTTTGAAAAAGCCTAACTGGGTGACACATTAGCGTGTAGTCACCTCTGTCTGAGATTTTCAGGCCTTTGTAAATGCTCTTTCTTCACTAGTAAACTATGGAAACCAACAGCATATTTTGTGTTGACAGTGGTTATTTGGTTGGGGTAAGTTTCCTGACTTTGTGTACCTGCTGCAGTTTGGTTGTCATGCTGAACCACAACCCACATGGTGGCTCTGAATAGTTAGCCATTGTCAACCCCTTCAGGGTCCATCGATGCTCAGACACTGTGCCGAACTGTCAGGAGTTGTTTCTGCGACTGCTGCTGCGTGCTTCATCAGTGCTTCTGGCTGATTCAGTGTCAACATTGCTGTCAGCACTCCCATTCTCGGTCCCTGCACCACTCTTGACAGGATTCCCGTCATCGGCTCTTCCTCATTTATCTCCCTGTTGACCCTCAGCTAATGTCACTGTTGATAAACTGGAACATACTCTAGAATACACAGGGAAGGATAGGTGGAACAGGCCATGAGTGAGGAAGAAGAGGTTGTAGGCATGGTTGGCTCAAGCTCCACTTCATATCCTTGCTCAGAGGGAGTGTGAAAAACACACCTAGATCTCCCCTGAAGATGCATCTTTTCAAGCCTTCAGTAATGAACAGGTTCAGGTTAAATTGGGGTTCCAAGCTGAAGTGGAGGATTCTTCCAAGAAAAATCTTGAGTTCTGGAGGTTTCTGTTTCTCCTAATGTGATTATTCCTTCTGTGCATTCTGCACTCGGAGATGCTACTTTGGCAGCCTGGCGCAGGCCTGCTCAACTATTTTCATTTCCAGGAGGGCGGATAAACAGTATCCAGTCACTACTGCAAATCCTTATTCTTCTTCACAGCCTGAAACAGACTCTGATAATCATGGCTGCTCATGATAGATCCAAGGCTCCTAAGCAGATGAGCTCTCTTCTTCTTGACAAAGAGTCGAGGAAGCTCGATCTGATGGGGATGAGAACTTTTATTCTAGGGTCATGGATATGTTGTTCATCCACACTGTCTGGCAGGTATCCTTGCCGCTTTAAATCTTGCCGGAAGGTCTTCAGGCTGGCTCCTCCCACCCAACCGGGTGGTAAAACTCTCTGCTCCGCCCATGGCGCCAGATCTTCCTTACCGCTTGAAACTCAGGTTCCCTCAGCAGCTCTGCGTATAGACTAGTTCCTAATTCTTGAAATTCGAAATCAAAAGGTTTTTGCTAAAAGACTTGGTCTTCTCTCCCTAAGCAGCTCGCGATGGACCGTCGACTCGGTTCCGGAGATGCCCTTCGGGCAGAAGATGTCTCGGGCGGATCCGCACTCCGTGCGTCTACTGCTTGGGCCTTGAGACCGACCCGCGAGCTTGCGACCTGTGCTCTTCTTTTTGACCTCGTCCTCGAAGACTGTGCTGCCCGTTTACAGCTGGGGCGTCCCGAGAAAAGATTTCCTCCGGTTAAATCTAAAGAGGCCCGGTTGGCGGTGTCCGGCGGCGGGCGGCGGATCAGCTCGAGCAGATGATCGCCCTCGAAGAGGAGGCGGCGCGGGCCGCTTCTACCTCGGCTGCGGCATTTGTCCCGCTCTCTCTCGGTGCCTCGTATTCGGCTTCTTTAAGGAGCTCTGTCTGACCCTCTTGACGAAAGGTGAGGGTCCAACTTCTTCTGGACCTTTTTCTCGGTCCAAAAAGAGCAAAAGTAAGTCTCACCATCGACGCTCTTGGGAGCGGGAAAGATCCCCCTTCCCTGGTTGTCGACAGTCGACTTCGGTCGACCCATCAGCTTCGGCCACTGGCTTCACGGTGTCCCCGTCAGACCAGTTGACTGAGACTCCCGTCGACGTGGTCGAGATTTTTCTCGACCTGTTAGACGGGTTGTCGGCTGGAGAAGCTGAGAACCCCCTCTCCCCGGTTCCCCCGGTGGGAGTTGAGGATCCGTCGGCTCGTCTGTGCCTCCGGTTCCGGAGCCTTCGGTGGAATCGTCCGAACCGAGGGGAGTGCCGATTCCCGACACCTCCCCGCACCGTCCTCGGCCTAGCCGAGATTCTCGGTCTCGGACATCTTCACGGTCCAGCTGATCCCGCCGTCATAGGCAGTCTCAGTCTCGGCACCGCGGCAGGCGGCACCGCCGCTCTTCCTCTTCCTCCTCCTCGGACGAGGAGGTTTCGCGCAATTTGCGTCGGAGGTATAAGAGAACTCATGTGGCAACACTCCTTCTGACGGGAATAAGCCGACCCTGTCGTCTTCCCCGGCCATTAAGTGGCTGTCACGGGCGGCCGAAACAACCCCTCGTTGTAGCCGAGGAGCCTGTTCCCAGGCCGGTTGTTCGGCCAAATCCAGCTGCCCCACCGATTCTGGTGGAACCTCCGCCTCCACAGCCGTTAGTTGGGGCTCCAACCAAAAGTTCTTGGTCGGCTCGGGGTTTGCCCCATAGGCTGTCTGTCACCCTCACTCCCGATAGACCTCGGCAGGTGGAGGGTGGCTCAGGCCCGAGGCAGCTCTTTGAGGACTCTTCCGAGTCCGAGGATGATTCCTCCCTTTTCTCCAAGCGAATGGACTTTGAGTCCTCAGGAGGACAGTCGGTGGACGATAGCCCTTTGTCCTTCCTAGGGTTGCTCCGGCTCATCTCGGAGTCCACCGGGATGAAGCTCGAACCCGTTTCTAAACGGGCCAGGTATCCCCTCATGGAGATTCTGGACCGAGGGGATTCCCCTACGGAGGCCTTTCCGGTGGCCAAGGCCATAATGGGTCCGGCTTTGGAGCTTTGGCAGCGCCCTGCTTCCTGCCCTTCGCCTTCGGCCAGGATGGCCAGGAAGTATGCGGTCCTTACCGGTTCCCTGTCCGGTTTTTCGGAACGCCCCTCTGCTGAGGGGTTGGTTACCGACAGCGTTTTCCGGTGCGCCGGGAACGCCAGGGATGTGGACAAACCTCCCGACAAGGAATCCAAGAAATTGGATAGTGCCGGGTGAAAAGTCTATGCTGCGTCCTCTCTCGGCCTTCGTCAGGCCAGTTCAGCCGTCCTCATGGCACATTTTTCTCATGTCCTGTTGGGCTCCCTGGATGAGGTCGTCCCTCATCTTCCGCAGATCTGCAGACTACGGTCAGGCAGGTGCGGGATCAGAGCAGTAGCCAAACAGCAGCTCCAGACTGCTTTAGACATTGGGGACTCATGTGCCAGGTCTGTGGCGACCACAGTGTACATCGTCATCAGGAGCTTGGCTGAGGATATCCACCTTTACCTCGGATACCCAGCACAAGTTGGCGGATGTTCCTTTTGGGACTGACCTCTTGACCCCTGGGGTGGAAGGTCACCTGCAGAGGATCAAGAAGTCCAATGCTACCTTGGACTCGGTCTCTTCGACTCCAGAGGACAAAGGCGTAAGCCACAGCCTAAGCCCTTTAGGTCCTTCTCGCCCGCTGGCCGCCTGACCCAACAACGTCAGGGCCAGCAGGCTCGGGCTTGGCATCCCAAACCCAAGCCGTTGGCTTCCTCCAACAGGAAGCAGGGAGGTAAGGCCCAGGAGGTCCCTTGGCGGTCCCTTCTCCAAGCCTGCCCAGTGGCGGGCTGAGGGTGTCGCCCCATCCCGTCTCCTCACCTAGTTCCCCCATGGGGGCGGCTCCGACACTTTCTTTCCGCCTGGTCCGCTATTACCACGGACAGGTGGGTACTGGAGTGGTGGGAAAGGCTGCCTCTAGAATTGAGCAGGCCCGCCCTTCAGGCCGTCGCACCTCAGGGGGCCTCGGGAGTCACCCAGCCTCACTGTCGGCTCGTCGAGCCGACATTGCTCTCCTCCTCCAAAAGGAGGTGATCAGGGAGGTAGAGGACCCCCCCTCAGACCCGGGGTTCGTGTCCAGGTACTTCCTGGTTCCGAAACGGACGGGGGGCTGGCGCCCCATTCTCGACCTACACGACCTGAACAAGTTCCTAAGGTCTCGAACCTTCAGGATGGTCACGCTGGCGCAGATAATACCATCTCTGGAACACGGCGTGTGGTTCTGCTCTCTGGACCTGCAGGACGCGTTCTTTCATGTCCCTATCCGTCCGTCACATCGGAGATTCCTTCGCTTTCGAGCGGAGGGATCCCTCTTCAGTTCGAGCCATGCCCTTGGCTTGTCTCCAGCTCCAGGGTCTTCACCAAATGCATTGCAGTGGTGACAGCTTTCCCTCGCGGCGCCGAGGGTCCAGGTGTACCCTTACCTGGACGATTGGCTGATAGCAGCCCCTCCAGACAGGAGGTGGGCGGTCCAGATTCTGTTTATCGGGCAGAGCTTGACTCTCTTCGAGCCAGAGCACGGCTCCCGGCGGACAGGGCCGAGGTTCTTACCTCCTTTGCCCAATCATTTCTGGTTGGGCAATCGCGCCCTGCCCGGGACTTCCTGCGCCTCCTGGGTCTCATGGCGGCCTGTACCAGCGTGGTCCGTTGGGCATGCTGGCACATGCGCACCCTTCAGTGGGGACTGGCCAGCCAGTGGTCATAACGCTGCGATCCATTGGACCAGCTAGTGATGGTGACCCAGGAGATGTGGGCAGCTCTCCAGTGGTGGACGTTCCATCTCATCTGCAGGAGGGCATCTTTGTCCGCCCGAGCTGGCGGTCTCTCTATTGACCGATGCCTCTCTGATGGGTTGGGGTGCCCATCTGGGGAACACGAGTGCACGGCCTCCTGGTCCCGGGAGTCGATGCCACATCAACCTGCTGGAGCTCGGCGGTCCGCCTAGCTCTCACCGCCTTTGCTCCGTTTCCCCGGGGTCAAGTGGTCCGAGTCAGGCGGACAATACCACGACCATGTACTACCTAAACCGCCAGGGCGGGCAGCGTTCCATGCTTCTATGCAAGGAAGCTCTCGCATTTGGTCACTCGTGCGCAGCCTGGGCGGATCTCCTAGCCATTCATGTGGCAGGAGCCTCCAAAACCCTGGCCGATGCCTGAGCCGGATAGGGGCTGCATCTCACAGTGGTCTCTCCTGCCGGAGGTAGTACAAGATCTGTTCTCCCACTGGGGCACACCTCAGGTGGACCTGTTTGCCTCCAGGGAGAACGCGAAGCTGAGGCTGTTTCATGCCCGCCCCCCTCAGCAGGGCTCGCTGCAGGGGGATGCCTTCTCGAGGCTGTGGACCCCGGGCCTCTTTTACGCCTTTCCCCCATTTCCCTTGATTCACAAGGTGCTTTTCAAGGCAAGGAGGGACAAGGCGCAGGTGATTCTGATAGCCCCAGACTGGCCCCGCCAGTTCTGGTACCCAGATCTCCTCAGCCTCAGCTCCAGGCTCCCGAGGCAGCTTCCAGCTCGCCCGGACCTGATCTCAGTCAATCAGGGGAAGGTGTTCCATCCGGACCTTCAATCCCTGCACCTGACGGCCTGGTTCCTGAGCGGCTAGAGTTCCAGGCCTTGGGTCTTTCCGACGAGGTCCTCAATGTTGTTGAGGCGTCCCGTAAGGAGTCGACCAGGAAATGCTGTGCCGTCAAATGGAAGAGATTTTCCATTTGGTGTCAGGGCAAGGGCTTGGACCCTTCCTCCTGTTCTTTGGCAAGCATTTTGGACTATTTATGGTCCCTTTCTAGTCAAGGGCTTAGGTCGCGACCCTAAAGGTGCACCTGGCAGCCATCTCTGCTTGCAGGCGCGGGCCGAGGCAGTCGGTGGCGCAGGAGAAGTGGTCTGGCGCTTTTCAAGGCCTTGATCACATTTCCCCTCGGTGCGAGACCTCCACCTCCATGGGATTTACTGCTGGTACTGGCAAAGCTCATGGGCAAGCCATTCGAACCAATGCACAGGTGTGAACTCTCTCACCTGTCATGGAAGAACCGCCTTCTTGGTGGCTATCCGTCAGCCAGAAGGATGGGAGAACTCCAGGCGCTCTGCAGCGAGTCTCCTTACCTGGTCTTCCACAGGGACAAGTTGTCCTCGCCCCCCACCGAAATTCCTTCCCGAAGGTGGTGCCGGAGTTTCACCTTACCAGGTGTTGACTCTGCGGTGTTCTACCCCAATCACACCTCGGAGGCCGAATACAGGCTCCATACTTTGGACCCTAGAAGGCGCTCGCTTCATTATAAGGAGTGCGGCTGAAATTCGGGAGAGGTTCGCCAGCTGTTTGTCACCTATGCTGAAGCCGCACCTGGCAGACCTGCAGCCAAGCGGACGATAGGCAGGTGGGTCACCTCCTGCATAGATCTCTGCTATAAGTTGGCGGGCATGGAGCCTCCCAGAGGATAAGAGCTCATTCTACCTGTCATACTGCTGCATCGGTGGCTGCTTCCAGGATGTCCCTATCCAGGAAATCTGCAGGGCTGCTACCTGGAAGTCAGCACACACCTTTATTACCCATTACCACATCGACCTTGAGTCACGCCGGGATGCTGGTTTGGGGGCCTCAGTTCTCCAGTCTCTATTTCCTAAGTAGGGGGTGTGCGCCTTGCCTCCCTCCTCCCGGAGAACTGCTAGGAGTCTGCCAGAAAGTGTGGATGAACAACATATCCATGTCCCTAGAAATACAGGTTACTCACCTGTAACAGGAGTTCTAGGAATGGTATATGTTGTTCATCCACACTCCACCGACCTCCCGGCCTCGACGCACAACCTGAGCTTCCAGCGGGCCAGATCTGACGTCATGGGGCGGAGCCAAGAGTTTTACCACCCGGGTGGGTGGGAGGAGCCAGCTTGAAGACCTTCCGGCAAGATTTAAAGCGGCAAGGATACCTGCCAGACAGTGTGGATGAACAACATATACCATTCCTAGAACTCCTGTTACAGGTGAGTAACCTGTATTTTCTGCTTCCCTGGGCCTAAGAATTGTTGTTTATTAGGAATAACCATTGAGCATACGCTCATTCACAACTGCTTACTACTCGGTATATACCAGTATGATTAAATATCAGAATTGCCTTTGGAAGACTGTGGCCACCCAGGCTGGGGAATTTCCAGAGGGCCAGGATAAAATACTGGCTCAGCAAACTGTAGCCAGTGGCCAAGAAGACTGTAAGCACCTGTTGAAATCAGCCTATGATGCCTCTGATTCTGCTGCCAGGACTGCTGCCTCTGGGATATGCCTCCATTGCCACTCTTAACTAAGGGTGGCTGGTTTTGCCTCTGATGTACAACAGTCTGTGACGAATGCTTCTTTGATGAGTAAACAGTTGATCTTACTCCAAGAGGGCTCTTGCAGTATGTAGTGACCATTCAGGCTGAGCCGCCAGGTGCCAGGACCACACGGAAAACTTAACTAGCAGTGTCTGGTGGGGGACCGCCCACCTGGTGTCATGTGACAGACGTCGGCCCGGTGCTATATTGTGGGTGGTCCCCACGCCCGCTGTCGACCTGCTCATGTCGGATCTCATGGAACGCTGCTATTGTCGACTGCCATTTCGATAAGTATACACTTTCGAATTTCTTTCTTTTCTTTAAAAAAAACACTATAATTTGTCATCGGATTGCATGTCTTCTCCAACTCCTTCCGAATCGCTTAAGAACAAGTGTACCTGCAGTAAGTAGATTCCGGAGAAGGACAGCCATACTGTGACAGGGTAGAATAGGACCCTGTCCCAGCTGTTATGGAAAGAGTTTGAATGCAGGGATCTGTTCTGTTCTTTCCTTTCCCGTCTCTTCTCTGTCTGGTTGCGCAACCATGTTTTCTCGTGCGATCTAGGATTTGATCGCCCCGACAGTTTCGCAGTTCTTTGCCTCTCGCTATCTCTGTCTTCCCTTGCTGCTTGTCTTTTCCTCCCTTGCATATCTGCTGGTACAAAAATATATGCAAATCATTATGTGGAAACGTAACTGATATTGGGATCCCTTTGTTTAGAAAATATATAGTGTTACTGTTGAAATGTATATAATTGTAGTTCGAGATGATTGCAAAACACTATTGGAAACTCAAGAGGTTACCTGAGTGCAATTTTTAAGCCTTTTGCAGAAGAGCTGTGGAAAAGGGGCCTTAATTCTGGGACATTGTGTTCCTGCCAGCTTCTGCCTGATACTTATAAGAACATTTTAGAAAAAAACAGGATGCTTGTTAAGAAGGGGGGTTGTTGCAAGGACTTATAAGACAGAGCTGCAATTGCTTGAAAAAGAGGGACACAAAGAGATTGAAGGAAAACTCAGATGCATCTTCTGTTTATTTGGCCTTTGTAAATAGTTATACTGAACAATTTTATATTCTTTATGTTACTGCTAGTACAAAAAAATACTCGCGAATTTTACAACTGCTCCTGGTTTTTCCTATGCTTCCTGACCTGTGCCTCGATAACACATTCCTTGTATCTCCTGTGCTTGGGGTCTGACCATGACACCGAGGACTGTGAGGCCTCCCAGAAGTTCAACCAGGCCACACAGAAACACTGTCAGCAAGCCTTGGAAGCCCACCTTCTCAAGCAAAAACTGCTTCTATGGAGAAGGAGCTGCAGCAGGTGTGGAGCTCTTAGTCTTCCCCAGGAGGATCTTCTGGCTCCTACAAGCAGAAGAAGGACAAGGAGAAGCACCGGGACAGGGATCAGTCCCCCCTCCAGGCAGTGGCTCCCTCCAGGGACTGGGGCCGAAGAGCGGCCTTCCTCCAACAAGGATGTCGATCCTCTGACCAAGCCTGTTCCCTCATCTTCGGGGAAGCCCTTGGTCCCCCTGCCTACACTGGTCTCAGTGCAGGCAGGGACCTCCGGAGATTCAGAGGCTTCCACCACTTTTAGACCCTTCAAGTCCTCCTGGTCTAAGCCGAGTGGTTCGGCTAGTAAATTGGACGCTGGTTCCACCGATGTCTGTACAGCCCCAGCGCTCATGTCGGACTCCACCTTGTGGTCCGGCATCAGTCCTCTGGACCAGCACCCGCTGCCACTTTGACCACAGCCATCCTGGGAGGAATCACTCTCTCAGGACACTCCTTTGTTGCCTCCAGTGCGTCCCTCTACTTCCCTCTGTCATCTGAGCTCGAGGAGCTGCCACCTGCTGACCCGATCTATCGGTTAGCGCCGCCCCTACATTGGATACCCTCGGCGACATTCCGATCGAGCCACCCTCATCTGAGCTGCCTTCCCAGCCCCAGAACCTGGTGGCACCTGTCAGCCCAGCAGGGCCGACACCGAAATCCACCCCTTCCCACAGCCGGCTCCTACGCAGCCTGGGCCCTCTGGTGTCCCCTTGGGGCCCCCACCGGGTCCCTCAGCCCCACTGTCTGGTCCTTTGCCAGGCTACTTGACGTCAGGCTACCCTTCACTGGGCTACCCAACGCCAGGATATCCGTCGCTGCGGTACCCAGTGCTGGAGTATCCAACACCAGGCTATCGCACACCATGGTTCCCAACGCCCGGGTACCTGATGCCGGGTTACCCAATGACTGGTAACCCACTGGCCTTCCAGCTTCCTCACCCTGCTCCTCCTCAGCCACTGGTGGCTTATGAAACTCTTTTTTAGTCTTGGTGGAACAGGGCCAAGGTTCAGCTTGTGTCGGAGTTGGACCAACATCAGCCGGTCGCGGCCTCTACGCCGGCACATCTGACTCCCACTCCTCCCCCCTCCCCCCCGTTGGGACTCGTCCCTTCACTTCTGGCCACACGTTAGGTGTTTCAGCAGTGGGGGACAGGAGAAGTGGGGCTAGAGACCCTCCAAAAGGAGGTTCCTAGCCATAGGTCTCTGTCTTCAGACGAGGGGGGCCCTTTGTTGGACTCTGAGCCTGATTCTTCCTCCTCAGCCTCGGGCTATGAGTCTACTCCATCGGATGCTCCTAAGCCCATGGAGACCCCCCAAGTCTCCCCTGGAGAGCCGGCCTGGTGGTGCTGAGGGTTGAGGCACTGGACGCCACACCTCGCGCCACACCGGCGACCCAGGTTCAGGAACGAACTTGGGTGCTGGGGGTTGGCGGGGGGAGCAGTGGATTGAGCCTCCGAAGGACTGCTCTCCTCTCCTGGGAGAGGGCTGTGAGTTGTCTGGCATCCTGGTGGCCCCTGATGGAGATCGGGGGCATTACAGGAAGGCAGACTAAAGAGGAGGGGTGAGCGTGGCAGATGCGGGCAGGGTTGCCGTGCGCTATGGCGTCATTGCACGCCACGCTCTAGGGGAATGGGAAAAGCACTACTAAGAAACAAATCCCCCACTGACCAGCAGAGATGAAGAGGGCTCCAGGGTCTTAGCCCACATCCCAACGCTGGCCCAAGCGCACCAGGAAAACTCCTCAGACACCAACCCAGCAGTCAGGTAGGCCCCTTGAGTCTGTAAGGTTGCCAAGGGCGGGCAAGCCCTCCCCCGGGGGTACCCAGTTGCCAGGGGACTGAGCCTGGCCGGGCTTGCTGGGTGGGGAGTGTACTTTCAGCGGGGGGTTCAGGCAGGGAGTGAGAGGAAGGCACCTTGGAAGGATGCCCTGGCTGAAATGGGTGTACAAATAGTTTAAAAAAAAAAAAAAAAGTCTTCCCTGGAGGACCCTTCCTTCATGAAAATCCTCTGAGAAATCCAAGAGGCCAACAGATGATGAACAGAGGACCAAGATCCTCAGCGTAAGAGACTGGCAGGGCACCTTGACTTGCCAGAGCTGACTCCGCTCATTTCCCCGTAGACAGGGCCATATGACAACTTAGCCATCACCATTTGGCAGCAACCGTTATCTGTCAAAGCTGTCGCCAAGAAGGCAGACAGATTATATCATGCCCTGGAGGGAAAAGACCACCTCAACACCCACCCTAAAGCTGATTCGTTGACTGCTCTACTAAGCCTAGGCATATGAGTACCTCCCCTCTGGATAAGGAGTCGAGTCAACTAGACCAGTTTGGACACAAGGTCTACTCGTCCTCCACTTTGGCACTAAGGGCTCTGAATTATGTAGCCCACATGGTATGCTACCAGAAGGCTGTCCTGGGCAAGCTCCGATCTTAGTTTGAGGCCCTACCAGATTCTGAGGCCAAGACCAAGATCGAGTAGAAGGTTCAGATGGCAGAGATTACCTGCCGTCATACCTTATGAGTGACTTACAATGGCGTCGATGCTTCTGCTCAGAGCACTACGATGGCTGTCTGTTTACGCAGACATTTCTGGCTGTGGGTGTCCAGATTTGCACAGGATGTTCAAGCCTCCATCATGGATGCTTCCTTTTGAGGCTCTGTCCTCTTGGAGGGGGCATCAAGGATGTACTGATGGATTTGCAAGAGAGTGGTAAAGCCCTCCGCTCTGTACAATCCCTGTACTGTGTCAGTGCCAAGCCCTGGCAGCCTGTTCGTTGCCAGCAAAGGCATCAGGCAAGACAACAGCCCGCTAAACGTCAGGGCAAATGTTGGGCTCCCTTAGCCAAGTCTCAGGACGGCCTCTGGGGGGCACTTCCCAACTCTCCCTCTGCCTCTTTACTCACAGATCATCCCCCTCCACCACTAGCTCTGGAGAAACCGGTAGGGGCAGATTCGTCAGTCACCTACCTAGATGGGAGGCGATCACAGCAGACCCATGGGTCCTTCAGCTCATAGCTCAAGGCCACACATTGCAGTCCGTAGAGAGACCTCCAGAAAATCCTCCAGGTCACTGTCATTACCTATAAGGTCACATTCCACTCATCAGAAAGGAAATTGAGGCTGTACTGGAAAAGTCAGCCATAAAGTCCATTTTCTGTACTGGAAAAGTCAGCCATAGAGCCCATTCCTCAGGGCCAGGCATATCAGTGCTGACATCCGGGACTGACACCACTAAATGACGCCAGGGTCATGCGCTCACCTCCCCCGAGAGAGTGACGCCTCTGCCCTGCTCAAGAGTCAGCTCCCCAAAGCAGGCTTCTCGTTCTAGGCTGGCACCGGCTGCTTCACCAGACTGGTGTCGGCATACGTCTGTTCTGTTGATGCTGGCCACCCTAACATTGACCCCTGAAACGCCTCAGCCAGTGTCCCCTAACCCTCCACAGTTGCCGGCTGTCGCTTCTCAGGCGATGCCCGAGGGACCGACGCCCGGTCTTTCCACTCCGATCAGACTGACGCTAGATAATTCCTTACTATCAAGACCGATGTCCGATAACCCGACGCCAGGGTTACTGCCACCAAATGAACCAACGCCAGGGCCTTCTAAGCCTGCCCCACAGACGCCAGCTTCCCCGGTTCTGCCTCAGAATCCACCCCCAGACCTTAATGCCCTTGTTGCGGCCTGATGGGCATATTTCAAGGATAAAGAGGCCCTGACTCTGACTCCAAAGGACCCTCCTTTCAGTCCACTTAAGGAGCCAGCTCATCCTAGGGAAGGCCCAAAGCCTTCTCCTAAAGAGCCTACTCCACAGCTAGACAAAGCTGGCACCAGTCATCCGAGGTCCCACTGATGAAGGCATCATTGGTCACCCTCCCCTTCACCAGACTCAGGCAAGTCAGGGGGTATTCCTTCTCCTCATCTTAGAGGTTCTTTGTCTTTTAACTTGTTTTTTGTGTAAATCGGGTTCACCACAACATAACCCAGATAGACCATATTAGGGTAGCTGGTTCATTTCACTGGGGTGTCAAACAGATGAGGCACACTGAGTCCTGGTAGGATGAAACATGTGTCTGTGTCTTCTGTTGGCACCCTTTGCAAACTGTGTGAGAGGCCTTTCGGCACCATGTATTTCTGCTTAAAGTTGAACCAGCATAATATTCTGTGGTGATTTGCATATGCAGCCCATGATGCTGTGCATTATGGGGGCATGTGTGATTTTGTATTTCTCCTCATCTTATGATGAGTCAGGGGACTCTGACCTGCTGTCAGAACCAGAGGAGTCCAAGGACACCCCGCAGTCTCCTCAAGATGACCTGACTTACGTACTTACTTACTACTTGCCAGCAGAAACAGGCCACACGGTCTATCAAGTCTGCTCGAGTATGCAGCTACCACCCCACTTTGCAGCTGCGCCTCCCCCTTCACAATTACTCCCCCAAAACAGATGAATGCCAAGTGAGACCGAACCAGATTAAGCTGTTTGTGCTATTTCCAGTGAATGGGGGAAATCTGGCTAGGACACGGGGGAAATTCCTCTACTTTTGGAAGGGGGCGCTATTGGCCCTTGTTTTTCCAAGATGGCGGATTTAGAGGAGAAGGAGGTGGAGGCTTTGCTGGATGTGGAGGGACTGTCTTGTCCTTTTGAAAGACAAACTGTGGCACTTGAGGAGGATGAGTCTGATAGCTCAATGTAGGATGAAAATGATTCCAGATTTGCAACTCCTTTCTTGCAGAATAGCCTTTTGGATTCTATTGATATTGCTGCTGCACAGTTGGAAAAAGACGTTGATGAACATCGTACAGTATTGTTAACTATGCTCGCAAAAGATGAGAAACGGTATGAGAAATGGAAGACTGCCTTGAATAAAAGGCAATTGGAGGTGCAACAGATAGATGAAACCCTGCCTGCTCTAAGGTCTGCACCAGACCAGAACACATTGCATATACTATAAAACTACAAACGGGGACTTCAGCAAGAAGTACATCGCAAATAGTGGCTGCCCAGTTTGATATATTAAAGACACCTACCCCGAAGGATGAATGGTCCTGGACAAGGCGCTTGGGGAGGCTGGGTGGTCTCAGGACCATAATGCATCCTCCTTATGAGGATTCCTGTGAAAAAACACAACCACCAAAGATATCATCCACAGGGTACACTGAAGCAGCATTTCACACGGAGCTTTCTTCGGAAGCTGATACGGGCAACAACATGAATGATTCTAAGAAACTGGTGGTTCAAGAGATCTTGGATTACGAGGTTCTGCTGGATAAATATAGTGATACTCGGCTCTTGCAAGGGAGAAGGCCTGACAGTCGGGACACAGCTGAGACTTGCATCTGGGACTTGCAGTCTAGCAACATGGACTGAAAGGTCCAGAACATGAATAATGACTCTGGCATTAACCTCCGAGATCCTTTGGAGCGACGTCAGGTCAGGACTTTGCAAACAGTAACTGAAGATGACAGAGAACAGAATGGGAATATGCCTCAGGTACAGGGGGTTAAACATGTTCTGAATCCAAGGGTGCCAGAGTTTAAACTGCAGGATGTAGTTGAAAGGAATGAAGACATGCAGAGATGGGGGGTGGGCTCCTGAAGATAGCGAGGGGTCTGACCCAAAGGGCTCTCACTCTCCTAGGTTGCAAAGATAGTCGAATATAGGGGCTTCAGAAACTGGAAAGTAGATGCCTACAAGTGAGCAGCATTTTTCAGGTGAGGAGACACCTTGCCCCCCCGACCAAAGTTTTCAGATCTCTTTAATAAAGTTGAACCGACTCCACAAAGAATCGTGGTCCGTCTGCGTTATAAAGGGGGTCTAGAACTGCACCCTGATAGACTATATGTAGGCAAACACTTAATAAAAAAACTCTCTGGGTTTTACTGCAAAAGACATTTATGCCCTGATACATATATCAGGGGAGGACAATTTTGATATCAGCTTTAGGACACCAGTAGGGCTCGAAAGGTTTTGGATGTTATATAATCAGTGTAAGTTTTCCCCGCTGTGGACACCTTTCTATGCTACCCCTCTTTCAAAACCCCTTATAAAAATGGTAACCGTGATGTTCCGTAATGAAAGCATACACATTTGTGATATCCATCACTGGTTACAGCAGAGGTGTGAGGTGTTAAGTGCTCCTGAAGCACTTTTGGATTCAGAAGCTTTTTGGACTGGTGGATGGCATTTTCGAATAAAGTTAAGGCAAACTGCTGAAGGAATTTCTCATATCCCGAACAATTTTTTTTTAGGCAGAGACCGTGGGGTATGCTTCTACTCAGGCCAGCTGAAGGCCTGCTATAAATGCAGGTCATGTACACACCTATCCAGTGTGTGTGATAAACTGAGATGTGGCATTTGTTGGGAATTCAACCACACAAGTTCCCAATGTGCAAATTTTGCCAGGTGTAATCTGTGCGATGAACATGGTCATGTGTTTCAAAAATGCCCTTGCGCAGCCAGAAATAAATCAAGTACTGTGGATCCTGATGATCTAATTTCTAGGGCACAAAAAGGAGTACCAACTCCCACCCAAGAGCCTCCTGCACAGGATATACCCTCACCTGGGAGGCAGAGTAATTCAAATGAAGACCCAGATCCGTGTTCTCATATGGAGAGAACAGAGGTTGAAACATCACCCCCCACCCAACATTGCAGTCCACACCTGAAGCATCACATACTGTAGAGGAGAGAGCAGGAAACTTAGGGGTGGATAGTGGACATCCATCTTCAAATGATATATTGGAGGATGCATTGATTCCCCAAAAGCAGGACAATTGTTCTCAGCCTGAACCAAGACGAAGGAGCCAGAGATTGGCTAAAGCTGAGGTATCGGGAAGAAATGGAAACTGAAACCCCCTTTTCTACACTGGCCCCAAAAGCTTGGGGAGATGCTGAGCAGGAAGATGGCATGTCTGATGGGTCCACTCAATCAGAGACATTGGACTTACCAGTAGGAGATAAAAAATTAAGGAAGAAGGACAAAAAGAAAAAAAAAAAAGCAAAAAAACTTCCTGAGGGTTTGCTTGGTAAATTTTCAGGGGACTAAATAGTATCATATGGCTTCTTTTTTTAGTGGGTTCCTGTAATATACACAGCATTAGAAACATGAGGAAGCAGTCAGCAGTTTTCTCTTTGCTTCATGAGTTAAAATATGAAGTCATTTTTCTACAGGAAACCTGGATGTGGTCCTATACTGGGTTGATAGGAACTAAAAACAACTGGATTTGGGCCCCTTCTATTGGTCTTTTGGGCAAGACCAGGCTGATGGGGTGGGTATATTGTTCTCAGGGCATAAATTTAAATTACAAAAATTAGTAGATATTGTTCCTGGGAGAGTTTTGCTTATAGATGGGATATGGCTTAATATTCCGTTTAGATTTCTTCCAATATCTGCACCCCAGACTAAGGCTGACAGAGTGGTATTATTTAACCCATTACAACCTTTTTTAGCAACTGCAAGAACAATTGTGATGGGAGGGGATTTTAATTGTACCTTAGAAACAGGTAGTAGGAGACTTTTGGGTAAAAAGGTATATAGTGACTCAATAGCGTTTCACACAATAATGCATACGGCTGATTTATTGGATGTCACAACTTCTGCAAATCCTATAGTAACCGTACTTTTGTGTAAAATAATCTTTCATCAAAAATACATTATATTTTTATATCTAAACAATTGTTAAACAGATCAACTAGAGTCATACCTTTTGAATTCACAGATAATTTTTTATTAGATACTAGTATCCTGACACAAGGGGCACTTCCAAGGGTCACCACTAGATGGAGACTCAGTATATCTGTTTTTAAGGATCAGATGGTGAGGTATCATATCACATCTATATTTTTAGCATGGGTTTCGTTCATACATATACATGAGGATTTGGAACTTTGGTGGATGGAGACTAAACAAGATCTGACGGTTTGGTATCAAAGTTATGGGAAAAACACGTCAAATGAAAGATTTTATCACTACCTTAAATTAAGGGCCCAGTTATTACATTTAATGTCTTTAACATATACTTCTAATTCAGATTATGCAGACCAAATTACAGTTTTAAAACAACGAATGGGTGAATTGCAATATGATAGGTTAAAATCTTTACAGGCTGAACTTTCCTATGGCACTCCCAAAAACCCTTATGGAGATCTCTGTGAGGCCTCTAAGGAAAGAAGAACAAATTCTAGTATTTTAGAACTTCAGACTTCACAGGGAAATATAGTATTGACTCAGTGGGAAATAAGGCAGGAAGTAGAATATTATTTAAAAAAATCTATATCTTCCAAAGGAAATGTATCACACCAGGCTGAATAATTATCTAACTGATGTGGTGGTACCTGGGTTAGATGTGGAGGAAAAAGAAATGTTAGTGGCTGACATATCCCCACAGGAAATTCAAGGGATTATTTCATCCCTAAAAGAGGACACAGTACCAGGGAGGGATGGGATTTCAAATGCCTTTTACAAAATTTTTGGAGATTTGGTGGCTCCCTGTTTGGCTAAAGTCTTACAATATTGGATGATGCAGAAGATTATACATTCGGATTTTGCTAAAGGTTTGATAATAATGCTGTATAAAAAAGGGGATAAAAGAAATATAGATAACTGGAGACCGATCTGTCTTTTA
This sequence comes from Neoceratodus forsteri, assembly GCA_016271365.2. Taxonomy (NCBI): domain Eukaryota; kingdom Metazoa; phylum Chordata; order Ceratodontiformes; family Ceratodontidae; genus Neoceratodus; species Neoceratodus forsteri. The sequence continues at coordinate 775,379,038 of CM057454.1, forward strand.
AAATTTAGATTTTAAAATCTTGACGGGTATATTGCAGAAAAGACTGCGAAGGGTGGCAACTAAATTAATACACCCAGTACAGACCTGTTCCATCCCTGGAAGAAATATTAAGGAAAACCTTTCCATTATACGAGATGTGGTTGATTATAGTAATATGAAAGGATGCCAGGGATATGTGGTTTCTTTGGATCAGCATAAGGCCTTTGACACAGTCAGTCATGAATTTATGTTTGCTATACTTAAATTTTTTGGGATTCCGGATTTTTTTCTTGGAATTTTGAAATTAGTTTATGACCAAGCTATGGTTACACCTCTGATTGTGGGTCAGGAAGGGCAATGGATACTGGTTAAGACAGGGGTGCCCCCTGAGCCCGTTGCTGTATACATTTGTGTTAGACCCTTTAATTAGGAAAATACTATTTCATAAGGAGATACAGGGGATTATAGGGACACATAGGCCTCTGGAAATTAAATTATTGGCCTATGCTGATGACTTATGTGCCTTTCTTAGAAACGAGGGGAGTACTGTAAATTTAATACAGCCAGCGAAGCGGTATGGTGCCCTGCCTGGGGCTAGTTTAAACCTACAGAAATGTAGAGGACTTCGGGTAGGTAAATCAGGGGAGTGGGTTTTTCAGTTGGGAGGAATTACTATTTCTAATAACCCCATTAAAATATTAGGGTTATGGTTTTGGGAGGGGGATATGGCAAGTAGAAATTTGGAAACTAGCCTCACGACCTGTGAAAATAAAGTGAATAGATGGAAAAGTTGGACATTTTCCAAACTTAAAAGAATTTATATTATTAAACAATTTTTGGTACCCTTTTTTTGTACATCAGCATACTATATCCATTGCCTTTAAAATGGGAAACAAAACTTTTAAGATTAGTTTTTCAAGTGCTTTGGGGATCTCGATTAAATCGGGTTAAACGAGAAGTGACGTGTCTTCCAAAACATGGGGGAGGTTTAAACATGATCAATCCAGTGATTTATTTTCACACCATTTTTTGGGCTGGGTCCTTTCAGGTGGTAATGAGTGATACTAAGCCACTTGTTAAAACATGGCTGATTAACAATCTAGGACCAGTTTTGGAAATATGGACGGAGTTGCCTGTCCGCTGTAGTTATAGATGGCACATTTCTGAGTGCTATAAGCCCACAATGCAGAAATTACATAAGTGGGGAGTTTGTAGATCACATTTACAGGGTAAAACAAGGAAAGCTTTGTATAACCAAATTATGGATTTCATTGGACCAGACATTGCCGAGTTTAAGGGTTGTCCTCTTTCTGATAGGGATCTTGTGATAAATCAACTTATGAATAAAAGAATACCACCTCAACTGTGGGATGTTTTATGGTTGGTGTCACATGGGAAGTTAGGGGTTAAAGTGAATAATAAACACAAGCTTTTAAATGAAAGAAACTGTCCTTACCCTGAATGTGACAATCCGATTGAGACTATGGAACATTTTATTTTGGTGTGTCCTTATGCTAAAGGTGTATGTGTTTTCCTGGCGAATAGATGGGGTTTAACATGGTTAAAAAAACTTACATATGATCAACTGGCTTTTGGGACTTATTCACGTATTGTGGGTGGTGGGATGGATACTACTTTGAACGTTTTTTCACGATTTTAGTGTTTATTTTATGGCAAGCAAGGAATCAATTTTCTAACAAAAGAAAATGCATTATCTTTCAATATGTTGATTGTGTGGAGCTGCTTTGAGAGAAGTGTATAAAATGGATGCACGACTATACCCTAAGACACGAGTACAGGCGTGGTGGGAAGGTTTTCCTTTTTTTCAAAAATATGGTTAGTTTGATTTCAAAATGGGAATAGTTTTGAGGGGAGTGAATAGGTTTTTGGTATTGTTTACAGTAGGAAATGTCTTTTTTTTTTTTTTCTATGGGTAAGGATGTTATTTTCCTTTTTCATTAGGTTCTAGTGGGGGACACTAAGGTGCTTACGGTAAATAATGGTTTGTTATATGCTGTTTTTTTTTGTGTGTGTCTGCTGTAATGCAATTGTCTTATTTATGATTTGAAAGATTGTTCAATAAAAAATTCCCCTACTCTTTTTGGTAAGTGCCACGGGATCTTTAACATCCACCTGAACTACCACCAATCCATGCAGATTGGACCTTGGTTTAACGTCTTATCCAAAAGACGGCACCTCAGAAGTGCAGCACCCCCCCCCCATGCTGCACTACAGTGTCAGTATTGGGGTATTAACCCAAGTGCCAGGTGTGGGAGTTGAACCCACAGCCCTCTTCTCAGAGGCGAGTGTGCTACCTACTGAGCCTCTGACACTGCTCTTATGACTTATTGATGTGATGAGGCACATCCAGCCCTTCCTGTGTTGGGACATGGAAAAAGTGGATCATTGAAGAGGCCGTCCCTAACTTCTGGGGGGGAGGAGGCCCACAGGCCAACCTGGACCGTCGAGCTCCCTCCTTGCCTGCCTTTTCTGCTCCTCCAACCACCCCTCCAACCTCAGGCCTACTGCCCGTACTGGAAAAAGACCCAGAACTTCCTGTTTCCTCCCCTTTTATACCCTTCTCTAACTGCCCTCTGCTGCCAGCTTTAGGTATCCAGCAGGGATTAACCCCCAGAACACTAATAAATCCCTAAGCTCTGGGGGGGGGGGTTGAAAGGGGTCCCTAATGGGAACATAAGCCCTCCGAAGAGAGGGGGCTTACAACTTGTATTGACTGGAGGAGATGAGAGAGAGAGAGAGAGAGAACAAGAATGAACATGACTGAAATCTTCAAGTACCCGGAAGGTATAAACAAGGTGGCTATTGGAGACCGTTTTTGTATTAGTGAAAACCAGACTACTAGGAGAACTGTTATAAGCTGGAAGCAGATGGTTCAGAATAGCGGTCAGGAGGCACATCTTTACAGAGAGAGAGAGAGAGGTGTCCGAATGGAATGAACTGCCAGCCGAGGTCATCACTTAAGACAGTAGGGGGAGGGCTTCAAGAAAGGGTAGGATGGGGCGAGGGAGAAAGTTGGTGTTGGAGAGGAGGGGGTGGGGTTGGGCCCACTTCAATCTTTGAATCAGTGGGCTCTGGAATTGAGCAGACTTGAGCGACTGTATGGCAGTCTCCTGCTGGCTGTTTCAGACTGCTGCACCACTCCCATTGCTTACTGCCTGTGCAAGTTTGGCTTACCCCTCTTACCTACTTCATACTGTTGTGGTACTTCTACCTCTCCCTTTTGTTTTCCTGAATTATTTTGTAACATTACCCTTGACAGGCTGTCTCCTGCTTTCCCTTTCTTAACCCTCTTACCTGTTCCTACTTTTGCCTGGTCCTATGTATTGGAATTTAATCCTGCCTCCTGTACTACCCACTGTACCTGAGATAGATCTGGGCCTATACCAATTGTTTATTACCCTCCACCAAGCAGTGACTCCTTGGCGCACAGGCAATGCGGGCAACATGACTTCTGACAGAAAGAAGCTCCTGAAACAGATTTTTATATGAAGAGGTTGTAGAGGCCTTAATGACTGGTGTAAGAACCATTTACACAGTGAGGTGGGTGTGGATTACATAAAAAGGAAGCTTTGCATAGTTTTCAACACGTCTTGCCAAAAAACTCCAGGCCCTGGAGTGAGCGACCAGAAATGCAGCAGTTTTGTGTTGTGTGGGGACACAGAAAAGTCAAACTCTGGACATCTCACCTTGCGAAGAGGTCATTCACCACTGAGATCAGCAGAAACATAGAATTTGATGGCAGATAGGGACCGCTTGGCCCACCTAGTCTGCTCATTTTCTGACCTAACGGATAAGCTGCAGATCCAAGTTAACCAACAGCCTACTTCCTCCTACCCCCTACTAGGACTGCATTGTTTGTCCCATGCATTCTTGAATTCCCCCACTGTTCTTGACTCCACAACCTCCTCAGGAAGGCTGTTCCATTCATGTATACGTCATCAGGGAACAAAAGTACTGCAAGTATTAGATTTTTTGCACAAACCATGGAGTCACAAGGTAGACCTGTCAGACAACCTTATTGCCTTCTTCATGAAGGTAACTAGGGAGGTAGATACAAGCATAGTGGTGGATATAGCCTGTCTGGACTTTAGGAAGGCATTTAATATTGTACACACACAAACCTGATAAAGAAGGTGGGAAAGTATGAAGTCCACAAAGTCCACAGCAAGTGAATAGCAAGTTGTCAGACTGGTTGGAAGCAGAGAGTGGTGGTGGAAACAGGTCTCTTGGAGATGCAGGTTCTCGCATCTTTTTGCTTCCCTGATATGCGCCCCTGAGAAGCACGTAATTTCTTGCAATTGTGGTAGAAAAAAAAAATGCCAAATTAAAGTAACATTTTTATGCAGCAGCTGTAAATTTTCCTGCAATTGCAGTAAAAATGTATTAATGACTAGGATGAGGAGTTTGTAGCAGACTGATGACGTTTGCTGAGGGTATTGAGGCAGTTAAAGGGACTACAGAAAGCTGCTAAAATGATATAAGGTGTGGAAGACAAAAGCTATGAGGAGAAGCTGGTGCCTCTTAACTTATTTACATTGGAGAAAAGGCTGCGAGGGTACATGATCTCAGTTTTTCACACACTCCGGGTATCGACAAAATCAAAGACAAGCGTTGTTTGATTTGGTGTCCTCCAGCAGGACACAGGGACACAGTCTGAAGCTCAGAGGTGGTATTTCCAGGGTTAATGTTAGGAAGCACTTCTTCCTGAGGATGATGAACCTATGGAACAGCCTACCAGTGGAGATCATGGACATAAATACAGTACAGACCTTCAAGTTAAGCCTGAACAAATTTCTGTTTCACCAAGGGTAACATAGGTAGTAGAATGGGTAGGAAACCTGATTATGAAGCGGGGGCAGGCATGGTGGACAGAGAGTCCTTTGAGACCTCAAATTGATAGGTTACATTATGTGCACAGTAAGCTTCAGCCTGGCATGCAGTGTGGTGCCACAATCAAAAGAGCAAATACTGGACCACTGGCCACTCTGGTATTGCTGTGCTAATGACTCAGTTTAGGAAGCAGACTTGGGAGTCGCACAGGTGGTTGTTGAGGGGCTGCTGTGTGGCAGTGCTCCCAGCCAGGGAAGTATAGTGGCAGATTCCTGTGGAGAAATGTGTCTGTTTTTGTGTGGGGCCAGCGGTCCGCTATAACAGGCACTGCAGGGAGGTGGGTGGTGAGAAACCCGGGGTTAAAGACAACCACCATCTTGATGATGGTTGGTGGCAGCCTCAGGCCCTGCACTGTGAACTCCCACCGGAAAAATCGGTGGGGTTATCAGAGAGCAGAGTTGAGGGATCCTCTATGGGACATAGCCGCAGGCCCAAAGACTGGTGGAGGAAAAAAAGCTCTGTAATAAAGAAGAGCAAATGGAATGTTGGGGTGTATTCAGAGGGGGATAAGGGGCAAGTCAACGATGGTGATCTTCCCCCTGTACAAGGCCTGGGCAGACTGTGCCTGGAATGCTTTGTCCAGTTCTTAGTAGTAACTTAGGGGGCATGAGCTGTGAGAAGGGATTGGGCATACTCAAATGATTTAGCCTCAGAGAGGATATGATCATTGTGTTCCAAGTACGAGAGGGTATAGACATGGTGGAGTATAAACAGATGCTGGAACTGGTGAGTGGAGACAGAACCAGAGGATGTGCACTCAAACTGAGGGGGTGGACAGAAGAAGAGGAGACAGTATGCTCTTGCCCCCTAAGCTGCCAGTAAGCTGTGCTGGACCCTCTCGATATCTGAAGTGCCCTTTCTGTACTGCATTGGACAGAACTGGACGTGATACTTCAGGTGCATTCTGTTCCAAGCCTTGCTTGCTCCTTATGCCCCTCCTAACACAGCACAACACAACATTGAATTTGCTCTATTTTTTCATAGAGATTTTCCTCTGCAACACACTGTTAGCCCAGTCCTTGGGCCTGAAGCAATTTATATTCTGTAGAGGCTCCCCTTACCTTGATCTCCGCTGACCCCTCCAGTTGGGACAGTGGAGGAACCACAGTGCAAGGCCCACGGATTAAAAATACATAGGAATTGTTATACAGAACAATACTTGAAAACACTTCCTTGACAAGAACTTGGAGTTAAAAGGCATTACCATTGTAACTGTAACCACCAGTTTTAATCAAAACCTCAGAGATTTTAAACATTTAATGTTGTATTAGAAAAACTTACATTTCCTCTGATCCCTCGACTGAAAACTCCAGACAAAACCTTCAGAAAACATTTAGGCACAGTAACAAATCGGAGTGTTTGAAAGATGTTTTTGTTGTTTGTTTTTTAATTGCTGTGGCTGTTAAAAGATTATCTGATTTCCTGTCAAAATGCACATGTTGTGTCTCAATGGATATATCAGTATTTTTGTTTTACAAAAAATAAATAAATAAAATAAAAAGTATAAGAAGATGCACATGTTGACCATGGACTTACAGTAAACCGGCAACAGATATGTAAGCATTAATCACTGACGAAGGTGGCATCTAATGGGGAGTTAATGCATGCTTGGGACCGTTGTGGCACGAGGTCGGAGGCCAAGTGCGTACAATGGTCCAACCATGCATTAACTCCCCATTAGATGCCACCTTTGGAGGGGATTAATGCGCTTATAACATGTTGTCAAGGAGGGTCTTTATGTTCTAGCTCTATCACTGCTCATAGTATAGAAAAGAGAATCACATTAAGTTTCTGCCTCATTTTTGCTGTTACTTTTTATTTTGTGAATGAACTTCTGTTAAATACAGATATGCTCCCCCGCAACTTCAATTGTGTCTTTCTCAAGCATTCAGATACATTTTCCACATTTCTGAGCGGCTGTTTCCTCAGTATTACTGCTAGGCTGACCTGCATTCTGCTGCTTCTCTACTACTCACTGTGTCTCAGTCTCTCATTTGCATACTGCTATGCGGGTTCCCTTCCTGCTCGTTTTGCCATTTCCATTCTCAGATTTTCTTTCCCAACCTCGCTTCCTTTCCCTTCTCACGTCTCTGGTCTCTGTCAATTGTTCTCTTTCTGTGTTTCGGGCTCCATAATTGAAGTTGACTATCCCGTGTACTGTGAAATTGTTAAAGTAAAATGCGTTGCCGGATGTTGTGTGTGTCACTGCTTCTTCCGGTCCGTTGCCTGCTGTCTCTATGACTTGTTCTCGTCCTCCTTGCTCTGTTCTCATCCTCCTTGCTCAATTCTGTCTCTCACTACTCCTGTCTCTTGGCTGCTTGGTAGTATTTGCATTTCTCCCTTTCTGAAAGCTATTATTCTCTCTCTCTCTCTCTCTCTCTCTCCAAGCACTATCTCCTTTTCATCTGTCTATTTCTGCTCCTTCGCTTCTACTACTACTACTACCTAGGTCCATTTGTCTCCCTTCTTCCACTAGTCCTACAGTGCACCACCTTGCTCTTTTTAAACTTGATCCCTATCTTACCTTCTGCTCTGCTACTTACCACAGTGCCGATTTTCCTCCCATGGCTCATTTCTGAAGTTCAGAACCAACACTGCATTATCGTCTCATAATGCCTTGTTGCTCCTGTAGCACGTGACGCCATTCCTCCTATCCGCTTTCCCAATTTCACTTAAATTTTTTTGGGCATGTTACAAGTATGTTTCATAACCTGTCACTGTGTTTAACTTGAAGGCATTTTATGAAAAGGACGACATTAGTACTGTATAGGGTGCCCTACATATCAGCTTGGCCTTCTTAACTAGCGTAGTTGTTTGTATCACAGTTGCTGCGTTCACTCTGGCAATTGTAATGGGAGTGAGGTTCAAGAGGTCCAAGAAAGTTATGCCTGCTGGACTAGTGGCTGTTCTCAGGTGAGACATGATTTTTTTGAAGTCATTTTACTATTGTGTTTATTTACAGTAGGTATGATACTGTATGTGTAGATAGGGACTACATAATGGACTGTAGTCACATTTATCTCTAGTAGTGAGTGAGAAGTCACAAGTTAGTTATCGAGGTCTAACCACTTGTGTGGAGATAAATGCTCAGTTCCTCTACAAACCATCATGTGTTTTAAATGTACTGTACCACACAATTTAAGTATTTTTATTGCTGTTTTACCTTGTTTTGGCTGAAAACTGCTTCAAACAACATGAAGTCTTGCTGTATTCTGACATATGCAGTTAGTCCCAGCACTTGAACAGCTCCGGAGAGGATAGAGTTAAATTCTGTGCAGGGCACAGGACATTGAGCTCGAGCTCAGTTCAAACCTCTGTCTGCTGCACTTTGAAGTGTAACCGTCAGATTCTTTACTTTGCCTAACTGAACAGTCGCTCTGGAGAGTTCTCCTCTGCTCACGGTTCTCGGTCGGTTAAAGATGTCGGTTTTACCGATAAATTCTTTGTTTTTTTACTTCAGATCCCAGTCTGTGGTATACAGTAAGTACGTAGGTAGTAGACTAGATTTGGAAAAACCTGTGGAAATTGTAAACTTGATATTTCAACCGGTTTGGCTGAACCGGTTGCTGTGTAGAACTTGTGTTATTATTTGTTTTCTTGAATTTTGTGTGTGGTACCGGTCTTTATCGGTTTAAAAAAAAAAAAAAAAAAAATGTTTTTACGTTTTTTTCAAATACACTTGACATGGTTAGAAACCGATAAGGGGGTCTTGCCTGGCTGAAGCCGAGTAAAAGGTAAGTTTTCTGATTAAGGATGGCTACGTCTGAGAAACCCAAAAGAAAAACCGGGTCCACTGGGTTTCAGCACTGCAGTGTGTGTAGGGAGGCCTTTGCTAAGTTTGATCCCCACACCACTTGTGTTTATTGTCTGGGGTTTGACCACCTCAATTCAGACTGCCAAACTTGCAGAACTTCCCTAAAGCCACCCTGGATAAAAGATGGGGCAGACTTAGGGAAAAGGAGGCCGAGAAGTCCGCTGACGCGGATGGCCAGCCCGGTTCGGTTCTGACTGGATCAGAAGGAGTGCCCTCTGACCAGAGCGAGACTCCTTCGGGCAAAAGGAGAGCCGATTCTGAGGGATCGGGTCTGTCAAAAAGAAAATAAAAATCGTCCGGTTCGGATCCAGAACTGCATCATCCGACCACCGAGGAGATTGCCTGAGCGATTCGCATAGTGGAATCGCTTCGTTCGGTTCCGACCGATCCGGCGCCTTCTGGCAGGCGTTCGGTTGGTTCCTCCGGCTCAAGATTATACCCCTGAAGATTTTTATGAACCAGACCTGGAGGGGAATGATGATTATGATGATGATGGAATAGAAGTTCTGGATGAGCCCATAGAACCGGTCATCTCCCCAGACGGGCCTTCTGGTGTTTCCCCTCCTAGGCTTTCTGACTCCCCTTCCCACTTTATGTTCTACAGGAAAGTGGCAGAAACCCTCCAGCTCCCTATGTAAGAAGCTGTTGTGGAACAAGAGTAGCCTGACTATGTGGAGATGATGGACATCCCAGAGTCCAAAAGGTTGTCTATTCCCCTTCATAAGTCTTTTGGGAAGCAGACACAAAAGTTGTTAAAAACTCCAAATTCATTACCTCCTGTGGACAGACGGATGGGCAAGAGGTACATGCTGTCAGGCTGAAGTAAGGAGTAATTGTACCAGCAGTGCAGCCATGTTGGGATCATGCAGGCAGCAGCCTGTGATAAGGCTAACATTCCCTTGGCTTCACACCCCGCCCCAACTGTCTTTCGGACGAGACGTTAAACCGAGGTCCCATCTGCCTGGATTGGTGGTAGTTCAGGTGGATGTTAAAGATCCCATGGCACTTCTCGAAAAGAGTAGGGGAATTTCCCCGGTGTCCTGGCCAGATTTCCCTCATTCACTAAAAATACCACCAACAGCTTAATCTAGTTCAAGGTCAGTTGGCATTCATCTGTATCCCCCTCCCCCGGGTCATGCCTGAAAATAGGCAGGATTTGTCTAGTGCACTTACCCGGTCAACAAAAAATAAATAAAATAAATAAAATAAAGACTCCAGGAAGTTGGATGCCATGGAAAAGAAGCAGTACATGGCATCTTCTTTGGGACTCGGGCAGGCTAATTACATGGCCTATACAGCCAGGTACCAGAAGTCCAGGTGGGACACTGTACTGGAACTGGCTAAGCAGGCCTCCCTCCAGCTTGCCAAGGAGCTGGAGGAGGTGGCTGCTGATGGGATTGAGGCATCGAAGATTCCAGTTTCTTGCTGCTGTAGACTCCAATGATGTATCATCTAGAGTCATGGCTACATCTCAGGCTCTTTGGAGACTAGCTTTGCTCAGGTGTACTAGCCTATCTCAGGATACCCAGGCTAAGGCTATGGATTTCCCTGTAGTTAATAATTCTCTGTTTGGGGAGCAGACAGAGAATTATATGAAAAAGATGGATGAGTACAGGACCACCTATAGGAGTGCACAGGCCAAGGAAAGGCAGGCAACTCCTCAAAGGCAGCAAGCTAGGGGCAGGGGCAGGCCTTTTCATCGGCCTTTCTACCAAGCACAGGCCTCCTCTCCTTTTTCCCAGAGGGGATACTTCAGAGGGAGAGGCGGGGGGGGGGGATGAGCAGGGCTGCATCCACTTCTCAGCCTAAGCTCCTGCCAAGCAGACTCCCTGATGTGTCAGCCCAGGTCGACTCACCCATTCCTGTAGGAGGCAGGCTGGCTTACTACTTCCAGGACTGGAAGTCTGTTACTTCAGACAAGTGGGTCTTGGAGGTAGTAAGCTAGGGACTGGTTCTCAGCTTCAAAAAATTCCCAAAGTTGAGAGCCAGATTTTTACCACCTGCAGACATCTCCGAAACCATTGTCCTATAGGCAGAGGTTTCGTCTCTACTGGCCTTAAGGGCCATAGAGAGAGTTCCTACAATCCAAAGGGGCAAAGGTCTGTACTCCAGGTACTTCCTTACCCCGAAAAAAAAAAACAAAAAAAAAACAGGGGAGTGGCAGCCCATCCTAGACTTAAGATACCTGAACAAACATCTCTTAAAGCCAAAGTTCAAAATGGTGACTCTGGGAATAATTCTTCCCTCTCTAAGGCCAGGGGACTGGCTAGCCTCCCTGGACCTAAAGAATGCGTACTTTCACATTCCCATCAGATGCTCCCACAGAAAGTACCTCAGGTTCGAACTGCCTTCAGGCCATTACCAGTTCAGAGCAATGCCCTTCGGCCTAACATCAGTTCCAAGGGTGTTCACAAAATGCCTAGCAGGAGTAGTGGCATTCCTAAGAAGATAAAATATCTCCATATTCCCATACCTGGACGACTGGCTCATAGTTGGTCAGTCTCCAGACCAAGTCAAGTCAGATTTGAAAGAAACCCAGCAAGTGCTCACTTCTCTAGGTTTCCTTCTCAATCTCCCTAAGTCAGTTCTCGAGCCAGTGCAACTTTTGACCTTCATAGTGATAGAACTGGACACTGTCAAAGCAAGAGCATGTCTCTCCTTGGTAAGGGTAAGGGCCATCATAGAGCTGGCTTCTTCCTTCCACCTTTTGGTTTCTCGACCAGCAAGGCACTTCCTTCAGCTTCTGGGCCACATGGCAGCTTCCACTGCAGTGGTCCAAGGGGCCAGATTTCAAAGGAGGGACATTCAGTTTCATCTGAGGGCCTTTTGGTCTCAGAAAAAAGATCGTCTAGCCAAACTTATTCCAGTAACTCAGACCCTGATTCAGGCTCTTCAATGGTGGCAGGATCAGGACAATCTGAGGCAAGGGGTCCCATTCATCACTCAGTCTCACGCTGTGGTTCTAACCACAGATGCTTCTCTCCTGGGGTGGGGCGCTCACCTGAGGACTCTCATAGCCATTGTTAGTGTCAGTGGCTCAATAGGTAGCACACTCGCCTCTGAGGCTGGGAGATCAGAGGGCTGTGGGTTCAGTTCCCACATCTGGCACTTGGGTTAATATCCCAGTACTGACACTGTAGTGCAGCATGAGAGGGGTGCTGCACTTCTGAGGTGCCGTCTTTTGGATGAGATGTTAAACCGAGGTCCCATCTGCTTGGATTGGTGGTAGTTCAGGTGGATGTTAAAGATCCCATGGCATTTATCAAAAAGAGAAGGGGAAATTCCCCAGTGTCCTGGCCAAATTTCCCTCATTCACTAAAAATACCACCAACAGCTTAATCTGGTTCAAGGTCAGTTGGCATTCACCTGTATCCCCCTCCCCCGGGTCGTGCCTGAAAATAGGCAGGATTTGTCTAGTGCACTTACCCGGTCATCAAAAACTAAATAAATAAATAGCCCAGGGACTGTGGTCCACTCAGGAGTCTCTTATCCACATCAGTCTTTTGGAGCTCAGGGCAGTTTACCTGGCCCTGCAAGCCTTCTCACAATCAGTACAGAACAAGGTGGTTCAGGTCAGGACAGACAGCACCACCACCATGTGTTATATCAACAAGCAGGGAGGCACTCGGTCTATGGCCTTGTGCATGGAAGCCATGAAATTATGGTCACTGGCTTATTCTCTACAGACCTCTCTGGTAGCAGTCCACCTCCCAGGAAAGGACAATGTGCTAGCCGATGCATTGAGCAGGCTCTCCCAGGGCCATCACAAATGGTCCCTGGATCCCCTAGTGTTAAAAGTGATTTTTTTCAAGGTGGGGCAATCCAGAAATAGATTTCTTTGCAGCCCCAGACAATCACCAACTTCCTGTCTTCTGTTGCAGACCCCCAGTCTTGGACTCAGTCCCTCTGGATGCTCTGATTCTGGATTGGGAAGGGACATTTCTGTATGCTTTCCCTCCTTTTCCTCTTCTGTTCAAGGTTCTGGTCAAGATAAGATCACAGTCTTGCAAAGTGATCGTGATTGCCCAAGATTGGGTCAGGCAGCTTTGGTATCCCCTGGTGCTGTCTGTAGCAGTCCATCTTCCCCTATCTCTTCCCATGAATCACAACCTGTTAACCTTCTCTCAGGGGGAGAATCTTGTATCCCAACACCCTTCACCAGAAAAACTATAATTCCAAATGGAAAAGATTCAGCATTTGGTGTTCCAAGAAGCATATAACCCCAGATACTGCTGACTTGTCTACATTTCTGAACTACATGGTTTATCCTAATGGCCTAGGCCTCAGACCAGCTACCCTCAAGGTACACTTGTCAGCTGTTTCTGTTTTTCTGTCAGTGGGAAAGCCCTCCTCACTAGCATCTCATCCTGTATTTTGTAAGTTTTTCAAGAGATTGCTTCATACAAGTACCCCTTTAGGGATCCTACTCCTCATTGGGACCTTAATACTTGCATTGCTCAGCTTGTGCAACCCCCTTTTGAGCCTCTGTCTTCAGCAGAGCTTACGTACTTGACTTGGAAAACTATGTTTCTGTTAGCTATTACCTCTGCCAGACATATTAGTGAATTGCAAGCTATGTCAGTGGAGCCTGATTTTATCTTATTCCATAGAGATAAGGTGGTCCTTAGAACCCGTAGGAGGTTCTTACCCAAAGTGGTTTTAGATTTTCATTTGAACCAATCCATGCCTCTCCCTGTTTTCTTCACTGATAATTCTTCTTCAGGAGAGAGATTACACAGTTTAGATGTTAAAAAGGCCCTTAGCTACTACATTAAGCATACTATGGCCCTCAGGTTTGACTCTTTCCAGTTGTTCCTCACTTATGGGGAAGTGGGGAAGGGCAAGCCTGCCACTAAGAGAACTGTTGACAGGTGGATCGTCTCTTGTATACAATTATGTTGTGAGAAGCTAGGCAAAATACCACCCTCAGGCCTGAGGGCTCATTTAACTAGAGGTACGGCTGCTTCCCTGGCTGCTGCCAGGGATATTCCCTTACTAGAGATATGCAAAGCTGCCACCTGGAAAACAGTCCATACATTCACCAAGCATTACTCTCTGGATATCCAGGCTAGGAGTGACGCTAGGTTTGGTACAGCAGGACTGCAGAGCCTATTCCCAAAATAGGTTTGATTCCCTCCTCCATGGAGGTACTGCTTGGTAGTCTGTATATGTCAGAATACAGCAAGACTTCATGCTGTTTGAAGAAAAAATTACTCACCTTAGTAATTGTGTTTCTTCTAATGGAGTCTTGCTGTATTCTGACCTTCCTCCTTGCCTCCCCTCTCAGAACCTGGCTTTTGGAAAGTGGGCTGGCAGGTGCTGTGTTGCACCCCAGGGATGCATTTGGGCACTCCCTCTTTTTAGAGAGGGGGAGTGGGTTTTGTCTTTTGTTTTGATAGTCATAAGTTGTTCACTACCTAGTTTCTGTTTTGGATTTCTCCATTTGAGTCTTTTGGGGGATCCAAAATATTTGGTTGCCATTTGGCTAGTAAAACTTTACAATTTCCACATAGGGGTGTTAGTTAGTATTAGCTCATAAGAATCTGATGGTTACACTTCAGAGTGCCGCAGACAGAGGTTTGAACCGAGCTCGAGCTCAACGTTCTATGCCCTGCATAGAATTTAACTCTATCCTCTCTGGAGCAGTTCAAGTGCTGGGGCTAACTGCATATGTCAGAATACAGCAAGACTCCATTAGAAAAAACACAATTACTAAGGTGAGTAATTTTTTCTTTTGTTCTGCTCCTTGTGGTCTGTTTTAAGATTCAGATTGGGTAGAATATGTTCTAAATGAAAATACTTTTTTATTCTATTTGAAAAATAACTACTTCTAGTGTGGTGTGTGTCTATCTATTTATATACACATCTATGAGACAGAGAGAATAAATGATGGCAAAGTGTGGTATACAAGGAAATAATACTAACGAGGGGTCAAACAAGTCATAAAGCCATGAGCCTGAAGGGCGAGTGGCCTTCATGAGCTTGTTTGAGTCTGAGGTTGTATTATTTCATGAGTATGCTGATCTTTGTTGGTACTACTACAGAATTCCTATGCCGCTTAGGCAGGATGGGACTGCTGGGAGGAGGCATTCAAGGTAGTGGCCAGGGAGGATGTGGGGGTCCTCCGTAGTGGAGACTACAAGGAAGGGTTGTAGAGTACTCCAGAGCATGAGGAAGTGAATTCAGGTGGGGACTTAATTGTGAGGGAAATAGAGCTGAGAATAGGAAGGGGGTGGAAAGGGATGTTACGTGCCTACGTGACGCCATGGCCCAGAGGGATGGGAAGCAGATCCTGGGGATTGGAAGGGCAGTAGAATAGAAGGGGGGAGCTGGATGTTATTTGCCACCTGCAGCAAATGACCTGGCTAGGGACGGGGCTTGGATAGTGTAAGGGGAGTATAGGGACATGGGAAGGGGTCTTAGGTGGCGCACTTGATGGCTTTGCTGAGGTGCTGCCTGCCTTCAGCAAGGGGGGAAAAGAGTGATTTCAGCAAAAGGAGCTTCAACTCATGGTTTAAGGAATGGTGCAAATAGGAAGGGTTCGACTACATTGAGAACTGGGGATCATACATACATAGATATTGTTGTCAGATAAGGACTGCCAGGCACATCCAGTTTGCCCATTTATGCTACCTGTATAAGCGGCCGTTGACCGTACTTGTTCATTGGCTTTAGCTTTTCCTTCTCACCTCTGATATTCCCTTATTCCTATCCCATACATGCTTGAAGCCTGTCACATTTGGGCAGCCACTACCTCCTGGGGCAGGCTATTGCATGCATCCACCACCCTCTCAGTAAAAATCATCCCACTGGCCCTCCCCACTGCCATGCCTGTCTGCCTGGTGGCCTTCAAATCATCTATGATTATGACCCCCAAATCTCTTTCCTCCCTAGTCACTATCAGCAGCCCCCCAATCCTGTAGCTCACTCCAGGGTTTCTATTCCCCACATGCATGATTTTGCACTTCTTGGTGTTAAACCTTAGCTGCCACATTTCCAACCATTTCTCAAACTTTTGTAGGTCCTTTATACTCCCTCTGGAGTATTCACTGTGTTGCAGATCTTGGTGTCATCTGCAAACAGGCAAACCTTTCCCTCCAGCGCACCTACAGTGTCGCTGATGAAGACATTGAAGAGAACTGGACCCAGAACTGACCCCTGAGGTACCCCGCTGGTCACCACATTTTTTTCTGATTGGGTTCCATTTACTACCACCTTCTGTTTTCTGTCCCTTAACCAGTCTCCAGTCCAGCTCACCACCTTGTGGCCCACCCCCAGACTACTAAGCTTGTTGACCAGGCTTCTATGAGGAACGGTATCAAAGGTTTTGCTGAAATCGAGGTAGGCGACATTCACAGCCCCTCCTTGGTTTACTGCCTTTGTCACCTAGTCAAAGAAATCTATCAGATTAGTTTGACAGGACCGCCCTGCTGTGAAACCATGTTGCCTGGGATCCAACACTCCTATGGTTTCCAGTTGCTCCACTGTCCTTTCCTTGAGGAGATTCTCCATTATCTTACCGACTACATATGTTCGATTAACTGGCCTATAGTTTCCTGCATTTTCTTTACTGCCACTGTTGTGAAGAGGGACAACATTTGCCATTTTCCAGTCATCCGGGACCACTCCAGTGTCAAGGGACTAACTGAATAGGAGTGCTAAAGGGGTTGCCAGTTTCATCCTCGGCTCCCTTAGGATTCTGGGATGTATGCCATCCGGTCCCATGGCTTTGTCCACCCTCAGCCTTGTAAGCTCCTCTGGGACCCTCTCATCTGTGAACAAACTGGTGTTTACCTCATTTCCCTCTGCTCCTTTGAAATCTAGCTGTGGTCCCTGTCCCTCCCCTTCCACGGTGAAGACTGAGCAGAAGTATCTGTTTAGGACTGATGCTTTTTCCCTGTCTACCTCTACAATCTCCCCCGTCTCCTTTGAGTTTAACTACTCCCTCCCTGGCCTTTCTTTCGCTAATGTACCTGTAGAATGTTATGTCTCCTTTTTTAACTGATCTAGCTGTTTTTTCCTATGTGCTTTTGTGCTTCTTACAGCCTTTCCTGCCTCCCTCAGATGATTCTGGTACACTTCCTTGTCCTCATCCCTTTATGTCTCCTTATACGTCCTAAAAGCTAACCTCTCAGTCCTCACTTTTTCTGCCACCACCCCTCAAGAACCAAAGTGGTTTTCTTCTGTACCCCTTGTTTACCTCCCTAACACATTGTTTTGTTACGTCCTCTATGGCCTCTTTGATTTGTGCACTTTTCACCTCAACGCCCCTCTTTTTGCCAGGGTTTTCTTAAGCTGTAATCCCATCCTGGTAAAGTCAGTCCTCCTGAAATCTAAGACCCTTGCTTTTGAATGGGTTGACTGAATCCCTATGCCTACCTTGAACCACACCATATGGTGGTTGCTGGATCCTAGCTGACCTTCCACCTTGAGATCTGAGACCCTGTCACCATTTGTCAGCACCAGATCCAGGATCGTCTTGTCCCTGGTGGGTTCCTGCACCAGTTGACTGAGGCCTGCCGCCTCAAGGAAGTCCATGAAGTCCTGTGCTCTGGCTGAGGCCCCTGCTGGGCTGGACCAGTCTACGTCTGCCATGTTAAAATCACCCATCAGTAGGATTTCCCCTTTTGCTGCCGTGTCATATATGTTTTCCAGTAGCAGCTTGTTAATGTCCTCTTCCTGAGCTGGTGATCTGTAAATGACCCCTGTTTGAATGGCTGTTCCATTGCCTGGCTCGAAGGTGGCCCACACATCCTCTGTCTGTTAATGTCTGCTCTGAATTCCAGTTGCCTTAATGTTTTCTTTGATGTAAAGGGCAACCCCCCCCCTTTGCCTTCCCTGCCTTTTCTAAACAGGGCATAACGTGGTACATTTATGTCCCAGTTGTGGTTACTGGTGTACCATGTTTCAGTTATGGCCACTATGTCCAGATCAGCCTCCATCATTGCAGCCACCAGGTCTGGGACCTTGTTCCCCAGACTGTCGGCATTTGTGTGCACGACTTTCCATGAAATGCTGCCTCTTTTTGTCTCCTCCTTGTGGTTGATCCTTTGTTGTTTCCCGCCATCCCTGGTGCATTCCATGTGCTGCTTCCCTATTTTTGCCTTATCTTGTCCTCGTAGCTCCGATATTTTTATTTTATTTTTTGTTAGCAATGTTATGTTGTGGTGCTGTTTGCAGTCTTCCCTGACCTGTGGCTCTGGTGTATCTGCTGCAGGCCTGACTTCCTCGTCCTGCTGGTTGCCTGCTCTAGCCTGATGGGGTGGGCTGTCTCAGTCTCCCTGCACCTGACAGCCCCCCCCCCGTAACTAGTTTAAATGCTTGCTCAGGAAGCATGTAAACCTCTCACTGAGGACTGACATTCCCTCAATGGAAGGACGCAGGCCATCCCTTTTGCACAAGTGTGCATCATCCCAGGTGGTACCCCAGTCCCCAATGTAGCCAAAGTTGTTTTCCCTGTACCAGCCCTTAAACAACTTGTTGAAGCTTGTGATACATTGATTTCTCTCCGTCCCCCTTCCCCTGACTGGTAGCACCTCTGAGAATGTAACAGAGTTTGGTATACTTTCCCCAGACACCTACCCAAAGCTCTAAAATCTTCCTGAACTTTCTCCAAAGTAGCTCCCTCCTTGACTAGATCTACCTGGATCCACCTGGATGGATAAGAGCCTATACAGGGATAATGGCCTGTATTCTTCCAGGAGGGGAACTGTGATCTTCAGTGGATGGTTTAAATGTTACTTTAATGAACATTTAAACTAGCCAAGGGAATGTGGTGGAAGAAACCGGGGAGGCAGAAACTGCCCTCCCCCCCCAACATGCTGAAGTAGAGAGTATGGAGAACTTGAGGGAAGAGGTGCCCCCCAGGGTGCAGATTAGTAAAGGAAGCAAGGTGATAGAAGTGAAGGGAGAGGGGAACAGGAACATTATAAAGAGGAGGGGAAGGAGGCAGGGCCAAAAAGAGAAAAAAGGGCAGTAACAAGCAGAGTGCTGACAAAGTCTGGAAGACCATGTGTGTGTGAATGCTAACAGTCTAGGAAATAAGATTCCAGATCTAGAGGCCATCATGGCAGAGGCTAACCTGGATTTTGCGTCCATTGTAGAGTCATGGTGCACTGAAAACCATGACTAGGACATTGCCATACCAGGCTATACTCTGGTCAGGAAGGAAAGGAGGATGTGTGGTGCTTTGTGTGAGGGAAAGCATAAAAGCGATGGAGATGCAGGGAATTTGAAGGGGCAGGAGTACCGTGTTTCATCCTAGAGATGGAGAACGGAGTCACTGTTTGCATTGATGTGCTCTGCAGACCTCCAGCACAAGGAGAGGATTTGGATAAGGTACTGGTGGAAGCCATTGGCAAGATGGCAGGAAAGGGGAGATACTGCTGGGTGGGTCTTCAGTCTACTGGATGTAGATTGAGGCGTCTAACCTGCAGCTTCATCTAGAAGCAGGGACATCCTGGACTCCCTGCAGGGGGCATTCCTCAGGCAACTAGTCCGTGAAGCCACTCGTGATGGGGCAATACTGGACCTGGTACTCACTAACCTGGACAGTGTTGCAAGATCAAGGTGAGAGGCCACTTGGGGACCAGTGGTCACCGTACAGTGTAGTTCAGTAAAAGGACAGCTGTGGAATCGAACCACACAAGGGTGAGGGTCCTGGACTTCAGGAGGACAAATACTATAAAGATGGGTGAATGCCTCAGTATGACCTGATGGGGGGATGATCTGAGTGGGGTGGAGGAACAGTGGGCAAAGCTGAAAGGGGGGTATAGTGAAGACGACATACCTCTGTGTCAAGCAAGTGAGCAAAAGCAAGAGGAAACAGATTTCTATGGTTCTGTAAAGAGCTGGTGGAAAAGGTAAAGGCGGAAAGGGCAGCATTCAGAAGATAAAAGGAAATGCAGAGGGAGAAGGATAGGAAGGTGCATCAGGGGAGACAAAGAGAAGCAGGGAAAGCATTAAGGTATGTGAAGGTGCATACTGAAGAGAGAATAGCCCAGGCAGTAACAAAAGGGGATGAGACATTTTTTTGTATGTAAGCAAAAGCTAAAAGAAGACAACCAGGGGAAGGGTTGTGAGGTTAAAAAGGGAAGGGTGGACTGTGCAGAGGGGAACCAGGAAAAAGCAGACATTCTGAATAAATACTTCTGTTCGGTGTTCACAGAGGAAGGAGAAGAGAAGGAGGGGCCACAAAAAAGTAACAGGATGGACTCGGGTCTCCGGGGGTCGGCAGGGCCGGAGAGAGAGATTGAGCGTCCATGGGACTGCTGTCTCTCTCTACGGGGAGGGGGGTCTTCAGTTGCCGGCGCACTTGTGGCCCCTAGCGGAGGCTGGGGGTAGGTGCACTGGTCACTGAGCTTGGAGGGTGAGCAGGGGCCTGACGCCGGGTGAGCGCAGCGGACCTGTGTGTGTGCGCCCTCCCTTGGTGTCATTGTATGCCCCGCTTGTACAGCTAGAGAAAAAAAGGGAAATGGTGGAACGGGTCGCAACAGCTTGATGGCTGCCTATGGGATGCCCGATTGGGGGCATCGCTGCAGTGCTGATCCTGGTTCGTCGGAGAGGACGGGGGAATTTCCACCGCCCCCACCGCGGGGTAATTGCAGCGGGGGCCCCATAGGCCGGGAGAGGACCGGATGGCGGCCGGAGGAACAGGATGCCTGGACATGTGAGGCAGACCAGGGAAGCCAAGGTAAAAAGGACTAATTAAAAAAAAAAAAAAGGCAACAGGAGCTTTGGAAGGGGCAGGTGGGCACTAGTGCGTTTCCAGAGGAGAGAGTCCAGACGGGACTCACTAATCTGTATGGAGGGGTTGTGGGATAACAGATGGACCAGACACCGAACTTCAAGTTCAACACACAATTTCTGTGTGATGTTTATTCAAAATGCAGGAGATAACCTTAAGCAATGGCATATCCCTTCTTCAGTACATCAGTTTATAGCAACAGACTATGCAAGTCTTTCTTCTACACTTAGCCAGCACCTACTGACTCACTGACCTAACTTATCTGTTGAGATTTAGCCTCCCCTCTGCAGGCCTTGTTTGCTTGGGTGGTGGGGGCTCAAATATAAAATAAAAAAGCTATAGACAAAGAACCTCAGTGCAGAAGCACTGAAACGAGGGTTACCCCAAAGGGCATTGACAATAAGTCAGGTTTCAAAGAAACACAACATCACACATACTTCCATAATGCAAAGCATCATGGGATATATGCTTTCGATACTGTTCCACATAGAAGATTGATTAATAAGCTGGGTAGGCTTGGGGTGGGTCAGAAGTTGGTCAACTGGGTGGCAAACTGGTTGACGGGCAGAAAACAGAGAGTGGTGGTAAAAGGTATACAGTCAGAAGAGATGCAAGTCACAAGTGGGGTACCTCAGGGATCAATCCTGGGGCCACCTCTTCAATATCTTCATCAGTGACATTGCAGATGGACTGGAGGGTAAGGTTTGTCTGTTTGCAGATGACACCAAGATCTACAACAGAGTAGATGATCCAGATGGGTGGGCAGAATGAGAAGAGATCTGGATAAACTAGCAAAATGGTCAGAAGAGTGGCAACTGGGGTTTAACGTAAAGAAATGCAAGATCATGCACATAGGGAAAAGAAACCCTTAAGCCACCTATAGGCTGGGAGGGGAGTTGCTGGCAGTCACAACAGAAGAAAGAGGCTTGGGCATCATCATCGGTGACCTGAAATCATCCAAGCAGACCACTAAAGCAGTAGGTAAGGCTACGGGGATGTTGGGGTGTATTAGTAGGGGTATCACAAGTCAGAAGAGGGAGGTAATAATTCCTCTTTACAAGACACTGGTTAGGCCCCATCTGGAGTACTGTGTGCAGTACTGGAGGCCACACCTTCACAAGGACATTAACCAAATTGAGGCAGTCCAGAGAAGAGCAACCAAAATGGTGCAGGGACTGGACCAGAAAACATATAAGGGCAGATTAACAGAGCTCAATATGTATACCCTAGAGCAAAGGAAGGAGAGAGGTGATATCGAAACAGTCAAACACCTTAAGGGCATTAACAAGGTGAAAGAGTCTAACATGTTTCAATATAAGAAAAATAGCAAGACAAGAGGACACAGCATGAGAGTAGAGGGAGGCCGAGCAAGGGGTAAGGTGAGGAAGTTCTTTTTCACAGAAAATGTGGTGGATGCATGGAACGGCCTACCTCAGGAAGTGGTGGATATGAATACAGTGCAGGGCTTCAAACAGGCATGGGATAGGCATAAGGGAGCAATACAGGTGAGTATGACTAGATAGGCCATTGACAGAGCAAAGGCCGATGGCACATTCATAAGGTAGAAAAAGAAATGGGCAGACTGGATGGTCCTTGCGGTCCTTATCTGCCGTCATCTTCTATGTTTCTAAATCTCAATGAAACTTTAGACTTGTTCAGTTTACAGCAATGTACATGCATTTTAAATAGTACAACTAACTTAATTTGTATCATACAGTCCCTTAGTAACTTTTTACCGTTATCAAAAACACTTAGTGCCATGGTATTTTCAACATTTGCAGGTTCCATACACATAAAGTATATACATCAATGTATTTTATGACATAGTGCCATTGCATACTAAATCCAACAATGAGGAACACAGCCTGTTGTTTTATGTCAGCTCGGAGGTCACAACAATAACCTCCCTGTACGAGGACCTGAGAGGGAAAAGGAAAATTAAAGAGGGCACTGTAGCATAGTCAAGAAGAGGAAGGGGGTGCCTATAGGTGGCCAACCTTATGGACTAAAAATTGTAAAGGATAGATTAGGCAATGAAACAGAAGAACTGTTGCAACAGATTTAAGAAGGGTCGGTCCTCAAGAGTGGCAGGATCTCCCTGTCACATATCCCCCACCTTAAGAGGGAAGTAGTTATCTCAGACTGCTTACCACCTTCCTGTCCCAGGAAGGGATGGAGCTTCTACCCATCCATCTTCAGAAGCTCCATGTCAGGGTCCCTATTAACGATAAACCATCCATAATAAACATAGTGGATATCATCATTCTTTACCCTGAGGCATTAACACATTTCTCAGCAGAGACTAACTGTAGCTTCCCATCTCCTTTTAGGGAAAGTCTGTCATATTTCTTAACCAAAAATCTGGATGGCTCTAAAGTCTAGTACCATAGAAAGTCTTTCTCTGGGGTGGGTAATTACCTGCCCCAACCCCAACAGACATGTTAGTTGTAAGCAGGGACCCAGTCCTAGGTTCAACCCCTTTACATAAACCCACTGGTCTCTTGATTCATTCATTTCACTTGCTACTGATACAGACACCTGAGGGTAGACACTCTAGGTGTTACCCCAACACAGGTCCATATCCATTTTTCACCCACCTCCTCCTCTGTAGGTTTTTCATCAAAAAAATAAAACACATGTACCACCTCCTTGATCTTCACATATTGTAACATTTTGGCAATATTAGCATCTTTAGCCTGCAGTATACCCCAGTCAATACTGTTAATAGATTTCGCTGCATCAATACAAGAAAAAATCCCTTCAGCCTCATAGGCTGCTTCTTGCTTGCTTGGAGTCTTCAACTCCAGCACAGTATCACTAGGCACAGTCTTACCTGGGGTCTCACATTCAAGTTCCATACTTGCATCTCCGACCTCCAACAGGTAACATCCTGGGAACACAGGAAACTAAGGAATATCCTGCTCAGTCAAGGGGTCCTCCTCAAACCGAGCCCACGAAAAATCCTTCTCCAACTCTTTATCCAAACTCTCCATCAGGAACCTCTCGAGCACCTGACACAAGTGTTCCGCCTCTGTGCAAAGTCGGTCTGTCTCCAAACATTGCCCACTCATCCAATGGATCATCCTCATCAGGGTCTCCACCTCCTGAGTGTTGTCTCTCGCACCTCCAGTCTGCCTCAACCTGCATCTCTTCGTCGTCTTCAGGCATGGCCTTCCTCTGAGCTCCCTAGTCCAGGCAGCAGCTTCTCTCCCAGTCTATCGGCCATGGTTCTGGTCAGAATTCCACGGACTTTGTTCTCCGAGTTCTCCTCTGGCAACTCCTGGTGCATCCATGCACCTGGGATATCTGGGCAATATCCACCAGAAAACATTCCTCTTTGGCCAGTCCAGACGCTTCCAGCAAGTTATCCCAGTGCTGACACCAAGTCTGTGGAGGGATTGTGGGATAACAGATGGACCAGACACCAAACTTCAGGTTCAACACACAATCTCTGTGTGATGTTTATTCAAAATGCAGAAGATAACCTTCAGCAGTGGCATATCCCTTCTCTAGTACATCAGTTTGTAGCAACAGACTATGCAAGTCTTTCCTCTGCACTTAGTCAGCACTTACTGACTCACTGATCTCTGATCTAACTTATCTGTTGAGATTTAGCCTCCCCTATTTGTTTGCTTGGGTGATGGGGGCTTAAATAATAAAAACAAAAAAGCTAAAGACAAAGAACCTCAGTGCAGAAGCACTGAAACAAGGGTTATCCAAAGGGCATTGACAGTAAGCCAAGTTTCAAAGAAACACAACATCACACATACTTCCATAATGCAAAGCATCATGCAATATATGCAAATCACAATGCAACTTTAGACTTGTTCAGTTTACAGCAATTTACATGCATTTTAAATAGCACAACTAACTTAATGTTTATCATATAGTCCCCTAGTAACTTTTTACCTTTATCAAAAACATCTAGTGCCATGGTATTTTCAACATTTACAGGTTTCATACACATAAGGTATATACATCAATGTATTTTATGATGTAGTTTCATTGCATACTAAATCCAACAACGAGGAACACAGCCTGTTGTTTTATATCAGCTCGGAGGTCACAACAATAACCTCCCTGTACAAGAACCTGAGAGGGAAAAGGAAAATGAAAGAGGACACTATAGTATAGTCAAGAAAAGGAAGGAAGTGACCATTGGTAGACAACCTTATGAACTAGAAATTGTAAAGGATAGATCAGGCTAAGAAACAGAAAAATTGTTGCAACAGATTTAAGAAAGATCAGTCCTCAGGAGTGGCAGGATCTCCCTGTCACAATCTGAAAGTGAACAAAGCAGTGGGGTCTGCTGGGGCGCATCCAAGGATATTGAGGGAGCTCAGGGAGATGCTGGCTGCCCCTCTGACAGTCCTGTTTGACATTTCACTGGAAACGGGAGTGGTTCCAGAGGACTGGAGGAGGGCAGATGTAGTCCCACTTCACAGCTGGAAGCTAGGAGGAATCTGGCAATTATAGGCCAGTCAGCCTGACGTTGGTAGTGGGAAAGTTAATGGAATCACTGCTGAAGGAAAGGATTGTGGAGTGTCTCAAATCCAGTGAGTTACAAGACAGAGGCAGCATGGATTCCTGAGGGGAAGTCATGTCAAATGAATCTGATGGATTTCTTTGACTGAGTGACAGAGGAATTGGAGCTGGGTGAGCAGTGGATGTGGCCTACGTAGATTTCATCCTTTTCAGCCTTTCTGGCCATTAGGGTGCCGGCATTACAGCATGGGGTCATTCCGGCGCCAAATGCAAGATTCACCTTCCCCTCCCTGAGGTCCGCCCCCCCACCCGAGTTAGTATCCTTAGAAGGTGCCCCCGCAAACAGAGAGGATGGTGACTTTCCCACTTGGCACTGTAATGACCGAGAGCACTGCTGCTGGTGCTCTAAAGTGGAACCAGATTTCAGTAAGGCTTCCAACACTGTTTTACATCGGAGACTTGTAAGCAAGCTGGATAGCTTAGGAGTGGGTCTAACGATTGTAGACTGGGTAAGAAATTGGTAAGGGGACAGGTATAGAAGGTGGTGGTAAACTGAGTTCACTCCAAGGAAGGGAGGGTGACCAGCAGGGTGCCTCAGTGATCAGTGCTGGGACTGGTCCTATTTAATATCTTTATAAGTGACCTTGCAGGGGAGCTGGAAGGGAAAGTCTGCCTGTTTGTGGATGACACCAAAATGTGCAATAGGGTAGACACTCCAGGATGGGTGGAAAGGATGTGCAGATACCTGAGTAAACATTAAGAGGGATCTGCTGTAGGTGAGACAGAACCGCCACCAGCTTCCTTATAGCAAGGAGATGACTTAATAGAAGTACACTGAATTGGATTCGTAATTTTGGGGCCTGTGTAAGTAAATAGAAGTTAGTGTTTTGATTCTCTGTTTTTAGGGTTGACTTTTCTCAATTACAAAAAAGTCAACCCCAAAAAGAGAGAACCAAAACACTGACTTCTACTTACTTACACAGGGAGGAGATTTAACTGGGAGAATATTTGCAGTCATTTGTGACCAGACCTGCTACTTAAGCGCTGTGAAATAGGTGACGAAGGCATACGACGAAGCACTGGGTTTGGGACTGAGAGCCCAAATAAAACTGTTCAATTATTTTGGAAATCTTGCCTCCGAGTGCTCTGTGCATGGATTTCTTGTCTGAAAGCAAGGAAGGGTGGTGGGTCAGAGTTGTAGTTGATTGTTTCTGGAGGGCACAGGCTTAGTCCCACCCACCCTCCCTCACCCCACCCACCTCAAGCGCATCATTTCCTTTATATCAGGGGTTCTTTTTTTTTATTTAAGTTTATTGAAACTTTAGGCATATTTACTATTACAGCATCTCATACATATTATACTCTTTTAGACATTCATTGACATACAATTAACAGTGATTATCTAATATTCAACAATTTAAAATCCATCCTTCAAGTTGACACAGTGCTCAGAAATTTATTTAGCATGAAGACATTTCATATGATGAAGATAATCTGAATTTTCTCCAGTTATTCAGTAGAAGGGGTTAGCCGTAAACTTTCTCTACTAGGGTTTCCATTGTTTCCAGATTCTACAATCAACAATCTACTACAACTCTGACCCACCACCCTTCCTTGCTTTCAGACAAGAAATCCATGCACAGAGCACTCGGAGGCAAGATTTCCAAAATAATTGAACAGTTTTATTTGGGCTCTCAGTCCCAAGAGAAGATTCAACAGCTTAATCTGGTTCAAGGTCAGTTGGCATTCATCTGAATCCCCCTCCCCCGGGTCGTGCCTGAAAATAGGCAGGATTTGTCTAGTGCGCTTACCCGGTCAACAAAAACTAAATAAATAAATAAAAATAAATAATATTCTTCCCTCTCTTGTCCTCTCTCTCCCTTCTTGTTCCTCCCCCTCTTCCTCCCCCTCGCTCCTAATGATCCATCTCGTCCATCTATTAACATACAGAGGTGTTCTAGAGTTGAGTTTGTGTGTCAGTTCCTCCATTTCTTGGATCTCTTTAACCAACTCGTACCACTGCCCTAATGTAGGTGGGTCTGGTGACAGCCATCACCTGGTTACAGCTTTGTGGGCGGCCGCCACCAGAACATTCCACAGATACACCTGCTCTTTGCTCCTGACCTCTTTTGGGGTCAGCCCCAGTGTTAGGTGTTTTGTGTTCAGTTCCTCTGTTGGGGAGAAGATGTCTACCAGTGCCTCCTGGATTCCTGACCATAATTGTGTCAGCTTTGGACATTGTCCTAGGATATGTAAATGTCCCGCCTTCTCCTCTCCACACTCTCTCCAGCAGGCTGCCATATGCCCCCCTGTCCCATTTGTGTTTTACAGCTGGGGTAATAAAGAAATGAGTTCTGATTTTCCATTCAAATTCCTTCCATCTCTGGGAGTAGGTGGTTTTGTGGGGCAGTGTGAAAATGTTCTCCCATTCCTGTGGTGTAATCTGCTCCCCCAGTTATCTTTCCCATCTCTGTTTGAGAGTGTCTAGGTCCTTTGTCTCTAAAAGCTCCATATAGAGCCGATATATGCCCCTTGTTGTGTTGGGAGTTTAGGATTTCCCCCATGGTGACCCTCAGCTCGGATTGTTCAACTAATGGCCCATAATATTTTTATACATGGGTCCTCAGCTGGAGATATCTAAAGTAGTCTGAGTTTCTCAGTTGAAATTGTGCCTTAATATCCCCAAAATCCCTTATCATGTTTTCATTCAACAATTGTCCTGGTGTGCTGAAACCTAGTCTGTTCCATCTTCTGAAGGTATGGTCAAACCGTGCCAGTCCAAAATCCACATCCCATGCGAAATATCTTAGGGGCCAGACCTCTCCTCCCAGTTTATGTTGTGCCCATAGTCTGTTTACCACCCCCAGGGTGTTTTTTACTGAATATAATAGTACCCTGTTGTCTCTTAGCAGTGGTTTCGGTGTAAACACTCTGTCTTCCAGGGGTGTTCCATCTGTAGTCATTACCTCAATAGTTTTCCAAATAGCTTTATATTGCGATGTCCCCCACAAGAGGGCATATTTTAATTGTATTGCCAGATAATAGTCTTCTAAATTTGGGGCTGCCCTTTCCCCATATTTTTTATTAGTTTGAAGTAGCAGATTTCTAATTCTTGGTTTTTTGTTTGCCCAGATAAACCTCATTACCATTTTTTGCCAAGACTTAAATTGCTCTGGGTGTATTTTTAGGGGTAGACATTGGAAGAGGTACAAAAAGCCAGGTAGTACATTCATTGATACAGTTTCTATTCTAGAGTACAAGGGTACGTTCAGTAATTCCCATTTTTTAAGACCCTGTTTAATTTGTGTAAGCAGGAGGTCAAAATTACCCATAAATAGGTGATTTAGGTTTTTGGGGATGTAAGTACCTAGATATTTTATTTTTTGGGAGTTCCATCTCAAGGGCAGTAATTGAGTTATATTAGTGGAGGGGGTATAGAAGAATATCTGAATTCCTGTTTTGTTTTTATTTACTGCGTATCCTGAGAGCCTTCCAAACATTTTTAGAAGGTCCCATACTTTTGGTAGGGACATTTCTGGATTGGTTATATATAGTAACACATCGTCTGTATATAATGATATTTTCTGTTCTTTTGCCCCCATTAATATTCAGATCTTCCCATATTGCTTGTGCCAAAGGTTCAATATATAGTGCAAGGAGTAACAGGGACATTGGGCAGCCTTGCCTAGTTCCTCCCCAGTCCAAATCTCTGTGAGATTCCCCAGTTGCCTCTGGCACATGCCTGCGGAGCAGCATATAATGATTTAATTGCCCCCATGAAGGCCCTCGGGGAATCCCATCCTCTCTAAGACTGCAAACAGATAATTCCAGTTAACTTATCAAGTGCCCTCTCAGCATCTAATCCGAGAAGGCACGCTGGGATATGACGTTTATTAATTAAGTCTACTGTGTTTATTGTTTTTCTAACCCCTTCTTGGGCTTGTCTTCCCTCAGAGAACCCCATTTTGTCTTGTTTTATAATTTGGGTCAGGAGCAGGTTAATTCTGGATGCCAAAATGGCCGTAAAGATTTTGTAGTCTGCATTTAATAGTGAGATGGGCCTATAAGAACTATATTCTTTTGGGTCCTTTCCTTCTTTAGGTACACTGTTATGGTGGTATAGTTCGGGATGGGGGGACAGCTTCCCCCTGTAACCATATCTGATTGTATACTCGGTGGAGGATCAATGTTGTTTGTGGGGCAAAGGACTTGTAAAACTGTCCACTGAACCCATCAGGTCCTGGGCATTTACCAGCTTTGAGTGTTTTGATTGTGCCGTGTATTTCAGACTCCCAAGATTGGGGCCACCAGGGTCTGTGCTTGTGTTTCTGTAATTTGGGGTAGTCCTAGATCTCTTAGAAATGTTGTTGTCTCTGCCACATGGACCTCCCTGTCTGCTTTATATAATGTTTTATAGTATGAAATGTTATATGCTCCCATTTGTGTTGAACTGTTGCTGAGTTGGGGTCTCTTATTTCTATTATGGCAGCTTTGGCTGCCCTCTGTCTTAAACGGTAAGCTAGTTGTTTAGCTGCCTTTGCCCACCTCATAGTAAGTCTGCTTCAGATAAAAGTAATGCTTTTTCAGTTTCTGTGTCATTTAATTTCTGTATTTTGTTTTTGATTTTTTTGATTTCTAAATCTCTTCCCTTATCCCACTTTTGTTTCTGCTGTGCTTCGTGGAACTTCAGTTGTGCTAGTAGGTTCTCCATTTGTTTTTCCTCTCTCTTTTCCTATATGTACCCACCCAAATCAACTTCCTCCTGACCATGGTTTTTATTGTGTCCCGTAGGATCTTTGGGGTAATATCTGGTTTATCATTGAGGTCTGTCGTCTGCTTAATGGCTTCCTTGATTTCCTCCCATACCACTTCGTCTCTGAGCAAACTGATGTTCAGCCTCCAGTTTGTAGGCTTTCTAGGGAGTTGGAGGTCCACCTCCAGATTATTTTATTTATTCAGTTTTGGTAACTGGGTAGGCCCACTGAGCCCCGAAGGTCCTTTTTTCAGGGGCGACCCAGAATTAGTTACAGGATACAAGTACAATAATGGAACAAAGACACAGTACATAGTAACATAAGGGAGAATTCAAGTACATGGATAAACAGTGCTGACATTATGCCAAAATTAGTTACAGGAGAAGACAATTACATGAATAGTCAATGGTAGCTGTGTTGCACTCAGGAG
Source organism: Neoceratodus forsteri (assembly GCA_016271365.2). Taxonomy (NCBI): domain Eukaryota; kingdom Metazoa; phylum Chordata; order Ceratodontiformes; family Ceratodontidae; genus Neoceratodus; species Neoceratodus forsteri. The sequence goes on from CM057454.1 coordinate 775,409,157, forward strand.
AGAAGGTAATATCTAATACAGTAGTGCATAACTTAGGCTGGCAAGGACCTAGTCTTTGAGTTTGGGTATGCCCCCTTATTGACAGGAGCAGACACTAACTTCTAGTAAGTGAGCACGGAGTCCCTTGCGGAATGTTCCAAGGGAGGGGGCTTCCTGAAGGAAGGGAGGGAGCTTATTCCATAGGGCAGGGGCAGAAATGGCAAAGGATTTGCTGCCAGCAGTGGTTTGAACCCTAAGTTTATCTAGTTATCTAGGCAGGTTACGCCCAGAGGTTCGAAGGGTACGCGTTAGGCGCTTGGGAACCAGGAGATTGGCCAGGCTATCTGGGGAACTGCAGTGTAGGAGCTTGTAGGCGTTGCAAAGCAGTGGGTACTGATATATATTGGCTGGTGATCTGACAGGGTAGACTTTCCCACCGACATTGAGGGGAATAGGGAGATGTCTTTGCTATAGACCAAAAACATATCCAGTCTGGAAAACATTTTATGTCTGGGCGAATAGTATGTGTATCATTTGGCTGTTGGGTATTTTTCTCTCCAGACATCTGTTAACCCAGTTTGTCATAATTCTCTTAAATTAAGCTGCCACTCTTCTTTCCATGGTGGGATCCCTGAAGTGAAATCTAGTCTTCTATTAAGTACCAAATTCCAGCCCCCCAGCCACCACCACACCTTTGGCTTTCTGTGTCACCAACTGAAGTAAGTCCGTGTAGAAGGTGGCCGGAGACCCCGTGGGAGCATAGACATTAACTAAGGTTATCATTGTTTCCTGTACTTTGCCCACAACTATTAAATATCGAGCCCCTGGGTCACCCACCATCTCCGCCTCCTCAAAGGGAAAATCTCCCGATAGTAGGATGGCCACTCCTCTTTTTCGTCCCTTTTCTAGGGAGGACTGGTACAGATGGGGGAAACTCTTGGTTTTAAGTTTCAGGGTTTCAGTAGGGGAAAGGTGAGTCTCCTGCAGAAAATTTATGTCACATTTCTTGATTCCTGAGAAATTTCTGAATTTGCTTTCTTTTAATAGGGTGGTTAATCCCATTAATGTTATAATATTTTGGTTTTAACTGTCGCTATTTTTTATTTGCTGTGGAAAATTTTGATTGTCTTCCCGGAGACTCCCTGCACCCCCCTCCCCCCCCCCAGTTTTTCCCTTTCCCTGCCCTCTAGGATGGTGTTCTATAGCTCTTTGTTTTCTTAGACCACTGGCAAAATACCTACTATATACTATATGAGCATGCTGTCCTTTTTCATATAAAATATTGATATGCCTGCCTTGCTTCTTTACTATGTTTGAAATTGCATCAGTATTGTAAACTTCATAATAAACATTTCAACCACCCTCCACTAGATGGGAGTATAACTCTTTGTAACAAAACCTTCTGTTTCCCAACTCTTATTAATCGTTTCCCAAATGTAAACTGTAACCGTGAACTTAACGTATAGATAAGGAGCTCCACTAGTCTCCCTGTCCTCCACTTCCTCTCCTGATGGTTAGGGGGAGTCACCCCCTGCGTTAGAGGTTGTCTCCTTCCCGGTTGTAGCCAGTGCGGCAGACTCCTCTTTTTAAATGGTGTGCTATAATCGTGTTGGTAAAATTCCCAGCTGTTTGTATTCCAACTTCCATGGTCAGCATGGTATTTCTGTTCCATGCTGGATAGCATCCTCACAAGGACATTTAGCCCTGGTTGGTATATAGGGCCATTCCATCTTTGGGGGACCTTATAGGGTCCCAGCCCTCCCCCATAGTGATAAACCAACATCAGCAGTAATATTAGCACCCTGGTCATGTTGTTACTACACATGTTCGGCTCCAAAACTGCCCTATATTTAAAACAAATATATATTAAAAGGGGGAACAAGTTTTGTGGCACCAGGATATCCATTGTTCCCTTCATATCTCCAGCTTTGTGCATCCAAGATTGACCTTTCTGTTCACATTTTATGAACCCCAAAAGCTGGATTCATTATACATCTTATTTGTAATGACCCCATATCATCCAGCCCTGTGCCGTCCCAAGATAGCAACAAAACTAGCTGGCATCTGCCCTTGTTAAGTCTTATTCCTCAGTTGTGTCCCGATTCCCTAAGACATTCTAAATGAGACTGTTACCATCATTTATAGGATTGCTGCAATGAGTCTTTGCCTCCAAATATCACTAAGCATTATTCCCAGTTCCTGACAGTTAGTGTTCTTTCAGTGACAAGTCCCAGTATCACCCTGGTGAGTTGGTTGGTAGGAAGGGGGAGCAGGCACCTCCATCCCCTCTTCCTCAAGGCACACACCAGCCCCCACCCACCCCTCCAAGTCACCTCCTGTCTGGAAAACCCCATTTTATCACAGTACCTGAAGGTGTTTCGGCATAAAGATTCAGGGGAGTCTGCCGAGGTAGGAAGGGATTCTTACAAGCGTGCCTCTCATTCGGCCGGTCTGCTCAGGGCACCATGTCTGGTGTCTTGGCCGTCACTTCTTTCTTTCCTCTTGGGGAGTTCCTCCTCTCTCTCGCCGGGCTGGCTTCAGTCTGGATCGGTGAGCTGTTCTGCCTGATCGTGCTGCAGGTATCGGCTCGCAGTGACTTAGGGTGGTGTTCAGGTGTCTGGCAGGAAGCAGAGGGCTCCCCTCGAACCACAGACCATGCTGCTCGAAGTAATTCTTTTTCCAGCTGCTCTTTAACCTAATAGGTTTCATAGGTTTTCAGAGTTTATAAAGACTATAGTCCATATACTCGCCATTGATTTATGTATATCCCAGAATATTATTTTTGATCATATATTGATCAATTAGCTTCTTAAAGGATTCCATTGTTCTGCTAACTATTATTTCAATTGGAAGCCTATTCCAGATCTTAACCACTCTCACCGTTAACCAGTACTTTCTTCTGAGGGTTTTAAACCTATCTAATTTAATCTGCAATGGATGAGCTCTAGTGCCGTAGGGTTTATCCCTTAATACCAAATTTAGCTGTTCCCAAGTGTTGGGTCATTTAGTGCCTATATATTAAACATAGGTCACCATTCTTCGATATTCCAAGGTATACAGGCCCAAAGCTGTCAGTCTCTGTTCATACTCCTGCCCCTGAACCCCAGCTATCCTCTTTGTGGCTCTCCTTTGTACCCTCTCCAAGATCTTATATCGCCCCTGCCCCTGGTGCCCAAAACTGGGCACAGTATTCCATATGAGGTGCACCAAAGATGTGTAGAGTGGTAAGAGAACTTCTTTATTATTGCTCTTTATGTGTTTGTTTATGCAATATTGTATGTTGCTAGCCTTTTTTATTATTTGATTGTAATGTGGCCTGAAGCTTAGGTTATTACATATTTTAACTCCCAAGTCACTTTCTTCGATGACAACCTTTAATAATTCATTTCCCAACCTGTACTGATAATGCATATTATTTTTGCCAATATGCATAACTGTACATTTCGTTACATTGAAAGTTGACCCTTGCTTTTGTGCCCATTCTTCCAAGCTGTTTAGGGTGGTCTGGAGAATATTAGCATCTTCTATACCATTTATCACCTTGCCCACTCTGGTATCATCGGCAAATTTTGATAGCCATACCTCCGGTGCAGAATGCATATACCCTATGTAAATGCTAAACAGACATGGCCCCAACATGGAGCCCTGTGGGACACCACTAGTTACATCTATCCATTCAGAATATTCTCCCTTTACGCAAACCCTCTGCTGTCTTCCGATAAGCCATGACCTAATCCAATGAATAATATCAGAATGTATCTCCATATTACTAAGTGCATCAATCAGTTTGTCATGTGGCACTTTATCAAAGGCCTTCGCAAAGTCCAGGAAAACCACATCCACAGATCTCCCATCGTCCACGGCCTTGTTTACTTTACCATAAAATTCAAGGAGATTTGTCTGACATGATCTGCCCTTTACGAAGCCATGTTGTGTATTATCTGTTTTCCAGTTTGCTGTTGAAAGTCCATAATGTAATCTTTAATAATACCCTCCAGTACTTTACCCAAGACCGAAGTCAGGCTAATTGGCCTATAATTTTCCACATTCTGTGTAGATCCCTTTTTATGTATAGGGACAACCTCTGCCTGTTTCCATGCTTCTGGTACAACTCCCTCTCTTATGGATTGTTGAAACAGACAAGTGATAGGACCTACCAGTTAATCTGCCAGTTCCTTTAATACTCTGGGATGCAATTTATTGGGACCTTGGGCTTTGTTCTGGTTCAGTGACTTTAGTCTTTTTTGTACATCACATTCTGTAAGGGTAATAATTGGCTTCCTAGATGCCGTACTAATATGGGGTGTAGTAATTGTAGGATGATTAAAAACTGAAGCAAAGTAGTTATTATAGTGTTCTGCCATCTCCTTGTTATCCATTATAACAGTTCCATCTTGCTTTCTTAAGGGGCCAATGTTCTTTATATTACCCCTTTTATTATTAATGTAGGAATAAAAGGATTTATAAGTATCCTTTACCCTGGTAGCCAGTCTATATTCATAATTCTTTTTTGCTTGTTCGATGTGCTTTTTAGTGACCCTTAGACATTCTTTATATTTTGCCCAACTACCCTCATCCCCACTTAATTTAGCTGTTCTAAACATTCTATTTTTTTTCTTTATTTCCTTTTTAATTTTTGCTGTCATCCATACAGAGAGAGATTTCTTTACTGCATCATATTTATTTGAGGATGAAATATGAGACTTAACTAGGCCCTGCAGTTTTATTTTGTAATTTGTCCCACATTACTGAAAGTGAGGCATCCTTAAATTCGTTCTTCAGTTCCATTTTTAGCAAATCCGTTTTCATGCCCCTAAAATTTGCTCTGTCGTACTCTACAAATGGATGTTTTGCCAAAATTAACACTTATCTGCTGTGTATACTTAAACTTAACTATTAAATGGCCATTAGTACCTAATGGTGGCAAAACTATACAATCCTGTATTTTGTCATTTAAATTACTCAAAACTAGGTCCAAGATGTGATTCCCTCTGGTATTAGATGTGACATACTGTTCTAAGGCAGCTAGATTAATTATTTCCAGATATTGTTCTTCTATGGCTGTATTTACTTGCAATGTATTCCAACTTATTCCTGGTAAATTAAAGTCACCTAGTAAAATGACATTGTTTAAATTTGCCATCTGCTTGACAAAGTCAGACAGCATGATGTCCTCCAGTGTGGTAAGCGAGGGAGATCTATAAATTACCCCAATATTTAGCCTGATGTTCTGTTTCGAAGAAACTTTAACCCATAATACCTCACAGTGTTCCCATTTGGAGGTATCTAATCCCTCTGATACCATAACCTCGGATATATATAAGGCCACCCCCCCACCTCTTGTTGATTTTCTGTCATTATGATATAGGGTATAGCCTTGGATGTTCCTATCCCAGGTATCTTCTGGTTTCCGCCATGTCTCTGTGATTGCACAAATGTGAATACCGTGGGTATATAAGATGACTTGAAGCTCATCCATCTTATTGTTCAAACTTCTTGCATTTAATGAAATAAAATTGATTATGGATTCTGAATGACTATTTTTGGGTGCTATTTTTTGTGTGGTGTATTGATCTCCCCCCTCCCCCTTTTTTCAGTTTAAATGTATGTCAATTATCTGTTTCAATTTGTAAGAAAAAATATGCTTTCCCTGTTTGTTCAGGTGTAACCCATCCTGGGAAAACAAATGATGTCCCTGGAAACCCTGCCAATGATCTATGTATTTATAGTCTTCTCTCTGACACCATCGTTTCATCCAACCATTTAGCCTAAGTATTTCTTTTAGTAGTGCTGTATTTGCCTTTGGTACAGGTAGTATACCGGAAATTATTAAATCGCACCCCTGGGTTTTTAAGGACTTGCCTACCTCCTCAAAGTCTCTTTGGATCTCTGTAATATTTCTTTTGCCAACATCGTTCACACCAACATGGAGGAGTGTGACTGGTGCGATAGTATTTTCAATGAGTCCAGGAAGTAATCTTTTTATATCTCCAATTCCTGCTCCCGGGAGTGTGCTAACCATTGTGTATTCCTTTCTATGTCTACTGATTACAGAATCTGTATATTTTATCATTGAGTCCCCCACTACCAGCACATCTTTTGTACCCACGTTATTTAAGCCAGTACTATTACATATGTTAACTACTTTCTTTTCTATCCCATCAGGGGGATTTCCTGCTGCTACTTCAATGTTTTTTGATATATCTGGGATCTTATCGCTCATGGGGGATTTAACTGTTTGGAGGGCACTGTATCTATTGGGTGTTAAAAAGTTTTGATGTGCCCCCTGTATTCCTCCTACCTAATGTGGGACAAGGACTCCCAGGCTCTCTAGATATGGCGTTGCCACCACCAGATCTTCAAATACCTTAGTGCCTCCCTCTTCCTCAATCCACAGCCTTGCAGGATATAATACTTGAGCCCTCAGATTCTTGGCCCTTAGCTGTTTCATAATAGGCCAGAGAGCTTTTCAGTGCTCCTGGACCATGGTGGTGTAATCATTGTCGATTGTCAAATGGTGTTCCCCAAACTTGATCTCCCTTGTTCTCCACGCACGTCTCAGCAATTCCTCCGTGGTAGCATAAGAGGTGAGTTTCACCACAAAAGATCGTGGCCTGGTCCTAGGGTTCAGCAGCCTCTGTACCAAAGAGCGGTGCACTCTGTTCATTGCTAGGTCGAATTCTGTGGGAAGTTTCAAGGCTTCACGGTGCACCCTTTGCAGGAATATAATCGGACTCGTTGCACCATCCTCAGCCCCTTCCGGGATCCCATATACAGTCGTGGACAAAAATATTGGTGCCCTTGCACTTTTTCAAATAACTCACAATTTCCTCTAAACATAAGTTGAAATTAACAACAGTACAGTATTTGGTTTCCACAATTCTTTATTTCTCTGTTAATATTACAGAACCTTTGTTTTTGATTCAGAATTTAATATATCCTTTTAAACAGAAAATGAAAAGAAATGGCATTGACAAAATTATTGACATCATAGACTTAATATTTGGTAGCACAGCCTTTGGTCAAAATAACTGCAATCAACCGCTTCCTATAGCCATGGATGAGCTTCCTGCACCTCTCCAGGGGTGTGGCCAGGCATTTCAGATTTGTACACCAACCTGCCACACTGCTACCCCCTTCCCTACTGCTGTTCATGCCTGCACCCCTACCCCACAACTCGAGTCCAAGGTTCCCAGCTCCAATCAGATGATTTCCACACTAGACCTGCTGTTTGTCTGCGCTGCTAGTGTGGTGCTTGCTGCCCACTGGTAGACACCACTAACTGTACCATGAATCCAAGACAATGGCAGAAATTTCTTCTCTGTCCCCTGCAGGTAGGCAGATTCGCTCCATTTGCCACTCCACGTGATGTCTTTTTTTCTGTTAGCTGGCTCGGAGCCTGTTCTTCCATCTGCTGCTCCTCAGTTTTCTACTGCTTCTCTCGCTCCCAGTACAATTGAACTAATAGTATGGCTTCTAAATTTGCTGGGGCATTTAAACTCACTGCCCCAGATTTGCCACACCCCATACCAGATGCCGCAGCCAATCACTATGTGGGTGGACCATGCGGACCTAATTGAAACCTTCAGCTTTAATGTCCGTGGTCCACTCTGCCACCCCCAACCCCCAAAACAAAGCTGAAAGAGAAAAGAAAAAGCCTGCAAAGCCAAACAAAGGAATTTAAACACGATGGACTAGAGAGGGCAGAGCAGTGCTGGCCAGCTTGTTTGCTACCCCCTGCTACTAAACTTTGCACGCCATGGCTTACTTGGAGTATCAGTAGCTACACCCTTGCACCTCTCTACTGGCAGTTTGGCCCGCTCTTCTTGTGTAAACTGCTCCAGTTCTCCCATATTTGAAGGGTGCCTTCTCCCAACTGCTGTTTTTAGATCTCTCCACAGGTTTTCAATGAGATTTAGATCTGGACTCATTGCTGGCCACTTCAGAACAGTCCAGCGTCTTGTCTTGAACCATTCCTGGGTGCTTTTTGAAGTGTGTTTGGGGTCATTGTCCTGCTGGAAGACCCATGACCTTCGACGGAGACCCAGCTTTCTGACACTGGGTTCAACATTGCGCTCCAAAATGGCCTGGTAATCTCTAGATTTCATGATGCCATGCACACATTCAAGGCACCCAGTGCCAGAGGCAGCACAGCAACCCCAAAACATCACTGAACCTCCTCCATGTTTGACTGTAGGGAAGGTGTTCTTTTCTTTGAAGGCTGCATTTTGTTTCCACTAAACATAGAGTTGATGTGCTTTACCAAAAAGCTCTAATTTGGTCTCATCTGTCCACAGGACATTTTCCCAGAAGGATTTTGGCTTGTTCAGGTGTGTTTTGGCAAACCTCAGTCGGGCTTTCTTATGTCTCTCTCTCAGCAGTGGGATCCTCCTCGGCCCCCTACCATATAACTCCCTTTCATTGAGTTGGCGACGGATGGTGCGAGTTGAAACTTGTTTACTTGTGTCTGAAGGTCAGCTTGAATCTGTTTGGCAGTTGATCGGTGCTTTCTCCACCATTGGAACAATCCTGTGCTGCAGTCTTCGATCAAGTTTTCTCTTGCGGCCACGTCCAGGGAGGTTGGCTACAGTGCCATGGGCCTTAAACATCCTGAAAACATTACGTACGGTGGAAACAGGAACATCAAGGTCTCTGGAGATTGATTTGTAGCCTTGAGATTGTCCATGCTTGGCTACAATCTTCTGTCTGACCTTCTCAGACAATTCTCTGGCTGTCTTTCTTTTCTCCATGCTCATTGCAGTACACATAGTGACACAAAATGGGAAAATGAGTCCTTTTCTCTATTCAAACTGGTTGAATGAGTGATTTTTATATTGCAGGCACCTGCAACTCACCATAGGTGAGTTCAATTCCAAAGTGAAGGAGAATTACCTGCTTGAAATCTAATTATTTCTAACTACTTCTAAAAGGTGCCAATAATTTTGTCTGGGCCATTTAAGGATTTCTGTGTGGAATAAGCTAAGACTTAGTAAATTGTTCTGCTTTTTGTGTTTTATTCCACTGCAAACCAAAGAAATACATATGTGGATGCCAAAATATTTTTTAATTTCAACAATTTTCTGGAAGGAATGGTGCATTATTAGAAAAAACTGCAAGGGCGCCAATATTTTTGGCCACGACTATATCCGAATATTCTGACGTTGGCTTCTGCCTTCCAAGTCGTCTAGTTTGTGGGTAAGTTCTCGCTCTATAGCCAGGAGGAAAAGCATCAGTCTATCATGGTGATCAGCCTGCTCTGTTACATTTGTTGACCCACTTCAATCTGGTCTGCCTGATGTTCAGTTTTACTTATATCTTCCCTCAGTTCCGTGAGAGTACTATCGATTTTTTTTAACTGTTCGAGCCATTTGCGAAATCTAGGTTACTAGCTGGGAGCATTCATCTTCTTCCATGTGGTTTGTTTCTGCTCCAGTCTCATCTCCCGCCATCTCGAACATCGGGCTCCATTTCTCCTGCTGCAGTATGTTGTAAAGATTTTGGACCAGCGTCTGTGGGTTCTTAGTGAGTAGCCCTTTCAATGGGTTGCTTTTGCTGGAGATTGCATTTCTTTTTCTCTAGGATGCTTTAGGATGATCTTTCAAACAGTGTGGAGCTCAGGACTAAGCCATCATTTGATTGCTGACATCACCAGAAGTCTCCTATATCAGGGGTTCCGACATCACTTTCCCAAAAGTGCAAAGGACATACACCTGTTCATATCCTTAAAGGCACAGCACACTGAATGGGGGTAAACACACTCACACGCTTGCACACAAAAAACAAACAAAAAAACAACCTCTTAAACAGGAAGGGACACAGACATGTGGAGGGTGGTGCAATGCACTAGCTGTGGAGCGGCAGTCTTCCGGGAGATGTTCTGGAGGCTGCGTTGCTGCCCTCTTTGCAGGCACCTCTCTGGTCTGAGGGAGGAGGTTGCCCGTCTGCATGCTGAACTGGTGAGGATTTGGGAAACCTCCTCCCCCACCCAGGGACCACCCAGGCCACCACCACCACTGCCTCAGAGGTTGCCAAGAAAGAGGAGCAGTTGGACCATGGTGGGCTCAGGGAGGGTGATGGTGGTGGAACAGAGGCACATGCCTCCAGTTGTGCCTTTTCACAATTCATTTGGCATTCTGGTGGAGTATGGTTCCTCTGTGGAGTCGCCCGCAGTGGAGACCAAGGAGGATGCTGGGAACCGCCACAAAGGAGACCCACAGAAGGGTGGCATGGAACCCCACAGGGGAAGGAAAAAACTCGTAGTGGGGGATTCAGCCATTAAGGGTGTAGAACTTGGGGGGGGTTGGGAGGTAAGGTGCCTGCACGGCGCCATGACTTGGAGGGACATGAGGCGAATCCTCAGGATCGTGGGAGCAGCTGCACAGGGGAGGGAGCCGGATGTCATTGTCCACCTAGGAACAAATGACCTGGCTGGGAATGGGATCAGAGCAGTGCAGCAGGAGTTTGTGGAGTTGGGGAGGGGCCTTAGACAAGTGGCACATATGGTAACTTTCTCGGAAGTGCTACCTGTCTATGGCATCAGTGAGACTAGGGTACTCCGCATCATGGGATTCAATGACTGGTTGAAAAACTGATACGAACATACGAAATTTGCCAGCAGATAAAGGCCTAGAGGTCTATCAAGTCTGTTCGAATGTGCAACTAGCACCCCTTATTCTGCGGCTGCCCCTCCCTTCCCCTTCATTGACCCCCTTGTCCTGTCCCATCCCCTTTTGAAGCAGTCCACTGTTCTACTGGATACCACTTCTGCAGGTAACGCATTCCACCCAGCCACCACCCTCTCTGTAAAAAAGTGTCTTCTCATCTTCCTCCTGAACCTTCCTCCCTCCAGTCTCATATCATGGCCCCTGGTGTCCCTCCCCTCCCTTACTTTGAACAGCCCCTCTGTACCTGTCTTGTTTATTCCTTTCATGTACTTAAAGGTTTCAGTCATATCCCTCCTCACCTGCAGTGAGTACATGTTCAACTCCCTCAGCCTCCTCTCGTATGATAAGTCCCCCAGCCCCTTGATCATCTTTGTCGCCCTGCGCTGCACCCCCTCCAGTAACTTAATGTCCCTCTTCAGATACGGGCGCCAGTACTGCACGCAGTACTCCAGGTGCAGTCTAACTAATGACCTATACAGTGGCAGAATCACCTCCTCCCTCCTCAAAGATATACCCCTTGCAATGCAACCCAGCATTTTGTTGGCCTTTGCAGCTGCCTTCCTACATTGTGCCGAGTTGTTCACCGACCCTGTAATGAACACCCCCAGATCCTTCTCCTCCTCTATCTGGGCTAGCTGCACTCCCCCCAGCTGGTAACTCCTCCTTGGGTTCTTTATCCCAAAATGCAGCACCTTGCACTTTTTGGCATTAAACCCCAGTTGACAGGTGTGTGACCAGGTTTCAAGCTTTGCCAGATCATCCTGCAACCCCTGCCATCCCTTTAGGTCATCCACCACCGCTCCTACCTTGGTATCATCAGCAAACAGACTGATCTTGCTCTTGATGTCCAATGATATGTCTGCAATGAATATCCCAAACAACACTGGTCCCAACACCGAGCCCTGTGGAACACCGCTTGTCACTAACCTTGGGTGTGAGAGCTCCCCACCCACCACCTTCTTTGCCTTCCCTGAAGCCAGTTCCCTACCCATCTCACCAGCTTTGCACCCACCCCTGTGCCTACTAACTTACTTCCCAGCCTTTCACGCGGCACCGAGTCGAATGCCTTACTGAAGTCCAGATACAGGACATCCACTGCATGGCTCCTGTCCAGTTGCCTCGTTACCCTGTTATAGAACTCCACTAGGTTGGTTTGGCAGGATCTGACCCATATGAAGCCATGCTGTCTGCTGTCCTGTAGTCCTTTTGCCTTTAGGAGGGTCACCGGCCTCTCCTTCAGGATAGTCTCCATTAGCTTACCCACGATGGATGTGAGGCTCACTGGTCTGTAGTTTCCCGGTTCATCCTTGGGGCCACTCTTGTGGAGGGGCACCACATGAGCCATCCTCCAGTCCTGAGGTACACACCCTGAATGTGTGAGGCATTAAATAGGTCTGCCAAAGGCCCTGCAAGGACCTCCGCCAGCTCCTTCAGTACCCTGGGGTGGATGCCATCTGGGCCTGGCACCTTGTCCAACCTCAGTGCCTTCAAACCCTCCTGAACTCTGCCCTCCATGATTTCCCCATCTGTCACCCCCTCCTCCCCTTATTTCTGCCATTTCTTCCCCCTTGGGTGTCACCCCCTCTTCTCTTTAGTAAATACTGAGCAGAAGTACTCATTTAGTGCTTCTGTCTTATCGCATCTCTGCTTCCACCCAACCCCTCCTTCCTAATCCTTACTATTTGTCCTTACAGCTCCTTTTCTCCTTGATGTACCTAAAAGTCCTTCTCCCCTTCTTGTCTTGTTGCCAGCCTGAGTTCGTAGATGCCTTGGCTCCCCTTACTGCCCTTGTCACTTCCTTCGATTCCGTCAAGTGCTCCTCCCTGTCCTTCCCCCTCCCTGTTTTCTTGTACTTCCTAAAGGCAGCTCTTTTCCGCCTTACCTTTTCCATGACCTTGCTCAGCCAGCTCAGTTTCTTAGCCCTAGCCTTCTTGCTCTGGGCCTTGCAGCAGGTTTTGGTTGCCTCCACTATCCCCAGCTTTATGAGCTCCCACCTGTGGTTAGTGTCCATACTAGATGTGGAGCTTAGGGATTTGACTTTATTGGGGACTGGGGGTCCACCTGGAGGGATACAGGCCTATACTGATGTGATGGTCTGCATCTGTCCGGGAGGGGAGCCAAGATTCTAGGTGATAGGCTTAAATGCTTCATTGGCAAGCATTTCAACTAGCCAAGGGGGGAGGCAGTGAAGAGAAGCAGGAAAATTCCAGCCACCCCACACACACACAGAACAGGATAGTTAGCAAAGTAGACACAAAGGTAGAGAAGTCAACAGGGAGCAGAACAGGGGTAAATACAGAAAAAGGCAAAGGCAGTAAGGACAGGGATGGGCCTAAAAGGGATAAGGCCATCAAAAAATGGAGTGTGATGAGTATCAATGCCTGTAGTCTGGGTAACAAGCTCCCTGAACTAGTGGCCTTGATGGAAGAGGGACGCCTGGATATCGTGGCAGTCATAGAAACATGGTACACAGAGAACCATGATGGGAATGTCAACGTACCAGGGTACACACTGTACAGGAAGGACAGGGAAGGTAAAAGAGGAGGAGGAGGAGTAGCTCTCTACATAAGGGAAGGAATAAAAGTAACAGAACTAAAGGGCAAACAGGGAGGGGAGGAGGCACTGTGGGTCACCCTGGAGACAGGAAATAGCATCACAGTCTGCACAGGGGTTGTTTATAGACAACCATCTCAAGGGGAGGCAATGGACAAGGAAGTGATGGAAGGAATCCTTAGAATGGCAGAAAAAAGGAGAGATATTGTTGATGGGGGACCTGAATATGCCAGATGTTAACTGGAGCACCTTTACTGCACTCATATCCAGGAGCAGGGTCATCATCGATGCCCTATAGGGGGCACGCCTCAGACAGCTAGTGTTGGAACCCACTCGGGAGGGAGCGATCCTAGACCTGGTACTTTCAAATGGGAATAGAGAGAGGAGCTCAGATTTAGAAGTGGGTAGTCATCTGGGAATAAGCGACCTCCAAACAGTGTGGTTCACAATAAACACAGCTGTAGAGTCAAGCCATACAAAAGCAAGGGTGGTGGACTTTAGAAGGGCTGACTTTGGCAAAATGGGAGAGTGCCTCAGAAAAGCACTAGCAAACAGGCAAGAAGGAGGCGTGGAAGAACAATAGGGAAAAATCAAAACTGCCATCACAGAGGCAACAAGCCTTTGTGTAAAGCAAATTAACAAAACAAAATGACGGAAAAAGGCAATATGGTTCTCAAAAGAGGTGGTAGGGAAGATTAATGAGAAAAGGATAGCATTCAGGAAATATAAAGAAACACAGAAGGAGCAGGACAGAGAACTATATCAGTTAAAGCAGAAGGAGGCAGGGAAGGCAGTCAAGAATAGCAAAGGCCCAGACTGAGGAAAAGATAGCCAAGTCTGTTAAGAAGGGGGATAAATCCTTTTATAGGAACATTGGGGAGCGAAGAAAGACCAAGGGAGGGATACTGAGGCTTAATAAAGGGGAGGGAATGTGGGCAGAGGGTGACAGTGAAAAAGCAGGGATACTGAACGAATGCTTCTGCTCAGCATTCACAAAAGAAGAGGAGGGGGAGGTACCTAAACCAAATGATAGAAACACTCCGGTTAGGGGGGTCCATTCACAGAAGAAAGGGTTCTGAAAGAACTCTTACAACTATAGGGGGACAAAGCAATGGGGCCTGACGGGATTCACCCAAGTATTCTAAAAGAACTAAGGGTAGAACTAGTGACACTACTGACTACCCTCTTTAACAAATCATGGGAGGATGGGGTGGCACCTGAGGACTGGAGGAGGGTGGATGGGACTCCACTTCACAAAAGTGGGAGCAAGGCAGAGGCAGGAAACTACAGACCTGTTAGTTTGACCTCAGTGGTAGGGAAAATGATGGAATCACTTCTGAAGTTAAGAATTGTTGAGTACCTAGAGGCCAGCGGGGCACAGGACCCAGGGCAGCATGGATTCGCAGCGGGAAGGTCATGTCAGAGGAATCTAATCGATTTCTTTGACTAGGTGACCAAAGTAGTAGACCAGGGAGGGGCTGTGGACATGGTCTACCTAGACTTTAGCAAGGCATTTGACACAGTCCCACACAAAAGATTAATATGCAAGTTAGCCAGCCTTGGAGTGGGTCACAAGGTGGTAGCCTGAGTAAAAAATGGGCTGGACAACAAGACGCAGAGAGTAATAGTAAATGGGGTCCACTCTGAAGAAAGGGGAGTTACTAGTGGAGTACCGCCGGGTTCAGTACTGGGACCGGTCCTATTTATTGTCTTTATAAGTGACATTGCAGAGGGACTGGAAGGAAAAGTATGTCTTTTTGCATATGACACAAAGATCTGCAACAGGGTCAATACAGAATGTGGGGTGGAAAGAATGAGAAGGGACTTGGCAAGGTTGGAGGAATGGTCAAATGTATGGCAGCTTAGATTCAGTGCAAGAAGTGGAAAGTAATGCACCTGAGAAACAGAAAAAAGGGGGAAGAGTGCACAATAGGGGTGAGATACTAACAACAAAAATGGAAAGGGACTTGGGGGTAGTCATTTCAGATAACCGAAAGGTAGGCAAGCAATGTGAGAAGGCAGTAAGGAGGGCTGGTGGCATACTGGGATGCATAGGGAGAGGCGTCACCAGTAGAAAACAGGAAGTTGTTATCTCTCTGTGCAAACAGTTGGTAAGACCCCATATGGGGTACTCTGTGCAGCTCTGGAGACTCCATCTCCACAAGGACGTAGACAGGATGGAGGCTGTCCAGAGGAGAGCAACTAAAATGGCACAGGGTCTGCACCAGAAGACATATGAAGAGAGATTAAAGGAGCCTAATATGTATACTCTCGAGGAAAGAAGGGAGAGGGGGGACATGATAGAAACTTTCAGGTACCTCAAGGGAATCAACAAAGTCCAAGAAGGTAGCATCTTTCAGAAAAAGAGATGTGCAGGAAGAAGGGGGCACAATTTGAAGATAGAGGTGGGATGGCTCAGGGGCAACGTGAGGAAGTATTTTTTCATAGAGAGGGTGGTGGATGTATGGAATGGCCTTCCTGAGGAGGTTGTAGGGTCAAAAACAGTGGGGGAGTTCAAGAATGCATGGGACAGACAAGGCAATTCTAGTGGGGGGTAGAAGGAAGTAGGCTGTTGGTTAACTAGGATCTGCAGCTTATGCATTAGGTAGGGAAATGGGCAGACTAGGTGGACCAAGCAGTCCTTATCTGCCGTCAAATTCTATGTTTCTGTGTTAAGGGTGTGGCAGCTGGGTTTCAGTGCGAAAAAATGTGAAATAATGCACTTGGGGCACAAAGACCCAGAGGTGGAGTACAAAATGAGTGGCGTGGTATTGATAGCCACGAAGCAGGAAAGAGACCTGGGGCTAATCATATCTGATGGCCTAAAGGTGGCGAAGCTGTGCAGCAAGGCAGTTGGGAGGGCTAGTGGGATACTGCACTGCATAGGGAGGGATGTCACCAGTAGAAAGGAGGTGGTGCTGCCTCTGTGTAGAATGCTGGTTTAAGACTTCACCTAGAGTACTGTGTCCAGTTCTGGAGACACATCTCCGAAAGGACATAGACAGAGTAGAGGCGGTCCAGTGGAGGGCATCTAAAGTGGGTCAGGGTCTGTATCAGAAGCCCTATGAGGAGAGATTAAAGGACCTCAATATGTACACCCTGGAAAAAAAGAAGGAGAAGGGGGATATGATAAGAGACCTTTAAATACCTCAGGGTGGTAAATATAGTACAGGAGGAAAGTATATTTCAGAAAAAAAGGTGCTCAAGAGCAAGGGGACATGCTTTGAAGCTGGAGGTGGGTTGATTCAGGAGAGATGTGAGGAAGTACTTCTTCACAGAAAGGGTGGTGGCTGCCTGGAACAGCCTTCCAGTGGAGGTGGTGGGGGCAAAGACAAATGTGCGTTTGTGGGGGGGGGGTCAAGAATGCATGGGATAGGCACAAGGGAATCTTAGTGGAAATGAAGTGGAGAGGGAGAGACCGGAGATCAAATAGGTTCTGTAGTGATACGGTAGGTATGGAAAAGTGGGCAGACTGGGTGGGCCAAGCGGTCCTTATCTGCCATCAGTATCTTTTTTTGTATGTTTGCCACCTTTAAGTTTATATAATGCATTAGGCTGGAAACTTTTTGCTGTGTCCTATGTTTTTCTTTTCCTTTTGTATTAGTATTTTAGCTCCTGTACTGCTGACCTGGTCCCATTCTGGAGTGATCCCCAGCCCTATCACCTGGCTTCTCAGGGGCTTACATAGTGTTGTTAGCTTTGTCCTCTTCAGAGGATGCTGGAGAGCCCAGTCGCTGATGTGGGTCCTCTGGGGAACTAGGCCTTCATCCTGCCACAGTCAGGGGTGTTCTGCCATTGTTTTCTTCTAGGCCCGCTGTGTGTGCCGTGATGCGTTGTGCTAGTTCCACGTCTGGAGGCACCTCCAGTGTCCAGTGTGCAGGACACCTTCCCCAGTGTCCTGCTGCACTGCCAACCAGATCCTCTAGGTGACAGCCACCTAGTGGGAACAAATGTTGCCCCCCCAAGGAAGGAGAGGTGTCCTTGGGACACTCAGTCCACCCTCCACAGCTGGCCCCTGAGTATCCCGCATCCATTCCTAAACTTGGCTCACTGGTGTGGCAGGAGATGTGGCGCCCAGGACCTCAAAGCTCCACACCACTGTGCTGGTCATTGTTGTATGTTTTACCACAGTGTTGGGGGGTAGGGTGTCTGTTGCATGTGTTATTAAGGTGCTTGTTACTTGTCCTATTAAGGGGCTTGTTACATTTGTTATTGGGTGGTTTGTTGTGTGTTGGGTAGTAATGTGTTATTAAGGTGTTAATAACACATTTATATATGTAGTATAAATATATGCAGTGTTTGTTGGGTATTAATGTGTTATGAAGGTGTTAACACATTAATAACACATTAGTGTGTTATTAAGGTATTAGTAACACATTAATACTGTGTGGATATCTAATTGACATCATAATATGCTAGTTGACCACCATAGAAACATAGACTAGTGACAGCAGAAAAAAAAACAAAGGTCCATCCAGTTTGCCTGAGTTCCCTGTTTAGCCATGGGACGTACTGTTCTTCCAGAGTTGTAGCCCTCCCTGTCCTCTCAATTCACCTCCCTGATTCTGACCTTCTGAGCAACCACTATACCCTTCACTCTGTCCCAGCCATACTTACAACCACTAACAGTTTTCGCAGCCACCACCTTAGTTGGCAGTTTGTTCCACGGCTCCACCACCCTTTCCATAAAACAGTACTTCCTCACGTCTCTCCTGAGCCTCCCTCCTTTTATCTTCCACTCATGACCATGTGGCCATGAGCTATTATTCAGGTTAAATAGTTCCCCACAGTTCACCTTGTTAATTCTTTTTAGGAATTTGAAGATCTTGCTTTGACAGGGCTCTTGCAGTAAGTAATTACTTCGAGGACTGCGCCCACTGGTGTCAGGATCACACACAGAAAGCTTTAGCCAGCAGTATCTGATGGGGGACCGCTCACCCGACATCACGTGATGGACGTCATTGTGACCCTATATAGTGGGTGGTCCCCATGACCAGCTTCCAGTTCTTTCCCGCCGTCAGCCTGATCACGTCAGACTTCGCAGAGATTATACTCTGCAATTCGACTGCTTTTCGTATGAGTATCCATTTATTTCTTTATTTTTCCAGTACTTTATTTTATTTTGTGCATGTCATCTTCTAACGTCGAGCACAAGAACAAGTGTGTTTCATGCGGCACACAACTACCGCACAAGGATTTGCATTCTCTTTGCCTCTTCTGCCTAGGCCCGGAGCACAAGGTCGAGGACTGTGAGGCCTGTGCCAGTTTCAGCACGGCCACATGGAAGCGCCACCAGCAGGCCCTCGAAGCTCACCTCCTGAAGCAATGAATGGCCACCATGGAGAATGCTCCAAAAGCTTTGCAGCGCTTCATCCTTGCCAACTGAATCCAGGCATAAAAAGAAGCACCACCAGGACCAGGACAGGTCCTCCTCTTGCCCGAGGCTGCCTGCAGGCCCCTTGGGCGAGCGGCGGTCTTCTTCCTCGAGGAAGTCAGCTGCCGCGGCCCAGTCTGCCCCGCCTGAGGAGCAGTCCTCAGGCCTCCCTTCTCCACTAGTCTTAGTGACCGTGGGCACCTCAGCCAAGGGCTCAACCATGTTTAGGCCCATTTCCTCAGTTGGGCCTGTTGTGCCAAAAGGGGCTGGTAAGTTGCTCCTTGGACCCCCCAATGACTGCCCAGCTCAGGCTGTCCCTTTGGGCTCTGGAGATTGCAGAGTCCACCTGGCTTCGACTGATAAGTTAGGTGTTGGCTTTCCCGGCGTCTACACAGTCATCACGGCCAATAAGTTGGCCGTTGGCTCTGCCGATGTCCTTGTGACTGACTTGGCGTCAGGGTCTGGTGAAGGCCCTGATGAATCCCTGTTGCCGGACATTTCGCAGCCTCCCCAAGAGGGTTCTCCCATAAGGGTCTCCCCTCCTCGCCACTGGAAGTGGTTCCTCCACCCTCTCCTATTCCAGGAGCAACAGAGGATGAGGGACCTCCGGCAAGCGGCCTACTCAGTTCGCCTTCGGACTTGGGGTTAGGAGCTGGCAAACCTGATGGAACCCAGCCACTCGCTCCCCCATCAGAGACTCCGTTGCCTCCGCCACGTCCGCCTCCTGCAGGCCCAACATCAGAACCAGTTCTTCCGGGCCCCTCTGGCGCAGGCTTCAGAGCTCCACAGGGTCTCCCATCAGGGTCTCCGGAACCCCCGTCAAGTCTTACTCCAAGTTACCCTCCGTTGGGCCCTCCGCTGGGGTTCCCGACACCTCATTTCCATTTACACAACCCTTAGGGCTACCCCCGTCAGATTTTCATGCGCCAGGGTACGCGCCTGCCTACCCTATGCCAGGGTACCCAACGTCTCATTTTCATACGCCAGGGTACCCAGTGCTGGGCTTTGCCTCAGGCTATACGCTGGCTTACCATGCCCCATAGCCTCCTCCTCAGGCCCCAATGGACTTAAAGGCTATTCTTCAGTCCAGGTGGACCGAAATTAAGGCGCAGCTCGTTTCAGAGCTGGACAGCCACCAATCTCCTAGGGAGGTTCCCAGGAGCCTGAGGGTCCAACTTATTAGGCCGCTGCTAGCACCGCAGCATCCCCCGACACCAGCCCTTCCGAAGGAGTCGTCAGGCCGGATGCTATAAAAGCTGTCTCCAGATTCAGGTGATTCAGTCACCCTGACGTTCACGTGACGGATTCGGACCAGGATTCTGAATCAGACTCCTCCTCATCGGGGGCATCAGGGTTTCAAACCCTGCCCATTGGGGAACTTCAGCCGAAGGAAGTCTCTCCCAGAGTATCCCTTATTCACAGACCTGCTCTGTAAAAGAGCAGTGGTCTACAACTGGAAAACTGATACCCAGGATTCAAAACAACAAAGACTGGTAGAACACCTGGACATGCAAGAGGTAGTCCCTTTTGATACCGCCCCCACCCCCCCGCCTGGAGCTGCACGAGGACCTGGCATCTACCATATGGGTGATGCCCTCCTCAATCCCAACAGTGGCCAAGAAGGCAGACCGCGCTCACCGGACGCCAGAGGGAAAGACCACCTGAGTGTCCACCCAAAGGTGGACTCTGTGATTATTGCAGTGGCCCATGATTGGTCTTCCAAGCCCTGACACATGAGCACCTCGCCTCCTGTCAAGGAGTTGAGGCCACTAGACCAATTTGGAAGAAAATTTTATTCCTCTTCCTCACTGGCCATTAGGGCACTGAACTACGTAGACTACATGCTGGTCTATCAAAAGTCAGTTTTTGCCCAGCTAGAGCCGGCTATAGAGGATGTACCGGACTCAGATTCAAGGTCCATCTTAGCGGACTCCATCCGATCCAGCAAAGTGGCTTGCAGGCACTCCCTCAGGGCCACATACGATACGGTGGACTCTTCAGCGGGGGGGGGGTGCGCTACGGCTGTTAGCCTCTGACGCTTCTCATGGCTGAGGGTGTCGGGTCTAGCTCAAAACGTCAAAATGGCAGTCCAGGATGCACCTTTCTGAGGTTCAATCATGTTTGGTGGAGACGCATAAGACATCATTACTGGCCTGCAAGACAAGGGCTGGGCCCTCAGATCAGTACATACCATGTACCGACCCAAGTTCCAGGCCAAAAAGCCTTTTTGTCGGCAAGGCAAAAGGCAGACAAAACAGCAGCAGACGGCCAGATGTCAGCCCAAAGGTCAGGCTCCGTCGGCCGCAGCCACCCCTCCAGCAAAAGCCCATAGAGCTTTAGGGCAGCTCTTCCACACCTCCCACCCCCCTCACTTGACTCGCGGTCCACCCTCCCTCTTCAGGGTCCATTGTAGGAGCCGGTGGACAGAAGATTTGCCTGCCATCTGCCTGGGTGGAGAGCATTGATAACCGACATGTGGGTCCTTCAACTCTTAGAACAAGGCCTCACTCTAGAGTTTCTTTCATGTCCCCAAATGTTCCATTCCCGACCTCAGTGCTCTCAACCTGTACATAGTGTACAAAAGATTTTGGATGCTGACCCTCCCAGGCCTGCTGCCTGTCCTGCGCAAGGGGCAGTGGCTCTGCGTTCCGGATATGCAGGATGCCTACCTGTATATTCCGATCTTTCAGGCCCATCGTCGCTACCTCTAATTCTCCTTTCAGGGTGAACATTACCAATTCAAGGCCCTTCCCTTTGGCTTATCCTTGGCACCTCGGGTTTTCACCAAGTGCCTGGCAGTAGTGGAGGCCCTGAGGCGTTGGAGCCACTGTGTGTTCCCGTAAATCGACAACTGGCTTCTGTCAGCCCCATCAAGGGAGCAACTGGTACTATCCCTATTGGCTACCATGGACCTCTCTTCACTAGTTGGGGTCACTGTGAATTTCCCAACTTGCCCCCTCACAACATCTCCAGTTTATTGGAGCAGTGATGGACGCTGTACAGGGTATGGCTTTCCTCCCTCTAGAAAGGGTGGACACCTTGAAGAGACAAGCCCATTTGGTGGCCTCCAGCAGGAAGGTCTCGGCCAGGTCGGTTCTTTGACTGTTGGGCCTTATGGCAGCAGCCATCCCCATAGTGCCTTTAGCCAGGCTCCACATGCGAATCTCGCAGTGGACACTCAGGGCACAGTGGAACCAGAGAGTGGATGACCTGGACTAGATGGTCATGGCCTCTGATTTGATGCAGAGGGGTCTCTTGTGGTGGCAGGATCTTCCCAGTCTCACCAAAGGGGTTCCTTATCAGTCCCCTCCTCCCTCCCGGACTCCGACAACAGATGCATCAGGGATGGGTTGGGGTGCTTATCTGGGGGATCACAAAATCCAAGGCATGTGGTCCCAGGCAGAGCTTTCTCTTCACATAAATGTGTTGAAGATGAGGGCGGTGCTGCACACTCTTCAGGCCTTTCAGCACCTGCTTCACCAGGGCACACTGTTGGTGCAATCAGACAACATGTATGTAGTCTGGTACCTCAACAAGCAAGGAGGCACTTGCTCGTACCCCCTGTGCAGGCAGGCGATGCGGGTGTGGAACTGGGCTGTTCTGCACTGAATTCGCTTCACAGCCATTCACGTGCCAGGTGAACAAATCTTCATAGCAGACAGTCTCAGCCGCACCGGAGTAAGAGCCCATGAATGGAAGCTCAAGCAAGGGGTGGTCAGTCGGAACTGGATCTGTTCACCTCCCCATACAACACAAAACTATCCAGGTTTTGCTAGCTCACTCCAGGGCATAGTGTTTTCTGGCAAGACCCGCTATCTCTTTGCTGGACTGGGAGGGTTTTTGTATGCCTTCCCTCCCTTTCCAGCTCTGTAGAGGGTTCTGCTCGAGCTCCAGGCGGAAGGGGCCCATATGGTTCTGATCGCCCCGTTTTGGCCCCACCAAGTTTGGTTTGTGCTTCCTCAGCAGTTAGCAGTGGAACCTCCGGTTCCCCTGCCCCTCTCAACAGATCTCCTGACTCAGGAGGAGGGCACGCTGGTCCATCTGGGATTGGCATCCTTTCACCTTCATGTGTGGCACCTCAAGACGTAGCTTTGAAGTTTCCTCCAGAGTGGCGCAAGTTCTCGTAGAGGCTAGAAAACCTTCTTCAAGAACAACATATGCTAAGAAGTAAGTAAGTAAAGTAAGTAAAAATTTATTTTTAAGCGCTTTTCAATATCAAAGCGCTGTACAAAACAATTTAAATACATATAAAACACATTCATATAACACAACAACAACAACAAAAAATAGTTACAATAAAACACAATAAATCATTCCCCATACGCCCTTTGAAATAAATAAGTTTTCAGTTCTGACTTAAAACTTTCAACGGTCAGGCAGTTTCGTATCCGACGAGGTAGAGAATTCCACAGGGTAGGAGCAGCATAAGAAAATGCTCGTGCTCCTGATGTTTTCAAGCGAACCCTGGGAACCTCTAGCAATCCCTCGCCGGCGGAGCTGAGTAAGTGAGAGGGACAGTAGGGAACAAGCAGATCTTGAAGATATCGTGGTCCCTGTTCGTGTAGGGCTTTATAGGTCAGTAAACCGACCTTGAAGGTGATCCGCCATTGAACCGGCAGCCAGTGCAGCTCGCGCAGCGCAGGCGTAATATGATTCCTTATAGATGTTCCCGTCAATAGCCTGGCTGCTGCGTTCTGCACCAGCTGCAAGCGGCGGATATCAACCCCCGGCAGCCCTAGGTACAGGGCATTGCAGTAATCAAGGCGGGAGGTAACAAAGGCATGGACTAATGTCGGGAGGTCGGCCGGAAGAACAAGGTGTTTCACCCGAGCAATATTCCTCAGATGGTAAAATGAGGATTTGACAGCAGAAGACACCTGAAATTTCAGCGTCAAACTGTCGTCAATAATAACGCCCAGGTTACGCACCCGGTCTGAGGTCAAGAGCTGGACACCATCGATCCATATGCCCGAAGGAAGACCAGCCCTACAACCCGCTTCAGGACGACCTGGGTCCACCACCAACACCTCCGTCTTATCCGGGTTTAACCTTAGCCAGCTGGCACTCATCCAATCACTGATCTCGGATAGACAGTTAAGTATTGAGACTGCCTCTTCTTGCCCAGGACTAAAGGACAAATATAGCTGGGTATCATCTGCATAGCAGTGAAAACCCAAGCCATATTGCCTAATAATGTCTCCCAATGGCAGCATGTAGACAGCGAACAACATGGGTGCCAAAATGGAACCCTTCGGAACCCCACAAGGCAAAGAGATGGCGTCAGAGGAATAAATTCCAGTGACAACCCTCTGTCTCCGCCCTGTGAGAAATGATTGAAACCATTGTAGAACCATACCAGACAGTCCACAATAGAACCGCAGGCGTTCCAAAAGCACACCATGATCCACAGTGTCAAAAGCTGCAGAGAGATCAAGAAGGACTAGAATAGTATGAGCCTTTCGATCCCTCGCTATCAGGAGATCATTTAGAATCTGGACAAGAGCAGTTTCAGTACTATGTCTTTTCCTAAATCCCGATTGAAGAGTATCATAGACATTATGGTTTGAAAGATGGTCATCCAGTTGCAGTGCAACCACCTTTTCAATAACCTTACCCAAAAGGGCAGGTTAGAGATAGGTCTGTAGTTAGCTGGACAGTCCGGATTCAATGAAGGTTTTTAGGAGTGGTCGAACGACCGCCTCTTTAAGGGTTCAGGAAAGATCCCTGCTTCAAGGATTTCCAGACAATTTCAGCAATGGTCGGGCAGATAATATCTACGCAACCCAATAAAGTGGCGAGGGTCCGGATCCAAACTACAACTGGTTGGACGACAGTCTGACACAATCCTCATAATGTCCATGAATTCCGCCTACCAAAGTCAGACCAGGTGACACAGGTGTTTGCTTCCACTCGCCGATCACTGCAAACCCTTGAAGAGTGAACTTGGCTGAGATCCGCCCTAATGCTGGCAATCTTATTTGCGAAAAATCGAGCAAGCTCATCACACTTTAATTGTGAAAAATCTCTTCCAGACTGTAGACAGAGTGGATTGCACAATCTGTCAACAGTCCGAAAGAATTGAGCCGGTCAGTTTCGCGCAACAGCAATCTCCCTGGACAGGAATTCTGACTTCTTACGGGATATTGCCGATTGATAGATAGCATAATGATCCATCAATCTAAGTTTGTCAGCATCCTGGCAAGATTTTCGCATGCTCTCTCTAGCCTTGACCCACTCTCCTCAGCTCCTTCAAAGACTCGTCAAACCAGGAGTCTTTGGACGCTGGAGTGAGTGAATGACAGCAATAGGAAGAATTTGATCCAGGGCCCTGGTCACCGCCTCGTTATAGGCAATAACCAGGTCCCTGGACCCATGCTCTCATCCGAAACACCTGATAGGTCCAGTGCCGCCCGATAGGCCTCTGGGTTTACTCCTTAAAGGGCGATACTGGACCATCTCCGTAGGGCAGACCTATTAGGGTGTCCAAAACTGAATCTTATGGTGTGATGGTCTGTCCACATTTGGTTCCACCTCCAAATGTGAAACTTCCAATCCAGTAGGAACACCAGGTCCAAAGAGTGTCCACCTATATGGGTAGGAGAGGTAACTACCTGTGACAGGCCCAACATAGACATAAGCTGGAGGAAGTTCTTTCCAAAGTGCGAGAGTTCATTGTCGACCCAGGCATTGAAGTCACCCAGTATTAGCCATCTAGGCGATTCCAGTGCCATGTCAACGATGAAGTCCGCGAACTCCTTCAGGAATTCACCACCATCACCGGGTGGACGGTAGATGAGGAGAATCCTGAGCTCTGCACCTGCTGCCAGGATACACTCAAAGGATCTGGTGTTACCCACTGGCACCTCCACAAGATTCAGCCCTGATCTAAAAAAGATGGCCACGCCCCCGCCCCTACGATCCAATCTCAGGTGGTGCATTACCGAGAACCCAGCTGGAGCAGCAGAGTCTAAAATAGGACCTGCATTCTCATCCAGCCAGGTCTCGGTAATGCATGCCAGGTCAGATGTTGCAACAAGATCTGCAATAATAGCAGTCTTGTTCCTAATCGACCTGGCATTACATAACACCACTCGAGTTGGATGGGTTTTCGGAGAGGATCGCAGTACCTTTCCACAATCTGTGGAGCCCTTGGGTATGGGGATCAGGCAAGGAAGACCCCTCTCCTGACTCCATTTCGCCCCAGGGTGTCTCCTTGACCCAACTATCCCTATCTGCCCACCCCTCTCCATTTTCCCACTCTGTCTAGCCCATCCATTCCCTAAGTGCCTTCTCATTATCCCCGCTTTCCGACAGTTGTTAAAAACATCATCGGGTAATCGAGGACAATGAAAGGGGCGGAGGTCCCGGAGCAGAGTGGGAGAGTAGAGCCTGACCGTCTTAAGCCCCATCAAACACATCATTGATGGCAAGTATAATTAACCTACAACTAAACAAGCTATCTTAATTAACAATATTATAACTAAAAAGCCTAAAATAAAGAAATCATATAATCAGACCAAACCCATACACAATCATGTAAATAAAACAAACAGCATAAATATAAAAATCACCACGATTTAAAATCCTAACTAAAAGTCCATAAACTTAATAAAATCTAATCATAGGCCCCATATAACAACAGTTCATAATGTCTCAGAGTCAATAAATATTCTTCATATTCCTGGCGTTTGAGCCGCCAGGGGAGGAAGCGCTCTTCACCTAATGAACCGCGGGAGGGTGCGGAAATGCAAGCTGTCTTCCCTACATGAGATGCTAGACATAGCCCGGCCTCTGCCAGGCTATTCCAGCATCACCCGGACGCCCCAAGAAAACACCGATCCTCCGGCGGGTGTTCCCTGCCCTCCCAGATACAAACACCAGCACCCCGCACCCACCTTAGGAAACAATTAAGCTAATTTCTCAAAGTCTTTTCTTCCTCTTTCTTCTTAACACAATTCCAGGGCCAAAATCCCCAGCCAGGAGTTTGGCTTTAAGTCCTGCAGCCCAGTACTTCCAAAAACAGGGAGCAAACAATAAATGGGGCACTCTTCCCAGTCTCCAGCTGCACAACTTTACATTCGATATTTAATACTTCAATCCCTCCTTTAAGACTTCTTCACAATAACTCACGGTATACTCTTTGTTTACACAGTGCCGCAGCTTTCCACGCCGCAGGTCCAATTCTCGCTTCCAGGTCACTTCCAGCAACCCTCGACTCCACAGCCTCTCACAGCACAGTCAGGAGAACGGGAAGCAGAGCGCAGCAGTAGAATCCAGAAAAAGTCAAAACGGCAGACGCCACGGGACTAAACCATGTAAAGACTCCAAAATGAGCATGCATACAGGCTCCGAGCTCCGAGACAACAAAACAACAAAACGGGCTCCGATGTAACACCAAGCGCTCCAAAAACACTCCTAAGAACACCGCTCAGAAGAAACGGACGACGGACTGATGAAAAAATTTCAGGCTTCACACGGCTCACTGTCCGAACAGCAGGGCATACAAACAGATCCAAAAAGGCTAAAAATTTAATAAAAACCGAGCCAAATACAACGGAAAATAAACGAAAAGATAAGCAAAACAAAAATCAATGTTTTGGCTGGCTCAGCTCAGCCGCCATATTGCATATGTGAAAGCGTTTTTCCATTTGGGCCACCTCGAAGGGTTGGGACCCTTTTTCGTGTCCTGCTTCCTCTGTCTTGGAGTAACTCCTGCAGCTGTACAATTTGGGCCTGAGTTACTCGTCTTTAAAGGTTCATCTGTCGGCTGTCTCTGCCTATCATTCGTTGGTAGATGGTAGGACAGTGGCTCAACTGGAAGTTTAAAAAATTTTTCTGAATGGAATTCTGCATCTCAGACCCCCGGTGGCGCAGTCCCGCACCACCTTGGGATCTTAATTTTGTTTTGGAAAAATTGACTTTGCCTCCATTTTAACCTGCTGGTTCCTCTGATCTCTGCTACTTGTCATGGAAGGTGCTTTTCTTGGTGGCAGTTACCTCAGCTCAAAGGATTTCAGGCCCTAATTTGTAAGAAGCCTTATTTGATTTTTTTAATAGAGACCAGGTGGCTCTTTGTACCAACCCCAAGTTCTTACCCAAGGTAGTTTCTGAGTTTACTTTAAACCAGTCGCTTCAACTTCCAGTGTATTACCCTGAGCATTCGAATCTGGGAGAAGTGATTCTTCATACCTTAGACATACACAGAATGTTACGTTATTAAACTAATAGGAGAATGTCTAGAAAACGGATAAGTTTTTTGTTTCTTTTGCACCCAAGAGAGAAGGCACAGCAGTTTCCAGTGTTTATCCAAATGGTTGGCATATTGCATTGTTTTCTGTTGCCAGAAGTATGATAAACCCTTTCCGGGGGCGTTCAAGGGGCATTCCACTAGAAGTATGGCTGCTTCTACTGCTTGTTTCAGGAATGTGTCCGCCACTGATATTTGTGCTGTGGCTACTTGGAGTTCAGTCCACCATTTTTCACAAAGCATTACAGACTGGACATTGCTTCTAGACACAGAGCAGGATTTGGCCTAGTTGTACATCAGGAACTCTTGTCCTGAACTATCTGCATTTTAGGAGTTGTTTTTCCTGCCTAATTCTTCTAATTCACACTGCTTGGGACTCAGTCCTCAAAGTAATTACCTACTGCAAGAGCCCTCTCTAAGTAAGATAGTACAGTTACGTAAGAACTTACCATAACAGTAGATCTTTGAGAGAGGCTCTTGCAGTAGGTAACCTTTTTCCCTCCCTCCATCCCCCAAAATTTATTTGGTTTTATTGCTCTTTCTTTATGAGCTCATTCTGTGCTCCAGGATCCTCTTGTTTCCTTTTGTCCTGTCGCTTCTCCTCTGAGGTCTCTGGTGGGAGAACTGGAAGGCGGGCCATGGGGACACGCCCACTGTATAGGGTCACGCTGACGTCAGACACGTGATGTCTGGTGGGTGGTCCCCCATCAGATACTGCTGGCTAAAGCTTTCCGTGTGGTACTGACGCCAGGGGCGCAGTCCTCAAAGTAATTACCCACTACAAGAGCCTCTCTCGAAGATCTACTGTTACGGTAAGTTCTTAAGTAACTGTACTGTCTCCATTGTATCTCCTCTCCCTTCTGGTCTCCAGTGAGTACATGTTCGTTGCCTTGAGGTGCTTCTCACAGGACATGCTGTGCTAGCCTTGTATCGTTTTTGTTACCCTGTGCTGCACCTTCTCCAGCCTATTCCTGTCCTTCCTGAGATGACGTCTCCAGAACTGGGTGCAGTACTCCAGGTGTGGTCTCACCAAGGATCTAAACAGGGAAAGTATTACTTCTCTTTTTTTGCTATCAATACCCTTCCCGATACATCCAAACATCCTATTTGCCTTGGTATAAGCCTCGTTGCAAAGACTTGATTGCATTAGGATGCCACTAACGGTAACTCCAAGGTCTTGATCCTTAGCTGTGGTACTAAGTCTCACCTCTCCAATCTAGTACTCGATCCTAGGGTTCTTGTTCCCTAGGTGCATTACCTTGCATTTTTGCCTCTGAGCTTCAACTGACAAACCCTTGACCCACCCCTTCAGCTTTTGCAAGTCTCCCTGCATTTTCTGTATTCCCCCATCACTATCCACCCTCCCACAGAGCTTAGTGTCATCTGCAAAGAGGCACAGCCTGTCTCAGATCCCTTTACCAGTGTCTCTGAAGAATGTGTTGGAGAGGTCTGGACCCAGAACAGATCCCTTTGGAACCCTGCTCATGACCGCCTTCTCTTCTGATTTAACTCCGTTGACAACTACCCTTTGCTGCCTCCCTTTTGGCCAGTTGTCTACCCAGTTTACTATGGCCTTAGTCGAAGTAGTCCAAATGCACAGCATGGCCCCTATCCAGTTTCCACATCACCCAGTCAAAGAAAACCATCAGATTAGTCTGACAAGGTCTCCATGCAACAAATCCATACTGCTTGCTATCTGGAGACCATTGCTGTCCAAGTAGTCCATAAGGTCCTCTTTCACCAGTGACTCCATCAGTTTCCCAGCAGTAGAGGTAAGACTGACAGGTCTGTAGTTCCCTGACCCCACTACCCCTGTCTTTGGAGAACTGTTGAAGGGACCTTGCAGGGGATTAGTCAGTTCCCTGAGTATACTCAGATACAACCCATCTGGTCCTGGGGCCTTATCAATCTTTAGGGCTGCTAGCCTTTTCAGGACCCTTTGGCAAGTAAATGTTGCCTGCCACATCTCCTGAACTCCCTTAGTGTTCGCTTTGATGCCACTTTCTGGCAAGGGCCTACTGTCATTCATAGTGAAACCTGAGCAAAAGGGGAAGGGCCCACAGTCTTCCTCATGGGGAAATATGTGATGGCTTTTTCTATGGGGATAAGGGCCTAGCCATAAACAAGTACCTGTATATACACTTGTAGATCTACATAGTGCCATTTGGATAAATGCACATTCTGGGTGCATGTACAAAACTCTGCTTTCCCGATTCCTGGCCTGTTTTCTCACTGTTAAATCATTCAGTTGTATGCACAGTGAAAAGCTCCCCAGGCAGTCGTTTTCACCTGTTCATTAAGTGTTTGTATGATATCTGCTAAGTATTGCTTTGTCTTTTTCATTCCCTCCCCCACATGTTCTGAGCTGTCTGAGCCTCACATCCCAACATTAGTGCTTCTGAGATGCAGAGCACCCTCTGATCTCCTGAACTGTTTCTTTCACCCACTGAGAAGCTCCTCAGGCATTCATTTGCACCTGTTTACCAGGTGTTTATTATTGCTGCCCTCTCTTTCTCACACGGTCTGAGACATCTGAGCCCCGCATCCCAACAGTAGTGCTTCTGAGATGCAGAGCACTCCTCTGATCTCATGAACTGTTCCTCTTACCCCTCTGATGCAGATTTGAACTGCTCAACTTGTTAATTTCTTTATCCACCCTTTCTTTCAGGTTTATTGTGCTGGTTGAGGCTTTTGGAAGATAGGAGTGGCACCTATTCTCACCCAGATATTTGATTTGAAATCCTGGATGGTGTCATAGGTGTCCTGGAAAATAGAAACATGCTTGTCCAGCACATTCTTCACTGTCTTGAGGTGCATTTGTCACAATTGATGAGGTGAAGATCTTTACCCAATTCAATTTGATCTTCTCCAGCCAGTTTCTTCCCAGTAATGCAGGTCTCTCTCCTTGCACTACCACTACAGGCAGGGTCCATGCTCTCTGTCCCCTCTCCCCGTAGGGTTACTGGTACCTGAATCTCCCTAGGAAAAGGGATTTGGTCTCCAGTATAAGACTTGAGCTATGTGATGGTTGTGTTTACACTTGTTGAGGTTCTCCTTGTAGATGTACTTCGGCTCAAAAGATACTGACACACCAGTGTCAAGTGGCATGCTAATCGGTTTGCCTGTCAGCTTGATCTGGATGCAAATTCCCTCTCCTTTTGCTTGTGTTGGGTAAGTGATCCACTTCCAGTTCAGTCTCTGGCATGGTATCTGTGGCATACTGCATATGAGCAGTACATGATGCACTTTGTACAGTCTCATCAGATGATCCACTTTCCCACAATTGTGGCATTTTTTTCTTCTTGAAATCTGCACGTGCTTTGCTGTTACCCTCATAACAACGTTGTTTTGACTTTTCGGAACTGGTCTGTGGCGTCTACTTCCTTTAACCTTGTGGCTACTACGATGGTGGCTCACTTCAATGCCTGGGATGCCCCTCGGCCCCTGCTGTATAGGTGACTCTGTGAACTCCACTCCTTGGTGGCTCAGAATGTCCACTAGCTGGTGTCCTTTCTAGGCGAACTCAAAAATGAGTGTAGTAATACAGACTGACTTGAAGATTAAGTCCTTTTCTGACAAAAGCCTTTTGTGATAGGTTTCTCCTCATAGACCTCAGACAGATTGAACCCATACGTCATCATCCAGAAACTGGCTGAACTCACAGGTGCTTGCCAGACACTTCATTGCAATAATGTAATCGGCAAGAGCTTGCACCAGTATTTGGTTCTGATGATAAAAACGGATATGCTCTGCAGCGAGAATTGGTTTTGTCTTGAAATGTGAAAGTTTCTTGGTTAGTTGGGAACACTGCATGTTCAACAGCTTGATAGGTGCGGTTAGACCAAGTCCATACACTGTAGGTCTTTAGTTTATTTAGTTTATTGTTCTAGGAATTACTACCTTTGAGCCAGAGGCTCTTTTACAAAGGTTCCTACAAAGGTTCCACGTCAATTAGGTACAGTACAAAAAAGGTTACATAGATAACACAACAATTTGTGCTGTGTCAAGAGCGAGAAAACATGTACAAATACATATCAAATCATTTGTGCAAAAGGACATGAGATATCAATAATCACATTATTATTACAAGAAAGAGGTCATGCCAGATTAGGAGAAACAAATAGGGAAAAAGTCCAGAACAGAGAGGGTAAGTGAAAGGTGTGGGGAGCAGACAATGGCAGGAGAAAAGGTTTCCCAAACATGTCTTTGTCAAATAATGGAACAGGGTGGGTAATGAGAAAATAGGAGGTTTAATCAGGGCAGTCACAGGAGCTGGAGGTGGCAAGATGAGAGAACAGCCTTGATTTGAAAATACCTAGAGAGGTGGAGGCAGTAATATGAGTGCTGAGGGCATTTAGCCAGCTGGGGGCACGATAGGCAAATGATCCTTGTCCCTGAGAAGTCTGGCATCGGGGGGACTTCAGGTCTTAAAGGGAGTATTTTGAAAGACTGAAACTTGGGTGTCCGACGCTGCAAGCCCGACACCGAAAATTCCGACAGTGGGATTTTGCTCGTGGCGGAGTTTGTTATAAATAAAGGGGGGGGGGCAAAGCCCCCCGAAACATGAAAAAAAGCAAAATCCCACTGTCGGGATTTTTGGTGTCGGGCTTGTGGCGTTGGGATTGTGCTGTCGGGCAACCGCCCTTTCAGTCTTTGATAGTAGTTCCTGTCTTAAAACTGCCAGGAAGACATCCACCTTGTTATCTGTGACTTGTTCGCTGCCAGTGTTCAGATTGTTCCAAATAAGAATAAAAGACCTCTTTTGATTCACTGAACTCTGGCACCCATCCAGTTGACATCATGTTGCCATAAATTCATTGACGAGGTGCTTGATGTGTAGCCCTATGGCTTGTGGAAGGGCTGTCTGGCATGTGGCATCTGCGGTCTCGCTGCGCCGTTGTCCAGAGACAATCTTCATTCTCTTGTCTGTGCTCTCTGCACTTAGCTGAAATTCCTCACTTTGGCACTGGGTGCTGCCTTCCTCATTTTGGCTTGCAGTGTAGTCTTCCTGCCTAAAGGCTGCAGTTGCACTGATGTTGTGCAGGCAGGAGGAAAAGTGGTGCCTACCTCCTTCATCTGCAGTCTTGTTGGTTTTGTTAGCCAGTTGCACAAGGTCCCCAGAATAAGCTTGCTTTACTCTTTCAGGTAATTTTCTTTTTAAAATATATATATGTTGCTGTCCTTTGTTCCCACTGGCTAGTTGTAGCCTGAATTGTGTGGCGGTGAAGGGAGTCTGGTAGAGTCATGCTGGATTGTGACCTCGGGAGCAGCAGTCAGAGCAGCCGCAAGGAAAACTTTCCCTTTTTTACAGCTGTGTGGGCAGAGCTCTGTAGTCATTTTGCCATTACTGTAGGAGAGAAATTGGACCATGAGCGGAACGTGTCCTTGTGTTCTGCTACAGTGATGCAGTGACTTCTGCACAGTGCCAACTCCATTGCTGTGCTGGATCTTCTTGCTCTGCCCTATGTGGATGGAACTCCCCTCCGCGACATGATCGCGCCCCCAACACTACTTAAAGGACAGATATACAGGTTTTTTGCCCTTTCACTTAAAAAAAAAAAAAACTGGCTTCATAGAGCTGTAAAGGAAAGGGGACAAAGGAGCATGCCAGAAACCATTTGACCACCAGGTAATTACAATGCTGCCTCCAAATCCTGCTCTGTACAACCGTTCAGCCACTACAACTTTGATTATATTATTGGTGTTCTGCACTATAAAATGATCGGGATCCTAGCTTAACATGTGTACTGGTAAAAATGATACATGTTAAGTCATGATTTGGATCATTTTTGTAAAATAGTACTGCAAATCAGATTTTATAAACAAAACTGTATTGTACTGTATAGTGAGCCATCTGGCTCTCGCTTTAATGACGTTATTTTGTCAGTAGTCAGAGTAGGGTTTTTTGAAAGGAGAGGCTGTTTACATTTTTAAAATGCTACGAAACTACATTTATGCTTATTACATAAATGCAGTTTTAGCATTCATGTAAATAGCACCCTTTCATTTACAGCTCTATGAACCCTGTTTTCTTTTAAGTGAAAGGTCAAAAAACCTGTTTATTTTTCCTTTAAATATGGCACTACCACATGTTAACTCTAACTGCGCATGTGCAGGTCTTGCGCATGCGCAGTTGTGCCATCACCACCATCTTGTGAATGGCATACTATGCCATTCTACAAAACTGCGCATGCACGACTGCTGTGCATGCGCAGTTATGTCAGTGCCGCCATCTTGTGAATGACAAACTATGCCATAACTGCGCATGCACGACTAACAGCTCTGCATAGCCGTATCAGCTCTGACTATATATATTTTTTTTTTTCCCTAGTGGCAGCTCTTGCAGCTGTAACAGGGACTTGCCCTGTTTTGCTATCGATGCTGACATCTAGTCTGTAGCAGTGGACCACAACTGTCAGTTGGGAAGGTTGAAGCAGCTGGGTGGTTAACAGAGCTAGAGGCAGACATACAGCTGTAGAGTGAGGTAGGGAAGGGGTTTTCTTTGCTTCTACCCACAGCTCCCAATGATTCTGGCATCAAAGCCTTTTTTTATTTTTCTTAACAAGCTTACTCGACTGCACACCTGCTGGCATCCATAGAGTTCAGCTAACCTTCTGACCACTGTAATATACTAAGGTTAGGGGACAACTGGGGTCCTTCAGTTCGCAGGCATCTTTACTCTTGGAGCAGGACTAACAGGCAAGAGCCCTACTGGGCAAGCTAGGAACTACATTAGGGCTACAGTTGTCACCAACAAGAACTACAGTCAGTGTTGCTTCCCTTACTACTTCCATATATACTGCATTTACCAAACGCTTCACTACAGTGGCTCTCCACCAAGATGCCCTGTATAGGTTTCCTTACCTGGACAATTCACTCCTCAGGGCCTCTGCTAGAGATTGGGTGATGTGAACATTACACAGGACTCACCAGTTGTTCGACCAGCTGGAAATTTTTGTCAATGAGCCTGTCTATTTTGGTTAATTGCCAACTGCTGCAATTCATAGGAGCAGTCTTTGGATCAGACCTCTACTCTGATTGCTCAGACTACCACGGTTGCCTCTAGTGAGTGAGTCACTCCCGTTCTCTGATGCTAGCAAAACTGCTACCATCTGTGGGTCAAGTTGCTGTCCCACTGTCCGTTCCCTCAGGTCATATTAACTATTGATTCTTTGGATAATAGTTTGTAGGGCTCACTAGGGGTCCTTGAGGACCCAGGTGTGTGGACTCAAGTGGAACGCTTTCTCCATATTAACATTTTATAGATAAGGGCTGTTTATGTTGATCTGTGGATCCTGACCCTGCACATACAATATTGTCACATTCTGGTGTGGACAGACCATCTGTGTGTCATGCGTTACTTCAGCGAATAAGGAGTAGTCAGTCGTATCTCCTGTGCAGAGAAGTCATGCAGGTGTGAGACTGTGTGCAGTTATCCATGATGTACATACCATGTCCTCTTTTGTGCAAGGCTCTGTGAACGTCCTGACAGATGCTGTTAGGTTGGTTGCTCTGTCCCATGAGTGGGAGCTTATGGATGATGTGGTCACTCAACTCTTTGATTACTAGGCTGAACCTGAGCTGGGCCTTTCTGCATCCCCACTCAACTACCACTTGTTTGCTCAGTCGCTTGACAGCATGGAGCATTTTGGCAAAATGCATTGTACCCTTCTGGAAAGGGAGGTTCTTTTGCACATACCCTCCAGTTCCTCTCAGGGACTGTTGGTGAAGGTGAGGGCAAAAATCATCACTATGATTCTACTGACCCCATTCTGGTACAAACAAATTAGGTTCCTACTGCTCTAGTACATTATAGTGGAACATCCTGTTTCTCTCCTTCTAATGGTGGATCTTCTTTCTTAAAACCAGGGCAGGTTGTTTCACCAGGACCTCTGAGCACTGCAATGCCACGCCTGGCTACTGAAGATGTAGAACTTTATCGCTTTGAGGTCTCACCCGTTGTTTTGGGTGTTCTTTTGCCAGCCAATACACATAGAAACATAGAACTTATTATGGTCACTTATCAAATCAGTTAATAACAGATTTACAGAAATGGAGTGCCCTTCCTTTAAAGTTCATTTGTAAAATAGATTTGGTCCACATGGTGGTCTTGCCTACTTTTGTACATCTTTCATAATTTCTCCTTACTAGTACCACAGCAGGACTGGAAGAAATGGTGGTTAGCCATTACTAGATATATCTGGGGGGTCGCCGTCCTTGAATTAGGCTATCCACATTAATTTTCCCCAAGAGTAAGGGAGGCCTAGGCCTTCCTGATATCTGTCTGTACTATATGGCAGACGAGCTCTGCATTCACAGGGTCCAGGGCCCCAATGGTTAGACATGGAGAGGGACTCGTTACCCTTCCAAGACATGGTTAGATACATATCTGGGGAGGGAGCGGGAAGAGTGGCCAGAGACATCACGAATCCCTGGCTGACCCATGTCAAAGAGGTGTGGCAATAGGTAGTGGCAGCCACAGGATTGGAGTATTAGTTAACATGTGTGTGCCCCCTGTTAAACCTAGCTGATTTTGCACCAGCATGAATAGATGTCACCTTCAGAGACTGGCAAAAGTGGAATATAATCTATATGTCAGTTGTGTACTGCTGCAGATATGAAAACGTTCTTGGAACTGCAACAACAATTTGACCTGGATTGAAGAGGCTTCTTTCCATATACTGTACCTCCAGGTATGGCACTGCAACACCACTTTGCCCGTTGAGGCACGAGACCCTAATAAACGCATGGCACTTTTGAGTGCCCTAGCATTGCACATCAGGCTACAGTCCACCGCACACCTAATTTCCATTATTTATAAGGCTCTTAAAGAAACCTGCCAGAATAGTACTACATACGTGGCCACAAGGTGGGGGAAGTGTTAGGCCAGCAAATAGAGAGTGTAGAATGGAAACAGGGGTGTTATGAGACAGGAAGAGTTACATCCTCACATTTGTGGTTAGGATATACCTGGAAACACCATATATGGTTGTTTAGAACACCAGCAATTACAGCCAGGTTTGCCAGGAATGGGGACGCTGCATGTTGGAGGGTGTGTAGTAGCCCACCTGTGACCCATACGCATATAATGTGGTCTTGTCCAGGGCTTGGAACCTTTCTCCGAGAGCTAGAGGGGGCAATCTTGGATGTTCTGCATACACCAGTGTGGCTGACACCACAGGTATGTATATTCCATATTTATCCCAGGAGCTTCAAGGCTATCTCTTTCATCAGGCACACCAATGGAACTACTGTATAAGTCACCAAGTGCTAGGACCACATGGAAACATTTACAAGCAGTCTAGCAGGGGCAGCCCACGATGAGGTCAGACATCTGCTACATATATGTGGGCAGCCCCTCCTCTCCTCAGTTCTTTTCCCACCGTTGACCATATTCATTGGACTGCTAACAGAAATGCCACTGCTATCCACTGTTTTACTTTTCTTAATAAGAAAGTAATCGCCTTTACAGCAATTTTCAACTACCTCTATGTTGTCAAAGAAACCTTCAAAATTGTTCCAGTGCTGCGACTGCAGTGAGATCATCTACACCAGTGACTCTCACAGCATCTGTGTCTGCTGTCTAGGGACAGATCACAGTGTGAAAGTCTTCCCAATCTGCAGGGGTTTTAATTCTGTGATTAGGCGATACAAAAAAGGGGCCCTAGAAAAACACCTTCTAAAATAGCAGCCCACATGGAGAAGGAGCTCCAGTATAAGAGTGCTGCAGTGTCGCTGGCCCAGTCTACTGGGTCCAAGTCCTTTAACTCCTGGGACAAGTCAAAGTCATCAAGGAGCCACAAATATAAGCACCAGGACAAGAAGGAGGAGGAGAAAACATCCCCGGTGCATTCCAAGTTGCTCCCCCACACAGCAGGTATGAGCTCCTCCATTCTGTCGACTGCTATGGCGGTGACGCAACTCGCACCCTCGACTGTTCACATGACACCAAGGTTGGGACATGGCACAGGCACTAGCAGGCCTAGTATGGCTGGGACGTCGACGTCAGGGACCCCGCCTCCCCCATCCACTACTCCCGGCACACCCGTAGACCACATGGGTGCATACATTCAGGCAGTTCTGTCTTCTTTTACAGATCTACTCAGATGACTGCTGTCTACTCCCCCTGTTCCAGGGGGTCCGTCTCCCACCAATCCCCCCTTGGTGATGCACAGTAGGTCCTTACCACAGCCACCACAGACATCGTCAGTGCATTCTCTATTGCCTGTTGGCCCACTTTATGACTAGTTTAAGTATAATCCTGATTTAATAATGCAGGATGATGAGGAACAGGCTGAGAGCCACTATTAGAGGTTACCAGCTCTAAAGTGTCCACCTGTAGTAAGGACTCAGTGGTCTACACTCCAAGGTTCCCACCAGGGGACACGACTTTCTTCACCATGATGCAACAGTTACAGGCTGCCATGGGTTTTGATCCAGAGGAGCTTTTAATAAACTTTCATGAGTTGCCTGACTCTCCTCCTATTGTGGAGTCACGTCTTCTTCCTGCTCTGGAGGATGCCACCTTTGCTGCCTGGTATAGGCCAAATGTTATTCCAGCCATACCAAAGAAGGCAGATAAAATGTACATGGCCCCTTCAGGGAAGCAGTTTTTTGCCACCCAGCCTGAGGCAGACTCTGTGGTCATTAATGCTGCTCATGGTAGGACAGGGGTACCTAAGCACCTGAGTTCCATCCCTCCTGATAGAGTCCAGGAGGTTGGATGTGTTGGGGAAAATTACCTTCTCCTCCTCTTCATTGGGTCTTATTGCTAACTATCAGGCCCATATGATTAAGTACCAGAACACCCTCTGGAGAAAGGCCAAGGCAGCTGCACGAGCCTTACCAGAGTGCACCCCCAAACTAGAGCTTCTTAAGGCTGTGACGGCGGGAGCCGTTGTGGGCAAACATTTGCTTCGCAAGGTCTGTGATGTCTCAGATGCTTCTGCAACGGCTGCAGCCTCTGGCACCTGTCTCAGGAAGTACTCATGAGTCAGGGTGGCAGGGTTTGTGAATGACCTGCAACAGTCCATTCTCAGTGCCCCCTTCAGAGGACAGAAGCTGTTTGGTTCTGATGTCCAAGACGTCTTTTCTACCCTTCTGGCCTCTGGCAGGACCCTGAAGTCAGTGCATTCCCTCTACCATACCCAACTAGGGGGTAGGCATAGGGTACCTTTTCGGCCAGCTGGTGCCAGGCACTGTCCAGCAACCAGACAGCAGGGTAGGGGCAAGGGAGCAGGAGCCTTGTCCGCCCCCGGCACCGCCCCCAGTGCACATTCAAAAGCCTTCTAGAGGTGGTAGCACAGGAGGAGCTGCCACAACCCACGCCACCTGACTCCTTGTACACCTGACAACCACCATTACCTGTAAGGGGGGTCGTCCCTCCTTCCAGTTCACCCAATAAAAGGAGGTGACCATGGATGCCTGGGTTCTAGAAATCATAGAACAAGGTAAACATGTGGACACATCTCCAATTCATCCACCAGTGCCAACTCACTATTCTCCAGAACATTTTCCTCTGCTTCTGGAGGAAATTCAGACTTTTCTTCAACAGAAGGCCTGCGACCTTTGAACAAAGACACAGAAGGTTCTACTCCCAGTACTGTCTAGTCCTAAAGTGGAGAGGAGACCTGCAGCCTATTCTAGATCTCGGGGAACTGAACTTCTTCATAGAGTACAAAAAATTCAGAATTGTCATCCTGCAAGGCCTACTACCAGAGCTGTAGGCAGGGGACATGGATCTGGTCCCGTGACATGAAGGATGCCTACTTTCATATTAAAATTCGGAAACCTCACAAAAAATACTTTAGGTTTCTGTTCCAAGGGGAACATTTCCAATTCAGAGTGTTGCCCTTTGGCTTGTCTTCTGCACCATTGTCTTTACCAAATGTTTGGCAGTAGTAGCAGCAGCCTTTCGTAGGGAGGGTCTCTATGTTTCAACTACCTGGACGACTGGTAGTTGAAAGCCCACCCCAGGGATCAGCTCCTGCACACATTAGCTCAAACCAGGCAGATGTTCTGTGATCTGGGGGTTACTGTTAACATGCCCAAATTGGTCTTGATCCCTTGTCATCGACTGGAGTATATTGAAGCAGCCTTGGACACTGCTTAGGGCTCAACCTTCCTGCCCCTGGACAGGGTCCAGTGCTTGATTGCCCAGGCACAGCTGGTACACAACAGCTGATGTGTCTCAGAACATTCCTATGGCTTCTGGGACTCATGGCAGTGGCCATTGTCACAGTCCCATTGACAGACTGCACTTATGGATACCTCAGTGGAACCTAAGAGTCCAGTGGTTCACCTCACAGATGATCTAGAACAAAAGGTACCTCTTCAGTGCACAAAGTGCTCAAATGGTGGATGGAACCCAACAGTCTGTTACAGGGAGTTCCTTTCCTGATCCCCTTCCCTTCCCAGATTCTCACAACAGATGCTTCGGGGATGGGCTGGGGTGCACACTTGGGTCCCCATCAGACACAGGGTACATGGACCCCAGTTGAGATCACCTTGCATATTAAAGTTCTAGAAATGCAAGCTGTTCCGTACAGGCTAATTTGTGATGAACCGAGTGCCCTTTTAGCATCCAGACTGTGGAGCTTCTGCTCACCAGAACTGGACTGTGCAGTAAAGATCACTGGGAGAGTGATGGACTGATTCAAATGAAACTCGGACACTACTTTAGGAAGGAATTTTCTGTTGGTCCGAAGGACACTTTTTTTTCACTGTGGTAAATTATGTAGTTAGGGTCAGTGCAAAGGGCCTGCAGCTCACATACCCTTCTGGCAGAAGTTGTGGCTACCAAGAAGACTGACTTCTAGGTGACAAACTTCAGATCTGCACTGGCCATGGGCTCAAAAGGGGGTTCCATGAGCTTGGCTATACACAGGTTTGAATCGCAGGCAGGGACTGGCTCCCTAACAGGGGGATATAGAAGCAGCAGGCCCATAAACATGTTTTTGAAAATGGGGTGTGAAGCTACCATTTTCTCAAGACCTGATGAAATATATTTATTTATTTATTTAGCTTTCATTGACCGGGTAGGTACACTAGACAAGTAATATGCCTATTTTCAGGAACGACCCGGGAGATTACAACAATGGGGTACAGAAAAATATACGGTACATCATGACAGCACAACAACACGTGGAAGTACAATGGGTAACATCATTAAAGAGTAACAAGTCATATACAAATAAAACAGATTACATTTTTGGCACAACTAGTATATGTGGTCGTGGACAATAATAAAACTCAGTCAAGTGCACGGTACGTAATATAATCTGGGGGACAAGCGAGGTTTGGCAGGCAGTTCCTGTGAGAGCAACTAGGGTCCAGTAGACATTGCACTAAGGGGGCTTGGTGCAATCACACGCCAAGGCAAGTTTCAGGAAGCCTCACAGGGATTTGCGGAAGCACTAATGGGAGGGGGCCAAGCGAACATACTCAGGAAAGGAGATCCAGAGTCTGGGAGCACACATGGCGAAGTCCCTGTCTCGCATGAGGGTCCGGGTGGGGAGAAATTTAGCATCCCCGGAGCCTGGGACCTGAGTTGATAGGGAGAGAGGTCGGCTAGGGGTAGAAGCTGGGCCAGCCCCGGCGGGTGCCAGTTCTCAACACTTTGCCCGCGAGGCATCCTACCCCAAAGTCCAGGTACTTGGCTGGGGAGAGCCAGCAAAGCTTTTCGTATAACTCGCAGTGGTAAGTATGAGGGCGAAGGCGGCCAGGGCAAAGCGACAGATGTTGTTATACGTTGTGTACCACCTCATGAGGTGGGTTTTGGGGGAGCGGGCAAATTGGTGCATTCCATAACTAAGAGAGGGAAGGAGAACACCTCTCGCAAGGGCCAGTCGAGCCGCAGGTGTGAGGTTATATTTGGCCCTGTAGGCCAGGCCCAGTTTTCAGTTCACTGCTCTGCAGACATTGAGAATGTGACTCCCCAGGTCAGGTTGTGGGTCAAGTGTCACCCCAAGGTACTTAACTGAGTGCACAGTTGGGAGGGAAGTTCCGTCCGGACTGGCAATATCCAGCGGGGTTGGTAGGGCTTTGATTTTGGCTGCTTAACCAAAAAGCATAGCCTGTGTTTTTTTCAGGTTCAAGACCAATTTATGTTTGGTTACCCAGGCCAGGAGGACACTGTTGAAGTCCTCAGGCAAGCGCTTGTTGAGTGTAGCGATGTCCCGGGAGAGAGATATAATAACCAGGTCGTCTGCGTGTAGTGTGGCATTGCAGTTAGTTGCAGCCACTGGGAGTTGATTGATAAAGAGGGAGAAGAGGAGGGGACCCAGGACCGAGCCCTGGGGGACGCCAGAGGTAACCAGTAAGGGCTCGGATAGGACTTTGTTGAAACAGGTCCTCTGCGTTCTACCATGCAGGTAGTCTGATAGCCATATCATAGCGGGGGGGAGAGGCCAAGTGTCCTCAATTGTGAACACAGCAACGTGTGATCGACAAGGTCGAAGGCTTTGGACAGGTCAATAAATATGGCTCCAGAGAGTTTGCCCTGGTCCATGGCAGCTTTGATGCTTGCGGAGACAGAGACCAGGGCTGTGGTGGTACTGTGCCCCTTACGGAAACCATGCTGGGCCGG
The DNA here is from genome assembly GCA_016271365.2 of Neoceratodus forsteri. Lineage (NCBI taxonomy): Eukaryota > Metazoa > Chordata > Ceratodontiformes > Ceratodontidae > Neoceratodus > Neoceratodus forsteri. Next base: position 775,451,561 of record CM057454.1, read on the forward strand.
GGACAGGAGTTCGTGCACCTGTATGTACTCCGAAAGCTGCTCAGCCACAACCTTTTCGAGGAGCTTACTGAGGGATGATAGGATCGCAATCGGATGATAGTTGTCCGGTATTTTGGGATTTCCCTGCTTTAGTACAGGGACTATCCTAGCCTCCTTCCAAATTTCGGGAATGACGCCCTTTGCACATGATAGGTTAAAGATATGGGCTACTGGGGGAGCAATGTGGGAGGCACCTAGTTTTACTAGCTTTGGTTCCAGATTGTCAAGGCCAGGGCTGGAGTACTGGGAGAGGCCAGAGAGAAGTCTCATCATGTCCTTGACTAACACAGCCCTGAGATAGAACATTTGTCGAGGGGGGTGATCCTCCTGCCGAGTGGAGGGAGGAGTGGAGGATGTTCCCTTGTCAGGCGGGAAGAGTGCGGAGAAAGCTGATAGGTCTGAAAAATGTGAATTAAGGGAGTTGGCGATGGTGTGTGGATTGTTACAGGAGACCCCTCCGATTATCATGTCGGATACCCCCGGATGAGAGGTCCTGCAGACAAGAGATTTTATGTTTCTCCAGAACCGCCTGGGGTCACTGGCTGAGCTGAGTAGGGCGGACTTGCAGAAGTCACTTTTTGCAACTCTGATGGCCTTTCTGCACTTGTTTCTAAGGTGCCTGTATTGCTGGAATATTGTGAGATCAAGGGAACCTTTGAAGTGGGACCAGCACTTGTCTCTGGCCCGCATTAGGGCTAGGAGACTCCCATGCAACCAGGGGGTAGCAGACCCCCTCACCCTCTGGGTGACCTTCAGCGCGTGCTTGTCTTGCAGGGCACCGAAGGTGGCAAGAAAGTGGGTAGCTGCCACTGATGGGTCCGAGGCTCTGAACACCCCGGCCCAGTCGGTAAGGCTTAGGTCCTTGAGAAACGCCACAGGATCGAACCTGGAGAAGTTTCTGATCTGTAAGATTTTATGAGGAATTTTGGGGGAGGGAATTTTCCAAACACAGAAGACCGGGGAATGGTCGGAGATAGAATCTGATAGGATTCCAGCTGAGGAGATCCTGTCAGGACAGTTTGAGAGGATCCAGTCCAGCAGGGAGTTGGTGGTTCCATTTTTCGACCGTCTGGTTGGCTCCTGAACAAGTTGAATCAGGGCAAGATTGGCAAGTAGAGGCTCAGTCTGCTTCACATTACCACCGGTCCAGTTAAGGTTAATATCCCCCAGGATAATGAGTTCGTTGTCCCCAATGCTGGGGCCTACATAGTCCAGAAGGTGGGTCAGTCCTGGGAGCCCGCCCTTTGGGGGATTGTATGTGCATGCTACATGCAGTTTCTTGGTGTTCCCAAGTAAGAGCAGTACATGCAGTAGCTCGCAAGGGGAAGAGTGGGATAGCTGATGGGTTACTGGGGAGACCTTTAGATGGTTCCTGAAATAGATCATGATGCCACCCCCCTCTTATTCCCAGGTCTGTCCTGTCGTATGAACTCGTAACCTGGGAGTACACAGGCTGAGTCAGGGACTGAGGGTTTGAGCCAGGTCTCAGTCACTCCAAGGACATCTGGTTTGTAGAGAGTGACCCATGAGACTAGCTCGTCACAATTTGGAATCAGACTCCTAATGTTGAGATGCGCATCTTTGAGACCCTTGCCCAGGCCCCATACTGGGGGAATGGAGGCGGCCGGGTTATTTGGGCAAGGGTTAGTTTCAATATCTCCAGCCAGGAGTATTATGAGGAGGAGCCAGGGGAGATGTCGTCTCAAAGCGGACAGGCCTGTTGAGGGTATACAAGGTCGGCGTCTCTTTACCGTGACGGAGTGCATTAGACACCTGAGGTCGAGGCTGCAGGTGAGAGAATGGGGGGGATCATCGTGGTAACTAGTATATTTGAGAACGAGAAGTCTGGCACTTCATAGGAGGGAGACTTTTCCCAGTAACTCCCTGTGGTCAGCGAGGGAGTAGTGACCACTTGGAGCAGGGTGAGCCCCAGTATAAGTCCAGCTAGTACCAGGGACCTGTAGGAGGAGGGCGGCATGCCCTTTTCCTGCGCCATGGGGGGCACCCTTCCCTTGGGTGGGAGGAGTGGGTGCCTGGGCCACATTTGGGCAAGATGCTTAGACCAGCTAGAGAGTAAGGGCCCAGGCCACATTCGCTCTAGAGGCTTAGACCAGCTAGAGGGTAGGGGCCCGGTCAGCTGGGAGGCAGTATGGAGCTTGAGGGGAAAAGGGGAGATTGAACCAGTAATAGAATGGCAGATGGGGCTAGTCTTACATACAGTTTAGCAGTATCAGCACAGGTATAACAGTAAGAGTGCAGTACAACAGTTGATGACAGTATGGAATAAGACACAATTAATGGCTCAGTGAGTGCAAAGACGGGAGTTGGCTGCTATCACACGGTCAGTGAGAGGCCAGGATCTCTTAGACTATGCCTCTTGGGGGACAGCTCTGGGCCCGGCGTTTGAGTCGGCTCACATTGTGCACTTATGTCCGAATTATACTGAGCTCACAGGACACTTTAGACAGTAGTAAACCTACTCTACGTCAGGCTGGATCTTACCTGGATGCAGGTATTACACTAAGCTCTCTAGGCACTAAGAACAGTGGTAAAACCTACCCTGGGCAAGAGCTGGTCTGTAAGGTCCAGTGATAGATACTAGGAGGCAAGTCCACAGTATATTGTCCAGACAACTTTAGTAAGATAAAATAACAGACTCAAAGTGAGCTGACAGTGATTAGGGCAAGCAATGCAACAATGTACATTCTGGACAACCTCCCCTCCCCCCTTAGCTGATAGGCTGAGCCAGGCCCTGGAGGCGGAGCATACGGGCATTTAATGGGAGGAGGGAACAGGGTGGGCTGAAAATCTCCGACTCCTGCACAGGGGCAGGGGCAGTAAATCTTAAAGTTTCAGCTGCCGAGGAGGCCTGCCGGAGCAACCGTAGCCTCCGGCACCGCTAGTCTCTGCTCTAGTGCTTGCTGATGCATGGGGGGCCTTCGAGGAACAGGTCTCCCTCGCCTCCCCTCCAGCGCAGGGTGTGGTCGTTTAAAAGGCATGGAAGGAGTGGGACCGGCTCTCCCTATATAGCGAGGGGAGAGAGCGGCACCACTTCCCGAGGGCCAATGGATGGATGCACTTTAGGCGTGAAGTTCAAAAAGTTCTGCCCGGGGATTCTTTGTAATAGTCCATCGGTAGGAGGATTTCTCGGTCAGCCAGGCAGATTCAGTCTCCTGCAGCCACCCCTTCGGCTAATTTCCCTTGGTAGTGGGACCAGCGCAGCAGTGAGTAGTTTCTCTTTAAAAGGCACAGTTTCTCTGTGGTGAAAAGCATTCTCCGACTCCTGCACAGGGGCAGTGGCAGTAAATCTTAAAGTTTCAGCCGCTGAGGAGGCCTGCAGGAGCAACTGTAGCCTCCGGCACCTCTAGACTCTGCTCTGGTGCTTGCTGATGCATGAGGCGGGGGGACCTTCGAGGAACAGGTCTCCCTCGCCTCCCCTCTAGCACAGGGTCTGGTCATTTAAAAGGCACGGAAGGAGTGGGACAGGCTCTCCCTATGTAGCGAGGGGAGAAACATCACCACTTTCCGAGGCCAGTGGATGGATGCGCTTTAGGTGCAAAGTTCAAAAAAGTTCTGCCCGGGGATTCTTTGTAGCAGTCTGTCGGTAGGAGGATTTCTCGGTCAGCCAGGCAGATTCAGTCTCCCGCAGCCACCCCTTCGGCGAATTTCCCTTGGTAGTGGAACCAGCGCAGCAGTGAGTAGTTTCTCTTTAAAAGGCATGGTTTCTCTGTGGTGAAAAGCGTTTTCTGACTCCTGCACAGGGGCAGGGGCAGTAAATCTTAAAGTTTCAGCCGCCGAGGAGGCCCGCCGGAGCAACCGTAGCCTCCGGCACCTCTAGATTCGGCTCTGGTGCTTGCTGTGTTTGCAATGGGGGGACCTCGAGGAACAGGTCTCCCGCCTCCCTCCAGCACAGGATCTGGTCGTTTAAAGGCACGGAAGGAGTGGGACAAGCTCTCCCTATATAGCAAGGGGAGAGAGCGTCACCACTTTCCGAGGGCCAATGGATGGATGCACTTTAGGCGTGAAGTTCAAAAAGTTATGCCTGGGGATTCTTTGTAATAGTCCGTCGGTAGGAGGATTTCTCGGTCAGCCAGGCAAATTCAGTCTCCCGCAGCCACCCATTCGGCGAATTTCCCTTGGTAGTGGGACCAGTGCAACAGTGAGTAGTTTCTCTTTAAAAGGCACGGTTTCTCTGTGGTGAAAAGTGTTCTCCGACTCCTGCACAGGGGTAAGGGCAGTAAATCTTAAAGTTTCAGCCGCCGAGGAGGCCTGCTGGAGCAGCTGGAGCCTCCGGCACCTCTAGACTCGGCTCTGGTGCTTGCTGATGCACGAGGAGGAGGGGGACCTTTGAGGAACAGGGGGTCTCTCTCGCCTCCCCTCCAGCGCAGGGTCTGGTCGTTTAAAAGGCGGAAGGCAGAAATTACTGCTAGGTGCACTTTAAGGCTTGAGGGCCTGAGACCCGAGGTCTGAAGGTGAACCAAATAGTCCAAGAGAATGGGTAGATGTGCCTGTAAAGTGTTGAGCTGCTTAGAAGCACACCACAGAGAAAGCTTTTTCCATTTGGAAGCATATGTCTTTCTAGTAGCAGGCTTCCTGGAAACCCTGAAGACCTCTAGGACATGCACTGAAAATTGGAAATCAGAGAATTCTAGCTCAAGAACCAAGCCTTGAGGTGCAGTGCCTTGAGTTTCGGAAAGGTTACTTTGCCCTGAGACATTGTCAGTAGAGTACCAGGGCTGCCTGGCCCAGTCTGGAGCCACTAGTATCATGGTTGTATGCTGGCTCCATAATTTCAGAAGAACTTGCAGTAACAGAGGAAATGGAGGGAAGGCATACAGGAACTTCCATAACCAGTCCAGGGTGAGGGTGTACAGAGGGACTGAGCCCATTGCTGGAGGCCTGCAACAAAAGAGAGGGAGCTGCTAATTCTCCTTGGAAGCGAATAGGTCTGTTTCTGGTGTGCCCCATCTCCTGAAGATTGTGGCCAACACCTGCTCGTTTAGAGACCATTCATGATGCCCTTGGCTGATCCTGCTGAGGGTATCCACCAAGACCTTGTCCTTCCTTGGGAGATGGACTGCTAATAGCTGCACTTCCATGGAACAAACCTAATTCCAGATCTTCATGGCTGTGCATAGCTTTGATTATCCCGTGCCTCCCTGTTTGTTGATGTAATACATTGTAGTGGTGTGGTGTTGTCTGTCCTGACTTGGATTGACTGGCCCTTTACCTGTAGAGCAAATGACTGAAGGGCGAAGAAGACCAACCTTAGTTCCAGGAGGTTTATGTGCTCTCTGGATTCCCGGGGGGACCACACACCACTTATTTTTAGGTCACTCAGGTGAGCTTCCGAGCCTAGGAGGGAGGGAGGGAGGCATCTGTTGTTAGAACCACTGTGGGGAATTGTTGTTGAAAAGGGTTTCCCTCTCTGAGATTGTTCCTTTCTTTCCACTAATCCAGTGATTGTAACAGTCTTTGTCACTGGCACCATTCTTGAAGGGTGGTGCCACTTTTGGGACCAATGGGACTTTAAATGGCACTATATGTCTCATTTGGAATCTGGCTCCAGGCACCAGTGCTATGTGTGGAGGTCATATGACCCAGGAGCTGAAGGAAATGCCTTGCTGGTCTGGGCTGGCCCAGGACGAAGGTGTTTGTAAGGTTTAGGAGGCTTTCCATTCTCTCTTGGGGCAGGAATGCCCTGCCCTGGAGGGCATCTAGCTCTGCTCATATGAACTCCAGTGCCTACATTGGTTCTGCTTGGGACTTTTAGGTATTTATGAGAATACCCAGTGTCTCCAAGGCACTCTTGGTTAGCTGGAGATAGTCCTTGAGCTGCTGGTGTGATTTCTCTCTGACTAGCCAATCGTACAGGTAAGGAAAGACCATCGCTCCCCACCTCCTGAGATGTGCTGCCACCATGGCTAAGCACTTTGTGAACGCCCTGTGAGCAGATGAGAGCCCAAAGGTTAGGGCTGTGAACTGATAATGACCTGAAGGCAGCCTGAACCTCAAGTATATCCTGTGGATTGACCTGATAGGAATGTGCAAATATGCATCCTTGAGGTTCAGAGATGTCACCCCGTTTTTCTGTTACAGGGATGGAATTGCTGTGGACAGGGTGATCATTTTGAACTTGTCCTTTTTCAGGTATTTATTCAGAAACTTGATATCCAAAATGGGTCACCACTCCCCCATTTTTCTTGTGAGAAAGTACTGTGGGTAAAGGCCCTTTCCTCACTGGGAAGGAGGGACTCTTTCCACTGCATTTGCCTGCAGCAACTTTTTGACCACCAACTCCAGCAGAATCCGTTCTGTTGGGGTGGGAGGTTTGAAGTTTCTGTGAACCTGCAGTCTGAGAAATCTTTTGAACTGCAGTGTGAGCCCTTGGCTCACTACTTTTAGGACCTGCTAGTCTGTGGTGACATTTAACCATTCCTGAAAGACGTGAGCCAGTCTTCCTCCCACTGGCAATGGATGGGCAACCTGGACTGAGCCCTAGGTGCTGAGGTTGGCTCGGCCTGTTTGGCACCTCTTCTGCCTCTGCCCCTAAAGAAACCTCTTGTTTGAGGGTAATCATATAGCATGAAAACTTGGGGAAAATATTCCCTACCCCTACCTCCCCTTCCCTGAGGCCTGTATTAAGTGGAGGCCTTTTCCTTCTCGGAGTTGCTCTTGTAGGTGGTCTTGTACTCTTCCACCTTTTTCATATATGCCTTTGTCTTGGCACCAAATAAGGAGTTGTTTTCACATGGGAAATCCATGGCCTTTGCCTGGGTGTCCTGGAACAAATTAGTGGTCCTTAGCAAGGCAAATCTTCTCAAACAAATGGCATGGGCCATAACTCTTGAGGCAGTGTCGTTGTTCACTGCTATATGGAACTGGTTTTTGGTGGCATCAAGAACAGTTTTGGCAGTGTCTGCCAGGTCTCCCAAGGCCTTCTTGCTCATGGCCAGTACAGCGTTCCAAAGAGCCTTTTGGTGCTGGGCAGTGTAGGTCAAATATGCCACCTGCCTCAGTAATAACGAGGCAGAGGTATACAGCTTCTTCCCCATACTGTCCAGTTTCCTGGAATCCTTGTCCGGAGGCTGAGTAGAGAGAGGAACTTTAGCCTTGTCGCAGGCAGCTGCCTGGATTGCACCCTCATGGTCTGGGTGAGAACAGAGGTACTCAGCATCATGCTTGTCCAGCTGGTAATTCTTCGCAATCTTCTTGTCGATCTCTGGGGTGGGAGTAGGGGTCTGCAGCAACTTAAGGTTTGCCTTCTTAAGGGATTTGTGAACAAGAAGAAGCAACCACTTAGTTGGGGTTAACCCCATCATGTCCAAAAATTCATCCTCCTCCTCCTCCTCCACAGTTTCCTGAGAGGTCGAGTGTGCTTACCATTTGCCTTACGAAGGCATAGTGGGAGGAAAAATCCTCCAGACATCAGGAAGAGGAACCAAAGTCCTGTTCAGGGGAACCATCAAGCTCAACAGGTTCCCCTTCCTCCTCCTGCTCCTTCAAATAAAGTTTGGCTCCCTGGTCCTGAGGAACTGGGGGGGGGGGGAGCAGGGGAGCAGAAACTTGAGGAGGGACCGGCATACCCGTTTAGGATACCCTTGGCTTGAACATGAGAAGCCTGAAAGAATTGTCAAGCCATAGTGATGTCCTCCATAGAGAGCATTTTTGCTTTGTCCACTGCCAGCTCCTTTCCTTCTTCAGGAGGAGGGACAGCGACATGTGTTTCTTCATGTTTTCTTTTGTTTATTATGAGAGGAAGGGCCCTCGTTTGAATGCTTTGGTGATGTAGAAGCAGACTGAGAAGTCATAATAACTTGTAACTTTTTGGCCCTGTTTTTAACAGTTTTGGGACAAAACCTGTTGCACAGTTCACAATCAGTTAAATGATCAGGACCTAGGCTCCATAGACACAACTTGTGGCAGTCTGCCTTTGCCAAGAAATTGAAACACCTAACACAGTTTTTTTTTTTTTTGAATACTCTGTTTATTGAGAATTTTCTCTTACAAACAGCACATACATGACATACAGCTACAGACAATAAAATAAACAGACAGACATACATCCTAAATAAACTAGGAATACATATCCCATATTAACACATATTATCACTTAAATCACTTAGATGCAATCGAGTGTGCATTATAATCTATAAAATACAAAATCACACATGCCCCCACAATGCAAAGCATCATGGGCTGCATATGCAAATCACCACAGAATGTTATGCTGGTCCAACTTTAAGCAGAATTGCATGGTGCCGAAAGGCCTCTCACACAGTTTGCAAAGGGTGCTAACAGAAGACATAGACACGTGTTTCGTCCTACCAGGACTCATCAGTATGCCTCGTCTGTTTGACACCCCAGTGGAATGGACCAGCTACCCTTAAGGCAGTGTGCCTTGGACATGTGTGATTTTGTATTTTCTTGAAACTTGGCTTCCCAGCCAAATGCCCTTTGGGGTGACCCTTGCCTCAGTGTTTGAGCACAGAGGTTCTTTGTTTTTTAAATAGTTTTTTATTTTAATGGGTTCACCACAATATATCCAAGACACACTGCCTTAAGGGTAGCTGGTCCATTCCACTGGGGTGTCAAACAGACGAGGCATACTAATGAGTCCTGGTAGGACAAAACACGTGTCTATGGCTTCTGTTAGCACCCTTTGCATAACTGTGAGAGAGGCCTTTCGGCACCATGCAATTCTGCTTAAAGTTGGACCAGCATAACATTCTGTGGTGATTTGCATATGCAGCCCATGATGCTTTGCATTGTGGGGGCATGTGTGATTTTGTATTTTCTTGAAACTTGGCTTCCCAGCCAAATGCCCTTTGGGGTAACCCTTGCCTCAGTGTTTGCGCACAGAGGTTCTTTGTCATTACAATCTATACTGCCATACATAGTCAAGTATCTGTATTTGCCCACATAATATGATATCCAGGACAACCATTTCATTCTGTACACAATACAAGTGTCAAAAAACGCATCTCAAGGAATAGCAAGTCGTCAACCAATAAAAAAGAACTTGTCCCCCTTAGTCAGGTGCCTATTCTGGGGCCTAGATATTCAGCCCTGTGCTGAGCATCAAATTTTCAGATATACTCAGGGACGCCAGAAAGGGGGCCCACTCTCTCAAGAACACCTCCTCCTTATCTCTTACAGCCCATATAAGCTTCTCTAATGCAAGAGAGCGGATAACCATTCTCTGCCACTCAGTTACCGTAGGCCCATTCCCAGTGACCCAAGTATTCTGTATACAGTGCCTTGCCAAAACTAATAGAACTCTTATCCATCTTGGCAACGGCAACCACTCCTCCTCCCCTTCCACTACCTCCACCCCGAATAAGCAAACCAGTGGGTCCCGGATCAGCCACCCCCCCCCCCCGACACCTTATTCGCCTCCTGCACTAACCCCCCCAAAATTTAACCAAGACCGGGCATGTCCAGAAGCAATGGAAGAAGGTGTCCAACCCTTTGTTACACCTCCAGCACAGCAGTGATGCCGTAGGATGCGCTCTATGAACCGCCACCAGGGGCCAGTATATCCTATGCAAAAATTTATAGAAGGTCTTCTTAAACTTATTGCAGACCATGATCCCCTCCGGCATCCCTAAGACTATCTTCCAGTTTTGTTCCGATATTTGTTGCCCCAAATCCCTCTCCCAAAGAGCCCTTGTGGCCCCCGTTAGGTCTGGCAAGTTCTGCTTATCTTGTTTAGCCACTTTTCCAATGAATCCTTTGGGATCTTTCTTGGCCTGACATACCATCTGCTCTATCCTGCTTGGGTGCAGTCCTCCCGTCTCCCGTTCCCATCTTCCCTACAAATGCTTTCACTTGCAGGTACTGAAATAATTGGGATGTCTCCAACCTCATATCCCACTTAATCCTGTCAAACTCACTTAGCTCCCCTTTCTCCAACAGAGTCCCTATATATGCCACTCCTCCCTTCTCCTATTCTAAGAACCCCTTATCTTCCATCCCTGGCACGAAAAATTGGGTTTGCGCTATCTGGAGTAGCACAGTCTCCCTCCGAGCCAATCCTCTTCGCCACCACAGGTGGTCCCAAGCCTCTAATGTTTCCCTAACTAATGGGTTCCCACCCCCCAGAGCCCTGTATGCCCGTAATCCCTTACTATGGAGGTAAGTTGTAAGCCTCCCTGGGGTCCCTCTCTGTTCCAGACCTACCCAGCTCGCCACACCTGGTCTACGAACCCTGTAGTAAGTACCCAGATCTGGGAAATTCAGACCTCCCTTAGTCCTATCCATCTTGAGCCTTTTCAGACCAATTCTGGGCTTCTTGCCTTGCCAAATAAAGTTTGAGAACCCCCTCTCTAACCGTTTCACATCCCTCATTGTTGATCTCAACTGGAGCATTTGCATGGGATGTATAATACGGGGCATAATGTTCATTTCTAGGAGCGTGGATATGTTGTTCATCCACACTGTCTGGCATTGTCCCTTTCCCCTTTAAATCTTGCCGGAAGTCTTCAAGCTGGCTCCTCCCACCCACCCGGGTAGTAAATACCTCGGCTCCGCCCCATGACGCCAGATCTTCCTTTCTGCTGGAAGATTCAGGTTCCGTCGTGCTTTCTGCAGTGTTGAGGCCCTGAATTCGTTTCGACGGTTTTCACCGCATCTTCTCGCTCTGAAACTCGTTAGAGTTTACGACACTGATTCGGACATGGGTGACAAGTCATCCCCCGGGTTTCGCCGGTGTTCTTGCGGACAGAAAATGTCGCGCACCGATCCCCACCTCTCGTGCGTTTACTGCCTCGGTTCTATTCACGATACTCGCAGTGCTCCATTTGCGCTTCCTTCCACCCCAACGCCCTGGAAGATCGCCAGGCACCTGAAACTGGTAGACGGAGCTCGCAACCCACTGGTAAAATCCAAGGAGGCCAGGTGGGCGGTTTCAGCGACTGCGGGATCCGCCCGAGCAGCTCGGCGCATGGCGGCATTCGAGGAGAAGCCACCCAAGCCTCGGCTGGCGAGGGAGTTTCTTCGTGCCGCTCAACCTGGGCTTCCTTCCTCTCAGGATCCTTTGGGATTTGAGCAGCGTCTCTCCTCACTATGGGTGAGGCGCCTCGGCTCGCACTCTTCCCGCTCAAAGAAAAGGATCCTAAATCTTCTTCGAGTCGAAGAAGATGCTCCTGGGATCAGGAGCGGTCCGAGGTCTCGACTGTCGAAATTGCCTCGGCCGCTGGGTTTTCAGACCTTCTGTCTGTACCGGCGAAGCCGAGGAGTCGGCTTGATCCGGCCGAGATTATTCTCGACCCGATCGAGCCATTATCACCGACTCCTGTCGGCGATTCTTGAGAGAACGCCGATTCTCTCCTTCTCGACGAGGAGACCCGCCCAAGGGCCTCCCGATCAGAGGAAAGAACCGGAGCCTCGGTTTTCAACGAGCCCAGTCTCTCCCGATCGACCAAAGCCGACACCGTCGCTGTCTCGATCAGGAGCAAGTCCTCTTGATCGATCGACCTAAAAGGACACAAGCACTCCACAGAGGCGCGCCGCCACCGTTCCCCTTCCTTCTCGGATGAGGAGAGGCTCGACGAAAAATTAATCGCCGACGCCACGAGGATCTCCATGTTGCAGCAATTCCTGCTAGCAGGTCAGAAGCCGCTCCTCAGTGGTCCCAGCTATCTCTTGGCCTCAGCCTCTTCGCCTCAGACACCGGTTGCTCCGGTGCGGTCTCTTCGGGGCTCGGTGCGTCTTCCGCGCAACCGGTTTCAGGTTCCCCACCAATTTGGTGGAACCTCCACCTAAGCTGCCCTCGGGGGTTCCTCAAGAGGCACGACAGTCTTCGGTCTCCCCACAGACTGTCAATTACGGTCACCCCTGATCTCCCTAGGCGATCGAGGGGACTTAGGTGGGCAGCCTTTATATCGACCTCCGACCTCGACAAAACTGGCCTCTCACTCTCCTCGATGAGCTGCATCAGGCTTGGAAGAAGGGCTCTCCTTCCAGGGCATCCTCCGGCTCATTTCTGAATCGACGGGATGGCCCTACAGCCTATCCAGAAAAGGCGGAATATCCTCTACGGATATTCTTAAGAGGGGGATACCCCTCACGGAGGCATTTCCAGTCGCCAAGCCATTATTGGTCCAGCCTTGGAACCTGGCAGCGCCCAGCCTCCTGCCCAGCTCCTTCTGCCCGCATGGCACGCAAGTACGCTGTGCCCGCAGGGTCTTTGGCGGGGTTTACTGAGCACCCCTCGGTGGAAAGCCTTGTGACTGCCTCAGTATTCAGGCGGATGGGCAGCTCAGCCGATACTGACCGCCCTCCAGACAAAGAGTCCAAACTTATGGACCACTCGGCCTGGAAAGTCTATGCTGCATCATCTTTGGGCCTTCGTCAGGCAAGCTCAGCGATGATTATGGCATACTTCTCTCACGCCCTCTTGGGGTCGCTGGACGAAGTTCTCCCCCACCTCCCAGCTGACATGCAGACCACGGTCAGGGACCAGGGCAGAGCTGTTGCTAAACAACAACTCCAGACTGCTCTGGACGTGGGTGATTCCTGTGCCCTGCTCACTAGCTGCAGCGGTATCCACTGCCGCAGGGCTTGGCTGAGGTTATCCTCCTTTCCGTGGATACTCAGCACAAGCTAGCTGATGTGCCCTTCCTTGGCACCCCACCCTTCGGGCCAGGAGGGCAGGTCACCTGCAGCGTATCGAGCAATCTAATGCCACCTTAGATGCTACATCCGCTAAGGGTTCTTCAAGTAAGAACCAGCAGAAGCGCAGGAAGAAGCCTTTTCGTCATTCTTCCCCTGTGGTCAGACAACCACCTTCCAGGGGGTCAACAACAGCAGCAGGCTCAGGCTTTGCCCCCTAGGCCCAAGCAAGGTCCCCAGCAGCTCCAGAAGGAGGCCGAGGCGCTGGTCCAGGTGTCCCTCCTCCTCTAGCCTGCCCAGTGACGGCCAGGTGTCCTCGCACTGGCCACTTCAGCTCGGGTCCTCCTGGGGGCCGGCTCCACCACTTCATTTCCGCCTGGTCCGTATCACCACGGACAGATGGGTCCTAGAGTGGTCAGGCAGGGTCTGCCCTGAATTCGAGCAGTACCTCCCAGCCGAGCCTGCGTCTCACGAGAGGAGCGGCTCAGTCGCCCAGTCTGTCCTTCGAGACGACATTGCGCTACTCCTCTCAAAGAGGTGGTGGCCCGAGTGACGGATCCTCCTTCAGACCCAGGCTTCGTCTCCAGGTATTTCCTGGTGCCCAAACGGATGGGGGGTTGGCGCCCCATTCTAGATCTGCACGACCTGAATCGGTATCTCAGGTCCCGCACCTTTCGGATGGTAACTCTAAATCAGATCATACCATCCCTGTAGAGAAACATGTGGTTTTGCACACTGGATCTTCAGGACTTTTTCCACGTCCCTATCCATCCGTCTCATCAGCGGTTCCTCCGCTTCAGGGTCGAAGGGACCTGTACGAGTTCAGAGCCATGCCGCTCGCCTGTCATCGGCCCCAAGGGTTTCACCAAATGCATTGCAGTGGTGGCAGCCCATCTTCGGCGCCAGGGGTTCGTGACACCTACCTGGATGATTGGCTCCTGGGATCCTCCCTTCAGGAGGTGGAGAGGTCCAGGACCTGACCCTCCGAACCTGCTCACACTTGGGCCTTCTGATCAACGAGGCCAAATCGAACTCGACCTTCTCAGGTGATGGGCTTATCGGGCAGAGCTCGACTCTGGCCAAGCCAGAGCTCGGCTCCTGGTGGACAGGCGGAGGTTCTTCCTTTGCCCAATCATTTTTGCTTGGGCACTCACGCCTGCCCGGGACTTCCTGCGCCTCCTGGCTACATGGCGCAGTGCACGCCGGTGGTCCGCTGGCCCAGACTGCACATGCGCCTCCAGTGGGAGCTCACCGCCCAGTGGTCTCAGCGGCCAGAGTCTTTTCGACCAGCTGGTCATGGTCACCCAGAGGATGTGGGACGCTCCAATGGTGGACTGTCCCGAGTCATCTGCAGGAAGGATCCCGCTTTGTCCGCCTCGAGCCGGACGGTCGCCCCACGACCGATGCCTCTCTCATGGGCTGGGAGCCCACATGGGGACCACAGAGCTCTATGGGCTCTGGACCAGAGGAGTCCCGATGCCACATCAACCTGTTGGAGCTCCGGCAGTCAGACTGGCTCTGTCAGCTGCCTCAGCTCCAGGGTCAAGTGGTTCAAGTCCAGACGGACAATACCACGACATGTACTACCTCAACAAACAGGGCGGCATGCACTCCGTCTGCTATGCAAGGAGGCGCCCGATCTGGACCTTCGCCAGCCGGCTGGAGGCGGATCTCCTAGCCATCCATGTGGCAGGAGTCGCGAACCAACTGGCGGATGCTCTCAGCCGCTTAGGCCAGACATCCCACGAGTGGTCTCTCCATCCAGAGGTAGCCTACTACCTGTTCTCTCGGGCAAACTGTTGGTGGACCTGTTTGCCTCCAGGGAGAACACCAAGCTGAGGCTGTTCCATGCCCGCCCCCCTCAGCAGGGCTCGCTGCAGGGGGATGCCTTCTCGAGGCCGTGGACCCCAGGCCTCTTTTACGCCTTTCCTCCATTTCTCTTGATCCACAAGGTGTTACTCAAGGTGAGGCAGGACAAGGCGAAGGTGATCCTGGTAGCCCCCAGATTGGCCACGCCAGTTCTGGTATCCAGATCTCCTCAGCCTCAGCTGCAGGACCCCGGAGCGGCTCAGTACACGCCCGGACCTGATTTTTCTGAACCAGGGGAAGGTCCTTCATCTGGACCTTCAATCCCTGCACCTCACAGCCTGGTTCCTGAGCGGCTAGAGTTCCAGGCTTTGGGTCTTTCTGAGGATGTCTACACCGTGGTGGAGGCATCTCAAAAGAATCGACCAGGAATGTTATGCCTTCAAATGGAAGAGATTTTCCATTTGGTGTCAGGGTAAAGGTCTTGACCCTTATCCTGCTCGGTGGCTAACATTCTAGACTACCTTGGTCCCTCTCCAAGGGGCCTTCGGTCATCGACCAACAAGGTGCACCTAGCAGTTATCGGCTACTGGGCCTGGTCGGTCAGCCGACGCTGGCTCAGGAAAAGGTGGGCTCTTGCTCAAAGGCCTGACCACATATCCCTCCCGTGCGTGAACCTCCACCGGTGGATCTTTTGCTGGTTTTGGCAAAGCTCATGGGCAAGCCATTCGAACCCATGCACAAGTCTGCACTTTCGCACTTGTCGTGGAAGACGGCCTTCTTGGTGGCTATCACGTCAGCCAGAAGGACACGGGGAGCTCCAGGCGCTTTCAGTGGACTCCCCCTATCTGGTCTTTCACAGGGACAAAGTTGTCCTGCGCCCCCACCCGACATTTCTTCTGAAGGTGGTGTCAGAGTTTCACCTTAACCAGGTGTTGACCCTGCCAGTATATTACCCTAATTACACCTCGGACGCCGAGTATAGGCTCCATACTCTGGACCTCAGACGTGCTCTCTCCTATTATAAGGAGAGGACGGCGGAAATTCGGGGAGAGGTTCGCCAGCTGTTTGTCACCTACGCTGAAGCCACTTCTGGCAGACCTGCAGCCAAGCAGACTATTGCGAGATGGATCACATCATGCATAGGTCTGTGCTATGAATTGGCGGGTAAGGAGCCTCCCAAAGGCTCATTCTACCGTCATACTGTTGCTGTGGCTGCTTCCAGGACATCCCTATCCAGGAAATCTGTCGGCCACTACCTGGAAGTCAGCAAGCACCTTTATTACCCATTACTACATTGACCTAGAGTCACATCGGGATGCTGGTTTTGGGGCCTCGGTTCTCCAATCTCTATTCCCTAAGTAGGGGGTGTGTGCCTTGCCTCCCTCCTCCCAGAGAACTGCTTGGAGTCTGCCAGACAGTGTGGATGAACAACATATCCACGCTCCTAGAAGAACAGGTTACTCACCTGTAACAGTAGTTCTAGGAGTGGTATATGTTGTTCATCCCCCACCCGACCTCCCCGGCTTTAGGCGCACAACCTGGCTTCCAGCGGGCTAGATCTGGCGTCATGGGGCGGAGCCAAGGTATTTACCACCCGGGTGGGTGGGAGGAGCCAGCTTGAAGACTTCCGGCAAGATTTAAAGGGGAAAGGGACAATGCCAGACAGTGTGGATGAACAACATATACCACTCCTAGAACTACTGTTACAGGTGAGTAACCTGTTCTTTTATGAGATTGATCCTCCTTATCCAAGACACAGGAAGTGGCGTCCAGCGGTTGAGATCTGCCAGGACCATTTTTATCAGGGGATAATAATTCAGCTTATACAGCTCTTCCCATCTTCATCCTATCCGGACCCCCAGATATTTAAAGTCTGTCTGAGCTACCTTAAATCCCAGTCGCTGCGCCTCTTGACCAACATCTGGGAATCCCATGATTTCAGATTTCTTGATATTAATCTTATACCTGGAGAAATCCGCAAATCTCTCAATAATATTCATCAAGTGCCCCATGGAACTATGCAGATCTACCAGAAACAGCAGCATATCGTCCAAGTATAGCGCCACCTTATGCTCTCTCCCCTCCACATCCCTTACACCTACCACACCTTTATGTTGGCGTATAGCCGCCGCTAAGGGTTCGATCGCCAAAGCAAACAGTAAGGGGGATAGCGGGCACCCCTGTCTCATACCCCTTCCCAAACCAAATTTCTCAGACAGGCACCCATTTACTATAACTTGTGCACTCGGCCTGAGGTACATAGCCCTAACCCAACCTATGAACGAGTCCCCCAGACCAAACCGGGCCATCACTTCAAAAAGATACTCCCATTCCACCCTATCAAACGCTTTTTCCGCGTCTAGGGAGCTCACCCCCATCCCTCCTCAGTTCTGGCCAGCTTGCCATATGACGTTTAGCAGTCTTCTCACATTATGGTAAGACTGACGCCCCCTGATGAACCCGGTCTGATCTGGTTGAATCACCTCTGGCAGGATATTTTTCTAATCTGGTGGCCAGAACCTTGGCCAAAATCTTTATATCTACATTAAGGAGGAAAATGGGCCGGTAAGCCATGCAGTCTAATTCATTCTGTCCCCCCTTATGTACTAAGCAGATATTTGCCTCATAACAGGAATCAGGTAGCTCCGGGGCTCCCCCTTCCTCTCTCTCCTTAAATACCTTACTCAAAGTATCTGCCAGCTGCCCCCCCCCCAAGATCCTGTAGTACTCGACAGGAAAACCATCTGGCCCACTGGCCTTACCCTTCTGCAGTTTCTGTATAGCTCTTAAGATTTCCGCTCTTGAGATGGGTTGACCTAGCAGCTCCCTCTGTTCGTCTGTAATCCTTTGCAGAGGCACTTCGTCCAGAAACTCCTGTATGCATTCTTCCTTCCCACTGCACTCCGCCCTATATAATCCCTCATAAAAGCTCCTAAAACAATCTGCTATATCCCTCGAGCTAGTGAAAACCTGTCCCGCCGCTCCCTTAACCCTCAGTATCCATGTAGGGCACCTACCCCCTTTCATTAACCTCACCAACATAGGTCCTGGCTTATTCCCCCATTCGAACACCCTTCTTTGGCAATAAAACCATGCCTTCCTGGCCTCCTCCCTTAATAAGGCATTGAGAGCCTCCCTCGCTGTTATTAAAGATCTAGCAGCATATCCCCCTTCTCCTCCGCCTACCCACTTCTCCAATTCCTTCACTTGCCTCTCTAGTTCCTCCCTCTTACTCTTACTCTGTTTCTTGATTTTGGTTACGTAAGCTATTATAGCTCCCCTCATGAAGGCTTTCCCTGCCTCCCAAAAGGTGATACTAGAGACCTCAATCGAGGAGTTTGTCTCCACATATAGCTTCCACTGTTCTGCTAGATACTCCTTAAATGTCCGGTCCTTGATCAAGTATGTAGGGAACTTCCAAGTGGCAGGTCTGCTCTCCAACCCCCTTCCCGATATCTTTAGAACAACCATAGCATGGTCTGAGATGAAAATGGGGCTGTGGGTTATCTCCTTAATCCTACCCACCCATCCTCTGGGTAAAAAAACATAGTCCAGGTGGGACCAGATCTTATGGGGGTTAGAATAAAACGTATATTCTCTTGCACTGGGATTAACCACTCTCCAACTATCCACCATGTCTAGGTCTGCCATCCCCAACAACCAATGGTTCATAGCCTCTGTCACCCGCCCCTTCCCAGCAGAGTGATCCATGCATGCATCCATGGTCCAATTAAAGTCCCCTCCTAAGATAAGCCCAGGAAATTGCTCCCTGACAAGCAGGCCCAGTAAGGAGGTACAAAACTGCGGGTCGTACACCGCCGGTGCATATACACAACCAAGCGTGAGTGTCTCCCCCTGCCACGTTCCCGTGACAAAGATGTATCTGCCCTCCTTTGGATCTCTCACCCCCCTTTACTTCAAACATCAGGCTCTTATGCAGGAGTATCGCTACTGCCCTCTTATGGGAGGAATAAGAGGCCGCTAAGCACTTTCCCACCCAATTTCATACCAGCTTAGCGTGCTCCACGTCCGTCAGATGGGTCTCTTGCAACAGCGCCACCTGTGCCCCCCTCCGCCTCAGCGCGGTCAGAAGCACTGTCCTCTTTACTGAGCTCGCTATACCTTTTACATTCCAAGAGATGACATTAAGATTTACTGCATCTCCCATCCCTTCCTAAGCATCTTACCAGGATCCAGCCGATTCCCATTTGATGTTTCCCCTGCACACTTCCATTCTCTCATAACACTTGAAAACAGGCTTACATATTATCTTTGGTTTCCACACAGTCGATTGCGTCCCAAAAAAAAATAACCACATAACTACAATAACAACAACAACAGTAGTAATCCTATCAAGAATAACATTTTTAACTTTGCAACCCTGGCATATCTCCCCCTCCCACCACCCTCCCCTCCCACCTTTGCCTTTTCTCTTTCCTCCTCACTTATCCTTCCCTCCATATTCCCCCCTTTAGCTACACTAATTGCTAACATAACACAAGTGTTTATTTATAAGAAACAGACGATCAAATACACTCCTCCACAACTGAGATGCGTCCGCTGCTCCTCCCAACAGCCAAGTTCCCTTCATCCTGAAATCCTCCCATGTGACCCCATCAAGACAGCTGCAAGCCCAAGCCACCCGCCTATCCGCCCCTTCCACAATCATCCCTCTCCCTCCACCCTCTCACTCTCATCTGCTCACTATCCCTCCGTACTCCCTCTCCCCCACTTCAAGAAGCAATCATGCATCCCTTCCTTTCTTCTGGGCCCTATTTTATAACTCGCAGCCATAGGTCCTCCCCGACTTCCCCCGTACTACCCTCCCTAGTTCACTCCCTGTATAGTGGCCTGCTTATCCCCAGAAAGTTCTGATACTTTTAACCTCTCCCCCCCTCTAAAGAGGCAAGGCAACACCCACCCTTCAGGCTATTTCATCCCTTTACTTTACCGCCAGTACTTTGAGTCTATCTCCGCTCCCCATTTCCTAATCCACCCAGGCGAAAAGATATGCTATCTGTTCTCCCCCCCGTTGCCGTTCTAATATAGGCACTTCACACCAACTCATGTCGAAGGCAGGTTAATCTAAGCCCTACACTTTCATCCCACAATTTAACCCCTCTCTTTCGAGAGAACAAGCGCCGGGCAGTACCACTACAGGTCGCTTAAGCAATAGGGCCCGCCACCAGGCCACGCTGTCCACTGAGATGCGCCCAGCCCACTGCCATTCCCCTCTCATATGCGGCAGTCCTCCCGCTCCAGGCCCCTTGCTCCGCGATTTCATCTCCCTGAAACACCCCAATAGTGTATATGTCAGCGAGAGGGAGAGGTGTACAATACAAGTGGGAGGAGGACCCCGGAGGCCTAACAGTGCACCCCAGACTCATTCGCCTTGACAAACCTGTTCTCACGGTGCAAACACCCTGCTTCCAGTGCCTAACCTATTGAACTCCCCGCGCCTCCCTTCCACTACCTAGTTTTCACCCCAGGCTCTTTCTTCTAAAGCATACTAGTACCCCCAAATCTCAAATTAACAAAGGCAGCAAAAAGAAAGAGTGGAACGCAGAGGGACATCTAGGACATGAGGGCCAGGCCGCGCCATCTAACTACATGCGCTAGGCCCGCCCCGTTCCTACCTTACGGTACCAGGCATCAGACTCGAGGCCTCTCTCTCTCCACAGTCCCAATCTTCAGGCGAGCTCCCAAAGTCCATGTATCCGCCACAGTCAGACAGTCAAAAATAGTGGGGCAAAGGGAGACGCACTCGAACCCCGTCTCCAGCACTACTTGTCTCCCACTGCTCGATGGGTACCAGCATCGGTCAGACCAACGGCCGTTTCTCCTTCCTCGCGGACCCCTCAGGTGGACAGGGCGCAACGGCGACAACAACTCACATAAAACCAGTTTCAAACTTTAAACAGGAACCAACAGGAATATAACCCAACCAAAAGTAAACTCCAACCAGCTCAATCATCAGATTCATCCCAGATCACCGACAGTCCTTCAACTCACTCTTCTCCTTAGGGCCTTCACAAATTCCTCCGCTTTTTCAAGCTCCCAAAAGGAGTATGTCGCCCCTTCATGTTTGATTTTAAGTGTGGTAGGGTATACGAGGAAATTTTCCACCTTTAGATTCCTCAAATGAGCCATAAGCCCATTAAACGCCTTTCTCCTCTTTAATAAGTGCGCAGAGTAGTCCTGTGAAAGAAACAGCCTATGGCCTTCAAAGCTCAGGGACCTTAGCCAGGTAGCTAAGAAACACCTTCGGTCTTGAAAATTATGTAAGACATGATGATCTGGCGGGAGGCTGATCTGTCGCCGTGGCATGACCGCCCGGTGCGCTCTTTCCATTTTCACTCGGCCGTTTTTCACATTAATGCTCAGCAACTCTGGTAGCACCCTGCTGCAAAAATCCAGGACATCATTCCCCTCCATCCCCTCTGGCAGTCCTCTCAGGCGCAGATTCAAGTGCCTGTGGTAATTTTCTTGGTAATTAAATGCCTCCTTAAATTCCTCCAGCTCCTTCTGGAGGGCACGTACTTGCCCAGGGACCATTAGCACCTCATCCTCCAATCTCGAAATTCCTTCCTCCGCCTCCGCTAGCCTGGCGCAATGCTGTGCTTGCTGCTCCAGAACCTCCTGCTGCCTGCCATCCAACTTATCCTCCAGCTTTATTAAGCGTGGCTCTAAGGCTGCAATCACTTGCCCCGTTAGCTCCTTTCCTAGCGCCGCAACCTCAGCAGCCAAAAGCGAGACAAGGCCTGCATTCTCCCCCACCGAGGCCAACGCACCCTTCTTTCCGGTTTTCCCGGTCGCCTGTTGACTCTTCGAAGGCATGGGGGTTAGAAATTTGTCCATCGTGCCCTCCTCCACCCGCCGATACAATTTTTGCCGCTCTGGGGTGAGTAATTCTATAAATTTATTTTTAATTAACGGCTATTCGGACAGAGTGAGTGAGAAACGTGACCGCTCTTTTAGCTGCTCATTAGTGCCCCCCAACACAGTTTTAAAACCAGTAGGTTCTGTTTTCTTTTTGGGTCTGTCTGACATGCCAGTATACTGACATAGCCTATAAAACAGTTCCCAAAGGTCAAAATATGAAAATTGCTGTCCGATTCCCTGTAACAAGTGACCGCTACTTGAAAATAACTAAAACTGTTTTTTTCCCCCCACAGGTTACCCCTAGTAAAATAAAACGATTCAGTTAAAACATCTTGGTTCCTAAGAAATGGGAGTCAAAGTACCAGCTGTATAAAATTGACTCAAATCTATAAAAAGGGTCTTAAATATAATATATTTGAGCAAGTTTGAGTAAAAAATAAGATTTAATGCAGTTTGAAAATTAACCGCTAAGTAGAATGTAAGTTCTTCTCTAATTACTGGGATTGTGGTGAAACCAGAGAAAAATGTAACTAACAATTCTAACTAAACTATGTAAAATCGGTGTGAAACAGCATACAAAAGAAATTAATTAAAACGGAATACTTGAAAACGGAAAGAAAATCGAAAAAACTGAGTCCAGCTGAGGAGAGCTCTTCGTGGCTACCTGCTTTCTCAGGTGGAGAAATAGACCTGATGTTAAACTATGAAATGTAGCGCCACCACACGCCAAAGGTTTGAATTGCATTCCAAGTTCTATAATTTACATATATTCCACTCCGGCAACTCAACCTTCCAGGTTGAATCTGCATTAGTTAAGCATAGTGAGGGATTCCTAGGGATTGAAACATCTTTGTTCAACTCCTTGAATTCCCACTCTTACTTCTGCTTGAAACCATTGTATTTCTTTGAAAATTTTTGAGCTCAACATGCTTCGAAGAGTTTTGTTTTTTTTAGGCTTGGTTGGGGAATTCGTCACATTAGACATGAGACTGGAGGCTTATGAGAGCTTAGAGCTCAGTCCTGAGACATCTGTCCACGGAACATTTTTTTGGGTAGTGGGCTTCATGATCTGTGGTGTTCCCCTCCTCCTGTATTTTGTAGCTGGTGTTGTAGAGAAATATCAGTTTTAATGTTTGTTTGGTTTTTTTGCAATGATGCTGGGAGAAAGAGTGACAACTAGGCAGTCATTAGTTCCTTCATATCACCAGAAGCCACCAGCTCGCCACCTTTCTGAGCTGCAGGCACTGGTTATGAATCCAGATTCAAGGAAAGATGATGCCATGATTCCAGTGGTGCAGGGTCCAGACTATCTGGTGTCAGTTTGATTTACACATTTTGCCTAGAATGTACCACTTCATTGATATGGTTTACTGTATCCTGTTGATGCTACCTAGCACTGTTATGCTACATTAAAATGGCACCTTGAACAGCATCTTGTGATCCGATGCCATCTGTGTTTTGCAAGGGCTTCAATTTCTGGTTGTTTTTACTGATTCTGGATCCCTCTTACCTTGTTTTCACCAGGATCGGTCTCCCTCGATACCCATCCTAGATTCCTACTCAGTGGTGTCTGCATTTACCTTGAATCAGGCCATTCACCTACCAGTCTTTTCCTTCTACTCAGAATGTTGATGAGGTTCTCCTTCATTCTCTGGATGTCAGTAGGGCTTTATGCTTCTACTTGGGCTGCATGAAAGACTGTAGGAAGTCCTTTTAGCTATTTGTCTCCTTCATCCTCAGATAGTGGGTGCCCATCTCAAAGAAATGGCCAAATTGTTAGCCTCTTGAACTGTTTTCTGCTATCAGAGGTGTGGTAAACCACTTCCATGGTCTGTCAGCAGCCATGCGATTAGTGGTATGACCATCTATGTGGCTTGTTTTCAGTTGGTGTCTGCAGCTGATATCTGCTCTGCCGCTTTTGGAGTCGACGCCATACCTTGATGAAACATTACTGTCTGTATGTGATCTCCCACTGATAGGCTGGCTTCTGCCTTGCCATCCTCCAGGGCCTCCTATCTCAGATAGTTCTAAAACCTCCCTTCATGGCCTTCCTTCCACTATGCAATCATGCATTTTATTTTTATTTATATTTATTTTATTTAAACAGTTGGTGACCGGGAAAGGCACACTGAGCCAAGGCTTGTTTCCAGGTGCGACCCGGTGAAGGGGGAACAAAGAATGAATAGACAGTTACAAAGATACACAGCATACAGTACATTACATGAATATGTAGTCAGGCAAATGCGGTATACAAGAAAATAGTGCATAGGCATGTAGTTAATTAGTACAGTAGGTTACAGTTACAATTAGTACAGCTGGATACAGTTTCAGGGTGCATTACAGGAAGATATTAGACGTGAACTAATACAACACAATAGGCTACTTAGATATACAGGATGCGTGGTAAGGTATGGATGAGTGGAGGATTAACAGGGTGCAGAGTAAGTGCAACTTAGGGATCTATAGTGCCTGCTAAGTGGGGTTATGGGGACAGGAGAGGAGGGGTAGACGGCGAAGTTAAGATTTGACAGTTAAGTGAGAGGGAGAGTTTCATAAGAGAGGGGGTTGAAAGTTCCACAGGGAAGGGAAGCGATAGTTAAATGCAGATTTGCCAAAGTTTGAAGATGGGATAGGGAGTGAGAAGGTGCGCGAGTCCCTGGAACGTAGGGAATAGGTAGGGGCAAGGGCAGGTGAGCGGAGGGAAGAGATGTAGGCGGGGAGGAGGTTGAACCAGAATTTAGAGATGAAGGATACAGAGTGGATGAGACATCTGTGCAAGAGCGGAGGGAGTTCTAGGCAGGAGAGAAGGTAAGGTAGGTAAAATTTATTTCTTGAGCGCCTTTCAGCTTATCAAGGCACTTTACAATAAAATCCGATATAAACAATAACAAAAATTCAAATCCTACAGAAAAAGGCTTGATAACACAAATAAGTCTTAAAATCAGATTTAAAACTCATGACAGTCAGGCATTCTCTTAACCGACGAGGTGGAGAATTCCACAGGGTAGGTGCAGCATAAGAAAAGGTATGTGCCCCAGATGTATTCAAACGAACCCTGGGAATCTCCAGCAATCCCTCGTCGGTGGATCAGAGTGAACAGCAGGGGCAGTAGAGAATCAGGAGCTCTTGCAGATATGGGGGTCCTTGCTCTTGTAGGGCTTTGTAGGTCAGCAAGCCAACCTTAAAGGTGATCCACCATTGTACCAGCAGCCAGTGCAGTTCATGCAGCACAGGCGTAAAATGACTAATCCTATATGTACAAGTCAGAAGCCTGGCCGCCGTGTTCTGCACCAGCTGCAAGTGGCAGATATCAACCACAGGAAGCCCTTGGTAAAGGGCATTGCAGTAATTAGGTGGGTGGTTACGAAAGTGTGGATCAATATAGGGAGGTCAGCCGGAAGAACCAGGTGTTTCACCTGGGCGATGACAGTGGAGACCTGAGATTTCAAAGTCAAACCACTATTGAAAATAACACCCAGGCTACACACCTGGTCTGAGGTCATGAGCTGGGCATCATCAATCCATAGACCAGAAGGAAGCCTAGACCCAAGACCCACCGCTGGATGACCTGGGTCCATGACCAACAAGGGAACAGTGGTGAATCCTGTAAGGGGAGTTAGGGGTGAAGCGACAGAAGGCACAATGGAGGGAGTCAAGTCAGGAGAGTGAGGTGGAGGGAGCAGTGCCATGAACAGTATCCGCATAGTCAAAGACTGGCATTATCATCTTGGTCAGGAGTTCATGACATACTGGTAGGGGGGAGAAAGCCTCTGTTCCAGTAGAGGATGCCGTGCTTGGGTCGTAGTTTGGATGTAATGTAATCAATATGAATCGAGAAGTTTAGTTGAGCGTTAAGCCAGACACCAAGGTATTTATAGGATGGGACCGCTTTTATCGGGGTGCCATCAAGGGAGGTGATAGGTGGGCATTGATTGCTTTAGCCAATCTTTGGGAAGTTCCGAAGGTCATAGAGACTGTTTTCGTAGTATTTAGTGTAAGCTGTTTTGAGATGAACCAAGCCTGAACTGAGTTGAAGTCTGGTTGCAGTGTAGAGAGGATAGTGGCTATGTCTGGGCTGGATGTGAACAAGTTGGTGTCATCTGCATACATATGGATGAGGGCAGAGGAGCAAGCAGGTGGCAGGTCATTTATGAAAAATAGAAAACAGGGTAGGGCTGAGTATAGAACCTTGGGGGACACCTGCCAGGAAAGGGAGGAAGGCAGAGGGAGGAGTTAGCAATTTTAACCGACTGGTGTCTGTCTTTTAGATAGGAATCAAATCACCGAATGGCAGGGGGGGTGAGCCCTGTGTCCTCAAGAGAATTCAGAAGAAGGGGGTCGGATACAGAATCGAAGGCTTTAGCCAGGTCTATGAAGACTGCAGCAGTGAGGTGACCTTTGTCATCAGCAGACTGAATGTGCCTGTGACACAGAGAAGGGAGGAGATGGTGGAGTGGTTTTTCCTAAAGCTAGACTGGTAGGGGGATAGGAAGTTTGTGGCAGTAAGGAAATTGGACAGTCTGAAGTGGATGAGGCATTCCTGTAATTTGGCTAGGGCAGGTAGAAGGGGAGATGGGGCGGTAGTTGCCAGGTGTGGTGGGATCGCCACCTTTGTGGAGAAGGATAATACACACTGATTTCTAGTCTTTAGGGACTTTGCCTGAGAAAAAGGATAAGTTTGATGTAGGTGAGGTGGGCGTGATGGCAGGGTCTGAAAGACGCAAGAGGCTAGGATGTAGACCATCAGTGCTTGATTTGGTCATGTTAAGGGATAAGAGGGCAAGCAGAACTTCTGACATGGAAGCAGGGGCTAGTAGGAGTTTGTTTTTTTTGTGAGTATTGGGGAAGGATTTGCGGCAAGGGGCACGTGTGTGATCAGGATTGGGGAAGCACAAGTGGTGAAAAAGGTATTTAGGGTATCTGCAACTAGTGTGGGGTCCTTTATTTTGGTGCCATTGTACTTGAGGGTAGGGTGTTAGATTGAGGTGGAGTGTCAACTATGGAGTGAACTATGTTCCAGAAAGAGGAGGTATCTGCAGTGCTGAGGCAATGTTTAAAACATTCGGCCTTAGCACGAAGGATGGCTTTAGTGCAAGCATTTCTCGTGGTGTTGTACACTTGTCTAGAGTTTGAAGTTAGAGAGGCTCTGAAGGTGGTCCAGGCTTTGTCGCGGGCCTTGCAGAATGTGACAGTAAGGGCAGTAATCCAAGGGTTGTGGTGCTTCCCTAACCCTGGCTTTTTGTAAGGGGTGCGTGGAGATCTCATATACTGTTGAAAATCCTCGAGAAGTGAGCTAGGGCAGCATCAACTGAGGCTACAGAGTAAACTGGGAACCAGTTAGCATGATGTAGCTCAGAAAGGAGGGAAGTTGTATCCAGAGAGGTTAGGGGGTGTATTTCAATGCATTTTAGTGCAGGTTTGGGTAAGTGAGTTTCCTGGTCGCTTAGGGCTGGGTCGGGGACACCAGATGCTGATATACGGTGAGGATGAGAAGAAGAGACCCTATCCAAGAGTGAGTGATTTGAGGATCTGGCGTTGTAGCGGGTTGGTTCTTTGATTAGTTGAGAGAGGTTCAGGGATTCTAACTTGGCTATTGTGGACTTAGATGAGGGGGACAACCAGTCAATGTTATAGTCTCCAAGGAGTATGAGTTCATCTGAGTGGGCCAAAGGGCGGATAGCAGAGATGCATGCTGTGAGGGCATCTTAACTGAGCCAGGGGGATGCATAGACTACTCCGATGAAGGTCGGGAGAGATTGGGGGAAGGAGAATTTGGTAAGAATCAGCTTGTGGGATCCGAGGCTGGACTCTTTTTTTTTTTTTCCCCAACACTGAATAGGAGAGGTGATGTCTTATGATCATAGCGACTCCACCACCTTGTTTGCCACGGTCTTGTCGAATGATGTGATAGCCAGAGACAGAGATAGATGAATCTGGGGTTTTCGAAGATAGCCAGGTTTCAGAGAGGCAAAGGATGCTGGGGGTATTCTGGGTTATCCAGGCATTTCAGAAGGTCCAGCTTAGGGGGGAGACTCCTAATGTTGATGTGCATGACCTTCAAGCCATTATGGGAAAAAGGTTGTTTTTGGGGTGTTGAGGGGCCAGGGTTCCCTTCAACATCTCCTGCAAGAAGCAGAAGGAGAAATAGGAATGAGAAAGTGTCTGGGTGCTTACGACCATTTATAATATTGAGGGCAAATGATTTGCACCTGGAACATTGAATTAGAATGTTGTAGCTGCTTATATGGGGTGATAGAACATTTGGGGCAATCAGGTGGTGGGTGGGGAATAGGGCAGGAGAGGTGGGGTGAGAAGAATGTATGAGGGAGGGTATAAGAAGAGACAGGTGCAGGGGTGTGAGGGGTAGCCATAACCAAATGTTTTGGGGGGGGTAGGAGAGAAAGTAGGAAAGGGGAGCACAAGAGAAGGAAGAAAGCTGGGGGGTACATGTTACGGGATAGGTGGGGATTACGGGACCTTAAAGAGCAGCCCCTTGGACACAGTAGAAATTAAAACACAAGCCTATTAGTTTACAGGCTTAGAGGGACATACAGGAGTGCTTATTGGATCTCTTGGACAAGATGCATAGCCCCTTATAGGCAGCAGGTTGGATACTTGAAATTTGAGTATTCCTGGCTGGACCAATGGGAGAGGAGCCCAGCAATGGAGGAGGGGAAATTATTGTATTTAAAGAGTGCCAGGGCTGGGCTGGTGGGAGAAAATTCAGATACAGAGATTATTACAATTAAAATTCAGCAGCTTAGAAGCTGTTTCAGTTTAGAAGCTGTTTTCGGCTTTGGCATGGAAAGGAGCAGGGAGCCAGTGGTGGACAAGCTGGAGATGAGGGCAGCCAATTGGGTGCTTGTACCGAGAAGCCGAGGCCAATCAGCTACTCTGCTGGCAGTCCTGGTCTTATTTTGCGAACGTACCTGATGGCGTGGAGCAGCGGGTTGGACTAGAGCAGCAGGAGCGGCCGGCGGACTTCCTAACTGCCGCAGCTGCTGGAGAAGCAGTTGCCCGGTGAGGGCTGGAGCTGATGGCATGGAGTGGAGGGTCGGGCTGGAGCAGCAGGAATGGCCAGCAGGCTTCATAACCATCGCGGCCGCTAGAGAAGCAGTTGCCTGATCAGGACTGGAGCTGATGGCATGGAGCAGAGGGTCAGGCAGGAGCAGCCGGCGGGCTTCCTAACCACCGCGGCTGCTGGAGAAGCAGTTGCCTGATCAGGGCTGGAGCTGGAAAGGGGTATGATACAGAATGATTCTTGGGAATCTTTCTGTATGTGTGGCTGTATGGATGAGATGTCCTTGAAGATGATAGTTTAGTTATTTAGCAGTAACAATAGTTATTCGAGAGAATCTCCTCCATTGAGTTGCAGCTTTCCCTCCCATCTACCCTTTGTTTATTTTCAGGTGGAATACTATTGGAAAACTGCTGTATGGTTTGACGTTCTTCTGTTTTACCCTTTAATGGTTTTTTTTTTTTCTCCCTGCCACTTCTTTTGGCCTTGTCAGGGTTTTGGTCTGCTGTTCCTGTCAGATTGGTATGATACCACGTTCATCTCCACCTGGAAACTGAGTTATGGGGTTGCCCATGCTCTGTAGGCAGTGCTGACATACTCCTAGGCACGTCAGCATGGGCAGACCCAGCTAGGCAAACGTTTGTGTCTGGTCCTGATGATGATGGTGTACAGTTCCGTATGTGTGGCTCTGTGGAGGAGATTCTTTCAAATATCTGCTATTACTGCTAAGTAACTATACTATTCAATTTCCTCTCATAATTAAAGGATATTAAGCTGGCCCAGTGGTGCTGAGGCACTGCTTGCCACACCTCGTGCCACGCCGGCGACCCGTGTTCGGGAACGAGCACGGGTTGCCGGGGGTCGGCAAGGAAGGAGTTGGATTGAGCATCCGATAAACTGCTCTCCATCTCCGGGGGGGGTTCCTTGTGGTTGGTGCACATCTGACCCCGGCGGAGGCTGGGGCTTGGCGCAGCACTGCTGCCATAACATGAGGTGGGAGCATGGCAGATGCCTGGCAGGGATACACGCGGGTGTGTGCCCATCGCCGGCATCATTGCATGCTGAGCTCTCGCAGGGGAGAAAATGGAAAAAGACCTTGGTGGCTGGTTGTGGCGGCTTGATGGCTGTCCCCTGGCACTCCGTCCCCGGGGGTAACACCCTGAACCAGATCCTGATGAGCGGGTGAGTAGGGGGCTTCCTGTCACCCCACCACGGGGGGTAAGTCGTGGGGGTTACAAGAGTGAGGGCCTGAAGGGGATGAAGGCTAGGGACAGCGGCCGTACAAGGGTCCGACCAGGGCCAGGGGAGGAAAGAAGTAGAAAAAAAAAATAAATGATATTCTGCAGTCTGATTGACCTTGAACATACAGTTATATTTATGCCCCCCCATCACTGTTGCATGCTACTGCCTCCCTACCCACATAGCAGCAGCAGAGCCTCTTCACTTAATCTCCAGAGTCGTTCTCTGTTTGCCTTCCTAGATGTGGTGTGGATACGGGATCCATTATCCTTTAATCTCAAGCAGTTAAGGATTCTGTTTCCTAAAATTTCCTGTTAGTAATTGTTACTTATGCCTGCCGTTCAGTCTCTTTTCTCTCTTTCAGATGCCTCTTTCCTTCTTTTAAGTGTATACACAGGGTTACGTTCATTGAGATGTACAAGTCTTATTTGCAAGAGCTTCAATTGTATAAATTAGAAAAATACAAATACTTAAAATGAATTGTAAATAACTGGGCATACATATGTTAAAAGTTTCAGATATAAGAAAAGCCAGACTAGGGTGCATATCACATTCATCTCTGTAAAGTATGTACACATTTTAAATAAATCCTTGCAGTACCCTTAGAGAAAAGTGACATTTCAAACATGGTTTTAATCAGTTGAGATCTTTATAGTCCACCAAATATGAAATATTTGTTTACTGATGCTGGTATTTTCCCGTGTTTTATTTTATACAGCATTTTTATGGTTTTGAGGCTGATACTTTTGTTCCTGTGAAACACGTTCCTGTGTTCCTGAAGCAGTCAACAAGCATTCCTTCTCATGCAGTTCCTCTGCAACACCCAAGGCTTTCCAATGACTAATGGGACATACAACGTTGCCTTTTCAGTATGAATCAAGACACAGATACAGAACTCATCACAGTACACACACCTACATGTGTTGAAGTATGGTCATGAAGGTGTATCTTAGACCACCTGGAATGGCTTTCCTGATTCGTTAGTATTTTCTTATGTCCATGATTATAACTGGGGAAACATTAGCTTGATATTTTTGTCAGAAATGTAAGCTTACATTCTGTTGAAGCTTTTGAAAATGTCCTTTTTTTTAATAAAAAAAGTGCAAGTTTGCATGGCTAAAAATCTGATTGTATAAATAGACTTCTGATGTTATGTTTGTATGTAAGTTAGGACATAGCACAAAATGCCAACTTTATGGAAACTAATAGAAGTGAACATGACAAAGATGAAAGCTTAAAGAGTTGAAAAATCAATACACCTATTAAGCAGACTAATCTCTATGGAAACCAGTAATTTAATTGTCATGAGGGGTTATTGCAGCCATTTAGTAAAGAACAATCTCATATTTTGACTCCCCATAAGGTGGACAACCAATTCTTTTCACTTCCCAAAGTGTGGGCCCAGCCAGTTTGGTAAGGTGTTTTGCAGCATTTGAGCTTGGTACATAGAAGTCGGTGCAGGCATTTTTTCCTCCTGTCCTGTGTTATCCCTTCTGAATGGGACAGCTTCACCTCTGGCTCCACCAGCAACAACTTGGCTCCATCTCACATAGTTGTCACCACAGAGGTCCTCCATGGCTTTCCCCTGTGGTGAGGCCAGCAGAGAGATTGGCATCCCCAACTCCCCATGTAGAGCACAATCAGATATGAAGGGGGGTCGACAAGACATCCTTTAGCATACTGGAGCCTTCATCCTGGCAGTGACACTTTCTTCTGCTTTATTCCTTCCCACTGTATGCCATCAGCCAGGACTCCCAAGCACCTGCACACTAAGGCGTGATGCTTTCCATGTATTCTGGTGTGCCTTGCTCGTGCTAACTCCCTGTGACCACAAGGAACAACTCTGGAGCGGGTAGCACAATCCTCCATCCTCAAAGCTGGGGACACCTTGTTAGCCTTCTGTCGACCCTCAGTGATAACGTAGGCTCAGGCCGGGAACCCAGGTAGGCAGTATGGCAAAAAATTCCCCAGCCTCTGGTGGGCCAACCTAAATGAGGCAGTTTTTACTTCCGTGTGTTCATATGTTAGTGGGCTGCTTGGTTCCAATCCAATCCAATCCAATCCTTTACTTAAAAAAAAAAAAAATAAATCTTTTGTTAGTTGAGTGATGGGTTTGTTTTGAAACAAGCTGGACTCTAAAATATGAAGACCTATAAGTTGAAAGGCATGCCCCCAATGATCTCTATGGAGCTTGCACTCAGCACTCCAAACTTAGATGTCATGACACATCTTGGTTTTGGGGGATTACGGCAAGTCTAAGGGATAAGGTACCTGGCTCCTTGGAGCCAAAATACAATTCTTACCCTTTCCAAATGGCTGCAGTTAAAAATGATGGCAGTCAAACTATATAACCCCCACAGGGGTAAGTCTGCTTCAGTTTTTTTTTTTTTGTTTTGTTAAGAGCATCAAGATTGGTTCTCTTTTAAGAAAATAGAAAATATATTATATAGTTTAAGAAACATTTAAGAAAACAAATGCTGTATAACTTTTTTTTTTATTAAGTTTAGCTTGCAAGTAGCTTAAAATGAATAGTTGCAGTGCTACTTCAGGAAGACTGATTACTTCTAGTCTGGAATAAACTTTGCAATACTTGGGTTAGTCATCATTTGAAAGGGTCAAAATGTATATTGTAAATAGTGGTAAGTCAGAACCAAATGTAAACTTTCCACAAAATATTCAATTAATAAAAAAATTCTTAAATGTATTAATTAAACATGATTAGGATATTATTATGAACGCAACTAAGGACAGGGATTGTAAGAACTCAGTCAAAAGCTTTAGCTTCAGTCCTCCTCATTTCCGTTACATCTGCTGAAGCATGTGCTGATACAGAGTAGATGTCTGGACTCTTATAATAATGCAAAGTGGAGATTTTTTTTATGTGTATGAAACATTATTGTCCATAAGAACTGCAGAACTTAACTTTATAGCGATAGGTAGCTTGCTGTACAAATGTAGCAACATTTTTAATTATCTGTTGCACTGTTCATAGATGCACCATACTCCCCAACCACACATACACACTTTTTGACCTGCCTTGTTCATCACATTGAAATCTACACTATCGTACAGTTACTGTTTTTGATGGTCAAAGTTGTTTTACCTGTTTGTCAGAGTAGTATCTAAGAAGATTTTAGTGAGACCCAGATTGACTGTTTTATTTGTATATATATATTTTTTAAAAGATCACATATAATATCACATATCATGATCGCATTTTTTTTTTTTTTTAACAGAAAAATATTGTGTGTTCCATTGGGAGCCAGACGCCACTTTGTGTAATTAAATTTTTTCGGATGCATAGTGCAACATGCCCTCATATTAGACACAGAGTAGAGCACATTTAGACCCTAGCTTGCTGGCTGTTAAAATAGTATTACATACATACTGCTTTATTGCTAGACTGTGTACTGTATAATGCTTTGCTGTTACACAGTAATGGGTACCTTACATTACC
Source organism: Neoceratodus forsteri (assembly GCA_016271365.2). Taxonomy (NCBI): domain Eukaryota; kingdom Metazoa; phylum Chordata; order Ceratodontiformes; family Ceratodontidae; genus Neoceratodus; species Neoceratodus forsteri. Next base: position 775,484,620 of record CM057454.1, read on the forward strand.
AACATTTTTATATTTGCTGTATTGTGTGACATTATAGGCAACCCTTTTCTCCTTTTATGTACTTATTTGTAATGTATTATTCATTGTAAAATTTATTAAAACAAAACTGACCAAAAAAAAATCCCTCAAAAGTAAAAGGGAAGGTAATGTAAATCTGAATTGTGTTTTTGTCCATAACTTGATTACAGTAGGCACAGTGTGTGTGTGTGTGACAGACTGAGGGGGACAAGGCATCATTTTCGGCACTCTTGGACCAGATGTGCATAGCTGTGGATACTTAAGTGGGATTCCTGGCTAAGAGTGGCTTTCCCTATTGCCCAGGCTGTACTGGGCCCAGTAGTCAGTATCTGGTAGCACTCTTAGACTCCTGTCAGCCTCCTCTGTGCCACATGGATCACAAGTACGTAGTCCCCCTCAGCAGACTGTCCAGCTTCTGAGCCATCAAGGGTTAGTGGTGGACACTGTTTTCTGCAAGGTGAAGGTACAGGGTGAGTCGGACAAGCCACTGGACAAGAAGTCCAAGAAGCAGGATTTCCATGGCTAAGAGGTCTGTGCAGTTGCTTCCCTGGGCATTCACCAGGTCAGTTATATGGGTTTGGTGGCTAGATTTGGTCATGAGCTCATTCATTCATTCAGTGGCTCTCAAACATTGTAGAATTGCTCCCTGAGGACAGCCACCCAGATCAATATGATGTCTGTGATCTGAGGTTCTCTGTGGCCAAACATCAGTTACAGGTAGCATTAGATGTGTAGTGGCTGCAGTGATGTCTATACGCTGGGTGGACCTGGCTGTGATTTCACTGTTCACATCAGAAAATCCAGCATAAAACAGCACATTTGCCCATTAGAGGAACAGACCTGTTTGGTCTGTGACTGAGAAAGCCACTGTGACCCTGGACATGGTGTCCTCCCTTACTTAGTCCAAACAGCAGCCCAAATCCAGACTGCAAGGTTCTTCTGGAGGCTGCTTTCAGGGTGTGCCCACACAGCAACAAAGGCAGCAGATCCATCGGTGCCACCTGCCCAAGCCTTCCAATAAGTTGAGGGAGCAAGATCAGTGCACGGTCAGGGGAGGTGGCACCTTCAGAGGTCAGTTATCTGGGGCCACCTCCAAGGTTGAGAAGTGAGGGCCAAAGGGCCTCATCCCCCTCACCATCCCAAATTCTGCTGCCACTCCCATTCAAAGGCCAAATCTCCCACTTCCAGCCACAATGATCTATTAGTACAGTGGACAAGTAGGCTTTGGAAGTTGTGGGCTCAGGATTGTCTTTGAAGTTCAAAACTTTACCCTCTTGTCGGCATCAAGCACTGTTGGCAAATCTGGTATCACCAGATGTTCTTCCCACACTGCGAAACAAGGTTGTTGTGATCAAGTCTGTACTGCACACCCAGGCCCTGTAGGAGTTCATATCTCGATACTTCTTGGTACTGAAATGGACATGGTTCTAATGCCTCATTCTGGATCTGCTGGTATGGAAAAAGTTCACCTGCAGTTAGAAGTTTATCATGGTGACTCTGCACCCAATCTTCCCATCCCTAGAGCCTGGGGCATGGTTCTGCTACCTGGATTTTCAGGACACATACCTGCATATTCTAGTTCAGCGATCTCATCAATGGTTCCTCTGATTCTGCGTGGATGGAATTCTCTATAATTTCAGGACCATGCCCTTAGAACTGTCTTCAGCACAGTGTTCACCAAATGCCGGTCAGCTGTGGCAGTTTTCCCAAGACGTGGGGGCTTCTTGGTGTTTCTGTACCTTGACAACTGGCTCATCATAGTGAGCTCTGTATGAAATGTAGAACAGTACAGGGATCTGACCGTCCAGATGCTCCAGGCCTTGGGCATGCTGGTCGGTCTGGCCAAACCCAAGTTCATTCCAAAACAGATGATACTCTTCATTGGAGTGGAGTTGGACTTCCTCCAGGTCAGGGCTCATCTGCCTCCAGACAGGAAGGAGGACCTCTTCTCCTTTTCCTGCTCATTTTGAGTTACATAGTCATGTCAAGCCTGAGATTTCCTCCAGCTTCTGGGTTTCATGGCCTCGACTACAGCTGTGGTACACTGGGCCTGCTGGCATATGGGTCTCATTGGAATTTGGGCGCCAGTAGTCTCAGTCGCACACAATCCTGAACCACTTGGTTCTGGTGAATCAGTCAGTTGCTGGCTCTTCCCCCAGAGCCTCTCTGAGGGCATTCCATTTTTTGGGGGTAGAGCCCACACTCATCTTGAAGACAGATGTGTCCCTGGTAAGGGTGGATCTGCATCTGCTGAATACTAGAATGGAAGGGGTCTGGTCACTGAACAACACTCTGTTCCACATCAATCTGCTGTAGCTCAGCACAGCTGTCCTAGCACTGACTGCCCTGCTGGTTTGGGGCAGGGTTGTTGGCAAGTCAAAACAGATAACACTCCCACCATGTTTTACCTTAATAAGCAGGGAGGCATGCACTCCCTTCCCTTCTGTTGAGAGGTGCACTGGACATGGTCCATGGCTCAGGCCATGCAGTTGGACCTGCTGGCAGTCCCTACTGCAGGGCCAGCAACCAACTGGTGGATGATCTCAGTCATGTGGAATGGAGAGATGTTGCATGAGTGGTCCTTGCACCAGAAGATTCTGTCCCAGATGTTCACCTTGTGGGGAACATCATTGGTGAGCCTGTTCATCTCCTGCTAAAACAAGGTGAAACTATTCTGTGTCCATCCCCTTAGAGGGGCACTCTACAGGGGGGCATGTTGGCTCAGTCCTGGGCTCAGGACCTGCTGTATGCCCCCCCACCCTCTGTTCCCTTTGGTCCACATGGTGGTCCTCATGGTGCAGAGAAAAAGAGAGTGCTGTACTGATCCTGATTGCTCTGGGCTGTCTGTGCCAGTTTGGTACCGTGATCTCAGCAGTAGGCCTCCATGGCTGCTCCAACTTATACCGGATCAGTTGACGAAGTCAGAGGGATGGTCAGGCATTTGGATCTGCAGTCTCTGCACATGACAGCCTGGTTCCTGAGCATCTAGAGTTCAGGTTCTGGGGCCTGTACGGGCTGGGCCATGGCTATATGGCTGATCTCACACCTGTCACCTCAGTCCATTCCCTCCGTTCTTCGACCAGGGGCCTCCTTGATGTTCCCAGGGTCAGGCTTAAAACATCTGGTGACCATGTTTTTAGTGTCACTGGGCTGACCGTGTGGAACACCTTCCCAGCTGTTATCAGGGGCCCCCCCCCTCGACAGTCGAGGCCTTTAAAAAGGGGCTAAAGGCATACCTGTTTTCCCTGGTGAAGATGACTGACCACCGGAGCTTTTTATTCTGAGATTTAATTGTTTTAATTTGTATGTTTGTTTTTATACAGTTTTGTATTGTTGTCACCTAACTTGTTTTAATGTAAGGCGCCCAGAGCCTCAGGGATTGGACCCCGTAGAAATAAAATTTGTCTTGCCTTCTGAGGCTATGCTCCTGGTACTGGGGGTGTTTCTGAAGAAGTAAACTCACAAGATGTACACTTGCAAGTGGACAAGGTTTTTGCACTGGTGTGAAAGGTAGGAGTTGGGTCCTTTCCTCTGCCCTGTGTCACACATACTTTATTATGGTTGGTCCGTCTCAGATAGGTTTGTGACCCACATCTCTTAAGATGCATCTGGTCATCTTTTTGGTATACTGTGCTAGGGCACGAGTGCAGATGGTGGTGCAGGACAGAGTGGTTAACGGATTCTTTGAAGGACTGGACCACCTGTTCCCTGCAGCCTGGGAACCTGCTGTCTTTGTGGTATTTACCCTTGGTGTTCTCTTGGCTGATGAAGAAACCATTTGAATCTAATGAAGCATGTGATCTTCAAGACATATTTATAGAGCCACATCATTGGAACTATAAGCTGTTGGCATCAGGATGACTTGGAAACTTTCGCCAGCTGACTTCATTCATTATCCTACCTGCCTGTTCTGCATTAGAGACTGCTACTATGGTTGTCTGGCATAGATCCAGCACCTTGCCTGCTGTTCTCATACAGTACACAACTGGTATCCAGCATCCACTACTAAGGCTTTTTATGCATCGCAGCCCGAGACAAGGATTGGTCCTAATTATAGCTGCTCAAGATGGGTCTAAATCACCTCAGCTTATGAGTTCCCTACTTTCTTATAAGCAAGGCCCCTACTTTTCTGTGGTACAGTGGGACCAAGTTCTGCGGCAAGACTACCATTTGCCGCAGAACTTCTGCGGCGGTGGTTTGTAATTTCTGTGGAATTTCTGCGGCACTAACAAACTACCTCATCACAGTTTCAGGCTGTCATCCTGACTTCACTTTCATGGCAGTGGTTATAGAAATCAGGATGGGGGAAATCACAGTAACGCTAGTTCAGAAAATAACAGACTTGTAGGAATAATTTTATGCCTCAAAAAGCAAAACAAATGTCTCTCCCTTAAGGTCCTAGCCTATCGCATAAATGACATATGCAGAGGGGACCTTGTGTGATAAATAAGGTATTTCTATATGCATGCTATCTATCCCACTAATGAGGTGTCCACTGTCTATCACATATATTTGTATGTGCTTTCTACACCACTCATGAGGTTCCCACTGTGTATCACTTATATATTTATATGCAATCAGTAACATACATACAAATGTGTGTGTACAGCGAGAGAGACAGAAATACTGTGTGTATATCTATATATATATATTTGTTTTTTTTGTTTTTTTTTCCATTTCCATGAAATTGCATCCTCATTCATACTGGTCCCATTGGAAATGGAATAAACGGAATAGAGGAGTTATTGCAACACTCATTTTTCATGTCAACCTGCTTCCCCTGATACACTACGTAATACCATCAGGCCATGACATGCATGTGAACTGATTGTGAGATAGAGCTCTCCAACCCATCACAATGTGTCCACCGTGAGACAGAACACTGCACCATACCTTCCCAGGCTCCGAGCAGTGATGTGTTCCACCAATCCTTGTGCTGTCCAGCCAGCTCCCAGGGCTAATCTCTGAACCTGAGTTGCCGGCACAGAAACACAGCATGCTACCTTCTGGCCCAACAGCTGTCCCTGCACACAACATTTCTCCATAACTTTTAGGTGATTCTATCAACCAATGACAATATGTAATCAATAACCCTGGCAAAAATGCGTACAGTGCAATTATTTATTTAACAGGTTATTCTTTCAACAGGTCTACACATTATTATATTCCACTTTCCTGGGCATAATTACTTTATTTTTCTTAAAAATGGCAGTTAATTTCATTTTACCAGTTATTCATTTCAGATGGCATCTCTATACCTTAACGGCACAAATAAGTTTGTACAAAGTGAGGTACAGACTTAACAGGTCTGTGCTATTGACAAGGTTTTATTCAAGTTGGCCCTAGTGCAATAATGTAAGACTGAAAATTGTATTAGGCTGTAGTGCAGGTTGAGCAAATATCACCATGCCTGATGTGCTGTACCACTGCCTCTGGAAGTGGGAGCTGTGGCAGATAAGTGACTATTCATTTCTGTTGCAGAATGCAGCCATTTCATTAGCTAATGTATGATGTTATAGCAATGATAACATCACATTCTGAACATATAGGGAGGTTTTGGATATAAAAAGAGGTGAAGGGAACCAGATTCTATGGATAAACAGAAATATTAATAAAAAATCACCAAGAAGAGTGAATTCTGTGCTTTACGCATGAAGTTCTCTTGACATGAATTCTATGGGCCTTGCTTATAAGTAATTTAGGAGACTGGAAGTTATAGGAAAAAGATGTATATTTACATAGACACTGATGGCAGATAAAGGCACTTGGCCCCATCCGCCTGACCACCCTACCTAAAAGAATTTGTGCCTCTGCATCCTTCGGTCTGTGTATTGCTAACTATCAAGCCTATATGATAAGGCTAATTACATATCCCCAGACAATCAGGATCCCTCCAGCAAAGCTCCCTCCTGGAGCGAACACTTATCGTGGCTGCTAGATGTGATAAACTACCTCATACAGCAGCACCTTTGTGAGGGGGGTTAGCCCGTCAACACACTGTGCACATCAACTGCCCTGCCCCAGCAGTATCACTTAATTTATAGGTCCTGCCTCATGACATCACTTCCTGCCTGGTGAAATACTAAGTCCCCACTTTTCCATTTGCAGGTTATACCTGACAGCCACTAGAGGGACCCACAGACTCCCACCTCAGGCTCCACTACCTGTCTTCCTCCCCTCCAACTTCCTGGAACCCTCTACCCTCCTGTGCCACTTCTCTTCTCCACAACTCACACCTACTTCACCCAGCCCCACCTCCTGACTCCCAACTGCACCACCAAACCAACACCCAGTGACCACTAGGAGTCACTATCTCTCACCCTGTTCTCAGCCCCAACCCAGCCTGCATCAGACCCCTAGAACATGGATCACTGTTCTCACCCAGGCACTTTTCTAGCTGCCCTGGCAGAGACTTGAACCTTGTACCCTGTCCACTAGAGTCCTTGTCACTACCACTAACCCAAAGTGGTATCCATACTTTTTGGAAGACAACCTAAATACTTCTACCTTTCTATCCTACTGCTACCACTAGAGCTATGTTAGTCCGCCTCCTCCTAAAATGCCTCCCCCTCATTTACTGTCTAGTACCCTCATCCCACCAGCCAGTCATCTCCCCTGGCGCACTGGCACCAGCGCCAACAATTGTCCCTGACATAGTTCGATCTCACTCTACACTGACCATGTGCACTGGCCCACAGCACCCATCCCCTGAGTACCTCCCCACCGCCTACCCAGGCTCCCTTTGGTGGCTAATTGTTCTCGCCCTCCCAACCTGGCAAACCCTATCCATCCTCTGTTCCCTGAAGGTCTCCTCCCCATCCCCACATGCCCATTAGAAGCCTACACATCACCACTCCCTAGCCAGAGCCGTGGTCCTCCTTCTACTCTTAACAGGCAATATACATCCTAACCCAGGCCCCGCCCAGACCAGCCCACCAGGTGGGTCCCCTGTTCTGAGCATTGCCTCCATGAATATATGCAACATATTGAAAAAATATGATACCCTCCAATGCTGGGTCATGCTGCACAAACCAGATGTCATTGCACTGGTGACAACCTGGCTATCAAAGTCTACCCCTGACTCCTTTGTCTCCCTCCCTGGCTACACATTATACCGGGAGGATCGTGTAGGCAAACGTGAGGGTGGCTGTGCAGTAGCACTCCCTGCTCCAGCCCTTGCAAGCGGGGCACAGGCCTTTATCTCAACTTACTCCAGACCCCTCCAGGGGCCCCCCTTATCTCACCACTGCCTACATTCCCCCAAAGAACCAAAACCCAGCACTATTATCCTTAACTGATTATCTTGCCACCCTTCCTCACAAGGCAGAACAAGTCCTTGTGGGGGACCTTAACGTGAACTGGCTCAGCGCCGCCTCCTCCACCACCTGGGACTCCTTTGCAGCCATTGATCTGACACAACTCATTTCCCAACCCACAAGAGTAAACCCTAAGAGAGGTACCAGCACCCTCCTAGATGTTATCACCAACTGCCCCCCAAAAAATCCTGGATATTCAAGTCCTTCCTGACTCACTCAGTGACCATTCCCCTATCCTATTCCACTGGGTGACCCCTCCCCGACTCACAGCCCAGCCCACACTCCGCCGGCATTTCAGACCAGGTAGACTGAAAAACCTCAAGCAATTTCTTGCCCAGATAAACTGGTCCCCCATTCACCACACTCCTAACATAGATACTGCCCTTGCCTTCTTTTCCCAAGCCTTTAACAAAGCTTGCGACCTCTTCGCACCCTTCACGGCTGCCCGAACCAAAAAACATTACATGCCCTGGATTACTCCTGCCCTATTACAACTGCTCAGGCTTAGCGATAACCTATGGCACCTTGCCACAGAAACAGGCCGGATGGCTGACAGACAGGCCTACAATGCTGCATGGAATAAGTGCACTTGGGCCATCCAAAAAGCCAAGGCCAACCACTACCAGGCCACTTTCACTTCCTCCTGAGGGTGTGCCCGAACTTTCTGAGATAATGTCAATTAAATGGGAGCACACGCTCCCCTTCCCCATCCCAGATCACCATTAACGGCTCTACTGTTACTGACCCAGCAAACATTGCAAACTACCTTAACACATCCTTTATGGACCTTAGCTCTGTCCTCCCTAGTAATTTCTTTGACCTGCCACCCTCCATACCTGCCCCAGTCCTCCAACACCCTAGCTTCTATCTACATAGGGTAACTACCCAGGAAGCCAGACCCCATCTGGTCAGAGCATTAAAGAGCAATAGTCCCGGCGACGACTCCCTGGACCGTCTGGTACTGGATCAGGTCCTTGCCCCACTCACCCACCTTCTCAACAAATCCCTCTGCCTGGGGCAATTCCCAACTGCATGGAAAACTGCCATTGTTACTCCCATTCACAAAGGCGGTGACAGGTCCTCTGCTGGGAACTACCGTCCTATCTCCATACTCCCACCCCTTTCCAAAGCCCTAGAAAAGCTGGTTGCCATGCAAATCACTGAATACCTGACTAAACACAACATCCTCTGCCCTGAACAGAACGGTTTCCGTGCATGACACAGTACTGGCACTGCACTGGTTGAATTTTCAACTTTCCTACACTCCTCTCTGGACTCTGGCTCCTTAGTCAGGGCAGTGTTTGACGTCTCAAAGGCGTTTGACACCGTCTCCCACCCCCTCCTGCTGGATGCCCTCTGCCACACTGGCTTCTCTACTGGGCCTCTCGCCTGGTGCACCGGCTACCAATCTGCCTGCTCCCAATGTGTCAGAATTAATGGGACACGTTCCAAAACCTGTCCCATCCACTCAGGGGTTCCTCAGGGCTCCATCCTGGGACCCCTACTCTTCTCACTCTACCTTAACACCCTGCCCAGTGCATGTACTAGAAAAATTCTGCTGCATGCAGATGACGCCGTCATCTTTGCCACCCACCGTAACCCTATCTCCCTCCAGGACTCCCTACAACTATCTTATAATGATGTGGAAACCTGGTTTAAAGAGCACAGACTGGTCATTAATCTCAAAAAAACAAAAACAATGCTCTTTGCCCACCCCAAAACAAAGCCAGCAACTTCCTACTCCATATCCTCCCCAGCTTCAAACAACCACTAGAACAAGTCCACTCTTACAAGTACCTTGGGGTCTCCTTTGACTCAGCCCTCACCTACCACTCCCACATTCATGCACTTGCTTCAGCCACTAATGTGCGGCCAAGTATCCTATACCGCTATAAAAAGTGTCTCCCCCCCCCCGCTGCCCTCTGTCTAGCAGTCACATCCTCTATATTATCCCTAGTTGACTACGGCCTGCTGGTATACAGTGCTGCTGACACAACCACCCTCAATAAAACCGCCTCATCCTAAATAAGGCATGCAGGCTAATCACTGGGGCCCCCAGGCTCACGCATTCGTGCCAGCTCTATGACATGGCAATACTGCTGAATCTTGACGAACGTCTTCGATATCAAACCTGCCTAATATAAAAAAAAAACTCCTTCTCGGCTATCCCCACCCGGCTGACAGCCTCCTCCACCAAGCCCAACCCTTGGTCTGTACACGAACCCCCTGCAAGGCCACTTTTCTGGTCCCAAGAACTAGGACCTCCCATGGACAGAGGTCCTTCTGCTATAGAGCTCCATCCTGGTATAACTCACTGCCTGCTTCCATCTCGGATGCCCCCACGATCTCCAGATTCAAAACCGCACTTCGAAGCCAACTATTTAATACACATAGCTGCACCTGTCTATAATTGAGGCATAGCTCTCTGTGCCCTGGCAATGCCCGCTGGGTGGCATCCACACCACACCTTTTTTTCTTAATCCTCACCCATTGCTGATTGAACTGCTATGATTCTGCTGCTTGCTCATACCATCGTGCAGGAATGTGCCATTGTAACTAAATTGGCTATCTGTTTAGCTGTTGTAATCACATGTGCTTGCTAACTATGTAACCCATATGCTGTAACCAAAAGTCTGTTATGTACTTGTCCTCAATGATATGTTGTAACCAAAAATCTGTTATGTATTTGTCCTCAATGTGACGAGGTACCTTTGGAAATGAGCCTCTGGCTCAAAGGTTGTAATCCGATATACAAGTAAATAAATAAAATATTAATCAGCCAATTCCACTGTCTCAGTGGATCAATCATTAATGGTCAGTTAATGACCGATCCAGATGTGGCAGTCTCATGAGTGTCCGCTTCACATAACCATGCTGTACTACTGGGCACCAAACGGGACTGCACACAAAACAGCATTGGCTACTATCAGCTGAAGTCGCATTGACAGCCTTGTTGACATCAACAGAAATAGGAACTGCGCCGAGTGTTAACCGGCAACTGCAGCTGAAATCAGCAAAAGTAAAACAGCGTCCTTTTTTTCTTAAATTAGAAACTATGTAAGCTAACAACACTCTTCCCAGCAGTAATCATCCAGAACTCACCAAAGCGAAAGCAGAGATTTTTTTCCTTAGAAATTGTCAGCCAACGATATAGTCTTGAATAGTAGTTCCCCACATGCATTTCTCCCCAACAGGGAAAAAAACAAACCCCAACACAGTTCAGTATTTAAATTTCAGACTTTATAGAAGGACGTAAAATCCACAGGTACCAGAGGCTGTAGTAGGTCCCAGACTGTAACTGATGAGTAACGCAGTTGCACATGACCTAATGACGCTTGGCCTGTGCTGGAGGTCACAGGTTGCACGCCTGATCCAACAGTTCCTTAGAGGAAAAAACAAAATGAGTGAGTAAAATTGTAATTATACGATTATTAGACTGAATTACCCTTATAATAGCAATAATGACCTTGCTGACAGTTGTTTCTAGGGAATTAAACAGCTGGGTGATGCCAACCCCTCACCCGGTTGTTAATCCCCAGGAAATGACTGCCAGTTTAGTCATTATTGCTTAAGTATCAGAATAGCCTGTGGCCGGCCCAGTGGCGCTGTGGGTTGAGGCACTAAACGCCACACCTTGCACCATGCCGGCGACCCGGGTTCGGGAACGGACTCAGGTCGCCGGGGGTTGGGGGGAGGAAGATTGAGCATCCCAATGGATGCCCTCCTCCTCCTGGGTTGGATCCTGGGGTGTCTCGCACACCCAACGCACCTGTGCCTTTGGAAGCCCGGGCACTGGTGCACAGGAGGCTCTTCGTGAGTCAGGGAGGACATTGTGGGTGTCAGTCAGCACGCCATATGACTGGATGTCAATCCTATGTGCCGACGTCCTCAGGAGAAGGAGGGACTAAGGGGAGAAAAATGGCCCCCAGGCCAACATGATGACCAAGCCACCTCAGGATCGAATCCACAGGACAGACCCCGTTATGCAGGCACTCCAAGAGTAGGAGAAGGTAGAAGGGAATAAAGGAGTACACCTGGCACTCTAGGGGCAGATTCTGGGGGAGGGACCTGTAGGATTGATCAGAGGTCTGAAGGAAGTGGAATGAGGGGATATTCAGGTGGGGTGAAAAGGAAAAGTAAAAAAAAAAAAAAAAACTAGCCTGTGGAAGTCCCTATCCATTGATAAGTAAGCTGCCTGATGGTCCCACTAAAAGTGAAATCCATTGGAAAGGCAAGGTAATTGTATTTTTAAGGCGCCCAATCCAGGAGGTTCTGGGCACCGTACACAATAAAAACAGAATACAAATACAGAATTAAGTGCAGTCACTCATGGTTTAGATATTGGTAAACCCCACTTGCATTCTGCTTATGATACTTCTGATGTTTTCACTTGTGCTGCTGCGTCTGGTATGTGCCTGAGGTATTACTCATGGCTCAGAGTGGCTGGATTTGCTACTGATGTACAACACTTGGTCCTGAATTCACCCTTTTGTGGCCAGAAGTTATTTGGTCACAACATGGAAAAGTCGCTGGGGAGGATCTACAGTTGTCTGAAATAACTCTCAGGGTTCGGAGAGCACTTACACACCAGCTTGATTGTGGACATGGTCAAGGTGCTTTTTAGCAGTTTTCCAATGGTCCAGCCCTTGGAGCTCATTTGCCAGGACATGCACTGGCTTATACTTCCATCACCATCCCCACCTTGTCCCCTGGTGCCCACTCCAGCGTCCAAAATGTTATGGGTGCCAGTGATGTACCCACCAACATTGGTGCCTTCTGACTCCCTTGTGCCTCCCACTGCCCCTCTACAAACTCCGTGTTTCAGGTGGGGCAGAGTCCTCCCTTGTTTACCTAAGTGGAGGGAAATCACCATGGATGAGTGGGTCCTAGAGATGGAAAGTGACCAAGATGGCCACCTAACTAATAAGCTTCTCACCTCGAGCACCAAACCTATAATTACTGCATTTAAAAAATCCATAAAAGGCATTTTAACCATATTTGTTTAGTTCCGCTGAAATGAATAATAATGTTTTTAAGATGATCAGATTAACTTTTTCAGTCAGATAAATTTTTTAAAGTTTGAGCCGAGTCATGGCCAGCAAGAAATCTTCTGCAACAGTGACAGCTTCAGCTCTGAGTTGACCTGACAATCCACCACATGCTAGAAAAAAATACTTCCTGAACTCATAGAAGCGAAACAATCCATAACCAATTTAGAAGAAGAAAAAAAAAAATGGCCAGCCTCAGTTTACGAGTCTTCGATGCTGAAACAACCCTGAAGCAAGTCGACATCTGGGATGACAAAAGGGACACAAATCTACATACATTTAGGTCAGAAATTGCCTTAATGTGGGACAAACTGGACAACCTTGAGTGCCGGGGAGATGTAATAACATCTGAATATTAGGTGTACCTTAGGGGAAGAATGTAGTTGCCTTTACCCAGAATCTTCACAGTGACCCTTCCAGCTTAGAAGTTTCCCCTTGGAGATCCAAAGGGCTCACTGTACCCTGGCTCTGAGACCAAAAGTGGACAAAAAACCTTATACTGGCCATTTCTGAGATTTTGTTGAAAAAAAAAAAAAGCTGCTGCAGCTGGCATGAGAGAAGGGTAATCTGACATGGCATGGGCATAAGATCTCCAGACTACTCAACCCAGCTGACCGAGAAGCAGGCTGCATTTACAGACATCTGACACTTTCTATAAACTATAGTGGTTTGATATTGGATGGTCTAACCTGCCACCTCCAGAATTGAATGTAATGGGGTTAGTGGTACATCTCTTCATTCCAGCCCTTCTGCTAACCACCAGCATCATGGCAGGAGCCGAGGATCCAGGGCATCTGCCGCTGAATCATCAGCTTCGGATTCTCCACCAGATCCCTCGAACTTGCCAAATTTCCTATTGGGGCACAAGGGCTACAGCAGCTACCTCTGACCACAATATCATGCCTCCACGGTGAATGTCGGCAAACACAACAAATGGTAAACTTGTCATGGGCAGATACAGCCCAGGGACCTTGGGAGCAGTCTCCCTTACTGCCTACAACAGGTTTGACAACAGCTGAAACTTGAACTAGAGAAACAGCGACAATGGGAGGGAACATTATGCAGGAGGAAGAAGGGAGGTGTCTTGGTGTTGGGGGACTCGATACTAAGAGGGGTCAGGTGGGGCAGCAACGGGAAAAGGCACAGTGGAATATGGGTGGAAGCCATGCCAGGAATGAAGGCGGAAAGGGTGAGGCAATCCATGCTAAGGTATGCAAGTGGGGTAGGGGAAAGGCCTCACCTAATAATACACCTTGGGACGAATAACCTGGCTAGGGGAGGTAAAGAGGAGGTTTGAGGAACTGGGACCTCTGTGTGAGGGAGCGGACAGATCTGTCGCCATCTTGGAGGTACTTCCCATTCCCGGGGCACGTATGGCAAGAAAAGGGAGAATTCAAGAGTTTAATGAATGGTTGGGGGGGGGCCTGGTGTCGAGAAAAGGGGTATGGGCTGGTAGGGTGGGGGTGGAGGCCTGGGAGAACAGTAGTCTGTACGCAAAAGCTAGATTGCACCTATTTGAGGAGGAAAAAAATGTACTAAAGGCAAGGCTAGGGAAGCACATTGAGGAGCATTTAAACTAGGAGGTGGGGTAGCAGGATCGACACAGGAGTTCAGAGGTGTAGTGATGTGAAACCAAATGTGCTTAGCACGGTGATAGGAAGGTGAGGAAGGCAACTACTAAGGGGGTGACATAATGGGAGAGGCAAGAGTTGGAGGGTGGTAACACTAAATGCTAGGAGTCTGGAGAATAAGGGGGCGGAACTACAGGCTCTCCTGGAGGAGGCGGTAGTGGACTTGCCGGCTATAACCGAGACATGGGCCACCCAAATCCACGACTGGGACATGACGGTTCTGGGGTACAAATTGCATGAGAAGAAAAGGGGGAGGAGGTGGCGCTGTACATAAAGGAGGGATTAAAATGTGTAAGGGAGGAGGGAAACAAGGGAGATACAGAAGCACTGTGGCTGCAACTACAGGATCCCAAAAATCAATCACTAAGATGGGGGTGGTGTACAGGCCACCCTCTCAGTCTGAAGGGATGGACAGGCTATGGGCAGAACATATCAGGAGGAACTGTGGGAAGGGGGGATGGTGGTAGTAGGGACTTCAGCCTGACAGGGGTGGAGTGGGGCACACCTACCACAAAGAATAGAAGGGAGCAGGTAATGCTAGACACCTTCCAGGAAAGTTTTCTAGTATAGTTGGCCAAGGAACCAACTAGGGAAAGGAACACCCTTGACCTCATATGTATGAATGGGGAGTGGGTGAAGATGTGAGGGTGGAGGAACCACTGGGGAGGGAGTGACTACTGGACAGCATGGTTCCTGTTACACATTGCTAAAGAGGTGGGGCATCTGGCACAAGAGTGCTGGATTTCAAGAATGCCAGCTTTAAGATGATGAGGGAAGTGGTACAGGGTTCCTATGCAAAATTCAGCCGGGTATGGACACACAACAAAGGTGGGAACTGGTAAGACAGAATAGTGGAGGCAACAGAAACTTGCTGTAGCACCTAGACTAAGAAGGCTAGGGGAAAGAAACCCAGCTGGATAGGCAAAGGGGTGTTAGGGTGAGGAGGAAAAGAGCAGCTTACAGGAGATAACAGAAAATAGGGAAGGGAGGAATATCTACAAAAAGCAAAGGAAGTGACCGGGGGGTGGATAAGGGCAGCCAAGGTGGCAAGACAACTCGAGCTGGTGCAGAGCATAAAAAAAGGGGAAAATACTTCTTTAGGTACATCAGGGAGAAAAGCTGTAAGGACCAAATTGTAAGAATTAAGGAGGGGATGGGTGGAAGGGGGTGAAAAGACAGAAGTGCTCATAGAAACATAGAATTTGACGGCAGATAAGGACCGCTTGGCCCACCCAGTCTGCCCATTTCCCTACGTAGTGGATAAGCTGCAGATCCTAGTTAACCAGCAGCCTACTTCTTCCTACCCCCAACCCCTAGAATTGCCTTATGACTGTCCCATGCATGCTTGAATTCCACCAGTTTTTGACTCCACAACCTCCTCCGGAAGGCTGTTCCATGCATCCATAACCCTCTCTGAGAAAAATACTTCTTAAATTACCTCTGAGCCGCCCTCCATCTTCAAATTGTGCCCCTTGTTCTTGCACACCTCTTTTTGAAAGATGCTACCTCTTGGACTAGATCCCTTGAGGTATTTGAAAGTTTCTATCATGTCCCCCCTCTCCCTCCTTTCCTCGAGGCTATACATATTAAGCTCCTTAAGTCTCTCTTTATATGTCTTCCGGTGCAAACCCTGCACCATTTTAGTTGCCCTCCTCTGGACAGCTTCCATCCTGTCTATGTCTTTGTGGAGATTGGGTCTCCAGATCTGCATGCAGTACTCCAGATGGGGTCTCACCAGCTGTCTGTACAGAGGGATAATAACTTCCTGTTTACTACTGGTGATGCCTCTCCCTATACATCCCAGTATCCCCCCAGCCCTCCTTGCTGCCCTCTCACATTGCTTGCCCACCTTTAGGTCATCTGATATGACTACCCCCAGGTCCCTTTCCATTTTTGTTGTTGTTAATATCTCTCCTCCATTGTGTACTCTTCCCCTGGGTTTTTGTTTCCCAGGTGCATTACCTTGCACTTCTTAGCATTGAATCTAAGCTGCCATACATTTGACCATTCCTCTAACCTTGCCAAGTCCCTTCTCATCCTTTCCACCCGACCTTGTGCATCAACTCTGTTGCAGATCTTTGTGTCATCTGCAAAGAGACATACTTTTCTTTCCAGTCCATCTGCAATGTCGCTTATAAAGACATTGAAGAGGACCGGTCCTAATACTGAAACCTGCGGTACTCCACTAGTAACCCCCCTTTCTTCAGAGTGGACTCCATTTACTATTACTCTCTGTGTCCTATTCTCCAGCCAATTCTTTACCCAGGCTGTCATCTTGGGACCCACTCCCAGGCTGACTAACTTGTATATTAATCTTTTGTGTGGGACTGTGTCAAATGCCTTGCTAAAGTCTAGGTAGGCCATGTCCACAGCCCCTCCCTGATCTACTACTTTGGTCACAAATCAAAGAAATCTATCAGATTTGTCTGGCATGACCTTCCTGCTGTGAACCCATGCTGCCTTGTGTCCTGTGCCCCTATGGCCTGTAGGTACTCGACAATTCTTTCCTTCAGAAGTGATGCCATAATTTTCCCTGCCACTGAGGTTAAACTAACAGGTCTGTAGTTTCCTGCTTCTGCTTTGCTCCCACTTTTGTGAAGGGGAATCACATCTGCCCTTCTCCAGTCCTCGGGTACCACCCCATCCTCCCATGATTTGTTAAAGAGGGTAGTCTGTGGTGTAACTAGTTCCACCCTTAGTTCTTTTAGAATTCTGGGTTGAATCCCATCAGGCCCCATTGCTTTGTCCACCTTCAGTTTTAAGAGTTCTTTCAGAACCCTTTCTTCTGTAAATGGGCTGGTATCAACTTCTGTATCCAGAGTGTTTCTACTGTTTGTTTTAGGTACCTCCCCTCTTCCTTTGTAAATACTGAGCAAAATATTTGTTTAGTATCTCTGCCTTTCACAGTCACCTCTGCCTACCCTCCTCCCTTTATTGAGCCTCACTATCCTCCCTTGGTCTTTCTTCGCTCCCTGATGTACCTATAAAAGGTTTTATCCCCCTTCTTAACTGAGTTGGCTATCTTTTCCTCGGTTTGGGCCTTTGCTGTTCTGACTGCCCTCCCAGCTTCTTTTGCTCTAACTGATACAGTTCTCTGTCCTGCTCCTTCTGTGATTCCTTGTACTTCTTGAATGCTTTCTTTTTCTCTTGAACCTTCACTGCCACTTCCTTTGAGAACCATAGTGGTTTCTTACATCGTTTCGTTTTATTTGCTTCACACAAAGGCTTGTTACCTCTGTGATGGCAGTTTTTATTATTCCCCATTGTTCTTCCACCCCTCCTTCCTGCCCATTTGCTAGTGCATTCCTTAGGCACTCACCCATTTTGGCCAGACTAATGCCTGATGAAAGTATAGACAGAATTCCAAGTGGTGGCTGCACAAATATCTGCAGTGGACACATTCTTGAAAGAGGCAACTAAGGCAGCCATGCCTCTGGTAGAATGGCCTTTAACCAGTCCCAGTAGAGGCTTGTCCTACTTGCAGTAGCAGTAAACAATACAATTTGCTAACCACTTAAGACAAACACTGTTTGGAAACGGGCCCATTTTCTTCTGGGGTCACAGGAAATAAACAACTGATCAGTCTTTCTGATAGAAAAGGTGTGGTCCAGGTGGGATCTGAGCACCCGCTGGACATCCAAAGTATGAAGCAAGGCCTCCCCCTGATTAGAATACTCAGGAAATTAAACAGGCAGGTGGATGGATTGATTTAACATAAACTCAGACACCACCTTATGAAGAAACTTAGAACTGGTTCACAAAGACACTCTAATTACAAAGACACCCTATCTTTGTGAAAAAAACAAACAAATAAGGCTCTTTACACATTATAGCCTGCAGCTTGGAAATCCTCTGAGCAGAAGTAATGGCAACTAAAAATAACATTTCCATGAAAAGAAGCATAGCTCACAGCTTGCGATTGGCTCAAAAGGAGGTAACGTAAGCTTTTCCAGAATAAACAAAAGGTCCCATGGCGGGACAGGGTCCTTAACGGGATGTTTCTAATGCAGCATACCCCACAAAACATTTGGGAAAGTTCCAGTTGGGCAGTAGTTTTGTCCTCAACTGGTAGCGGAAAGGTGTACTATAAACAAGGAATAACCCATACCAGAGTCCAAAAGGGATAGGAGGTACTCCAGGATGAGATTAACTAGATAGGTGAAGGGATCCAAGTGCCAAGCAGTGGCCCAAATGGAGAGATGCTTCCAGTCATGGCATAAGTGGCTTTGGTGGAAGGCTTCCTAGCGGCCACTAAGACATCTGCCACCCAAGAGGAAACTCCAAAGCAACAATAGCTAAGTCTGCAGGAGCCACGCATGCAGATGCAATGACTTGAGGTCCGGATGGACCAGAGGCCCTGCTCCTGGAAGAGCAAGTCGGAGCACAGTGGCAAGAGGAGTGGAGGCTCCACCGCCAGTTCCTGCAGTAGTGGAAACCATATCTGGCGTGGCCAGTAGGGGGCTATGAAGATCATCTCTGCACCCTCGGACTGTAGCTTGAGGAGAACTCTGCAGAAGTTGGGGGGGGGGGAGGCATACAGAAACTTCCCTGTCACTGTCCAAGAGAGGGACATCATGTCACGCCAGAAAACATCAGGCCCTGGATTGAGGGAGCAAAAATTAGGAAGTTTTGCGTTGAATGGGGTTGCAAAAATGTCCAGCTCTGGACAGCACCATCTGTCGAAGAGGTCCTTGACCACCGAGGACATGAGCTCCCATTCATGAGCTCTCATCCTGAACCTGCTTAAGCTGTCAGCCAGGACATTTTGGAAGCCTGGAATATGTACAGCGGCCAGTTCCAGGTTGTGCCGAATGGCTCAGTACCAGACTCTAATGGCCTCCCTGAAAGGAAGTAAGAATGAGTCCCCCCTCCTTGTTTGTTGATAAAGTAGACTACTGACATTTCTGTCTGTACCAAGAGAGGGCCTGGAGCAAGCGGAGTCTGGAAGGCCTGCATAGCATAAAAGACTGCACTCATCTTCAAAACACTGATGTGTAGATGTTGATCTTACTTCAAGTGGGAGCTCTTGCAGCTGGCTATAACCATTAGGACTACCACCACAGGCATTAGGACCCACTGGAAAAATTCTTAGCTAGCAATACCCAGCATGGACCGCACCCCAACCTCGGTCACATTATAAAAGGGGGCGGACCCAGCTACACCCCAGTTCTTTTCCCGCCACCATCCGCTCACTTTGGGGAAGTTCTGGCTATCCAGCTCAGCAAAAAAGAAGAAAAAAAGAGGATTTTCTCCAAATTTGTTCACTTTTCGTCAGGTTTTCGGCGACTTTTTCCACCACTTCTTCCTCCGACTCCAGTCTGGCGCATGTTGTTATCGCCGTCGTTGGTCTCCTCCGGGCCCAATAAGAATAAGTGCTATTGTGGCCGCCAAATCCCATCACAAGGTGGTCACACCAAGTGTGTTTTTTGCTTGGGCCCAGACCATGACCTCGTGTCCTGTTCCATCTGCCAAGGGTTTACCAGCAGGACGAGAATTAGGCACCTGAAGGCTCTAAAGGCCCACCTTCTGGAGAAGAACATGGATGTTCTGCACACCACAGTGGGGAAAAAGGTGGCAAACATCGGGACAAGTCCTGTAAGCGCTCCAGCGAAAAGGACTGTAGATGGTCCCATCATCGCTCCCAGTCTCAGTCCCGCTCCCGCTCTTCTCACAAGAAGGCCTCCCCCTCCTCAGGCTCAGGGATCATCATAAGCACCCGGATGGCTCCAAGTTGCTGACCCCTCCTGCCAAGAAACCGGCGCCAGCCAAGGCAGAAACTTTGGGGGATAAGCCCAAACCAAAGGTGGCTTCTCTCAGGATTACCTCCCAGACCCCTTCGGTACAAGCTACAGCCCTGCCTAAGGAGGTCTCAGCTTTACCCGACTCAGGCAAACTACAGGGTGAGAAGGTCACTCCGGCACTGACTCTGGTGGTACCGACGCCAGCCCCCATACTGACACCGGTAGAGGTTGTTGTGGTGGAAGACCCCGAGGCAGGAGCAGCCTTGGGGCCCCCTAAATCTTCCACCTCACAGGGTTCAGAGGGAGGTTCATCCCCCCATGACCTGCCTGATCCGGCTCCACCGCCTCCCTTCCCAGCGGCCACAGGCATGCGATCTTTAACAAGGACCAGCTGCAGGAGCTGTTCACCTTCTGGTGGAGTCAGGTTAAGAAAGGACAGTCTCCACCGAAGTCGGACCCATCTGGCTGGCTGGACAACACTGAACCCGAGGGCCTTCCCGCTCCTTCCCCGCAGAAGACCCCTGAGCAGCCGCTGCCGTGCCTGCCCTCCAAGGTTCATTCCCGGTCTCAGTCCGAGGACCGTCATCGGCACCCCTCATGATTGGGTAGCCATCACCGGTCTCAGCCCCGGTCCAGGAGCTGGTCCTGTTCTCCTAGGTGGACCCGTTCCCACTACCGATGTCAGTCCCCTGACCGACAGCAGTCATTGCTCCGTCACCGATCCTTGGATGGATGTCGGTCTGGCAGCTACAGACGTTCAAGCGGGGGGGGGCAATTCTGAGACACAGCTCAGGCCAGTCAAGGCCCAGTAGCAGGTCGTCTACTCCATCTACTTCCTAATCCCTCTCTGGAGTCGGGGGCTTCCCATGAGAAAAGGACCAACCACGCTCACCTCCTGACGATCCGACCTTCATGGATGTCATGAGGCACATCCAGGCTTCCAATGAGTGAGAAACAGAAGACCTGGATCCAGAACGCCATTGACTGGCCAAATACCTGAGGCAGAAGGAGCCCAAGCCCCTAGTGGTGTCTCCTTTAGTAGATGCCTTCCAGGATCTCACTAGGATCACTTGGAAGCATCCAGCTTCAGTCCTGGTGGTTCCGAAGAAGTCAGATAGGCTGTATAGAGCTCTGAGGGCCAAACCTGTTCTGGCTGATCACCCTCAGGCACACTCATCGGTGATCATGGCTGCTCATGATAAATCCAAGCAGCCCAAGTACCTATGCTCCCAGCCTCCTGACCCAGAATCCTGCTACTTGGACCAGGTGGGCAAAAAGGTCTAACTTTGCTTCCACCTGCTCCATTAGGTCCCTCAACTTCCTCACACATATGGTCCAGTACTAGAATGTGTTATGGGAGAGAGGGCAGGAGTTAGCTACTGCCTTGCCAGACTCCGCACAAAAGACAAAGCTTCTGGACATTCTAAAGTCAGGCTCGGACATAGGCATGCATGTTCTCCCTGCCTCGTACGACACCCCAGATATGGCGGCCAGAGTGGCAGTGTCAGGTGTCTGCCTCCGGCACCATGCCTGGATGACAGTCTCTGGATTTCACCAGAACCTGCAGTCTGGAATCCAGGACCTTCCATTCCAGGTTTCTGTCCTTTTCAGGCAGGAGACAGAGTCACTTATCTCTTGTCTCCAGAAGTCGGGCAAATATATCTGGTCCATCCGGCAAATGTACAGAGGGGACCAGAAGAGAGCAAGACAATGGCCATTTCAGAAGCCCTCAGGTACTCAAGCCCATGGCAACCAACAGGACCAGAGGGGTGGCTTCAAAAGGAAAGCCAGCAACCTGGAGGCGCTCCTTTTCATGGCCCCAAGTCCTCCCAAGCCTCTCTGCCCACTCCTGGCTCTGCCCAATGACTCCCTCCTTACCTCCTCCTCCTCTGGAGGTACCGGGGAGGCAGTAGTGGGTCGCTTCTCCCTTCACCTGGAGACTTGGAGCTCTATAACAGTGGACCAGTGGGTCCTAGACATTATAAGGAGGGGACATACGCTGGAGTTCACCGAGATTCCCCCAGATACTCCACCAAGGTCCTCAAGATATCCTCCTTCTCACATTCCTCTCATAGAAGGAGATATTCAGGCCCTCTTGCAAAAAAAAGGGTGATAGAACCAGTCCCTCTGCAGCAGCGGGGAAAGGGATATTATTCCCACTTCTTCCTTGTCCCAAAGAAGAGGCAGGATCTTCGTCCCATTCTGGACCTCAGGTCTCTAAACAACTATATAGAGTACCGAAGGTTCCGGATGGTGACCCTTCCAGGTCTTATTCCTCTGCTGCACCAGGGAGACTGGCTGTGTTCCCTAGACATGCAAGATGCATACATGCACATAGGGGTCTTTCCCCCCACAGGAAGCACCTGAGGTTCCACTTCCATGGGGCACATTATCAATTTTGGGTTCTCCCATTCGGCCTCTCCTCCACTCCTCTAGTCTTCACCAAATGTTTGGCAGTGGTAGCTGTGGCTCTAAGGCGCCAAGGGCATTATGTCTTCCCTTACCTCGACAATTGGCTGCTTGTGGCCCCATCAAGGTCGTGCATCCTTCAGGCTCTCAGAGACACCTATACTCTGGAAGGTTCAGAGTGATCCCCACCTCTTGGAACAAACTCTTCCCTAGAGCCCAGCCAAAGACTTGTCTTCATAGGGGCGGTCCTCGATTTGGTCCAGGACATGGCTTTCTACCCCCAGAGAGGGGCGATCGCTTGCGGGAGATTGCTGGATCAGTCCTTGTAACCCCTGAGGTCCAGGCCAGGACTTTCCTTAGGCTTCTGGGGCACATGGCGGTGGCCATTACTGTCACTCTTCTGGCTTGCCTCCACATGAGAATCAAACAATGGATGCTCAGGGTGCAGTGGGAACAAGACTCAGGCAACCTAGACCACAGCGTCAAGGTCACAGAGCCTGTCAAGAGGACACTGCTTTGGTGGCTGGACTCTCTCAATTTAGAGAAAGGGGGCCCTTTCCATCAGGAGCCCCCAAATCAGACTCTTTAATGGATGCATCAGATTTGGGTTGGGGGGCTCACCTAGGGGCCCGCCAAACACAAGGAGTCTAGACCTCTGTGGAGCATGATCTCCATATCTGTGTTCTAGAAATGCAAGCAGTCCTCAATGCGCTGCATTTTTTCAAGAGGACCTTGTCCCAAGCTCTGTCCTTGTTCAGAGAGACAACATGGTGGTCGTCTTCTACATCAATAAGCAAGGGGGCACCCACTCCTACCCCCCTGTGCAGGGAGGCGATGAGAGTCTGGTACTGGGCGTCGGAGCGGCGCTTCTCTCTGTCCTCAGTGCACGTTCCAGGCATCCTAAATGACTTGGCAGACAGCCTAAGCAGGTCTCAGTCCAAGGTGCATGAGTGGGAGCTTCTGCAATCAGTAGCGGACCAGCTGTTCGACACATGGGGTCAACCAGATCTGGACCTATCTGCGTCCCCACGCAATGCCAAACTGCCAAATTTCTGTCCATGAGAGCCCACGCCTGGTGTTTTCTGGCCAGACACGTTGTCCCTTTGCTGGGCAGGGAGGTTTCTTTACACCTTCCCTCTCATTCAGATAGTTCTATTGAAGATGCAGGCCAAAGGGCCTCAGTTGATTCTAATCGCCCCATTATGGCCTCGGCAGATTTTGTTCCCACTACATCAGCGGTTGTCCTCGGAACCTCTAATTCCGCTGTCAATATGCTCGCAGTTGCTGTCACAGGATCAGGGCTCACTGGTACATCCCAATCTCAGGTCTTTGCACCTTCATGCTTGGCTCCTACAGACATAGCAAAGTCCAGGTACGGGGTCTCCCAAGAGGTGGTGGACGTCCTCGTCTCGCTTCACTCATGCTATGAAGTGGAAGCACTTCTGCTTATGGGCGTCGTCTCACCATCTGGGCCCTTTTACCTGTCCTGTGAAGTCAGCATTGCAGTATCTCCTCTTTTTATACCAACAAGGCTTGAGCAACTCTTCGATAAAGGTGCACATGTGGGCCATTTCTGCATATCATACCCTTTTGGGTGACACAATTTTAGCCCAACTGGATGTTGCCTGCACCTTTTTATGAGGTATTCTACATATGAGACCTCCCACTAGGGATCCTATCCCACCCTGGGACCTCCTGTTTGTGTTGGAGAAGCTCATTCTCCCCACCTTTGAACCAGCGGCTGATTGTGAGCTGCGTTACCTTTCCTGGAAGGTTTGTTTTTTAGTTGCTGTTACCTCAGCTTGTAGAGTTTCCGAGCTCCAGGTTCTGATGGGTAACGAGACGTATTTGATTTTTCACAGGGAAAGGGTTCCCTCAGAATGAATCCTAAGTTCCTTCCTAAAGTGGTCTTGGAATTGACCCTCAACCAGTCGGTTGACCTTCCAGTTTACTTTTCTTCTCCTACAAATAGGGGAGAAGCTGTCCTTCACACTCTGGACATTCACAGGGCACTGAGGTGCTACCTTAAGTGCACAGTAAATCGGAGCAACTGTTTGTGGCTTTTGCACCACAACACTCAGGCAACCCGGTGTCTAAGGAGACTATTTCTAAGTGGCTTGCCCCTGCATTGTGTTTTGCTATGAAAAGCACAACAGACCCCTGCCGGACCCGGTTAGGGGTCACTCCACCAGGGGAGTCTCGGCTTCCTTTACCACATTGAAGAATGTTTCTATCAGAGACATATGCGCGGCTGCCACCTGGAATTCTGTGCACACCTTTGTGAAGCACTGTAGTCTGGACATTGCATCCAGATACCGTGCCGGCTTCAGCTTGGCAGTTCTTCAGGGACTTCTATCATGAGCTGCTGTTTCCAGCATTATCCCATCTTTCCACCTCCCGGGGTTAGGCACCTCCTTGGTGCGGGACTGTTTGAGATTCAGTCCTAATGGTTATAGCCTGATGTAAGAACTCCCACATGAAGTAAGACAGTACAGTTACATAAGAACTTTCCATAACAGTAGATCTTTGAGAGGAGCTTTGCAGCAAGCACTGCTTTCCCGCCCTCCATCCCCGAATAAGGTGTACAGAACATCATCTACAGGCTTCGCTTCTTTCTCTTGTCAGGGCCCGTTCGCGGGTCTTGGCAGAGGAACTGGGGTGGAGCTGGGTCTGCCCTCTTTTATACCGTGACCGATGTCGAGGTGGAGCCGACGTCAGGGGGGGCAGTCCCTGCTGGGTATTGCTAGCTAAGAATTGTTCCGGTAGGTCCTAATGCCTGCAGCATTAGTCCTAATGGTTATAGCCTGCTGCAAGAGCTCCTCTCGAAGATCTACTGTTACGGTAAGTTCTTACGCAACTGTACTTTCGCACTCCGACCATATCCTAACCCCCCCTCCGAGCATGACAATGGGCCAAGTGGGCACCCCAGCTAAGGCCAGAGGCGTCTGTTGTAAGAATCTGTTAGAGGGATTCTGCCTTGAACGGAACTCCCATGAGGAAATTGGAGGGGTTCTGCCACCATTCCAGGGTCTGCCTCACCGGATTGGAGTACAAAACCTGCTGATCTAGGTAGTCGGTACACTGCTCACATTGAACTCAGAGTCCATTGAGGCACTCTCATGTGTAGGCAGGCTAAGGGGAATGTGGCTATAGCCGCCATGTGCCCTAGGAGCCACAGGAAAGACCTGACTGGAATCTGCTGAGAGGAAGAAACCAGTTGGGCCTGTATTATCAGATGTTTTGCTCCCTGCTGAGGCAGGAATGCTTTGCCCAGTGCTGAGTATAGGACTGCCCCTATGTACCGGAGGACCTGGCTCGGCAGGAGACAAGACTTGGGGAGGTTCTGGGTAATCCTCAGAGTCTGAAACAACTGAAAGGTGGCATCCAGGGTCTGGATCAGCTGAGCTCTGGAAGGGGCTGACAACAGCCAGTCGTCCAAGTAAGGGAAGACATAATGCCCCTTTCTCTGCCGGGCTGCAGCCATTACTGGCAGGCACTTGGTAAAGACCCGGGGAGATGAAGAAAGGTCAAAGGGGAGGGCCCAAAACTGGAAATGATTTCCCTGAAAACAGAAACAGAGGAACCGATGGTGGGACAGTAAAACCAGGATATGGAGATAGGCATCCTGCATGTCCAGAGAACAGAGCCAGTCTCCCTGGTGAAGGAGGGGCAGCAACCCTTGGAGGGCGACCATCCTGAAACGCTTGTACCCTATGTGCAGACTAAGGCAGCAGAGATTCAGAATCAGTCTCAGGTTCCCCGTCTTCTTGGGGATTACAAAGAAGTAGGAGTAGAATCACTTCCCTCTCTGTGTCGGGGAGACAGGCTCTGTGGCCTTTTTACGCAAAAGTTCCCGAATTTCCTCCTGGATGAGGATAACATGGGCCTGAGGGTAATGGAAATGCAAGGGAGTGCTGTCTGGAGGGACCTCTAGAAATTCCAGGGTGTACCCCCTGGTCTGAAGTTACAGTGTGCCACCTGTTGAGGTATAGGGAAAAGTGACCCCCTCCACCGCCTCCCCCAAGTCCCTTTGCCAGAAGGGGGGGTGAGGCAAGGAGTCAGGCAGTGGTACCGAGGGTGGGCAGAATGGCTGGGGACGCTCCAGCTGGTTGGGTGGAAGCCTTGCACTTAAAGGTGCCTCTGGGCTGCTGTCTAGGGCTCCAATGAAAGGAATGGTGTTGGTTGGACCTGGGCTGTGAAAGGAACATAGCATTGCACTGATCTCAAGGCTTTGCCCAATTCTTGTAGGCGAAAAATAATGTCCTGGGTGTCTCTGACAAAAAGGACAGAGCCCCGAACAGGGACATCTAGAATGTTCGCCTGCACATTGGGTACAAATCTAATACCTGGAGCCAGGAGTGATGGCGGATGCCGACTCCTGTCACTGCTGCTCACCTGGCTGCATCCACTGTATCATAAGCAGCCCTAAGAACTTGGTTGCCCACATCCGAACTTTACTTGAGCTGAACCAGCTGGGTCTTTGTAGGGTCCTTGGGAAGGGCCTGCACGAGGTCCAAGGCCTTGTTCCATAAGGCATTTTGATACTGCACCATATGGGCCAGGTAATTTTGAGTCTGAATAGCAAGTGTGGCCAAAGCGTAGACCCGCTTGCCGAATTGGTTGACCTGGCAAGACTCCATATCAGGAAGGTGGGTGCTGAGGTGCCTAGGCTTCTTGGTGTGGTCATGACCTGCATTCATGACCACCAAGTCTGCCTCCGGTTGCTCCACCAAATAGGGTTTGCCAATGGGGGCATGATCAAGGCAGTCAAGCCTTTTTAGCTAAGGCCAGAGAGGAGGAGGGACGGATCCAGGTGGCCTTGGTGACGTCCTCATATGACTTTATGAGGAGTGGCACCACTAACAGAAGAGTTTCCTTTCTGTAGAGACAGACCACCAGATGGCGATGTTCAGGGTCTAGTTCTTCCGTCTCCCACCCCATCAAGGATTGAATATGTCTCATGATGTCCATAAATGTAAGGTTGTCGTCGGGGACCTAGAAGTTTCCTTGGGGGTTTCAGGTTCATCGGACGGTCCCCTTAAATCATCAGAGCCCTCTGAAGAGGGGGAATCCTTGCCAGATGGGTCACTTTCTGAGACTGGTGTCCATGGGCGACGTTCCTCCCTGCGTCGGTCCATGTGACCCAGAGTGGCTCCTGAAGACCCAACGACCCGAGTCCCGAGGAGGAGGGTCCCGTGGAAATGGAGTGGGGAGCCTCCTGGGGGTATCCTTGTTCTTCATGAAAGCCTACCAGGCTGAGAAAAGAACATTATAGTCATCCAGAGGAGGTGGATTATAAGGTGGGTACAGATATTGAGGAGGCGGTGCCGGGTAACCTGGCATCAGTCCTTAGGGCGTTAGGTACCCTAGAGTTAGTCCATAAGGTGCCAGACAACCAGGCATGGGCCCTTGAGGTGTCAAGTTCCCTGGCATTGGTCCCAGAGACATCAGGAATCCGAGTGCCGGTCCCTTAGGCACTGGCTGGGGATTGCCCGAAGGGCCAGCCAGCGTTGGCTGAGGTGATGATGGCTGGGGTGTCATCGGATTCAATGCTGGAAGAGCAGTCATTGTCCAGATGGGCGAAAGCTGATGCTGGCCCAAGTGTCACCATTCCCAAAAGGAAATGGGCATCTGAACAGGGGAGCTAGCTCCCAATGGAGGCAGAGGTTATGCCTGTGTGGAGGAGGTGAGCGTTTGCTCCAGGAGTTGCAAAGAGGCATCGGTCCCAGAGTAAGGGACTAACGTGGGCAATGCCAAGACTGGGGGAGTGATGGGCAAACATCCACCACCCACGGAAGAGACTCCGGTCGAGCCAGCTGGCTGAGGGCCTGTTGGATGTAAGGGTCGAAGCAGCAGGGGCTGGGAGGCAAGGGACGAAGTCCAATGCCTCGAGTAGCCGCAGCCTAAGACTGAAATAAGGGTGGGCAGCTGAGAAACTGGTAGCCCCGGAGTGAAAGCTGATGATGGAGGAGGGGCCGGCCTCCTATGGGAGGAAGACCCAGAGGCAGTCGTCAACTTGTCTGAGACCTGGAGGCTGACTAGAGACAGTCCCTGTGCTTGTCCCAGTGCTTATACTTCCCAGTAGACTTCTTCTCCTTCTGGGCAGGGGAAGAAGTTGAAGCCCCAGAGACCGGAAAAGAAGAAGAAGGTTTGTCCTGGAGCTCCTTCTCCATCAGGGCTAACTTCTGCTGCAGCAAGAAGCCCTGGAGGGTCTTCAAATGGCATCTCCATGTGATCTGGTTGAAATCCTGGCAGTGCTGGCAAGCCTCGGTGTCGTGGTCAGGGCCTAAGCAGAGCAGGCAAGAGTGGCCATCCTTGGAGGAAAGCTGTTTGCCGAAAGCACACTTTATATACCAGTTGGAAGACAAAGCTGGAGAAGAAGACATGCACAGAAGTAAAGAAACACCAAAAAACGATGTAATTTGAATGAAAATAAAATTTCAGGTAAAGCGGGAGAAAAATGGCGTCCATGAAGGTCTGACATGCGTGGGTTGATGGCAGGAAAAGAACTACGGTGGAGCTGGGGGACCACCCCTTTTATACCATAGGCAGATGTCGGCATGCCAGTGTTGGGGGTGGCCCCCTGCTATAGACTGCCTGCTAGAAAATTTCCGTGTGTTCCTAGCGCCTGGCTGCTTAGTCCTACCGGTGTTGCCTGCAGCAAGAGCCCCCTTGAAATAAGACCTGGAGTTCCATCCAGATGTAGAGGACGCCAGGTTTAGGGCATGGTAGAGGAGGGGGACTAGGTGCCTGGGAGGCTTGTACTCAGAGAATGGTATCAGGCCATTTGAAGAAATACAGGAGAGGTTACAGATGCCAGCCTCCCATCTTTTTTTTTTTTTTAATTATCTTTTTATTAAGATGTGGTGAGATATACAGAAATGATTGACATGGGCATAACATCAACAATCATGAGTATCCAAAACTGAGCAAGGTTTTCACATACAAATCAAAAAAAAAGGAATACTACATTTTACCTTTATCACCTATCTTACATCCTATAGTCCATGCCTTAATGGTAATTAAAGTGACTTAGTTCTTTTCTAATTTATAAAAACAATATCATTCTCTGGACCATGGCCAATACTAAGATGTTTGGCCCACACTTCCCTCCTTTTAATAAGATCTCATTTTCCTCCACTCCTCCCCATAACCCAAGAACATGCTTTAAGGAACAAAATCAGAGTCATTTTTGTAATAGTATATTATCCAGGGTCTCCAATATTGATCAAATTGTGTCTGTTTATTGTGAATTTCAGCAGTCAATGACGCCATATAATAAATGTTGGCAACTAATCCCCTCCATTCATGAACAGTTGGAACTACCAAAGAGTGCCAGCATCGAGTTATTGCCTTTTTGACTGCTAATATAAGTATAGGTAATAAAGTTTGATGCCATTGTGGGTTATGTCTGGGATACATAGAGAGCATCACAGTTTCTGCTGTGAGTTCAATTGATTCTCCCATACAGTCTGAAAGTTGTTGGATAGAGCACCAGAATGGCATCAATAAAGGACAGGACCAAAAAATATGACCGTGGTCTGTGAACTTGCAGAACATTTTCTCCAACAAACCCCAAATGATAATGGAAGATATTTAAAGTTGCAGGGGAATGGAAAAAATGATTCCTGCATTTCCATGCAAATTCGTGCCACCTAGTGGCATGCGTAACTTTATGTGCTTGAAAAGAGGACCGAAGCCAGTCCTGTTCCTGCACCTCTAATTCAAGGTCTTTATTCCAACTGTTCATAATAGAGACTGAAGAATCCCCCAGCCCCTCTCTTAAAATTTTATAGAAGTAGCCCACTTGATGTGGCCATAAACTTCCCCTAATATCCTCCAGATATCTCCAGGCCAAAGGTAAAGGATCCAGTAAACGGATATTGATATCTCTTTGGCGCAGTAGATTGTTCCTCACCTGGTTATATCTAAACATATCATTGTTGGGTAGAACAAAGCCTCCCATCTTTTTCACTACCTGCAGGTGAGGTAGTATGGAAAGGGCTATGGGATGAACCCATTGGAAGCTTCTCCACTAGCCACCCTGGAACAAGTGACTATCAGGCATGAGCATCAGTGAAGGGGGAGATTTCAAAGTTAGTTAAACAGGATTGAGATTTTTTTTCTGGTTCTCTCACAGAAGGCTGCAACAGGGTTGAATAAGGCCCTGTCCCAGCTGTTATGCAGAAAGAGTTTAAACATAAGGCTCTGTTCTATCCTCTCCTTTTCTGTCTCATCTGTTTGGTTGCAAAACCAAATTTTCTCATGAGACCTAGGAACTGATCACTCCGATGGTTTCACAATTCTCTGCCTTTCCCTGCTATTTCTGTCTTTTCTTCTCCCTTGCATATTTGCAGGTATAAAAAAATACGTGAATCTTTATGTGGAAATGTCACTGATAGTGGGATCCCTTTCCCCAAAGAGGGGAAGTATGTTCACTGGGATGTTTGATCCTGTATTGGTAGCACCAGAAGATGGCGGCCACGCTGGGCTGCTGTCTGCTCGGGCTTTGATAGCCCATTCTGATTTTGGCCCAAAACGCATTTTATCTTCAGCTTCGCATTTACAGATCTTTATTCTCAACTTTTTATTGTTGGGGAGGATTCTGTGTGTTAATTTTAAATTGGGGTTTTTAGGCAGTTTTAGTTAGGGCTTTTAGTGTCAGGCAGGGCTTTCTAGTGAGAAAGACTGAGGAGCGTAGTTTTTTCTTTTTAGTTAGGGCTCGGTAGTTCGGCTTAGTCTTTGAGCTGCAGCCAACAAGGATTTTCAACATCTGGAGGAGTGAAATTGTGGCACTCACCTGGACTTCATGAAGCTGTGAAGCGGCCTGCTGCGGGTTGAATCTGTTGATTGGTCCATTGCTTGGGACTGCTGCTGTTCGTGTTGGAATTGGACTGCTGCTGCATTGGAGACAGTGCATTTGCTGCTAGCAGACCAATCCAGAGGTGATCAGTGGTTAAGTGGTGGGAGTAACTGGTAGGACAGTAGATGCTGCCTACCAGGAGATCCTCGCATGTCTCCCGCCGGTCTTAATTGCTGGTTTTACATCCTGGGGCCCCAAAGCGGAGATCTGCTTTGATCTTGCCTGCGGGGGAGGAGGACTTTTTCCCCTGAACACTTTCAAGTCTGTGTTACCACTTTCCCCGGCTTGTTTTCGCTGTTGCCTGCTCACTGGTTCCTCCCGGACTTTGTTGGCATAAGAGAGGAGGAGGGTGTTTCTCTGGACTCCTGGTGGATTCGGTGGATGAGTGCCTGTACTTCTTTTAAGCTCTCTTTGGTTTGGCTTGAGTGAGAGTGGAGCCACTTTCTCCTCTAAATGCTTTAAGTTTCCACTCTTGGCAATGCCAAAATTACTGCATTAAAATAGGGGTGCAGCATTTAAGAACTGAGGAACTTTGGGGGTGAGAGCTCCGAAGTGTTTCTTAACTCTAGTAGTGAGAGCTCCAGTTTGATTTG
Organism: Neoceratodus forsteri; assembly: GCA_016271365.2. Taxonomy (NCBI): domain Eukaryota; kingdom Metazoa; phylum Chordata; order Ceratodontiformes; family Ceratodontidae; genus Neoceratodus; species Neoceratodus forsteri. The sequence goes on from CM057454.1 coordinate 775,516,239, forward strand.
TAAACTATACCTCTACAGTTACCTGCCTTGAGGTTGGTTGTGAACCTGGACACTAGCTTCATTGTTAGCTGGACATTTGGTTTTTGAATTGACTTGCTGCAGCTCATAGTCTTTGCTGTATCCTCCCTGTTTAATTTTTTGCATTTTGTGGTGGGGGGTATTGTTACCTTTGGGGGGTCGGGTTTATAGGTTTTGCTTGTAGTGTGTGTATTTAAATAAGTATATTTGTATGGTTTATATGTAGGAGTTGTGTTTGTTTTAGTGGGGGATAGTTCAGTTTTTTTTACTTGTTTAGTGGTTGGGGGGTTGTTTAGCTAGGGCTGCCCTTGTACTTCGAAATCCAGTGTATTCTGGTTTTCTTGGGGACTGGATTAGCCAGGCAGAGATGTGTTGGTGCCACAGCTCCATCAGAATTACCTATGCTGCCACTTGGCTTGACTCTGTGACCTTTGCCCCTTCACCGATCTCCCAGTTTCTGCCACCGTAGCTAAGCGTTGCAGGGAGGTTGGGATTGTTAGGAGGTGAGTGATTTGTTGAGGGCCAAGGGCAGCTGAGGAGGGGGTAGTGAACAGCATTGAGGTTGTCTAATCCAGGAGACACCCTGGGTGTAAATGGAGCCTAGGGAGAGGCCAGACATGTTTGGTTTCTGTACCCAGGGTTCCCACTATTTCTGCAGACTTTATTTCCTCTGTCGACCTAGCTTGCATTACGGAAACCTGGCTGGGTGATGATGCCAGCCCAGTTCTTGAGGCCGCTGTCCCCACTGGGTATTCCGTAGACCACCCGAGGAAGGGTCGTAGGGGTGGGAGAGTGGCCATTGCCTTTTGATCCAGCCTGGGCTTCACAGCGCACCCAGTTGGTGACACCTGATCTTTTGAGTGCGTCGCTGTGTGTGGGGGGTGCAGGTTGCAGGATTCTCCTCATCTACCGCCCTCCTGGGGCAAGAATTCCTGCAGGAGATAGCAGACTTCATCGTCTACCAGGTGCTGGAGTCCCCCAGGTGTTTAAAGGGACAGTAAACATTGCAGGAGTCACTCAAATTGTGAAAGCCCATGAAAAGATATTTCAGACAAGGCAGTGGACTTCCTTGTGCATGTCAGGGGTCCTGAGATATGACTATCTAATTAATCTGTAACTCAAAACAAGGCATCAGCCATTTTACAGCAGGAAGTGAGGTCACTGAGAGGCAAACTGCCTGTTAATGACATCTAACCCCTCAGTGACATCACTGTTAGTCTTATGATTCAATGAAATGGCTGCTGCCTTGTTTTGATTTACAGATGAGTTAGGTATTCATAACTCAGGACTCCAGACACCTACAGGTAAGCCCAGTACCTCAATTGAAAGATCTTTCTATGGACTTTCACAATTTGAGTGACCCCTGCAATGTTTACTGTCCCTTTAATCTTAGGGGACTTCAATGCCTGAATCGACGACGAATCCTCGCGTTTTGGTTACAACCTCCTCCAGTTAATGTCTTCACTGGGCCTGCCACAAGCTGTTGCTTCTGCGACCCAGCAGTACAGCCACACACTCAATACAGTGTTCCAGCTGGGTCTTAAGGTTGACAACCTCAAGATTGATCAGGTCTCTTGGTCTGATCACTGTACCATGGAGTTCACATCTGGGGGGGCCCCCCCGGTTGTCCCTCCCCTGTGGAGATGGTCAGCTATCACCCCTTAAGGAGCCTGCACCCAGAGGGACTGTTGGTGCTAGCTGACCTATCTAGGGTTGACACGGCATGTGCAATTGTCTCTGGAGAGGCGGTGGCCACCTATAATAGGGTGGTCTCCAAAGATCTGGATACCTTCGCACCAGTCCATATATGACCCAGATCTTCTCACTTGAGATCCCACTGGTTTGATGGGGATCTTAAGGCAATGAATATCAAGGGTCAGAAGTTGGAGCATTTCTGGTGTAAGACCCGGCTGGAGGCTGACAGGCTACTACTTCGTGCCCACTATGTTGAGTATCAGGCAGCAATTTCCCATAAAAAGGCAGAATTCCTGTCCAGGGAAATTGCCACAGGGAGAAACAGACCATCCCAGCTATTTTGGACTCAACAGGCTTTTATAAACTACCTGCCTACAGCTGAAAAAAGCATTGTCATCCACTTTATGTGAGGTGTTTGCTCTGTTTTTCTCTGACAGAGTGTCAGCCATCCAGTTGGGGATTCCGCCAGGGAGGCATTCACCTTGCAGTGGTTAGGCAAGGGAGTTCAGAGGTACTCCGTCTGTCTGAGAGGAGCTTAGGCCAGTTGAGGTGTCTGAAGTGACTAAGGTGATCTTAGAGCTGAAGCACACTTTTTGTGAACTGGACATGGCCCTGACGTGTTTCTTAATGGGATGTGTAGAGGCTGTTGGCCCGGTGTTCACCAGGATTGCTGGTGCTCACTGGTGGAGGGGTTTTCCCAGCAGCTCTGAAAGAAGCGTTGGTGAAGCCCCTCCTTAAGAAATCTTCCCTCAATCCAGATGTCCTGGCGAATTACCGTCCTAGCTCCAACCTGCCCTTTTTGGGCAAGGTTGTTGAGAATTTAGTGGCATAACTGCTCGAGGATTGCCTTGTGTCCTCAGACATCTATGAGCTATTTCGTTTGGGTTTTCGGGCCAGACATAGCACAGAAACAGCTCTAGTGAGGGTGCATAATGATCTGCTTAGGGCTACAGATAGAGGAGACTGGCCAATTCTTGTGCTCCTCAATCTCTCGTCAGCTTTTGATACTGTCAATCACGCTGTGCTTCTTGATCGGCTCTGTGATTTTTGTGGACTCGTTCGGACTGTCATCAGGTGGTTTGAGTCCTACCTCTCCAACAGGGCGTAGCGGGTGGTGATGGGGAATTTCTCCTCCTCCCCAATGCCTCTATCATGTGGAGTGCCACAGGGCTCGATCTTGTTGCCGATGTTGTTTGCAGTGTACATGCTGCCCCTGGGCAAGATCATTTGACAGTACAGCATGGAATTTCACTGCTATGCAGATGATACCTAGCTGTATCCGTCTTTTTCCCTGAAAAATCAGGAGCTGTTGACATGCTTAGCAACTGCTTGGCTGAAATCCATGCGTGGATTGATTCAAGCTGGCTTAGACTAAACTCGGCCAAGATGGAGGCACTGGTAATCGAGCATGGTCACGGATGTGAGGGGTTGCCACCTGGGTCTAATACAAGTCTTGTCCTGGGATCGTCTCCATTGGTGGCTTCCCCGAGGATGTGAAATCTGGGCATGATCCTTGATAGCAGACTGACCTTTGAAGATCAGGTGTCATCTGTTGTCAGTAGTGGTTTTTACCACTTGCGGAACATTGCCCAGATTAAGCCCTTCATTCCGTCCGTGGACCTGCTGATGCTAGTGCATGCCATTGTGACCTGTAGGCTTAACTACTGTAACTCTCTGTACTTCGGGGTCATGGGAGGGACCCTTCTCAGACTGCAGCTGGTGCAGAATGCAGTGACCCAGTTGCTGATGGGCCTTTTGAGGTAAAGTCATGTGACCCCAGTCCTGTGTGCCCTGCACTAGCTGCCCATCAGGTGAAGGGTATTTTTATGGTGGGTTTTCTCACCTTTAAGGCCCTATATGGCATGGGCCCTGGTTACCTGTCAGAGCTTCTAACACCAGCGACCTCTGCTCATTACCTTCGCGCCTTTTCGAGGGGCCTCCTGGATGTTCCCAGGGTTCGGCTCACGACCTCGGGAGATCGCACTTTTAGCATCTCTGACCCGACCCTGTGGAACACGCTACCTGCAGTCTGGGATGCCCACTCGATTGAGGTGTTTAAGTGACGGCTAAAGGCCCACCTCTTTACCTTGGCTTTTGTAGATTGCTGATTCCATCTATGTCCAGTCCCCTGGTGTGGCGTGTTGAAGCTTTTTTTAAGTTATTTCTTTCAAAGCTGTGTTTTATACTGATTATGGGTATTTCATAATTTTTTTTGTGTTTTAAGCTATGTCTCCTGTATTGATACTTGTTCGGTGCCCAGAGCCTCCTGGATTGGGCGCCTTACCAATAAAATTGCCTTGCCTTTTGTTTCTAAAACTGTATATACAGTAGTTATACTGTTGATTGCAAAAAGCTATTTGGAAATCAATGGGTTAACTTGAGATGCAGTTTCTAAGCCTTTTGCAGAGCTGTAAACAAAAGGTCAGTTCTGGGTCACTATGTTCTTTTTGCTGCACCTGCTAGGAACAAAACTGACAAGAACATTCTGTAAACTTACAAGAATATTCTGTGAGGAAGCAGGCTCTCTTAATGAGTTCCCAGACAAAGACTATAAAAGAGCAGCAATGCTTTTGCTAGAGAGACAAGGAGACAGAGACTGAAACTTAGAATTAAGAGATACCCTCAGAAGAAGGACATTTTCTCTCTTTATATTGCCTTTGTAAATAGTTATACTGAATAGTTTTTATTTTTTATTTTGCTGTTATTGAGAAAAATAAAATGCTATTTGTGAATTTTGAAACTGCTCCTGGTTTTCCTAGGCTTCCTGACCTGTGCCTCAATGACAACGGCATGTACCCAGTGAGAAGGAGATCCGAGTACTCCTATTACAAATGAAAACTGAGCTCTTTTGATGAGGACACATTTCTTGTTGGTGGTGTGTAATAAATATAAGGAGTCCCAGTTTAAATTGTTACTTAGATTGTATTGCCCTCCTATGGTGGTACACTGTTTTAACCCTGCTATTCCACTGACCTGTGGGAGGTGCCAACAGGCCAGGGGGACATAATGGCATTGCTTTTGGGAGTGCCCCACCCTTCAAGTGTTCTGGGCAGATATTGCGAATGAACTGACGGTGGTGTGGGGAGCAATGATGCATTTTACTGCTCTCTCAATCTTATTTGGTATGGAGGACATGAGAGATGAGGGTTGGGAACCTTATCCCAGGTGGAGTCTTCTTGGTTTTAGCATGCCAGTATGATCAAAATACTTGGTTCTCTGGGGACACCCCTATGTTAGGTCAATGGAAAGCATTATGCCTCAAGACACTGGCACTGGAAAGACTCTTTGAGGGGGGAAAGAGGAGCTATTTCTCCGCAATTGGTGTGTATAGACTGACTCCCTGTCACCTGTAGAGGTGGTTATGCTATGGGACAGTTCCCTTTGAAAACTGGGGGATTTGGTTTGGGGGGGCCCATCAGGGGACTTCCTCAAGCATGTGACCGGGGATGTGCTTTTGTTACCTTCTTCCCAGATAACGTCTAATTTATTAATTTAGATAATTGACTGTAGACAAACTTGTGAAGAGGTTGTTTTTTTTTGCAGTTACATTTTTTTATTGTGAACTTGTGAAGAGGTTTAATCTTGCAGAGTTATATGCTGCTATGGAATGACTTCTGTTAATGTATTTTTAGTGTATTCCTTCTTGTATCTCTTTGGTTTTAAATGGTGGCTCTGATATGGTTGTGGTATGATGTACTTATTTACTATGGCTTTTTGTAGTGTTTGTCTAGTTATTTGGTATTTCAGTTTTATAAAATGAATAAAGCCATTATACAAAAACCTGTAACATATTATAAGGAAGGGCCAGGAATCGGAGGGAGTCGTAGTGGTCTTCTGGGGCATGGATACAATTGGCTTTTTCAAGCTGTCAATTTGGTTTCTGAACTCTCAGCCTGTAATTCAGGTGCATTACCTGGTATCAAAAACTAAATAAATACAGCTGAGAGCCAGGTTCATGCAAATTCCATTGCATCCTCCCCTTCAGGTAACCTCTGGCAGTCAGATGACCCCAAGTTTGTTAAGGTCCTTTGCTGATTTTATTATTCCACCAGATCCTCATTTTTGTTTCCATGAACAGTTGGTCCTAGACTGGAAAACTTGTGACACCAATGAAGTGGAAGCCTAAAGTGAAAGTTTCACTGATCTGATAATGTTACCTCAATCCAGGACTGACTGGAAATAATACTAGTTTAGAATAAACATAAGAAGTGGTTCAGCATGAAGAACAATGCCCAAATTCCCAATTCCTGTATATTTTAAAAGGAAGTCAGGTTTATGACCCTTTAAAGACAAATATGTTATACAAATCAAAGTATCAACTGTAGCAGTTTATTTCTGAACTTGTCTAATTCACATTCTTTTTTTAACTCTTTATTGAGATTAAATGTAGCATTACAAATCAATGCATTACTGTAACACTGGAATATAAGTTTTATACATGAAGCCCATTGTTACCATAGAAACATAGACTTTGATAGCAGATAAGGACAGCTTGGCCCACCTAGTCTGCACATTTCCTTATGTAATGGATAAGCCGCAGATCCCAGTTAACCAACAGCCTACCTTCCTACTACCCCCCTCTAGAATTTCCTTATGTCTGTCCCATGCTTTGCCAGAAGAGATGATCTCATTGAAGACAGTGGGCAGCTTTAAGAAAGGCTGGGATAGGCATGGGGGAAGGTAAGGATCATGGGTAGGGGGGATGGGAGGTGTAGGGAGGGCAGGGACAGTAGCTCAAGCTGTGTACCCTGCAATACAAGCAGACTAGATGGACCAAATGGCTGCCTTCTTCATGTGTTTGTGTGTAGTTACAATTCAGGTCCAGTATAATACTGCTGTCCGTACCACTGAAACAGTAAAAGTCCAGTAACTTGTAAATGAGTCTCTGGTGTGTTTTCAGTTCTTACATATGAAGAAGCCAGTAGAGGAAGGCCATCTGGTCTGTCTAGTCTGTTTGTATTGCAGAGTCCACAGCTTGAGCTAGTGTCCCTGCCCCCCCACTCCTTCCATCTTCCCCACCCATGCTACTTACCTTCCCCCTACACCTATCCCAGCCTCTCTTGAAGCTGCCTACTGTCTTCAACGAGACCACCTCTTCTGGTAGTGCATTCCAAGTGTGCACTACCCTTATCTGTGAAGAGGTGCTTCCTGACCTCCCTTCCTAACCCCCCAGCTTAAGACTGTGCTCCCTCATGTTATGGTTGCCACTCAGCTTAAAGATACCCTCCTTATCCACCTTATTTATCCCTTTCAAGTACTTGATGGTCCCAATCACGTCCCCTCCATTTCTCCTTCCCTCCAGGGAGTACATATTCAGTGCCCTAAACCTCTCCTCGTATGCCTTACCCTGCTGATTTGCTACCATCTTTGTAGCCTGCCTCTGGATCTTCTCCATTAGGTTAATGTCCTTTTTGAGGTGTGGGTACTAGTACTGAACTCCAGACTCTAGATGTGGCCTCACCAATAACCTGTACAAGGGTAGTATAACCTCCTCTCTTCTACTACTGATCCCCCTAGCTATGCATCCCAACATCTTGTTTGCCCTTGCTGCTGCTTTCTTGCACTGCATGAACTGCTTTAGGTTACTAGTGATCATCACTTCCAGGTCCTCCTCCTCTGACACAGATACCCAGACTCCACCTAGGTAGTACTCTGTCCTGGGATTCTTGGCTCCAGTGTGCAAAACTGCATTTCTTGGCAATGAAGCCAAGCTGCCAGATTCCAGACCACCTCCCCAGCTTTTCCAGGTCATCCTGTAGGTCCTGTGTATCCGTTCAGCTGTGTCCACTCTCCCACAGAACTTTGGTGTCGTTCGCAAATAGGCACATTTTGCCGTTAATGGTATCCCTAATGTCATTGATGAAGACACTGAATAACACCAGCCCCAGCACCGAGCCCTGTGGAACCCCACTAGTGATTTCTCTGGTGCCAGATCACTCTTTCCCCACCACCACTCTCTGGGATCTGTCCCTCAGCCAGTTTTCCACCCATCTGGACCTTTTTATCCCCAGCTCTGAGATTCACCAATTTCCTGATCAATCTTTTGTGGGGCACAGAGTCAAATGCCTTGCTGAAATCCAGATGGAGGATGTCTACGGCTTGGCCCCTGTCTACTGTCTTAGTGACCCAGTCAAAGAAGTCAATCAGATTCATTTGACACAATTTTGGTGACTTCCCTCAAAGCTTAACAACGGTTTAACCAGAAAGGGTAAAAAGTCAATACTATGCCAACAGTGGCACAACACAAATGACACAGTTAACATAAAGTTAGATAACAGGCAATTATGTAACAGCAATATGAACACTAAAGATAGCCAGCTGGAGTGACCTTTTACAAGGTATCCAGGGTTCACATCCCATTTCTTTCTCAGACCAGGCATGTCTGCATCCAGTGTAGAGTTCCACCTAGCCCGCAGTTCCGAGCGCTTCTCTAAAATTACTCTACGCTTCACCGCTACGTCCTCCATTCTATTTCTTCCACTTCGTGCACCTGGGATTCAAAAGAAGGTGTTTCCTTCAGTCGGTTCACTGTAATTTCTTTCTGGGCTGCTGTGTAAACAACTCTGAGAAGGTGCTGCTGTTGTGGTTCCCTACATCTTTCACTTTCACGCCAAGAATAAGTGTTCTGAAATCCATGGGAAATGGGACATTCTACATTCCATTAAGATCTGAGTAAATTTTCGATCAGTAGGGGGCAATCCAGAATATGTGATAGTGTGACCCTATTTGACCACAGCACCTCCAGCATAGGTTGCTGCCCCCTTCCTGAAAGGGGGATATTATTGTGGGGATGTGGAAAAATCTGGTCCCACATTTCCATCTGTATTCTTTCCACCTTGTGGGAGGCATTTTCAGCCCCTCTCCTGTGTCTTTCCCAATTCCTCATTGGTTATACTAATACCTGCCTCAAGTTCCCACTGGGATTTCCAGTTTGAGAATTCCTGGTGTTCTCCCATTAACATTTAGTATACCCTGGAAACTGTCCTCCCCCCTCCACCTAACAGCATCACCGCCCAGTACAGGAAATTCTCTAGAGATGTGAAGTCTGTTTTTTGTATTAGATTCTGTGATTGTATGTAGTGCTTCAGTGGGAGATCATACTTCTTCCACAACTCCAAGACATTAAAAGTTTATTACGGCTGGCCTAGTGGCAGAGGGCTGAGGTGCTGCCACCTTACTTCACACCATACTGGCGACCTAAGTTCAGAAACGGACTTGGGTGCCGGAGGGTCCAGAGGGTAAGAAGTAGGACTGAATATCCGGTGGACTGCTCCTCTCCTGGGGTGGGTTGGGGAATGGCGTCGCTCTGCAATGGCCCCCAGTGGAGACCAGGGGAAGCTCAGTTGTGGTGCAAGTAGGGGAATTAGAGGAAAAACTAGAAAAATGGCGTCTCCTCCTACCAGTGACGGCTGCCCGGACCAGTGCCTCCTCAAGGTCCGCGATAGCCGACCCGGCCGCAGCAGCACCCAGGGCCAATGCCTAGGCCATTAGGCCATTTCTCCTTGGAAGAGGAGGACCCACCAGACGAAGGGTTACATCGGGTTACCCTGAGGTGGCTGCGACATGGGGTCGGGATCAGCAGTAGAGACAAGAGAGGTGAGAGCCCTTGTGGCAATTGGCCTGAAGGAGAGGTAGGTGGGCATCGCAAGGGAGATTAATAATAATAAAAAAAGTTTGCATTATCTATTTATCAGTGCCTGGTACCTGGTTAGTGATGCTCTGTTCCACCTTGTAAAGCCTGGGTCTATGTGGCAGGGAGTTAGGGTCACCAATTATTATTGAGAGGTGCCCAACTTCTTTGGGGGTTTTCGTAATGACTGTAGCTTGTGCTAGGACTCCAAGAGTAAACTTAGCCCAAGGGTTAACTTCCTCCCAAATCATGGGAGAGGTTAGCATGAGGTACAGCAAACAGGGATAATGCAAAGTTGCTGTGCCTCAATTTCATGCCACCCTGTGTTGTTTCACTATTTAATCCTTGTGACAGCAGGAGGGCTCAGTTGTGCAGCAGTGCAATATAATTTGCGGTAAGGCACGGACAAGCCTCCCTTTTCCATCGGGAGGGATAGCATTCTTTTGCTTACACTGTATCTGTCCTTAACCCAAAGGACAGGAGGAGTTTCTGCACCTACCTCCAGTAAGAAGCAGGGATGTTAACAGGCAAGGGGGGGCAGGATATTCATTTTCAAAGTGGCAACTCTTCCCCCTAGAGACAGGCAGAACTGCCCACCATGGTAAATCTGTTCTAATTCCCCAGGAGCGTTTCATAATTGAGCCTGAAAAGGGAGGACAGACTGGGTGAAATCCCCAAGGTACCTGTCTTATTACCTGCCCATATGAAGGGAAAGCTTACCAGTAAACATCTTCTTCAAAGACCACCCAATCTGTTGTCTTCTGACTTTTCCAAATACATTTTATTAAAAGAGACATCTCTCCCCCCCCACCCAAAAAAAAAAAAATGCAGACTAGGTTACTCTAACCATAGTTCTAGGAGTGGTATATGGTTCATATCCATACATTGTCAGTAAAACACCACCTCTGGAAAACTTCACCCTCATCTATTATACATTTTATTTGCTTCCATGCCAACAGACAGCTCTTTTCCTGTAGCTATTTGGGATATACATATCTGCTTTAGTTTGTTTTCACTGTTCATGCTAATCCCCTGTAACTATGCAGAGGGTCTCCAGTTCACAGTTGTTGAAATCTCATTGTCCACGATAGCTGTATTTGCATATGAAAACATGATGTCACCCATTTATACCATGTATCTCTATGCTGAAAGTATAAATATCCTGAAAAAAACACAAATTGTATGCAATTTAAAGGGAAAAAAACTGCACTACAACTCCGACAGTTTGCAAAGCTAACTGACGGTAAATGAGGTATTTCACACCTTGCTGCAGCTTGTTTTGTTGAACTCTAATTAAGCAGACAGGCATAGTGTGGCATCTGAAGAGTGATGACACAAATGCAGCTCTCTCGGACAGTGAGATTTCAACAAGCAGAAAATAGAAACCCCCAGGATACTTACAGGGACTCGCATGAACAGTGAAAATAAACTAAAGCAATCACATATATCCCTAACAGCTACAGGAAAAGAGGTGTCTGCTGACATAGAAACAAACAAAATTTACAAGATATGAGTGTGTAGTGATCCACCAGAATGTCTTTAAGCAAAGCTCTTCCCATCATCTGGGTGGTATATCCCTCGGCTCAGCCCGATGACATCAGATCTTGCACACTGGAAGCAGGGATCCGTGTGCCACGTGCCAAGGGTAGTCAGGTGGGTGGTGTGGATGTGAACCATACACCATTCCAAGAACTACGGTTACAGGCAAGTAACCTGTTTTTCTAGGGGCGTGGCTATGGTTAACTTATCCACACACTGGCAGACTTACAGCAGTTCCCTGGGAGGAGGGGGCTAGGTGTGCACCCCTATTTGGTAGACAATGACTGGAGAACCAAGGTCCCAAATTAACATTGTAACAAAACTCTAGGTCCATGCTGTAAAGGAAGATAAAGGTATGTGCTGACAAGTAGCCACCGAGGCAGTGGTATGTCTGGTGGAATGAGTCCTGAGCCCTAAAGGAGGCTCCCTATCAGTTGACCTATAGCACAAGTCGATGCAGGACATAATCCATCTGCCAGGTGTGGCTTCTGCATATGTTACAAAGAGCTGGTGAGCCTCACTCTGAACTCCAGCCATGCGCTCCACATAATAGGAGAGCACCCACCACAGGTCAAAAGTATGGAGCCTGTGTTGGTCTCTGAAGATGGATTCATGAAGAAGGCTGGGAGGTCCATCGCTGGTTAAAGTGAAACTCTGAGACAACCTTTGGGAGGAACTTCAGCTGGTGGCAAAGGACTACCTTATCCCTGTGGAAGACCAGGCACGGAGGCTCCATCAAAAGTGCCTGGAGCTCACAAATCCTTCTGGCTGATACGACAGTCACCAGGAAGGCCTGCCTCCACAAGTGTGACATTTCACACCTGTGCATAGGCTCAAAAAGCCTTGCCCATGAGCACTCCCAGAACCAGCAACAAGTCCCAAGGTGGTACAGATTCACTCACTGGTGGGGACAAGTGGTCAAGGCCTTTAAAAAAGTGCCCAACCACCTTCTCCTGCACCATAGTCTGTGTACCAGCCCATGCCTGGTATGCAGAGATGGCTGCCAGGTGCACTTTTGGGTTGTTGATTGCAGTTCCAACTGGGATAGGGACCAGAAGTATTCAAAGATATTAGCCACAGGACAGGCAAGTGGATCAAGCTCCTTGTCCTAACACCAAATGGAAAACTGTTTCCATTGAAACACATAGTACTGGCAAGTCAAATCTTTTCGAAAGGCCTCCATAACATGGAGCACATGTTCTAAACGACCCAGAGCCTGAACTCTAGCCAGTCAGGAACAAGGCTGTGAAGTGCAAGTACAGAAGGTCCCAGTGCAGGACCTTCCCCTGTTGTCGGGTCAGCAACTCCAAGTGAAGGGGCAACCGCCACAGAGACCTGCTGCTGAGGCTAGGAAATTGGGGTACCAGAATTGGTGAGGCCAGTCCAGAGCTACTGGGATCATCTGCACCTTGTCCTTCTGAATCCCAACTACCATCTCATAGATCAGGAGTAAGGGAGGAAAGGCATAGAAGAGGCCAGAGGGCCAGGGTCTTGCAAAGGTGTCCCAATCAGTGTCCTGGACTGTGGGGGTGGGCACAGAACAGCCTCAGTTTTGTGCTCTCCCAGGAGGCAAACAGGCCCACTACAGGTGTGCCCTACAGGGAGAACAGGTAGCTCGCCACCTCTTCATGCATGGACCACTCATGCAATGTCTCACCCACCCGGCTGAGAGCATCTGCCAGACGACTGTCTTCTCATGCGACATGCATCGTCAGGAGACCTGCACCCAGGGTGCGCATGAGGGTCCAAGTGCAGAGGGCCTCCTGACAGAAAAGGAGTATGTGCCGCCCTGCCTTTTCAGGTAGAACATGGTTATAATATTGTCCATCAGGACTTGTATAACCTGACCCCAGACTAGAGGAGCAAATTCTGTCAGAGCTAGCTGCACTGCACAGAGCTCCAGCAGGTTGATGTGATGACTGGACTCCCTGGGTGACCAGAACCCATGGGTCTTGTGGTCCCCCAAATGCGCTCCCAACCCCACCAGAGATGCACTCATTGTGAGAGTGACCATCAGTTCTGGGTGGACAGATGGAACTCCTTTCTCCAGATGTTCTGGGATCAGCCACCACTGGATGCCCTCCCTCACTGGCTGGGTCACTGTGACCGGCTGGTCCAGGTGACCTAAGCGCTGGACCCACTCACAGGCCAACATTCACTGCAGGTGCTGCATCTGCTAGCAGGCCCACCAAACCACACTGGTGCAGGATGCCATGCACTCCAGTAGCCTCAGGAAGTCCCGGGCAGGATGCAAGTACCCAACCTGAAATGATCGGTCAAAGGAGGTAAGATTCAGTGCCTGGTCTGCAGGAAAGAAGGCCTTGGCTCATAAGGAGTCTAGCTCTGCTCTGATGAAGTAAATTACCTGCGAGGTGATCAGTTTGGACTTTGCCGGGCTGACCAAGAGTCCTAAATCTCAGCAGGTCTGGAGGGCCAGGTCCCTGGACCACTCCACAGCCTCCTTGGATGGTATGGTTATCAGCCAGTCATACAGGTTGGGATAAACCCCAACATCCTTGCACCACAGAAAGGCTGCCACCACATGCACTTGGTTAAGGCCCTGGGTGCAGAGGAGATGCTGAATGGCATGACCTGGAACTGACAGAGCACCCTTCCTGCTTGGAATCAGAGGTATAATGCCAGTGAGACGGACTGGGATGTGGAAGAACACACCCTGGAGGTCCAGGGAGCAGAATCACGCACCCTGCTCCAGCATGACTATCTGGAATTTGCTCTTCCTGAAAACTAATTTATATCAGGGCACCGGCCCCCACTCATCCATTTCTGGACCAGGAAGTACCTGGACACGTACCTCTGACTTGCCAAGGCATCTCAGCAACAGTCTATGGCTCCTTTGGTGAGGAGCTGAGCAACGTCCTCTCCCTGGGTGAACAGCGTGCCTTGCTACATTAAGGACTCAATTGGAGTGTGGGATCAGTAAGGCAGGAGAGCCTCTTAGTTGAGAGGCAACCCGCTGCTGAGCACCTCGAGAAGCCACTTGTCCAAGGTAATGATGGACCAGTGAAGCCCAAAGTGGCAGAGCTGAGCTGGGGCAGGGACTGAATAGGCAGGAGGTGGATGCCCCCGACCCTGTCAGTAGGCAGCTTTGGAGGAGGCACCACCCACTGCAGCCAGCGTGGGCATCATTTCCCCTACTCCGCTACTTTCTGGCCTTTTGCAAGAAAAACTGTCCTTGTGAGCCAGGCTTGAAAATGCCCATGCTGTGGCTGTTGCTGCTGAGACTGCTGGGGCTGAAAGGGCCAAAACTAAAAGGTTTTTTGTTACAGACCTAACTTCTCAATCCTAGTGAGATGCCCATCCACCCCTGGGCCAAAGAGGTTAGTGCCCAGGAAAGGGGCCTAGGCCAACTTGTGTTGAGTGTCCGTCGAAAAGGTGGAGATCCTCAGCCAAGCCCTGCCACATATCACAAAGGCTGTGGCCATGGCACAAGTGCAGGAATTGCCAATGTCAAAGGCTGTCTGGAGCTGATGATTTGCCCATGCTTGACCCTGGTTTCTTATGACTTACCAGTAGCTGCTTATCAGCAGGCACGTAAGAGAGGACAGTATTGGGCACTCCAAGTAGGGAGTGACCAAAGTAAGCCATCATCAGAGCACGACTCGCCTAATGGAGACCAAGAAAGGACACAGCCTAAACCTTCTTAGCCGCATGGTCAAGTTTTTTCTACTCCCTGTCGGGGAGCTTGTCCATGTCCCAAGTATTTCTGGATTTCCAGGAGGCAGTCAGAGACCACAGCCTCAGCTGAGGGGTGGTCAGGAAACCCAGAGAAAGAGCTGATTGGGACCGCAAATTTGTGGACCATATGGGCAGAGGGTGCCGTGCAGGAGGCTGGATACTGCCAAAGCTCCAGGGCCAGTCTGATAATAGCCTCAACCATGGGAAAGGCAACCCCCTGGGGATTCATCCTTATCCAGGATGTCAGTAAAAAGGTATTTAGCAAGATGGCCCATCAGATCAGTGGTAGCGTTACCACTTCTGACACCAGCGACCCGGGTTCAGGAATTACCTTGGGTTGTTGGGGGCCAGCCAGAAGAGGTAAGCAGAATGGGGGAGGGGGAAGAGGGTTTCTTGCAGCAATGTGAGTGTTCCCCATTTACCTTGCCACCGGCAGCAGCGCAGGCAGTGACGCATCTACTCCTGAAGTGAGCACTGGATGGGGCGGGCACTGGTAGGTGCTTGATGGTGGCATGCTTCTGCTCGTCATCCGTCTGGACTTCTGTCCTAATGTCGGCACCCTTGTGGGGGTGGGAGCGCCAAAGGGAGAAAAACATAGGCTCCTGGCAGTGGCATGATGTTGGATCCTGGTACGCTGGGACCGTGGCCTGTCCCGAACAGCTGGGGCACAGCTGATGTTCTTGGTGGGTAAGTACTAGGTGACCCCCCCCCAGGTTGCCATTCAAGATCCCAGGATAAAAAGTATGATAAAAAAAAAAAAAAAAAGGTGGGTATTTAGCCCACTCTGAACCAGTTCCAAAGGAGCATTCATGGACTTCGACAAGAGTCTGAGGAGAGCCCAAAAGACACTGGCCCAGGTAGATGGTCAGTTTCTCGAATGATTCCTGGTCGAATGTATGTGTCCTTGACAACTGTAAAGAGGATCCATTGGAATCGTCCAAAAACTCGTCGAAGACAGCCCTTGACCGTTTGCCACCATGGAGTCATGCCAGTCGGTGAGTTCCACAGATTACCAGTCTGGCAAGCTGGACACAGTATGGGAGTCCTTAGAAAGTGCTCCCTACCAAGTCTGCTATGGAGGTGGTTCCACCTACAAGGGTGAAGAGACGGGTGTCTGTGACAGCTGTCTCGGAAGGACCAGTATGAGGTGGACTAGCACCAGCCAGTCAACCAAAGGGGTTGGGGTGGAGCTCTACCCTGCCCTGACAAGATCCACTGTTGCCAAAGGAGCACCTTGTAGCACCACTGCATGTGCTGGCAGAGCCTCTTGTCATCAGAGGACAAAGAAAATGAGCTTCGATGGTGAGGCTTCTTGGTCAAGCGTGATCGATATCTCAGGGAGTACCTCGACTGTCAACCTGGGGGAGATGCCCAGGAGAAGCAGGCAGAGGTGCCATGTAAACAATGGACACCTGTTTCAACTGCACAATCTACAGTGGAGGCTGACCCTGAATGGTAAAATCCAGGGAGACACTGACCACTCCACGTCCTCCTGGATGAGGACTGGAAGGACTGAGGTCTTGGAAATCGATTCTTCATTGAGCCCCTCCTACAACTGGTTAAGGGCTTGAGAAAATTCGCGACTGCCTGATCAACCGGTGTCAAGGCCGTCAAGCTTGATTGGCAGTACCGTGGAGCTGGCGACCTGCCCCTTAACCAACTGTGGCTTGGCTGAAGTTGAGTGACTGACAAGCACGGAGGGAGTCAAGAGGGTGGGAGAAGCATGATCTCTCCTGGTTCCACAACTAACTGCGGTGTTTATGTTTCTTACCATGGTGGGCAGGGCTCTCCCCAAAGGTCTGGAGGACCTGGCACATCTCTGGAAAACTCCCTTGTGAAGGACATGCTGATTTTGTCCCCAGCCAGGAACAGCACCGAGGCCAATGAGGTGCCCACTGCGGCCTTTGCCACCACCTTTTCCACAGCTGCAAGTTGTGCCACGGACCCCGCTGCAATGGAGACTGCCTTGCAACCACCCTTAGGCCTTTGGCCTCCTCTAGTCTTCCAGGGCCTCACCTGTCTCCAGTGATCTGTTGAATAGGGTAGTCAACGGGGCTGCCAGCACCTCTCTGAGCTCTTTTAATATTCTGGGGTGAATCCCATCTGGCCCCATTGCCTTTTCAGTCTTCAGTTTCCCCGAGTTCCTCTAAGACTCTCTCTCTCTCTCTCTCTACTGTGCAGGAAATGGTGTCCATCTCCCTTCCATGGTTGCTTTTTATGTTAAGTTGTGAACCTTCGCCTTCCCCTTCCTTGGTGAATACTGAACAAAAGTATTTGTTCAGTATTGCTACTTTTTCTAGTCCTCCTCTCTCCTTTATCCTGACAATCCCACTTCTAGTCTTCTTCCTCTCACCAATGTATCTGAAGAAGGTCTTGTCACCCCTCTCGTTATAGCCTGTACTATATTTTCTTCTGTAGGGAGACAAACCAAGGAATATACACTACCGGTCAAAAGTTTTAGAACATCCCCATTTTTCCAGTTTTTATTGAAATTTACGCAGGTTAATGTCTCAATGTACTCTGAAATTAAAGCATAGAACAAATAAACAATTGGAGATAAAAAAGAAATCATAGAATCATTTTGTTTAACAAAATTTAATCTAAATTATTGACTCATCAAAGTAGCCACCTTTTGCAGATATACTGTAACCACTGAACACACTGTGGCATTCTTCCTACAATGGACATCAAATATTGTTTGGGAAGTTCTTCCCAACACTGTTGCAGAAGTTCCCACAAATGTGTTGCACTTGTAGGTTGCTTTGCTTTCACCCTTCTGTCCAGTTCATCCCAAACCAGCTCGATGGGGTTTAAGTCTGGAGACTGTGCTGGCCATTCCATGATTTGAAGCCTACCGTCTTGTTCTTTTCCTCGAAGGTAGTTCTGACATAGCCTGGAGGTATGTTTGGGTCATTATCTTGCTGTAGGATGAACCCCTGACCAACTAGGCGTAAACCAGAGGGTATTGCATGGCGCTGCAAAATGCTGTGGTAGCCCTTTTGGTTCAGGGTGCCAGTCACTCTGTGCTGTTGTCCTGTGAACCGCCTATCACGCAAGCTGTTGACTCTCAGAAACTTGTCTTCTGATTCTGTTGTGGCTTTGGGTCTGCCAGGCCTCTTCCTGTCAGAGTTTCCTCCAGTTTCCAAGTGCCTTTTGATGGTGTAGGAAACTGTACTCACTGACACCTTGGCTTTCTTTGCAATTTCTCTACAGCAGTTTTTGCTAACCTAAACTTTTTTTTTTTTTAACCTCTAACAGTTTACCGCTTACCTTTGTAACATTTCAGGTTATTCACTGGACTTGAATTGCTTAAATTTCAATAAAAACTAGAAAAATGGGGGTGTTCTAAAACTTTTGACCGGTAGTGTACAGAAATTGAAAAGTTGGAGAAAATAACCATGTTTGTCAATGGTGCACTTATTAGGCCTTACAACATGTGGAGCTGTGAAGGAGCAGACCAAACTCTTTCATCTGAAAGGAAGATCTAACGTCATGGGGCAGAGCCGACCGATATACCATCCCTGTGGTGAGAGGAGGTTTGCCTAAAGATGTTCCAGTGAATCAGCTCTTACAGAAGAACTGCCAATGTGTGGATAAATGAACCCACTAGAAGTTGTAGTTCCTTAGCAAGGCCAGAACCGAAGTCTCTGCTGAGGTAATGAAAAACAGGGAGTCATCTCAGATTTGTGGCATCTGTTGCCTGCTTTCATTCCCTTTGTACTGTTGTTCCCTCGGACAGCTATAGCCAATGGCTCTATACACACTGCAAATAGAAGGGAGGAGAGGGGGTAGTTTTGTTTCATGCCCCTAGTCAGATGAGAACTCTGGGCCAGAACTCCACTTACTTTATTGTGGCTTATGGGGAGGTATATAATGTTCTAATGCTTTCACAGAACTTTCTCCCAGACCCACCTCCTCCAGTGTTCTGTGGAGGAACCTCCAGTTTGCCCTGTCAAATGCCTTTTCAGCACCCATAAATATGGCCAGTGCTGGTTCTGGGAATCTGCACTGCCATATCATCAGATTTAGCAGGCAACTGATATTGTCATCTGATTCTGATCCCCACAAAATAGCGCAGGAATTCAGAGTTTTACAAAAAGGTATACTTATAGGAGAAAGTGATAAAGTGGCCAATTATCAAGATAAATTAGACACCATCTTTACTAGGGTGAAAGTTAAAAGCTTAATCAAGAAAATACAGAAGCTCTGGAGGCCCCAGTTAGCATGGAGGAAATGCAAGTCACCTTAGGTAACATAAAAACAGGAAAAGCTCCCAGTACTGATGGTCTGTCTCCAGAATATAAAACATTTAAAGAGGAGCTCCTCCCACATCTGTGTAGAGTCTCAGGCAGTGCAGGAAAGAGAGAGGGCTACCCAACATGGCAATATGCCAAGATTGCCCTAATTCCCAATGCAGGTGAGGATCCCATGCCATGTGGTTCCTAATGGCCCACCTTGCTCCTCAGTGTCAATCAAAAGATTTGTACCTCAGTCCTGGCCAGCAGATTTCAGGGCTGTGTGGGGACCCTAGCCCACCTGGATCAAGCAGGCTTTATAAATGGCAGGCTTAAACATGCCACACAAATAGTCTTACATGATGACTATTCTAGTCTTACAGAAGTATCCAAATTACAAAAACCATTATGTAAGAAATTAACATAAACATGTTAATATAATGCCACTCTCTATTATAATAAAAATCTTACAAACACTAGATTTACACCAATTATGTTTTACCTTTGTTTTCTAGTTATCTGTTTATTTTTTAATTTACCCCAAATGTTAGTGTACTAAATATTGAGATACTGCAGCAGTTATTTCACTGGGTCTTTCAGAATATATCCGACTCTCCCCTGCTAACCACACAACTACTGTTTGTGTCATCATCAGTATGTCATGGTGAGCACTATGATGTCATAAAGACACTGTGAAGTTAACAGGCAAATGTTTCTATACAGACTTCTTAGATGGACTACCAAGATGTGCTATAAATCTTGGAAAGAAACTTGAAAAAAGTATGCTCTAGTAAATTATAACAGCTGAAACGTCTTATTAATGAAAGCACATGCTGAAATGCAGAGTTGCTCTTTAAGGTCTAACTGGCGATGCTTTGTTGCTTGCTGTTAGTGCACGTATTCTTGTTTGGAGAACTTCACTCATAAGTTAAAAACTGCTCTCACATTCTGGGCATAGTTGTCATCAGGAGGTGGTTTTCTCTGGCTGCCAGGCTGCAGAAACTTCTTGATAGTGGGCACGTCACTTATTCTAGTCTTAAATGCCTGAAGTCAACAGAAAGCAAAATGTAGTTATACAAGAACTTACCATAACAGTAGATCTCAAGAGGAGCTCTTGCAGTAGGCAGTACCATTAGACTGAGCCGCCAGGTGCTAGGATCACATGAAAAACTTCCTGCTAGCAGTCTACACCAGGGGACCACCCCTAACGTTAGCATCCCCCCATGGTATAAAGGGAGTGGCTCCCCAGCCACAACTCGGTTCTCCCACTGGAGACCTATAAAAAGGAATGACAGGAGAAGAAGGGGGTCCTGGAGCCACAGAAATGGCTAACATGAGCCAAAAAGAGGACAAGGGGATGGAAGGAGGGAAAAGCATGCCTACTACAAGAGCTCCTCTTGAAGATCTACTGTTACAGTCAAGTTTTTACGTGACTGTACTATCTTACTTTGAGGGAGCTCTTGCAGTAGGCAACACCGTTAGGACCGAGTCCCAAGCAGTGGCAACAAGTCGAGACAAAACTTGGGAGGAGGAGAAAGATCTGTTGTATATAAAGGACAGACGGCCCTAAGGGCTGTCAGTCCAAGGCCTGCTTGCCCCCAAAGGGAATGCCCAGCTGGAAGAAACTGGCATAGGGCGACATGATGTCACCTGTAGCAGGCAGAAACCTGAGACATGCTGCAGAATGGGGCCAACCGCCCAAAGGGAAGGCCCAAACCAACCCCGATATGGGGATGTCTAAGATGGTAGTAGCCAGACGGAGCTTGAAATGCAACCCTCTGTGACTGGCTGCAGAAAGACACCAATGCTCCTGTGAACAAAGGAGCGAGAGGGTTAATAAAAAGGAGAACTGGATGGCTGGGAGAGCCTGCTTCCCATGAAGTAGGCTGACCAAAGACGGCTCACAATCAGGAAGGGAGAAAGGGGAGAACACTATCTGATAAGACGAGATGGTATAATGCAGCTGAGGATGCATAATCCAACTCAGAGAAAATAACCCAGATGCTACCAGTAGGAGGAACTAGATAGAAGCTGTTAGAGTCTCCCCAGCGAGAGGGTACATAATGCTGCATAGCCCTGAGGGCTCGGAGCTTAGAAATACCTGGAGAAAGGAAAAGGTCATTCCCAACAGGCATAGGAGGACATGCCTCCTCCCGAGAAGGGGTGTAGGGATTCTCAAGGAACCGAGTTCCGCTTCCCGGAAAAGGTGGGTGAGGAGGGGAGGCAGAAAGGATGCACTTGTGACTTAGGAGAACCCAGACACAGGCTGAATTAGAGAGGAAAGGTCAACCCTAAGCTGCTGAACTGGTCAGCCCCCAGACGTCGGCTAAACTGAGGAAGGCCCCCCCCTTTGTGGGGTGTGTATGGGTCTGGGGGGTGGGCAACATGATGACCCCAAGGAAACCCAGGAAATCTTGAAAAAGACTCCTAAGCAGGAGAAGGCTGCTGCTTGAGGAGTCCAGCCGGAAGGAGGAAGAACAGGATAATGTCTGTCTCTCCAGTCTCCTAGGCCCCTCATATTTGTCTGGCTACTCCCTCACAACTCACGATTCCCATACTTTCTGTCTCCCATCCCCACTTGCAAGCAGGCAAGGCTGCTTTGTCCTTTAGGCTCCCGGATGTCTGGAATCGTCTCCCCCACATTCTATCCACCTTGCACCCACTCTTACCTTGCTAAAGCAACTTAAGCTCCTCCCCCTGCAACTGCCCCCATCCAGTCCCCCTTGACTCTCCCAATAGATGCATTCCTCCCACCCTAATTCTCTCCCCTTTTTTCTCCCTTCTGGCACCCTGTGCCCCTCTGCCCTCTCTTTTCCACATCTTCTCTGTTTGGCCCCTCTACTCTCATATCCTGATCCCCCTCCATATTTCTCAACTTTCCATTCATCGCCTAGTCTTTTTACTCTGTCCAATTTCATACCCAGCATATTGCCCTAGCAACTATTTCTCCTAGCCTAAACTGTAATATAAACTATGCTTGGGAATGTAACTTAAATTGTATATTTTGCCAGTCTCTGCATATTGTTCAACTGTACCCCGGAGAGTTCTCAGTGTTGTACAGTTCTGTTCCTTTGTAAATATAACTTAAATGTGTATTTTAGCAATTTCTGTATACTGCTCTATTGTATCCATGAACATCTAAAATTATGTACATTTCTGACCTTTGCAAATCACTTCACCCTCTCCCCTGGGTCGCAGCTGGAAACAAGTCTCGGCTCACTGTGCCTTACCCGGTTACCAAATTTTAAATATTGTAGAATTTATTTATTTTGCTGTAAAAAAAAAAAATTAAAAAAAAGTCTCGCTATGTTCACTGTAGAAAGAGACCCGCTAAATTAATTTAGCAGCTAAGTTTGCTATGTGATACTCATATAGAAGTACAGGAGAGTGAGCTTAACTGTGACTAACAAGTCGCATAGGCTCGGACTGCTAAATTAAACGTATGCATGACTCTTCAATTCTACAATAGATAATGTAGTGGGGCGAGTCTCCCCAGATCAGGTAGAGCGAAGTGAAGACAAGGGGAAGGGGAATGAAAGGGTCCCCTGCTCTAAAGGGGGGGGAAGAGGTGACCATGCTGACTGCATTCTTTTTTTTTTTTTTTCCAAAACATTTTATTGAGATGGTTGGATGTCACAGACAACAGACAGACAAGTATCAATCGATCAGAAGTACAGTCAATCACATGTGCAGTCCGGATGGAGACATACATGGTAATTCCTGAAGATGCTTAAACAATCATGCAAATGCTGCTCCCAATTGTTAGGTGCGAGTCTATTCTGTCATATCTCAGGCGTGATGCAGCATCTCATTTTGTTCATATTATTCATATTGTTCTAGGGGATCCCATCTGCTGACAAGCCACCTATTAACCCCTTTTCCCCTGATTACAGGCCTAAATAGGGAATTTATCATTTTCAATCGCCCATATTAGACGACTCCAGACTAAATCGAACCTCTCCCCTTTGCCCATGGGATTCCACTGTGCCCTTTCTAATTTTTGCTCAAACACAGGTTGTTGACCCATTGTTGAACAGAGGGAGGTGAGGGAGGCCATCCAGCTCTGGGCAACAGTTTTCCTGGTTAACTAATGCCTGTAACAAAGTGTCTCAACAGCTCCACCTCTGGGTCGCTGTGAGTCAGCTCAACAAAATTCCAGTGGACTATGCAGTAGGTGCAGTCCAGCACCTTCCATTAGTCGTGTGCACTTCTATCCAGAATGGCGCAACCTTAGGGCAAGTTAGTGCCAGGTGAAGGAAGTCTCCTGTACTAACTAGGCACTTAGGACAAGCATCTGGCTTGGATGGGTCTAATGTGTGTAGACGCTTGGGGTGAAATAGGACCGATACATAAAATTATATTGGATTTGCCTTAATTTGTTACTTCTAGAGCATGTATTAAAATGGTGAATCACAAGAGACCACACCTCCCCACTACAATCCAGATTTAGATCTGCGTGCCAGTTGAGCCAAATCTTATCAAATTGCCCTACTCCGCCTCCTGCTATAATTTTATAGAATATAGTTAATGGCTTAAAAGTTGGTTGGGGATGGAAAAGTTCCTCTTCAAAAGGGGACACAGCACCCCATCCATGTTCAGGCCCAAGTGTAGATCCCAGCCTATTCCTAATTCTGAGGTAAATAAAAAAAATCAGCTGGTGAGATTCCCCAGTTCTTGCTTATATAGGGAAAGGTCAAAAGTATGCCCCCTCATACATTTGGTTCACCGTCTTCAACCCTAATTTCCACCAAGCCAATAATCTTTGGGTCAGGGAGAGGGTACTTGGGCCTTTGAGTTGCAGAGCCAGTACCAGATCTGTATAAGGGGAGGGGGCAATTACATGACCACCCAGTTCATGCACTTTGACCCAACTCCGGAGTGTAGCTGCCGTAAAAGGGTTGCTAACAGAAGGTTGTCTACCTGGCCACAGCGCTCCTGCCAGCAGTCCCCCCAGGGGGGGTTCGTAGCTGTTCTTCCAGGCTCCACCATATTGGAGTGTCACCTCCCCCTGTAGTCGCAACATAAGCGAGTTTCGCCACCAAATAGTACCAGTGGAAATTAAGGAGACCCAAACCTTCCTTAAAAGTTGGCAGTATCAAAATAGCTCTCTTGACCCGGGCAGGCTCATTTCTACACAGGAATTTAAGTAAGATCGCATTGATATATTTAAAATTCGAGAGGGGAAGGGGAATGGGCAGGGCCTGATATAAATATAGACTCCTGGGGAGTATCATCATTTTCACCACCCCTACCCTCCCAATTAGTGAGAGAGGCAAACCAGCCCATCTGTCACAATCCCCGGAAATCCTTTGCAAGAGGGGTTTAAAATTCAGTGCATATAACTTATGCGAGTGCACTGAGATCTGTACACCCAGGTATTTCAACTTGTCCACCATCTGAAGACCCCCAAAGTTAGCAATTAGTCTAGCTCTATTCTTGAGCCCCACTGGCAGCAGTTCACTCTTTGTCCAGTTTGCTTTATGGCCTGATAGGTCACCATACTGTCTCATAACCCTGAATACCTCAGGCAGATCATTAGAGGGGGACTGTATATATAACAAAAGATTGTCAGCATATAAGGCCAACTTGTGTCCCCCCGACGAAAGCCCCGAATCTCACTATTAGCCCCAATCCTCGCTGCCAGGGGTTCTAATGATAATACATAAAGGAGAGGCAAAAGGGGACACCCCTGTCTTACACCCTGTCCAAGCTCAAAGCAGGGAGAGAGGGCACCATTGATGGCTATCTTTACACTGGGACGTTGGTACAATGTTCGGATCCAGAGCTAAAAAGTGGGCCTATCCCAAATCTACTAAGCGTGTCGAAGAGGTACACCCCACTCCACGCGGTCAAACGTTTTTTCCGCGTCAACAGTGAGCACTGCCGCATCATGGGTAGTGGCTCCGGCCCTCCACCTGTGTATAATGTTGAGGGTGTGTCTGATGTTGTGTTTCCCTTGTCTACCTTTGATAAAGCTCGATTGATCCGGGTGGATTAGATGGGGGAGAAGTCCCTCCAGTCTTGATGCCATGACCTTGGCGAAGATCTTGTAGTCTGCTGGTAGAAATGAGATTGTTCTGTAAGATGCACAACAGGTGGGGTCTTTGCCAGGTTTAGGGCGCACAGGAATTATAGCAGATCGTGTGGAGGGGGGCAATTCTCCCTTCTCCAGGCCCTCCCCACCAGCATGTTATGCAATGGTTCAAGGAGCAAATCCTGAAAGGTCTTGAAAAAATCTATGGGGAGCCCATCCAGGCTCGGGGCCTTACCCCCCCCTTCCCTGAGATCTTTAACCGCCCTTTTAAGCTCAACGACCGTGAGGGGCACATCCAGTTTGCACACCTGGTTGGCAGAGAGCGCTGACAGAGAGACTTGTGCAAAGAACCCATCCAAGGCTGGTTGGTTAGTGGGTCACTGCGAGGTACAGAGCTGTTTGTAGAATGACCCGAAAGCCCGGCCTGTACTAGGGGCATCTCCTCTGAGTGCCCCCCCATCCCGAATGTTATCCACATTCCTATCCCCCTCCTGTTTATGTAGCTGCCAAGCGAGGTATTTGCCCCCCCATCTCCATCAAAATATGCACTAGCCTGTGTCAGCAGGATAGCTCTCTCCAATTTGACACTGCTTAAAGTGTTATATTGCTACTTGAGTTTCTATAAAACCCCGTAGACAGCAGCTATAGGTCTATTCTTATGAGCCTCCTCGCAGGCTTCAATTTTGGTGCTCAATTTTTGTAAGTCTTGCCGAGACCTCCTAGATTTGTGGATCACATACGAGATTGAGTAACCCCTGATAGAGGCCTTCAGTGCTTCCCATCTTGCCGCATGCGATGTGCCCCCCTTTATGTTAAAAAACTAGGAATTCCTTGATCATTGCAGCAACCCCAGTGTGACGGGCTCAGTCTTTAAGCAGTATGGGGTCCAATTTCCACTGTCTAACCACAAGGGGTGAGTCTCCTAACGCCAGCTCCAGTGTTACAGGGGCATGGTCACATAGCAACATAGAGGAATATGTTGCACCCTTTGAGGATGGGATTAGGGAATGGGACACCAGGATTCTGTCTAATCTAACTAAGATCTATGGGCATGGGAGAAAAAGCTGTAGTCCCTCCCAGTGGGGTGTATGTGTCACCAAATGTCAAACAGACCCAGGTCCTCTCCATTACTCCCAGTGCAAGGTCATTTTTAGTTTTGGTGATGGAGATAGTGTTAGAGCAGTCCAACACGCCATCTAGGACACAGTTATAGTCTCCCCCAATAATCCACGGCCCAGGCCACCTGACTAGTTCCAAAGCTAACTGCTGGAAGAACTTGGGCTGCTCCACATTGGGAGCATATATGGACCCCAATGAGACCATGCCCACCTTGGGAAGAGATACTCTAGCCAGAGCAAATCTCCCACATTGGTCTGTGATTTGTTCAATAATTTTTACTCCAGACCCCTTTGGGAAACCAGACTGCAGACCCTCTCGACTTGGTGGAGAATGTCGAGGACACCCAAGACCCTTTCATGGCTGTTGCCATTTTAACTGCCTCATCCTGGGACATATGGGTTTCCTGAAGCATAATAATTTGCCAACTGGATCTTCTAACCTCCATTTGCAGTTTCTTCCTTTTAATAGCAGACTTCAGACCGTTACTATTCAGAGATGTGACTCTAATAGTATCAGCCTTGATCCCACCATAAATAAGAGCGTTTCTGACGCCATCTGTACCAGAACTCGTCCCCAGCTATCTGTTCCAACCAACCTGTTTTAACACCCAACATATACCCCCAAAAAAGTGGAACCCAAAGGTCTCCCCAGCTCCTGTACAGTGAAACAATGGAACCCGGAGAAAACCCACCACCCCTTCCCCTCCCAACAAGATCCCAGCAATAACTAACAAAAGGCCCCCC
Organism: Neoceratodus forsteri; assembly: GCA_016271365.2. NCBI lineage: Eukaryota > Metazoa > Chordata > Ceratodontiformes > Ceratodontidae > Neoceratodus > Neoceratodus forsteri. The sequence goes on from CM057454.1 coordinate 775,542,948, forward strand.
TCCCCCCTCACAGATCTACAAGGATCCGCCATTGATTCCCTTACAAACAACCTGCAAACTTTAAAACTAGCAAGCATAGAATGATCCAAAATTAGGCACGTAATTATGGTTACACAATGAAACGATTCTCAGTGAGACCCCTACGGAACTCTGGGGTAAACTCCTTCAGAGAGATAACCATCATTCCTTGACTCCCCCATAAACTCCAAGCCCACTTAATTGTAGCTGGTGCAGGAAGGTAAAGAAATCTCCCGGCAAGGAGTGAAACTCGAGGACTTATCACCCCATTCAGAGCAATTAAGACACTGAAACATGAATGTAAACATAACAAGGGCCTAGAGATGGCCCTTTTGGGGGGGGACAAGACACCCTTTATAGTGGCATTTTACTAATTGGACGAAAAGGCATAGAGTGGATACAACAGATAATGTTCAGTTGGTGCAGGTTCAAGTCCAAAAGCTTCCTTGAATGGGTAGAAGTAAATCCATAGCCCCGCCGTTACCCTGGTTCCTAGACCAGGTCGAGGCTCTGTAGGCCAGGTTTCCAACAGTCTCAAGGTTATGGCGCAGATTGCTACCTCCGCAAAACTAAACAATCAACCCTTATTCAAATATACAACATTCGCCATGAAAATAAGGATTAGAAGTCAAAGTAAACATTGTGGTGTAGTTGCACCTCAATATAAAGATATTTATTGAATTAACACCAGAAACATGGCAGCCCACACAGAGCGATAGACCAACCCAAAATAGTAAAAGTGATGCAGTCACCTATCTGGGTCCACGCTGTCACCTGGGCTTTCTCTCAGACGCCTTTTCACCTCTTCATCTACCCATCGAGAGGCCTCTCTGGGGCAGGAAAATAGCTTGTGTACATTCCCTGGTCAATTAATACGGAGCTTGGCTGGGTACAAAAAAGTGAATCTCTAACCCATTTTAAACAGCTTTGTTTTCATCTCATTGAACTGTTGCCATTTCTTCTGAAATTCCCTGCTGTAGTCCTGGAAGATCATGACCGAGCTTGTTTGCACTTTTATTGGCCCTTTCACTTTGGCCTGTTTAAGGATAGCTTCCTTTTCCGTAAACCTCAAATATTTAATCAGACAATGTCGGTCACCTTCTTTTGGTGGAGGTCCAACTCTATGCGTACGTTCAATTTCACACTGAGCCAGCTCTGGAGGTATTCTACAAGCCATTTATGTAGGTTCACTTCAGGCTCATCCCCCTCAATGCCCTCCGGTAGCCCCACAATCCTCAAATTCGATCTCCTGTAGCAGTTTTCTTGGTCATCAATCTAGGCGCTTAACTCCCTGACTTTGCATTGTATGGAGGCCTTGTTGTCCTGAACCGCCTCTGTCAGGGCGTCTTCCAGGATCCCGACACGGTGTTCAAGCTGTGCTATTTGGCCGGTGTGGGCTGCAGAGGTCTCCGTCAGGCCTGTAACCACTGACTGCATGCAAGTTATCTGGGCGGCTATGTTGGCGAAGCCTGCCTTCATGTTATGCTAGATCTGAATAAGTGTGGCTGATACTGCTACGAGAGACCTCTGCAGGTCAGCCACTGCACCAAGGCTATCGTCAGGCTCGGGCCTCCTCCACGACTGTTCAGGGTCATGGTTAGAACGGCCCAGCATGTCTGCCACCCAAAATTGAAGTTTAGCCTGTTTTTCCTTTTTTCTGCCAGTCGCCATCCATTACCCACGTACGCCTCGCTGCTTCAGCATTCAAATTTAGTAGTTAGGGTCTCACAGTTTGCCTTCGAAGACAAGTGCCTTGAGGAGCTCAGCTAAACTGCATCCGCCATGTTAAAGCATCAGCCACGCTCCTCCAGCATGGCATTCTTGATAGCATTACCACCCCCCCCCAACCACAGTTGGAGGGGGAAAGTGGGAAGGGAGGAGTAACAGACCCATCCTGTGAGGAAACCAGAAGCCCTGGGAGAAGACAGCAGTAACCAGGTGGGCTGACGGTGGATGGAGATCAGACAGGAAAGAGGGGATCACCCCCACCCGTCAAAAGCATGTCCGAGAGCCAACTGGTGGCGTTGAAGGCTGAGGCACTGGATGCCTTACATTGTGCCACACCGGTGACCTCACTGCACGCCGATGTCGGGGAGAGACGAACAAGGAAACAACCCCCATCTCTCCTAGGCGATGACTCCTTGCTGTACAGGTCCACTTCCGAAGCAAGTTGCTGGGGAGGTAAGTGGGTCCCTCCTCACCCTACACTGGGGGGGTTAGCCGGGCATCTAGGTTAGAGGAGAAGTGGAACCGTGTACTCTAGGGGCAGACCCCTGGCGAAAGAGGTCCATGCAGATGCAGCAGTCTGAGAGAGGGGGCAGTAAGGTGCATAAACACAGAGTTAAAAAAAAAAAAAAAAAAAAGCACTGCCGAGTGCAGATATACCCTGCAAGACTGAGCCTGTGTACTGCCAAGAATGGTCTCCGGACAGAGCCTCATGTCTGGGATTGCCTCTACCTGGAATATAGGGACAGGTTACAGGATATGATACTGCACCTATCCTGACCTCCCAATGACGGAGGATGGCAAGCGACACCATACTCGTGCCATATGCCAAAACAGACAGGAAAAACTCCTAATAGAACACCCCCCCCCCCCGACACTCCTGAAACCCACTGGATTGGAAACTTCCAGAAACATGTTCGGGAGAACGGAAAGGGCTACTGCTGCCCGGATGTTCGATGGCCACTGAAAGGAGGCGGCTAGGGGCCAGTAACAGGTGACAACAGCTGGAGCACTTTCCTTGGGGGTGACCATTCTACCCAGGAAAGGTGAAAGATCGGCCTTTGCTGGAGCGTCACAACACCTAACAATGACCGAGGCAATGGCAACAGGGCAGAGGGGAGGGATATAGGCCAGGACCCTTCCCAGAGGAAGGGACAGTCACCCAGTACTGAACAGAGTCAGAATCTCCTGAAGGAAGTCCTTAAATCCCTCGACTGTCCCAGACCAGAGTCCCGAAGACCCTCGCTGGCTCTGGGTTCCAGGTCCCCTATGTAGCCAACAGCTGAGACTTAGGTGGCCAAGAAGGAGAGGCGAAAAGGAGGGGATTCGAATAACAGCCTCCCCTTGACAGTAGAGTCAAGGGAAATGGCGGACAGGGAAACTCAGGGACTGGTAGAAAACCTAGGTCTCAAGATGTCTGAAGATCCCATGCACTCCCCCAACAAGGCTCCAAAGGAGATGGGAGAAACTATGCCCTTTTTGTCCCGAGGAACTTATTTGAGAGGAAAGAGTGGGTATGTGCAAATGGGACGCCACTTGAAAGAAAAGCGAAGTGGCTCGGGGCCCACAAAAGAGAAAATAAACTGCCATCTAGAAAAGGCTATTCTATATCCGTCACGGTGAAGGGTGAAGAGAACCCCTTAATATCTCTAGTAGAATACTGGTAGAGGGCTTCATGCTTTGAATCAAGGAAATGATGAGCACGGGATTTACTACTGCCTCGACTCTCTGAGCCTTAGAAACAGGGCTGAGGGTCCAGATACTTGCCCTCAGATCTGGAAGGTTGGTAGTGGGTAAGACACTTCACTGGGTGGCTAAGAAGGGACACACGCACTCCGCTCTGGTGGGTGTGGAAGAGGGGGAGCGCCAAGCGCAGGGCCCTGCCTGAATCTTGCAAGGAGGAAAGCATATCTTGGGCCTTGCTCCCAAAAAGGACAGAGCTCCAAAAAGGAGCATCCAAAATGGAGGACTGGATGCCTGGGGTAAAGTCCGACAGGCGAAGCCAGGCATGATGGTGGAGACAAACCGCCAAAGCTGTGCTCCTTGCCAAGTTGTTCACCGTGTCATAGGCGGCCTGGAGAACATGGAAGTTCACTTTGGAGTCAGAATGTAGAAGCTGCCCCAATTGAGCTTTGGAGGAGGAATCCAAGAGGGCATCTAGAACAGTTGTGGCTTAGTCCAACAGGGACTGCTGATGGATCACCATATGTGCGACGTAATTTTGGGCAAGCAGGGCCAGTGTGAAGGAGGCATATATCCTCCTACCGAAATGGTCCAACTGCTTAGACTCTGTGTCTGGAGGAAAGTCACCCAGATGTTTGGGTTTAGGGGACCCAATGTGGGTTAATGCCAGTATGGCAGGGTCAGTTTTAGGGTTTGTCCCATAATGGGGGTGACCCTCTGGGGCATGGTACAGCCTGTCTGCCTTTTAAGGCTACAGAGGGACCAGCATCAGTCATCTTGATGAGCCACTAGGGGTGGGATAACCACCGAGGTAAGTTCCAGGAGGTGGCGATGCTCCGCTAAATGGCAGTGCTGAGGGTTTTGCTCCACAGCCTGCCAACTCTGAGACATCTGAATGAGCTGCATCACTTCCAAAAAAGAGGGATCCTCTGGGGGAATTTTGTGGTCTTCCTAATCCACATCTCTTTGGGAGAGGAGTGAGAGCGGGAGTCTGGTGGCTCGACAGAATCAGACTCTGAATTCTACATATAGTTAGAGCCCGGCACCAGACGTTGAGCTGGGCCTGCGATTGCACCGATGCCTGCTCTGGCATCAGACTGCATGTCTGGCACTGAAGGAGAAGCCCTAGGGGAAGCCTGAGAAAGGTTGCACATTGGGGCAGGGGCCAGCAGTGGTGCTGTCAAGGCCTGCATCAGATGTTGAATGTATGCCCACCAAGAGCTAAACAACTCACTTAGGCCTGTTGCTGATGGCTGAGGAGGCGTCAGCAGAAGTGAAGGACCTGGCATTGGTTGACCATGGGAGGGATCTGATGGCAGCTTCGTGGGGTGAGGTGACTGCCATAAGAGCATTGATGGATGGCCCAAAGTTGTCCCTAGAGGAGTTTGGGGGGGGGTCGGGCTGTGGACCCGAAGGATGACCAGAGGCCAGCCCCGACAGTGGTTGGGAATTGGGCACAAAACCCAAGGGTCCGATGGGCGCCGAAGCCCTGTGGAAGTGTCTGGTTTCAGACGTGCTGGAGGCACCGGATCCAGAAGTGTAGGACCAGCGGATCCCAATGTCAGGCGGCCTGGTGCCTGGTCCTGTGGTAAAGGATCAGTGGGTGGCATCCCTACCGGCACCAGGTGGGAGGATCCCGGAGCAGGGCCCACCGGCAGTGGCTTAGAGGCATAAGGCGCCTGAGGGGGTGACCCCTGGGGTGCAGGCTACGACCGCAAAGGAGCCAGTGACAGTGAACGCTGGTCCGAAGAACCATCGTCAGACGAAAGAAAAGGGTCCGGCGAAGGCACTGGGGCTGGGCGAGCATCAGTGGAAGTGTTGAAGTTCTAAGAACTGGACAAGATCCCTGGTTGAGAACCTTGTGGGGTGAAGGGCCTGAGAGACAAGAGTGGTAGGACAAAGAGTCCCCAGAACCCGCTCAGGCGCCACCCGACACTGTGATTAGAGTGGACAGTGGGGCCAGAGGCAGCCCAGAGGGAGAGAGGGCTGGTGTGGCTGTGGGGCCCAACTCCCCTGGGTGGGGGAGGACCCAGCATCCGCCACAGCCCCCAGAGGGCGACCGCAACCTGGAGGTGTACCCCTGCAGGCCCCGATGCTTGTTCCTCTTGCGCTTCTTTTTAGAAGGCCTGGAGGTCTCGGACGAGGCCCCTGAGGAGGAAGATTTGCAGCCAATTTCTTTTGAAGGAGATAGGCTTCCAGGACCCTCTGGCGTCATCTCCGTGTGGCCTGGTTGAACTTCAGGCATGCCTGGCAGGATTCGGTGTCGTGATCCAGGCCTAGACAAATAACGAAAGAGGAATAGCCGTCTTTATCTGGAATCTGTTTTCCGCAGGCACACTTAGATTTGCAGGACTCAGCTGAAGAGGTCGGTGATGGTATGCAGCCGACAGGAAACTAGCAACAAAAAACGTTGAATAACTAAAGAAAATAAAATTAAAGAAAATAAAACATGCTCAGAAAAGGAAGGCAGATGGCTGAAGCAACATTCCATAAGGTCTGATGTGCGCAGGTCTATGGCGGGAAAAGAACTGAGGTGTGGCTGGCGGACCGCCCCCTTTATACCATGGGGGGATGTTGGCGCGCCAACATCGGGGGTGGTCCCCTGCTGTAGGCTGCAAGCTAGAAGTTTTCCCGTATGGTCCTAGCACCTGGTGGCTCTGTCCTTATGGTGTTGCCTACTGCAAGAGCCCCCTCGAAGTAAGATTACTATGGTTAACACTAACAGCTGCACTCATTAACGTTATAGAATAAGCATGACAATCCAAATAAATCTTTCAGGTTTACTATATATAAAATAATAGATTGGTAGCTATCAATTACATATAGAATAATGCACGTGGTTGTGTGTTTAACGAGGTGTTGGATGCTACATAAACCCCGAGAGCGAAGCTCAAGGGGTCTATTTAAGCATCCAATACTGAGAGGTGAGTGTAAAAACTCGTTAAACACACCACCCTGTGTTTTATTTTATAAAACTGCTGGGGAGCGTTTTCTCGCCACAGCAATTATAGGAAATAACTTTCATAGTCGGTGTGGAGGAAGTGCCATCAGTGCTCTGAGCGGCTCCTGAAACCTTTTCATTTTTTTAAATTTTAGCACAGGAGAGCAGAGGCATGATTCTTTTTTCTTTACCTACTTCCGAGTCGTACTGGCGGTGTACAGTCCCAGGTAGTGCAGTGAAAAGTTGCCGTGACTCGGGGTGCCATGGTTAGCGGGGACAGCAGAGGCAGGCACATACGTGGAGCATTCAAAACCCAGCACGTGTTCGCCATTATAACCCGCGAGTTATAACGGTGAATTATAATCCGGGTTTTCAATGGGAGAAAACGTGCCCCAGTTATTATAAGGTTATAATTAATTTGAGAGGTCCTGGTAACATCATAACCACAAGGGTGACGCTGGAGAGGTTCCTTAATATTAACAGAACCTTAAAATGGAATTATAGCCCAGAAGCTGATGGTTCCCTATTTGCTATTTTGGTTTGTCAGTAGTATACTGTATGGATCAGGTGTGTTTTCAAATATCCCCATGTTTCCTGCTTATATTAACTTTTTCTTTTTCAATAACATCTAATCTCCACACCCGACCACCCAGTACTTAGTACTTTCCTATTTTAAAAAAATTCACAATTTCTTTTAAATTATTTGTACCTTATTTAATTTTTAGTCTATGTCATTTTGGTACTATCACATGCTGAATAACGTGCTTCTTGGGAGATGTTTGAACCACAAGTGTCTTGAAAAAGAGAGAGAGAGAATATGATAGGGAAACAGAAGGGAAGGGGCTCAACTTTGAAAAGTGAAAAAGGAAAAAACCCTGAACATGATCTCAATGTTCTTCCCAAACCATTGCTCTGATGACAGATTGATGGCATTATCAGTATCTGACATAGGAATAGTTATTACTGTGTTTTGATGTCATCGACTGGTTATGGGAAAAAGTCACTATCCATACATTACACATCAATTTATAGCAAGAAACAATGTCCCACAAAGCATATTTGTTCAGTGAGATGCAGAAACTCTTTGGTTGTATACTGAGACACAAGGCGATAGGCTTGATGCTCCTCGGCACACTCCAGAATTGCCAATATATAGAATCTCATCCAATGCAGCATCCTGGAGTGTGTTATCGCACTTACAATATGGCCTGCCATTGAACACTTTAACTTACAGAATGCAGAACCATCCATGCCACAGGATGTATAGGCACAGCATGTGATCTGGTACAGTAAATCCAATAAATTATTAATAAATATTTACACTGAAGAGAGACACAGGTTACTCACCTGTAACAATAGATCTTCCATGGAATGGTCTCTTGCAGTAAGTCATTACTTCTGGGAGTTCCCAATAGTTGGCGCTTTAGCACAGCAGTCTCTTCTAGCAGTCTCCACACCAGGGACCACCCACACAACCTCACTTCCTGGGCTGTGCCTATGAAAGTGGGTGGTTCCTGGTAGTCTCCGTTCACTTTCCCGCCGGCTTCAGCTCTGATAGCAGCTTACCCTTCTGCCAGCAGTCTACGATGTGGATTGAACCCATAGCTTGGGGTACCTGCGCTTCATACACGGCACCATTTCATGTGCTCGGCCAAGAGCTTTACAATGGCTATTTCCCTGTTACAGACTCAGGGTACTCAATCAAAGGGCTCTAAAACCTCTGAGTCCTCTTCAAGAAGCAAAATAGGCTGACCCAGTGGCGCAGGGGGTTGAGGCGTTGGACGCCACACCTCGCGCCACGCCGGCAACCCGGGTTTGGGAATGAGCCTTGGTCAATGGGGGTTGGCAGGGGAGGGAGAGAACTGAGCATCCGATAGACAGCTCTCCTCTCCCAGGGGGCAGGCTGGGGTTTGTCCAGCGTACCAGCGTCTGCCGGTGGAGATCGGGGGGGCGCTGCAGTGCGCAGACAGCACAAATTAGCGTGGCTTGATGTCGGAAGGGTTGTTTGCACATGATGTCAGGGGTGCCCACGCAAGGGAGGAGGAAGCAGGGAGAAAACAGAAAAACCCAGTTCCAGGGGTAGGCGACAGCACCAATCCCCATGCCCATGACTGAGTCCGACTCTGCCGACCTTCGCAGATCCTCTGCCTGGGGCCCACGTCTGCAGCTGGAGTCTATATGTGAGAGCGCCCAAGGTAGGAGGGGTGGCCCCACCCCAGAGAGGTTAAGCTGGGGGTGCCAGCTGTGAGGCGGGGTGACGAGAGGAAGGTACGGTTGGAGGGGACTTCAGGCAGGGCAGGAGCAAGATTGGATGCCTGCGAGAGGCTCCTGGGATCATGACCGGAGGAAAGAGAATTGGGGGAAAAAAAAAAAAGAAGCAAAATAGGGAAGGAAATACCTTCACCTAAAGTCCTCCCTGACCACCCTTCAATGGTCATATCTCCTACACATGTATCATAAAGAAAACATTCTTCGGTGACGGGCTATATCCCCCTGTCGACAGTAGGCACTTCATCAAAAGAACATAGAAGTTCAACCTCCCATAGAAAGGAACGTTCCTTATCAACGGGATGTCATTTTTCAGCTCCAATGTCAATGAAAACCACATGCACCGTTGATGATGGAGGTCCTGCTACATTCATCGTTTACGGGGCACACTCCCCCGTCGATGAAAGGCCTCCATAAGACATCCTCATCGACGAGAACACCTCCTCCGTCGACAGAGCACACTCTACTTGCTCCCCTGTCAACGAGACATGCTCTTAAACCTTCATCGTCGATGAGAAGTATGCCACCGTTGACTGAGCATGCATTTGCCTTCTCATCGTCAATGACACACTTTCCATTGTCGATGGAGCACGTCTCTAATGTTCTATCATCAATGAAGGGCATCCCACCATCGATGGAGCATGCACTGACTTCCCCATCATCGACGAGGAGTATTCCACCTTTGACGGAGCATGCATTCACTTATCCATCATCAATAAGACACATTACAGCGTCGACGGGGCATGCTCCTATTCCTCATCTATTGACGAGACTGATCCCACCATCAACAAAGCAGCCCCTGCACCATAGAACAACACATTTACCAGCATACAATACATTTATGCCAGATCTTGATAACAATTTATCTATGAAAAACCATAAAATATTTTATAAAAATGTATCACAGATATTGATGGGGCTGCATCACCACAAAATAAAGGATCATAGACTGTGGAACGCAGAGGCGAACCAGCCTCATCTGCACTCATGCATGATGCTCAGAAACCAGTCCGTGATAAACAAAACTCTCAAAGACGTACTGGATCACATTATCAGGAGGCACAACTGGATGCTCCGACTTCAAGTACACGGCTCAGAACCTGCTTATATGGCAATTCCATCTTCAGAAATGCCAAATATAGAAGAAATTGTAAATAAAATATTGAATTCTATAGGTTTTGATTATAAAACTAAATCACAGACTGCATCTCCGCCTCCATCGAAACAGGCACGCACAGAGCCAGAAGGCTCGCCATTTATACCTCCTCATGAATGTTCTGAGGAGTATTTATCAAATTCTCATATCATTTTGGAACCTTCCGAAGGCACAAATTATGATGGTGCCCCTGGCAGAAGTGGGTTCGAGTCCCCATACTCTATACCATCATACTGGGACAAAGAAATACTACAACCACTAAAAACCGGTTACTCACCTGTAACAGTAGTTCTAGGAGTGGTATATGTTGTTCATCCACACTGTCTGGCATTGTCCCTTTCCCCTTTAAATCTTGCAAGTCTTCAAGCTGGCTCCTCCCACCCACCCGGGTGGTAAATACCTCGGCTCCACCCCATGATGCCAGATCTAGCCCGCTGGAAGCCAGGTTGTGCGCCTTAAGCCAGGAAGGTCGGGTGGGTACGTGTGGATGAACAACATATACCACTCCTAGAACTACTGTTACAGGTGAGTAACCTGTTTTCTAGGAGCGTGGATATGTTGTTCATCCACACTGTCTGGCAGACTCCTAGCAGTTCTCCGGGAGGAGGGAGGCCAGGCTCGCACCCCCTACCCCCAAGAGAAACCCTGAAGCCACTTATAGGCTGGGAGGGGAGTTGCTAGCAGTCACAAAGGAAGAAAGAGACTTGGGCATCATCATCACTGATGACCTAAAATCATCCAAGCAGACCTCTAAAGCAGTAGGTAAGGCTAGGGGTGTTAGGGTGTATTAGTAGGGTATCACAAGTCGAAGAGGAGGTAATAATCCCTCTGTACAAGACATTGGTTAGGCCCCATCTGGAGTACTGCGTGCAGTATTGGAGGCCACACCTTCACAAGGACATTAACCAAATTGAGGCAGTCCAGAGAAGGGCAACTACAAATGGTGCAGGACTGCATCAGAAGACATATGAGGACAGATTAACGGAGCTCAATATGTATACCCTTGAGCAAAGGAGGGAGAGAGGTGATATGATCGAGACATTTAAACACCTTAGGGCATAAACAAGGTGAAAGTGTCTAACATGTTTAAATATAAGAAAAATAGCAGGACAAGAGGACACAGCATGAGATTAGAGGAGGCCGATTAAGGGGAATATGAGGAAATTCTTTTTTCACAGAAAGGGTGGTAGATGCATGGAATAGCTTACCACAAGAAGTGGTGGCTATGAATACAGTGCAGGGCTTCAAACAGGCATGGGATAGGCATAAGGGAGCAATACAAATGACTATGAATAGATAGGTCACTGACAGAGCAAAGGCCGATGGCACATTTATAAGGTAGAAAAAGAAATGGGCAGACTGGATGGGCCTTGCGGTCCTTATCTGCCGTCAACTTCTATGTTTCTATACTTAGGAAAAAGAGATTGGAGAACCGAGGCCCCAAAACTAGCATCACGTCGTGACTCAAGGTCGATGTGGTAATGGGTAATGAAGGTGTTCGCTGACTTCCATGTCGCAGCCTGACAGATTTCCTGGATAGGGATGTCCCTGGAAGCAGCCACCGAAGCAGCAGTATGGCGGGTAGAATGAGCTGTTATCCCTCTGGGAGGCTCCTTGCCCGCCAATTCATAACACAGACTTATGCATGACGTAATCCATCTTGCAATAGTCTGTTTGGCTGCAGGTCTGCCAGAGGCGGCTTCAGCGCAGGTGACAAACAGCTGGAGAAAGTCTCCCCGAATTTCCACCATCCTCTCTTTATAGTAGGAGAGAGCACATCTGAGGTCCAGAGTATGGAGCCTGTACTCGGCATCCGAGGTGTAGTTAGGGTAGTATACCGGCAGAGTCAACACCTGGTTGAGGTGAAACTCTGACACCACCTTCGGAAAGAATTTCGGGTTGGGGCGCAGGACAACTTTGTCCCTGTGAAAGACCAGATAAGGGGAATCCACTGAAAGTGCCTGGAGCTCCCCTGTCCTTCTGGCTGATGTGATAGCCACCAGGAAAGCAGTCTTCCATGACAAGTGCGAGAGCTCACACTTGTGCATGGGTTCGAATGACTTGCCCATGAGCTTTGCCAAAACCAGCAAGAGATCCCATGGAGGTGGAAGTTCACGCACCACAGGGATTATGTGATCCAGGCCTTTGACAAAAGCGCCCGATCACCGTCTCCTGTGCCAATATCGGCTGACCGGCCCGCGCCCGGTAAGCAGAGATGGTTGCCAGGTGCACCCTAAGGGTCGATGACCGAAGACCCCCTTTGGAGAGGGACCAAAGGTAGTCTAGAATGTTAGCCACAGAGCAGGATAAGGGGTCCAGGCTCTTTCCCTGACACCAAATGGAAAAACTTTTCCATTTGGAGGCATAACATTTCCTGGTTAATTCTTTTTGAGATGCTTCCACCACGGTGTAGACATCCTCAGAAAGACCCAGAGCCTGGAACTCTAGCCGCTCAGGAACCAGGCTGTGAGGTGCAGGGATTGAAGGTCTGAGTGGAAGACCTTCCCCTGGTTCAACGATATCAGGTCCGGGCATGTACAAAGCCGCACCAGGGCCCTGCAGCTGAGGCTGAGGAGATCTGGATACCAGAACTGGCGTGGCCAACCTGGGGCTACCAGGATCACCTGCGCCTTGTCCCTCCTCACCTTGAGTAACACCTTGTGGATCAAGGGAAATGGAGGGAAGGCATAGAGGAGGCCTGGGGTCCACAGCATCAAGAAGGCATCCCCCTGCAGTGAGCCCTGCTGAGGGGGGCGGGCATGGTACAGCCTCAGCTTGGTGTTCTCCCTGGAGGCAAACAGGTCCACCAACGGTTTGCCCCAACGGGAGAACATATCGTAAACTACCTCTGGATGGAGAGACCACTCGTGGGATGTCTGGCCTATGCGGCTGAGAGCATCTGCAAGTTGGTTTGAGACTCCTGCCATATGGATGGCTAGGAGATCCGCCTCCAGCCGGCTGATGAAGGTCCAGATCTGGAGCGCCTCCCTGCATAGCAGACGGGAGTGCGTGCCGCCCTGTTTGTTGAGGTAGTACATGGTCATGGTATTGTCTGTCTGGACTTGAACCATTTGACCCCAGAGCTGAGGAGCGAAAGCTGACAGGGCCAGTCTGACTGCTCTGAGCTTCAACAGGTTGATGTGGCATCGGGACTCCTCGGGGGTCCAGAACCCGTGAGCTCTGTTGTCCCCCATGTGGGCTCCCCAGCCCATGACAGAGGCGTCGGTCGTAAGGATGACCATTGGCTCGGGGTGGATAAACGGGATTCCTTCCTGCAAGTGACTCAGAAAGGTCCACCATTGGAGAGCGTCCCACATCCTCTGGGTGACCGTGACCAGCTGGTCGAAGAGACCCTGACGCTGAGACCACTGGGCGGCCAGCCCCCATTGAAGGGGGCGCATGTGCAATCTGGCCCAGCGGACCACTGAGGTGCATGCTGCCATGTTACCCAGGAGGTGCAGGAGGTCCCGGGCAGGGCACAAGTGCCCAACCAGAAATGATTGGGCAAAGGAGGAAAGAATCTCCACCCTGTCCACCGGGAGCAGAGCTCTGGCTTGACAAGAGTCGAGCTCTGCCCCAATGAAGCCCATCACCTAAGAAGGCATGAGTTCTGACTTGGCCTCATTGATTAGGAGGCCCAGGTGGGAGCAGGTTCAGAGGGTCAGGTCCCTGGACCTCTCCACCTTCTGAAGGGAGGAACCCGTCAGGAGCCAGTCATCTAGATAGGGGTAAATGCAAACCCCTTGATGCTGTAGATGGGCTGCCACCACTATGATGCATTTAGTGAAGACCCTTGGGGCTGATGACAGGCTGAATGGCATGGCTCTGAACTCGTATAGGGTCCCTTTGACCCTGAAGCGGAGGAACCACTGATGGGACGGACGGATTGGGACGTGGTAGAATGCATCCTGAAGATCCAGTGTACAGAACCACATGTTTCGCTCCAGGGATTGTATGATCTGGTTCAGAGTTACCATCCGGAAGGTGCAAGACCTGAGATACTGATTCAGTTCGTGGAGATCTAGAATGGGGCGCCAACCCCCCATTCGCTTGGGCACCAGGAAGTACCTGGAGATGAAGCCTGGGTCTGAAGGAGGATCCAGCACTGGAGCTACCACCTCCTTGAGGAGGAGCTGAGCAATGTCATCTCAAAGGGCCGACTGAGCGCCAACTGAGATCCTTTCCTCCCGAGGGGCACGGGCCCGGCTGGGGGGGGGTACTGCTCGAACTCTAGAGGCAGTCCCTGCCCGACCACTTCCAGAACCCACCTGTCCAAAATGATACTGGACCAGGTGGAAAGAAAGTGGCAGAGCTGGCCCCCCATGGGAGGACCCAGACTGGCATGACGGGTACAGGGGAGGCCACCCCTGACCCGTCACTGTGCAGGCTTGGAGGAGGAGGAGGCACCTGGACCAGCACCTCAGCCTCCTTTGCGGGGCTGTTGGGGACCTTGCTTGGGCCTAGGGTGCCAAGCTTGAGCCTGCTGCTGTTGCTGACCTCCCTGGAAGGAGGGCTGTCTGCCCGCAGGGGAAGAATGCCGGAAGGACTTCTTCTTGTGCTTCTGCTGGTTCTTGCCTGAAGAACCTTTAGCAGAGGTGGCATCTAAGGTGGCATTAGACTGCTCAATGTGCAGTAGATGACCTGCCATTCCCAGACCGAAGAGGTCGGTGCCAAGGAAGGGCACATCAGCTAGCTTGTGCCGAGTATCCGTGGGAAAGGAGGATAACCTCAGCCAAGCCCTGCGGCGAGAGGCTACCGTTGCAGCTAGTGAACGGGCACAAGAATCACCAATGTCCAGAGCTGTCTGGAGCTGTTTAGCCACAGCATGGCCCTGGTCCCAGACCTGCGTGACCGTGGTCTGCATGTCTGCTGGGAGATAAGGAAGGACTTCATCAAGCGACCCCAAAAGGGCATGAGAGAAGTGTGCCATGATCACTGCTGAGCTAGCCTGGCAAAGGCCCAGGGATGATGCCGCGTAAACCTTCTGGGCCGAGTGGTCTATATTTTTGGACTCCTTGTCCGGAGGGCGGTCAATATCCATAGAGCTGCCCATTCGCCTAAACACAGAGGCAGTCACAAGGTTTTCTGCCGAGGGATGCTCAGTGAAGCCCGGCAAAGACCCCATGGGCACTGCGTACTTGCGGGCCATGCGGACAGAGGGAGCCGGGCAAGAGACTGGATGCTGCCAAAGTTCCAGAGCCGGGCCAACTATGGCTTCGGCCACTGGGAAGGCCTCCATCGGGGTATCCCCCCTCTTGAGAATATCCGTGAGAGGATATTCCGCTTTCTTCTGAATGGGCTGCAGAGGCATACCTGTGGACTCCGAAATGAGTCGAAGGATGCCCTGGAAGGAGGAAGGCCCTTCTTCCATGCCTGACACCAACAGCTCATCATGTGAATGAAGGCCGGTAGTATCCGAATCCGAGGAGTCCGGATACAAGGGTCTCCCACCTAAGTCCCCCTCGATGCGCCTAGGGCGATCAGGAGTGACCGTAATGGACAACCTATGGGGCAGGCCTGTAGTTGGTCGGTCCTCCTTAGAGGGAACCCCTCCCTGAGGCTGTTTTGGTGGTGGTTCCACCAAAATTGGTGGGGAGCCCATAACAGGCTGAGCCGAAATGCGCCCCGGTCCCACCAGTGTCAGCCGAAGAGGCTGGGGCCAAGTAATAGCCGGTACTGCCGGAGCAGGCGGCTTATGACCTGTTACAAGAACTTGCTGCCACATGAGATCCTCATAATGTCGACTGAGCTTCCATCCAAGTCTCTCCACGTTTGAGGAGGATGAGGAATGGTGGCGGCGCCTCTTCTGGGAGTGCTTGTGACCTTTTCTCGGTTTACCGACTGACGGGGTCCTACTCCTCGATCAAGACCGACGGCGTCGGCTCTGTCGGTCGGGAGAAGCCAGATTCGGTGAGAACCGGGGTTCCGGCTCTTGTCCCTCGATCGGGATGCCCGAAGGATGGGTCTCCTCGTCGTGGAAGGAGAGAATGGGAGTCCTCTCCAGGGAGTCATCGACAGGCGTCGGTGACAACGGCTCGATCAGGTCGAGAGAAATCTCGGCTGGTTCTGCCGTATCCTCGGCTTCGGTGCCCTGGCCTGACGGGAGGTCCGAAAAGCCGGCAGCTGAGGCGGCGATCTCGACCGTGGTCGGGACCCCTTGCTCCTGAGAGTCGGACCGCTCTCGGTCCCAGGAGCGTCTTCTTCGGGTAGAAGAAGATGGTTTAGGATCCTTATCCTTCTTCTTGGATCGGGAGGAGTGCGAGCCCGAAGGCACCTCACCCTTAGTAGGGAGAGACTGGCACAACTCCCGGAAGGATCCCGTAAAGGTGGAGCCCAAGTTGAGCAGCGCGAAGAAGCTTCGGTTGGCCGGAGCTTGGTCAGCTTCCTCTTCGAAGGCCGCCATCTGCTCGAGCTGCTCGGCGGATCCCGCGGCCGCGGAAACCGCCCACCTGGCCTCCTTCAATTTCACCGGTGGATTGTAAAGCTTCGGTCTCCCCAACTTAAGGCGTGCCTTACGGTCCTCCAAAACGGTGGGATGGAAGGCCGAACAGATGGTGCAAGCCGAAGTATCATGCACGGCGCCGAGGCAGTATACGCACGAGAGGTGGGGATCAGTGCGAGACATTTTTTGTCCACAAGGACACCGGCGAAACCCGGGGGACGACTTGTCCTCCATATCTGAAGCGTTCGGATCTGAATTGTACACTCTTACATGTTTTAAGGAGAGTAAGTGCGGCAAAAAAACGTCGATTTGACTCCAGGGCCTCTGTCACTGCAAAGTAGTATGAGGGAACCTGTATCTTCCAGCGGAAAGGAAGATCTGGCGTCATGGGGTGCAGCCGAGGTATTTACCACCTGGGTGGGTGGGAGGAGCCAGCTTGAAGACTTCCAGCAAGATTTAAAGGGAAAAGGGACAATGCCAGACAGTGTGGATGAACAACATATCCACGCTCCTAGAAAGGTCATTTCCCCAACGGATGACCCCTCATTCCCAGAAATGATGTTACAAATACAAAAAACAGTGGAGTTTACCACAACAGAACAAGACAGATTAAGTAAAGATATAGCTGAATATCTTGACATACCGGAAGAACCTATCCGGGCAGTCTATCCTTTTATACCAACGCTCAGAAATGCGATCACTGAAGCATGGAGTTACCCCACAGCTGCACAGGAGCTACCTAGAAAAGTGCATAGGCTTTATCAGACTCCTCTTGATTATCAATATTTAACAAATATTCCCACTCCGGATTCTGTGGTTATTGCAGCCACTCACAACCGCACTGGCAAACCTAAACATACAAGTACAGTACCTCCCAAAAAAGCTTAAACGTTTTGATTATATGGGGAAGAAAGTGTTTGCTCTAAACACTTTAAATATTAGAATACTTAACTACATGAGACATATGCTAAAATTCCAGCGTACTGTAGGCACTTCTGCTGGAGACATTATAAGTAAATTACCTACATCTCCTGAAAAAGAGCAGCTCACACCAATGATAAGCACACTTCCCTCTCCTGACATTTATTAAGATCAGGATACGACATTGCAGACACCTCGGCTAGAGCCTCTGTAGTCAGTATTCTTATACGCCATCAGGCATGGCTCTGACTGTCAGGGCTAGCACCTGATATCCAACATAAAGTGGCTAATGTCCCTTTTTCTGGTGACCATCTCTTTGGGCCCGGGGCACAATCGATATTGGACAACCTGCAAGCCTCAGGCAGACAACTAAAAATAGTACAATATATGTACCACAGTCCTCATCCTCAGTATAATTCTTCATATAAAACTGTAAATTACTATAACTAGAGAGGAAACTTCAGAGGCAAAGAACGAATGATATGGAACACATCTAATCTGACCCGTGGTCACCCCTCAGGACGGCCGGGTGCCTCTTCCTCTCATTAAAAAACTCCTGACGATGCCCTGGTCTCCTCTTCTAGGCCTCGGAGACCTTTTTCTCGGGATTTGATTTGAAATTGTACTGAGGCTTTCCCAATAAGGCTTTATACACCTAGCCACTTTTTGAGGTATCACTGTTACGGGCCATTATGGTCATTCCATCGAGATGCCTCTTGCCTTGTTGTGCGCCGGACCCTTGTGTCCCTCCCACGAACAGGACCTGCTATTACTTACATGCTGAGAAATAATCGATATACACTGATAATATTATAATATGGACCCCCCCCAAAAAAAGTGGAAGCCACTGTGAAATACATTGTTTCATCTCACAGTGTCTGCTACTTATGTTGCCTATTTATCCAAAATAGATACATTTCTCTAATGACAGACAGCAGAAAACTGTACTAACTAGCTACATTGTAGCACTACAAAATAAGAACATTGTATTATTCGGGTTACTGTTCAAACTCAGAACCCAATGGACTTTGACATATACTGTAACTGTCTTTTCCAGTGCATGCCACTGAGACCTACCAATTACTCCACTATACGTACAGCAGAATGCCATATTTGGCCATCCACTGCTACATAACTGCTTGGGAATCTCCCAGAAATAATGACTTACTGCAAGAGACCATTGCGTGGAAGATAGATCAGTTAAGCAAAGACTTTTGCCGTAACAGTAGATCTTCTAGGAATGTCTCTTGCAGTAAGTAGCTTCCCTTCCTCCAGCCCCCTGCCATTCTGTAACAGGGAAAACTATGTAGGGTCGGGAAGCTTTGGTACCTCTGTCCCTCGCCCTCACGAGCTGAAACCGGTGAGGAACAGAGACTACCAGGGACCACCCACTTTTATAGGCACAGCCCAGTAAGTGAGGTCGTGTGGGTGGTCCCTGGTGTGGAGACTGCTGTGCTAGAGTGCCACCTATCGGGAACTCCCAGAAGTAATGACTTACTGCAAGAGACATTCCTACTCCCAGAAGTAATGACTTACTGCAAGAGCCATTCCTAGAAGACCTACTGTCACAGCAAAAGTCTTTGCATAACTGATCTTTCTAGGAGTGGCATATGTTGTTCTTCCACACTTCTTGGCATTTGCCTTTCCCTTTAAGATCAGCCAGAAGTCTTTAAGTTGGCTCCTCCCGCCCACCCGGGTGGTATATCCCTCAGCTCCGCCCCTTGATGACAGATCTTGCCCGCTGGAAGCAGTGGTTGTGTGTCTAAGCCCCGGGAGGTCGGGTGGGTCCATGTGGATGAACATATACCACTCCTAGAAAGTACAGTTGCGTACTTACTGTAAGGGTAGATCTTTGAAGAGCATCTCTTGCAGCAGGTAATACACTTGGGTCATCACCAGCAGGCACTCCTGTGCACAGCAGCTTTCTTCTAGCAGTCTTTCCTAGGGGCCACCCACACATGACATCATCATCCTGCACCTATACAAGAGTGGGCGGCCCAGGCATCCTCAGTTCCCTGCTGGATTCAGCTCGCTAAGAGAGGACTGAGGAAGAACCAAGGTACCTTAGGCATCCCCTCACATGCATATGTGTGTATACATATATATATATATATAAAAAAATATATTTGGATCAGTAGTTGTTCTATTAGAGAAAAAGGGGGATGGAGGAAGGGATCGTACCTGCTGCAAGAGATACCCCTCGAAGATCTTCCATTACGGTAAGTGTTTAACTGTACTATCTTCCATGGGGATAGTCTCCTACAGTAGGTAATACACTTGGGATGACTCCCAAGCAGTAAACCCAGGAAGGGTGGAAAAGTTATGACAGAAGGCCTTTGTAGGACAGCACAGCCAAAGGCAGTCCTTCGTCGAGAAGCAATGTCTAAGTTGTAGTGCTTTGTGAAGGTATGTATTGTGGACCATGTGACTGCATTGCAGATATCTGTGATAGAAGCCCCTTTGAAGCAGGCCGCAGTAGTGGTCATGGCTCGGGTAGAATGGGCTTGGACAGGTCCTGGTAATGGTTTATTATATTTCTTATAACAAAAGGTTATATATACAATGTGCCAACCAGTTGGAGAGGGTCTGTTTAATAACCAGAAAGCCTTCCCTGGTTGGGCGAAGGCAACAAAAAGCTGAGGAGTCTTCATGAAGGATTTGGTATGATTTATATAATGTTTCAAAATGCGATGAACATCTAAAGTGTGTAGGCGGTATTCTCCTGAATTAGAATGCTCAGGAAAGTAGACTGGCAGTTCTGTAGACTGATTTAAGGTGTGCCCCGAGACCATCTTGGGTAAAAAGCAGGGATTGGTAAGAAGAGACACTCTGTCTGGGAAAATTAAGTAAGGTTCTCTACACATTAGGGCATGAAGCTCAGAAATACGTCAAGCTGAAGTGACAGCTACTAGGAATAAGGTCTTCCAGGCTAGGAAGTGGAGGTTGCAAGTAGCTGCCGGCTTGAAGGGGTCGAGGGTCAGTTTTTCCAGCAGGAAATTTAAGTCCCATGGTAGGGTGGGCCACCGAATGGGCTTTAAGTGCAACATACCTCTTAGAAACATCTTGGCAAGGTGATGCTGATAAAGTAATTTCCCTTCTTAAGCTTCATGAAAGGCTGAGATGGAGGCCAGATGGACTTTAATAGAGGAGTAGCTCAAGCCTGACGAGGCAAGTGGAGCCAAGTAGTCCAATACCTTAGTCAACGGACATGAATAAGGGTCCAAAGATCGGGCAGTGGCCCACATGGAGAAGCTTTTCCATTTGGTGTTATAGGTTTGTCTGGTAGATGGTTTATGTGAGGCCAAAAAAATGTCGACCACTGGTGAGGAGACGTGAAGGCAGGTTATGAAAGCATCCTCAGGAGCCAAGCATGAAGGTGTTGAGATTTCAGGTTGGGGTGAACAAGGATTCCCCAATGCTGCATCAACAGGTTTGGCCTGATGGACAATGGGATTGGGTCCTCTACTGAGAACTGTTGAAGCAGGGGAAACCACACCTGCCAAGACCCTCAGAGGGGCTGTGAGGATCATGGTGGCAGGTTTGAGTAGTAGTTTTAGTAAAGTTCATTGCTGGAGTGGGATGGGGGGAGCATATAAGAAGAGTCCTGTCCATGGTTGGGACAGGGCATCGATAGACAGTCCCTTTCCATTTGGGATAATGGAATAATATCTGGTGAGACGGTGATTGTTGGGGGAGGCAAAGAGGTCGAGGTGCGGGGTCCCCCACAACTGAAATACCATCTGAAGAACTTCGTGATGAAGTGTCCACTCATGCGTGGAGCTCTGGTGACTAAGAATGTCAGCCAAGGTACTGTGGTGTCCTGGTAGATGGACGGGAGTGAATGATAGATGTTGAAGTATGGCTTCATGCCAAACCACCATCAACTCCCTGCAGAGAGCATGGGAATTGGTACCTCCATGTTTGTTCAGGTAATACACCACCAAAGTGTTGTCTGATTGGATCAGTAGAGGCCTCGGGGTGAGGTGGGGACAAAAAGCCTGTTCTCATTTCCAGTAGATTTATATGAGGAGGGATGTAGTACAGGGACCACCTGCCCTTTGTCCTGTAGGTACTCAGGTGCGCTCCTCAGTCGGAGGAAGCATCCGTGGTCAATGTCTGCTGGGGGGGAAGGGACTGGAATGGCATGCTTTGAGATATGTTGGCATGATGGGTCCACCACTTTAGGGTCGAGCGTAGAATGGGAGTGACTTGGAGTCTGTCTTCGAAGTCCCCTCTTTTTTGCCTCCACAGAACCTGAAGGGTCCATTGGATTGGTCTCGGGTAGACAGGCAAAGGCTACCATTGGGATGGCTACGGCCATATGTCCCAAAAATCACAGCAGTCATCTGGCTGTGATAAATTGTTGTTTGTATCTGGGAAGGCAGAGACAGAAGTCTGTCTTGTCTGTCGGCAAGGAGATAAGCCCTGGCAGAGGTGGTGTCCAGAACGGCTCCTATATACTGGAGCAGTTGGGTAGGGGTTGGATTGGATTTGGGCCAGTTGACCATAATTCCTAGAGACTGGAACAGAGTGAGGGTTGCCTGGAGGGACAAAAGCAGAGAGGTTTTGGAATCCGTTTTTATGAGCCAATCATCCAAGTACAGGAAGAAGAAATGTCTGTCTCATCTCAGGGCCACCTTCACCACCGCTAGGCACTTGGTAAAGACTTTTGGAGTGGATGAGATGCTGAATGGGAGTGCCCAAAGCTGGTAATGTTGTGCTAGCAGGTAGAAGCGAAGGAACCAGTGGTGGGTGGGGCATATGGGGATATGTAGGTAAGCATCTTTCATGTCTAATGCGCATAGCCAATCCCCTTGTTTTAACATTGGCATGATGGATGTTAAAGTAACCATCCTGAACCTCTTGTACTGAATGTGTAGGTTCAGTTGTCTGAGGTCTAGTATAGGAATGAGATCCCCAGTGCATTTGGGTGCCAGAAAAAAAAAAAAAGGGAATAAAATCCCTGACAGTACTCCGAAGGAGGAACCTAATAGACGGCATTCTTGTGGAGTATCTGAAGTTCCTCTTGAAGAATGGGGATATGGTTGGGTGGGTAAGAGACAGAGTGGGGGGCATAAGGGGAGGCAGTGAGGTGAGTTCCAGAGTGTGCCCCATCTGGATGATTTGAAGTACCCACTTGTCAGAGGTTATCGCCTGCCAGGCCTCTAAATGGAGGGCAAAGTGACCACCCACGGCTTCAAGGCCAAGTTGAGGAAGCCTGGGCAGTGCCCCAGTTGGTAACTGGGAAGTGGGCTGACCAGCTCCACCCAAGGGGTGGGAGTGGGAGCCTTTGGAGGTAGGAGTGGCGGTTCTGGATGATGGCTGAGGCCAACCACAGAATCCACCTCTATAAGTACCTCTGCGTCTGCACTTCTCTTTGATTAAAAAGAGGGTTGTGAGTGGTATTGGTAAGATGGCTATGAGGAGTGACACATGCCATATACTGTACGTAAAGTTCGGCCTGAAGCTTGGAGGTCATCCAGAAGGTCTGGGTGCCAGGACCAAAATGTTTCGATCCATTAAAGGGGGCATTTACTGTTTTGTGCTGCACATCTAGTGTAAATCCTGACATGTGTAATCAGGCATGTCATCTAAGGATAACACCTGGGCAGATATCTGGGCAGAGGTATCCAACGCATCATATCCCAAATGAAGCAGATGTCAAAAAGTGGAACTGCCAATTGAGAATGTTGCCAATAACTGGTCCTTCTGCTGAGAAGGAGGGAGTTTATTGACTGATTCTGTAGCAGAGGACCAGAGGGTATGTTGGTATTTAACCATATGTCCCATATAGTTTAAAATTCTAAGATTCATGGTACCCATCTGGAATATCTTCTTCTTGAGGTAATCAAGACAGTGGGATTCCTTATCAGGGGGTAAGGAACTCGTGTGCTTTGGACATTTGGTACGATCACGAGCCACTGTGATTACTATGGAAATCAGCTTCAGGGGTAGTTGAAAGGAAAGGTTGGCCAAGAGGAGCCTGGTATAGGCAATCTGCCTTTCTGGGAATTGCGGAACAGTGGAGGGCTGATTCCAAGCAGCCAGCACTGCATTTTGATAGGTTTGTTTAAGTGGGGGTACCACTACAACAAGGTCCTCAGGGAGTTCAAGATAGTCTGCCACATCTGTTCTTTGTTTATCATGTTCCGTAGTTGAAAACTCCATGATGTTTTAAATTTGTACCATCATCTCATGGAAGGATGGGTCATCAGGAGGAGAGACAGCTGCCTGATGGGAGGCATCCTCATGCAAGGAGGAGATAGCTGAGATAGAGGACGGAGGACATGAATTCAGGTCCTGGGCCTCAAAATCATCAAGATTTCCAAGAAAATTCTCAGGAAATTCTGCCTCATCTGAAAAATACTCTTCCTCACAGGATGGGGGATGGGGGACCATGCTGGAGAAGGGTCTCTATACCTTTGAAAATGTTTAGGTGGAGGGGTGGGAGAACAGGAAGGGTGACCCGCCTCACCTGGGTGGAAGGTTGAGAACCCCTCATCACTTCATCACTTCCTAAACCTGCTGTACCATGGCTGCCATGTGCATGGAAGTAGCAGTGGAGGGTGGGGCACAGGGGTGTAGCCAGAAATTTCTGTTTTGTACACACAATCTCCAACAGTTACACCACCCCCCATTAAAAAATGTACACATCCTCTCCAAATGGTACCCCCTTCCAAACAAATCAGATTGTTGTCAGATGAGTCCTCTAATCTCTAAAGAGGTTATACATGTATCTACCTCCTAAACAACAGAAGTTTAAACAGAGACACTCCTCAGTTGCCTACACTAACCCAAATACTATAGAGTAGAATGAAAAGTTTAACAGAAAAGCATATGGTTTGTGACAGGCACGCAACAAAACTGTACTCAGATGTGCACAGTGAGTATGCCTGCCTATACCCTTGGTGGTGCAGGTGGCCTCTGGGTAACCAGAGGAATCGTGGAGGTGATTGGGCATGATGTATAAATGGGTCTAACCCTTGGGTGATAAATACCAGGGTCTCGGTCCCTATCTGGCTGGCCCTGTGAAAGAATGGTTGTGAAGGAGGAGGGGCTGCAGTCATGGACAATCCTGTATTCTTCCCCATGAAAATCTGACCTGTCGTTGACAAGGCAGTAAATGTGGAGGTAGTAGAATGCTTAAAAGCAGCTGTTGTCGACGGTAAACTAACCATCGTCGATGGGGACTCACTGGAACTAACATAAGGTTCCGCAGAAACTGTTGAAAGGACGCCTGAAAGCACAGTCGATGAGAGGGTATAAACTGCTGAAAATGGTGGGAAAATGAACTGAGGATGCCTGGGGCTGCCCACTCTTATATAGGTGCAGGATGATGTCATGTGTGGTCGCTTTTGATAAATGACTTTGTCCGAAACGCGTCAAGTGTGCACATGGGTGTTGAATAAATTGGAATTTGATCATTTTTGGAACCCTACGTATGTTATTTGGTTGGTGAGTGCCCGGCTATGTTTGAATTTAGGGTATAAACCCCCATCGATGAGGTAGTTGTTCTAGACAGTGGAGCACCAGTAATGGTGGCCGTCTACTAGTGTCTGCCTGATGAGGATGATTTGTCCTTATCCCGTTTATGCTTTTTGTGTGAAGCTGTAGTGGAGGTCTCTTTGGGATGGGACCCCTTCTCTAAGAGACAATTTCTGCTCCATTATGTGTGCTTCAATTTCATGCAGTCGACGTTTTGCCTGTTTGAATTCCTGGCAGTGTCTGCAGGAGATGGTGTCATGTGTGGGACCCAGACACCTAACACAAATGGTATGGTTGTCGTAGCGGTAGATTTTCCTACCGCAATGACGTGACCGAAAAAGTGATGATTTGCTTGTAGATTCTTTGGACATGCATCGATGAAGATTGGAAATGAAGAAAAAATCCATTCCCAGCTCAAGTTTTCATCGATGACTGCTTCACAAGCACTAAGCTGCTGCATGACTGCTGAAAATGGTGGGAAAATGAACTGAGAATGCCAGGGGCCACCCACTCTTATATAGGTGCAGGATGATGTCATGTGTGGGCAGCCCCTAGGAAAGACCGCTAGAAGAAAGCTGCCTCTGGCAATGACCCAAGTATATCACCTGCTGCAAGAGATTACCCCCATGGAAGAACTACTGTTACTGGTGAGTAACCTGCGTTTCTAGGTATGTGGATATGTTGTTCTATCCACACTTCTGGCATAATCCTAGCAGTTCTCCGGGAGGAGGGAGGCAAGGTGCATACCCCCTACTTGAGGAACAGAGATTGGAGAACTGAGGCCCCAAAACCAGCGTGACTCTAGGTCGATGTGGTAGTGGGAAAGAAAAAATTACTCACCTTAGTAATTGTGTTTCTTCTAATGGAGTCTTGCTGTATTCTGACATATTGCAATTAGCCCCAGCTCTTGAACTGCTCCAGAGAGGAAAGAGTTAAATTCTATGCAGCGCATAGAACGTTGAGCTAGAGCTTGGTTCAAACCTCTGTCTGATGCACTTTGAAGTGTAACCGTCAGATTCTTACGAGCTAATACTAACTAACCCACTATGTGGAAATTGTTAAAATTTTTACTAGCCAAATGGCAACCAAATATTTTGGATCCCCAAAAGACTCAAGTCGAGAGATCCAAAACCAAAAACCAGGTAGTGAACAACTTATGACTACTGAAATAAACATAACCCACTCCCTCTCTCTGAAAAGGAAGAGTGTCCAAATGCACCCCTGAGGTGCAACACTGCGCCTGCCAGCCCACTTCCCAAAAACTAGATTCCAAGAGGGGAGGCAGGGAGGGAGGTCAGAATACAGCAAGACTCCATTAGAAGAAACACAATTACTAAGATGAGTAATTTCTTTTTCAAACAACATGAAGTCTTGCTATATTCTGACATATTGCAGACTACCAAGCAGTACCTCCATGGAGGAGGGATTCGAACCTATTTTGGGAACAAGCTCTGCAGTACCAAACTGAACATCACTCCTAGCCTGGATATCCAGACAGTAATGCTTGGTGAATATATGGACTGTTTTCCAGGTGGCTACTTTGCATATCTCTAGCCATGGAATATCCCTGGCAGCAGCCAGGGAAGCAGCTGTACCTCTAGTCGAATGAGCCCTCAGGCCTGAAGGTGGTATTTTGCCTAGCTTCTCATAGCAGAATTGCATACAAGAGACAATCCACCTGGCAATAGTTCTCTTAGTGGCAGGTTTGCCCTTACCCACTTCCCCATAAGTTAGGAACAACTGAAGGGAGTCAAACCGGAGTGCCTTAGTATGTTCAATATAGTAACTAAGGGCCCTTTTAACATTCAAACTGTGTAATCTTCTCTCTCTCCTAAAGAAGAATGATCAGTGAAAAATACAGGGAGAGACATGGATTGGTTCAAATGAAAATCTGAAACCACTTTAGGTATGAACCTTCTTTTGGTTCTAAGGACCACCTTATCCCTATGGAATGAGATAAAATCAGGCTCCACTGACACAGCTTGTAATTCACCGATAAGTCTGGCAGAGGTAATAGCTACCAGAAACACAGTCTTCCAAGTCAAGTACTTCAGTTCTGCTGAAGACAAAGGTTCAAAAGGGTGTTGCGTAAGCTGAGCAATGCAAACACTAAGGTCCCAAGCAGGAGTAGGAGCCCTAAAGGGGTGACTGGTATGAAGCAATCCCTTGAAAAATTTACAGAATACAGGGTAAAATAACAGTTAGGAAGGCTTTCCCACTGACATGAAAGCAGAAACAGCTGACAGATGTACTTTGAGAGTAGCTGGTCTGAGGTCTAGGCCACGAAGGTGAACCATATATTCCAAAACTGTAGACAATTCAGCAGTGTCTGGGGATATACGTTTCTTGGAACAACAAATGCTGAATCTTTTCCATTTGGAGTTATAAGTTTTTCTGGTGGCAGGCTTTCGAGAGGCTTTGAGAATATCCAGAACCCCTTGGGACAGATGTAAATCTGCATACTCTAACTCTTCAAAAACCATGCCTTGAGATTGAGAGATCGAAGATTGGGGTACCAAATCCTCCCCTGAGAGAAGGTTAACAGGTTGTAATTCCTGGGAAGAGACAGGGGAAGATGGACTGCTAGGGACAGCAACAGGGGGTACCAAGGCTGCCTGGCCCAGTCTGGAGCAATCAGAATCACTTTGCAGGGTTGTGACCTTATCTTGACCAGAACCTTATACAGTAGAGGAAAAGGAAGGAAAACATACAGAAATTTCCCTTCCCAGTCTAGAATCAGAGCATCCAGAGGGACTGAGCCCAAGACTGGGGGTCTGCAACCGAAAAGAGGAAGTTGGTGATTGTCTGGGGCTGCAAAGAGATCTATTTCTGGAGTACCCCACCTTGAAAAAATTTGTTTTAGCACTGGGGGATCCAGAGACCATTCGTGATGGGCCTGGGAGATTCTGCCCAATGCATCTGCTAGCACACTGTCCATTCCCGGAAGGTGGACTACTACCAGAGAAGTCTGTAGGGAATAGGCCAGGGACCATAATTTCATGGTTTCCGTGCACACGGCCATAGACCGAGTGCCTTCCTGCTTGTTGATATACCACAGGGTGGTGGTGGTGTCATCTGTCCTGACCTGCACCATTGTGAGAAGGCTTGTAGAGCCAAGAAAACTGCTCCGAGTTCCAGAAGATTGATGTGGAGAAGAGACTCATGAGTGGACCACACTCCCCGGGCTGTCAGAGTCCCCAAGTGAGCTCCCCACCCCAGGAGAGAAGCATCTGTGGTAAGAACCACAGAATGAGACTGAGGGATGAAAGGGACTCCTTGCCCGAGATTGTCCTGATCCTGCCACCACTGAAGAGCCTGGATCAGGGTCTGAGTCACTGGAAAAAGTTTGGTTAGGGGATCTTTTTCCTGAGACCAGAAGACCCTCAGGTGAAACTGAATGTCCCTCATCTGAATTCAAACAACATGAAGTCTTGCTATATTATGACAATTGCAGTGAGTCCCCATCTTCGAACTGCCCCCGAGGTGAAATAGTTAACTTTCCATGCAAGAATGGAACTCTGAGCGCGAGCTCGGTTAGAAGGCTCTGTCTGCTGATCTTCAAACATAAACTGTCAGATTCTTTACTCCGCCTCACTGAACAGTCGCTCCGGAGATTTCTCCTGCTGCTCGGTTCATTTTGTCGGTTTAAAAGTATTATTTTATCGGTTTTCAACCGGAATTATATAGCAACCAGTCGGTTCAAGCTCTGTCTGTGGTAATGTAAGTAATAGATCGGTTTTACATTCGTTTTCTCTGTGTAGAACTTGTAAACATTTATCGGTTCGGTTGAACCGATCAGATTGTGTTTTAAAATTGCTAGTCCTTTTTTTAGAGTGCGGTTCCCGGTTCTTATCGGTTCTAAAAAAAACGGATTTCATTATGTTTTTTCCACGACCCGTGACACGGTTGGGAACCGATAAGAGAGTCTTGCTTGGCGGATTGCCATAAACGGGCAAGTTTGGTTAGGCTGGCATTATGTCTGAGAAACCCAAAAGAAAAACTGGGCCCACTGGGTTTCAACACTGTAGTGTCTGTGGGGAAGCCTTTGCTAAGGCTGACCCTCACACCACCTGTGTCTATTGTCTGGGGTTTGACCACCTCAATGCAGACTGCCAGATTTGTAAGAATTTCCCTGCTGCCACCATAGAAAAGAGAGTTGGAATTCTCAGGGAAAGGGAGGCCAAAAAGTCCGCTGACCCGGATGGCCAGCCCAGTTCGGTTCCAACCGAACCAGAGGAAGTGCCCTCTAACCAGGGCGATACTTCCTTGGGCAAACGAAGAGCTGGCTCTGAGGAGCCAGTTCCTGCAAAAGGACTAGAAAGTCAGCTGGTGTGGAGCCAAAAGTTCTCTCTCCAACACGCTGAAGAAATAGCTAAAGCAATCAAATTGTCCAGTCTCTTTCCCGGTTCCGACTGAACGGCACCATCAAGGGAGCGCTCGGTTCGCGGTTCCACCGGTTCAAGATTATGATTTTGAGGAATTTTATGAACCGTGGGAGGGGGAAGAGGAGTATGAGGAGAGTGAATGTGGTTTTGAAGGTCTGGATGTGCCCATTGAACCGGACACCTCTCCAGACAGACCCTTGGGGGTTTCTCCTCCAAGGCTCTCTGAGTCCCCTTCTCATTTTATGTTTTATAAGAAGGTTGCTGAAACTCTCCAGCTCCCTGTTGAGGAAGCTGTTGATGACCAAGAGGAGCCTGATTATGTAGAAATGATGGATATTCCAGAATCTAAGAGCCTGTCTATTCCTTTGCATAAATCTTTTCGGAAGCAGACAGTAAAAGTTTTAAAAACTCCTCACACTATACCTCCTGTAGGTAAAGGATGGACAAGAGGTATACTTTATCAGGCTCTGATACGAGTTCCTCAACAGCAATGCAGCCATGTGGAGTAGTGCAGGCTGCAGCCTGTGACAAGGCAAATATTCCCCTAGCTTCACACCCTCCTGAGAAGGACTCCAGGAAGATTGATGCTATGGCAAAAAAACAGTACATGGCAGCATCCTTGGGACTCAGACAGGCAAATTATATGGCTTATGCTGCTAGATACCAGAAATCCAGATGGGATACTGTGCTGGCTCTAGCAAAACAAGTCCCTGACCAGCTGGCCAGAGAGCTGGAACAGGTGGCTAGAGATGGTGTTGCGGCATCTAAGGTGCAATTTCATGCTGCAGTAGACTCTAATGATGTGTCATCAAGAGTCATGGCTACATCTGTGGCACTTCGCAGAATGGCTTGGCTCAGATGTACTACCCTGTCACAGGATACCCAGTCTAAGGCCATGGATTTTCCTGTTGGGCAACTCTCTGTCTGGGGAGCAAACAGAAATTACATGAAGAAAATAGATGAATATAGGACCACCTATAGGAGTGCACAGGCCAAGGAAAGGCAGGTCACTCCTCAGAAGCAGCTTCCCAGGGCAGGGCAGGCCTTTTCATAGCCTTTTACCAATCCCAAGCCTCCTCTTCTGCTTATGCCCAGAGGGGTTCTTTAGAGGAGAGGCAGACGGGGTTCAAGCAGGCCTGCTTCCACCCTCAACCTAAAGCTCCTGCCAAGCAGGCACCCTGATGGGGTAGCCAGGGCGATTCTTCTCTACCTGTAGGGCAGGCTGGCTTACTTTGTCCAGGACTGGAAGTCTCTAACGCCAGACAAGTGGGTCCTGGAAGTAGTAAGCCAGGGGCTGGTTCTCAGCTCAAAAATTTCAAAGATGAGAGACCAGATCTTTTCCACCTGCATCTCCATCAGAGGCACTTGCCCTAGAGGCAGAGGTCTCTACCCTCCTCGCTCTCAGAGCCGTGGAAATGGTTCCACCCCTACACCAGGGCAAAGGTTTGTACTCCAGGTACTTTCTTACCCCAAAAAAGACAGGAGAATGGCGGCCCATCCTGGATCTCAGATACGTAAACAAGCACCTTTTAAAACCAAAGTTCAAAATGGTGACCCTGGGAATTATTTTACCCTCTCAGGGGACTGGCTAGCGTCCCTGGACCTCAAGGATGTCTACTTCCATATTCTCATCAGAAGCTCCCATCGAAAGTACCTCAGGTTCGAGCTGCCCTCAGGCCATTGCCAGTTCAGAGCAATGCCCTTTGGCCTCACCTCTGCTCCAAGGGTATTCACCAAATGCCTGGCAGTAGCAGTTGCATGCCTAAGAAGGCAAAAAATTGCCATCTTTCCTTACCTGGATGATTGGCTCATAATAGGCCAGTCCCCAGAACAGGTTAGCTTAAACCTTCAGGTAACTCAGCAACTGCTTACCCTCCCTAGGTTTCCTTCTGAATCTCTCAAAGTCAGTTCTAGAGCCTGTCCAGCTCCTAACCTTCATAGGCGCAGAACTGAACACACAGGAAGCCAGGGCCTTCCTCCCTCTGGACAGGGCAAAGGCCCTAGTCTCCCTGGCCTCTTCATTCACCCTGCAGGTCTCTTGACCAGCAAGGCATTTTCTGCAGCTCCTAGGACACATGGCTGCTTCCACAGCAGTAGTGCAAGGAGCAAGATTTCAGATGAGGGACATTCAGTTCCATTTGAGAGCTTTTTGGTCTCAAAGAAAGGATCCTCTTATCAAGTTGATCCCAGTAACTCGAACCCTGATCCAAGCCCTACAGTGGTGGCAGGATCAGAGCAACCTGAGACAAGGAGTCCCTTTTGTCACTCAGTCTCACTCCTTAATCCTTACTACGGATGCATCCCTCTTGGGGTGGGGGGCTCACATGGGCGACCTCACTGCCCAAGGACTGTGGTCCCCCCAAGAAACTCTGCTCCACATCAACCTGTTGGAGCTCAGAGCAGTTTTTCTAGCACTTCAAGCTTTCTCCAAATCTGTTCAGAACAAAATTGTACAGGTCAGAACAGACAACACCACTACAATGTGGTACATCAACAAGCAAGGGGGCACTCGGTCTACGGCCTTGTGCACCGAAGCCATGAAGTTGTGGTCTCTGGCTTACTCCCTGAACACCTCCCTTACGGAAGTTCACCTCCCAGGCAAGGACAATGTCCTGGCAGATGCTCTCAGCAGAATTTCTCAGGGCCATCACGAGTGGTCCCTGGATCTCCTGGTTCTGGGAGTGGTATTTGCCAGATGGGGCACCCCGCAGATAGGTGTTTTGCAGCCCCAGACAATCACCAACTTCCCCTCTTTTGCTGCAGGCCCCCAGTCTTGGGCTCAGTCCCTCTGGATGCCTTAGTCCTCAGTTGGGAAGGGAAGTTTCTCTATGCCTTCCTTCCCTTTCCTCTCCTGTTCAAAGTGCTAGTCAAAATCAGATCCCAATCCTGCACGGTCATTCTGATTGCCCCGGATTGGGCCAGACAACCCTGGTATCCACTCCTACTGTCTTTAGCAGTCCATCCTCCCCTGTGCCTTCCCAGGAATCACAATCTGTTAACCTGTGCCCAGGGAAGGGTTTGGTACCCGAATCTCAAATCTCTCGATCTCAAGGCCTGGTTCTTGAAGAGTTAGAGTTTGCTGACTTACACCTCTCACAAGGTGTAATGGATATATTGAAGGCTTCTAGGAGCCTTCCACCAGGGCTACTACAACCCAAATGGAAAAGGTTTTCCATATGTGCTCAGAGAAGCATATTTCCCAGACTCTGCTGATTTACCCACAGTCCTGGATTATTTGGTCCATCTGAACACGTTGGGGCTGAGACCAGCTACCCTGAGAGTGCATTTGGCAGCTGTGTCTGCTTTTATTTCGCTGGTAAATCCTCTTCTTTTCAACTCACCCTGTATTTTCCAAGTTTTTAAGATTGCTTCACACCAACCCTCCATTCAGGGATCCTGCCCCTGCCTGGGATCTTAATGTTTGTATTGCTCAGCTTATGCAACCCCCCTTTGAGCCTTTGTCTTCAGCTGAGCTTAAGTACTTGACTTGGAAAACTGTGTTTCTAGTAGCCATCACCTCTGCCAGACGCATAAGTGAATTACAAGCTTTGTCAGTGGAGCCGGATTATATCTCCTTTCACAGAGATAAGGTAGTCCTCCGGACTAATAGAAAGTTTCTGCCTAAGGTGGTTTCAGATTTCCACCTTAATCAATCTATATCTTTTCCAGTGTACTTCACTGACCATTCTTCCTCTGGTGAGAGGAGGCTGCACAGCCTAGATGTGAAGAGAGCCCTTAGTTACTATATAGAGCGTACCGAGGGTCACAGGTTTGACTCCCTCCAACTGTTCCTCACTTATGGTGAGGTTGGTAAAGGGAAGCCTGCCACTAAAAGATCCACTGTCAGGTGGATTGTCTCTTGTATCCAATTCTGCTACGAAAAACTGGGTAAGGTTCCTCCTTCAGGCCTGAGGGCTCACTCTACAGAGGTACAGCTGCTTCTCTGGCTGCTGCCAGAGACATCCCTATTCTAGAGATATGTCAAGCAGCCACTTGGAAAACAGTTCACACTTTTACCAAGCATTACTCCCTGGGCATACAGGCTCGGAGTGATGCTCAGTTTGGCACAGCTGTCCTTCAGAGCCTATTCCCTAAGTAGGTTCTGTCCCTCCTCCATGGGAGTACTGCTGTGTAGTCTGCAATTGTCATAATATAGCAAGACTTCATGTTGTTTGAAGAAAAAATTACTCACCTTAGTAATGTTGTTTCTTCTAATGGAGTCTTGCTATATTATGACCTCCCTTCCTCCCTCCCTCCCTGCCTGCCCTCTCAGAACCTCTGTTTTGGGATGTGGGTGGGCATTACAGTGTTGGCGCTTTCTTTATGCCATTTTGTTGTTTCACCATTCCTTTGGGGTGAATTGGTGTTGTATTTTCATTTCTTTTGGGTCTCATGACTTGAGTCTTTGTTGGAGACCAAGAAGTGTGTGTTTATGTTAGTAGCCAGTCGGCTAGTGTAGGTTTACAGCTTCCACACAGAGCCTTAGTGAGTTTTTGCTCGTACAGATCTGACAGTTTATGTTTAAAGATCAGCAGACAGAGCCTTCTAACCGAGCTCGCGCTCAGAGTTCCATGCTTGCATGGAAAGTTAACTATTTCACCTCCGGGGCAGTTCGAAGATGGGGACTCACTGAAATTGTCATAATATAGCAAGACTCCATTAGAAGAAACAACATTACTAAGGTGAGTAATTTTTTCTTCTGGGCCCTTGGACCACTGCAGTGGAAGCTGCCATGTGACCCAGAAACTGAAGGAAGTGCCTTGCTAGTCGAGAGACCAGAAGGCGAAAGGAAGAAGCCAGCTCTATGATGGCCTTTACCCTTAGCAAGGGGAGAAAGGCTCTTGCTTTGACAGTGTCCAGTTCCACCCCTATGAAGGGCAACAGTTGAACTGGTTCGAGAACTGACTTGGGAAGATTGAGAAGGAATCCTAGAGAAGTGAGCACTTGCTGGGTCACTTCCAAATCTGACTTGACTTGGTCTGGAGACTGACCCACTATGAGCCAGTCATCCAGGTATGGGAATATGGAGATATTTATTCTCCTTAGGGACACCACTACAACTGCTAGGCATTTTGTGAACACCCTTGGAGCTAATGTTAGACCGAAGGGCATAGCTTTGAACTGATAATGGTCTGAAGGCAGTTCGAACCTGAGGTACTTTCTGTGGGAGCACCTGATGGGAATATGAAAGTAGGCATCCTTTAAGTCCAGGGAGGGTAGCCAGTCTCCTGGCCTTAGAGAGGGAAGGATTATTCCCAGAGTCACCATTCTGAACTTTGGATTTAACAGATGTTTGCTCAGGTATCTCAAGTCTAGCATGGGTTGCCACTCCCCTGTTTTCTTGGGGGTAAGGAAGTACCTGGAGTACAGACCTCTGCCCCTGTGGATTGTAGGAACTCTCTCTATGGCCCTTAAGGCCAGAAGAGATGAAACCTCTGCCTCTAGGGCAGTGGTTTCAGAGACGTCTGCAGGTGGAAAACATCTGGCTCTCAATTTTGGAAACTTTTTGAAGCTGAGAGCCAGTCCCTGGCTTACCACCTCCAGGACCCACTTGTCTAAGGTAACAGACTTCCAGGCCTGGAAGTAGTAAACCAGCCTGCCTTCTACAGGAATGGGGGAGCTGACCCGTGCTGACACATCAGGGTGTCTGTCTGGCAGGAGCCTTAGACTGAGAAGTGGATGCAGCCCTGCTCATCCCCCTTCTGCCTCTCCCTCTGAAGAATCCCCTCTGATAAAAAAGGAGAGGAGGCCTGTGCTTGGCAGAAAGGCCTATGAAGAGGCCTGCAACTGCCCCTAGCTTGCTGCCTCTGAGGAGTGGACTGCCTTTCCTTGGCCTGTGCACTTCTGTAGGTGGTCCTGTACTCATCCATCTTCTTCATATAATTCTCTGTCTGCTCCCCAAACAGAGAATTATTAACCACAGGGAAATCCACAGCCTTAGCCTGGGTATCCTGTGATAGGCTAGTACATCTGAGCCAAGCTAGTCTCCGGAAGAGCCACAGATGTAGCCATGACTCTTGATGACACATCACTGGAGTCCACAGCAGCATGAAATTGGATGTTTGATGCCTCAACCTCATCAGCAGCCACCTCTTCCAGCTCAATGGCAAGCTGGGGGGAGGCCTGTTTAGCCAGTACCAGTAAAGTGTCCCACCTGGACTTCTGGTACTTGGCTATACCAGCCATGTAATTAGCCTGCCTGAGCCCCAAGGAGGATGCCATGTACTGTTTCTTTGCCATGGCATCCAACTCCCTGGAGTCTTTCTCTCAGGGGTGTGAAGCCAAGGGTATGTTAGCTTTATCACAGGCTGCAGCCTGCACAACCCCAATATGGCTGCATTGCTGGTACAAGTACTCTGTACCTGAGCCTGACAGCATGTACCTCTTATCCATCCGTCTGTCCAGAGGAGGTAATGAATTTGGAGTTTTTAACAGCTTTTGTGTCCGTTTCCCAAAAGATCTGTGAAGGGGAATAGACAACCTCTTGGACTCTGGGATGTCCATCATCTCCACAAAGTCAGGCTCCTCTTGCATCTCAACAGCTTCCTCCATAGGGAGCTGGAGGGTTTCTGCCATTTTCCTGTAAAACATAAATTGGGAAGGGGACTCAGAAAGCCTAGGAAGGGAAACAACAGAAGGCCTGTCTGGGGAGATGTCTGGCTCTATGGGCTCATCCAGACCTTCTATTCCATCATCATCAAAATCATCATCCCCCTCCAGATCCAGTTCATAAAAATCTTCAGGGGCATAACGTTGAACTGGAGGAACCAACCGAACCGAACGCCTGCCAGAAGACGCTGGATCGATCGGAACCAAACAAAGCGATTCCACTATGCAAATCGCTTGGGCAATTTCCTCAGTGGTCAGATGATGCGGTTCTGGATCCGAACCGGCCGATTTGTCTTTTCTTTTTCTCTTAGATGGAACTGACCCCTTGGAATCGGCTCTCCTTTTGCCCAAAGGAGTCTCACCCTGGTCAGAGGGCACTCCTTCTGGTTCGGTCGGAATCAAACCGGGCTCTCCATCCAGGTCAGCGGACTTCTCAGCCTCCCTTTCCCTAAGCCTGCCCAATATTTTGTACAGGCTGGCTTTAGGGAAATTCTTGCAAATCTGGCAGTCTGAATCGAGGTGGTCAAACCCCAGACAATAAACACAAGTGGTGTGAGGATCAGCCTTAGCAAAGGCTTCCCCACACACACTGCAGTGTTGAAACCCAGTGGGCCCGGTTTTCTTTCTGGGTTTCTCAGATGTGGCCATCTTAAACCAAAAACTTACCCTTTACTCAGCTTAAGCCAGGCAAGACCCCCTTATCAGTTTCTAACTGTGTCACGGGTATTTTAAAAAAACGCAAAAAACACTTTTTGTTAAACCGATAAGGACTGGTACCACAATAAACTTCTAGGAAGAAAATCACATAATACACTCTACAATGCAATCGATTCAGCTGAACTGGTTGAAATATCAAATTACAATTTCCACAAGTTTTTCTACTAAAGTCCACTACCTACGTACTTACTGTACCACAGACAGGGATTTGAACTGAAAAACACAAAGTACTTATCGGTAAATCGACGCTTTAACCAACAGAGAACCGCGAGCAGAGGAGAAATCTCCGGAGCGACCGTTCAGTTAGGCGGAGTAAAGAATCTGACAGTTACACTTCAAAGTGCAGCAGACAGAGGTTTGAACCGAGCTCGAGCTCAACGTTCTATGCTCTGCATAGAATTTAACTCTTTCCTCTCCGGAGCAGTTCAAGAGCTGGGGCTAACTGCAATATGCCAGAATATGCAGCAGTGTGGCGGGTGGAATGAGCCCTTAGCCCTCCGGGAGGCTCCCTACCTGCCAACCTATAGCAGAGATCAATGCAAGATGTAATCGATCTGCCAATTGTCAGCTTGGCTGCAGATCTGCCAGGTGTGGCTTCAGCATAGGTGACAAACAGCTGGCGAACCTCTCCCTGAATTTCAGCAGTGCGCTCCTTATAGTAAGCAAGCACTCGCCTCAGGTCCAAAGTACTGAGCCTGTATTCAGCACCAAATGTGTGACTGGGGTAGAACACCGGTACAGTCAACACCTGGTTCAGGTGGAACTCCGACACAACCTTCGGAAGGAACTTTGGGTTGGGGCACAGGACAACCTTATCCCTGTGGAAGACTAGATAAGGAGACTCAACAGAGATCACCTAAAGCTCCCCAATCCTTCTGGGTAACGTGATAGCCACCAAGAAAGTGGTCTTCCATAACAAGTGTGACATTTTGCACTTGTGCATCAGTTCGAATAGCTTGCCCATGAGCTCTGTCAGTACCAGTAGTAGATCCCACAGTGGTGGTGGTGGTTCACGCATCAGAGGGGAAATGTGATCAGGTCCTTTAAAAAAAGGACCAGACCATCATCTCCTGTGCCACAGACTGCTGACTGGCCCACACTCGGTAAGCAGAGATGGCTGCCATGTGCACCTTAAGGATCGTCGACCGAAGTCCCCCTTTGGAGAGAGAGACCACGGATAGTCTAGGATGCTAGCCACAGGAGAGGACAAAGGGTCCAACCCCTTGCCCTGACAACTAATGGAGAATCTCCTCCAATTGAAGGCATAGCACTTCCTGGTCAATTTCTTCCTAAATGCCTTAACTACAGTGAGCACATCTTCGGAGAGACACAAAGCCTTGAACTCTAGCCACTCATGAACCAGGCTGTCAGGTCCAGGGATTGAAGATCCAGGTGGAGTACCTTCCCCTGACTGATGGAGAGCAGGTCCAGGCATACTAGAAGACGCCTTGGGAGCCTGATGCTGAGGCTGAGGAGATCGGGGTACCAAAACTGGCGGGGCCAATCTGAAGCCACCAGGACCACCTGTGCCTTGTCCCTCCTGACCTTGAGGAGCACCTTGTGGATCACGGGGAAGTGGTGGGAAGGCATAAAAGAGGTCTGGGATCCACAGCCTCGACAAGGCATCCCCCTGCAGCGAGCCCTTCTGAGGGGTGTGGGCATGAAACAGCCTCAGCTTTGCATACTCCCTTGAGGTGAACAGGTCCACCAGAGGAGTGCCCCACTGGGAGAACAAGCTGTGTACTACCTCTGGATGGAGAGACCACTCGTGAGATGCCTCCCCCTCTCGGCTGAAGGCATCTGCCAGCAGATTGGAGGCTTCTGCCACATGAATGGCCAGGAGATCTGCCCCCAGTCGGCTCACGAAGGTCCAGATGTGGAGAGCTTCCCTGCACAGAGGCCGGGAGTGCATGCTGCCTTGTTTGTTGAGATAGTACATGGTTGTGGTGTTGTCTGTCTGAACCTGAACCACTTGACCCTGAAGGAACAGAGTGAAGGCAGTCAGTGCCAGCCAAACTGCTCGGAGCTCCAGCAGGCTGATGTGACATCAGTACTCCTTGGAGGTCCAGAGTCCGTTGATTCTGTGCTCCCCCATGTGGGCACCCCAGCCTGTGAGATGGTCCACCAATGCAGTGTCTCCCACATCTTCTGGGTCACAGTGACCAGCTGGTCAAAATGACCTAGTCACTGAGTCCACTGGCTGGTCAGCTACCACTGAAGGGGGTGCATATGCTACAGGGCCCACTGGACCACAGAGGTGCAGGCCACCATGTAGCCCAGAAGTCACAAGAAGTCCTGGGCATGGCGCAAGTGCTCAACCAGAAATGATCAGGTAAAGGAGGAGGAGAGAACCTCCGCCCTGTCCACCAGGAGCCTGGCTCTGGCTTGGCAAGAGTCAAGCTCTGCCCCAATGAAGCAGGTCAACTGTTAGGGCATGAGTTCTGACTTGGCCTCATTGACCAGGAAGCGAAGGTCGATGCAGGTTTGGAGGGCCAGGTCCCTGGACCTCTCCACCTCCTGCCTGGAAGGATGCGCTATAAGCCAGTCATCCAGGTAGGGGTACACCCTGACCCCTTGATGCAAAAGATGGGCCACCACCACTGTAATGCATTTGGTGAAGACCCTGGGGGCCTATGACAAGCTGAATGGCATGGCTTGAAACTCTTGGAGAGTTCCCTCTGCTCTGCAAATCCAGGGAGTGAAACCACATGTTCTGCTTGAGAGATGGTGTGATCCGAGACAGTTTTACCATCCTGAAGGTGCAAGACCTGAGAAACTTGTTCACATCATGTAGATTTAGAATGGGGTGCCAGCCCCCCATCTGTTTCAGGACCAGAAAGTACCTGGAAATGAACCCTGGGTTGACAGGGGTATCTGCGACTCTGACTACCACCTCTTTGCGGAGGATTTGGGTGATGTCATCTCAGAGAGCCGACCGAGTGTCCACGGATACCTTCTCTCCTGTGGGGCGCGGGCTCGGCTTGGTGGGTACTGCTTGAATTCCAGACGCAAACCCTGGCCAACCACTTCCAGAACCCACCTGTCCATGGCAACAGTAGACCAGGCGGAAAGTGGCAGAGCTGGCCCCCCCATGGGAGGACCCAGAGGAGATGTGACAGGCATGGGGGTGGTCGCCCCCATCCCATCACTGTGCAGGCCTGAAGGAGGAGAATCCAGCTGGGGGACTACCGGGACCCTTCCCTCCGGGCTTACGGGCCACTGAAGCCCCTGGCTTGGGCCAAGCATGCTAAAACTGAGCCTGCTGTTGCTACCCAGATTGGTACTGGGCCTGCTTGGCCACAGGGGCAGAAGGCCACAAGGGCTTACACTTCTGCTTCTTGGAACCCTGAGATTCCTTCTGGGCAGAAGCAACAGAGTCCAAGGTGGCACTGGACTTCTCGATGCGTTGAAGGTGACCATCAACCCCTGGATCGAACAAGTTGGTGCCCAAGAAGGGTATGTCTGCCATAAAGGTCGAGACCCCCAGCCAGGCACTGCAGTGCATGGCGACTGCGGCCAACTCTGAACAGGCACAGGAGTCCCCAATGTCCAGAGCTGTCTGGAGTAGCTTTTTTGCCAGAGCCTGACCCTGATCCCGGTCCTGCTTGACCATAGTCTGGAGGTCCACATGGAGATGAGGAAGCACCTCATCTAAAGAGCCCAAAAGGGCATGGGAGACGTGTGCCATGACAGTTGAGCTCGCCTGACGGAGACCGAGCGATGGACTCTTTGTCCAGAGGTCTATCAGAGTCTACCGAAGTGCCTGAGTACCAAAACATGAAGTCTGTCACCAACCCCTCGGTCGAGGGGTACTCCATGAACCCTGAAAGGGAGCCGATGGGCACCGTATATTTGTGGGCCACCCGTGCTGATTGAGCAGGGCAGGAGGCAGGATGCTGCCAAAGCTCCAGGACTAGGCCAACAATGGCTTCAGCCACTGGGAAGACCTCTGTCAGAGAATCCCCTTTGTCCAGAATGTCTGTTAGTGGATATCAAATCCATTTTTGAACAGGCTCCAAAGGCATCCCGGTGGATTCAGAGATGAGACAGAGGATGCCCATGAAGGACGTGGGACCCTCCTCCGCCAAAAGACTGCCCCCCCCCCCCGGTGAGTGATTCCTCATCGGGCAGATGGGAGTACAGTGAAGAGTCCTTGGACTCTGAGAAGTCCAGATAGATCGGCCGACCACCCGTGTCACCTTCAACCCGCTGTGGATGGTCGGGAGTAAGAGTGATTGACAGAGAGTGAGGGAGGTCCGTAGTGGGCTGAGACTCCTTGGCCGCAGGCTCCAAGGTAAGCCATTTAGGAGGCAGCTCCACCATTATCGGCAGAGAGGCCAGTTTTGGCTGAGCTGGGAGGGCCTTCACCAGCTCCGCAGGTGGAGGGACGTGTCAACCGGCTCCAGAGGTGTCAGCATCGGCCTACAGGGTGACAGCCATGTGATGGCCAGTGTGGAAGCCGTGGTCGACTTTGGACTGGCCAGCACCAACTGTTGCCACATGAGATCCTTGTAGCATTGGTGCAACTTGCGCCGAAGCCTCTCCTCTTCCGAGGAGGACAAGAATGAATAGCGGTGGCATTGGTTTTTGCAATGCCCGGAGTGGCATCTATGGGTTTTCTTTGACCTTTTGGATGAAGTTGACCTTAACCTCAACCTCAACTGCCGGGGGTGCTCAGAAGGAATCCGCGGTTCCTCCAGGTCATGGTCAGGGACTGTAAAGAGGTTCCAAGCAGGCTGGGTCTCCTCTTCAGT
Source organism: Neoceratodus forsteri (assembly GCA_016271365.2). Classification (NCBI taxonomy): domain Eukaryota; kingdom Metazoa; phylum Chordata; order Ceratodontiformes; family Ceratodontidae; genus Neoceratodus; species Neoceratodus forsteri. The sequence goes on from CM057454.1 coordinate 775,584,052, forward strand.
GGGTCCAGGTAGGACTGGAGTCCTGAACAGGGAGTTGTCGGCCTCATCAAGTGAGAATGGGTCGACGGGGATGATAATTTCGGATGAGACATTAAACCGAGGTCCCATCTGCCTGGATTGGTGGTATTTCAGGTGGATGTTAAAGATCCCATGGCACTTATCGAAAAGAGTAGGGGAATTTCCCCGGTGTCCTGGCCAAATTTCCCTCATTCACTAAAAATACCACCAACAGCTTAATCTGGTTCAAGGTCAGTTGGCATGCATCTGTATCCCCCCTCCCCCGGGTCGTGCCAGAAAATAGGCAGGATTTGTCTAGTGCACTTACCCGGTCAACAAAAGCTAAATAAAATAAAATAAATAATAAATTTTGACCTGGTCGTCATCCCTCGTCTTAGCTGTCTGGCCTGATGGGAGCACCGTGAAGCCCAAAAGTCTAAACTAGAGATTCCTGTGAATGAGAACATTCTCGATCCCACAAGAATGACGATGTTGAGTTTTCTCACTCGACTCCTTTTCCTTTTTGTGGGAACGAGAGCTGTGCAAAGCTGATGGGCCCTCTCCTTTGGTTGGGAGAGACAGGCACAACTCCTTGAAGAAGCCTGTAAAAGTGAAGCCCAGTTTTACCGGGACAAAGACCGAAGCCGAAGAGGACTGATCAGTGGGCCCGAGCCGCCACCTCCTCGAAGGCCTTCATCTATTCAACTTGCTTGGTGAACCCCGCAGCCACAGAGACCACCCAATGGGTTTCTTTAAATTTGATCGGCGGGTTCCGTTTTTTCCAGATGGCCAAGCTGCAATCAGGCGAGACAACTGTCTAACACATTTGGCTGAAAAGAGCGGCAAAAATCGCAAGCCTGGGTGTTGTGATCGTGACTCAGGCAATAAACACACGTGGTTGGTGTAAGACATCTTCTGCCCGTAGGGACACCGGCGGAACCCGGGTAAGGACTTGTCCTCCATCATGGTCGCGATCAAAGATTGTAGTGGAAAAAGTCTTATGCATTTAAGTTTAGGTAGAAAATCCAAAGATTTAAGTGCCAGGGCCTAGTCAGTGTGGAGCAGTAAGGAGGGAACCTGCTTCTTCCAAGCGTAAAGGAAGATCTAGTATCAAGGGGCAGAGCCAAGGGATATACCACTCAGGTGGGTGGGAAGAGCCAGTTTAAAGACATCCAGCTGATCTTAAAGTGAAAGGCAACTGCCAAGAAGTGTGGATAGAACAATATATCCACGACCCTAGAATTAATATTACTTATCGAATGTGCATCCAGTTTGGTGCTACTGCTCACATATAAACATACATACAATTTTGAAGTAGAGCTGGGTTTATTTTTTTAAGCAATGTTCAACAGAAAGAAATCATGTGGTTACCCTTTGGGACTCTACACCATGAAACGTAATATTTTGGTATTTTCTTCAGAAGGAGAGAAGTTCCTACATGCTGGCTCAGTGAAAGAGAGAGTGTGTGCAAGCGAGCACACTTGATATTGATACTGTAATGCATGAGATCCAGATTCAAATCCCTTTCCCAAGCCTGCTGTATTCTTCTAACAACCCCAGTTTCTTCCACATTTGTTGAAGAACGTGGCCTAAATAGGGGCATATATCTCCCCTCTTCTATTTCCCTAACACACTCATTCATTAATAATTTCAGTGAGAGGCTGTGGCTGCTTGAGTATTCAGCTTATTTAATGGATGTCCTAGAAAATATTCTTAGTAATAGCAAGCTGATGGAATGCTAGTCATTCCATTTAAAATTGTGATTTTTTGAAGTGAGAATTTTTCCTTATTTTTTTATGTATGATCTGGGTGGTTTTCTTTTTGTAATGTCTACGTTGGTCCAATAAAAGTTATCAAACCATTTGCTTCTGGAACCCCCTTTTTTAAATTCTATTTATTCTTCCCTAGCAGGCAAGGCTTTTCCCCCTGGTCCCCAGGCATGTTGGCCCCTGGCCCTCCACCCCCCCTGCACTTGCTGGGAGACTGCAATAACCCACACAGTTGGTTTCCCCCTTCCCCCTCTGGGAAGCACGAGAGGAGAGGAGAGGAGCTGGGGATCAGGCGACATAATGCTCGACACAGGAGGGTTTTCCATGCATATCCTCTCCCCCTCCCATGCTGTGGACATGCAATGATAACAGCCCACAGCGCATGCTCCTGCATGCCAATGTCCACCCCAGTGCCAATCCCAACCCTGAGGTTCTTAACTGGCACACTGGCTCCTGGCCACCACCAGGAGACAGGATTTTGCCTGAAGCCCACTTCCATCCCCCCTTCCCCACAGGAATACAGCTGTCTTTGGATGCTCATCCTCCTTCCACCCCCACCCCTGGATAACCCTCTGAAACTAGGAGCTTACCGCTGAACTCTGATCACTGGCGCCTCAAGCAGTAGCTTTACCGCTGCACTGGTGGGCTGATATGTTTTGGGTTTTTAACACCACAAACCAAAATTAACTGTGCCCTTCTTGTTCAGATTTTCTTTTTGTCTCCTCTGTACCAGGACCCACAGCAGAGAGTATTATTATACTACTCCATGTGCAATTAAAATTTATTTTATCATTTGTTAACTGGGTTAGAAACCCCAATTATAGGAACGACCCACACAGATGACTGCATACATAATGGAAACACTACTAAATACAGGCATAGAAATTCAAGAGACAGATAGACTACAATCCTGCAGTCAGAAACAGACAGTGAGGGAGGGAGAGGACCAATTCAGCACCGAGAACAGCCAGACTGATTGGTAGGAGGGGTCCAGAGACAGCTATGATTATTCTTTTGTGTTTAAGACAAAAGTATTGTTACCTGCAGCAGAGGGAAGCTGGAAAGAACTGAGGGGAACTTCTCTTCCAACATTAAAATCACCTCGAGCACCTGAACATCTGCCCAGCTGAGCTGCTTCCCAACCAGATAATCTCCACCATGCTGGCTTAAAACCTGTAGGAGTATAAACAGCATGTAAGTGCTATGCTAGCATATAGCCACAATTTTAAACAGAATAATCAGTATCACAGGCCACTTAAACTTGTAAAGGTGACGTGGTGCTGACTAGGTAACTCAAAGTGTGCAAACTCTCACTACTTTTATTGTTTCTCTGGGTCTACCCTGAGGCATTTTTTCCCCTGGAGCAAAAACAGCAGTACATTAAGGAACTGATTTTTGGTGACACCCACAGAAAGTACACTCGCTCAGTTGTGCCATCACCTGAAACTGATATGCTTAACCATGGCCTTGCATCATGGGGGAGGAATGGGGGGTCCTTCTGTGAATGTGGCACAATGCAAGTCACCAATCCAGAAAAACAAATATGTAGGAATAAATGATAAAGACACATCTGGAGTGAGAATAGCATTACATGGTTGACACCTAATTTTTAGCCATTGAGAAACCCTGTTACCCACTCCGATGACACTGCGCAGTGGGTAATGGATGACTGATGTGTCAATTCACACACATTCGCTGAGTGATGCCACTGCAGTGAACAGGGATGTATATTGTGACATGTCAGTCATTGATTTAACACTGCATGATATCACACTTGTTTGCTGCCTGCAAAGGCACACTAAATCCAAACTACATAAACCACAGTAACTCAGTCCATCTCACTGATGTTTGCAGTCTTTGACTGGCTACAAAACCAAAGAAAAAAAATAACCTGCCTATAACATAAATCAGTGCTGCCCTACCCTGCTGATAAGAGGCAGGAAATTTCAAGCCTCCCCCCACAAAACATGGCAGGTAGTAAGGTAAACACTGAGGTACAGAGCTCAACAGAGGGCAGGACAGGGGTAAATGGAAAAACAGACCAGGGCAATAAGAGCAGGGAAGGGGGGAAAAAAAGGATAAAGCCAACATTAAATGGAGGGCAATGAGTACCAATGCCCGTAGTCTGGGAAACAAGCTTCCTGAGCTAGTAGCCCTGATGGAAGATGAAAAATTGGATATTGTGGCAGTCACGGAAACATGGTACACGGAGAACCATGACTGGGATGTCAACATACCGGGGTACACAGTCTACAGAAGGGACAGGAAGGGTAAGAGAGGAGGTGGAGTAGCTCTATACATAAGGGAAGGGATCAAAGCTACAGAACTAAAAAGTAAAGGGGGAGGACAAGAGGCACTCTGGGTCACCTTGGAGACAGGGAATGGCATCACAATCTGCACAGGGGTTGTATACAGACCCCCGTCTCAAGGGGAGGAAACGGACAAGAAAATGATAGAGGACATTCTCGAAATGGCTGAAAAAGGGGAGATACTGTTGATGGGGGACCTGAATATGCCAGATGTTAACTGGATGACATGTACTGCAGCCATATCCAAGAGCAGGGTCATTCTCGATGTCCAGCAGGGGGCAGGCCTTAGACAGTTAGTGTTGGAACCCACTCGGGAGGGAGCAATACTAGACCTGGTACTTTCAAATGGAGAGAGGATCACAAATTTAGAAGTTAGTAGACATCTGGGAACAAGTGACCACTGCACAGTGTGCTTCACAATAGGCACAACCATGGAGACAAGCCATACAAAAACAAAGATACTGGACTTCAGAAGGGCTGACTTTGGCAAAATGAGTGAATACCAGAGGAATGCACTAGCAAATGGCCAAAAAGGAGGGGTGGAAGAACCATGGAGAAAAATCAAAACTGCTATCATAGAGGCAACAAGCCTTTGTGTGAAACAAATAAAGAAAACAAAGTGGAGTAAAAAAACACTATGGTTCTCAAAAGAGGTGGCAGGAAAGGTTAAGGAGAAAAAGGCTGCATTCAAAAAGTATAAGGAATCACAGAAGGAGCACGACAGGGAACTGTATCAATTAAAGCAGAAAGAAGTGGGGAAGGCAGTCAGAATAGCAAAGGCCCAAACCGAGGAAAAAATAGCCAACTCAAGAAGGGGGATAAAACCTTTTATAGGTACATTAGGGAGCATAGAAAGGTTAAGGGAGGAATAGTAAAGATTAATAAAGGAGAGGGAAGGTGGGCAGAGGGAGACAGTGAAAAGACAGAGATACTGAATGAATACTTTTGCTCAGTATTCACAAAAGAAGATGAGGAGGAGTTACCTAACCCAGACAATAGAAGCACTCTGGGTAGGGGGGTTGACACCAGTCCATTTACAGAAGAAAGAGTCCTGAAAGAACTCCTAACACTCAAGGTAGACAAAGCAATGGGGCCTGATGGGATTCACCCCAGAATCCTAAAAGAACTAAGGAAGGGCCTAGTGACACCACTGACCACACTTTTTAACAAATCATGGGAGGATGGGGTGGTACCTGAGGACTGGGGGAGGGCAGATGTGATTCCCCTTCAGAAATGTGGGAGCAAGGCAGAAGCAGGAAACTACAGATCTGTAAGTTTGACCTCAGTGGTAGGGGAAAATGATGGAATCACTTCTGAATGAAAATTATCGAGTACCTAGAGGCCAGTGGGGCACAGGACCCAAAGCAGCATGGATCTACAACAGGAAGGTCATGTCAGATGAATCTAACTGATTTCTTTGACTGGGTGACCAAAGTAATAGACCAAGGAGGGGCTGTGGATATGGCCTACCTAGACTTTAGCAAGGCATTTGACACAGTCCCGCACAAAAGACTAGTAACCAAGTTAGCCAGCCTGGGAAGCAAACTGGCTGCACAATAGGACACAGAAGGTAATAGTGAATGGAACACATTCTGAAGAAAGGGGGTTACTAATGGAGTACCTCAGGGCTCAGTACTGGGTCCAGTCCTCTTTAACATCTTTATGGGTGACACTGCAGAGGGTCTGGCGGGAAAGGTATGTCTCTTTGCAGATGACACAAAGATCTGTAACAGAGTTGATACACAAGGGAGGGTAGAAAGGATGATAAGGGACTTGTCAAGGTTGGAGGAATGGTCAGACATATGGCAACTTAGATTCAATGCAAAGAAGTGCAAAGTAATGCACCTGGGAAACAAAAACCCAGGAGAAGAGTACACAGTAGCAGGGGAGGTACTAGCAACAACAAAAATGGAAAGGAACTTGGGGGTAGTCATAGCAAATGACAAAGGTGGGTAAGCAATGTGAGAAGTCAGTAAGGAGAGCCAGGGGGATACTGGGATGCATAGGAAGGGACATCACAAGTAGAAAAAGGGAAGTGGTTATCCCTCTGTACAGACAGTTGGTAAGGCCCCATCTGGAATACTGTGTGCAGTTTTGGAGACCCCATCTATGCAAGGACATAGACAGGATGGAAGTAGTCCAGAGGAGGGCAACTAAAATGGTGCAGGGTCTGCATCAGAAACCATATGAAGAAAGACTGAGAGAGCTTAATATGTATACCCTTGATGAAAGGAGGGACGGGGGGGACATGATAGAAACTTTCAAGTACCTCAAGGAATCAACAAAGTCCAGGAGGTAGCATCTTTCAGAAAAAGAGATGTGTAAGAACAAGGGCACAATTTAAAAGATAGAGTGGGAAGGCTCAGGGGTAATGTGAGAATTTTTTTTCACGGAGAGAGTGGTGGATGCATGGAACCGCCTTCCTGGGGAGGTTGTTGGATCTAAAACAGTGGGGGAATTCAAACATGCATGGGACAGACATAAGGCAATTATAGAGGGGGATTGGAGGAAGTAGGCTGTTGGTTAACTAGAATCTGAAGCTTATCCGTAGGAAGGGAAACGGGCATCCTGTCTATGTCCTTGCGTAGATGAGGTCTCCAAAACTGCACACAGTACTCCAAATGGGGTCTCGCCAACTGTCTGTACAGAGGAATAACCACTTCCCTTTTTCTACTTGTGATACTCCTTCCTATGCATCCTAGTATCCCCCTGGCTCTCCTCACTGACTTCTCACATTGCTTATCCACCTTTAGATCATCCGATATGACTACCCCCAAGTCCCGTTCCATTTTGTTGTTGTGAGTACCTCCCCTGCTATTGTGTACTCTTCTCCTGGGTTTTTGTTTCCCAGGTGCATTACTTTGCACTTCTTTGCATTGAATCTAAGTTGCCATATGTCTGACCATTCCTCCAACCTTGACAAGTCCCTTCTCATCCTTTCTACCCCCCCTTGTGTATCAACTCCGTTACAGATCTTTGTATCATCTGCAAAGAGGCATACCTTTCCCTCCAGACCCTCTGTAATGTCACCTATAAAGATGTTAAAGAGGACTGGACCCAGTACTGAGCCCTGAGGTACTCCACTAGTGACCCCCCTTTCTTCGGAATGTGTGCCACTCACTATTACCTTCTGTGTCCTGTTGTGCAGCCAGTTTGCTTCCCAGGCTACCACCCTGGGACCCACTCCCAAGCTGGCTAACTTGATTATTAATCTTTTGTGTGGGACTGTGTCAAATGCCTTGCTAAAGTCTAGGTAGACCATATCCACAGCCCCTCCCTGGTCTATCACTTTGGTTACCCAGTCAAAGAAATCTATTAGATTCGTCTGACATGACTCAGTTTTACAATCAGTGAAAGTCTGTCACAATGGAATAGTGAGGAACTTGGAAGCAACGGCAACCGCTTCCTGTATCCTTTGTCTGGAGGAACTCACTAGGAGCCAATTGTCCAGATACAGAAACACTTGAATTCTGAGTTTTCTGAGATGCGCTGCAAGTACTGCAAAGCACTTTGTAAAGCCTCAAGGTGCCGAGGATAGCCCAAAGGGCAGGACTCTGAATTGATAGTGCTGGTCCAGAGCCACAAAGCATAGGTACTTGTGGTGGCTTGGGTGCACCGTGACATGTTGGTAGGCATCCAGCATGTCCAGAGAAGCCAGCCAATCATTTTGATGAAATCAGAGGTAGCAGCATTCCTAGCGATATCATCTTGAATTTCTATTTGAACAGGTATTTGTTTAACTTCCATAGGTCTAGAATAGAATGCATACTGCCTATTTTCTTTGGAACTAGGAAGTAGTGGGAGTAGAAACTTGTGTTCCGTTCTGCTTGTGGAACCACTTCTACTACCCCATTCAGAAGGCCCTGAATCTTGGAAGCAAGGAGGTCTGACTGAGTGGTAGACAGTTTGGGCTGTCGCTTGGGTGGACAATCCGGAGAGGTCTCCGAGAAATTTAGGGAGTATCCCTCAAATTATCCTGAGGACCCATTTGTCCATTGTGACAGACTTTCACTGATTGTAAAACTGAGTCAGATGCCCCCCTACCGCTGAAGAGGAGTCCCCCTTGGGCAGTTGAGGTGGGACAGAGGCTGGGTCTTCAGAGGGTGGCACTAGGCACATTCGGGCCCTGTGCCTTCTGATGCATTTTCTTTTGTGGCTGAGGGGCTTGGTTTTTGTTAAAAAACCCTCAGCCTTTACCACAGGACTGACTGTTATGAGACCAGTTTCCGCCCTGCTGAGGGGCAACAGGAGCCGGTCTGGCCGTCTTAATAGCAGTCCTAGTTTTCTGAGTGGCCTCTAGTGCCTGCTCTACTTGTGGGCCAAATAGATAAACTCCATCGAATGGAAAGTTCATGACTCATTTTATTTTATTTAAAATTGGTGACCGGGAAAGGCACACTGAGCCGAGGCTCATTTCCACGTGCGACCTGGATACAAGGTGTACACTAAGAACTAAACAGGGAAATATAACAGGTAATTACAGACGTAAAGTACAGCAGTAGTTTTCATGACAGCGTAGATTAAAATCTGAGTAGACAGGGGATGCATCATCTGGAACTTTCATAGCTAAAGAATTCTTATTCAGTACAAGTCAATATAAGTAATCAGCATAAATCAGTAGTTTGTATATGCAGCTTGAAACTGGAAACTTGAATAGATTGGACTAGTTCCGGGATAGGGCGGTGAGTTCTCAGAGAATGAAGAAGTTGGGGCTGTCTGCAGCAGGAGATTGCTATGTGGGCCTGCCATAGAAGGCTAGACCTCTGCTGAGCATCAATTGTGAACCCTGAAGTCTTTAGCCACGAGTGATGCTGGGTGCATATCCTGGCCGCTGCTGCTCTAGAAGCAGTGTCAAAGGCGTCCATAGCCACCTTAAGGACTCATAAATAGGGACTGTTCAATTTTCCCCCAAAAGCACAGCATCTTAGATCAGGGGCTTACCTACCTAATGCTGTCACCCATTTTCATGTAAAACTGATAAAATCCATAGTCGCTAATGAAAAACAGTTCCTCCATAATGTAAACAAACCCGCAGCTCCAGTTTAAGCTCCCCGCCGCAGTAGCTCCATAACATGTCAGATACGTCACTACGTGATGACATCATCATAGTGACACAGCCCCGAAGCGATAATGCAGGCTGAATGGGGGCTTCAGAATAACATAAAATATTACTGACGCTTACAAATCCTTTACCTGTGCAGGTGTGAAATTGTGGTCACACCTGCACAGGTAAAGGATTTGCAGGGGAAGCGCTTCAGTAAGGTTATTTTATGTGTTATTCTGAAGCCCCCATTCAGACTTTATAGCGGCATCAGGAGCCTAAGGACTCCAGTAACCCTTGGGTGACTTACAGATGCTCACACTTGCTGGGATGATTTTACAACCCTCAGCCAGTGATCTAGGTAAAGGAAAAACTGGCAAGTTAAAGGAAAAACTGCCAAGTACTTTGAACTTTGGTTTGTTAAGTGCCTAAAAGAGGCCCCCAATCCCCATTTTCTTTGTGGTACCCTTTGTTGTAATAAAGCAGGGTCCACTGTACTTGACAGTAATATGTTTAACAAACCTGCGTTTAATTGGGGGTCATGTAAATTCCTGAAGTACCACTGCTGTGGGCACTGTAGATGCAAAGGCATTCATGGCCTGGTAACCAAAGGAGCCTGCTGTGGAAAGATCTGCCTCCCATCCTACTTGATTTAGTGGGAGGGGAAGCCTCTTCTTGTGCAGAATTGCTACTGTATTGTATTCGTACAACCCTTTTTAAACCTTTATCTTTTTCCCCCAAAGAGGGAGTTACCCTCGGCTGGGAAATCCAGAGTCTTGGTTGGGTATCCTAAATGAGGTTTGTGACTTGCAACCAGGGAAACCTCTTCTACCCATTGTATTTACCATCCCTGGTAAGAGTCTTTAGAATCAGCAGACATTTGAGACTGATATTTGGCTCCAAACCAAAATTAGCTGTTTCAGCTAGGTCATATGACAGAGGAGTCTGGACCTTGACTGCTATAGCAGGTGCTGACTACCCTAATAACTTTTGGTACTGTAAGCTTGAAAGTTTGCTTGCCTGATAGCTAGGAAAACTGATAAATGCCAGGGGTATCAATGCCTTGTCACAGGCTATCACTTGTACCACCCCTCGGTGGACAGAGTGGGAGGATAAAAATTCAGCCCCTCCTTATCCAGTTTATTATGTCTTGTACAGCCTCTTATCAAGAAGGGAGACAGAGCTTAGGAGTTTGTAAAATCTTGAAAGTACACTCCTTGACGAATATATCTATTCACAGGAAGGAGAAGGTCTTGGCGGGTGTCGGCCCAGTCATATCTCACAATTGTGGAGTGTGAGGAACAATCCTCAAGCTCTGTGGAAAGAAACAAACTCCTATTTAGGGGAAAAATCTAGGTTTACTAGGTTCCCCTTTGTCCATTTCATCATAAACAGATATTTCTCCTCTGTAACATTAATAGTAAAAATCAGCAAAGGAGACAGCTGTTTGCAGAGGTCTGCTGCTCAAAGCAGACAGCCATTGTAAGCTTGAATGATCTTTAGCAGCCTGCAATCTGCAGGAGTTGGCAGGCATTATAACAGGCACAGAAGTCCCCAAATGCTGTCCAGCAGAGGGTTCTGTGTGCTTAAGTTTTCTCTTGATTTTAGAGGGAACCAGGGAGTTAGCCAGTTCAGCAAGCCTCTTAAAAACTGCTTATATACCCATCTCAGGGGTAGCAGTTACAGTAGTTATTGTGGTTTCACCCACAGTAATTAAGGGTGCTGGCTGGTCAGAGCTCGAGGGACCCTGAGGTGGTGACAGTTTTCTTCTTTTAGCCTTATTCAGGCATTTTTAAAAACTATGTCAAGACATGAACGCAAGTTTCACACTGCTGAAATGTCCATGTCTCAACAGAATTCACCACACTCAAAAACATTAAAAACCAGGATTACCAGTTTTTTATTTTCAGTTTCTAGATGTAAAACACAAACTTTGCAACTGCTACAAATTTTTTTAAATTAACGCATATACGGCAATTGCGGTCGGTTCCGGAACCGATCTGAACCGGCAGCAACCGGGATTAGCGGTTCTAAAAACAAGTTTAAATTAATAAAATTAAATATAACTAATGGTGTTTTTAGTCAGAAAACTCAGATAAATATAAAAACAAACCCCGGTTTATCCCCGGTTATGCCGAACCGGGAGAAACCGAGGAAACACATAATTTAACACTTAAAAACTTACAGGTTAGCTTAAAATGATAAAGAATAGAGGCAGCAAATGAAAAACAATAAATACTTCTGTATAGTTTATAAGTTTTCACATGACAGAATGAGATGATGAAGAGAGGATCTCCAGGCATCTACTCTTGACAACGGAGAGAGAAATCTGAGGGTTAGAATGTAGGCAGTTGAGTAGTGGCAGCATTTGAAATGTGCCACATGCCAATGATTCCATCATTAGCATAGCATTCTATCCATGGGCAGATCTGGCTTAGAGGCATACTGCAGAAGAGTTAGGAATACTGGAGTATTCCTGGGGTGAGAAAAAGGAAAGTACAGTTACGTAAGAAGTTACCGTAACAGTAGATCTTAGAGAGAGGTTCCTGTAGTAGGTCATAACATGTAGGACTGTGCCCTCTGGCATCAGTACCACATGGCAAACTTTTCCAGCACTGGTCTGGCGGGGGACTGCCCAGCTGACGTCACATGACTGACGTCAGCGTGACCCTATATATTGGGTGGTCCTGCGCCCGACTTCCAGTTCCAAGGAGGATGAGACAGGAGAAACGGATGAAAATCCTGGAGCCCAGTTCAGCATAATTTGAAAGAAATGCTGAAACTGGGGGAAGGAAGGAAGGAAGGAGGGAAAAGGTGACCTACTGCAGGAACCTCTCTCGAAGATCTACTGTTACGGTAAGTTCTTACATAACTGTACTATCTTACTTCGAGAGGGTTCCTGCAGTAGGTCATAACATGTAGGATTGAATCCCAAGCAGTCGCTCTCATAGAGACCGAGAGAGTCACGGGAGGAGGAGCAATTGAAAAGACAGCACAGAACTGGCATAACATAATAGGCCCTGCAGAATGGCGAGGCCAAACCCGGCCCTACGCCTAGAGGCAATGTCCAGACTGTAATGCTTTGTGAAAGTATGAGGTATGAACCGAACTCCAGGTTGCTGCTGCACAAATCTCTGCTGCAAAAACATTCCTCAGGAACGCTGTAGAGGTAGCCATACCTCTAGTAGACTGACTGCCAACCTCTCCCGGGAGAGGTTTGTCATACTGCTGATAAAAAAAAGCAGATACAGTTAGCGAGTCACTTAGATAGGCATTGCTTGGAGACGGCTGACCCCAAGGATTTGGGGGTGAAGGAAACAAAGAGCTGATCAGACTTTCTGGACTCTTTGGTTTGGAGGACATAACACCTCAGAATTCTATGAACATCCAAAGTGTGAAGGAGAGCCTCCCCCCATTCTAGTGAACAGGATAATAAACAGGGAGTTCAACCGTCTGGTTCAAGGTGAACTCAGAAACCACCTTGGGAAGAAACTTAGGGTTTGTACGAAGGACCACCCGGTCCTTGTAGAAAATCAAATAAGGCTCCTATGCATCAGGGCCTGAAGCTCGGAAATCCTATGAGCAGAAGAAATGGCAACCAAAAATAGCGCCTTCCAGGAAAGGTAGCGCATGTCACAGCTCATCGCTGGTTCAAAGGGAGGAACCGTAAGCTTCTCTAACACAAAATTCAAATCCCAAGGTGGGGTGGGGGTATGGATGGGAGGTTTAAGATGGAGCATCCCTTTCAAGAAAGTCTTAGAGATCTGCAAGTGTGACATGTGTTTCCCCTCCACCAGGACATGGTAGGCTGAAATGGCGGACAGGTGGACCTTAAGGGAAGAATAAGACAGACCAGAATCAGACAGGTGCAACAGATGCTCCATAATCTGAGGAGCCGAGTAGGTAAAGGGGTCACAACCTTTAGACGGCACCCAAATGGAAAAATGCTTCCATTTCATTGCGTAGGTGGATCTGGTGGAGGGTTTCCTTGCCTCCACCAGGACCTGGGCGACCCTCTGGGAGACCCCGAAATGAAACCTGATTATGTCTGAAGATGCAGGGTCCTGAGTCCCGGATGTACCAACCTGCCTTGATCCCGAGTCAACAGCGAACAGGGTGCAGCGCCATGTTAGGCATCAATGCGGGGGCTGGTCTGGTAGGCCCCAGCGTCGTTGGGCCCGCAGGAGGTACCATGCGCTGAATGATCTCCACAAAGGAGAACAGTACTGTCTGGACATCGACTGTGGTCGGCATTGCTGGAGTGCCTTGAGGCGTTGACAGGGAAAGCTGCAGACCCGGCATCGACAGAGCAGCTTGCAGCATCGACAGGGGAGGTGGCAGCCCCAGCCGGCCATAGAAGATCTGGCAGAACCCACTAACAGCTGACCCAAAGGAAGCTGTGGTCTGAGCAGTAGAGCTTGTAGTGTTGATGGGGGCATCAAAAGTCCCAGTGCCAGGCCAGCCCAGTGGCGCTGAGGGTTGAGGTGCTGTACGCCATACCTCACGCCACACCAGTGATCCAGGTTCGGTGACGGACTCGGGTCGCTGGGGCTCAGCCGGGGAGAGAGAAGGACTGAGCATCCGATGGCAGTGCTCCCTCTCTGGGGAGTGTTGTGAGCTAGCCCCGCCGCATTACTGCCATCTCCTGGGTGAACCTGGGTATTGGCAGTGCGGTCGGGGAAGCAGAGAGTGCTGATGTTGGACGAGGGCCCTGAGCAGAGACACATCTCAGCGTGCCCCTGTCTCACTGGCCCTCCTCGAGTGCTGACGCCAGCAGGGGAAGGTACAGGACAAAGGAAAGACACCCCGTAGGTGGTCCGGGTGATGAGCCACCACACCACACTTCCATGGAAAGGAACGGAGGGCAGACTCCACTGTACACACACTCTCTCTTGAGGATCAGAGGAGGTAAGGGGGAATCCTCCTTCGCCCCACCTGGGGGATTAACCCGGTATCTAGAATTGTACATTCTTTGGCTGTGGGGCATTTTTCCCTCCATATATCCACTAGACCACTATCTCTCATAAGTCTAACAAAATGTGCTGCAACCTTCCTTTCCTGTGTGGGGATCCTTGAAGTGGAATCCAGTCGTCTATTTAATATTAAGTTCCAGTCTCCCCCAGCCACTACCACGCACCTAGCCTTCTGAGCCATTAACCATATTAGTGTCTAGAAGGAGGAGGATGGCGACCTGGGTGGTGCATATACATTGACTAGTGCGATCCAAGTCTCCTGAACCTTCCCCACCACTGTTAAGTAGCAGGCCTCTGGATCGGCCACCACTACCTCCTCCACGAAAGGAAGGCTCCCTGACAGCAGAGTCACTACTCCCCTCTTCCTCCCCTTCTCCAGAGAAGCCCAATAATGAACCGGGAAACCCCTCATTTTGAGCTTAACAGCTTCCGTGGGGGATAGATGTGTTTCCTGTAGAAAGTTGATTTCACATCTTTGGTCTCTGATAATTTTTTGTATTTGCTTCCTTTTAACGGGATGGTTAATCCCACTAACATTATAAGATAATACTTTTGTTGTAATTGTAGCCATTTTTATTCTTAAAGTAGGTTCTGATTAGTATGACAGAAAACAGTCATTTTAAGTATAAGGAGCAATTGTGGCATCAGGAAGAATTAGCCAGGGGAAAAGCCACTCGAGATGCAGCAACAAAGTGCAGTGTCCAATCAGGATGTGGCTGTGGAACGTGCCAAAAATTGAACCTGATGGCTGAGTCCTGTTGTACCTTTGCAGGGTAGAGGAGCTTTCTTCCAGGCAGACCAGCTGAGCAGCGCAGGTGGAGGCTTACTTAGAGCCGACCAACCGGGCAAGGCTTTGGGAGGCAGCAGAGATCATATTCGTGCTGGAGGCAGCACCCAATTTGGGCCTGCACTCAACAATTTGTTGAGGGAAATCCCAATCTATCGAATTCCAACTTCCTTGGTCAGCATGGATGATGTCTTCCCCGCTGGGCAGAGTCTCATCAGGGACATATGACCCATGTTGGAATTTGGGTCTAACCCATATGAGTGGGGAGTTTTTTGGGTCTCAGCCCTCCCCCATGGTATAAAGTCAGCAGCAGCAGAACCTACTTCCACATGTGGTGTCCCATGTTCTATTTACCGCCATCTTGCCCTTTTATACAATCATATGCAGAAAGGGAGGAGTATCGAATTGCTAGATTCTGCTATTCAAAATTATTCTTCAGCCCTTCCCCTATGCATTTGTGCATCCACTCTATAATTTTAACCCATCCAGCTCCAGCTGTAATACCGTATTTGAATTTACAGGCATGTTAGTATAGTCATTGTCAATCTGTATCATATGCTCCCCATACTTAATTGCATTCCTTCTCCAAGAGAGCCTCAACATTTCTTCTTTTGCACTGTAAGAGGTATGTTTGGCTATGAAGGACCTTGGTCTGGCCCCAGGGTCGGTTGGCCTCCGAACTGGCAAGCGATGAGCTCTGTCCATTGAGAGGCTGAAGTCCATGGGGAGATTCAGGGCTTCCCTGAGCACATTTTGTAAGAAAGTGATCGGGTCAGCTGCTCCATCTTCCGAACCCTCTGGAATTCCATATACCCGAATATTTTGATGGTGACGCCTGTCTTCTAGGTCATCAAGTTTGTTTCCGAGTTCTCTCATTCCCTGGCAAGCAAGAATAGGAGGAGCCATCATGGCGGTCGGCCTGCTCGGTGATATTTGTTAGGCAGATTTCAATCTGGTTCACCCTGTGCTCAATTTTATTGATACCGTCTTTGAGTTCAGTTAAGGTATTGTCTATCTTTTTAACTATCTTCACCGTTTGTAGGATAGAGGACACCAGTTGTGAGCAATTGTCCTCATCCACGGTGACTATCTCCATCCCTGGTTCTTCTCCCGCGACCTCAGAGACAGAACCCCGTTTTCCCTGCTGGAGCACATGGTAGAGTTTTAGTACAGGAGTCTGTGAGTTCCTGCTGAAGAGTGCCTTCGATCGGGTCCCTTTGGCAGGGGACTGCATTCTTATTTGAGGTGGATGCCAATAGATTCTGTTATGGGTGATACGAAGCTCAGACGTTAAGATGCCATGTAGCTGCTGATGTCACCAGAAGTCCAGGTCTCCAGAATTGAATGGAGTGGTATACTCTAGAAGCAGACACCTTGGCCCTAGTGGCACAGTGTGAGTGCCCGGGGATCTGAGAGAGTGGACCAGTTGGGGGAGAGATAGGAGCAAAAATAGAAAGTAAAAAAAACAAAACAAAAGGCCCAGTGCTGATGAACTGTCGCTGGCCACGGAGGGTCTAGAGAGACTCACTGCCAAGGCCGACCCTGTGGAAGTGAAGGTCTGGGTGGCAGGATGAGTTACCACTGAAGCGGACAACGATGCTGCAGTGGTCAGCAAAACGTAGAGCAATGGCCAAGATTGAATGGGGGGTATTATTCCTGCCCCCCTCCCAGTGCTTGGGCTCCCCTGAAGATTTGTCCAGGGCCTTCGAACAGTGGCAGCCCATGGACATGGCCAGTGACGCAGAACAGCTTCCCGCCTGAAGCTTCTTCTCCATTCTGGCTGCCTTCTGTTCTAGGATGAAAGTCTGCAGGGCTTTCAGATGGCATCACTGGGTAGCCTGGTTGAAGCTGCGACAGACCTCGCAGGCCTTAATGTCATGGGCCATGCCCAGACAGTGGACACAGGCATCGTGGTCATTGTTTCTGAGGATCTTTTTCCCGCACTCCCAATATCTGAAGAGTTTTGCGGAGTCAGTCGGCGACATACACAATGACGTGGATCACTTAAAAATAAAGTGATAACTACTAGGGGGAGAAAAAAATAATAAAAGTAGAAACATTGCAGATTTGGCAGTCAGCTGAAGTGGCCATGTCACTGTGGAGTCCGCGAAGATGATCGATCGCGGGGAAAAATTGAGGAGGGCATGGGGCCACCCAAATTTATATAGTAGGGATGTCGGCATGAGACATCGTTGTGGGCGGCACCTAGAAGTCCACTAGCAGAGAAGAATCCCTATGGTCCGTTATATAGTTCCAGAGGCATGACCTGATGAAAGAGCTATCCTTGAAGAAGATCCTCAATCACCAAAGAGGGTTAAGGCACTGCACCTGTAGTGCCCGTGGGTGCACAATGTCACGGGTAGACGTCTCTTGGGACTGGAGTGAGAAAGCAGGGATGCCTCCATACTGTCCTTGAACATTCCTCAAAGGATCTGGGCCAGGGATGGAGGACACAGCTGGCATCGCTGAAAGCTCCTAGGAGTCACAAGGCAGGGTTGCCCCCCTCTCACCGCTTTTTTTTGCGTTTTACATTGAACCCCTGGCACAAGCGATATGAATGAATCTAGTAATCCCTGGTGTAAGATTTCGAGGGATGGAACATAAACTAGGGTTATATGTGGACAATGTGTTGCTCTTTCTAAGCAGCCCAGAGTCCTCCTTGCTGGAGACCTTTAAATTGATCAGGGACTTTTCCCAAATTTCAGTATATTTACCTAATATGGCCAAAACAGAGGCCTTAGCTTTCTTCTTTAAGTCTGACTCACAGATGCGAAGGGAATACCCCATGAGGTGGGGCATAACAAAAATTAAATATCTCGGAATATACTTGGGAGTGTCCACCTCTACCCTATACCAAGACAATTACCCCCCTTTAGTGAACACCTTTAAAAACGACTGTAAGAGATGGGCCCTGCTTCCATTACCAGAGCACAAGACTAAATATGAACATCTTTGCCAGCCCAGTGGCACCGAGGGTTGAGGCGCTAGATGCCACACCTCATGCCACGCTGGTGACCTGGGTTTGGATGCAAGCCTGGGGCATCAGGAGTCGGCAGGGGGGGGGATAGGATTGAGCATCCGGAGGACTGCTCTCCTATCCTGGGGTGGGATCCAGGGTGCCACCACTCTGCAGCGGCCCCTGGTGACGACCGGGGGCACTGCTAAGAGACGGTGCTGCAAGTATGGAGTATGGCAAGTGTAGGCGCATAACATGCCCAACGTCATTGCACGCTTGCACTCCCGAGGCAAAAACATGGAAAATGGCAGCACAGACCACGGCAGCTTGATGGCCACTATTCCATCAACTGATGATGCCTAGACAGTCGCATGCCGGTATTGGATCCTTGCCTGGTGCAATGGGAGGTGCCCCTATCGAGGGTATAGCTGCATATGCCAGCTGGGCGTGCAACTCTGGGGTTGGTGGTGGAGGTGGCGCAGTGGTTGAAATATAAGGTAGGTCAGTGGCTGCAGGTGGAAAAAATAGTGATAAAAAAAAAAAAAGATTACTATATCTTTTTCAGAGTGTCCCCCATACTATTATGTAGCAAGAGTTGAATACATGGCAAAAACAATTACTATCTTATTTCTGGGGCTCCAGAAAACCACGAGTCCGACAACAAGTTTTATACCTGCCAAAGAAGAAGAGAGGGCTTGCCCTGCCATATCTGCCAGGGTACTGGGCGGCTGCCCAGATGAAAATAGTATTATTATGACAGAATCCACAATATTATTCACAATGGAAACTTAAGAATTAGACTCAGTCCAAGATCCTCCTGTACAAATGGTACCTTTCCACCAGCCCTGGATACCCGGAAGGGATAATACACAGCTCAGGGGAGTAGTAACAGCATTGGCGGGCTGGAAGAAGGGAATTAGCAAAGGGCCTACATCCCATGCCTTATGGAGATAGAAATGGTGGGCCTGGGATGGAAAGTTTCCTCCGGAAAACTTGGATCTCTGGTTTAAGAGACAGGCTTTGATGGGATTTCATTCCTCCTGGCAGGTTCTGCAGGGTAACACCATATTAACCTTTGAGGCTCTGGTCACGAAATACAACACTTCTCCCAGAGATAAGACTACACTACTATCAAGTGAGAAATTATGTGAATGCCCAACTTAGCAACCCACTAGTTATACAAAACTTAGATGTTCCTCTCCCTCCATTTGAAATAATATGGGCCTCTCCCATTGGAAAAGGTGCAATGACATTATTGTATGCCAACTATATTAATGACCAGAGGGCCTTGCTGGCATATATCAAATCAAAATGGGAGAGGGAGTTGCGGCGCCAAGTAACAGGGATGGGATGGAATGGGATAAGATATGACAAACAATCTGAGCAACTTCCTCCTCGCTGACCTGGAGGGAGTTTTTATGGTGAGTAAGAATAAGATACTTACTTGCCCCGGAGGTGCAAGCTAAGTGGGGCTCTAACAGGAATTCTGCTTGTTGGAGGTTGCGTGGAGAGGCAAAGGCCACTCCTGCTCATATATTCTGAGAGTACCCCTTGATACGTACATATAGGGAAGGGGTTCTGAATCATTTAAGGCAGCTATTTGAAGTGGGACAGGTCCTGGGACCAGAACATATAATACTGGCCATTCCTCCTGTTGCATTAAGAGGGAAAAAAACTAAATATTTATGGGGCATTCTGATAGCGCTGTACTGAAGGCGATTACTAAAAAGGGCAGCTCTGGTCCACACCAGTAGCAGGCTCATTCTGCATGTCTGGAGAGAACTCCATGCCCCGGTCATCCTCCGACTGAGCAGGTGCCATCTCCAGTACCAGACCCAGAGTCAGCCCATATAGTGTCACATACACAAGAAATGGAATGAATCTCCTTTTCCCTACAGCATAGACAAACAGGTTACATAAACAGGTGGACGAGATGGAAACTGTACATAGGTGACAGTTTGCTGAATGGGTAGTGTCTATTACATAAGGTAAACAACCCTAAATTAATGGGAGAAATCTCTATTGTCCTTTGGCATTAGCAACACAACTACAGGTGGGATTGAACCAGGTTGGGATTATATCATTATGGAATCATGCCACAGACATTCATAACAAGGAAATGACTGCCAGTTGCCCTGGCTGGGCAGCGTTCGGGTGATGGAACACTAACTTGCTGAAATAACAAGAGAAGGCTGTATTCAAAGAATGGGGTTGGCAGGGGTGGGGAGTGTGGCAGCAAACTTATAAATTCTGTTGTAAATTTAGTTATTTAAGGTTTTTAAATGTGATTGGTTTGAAATAATGTTAAGTATGATCACTTGGTTAGAGGTTATTGATCAAAATTCTGTATACTTAACTGTTGAATGCCTCATTGCCATTTAGACACACAGTATGTTTGAAAAATAATTTAAACAAACGTTTTTTATGTATCGCTATACAATGGCAACAACATACTGTATGTAATGCTGAAATTTCAATAAAAGAAGTATAAAAAAAAAAAAGAAAGCTCCTAGGATTCCCAGCTGTAAGGACAGTGTACTACAGCTGGTAACAGTGCCAATGTCCAGCACCTGCAACATGTCCACAGGGAATCTCCAGTACAGGGAATACTCGGAGGCCAAGGGCATGTGAAGAGATGATTGTGACCTCAGAGGAGGATGAAGATGGGTAAGAGGTGCTGGACATTGAAGTGGGTGGCGCCAAAGGGCCAGGATGGAACTGGACCCAGTCAGCATTTGTATGGTACTGGTACAAGACACCAGCCGCACTTCCATGTTGGTTCCAGGTGACTGGCCCTAAAGGGCCTATGATCCCTGGACACTCGGGCAAAGGAGGTATAGGTCTGGGAGGGAAACAGGACCCGAAGGTGCTAGGGCCTATATCTGAGCTGTGGTTATGCTCAGAAGACCTCGCCCATGGGGAGGGCCTGACAACACCACCTGGACAAGGTCAACCTACAGAAGAGGAACAACCAGGTTGGTGCCCATGGGGGAGGCCCACAGGTGAGGACAGCAGAACTGTTCAGTCCCCTCAGGGCAGCTCTGGTCCACACCAGTAGCAGGCTCATTCTGCATGTCTGGAGAGAACTCCATGCCCCGGTCATCCTCCGACTCTGAGCAGGTGCCATCTCCGGTACCAGAGCCAGAGTCAGGGACTGGCCTAGACAAAGGTTCCCCTCTGGCTCTCCTACATTGCCCTTGGTGCCAGACCCAGTATCAATTTCTTCATGGGTCTCTGTGTCTGCCCCCGACACTACAAGTGGGGTCAGGAGCTAATCCAGTGCCATGAATGACACCAGGGACGGACCTGCAGCAGCACTGTTGCTGGCACCATGCCTGATAGTCAGGCCCAGAACAGACACCAGGACCACGTCACGTCTGTAGCCAGGGGTAGCATCTACCTCCTCCCTGGAGCCACAACTGCTACTTGGGGCAGAGATCTCCACCTCAGTGACCGGATGTCACACAACCCCATCACTGGTCCCTCTCACAGTACCGTGAGCAACATGAGCATCGGCCCCTGACATCACGGCCAGCACCATCCCACTCAGCAACATTGTGGATGGTGTCAGGAGCTGGGACACACCAGGTTACAATACCAAGGTGTCCACCAGTGTAGACCAAGCATATAGCTTTGGCCTCACCACTGGGATGTCTGCTGCCCAGGATAGAGACTGGGGATTGGGTACTCAGCTGCCCTCCTAGAAGGAGCTAGCTACCCAACAGATCCACCCCCAGGGCTTCCAATGCCTCATCATGGTTAAGGACACTGTGCTTCCTCAGCACCAGAGGCACTGGGAAGGGCTCCAAGTGAAGTGCCCAGAGACCTGACTTTGGCCTCACATGTACACTGCCTGCCTCCGAAGACTGGGATCAGACAATTCCATTTCAATGCATGGACCTCTAGGGTATGACAGTCCATGGAGAAACAGGTGTTGCAGGAATTCATGTCATAAGTCAGGCCAAGGCAGGCCCAATATACCTGATGTTGCTCCACTGCCACGGTATCTTTCCCAAAGGGACAATGATGCATAATGAGGGGATGATGATCTTGTTTAGCCCAATGTTTCTTTTTCCTCAAACTTCGACACCGCAGACATAAAGACTTCTCGGCAATGACACAGAAGAAATTCTGTCAACGGTCAAACTGAAGCACTGTCGCTCTCACGGTATGGACTCTAGAACAGAACTGAGGTGCATAAGGGAGACTATGATTGGCAAGTGCACAACACCATGTGAGGTGCCTGAGTGACATTAGTAGTTGAGTTTGACTCCTCCCTGAAAGGGAAAAAAGTTCCCACGGGGTCCTAGGGTCTCCGGCTCTAGACCGGTAAGTACGAGTCAATGGTGAAGACAGTGTCTTGAAAGGTGTTACACATTTGTAAAGAAAAGCATGCATCACTTTCAAGAACACCTGCTACAGCAGCACAGAGAAACCCTGGACCAGAACCAAAATACAGTTATGTAAGAACTTACTGTAACAGCAGATCTGTGAGGGGATCTCGTGCAGCAGGCCAAACCTATGGAACTGCCAGGCATTAGGACCACCTGGAAACTTTTCTAGCTTGCAGCCTATCTGGGGGCTGCCCACTCCAACGCCACTCTCTAACGTTGGCCAATCCTATTAGGGTGGGTGGCCCCTGCTCCCTCAGTTCTCTCACCGGAGATCAAACCAAAATGTCCCCTGCTGAGGAACTGAGGAGGCACCGAAGGTTCCCGTCAACATGGAAGCTTAAAGGAGTCCACAGGTAACAGAAAGGTCTACTAGGTCTAGGGGAAGGAGGGAGGGATGGCATGGCCTGCTGAAAGAAATCCCCTTGCAGATCTACTGTTATGGTAGGTTCTTACATAACTGCACTGTCTGATGGGGGTGTATCTTGCAGCAGGCCACACCTATGGAACGAGTCTCAAGCAGTTCTGACATTAGAACAGCCAGTCTGAGTGGTAGAAGCCAAAAGCCTAAGAAAGTAGGCCCTGGAGAAGAGCCAGGCCGAATTTGGCCCTGCACCTAGAGGCAATGTCCAGACTGTAGTGCTTGGTAAAGATGTGAACAGAACTCCAAGTAGCTGCTGCACAAATCTTTGCAACTGAGACGTTCCTGAAACAGGCAGCTGAAGCTGCCATACCCAGAGTGGAATGGCCCTTAACATCTCCAGGAAGTTCCTTGCCATTCTTTCTGTAACAGAACATAATGCAGCTGGCCAACCATTTGGACAAACACTGCTTAGAAACAGCAGCACCCTCTTTCCCAGGGACGAAAGAAACAAACAACTGTTTGGACTTCCTGCAGTCCTTGGTATGGTGTGTACAGTAATGCAAAATTATATGCAGATCTAAAGTGTGGAGCAATGGTTCCCCTGTATTGGTATGCAATGGAAAATAAACAGGCTGGTGGATGGATTGATTAAGGGTAAACTCAGATGCCATCTCTGGAAGAAATTTAGGATTAGTATGTAAAGACACTCTTTGTGGAAAACAAATAAGTTTGCTAACACATGAGCACCTGTAGCTTGGAAATTCTTTGAGCAGAAGGCAACTAAAAACAATGCTTTTCATGACAGAAATCGTAGCTCGCAAGATAGGGCAGGCTCAAAAGAAGCCAAAGTAAGTTTTTCCAACACGAAATTCAGTCCCATGGAGGGATGGGATTGCGGAGGCTTCAGGTAAAGAATGCCTCTCAAAAAAGTACACGACACTTCCAGTTGTGCCACCGTATGGCCATCAGTGGACACACAGATAGCAGAGATGGCAGACATGTGCATCTTAAGAGAAAAGTATCCCAGACCCAGATCTGAAAGGAAAAACAGGTACTCCAAGATCCGATTAACAGGACACATGAAGGGGACCAGCTGGCATGAAGCAACCCATAGCATAAATCGCTTCCACTTCATAGAATAAGTGGCTCTGGTGTGGAGGACTAGATACATAGTTAGATAGAAATTGTCGGCAGATAAAGACCACTAGAGGCCCAGCTAGTCTGAACATAAGCCCTATACTTGTATGCAGTCACTGACCTCAAGCGATCAATGGCTTTTCATCACTCCATCCCCAACCAATGTTCCATTGTGCCTGTCCCAGGCAAATGTTTAAACACCTCCACTGTGCTTGCCCCAACCACCTCTTGTGGCAGACTGTTCCAAGCAACCACCACCCTCTCTGTGTAGAAAAACTTCCTCACATTACCTCAGTCTACCGCCCTCCAATTGTATATTGTGTCCCCTCATTCTGATATCTTTTCTACATTGGAAAAGATCCCCCACCTGCACCTTGTTATGCCCTTGAAGTACCTGAAAGTTTCAATCATGTCCCCCCTTTCTTTCTTCTCCTCTCCTCCAGTGAGTACATATTGAGGTCCAGTAGTCTCTCCTCATATGTTTTGTGGTACAAGCCCTGCACCATCTTTGTTGCCCTTCTCTGGCCAGCCTCCACCTTGTCTATGTCCTTATGCATGTGTGGTCTCCAGTACTGCATGCAGTACTCCAGGTGAGGCCTTACCAGTGTTTTATACAATGGCATCACCACCTCCAGTCTCCTGCTAGTAATGCATCTGCCTATACACCCCAGCATGCCACTGGCCCTCCCTGCAGCCTTTGTGCACCGTTTTGATACCTTAAGGTCATCAGATATGATAACCCCTGGATCCCATTCCTCTTTGGTGACAGTCAGCACCTCCCCTCCATGCTGTAGCTCTCCCCAGGATTCCCCCTACCCAGGTGCATTATCTTGCACTTTTTTGCAATGAACCTCAGTTGCCACACCTCTGATCATCTTTCAAGCTTCTCCAGATCCCTCTTCATTTTCTGCACCCCTTCTGGAGTTCCACTGTTGCAGATCTTGGTGTCATCTGCAAATAGGCAGAATTTTCCTTCCAGATGCTCTGCAATGTCACTAATGAAGACACTGAACAGGACTGGTCCCAGTACTAATCCCTGTGGTACTCCGCTGGTCACCTCTCTCTCTCCCCGGATTGGATCCCATTTACCACTACCCTTCTACCTTCTGTCAGTCAACCAGTTTCTAACCCAGTGTATCCCCTTATGTCCCATGCCCAGACTACTCTTCTTGTTAATCAGCCTTCTGTGTGGGACGGTATCGAAGGCTTTGCTGAAATCTAGGTAGGCGATCTCTACTGCCCCTCTCTGACTCACTTCCCTAGTCACTCAATCAAAAACATCTATCAGATTTGTTTGATAAGACCTTCCTGCTGTAAATCTATGTTGCCTCAGATCCTGGGCATCATTGGATTCCAGGTGTGCCACTATCCTTTCTTTCAGCAGTCTCTCCATGCTCTTCCCCACCACTGAGGTGAGGCTGACTGGCCTATAGTTCCCAGCTTCCTCCTTACTGCCACTTTTGTGCAGTGGGACTACATGCGCCCTCCTCCAGTCCTCTGGAACCACACCTGTGTTGAGTGACTCTGTAAACAGGGTGGCCAGAGGTGCTGCTAGTTCCCTTCTCAGCTCCCTTAATATCCTTGGGTGTATGTCGTCCGGCCCCCTGGCTTTATCCACCTTCAGCTTTGTGAGTTCCTCCAGAACTCTCTCAACTGTGAATGGACTGGTATCCACTCCCCCATTGCCTCTGCTCTCCAACTGTGGTCCTTGACCTCTCACTCCTTAGTGAATACTGAACCTAAGTATTTGTTCAGTATTTCTGCTTTGTATAGATCCACCTCTTTACACGCTCCCTCCTCACCTTTGAGCCTCACAATCCCCTCCCCCCGGAGTTTTCTTCTATCGCTAATGTATCTATAGAATGTCTTGTCCTCTTTTTTCACAGCCTGTGCTAAACTCTCCTCTGTCTGTGCCTTGGCTTTCCTAAAAGCTTTCCCTGCTTCTCTTAGACTTTCAAGGTACACCTCCCTGTCCTCTTCCCTTTGGGTCCCCTTATACCTCCTGAAACTTGCTCTTTTATCCCTTACTTTGTCTGCCACCTCTTTAGAGAACCATACTGGTTTCCTTCTTTTCCCTTTGGCCCCTATCCTAACGCACTGGTTAGTTACCTCCACTATGGTTCGTTTTAGTTCCCCCCACTGTTCTTCCACTCGCTCCGTTACCTCTTACTTCTCCAGGGCTGCTCTTAAACATCTGCCCATTTCACTGAAATCTGCCCTTCTGAAATCTGATACTTTTGCCCTTGTGTGACTACAGCATGGCAGCCTGAGACATGTGCTCCATCAGCTGCCAGAGTGATTACTTCACAGATTGCTAAAAATATCCCCAGGGTGCCAGCCTTTGCTACTTAAATGATCGACATAACCCCAGAGACTGTACTGGACCGGGAATTTGTTCAATTCTGTGACAACTTTTCTCTCCTGGACCGAGTGCATCATACTGCAGCCAGTACTTACGGCCTGTACACCATGGAGCCCTCAGAGGTGGTGATTAGTAGAGAAGACCTCTCGGACATCAGGACGATGCTGCAAATGCTGGTTCAAGATATTCCCACTTTGAAATTGTAGCCCATCTAAAAGAAAGGATGGATAAAGTGGAGCAACGTATTGCTGCAACGGAGTTGCTCTGTATGCAAGCAGACTCCGCTTTGGCCCAGCACTAAGATAAACTTGCGGCCTGGAGGAACAGGTCCGAATGCTCACACTGAAGGTGGATGACCTTGAGAATTGGGGTCCCCAAAATAATGTGCGGCTCACTGGTCTCCCAGAGGGAGACAACATGGGGCAGTATCTCCAATCCTTTTTTCTTCGGGTGCTGAACTATAACTGGGGCTCCCCCTTGGAGAGTGAGCAGACACACCACACTGTAGGTCCCTGCCCGGCTCGGGGGTCACCTCCTCATCTCATTTTGGTTTACTTCCTACACTTCTCGGTGAAAGAGATGATCCTACGGCTGGCCAGGGAAGGGGACCCTTAAAATGGAAAGGCCATTCCGTGTTTCTCTTCTAGGATTTTTCTAAACTGGTTGCAGAACAGTGCAAAGCTCTTACGGCCATTAAGAAGGAGCTGGCGGCTAAAAAACTAACTTTTCATCTTCAGTATCTGGCTGTCCTAAAAGTTTGGTGGGAGGAACGTTGGCAGCGTTTTAATTTCCCCCAAGAAGCCCAGGTCTTTATCAGCTCCTTAAATAAAGCTTCCAAACACCAATCGGATGGAACTGCTCCCCTTATGAATCAGGGTCAGCAGGAGTGCCACTTGGAAAAGCCAAGTTCAAACCAGGGTGCGTGGACACAGGGGCACAAGCCATCGTGGGCATTGAGGGGCACAACAGAACCCACTGGTAAACTGGGGACAGAGTAACTGGAGAAGGGCAACCTAAAAGACAAAGAGAACAGAAGAAGTCTATGTCTCTGGTAAGGTTACCTACAGCAAGCTCAGATATATCTGATTCCCCTCCTCCTTCCAATTCTGCGCTGATAATTGCCGAGCGCTCGCCAAGCCCTGACCCCAAACATCCGCAACTCTCCTCTACGCCTCTGGAATCTGCCCTGATTGCAAAGACAAGGAGTTGGCAGACTATGGGGAGGATGATTTACTGGAGGTATCTCAGACAGTCTTTGGGGAGGTTTTTGAATCAGCCGGGGACCGGGCAGATAGAGGATCATCTCCTGCAGAAGCTGCTCCGATTCAAGAAAGATCACAGCGAGTCGCCGCTGCCTCTATCGGCTCTACCATAACCACTTTGACCTGAAGTGCTGAAGGTATGAGGAGGTCTCTTTATGTACAAAGGGATAGTTATTTTTCATATATTTTGGATATGGTCTTTTCCCTATAGCTGGGTGATTCTGGCTATGTGAGAGGTTGGACTGTCAGAAGAGACCTGTGAACTGTAGAATGATTTAGTTTCTGACTGGTGACTGTGGGAACTTCTTGGAACTCTGTTGCCATCACAGGCATTCCAAGACAATGGGACTTTTCCTCTGGGGGGTTAATGCTGGTTGCATGCATCATTACCGGGCGGGATGAATAACATGAGTTTGTGAGAGGGGATTCTTCATGTTTGCATGTAAGCGCAGATGGAGGTCTGGGACAAGCGATATTATGTTTTGTTTTGGGGGAACAATGTTCCTAGAATGTATGGGGTGGTATATATCTGCTTGATTTTTGTTATAATGGGCAGCGGGAGGGAATTAGCACAAATCGGAGGGTTCATAAGGGCAGGTTTGCCCTCCTCTACACCAGCTGAGGAGTGGGTGGGCATTAGTGGGGTGGCCTGCTGGCTCATTATGGCTCACTCCTCAAGCTTTAAAGGGGGTATATACATGTATTTTTGGGGGGGATTGTTGGTTTTCGAACTAGTAGGTATATTTTGCTGATATGTGGTGGGGGGCTTGTACATTGTTTTGATTGGGGTTTTGGCTCCCTCTACACATTGGGTACCTTTTTTTTTTGATTCTCCTTATGTCGCCCCTAGCCGGAAATCTCTCAGGCTCACCCACTGGCCTGACCGCTCTACCGCCCGCTGTGCCTCCCGTCAACAGAGACGTTACAACTCAACAGGGACGCGGGCCCTACAGCCCTGGAGAGATCGAAGGGGCAGTAATGGGAAACCAGCGTTGGGGGTGTGACGGCAGCACTGGAGGAAGCAGTCGCCTATCCGGCAGGGGAGGGCTTTTTCCCCTCATGTTACGCACTCCTCCCCCCTCCCATGCGTAGTGCA
Organism: Neoceratodus forsteri; assembly: GCA_016271365.2. NCBI lineage: Eukaryota > Metazoa > Chordata > Ceratodontiformes > Ceratodontidae > Neoceratodus > Neoceratodus forsteri. The sequence continues at coordinate 775,612,496 of CM057454.1, forward strand.
CATCCCCAGACTTCTCGGCGCACAGCCAACCCCACAGCATCGGGCCACTGTACGTGAAGCCCAGTGCCTCTACGGTGCCCCCGATCTCCACCAGGGGCCGCCGGAGCACCGGACTCCCCAGTAACTTCCCCCAGGAATAGAAGAGCAGCCCAGTGAGCATTCAATCCTATCCCTCCCCTGCCGAGCCCCGGCACCCCAGCTCGCTCCCGAACTCGGGTCGCCGGCGTGGTGTGAGATGTGGCATCCAGCGTCTCAACCCTCAGCACCACGGGGCTGGCCTTACACACTGGGTACCTTTGCAACAATTGGTGGTGGGTAGGGGGTTTTGGCTGGTTCTCTGTACACCTGGGGCACCCACCTTCAATGTTTGTACATGGTATAGAATAGTTTCTATTTTTGTTGTTATAATTTCTGATCTTGGGTATATATTACTTTGAAGAGCCTATGGCGCAGGTTATGCTAAGGTCTCGGAATGTTCTGGATTTAAACAACCCTGTGAAATGTAAGAAGGTCTATTCCTTCTTGCGTCCCTCTAAAAGTGATGTGATATATTTCTACAGGAAATTCACTTATTGAAAAAAGGTATCGGAACCTTAGTCCGTGGCTGTTTTAGCAGAGCATATTCGAGCTCATATAGCTTGAGGAAACGAGGAGTATCTGTTTTAATTAGGCTTGGGTGTCCACTGCTGGCAGAACAATGGGGAGTGGATATGGATGGCAGATGGGTTATGGTTTTGGGCAAGTTAGATTTAGTACCGATTTTATTGGTTAACATGTATGCCCCTAATGATGATGCCCTGGATTTTTTCTTATCATTAGCACATACAGTAAGATAGCGAAAAGGCATCTCTCATCTATGCTTTTGCTATTGGAAGGGGATTTTAATTTAGTCCTGAATACGGTTATGGACAGGGATTCCACAGAAAAGGGGGTCCCTTCCCATTCCCTGTCTAGGGCAGTTTTAAATCAGATCATCGCGGAATTCAAGCTTGTTGATTGCTAGTGATTTCTCCATCCTAATGCTAAAGATTTTACCTTTAGATCTTCTAGATTTGAGACATTCAGTAGATTGGACTACTTTTTGTGTAGTGCTTCTATGGTGGCCGACTTGTTGGAAGTTCAGCACTCTCAGATTTTATTGTCGGATCATGCTCCGGTAGATCTGGTGTGGAACCCTCAGCAGGTTGTAGCTCATACCCCATGGTGGCGTTTTAACCCCACTTTGTTAAATATGGAAGATTTTACACAGTGGCTAGAGGGGGAGATTTAATTTTATTTTACAGTTAATCTCTCCCCTGATATCTCTGTACTTACTGTATGGGATGCATTCAAATCCTATATTAGAGGGCAGATTACAGGGGCGGATCCAGGAGTCCTATAGATGGGGGAGCTCACGTCAGATAAAAAATAAAGATAATAGGTCGGGGGTCTGGTGAGCCACCTAGGCCCCCAGAAATTTTTTTTTAACATTTTGGTGCATTCTGGAGGTTATTTCTAATGCAATTTCTACCCATTTCCTCCCTCCCTCCCCATGCTTTGTGAGTTGTACCCTAGCACCATCCCCAGAGTCCCCACAGTCCCATAGCCGGTTTTAGGCACCAGCGAACCCTGCGGTTGCTGGGAGCCCCTCCTCCTGGGGGCCCCCCAACCAGAGAAGTTTACCTTATTCATTTTTAAACATTTTTTTATCTTAATATATTTTTAAAACTTCAGTAAAAGACTGTGCAGATCCTTCTGGTTCTGTCATGAAATACCTCAACAAGCTATGATCCAGTCAATAGGAGATGGACAGGCAGCAATGGATGGGATGGGAAGAACAGCCTCTAGAACTGACTGTGTCCTCCTATAATTTTTTTAAAATACTACTGGTTATACTAAAGCTATACATAGAAACAAAGAAATATAAAATTTGCTGGCAGATAACTACTGCTTGGCCCACCTAGTCTGCCCATTTTTCTCTGCCTATAGTATCACTACAAATAAAATCTTGCACTTAATGGACTATAGTAAAACACATGGACTAAAGGTGGGCCAAGTAGAGAGGCCCCATGACTTCACTAATTCTGCTGGGGGCCCCCAAAACCCTAAAGCCGGCCCTGCACAGTCTACATAACAGTATGTTGCCCAAAATACCCTCCCACCCCAAAAATAAAACAAAATACCAAAATACTGCAGCTGGGCAGCAGTACATCCCAAACACATAAAAATGAGACAAGTTGAAAGAGACTTGGTGATAGACAAATTGCAGACAAATTAAATGACAATCCAAGTAAACAAGTTCACAAATGTCACTCACTCAAGCACATTATGACATTACCATAAAGCCAACCCATCCCAGTTTGTCCTGCAGTACAGATTAACCTATCCCCAACCTTACCTCAGTAAAAAAAATTAAATACAATAACTACAGAAATAGGGGAACAAAGTCACTTTGCTATCTAGTTTCTGAAAATATAATTTGCTTGCTATTTTTGCAAAACAGATTTTATTCTACAGAGCAACTTATTCCAAAGAAAATAAGTTTTTAAATAAATAAAATATTTTTTATTATTTTAAAATTTCCTTTACTGGGATAACCCCATGGTATGAGGCATCTCATTTTTATGGTAGGCTCAAGAAGTCAGTAAGCAGACAGTAAAACACAGTTTTTAAACAAATATAAAAATGCATTTTTTTTTTTTTTATTTATTAACTAACAACACTTGCTTGGGTACATCACAACTTGCACCCAATTCAACACATATAACCACATAAACTAAATATTTGATTCTATCACTTTTTTCTCCGGTTTTGTAACTGCCTGTGTCAAAGTGCCAAACAAGGTCTTATGACTTCTGTTGCTGATTTTGCTCTCCAAGCATGCAGAAACTCCTGCACATGCCATAATATACAGCAGAATGGTAGTTTACTCACCTGGTAAAGGTGATTATAGGAGCACCTTCTTATAGCACTCCCATGTCTCAACACATGGGTAATAAGAGCTCTCCTCATAGGCTGATGCACAAAGGAATCCCAAAATTCAGAATCCGATCCCTCTCCTTTCCTTGTTGTTCCCAGAATCCTCAGTTTTCTTTGTGCATCTTCCCAGGCTGGTCACGTTTTCATCTGGCTCTGTGCCAAGCTTTAAGGTAAGCTACTATATCCCATGTTACATACTATTTTTAAATCCCAGAAAAAAAATTTTGTGAGTGCCTACAACAATGGCCAGCAATCTGTGGATGTCCTTGCTTAAGAAAGGACTAAGAGAAATAGTTGTATTTTTCTGAGAAAGACTGTTTTTAAAAGCAATGCTAGAGCAGGATAGTCTCCGTGGCGCAGGGCTCAGCACAGAGATTCAATTTGAACAATTCAGTAAGGCTGCACAAGTGTTTAGTTCCTACCGGCAGTATTGTGCCCTACAGTGCCCTAATCTGCGTAGTCCTCCCCCCTCGGTTTACCTCGTTCAGCCGAGGAGGGATAGGAATCTCTGCACACCTAGCAATGGCTGAGAGCCCCCCCTTGTCAGCTTATCTCATTCAGCCAACAAGTGAAGTAGCCAACGCTGCAGTTAGCGGCTCATGGAAGGTGCACTGAATGCCCTGGGGGTTGCGGTTTACCTTGTTCAACCGTGACTGCCTTTACTTTCCTCTGTGCTCATTCACACTGTACAACCACGACTGAAAAGACCACACAGATTAGATGTACAGTACATGCTGAAGTTTTTACCTCAGTTCAGAGGTCTCATACCAGTTTCTGCCTCTCCTGGTTCATGATGTTGCTGAGACCAGACCTGCCCCAGCATTAGTTTTGTACCACTTCTAGCATGCTACCGAAGGGCACTACCCTACAACTCCCTCTCCTGCGAATCCACACCAAAATCAATTTGCCATATAGGACAAAACCAGCAGTGACCTTAAACTGTTTTAATGTCATGAATTTAAGCTCCCCATACTAGAAATTAATAACACTAGTACTTCATTTATTACACACCCAGTTTGATGGAAAACTAATGTCCTGTCTCATCCCAGCAGCCACCTCCCACCCACCATAGTTTGAGACTGTGAAAGCCTTTCTTTTTAAAGCAAGAAGTACCTGATTAAATGAAGACTTGATCCACTTTCAGCAGGCTGAAGTCTATGTGTCCCTAGTTGAGTAATGTCTCTGGTCACCTGGCCACCAAACTCTTTTTTCTCTAGACAGCACAAACACTGACCCCCATGACTCCTAATGAGCAGAGCTCTTAGCTACAGCTTGCTTCATATACCAGAAGATTACCTGAACCTCACTCCAACTCCTTGTGCTGATTTACCAAGGCCACACCAACCCCGCATTACTGGACTGCTGCCGCCTGAAACCCCAGGCTGTGCTCTTCACTTGTGGGTTCTGCTCTCTCTCAGTCTGCTCCTCAGTAGTACAATCACTCCTCTCTTGCTCCAATGTTAATCTTCTGAGTGAATGAATTACAGCTCACTCTTGTTTCAGCAGCCCAGACATTTAAAGAAGGCGTCCCTTGCTAGCCACATCCACTACTGGATGCAACAGCAAATCAGGAGCAGTGAGCACCAGGCAACCTCGTTGAGATCTGTATTGTTAAGGTCCACTCCATTTTGCTGCAGCTGTACCCCCCTGTGCACGAACCACCCCTGCATACAAACAAAGGAGCTGCACCAAGCCTGCAGAAGTAGAGAACGAATGCTCAGGCTCACCAAGGCAAGAGCAGCTGCTGCCACAGTGCTGGGACCTGACCACATGGCGCGGGATGAAAGTTAGTAAGAAATTCATGTTGGAGACCACCCTTTCTGGGGGAGGATCAACTATGTGGTGGGGTGATTGTTTACTGTGCTACCAGGACACTGGAAGGACAGATGAGCCCCGTGTGGCTCAGGTGGCTTTCATGGAGGCACTGGTGCATACCGATTAAGAATGCAGCACAGTGTGTTACTAATAGAGGAGCTCCACGATGGGGGAGCTATAGCATCCTTAGCCCCCCTCTAAATCTGCCTATGGATTATTTTGTATGCCTCCCATGTTAACATACAGAGGCGTAAAGAAATAGAGCACCTCTCGGCCCATGTTCGATCACTGGAGGAAGCTATATATACCTCCCCAGAGGGTAAAGACAGCAAAATCCCCAAAGAGGGGGAGGAGGGTAGAACTCAGACCTTGTGGGTGCATTTCCAGGGTGCGAGAAATAGGACTCTCAGGATGGGGATGGTGTACAGGCCACCAGCTCAGGAGGAGGAGGACTTGGATAGGGAGCTAGCAGAGCAAATTAGGAAGGCGTGCAGGAAGGGTAATACAGTGATTGTGGGGGACTTCAGTCTGCTAGGAGTGTATTGGAGTACCCCAGTTACATCACATGCCAGGGAACAGATACTTCTGGAAGCATTCTGGGACAGCTTCCTTCCTAGCACAGCTGGTTACCGAGTTGACTAGGTTGGGTAAATATAGTGGATCTAGTTCTATCCAATGGGGAGGCTGTAAGGGAGGTGGGGGTGGCAAACCCACTGGCAGGGAGTGACCACCAATCCATGTGGTTCACGCTCAACATGGGCAGGGAGGCGGTGGGTACAGGGACCAGAGAGGCTGACTTCAGAAAGATGGGTGAAATCTTAGGGGAGTACCTGACAGCAATTCAGTCATACTGGGATGTGAACCAGAAATGAGAAAACATAAAATTGGGGTTAGTCAAGGATACTGGGACCTGTACCAAACTGCAGAACAAGAAGGGAAGAGCTAAGAAGCCAAGTTGGATGAGTAGGGAAGTTTTAGATAAAGAGCAGCATTCAGTAGATTCAAGAAATCTGGGGATAGGGAGGAGTATGTAAGAAGTCCAGAGAAGTTACCAAGGGTATTAGAGCAGCCAAGGCCTCCAGGGAACTGAGGCTGGCACAGGGAATCAAAGACGGGGAAAAGGACTTCTTCCGATACATAGTGGGGGCTACCTTTATTGACCTCACTAAGGCCTTCGATACAGTGAATCATGAACTCCTACTTGCTCAACTAGGTGCAACCAGTGTCCGCGACATCACTTTGCTGGTTTCGGAGCTATCTATCTGGACGTGTACAACAAGTGAAAATCGGCAATACCCTCTTCAATAGCCTGTGTGTTAGTACAGGGGTCCCTCAAGGGTCCATCCTGGTCCCACTCATGTTTAGTCTATTCTTAAATTGCCTCTCACAAGTCTACCATGGCTGGATCCTCCTCTATGCGGATGGTGCCGTATTATTCACAAGTCATTCGGACATCAAAACCCTGGAACAAAGTATGCAAAGCGACTTGAATCAAGTAGAAAGCTGGTTCATCAACTCGTGTTTATTGTTTAATTATAAAAAACAAAACAAAACCATGCTGTTTACCTCAACTCACAACAGATATAAATTTGCCAAGCTAGTCTTTCGTAATAAACAAAACAATATTCTTGAAATGGTCAAAAACTTTAAATATCTATGAGTTACAATGGACAGCTCCCTGTCATACACACTCCATATCGACGAAGTCTCCAAGTCTGCTAACAGGAAGATCAGGCAGCTATACTGACACAAGCACTGCCTCTTGGAAAATGCCCTCAAACTCGTCCTAACAAGTTCTGTTTACTCTGTTATTGACTATGGTCTTGTTGAACACCATGCGGCCACCGACATAGCCCTAAAAAGGTTACCCCCGACACTTAACAAGGCCTGTAGACTACTCTTGGGAGTTCCCCGTCTCACCCACACCTACGATTAATACTCACTCTCAGGTTGTTTGGACCTTGATAGCAGAATAGATTACCAGCTCTGCCTTCTCACCAAAAAGGCTACCCTAGGTATGACACCCCACTGGGGTCCAGACCTTGCTAACACTTGCTGCTCCAACTAGACAGCCTCATGGAACTCAGAATGACTCCTTTAAGGTACCATTCTGCCACACCTCCCAAGGCCAGTGATCCTTTGGATATCGTGAGCCAAATCTACCAAATTCCCTACTAATCAACATTCTTACCGAAAATAGAATAGGCCCCTTCAAGTTAAAACTACGCTCCCATCTCTCTAGCCACATTAAATGTACCTGCTCATCCTAGCAATTACTAGTTACCGAAGCCCTGCTCTGTCCTATCTAGCACTTACATCCTTCTAAGTTCTCCCCCGTTATCTCCCCCTCCCCCCACTACCTTTTGGCAACCTATTTCTCTTTATAGCAATTTACCTTACATCCCTCTTCTGTGGTAATGGGTTCCTGCACTACTTGGTCCCTGCTTCCTCACACCCCGATTCCTCCTTTTGTTCACTGCTAACCTCTTGTTAACACCCTACCAAATTTACACAATGAGCTATTTCCAGTGCTACTCCAAACCACCCTGATGTTCGCTGTCAACTTTATGTACACGTTTACTGCCTGTAAAAAGTTATCTGTATTAATCAATATATGACGTGTATTGTTCTATATTGATGGGGAACCTTTGTAAATGAGCTCTGAGCTTAAAGGTTGTAATCAGAGACTTGAATAAATAAATAAAATGAATAAAGGAACTGCAAGGACCAAATAGTGAGGATCAGGAAGGGCGGGAAGTGGGCAGAAAAAGGAGCATAACAGGCAGAAGCACTAAATGAGTAATTCTGTTCCATATTTACAAGGGAGAGGGCTGGCAGCTTCCGCAGAGGGTGGGAGGGTGGGCAAGGAGGGGAAGTGGGTGACGGACAGGGTAATCACAGAGGCAGGGGTATGGAGAGTCTGAAGGCTCTGAGGGTGGATAAGGCACCAGGTCCAGACGGCATACATCCCAGGGTGCTGAGGGAACTGGCGGAGGCTTCATATCTTTATTGCCTCTGTACACAGAGGAGTGGACCTTGTCCCTCCTTGTCTGCTGATGTAATACATTGTTGTGGAATTGTCTGTTCTGACTTGTACCACCTTTCCCTGTATGAGATGAGGGAAACCCTGAAGGGCCAGATAAACAGCTCTTAACTCCAGCAGGTTTATGTGCAGGAGTGAGACTGCACTCTCCCAAGTACCGCGAATGGTGTGATCCCTTAAGTGAGCACCCCAACCAAGCAGGAACGCATCGGTTGTGAGAACCAGGGAGAGAGGCTCCTGCAGAAATGGAACCCCTTCCCTTAAATCTTCTGGTTCCCTCCACCATTGGAACGCCTGTAGTAACGTTTGTGTGACTGGTACTGGCTTTGAGAGGGGGTCCCGCCTTTTGCACCAGTGTGCTATGAGGTGGAACTGAATATCTCTCATCTGAAACCTGGCACCTATGAATGTGCTTGTTGTTGTAGCCATGTGCCCTAACAGTTGAAGAAACTGTTTTGCTGGCTTTGGCCTGCCCTAGCAAATGAGCCTGTCAGAAGCTGAATGCTTTCTGCTCTCTCCTGAGGGAGAAAAGCTCTTCCCACTACTGTATTCAGTTTTGCACCTATGAACTGCAGAACCTGCACAGGGGGTCAGGATGGACTTTTTGGTATTGAGAAGGAATCCCAGGAAAGCAGCATATCCTGGGTTACCTGAAGGTGGTCTAACACCTGTTGGTGGGATTTCCCTATGATTAGCCAATTGTCCAGATAAGGAAAAAATTGTGACACTCAGTCTTCTGAGGTGTGCCACTACTACTGCTATGCACTTGGTAAAGAATCTTGGTGCAGAGATAAGGCCAAAGGGAAGTGTTGAGAACTGGCAGTGGCCTGAGGGGAGTCTGAATCTGAGATACTTTCTGTGTGACTCCCTTATGGGAATATGGAAATATGCGTCCCTTAGATCCAAGGAGGCTAGCCAGTCCCCTTTTTGCAGAGTTGGCAAAATCATGGCCATTGTGACCATTTTTGCACCTGGGTTTTACCAGGTACTTGTTTAGCAGTCTGAGGTCTAGTATAGGCCGCCACTCTCCATTCTTTTTTGTTGTTAGGAAATATCTGGAATAGAACCCTTGCCCGATTTGGTTGTGGGAGACAGGCTCCACTGCTGTTGCCAGCAGTAGGGCCTGTACCTCCTGCTCCAGTAGTTTTCTTTCTGAGAAAGGAGCTGGTGCAAAATGTTTAAACCTTGGAAGAGGAAGGGATTTTATGCAAAGGGAGAGACCCTGACTCACTATTTCCAGGACCCACTTGTCTGTGGTTATTTTTAACCATTCCTGGAAACAGTGATGGAGTCTGCCTCCTACAGGATGTGGAAAGGCAGCCTGAAGGGAAAAGTCAGGGGTTCTGTTTTGCTTGCTGCTGAGGCTGAGCAGATTGGGATCCTCTCCAAGAAACCCTTCTACCTCTAGCTCTGTAAAATCCAGCCTGCTGTGGTTGATACTGCTGCTGGGAAACAGTCTATACCTAAAAGAAAGTCCTCCTAAAAGAGGACTTGCCCCTGCCTCCCCTAGAATAAGATGAAGTTGAAGTAGAGGGCCTGTCTCTGGTCGAGTTGCTCCTAAAAGTAGCTTTATATTCGTCTACTTTTTTTCATATATGCCTCAGTCTGGGCACCAAAAAGAGAGTGGCCTTCGACAGGAAAGTCCATTGCCTTAGTTTGGGTGTCCTGGGTGAGGTTGGTAGCCCTCAGCCAGGCAAATCTTAGAGCAATGGTACCAGCCATCCACCTTGCAGCTGTATCATTGGTGTCAGCTGCCATCTGAAATTAGTATTTGGAAGCTTCCAAGCCCAATTTCACTGTGTCTAGCAGCTGTGACACTGTTAAAGAGGGGTTAGCCTCATCATTGTCCACTACTGACTGCCAGAGAGCCTTTTGATAAAGGGCTGCATAGGCCAGGCTTGATGAATTGCCAGGGATGCCGAAAGGTACTGCTTTTCTGCCATGCTGTCCACCTTTCTTGAATCCTTCTCGTGGGGTGAGGGATAAAGGAGTTTTGGCTTTCTCACAGGCAGCCTGCTGTACAATACTCTGGTGATCTGGGTGACTAAAAAGAAACTCAGCACCAGATCTTTCTAACTGATACTTCTTGTCACACTCTGTCTGTGGGTGTGACTGTATTGGGAGCCTTTAGGATTTCTAAAACATCCTTCTTACAGAATTTGTAGATAGGCAGAACTAGCCTTTTTGAGGGTGTCAGTCCCATAAGCTCCATGTATTGTGCCTCCTCTTCATCCTGGATCTCTTCAGCTGTTTGCAGATCCAGGGTCTCTACCATTTTCTTAACAAAAGAAAAATGGGAAGAGAAAAGTCCTTTGAGGGTCTGGGAGGGGAACCAAAATCCTGTTCTGGTGACACCTCAGGTTCAATTCCCTCTTCATCTTGGTCATCCTCCTCATATGCCACTGTAGCAGTGGGCAAAAGAGGGGTAACAACAGTTCCTTTTTCAGCAGTAGTAATCACAGGCTGCTGAAGGGGTTATAAACCCCACAGCACCTGGAAAAGGCTAAAGGCCTCATCAACTCAGCAGGAAAAGGAGCATTAATAGGCACCTGAGGCGTTTCAGCCGGGGTGTCCGTGTGTTTAGTTTAATATTTTTAATTTTTTGGCAGGCACCGGGGAGTTGGACGGTTTAATGCCTCTTTTGCCAGAGCCCTCATCCATATCAGGGATGGATTTAGGGCTCTGGAAGGAACTGCTACAGTCTTAGAGGGGGTGGACTGGTTAGAGCCCATGGACTCCTCCCTCTAGTTTTCTTTTAAGTCTCTCCCTGCATTTTTCCACTGTCTTAACAGGGAAAGACTTACAAATATCACAGTCTTCACTGAAGCGCTGTTGCCCAAGGCAGATCAAGCAAAGATTATGCTTGCCTGCCTTGGCAAACACCTCCGCACACTTCAAGCAATTCTTGAACCCAAGGGGTCCTGTTTTCTTTTTAGGCTTGTCTGACATTATGGAAAACAGGAACCAGTAACTGAACAAACAAATAGACTAAATTTAAATATTTGCGGTCGGTTTCAACAGAATAACGGTCGGTTCAGGAACTGATAGAGTGAAAAAACTATCAGTTCCGATCAGATCCAGAACAGCGAAACCGCTGAGGAAAACCAATAAACCTCGGTTCAAAAGCAGTTAAAATTAAACAAAATTAAAGGATAAAGTAACCAGAACCCTCTAAAAAGGTTCCAATTAAATAAAAAAAAAGGTTGGTTGCCCCTCGGTTCAAAGGAACCACGAGGAACCAATAAACAAGTTTAAATTTAAAACTAATGAGGTATAAAACACTAAAGAACAATGACACTTGGCAGTAATGAAAAATAAAACAAAAATACTTAAGTTTTTTTGCTCTACGCATTACAGGAATCTGTCTTGATTGAGAGAGATTTCCTGGGCCTCTGAACTTTGCAGCAGAGAGAAGAAATCTGAGATTGAATGTAGGCAGTTGACGCTGGGCAGTTTGAAAATAGATGCACAAACTAAACATTCCATGATTAGAATAGCACTCTGTTCTCTCTGGGGCAGTGCTGGCTTAAGGGAGCACTGCAAGAGTAATAATATTAGTGGATTTCTGGGGTTAGAACCTCTGGATCAAATGTATTGTAATCCTAGTAATGAATAAATAAATAAATAAGCATGGATCACTCCCATGGTATCAACATCTTCCTTATGGGTAGAGATTGAGAGAGTGTTAGCGGAAGATACACATCTGGTCATCTCCCTGATAACTTATAAAGCTTTGTTTCAGACAGCGACATTTCCGATGCACTTCTCTAGATGGGTATGGGGCAGGTATTGTAAATTGTTAGGGAGGGACTCCTCTTTTTTTGGGCAAGTATGAACCATTATGGAATACCCCTAATAGTATGGTGGGTGATGAAGTGATTTGCTGGAGTAGTTGAGCATCTAAAGGAATTCTGGTCTTGGAGGACCTGCTGGACCCAAAAAACGGTGTTTTGGTGTCATTCTCTGACATCCAAACCAGATACCACATTCCCCCCGAACTATATGTGGCGATATTTTCAATTAAGACATGCTTTATTTTCAAATTTCTTCTGGGATTCTTATGTGAAACAAGCTACGGTGGTTAGCTACATACAAAAATGGTTCAAAGCACCCAAAGGCCACCTTAGCTTGCTGTACAAAGAACTCCAGAAGATGTTTTTGCCAGATTGGAATTCCCATCGTCTTAAATGGGGGGTGGATTTGGGTATTGCTCTGGATCCAGAGATGTGGACACGCTGTTAGGAGGCGGCACATAAGGCTTCACCTGATGCTAGGCTCTAGTTATTGCAGAAGAAGGTGCTCAGTAGGTGGCGCCACACTCTGGCATGTCTGGTACAGATGGGAGTACTAGGTTTGGATCAATGTTTTCGTTGTTTTCAGGATTCTGGAAAAATATACCATATTGTCTGGGATTTCTCTTTAATCAAAGGTTGGTGGGAGGCTATTTGTCATTTGGAAGACACTCTGCAAATACCTATCTCTAGACCCCCCCTTTTCTGGATCTTAGGGGAACCCTATGCTTTAGACCCGAATGTTTTATTAAATAAAGGATTTCTTTCTGCCACTGCATTGGAGGCAAAAAGATTATTATTGCTACACTGGAGATCAGTGGAGGTTCCTTCTATTTCTAAATGGACACAAGCTTCATCTAAGGTGGCCTCCTTTCATAAGGTAATTTTCTGGTGGAAGCAGAACCTCCAGCGTTTTCATAGAGGGTGGGAAAAGTGGGTTATCTCTAGGAACAATTTCACTGGGGAGGGGGTAGAGTGTGCTTCGACTTTAAGGCCCTGTACACATCAGGCTAGTTAAAACGGTTTAAGGTGCATAAAACGTTTTAACTAACTTTCCTTCATCGCTCCCGTCCGCATTTAAGCACGGTTTCAAAGCATGTAAGGAAACTGTGCTTAAACCCTGCTGCGAGCTAGTCTCAAGTCCGCTTTAAAAACAGTTTTATGAGAGAAAGTGTGTTACCCTGTAGTGTGGACGGGTATCTGCATATTGCTCCTCCAGAAAGCGTGTTAAGGGTCGTGGAGAACCCGTTTTAAAACACGTTACTGGAGGCAAATGCAGACGGGAGTCGGCTGTGGTATAACAGAGTTAAAACTCGGTTGAAGACTGATCTGGACGGGCTGCTGTGGTGAGTTTAAAAACGTTTTTAAAACGTTTTTTAAACCAGTGCAAATCTTCAGCTCTAATGTGTACAGGGCCTAAATTGAATGATTCATAAGATTAGCTCTTATGGGGGAAGGTGGATGTCCCTAGTTAGCATGCAATTATGTTACTAGTTAAGTATGTTGCAATGTTAAGTTGAAATGTTGCTACTATTTTGTTCTATTTATCTTTCTGAATGTTGTAGCGGATTATATGTAAGCATTAAGCCATGACGAAGGTGGCGTCTAATGGGGAATTAATGCATGGTTGGGAAGGTCGGCCTGGTGCCCAACCATGCATTAATTCCCCAGTAGATACTCACCTTCAGTGTAACTTAATGCTCTTGTAACATGACCATCTTTGGATTAAGGTTCACTTTCACTTTTATGCAGTGCTGTGAAATAATTATTCATACACTTCTTGTGGTGCTCCAACATGTTTAATGCACTTTGCAGAGCGGTCAGAAAATAGGAGTAACATTTATTATTGTGCTGATGTTGTCAGAAGTACAGTACTTTTTGGTGATTACTCACTTTTACATTATATGTCTTTGAGGTTTTTAAAACATTTTTGACAGCAATTACTTTCATACCGTATGTAGGAGGTCCAACTGTTCTGCTGCTCCGCATTCCGCGATGTTCGGTGATTTATTACTGTGTGCTATTTAGCAGATCTGCTCACGTTCACTGTTGTCTCACCCTCAATGCTCCGATACTGCTAAGTGCTTCTGATGCTTTATAGCACTGTTCCGTTACTCGGTTTCACACTTTCCCTATGATTAATTACGATTTAATGCTCTACTTTGCACTTTCATGACTCCCTTTCTAACTGCTACACTTGGAATTCACTGTTACACGGACAGTGAGGCACTCAAGATTTAAATGATGCGAACGCTTCATCAGGTACCGACTGCACGGCCCTATTGTGTTCCGGAATATATATGTAACCCCTACCCGGTATGCCATTTGTATCTGACAGCAATACCAGGTGGGCTGGGTTCGGGGAGGAATAGGTCACTCGGCACATAGGCTAGGTTTGCCTACTTTGCGCAGGGGCACCCAAGTAACTCTCAACACAGGAAGCAATAACTGTAATGTCCAATACCAGAAGTGGGATTCTGAAGTGTGGCTTTTATTCACATCCAAACAGAATAAACAAAGCACAGACGGACCCCCACGGGGCTACACGTCTGGTAATGCAGATTAAAGGAGACCAGAACACATCCTCATCACTTTAGCCCTCAGGCTCTACAACACACTGGGCACACAGCCTGGACTTGTACGCTCCTTTGGGTTACACAGCCCGAACTTGTACACTGCTCTGGGTTTTCCCTGGCTTAGCACCCTTGCCAGCCACTTGGACACCTTCCATACTTCATGGAAACATTTTCTGGTGGCTTCCTAAACTACCTAAGAGCACTTCGGCTCCATCAGGGAATCCTCCTCTTAATCCCATGTCTGGGTACTTTCCTCAGGCACTGACCAAGTACCTGAGAGAAAGCAATAGGTGACTCAGAGCAAATCCGTACTGGTGAATTTGGTTACTACTGATGGGGGGGGGTCTCCCACCTCTCACTCCCACAATTCATACCTGGCCATTTCTCTGAACTGTAAACACCTCATCCTTTAACACTTTGCTGTGCAGATTCTTGCTAAATGTATTTCACATTCAATCTACTTGTCTTGCTTCCCATTTGTGCTGGACTTGAACATACTTAAGATAAGTGGCATTGTTCATTACTCTAGACCCCCATGGATTAAGCAGTCCAGTCCCCACATTCTTTCTTTCCATTTGTGCTGGACTTGAATATACTTATAAGTGGCTTTGCCATTACTCTAGACCCCCCCACTGAGTTAAGCAGTCCAATCCCCACATCTTCCAACTGTACTTGGTTGTCTTTTCCTGACCCCACAGTAATAGTCCCTTTAGTTTCATTCTGTTCAGGTGAAAATACTTGGCCCTTTTTCAGAGCGAACTTGCCCTTTAATTGCAGGTGCCCCACAAGCGTTTCCTCCTCAGAAATCTTACTTTCAGAGCTTCTGGTGCCTCAGCACAACTCAAACAGGCAGCTTCTTTCCCTTAGCTGGACCCAGGGGGGTTGCCCCTGGAAAACAGGCAGACTCCTTCCCCCCATCCCCTCAGGGATGGGGCTCTGAACCATTGAGAGCGGTCTCCACCACTTCAATTGCAGTTCCTGTGTTCCTCTTCAGGTGGAAACACACACTTTAAACAAAAGTAGCTCTTTACCAGAGCTTAAAGCTCTGAGAGCCTGCACACACTCTACTGTACTACAGTCTCTCACTCAGATTGCACACAGACTGGCTTCAAATTCCCCAACGTTCTACTCTAACCTCCAACTGCAACATTCCAGCGTGGCTTACGCAGCTGCGACAGTTCTAAAACGATGTCATCCCTCAGTCTCAGCTGAGACTGAGAACAGAGTGAGACAGTGTGAAATCCATTAACTGGAGTTTCACATGCTGCCTTTCCTGCCTACCACTAGGTCTTACTGGGATTCTAGTAACCCTGGGTAATGGAGGTTACATACATATATATATATATATATATATATATATACCTACATACACACACACACACACATATACATACACACACACACACATACACACACACACATATATATATATATATATATATATATATATATATAATAGATAATCCACTCTTAGGTGTGCGGTCACGCTCGATATACACACGCTTGGTGCTGCGACGCACAAGGCCGCAGGATGAGTGCATCAACCACCAAAGGCATATGTGATATCAGAGCCACCGCACATCCTAGAGTGGGTTATCTATCTTATAAAATGGTAAAATAGTTTTTAGGGGTAAAAGTGCAGGTGTCGCGGTTGTGCTCTGATATACGCACGGTCATGTGATGCTCATGCTCAAATAATAGAGCAGCAATTTCCCTACCCATTTTATAAAAAAAAAAAAAATTATATATATATACAAACACACACACACACACACACACACACACATATATATATATATACACATATATGAATGAATAAGAGGTTCTAGTGGATGACTTTCTAGATAACACCCCAAACCAGGATATGGCTATGTCCTCAGGACCCAGGCCATGAAGGTGTAGGGACTTGAGGTATGGATGAATCAGGGTGCCCTGGTTCTGGGAGAGTAAGCCAGTGCACAGAGGAAGAGGTACTGGAAGTTCCACCACTAGCTGCCGGAGTAAGGGGAACCAGATCTGACAAGGCCAAAAGAGGGTGATAAGGATCATCATAGCCCCTTCCATCTGAAGCTTGATTAGCACCCTCTGAAGTAGTGGAAGGGGAAGGAAGGTGTACAGACCCTTTTCAAGAGACAGACAATGCGTCTCACTAGAAAACTCTAGGCCCTGGATCTAGCAAGCAAAAACACGGTAGTTTTGTGTTGAGTGGGGATGCAAAAAGGTCCAACTCTGAACAACCCCATCTCTCCCCGGTTAAAATTGATTAAGCTCACAATATCATCCACAAGACAGAAATACCTGCATAATACATAGTAGAGCTTCAGGGATGTCCCCATATTTTTGTTGGAAACACACATCCAATTTACAATAATAAGGCCCATGAAACTATTTCTCATGACTCAAATCAAGTCCTGTGACAGCCTGTAAGAATATAAACTAAGAGAGTTCTTTCAAAGTAGCAATCCTTAGAGAAATAACTTGCTGCCGAATGAGTGGTCTCAAAAAACATACAGTATCTCCGAAGTAAAATATACAATCATTTTGTCTTGTGAATACAATATATAACCAGAAAACATAACATATTGCTGTTAACATTGACAAAATTGGTGCAAGCAAAAATAAAGGTGCGCCCCTCCCTCACCTCCCAAAATCACAGTTCCAAATGTGCTGGTATTGGGGTCCATAAAGAAGGAAAGACAGAAACTGCACAAAACCAACCAAGCTTCACTACCAGATCCCTTGTTTCCCCCAAGTCCTCCAGGGTCCTCCTGCCTCATCTAAAAACTGAGCGAACTTTAGACTGAGATTAGATCAACCCCTGTAGACTGGTGCCAAGGTCTCCAAATGTCAAGAAACTTCTTGGTTTCCAACCGGAGACTGCTTGTAATTTCCTCTATCTCCATCAGCCTTGAATGCCACGGTCTTAGCAATGCTGGCTGGGGTGATAACCAATTAGCAGTGATGCATTTGAGGGCAGCCACCCATATTATCTGGGCCAATTTCCAGATGGGGATATTACAAATTAATAAGGAACTGAAACCCTGAACCAGTTCCAAAAATGTACATGGGAAAGAAATGCCCCAAATGTGTTGCATTTCAGAATGTATGCTCTGGCAAAAACTGTGGAGTTTGGGACATCCCTCAAAAATGTGACAGTGTGTTCCTCTTTGGCCTCCACACTGTCTCTAACATTGTTCTGTATAATAAGAAGCAGTGTCTTCTGTTGGCACCCTTTGCAAACTGTGAGAGGCCTTTCGGCACCATGCATTTCTGCTTAAAATTGAACCAGCATAATATTCTGTGGTGATTTGCATATGCAGCCCATGATACTTTGCATTATGGGGGCATGTGTAATTTTGCATTTCTTTGAAACTTGGCTTCCCAGTCAATGCCCTTTGGGGTAACCATTGCCTCAGTGCTTGCACGCTGAGGTTCTTTGTCTTTTAACTTATTTTTTATTTTAATTGGGTTCACCACAACATAACCCAGATGGACCATCTTAGGGTAGCTGGTTCATTCCACTGGGGTGTCAAACAGACATGGCACACTGATGAGTCCTGGTAGGACGAAACACGTGTATGTGTCTTCTGCTGGCACCTTTTGCAAACTGTGTGAGGCCTTTCGGCACCATGCATTTCTGCTTGAAGTTGAACCAGCATAATATTCTGTGGTGATTTGCATATGCAGCCCATGATGCTTTGCATTATGGGGGCATGTGTGATTTTGCATTTCTTTAAAACTTGGCTTCCCAGCCAATGCTCTTTGGGGTAACCATTGCCACCTCAGTGCTTGCGCGCTGAGGTTCTTTGTCCATTAAAATGTTTTGTAATTACCAGGGTTGTGAAAAAATGGATGAGAACTCTCCAATTAAATTCCTGTCAGGTCAGGGAGGCTGTCATTTGCCACCCCAAACAGAGGCGTAGATCCCATTGGGTTGCAGATAGTGAAATTCCACTCTCTTGTTCCCATTTCAATCATATCTCTTCCAATGGGGAGACTTCTGGAGACGACAATATTCAGTATAGTTCAGAGATGTAATGAAATTTAACCCAGAGAGTTATGACATCATAAAAGTAAGATTCCAACTTGGTACAATCTCTTTGGAGACATATTAAGTTATCCAAGGACAAGATAAAATGCCTAACCTGCAAATATCTGTAGTGATCTTCCCTACGAAGGGCATATTTTTTTAAGCTCACAAAGTGCAAACACCCACATCCATCTATGTGCTTTGCAAACATAGTTAAGGATTGTCCCTCCCAATATCCATAACCAGGATCTAGCTTAAGGGCAGAAACAAATATTTATATGAACATATGAAAATGCCAGCAGAAGCAGGCATTATGGTCTATCGAGTCTGCTCGATTGTGCAGATAGCCCCATAACTTGCAGCTGCCCCACCTCCCCACCCCTCTTCATCATATGCCTGATAAGCGAGAGGGGGCCAGGAACATTTGAGGTATTAGTCAATTTCCTGATGCACGGTAAAATATGCAGTGAATGCTTAACCCAGGGATTATGTGCAAGATGCCAGATCTTGGGGGGGGCGGATAACACTTGTAGGTAAGGTCCACAGGGCCCAGCCTGGTAATGAGTTGACTTCAATTTGGTAACAACCAGAGTCATTGCCCCTCCCAGCCCATGTACACAATTCGGCACCCTGTGCCGCCAAATATGAAAATCTGGTAGAGAGAGGCCACCTAGATACCTGGGTGCCTGTAGGATACTTCAGTAATACGAGGATGGCATCCCCAATGAAACAGGAGATCTCTTTATGTAGTTTGTTCCAGAAACTTATCAGGATTTTGTATCGGCAGAGTTTGCAACAAAAACAAAAAAGGGGGAGGATATTCACTCTAATGACCTGTATACATCCATATAAAGTTAACGGTAATAGTGTCCATCTAGCAAAGTCCGCCTGTACAGTGTTTTTTTTTTTTGTTATACTTTTTCTCCCTGTGGTCCCGGCCTGCTCTTGCTTCTCCCTTCCACTCCCCCCCCAGCGGTCTCCCAATGATCAGACCCCCTCCCTTAGGCCCCCATAACTTACCCTCCATGTAGGGTGGTGGGGAGTTACTCAACCCACCAGGAACGGATCCAGCCAGGGAGGTGTCATCTCGGGGGCAGCGCCTGTGGGGCACGGTATTCATGCCACATGGTCAGGATCCATTTTTCCACTTTTCTTGTGGAGGGGGAGCATAAAATGCCGACAGTGGCACGCAGCACACGTGTCCGCACACTGCATGTCGGTCAGCTGCTCCTCCTCCGCCCCCCAACACAGGGGACTTGGCATGCCAACACCTAGCCTCCACTAGGTGTCAGGCAAGTGCCAGTCCATGTTCCCCACCTTCCATGGGAGAGAAGAGCTGTCCCCTGGATGCTTGATCCTCTACCTCCCCGACCGACCCCCAGTGACCCGCTCGCACGGCAAACACGGGTAACCGGCATGGCAGGAGGTCAGCCCTCCATACCACTGAGTCGGACGCTTATAGTGTTTAACAAGTTAGGGTAACAGTTTTGGAATAGATGGGAGATGTCTGTCAATATCCTCACCCCAAAAGTAATGGAAGAAAAAATTACTCACCGTAGCACCTCTTCTCATTTGCGCTGGTCACACAAATGGACACACTAAAGGCACTACTCGCTCTCAGTTCGTCTAAGGGCTCCTCACCTGATGGACTCAACCCTAAACTCTTATTCCTCTCTGCTCATGCTATCTACTCTAACAACCTCTCTTTTTTGACCTCTACTGTCCCCTGCTCCTGGAAGCATGCCGTTGTCCTCCCATTACCTAAAGGAGGTGACTTCTCCTCTCCGGGGAACTATAGGCCCATATTGCTCCTATCTATACTTGCCAAACTGCAGGAACATCTAGTTTTTACTCAGCTTTCTCCCTTTCTCTCGGATTTTTACTTCTTCACCCCCTACCAGTCTGGTTTTAGGAAGGACCACTCCACCACCACTTCTCTAATTAGGTTCACTTGACTCCATTCCCACCACAGTGGATAATGGCATAATAACAATCAGCCATTTCTCTCGACCTTGCAAAGGCATTCAGAACAGTCTCCCACCCTCTCCTCTTAGACAGCCTGTGCATGGCTGGTTTATCTGACTCAGCCGCTAGTTGGTTCAGCTCCTATCTAACAGGCAGGATGCAGTCAGTCAAAATTGATGACTCCACATCCCGCCCTCTTCCTAGTACCACCGGTGTGCCTCAAGGCTCAGTACTTGGCCCTGTGCTCTTCTTTATCTTCCAGAATGATCTCCCATCAGTATGCACTACCACATCAATCCATATGTATACTGACGATACAGTCCTTTTCTATTCCAGCTTTCCACCTTGCTGATGTCACTTTCAATCTCCAGCGTGCCTTTGAGAAAGGCCAGCTGTGGTTAAGCTCCCATCAGCTCTTCCTCCGTACCAAGAAAACAGTCTCCATGATCTTTGGCACTAGGCAGAGACTCTTTTGGCTACCAAATCTGCCCTCCATCCACACCCTTGATGGTACAATTCTCACAGACACTTCCTCATTTAGGTATCTTGTGGTTTGGTTCATCCTGAAAAAGTGGCCACCCAAACTAGGTGCACTACACAGGTACCAAAGTTGCCTACCATTACCAGCTAGACAGGAGCTCATTCAGAAAATGATCCTACCTATTTTCAACTACTGTGACATAGTCCATAGTACCACACCACTCTCCTCATTAACCAGACTGGATACCCTCTTTAATGCCATCTTTCGTTTCACCCGAGACTCTCCTCCTCTTACCCACCACTGTTCTCTCTATCGATCTCTTGCTCTACCCTCGCTGGAAAACAACGCCTATTACACTGTATGAAGTTCACCTCCAAATTCTGCTTTGGTTCCCTTCCCCCCTTACCTATCAGCCTCCCTGGCCTCTCACACTCCATCCCAACTCTCTCTCTCAGATCAAACGATGCCCACACTTTGGTTGTTCCTAGATGCTCCACCACAATAGGCCAAACTGCCTTCTCACACAGGCTCCCAAAGCTATGGAACACCCTGCCTAGTCAAATCAGACACTCCTCCTCCCCCTGATCCATCTCAGTCTCCCTCTGTAACTTACTCTCTCTTACCTGCAATTGCTCCTAACAACCCTTCCTTCCTCCTTCCTATTGCTGTCTTATTCTATTTAGGTTATTCTCTAATGCCGTACTGCACATATGCACTTAATAAACCAACTTTTGTGCAACAATTGTTTTTGTATGTTGTTGTAATATATGTATTTTACCTCTGTGCTGAGTAAATTGACTGTATGCACTTATTCCTGTAGTTTTGTATTTGATCTCGCATAGTTTTAGTTTTATATCTTTGTCTGTCCCATGAATAACTGTGCTGTGTAGGTTTTTGATTCATGTCTTGCTTGTTTAAAAAAAAAAAAAAATGACAAGTGTATGTTGTTGGATTATACTCGTCTGTATCTCCTCCCCCCAGGACGCTCCGTGAGACGAGCAACTGTAATTGTTCAGTGGGCCTTTCCTGGTGAAACTTTTCAATAAATAAATAAACAGTCTTGTTTCTTCCAAGGTATTCTTCAATTCTTCTCTTGCAGTCAGCCTCCAGTGTTGAACTGCCCGGAGAATGGAACTTGTGCAAATGATGGAACACTCATTGGCTTGTGCCACCATTCAAACTGCTGCCCTTACCAACTGCTGTGTTCTATAATGCTCGATTCATGACAGCCTGTGGGGTAAGACCCCCTAACTAAGCTAGCCCAATAATACTAAAAATTTTAAAATAACGAAATTCCTCATAACATGTCCCTTAAACAGACAGCGCCCAAAGAGGGGAAAAGCAACACCCATCTGGGTTCAAAAGACTTACAACACAACTAGGGTATAAAGTGAACTCACTTTTAATACAGAGGTCACTGGTTCTGGAAGGGGAGGTGGGGGGAGAGTTAAGCATATTGAATATTTTGGAAGAAACAAGATTACTGCGGGGGAGTAATTTTTTCTTCTAACCCCAGGAATTCTTCAGTATGCTTAACTCTTGCATACTATGATGCAGTAACTTGGAGGAGAGTACAGAACCTACTTAGGAAATAGATTCTACAGCACTGCTGTGCCAAATCTGGCATCACTTCTGGATTGAGTATCCAAGCAGCAGTGCTTTGTAAAAGTATGTACTGTTCTCCATGTAGCTGATTTGCAGTTTTCCAGAAAGGGAGCGTCTTTAGCTGCTGCAATAATCATTTGTGTGATGCAAATAAACAAATCAAAACAAAAGAAAAAGTCACTATGGTTCTTAAAAGAGGTGGCGGGGAAGGTTAGGGAGAAAAAGATAGCATTTAGGAAGTATAAGGAAACACAGAAGGAGCAGGACAGAGAACTGTACCAGTTAAGGCAGAAGAAAGTAGGGAAGGCAGTCAGAATAGCAAAAGCCCAAACTGAGGAAAAGATAGGCAACTCAGTTAAGAAGCGGGATAAAACATTTTATAGGTATATTAGGGAGCATAGAAAGACAAAGGGAGGGATAGTGAGGCTGAATAGCATGGATGGTGAGTGGGCAGAGAGGGACAGTGAAAAAGCAGGGATACCAAACGAATACTTCTGCTCAGTATTCACAAAAGAGGAGGAGGGGAGGTACATAATTCAATTAACAGAAGCACTCTGGATGGGGGCGATCCCAGTCCTTTCACAGAAGAAAGGGTTCTGAAAGAACCCCTAAAACTGAAGGTGGACAAAGCAATGGGGCCTGACAGGATTCACCCCAGAATTCTAAAAGAATTAAGGGGAGAACTAGTGACACCACTAACTACCCTTTATAACAAATCATGGGAGGATGGTGTGGTATTGGAGGACTGGAGGAGGGCAGATGCGATTCCCCTTCACAAAAGTGGGAGAAAGACAGAGGCAGGAAAATACAGACCTGTCAGTTTGACCTCTGTGGTAGGGAAAATGATGGAATCACTTCTGAAGGAAAGAACTGTTGAGTACCTAGAGGCCAGTGGGGCACAGGACCCAAGGCAGCATGGATTCACAGCGGGAAGGTCATGTCAGATGAATTTAGTCGATTTCTTTGACTGGGTGACCAAAGTAGTAGACCAGGGAGGGGCTGTGAACATGGCCTACCTAGACTTTAGCAAGGCATTTGACACAGTCCCACACAAAAGATTAATAAACAAATCAGCTAGCCTTGGAGTGGGTCCCAAGGTGGTAGCCTAGGTAAAACATTGGCTGGACAACAGGATACAGAAGGTAACAGTAAACGGAGTACACTCTGAAGAATGGGGGGTTACTAGTGGGGTACCGCATAGTTCAGTACTTGGTCCAGTCCTTTTTAATATCTTTATAAGTGACATTGCTGAGGGGCTGGAAGGAAAAGTATGCCTCTTTGCAGATGACACAAAGATCTGCAACAGGGTTGATACACAAAGTGGGGTGGCAAGGATGAGAAAGGACTTAGCAAGGTTGGAGGAATAGACAGAAGTATGGCAGCTTGGATTCAATGCAAAGAAGTGCAAAATAATGCACCTGGGAAACAAAACCCAGGGGAAGAGTACACAATGGGGGGGGGGGGTAACAACAACAAAATTGGAAAGGGACCTGGGGTACTCATATCAGATGACCTTAAGGTTAGCAAGCAATGTGAGAAGGCAGTAGGGAGGGCTGGGGGGATGCAAGGATGTATACGGGGAGGCATCAGTGGCAGAAAACAGGAAGTTGTTATCCCTCTGTACTGACAGTTGGTGAGACCCCATCTGGAGTACTGCATCCAGTTCTAGAGACCTCATCTCCACAAGGACATAGACAGGGTGGAGGCAGTCCACAGGAGGGCAACTAAAATGGTGCAAGGTCTGCAAGAGAAGTCATACAAGGAGAGACTAAAGGAGCTTAATATGTATACCCTTGAGGAAAGGAGGGAGAGGGAGGACATGATTGAAACGTTTAAGTACCTCAGTGGAATCAAAGTCCAAAAGGGTAGCATCTTTCAGAAAAAGAGATGTGCAAGAACAAGGAGACACAATTTGAAGATAGAGTGGGGGACGGCTCAGGGGCAATGTGAAGAAGTATTTTTTCACAAGAGGGTGGTGGACACATGGAACCGCCTTCCTGAGGAGGTAGTGGGGTCTAAAATTGTGGGAGAATTCAAGAATGCATGAGACAGACGTAAGGCAATTCTTGTGGGGGTAGGAAGAAACAGGCTGCTGGTTAATTAGGATCTGCAGCTTATCCAGTAGGTAGGGAAATGGGCAGACTAGATGGGCCAGGCGGTCCTTATCTGTTGTCAAAGTCTATGTTTCTATGCAACTGTAGCAGCTGTGCCTTTGTGGAATGGGCCCTTAGCCCTACTGGAGGCTTCTTACCAGCCGTACTGTAACCAAACTCAATACACTGCACTATCCAGTGTGAAAAAGTCCTTTTAGAGGCTGGTTTTCCTTTTTCCACATCCTCATAAGTCAGGAACAGTTGTTGTCTGTCCGGCCTGTGGGCCTTGGTATAAGTAATATAGTAGCTTAGGGTAGCTGCTTCATTCTACTGGGGTGTCATACAGACGAGGCACACTGATGAGTCCTGGTAGGGCGAAACACGTGTCTGTCTCTTCTGTTAGCACCCTTTGCATACCGTGTGAGAGGCCTTTCGGCACCATGCAGTTCTGCTTAAAGTTGAACCAGCATAATATTTTTTGGTGATTTGCATATACAGGCCATGATGCTTTGCATTATTTGGGTATGTGTGATTTTGTATTTCTTTGAAACTTGGCTTCCCGGCCAATACCCTTTGGGGTAACCCTTGCCTCAGTGCTTGAGCACTAAGGTTCTTTGTCTAGTAGCTTAAGGCTCTTTTGACATCCAAGCTATGCAACCTACGTTCACCTGAACTACAGTGTACAGTAAAGAAGACTGGCAAAGTGATTGACTGATTCAGGTGGCAGTTCGAAACTACTTTTGGTGGAAATTTCCTATTAGTCCTGAGAACCACCTTACCTCTGTGAAAGGAGATGTAATTCAGCCCTGTACACAGGGCCTGTAGTTCACTAATCCACCTGGCTGAAGAGATAGCTACCAGGAAGACAGATTTCCAGGTCACAAATTTCAGATGTGCTGTAGCCATAGCTTCAAATAGGTGTTCCATGAGCTTGGCAATGCAGACATTGAGGTCCCAAGCTGGCACTGGTTTCCTGTGAGAGGAGTATAGATGGGCCAATCCCTTGAAAAATGTCTTAAAGATAGAGTTGAATGCCACAGAGACACCTTTGCCCACTGAAATAAAAGCAGAGACTGAAGCCAGGTGAACCTTGAGAGTGGTGGGCTGTAAGCCCAGAGAACGTAGATGGGTGAGGTAGTCCACCAAGGCTGGCAACCCCGCCTGTGAAGACACTACATCATTATCAGTGCACCATATGGAAAACCCCTTCCATTTGGAAGCATAAGTTTTCTTGGTCGAGGGTTTCCTAGATCCCCTTAAGCTATTAAGAACACTCTCTGAGAGGTGTAAACCAGCATACTCTAGGTCTTCAAGAACCAGGCCTTGAGCCTGAGTCACCTGAGGTGCGGGTATAGGACCCTCCCCTGTGAGGAGGTTAGGAGACTGTGCCTCCAAGAGAGGAGTAATGGTGGGGCTACTAACAGGGGAAGCAATAGTGAGTACCATGGTTGCTTGGCCCAGTCTAGAGCTATCAGGATCATTGAAGCTGGCTGGGACTGGAGCTTGATCAGGACCTAAGCAGCAGTGGGAATGGGGGAAAAGCATATAGCTTCTTCCCCGATGAGTCCAGCACTAGAGCATCCAGAGATACTGTCCCCTTTGCTGGAGGCCTGCAGCAGAATTAGGGCAACTGATGGTTGTCCTGAGAGGCAAAAAGATCCGTCTCTGGGGTGCCCCATCTCCTGAATACCACCTCTAGCACCTGTCTGTTTAGAGACCATTCGTGGTGGTTCTGGTGATTCTGCTGTGTGCGTCTGTTAAGGCGATGTCCTTTCCTGGCAGATGAATGGCTACCAGGGAAGCCTGTAAGGAGTAGGCCAGACTCCACACCTTCACTGCTTCTGTGCACACTGGGCTGGACCTTGCCCCGCGCTGCTTGTTGATGTAGTACATGGTGGTGGTATTGTCTGTTCTCACCTGCACCACTCTGCCCTGTACCAGGGATGCAAAAGCTTGCAGAACTAAAAGCACTGCTCTGAGCTCCAGCAGGTTTATGTGCTGGAGTGACTCTGTGGCGGACCAAGTGCCATGCACTGTATGTTCCTCCAGGTGTGCACACCAACCCAGTAGGGAACCTTCTGTTGTAAGAACTATGGAGGGAGACTCTTGCTGGAATGGGACCCCTTTCCTGAGGTTGTCCTTTTCCTGCCATGACTGCAGGGCCTGCAGTAGTGTTTTTGTTATTGGTATCAGTTTTGAGAGAGGATCTCTTCTCTGGCACCAATATGCCCTGAGGTAGAATTGAATGTCTCATATGAAATCTGGAACCTATGACTGCGCCTCTGGCTGCAGCCATATGTCAGAGTAGCAGTAGGAAGCACCTTGCTGGCCTTGGTGAACAGAGTCTGAATGTCCCAGCAATCTGTAGGATGCTGTCCACCCTTTCTTGAGGGAGGAAGTCACTTTCCTTTAGGGTATCCAACTCCACACCTATGAAATTCAACACCTGAATCGGCTGCAGGACAGACTTTTTGGTGTTGACCAGAAACCCTAGAGATTCGAAGAGATCCTGGGTGGACCTTAGAGCATACCTTAATTGCTATGGTGATTTTACCACCACTAGCCAGTCATCCAGGTAGGGAAACACTGTAATGCTCTGCCTTCTTAGGTATGCCACCACCACCACTGCCAAGCACTTTGTGAATGCCCTGGGAGCTGAAGTGAGGCCGAATGGCAGAGCTGAAAACTGCCAATGACCTGAAGGTATTCTGAACCTTAGGTACTTACTTTCTGTGAGACTCCCCTATGGGGATATGGAAGTATGCATCTTTTAGGTCTAATGATGCCAGCCAGTCTCCTTTCTGAAGTGTGGGCAGGATCATAGCCAAGGGTACCATCCTGAACTCTGGCTTTGCCAGATGCTTGCTCAGAACTCTCAAGTCTAAAATGGGTTGCCACTCTCCATTTTTCTTTAAAGTCTAGAAGTACCTTGAATAGAACCCTTGTTTATACTAGTGAAGACAGAAACGCACAGTCGACACCCAGGAGCCCGACACCAATAGCCTGACACTCTGAATCCCGACTGTCGAGAACTGCCTGCAGTAGAGGTTTTTATCATGCTTTGGGGGGCTTCACCCCTACAACCACACCCTTATTATTGATTGTCAACTGCACTGTGGGCAATTCGACAGCTGGGAGTAATTCTTAACAATCGGGATTCTGTGTGTCAGGCTACTGGGTGTCGAGATTATGGGTTTCGATCTGATGTAATGATACCGAACCCTTTTCTCCTTTGTAGCACAGGAACCTGTTCTACTGCCCTTGATTGCACAAGGATGGCTACTTCTGCCTCCAGAAGTTTCCTTTCTGTAATGGAAGATGGCCTGAAAACCCTTGACCTTAACCTGGGGAAAGATTTGAAACAGACAGCCAGGCCCTGACTCACTACTTTCAGGACCCGCTGTGAAATTCTGGATCCTTTCCTCCCCTGAAGTGCTGAAATACAGTTGAGATGCACCTCAGAACAAAAACCCCTCTACTCTTATCCCTCTTTCTGTAGCCTACTGCAGTAGCAATCTTTGCTTTGGGTCTTTCTTGACTCATTTTCCTAGTCAAACTACAAGGGAGTGGCCTCCCATTGTAGCCTCTCACTCTGTGCTTCCCCGCTATATTTCTGTTTCATTTCTGGTGGTGTAAAAGAAAGATAACCGAGGGTAGTTTGTTCCTTGGAGCAGTCTAAATGTGAGTGGGTAAAATAGTGCACAATATGCCCACTAGAGGCTGGTAAAAGGCTTGAGTAAAGTGGAAAAGCCTCTGTAAATAGAAGTGATAAGAAATAACACAGGGATGCCTGTAAAAAGTAAAGACCCATTTAAGTGCTATTAGGACGAGAAGTGAAAGTTACCGCTTGATGAGGTTGAAATAAAATGTATTTTTTTTCTCTCCTTTTCTTCTCGGTGCTGTGCTTGCCTGCCCCTCCGGTGGCAGCTTGTAAATGCCAGGGAAGAGGTTGGCGATTGCAAGAAAGCACCCGCTCAGATGCCTTGAAGCGAAGCAGATGTCTCCCGAAGGGTGGAGAATCCATAGGGAACTGTACAGGCAGACTCTAATATGCCGCAATAACCGGAATGTCTTGCTGTGCTACTTTCCAGCTCAGAGCAGCACAGCAAGAGTGGCGAAATCCAGGTACTGTACAAGGGAGTGTTTTAAAACTCCTTGTGAACCTGTTGGGTCACGAAAGCCTTAGAGGAAACAAATAAGGCCTGAATGCAATTTAATCCGTTGGCTGACGATTTCAGCCAACAAGACAGAAACATGCAGCATTTCTTTGTTTAATTTATGTTCAGAGAATGAGGCAATTAGCTCTGTTCACTGCTTCAGCAAGTAAGGAACGATGTATATACCTTTAAAAAGTAGAAGAGATTTTACAGATTCTGATTATATAGCTAGACATATTTATGTACTGGGTCTCTACATAATATGATGGAAACAGCAGCATTACTTTCATAGGAGGAGTTTAAAGAACTAGGCATTTTTCCTATTTTTTTGTTAGATGCTGCAACAAGAAAGCAAACAGATGTCTGGAAGCTAAATAAACGATACAGTGCTTCTTTTCCTTCCTAAATGCAGAGGACTATGTGTTTATAATTAGCTACAATAACAAGAAAGAATGGAAAGAAGGGAATTCCTTACAGGAAAAGCAAGGAAAGATGTTTTCTTTCAAAACATGTTCATTAAATATATTAAATCACATGAAGATTACTCTGGCATAAAAAGTATAGCTCACTGAATTATTATGCAGGTTAGAGAACAGTGGTGGCGTTTAAACTCTTAAGTGGCCCTTAAACTTCCTATGGTTATAATAAAGGTTTGAAAGCCTCTTAAATGAACAGGGTGGCAAATCCTGATGTTAAGTAAATGGATGTTCTGGGTTAAGCTGAACCCCCACATGCCTGTATTAGCCTAGATTCTAGATATATAACAATTAGGGTGGATCAGCTGACCATATGATGTCATCAGGAAGCCCTATAAAAGGTCTGTCTTTTTAGCTAGAGATTCCGTAGCGCTAGGAGAGTTGTATTGAGTGGAGGTACAACTGGGAAAAAGCACAGAAGACAGAGAAATTTACTGTTAGTATTTAATATTCACTCTGTGACAGCATTGTTAAGGTAGAACATTGCTGGAGCTCGGGAGAGCAAGTATTTTCTTTATTTTTATTTATTTTCTTGATTTGGATTATTTTGGATCTTATTCTGAAGTCCAGAATAAATCTGTTCATTTTAAAAATAAATATCACACAGAAGAAATGTGTGTTTTACACTCTTACCATTGTGTCTAGTATTGTCTATTCCCACACCCTCCTACACCCACTTGTCTGTGGTGACGTTTTTCCGAGCCTGAAAGTAGTGAGCCAGCCTGCCCCCTACTGGAAGTAGGGAGGCGACCCTGGCAACCACGTCAGGGATTCCACTTTGATTGGGTTGAGCCTGGTTGGCTTGATTCTCATGTCTGGAGTCAATTCTGCCCCTGCCCGAAAATAATCTGTCTGTTGAGGGTACTGTGGGGTGGCCTGGGCCTGGAAAAAAGGTCTGCCACATGTTGACCTGCTTCTATATCCCCTACCCTGTGGCCTGAAGGAGGTTGAAGGCTTCTCTTTAGCTGCACTGCTTTTATAGGTGGTTTTGTATTCATTCATCTTTTTCATGTAAGCCTCTGTTTTATCCACGAATAGTGAGTTGTTCTCACAAGGGAAATCCATGACTTTGGCCTGTGTATCCTGGGATAGATTTATGGCTCTCAGCCAAGCAAATCTCCTCAAGGCTACAGCAAGTACCATCCACCTGGCAGCAGTGTCACTGGCATCTACTGCCATGCGAAATTGATACTTAGTCTGTGAGAGAGAGCTAGAAGATTTATTCAATAATCTACCAGACATTAAATCTAACATGCCAAAAGATGAAAGATGCTTTGGTGGGGGGTCTTTGGCAGGATAAAAGTATTGTTATAAAACCCGTGGATACTGGGGGGGAGCGGTGGTTCTTCTGAAAACTGAAGATTATGTGTGTGAAGTTAAGAGGCAATTGAGGAACAACCTCTTATGAACAACTTAAAACAGATCCAACAAGGGATTTTAAATATAGGATTGATGAATATGTCACACAAGCATTTCAGAATGGGTAGATAGATAATGAGACTAAAAGCTTCTTAACAGTGGACTTCATATCAGGGCAACTATTTACATCTTGCCCAAAATCCACAAACAGTCTCCCCCCCCCCCTCGGGCAGACCCACTGTGAGTGGGATGGGGTCCCTCATGGAACCCCTCTCACAATATGTAAATCATTACATGAGGCCTTTTGTGTCCAGTTTAGGATCGTATATTCGTGACACTGCAGACATTCTGCACACACTGAAGGATATTCAAATGGACAAGGATTCATATCTTATAACTCTGGATATTGAATCCTTGTATGAAAATATACCTCAGGGAGATGCCCTAGACAGCATGGCATTTTTCCTAATGCCAGAGAACACGACACAGAACCTCCAACTGAATTTCTTTTGAAATTAGCAGAATTTGTCTTGAAATTCAATGTTTTCACCTTTTTGGATGTCTACCTGCAGATACGAGGTACAGCCATGGGTGCTACTTTTGCACCCAATTTGGCAAACATACAGTATGTTGGCAAGTGGGAAAATTAATTTATGAGGGATCCTGATGTAAACCCCTTTTTTTTAGCACATCAGTTTACACAGATGTTTCACTGATGATGTGATAATTGTGTGGAACAGTTCTTTAACAGAATTTGACAGATTTATTGAATACATCCATGTATCGAATCCCAATCTTCGCTTTTCATACACAGCAAGTCAGCGGTAGGTCAAATTTCTTGACCTCTGCATATAAGAGAGAGAGAGAGAGAGAGAGAGAGAGTATGGGCGACATACACAATAATATTTATAGAAAAGAGTGTGACTGCAACACTTTACTCCTTGTATCCAGCTGTCACCCCTGACATATTGTACAGAATATTCCGAAAGGACAGTTTCTTAAACTCAGAAGAAACTGTAGTATGGAACCTGCACATGACAGGCAGCAGTGGACCTGAAAGACAGGTTTATGGAGAACGGGTACAGTGAAAGACCAGTATCTGAGGCAGCACAAGTAGTCAAAGGAACCACCAGACGTGAGGCCCTATAGCCCAAACAACAAACAGGAGAACAAATGCCCATTAACTATCTAAACTTTGTTACCACTTATAGTGCACATAGTTACGAAGTGAGAGAAATCATACAAAAGAATTAGAATATCCTCAGAGCTGATGTAGGACTCAGTGAAGTTCATGATACTATACCCAGGTTTTCCTACAGGTGAGCCACTAACCTGAAAGATCTGCTAGTACATAGCAGACAGACAAAACAATTACAGTACTCGTGGCTTACAAACAGATACACTGGGTGTTTTAAGTGCCACAACTGTGTCAGCTGTCACATTATTGCACAGGAGAAAGTGTTTACAAGCCCCAATGTACAAGAAATCTTCACCATCAGACATCTGATCACCTGTGATACCACTGGTGTAATCTATTAAGCAAACTGCAGTTGTGGTGCCTTTTATGTTGGCAAAAGGCAGAGACAATTTAAGTCCAGGGTGGGGGAACACAGGAGAACTATTGGTAATCAAGACATTACCTATGCAACAGCGTTGCATATGGAACAATCAGTGAGCACTCTTTTACATTTAAAGCAATAAAAAAGTATTCCCCCAAGCAAGAGGTGACGATTTTATCAATTTTCTTTTTTGCATAGTTTGTTTATTGAATTTTTTCCAGTATATGTGACAGACACAACATACAAGACATACATAAACATAGATCCACAACTTATATACACATCAGGATCCATTTTCATCATTTGATTACAGTCTAAAAAATAAAAGGGATATACAGCCAATCTCTAAAAACCAACACACATAAATTTATTCCACTTATACTGTAGTTCTTAGAATCAGAGGGATGAAACCAATTCCATTTTCGTGTGAAGGTACAAGGCCGACGGGGGGAGACTAATACAATTTCAGATCCAACCTTCATTCAGCATTATATTATCTGCTGCCGAAAGGGACACCAGATAGGGCTGCCATGTCTTATGAAAAAGCTCTTCTTTGTCTTTTATAACAGGCCAGGTGCTCCAGAGTAAGTGCCTACAAAATTAAGCCTTTCCACTGGGCGATGGTAGGCTTTACAGCAAAGACCCACGTGTTAAGGATACAATGTCTAGCCATGAACAATACCACCCGAAGCCACCTTTGAACAGGGCTCCATTCCTCTTCCCCATCATCCTCAATTCCAAATAGGAGTAGCAAAGGGGACATTGGGAGCCATCTTCCCGCAATACCCCGTAGTTCACTTACTACATCTCCCAAACTGTTTTGTAAAACCGGGCATGTCCAAAAGTAATGACAGTAGGTTGTGGGGTTATTGATGCATCTAGGACATATAGGGGACACTGCAGGGTTATATCTGTGAACCACAGCTGGTGGACAGTACAGTCTATGGCAAAAATGTATAATAAGATTCTTTATATTTATTACACAGCAGTATACCCTGATGGAGTTGGGACATTATCCTCCAATTCTCCTCTGATATAGAAAGCCCAAGATCTCTCTCCCATAGCTGCTTGCTTTTTTCTGTTTTGTCTGGGAGCAAATCTTTCCTGTCCTTGGCCATCCTACAGATTGTTCCCTTTGGGTTCCTCTGCCCCACCAGAATAGAATGTTCTAGTTGATCCCATGCGGAAATCACCCGGTGGAGTCTACCAAGAGATCCACAATATGCTCTGACTTGCAAATATCTAAAATAATGTTTATGTCCCAAACCTGTCTTGGCCTGTAAATTCTCGAATGAATCCAGCCCTGTCTGGGTAAAGAGATGTTTCAGGCATAGGATACCTTTTTCTTCTCATTCCCTAAATCCCACGTCCTCTAATCCTGGCAAGAAAAAAGGATTCCCCCCCAGGGGCAGAAGCAGGGTATCATCCTGTACCAAACCTTTTTGCTTACTCAGTCCTCTCCAGCTTTCTAGCACTGCCCTAACCAATGGGTTAGATTCTGGTAAATTGTGGTATGCTTGCCAACCTCTGGTAGACAAATATGCCGATAGCCTGCCTGGACATCCCCTCTTCTAAATCAAGCCATCTTGCCTCTCTAGGTCTACCAATCCAATCCTGTATGTAGCGACATTGTATAGCCCTATAACAAACTCCCAAGTCTTGGAACTGAAGCCCTCCCTTTTCTGTAGAGGCTTTAAGCCAAGTCAATCCCCCTCTCGGGCGTCTGCCCTGCCAAATAAAACTTGAAAAGCTTTCTCCAATATTCTAATATCAGTCTTTCGTAGCCCTATGGGCAGCATCTGGAGAACATACAGCAGTCTAGGGAAGACATTCATTTTAATTAAATTTCTTTTCCCCAGCCATGAAATAGGGAATTTGTGCCACCTAGTCAAATCTGCTATTATAGTTTGTATAAGCGGGGTGTAATTAAGATCATATAAATTTCCAATATTGCACCCCACTTTAATGCCCAGATAAGTAAATGCCCCTTGAACTGTCTTAAAACCCCACTCAGAACCCCATCTCATCTCTTGGTCTGCAGGCTCGCCAATTCTCATCTCCTCTGATATATTTAATTCTAGTTTATAACCAGAAAATCTAGAGATGGTATCAATTCATGTAAACAATTGGGGCATAGATTTAAAGGAGAAGTCCACCCAAAACTTGAAAAAATATATGTTGAGCAGAGTGTTTTAATTTGTATGTGAAGTTCTAGTGTTTCCTTCCCTCTGACTGGTAATAGGAGTTTTTCCTAAATTAGCCTGCTAGCTTTAGGGTAGTTTTACGACTCCTGGAGATCTCCATATCAAACAGTTTAATTGTTATTCCTTTGTCTTTACTGCACCTTGTTTCATGTGACAGTGATGTAGCAGAGACCACAAATTCAGCAGAAAGCATTGCTTTACAATCAGTTCACAACAGTAGAGATGGCTATATTTTAAAATCTATAAAATTCAGCTTAGTGACTACCCTCATCATAAAGGTCTTACTGTCCTGAAAAACTTTGCTGCTGGTAATTTTTGTGCAGCTTGTAAAGCTTCCAAGATATTTAGTTTGTTTGGTATGTGTGCTGTATGTTGGGTCTCTCTTACATCACTGTCACATGAGACAAGATGCACTGTGGGAACAAGAAATACAATTAAGCTGTCAGGGATGAAGATCCCCTTGGGTCGTAAAACTACCCTAAAGCTAGCAAGCTAATCTACGAAAAACTCCTAATACCAGTCAGAGGGAAGGAAATACTAGAACTTCACATACAAATTAAAACACTCTGCACCACATATATTTTTTCAAGTTTTGGGTGGACTTCTCCTTTAAATGGTTTACTTACATATAGCAACATATCATCAGCATATAACGATAATTTGCACTCCCCCCCCCCATCTTGCCCACTACCCCCGAGATGCCTGAGCTGACCTGAATGGCTATAGTCAGAGGCTCAAGTACCAAAGCAAATAGGAGGGGTGACAACATGCAGATCTGTCGAGTACCCCTACTTAGTGCAAAACTATCAGAGAAGGTGCCATTAATTAAGACCCTAGCCCGAGGGCTCCTATACATCTGTCGTACCATATCAATAAATTCTCCTCCCAGACCAAACCAGACGGGGACCTCCATTAAATATGACCATTCTACTCTATCAAATGCTTTTTCTGCGTCCATTGATATTATATTCACCGGTTCCCATCCATTTCCAGCGCCCCATATCACATTTAGAAGGGTTCTCATATTATGATATGAATGTCTGTCCGTGATGAACCCGGTCTGGTCTGGGTGGATTATCCCCGGCAACAATTTTCCTAACCGAGTAGCTATAATTACAGCCATAATTTTTGAATCGCAATTTAAGAGGGATATTGGTCTAAAAGAGGCGCACTCATACAGGTTCTTCCCTGCTTTTGGGATTAGGCAAATACTTGTCTCCCCCCAGGAACATGGCAACCATGCCATCTCTTCTCTGGCCTCCCTAAACACTGCCTCCAAATGCTCACTCAAGTGATCTTGCATAAGATTATAATACTTGGCCGGGAAACCATCTGGTCCACTAGTCTTCCATCTCTTAAGGGCTGCAATGCCTTAATTTCTTCTTTGGTTATTATGGAGCCTAACCAAGTTCTCTGGGCCTCCGTAATCTGAGGCAAGTTTAACTTGTTCAAAAACTCAGACATTTCTTGTTCCCCATCCCACTTTGAGAGTGATATAGCTCCTGGTAGAATCTCATAAATCTCTCTCCCCAATAGATTTTTTTTATCTTTCTGGAGCGTGCCATCTTCTCCCTTAATAGCATGTATCAAATGCGTTCCACGCCTTCCCCTTATTAAGTTTGCAAGCATAGTTCCAGGCCTGTTTCCCCACTCAAAATGTTTCCTCACGAAAAGGCAGGTTTTCTTCGCTTCACCCATCAATAAATTATTTAGTGCCTCCCGAGTTTTTGTCACTAGCTGATATACATCATCTCCCCCTTCTCCTTGAGCTATCTTCCTCTCTAACACTCTTAGCTTCAGTTCCAGATTCATCCTGCATTCATTAGCTTTCCTCTTATGAGGGGCCACATAGCTGATTATGGCCCCCCTCATGAATGCTTTCCCAGCATCCCAAAAGGTCACCACAGAAGGGTTCGTCTCTGTGTTAGCTTGCACGTATCTCTTCCACTGCTCTTGCAAATGCTATTTAAATTCTTTATTCGCTAACAGGTAATTAGGAAATTACCATTCTATATGTGATCATTCCGCCCTCCCCCAGTTCAAGGTCATTATGATCATAGCGTGGTCAGAAATGTGAATTGGGTTATGCTTAATGCATGTGAGGTGAAAATACCATTCCCAAGGCAAAAATAGGTAGTCCAGCCTGGATCAAGTGCGGTGGGGGTTCAAGAAAAATGTGTATTCTCTAGCAGTGGGGTTGGCTGTCCGCTACCCATCAATAATATCTAAATCAGTCATGCCTTCTAGCCATCCCTGAATGGCCCCTTTAGGGTTTCCTTTTCCCTCCGAGTGATTCATCACTGGATTAAGCAAGCAGTTCATGTCTCCTCCCATTATTAAGTTTGGAAATTGTTCTTCAGTTAGCAAATCCAGGAGAGCTCTATAATATAGTGGGTCATGAGCTGCCGGGGCATATATACTCCCAAATGTGACCTTTTCCCCTTGGATATTCCCTACCACAAATATGTGGTGCCCCTCAGTCGGATCCTTTACCACCTGTTCCATCTGAAAAGGCAACTTCCTATGCAGGAGAACAGCCACCCCTCGTTTATGGGAATTAAAAGAGGCCACGTAGCATTCCACAACTCAGCTCCTCCTCAGTTTCACATGTTCTTTCTCTGTAAGGTGGGTCTCCTGGAGGAGGGCCACCTGGGCATTTTGTTGCTTCAGAGCAGTCAGCAACATCATGCGTTTAACTGGGGTGACTATTCCCCTGACATTCCATGAAATGATCGGCAAATCTCTTAGACTAGCCATAGTTCAGGCCACGTAATTTCCCCGACCAGTATCCCCCATAGACTTTCCAACCTCTCCCGTTCCCATTTTCCATAAAAGCTTTTAGATTGGCTATACATTTGGATCCAGAAACTAATGACAAACTGCAGAATAATAAACACACAATAACTACATACAGATCTTTCCCTTCCCTTCCCCGCACCCCCCACCCCATTGTAACACTAGTTGCAAAGAAGCAGAGATTTTACAACCCTTCCCCATTAGAAGACTTAGATAGATCCCCCGCTCCCCACCTGCCGCAATTAGCTATACCCTATAGTACTATAACTACATTAACATTCCCCTTTCTCCAAGCCATCTGTATTACAAGCATATAAAATTGGCTAAAACATAAAGGGAGAAAGGGGGAGTAAAACTGATACTCCAATTCTGCCCTTCCCCCTCCACCAGTCAAACAGGCCCATTCAGCATGGCAGTTGGAAAGAGGGTCATACATGTCAGGGACACTCAGCATGAGTCAGGGCAGAGCGTTCCCACACGGAGAGGACACAGTGCAAAGCTCATCAATTTGATTTTGAAAAGAGAGGGGTACTGGATATACGCACTTAGGGCTTTTAGATACCCAGGTCTGAGTAACCGTTTTGACCCGTCACCTTATTTAAAGAAGTGATACATTAAAGATGGTGGTTACTATGGTACCTTGTATGTATTATAAATTTTATTTACAGAAGTGACACTAGATACATTAAAGATGGTAGTCACTGTGGTACTCTGTATACATTATATCCAGGCCCCCCCCCCCTTCCCATTTCTCTGCACCTCTTATTATGAGCTACAGAGTTACTGTGAATAACACAGGAGACAAACTGATATACAATGCAGACAGCCTGCTTATGTTGTCATAATAGTGTTTGATCTACATGAGGGTACAGAGTTGTAATTTTTTGCAGTTATGTATTTTTCAGGTGAAGGAATTTTACCTCTGAGAAGTAACTCTTCGAGTTTACCTGAACCTGCATGTCTTGATGTTGGCACAAGACTTTATACAATGCAGTATAAGGATTCTCAGGATTGTAATTATTTTTTTTTTTTTAATATCTCTATGCATTTATATGTAGTGTTGTGGTTTATTTATACCTGTATTTATTGTTTCAAGCACTTTCCACTACTGGCACTTTATGTGAGCTTTAGATGTGGCCCTTCTGTAACATGTGTCTACTCGTGATGACATCACACAGTCCTATATAAGATGCATCATTTTAAAACACCATATGCTTTTTTTGAAAAAGGGTTACTCTGAAACGTGTCAACGCGTATGGAGTAGTGTGCGACTCCACTTGAATAAAAGATATTTTGCACAAAGCAGACGCAGTGAGCAACATTTCTTTCGGTGGCGAGCGCGGAACTGATTGTGATTGCTTTTGGATGCGCAGTGGCTTCCAGCCCACACCTGGCCATTTCAGTCAGATCAGCTGCCAATCCTGCAAGGGCCTTGTCCACCATGGCCATGACAGATTGCCATAGGGTTTTCTGATATTGTACTACACAGGCCATGTAGTTGGCCTGCCTTATAGCCAAAGAGGCTGCTAGGTAGCCCTTCTTGGCCATACTAACTATCTTCCGAGAGTCCTTCTGGGGAGGGTGTTATGCCAGGGGCACTCTAGCCCTGTCACAGGCTGCAGCTTGTACCACCCCCTCGTGGTCAGGAATGGATGAGAAAATAAAAAAAACAGCCCCTGACCTGTCAAGCTGATACTTTCTGTCAGCTTTTTTGTCTATAAGGGGAACTGAGGTAGGAGTCTCTAAAATTTTTAACACTTGCTTCTTTAGAGACTTGTTGATTGGCAGTAACAGCCTTTTGGTGGGTGGTAGCCTAGGAGGGGAGTTAAATTCTTGGTCGGGGACTCCTCCTCCTCCATAGAAGACCTGGAACCAGTACATGTATAGGTTGCCGAACTGTATACAGAACTGCTGGACTAACCGGTACCATCTGAACTGGTACCGATAATCCTTGGTTAGCTGTGGTTTGCAGAACCTGGAGCACTTGCAGAGCTTGTGAAACCGCCTCAGTTGAAGGCATAGCTGTTTTTGTCAGAGAAGGCTCCTTTGATTTTTCAGCTGGAGATTCTGTGTGCTTTAATTTATGCTTCCTTTTGCTGGAACTGAGTCACCAGCCGGTTCCCTGGACTGTTTTGTTTTAGATGGCTCTCCTTTATTAGAAGCGGTCAGTTTGGTTTCTTTAGATTTATCTTTTTTAGCAGTGGAAGGAGGGCTGGGTTGGTCAGAACCCTGATCCCCAGAAACATTGGAGAAGCCATCTTTTTCTTAAACCTTCCAACATTTTTTCAAGTGTTTTAGGTAGAAAAGTTTTACAAATATCACAATCACCGGTGAAGTGGGACTCACCTAAGCAGAACAAACAAATCATGTTTGTCAGCCTTAGCGAATACTTCTCCACACTCAGTACAATTTTTTAAAACCAGTGGGGTCTACCTTCTTCTTTGGCCTCCCTGACATATTTAAGTAACCCACAAAAAATGGTTTTTAACTCGGATCCTGAACTGCAAGTTATGTATCAAAAGACACAAGTACCGGTTCCTGTAAACCACTGAGGGTACAAAACAGTCTGTTCCCAAAGGGGAAGAGACTGCTATTTCAATAGAAACCCACAGAAAATAACATAAAGGATTCAGGTTAAACAATATAAGTAAATATAAAGTAAAATGTTAAATAAATGAAAGATAAACGGCGGTTCCTCAATGGTTTCTCACAACTGAATAGGAACCGCGAAACTCAGGTAAAATAAAAACAAAACTAGTGCTAAACTATATAATGGAAGATAAAAGCAACAGATCAAATAAAAATAAAGAGTTTATTTGTTTTTCCACGAAAAAACAACGAAATACAGTGACTTCTGTGGAGAGCTCTCCATGGCATCTTGACTAGGCAGGTGGAGAATTAAATCTGAGTGTTCTAGAACACAGCAGTTGGTAAGGGCAGCAGTCTGAATGGTGGCATGAGCCAATGAGTGTTCCAGCATTTGCATAAGTTCCATTCTCCAGGCAGTTCAACACTGGAGGCTGACTGTAAGAGTTAAGCATACTGAAGAATTCCTGGGGTTAGACAGTATTATTTTTAGTCCACGCAAAAGGGAATGAATGCTGAAATTCGGGTGTCAGGAAACCACTCAGGACCATAGCCTCAGATTTATTAAAGTTGATTTTATAGCCTGCCAAGGTACCAAAGTCTTGTAGCTCTGTCAAAATACGTGGAAGGGAAGACTGCAGGTCTGACAAAAAGAACAGTGAATCATCCACATAGAGAGCAAGTTTCTGTCTCCCCTTCCCTTTATATCAACATTGCCTCGAATCAAGATTGCTAAGGGTTCAAGAGATATGGCTAACAGAAGGAGGGACAGTGGGCAGCCCTGTCTAGTCCATTGATCCAATGGTATGCGGTCTGAGAGGGAACCATTAACCTTAATTCTTGCTTCCAGTGCATAATAAAGTGAGGAAATTGCTGCAATAAAGCACTGTTCTAACCCAAACCTTTCCAGGGTGGAGGTCATAAAGACCCAATCCACCCTGTGAAAAGCCTTTTCAGCATCCATACTGATCACTAATTGAAAGGAGGTATTGAAACGTACGGTGGATATTATGTTTAGAAATCTACGAATGTGATCTTGTATAAGGCATCCTGAGGTAAATCCCGTTTGATTAAGGTGCACCAGGGCAGCGACACACGACTGTAGCCAATCCCCAGTATGCCAGTGAAGATTTTTAAATTAACTGGGAGGAGAGAGAACGGGCGGTAAGAACCACACTTCTCCAGATCCTTTTCTGGTTTAAGTAAAACCGAGATTTTGAGCTAAATTGGGGAACCCTACACTCACCATCTAATACTTAATTAAACATATCCATTAACCAGGGAAGGAGATGGGGGCAAAGTGTTTATAAAATTAATTGGCAAAGCCATCCAACCCCAGGGCCTTCCCATTCTTTAATTTTTTTAATCTTACTTAACACCTCTGTAGGAGTAATCGGATCATTACGAGTGTCTCTGTCCTCTTGGGCCAGGGTGGGGAGCGTCAGCTGATATAGATATTGCACTACCTTTTCCTTATGATCTACCTCCCTTTGGGCTTCATAAAGAGAGGAATAGTACCGGGCCAAAATGTTAAAAATTGAGGCTGGGTGTGTGGTAAGAGAATGAGTGGTCAGATGTCGCCTTATTAGCCACTTCCTTACACAGCTGCTAGGCCAAAAGTTTACAGGCCCTATTACCATGTTCAAAAATTTTTTGTCTGGAAGACCTGAGTTGTCCTTCAATTTACATATCTAGCATCTGGTTAAGTCTTTGTCTGGCAACATCTAGCACTGCTTTGACCGTGTCATTAATAGTTATTTGGTGTTAAAATTCAAACTTGGTTATTTTGTTTTCATGATCTAACCTGGCCTGCCTGTATTGTTTCTTTAATCTGGAGGAGTATTTTATTATTTTCCCCCCTTAAATACACCTTTAAGGCATCCCATCAGGTCCCTGGCTCCCTCTTCTGTCAGGGGATTAGTGAAAGAGAATATATTTATTGCTTAGGTCACTATTGCCAAACTTTGATATTAAGAAGACTAACATTTAAACACCATACAGTTTCTGAAGGCACGAGTGAAGTGTCAAAAAGTATCTCTACTGGGGTATGGTCCAAGGTCGTAATGGATCCTATTTCACACCGAGCCAATCTTGGTATCCAATTTGCTGAAATGAGAATGAAATCAATACAAGAATACAATTTAAACCTCACAGAGTAGTAAGAGTAGTCCCCCCCCCCGAAGGTGTAGAAATCTCCACCCCTCTACTAGTCTCATTTTTGAACAGTCTTATTTGTTTTAGACGGTCTCCCTTCCCTTGGTCCTGTTCAATCTATAGAAGGGTTCATAATGTCTTTAAAATCTCCCACCATTACCATACTCTGGGCATCCACTATCATGTCACTTAATACCTTATTAATAAATGAGACCCAATCACTCTCCTCACTGGGGGGGTGAATATTCACTAAGGTATATATGAAGCCTCTACAGTCTCCAAAAATGCCGATATATCTATCCTCTGGGTCTGCATCAGTCTAAGTTACCTTAAGGGGTGTATTACGACGAATCAATATAGCAACTCCCCTCTGATAAGGATGAGCTCCATAGTGAGAAGCGTACATCTCCCCTACCCTGGTGTCAGGCGGGTCTCCTGCAAAAAAGCTATTGTGGCATGTTGACATTGTCAGTCTTGTACAATATGGACCCTCTTAACTGGGCTATTAATGCCCTTATATCATAGGACACAATTTTTGAATCAGCCATTTGGAAATCAGTCATAGGGACAGGTTATCATTGACGGGGGCTGGGAGAGGCACACCAATAAACAGCAAACTCAGAACAGTAACAAGCTATAAATACTAAACTGTAAACACCAAGGAACACACATTTTCTATGAACAAATTGGGCTGAAACTTTGAAGGTGAAAAATAGCCAGCCTACACCCTCTGTTGGTAGCACTGTGAGGTGGGGTAGGGAGTCACAGCAAGTAACTCTCTCTTCTGGCAATGTCCCAAAAGTCGGGATCTAATATGCCAGATGGGTATAAGCTCTAGAATGATAAATGAGCTTTCAAATGCCAACCCAAAACTAAATGAGATAAAGAACAGCTCACGTAGACTGCCTTGACACACAGCTATTATATGACACCCCCTATACTGGGATGATAAACAGAAATGTGAATGGGTAAAGAGAGGTAAGCATAGGGAGGGCAACCAGATTTAAAATGACTCTCCCCCTTGCTCTAAATCTGCAAGAAGGGAAGATAAACCTCATTAAGGACCTGCATTCGGGGAGAACTCGGGCCCCCACTCCAACGCTGGCATTGAGCAGTCCGGGCAAAAAGCACTAGGGAGACCCCCGAGGTGACACGCCACTGTTGGGCAGGTCTCAGCTAAAGGCACCTGACTAAATCCAGATTGGTGTATTTCATGGGAACCCAGTCAGGAGACAACAAGCTTGGATGCCTCTATCCAGCTCTAGAAAAAAATCCTAAGATCGAGGCATAAAAGTTAAAAATGCTGACTAAAATCATATTGATGATCAAGGGTATTAGAATACATCAAGCTCCTCCCATTGCTTCCTTGAGGGATCATCCACAGGAATCTCGCCCCTCTGGGCTCAGAAACCAAGTCACCTAAATCCCTAAAAAATATTCAGCCAGTTGAAGTCCATCACAATTACTGCCCCATAGGAACTATGAATGGTCAGATGATCACCCTGGCCTCGGTGTATGTGCTCCCAAATTCATCCTATGAACTATATAGGAAAATTATATTGCTTATTTCAGAAAAGGCAGAGAGGATTCTTATTTCTGGGAGAGACAGGAATATGACCCTCGACCCAGCTAAAGACACTACATCTGGAATTCCTAGGCAATCGTATAAAACCATAAAGCTGGTTAGATCTTTATGACAAAAGTTGGGACTCCAGGATACTTGGACATTTTTGGAGGGTTTGACAAAGGGTTACACTCATTCTGCCTCATATCACTTATATTCTAGATTAGATTCTTTTTTTCTAGTTCAAGAATCTCTTTCACAGGTTAAGGGGTGTGAGACTGGGACTATCGGTTTGTCGGCTCATGGTCCTTTGACTCTAAGCATGACCCTTTCTCTACCCAAAGAAAACACATTCTGGAGACTAAATTATCTCTCCTTAATGATCCAGAGGTGGCAGAACAAATCCCCTAAACCATAGCCCAGACTCTTCAGGACAATGCCAACAGTGAAGTAAGTCATGGAATGTTATGGGATACAATAAAGGCTGTAGTCTGGGGTAAACTAACAGCAACAGCCATAGCTAGGAAAAAGCAGAGGTACAGAAAACAAAAAAGCATAGAGACGCAGATCCAGACTTTAGGGGAAACTGTAGCAAGAAAAGTTTGATAGACAAAGAGGGAAGGAGTCGACGGCCTTTAGGGGAGAGCTAAACAAAATTCTGGATCTCAAAGTTGAACGGAATTTGCAATTCCTTAAACAAAAATATTATGAAATGGGGCCAAGAGCCTTTAAACTTTTAGCTCTTAGACTTCGGGCACAATGGGCCCATGCACCAATAATACATATAGCTCACCCAAAAACCAAAGTTAAGGTCACTAGTAAAACAAATCTCTGAGGCCTTTACTGTGTATTATAAACAACTGTATGCTCAACAAGAAAGACCTGAGATAGAGACGATTAAGAATTTTCTCAGGGGGTTGGACCTATTGCTCTTGGCAGAGGATCTGGGCACCTGTTTAATGGCCCCCATTACAGATATATAGATTAGTACAGTGA
This sequence comes from Neoceratodus forsteri, assembly GCA_016271365.2. Classification (NCBI taxonomy): domain Eukaryota; kingdom Metazoa; phylum Chordata; order Ceratodontiformes; family Ceratodontidae; genus Neoceratodus; species Neoceratodus forsteri. Next base: position 775,656,704 of record CM057454.1, read on the forward strand.
TTGGGGAGGGTAAAATGGGGAAATCTTTGTGTAAGGATGGTCACCCTGTAGAATTTTATAAAAAGTTCCACAAGACTGTCATTCCTATTTTTAAGACCTGCACATCAGGGAGACTCTGGAGGATGGTTCTACTCTGCCCCCTTCCTGAAGACAGACGGTGATTTCGGCCATTCCTAAGCCCAGCATGGACCACACACTTGCTCTTCTTATAGATCCATCTCTGTCCTTAATGTAGATTATACATTTCTAACAGCTATTTTAGCTAAACGTTTTCAGCAATTAATATCCATGATGGTTCATAGAGACCAGACTGGATTTGTCTGTGATAGACAGGCTTCAGACAATGTTCACCAGACCATACATATTAAAGATCATTTGAATAAAAACAACACCCCTGCTATGGTCATGAGTTTAGATGCGTAAAAAGCATTTGATCAGGTTGACTGGGAATTTCAGGTCCTTGCCGGGTTTGGGTTCCCGGACAGCTTTGTAGATACCATAAGGCGTCTATATTCAGGTCCCCAGGCTTATACCCGCACGAATGGGACGGTTTTACTTGGGACGGGGCACCCGCCAAGAATGCCCATTATTCTCCATTATTAGTTACATTACATATCGAGCCTTTGGCTCAATGGATTAGGATGGATCAGACATTACACGGAGTGGAGGTGGGGGGACTGGAACAAAGCAGTCACGCTATATGTGGACGATGTTCTTTTACATTTAACCTCTCCAAACACGTCATTACCTTGAATAATGGACATGATTGCAGAATTTTCTAGACTCTCTGGATATACGCTCAACTCCACCAAAACAGAAATCTCAAAGTTTAACTATGCCCACCCCCCCCCGCTCTGCCTTCAATATATGATGCGCTGGGATATGTCCACTCTTAAATATCTAGGGATTATATTAAGAACCGATACTAAACACCTATATATGGATACCTTTAAGCCCATGCTTGGGCTAATGGGGGAAGATATGAAACGCTGGTCTTTACTACCCTCAGATGTATGCTTCATGCAGTTAAAATGAACCTCCTCCTTGTATTTATTTCAATGTGCCCCAGTACAGCTGTCACAAAGTTGGTTTAGGGAAACTCTGACCCAGATTTTTAAATTTATCTGGGCTAATAGGAGGCCACAAGTCAGAAGGTCCCTCCTTATGGCAAGTACGAAATCTTGAGGGGAAAAGCTATACTGAATTTGCTAGAATACTGGCTTGCTTCCCAAGTGAGATGGGCACTATCCTAGTCACACACCCCTACATGGGCACATTAGCAGGATATGGAGAGGGCTTTCTTATAGGACTCCCTCACATCTTCTTGCTTGTTTGATCCTTCCCATACGAGACCCAGTATATGTAATGACTATTTAGCTATCTAGGTAGCCCTCAAGGCTTGGGATCTGTTCTAACAGTATGATGGGGTAAAAAGAGAGATTTGGAGGCAGTGCTGTTTTTTTTTTTTTTAAGGCCTTAGACTTTCTCCCCGGCTCTAAAGACCCCTGGTATTGGTGACAGATGGCCTTAGGTTTTTACTGCCCAGTGCAAATAATGAGGGGAGATATTATTTTTTCCTTTGAGAAATGCTCTGGAAAACTGGGATGGACCCCCAGGGATAAACTACATTATTTAAACATTCAAGCTTATATCCAACCAAAACTTAGGTAGCAGCATAATGATTTAAAGGATCCCTCGTCAGGTCCAACCCTAGCAGATCTTTTCTCTCTTTCCAAGCCCAAGCAGGCTATTTCTAAGATATACAAGTTTTTGAACTATCATGGGGGGAAGCAGCTAGATCTATTATGATGAAGTGGGAGCAGGAGGCTGGCTTCCACTTATCAAAACTGCAGTGGAAAAAGATTTGGGGGAACTCTTTCAGAGTGACTACTTCACCATTATGGCAGGAATTTTTCTGGAAGATTAAAGTGACATTCTTTTTGACCCTGAACTGGGTTGCTAAGTGGAACTAGACCGCTTCTCCTGGCTGTTGGCGTTTGTGCAGGGAAGGGAATGCCTCTCATTCACATATATTTTTTATTTGTCCCATTATAGAATCCTTTAAATGAGGGATTATACAGAATATAGTCAATTTATTTCAAACAACAGGACCCCTGTCCTTTTACAATTTGGTACTGGGACTCCATGAGAAGTTAAGGGAGACAACTCTTTATATTAGTGATATATCTGTGTCATTGCATACAATAAAGCTATCATGCCGAGCTGGTTAAATCTACTTCCACCAACTACTGAAGAATGGAAACAGATTATAGTAAACATACAAAACATGGAAGCCTTGACCTACCAGGTGCAAAATGGGTCAGAGAAATTTGTTGAAAGATGGAATGTAATACAGGGACCATAAGAGGAGGAGACTAACAGGGGAGGTGATCTTGTTTTTTTATGACTTTTCTTACTTTTATAATATACACAAGTTCTTGTCAGACAGCAACTAATCCACTGGGTAAAAAAGGAGATAGGAAGCTATTTAATTTTCTAATATCTGGGTATATTTTGGTTTTGTATAGGCGGCACCTCTCCCAAGCTGCACCCCCCACTATAGAGGCAAGAGTATGTTTATGTTTAGAGCCCTACTTGGTTATTTTGGATGATTTATTAATTGGGAGATTTTTTTTCTCTCCTTTTTCTATTTATTATGATGTGAGTACACAGTATTTATAAGTTTATAGTGCATTTATGTGAATTATAGTCAGTGCTTATAAGAATGAGAAGAACTGTTCATTAACTGTTCGGCAAAGTATACTTTGGATGATAACAGATTTATCTCTATGCCTAAATGTTGAACACTTGATGATATAACATGTTTCTGTACTCTATACCAACTGAAAACAAAGTATATATAAAAAAAGGAAAACAATTAGTGCCTCGTGTGCCAACAGCCAAACACCAGGTTGCCCCAACTGGGTCCCATGATATAAACAGTGCCGCAATCAGCCTCACATGTCCCATCAGTTCTTCAGACCAGGCACACCTCCCAGGAGACATTGAGGCAAACTCCACAGGCCCCCTCAACTCCTGACCCTCACGAGTGCAAGCTCTGCGGATCCCCCAAGTCCTACTAACACAGCAGACTAGTGTGTCCTCACAACTCCTCCCTGAAACTCCAGATAAAATGTTAAATATTCCCCAGACACATAGTAGTTGTAATTTTACTACATGTAGCCAGAAAAGTAAATGACCAAAAGTGGTAAATGCTGTGTCAGAATCCGGGCGCCCCTCCGTGTGGATGGAAGTACCAGGAACAGATTTCTTTGAAACAACCTTCCACACATGGGAAGGGGAAAACTTGGCCTGTGAGCCTGCTACTTTAGTGCTGATCTGCCCTCTGTCATCCTGCTGCAGGCTCGTCATCTGCTGAAATGCCCAAGGCAAGGAGAAAAGATTTGGCTGCTTGTAAATTGTGGAAGTGCTTCAGACCCTCGGCTGTTATGAATTTGACGCGAGCTGGATACTCCACGAATGCCTGGCGTCCTTGTTGTTTAAGCTGCTTAATTATGACCAGGACTCATTGTCATCGAGAGACTGTTAGTGGTATATAATAATGTTCAAAGAACAGCCTTGTATCGCTGAACATGACCCTCTTTTTAATCCAAGCAACACGTAAGAGTCCTTTTATTCCAAAGTCCAAAAAGGCTAGGATGATTGAGCATGGGTGAGCTTTGGGGACCCAAGAATCAGTAATCTATGCGCTCTAATTATCTGCATGTCTTTCTCAGCTTGCAAGACCAGGATTTCCTTTAAAAAACTGTCCATAAGAGCCAGCACGTTGCCTGACTCCGTGCCCTCTGGCATTCCATGAATCCTAATATTATTTCTTCGGTTTCTGTTTTCCAATTCCTCCATCCATTGCTCTAAAGCCTGCTCTTGGCGATGTAAGTCCAGTAAAGCTGTGTTGTGCAAATCAGTTTTTTTCCATATATTCAGTTGAACATTGTTCTAAGGCTTTGATACATTGTGTTGAAATATTAATGCCTCGCCTGTCCTCTGATACCTTTGCCTCTAGTCTCTGAAGGGTAGCATTAATTTGCTGCAACGCTGTATACAATTTCTTCGAGGTAATGGTGCAGTCTGGTTCCTCCAAATAACTGTGCTATGATGAGGCATTAGAAGTAGGGCCAGAGGACTGAGTGGCGGCCCACTATACCTCAGCTGCCCCAACTTCCTGCAGTTTCCCCAAGGGTCCGGGGAAATTATCTTTTGGTCTCTCTAGCTGGCATAACATAATCAATTATTTTTCATTTTGGCAGCAGGATGGCTGCTAGAACCACTGGATATCTGGAGATTTTTGATTAGCTAGGATGGAGCTCTGTGCCCAGGCTGCAATTTAGGATGGTGATGTCACCGGAAGTCGACGACCCCATCTGTTGAAGAGGTCTTCGATGACCCAGGTCAGAAGATCCCACTCATGCGTGTGACTGACTGGCTTAGCTCATCCACCAGGACATTTTGGATGCCTGGAACATGGATGGCTGACAGTTATAGGCCATGATCCAGAGCCCAATACCAGACTCACATTGCTTCCCTGCAGAGGGGATACAAGGGAGTACCTCCCCCCTCGTTTGTTGATGCAGTGCGATTGTAAATGATGTTTTGTATTATTATATTGTTCATATTGGACGTAGACAACTTTGAAAAAGGGCTATATTAGCTCAAAGGTTTTCTGCAATAAAGAAAATGAATAAAGAAAATGAAATGAAGACAGTCATATTGTCTGTCTGCACCAACAGAAGGCCCTGGGACTACTGAGTTTGAAAGGCCTGTAGGGTATAAAGCACCACCATCATCTCCAGAACACTGATATGGAAAGAAGACTCCAGTAGGGACCATGTCCCTTGAGTTCAGTGTGGGCCTAGATGAGCTCCCTAGCCCATCCCCAAATCAGCTGTGGTCAGAATCTGCTGAGGGGAGGGAATAGCAAAGGGGATCCCCCCCCCCGAGAAGATTGGTGGGTTCCAGCCACCACAGAACTCTTTTCATTGGGAAAGAGACCGGGACCTCCTATTCCAAGTTGTCCGTACATTGGTCCTACTGGACTCTCAGTGTCCATTGTGGGATCCTCATATGCAATTTGGCCAGAGGCACCATGACTAAGGCTGCTGCCATCATGCCCAGGAGCCAGAGAAACACTCTGGTGGAGAAACAGTGACTGTGGAACATCAGTATGGCTTGGGCAATGAGATGATCCTCCCTGTTCTCAGGAAGGAAGGCCATGCCCTGTACTGTGTCCAGGACTGCCCCAGAGTATTGGGGTTATTGACTGAGTATAAAGATGGACTTGGGCAAATTGACTGTAATGCCCAGGTCCTGGAACAGATGGTGTGTTCCAGGATTCAGACGAGACTGTCCCTGGATGAAGCTTTGAGCAGCCAATTGTCTGGGTAGGGGATGACACAGCATCCCTGTCTCTTGAGGGCAGCCATGACCACTGCTAAGCACTTGATAAACACCTGAGGAGCAGAGGACAAGCCAAAGGGCAAGGTCCAGATTTGGAAGTGTGCTCCCTGAAACTGAAATACAGGTTACTCACCTGTAACAGGAGTTCTAGGAATGGTATATGTTGTTCATCCACACTCATTGGCAGTATCCTTGCCGCTTTAAATCTTGCCGGAAGGTCTTCAAGCTTGCTCTCACCACCAGGTGGTATAACTCTGGCTCCAGCCCCATGGCATGGAATCTGGCCGCGCTGAGCTCAGGTTGTGCGTCAAGCCGGGAAGAGTCGGAGGATGTGTGGATGAACAACATATACCATTCCTAGAACTCCTGTTACAGGTGAGTAACCTGTATTTCTAGGGACATGGATATGTTGTTCATCCACACTCATTGGCAGACTCCTAGCAGTTCTCCGGGAGGAGAGGAGGCAAGACGCACACCCCATATACTTACTTGGGAAAGAGAGACTGGAGAACCGAGGCCCCAAACCAGCATCCCGGGCGTGACTCAAGGTCGATGTGGTAGTGGGTAATGAAGGTGTTTGCTGACTTCCAGGTAGCAGCCCTGCAGATTTCCTGGATAGGGATGTCCCTGGAAGCAGCCACCGTAGCAGCAGTATGGCGGGTAGAATGAGCTCTTATCCTCTGGGAGGCTCCATGCCCGCTAACTTATAGCAGAGATCTATGCAGGAGGTTACCCACCTGCTTATCGTCCGCTAGCTGCAGGTCTGCCAGATGCGGCTTCAGCGAGGGTGACAAACAGCTGACGAACCTCTCCTCGATTTCAGCCGTGCACTCCTTATAATAAGCTTAGCCACTCTTCTAGGATCCAGAGTATGGAGCCTATATCGCCTCCGAGGTGTGATTGGGGTAGAACACCGCAGAGTCAACACCTCGTTAAGGGTGAACTCCGACACCACCTTCGGAAGGAATTTCGGTGGGGCGCAGGACAACCTTGTCCCTGGCAGGAAGACCAGGTAAGGAGACTCGACGGAAAGCGCCTGGAGCTCTCCCCATCCTTCTGGCTGGCAGTGAGCCACCAAGAAGGCGGTCTTCCACGATAGGTGAGAGAGAGCACACCTGTGCATAGGTTCTAATGGCTTGCCCATGAGCTTTGCCAGTACCAGCAGTAGATCCCACGGAGGTGGGGGTTCCCGCGACTGAGGGAAATGATCAAGGCCTTTGAAAAGCGCCAGACCACCTTCTCCTGCGCCATCGACTGCTTCCTGCCCGCTACTGGGAAGCAGAGATGGCTGCCAGTGCACCCTTAGGTCGCTTCACCTAAGCTCCTTGACTAGAAAGGGACCATAAATAGTCCAAGATGCTTGCCAAGGAACAGGAGGAAGGGTCCAAGCCTTAAGCTCTGACACCAAATGGAAAACCTTTCCATTTGAAGGCATAGCATTTTCTGGTCGACTCTTACTTGGGACGCCTCAACTACATTGAGGACCTCGCCGGAAAGACCCAAAGCCTGGAACTCTAGTCCAGGAACCAGGCCGTCAGGTGCAGGATTGAAGGTCCGGATGGAACACCTTCCTGATTGATTGAGAGCAGTCCGAGCGAGCTGGAAGCTGTCGTGAGTCCTGGAGCTGAGACTGAGGAGATCTGGTACCAGAACTGGCGAGGCCAGTCTGGGGCTATCAGAATCACCTGCGCCTTGTCCCTCCTCGCCTTGAGAAGCACCTTGTGGATCAAGGGAAATGGGAAAGGCGGAAAGAGGCCCGGGGTCCATTGCCTCGAAGGCATCCCCTGCAGCGAGCCCTGCTGAGGGGGGCGGCATGGAACAGACTCAGCTTCGTCTGCCATGGAGGCAAACAGGTCCACCTGAGGTGTGCCCCAAAGGAGAACAGATGCTGTACTACCTCCGGCAGGAGAGACCACTGGGATGCAGCCCCTATCCGCCCAGGGCATCGGCCAGGGTGTTGGAGGCCCTGCCACGTGGAATGGCTAGGAGATCCGCCCAGGCTGCGCCACGAGTGACCAAATGCGGAGAGCTTCCTCGCATAGAAGCATGGAGCTGGCCCGCCTGGCGGTTTAGATAGTACATGGTCGTGGTATTGTCCGCCTGACTCGGACCACTTGACCCCGGAGGAACGGAGCAAAGGCGGTGAGCCAGGCGGACCGCCGGAGCTCCAGCAGGTTGATGGGCATCGGGACTCCTCGCGGGGACCAGAGGCCATGAGCCCTGGTGTTCCCCAGATGGGCACTTCAACCCATCAGAGAGGCATCGGCTGACAGAGAGCGTCGGCTCGGGCGGACGAACGGGATGCCCTCCTGCAAATGATCTGGAACGGTCCACCACTGGAGAGCATTCCACATCCCTGTGTCACCGACACATGCTGGTCCAGGGATCGCAGGTTGGACCACTGGCTGGCCAGTCCTCACTGAAGGACGCATGTTCCAGCGGGCCCAACCGGACCACGCTGCATGCAGCGGCTATGAGACCCAGGAGGCGAGGAAGTCCCGGGTGGGGGCAATTGCCCAACCAGAAATGATCGGGCAAAGGAGGAAAGAACCTCGGCCCTGTCCGCCGGGAGCCCGCGCCTGGCTCGAGAGAGTCGAGCTGCGCCTGGCTGAATAAAATCACCTGCTTCAAGCTCGAATCACTTGGCCTCGCTGATAAGGGAGGCCCAGTTGAGAGCAGACTCCGAGGGCCAGATCTCTGGACCACTCCGCCCTTCCTGGAGGAGCTGCTATCAGCCAGTCGTCCAGGTAGGGTACACCGGACCCTCAGGGCCAGGAGGAATGCTGTCACCACTGCTATGCATTTGGTGAAGACCCTGGAGCTGAGACAAGTCGAAGGGCATGGCTTGAACTCAAGAGAGATCCTTCCGCGAAGCTGTAGGAATCTCTGTGAGCGGATGGATAGACGTGAAAAAACGCGTTACTGCAAGTCCAGAGAGAGCAGAACCACACGCGCTCCAAGGATGGTATTATCTGGCCAAGTGACCATCCTGAAGGTTCGAGACCTTAGGAACTTGTTTAGGTCGTGGTAGGTTGAGAATGGGGCGCCAGCCCCCGTCTGCTTGAACCAGGAAGTACCTGGACACAAACCCTGGGTCTGGGGAGGTCCACCACCTCTCTTACCACCTCCTTCTGGAGGAGGAGAGTGATGTCGGCCTCGACGAGCCGCCAGTGAGGCTGGGATCTGAGTTCTCGAGGGGCGACGGCTCTGAAGGGTGGTGCCTGCTCTCAATTCCAGAGGCAGGCTCTTCCACCACCTCCAGGAGACCCACCTGTCCGTGGTAACAGCGGACCAGGCGGAACGGAAGTGGCGAGCCGCCCCACGGGGGGACCAGGGGTAAGGTGGACGGGATGGGGGCTACCCTCAGCCCTCACTGGGCAGGCTTGGAGGAGGGACCGCCGAGGACCCTCCTGGGCCCTTTCCTCCCTGCCCCTGTTAGAGGAAGCCAGGGCTTGGGTTTGGGATGCCAAGGCCGAGCCTGCTGGCCCTGACGTTGCTGGGCTGGCGCTACTGGGGCACAGAAGGACGAAAGGGCTTTTAGGGCTGTGGTTTGCATGCCTTGTCCTTCTGAGCGTGGAAGAGACCGAGTCCAAGGTGGCATTGACTTCTCGGATCCTCTGCAGGTGACCTTCCACCCCAGGGTCAAGAGGTCAGTCCCCAAAGGGAACATCCGCCAACTTGTGCTGGGTATCCGGCAAGGTGATATCCTCAGCCCAAGCCTCGCCGGACGCATAGCCACTGGCGGCCGCCACCCGATCTAGTACATGAGTCCCCTACATCCAAAGCAGTCTGAGCTGCTGTTTGGCCACTGCCTTGCCCTGGTCCCGTACCTGCTTAACCGTAGTCTGCAGATCGGGGGAAGATGAGGGATGACCTCATCCAGGAGCCCAACAGGGCATGAGAAAATGTGCCATGAGGACGGCCAACTGGCCTGACGGAAGGCCGAGAGAGGACGCAGCGTAGACTTTTCGCCCCTATAGTCCAATTTCTTGACTCCCTGTCGGAGGTTTGTCCACATCCCATGCGCTGCCGGGCGCTACCGGAACGCTGTCGGTAACCAACCCCTCAGCAGAGGGGTGTTCAAAAACCGGACAAGGAACCGGGATCAAGATACTTCCTGGCCATCCTGGCCAAGGCGCAGGGCAGGAAGCAGGCGCTGCCAAAGTTCCAGTGCTGGACCCACTATGGCACTCGCCACCGGAAAGGCCTCCGCCGGAGAATCCTCGTCCAGAATCTCCGTGAGGGGGATACTTGGCCTGCTTGGAACGTGGTTCGAGCTCCATCCGGTAGACTCCGAGATGAGTCGAGCAGTCCTAGGAAGGACGACGGGCTATCGCCCATTGGCTGACTCCTGAAGACTCCAAGTCCAGTCGCTTGGAGAAGAAGGGAGGAATCATCTCGGACTCGGAAGAGTCCTCGAAGAGCTGCTCTGGCCTGAGCCACCCTTCACCTGCCGAGGTCGGTCGGGAGTGAGGGTAACTGACAATGTGGGTAAACCTTAGCCGACCGAGAATCCTTGGTCGGAGCCCCAATTGGTGGCTGTGGAGGCGAGGTTCCACCGCAATCGGTGGAGCAGCTGGTTTTGGCCAAACCGCCTGTATAGGCTCCTCGGCAAGTCGAGGGGTTGTGTCGGCTGCCCGGTGACAGATTAATGGCCGGGAAGGCGCCTGGCCGCTTATTCCCGCCAGGAGGAGCTGTGCTAGAAATATTAAGGTCCCGTGTCTGCCGTAATTTACGGCCGGCTCCCTCATCCGAGGAGGAGGAGCGAGGACGAGCGGGCGACGCCGCTATACATGTGCCGGACCGGACCGCTTATGACGTGGGAACGCTGGACCCTGGAGGTCCGAGACTGAGACCGAGTCCTGAATTTCCGGGTCGGTGCAGGAGGTGTCGGCCGGAACCGCTACCCTTCGGCTCGGAAGGTCCATCCGAGGGCTCCGGAACCGGAGGCACAGGCGAGCCCACGGATCCTCAACTCTCCGGGGAACCGGGAGAGGGGAATCTCGGCTGCTAAAGGCGACAGCCTGTCTAATGGGTCGAGAAAAATCTCGACTTCATCAGTGGGAGTCTCGTCAACTGACCTGACGGGACACCGTGAGGCCAGTGCGGGTCAAGCCGAGCTGTCGACTCAAGCCGTCAGTCGACGCCCGGGAGAGGGACCTTCCGCCCCAAGAGCTCGACGGAGGGACTTACCCTTGTCCTTCTTTTGGACCGAGAAAGGTCCAGCAGACGCAGGCCCTTCTCCTTTAGTGGAGAGGGACAGACAAAGCTCCTTAAAGGAAGCCGTGTAGGAAGAACCCAGAGAGAGCGGGATAAATGCCGCGGCCGAGGAAGATACGGCCCGCGCCGCCTCCTCTTCGAGGGCGACCATCCGCTCGAGCTGATCCGCCGAGCCCGCCGCCGCGGACACCGCCAACCGGGCCTCCTTGGACTTCACCGGAGGGAAACGCTTCTCGGGACGGCCCAGTTGCAATCGGGCAGCACGGTCTTCGAGGACGTAGGCCGAGAAAGATGAGCACAGGTCGCAAGCCTGCGGGTCGTGCTCAAGGCCTAAGCAGTAGACACACGTGGAGTGTGGATCCGTCCGAGACATCTTCTGCCCGCATGGGCATCTCCGAAATCCGGGAGTCGATTTATCCATCGCAGCCGCGAGGGATCGAAGACTGAAGTCTTTTTGCAAAGTATTATTTTTAAATCCGCAAACGGAGAAATAGGAACCAGTCACAAACGCAGAGCGTTAAGGAGGGAACCTGAGCTTCCAAGCGGTAAGGAAGATCTGGCGTCATGGGGCCGAGCCGAGAGTTATACCACCCGGGTGGGTGGGAGGAGCAAGCTTGAAGACCTTCCGGCAAGATTTAAAGCGGCAAGGATACTGCCAATGAGTGTGGATGAACAACATATCCATGTCCCTAGAAATCTGAGTTACTGCCTGTGTGGGGCACATAGCTTGATATATAGATATGCATTCTGCATGTCTAGGGAGCACGTCCAATCCCCTTTGTTTAGGAGAGGCAGCAACCCCTGAAGGGTTACCATCCAGAATTTTTTGTACTGGATGAGGAGATTTAGCTGTCTGAGGTCCAGAATGGGCTAGAGGTCGCCTGTGAATTTCTGAACAAGAAAGAAATGGAAGTAGAACCCTCTGCCCCGCTGGGCTTCTGGCACAGGTTCTATCACTCTTTTCCTGTGCAGGGACTGGATCTTCTCCCAAAGAATGGGCTTGTGAGCAGGGGAATAAGAAGAAGGGACTGGGGTCTCTCTGGGGCCACTCTATAAGTTGCAGTGTGTGGCCATGGCTTATGAGTTGTAGCACCCTGCTGTTGCCTGTGATCTCCGCACACCAGTCTCGGTGTAGGAAGAACTGACACTATGCCATCTCCGCCTGGTCCACTGGTTGGGGGGAGTCAGACAAGGAGTCAGACCGAGGCAGAGGCAGGAGCTAGTGCTGTCTCTCCTCCTTGAGAACCCTTGCTGGAGTAGGAGGATGAGGAGGGGGCTTAGCAGGACTGCGGCAGCCTTATGTTTTGTTGTCTTGGAGGTGGGCTAAGGTCTGTGGGTAACCTGACGGAAGGCCACCTGTTAGGTATTTTTTTTTTTTTTTTTTTTGAGTATGGTACAGTGAATGTAAAGACCTTAGGGTGCATCCAGAGGCTTGTAAGTTGGACAGGATATCCTGGACATCAGCCCGAACAATTTGCACCTCCTAAAGGGAGCATTCAGGATGGACATCTGAACATCCTGAGCAAACCCAGTCACCTGCAGCCAGGAGTGTCTGCGAAGGCATATGCCCACTGCTGCCACCCGAGCCAAAGCATCTACCGCATCATAGACCGAGCACAGGAGGTGCTGGCTGATGTTTGTCCCAGATTTGAGAGCCTGGAGGAACTGTTAAGTGGCTAGTCCTTCAAGCAAAGATTTGACCATATTCATGGTTTCCTCCCACAGCACATCTTGGTATTGGATCGTGTAGACCATTTAGTTAATAGTCCTGATGGCCACGGTGGTGGAGGTGAAAGCCCATTTGCCAAAGAGGTCTAGCCTCTGGGAATTCCGTCGGGAGAAAGGGAACTCAGGTGTTTCGGCCTTTTAGTGCAGTCATGTGCCACATGAATGACTACCGAGTCCACCTGCAGCTGTTCCCCAAAGAAAGGCTTGCCAATGGGTGCTTTGTATAATTTATCCGCCTTTCTAGGCATAGCTGGTATGAGATTGGGGCGATGCCACGGGGCCATGGTGGCATCCTCTACAGTGTCTATCAACGGGGGCACCACCAGAGGGGAAGAGTCTGGCAGCTTGAGGTACGTGGATAGTCAATGACTGGAGATGTCCAGCTCCTCAGTTTCGATGGCTGACTGAATCTGGCGCATGTCCCTACAGAAACATGGGTCATCTCGGGGAGACCAGTGTATATATTTAGGGGTCTCTTCCCCGTCAGAAGAAACTGTGGAGGGGGAAGGGGAAGATCCCTCATCACCATCATCACCGGATTCCTCTGACTCATCGGAGGTTGGAGGTCTGGGTGGTACACTCTCCCTCTTCTCCTGGGTGAATGGGAGGTGTATAAGGTGCCAGTCAACGTGGGGCAGGGAATGGGTCCCTGGGGAAGTTGGGCGTTGGGTCTGGATGCATGAGCCCATGTGAGGCCGGGTCCTGTGGAGGAAGGAGCCGCGCTTGCATAAAATCCCAAAGGGACATCAGCATAGACTGAAAGTCCACTGTCACCAACATCAAGCAGCCCGGTGGTGTCTGTTGTGGAGGAACCAGTGCTGGCATCAGTGTTGGAAGAATCGGTGCAGGCATTGATTGAGGAGCCAGCGAAGGCACTAGCTGTGGCCAAACGGGTGTCTGAGGAGGAAGAGGCCTGACTGGTGCTGGTACTGGGTAAGGAGAGACCAGCATCGCGGAAGGAGATGTCAATGATAGGCACCTCAGGAGCAGGCAAAGGCGACTGGCGGACACCTGGAGAGGATGCCGGGGAAGGCATAGGGTCTGTGGCCATGGAGGTTGCCTGTGCAGAAGAGGGCGGAGGACGGGTTGCCACAGAAGACCATGAGCTCTCCGAACCAATGCCACATTAAGAAGAACTGGTGAAGCCTCCTGACTGCGGCCTTGCCACCAGAAGGTGCTTGAACAGCATGGGCTGTGGGGACTGGAAGGATCTAGCCCCCGAAGAGCTACCACCCGATAAAGAGTAGTTGGTGAGCTGCGCTGCCAAAGGTAGCAATTTCGAAGATGAGGTGTGTGAGGCAGAAGAGGCCACCCCGATGAGGCAGCCAACTCCATCATGAACTTAGACTTTTGTGGGGACCGCGAGTGGGAAGAGGACTGGATTTTTTTGTGGTCCTTATCCCGGTGGTTGTGCTTATCACCAGATTTCCACCCAGAGGGTTGCAACCCCGAAGACAGGGCTGGAGAAGCAGATGCCGCAGTCGTCCCCTACTGGGAAGCATGGAGCACAGAGCAACTGCCGGTAAAGGCAGCACAAGGAACCCCCCCACACACATTCAAGCAGCCGCCGCCGTCCCCTACTGGACATCGTGGAGCACAGAGCAACTGCAAGTAAAGGCAATGCAAGGAACCCCCTCCTACACATTCAAGCAGACACTGCCTTCATCCCCTATTGGCAAGCATGGAGCACAGAGCAACTGCCGGTAAAGGTAAAGGCCTTTACCCTCGGACCTTTTGAAGGGTGTTTGGACTATCTTCAGGCTGCAAAGGCAGAGAACTGGAGCGCAAGGAGAGATAGAACAAGATCTTAGAGAACCTAAGATCTACAATTCTGGAGATTATGTACATTCTTCAGGGGAATGGTGAGAAACCCATCTCCCTTGTGATTTTCTCTGTCACATGCTTGGCGTAAGTAGTGTAATAAACTTTATTAGTACTCCTTGCTTGTTTACAAATGTTTCTTGGCAGACTCAGAGACACAAGAATCTGTATTATTATTATTTTTATTGTTTACCCTACACACCAAGAGTGTTTAGGCAACATAATGGTACAGTCGGGTAGTCTCTGCTATTGGGGCTAGTTGCTGAACTCTGTTGGGGTTGGGAGATTATTCCTGGCTTGTACTTTCACTTGGTGGGGATTGTACCAGTGGAACCGGACTGCAGGGTGGATCGGGGTACAACTAACCATTTCAAATTTTGTACTCCAATTTACAGCGGTACTAGGGTGAAACTGACCAAACTGTGTTGAATGTATTCTGAAGCTGTGTTCACAGTCTAGGCATTTTCTCTGGCCAGAACGCTGCGCATGCGCAGTAGTATCCTGCAGAGTCTCTTTGTCCTGGATTCCTGACAGAGATTCTGTTACTAATCCCCCCCTTGTTCCGTCTCTTCTTAGGCAGCACAAGAAACCCCCACCCACACATTCAAGCAGATGCCGCCGTCATCCCCTACTGGGAAGTGTGGAGCATGAGCGACTGCCGTGAAGGTAAAGGCCTTTACCTCAAGACCTTCTGAAGGGTGTTTACTGCCGATGCTTCACAACTCCCCACCCACCCCAGCCACCCTCCCACCCAAGGCCAGCCTCCTTTTATTGACTTGTGGACATGAGACCCAAGTGCCCATTCCTCCATCAGCAAGTTATCATCACCGACCACTAGGGGTCAGTCTTCAGCTACCTGCTCTCCCGGTTCTCCTTACATAGCTCTCTGCTAATTTTACCTCCCCCCCTTCCAGGCAACCCTGTTACCCCCCTCTTGCTACTCCCTGTTCCAATCCTTTTCTAGCACCCTATACCCTCTCTCCTGCTCTGGGTCTCGAACCCTGCACCTTCTGGACTATAATCAGTAGCACTACCTCTGCACCAATGGGCTGCTCTACTTTTGCTCCTTACAAATTCGTACTCATCCTACACAAGCAGTACCCCATCTGTCTTATGGTCACTACCCCCCAGCATACGTCACTGCCATCGCATAATGGAACTCCCTTAGAACCTACAGCTGGCTGTATGCCTACTACTCCTTTTCTCCCTCACTTTGCTCAAATTCCTCCCTGGTACCGGTGGTACCCCTGGTCCCTTCTGTTCAACTTGCCCTATGTGGCGAAACCATTAGTACCCTACTACCCAACACCACTCAGCATCCCTGGCAGAACTGTCCTCCCCGCCCTGCCCTGCTCAACTGCACCTATCCACTCTCCCAGCACACCATTGTCTCCCTCCCCACTCCTGTGATGGGATCCAAACCCTCTCTCCATCTCTGCTACCCTTCACTTAAACCCAGATAACTTAAAGCAGCCATCCTCCGGCACGCACTCCTTCTCGTACTACTATATGGCAACATTCACCCAAACCCTGGTCCAGCCCCCCCCAACCCCCAACACCGTCAATGGCAGCAAGGATGGCCTCCTAATTACCTCTCTAAATATTTGCAGTTTCCTTAAAAAGCATGATATTTTACAAGGATAGTTGGTCCAACATCAGCCTGATATCCTGGCAGTTGCTGAAACCTGGCTCACCCCCGAGACCCCAGACTCCAGAGTGGCCTTTGCAGGCTACACTATGTTCAGAATAGATACACTAGGCAAAAGGGGTGGTGGCTGTGCTCACTACATACGAGAACCACTATAAGCTCTATTAGTCACAACCCCTCCTCTCCCCCATAGTGCTAAGGTACTCACTGTTAAAGTGATGGTTGGCTACTCAGGTAAATCACTACATATTAGGACAGTCTACATCCCACCCCGAAATCAAAAACTAGCCTTTAACGTGGTCACTTCCTGCATCTCTCAACTACCACCTAATTGTGAAATCATTGCGCTAGGTGACTACAACATCAACTGGCTATCACCCGCTGCAACCCCCTATATGGGCATTATAGCAGCCATGGTCCTTACCCAAGTCATCCCATTTCTCACAAGGGTCAATCATAAAACAGGCTCATCCACCCTACTGGACCTAATCTGTACTAACTGCCCACAATGGCTCTCCTCGATCACTGTCCTCCCTGATGCCCTAAGTGACCACTCCCCCATACTCTGCCGGTGGTCTACTAAGTCCTCTAACCCACCCCCCAAAGTTATCTATCAACGCTGACTGAAAAAGGGCTCCTTGTCCCATTTTAGGAACTTCCTCCTGAAATGTGATTGGTCCCCCACTGACATAGCACAATCCGTTGACAGTGCTCTAGCCCACTTTATTTCCACCTTCAACACTGCATGTGATATCGTCGCCCCAGTCACTAAACTTGCTGTCAAAGGCAACATCAAACACTGGATCTCACATACCCTTCTGGATCTCATGTGACAACCTTTGGCACAAAGCCCTTGATTCTGGCCTACCCCTCGACAGACCACGCTACAGGGAAGCTAGAAACAAATACCCCTGAGAACCTCGTAAAGCCAAGGCAGCCCACTACCAGGAGGCACTCTCATCCTCCTGGGGCTCAGGGCAGAAGTTCTGGAATAATATCAAAGCGCTCACTGGTAGATCAGTATCCCCCCCACCCCCTAGTCAATGGAACCCTCACTTGGGACCCTCATAGCTCATGCCCTCAACTCTGCACTCCCTGACCTTAGTAGTGTGCTTCCCCCAGTTTCTTTGGCCTTCCATCTAAGACACACCTTCTCTCCCCCCTTCCAATACACCACCTTTCAGGTTCAGGCTTGTTTCCACCAATGAAGCCCAATCTTACTTAACAAGAGTCTTAGGCAAATCTCGTCATAGTGGTGACACACTGGACCTAAAGCTCCTCCACCTTGCCCTTGATACTGTCCTTGCCCCTCTCTCACCAAAATCCTCAACCTCTCCCCTCTGTGTTGGCCAGTTTCCTACCCTCTGGAAGCAGGCAGTAATCATGCCCATCCTAAAAAGCAATAACCGCACCTACCCGGGTAACTACCACCCACTCTCCATCAATCTCCCTATATACAAAGCCCTCGAAAAAGTCGTTTCTGACCAACTCACCGATTACCTGTCAAAATATAACCTACTTTGCCATGAACAACATGGGTTCAGAAAGGGTCATAGTACCACCACTGCCCTTATGGAGGTAACATCCTTCATTCACAAATCTCTCGACCATGGACACTTAAGTTGGGTTTGTGTACATAGACCTAAGGCATTCAATACTGTTAATCATGCCCTCCTCCTCAAGATCTTGCCCACTCTGGGGCTCTCACAGGAAGCAACCTCCTGGTTTGTGAACCATTTAAGTGATAGATCCCAGCTGGTCAAAATTAACTCCACCCTATCCTACCTGTTCTATCTGGGGTCCCACAAGGATCCATTTTGGGTCCACTCCTCTTTAGTCTATTCCTGAACTCACTACTGTTGGCCTGGTCTGGTCAGTTGCTTTTATATGCGGATGCCGTTCGTTGTTATCTTTTGCAGCCACCCTAATCCCACCTCCCTCCAAAGTGAGCTCCAGAGTTTCTCCTCGGAAGCTGAAGCCTGGTTTGAGGAGCACAAACTTGTGCTTAATTATAATAAAAAAAAAAAAAACAAGGGCTATAGTCTTCACCCATCGCCAAAACAAACACAGGGACTTTCCCCTGCACATCCTTAACTATCAAAGTGCCCCCCTAGAGCTAGTAAAATCATTTAAATACCAGAGTGTCACCACTGACTCCTCCCTCACCTACCGTGAACATATCCATCTTCTTTCCAAAGCCATCAACTCTCGTATTGTACTTCTATAGAGGCACAAGCGGTGCTTGCCAGCTGAAGCACTCCGGCTGGCTGCGTCTTCCTCAGTCCTATCCCTGGTTGATTATGGAATTATTTGCTATGGTGTATCAAGGTTGCCCTGAACAAAGCCTGTCATCTGGTCTCTGGGTGTGACATGCTCACCCACACGTGATCTATACATGCTTACTAATTGGTTCAACTCCGAAGGCAGGTTAAAATACCACTCTTGCCTCCTTGCCAGGAAAATCACCTCCAACCTTTCCCCTCTGGGGCTTCGCAACCTAATTCAGCCCCCCTATCTAGATTTACCAGGGGCTCTTCAAATGCCCCTCTACTACACAGAAACATAGAATTTGTTGGCAGATAAGGACCGCTTGGCCCACCTAGTCTGCCCATTTTCCTACCTAACAGATAAGCTGCAGATCCTAGTTAACCAACAGCTTACTTCCTCCTAGCCCCCACTAGGACTGCCTTATGTCTGTCCCATGCATTCTTGAATTCCCCCACTGTTCTTGATTCCACAACCTCCTCAGGGAGGCTGTTCCATGCATCCATAACCCTCTCTGTGAAAATATACTTCCTCACATTACCTCTGAGCCGTCCCCCCTCTATCTTCAAATTGTGCCCCCTTGTTCTTGCACATCTCTTTTTCTGAAAGATGCTACCCTCTTGGACTTTGTTGATCCCCTTGAGGTACTTGAAAGTTTCTATCATGTCCCCTCTCTCCCTTTTTTCCTCAAGGGTATACATATTAAGCTCCTTTAGTCTTTCTTAGTATGTCTTCTGGTGCAGACCCTGCACCATTTTGGTTGCCCTCCTCTGGACAGCCTCCACTCTGTCTATGTCTTTGTGGAGATGGGGTCTCCAGAACTGCACACAGTACTCCAGATGAGGTCTCACCAACTGTCTGTACAGAGGGATAACAACTTCCTGTTTTCTACTATTGATGCCTCTTCCTATGCATCCCAGTATCCCCCAGCCTTCCTTACTGCCTTCTCACATTGCTTGCCCACCTTTAGGTCATCTGATATAACTACCCCCAGGTCCCTTTCCATTTTTACTGTTGTCAGTGTCTCACCCCCCACTGTGTACTCTTCCCCTGGGTTCTAAGCTGCCACACATTTGACCATTCCTCTAACCTTGTCAAGTCCCTTCTCATCCTTTTCACTCCATCTTGTGTATCAACCCTGTTGCAGATTTTTGTGTGGTCTGTAAAGAGACATACTTTTCCTTCCAGTTGCTCTGCAATGTCACTTATAAAGACATTAAAAAGGACCGGTCCCAGTACTGAACCCTGCGGTACCCTGCTAGTAACCCTCCTTTCTTCACTGTGTACTCCATTTACCACTACCCTTTGCGTCCTGTTGTCTAGCCAATTTTATCCAGGCTACCACCTTGGGGCCCACTCCAAGGCTGGCTAACTTGTGTATTAACCTTTTGTGTGGGACTGTTTCAAATGCCTTGCTAAAATCTAGGTAGGCCATGTCCACAGCCCCTCCCTGGTCTACTACTTTGGTCACCCAGTCAAAGAAATCTATTAGATTCGTCTGACACAACCTTCCCATCGTGAATCCATGCTGCCTTGGGTCCAGTGCCCCACTGGCCTCTAGGTACTCAACAATTCTTTCCTTCAGAAGTGATTCCATCATTTTCCCTACCACTGAGGTCAAACTAACTGGTCTGTAGTTTTCTGCCTTTGTCCTGCTCTCACTTTTGTGAAGAGGAATCACATCTGCCCTCCTCCAGTCCTCAGGTACCACCCCATCCTCCTTACTGCAGGACATCTCTGGGTCAGCGAGCCTTCTTTTACAGGGCTCCATTTTGGATGAATGAACTACCCTCTGCTAACTCCTCGGAACTGAAACTTGGCCCCTTTAAATCCAGTCTTAGAGAAATGAAAGTTACGCAAGAACTTACCAAAACAGTAGATCTTCGAGAGAGGTTTCTGCAGCAAGTCTTCACATATAGGACTGTGCCCCTGGCATCAGGACCGCACGGCAAACTTCTAGCTAGCAATCATCAGTGGGGGACTGCCCCCGGCGTCACTTGATTGGACGTCAGTGTGACAGTACATAGGAGGTGATCCCCATGCCTGTCCTCCAGTTCTCCCACCATAGACCACTGAAGAGGAAACAGGAGAAAGGAGTAAAAACAACTCCTTAATCCCTGGGCTCTGGAAGCGAAGCCTTGGTAAAGGAAAAGAGGACAAATAACAGGAGCTGGGGGAAGGTGGGTGGGAAATCTAGATCTACTGCAGAAACCTCTCTTGAAGATCTACTGTTACGGTATGTTCTTATGTAACTGTTATATCTTACTTCAAGAGGGTTCCTGCAGTAGGTCTTCACATATAGGACTGAGTACCAAGCAGTCAAAAAGAATGAAGGAGTCAGAGACTAAGTTCCGGGAGGATGGAGCGCCTGACAAATAGAAGTCTACTAGGAAAGAAGGTCTTGCAGAACGGCTAGAGGCAATGTCCAGACTGTAATGCTTGGTGAATGTATGGACAGAAGACCAAGTGGCCACTGCGCAAGTATCTGCAGTGGACACATTCCTGAGAAAGGCCATCGAAGCAGCCATGCCCCGAGTAGAATGGCCTTTGACCTCCCCCGGAAGGAGCTTCATGTACTTGTGGTAAATGTACGAGATGCAGTTAGCCAACCATTTTGACAAACCCTGTTTGGAGATGGCCTTGCCCTGACATTTGGGATCAAAGGTCACAAATAACTGGTCAGACTTCGGAGCCTCTTTGGTCCTACAGATGTAGTATCTCAGAATCCTGTGCACATCTAAGTGTGCAGGAAGTATTCCCCCTGTTGGAATACTGTGGATAATATACCGGCAGTTCAACATTCTGGTTTAAAGTAAATTCTGAAAACTTTAGGAAGAAAGAGAGGGTTAGTCCTCAGAGCCATTTGTGGAAAAATCAAATAAGGCTCCTTACAGATGAGGGCCTGAAGCTCTGACATCCTTTAAGCTGAAGTTATAGCGACCAAAATGAGCATTTTCCAGGAAAAACAACACATCACAACTTGCTGCCGGCTCAAAAGGGGACAAAGTTAAGTTTTTCTAAAATAAAATTTAAATCCCAGGGGTGGAAACAGATTCTGAACTGGAGGCTTAAGGTGGAGGATCCCCTTAGGAAAGGTTCTGGAGACCTCCAACTGAGCAGGGATTGGTATGCAGAAACCGCAGATTAGTGGACCTTCAGAAAGGAATAACTGAAGCCCAAATCAGACGGGTGCAAGAGGTACTCAAGGACCAGGGGGGCTGAGCAAGTGAATGGATCCAGGCCCTTGGCCATGGCTCAGATAGAGAATCTCTTCCACTTTACAGCATATGTAGATCTGGGAGAGGGTTTCCTAGCCTCTACTAGAACCTGGGCGACTCGAGAAGAGACACCATAAAGACAGACAGCTATGTGCAAAGGTGCCATGCATGCAAGTAGAGAGGCTCGGGTGCACCAGACTGCCCTGCTCCTGAGACAGAAGGTTATGGGAGAGAGGAAGAGATGCTAGGGGTTCCACAGTCAGCTGTTGCAGCAGAGGGAACCAGATCTGCTGAGGTCAAAGGGGGGCTATGAGGATCATGCAAGCCCTCTCTGCCTGTAGCTTCAGCAGAACCTTCTGCAGAATTGGAAAGGGAGGGAAAGCGTACCAAAATCTCCCTATCCAGGACGGAGACAGCATGTCTTGCTAGGAAACTCCATGCCCGGGAATGAGTGAGCTAAAGCTGGGTAATTTTGCGTTGAATGGGGACACGAAGAGGTCTATCTCTGGTTGACCCCACTGGAGGAAGAGGTCTTCCACCACTTCCTGCTTTAGCTCCCACTCATGAGCCCACACGACGGTGTGGCTGAGACTGTTGCCAGGACATTGCTCACCCCTGGAATGTGGACTGCTATCAAAGACAGGCTGTGCTGGACTGCCCAGTACCACACCCACATTGCCTCCCTGCAAAGGGGGTACAATTGGGTGCCTCCCTGCTTGTTGATGTACCAGACTGCAGCTGAGTTGTTGGTCTGGACCAACAGTGTTTCCAATATCAAGAGGGACTGGAACACTTGGAGAGCACAGAGCACTGCTCTCATCTCCAGAATATTGATACAGAAACATAGACTTCAATGGCAGATGAGGACCGCTTGGCCCACCTAGTCTGCCCATTTCCCTACCTAACAGATAAGCTGCAGATCCTAGTTTATCAACAGCCTACTTCCTCCTACTCCCCACTAGAACTGCCTTATGTCTGTCCCATGCATTCTTGAATTCCCCCACTGTTTTTGACTCTACGACCTCCTCAGGAAGGCTGTTCCATGCATCTACAACCCTCTCTGTGAAGAAATAGTTCCTCACATTACCTCTGAGCCATCCTGCTCTATCTTCAAATTGTGCCCCCTTGTTTTTGCACATCTCTTTTTCTGAAAGATGCTACCGTCTTGGACTTTGTTGATTCCCTTGAGGTATTTGAAAGTTTCTATCATGTCCCCCCTCTCCCTCCTTTCCTCGAGGCAGTACATCTTAAGCTCCTTTAGTCTTTCTTCATATGTTTTCTGGTGCAGACCCTGCACCATTTTGGTTGCCCTCCTCTTGGCAGTCTCCACCCTGTCTATGTCTTTGAGGAGATGGGGTCTTCAGAACTGTACACAATACTCCAGATGTCGTCTTACCAACTGCCTGTACAGAGGGCCAACAAATTCCTGTTTTCTACTGGTGATGCCTCACCCTATGCATCCCAGTATCCCCCCAGCCCTCCTTACTGCCTTCTCACACTGCTTGTCCATCTTTAGGTCATCTGAATTACCCCCAGGTCTCTTTCCATTTTTGTTGTTGTCCGTATCTCACCCCCCCCATTGTCTACTCTTCCCATGGGTTTTTGTTTCCCAGGTGCATTACTTTGCACTTCTTTGCGTTGAATTTTAGCTGCCATACATTTGACCATTCCTCCAACATTGCCAAGTCCCTTTTCATCCTTTCCACCCCACCTTACGTATCAACCCTGTTGCAGATATTTGTGTCATCTGTAAAGAGACATACTTTCACTTCCAGTCCCTCTGCTATGTCACTTATAAAGACATTAAAAAAGATCAGTCCCAGTACTGAACCCTGTGGTACCCCACTAGTAACCCCCCTTCTTCACTGTGGACTCTATTTACTATTACCTGTTGTCCAGCCAGTGTTTTACCCAGGCTTCCACCCTGGGACCCACTCCCAGGCTGGCTAATTTGTTTATTAATCTTTTGTGCGGGACTGTGTCAAATGCCTTGCTAAAGTCTAGGTAGGCCATGTCCACAGCCCCTCCCTGGTCTACTGCTTTGGTCCCCCAGTCAAAGAAATCAATTTGACCTTCCTGCTGCGAATCCATGCTGCCTTGGGTCCTGTGCCCCACTGGTGTTTACCTCACTAACTACCCTGATTGGGGGGGGGGGGCTAGGATTTCCCTTCTCCTTTTCAGTGCCTCTCCCCTTGGCTACTTTAAATATTTTTAGATATGTAGATGTTCCTTTAGTGGAGACCACGTCCCTGGAGTTTGATGGTCTCCAGGTGTGCACCCCATCCCTGGCCTGAGGCATTCATCATCAGGGTCATGGAGTGGGGGTTGGGGATGGAAAGGGATCCCCAAAGAAAGGTTGCAAAGACCCTGCCAGCAGAGGAGATCCCTTTTTAGGCTGTTGGAGACTAAGACCATGTGGTCCATGTCGTCCAGACGTTGATCCCACTGGACCCAGAGGGATCAGTGGGTCGCCCTCATGTGCAGTCTGGGCAAAGGAACTGTAGGTATGGCAGCCGGCATTAGACCCAAAAGGTGGAGGACAGAGCATGCTTTGGTCCGTCAAGAGGAAGATACCAATGCCGCTTGTTGCATCAGAGTTTCCACCATGTCTGTAGGCAAGAAGGCTGTGCCCTGCCTGTTCCACCTCTTCTGAAGGCGACAAAAGGACTGCTTGGGTTTTTGTCCTGAGTGGTACATAGAGTGGACGTCCTTAAGTGACCTTCCACTCTCCTGTAGCTCCATGATAATGTCCTTTGCATCTCCCCCAAACAGGATGGGCCCCCTGAAGGCGGCATCCAGTAGGGTGCTCTGGACATCTTGCACCAGTCCTGCAAAACGGAGCCAAGCCAGGCACCTTAAGCAAATGCCTGCAGCAGTGCAACAGGCCACTGAATTGACCGTATCTTAAGTGGCCCTTAAGGTGTGGTGGCAAGAAGACCTTCTCCAAGAGCTGATTCCTGAGGTCCTCATCTGGAATCTCCTGCAGGTCCTTCTCCAAGTCGGATAAGGCTGACTTCTGGAAGGACACCATATGGGTTACATAGTTTAACAACCGGATGGTGCAGGTCAATTAAGCATAGACTTTTCATCCATACTGATCCATTTGTTTGGATTCTTTATCCAGAGGAGAAGCACTCAGGTGTTTCGGCTCTGCCGACCTGTCATGGGCCACAGTGATAACCATGAAGTCAGCCTTTGGTTGACTGGTCAGATGACCAATCCCTTCTTGGGGGGGTGATATATTCTATCATCTTTTTTGGAGACAGCCAGAATAGAGGACAGCTGTTGCCAAACTGTTGAGGTAAGATCCTCATGCAGCCCCATCCAAGGGGGAACAGGGAGGGGGTCTGCGCTAGTGAGGTCTAGGTGCTCTGCCAGATGTTTCCTCTTGGTGTCCAACTCCTGAGATGCCCAGCCACAGGCCTGTTTGATGGACCTTAGGAGTTCTGCAAAGAATGGATCCTCCGGTGGAGACTTCAGGGACTCCTCAGGCTGAGGTTCAATGGGGGAGTGAGGTTCCGAGTGTCCAACGGACTCGGAGTCTGAATCAAGAGTCGAAAGACTCTTGTCTGCTGGGCAAAGGTATAACATCTGGGACAGTCTCCGTCACCCTTACTCCTGAGGGGGACTCCAAAGAATGACTGCCCAAACCTCTATCAGACACCCGTCCCAAGGGGGAAGGGCTCCTGGTAATGATCTTATGGGTCGGGGTGGGAACCGCGACCATATGGAGTTGTCCCAGTTCCTGCAGGAACTGGGATTTAACATCCTGCCACCACGCCGGAATAGTAGTGAGTGGTTCTGGCTGGGGAGGGGGTGATGGGGGTGGTGGAGGCTGGTACCCTGTAGAGTAAAAAGGGTAGCCAGGAGGCTGGCACCAACAGTGGTATGGTTGGTGTCCCTGATAGCAGTACCCCGGTGTTGGAGCTTGCAGCGGGTACCCCCGTGATGGACCTCCTGTCGTTAGGTAATATGGAAACTGAGGCGGCGGATAGCCAGCATAGTGACCAGAAAGACCCGACGGAGGAGGGACAGAGGGTCCTGGGATAGGCTGTGCTGAAGGACCACTGGGTGGGGTAGGGTCCGTCAGCAGGCCTGGGGTCTCTACTGTGACCCCAGAAGGTGGCTCTGGCATCTGAGCAGGAATGCCCTGGTCGATGTCAGGAATTGGAATATGGACCAGTGAATGGCCTGGCGTCAGGGTATAAAAAGTGACCAGACATCTGGTCTGAGGAAAGTGAAGGAGGCAAAGGGATAGATAGCCCCTTCACCTGGTCCGGCCCGAAGGGTGGAGTTTCAGAGAGAGTGTCCGACTCAGGAGACATTTCCTGGACAGCCACACTCGATTCCTTGGCCGGGAAAAACAAGGCGTCAGTGAAACCCGTGAAGGGGAACCCTCAAGGGACAAAGGAAGGCCTGGAGGTTCGCCATGCGTGACGTCAGAGACCACAGGGGTGTCTGACAGAAGGGCACCCACCAGGTGGACATTGGGCAAGCCAACGACTGACTTATCAGCAGAAACCTGGTGGGCGTCGGAGGAGCCAACATCTGACTTACAGGAGGCATTAAGGCCCACAACAGCCATGGGGCTGGAGTGAGGCGGAGCGCCCAAGGCTGTGCTCCAGACACCAGAACCAGGGGGAGACTTAGCAGCCGAGCCTTCGACAGGACCTGAAGTGTCCTCCGGAGAGGAACCCCCTGACTGCCCACTGACCAAGGCCAGAGGGGGAGAAGGTGTCCGATCCGCCTGAACGGATGGAGACCCTTGAGGTAGAGTACTCACTGACATGGAGGCCTCACCTGCTGTGGCATCGACTGTGTGACGATGAGATGGAGAACGATCCCTTTCCCGGCGCTTCTCCTTCTACTTTCGCTTTTTCTTGGGAGTGGGTGAAGAACTGTGTTCCCTTAGCTCCTGGAGCTCTTTTTCCATCGATGCAAGGCAACGCTTTAAAAGGTGGGCATCGAGGACCTTCTGGTGACAGGTGTGCATGGCCTGGTTAAAAGACTGGCAGATCTTACAATCTGCCTCCCAGTGTTTGAGACCCAGGCAAAGAATGCAGCGAGAGTGGTCATCCCCATGCAGGATTTGGGTGCCACATTGCGAGCACTTTTTCTTTATTTTATGCGAAGACATATACTAAGACTATAGGTGAAAATGGGCAATAAAATTGCATTTTTAGGAAAAGAAATGGCTGATGACTGAACTAGTTCACCGCGAGGTCCAACAAGTTCAGGTCGATGGCGTGAAAGAACTGGAGGGCAGGCGTGGGGACCGCCCCTATATACTGTCACGCTGACATCCAATCAGGTGATGCCGGGAGCAGTCTCCGCTGATGATTGCTAGCTAGAAGTTTGCCGTGCAGTCCTGATGCCGGGGGCACAGTTCTGTATGTGAAGACCTACTGCAGGAATCCTCTTGAAGTAAGATCTACTCCTCACCTCTTCTGCCTGTGACTGCACCTAACCTTCTCTATTCCCGTTGCCTCCTACTACTTTGCTAAAATGTTAATTTCTTATGGCAACCCTCAACCCTCATTCTCATCCCTCCTCCTCTACCTCTACCCTTCCACACACAATTCCGCTACTTGACCTGCTTCCTCCTGACTGTCTTCACCTGATCAATGTTACATTTTTGTCTTCCCTAATTTGTATGCCAGTTTGACACAGGGTACTATGGCTACTCTCTGTATTATCCTATATCCGATGTGTATCACTTTGATTGTCTTTACCTGAAGATTGTACAACACTGTTTGCTAATTTAGTGTGCTTATTTGATGCAGGGTACTATGGCTACCCACCAGAATTATCCTGTATCCTGTTTGCATTTCTCCTCTGTACCAACTGTTCTGTACTGTGCCTTACTTGATGTGTAGCTTTTGCAAGTGAGTCTCTGACTCAAAGGTTTATAATTCCGATCTGTTCAATTAAATAAAATACATAAAAATAGAAGAGGAGGAGCTTCTGGTCTGCAGCTCCTGTTCCACGTTGGCAACCTTCTGCTGCACGAGGAATTCTTCCAGAGCCCACTGGCGACGACATTGAGTGGCCTGGTTGAAGCCTTTACAGATGTCGCAGACCTGGGTGTCGTGAGTAGGCCCGAGGCATCAGATGCAGGCGGAGTGGCTGTCTTTCTCCAGGAGCTGTTTCCTACAAGCACACTTTGTCTTGGAGGCCCAGCCAGAAGAGGAAGACAGATCAGACATTCAAAAAGAATCAAAGAACTCAAAAAAACTAGGGTGAGAAAATAAAAGAAAGTTAGAAGGAAAATGGCAGTTGACTGAAGCTTACGGTGGTCTTTGGAGGTCCGACGTGTTGGTTGATGGTGGGAAAAGAACCGAGGAGGGAGCAGGGGCTGCCCACTCTTATAGGGTTGGCCGAAGTCAGAGGGTGACATCGGAGTGGGTAGCCCCCAGATAGACTGCTGGCTAGAAAAGTTTCTGTGTGGTCCTAGTGCATGGTGGAGGCAGTTCCATAGGTGTGGCCTGCTTCAAGAGATACCCCAATGTCAGATCATGAAATTCACTAGGAGTATGCTCCAGGTAAAACCTGGACTGGATTCTACTATCTGCTGCATTTCACTTATCTCATGCACTTTGTTTTGTAAATACAGTTCCTCCTCCTAACCATGTAATATAACCTACTAGATATGGCATGTGGGTGCCTGTGATGAAAAGGTAGTCAATTTATCTTCTGAAGATAAAATCCGCAGTATAGCCTAGAGGTTAGAGGAATGAGGTGTGAATGAGCTTGGTACATCCAGCAGACCAGACCAGAGTTTGATTCTCACAACCTCCACTTGCATACTGTGTGACTCTGAGCAAGTCACTTAACTACCCAGTGCTCCCACGTCACCCCTGAAAACAGGCACTTGTGCCTAGTAGGCCTTACTCGGTTACCAAAGACTAAAATAAAAAAAAAATGGGGCTTAATAAACCACTCACTTCCACCCCAGCTTCACTCAATGAAATTACCATTTTGTTCTTCATAGGAACCCATGCATAATCCTCTGTTATTCTCGCTGCAAGTGACGAGCACCATCAGCCTAGGTAAGGAAAAACTCGGGACAGGTTGTTCAGTAATTCTAAACCCACTGGATGAGTTTGAGTCATAAGGTTCAATGAGGGTTTTTTAACCAACCAGGAAGTGTGGCTATTACAGCTGACCACACACTGTCGTGTGCATCATTCCACTATACTCCATCCCATGGTATAAGCTACTGTACATTAATGCACCTGAGTGGTTGAAGGCTCTTGGCACACACTATTTATTAACCCTCAACAGTTTACCCACACTGTTGTGTGCTATGTTTTCCAAATTATATACAGTTTTTTATGTTGGTGACTATCTAACATTAAGCTATCACAGTAGCAAGATCAACATCTTTAAAGTTGGGACGGCATTGTTTGCTATTACTGGGGTAGTGATTTACCAAGTTTTAGACAAACTGCTCATCTGACCAATCAGCTGCCTGTTTCAATATTTTTTCTTTTAAAATTTAATGCAGTTTAAAAATGTAAAGAACAAAGTAATTGTAACAGATACACACAGTACATTTTTTAGGGTATGCAACAATGTTTATTTTATTTAACAAAAAACGTTCCAACCAGGATAACAAAAAAATTAACATTGGAACCAGGATAACCAAGTGGACGCATTACAGTTAAACCGTGATTATGCTGCACCAGACCAGGGGGCGGAGCAGCAAGATGGCCGCAACGCTGCTCCGCTCCTTGCAGGAGTTCCAACTTAGATGTGTGTTTGTAGTTCTTTTAAGCTAAAATAAGCAGAGTTTTTGATTTATTCTATACTAAGTGATTGAAAATTATGTTTAAATTCTATCCAGTTTAATATTTTGAAGTTAAAGCACCGCTACGCTTATGGATATTTTAGCTTTAAGCTGTTGTAGTGTGCTGTCAGTTAGCTCCATAAGTATTCACCAGACAACAGACTCCATCTGCTTAGCCTATGAGCCATTTGAGTGGCGTTCTTGTTTTGCTCGGGTATATTATTAGAATTTTACCAGATGGTGTTTAAAAGGTTGTAGTGCCCCTCAGCTTGTCGCCAGTGTTTTTTGCGTTTGCTGGCTATCTTGACAGTCGGTGGCCTGGAGAGAACCTTGGTTTATAGCAGCGGTGTGTCGATTTTGGCCGGCACCCACCAAGGAGAAGGAGAAAGGAGTCCGTGGCTGCCTGACTGACCTCAGAGATGGGATTTGCATTAGGTGTCAATATGCTTGTTTTCCCTCACCTAAAGGTATGCTAACATTGCTTAGGGGTGTAGGTTACTGATTTTTTATCTTTTATTATGGCCAGAATTACTGCGCTCAGTGGAGCGACCTTGTGTTTAATTCTTCCAGGTATTTCTATTACTGGAGTTACCGAAGGAAAAGATGGTGGTAGTATGCTGGAAGCAGCATAGAGAGTATTTGCTCCAGTACAGTTACTGGAGGCAAGCAACCTATGACTGACTTAGAAATGTTTATGGTACGGACAAACTCTATGGACTCCTGCAACAGGAGCAAGCAGCCAAGTCAGATTTATTTCCTTTTTACTATTACTAGAATTTGTCGGTCCTGTTCAATGGAAACTTGGAAAGGAAAAAAACACAAGTGTCCCTCGGTCATAGCTACTGAAGACTCCTAGGCATAGAGCTGATTGTTTTATATTACTGGAAAGTGTGTATGTGCTCATTTTGGGACACTGCTGTAACTGGTGCGCAAGGCATAAATATTTATCTGACTGGAGCATTAGCACTCTAAATGTTTAATCAGCTGAAAGCTCTTCTTTAATGTCTTCGGGAGATACTGACTCTGGTTCTAGGACTTTCAGGAGCTTACTGTCATTATGGCAGGATGTGCCAAAGAATGCATTGCAAACTGGTGCACAGCTCCTTTGGTCTGTTTTTTGAAGTGTATAAATATATTCCTTGTACAGTATGTGCAGCCTATATTTATAATTCAACTGGAGCATTATAGAAATTATACTCTGGTGCTTAATAGCAGGAGTCTTTTTTTTTTTTTTTTGTCAAGTCTCTTTCTCTCCTCCTGACCAGAAATCTCTCAGGCTACCTCACTTGCCTGAACCACTCTACCACCCGCTGTGTTCCCTGCCATCTTCAAAGTCATTATGACTCCCCGGGGACACAGGGGGCTACAGCCCGGGGAGATCAAAAGGGCAGTGGCAGAGAACCAGCGTCTGGCATGTGGTGACGGCACTGGAGGAGCCGTCGCCTATCTGGCAGGAGGGGCATTTTTCCCATCTGCCCTCCTCCAACATGTGTGGTGTGCGTCCCGACATTGCGGCACACGGCAACCCTGCCTGCATCGGACCATGCTATCTACATGCGGTCCAGTGCTCTGTAGCACCCCCGATCTCCACCAGGGGTTGCTGGAGCGCCAGACATCCCAGTACCCTCCCCACAGGAGAGGAGAGCAGCCCAGCAGGTGCTCAATCCAATCCCTCCCAACCCCGGCACCCGAGCTCGTTCCTGAACCTGGGTCGCTGACATGGCACGAGATGTGGCATCCAGCGCCTCAACCCTCAGCGCCACCGGTCCAGCGCAGGACTCCTTTTAAGGAACACTGTTTGAGTATCTCTGATATTCCACTAATAATTTTATAAATGTTGAAATTATATTAATAGTTTTGTAATTGAAGTGGCCTCTTGGCTATGCTTAATATTATGATATTGATAGCAATTTAAGTCAGCTATATTTTAGGGAACAGGCAGGTTTCTATAAAAGGATACTCGCTCTAACTGATGGCTGACTTGGAAACAAAGGATGAGAGATGTGTGTTAAAATTGGTCGACCATCCAGAATACCCATGGTAATTTACTCTGGGACAGCTGCTGACTTCTTAAGTAAGTGGAAACTGTAGGCCTAATAGTAATGAGATGTAGCTATGGTATGTTATAGTGCCTAAGACTGAATTATGGATTTGTGTACTTAACGAAATAATCTGACCTATGTTTATGGTTTCAGCTTTTCTACCCAGTAACTATGACCCAGATTAAAGGCTGGCAGTACATTCCTGACTCAAGACTCATAAGTGGAATATGGGGCAGCATGCCTTGCGGGGTATTCCCTTTGAGACATAGGGATGGGAATGGCTGGCAGTATAGCTTGGTCCATTTGGGGATTTGAATCAGAAACCCACTAACAGATGTATGGGACAGAGTAGACTGGTGCTCTAACCAGTAGTTTCGACAGAAGGCCTTAGTCTCATGATCAGAGTTTCTCTCTGACTGGGCTAGCAGACGGACCCCTGAAAAATAAGTATTTCAGCTAGTGCAATGTGTAATTCTATGGGAGAGCTGGAGTTGGTTGTCTATTAAAATATTGCAATCAGCCTAGAAAGCCTGTAAGTAAATTAAATAAGGAGTTTAAAACAAAGAGTTAGGATCAATGACAGCTTCGTATTATAATTAATACAATGAAATAGAGACACATGTATTATTTACGACCTTCTATTATCAGATTATGGAGTGTTGAAAGTTGAAAAGAAGGTTTGTACCTGCTAATCATGATCCTTTGGAATACTGCATGCAATTGTTAAGAGATGTGGACAATGTTACTGTATTTTACTGTACTGTAACTTTTTAATTGTATCTTGTATTTTTTTTTTATAACCAATCAACAATAAATACAAATTATAATAAGTGGATGCAGCATCTCATTTTTGTGAGGGTCATGGCAACACAGACAAAGATCAGAAGGATCCGTGTTCATCATGTATGTTTATATGTACAGTTACTGTGTCTCCTGTGTTTATAAGAATGCATTCTCGAGTTCATTGAGTGAGAGGACTGCGAAGTGAAGCTGAGCAGTTCTGGCACACAAAGGACTTGAGAAGAAACTCATAACCATAAGAAACACTGGCACTATACATATAAACATATTATACCAGTACCTTACCTATATCTAACATAGCCCCTGGAATCCAGAGTAGTAAATGTCACAAACGCATTCCACAGGTCAGGCCCTCTGCTCCCACAGTGCCAACCTCAGAGCGCAATAGTGTGAACAGGTAACAGACAGGGTAATCCTCCTGTTTGTTTTGGGTCCGAATCACCCGTTAGCCTCAAGTTCTGGGGGGATTCAAACTGTGAACCTTATGCTAGCATACCCAATTACAGGCTCAGATATGTACCCTCTTTGGGACTGCAGTGCAATTTTTCACCGGGGCACCAAGCCAGGTCTCCAAAATGAACCCTTAAAACTCTAAGAGACCTTAGGTATATTCTTACCTTCTTTCCCAAACTCAGTAACACCATCAAGCTGTTGAACAGTTGTCAGACTTAACCACCTATATGTCACATGCAAAATGAACTGACAGACACCCAGGCAGTCTTTCAAAGAAAATGTTCTTTGCTAAAAATTGTAAAACAAGTGAGATAAAATACAGAACAAATATCAAAGAGCATACAATCATTTAAAATAAACAGGAAGTTACAGACAAAACACTCCTACCACAAAAGGCTTACATTTCTAAGCATTACCTTTATAAGTGTGTTTTAAAGTTAGAGAGATGTTACCCTCTTTCAGAGCCCAAGAGATATACCACATTTCAGATACACCAATACATTTTCAACTCGTATCTCCATACCCACTTGATGAGTCATCTAGTTCCTCCTTTTAGAATGAATTCTTCCAAACATAATTTCCCACCAGGAGGTATTTTAAAATTAATGGTAACATCAGAAGAAAAAAACATTTCCTAAATATGGCATCATTTAATTAACATTTTCTTTGATATAAACATTCCCACACTGGCACCAAGGTGTTAAAAAGCCAATAGGAATCAGCCTAAATGAGGTCCCTTTCCTGATATCATAAAATGTATATTTAGTTTCCAACTTCAAAAGCAACAGCAGCCCATAAACTGTCTTTGGATGGAATGTTCCAATTAACAGTTTCCTTCTGGTTTGTTTTATTATCTCCTGGTTTCAGCTACTGACACTTTGAAGTTACAGGCCGAATTCCTTACACACTGAAAGGTCATACACAGACCATTTATTTATAATAATAATAATAATAATAATATCATACAGGTACCCAGCAGCAGGGGCAGAGTGTCACATTCCAGTCTTTTATGTCACTTGTAAAAGGACTGCAGCTTGAGGAAGCACCGTGGCACGGGTTGCCGCAACAAGTAACCTTAGTATATAGATAGTACGCTGCCGTTCTTTATGTAGTAAATCGGGGGTGGGGAGTATGAACTATTAAATCTGTACTGGTAGTCTGCACCACATGAGGTGAAGCGCATCAACAGTTAAAGTGGTAACCCTCTGACCCTTATTGCTGCAGGGTGTTCCTTATCTGTGGGGCACAGGCACTTTGCAGCCTTTGGGGTCCCTCCATACCAGCAGAGAGCTCTGCAATTCATGTGCCAAGACCAGATTGTCAGTACCTGTAGAGGCAGTTCAGTGAGTTTAAGTGTTGCGCTGGGGGGGCCACTCCAGCTGCAATTCCATTAATACAAGAACATGTCCCATATTATGAAATCTGTGCTCAAAATTACCTTTTCAAATGCTGGGAGGTATCGGTTTGTGGCCTTATCACGAATGACCTTTAGATCAGATTCCTTTTTTTCTGGAGGCAGGAAGGGAATTACCAGAAAAAGTTCCATCAGATCTCTGGCTCCCAATACGTACATATCAATCCTGGAAAACAAGTATAATTTACCTTCTATGAGGCACCAATAACCAGTTTATTAATTTCAACTATTTGTTACCCAAATTAATTGAGAGGCACATACAGGGAGACACATTTTTATAATTGTCATTCACTTCTTATGCAAACAAATCCTACCAACACATTTCTTCAGTATTAAAGCACCATGAAACAAAAGACCTTTAGTGTTTCACACGGCAGAAAAATTCTGCAAGTCAGGCCCAACAAAGGCTACTTGTTCACAGATAATTACCATATGTTGGTCTAAATTACTTTCTTTTGTAATGTTAGCTCTTGCTACCATTCCAGTCTCAGCTTCAGGGTCCCTTACAATGGTGTAACCCTGTTTACAAAGTGGGTCAGCATCAGGGCTGATGAGCCAGCATCCCCCAAGTCACAGTTCTGATTTTCAAAGCAGTAGTTTATCAGTAAGTGTTCCCATGCTTGTTCTTTAATATAAAATATATTGCCGTGTTCAAGACAAAGCCTACTGTCAGGCCTTACTGTTTATCGTAGAGTATCTAAAATACAGTATGCACAACTCATGCATGCGTGAGTTCACATCAGTTCGGGGCCAGCTTGCTCAGACATGTGTTCTCTTGCTCATGGGAACGTGCAGAGGCACTGGGTGGGTGGAACTTCAGATGAGCTATGAAGAAACTTGGTTCAGTAAAATCACATTTTAATTGAAAATTAAACTAATGAATAAGGTAAAATAGGCAGCCTAGATACAGTCAGCAAGCATGTAGTCTTTAACAGGAACAGTGGTCCCATAGGGCCAAAAATAAATACTAAAAGCTGACAGTGCTTGTGATAGAGTGTATGTCAGTCACACTCCTTTCAGCCGTGAACTCCTTTACAACCCTGCAACACAGGTTTAGACAGAGGCTATAGGGGATTTGTATCAAATCCCTCTTGCTTTAATGTTGTCCCTTTAAGACCTCACTGCTCTGCATGCTCTACTTGCTGGCTATCCCCCCTTGGGACAGCTAACAAGTAACAGCTGAGCTCAATTTATTTATTTCAAAGGTTTTGCGAGGAAAAAAGTACTGAGCTGGTAACAGCTCATTTCCAGATGCATCCTGGGGTTGGGGTGGGAGTAAACAGTACACAATGTGCAGAGAGGATAAAATACTGCAAGGTGTGATGGAGTAACAATAAAATGCATTACAGTTGAGCAGTCACAATGTTCAGTCAAGAAGACCAACGCAACAAAAATAAAGATAAAATGCAGTGCAAAAACAGGTACCAGTGCAATACAATATTGGTAGCATATACCAGATAATGAGAAGACTAATACCACCAGACTGCTCAAACGTGTAAGAGTTATCTATCCCAGTACAGTAAAGTAGGAACAAGAGCAACATATTACAAGATGTGAACACTGATAAGGAGAAAATTAATGCCACCAGACCGAGGCAAGTACTTGTCCAGGACAACTGGCTGTTTCAAATGGTAGTCCATGCATCCGAGATGGTAGTCCATAGTTAGAAGGCCATATTTTGAAAAACAGTATTTGAAAACAAAGCAGCTTAAATGTATCATAAGCTGCTGCATCGGCTATCTCTGGTGACCCCAGCACTGCCTAACTGGAATTCTTAGCCAAAGAACTCAAACACTGGTGGCTGAACTCAAGCAAAATAAGCGGTGTCCAATTCCAACAACCACTCTGCTCAAACTGCGAGGTTTCACATGTGCCGAACAGCAGGCAAAGCAACCACATACACTGTATTAGGAAACAAAGTAAAAGCACACTATGAAACTATTTTCATTGAGGCAGTGCAAATGCAATAAGATAGAGAATACTGTTAAAGCAGGTGATTTTACTTTGTTTCCCAATAGTGTACGTGTTTGCTTAGCCTGCTGTTCAATACATATGAAAACTTGCAGTTTTAAGCAGAGTGGTTGTAAGAATCGGACACGGCTTATTTTAAGTTCAGCCGCAAGTGTTCGAGTTCTTGGGCTGAGAACTGCAGTTAGGCAGTGCTGGGGGTCGACAGAGATCGCCGATGCAGCAGCAGTTACTTTTGTTTGAGTTCAGTTGCTGGTGAAAATATTCTTGTAGTGTGGTTTTACTTTGTTTCCCAATAAAGTGCACGTGGTTGCTTAGCCTGCTGTTCGGTGCACATTAGATCTCTTTTTCCACTCCTGCACTAACCGCATCTGCCACTCACGAATTCCAGCAATCAGTGGTGGCTCCTCCATCTGCCATTCAGCCTGACTTCCTGGTAGCATAAACCATGCCTACGCATACTCCGATCATCTTCCTCGGGCTGCTAGGATACCTCCCCCTACTCGCTCCTGATGCTGCCACTGTTCCAGTCATGTGACGGCACATCAAGCTTATCCTGGACCAGTTGTCTACAAAACTTTACTCACCTCCTGCTGTCTGAAAAAAAATTTAGTCTGTACTCTCCCAACTCTGGTCCTCTAGACATACACCACCTACAGGACTGCACAGGTAAAACATCTTGAATACTTATAATGCCAGCTGTCCCTGCCGACCTGATGGTAGCCCAGGACATCGGGCTATGGGATTTGTCGACCCCTGCTGAGCAGATAGGGGAAGAGAAGACCAAGCTTAGGAAAATTATGTGAGAAGGCAGCTTGGCCTGCAGTAAACTTCCTTGATGGATGTGGGATTCAGTGTACCAATAATGGGGTGGAGTGAACAAGGTGGAAAGAACAGTTACGTACTTACCACATAACAGTAGATCTCTGAGAGAATCTCTTTCATCAGACCACACCTATGGAACTTATAGTCACCAGGCACTAGGACCACATGGCAACTTTTGCAAGCAGTCCACTAGGGGCTGCCCACGATGATGTCTGACACTGGTTATGTGGGCGGTCCCTTCCCTCCTTAGTTCCCCACCAGAGATCATGCTCAGAGGACCTCCCTGTAGGGAACCAGGTGAGAACAAAGGGCTCTGTAGATCAGACAAGGCAGAGAGCAATAGGTAGACCCTTATGGAGAAGGAGACAGCACTTATAGAGTCCTAGGACCCTCAGGGGGATGAAGAGTGGGACGGCATGAACTGATAAGAGATTCTCTTGAAGGTCTACTGTTATGATAAGTACATAACTGTTCTATCTTCCTCGAGGATATCTTTTTCATCAGGCCACACTGTTGTTGAAGCACAGGTCAGGAAGCATAGGAAAACCAGGAGCAGTTTAAAAATTCACAAGTAACATTTTATTTTTCTCAATAACAGCAAATTAAAAAACCAAAATTATTCAGTATAACTATTTACAAAGGCAGTACAAACAGAGAAAACAAAGTCCTTCTTCTGAGGGCAACTCGTAATTTCAAGTTTCAGTCTCTCAGTCTCTCGCTCTCCTCATCTCCCTAGCAAAAGCATTGCTGCTCTTTTTATAAGTCTTTGTCTGGCAACTCGTTAAGAGAGCCTGCTTCTCACAGAATGTTCCTGTAAGTTCACAGGATGTTCTTAACAGTTTTGTTCTCTGCAGATGCAGCAAAACAGTACATAGTGTCCCAGAACTGACCTCTTGTTGACAACTCTGCAAAGGGCTTAAAAACTGCATCTCGGGGTAACCCCTTGAGTTCCATATAGCTTTTTGCAATCATTTCAACAGCATAACTACGTACATTTTAAACAAAGGATCATGGTATCACATACAGTTTTACACAGAGATTCACATATATGTTTTATAAATGCAGATATGCAAGGGGGAAGAAGACAGAACAGCAAGTGAAGGCAGAGATATAGAGAGGGGTGGAGGATCATGAAACCGGAGTCATCAGTCTCACAAGAAAATTTGGTTGCACAGACAAAGAGACAGAAAAGGAGAGGATACAACAGACCCTTGTGTTTAAACTCTTCTGCATAACAAATTGGGCAGGACCTTATTCAACCCTGTCACATATCCCCCTCTTTAAGAGAGAACATGTTTTACAAAAACAGGTTTCCAAAATGTTCTATTAAAGTCCCGTCTCACATTAGCTTATAACCATTACAGTTCAGTGGCATATGCAGCATAGAAAACAGAGAAGTTTAAACTCACATTTTTTCAACCTTTGGAATTCTCAATTTCTGATCCACATCTTGACAGAAAATCAAGCATTGATATTCTCTTTCCCAGATTTGGGCATCACTTTAAATTTAAATGGCTGTAGAGCCAGGTACCACTGTGTGATTCTATAATTTTTTTCCTTTATTTTGTGAAGCCAACAGAGAGGATTGTGATCTGTTACAAGAACATTAAGCCAACAGAGAGGATTGTGATCTGTTACAAAACTTAAGGGACTCCATGGCCCACTTTGCTGCAAGACATTTCTTTTCAATGGCGGAGTACCTTTTCTCTCTGTCGTGCAACTTCCTACTGATATACATATAGGATGGGATGTTCCTTCCCATCTATATTTTGACTCAGGACTACACCGAGGCCTACCTCCGATGCATCTGTCTGTAATAAAAACTATTTCTCAAAGTCTGGGCTTCTTAAAACAGGGACTGAACATAATGCAGCCTTACTGGTCCAAAAAGCCTCATCACACGCTGGGGTCCATTTCCCATTATTTGGGAACAGTTTCTTTTTGAGTTCAGTGAGAGGAGTAACTAACTTGGCAAAGCTGGGAAAAAAACTCTGAATAACCAGCGAGCCCTAAAAATTACCTGACATGTTTCTTGGTTTTGGGGACAGGGCTGTTAGCTACAGCTTCCATCTTGGAAACCTCTGGCTTGACTTTTCCATTTCACAAAACATAGCTCAAATATCTGGTTTCCTGTATGCCCAGTGCACACTTGGTAGGATTAATTGTCAAGACCTGCCTTTTTGATCACCTGAATACGTGCTCGTAGGTGTTCCAGGTGGCTTTTCCAGTCTGGACTGTACACCATGGCATCATCCAGGTATGCAGCACAATAACCAGTGTAAGGGGTTAAAATTACATCCCTGTACCGCTGGAATGTAGTGGGTGCACCATGTAAACCAAACGGCATTGTGGTAAACTGACAGAATCCAACAGGAGTGGCAAATGCAGTTCTATCTCTGGATTCTTTAGCTAGGGGGATTTGCCAGTAACCCTTGGTGAGATCAAGTGTACTGATATACTTGGCACTCCCCAGTCTGTCCACCAAATCATCTATTCTGGGCATAGGATAACTGTCAAATTCTGACACTTGATTAAGTTTCCTAAAATCAAAGCAGATTTATACATCTCCCTTCTTTTTTGTTTACAATCACCATTGGTGATGACCAAGCACTTTGACTCTATGATATGCAATTCTTTCATTTTTTGTACTTCCTTAACCACGTCAGCTCTCAACCGCCCTGTAATCTGTATGTCTTTTGTCTAATAGAGTGAGCATTCCTTGTCTCTATTACGTGCTCGACCCTTTTTGCTCAGCCTGGTACTGTGGTAAAAGTACTGTTAAATGTCTTTAGCAAGTTACAAATTTCTGTGGTTTGTTTGGAGGTCAAGGAAACATTCACCTTTACAACATCAGCAGTTACAGTTTGCTCCAGTCTATCATAAGCTACATCAATATCTTCTTTATCAGTTTCTGGTAAAAGCAGCAAAGCAGCTTTTGGTGTTTTTTTTTTTTAGACCATTTCTTGAGGAGGTTAGCATGGTACAGTATATCTTAGTAGGATTTTCCCTATTGGGGTCTAAATCTCATAGTTAACTGTGCCAGTATGTCTAAGCACTTTATAAGGTACTTGCCACTTCATTAACAGTTTATTTTCTTTACTGAGTAACAGTAGCAAGACCTCTTCACCTGGCTCAAAAAAGTTTTCTTTTACCCCATGATCATAATACACATTCTGCTGGTTTGGGGCTTCTTCCTGATTACTATGGGCAATTTCAACATGTTTCGCCAGCTTCTTTCTCAGGGCACACTTATAAGATGTAACAGATTTTCTGATAGGGGTTATCTTCCCATGTTTCTTTTATTACATCTAGTGGCCCTCTAGGTTGTCTACCATACAGTATTTCAAATGGTGAAAAAACTGTTGAAGCCTGAGGCATTTCACTGTAAGCAAAAAGCAGGTAAGGTAAGTATTGGTCCCAGTCTTTCCCTTCCCCCCTTACAAACCTTTTTAACATGCATTTTAGGGTTTGATTAAAACGCTCAACAAGACTGTCTGTCTGAGGGTGATGGGGAGGTTCTTATGGCAGAGATACCCAGTAGTCGGCACAGCTCCTTCAGTAATTCAGCAGCAAAATTACTACCCTGATCAGTAATAACTTCTTTAGGTATGCCCCTACTGCTGAAAAGTTTGACAAGCTCTGCTGCAACTTTTGGGGCTGTGACAGTATGCATTGGAACTGCCTCTGGGTATCAAGTAGCATAGTCACATACTAACAAAATGAATCGATTACCCTTTTTACTTTTGTCTAAGGGGCCAACCACATCCATTGCAATTCTCTCAAAAGGCACATCTATCAAGGGTAGGGACACATTGTCTTTTTTAGTCACTGTGGCTACTTTCTGACACTCAGCACAGGAACTGCAATAGATAGCAACATCTTCATGAATTCCAGGCCAGTAAAACCTGCACAGCATTCTAGCAAGGGTGCGATCCCTCCCCAAGTGACCAGCCATAGGACTATCATGTGCTATCTGTAACAACTCAGAGCTATACTTTTGTGGTATAACCAATTGTTCTATCTGGTCCTGTGTCTGAGGTTTAACTCAAACTCTGTACAGTAGCCCATTACATTTTTTAAACATAGGTTCACCCTGTTTTGGTCTCACCCCCAGCTGCTTAAAATAACCCTGGAGAGAAACATCATTAGCTTGCTCTGAAAGAAAATCACAATCAGTTATCAGTTTAGTTTCAGCATTTTCATATGGTAACCCCTTATGTCCATCAGTCTTTTGTTGCCACTGTTTCTTCAGGTGTCGTCCTTCTTTCCTGGACTACCGGATCTTGGAGCTGTGCTCAAACAAGTCCGAATCAAAATCAGCAAAAGGAAAAGAGTCTCCACCATCTGAGATTTTCTTTGCCTGAGCTCTTGTTATCACAGCTGCTGAAACATCAGGATTTACTCTCTCGGTGATTAACTCAGTAAATCCTGGAAAGTCATTTCCAATAATTACAGGTACAGGTAACTTAGGTACTACCCCCACTTTCATTTGGTACAACACCCCATTAATAGTCAGAGTCACTTGGCTGGTGGGATAGTATTGTGTGTCCCCGTGGATGCAGGTGACACTAGTAACTGGTCCATTTGGGCATTGTTTTCCCAGCACTTCAATATGCACTAGGGTCTGTCTGCTTCCCAAATCTATAAGTATCTTCACAGTCTTATCTCCCACCTTCACATCTGTTAAGTACTTGCCCCAATTTGCTAAGGACAAATCTGCTCCAGTGTCACTCTTCTTACTACAGCAATTTCTTGCAATACGACCTGGCTTATTACAGTTATAGCAAATAAGAGCTGCCCTCAGCTCCAGGCAACTACTGCCCTATTTCTCTTCTCCCTACCCTTGCTAAACTGTAACAGCATGTAGTACTCTCTCAACTCTCCACATTTCTTGACGCCTCTTCCTTCCTCACTCAATTCCAGTCTGGTTTCCATAAATCTCATTCCACATCTACCTCCCTTCCCAGGCTCACTGACATCATCCTGACAGGTATGAACCAGGACCTGGTTACCTCTGCTATCTTTGTCGATCTGGCCAAAGCCTTCAACACTGTAGCCCACCCCTTCCTCCTAGCCCATCTCCCTGCTGCTGGGCTCTCTACTCGAGCCACAGATTGGTTCCATTCCTACCTCACGGGCAGAACTCAAGCTGTCAAAATTGGCAACTCCCTGCCCCCCCATCCAAACTGGTGTCCCCCAAGGCTCAGTGCCCTGACCCATCCTTTTCTCCATCTTTCTAAATTCCCTCCTCTCTGCATGTACATCTGCATCCATACACATGTATGCTGATGACACTGTCATATTTGCCTCCGGCGCCTCCATACCAGACCTGACAAGCAGATTCCAACTGGCTTTCTCTAGGACGTTTGGTACAAGACAAAACTCTCTAAACTGCCATCCCTGCCCCCTTCCACACTCTGGATGGGACTAGCCTTGAAAACATCACAACTTTCAAGTACTAGGAGTTTGGCTCGACAGTCACCTAGATTTCTCTGCTCATGTGGACTACTTAAACAAAAAGCTTCACCCTAAACTTGGTGTGCTGTATAGGAACAGAGGGTGCATCCCTCTGCTGGCCCGCAGAGCAGTGGCAGCTCCAACTTCTGTTTGTTACTAGGGAACTGAGTGGGCACCACAGTTGGCAGCCAGGGCCCCTACAGAAACCCGAATGGTAGGCATGAATGTATATTCTTGCATGCCTACCTTTTAACAATGATATCTGAACAAATGAATGTTAGGTCTCTGAAATAAAAATGCCATTTTATGCTGTAGAGCTTAGAGTTTTTATTTTATAAAATAGTACGTAACACACACACTAACTTTGCAATTAAAGATTTGTCTGCTCCATTGCCCCTTTTGGTATGCATTCTGGTGCCCACTTCAGAAACCATAATGGAAACAGACCTGCCCCAAAATCAATCTGTGTGAAGTTACAGTTCAATTCTGCGGCAGGTATGTGACTTCTATGGTTGTTTGGGCGCAACTTCAAAAAATAAATCTGGGAAAGGTGCAGTGCTCTTTCAGTGCATACGTAGAATGAAACAGGTCACAGGATTCAGTTCAACAATGTTTATGACCTACACACTAACCATTTGTAAAAGCAAATGTACTGCAACTATACACAGCGTACTACTGAAATGAGACAAATTCCTAAAAGATTTAAATATTGCCTTATTTTCTTATCACTGACCTTACTGCAAAAGTTGAAGAAGTCCTATGTTTTACTAAAATATGTCTTGTATCTATTATATGACCAATTCTTTGATTCATAGCTAATCTGCCCAGAGAGTCTAACCATTCATTAAATGTCGCTGTTAAAGGTGCTACTCCGTTTTGAAAGGACGGATCTTTAAGTTTTTATTGTCTTGTCTTAAATACACTGAAAAGTAAAAAAAAAAAAAAAAGCTTATTTTGACTACACAGTTAACTTAGCTGAGTTACAACCTGACTGTCATGTATGCAACACCATTCCATACATATTCACATCATAATAAAGTCATTCTTCTGTTGCTGTGTAGTTTAGCAAAAATGTCCACCACACTCTCCATGTCCAAGTCCTGCATGCGGACTTCATTAACAGAAAGGACTGCTAGGTTGCTTAGTCTTTCATTTGCCATTCAATTGCGAAGGTATGGTTTAATCATTCGGAGTTTACTGAATAAACATACGCATCCTGCAGATGTGACTGGAAGAGTAAGTGCAATGGTAAGCAGGCGATATAGTTCAAAAAAGGCATCTTTGTGTGGTGTCAGATAATGACTCTGAGCACACATACTGTTAATGTCCTCATCAGGGTTCCTTTCCAGAAGCCTCTCTGCAGCTTACAATTCTGCTGACAGATACCTCACATTTGATCCATAGTGGTGTGCCAAGGGAAGTACATTCTCTTCCTTCAAAAAATCCTCCCTTGAGTTAGTGCAGCAACTGCTTTTAGGATTTCACAGGTTTTTTTTTTGTTTTGTTTTTTAACTCATATT
Source organism: Neoceratodus forsteri (assembly GCA_016271365.2). Classification (NCBI taxonomy): domain Eukaryota; kingdom Metazoa; phylum Chordata; order Ceratodontiformes; family Ceratodontidae; genus Neoceratodus; species Neoceratodus forsteri. The sequence continues at coordinate 775,700,288 of CM057454.1, forward strand.
GATTTTGTTAGGAAAAAATATCCGAAAATTCAGATATACACAAATAATCCATAGCCATCACACATATCTTAACTTTATCATACATTACTAGCTCTTTAAAGAAAGAGAGGAAGAAAAGAAGTATCCCCCTTTATAATTATAAGCACAATTCTTATAGTCCACTCCTCAGAGAGCTTAGTGAGAGTCAATGCTGCACAGAGTCCGAAGACCTTATAAGATGGTTACAGTTCGGTGCAGAGATCCTGTGACCCTCACCCAAGCATTCTGCTAAAAAATGTTCAGACCATAGTTAAATTCACACAGGGGGGTTATACAGACAACAGAGTGTTAGAATGTCATGACATTTTAAGAACAGAACCCCTACAATAAAATGGCTGGTTGACATTCAGTTCCATAATACAATCCAATTTGCTAACTTCTTAATACTAAGTTCAACAACTGAAAAATAAAACCCCTAATATTACTTACATTCATCTACAAGCTAAAGTATTATTCCTGGTATTCTATACAAGTCCCTCCCTGACTTCCCCTTACCTTGCAATGACTAAAATCTTGCAGGTAAAATACTCCAATCTTCCTTCCCTCCTCCCCCAAGGGCAATCCCCCGGATTATTAAGTGAACTGGTGCCCTAAATCTCCTCTCTCTGGGTCTCCCTCCATACCTGCCATGGTGTCCAGATTTTTAGATATTTATCTTTTCCTAGAATGAATCGTAGAGGTAATGTTCTCCATTCTCTCCACCTCCTCTACTCTGGAGATCCACTGTTCTCTCGTGGGGGGCTCAGGTTTCAACCATGTGGATGTGATGTATTTTAAAGCAACTACCCTTAGAATCCGACTTAACTCGACCACCTTTTTTTTTTTTTTTGATGACAGGGTCGGTAGGCCTAAAATCAAATCATAAAATGTAAAGGGAAGGGGAAACCCTGCCATGCTTTCCATACTGGCGTGTATCTGTTGCCAAAAATTCTGTAGTTTGGGACATTCCCAAAATATGTGATAGTGTGTTGCCCTAAGGGCCCCACATTCCCGCCAGCAAGCCTGTGATGCTTGGGGCTGAAAATGCTTCATAATGACTGGGGTTCTAAAGTATCAGGTTATAATTTTCCAATTAAACTCCCTCCAACTAGAGGAGGAAGTTACCTGCCATCCACTCTGAATCCTACGGTTCCAATGTGCCTCTGGCACTCTCTCACCACTGTCTGCCTCCCATAGTTTCCTAATATCTTCCAGAATTGGGGAGGCTGAAGGAGGGAGAAGCACTTTGTAAAGTAAGGAGATATAACTTAATTTATCTCTAATCCTAATAAGGTCCCACTAGTAATGCTCCAGTGGGGTCATATCTCTACAGATCAAATGTAGATTTTCATCCAAGGTAATCAGGTGTCTAACCTGTAGGTATCTGAAGAAGTCTTCTCAGTGTAGGGAGAATCTTTCTTGTAGAGTCGCAAAAGGGAGACACCCCATACTATCAGTCAGCTGAACAAATCTGGTAATCTGGAGATTCGCTCAGCCAAAAGCATATACTACCGGAACCTTCTCAGTTCTTCTGCCTATAACCCTAAAAGGTACTGGTCTCAAATTAAGGAAATCTTCAGGAGCAACAAGCCTTTGACTCCAAATGAAATGCTCATAAAAACGATATCCACTGCAATAACCCCCTTACCATAGCAAATGCCTTTAACTCCCTGTTTTTAACAGTCCCCATCCCCTCCCCTCCATCCACCGTTACCTCCCCGGTATCCACATCCCCATCAGTCTATGCTGCCCCAGCCCTTGAGCTGTCATCGGTCACTTGTACAGAAGTACTTAAGCTACTAAAGTCTATCCCTGCTTACGGTTTTGCTGGCCCTGATGGTATCCATCCTAGCATTTTAATACAGTTTGCCTCTTGTCTTGCTGTACCTGTAACCAGACTTTTCAACCTCTCCATCAGCTCTGCCTCCGTGCCTCTGGTCAGGAAAGCTGCCAGAACTATACCTATCTTTAAGGAAGGGGACGCCAGGATTATGTCAACTTACAGGCCCATTTCCTTCCTGCCCCCACTCAGCAAGCTGCTTGAGAAACTTGTTCATCGGCAGGTCACTATGCACCTTCTCAGTTTCAACCTTCAGTCCCCAGTACAGCATGACTTTAGGGCTGGGCATAGCACAACTACTGCTCTTACTCAGTTTACCAGCGATGTTAAAAATAACACGGACAAGGGATTACTCACTGGGGCAGTGTTCATTGATCTCTCTAAAGCATTTGACATGGTTCATCACCTGTTACTATTGGCCAAGCTGAACTCTCTCAGTACCTCTGATGCTACCCTTTCCTGGTTTGGTAGCTACCCAGAAAATCTGTCTCAGGCTGTCTCCTTCTGTAAGTCTCTCTCTTCCCCATCTCGTACACCTGTGGTGTTCTGCAGGGATCGATCCTCGGTCCCCTACTTTTCTCCCTCTTTATTGATGATATTCCTACTCCCTCTTCTCACTGCAACAGTATCATGTATGCTGATGACCTGGTGCTTTACTCAGCATCCAAGTCTATTGTCGACATCAATTTGCGTCTCTCCCTTGCTTTTCAGACCCTCTAATGCTGGTTCTCATCCAACTACCAAATCCTAAACATATCTAAGACCCAGGCCGTGCTCTTCGGGTCCGCTAGAAAAGTATCCACCGAGTCTCCAAAGTTCCAGGTGCGCTGCTGCGATGGGACTGCTGTCTCCAACACTTCATCCTTCAAGTATCTTGAGGTAACACTAGACCCGGTACTTGATTACTTTGCACATGTAAATGAGGTGCGTCACTCGGGTAATGCCAAAATTGGTGCGGCATACAGAATGCATCCCTCACTCACTCCAGCTGCTAGGATTTCAGTTGCAAGAGGTGTTTTACTCCTGCAACTGCTATATGCATTGCCAGAGATCTCTCATGCCAACACGGGTGTTCTTCACAAATGAGACACATCTTACAACAATATCAGTAGATTTGCCCTATTGGCTCCATGCCTAACCCATCACTGTCTTCTCTATTCTGCTTTAAAATGGTTGTCTCCTGATGCCATTCATTCTTACACCCTAGGGTGTTTTGTTGACTCCTTAACCAGATCTCCTCACCCCTCCTCACTGGGCAACATGCTCACCCGTCTCTCACTTTCGCTCCCTTAGATCCTCTGCCTCACCATTGCTATCCGTTCAGACATGCTCCACTAGAATGGGAGAGCAAGCCTTCTCCTACTTTGTACCTAGGTTTTGGAACTCACTCCCCGTTTATGTCAGAAACTCATCTCACCTTACATTTAAGCATGCACTATTTTCCCACCTCTTTGCTCTTGATATTTGTGACTGCATTTAACTTCTGCTCTGTCTCTTACTTAGACTCATCTCTCTACTTTGACTATCAGCTTGTAAAGCTTCTCCCTTTCCTATTCCCAAGGTCTTGTCTACCTTCCATCATGTATCTACTGTTGTGTACCTACCTGCCTGTTTCTTCCACAGCTAGGCCTGTCAGACTAGTCAATATTGCTCATTTTTGTTGTAGTGTATGTAGCAACAACTTCACTACTGTTGTTGTTCTCCAGTTGGTGAATTATATTCTGCGGCTGTCCTCTATCACTGTATTTGTTGGACAGTATCTCCAGCATTATGTATCTGACTATCACTGCTGTATTGTAATTAATGTACCCTTGTCATATTGTACTCTCCCGGGTCATGCCTGAAAATAGGCAGGATTTTTGCCTAGTGCACTTATCCGGTTACCAAAAGCTAATAAATAAATAAGTCCCCTACCCTCCTAATAGCTGAATCCTAGATCAGTCCTTGCAGGGGGTGAGGATTTCACAGTTCTTATCATCAAATCGTCTGTCCAGTTCTCCAATGATCCTGTCAAGAAGAGGTGTTTTTGAAAATCTTCCTTGTTTTGCAGAACCTGACGTTGCCCTGTTATGCTCATTGTGATATGATCTTGATGTGAAACGGGTCTTCTCCGAACATGAGCCCTCTCAGTTGGCCGAGCCTGAGGCAAACTGCTATCCTGGATCATCTTTTCTGCTTCTGTCTGAACTGTAGACCATACCCCAGATTCAGATTTACTATCACATCTGGCCTCAGATAATTCCTCTTGTAAGCTCTCTACCAGCTCTACAGCACATGACAGTTGTAGATCAAAAGACTGCAAACACTTTGCAACAATGCTGGTCTTTTTTAGGATCATCTCAAACATAACAAGATCAATGGCAAATGTGCTATTTATTGCATTTAAAAGCACCTTTGCCTGAACTGGACACTCAGCACTGCCCTTCTCTTCCTCATAATGATGTAGAGTCTCCACAATGGCTGGCAAAATCTTATGCACACTGTTGCATGCAGCATATTGACAGGTCCACCTTGTATCGGATAAACGTTTGAGTTCCACTGGCACCCTTCCAGGCATAACTTCTATTTGCATTTTTATGAAATAGGCATGAACTGCTGACCCACTAATAAAATTGCATAAAGTTTGTAACAATGAGAAAAACTCATCTGCCATACGAATGTTTTTGACACTGTCCACGACTACAAGGTTTAGCCTGTGGCTGTAGCAGTGAATATAGATAGCCTTGTGAACTTCGTCACGAAACTTCACCTGCACTCCAGCTGCTTCCTCACTCATAACACTGGCACCATCATAGCACTGTGCCACACATGTGTTTATATCTATGTTGTCACCTGTAAGTGTCTGCAATATTATCCTGGTCAAGGATGTTGCATCTAGTCATTGTGCTTGCTGAAAACCAAGGAATTCTTCATATATTTTTCCACCATACACATAACGCACCACAAAAGAGAGCTGCTCAATCTCCGAAATGTAATTTGACTCATCCACTTGTATCACGAATGCCCCAGCAGCTGCCACCTCTTCTGTAATTTGCTGTCGCACAAGCCGTGCCATAATATTAAGGAGCTGGTCTTGAATGCCGTGATGCATATATTTTGCATTTCTTGCACCTCATAATTTTTTTTTTTATCATGTCATCATGCATTGCTATCAGATTCAGAATTTCCAGAAAATTGCCCTGGTTTAAACTTTGTTCATCTTCTCTGTGTCCTCTCTGTGCAATGCACTGTGTGGCACTTAACCTCAATATACAGTATGTGCTATGGTTTTGATATAATGGCGATTTTCTTTCACAAGTTTGCAGTGCTCCTCATTGATCAGATTCTGTATGGTCCTTTCTTCCTTTGCATGTATCCTGAAGTCACACCATGCTATATGTGATGCTTTATGGGACTCTGAGTTGTTGCATAGGGTCAGTGATCCATCCTTTCCAGTCACTCTTTTCCAGTTCTGGAAACCATCTTTGACAAATACAGTGACATTTTTACCAGCCTGAGGAAAATGATGACATGCAAAGCAATACACAGCATCTTTAGACTGCGAGTATTCAATCCAGGGGAAACTGTTGTACCAGTTGGAACTGAATGCCCTCCATTTTTGTCCAAACTTCTTTTGTGGAAATGTGCTCAGCTTTGGTTGCACAGGCATGCAGTCTCTGTTCTGGCTCAAATCAGAGGGGCCTGGAGGCTTTCTCAGTTGCGATGTACAGATCTCAGAGATTCTCAATCTTCCATCATGCTCAGAGTCTGATGCTGAATTATCACTATCAGATAGCATATTGTCATCATCACTGTGTTCGAACATGGCACAGAGTGAGGCATGGTGTTCGAACATGGCACAGAGTGAGGCATGGTGTTCGAACATGGCACAGAGTGAGGCATGGTGTTCGAACATGGCACAGAGTGAGGCATGGTGTTCGAACATGGCACAGAGTGAGGCATGGTGTTCGAACATGGCACAGAGTGAGGCATGGTGTTCGAACATGGCACAGAGTGAGGGCATGGTACCGAACATGGCACAGAGTGAGGCATGGTGTTCGAACATGGCACAGAGTCAGGCATGGTGTTTGAACATGGCACAGAGTGAGGCATGGTGTTTGAACATGGCACAGATTGAGGCATGGTGTTCGAACATGGCACAGATTGAGGCATGGTGTTCGAACATGGCACAGATTGAGGCTTGGTGTTTGAACATGGCACAGATTGAGGCTTGGTGTTTGAACATGGCACAGATTGAGGCATGGTGTTCGAACATGGCACAGTTTCGGATGGTTGTGAACTACTACAGTAATCTTCCAGTTCATGAGCCTTTCGTTTTCTGGTGAAGAATCCCTGGATATCCATGATCTAGAATGAGAGTATATTTTCTGTTTGAATTTGCACAAACAAAAGCACTGCTACCATTTACACCGCTCTTTCATGCAGTAGGGTCACTGCGGCATAATGCCTGAGCCATTTAGGAAAAAAATTTTGGCACAAGACCACTGCAAGAGGAAAACCAAGACACCGCTATTAGGATGACACTACAGAGCCATGAGTAATAGCAAGCCATGGCTGTCACAAGGCACGGTGACTGTAACTCCTATAAGAGGCCACTCCTCTGGCACTACACAGCTGAGGAATCCAAAGCTACCATGAATGTCACGCGTCATGAGCCAAGACAAAAACTTCAGGAAGAGGCCACTCAAACTCCAGAACCAAGAGAGGAACCTGGATTAAAATAAACAATGAACTGAGTTGAATTACAAATCCGTGTGTTCACGATTTATGTAGGGATCTGCTCTACTTCTTTCGATCTGCTGTCCTACCACCAATCATACCTCTCAACTGTCCCTGATTTTCAGGGACATCCCTGATTTTGCCTCAAAATTGTACTCTGTCCCTCCTAAAAATTGTGTTTCCGTGACCAAACAGTGGAATTTGTAAGCACAAAATAATGTTAAACAGTAAAGTTGCAGACTTGTTCCTCCTTAGAAAATGCTTTTTACACTAAACCCCTTATTCTACCAGGCTCCTGAGTTGATATCTCTAATTTTGAAGATGTGACCCTGATTTTGGTCCTTTGTCCCTGATTTGTGAGGCAGGAGGTTGAGAGGTATGCCAGCGATGCAGGCATGAATCTCCTCCAGTCGCCAGTGAGCAAGCTGTTCTCAAAAAACAACTACACAGCTGACTGTTTAAAAGAGCATGGGGATCTGCCTCCGCCCACTTAATCCAACTGTTGCTAGGCAGCTCAGCCCAGTCATGCCCCTACAACAGCATGCTGCTGCTCACCTACCCCTCCCCCCTTGCAGCCTGGAACAGGAGTGTAGCCAGGGATTTCAAATTTGTACACTGAACTGTCACGCCGCTACCTCCCCCCCGGCACAAGCATCACTTAAGTCTGTGGTGTATATGCTTTATGAAATGTAAACACACATACTCAATATACTTGCAAAAGATGCAATAACTGGATGGGCTAGTAAAGCAGCATCATACGACTGTGCTAATATCTTTGTTGCACATATTGTACTACAGTGATGATGAATGTATTTTGCCGTTTACTTATTACCAAATATCTGGATATACACTTATGCTAGTAAACAAGTTGCAGTCTGAGAGTAGGTCCCAAAGTGGTACACTGGGTTTTAAAATTGGCTGAGCAACAGGACACAGAGGGTGGTAGTAAATGAAACTCAATCCCAGGAGAGGGGGTGACAAGTGAGGTGCCACACAGGGCTCCTTTCTGTGGCCAGTCTACTTCGTCTTTGTTAGTGACAAATGGGCTGGAAGGAAAGGCAAGCCTCTTTGTGGATGATACCAAGATCTGCAATAGGGTAGACACTCCAGACGGATGGAAAACAAATAAGAGATCTAGGCAAGTTGGATGAGTGGTCTCACTCTCTCAGGTTAGTGTCTACAAATGTTCAGGGATTTCTAATACCATGACGAGAATGGACCCCATTCTTAAGTCAGGCGTGTATATATATATATATATATATATATATATATATTTATATATATATATATATATATATATATATATTTTATATATATATATATATATTTTATATATATATATATATATATATATATATATATATATATATATATATATATATATATATATATATATATATATATATATATATATATATATATATTTATATATATATATATATATATATATATATTTATATATATATATATATATTTTATATATATATATTTTTTATATATATATATATATATATATATATATATATATATATATATATATATAGTCTTTGATGTTTGCCGACAGTGCTCATCTATGCACATCGCAACGTCCCCAGGATGGCTTCCTTTGTAGTTCAGATATCACAACTATTGATAGCCTATTTAGATGTGCCTGAAAGTTCTTTATGATTAACCCTGTTGCTCCAAGTACTATTGGAATAATTTGTGTGTCCTTATTCCGCATCAGTTTGGTTTCTGATTACATATCCTGGTATTTCATGATTTTGTGTCTGTATGCAGACACTGTAGCCACTAGGAGTGGCTATTTCAATCAGCAAGGCTACCTTTGTTCTTTTTTCTTGTACTGGCCCCCGAAACTGGCTGAGGATCTGGCAAGACCACTGGCAGACCTGTTCAATAGAGTCAGGCATGGTACCGCAGGACTGGAGAACAGCACATGTAGTGCCTCGCCACAAAAGCGGTCCCAAGGATAATCCAGGGAATTACAGACCAGTCAGTCTGACCTCCATTGTGGGCAAGCTCATGGAGACCATACTAAAGGAAAGGTTGGTGGAATATCTAGAGGAGCATGGTCTCCAGGATGAGACGCAGCATGGGCTCATGGGGTGGGGATACTGTCAAACAAATCTGATTGACTTCTTTGACTCTGTCACTAAGACAGTAGACAGGGGCCAAGTGGTAGACATCCTCTATCTTGATTTTAGCAAGGCATTTGACTCTATGCCCCACAAAAGGTTGATCAGGAAGTTGGTGGATCTTGGAGTTGAGGAAGAGATGGCCAGATGGGTGGAAAACTGGCTGAGGGACAGAACCCAGAGGGTGGTTGGGGGAGGGGGGGGAATTATCTCTCTCTAGTGGGGTCCCACAGGGCTCAGTGCTGGGGCCGGTGTTGTTCAATGTCTTCATCAATGACATTGGGGATGGCATTAAGGGCAAAATGTGCCTATTCGCGGATGACACGAAGCTCTGTGGGAGAGTGGACATAGCTGAAGGGATACAGGACCTACAGGAAGATCTGGAAAAGCTGGGGAGGTGGTCCAGGATCTGGCAGCTTGGCTTCAATGCCAAGAAATGCAAAGTTATGCATACTGGAGCCAAGAATCCCAGGACAGAGTACTACCTGGGTGGAGTCCGAGTATCTGCATCAGAGGAGGAGAAAGACCTGGGAGTGATGATCACTAGTGACCTGAAGCACTTCACGCAGTGCAAGAAAGCAGCAGCATGGGTAAACAAGATGCTGGGATGCATAGCTAGGGAGATCAGTAGTAGGAGAAAAGAGGTTATACTGCCCTTGTACAGGTCACTGGTAAGGCCGCATCTAGAGTATGGAGTTCAGTACTGGTGCCCACACCTCAAAAAGGACATTAACCTGCTGAAGAAGGTCCAGAGGAGGGCTACAAAGATGATAGCTGGTCAGCAGGGCAAGGCATACGAGGATAGGTTGAGGGCACTGAACATGTACTCCCTGGAAGACAGGAGAGAGAGAGAGAGAGAGAGAGAGAGAGAGGGGACATGATTGAGACCTTCAGGTACTTGAAAGGGATAAATACGGTTGATAAGGAGAGTCTCTTTAAGCTGAGTGGTAACCGTAACACGATGGGGCACAGTCTTAAGCTGGAGGGTGGGAGGTTTAGGAGGGAGGTCAGGAAGTACTTCTTCACAGAGAGGGAGGTGGACACTTGGAATGCGCTGCCGGAAGAGGTCATCTCATTGAAGACAGTAGGCAGCTTTAAGAGAGGCTGGGATAGGCATAGGGGGAAGGTAAGGGTAGGGAGGATGGGAGGAATGAGGAGACAGTAGCTCAAGCTGTGGACCCTGCAATATGAGCAGACTTGATAGACCAAATGGCCTTCTTCTGCTGGCTCTTCGTATGTTCGTATCACAGCAATATCTGGTTTTCAGTATGGCACCTTAAATTCAATTAAATCCACGAGTTCCCACCTCCCAATGTCTGGCCATTCAAACTTGACGTGGAGCGCACTTGGTCCTGGGATAGCTCGGGCCAACAGCACTGTTCCTAGGCCAAGCAGCCAAATCATAACTGCAGTGCCTACATCCATTGCAAAAAAAAAAAAAAAAAAGACAGCATATGCTTTTTAAGATCACCACTGGCACTACTAATATAGTCATGTTATTGTTAAACACAATCTGTATTGCAATGACTTCCAAAAAATTCAAACAACTGGTTTTCCACCATTGGCAAAAGGCAATGAGCCTGACACACACACACACACACACACACACACACACACACACACACACACACACACACTCCTCTGCACCGCCAGCCAGCCAGCCACACACACACACACACACACACACACACACACACACACACACACACACACACACACACACACACACTCTGCACCCCAAGTAAGCCAGCCATTTCTGCTCATCACCTCTGGCACTACTACACATCTCTATTCTCACCCAGTCCCAACCGACACTCAGAGTTGGACAGTCACACACACAGGCCGCAAAGTTGCCACATTTAAGAAACTCCCCAGCCCTGACCGACCCTGTGACATGGCCCCACCCCCTTCCCAGAGAGCACACTCATTGCCTCTTTTTCTGAATTTTTTTTTATTTAATAAAGCAACTGTCATATAATGAATCTCAATAATGTTTTCAAAGCAGCGGGATAGCTACTGGTAGCATAAAGACTGTATGCAGCCATTGTCAGCCATTAAAAAAAACTTGATAACCAAACACAGACGTGGGAAATTGCAGCAATGCCTCCACATCCCCTTGACCATTAGTTAAAATCTGTTCTTCTTTTTCCTCCTTGGAAAAGAAAAATTCATATTTTTAGAGTCAAATTGTTGCGCTGGCAGTTCTCAAAGAAATCAAGGGAAACTTACAGAAACAAATAGCATACTTTCTGTAGGACGGTACCAGTTTCAACATTCTACTCAATAAACAGACTAAAAGCTGGCTTAGCCTCAGGAAAAAACAAGTGTATTATTCATTATTACTTTCATAAACACAAAGAGCCCTCTTGTCTTCAGCCAGCCCACTAATGTACGAGGTAGGTAGACCTACTGCTGAATTATGATCCTGCTTTGAGAAGAATGCTCTCAGGACCTAGGCAACCCTCCAACAGCTGGAAAAACTGAAGCACTTTAAAAGAGGTCCCCACTGCTGCTGGGTTTGACACAGCACAGAACCCTACTTTTATTCAAATGTTCTTTTGTAAACTATGTTATACACAGCAAAGCAGCATTTACTTAAGTTTCCACTTTCATAAATACATACTGATCCACTTTCACAAATACATACTGACCCATCTGAAAAAGATGCAGTGTACAAATAAGAATGATCTAGGTGCAAGATCACAAATTATATCTTGGGAGTTAACAGTTAAAAAGCAGCTCACCATAAAAAAGGTCAGATTTTTAAGTGGATCAGCAGTGGGACATATTCAATATCAGTTACAGCTAGCATTTTCAGAGCTCTACTGCAGAACACTGTGGTTTTCATATAAAACAAAAACACCTAAACTTAGCTGCTTAGGATACGTGAATCAGCTAATGACAAACGGCCCAACCAAACCCCAAATAGCATTAGCAAATCCCCAAATCATTATATATACTAACATTACATACTGTTGGATGTGCTCCTGCCTCACCCACATAGGCCAATAAAACAAGAAAAAGTAGAAACTTTTGTAAGCTACTCTTCCCAAACATGCTGATGTGAATCCCCTTCCTTTGGCCCAAAGGGGGACTGTCACACAAAGCCAGAAATTGATCTTTCTCCCTGGAGGCTTTACATGCTCTGTGGGACTGCCCTTGGCCTTCTGCTAGCCTGACTAGTATCCAGGGGTCCAGACATGAACCTGGAACTCCCACAAAGATTATAGGGAAGAACGTTAGCCAATACTACTAGGCCATTGGGTTAGTTGACCCTAATAGCACTGTGTAAGTAAAGAAATGGAAATTACGTACCTACCGTAATTCTTGATCTTCTTGGACGAAGTCTCCACTACTCATTCACACTAATGGGACTACGCTGGAGGAGCTAGGACCCAGTGGGAGCCAAAAATCTTCAGGGAGGCCGGCGTCTAGGTAGGGCCGCGAGGAAACGGCACCATGAGCTTGGCTCATGCCGTATAGGCTACCTGCTGTTGACCCTGCAACCACCTCAGTACCTTTTTTACCGAGGAGGTGCAGCGTAAACTAACCTAGTGAAACTAACCTATGCCGCACTTAAGATAGTCCAGATGACCTGTGTAAGAAAGGTCAACTCAACAGAGTCTTCACAGCCCAACAATGAGGGGGTTGAAAACCAAAAACAGGATGAGTGATCTTGGGGGATGGAGGGTGGGCTTGTGAATGAGTGGTGGAGACTTCATCCAAGAATATCAAGAATTACGGTAGGTACATAATTTCCATATCTTCCTGGACATAAAGTCTCCACCACTCATTCACACTAATGGGAGAGTACCGAGCTAAAATAATCCCCTGAGATGGGCGGCAGGAGAGAGGAGCTCACTTAGGACAGAAGTCCATTAAGGATTGCCCTGCTAAAGGACTGATGCTGCCTGGCATGTACATCCAAAGTGTAGTGCTTTACGAAAGTGTGTCGGAGCTCCAAGTGGCCGCATTGCAAATGTCTACAATGGGCACATTCCGGATTTCTGCCAGAGATACCGCAATTGCTCTGGCGGAATGAGTGTATACTCTGCCTGCCAGCTTAACCTGTGCCATGGAGTAGCACTGGTGAAGGCATGCCACTAACCATGCTGAAATGCATCTGATAGCAACAGGCTAACCCAGCCAGGCCATGCTGAAAGAGACAAACTGTTGTTTTGAGGTGTGGATTTCTTTAGTTCTGTCTAAATAGAACTGCAAAGCTCTCTTCACATCCAGAGAATGCAGGGTACACTCTCCCTCATTCTGGAAGTTCGCGAAGTAGGTTGGCAGGACCAAGGGCTGATTCAGATGGAATTCTGAGACAACCTTGGGGAGAAACTTAGGGTGAGTTCTAAGGACCACCTTGTCTTTATGAAATACAGTATACGGAGGATCTGTGCCCAAAGCATGTATTTCAGACACACTGTGGGCGGAAGTGATAGCTATAAGGAAGGCAGTTTTCCAAGTCTGAAACTTCAGCTCACAAGTAGCTAGGGGGCTCAAAAGATTTACGGGTGAGCATGTCTAGCACAAGGTTAATGTCCCAGGCTGCTACCAGTCATCTAACTGGTGGCCTAGTATGCAGAATGCCCTTAAGAAAGCACTTGACCACAGGAAGCTGAGCCAGAGACACGGAGTTCACAGGCTCGTGGTATGCTGAGATCACGCAAAGGTGAACCTTAACAGTCGAGTATTGCAAGCCTGTGTTTGAGAGATCCAGAAGATATTCTAGGACCTTGTTTGGTGGGCAGAAAAAAGGATTCCAGGAGGAATTTGCACACCAGATGGAGAACCGCTTCCACTTAGCCGAGTAAGTTTTTCAAGTAGCTGCTTTGCGTGCAACTAACAGAATATCTGAGACCCTACATGAAACGTTAAATCTGTTCACCTCTATCTCTTCAGGAGCCAGGCAGGGAGGTAAAGAGACTTCAGGTTGGGATGGACCACAGGGCCCTGGGTCAGCAGGTTTGTATGTAGTGGAAGCTATCTCAGAGATGTTTCCAACAATCTGTTGATTAATGGAAACCAGATCTGATGAGGCCAGAATGGGGCAATGAGGATCATTCTGACCCCCCTGCACCTCCAGTTTGAGCAGCACCCTCTGAACTAGGGGAAGAGGAGGCAATACACACAGAAAGTGTCTTGTCCACCGCAGTCTGAATGCATCCTGACAAAAAATGCCAGGTCCTGGATTTCTGAAGCAGAAGAGAGGCAGTTTTGCATTGAGTGGGAACGCAAAAAGGTCCAGGTCTGGAGTTCCCCACTCCGCGAAGAGTGACTGCACGATGTCTGTATCGAGAGACCACTTGCGAGGGTCTGTCTCCGTTCTGCTGAGATGATCCACCAGATCATTCTGTACTCCTGGCAGGTAGACCACCTGGATCAGAGCGTTGTGCTCCAAACACCATTCCCACACTCTCATTGCTTCACTGCACAAGGGATAAGAGTGTGCTCCACCCTGCTTGATGTAGTATATCACTGCTTTGTTGTCCGTTTGAAGGAGAATGATCTTGTGACAGAGTATGTCCTTCAAGGCTCGGACTGCATACAGGACGGCTCTCATTTCTAGAACATTTATGTGAAGCTGAGACTCGGCCCTACTCCAGTGACCCTGGGTGTGGAGATCCAGACAATGAGCTCCCCATCCCAGTAGGGACGTACCTGTGGTGATGGAGATCTGGGGATCTAGAGGGGTGAAGGGATAACCTTCCCGAAGGTTGTGCTCCTGAGTCCACCAGGTGAGTGACCGTTTCAGCGGTTCTATCACCTTGATATGAAAGGACTGTGGGTGCGTGGTCGGTGACCACTGAGTGCTGAGCATCCACTGAGTAGTCCTCATGTGAAGGTGAGCCAGAGGCACAGTGAACACTGAAGATGCCATGAGACCCAGCATCTGCTGCATCGAGAGAGCTTGGACTGAGTTGTTCTCTCTGATGAAGTGGGCCATCTGGAGGACATCGCTCCTTCTGTCCTCTGGAAGAAAGGCTTTTGCACTGGGGGTATCTAGAAGGGCTCCTATGAAAAGGAGCCATTGGGAGGGCTGCAGCTGTGACCTTCCCAACTTTAGTAGGACTCCCATCGGCGTAAGGAATTTGGAAGCCATAGCCATGGCTTTCTGAGTCTCTTGTCTGGAGGGACTTGCTAGAAGCCAGTCATCCAGATACGGGAACACCTGAATTCCGAGCTTCCTCAGATGCGCTGCGAGAACTGCAAAACACTTTGTAAAAACTCAAGGCGCAGACTATAGCCTAAAGGGCAGGACTCTGAACTGGTAGTGTTGACCCAACACCACAAATCTGAGGTATTTGTGGTGGTTTGGGTGCATGAGAACATGTTGATAGGCGTCCTGCATGTCCAGGGAGTATAGCCAATCGTTTTGATGAATTAGAGGTAAAAGGGTACCAAGTCATATCATCTTGAACTTCTCCTTGTACAGGAACCTGTTTAACTTCCTGAGATCGGGAATACGGGGCATGCCGCCTGTTTTCTTTGGAACTAGGAAGTAATGGGAGTAGAAACCTGTGTTCTACTGATCCAGCAGGACTACTTCTACTGACTGTTGTTTAGAAGGCCTTGAATCTCGGAAGCAAGACGGTCTGACTGAGAGACAGACAGCTTGGGTTGTCGTTTGGGGGGGTGATCCGGAAGGGTCTCTGCAAGATTTAGAGAGTACCCCTCGCGGATTATTCTGAGCACCTACTTGTCTGATGTGATTGACTTCCACTGGTCATAAAACTGAGTCAAACATCCTCCTACTGCTGAGGAAGAGTCCCCCTCGGACAGCTAAGGTGGGACTTGGGCGGGGATCTCAGAGGTGGCACTAGGTGCTTTGGGGCCCTATGTCTTCTACTGTGTTTTCTTTTGAGGCTGAGGGTTTTAAAGCCCCCTCTGCCTTTACCACAAAAGGACTGACAGTTATGAAACTGCCGCTGGTTCCTGTCCTTTTGAGGGGCTGCAGATGGCGGTCTGGCCGTTTTGATGGTCGTTCTAGTCTTCTGTGTGGCCTCTAGCACCTGCTCGACCTGAGGACCAAACAGGTACGTACCATCAAAAGGCAAAGCCATAACCCTCTGATGGGCAACATTTGTGAACCCCGTGGTGTGCAACCAAGAGTGGCAGTGGGTGCATATACCAGCTGCTGCTGCTCTGGAGGCAGCGTCAAAGGCATCCATGGCAGCTTTAAGCTGCTGATTATTGGATTCAATGCCTCTAGTAATGGTTTAAAGAAACTCTGTATTAACGTCCGAATCTGGAGGAGCTTCTACTGTAGCCTTGAGCGAATGCCAGAGTGTGTACTCATACTGAGAGAAGTAGCCCTGGTAGCTAGCAATGCGCATGCCCAGGGTGGAAGCAGCAAAGACTTGCTTTCCCAAACTGTTGATTTTGCGAGATTCTTTGTTTATTGGATGTGCCGTAGACTCTTGCGGAAGAACGGCTTTGTCATTTTCTGCCAGGACAACTATGGTATCAGCAAAGGCTTGCGAGGCCAGAATGGATCGATCCTTGGGAGGGGCATATTTCCTGTCTATGGACTTAGCCACAGAGGGAATAAGCACAGGAGTATCCCACACCATTTGCGAAAGTGTCTCAAAAGAGGGTTGCACGGGGAATCAATTCACAGGAATGTCCGAACATGCAGGTACTGCAGATGCAGCAACTTCCCAGGATCGATTTCTGAAGTCTGGAGAGGGGGGAGAGAGAGTCAAATTTCTAAGCAGAGACCTAAAAGAAAGGTTTTCGACCAGAGGCTCTGCTGAAAGAGGTTTATTCACTGCCCCAGGGAGGAATCATCATCAAAGTCATCCTCCAATCTAAGAGCAGGATCAGGCTCAATATCATCTCCTACTAATGCCGAAGGGACAGTATAGATAGGAAAAGGAGGAAAAGAAGAAAGAGGAGCACTGTGAATCGGAGTCGAAAACCCCTGCATCGCATGCGGCACCGCTACAGGAGGCAGTGCCGAAAACACAGGTGGTGCCGGCACATAGAAAAATAGAATTTGATGGCAGGTAAGGACCGCTTGGCCCACCTAGTCTGCCCATTTCCCTACCTGATAAGCTGCAGATCCTAGTTAACCAACAGCCTACTTCCTCCTACCCCCCACTAGAACTGCCTTATGTCTGGCCCATGCATTTTTGAATTCCCCCACAGTTTTTGACTCTACAACTTCCTCAGGAAGGCCGTTCCATGCATCTACAACCCTCTCTGTGAAGAAATACTTTCATTACCTCTGAGTCAGCTCCACCTCTATTTTCAAATTGTGCCCCTTGTTCTTGCAATATCTCTTTTCTGAAAGATGCTACCCTCTTGGACTTTGTTGATTCCCTTGAGGTATTTGAAAGTTTCTATCATGTCCCCCCTCTCCCTCCTTTCTCGAGGCTATACATCTTAAGCTCCTTTAGTCTTTCTTCATATGTCTTCTGGTGCAGACCCTGCACCATTTTGGTTGCCCTCCTCTGGACAGCCTCCACCCTTTCTATGTCTTTGCAGAGATGGGGTCTCCAGAACTGTACACAGTACTCCAGATGTGGTCTTATCAACTGTCTGTACAGAGGGCCAACAACTTCTTGTTTTCCACTGGTGATGCCTCTCCCTATGCATCCCATCCCAGTATCCCCCCAGCCCTCCTTACTGCCCTCTCACATTGCTGGCCCACCTTTAGGTCATCTGATATCACTACCCCAGGTCCCTTTCCATTTTTGTTGTTGTCAGTATCTCACCCCCCACTGTGTACTCTTCCCCTGGGTTTTTGTTTCCCAGGTACATTACTTTGCACTTCTTTGCATTGAATCTAAGCTGCCATACATTTGACCATTCCTCCAACCTTGCCAAGTCCCTTTTCATCCTTTCCACCCCACCTTGCATATCAACCCTGTTGCAGATCTCTGTGTCATCTGCAAAGAGACATACTTTCCCTTCCAGTCCCTCTACAATGTCACTTGTAAAGACATTAAAAAGGACCAGCCCCAGTACTGAACCCTACGGTACCCCGCTAGTTACCCTCCTTTCTTCACTGTGGACTCCGTTTACTATTACCCTTTGCATCCTGTTGTCCAGCCAGTTTTTTTATCCAGGCTACCACCTTGGGACCCACTCCTGGGTTGGCTAATTTGTTTATTAATCTTTTGTGCGTGACTGTGTCAAATGCCTTGCTAAAGTCTGGGTAGGCCATGTCCACAGCCCCTCCCTGGTCTACTACATTGGTCACCCAGTCAAAGAAATCACAGGATGTGGCGCCTGGCGCAGCTCCAGAGAAAACGGCGCCACAGCTGGCAGCACCAAACTAGAAGTTCCCAACCCTTGGCTCACTGAGGAAAAACAAAGAAATACAGCAGTAGATAAAGGCACCGATGTGGACCCCTGTGCCACAGCCATATGAGGGGGATAAACACCAGAGCATGGCGTCAGCAGCACCGGAGAAGGTGCCACACGACTAGGAAGCCCTAACCGCCCTGTCCACAGCTCCAAAACTGACAGGCCCAAAGGCCCCAGTGACAGACTCGCCAGCTCGGGCAGACGGGACAACCGCCGAACCCATTGCTCCATAAGAGTAGCCCAATGGTGAAATTGCTCACCGGAGGACCCCCCTGGACGAGGAGGGACTCTGGAGTCGAGGATGCCTGCCACCAAAAACAGAAGCCGGAGGGGACCCTGGAATGGATGGAGTCTGGCCCCTGCCACCGGTAACCGACGATCAACGTGCAGACGTTCCAGAAGGTGACCTTGAGCGATTTTTTTTTTGACTGGGGGGCCGAAGAACTCGAGCTGAGCAGTGCAGAGTCCTCAATGAGGATCGAGAATGGGACCACTTCTTTTTGTGCTTTCGGGAAGACCACCCATCCCCCCTCGAGCACTGGACTGCCTGTAGTCAACCCCTCTGAGGGCAGCGGACCTGACCCAGTCCTGCTGACAGAACAGCTTTCATGTGAAGTCTCCCTACCTTCACCTGCCCCATTCGTGGTCGACTCCATCGAAGGAGGGCTGAAGACTTCTTCTGATGAAAAATGTACTCAATAAATTAACTTATTTTTCTTTTAAACTGCCAAGAAAAGAATAAAACTAATCGAAACTGAAAGACTATAGCTGCTGTCGTATGAATGTGAAGTTTTGACTCCCGGCGGGTGAGCGTCGTCGTCACTGAAGCGCACTCGATGGCAGGAAAAAAGGAACTGTGGCGGTTGGAGGGTCGACACCAGGTAGCCTATATGGCACGAGCCAAGATCGTGGTGCCACTTCCTTGCGGTCCTACCTAGGCGCCAGCCCTCCTAAAGATTGGTGGCTCCCACTGGGTCCTAGTGCCTCTGGCGTAGTCCCACTAGTGTGAATGAGTGGTGGAGACTTTATGTCCAGGAAGATCTGAAGGTTTGAGTAACCTTTACTACTAGCTGTAATGAACTGTTAGGATTTAGGGAAGGCATGGTGGTGGTGCAATGGTCAGAACAAACACCTAGATCACAGGTTCAAATCACATCACAACTGCCACTTGACCTCTCTGTTCCATATTCCCAGCTAGAGAAAAGCAGGACCACTCTGTAAATGAGATGCTGTTATCTCTATTTGGCTATATTGGGGGAATAAGTTGTAAACAAAAGGGGGGGGAGCAAATGAAATAAAGCTCATATTTTTTTTTTTTTTCACAAATTAGGATGGCCAAGCTGAGATGGGCAATTAGAATAGCTCAGCTGAGAGGGACTGAAGCACGGGGAGGTCAAGGGACCTGCGCAAGGTAACGATTTGAACCATGAATCTCCTTCACTGTTTAGTACTCTAGCCACTGGCCTAAACTGCCCATACCTTAAAGGAAAACTACATCCCCATATCATTTAAATGCCATTTCCCTGTCAACAGACAACTCCTTTCCTGTAGCTGTTAGGGCTATATGCGTTAGGTTTTGTCCGTTTTCACTGCTCATGGTAGCTCCCCGTGACTGCTCAGGGAATGTCCATTTCATGGTTGTTGAAATCTCATTGTCCATGAGAACTACATTAGCATATGAGAACATGATGTCAGGTCACCCTTTTATAACATGCATTTATATGCTGAAAGAACAAATACCCTGCAAAAACTCACTGGGAACTCAAACTGAATGAAGTTTAAAGGGAAAAAACTGCATTATAACTCAGAGTTTGCAAAGCCCACTGAAGGTAAATATGATCTTTCAGACCTTCTTGCAGCTTGTTTCTTTTAAGACTAATTAAGCAGACAGGCATACTGGGGATTTTAAAGGGTGATTACGCATTATGTTCTCATATGCTAGTGCAGCTCTCGGGGACAATGAGATTTCAACAACCACAAAACTGAGCCTCCCAGGACAGTTAGAGGGCCTAGTATGAACTATGAAAACAGACTAAAGCATTTGCATACATCCTTAACAGCTACATGAAAAGAGTTTTGTCTATTGACATGGAAACAAATAACATCTAGAAGGTAGGAGGGTGTAGTTTTCCTTTAACTAAGCCAGGCTTGTAGTGCTTCTCCCAAATGCACTGGGAGCAGTAATGTAGCTCTGTGGTGTCTGTCCATTCCAAGCCATGGAATTGGGATGGCAGAAAACAAGAGTGCAGATATGAAGGAGAAACTTTAAAATTCAGGTATTGTAATTACTGTTACCTAACTAAATTGAAAACAGGCTCCTACATTTTTAGGTTCTGTGTTCCACCATCCCAATACAATGGATCAGAATGGACAAACACTGTGACCTCAGGGAACAAAAGTGCAAGTGGTGCTGGCAGCTGCAGAGAAAACAGTATTAATCCACACATTAAGCATAGGAGATAGTGTAAATACACAGAGCTCCCTCCTGGAGCGGGAAGCCACGCGGGTGCCTAGGAGGTAATACACTACCTCCAGTAGCAGCACCCTTGCAAGGGGGGTTAGCCCGTCGACGAACTGCACGCGTCGACTGCCCCGCCCACCCCACCACCCACCCTGGCTCGGCATTTCCTATATAAGCGCTGTCTTGAGACATCACGTCCTGTAGGTCGTTTTACCAAGTCCCCACTTTTCCATTTGCAGGTTATACCTGCTAGCCACTAGAGGGACCCTCCGACTATTCACCTCTGTCTCTCCACCTGAATTTCCTCCTCCTCCTACTTCCTGGAACCCCTCTACCTACTTATGCTACTTCTCTCCCTACTCTCATCTCTGCCTCTGCCCATGCCTCACCCTCACACCCAGCCTCCTAGCTAGCCCTACATACTGTCCCACTGCCCTACCACACCCAGCCTGCCACTAACCCCCAGTGACCACTAGCAGTCACTATTTCCACCCTCATTTCTGGCCCAAACCCAGTCCACTTTAAGTCCCCTAGAACCTGGATCCCTGCTCTCACCCAGGTCCTATTTCAACTGCCCTGCCAGGGTCTTGAATCTTGTACCCTGTCCACCAGAGTCCGTGACACTACCACTACTCCAAAGTGGTATCTACGCTTTCTGAGGGGCAGCCAAGAAACTTGAACCTTTCTGCCCTGCTACTACCTTAGGCACTATGTTTGTACACCTCCTCCTCAAATGTCTCCCCCTCATTTACATGCTAGTACCCACATCCCATCAGCCAGACATCTCCCCAGGCCCACTTGTACCAGTACCCATAACTCTCCCTGACCTAGTCCGGTCCCACCCTACACTGACCATGTACCCTGGCCGGCGGCACCCAACCCCTGGAAGCCCCTCCACTGCCTACCCTGCCTCCCCATGGCTGCTACTCATCCTTGCCCTCCCAACCCTTGGAACCCTGCCCATTCCTTGTTCCCCTATGGCCTCCTCCCCATCCCTGCATACCCCCCGGAAGTTTACATACTACCACCCCCTGGTCAGAGCCTTGGTCTTCCTACTACTCCTATCGGGTAATATACATCCAAACCCAGGCCCTGCTCCCTCCAGCCCACCAGCTGGGTCCACTGGTCTCTGCATAGCCTCCATGAACAAATGCAGCCTACTGAAAAAATCTGATGCCCTCTAGTGCTGGGCCATGCTACATCAACCAGACAGCACAGCCCTGGTTGAAACTTGGCTGTCCAAATCCACCCTGACTCCTTTGTCTCCCTCTCAGGCTATACCTTATACCGGGAAGACCGAGTAGGCAAACACAGGGGTGGCTGTGCAATCTATACCAGGGACACAATCATCGAACAAGCGCTCCCTACCCCTGCTCTTGTAAATGGGGCCCAGGCCCTTACCTTTAAACTTGCTCCTGACCCCTCCAGGGGCCCTCTATATCTCACCACTGCCTACGTTCCCCCAAAGAACCAGAACCCGGCGCTGATATCTTTAACAGAATATCTTTCCACCCTCCACCACAAGGCGAAACAAATCCTAGTGGGGGACCTAAACGTGAACTGGCTCAGCACCTCCTCTTCCACTACCCGAGATTCTTTCGCTGCCCTAGACCTGACACAACTCATTTCCCAGTCCACTAGGGTAAACCCAAAGAGAGGAACCAGTACCCTTCTGGACATCATTATCACCAACCGCCCCAAAAAAATCCATAACATCCAGATCCTCCCAGACTCACTAAGTGACCATTCCCCTATCCTATTCCTTTGGGCGGCCTCCACTCCCAAACCCATAGCCCTGACCACACTCCGCAGGCACCTCCGACCTGGTGGGCTGTTAAAACTCAAACAATTTCTCACCCAGATTAATTGGTCCCCCATTCATCATGCACCCGACATAGACACTGCCCTTGCCTTTTTCTCCCAAACCTTTAACAAGACCTGTGACCTCTTTGCACCCCTCACAGGAATTCGATCCAAAAAACGTAATGCACCCTGGGTTACCCTTGCCCTACTACAAATGCTCAGAAATAGTGATAACCTCTGGTACCTTGCCACTGAAACGGGCCGGATGGCCGATAGACAGGCCTACAATGCTGCACAGAACAGGTGCACATGGGCCATCCGTAAAGCCAAGACCGACCATTACCAGGCCACCCTCACCTCCTCCTGGGGGTGTGCCCGGACTTTCTGAGACAATGTTAAACAACTTAATGGGAAATCACGCCCCAATCCTAGCTCACTACTGATGGCTCTACCTCCACTGACCCTGCCTGCATAGATAACTACCTTAACACCTCCTTTACTGACCTTAGCTCTGTCCTCCTCATTAATTTCTTGACCCTCCCCCACCCTACCTCCCTTGACCTCCAACGCCCCAGCTTCCACCTACGTAGGGTATCTGCCCAGGAAGCCAGACCACTCCTAATTAAAGCATTAAAAAGCAACAGTCCCGGCAGCGATTCCCTAGACCCCAGTATTCTCTGGCTGGTGCTGGATGAAGTCCTTGCCCCGCTCACCAGCCTACTCAACCGATTCCTCTGCCTGGGGCAATTCCCCACTGCATGGAAAACAGCCATAGTCACACCCATTCATAAAGGGGCGACAGATCCTGCATCCCCCCTCCTCCAAAGCCCTGGAAAAAATGGTGGCCATTCAAATCACTGAATATCTTACTAAGCATAACATCTTATGCCCAGAACAGCACAGCATCCGTGCTGGCCACAGTACCGGCACTGCACTAGTTGAGTTCTCCAATTTCCTACACTCCTCCCTGGATGCCAGCTCCCTAGCTGGTACAGTGTACGTTGACCTCTCAAAGGCCTTCGACACTGTCTCCCACCCTCTTCTGCTGGATGCCCTATGCCACACTGGTTTCTCTGCTGGTCCTCTCATCTGGTGCACAAGCTATCTATCTGCTCGCTCCCAATGTGTAAAAATCAATGGAACATTCTCCGAAACTCGTCCCATCCGCTCAGGGGTACCCCAGGGCTCCAGCTTGGGCCCCCTACTCTTCTCACTCTATCTAAACACCCTGCCCAGTGCATGCTCTGGCAAAATTCTTATGTATGCAGATGATGCTGTCATTTTTGCCACCCACCGCAATCCCATCTCCCTCCAGGACACTCTACAACAATCCAACAATTATGCCGAAGCCTGGTTTAAAGAGCACAGACTCGTTATTAATCTCAAAAAACCCAAAACAATGCTTTTTGCCCACCCCCAAAACAAAGCCTGCAACTTCCCACTCCATATCCTCCCTAGTACATAGATACATAGACAGTGTCGGCAGATAAGGGCCTATGGCCCACCCAGTCTGCCCATTTGAGCTTGTAAGTTCAGTTTGTTTTCCCAGAAGTCTGTTTCCCCTTACCCCTGACCTCTAGAATTCCTTTATGTCTATCCCATGCAGTCTTAAATCCCATGATTGTTTCAGCCCCCACCACTTCCTCTGGCAGGGTGTTCCACTTGTCCACCACCCGTTCTGTGAAGAAATTCTTTCTCATGTTTCCTCTGAATCGTCCCCTCCAACTTCATCCCATGTCCTCTAGTCCTGGAACATCTTTTTCGCTTAAAAAATAGTGTTTTCCTGCACCTGTTCCTCCCTGTAAGATACTTGTATGTCTCTCATCATCCTCTCTCTCTCCTCTCCTCCAGGAAGTACATGTTCAGTTCCTTCAACCTGTCTTCATAGGACTTGTGATGCAATCCATGCACCATCTTTGTTGCCCTCCTCTGAACCTTCTCTACCCTGTCTATGTCCTTACGTGGGTATGGTCTCCAGAACTGTACACTGTACTCCAGGTGGGGCCTCACTAGTGTCTTGTATAAGCGGAATTATGACCTCCCTTTTCCTGCTGGTGGTGCCCTGCCTATCATCCCAGCATCTATTTGCTTTACCTGATGCCTTGTCACACTGTTTCCCTACCTTGAGGTCATCAGAGATGACAACCCCAAGATCCCTTTCCTGCTTGGTGCATGCTATATCCTCACCCCCCAACTGATATATTGTGCCAGGGTTTTTGTGCCCCATATGCATTATCTTGCACTTCTTTGCATTGAATTTCAACTGCCAAACCCTTGACCATTCTTCAAGTTTCTGCAGGTCCCTTCTCATTCTGTCTACACCCTCTGGTGTGTCTACTCTGTTACAGAGCTTTGTGTCATCAGCGAACAGTGAAATTCTGCCTTCTAGATCCTGCGCAATGTCACTGATAAAGATGTTGAACAGGACCGGTCCCAGCACTGATCCCTGTGGTACCCCACTGGTCACTCTTCCCTCTATGGAGTGACAGCCATTTACCACCACCCTGTGTGTCCTGCCACCCAGCCAGTTACCTACCCACCACACTACTATCCAGCCCACACCCATATTCCCCAGTTTGTGTAATAGTCTTCTATGTGGCACAGTGTCAAAGGCCTTGCTGAAGTCCAGATAGGCCATGTCCACAGCCCTCCCTGATCCACCTCCCTAGTCACCCAGTCAAAAATTCAATGAGGTTGGTCTGACATGACCTCCCCTGGTGAAACCATGCTGCCTTGGGTCCTGTAGTCCATTGACAACCAGATGTTCCACCAATCTCTCCTTCAGTAGTGCTTCCATGATCTTCTCCACTACCGAGGTGAGGCTGACTGGTCTGTAGTTCCCTGCTTCCTCTTTGTTCCCACTTTTGTATAAGGGGACTACATCTGCCGTCCTCCAGTCTTTGGGTACCTCCCCTGTTTCCAGTGATTGGCTAAACAGGATAGCCAGAGGTTCAGCCACCACCTCTCTTAGTTCTTTAAGGACCCTGGGGTGCACCCCATCTGGCCCCACTGCTTTGTCAACTCTTATTACTTCCAGTTCCTTCAAGACCCTTTCTTGTGTAAAGGGACTTGTGTCCATTTCTGCACCATTCTCACCCCTTGTACTCCCTTCAGATCCATTACCCCCCTCTTCCTCAGTAAAGACTGAGCAGAAATACCTGTTCAATATGTCAGCTTTACTGTTGTCATCCTCCACCGACTCCCATCCTCCCTTTCAGTCTCACTATCCCTCCCTTTGTCTTTCTTTTTCACTTATGTACCTGTAAAGGTTTTGTCCCCTTTACCCACTGATTTTGCAATGTGTTCTTCTGTCTGAGCTTTGGCTTCCTTACTGACTTCCCTGCCTCCCTTTGTTTCTCCTGGTACTTCTCCTATCCCTTCTGCCTGTGTCTTTTTGTATTGCCTGAATGCAATCTTTTTGGCTTTCACTTTCTTTGCTACCTCTTTGGAAAACCATAATGGTCTCCTCTTCCTTTTCCTCTTGCTAACCTGCTTAATGCATAATTCTGTTGTTCTTATAATCCCCATTTTAAATACTGCCCACTGTTCCTCAACCCCGATTCCTGTCCCATTCCCCTTAATGCCTCTTTCAAGTATCTCCCCATTTTCCCAAAGTCTGCCCCCCTAAAATCCAGGATACATGTTTTTGTGTGGTTTGGTTCTGCTCTTTCTGTGATTTCAAACCACAATGACTGGTGGTCACTGTTACCCAGGTGCTCCCCCACTGTTACCCCCATCACACTGTCCCTGTTTGTGAGCAGAAGGTCCAGTATTGCCTTCTGCGGAGTTGGTTCCATGACCAGTTGCTTGAGGAAGGCACCCTGAAGGGAGTCCAGGATAAATCTGCTCCTAGTTGATGCTGCTGCTGGGATGCTCCAGTCCACGTCTGGAATATTGAAGTCTCCAACCAGTACTACCTCACCCTTGTCTGCCATCCTTTGGATGGCTAGCATCAGCTCCCTATCTGTTTCTTCCTTCCTCCTGGGCTGGTGGTCTATAGACCACACCTGTGCGGATGGCTGGCCCGATTTTCCTTTCCAGCTTAACCCACAGTATCTCTCCCCCAATTTGTTCCTCCTGGATCTCTGTGGCCCTTATGTCATTTTTCACATACAGTGCCACTCCTCCTCCTCCCTGCTCTGTCTCTTCTGAATATGTTATAGCCAGGTATGGCCATCTCAGTCATGGTTATCATTACACCAGGTTTCAGTGATGGCCACAATGTCCAGGTCTGACTGTACCATGACAGCCTCCAGATCTTCCATCTTGTTGCTAAGGCTCCTGGCATTTGCACACATGGCTTTCCATGATTTGACCTCCCTAGACTGCTTCACTGTTCTACTCCAGCCCCTTCCTTGGTTGTCATTTATCCCTGGTTCTCCTTGCTGTCTGCCCTTCTGCTGAATTTTGCCCTTTTTCTGCTTATCCACCTCTTGGGCACTAATCTCCATCTTTTGCACACTGCTTTGCAGAGATAGCCACTCCTCTGGTTCACTGGTTCCACTGCTAGCTGTGGGGGGTGAGCAAGTAGGTACCCTCCTTGCTGGCCTGCCACCCCCCTTTGCTAGTTTAAATGCTTGTCAATGTAGCATTTAAACTTATCATTGAGTGCTTGGATTCCCCTCCAGGATGGATGCAGGCCGTCAGGCTTGAACAAACCTCCATCCCTCCAGGTGGGACCCAGTCACCAATTAATCCAAACCCTTCCTCACAGCACCAGTTCTTCAACCATGAGTTAAAGTTCCTGGTGCATGCACTCCTATGCTCTCCCTTGCCTCTCACAGGTAGTACCAAACAACCGCTTGAACAAGTCTGCTCCTACAAATATCTTGGGGTTTCTTTCGATTCAGCCCTCACCTACCACACCCACATTGATGCCCTTGCATCTGCCACTAATACACAGCTTGGCATCCTCTACCACTATAAAAACTGCCTCCTCCCTGATGCTCTCCGACTTGCAGTTACATCTTCAGTACTGTCCCTTGTTGACTATGGCCTGCCAGTCTATGGTGCTGCTGACCTACCGCCCTCAACAAAATTTGGCTCACCCTAAATAAGGCCTGCAGGCTGATTACTGGTGCCCCCAGGTTCACACATACTTAACTCTATGACGAGGCAAAACTGCTTAACCTAGATGAACGGCTACGCTATCAAACCTGCCTCCTCACAAAGAAAATTCTACTCGGACTATCCCCTCCCAGGGTGACAGCCTCCATCCATCATACCCAACCCACTATCGCAACCCGAACCTCCAGCAAGACCACTCTACTGGTCCCCAGATCCAGGACTACCCATGGTCACAGGTCCTTCTGCTACAGAGCTCCATCCTGGTTTAACTCTCTCCCTGCTCCCATCTCCAATGCCCCCATAATCTCCAACTTCAAAACCGCCCTTCGGAGCCAACTGTTTAACACTTGCAGCTGCTCCTGTCTCTAAATGGGGCTTTGATCTCTCCACACTTGACAACGTCCCCTGGGCGGCACTCCAACTCACCCCCCCCCCCAACTTCTCCCCCATAGCTTACTGCCTCTGTTATTACCAGCATGTGCTCAGCTGTATCATTGTAATTGCTACTAAATTGTATAAATGTATGAAACCATTCTGTGTAACTCTAAGTATGTGACTTATATGCTGTAACCTAAATTTGTTTCTGTCTGTCCTCAATGTGACGAGGTACCTTTGGAAATGAGCCTCTGGCTCAAAGGTTGTAAACCGATGTACAAATAAATAAATAAATAAATACTTGGTGATGAAGACAGGAGATGTTCAAAGTTTCGGCCAAGCTCCTATGCCCTCCCGGAGTCCCAGTAAGATTTCTGTTCCTGGCTTCCTGCTAGCGTAGTAGTAGACAGTACTCTGTTCTCTTGTACTGGTAAACACTCCGACACATCCAGAGAATGACAACCACATGGCGGCAATGGTCACAGTGACTCAGACTCAGCGTCTCTCTCTCCCCAGCAGCAGGCAAGCAGACAGCAGAGGTAGGCAGGCTCACTCATACTAGAACTGAAGTGAATTTTTGCTTTTTCACTTTTGGGGCTGTAAGTCTGCGCTGCCTGGCTCTGAGTCAGTCTGTTCTTCCATAAGCCACGTTCTGCTGCAGTTCTTCTCTTTCTCCAGCTCCTTCAGCTATGTTTTCTCTCTCTCTCTCTCTCACTACAGCTTCTCGCCACTGGACGAAAGTGCAACAGTGCAAGTGTAGCTCGCTATCATTGCTGGGATTTAAACACTGTGGCCCCAGACTTGCCACACCCCCTGCCTGATGCCGCAGCCAATCAGTAATGCAAGTGGACAGAGCGGACCTGATTGAGAAATCATATAAATTCAATGTCCATGGTCCACTCAGCTGCTAGCCCCCCTCCCGAAACAAAGCAAGTGACTCCCCCTTCCGAAACAAAGCAAGTGAAAAAAACCTGTGAAGCCACATAAAGGAATGCAACCCAACCTTAGATAGACTCATGCACGGCCACAGGAAGACCTGGAAAAACGTAACGCTAGCTCAGATGGAGCATGAACTGGGGCACGCCCCGGTGTAATGCCACCCGTGCCGCAGAGCCATTGTGCAGAGAATGATTCTTCCCCTCGTTGACTATGGTGACACTATCTATGTTAGTGCTCTTAAGTCTACCCTGGCCAGACTGGATCCACTCATCCACTCCTTCTGTAGGTTTGCCCAGGATTGCCCCCCCCCCCGACCCACCACTGCCACCTCTACACCCCTCTCCTTTCCCTCCCTTGAAGCCAGATGGCTTGTTCATTGCTCCTCCCTAATTGCTAAGTACTGGCTGGGCTCCTCCCATCCTACCTTATGTCTCTTCTCTCCTCCCCTTCAAACCCCTCCTACTCTCTCCATAGCTCTAACCTCCATTCTCTAACTCTCCCATCCAGGCGGAACTGAGCTGGGCAAGCTGCTTTCTCCTTCCACCTTCCCAAACTCTGGAACTCCCTCCCTGGCCCTATTCATTCTGCTACTTCCATCTGCTTCTTCTCCAGTCTTATACACGATTACTCCCCCTCCTATAAGTGCCCCAACCTCCACATACTGCCCCCATACCTCCTCTTCCTGGCTCTCCACCCCCGACTCTCATGCTACATATCTCTTCCCCCATTCCTCTACCTACTCTACCTACTCCACCCCAATTCTGGGACCTCCCTTGTCCTCACGCCCCATGCTACTGTCTCTCCTTTCTCCCCTCTACTCTTCACCTTTGCTAGACTACTCTTAGCCACTTGCACTAACCTGGTTCATCCTCTATTCTTGTAGGCAAATGTTACTTACTTACTGCTGTTGCTGCATTTTCTGTAAATAATTCCTATGTACTGTATATGCTCTTGTATATTCAATGTATATTACTCTATGATTAATTTATGATATATTGTATAAAAAAGTGTGCCTTAATATAACTGTACATTCTGTGTAAATAATTTTATGCTGTATGGATATGTATTTCTCCCGCTCCCCTCTCACCCAGGATGCTTCTGGAAACGAGTTGCTTATGGCTCAGTATGTCTCTCCTGGTGAAACTTTTGAAAGAAACAAAGACTTTGGGTGCAGATTTGTTATCCCCACCAGAGTTCTTATCAGGCTTGGAGTTTAAATGGGAAAAACAGTGTCTTACCAATGCTTGGCTGTTACCTTGCTGCTGTGGCATCTGTCTGGCTGGCCATTTGGTAGTCTTCAGCCAAAGAAAGAGTCTTTTCCCCACTTTCTGGTCGGTGTTCTTTTACCCAAAGCTGTACGTCTGTGGAGTAGGATGTTGATGAACTGCTCCATTACAAATGTTTTGATCTGTCGCACCTGGAATCGAGCCTCGGCTCAGTGTGCCTTTCCCGTTTTCAATTGTTTAAATAAAAATAAAATAAATAAATCTGTGGGACTGTTTTTCCCTCTGGTTGGAGCCATTTCATAAGGAGTTCTCCTAGTTGGGTGAAGGCTTCTAGAGGATTGTCGACTAAGCTGTACTTCAGAGACTGAAATCTCTGCCTGTAGGTCTCTACTGAAATGTCATTTTTTTAAGGACCTCTCTTTTCACCAGGTCGTAGTTTTCTGACTGTGCGGCATCCATAATGCTGTAGGTAAATTGGGCTTTCCCTGTCAGGTAAGGTACCAGTCCAATTGCCCACTGCTGCTTTGGCCACTGGCAGGCTGCAGCAACCCTTTCAAAAGTTCTCAGGTATGCTTCAATATCATCTGATGGACACAACTTTGCAAGTTTAAGATCTTTTAAGTTGTTGGTGTTTTGTTGCTCTGCCTGACCTGTGCCAGAACCTCCAGCTTTGATAGCTTGCAAGGCATCCCGCCATCACTGCTCCAGTCGTGGCATCTCTTCTTTTCTCTGCTGTTCCTGTCGCTGCATCTCTTCTTTTCTCTGTTTCTCCATCTCTTGTTATTGTATAGCCCACCATTTGAAAAAGGCAGTCAGGCTTTCGGGTTATGCCACTGCCTGCTCTTTTTTTCCATGACTGGTGCTGGCTGTACAGTCTCAGTTTGGACTTTTGTTTCTGCTTCTAGTCTGGCTGCCATTCTTCTGGTAAGCACTCCTGGACTTGCTGCTGCAGAATCCATACCTTTCTTCTATGCTTCCCTAATACCAGGTCTAGTACCCACGCACAAAACTCCTGGCTTGGAGTATGCATGGCATAAATCCCACTTAGGCTGACACCATCTGTCGTCAAGACACAGGTCAGGAAGCATAGGAAAACCAGGAGCAGTTTAAAAATTCACAAGTAGCGTTTTATTTTTCTCAATAATTATTCAGTGTAACTATTTACAAAGGCAGTACAAACATGGAAAACTAAGTCCTTCTTCTGAAGGTATCTCTTAATTCCAAGTTTTAATCTCTCACTCTCCTTGTCTCCCTAGCAAAGGCATTGCTGCTCTTTTTATAACTCTTTGGGAACTTGTTAAGACAGCCTGATTCTCACAGAATTGTCTTGTAAGTTTACAGAATGCTCTTATCAGTTTTGTTCCTTGCAGGTGTAGCAAAACAGTAAATGGTGTCCCAGAACTGACATCTTGTTGACAACTCTGCAAAGGGCTTAACAACTGTATCTCAGGTTAACCCCTTGAGTTCCAAATCACTTTCTGCAATCATTTCAACTGTATAACTATATACATTTTAAACAAAGGATTCCAGTATTACATACAGTTTTTTCACAGAGATTCACATATATTTTGTATAAGTGCAGATGTACAAGGGGGAAGAAAAGACAGAACAGCAAGTGAAGACAGAGACATAGCAACGGCAGAGAATCACGAACCCGTCGGAGTGATCAGTTCCTAGGTCTCACAAGAAAATTTGGTTGTGCAACCAGACAGAGAAGAGACAGAAAAGGAGGACAGAACAGACCCTTGTGTTTAAACTCTTTCTCCATAACAAATGGGGCAGGGTCTTATTCAACCCTGTCACACACACATCTATGGAACGAGTACCAAGCAATACTGACAGTGAACAGTCTGGGTGGCTGGAGCCTACACCATGAAGCACACCTAGGCCAAAACCAGCTATTTTCTGAGAGGCTAATTTCCAGACTGCAGTTTTTGGTGAAGGTGTGGACAGTACTCCAGGTGGCAGCTGCACAGATCTCTGCAACAGACACATTTTTGAAACATGCAACAGAAGTGGCCATGCCTCTGGTGGAATGACCATGAACAACACCAGGAAGTTCTTACCGTACTGCCTGTAACAGAAAGTAACACCGCTGGCCAGCCATTTGGACAGACACTGTTTAGAAACAGAAGCACCCTCTTTCCCAGGGGCAAATGAAACAAAAAGCTTTGAGAACTTCCTGCAGTCCTGCATATGGTGTATATAGTACCTGAGTATTGAGCAATGCTTCTTCTGGATTGGCATGCTGCAGAAATAAACTGGCAGGCAGATGGTTTGATAAAAGTAAACTAAGACACCACCTTTGGTAGAAACTTAGGACCGGTACGCAGAAACACCCTGTTTTTGTGAAAAATCAAATAAGGTGACTCACACATTAGAGCCTGAAGCTCTGAAATTCTTCTGGCAGAAGTAATAGCAATCAGGGAAGTATTTTTTCACAGAGAGGGTTGTGGATGTATGGAACGGCCTTCCAGAGGAGGTTGTGGAGTCAAAAACAGTGGTGGAATTCAAGCATGCATGGGACAGTCATAAGGCAATTCTAGGGGGTGGGGGTAGGAAGAAGTAGGCTGCTGGTTAACTAGGATCTGCAGCTTATCAATCATGTAGGGAAATGGGCAGACTGGGTGGGCCAAGCGGTCCTTATCTGCCGTCAATTTCTATGTTTCTATGTTTCAATCAAAAATAATGCTTTCCAAGAAAGGAAGCATAAGCCTCAAGTCGCGACTGGCTCAAAAGAAGATGAAGTAAGCTTTTTCAACACAAAATTCAGGTCCCAAGCTGAGACTGGATGATGGGTAGGAGGCTTCAAGTGCAGAATGCCCTCAAGACATAGGCTATCGAACTGGGGGCGAAATGAAGCCCTCCACTTTTATTTTTGTATGGCAAAAATTAGTTTAGAAAAAGTGCCCTTGGTACCCTCATAAGTGCCCTTCTGATTCTCAGCCCCCTCAGCTTTTACTGTCTTCTGGCACCCTTGCCTCAGGAACATACAGGCCACCTCCAGCTGGGCAACCGTACAACACTCAGTAGGCACATGGAAAGCTGAAATGGCAGGCAAGTGCACTTTGATAGAAGAGTACTGTAGGCCTGCATCGGACAAGGACAGCAGATACTCCAGAACCTGAACTCTTGATATCACAGAGGTAGAGGTTAGGAGCCACCTGGGGACCAGTGACCACTGCTTGGTGTGGTTCCAGGTCAAGATAAAACAGACACAAAGCACTCCAAAACAAAAGTCATGGACTTTAGATGAGCAGACTTCACAAAAATGAAGCAAAGTCTTAAACTGAGTCTGGCTAACATTACGCGTGGGGTAGATGATGAAGACTACTGGATACAGCTCAAAAGGACTATACTAAATACTGCAAACCACTGCATAGGAAGGGTGAACAAAGCTAAAAAGAAAAGAAAACTACTCTGCTTTTCTAAAGAAGTAGCCACTAAGGTCAGGGAGAAAAGAATGGCTTTCAGGAACTGCAAACAAACCTGATCCAACAACGACAGAGAAGAATACAAGGAGATGTAGAAGGAAGCAACAAAGTGATCAGGACAGCAAATCAGAAACTGAGGGGAGATAGCCAAGGAGGTCAAAAAGGGTGACAAGACATTCTATAGATAGGTCAGTGAGATGAGAAAGACATCAGGAGGTATTGTTAGACTCATGGGGAGATCACAGAAAACGACAAGGACAAGGCTGAAATCCTCAACAGTTACTTTTGCTCTGTAGTCAACAAGGAGAAGGAAGGATGCGGACCCAGCAATGCAACACACAACAAGGAAGGAGTCTGAGTACACTCAGGTCCCTTTACAAAAGAAAGGGTCCTAAAGGAACTAGAAAAACTCAATACAAATAAGGCAATGGGACCAGATGAAATTCACCCTAAATTACTGAGTGAACTAAAGGACGAGCTGGCAGCACCCCTGACTGATCTTTTCTACCTATCATTCAAGCTGGGGGAGGTCCCCCAAGACTGGAAGAAGGCAACAGTTATTCCTCTGCACAAAAGTGGCAGCAGGGAAAGTACAAACTACAGACCAGTAAGCCTAACCTCAATTGTGGGCAAAATAATAGAAACCCTGTTTGAGGAGAGGATTATATATTTTCTACAAGAAAACAACTAATTAGATACAAAACAGCATGGCTTTACAACAGGAAGGTCATGCCAAACCAATCTGATAGCCTTCTTTAACTGGGTGACTAAAAAAAAAAAAAAGGACCAGGGAGGAGCAGTAGTCACAGTATACCTGGATTTCAGCAAAGCCTTCGCATCGATCCCACACAGAAGGCTACTCAACAAACTGGACAGAATGGGAGTAGCACAGCAAGTAGTGAAATGGATAAGGAACTGGCTCACAGGAAGGACACAGAGGGTATTTGTAAATGGCTCACTTTCAGAAGAAAGAGAAGTAGATAGTGGAGTGCCACAAGGATCAGTACTCGGTCTGATCTTATTCAATATTTTTATTAGTGACATAACTGTGGGACTAGATGGGAAGGTGAGCTTATTCGCAGAGGACAAAAATAAGCAATAAGGTAGACACTACAGGTGGGGTAGAAAAGATGAAGGATAACTTTAAGACTCTGGAAAAATTGTCAGAAACATTGCGACTAAAGTTTACTGCAAAAAAATGCAAGGTCATGCACCTGGGCCAACCCAGAAGAGGACTACTACCTGGGAGGAGTACAACTGGAATCTTCCAGTCAGGAAAGGGATCTGGGAATCATTATAACGGATGACCTAAAGATGTCCAAACAGTGTGAGAAAGTGGCACTACGGGCGAATGGCATATTGAGCTGCATAGGCAGGGGGATCACTAGCAGAAAACAGGTGGTTATCCTGCCACTCTATAAATCTCTGGTGAGGCCACACCTGGAGTACAGCGTACAGTTCTGGAGACCACACCTAAACAAATTCTGGCATGGCCACTACGGCTGCAAATACATTAACTAGATAAGGGTGTTTCATGGGCATAAACTTGAATTGCATTGCATTTAGTAAGGCATATGATACCATTCCACATATGACTTATGAACAAGCTGGGCAGCCTAAGAGTGGGTCCACAAGGTGGTAAACTGGGTTAGGAACTAGTTGAATGAGAGTCATGGTAAATGTTCAATGTAAAGAAAGGAGTGTGACCAGCAGGGTAACACAGAGATCAGTCCTGGGCCCAGTCCTGTTTAATGTCTTCGTAAGTGAAATTTGCAGAGGGGCTGGAGGGGAAAGTGTGCCTCTTTGCGAATTACACTAAGATCTGCAACAGGGTGGACACTCCAGGAAGGGTGGAAAAAATGACGAGGGACCTAACTAAACTGGAGGAGTGGTCCGAAGTGTGGAAACGGAGATTTAATGTAAAAAAGTGCAAAATCAGCATTTGAGTTGCAGGAACCCTGGGGGAGTATTACTGGGGAGAAACTGATGGTCACCAAACAGGAAAGGGACTTGGGGATAATCATACTGGATGACCTAAAGGTGGCTAAATAATGTACCACGGCTATAGGGAGAGCCAGTGGGATGCTGGGGTGCACAGGGAGAGGTATCACCAGCAGAAAAAGATGTGGTGATGCCACTGTGCAGATCATTGGTGAGGCCTGATTTGCAATACAGTGACCAGTTCTGGAGGCCATATCTATGTAAGGATGTAGACAGAGTGGAGACAACAAAGATGGTGCAGGGCCTGCACTAAAAGTCATATGAGAGACTGGGAGACCTCTACACACACACACACACACACACACACACACACACACATATTTATATATACATATACTGTATGTACATGCACATACATACACACACCCTAGGAAAGAGAAGAGACAGGTGATTTGATGGAAACCTTGATTACTGCAATGCCCTATACCAAGGGCTACCAGGGGTGGACCTCCGCCACCTGCAGCTGGTGCAGAATGCAGTTGACAGGTTTACGTAGATCTGACCATGTCACACCTGTACTCCGCACTGGCTGCCGGTGTGGTGGAGGATCACCTTCAAGGTCAGATTACTAACCTATAAGGTCCTACATGGACAGGGACCGCAGTACCTGCAACAGCTCCTTTGTCTCTACCACCCCCTTTGCCCTCTCTGTTCCACTGACGAGGGATTGCTAGAGATTCCCAGGGTCTGACTGACAACATCAGGAGCTAGATCATTTGCTTTTGTTGCTCCAACCCTGTGGAATTCTTTACCTCACGGGTAAGGGAATGCCCATCCATTGAGGCCTTTAAGTTGGCCTTGAAAATGTATTTATTTGAACTGGCTTACAACGACATTTAAATTCCTGCAGTGTTTTTTTTTTTTTTTTTTGAAATGAGATCCGTTTTTAAACTGATTTGAATGTTTTTGTGTAAAACACTATGATCTATTCTTGGAATACTGTAGCATTCTACAAATACAGTTGCTTTGGTTTGGTTCAGATATCTAAAACGCATAAATAGGTTGCTGGAGAGTAGCATCTTTTAGAAAAGGAGATGTCCAGGAACGAAGGGGCATGACATGAGGTTGGAAGGCGGTAGACCAAGGGGTACTGTGAGGAAGCATTTCTTCACAGAAAGGGTGGTGGAATCTAGAGACTTTGCAAGTCAGTTTCATTATGAAAGAGAGAAAAAAACAATTGACACATTTCACATAATACTACTGTACACTATAAAAAATATAGGATGAGCAACTTTACGCTTAACCAATGTGTTCTGTCACCTTGGGGTTCTGATTCCCATGTACCTCTTGAGCTCCGCTCTCTTGGTCAGAGGGAATCAGAACCCCTCTGTGGAAGAAGACACTGGTTGTGCATAGTTGCCCATCCAGTATTCTCTATATTTAGTGCTGCATTGAGGATTTCTAAATCGTAAACCTCAGTCATACAATTGCTTGCTTTAAATTAGACAAAGATTCTGGTCTATTCAATTTAAATTTGTTAAGATGAGGAACAAAGTTTTTGAAAGAAACCAATGGAATAACAACCCTGTAAGTCAGGAGGTAATGTCTTATAAATTATTTTCTATGTAGGTGTGAAGGGCTACTCAGCTGTCAGCTGCATAGCAATATCAATTCTGACATCTCTGCAACAAAGCAATAAAGAATTGCAGAAGACATTTCACAAAACCTCGAGACAGAAATTGATGCCAAAGTTTAGTTAGCTATATGTTGCCCTGCACAGCTTTATCAATTGCAGAATCAGTTTCAGTCTCATGGTTCTATGAAATTGCTACTGCCTTGATTTAAGATAAGACTGATTTAGACAGGGATATGCCTGGACAGCTGATATCTAAACGTAAGCCCAAATACCTCATCCCCTTTGCACCTATGCTCCACTCTAGAAATAGAGTATTTTAATAACTTTTTTTAAGTCTTTACTTCCTACCAGTTGTACAATCACAGTACTCCACTGCACAGTGTGGAGTGCACTGGGACTTATGCACGCCTGGCATTGTTGGTCACTTGCCAGGTGTGGGTAAATCCCAGTCCAACCCACACCTTGTTGTGGATTATTAAAGGAAAACTGCATGTCAAAATCTGGAAAATACATGTATTACCTTTTTTGTGTTCTTATGTCATCCCAGTGGGTTTTTTTTCTGCTCAGGCTGAGAGATGAGTTTTTTTCTAACTTTCCATGGCTGTTTTATGACTCCTGGGGGCTGCCATTCAGGTTTCTTTTATTGCATCTTGTCCCAGAGAGTCTTCCCAGAGTGCCCTTTACTCTAATGTCTAATAGCCCCTGCAGGAGGCCAGTGTCTTGTTGCAGGGGCTTTATTATAGCTCAGCCACAGCAGAGAGAGCACAGGAGTCACACTGCTAGTCTTTGGGTAAGTGTAATAAGTTTGCTAAATATTGGTACCTTACCCAGCTGTGTTCTGCTCAGGGTACTGCGTGTGTGTGTTGATTCAGTTGCTCGTGTCTTGCATAGAAGACAGTGCTTATAGACAAATGTAATTACTTTGCAGTTTTGGTCATTCAATGTTTAACAAATGAATTCACACCTCTGGATGAGTGAGGGAGGGGATACCAGCAAAGCAGGAGTTTCTCAGTTTGCAAAAAGTAGTAAATTAAGCACTGAAACTTAAATAAAGAAAAGGCCCATAAAACACTTTGAAAGAGGTTTCAACTTGCAAAAAAAGGCAGTACTGGGGAGGGCTCAATTGTTGGAGGAGGTTTCAACTTGGAAAAAAGGCAGTACTGGGGAGGGCTCAATTGTTGTTGGAGGTTTCAACTTGCAAAAAAAGGCAGTACTGGGGAGAGCTCAATTAACTTCTTAAACCAGAGGAAAAATAGTGCTCTCCAGCTCCCATACACACACACAGGCAGTGTAGTAATGATGCTTCAGCAGAGGACACTATTTTTAACACTCTATCATATTGTTTGGAAGGTAATTTATGCAGGGAGTCCTTTTCTCAAAGCAAAACGTCTGCAGAGCTACGCCCACTGCAGCCATAAAAAGGATATCAACAGACTGTAGACAGTGCAAAGGAGAGCTATGAAAATGATACACGGCCTACAGAACAAAAACTATGAAGAGCATCTGCAAAACCTGAACATGTACTCCCTGGAGCAGTGGAGGGAGAGAGAAGACATGACAGACCTTCAAGTTCCTAAATGGAATAACAAGGTGCAGGTTCAGGAACTGTTCCAAGTCAAAAAGCACAAGAGAACTAGGGGGCACAACATGAAGCTGGATGGGGGCAAATTCAGAGGTAATACACGCAAGTTTTTCTTTACCAAGAGGGTGGTCGATGCATGGAACAGCCTTCCTCAGGTAGTGGTGGGGGCAAAAACAGTGGTAGGTTTCAAGAATGCTTGGGACAGGTACAAGGGCAGCGCCACACTATCTAGCATTTAAGGGAGGGGTAGGCCTATGGGCAGGCTAGATGGACTGTATGGTCTCTTTCTGCCATCATTTTCTATGTTTCTATTTACTGGACAGGTAAATGGATCTATGTGATGAGAAGCAGCCCACAAAGCAAACAACTTTCACTTCATAGAGTAAGTAGCTTTAGTGGAAGGCTTTCTGGCAGCCTCCAATACATCAGCCACCTTTTGAGAAACACCAGATCTAGTAATGGCTATGCTTTCAGGAACCATGCATGAAGGTGAAGGGACTTGAGGTCCAGATGGACCAGGGTTCCCTGCTCTTGTGACAGTAGGCCCTGGCATAAAGGCAGGGGTACTGGTGGTTCCACTGCCAATTGCTGCAGTAATGTGAGCCAGATATGATGAGGCCATAGGGGAGCAATGAGGATCAGAGTTGCCCCCTCCATCTGGAGCTTGATTAGCATCCTCTGAATTAGATGGAAGGAAGGGAAGATGTACAGGAGCCACCCCTTCCAAGAAAGGGACAACACGTCTTGCCAGAAAACTCCAGGCCCTGGAGCAAGCAAGCTGAAAAGCATTAGTTTTGCATTGCGTGGGGATGCAAAAAGGTCCAACTCTAGACAACCCCATCTGTCAAACAGACCATCTGCCACAAAGGTTAGCAGCTCTCACTCATGCATCCTGGACTGTGACCTGCTTAGTCTGTCTGCTAAGACATTTTGGGTGCCTGGAACATGTACTGCTGACAGTTCTAGACTGTGTTCCAGAGCCTAATACCAGACTCTCACTGCCTCCCTCCACAAGAGTAGGAATGAGCTCCCCTATACTTGAGAAGCACAGAAATATCACCGTCAGATATATTCACTTTTTGTTATTTGATTAATTTGTAATTTTTACTGGTTGCTAATTATGTGGGGTTGTATAAAAGTGATACCTGTTTTGTTGTAGCTACACCCCCGGATGAAGGTGGTTTGCCAAAGCACTGGGGCTACTGGTGCTTGCACTGCTCTGAAGTACAGTCACAAATAAAATTATTTATTTTGCAATTATTTGAAGGTATCTGTTAATTTGTGTGGCTGCATAGCTGCCTTACGAGTGCTGAGTTTTGGAACTGTGGCTATAATACGGGCATCAGGCACTGCAGCGGGTCGCAGCATGGTAATGCAGACAGGCTGTCCAAACAATGGTTAGTACCCTCCTCTTTTTTTATTTTTGTAAGTAGGAGAGGTGCTATGAGAAACTAATGCAGGGTTCACCCAGAGAGTTAACTGAGGGCACAGCAGGTAGAGCCAGCCAGCCAGCTTATACGATAAATAAACATCATTTAGAGGTGAAAAAAGAATTTGTTTTTCATTTCTCTGAGAATAACTTTTCTGTAATTTTTTTTCACGTTTCTATGTTTATTTATTATTATTATTAGCCAGGACTCTTGTAAGTATTTCAGCTTAGATAAAAACTGTCTGAAAAATCTAAAGTTTCATACCACTGCAGCCCATGCCCGAGGCAGTCAGGAGGACGTTTGGACAAACAATAGAGTTCCTCTTAGTTAAAGGGTACTTGCACTTCAAATGAGTGAACTGCTTTTATAATCACAGGCTGTTCTGAGTGTAAACAAAGTCAGAGAAGGGAGGCAGAAACCCCATGGACTTTTAGCAGACAGGATGACAAAAGGATGGATCTTACAATCCACAAAACCAGGGTCTGGAATACCAGTCCAGTTTGGACCTATTTTCCAGAAGGAAGGTTTCCCAGGACACGAAGTGTTGACTATATCATGTCAGAGTGACATACTTGATGTATTATTTGGGGCTGGCAGCTGAGGGTTTTGAGGATTTGCCAGACCTTAAAAAAAGTTAGTCAAATTTAAGACCTCGAGAGTTAACATCTAAGGTCTGATCCGTGCTGATTTACCAAGGTGTCCTGTGTGGTAAACTCTTTCTACTTTGGGAAAGTTAGGAAGTATAATAAGATTTTTCTGTGCGTTTTTTTCTACTGTTCAGAACATTTTATCTCTGTAGAGGTACTGTTCCTCATAATCTTTGTGTAGTATCCTGTATTATACGTATAAATATCTTTAAGTATTAAAATTTTATCTTTTACATACTTCATATTTCTGTGACTGAGTCCTTCTGGGGTACAGATAACTGGGTTATAACTGACAAAACTGTGTTTCTGTCTCTGAAGAAAAGGCTACAGTTACATTTTGTTTCTAAAGTGAGGTGTTTTCAGCTGTGACAGAGAGGATGGGTCATTTGCCTTTTGGTAAGGGGTGCTGTACTGTGTGGGCAGTAGTTCTGCTGGGATTCACACTTAAGAGATACCTCGAGGGAGTGTCTATGCTGAGCGGTTGCAGCGACAGAAATATCCTTGCAGTTGCCTGAAGGATTTGAGAAAGCTGGTAGCAGTGTACAGACTGAAACTGGGAGAGACCAGTCTGTTACAGCATTTAAGATTGTTTTCACCCCAGGTGTGGAGTTGCCTTGCACCTAATTGAAATCAGAATCCTCGATTTTGTTACGTCTGTCATTTTCACAAGTAACAGATTGTGATGTCACATGAAGGGATTTATTTGAAGGTATAAAAGTGATTCAGGAATAGGCATCAAGAACAAATGAAGTCTAGGGCTTAAAGCTCCTGCTTTTATGCCAACAGTTTAGTGATAAACAATGGAATGACTTGAAAATTCTAATTTAAAGGGATACGGCCAGTTTTTTAGTGCTATTTTTGGTCATTTTGACTAGTATGCCTCTATTAACAGAACTAACAAAGAAAACTGTTTTGACTGCCTCAATGTGTAAAGAACTGTTGTGTACTTACAGTAACAGTAAATCTTCAAGAGAATCTCTTCCATTTTGTCACACCTTTGGCATGATACCTGCATCAGCACTAGGATCGCATGGAAACTTTTGCTAACCAGGGGCCGCCCACGACCATGTCATGCATCAGTGCCTATATAAACATGGGCGACCTTATTACTCCTCGGTTCCCCACCACAGATTAGACTCGTGTAACTGGTCGCTGTGTAACTTCTGGTTATTACCCCAGCCTTGTGAGCTCAACAAGGTTGAGGGGCCTGGGTTCCGGTTCATATGGAAAAGGGGAGTTCTTTCCCAAATATGAAATAAGTAGTGTGGTGCCTCCATCCAGGGAAAATTATAGTGGGCCAGATGTTTGTGTGGTACAACCCCCCCAGGATGCTGTACCTATCCACCTCCCCTCAGTCATCAACACACAAAATATCATTTTGAGATGAATCTCGGTAAAACACCTGCAATTAAAGGCCATTACTAATAATATACTCATAGACTGTATTGAACAACAACTGTAGATAAATCATTAAATAGGGAGTTGAAGCAGAGGGATGCAAGAATAGGTAACTTGTGGGGGGGGGGGGCAGCTAGCTAGCAGCCTGAGCAGACGTGTTTTAGCATTGCTCTGTATTTTGGCTTTGATTGCTAATATTTATTCTGCCACTTTCTCCCTCTTTTTGATTGAATCTATAGTTGAGCATCCAGATAATATTCCTGGCCATTATGGGACAGAAAAAAGTGCAGAAAAATCCAGTTGCCCACGCTAAATCGGTGGAGGAGTATATGCTTCCCAAAACGGACATTGCAGCAGCAGCACAGCCTACGTTGCAAAAGGATCCTACTATAGAAAGGATTTTTACTATTTTGCAAAAAATTGAGGATAAGGTTAATCAGACAAATACTTCCCTGTCGGCGATGGACCAAAGGGTAACAAAATTAGAGCAAGTGAGAGAAGAGAACTCTAAGGTGGTTGAGGAGTTCACTGCCCGGCAGGAGCGTTTTGCTGTAGCTCAAGCATGAGACTCTAAATATCTTTTGAACAAGGTAGAAACACTCGAAAATCAACTCTGTGCAGCTAATCTCCGAGTGGTGGGGCTTCCTGCTACAATCTAGGAACAAGATCTCACACCTACAGTATATAGACTATTAACAGACTCTTTGGAACTATTGGCAGACTCAGTCCGTGTTAAACGGGTATTTCGCTTACCTAACTGCAGGAAGACATTGGAGGATGCGGTGCAGATTTTGACAGTGCCAGTTGCCCTGGATCAGCGGAGAAGCGCTTATTGGTCTTGGCTGCTGCCAGAGATAAGTGGGGGCATGCAATATCATATCGAGGTTGAAGATTTCTATTTTCTCGGATGTGGCTGCATGAACGCAAGTGAGAAGGAAAGTGCTACTTCAGTTGCAGCAGCGCTTGGGAGAACATGGCATCTCCGCTAATCTGTTTTTTCCAGCTTGTCTCCGATTTACTTATCAGGGTAAGCCCTATCTCTTCACAGACACTGAGTCAGCTGGCAAATTTTTGGACAGCCTTCCACCTCGAGAAACTCAGGCCTCTGATGAACAGCCTAGTGCTTCTTGAAGAAGTTATGTTGCCCTTGGTATGGCATTTGAGGAGACTGTGGCCTTAGTCTATTAGAGGGCTAACTTGGAGCACTGGTGACTCTTTAACTTAGACTTTGGCTCTTATTGTTAGCTAGTTTAAATTTATTAATGCATCACAGTTTGCAGGGGGCATCTGTGTCTCTGTATATCTTGTGAGCTGGACTCAATATCTTCTGATGTTATTAAGCCTCCTCTTACTGTTTGCCTTTATTTTCATTGTTCAAGTGATCCATGATATTGTTTAGGTAATAGAGTTTTCATTACATAGTTTTTGGTGTGTAGCGTGTCCCTCTCATTTTCCCCCTCCGCCCCCACTGTCCTGCGTCCCAGTGACACTCCTATTTCCCTCATCCCCTCTCCTCTCCCTCCCCCTTCCCTGTGTACCTCCTCCCTGTTTCCTTCCCTTTGTTTCCTTCCTCCCACCCCCCACCCCTCTGCCCTGGCTTTCCCATGCTCTCAATCCTCCCACACCCTCTCTGCCCATAATCATTCCTTTGCCCCTCTCCGGCCTTTCTGCCACCTCTCTCCCCTCTCCTCATTTTCTCATTTCCCGACCCCTCCCATCTCCCTCAATTTTCTCTTGTTATTCTTCTCTCTCATTTTACTTTTGTTCACCTCCCCCACCCTAGTAAGTCACCCCCCCCCATAGGCTTCAGGGTCTCTGCCTTGTCACTTCTCACCCTGGTAACATGGGCCTCCCTGCTGTCTATTCTTATTAGCACTTCAGACAATAGAACTGATGCTTTAACATGTTCTAGCAACCTAGATAAGTGTTTTCATAGCTTACCTAATTTTAGTTCTGACGCACCGAGTTTCCTGAAACATCATATATTGCTAACTGCCTTATTTTCTTAACTGGGCCAAGTGACCTTGTCCTGGTTATACTACTGTGTGATACCCTGACCCCAAAGCAACTGTCTATATCTGCAAAAGTGCATAACTTTACCAACTGAACCTGTTCTAGTATTTTCTGCTCGATAT
The DNA here is from genome assembly GCA_016271365.2 of Neoceratodus forsteri. NCBI lineage: Eukaryota > Metazoa > Chordata > Ceratodontiformes > Ceratodontidae > Neoceratodus > Neoceratodus forsteri. The sequence continues at coordinate 775,744,392 of CM057454.1, forward strand.
TTTGTACTCCTCGTTTGATACTTCTACTGGTTGTAACATTGCTTTACTGTAAACTGAAAATTTGACGATTGTGTATATGTAACCTCTGTATTTTGAATTTGTACATATGCAATTGTTATGACGTGGAACCTCTGTGAAAGAGCCTTTGGCTCAAAGGTACTTTCCTAGATAATAAATAAAATATAATCTGTATTCTCTGATGACCCCGCTAGTTTTGATGCATGGGGCTCAGAGTAGATCTCCTAGTGCTATATGTAAAGTTACATTACTTTAACAATTATACTGTTACATGGGGATTTTCCCAACTGTCTCCCCAGCTCCTTCAGGGTAGGCATTCTCTCATGTTTAGTGTTGTGGTATGGGTATCTCTAGGTGAGAGCTGAATTTTTGGGGGGAGATTTGCTCTTGTAAAATTCTCAATGTGTGTGATATGCAAATAAAATGCTGGGGTGTATAGCCAGGGGGATAACTTCAAGGAGCCGGGAGGTGCTCCTTCCACTGTATAACTGCCTGATTAGACCACACCTCGAATACTGTGTGCAGTTTTGGCATCCGTACTTAAAAAGGGATATTGCCCTCCTGGAGAGGGTTCAGAGGAGAGCAACCAAAATGATACAGAGTCTGGGGTAGAAGTCCTATGGGGCGATACTCGAGGAGCTCAACCTGTACTTGAGGAGGGACAGAGGGGATATGATTGAGGTCTTCAGATACCTCAAGGGGTTCCATAGGGTGGGCCGGAATAGGGTGTTCCAGCTGCGGGAGGAGGGAGCAACCAGGGGGCACCCATTGAGGTTGGTTGGCGGGAGACTCGGGAGATTAGGAGACACTACTTCACTGAGAGGGTGGTGGAGCCCTGGAATGCTCTGCCTGCAGAACTGGTGGCTGTAACAACTGTGGAGGGGTTCAAGCAAGGCTGGGACAGGTGCAGGAGGAGGGTGCATCTCAGAACACCGTCAGAGGATGAGGGTGGAGGACCATGTGGGGAGGCTGGGAAGGCCGTAACGGTGCCCAGCACAGGCGCTGATCCCCGAGCAGACTCGAGAGACCGCAAGGCCTACTCTACTGGCTTCTTAGTATGTTACTATGTCATATTGAAACTTTTTGCTTCATTCTTGTTTACAGAATGTTACTATGTCGGCTTGTATTGTGTTGAAATTTCAATAAAAAGTCAAATAAATAAAAAAAAAAAAAAAGAATACATAACTTAGTGGACCTGATGTAACTAGTAACGACAGCATAAACAAGAAACATTAACAGTGCCCATCCAAACAGCAACAAACAGAAATAGCCCACCTCCCTACTGGTACCAATGCCCCCCAAAGTCAGCCTGTGTACGCACACAGGTGGTTAAGTTGCAGACTTGATTCAGTGTAGCTGGGTGGCCAATGTTGGTGCACTTTTAAACTGAAACAGGAGCATTTTGAATAACGGAAGTTAACTCCCCAGATCAGGGCAGGCCCTGCGATTACTCATGGTTCCGAAGACAGTCTCCCAGGTTCTGATAATGAAGGCAGGGTTAGTCAGTCGAGCAAGGGCCTCGAATGGTACAGAGTGGCTGCTTACTTGGCTGTGGTAGAATTGCTAGCAGCTTGTCACCTTCTGTAAAGGGCTGATCATGGATGCTGGAACAGGTCAGTACTGGGGACCAGGGCCACACACCTACCCCATGCATCCAGGCTTCTAACCTTCAGGGGAAGACGATGGGTAATGCCTGGCTATAGCACTACCTGACCAATTCCCCAGACCATCCTTGCGGACAAAGCTCTCTTTCTGAAGCTCAGGATTCACACTGTCTTCTCTCTGCAGCTGGCAGACATCAATGCCTCTGACAACGAGTACAGCTCACCTCTTAGAACTAGGGGTAGCAAACAGTCTCTCAGGTGGCAGCAGTTTCCACACTGCAGGCTCGAGCCAAACATGACTTCTCAGACTTTAAACTGGATTTCCTAGACAGTGAGAATTTCTGTGAATAGTCTCTGCTTGTTCAAGCTCAGGATACACATCAAGCTCTTAGCAGGATGCAGGCAAACCCTCCTCACAGGTTGAGGGTTCCTCTCAGATGTGGCAAAGTTCAGCTGCAAATAACCCTTCCAGCAAACAATCACTCTTTCCAGGTGATAGAAAGATTAAGGCAAGTCTCCTACTGATCAGCTCTGGATGCCTTAGGCTGACTTCCAAAACTTCTTACACTTACTCTGCGCTCTCCTGCTCCACTCAAAGTGCCTCAGACAAGAAAAACAGGTTACTCACCTGTAACAGTAGTTCTAGGAGTGGTATATGATGTTCATCCACACTGTCTGTCAGTTGCCTTTCCCTTTAAGGATTGCCAGAAACATCTTCTAGCTGGCTCCTCCCACCCACCCAGGTGGTAACTCCCATGGGTCTGCCCCATGATGCCAGATCTTGCCCACTGGTAGCGGCGTTTGTGCACCAAAGCTGGGGAGGTCGGGTGGGTCCGTGTGGATGATCATCATATACCACTCCTAGAAAGTACAGTTACGTAAGAACTTACCATAACAGTAGATCTTCCGAGGACTGTCTCTTGCAGTAAGTCATTACTTCTGGGAGGTTCCACCACGTGTTGCTGTCACTTGGCAGCTTCTTCTAGCAATCTTCCATGGGGGCCGTCCACAAGACATCACTTCCTGTGGATGTGTATAAGAGTGGGCAGCCCCCAGTACCCTCTGTTCACCACTGGCTTCAGCGAGCACAGTCTGGGCCAAGGCAAACGAGGGCCAGAAAAATAGAGAACAGTGATCCCACCCAATGTCCTGAGTTGCAGATTCGAGACAAGAAGTCAGGGGGATGGAGGGCGGGGTACTTACTACAAGAGACAGTCCTCGGAAGATCTACTGTTACGGTAAGTTCTTACGTAACCGTACTATCTTCTACAGACTGGTCTCTTTCAGCAAGTCATTACTTCTGGGAGATTCCTAAGCAGTAAAATCCAAATGGGAGGAAATGCAAAGCCACATAAGCAAAGGCACAAGAAAGGTCAACTTGAACTGCACCCCCAGTGGCAGATAGGCCAAGGTGGGTAAGGACCAAAGTAGTCACGATGTCCCAACTCAGACCCATAGGCGAAGACACGTGAGCCACAGGAGAGGTCAACTTGTACTGCACCCCCAGAGGCAGGGTGGGGTAACAACCAAGTGAGCCACCATGTCCTGACTCAAACCGTAGGTGAAGACATGTGGCATGACATGAACAGAACTGTAGACGGCCAGGCACAGTGATGCATCCCGATGAAACAGAGGTCGACAGGCTCTGTCATAGAGGCAAATCCAGAAACATACAAGTAGAGCGGATCAGATAGCAGAAAAGGAGCACTAGGGAAAACTCATCTCGGATGGCTAGAGGAAGGAACTGAAGGGCTTCAGAAGGGAGAGAAGCAGGAGTTCCAAACAGATCCGCAGGGAGAAGTGAAGCATCCAGACCGGAAAAGAAACCTCCAAGAAATTGAAAGAGATCCCCGGGTGCCTCCGAGGCCTGCAAGAGGAGGTGGGGGACACTGTGAAAGCAGCTTAGGGCGCAGCAGTGGGTCTCACCCTGCGTGAGGGATGGGAACGCCGCAGAGGGGCAGACTGAGCCACCCCCCTGGAGGCCCTATTATGGTCCTGAGAGACACCCCAGGAGGGGGGCCGGGAATGAGACAGACCACCCGCGGGGGCATAAGGATGGTACTTGGGGGCGGGATAAAGGTCCTGAAGAGACCGAAGAGCATGCCCCAAAGCCAGAAGGGAATCAAGGATGGCCTAAGCACCACGGCCAAACAGGTTCCCAGAAAAGGGGGTGATGGCGACCGACAGCTGGACATCGGGCAGCAAACCTGAAACCTGCAGCCAGGCGAAGCACCAAAGGGCGATGCCCACGGCCAAAAGGTGGGCCGATGTGTCAACTACATCGAAGCACGCACGGAGCAGGTGACGTGCAAGGGAGGTCATGGCAGAAAGGGGCTGTCATGGGCTGCCACCCTGATGACTGAGTCCGCCACAGGGGTGGAGGACAAGTAGGAGTGGTCAGGAGGGGCACGGCAGAGCCAAGCAGTGCCATCGGGGGCAGGCTGGGTGGAGGCAGAACAAGACCAAACATAAGAGAGTCCGTTAAAATATGCAGGAATCAAGGGCGGGGCCACCAAGGGAGGCTTCTCGGGAACATCAAGGTAGGCAGCCAGGTCCCAATGAAAGGAATCCTGATCCACAGTAGAGAAGGCAAAAGCGTGCTGGATCTGCAGCATGAGCTCCATGAAGGATGGATCCATTGGGGGGGGGGGACTCCGGATGGTCAAGTGGGGTGACCTCCAGACAGGAGGATGTGGGCCGAGGGGAAGCAAGGTCCTCAGGATCCCTGCCAGAAACAACCTCCAGGAAGGGATCCCCCCTCCTGGAATCACCATAAAGGGAGTCCGCAGAAATAGGAGGGGGGTGAACCAGGCGGGAAGCACTGGGTCCGGGCGCAAGTGCTCGGGCGATGGGGAGAGTGAACGGGACGAGGCTGGACCCCGACCCAGGCTCCGCAGGACCTCCAGCACAACGCAGACAATGCCCGGAGCATGTGACGGGTCCAGGGATGGAGGACGCCCAAGGAAGCTATGAGGAGGAGGAGGAGGGTGGGTCAGCCTGGGAAGTGCCGACCCTGAGCAGCGGGGGAAGGCACCCCTACCCATGTGGACTGGGACTGGGAAAGGAGCAAGGGATGCAGGGCAAGGGCCATGTAGCGGGGCCGAAGACCCAGAAACAGATGCGCCCAAAGGTGGACAGGGTGGAACCCCCGAGGATGCCACCCAGTGCCAGGACAAGCGGGAGGGAGGGGCAAAGAAGGAGGGGGAGTCCTGGCATGGGAAGCCCCCATCATCATTGAGGGAGGCAGCCCTGTTGACGAAGGAATGAGGAGAGGGCCCTCCGTCGACGGTGGAATCAGCCCCATCGACGAGGGAGCAAAAGGAAGCCTCTCCGTCGACAGAAGCTGGCCTGTCGATGAGGCATGCAAGGCATAGAGTCCCGTCAATGGGAGAGGTTCCGTCGATGGAGAAAAGGGCTCCGTCAATGACAGAACAAGAGAAACATGTTCCGTCAACGGGAGAGGAGGTCCCGTCGATGAGGGAGATGAAAGAACATGTGTCGTTGACGGGGGAAGCAACTCCATTGAAGAGTAACGTGCCGTCGACGGGGCAACACTTCCCATCGATGGAAAACGTTCAGAAACAAGTCCCGTCGATGGGACAAGGCCTGTCGATGATACAAAAAGCCCATCGGGTTCTGTCAACGGAGGAGCAGCCCTGTCGATGAGGAAGGTACCGCTGATGACAGAGGAGCCATCATCGACAGAGCAAGAGGGAGGGAGTGTGAGGAGTGTGAATCCCTCTCCCTCCTATGCTTGGAACGAGAGCCCTTGGCTGGGGAGTCTTGAAGGCAACTCCCCCCAAGGTCTGTTCCGGCCTAGCTGAGCTGTGGCAATCAGCCATGAGGAAAACTCAGGACCCAGCAAGAAGTGCTGTGGCCGGAGAACAGCAGGTGTACTGTGAGCACTAATGGAACATCGGGGCCTGCTGTAGAAGAAATGTGCTTTGCCAAGAGAAGCTCCAGACCCAGCTAGAAGGCCCAAGTCAGGGAGCAGCAGGGGTACTGTGAGTGGGTCACAGGCCTCCTATGGAAGTCCGGGGGTACTGAGAGCAAGTCCCAGGTGCTGGATCCAAAGGAAGAAAATCGGTTCAAGTTCAAATCGAAGACTGCAACCCAGGAGGTCAGGAGAGCTGACTGTGTAAGCAGAAGCCTGCAAGAAAATGAACAGAGGGTACTGGGGGCCGCCCACTCTTATACACATCCACAGGAAGTGAAGTCAAGTGGATGGCCCCCATGGAAGACTGATAGAAAGAGCTGTTGCTAGCCTTGCTTGTAGAGCAGAAAGCAGCTAACTAAAAGAAGCTACATTTTCTTATTAATTTAAAACTTATATCTCAGCAGGAGTTGGTGTCTGTTGAGATTAAATAGACAGATACTTTATTAGAAGTAGAAGGGGTCTTATTTAGGGTTTAAAAAAAAAAGAAAGAAAAGAAAGAAAGTCAGTGTGTGTTCTGTGCTGGGAAGGGTACTGTATCAGCTGACTTTGCTAAACCAGTAGGAGGAAAGAGAGCTTAACTGGGGGTGTGGCTTAGACACTAAAAGCAGGTGACTCAAATTACAACGTCCTGTTGCTAGCCTTTTTTCTTACTAATTGCCCTTCATCCCACCCTAAGCCAGTTCTACTTTTATAGCCACTGGATTTGACTGTCAACAGGAACTTCCTGTTTGGCAGTAGGAAGGGAAGGATCATAGAGAAACACTGGTTTTGTCAACCCTAAAGGAAAAAAGCAGCTCACTCTCCCCCCAGCTGCTGGTGGTCTGACATTGAGCAAGGAAGAAAGAGGCTACTGAAGAAGATAGGAAGTTGCTGTCCCAGAACAGGAAGGGTGAGAGTTGTAAGGAGAGGAGAGAGTAAGCATACAGAGAAACAGGAGAGGGGACACAAAATAAGACATGATAGGAGTGGTGCAGTGCAATGGCTATGAGGCGGCAGTGTTCCAGGAGACATTCTGGAGGCTGCGATGCTGCCCTATTTGCAGGCACCTCTCTGGTCTGAGAGAGGAGGTTGCCTGTCTCCAGGCTGACCTGGCTAGGATTCGTGAAACCTCCTCCCCCACCCAGGGACCACCAGGGCCAATGCCACTACCTCATAGGTTGCCAAGAAAGAGGAGAGGCTGGACCAGGGTGGGCTCAGGGAAGGAGAGGGTGATGGAACAGAGTTGCATCCCTCCAGCTGTACCTCTCCACAATTCATTCGCTCTTCTGGTGGATAGTGGTTCCTTTATGGAGGCACCTGCAGTGGAGACCAAGGAGGATGCTGGGAACCTTCACAAAGGAGACCCACAGGAGGGTGGCATAGGACCCCACAGGGGAAGGAAACAACTCCTGGTGGGGGACTCAATCATTAGGGGGTAGAAATGGGGAGGAAGGGGAGAGGGTAAGGTGCCTTCCTGGCGCCATGGCTGGAGGGACAGAGAGCTTAATCCTCAGGATCGTGGGAGAAGCTGCACGAGGGAGGGAGCTGGATGTCACTGTCCACCTAGGAACAAATGACCTGGCTAGGAATGGGATCAGAGCAGTGCAAGAGGAGTTTGTAGAGTTGGGGAGGGGCCTTAGACAAGTAGCATTGTCTCGGTAACCTTCTGAGGCGCCTGCCTGTCTATGGCAAGGGTGATGTTAGGCACTCCTCACCAGGGAATTCAATGAGTGGTTGAAAACTGGTGTGGAGCCTAGGGTTTGGCTTCATTGGGACTGGGGAGCCACCTGGAGGGATGTAGACTTATACTGGTGCGATGGTCTGCATCTGTCCGGGGGGGAACCAGGATCCTAGGTGAGAGGTTTAAATGCTTCATTGGCAAGCATTTAAACTAGCCAAGGGGGGAGGAACTGAAAAGGAGCAGGGAAATCCCAGCCTCCCCCCACAAAACATGGTAATTAGTGAGGTAAACACCAAGGTAGAGAAGTTATTAGGGAGCAGAACAGAGGTAAATGTATAAAAAGGCAAAGGCAGTAAGGACAGGAATGGAGCTAAATGGGGTAAGGCTATCAAAGAGTGGAGGGTGATGAGTACCAATGCCCGTAGTCTGTGTAACAAGCTCCCTGAACTAGTGGCCTTGATGGAAGAGGGTTGCCTGGATATTGTGGCAGTCACAGAAACATGGTACACAGAGAACCATGACTGGGATGTCAACATATCAGGATACAGAATCTACAGGAGGGACAGGGAGGGTAAAAGAGGAGGAGGATTAGCTCTCTATGTAAAGGAAGGGATCAAAGCAACAGAACTAAAGAGTAAACAGGGAGCAGATGAGCAGATGAGGCACTCTGAGTCACCCTGGAGACAAGAAATGGCACCACAACCCGCATGGGAGTTGTATACAGACCCCCATCTCAGGGGGAGGGAATGGACAAGGAAATGATAGAAGGCTTCCTTAGAATGGCAGAAAAAGGGGAGATATTGTTGATGGGGGACCTGAATATGCCAGATGTTAACTGGAGCACCTTTGCTGCAGGCACATCCAAGAGCAGGGTCATTCTTGATGCCCTACAGGGGGCATGCCTCAGACAGCTAGTATCGGAACCCACTCGGGAAGGAGCAATCTTAGACCTGGTACTCTCAAATGGGGACGGAGAAAGAATCTCAGATTTAGAAGTGGGTAGCCATCTGGGAACAAGCAACCCCAAACAGTGTGGTTCACGATAAACACAGCCATACAATCAAGCCATACAAAAGCAAGAGTACTGGACTTTAGGAGGGCTGACTTTGGGAAAATGAGAGAGTGCCTCAGAAAAGCACTAGCAAACAGGCAAGAAGGAGGGGTGGAGGAACAATGGGGAGTAATCAAAACAGCCATCACAGAGGCAACAAGCCTTTGTGTAAAGCAAATCAATAAAACACAATGAAGGAAAAAAACGCTATGGTTCTCAAAAGAGGTGGCAGGGAAGGTTAAGGAGAAAAAGATAGCATTCAGGAAATATAAGGAAACACAGAAGGAGAAGGACAGAGAACTTTATCAGTTAAAGCAGAAAGAAGCTGGAAAGGCAGTCAGAATAGCAAAGGCCCAAACCGAGGAAAGGCTAGCCAGTTCTGTTAAGAAGGGGGATAAGACCTTTTATAGGTACATTAGGGAGCGAAGAAAGACCAAAAGAGGGATACTGAGGCTTAATAAAGGGGAGGGAATGTGGGTAGAGGGTGACAGTGAAAAAGCAGGGATACTGAACGAATATTTCTGCTCAGTATTCACAAAGGAAGAGGAAGGGGAGGTACCTAAACCAAACAAGAGAAACACTCTGAAGATGGGGTCGATACCAGTCCATTTACAGAAGAAAGGGTTCTGAAAGAACTAATAAAATTGAATGTGGACAAAGCAATGGGGCCTGATGGGATTCACCCAAGAATTCTAAAAGAACTAAGGGTAGAACTAGTGACACCACTGACTACTCTCTTTGCAAATCATGGGAGGATGGGGTGGTACCCGAGGACTGGAGGAGGCACAAAAGTGGAGCAGGACAGAGGCAGGAAACTACAGACCAGTTAGTTTGACCTCAGTGGTAGGGAAAATGATGGAATCACTTCTGAAGGAAAGAACTGTTGAGTACCTAGAGACCAGTGGGGCACAGGACCCAGGGCAGCATGGATTCACAATGGGAAGGTCGTGTCAGATGAATCTAATAGATTTCTTTGACTGGGTGACCATAGTAGTAGACCAGGGAGGGGCTGTGAACATGGCCTACCTAGATTTTAGCAAGGCATTCGATACAGTCCCACAAAAGATTAATACCAAGTTAGCCAGCATTGGAGTGGGTCCAAGGTGGTAGCCTGGATAAAAAATTGGCTAGACAACAGGAAGCAAAGGGTAGTAGTAAATGGAGTACACAGTGAAGAAAGGAGGGTTACTAGCAGGGTACCACAGGGTTTAGTACTGGGACTGGTCCTTTTTAATGTCTTTATAAGTGACATTGCAGAGGAACTGGAAGGAAAAGTATGTCTCTCTGCAGACGACACAAAGATCTGCAACAGGGTTGATGCACAAGATGGAGTGGAAAGGATGAGAAGGGACTTGGCAAGGTTGGAGGAATGGTCAAATGTATGGCAGCTCAGATTCAATGCAAAGAAGTGCAAGGTAATGCACATGGGAAACAAAAATCCAGGGGAAGCGTACACAATGGGGGGTGAGATATTGACAACAGTAAAAATGGAAAGAGACCTGGGGGTAATTATATTAGATGACCTAAAGGTGGGCAAGCAATGTGAGAAGGCAGTAAGGAAGGCTGGGGGGTATACTGGGATGCATAGGAAGAGGTATCACCAGTAGAAAACAGGAAGTTGTTATCCTTCTGTACATACAGTTGGTTAGACCCCATCTGGAGTACTGTGTGCAGTTCTGGAGACCCCATCTCCGCAAAGACATAGACAGAACGGAGGCTGTCCAGAGGAGGACAACCAAAATGGTGCAGGGTCTGCACCAGAAGACATCTGAAGAAAGACTAAAGGAGCTTAATATGTATACCCTTGAGGAAAGAAGGGAGAGAGGACATGATAGAAACTTTCAAGTACCTCAAGGGAATCAACAAAGTCCAAGAGGGTAGCATCTTTCAGAAAAAGAGTTGTGCAAGAACAAAGGGACACGGCTCAGAGGTAATGTGAGGAAGTATTTTTTCACAGAGAGGGTTGTGGACGCATGGAAAAGCCTCCCTGAGGAGGTTGTGGAGTCAAGAACAGTGGGGGAATTCAAGAATGCATGGGACAGACATAAAGCAGTCCTAGTGGGGGAGTTGGAGGAAGTAAGCTGTTGGTTAACTAGGATCTGCAGCTTATCTGTTAGGTAGGAAAATGGGCAGACTAGGTGGGCCAAGCGGTCCTTATCTGCCATCAAATTCTATGTTTCTACGAAGCTGCTGTGTGACAGCGACACCTGGTGGAACCTCCCAGAAGTAATGACTTACTGTAAGAGACCAGTCTGTAGAAGATCTACTGTTACAGGTGAGTAACCCGTTTTTCTAGGGATGTGAATATGATGTTCTAGCCACACTGTCTGGCAGACTCCTAGCAGTTCTTTAGGAGGAAGGAGGCAAGATGCACACACCCTATTTAAGGAACAGAGATTGGAGAACTGAGGCCCCAAAACCAGCATCCCAGCATGACTCGAGGTCAATGTGGTAATGGGAAATGAAGGTGTGTGCTGACTTCCAGGTAGCAGCCCTGCAGATTTCCTGGATAGGTATGTCCCTAGAAGCAGCCACCGACACAGCAGTATGGGGGGGTGGAATGAGCCCTTAGCCCTATGGGAGGCTCCCTACCCGCCAACCTATAGCAGAGATCAGTACAGGATGTGATCCACCTGCCAATCATCTGCTTGGCTGCAGGTCTGCCAGGTGCAGCTTCAGTGTAGGTGACAAACAGCTGGTTTACCTCTCCCCAAACTCCAACCATGCGCTCTTTATAATAAGCGAGCACTCGCCTCTGGTCCAAAGTATGGAGCCTGTATTCAGCCTCAGAGGTGTGATTTGGGAAGAACACCAGTAGAGTCATCACCTGGTTCAGATGAAACTCTGACACAATCTTCTGGAGGAACTTTGGGGGTTGGGGCACAGGACAACCTTGTCCCTGTGGAAGAGCAGGTATGGAGACTCCACTGAGAGCGCCTGGAGCTCACTAATCTTTCTGGCTGACATGACAGCCACCAGGAAGGCGGTCTTCCACGTCAGGTGAGACATGTCACACCTGTGCATTGGTTCAAATGGCTTGCCCATGAGCTTTACCAAAACCAGCAACAAATCCCACAGTGGGGGTGGTTCATGCACCAGAGGGGAAATGTGGTCAAGGCCTTTGAAAAAGCACCAGACCATCTTCTCCTGTGCCACTGACTGCTGACCAGCCTGCGCCCGGTAAGCAGAGATGGCTGCCAGGTACACCTTAAGGGTCATCAACTGAAGTCCCCCTTGGGAGAGAGAGAGAGAGACCACAGATAGTCTAGAATGCTAGCCACTAGACAGGTTGAAGGGTCCAGCCCCTTGCCCTGACACCAAATGGAGAATCTCTTCCATATGAAGGCGTAGCATTTCCTGGTCGATTCATTTCTAGATGCCTCCACTACAGTGAGGACATCTTCGGAGAGACCCAAAGCCTGGAACTCTAGCTGCTTAGGAACCAGGCTGTCAGGTACAGGGATTGAAGGTCTGGGTGGAGTACCTTCCCCCGACTGATGAAGAGCAGGTCTGGGAGTGCAGAAGATGCCTCGGGAGCCTGTTGCTGAGGCTGAGGAGATCAAGGTACCAGCACTGGTGGGGCTAGTCCGCAGTCACCAGGATCACCTGTGCCTTGTCCCTCATGACCTTGAGAAACACTTTGTGGATCAAGGGAAGTGGAGGAAAGGCAGAGAAGACGCCTGGGGTCCACAGCCTTGATGAGGCATCCCCCTGAAGTAAGCCCTGCTGAGGGGGGTGGGCACAAAACAGCCTCAGCTTTGCATTCTCCCAGGAGGCAAACAGGTCCACCTGAGGGGAGCCCCATTGGGAGAACAGGCTGTGAACTACTTCCGAGTGGAAAGACCACTCATGAGATGCCTTGCCCACCCGGCTGAGGGCATCTGCCAGTTAGTTGGAGGCTTCTGCTACATGGATGGCTAGGAGCTCTGCCTCCAGGCTGTGCATGAGGGTCCAGAGGCAGAGAGCTTCCTTGCACAGAGTAAAGGAGTGCCTCCCACCCTGCTTGTTGAGGTAGTACATGGTCGTGGTGTTGTCCGTCTGGACCTGGACCACCTGACCCCAGACAAATGGAGCAAATGCGGTCAGGGCTAGCGGAACCACTCGGAGCTCCAGCAGGTTGATGTGGCATCGGGACTCCTGGGGGGAGTCCAGAGCCCATAGACTCTGTGTTCCCCTAGGTGGGCACCCCAACCCGTGAGAGAGGTATCAGTCGTCAGGATAACCGTCGACTCAGGCGGACAAATTGGATCCCTTCCTGCAGATGCTCTGTGAAGTGCCACCACTGGAAAGCGTCCCAAATCCTCTGGGTCACAGAGACCAGCTGGTCGAAGTGACCTTTGTGTGGAGACCACTGGCTGGCCAGCTCCCATTACAGGGAGTGCATATGCCAATGGGCCCATCAGACCATGCTGGTGCAGGCCACCATGTAACCCAGAACACGCAGGAAGTCCTGGGCAGGGCACAAGTGCCTAGCCAGAAATGATAGGGCAAAGGAGGAGAGAACCTCTGCCCTGTCCACTGGGAGTCAAGCTCTGGCCCGGCAAGAGTCGAGCTCTGCCCCAGTGAAGCAGATGACCGGCGAGGGCATGAGTTCAGACTTGGCCTCGTTGATTAAGAGTCCAAGGTCAATGCAGATCTGGTGGGCCAGGTCCCTGGACCACTCCACCTCCTGCCTGGAGGGACGTGCTATCAGCCAGTCATCCAGGTAGGGTACACCCATACCCCTTGGCGCCTCAGGTAAGCTTCCACCACTGCAATGCATTTGGTGAAGACCCCGATGGCGGAGGAGAGGCTGAAGGGCATGGCTTGGAACTCGTAGAAGGCTCCCTCTGCTTGGAAGCAGAGGAACCTTCAGTGGGATGGACAGATCGGGATGTGAAAGAACGCATCCTGAAGATCCAGCAAGCAAATCCATATGTCTTGCTCCAGCGATGCTATGATCTGGGACAGACTTACCATCCTGAAGGTGTGGGACCCGAGAAATTTGTTCAGGTCATGCAGATCTAGAATGGGGCGCCAGCCTCCCATCCACTTTGGCACCAGGGAGTACCTGGTGACAAACCCTGGGTGTTCTGAAGGATCTGCAAACCTGACCATGACTTTCTTGCGCAGGAGCTGGGCTATGTCATTTTGAAGAGCCGACCGAGTGTCTGCGGATACCAAGTCCTCCCGTGGGGCACTGGCTCGACTTGGAGGGTACTGCTCGAATTCCAGAGGCAGACCCTGACCAACCACCTCCAGAACCTACCTATCTGTGGACCAGGTGAAAAGGAAATGGTGGAGCCCCCCATGGGAGAACCCAGGGGAGGTGGGGCAGGCATGAGGGTGGCAACCCCCATCCCGACACTAAGCAGGCTTGGAGGAGGAGGAGGAGGAGGAGGAGGAGGATCTGGCTGAGGAGCCACCAGGTCCCTTCCCCTCCGGGCTTTTGGACGACCGAGACCACGGACTTGGCCTGAGGTTGCCAGGACTGAGCCTGCTGGCCAGACTGCTGCTGGGCCGGTTTTGCCACAGGGCTGGAGGACCGAAAGTGCGTGCGCTTCGGCTGCTTGGAGCCCTTGGGGTCCTTCTGAGCGGATGTCACAGAGTCCAGGGTGGCACTGAACTTCTCAATGCACTGGAGGTGGTCCTCCACACCAGGCCCAAATAGGTTGGTGCCCAAAAAGGGGACATCTGCCAGCTTGTGCTGGGTATCTGCCATGAAGGTCGAGATCCACATCCAAGCCCTACGGCACATGGAAACCGTGGCCGCCACTGAGCGGGCACAAGCATCACCAATGTCCAGAGCCATCTGGAGCTGCTGCTTTGCCACTGCCCTCCCCTGGTCCCGGACCTGTTTGACCATGGTCTGAAGGTCCGCAGGAAGGTGAGGAGTCACCGCATCCAGGGAGCCTAACAGGGCATGAGAGAACTGTGCCATCAAGACAGCTGAGCTCGCCTGGCGGAGACCAAGTGAGAAGGCAGCATAGACCTTTTTGGCCAAATGGCTGAATTTCTTTAACTCTTTGTCCGGTAATCTACCAACATCCTCTGTATTGCCTGAGCGCCTAAACATGGAGTCAGCCACCAACCTCTCAGCCAAGGAATGCTCCGTGAACCCTGAAAGGGTACCAGTGGGCACCATATATTTGCGGACCATCCAGGCTGAGGGCACCGCGCAAGAGGCATGGTGCTGCCAGAGCTCCAGGGTGGGACCAACAATGGCCTCGGCCACTGGGAAGGCCTCCATCAAAGAGTCCCCTTTGTCCAGAATTTCTGAAAGGGGATATCGAGCCTGCTTTTGGATGGACTCCAGCTTCATCCCTGTAGACTCTGAGATGAGGTAGAGAATATCCATGAACAAAATAGAGCATTCATCCGTGGAAAAATCCCCGATTGACTCTGTGTCCAATGGACGGGAGTGCAAGGAGGAATTCTTGCACTCCAAGGAGTCCAGATAAAGTGGGCAACCACCTGTGTCACCCTTGACCCGCCACAGGGTGTCAGGCGTGAGGGTGACCGACAGCTGATGGGAAAGCCCCTTGGCCGGCCGAGACTCCCTGGTCAGAGCCCCGGTCGTCGGCAGCTTAGATGGCAGCTTCACCACGGTCAGTGGAGAAGCCTGATTCAGCTGAGCCGATGGGGTCTGAACCGGCTCTGCTGGAGGAGGAGCGGTGTCAACCGACCCCGCTGGGGGAGTTGGCGTTGGCCTTTCAAGCGACAGCCAGGTAATAGCCAGGGTGGTATCCTGTGTCAGCTTCAGTCTGGAGATAACCAATTGTTGCCACACGACTCAATTTGCGCTGAAGCCTCTCTGCATCCGAAGAGGCCAAAGACGAGTAGCAGCAGCGCCGCTCACCATGGTGCCGACAGCGAGACCACCAATGTCGGTGGGACCTACTCTACTCGGAAGGTGAAGATTACCAGGACCGACACCTCAGCTATCAGTGATGCCAACGGGGGCTCAGAGGAAGCCGAGAGATCCACGGCTCCTCCTGAGCTACGCTTGTGACCCGGCGGGTCTGGCTCAGCAGGCTGGGCCGACCTGTCAATGGTCACCGGCAGGACCGGAGTCCTGAAGAGAGAGTTGTTAGCCTCTTCAGACAACAAACATTCAACAGGGCTGAGAAAAATCTCTGCTGCATCATCAGCTGCAGTCTCAGCCAACTGGTCAGACGGGGTTACAGTGAAGCCAGTGGCCAAGGCCGTGGTTTTGACCATAGTCAAAACTGAAGTCTCCTGAGAGCGGGAACATTCTCAGCCCCAGGAGTGTCGACGATGAGTCTTCTCTTTTTCCTTCTTGGACTCCTCCTTGCATGAGCAGGAACTGTGAGACTTGGAAGGGCCCTCTCCCTCGGTCAAGAGGGACTGGCACAGCTCCTTGAAGGAGGCAGAGTAGGTGGAGCCCAACTTGATGGGAACAAAGGCCGAGGCAGAAGAAGATTGAGCAGCAGCCAGAACTGCCTCCTTTTCAAAGGTCTTAAGCTATTCTAACTGCTCGGCGGACCCTGCAGCCACAGAAACCACCCAACGGGCTTCCTTGGATTTGACTGGTGAGTAATGTTTCTCTGGATGGCCCAACTTCAGGTGGGCAGCGCAGTCATCAAGATCATTCGGGTGGCTGGCCTGGTGGTGTTGAGGGTTGAGATGCTGGATGCAACACCTCGTGCCACGCCAGTGACCCGAGTTCGGGAGCGAGCTCTGGCCACCGGGGGACAGCAGGGATGGGTGAGGATTGAGCGCCTGCTGGGCTGCTCTCCTCCCTGGGAGGGGGGGAAATCACCGATGTACCAGCGGCTTCTGGTGGATACCGGGACGCTGCAGCATGCTGGGCTGCACATAATCAGCGTGGCCTGATGCAGGCAGGGGTTGCTGCGCAAAAAGCATCGGGACATGCACATGCACGGGAGAGGGGCGATCACCAGAACAAGCAAAAGCCCGGTTTGCGGGGTAGGCGATTGCACCTGCCCCCATGCCCACAGCTGGGTCCATCCTGCCTGGCCTTCCAGGTTCCTCCACCACATCGAAGTCTGACTATAAGAGTAGCCAATGAGGTGGGATGACCCCACCCCGGAGGGGTTAAGCCAGGGGTGCCAATCGTGGACAGAGGAGGAGAGAGAGGAGAGGCACAGGTAGGGGGACTTCAAGCAGGGCAGGAGTAGGCAGGATACCTGAGAGAGGCTCCACAGACCATGACCAGAGGGGAAAAAGATAAGTAAACAAAACAAAAAAAAAAGGAATGTTCAGCTGGCACAGCCAACAGATGTTGCAGGCCTGCGGATCGTAATTGTGGCCCAGACAGTAGATGCACGAGGCATGGGAGTCCGTAGAGGGCATCTTCTGCCCACAAGGGCACTGGCAAAACTCGAGCAAGGATTTATCCTCCATCATGGTCGTGATTGAAGATCGAGGTGAAGACGAAACTCGAATGAGTTTTAAAGTAAGTTTAAGAAGTAAATCCGAAGATTTAAGTGCCAGGGCCTACTCAATGTGGCAGCAGTAAGGAGGGAACCCATTTCTTCCAATGGAACGGAAGATCTGGCATCATGGGTCGCACATGGAGCCATAGGGAGTTACCACCGGTGGGTGGGTGGGAGGAGCCAGCTAGAATACGTTTCTGGTATCATTAAAGGGAAAGGCAACTGCCAGACAGTGTGGTTAGAACATCATATCCACATCCCTAGAAATGGAAATTACATACTCACTGTAAGATATCTTCACCACTCATTACTGGTGGGTTGACAGCAGAAGGCACCAACCCAGCGAGGCGTGTAGCTTTAAGACTTTTGAGGAGGGAAGTCGACTTTGAGCAGTAACACCCACGGGCCGACGATGATCATCGCTACTGTGGGTTGGCCAGTAACTTATGCCGGCCCCCCAACCTCCTCAGTTCTGCTCGCCAGAGAGGAAAATAGAAAAGAGAAAAGAAGGGGGTGGGGCAAGGGAGCCCAAGGGACAGGGAAAAGTAAAGGATGTATAACTCAAACATAAAGCCGACCAGAAAGAGAAGAGGTAAGAACTTGGGAGGGACCAGTGGTGACCAGAACCACTAGGCAGGTCAAAGAGACAGAGAAGTAGAAATGGATAGAAGGATCCCTTATCCTCAGCCACGGACATGTGACAGCACTGTCCCTTTGAGGTTAGGAAAGGCAGACTTCCCAAGAATAACTTAGAAGAGAATGTGCCATGGAGGCGCAGTCCAAGAGTGGTTGCTAAAATACTTCTATGCCCAGAAAAATGTTTTAAGTGAGGGTTCTGAAGAGTACAACATGTCCAAAAGGACCTCCCCAAGAGAACCACCCTAAGGCAGAATAAGGGGGAGAAAAGAGCAGTTCATTTAGGACCAGGCAAGAGGTTAGGCACACCACTCTTGTTTCTTCTACTATTTATTTCTTTGTTGGGGAAAAGCGCATAGACAAGAGGTACTGGAGACTGAGGTAAGGGATCCTGGTGAAGACAGAAGACATCTGACAGTGTCTCCCTCTCTCTAAAAGGAGCTCCAAAAGGACATTCTTGAACAGGATCCTATACCCTTATATGTATCAGCGTAATAGGACAAAAGGCTGGAGGAGGGTACACATACAGTATATGTACCCGGAAAAACAGAGCTAGATATGAAGGAACCCAATGCTTGTGTCAACCTACTAGTAAACAAGATCCAAAATAAAATTTAGAGGATTTTGAAGCACAATAAAAGCAGTGCTTCAGTATTGACCCTCTGCAGTGCAAGGCTTGCATGTATATTATAGGCAGGAAGTGTCAGCTAATGTAGTACAAAGACACTACAGCAAGATCCTGACCCTGAAATTTCAGAGCTGATTCCCCAGCAAAAGCAGAAGGTCATATGATGCCCACATTACTAAAGCGAATGCAAGCCCTGGGAACCTCTAGATTAGCAGACCTCTTCTCTACAGGGAGGAGAGAAAGGAAGGCAAAGCCATCCGTATTTGTCCCACCCCAAAAAAAAAATCCTAAGGAGAAGGCAAAAGCCCTCCTGTCTACAAGCCAAGAGTTCCCTCTGGGGGTGCCAACTAGACACTGTCCCTCATTTAGGTTAAAAGGGGGAAGGCAAACAAGGAGGCTGCACTACCCAGAAACCTGATCACATGGGGAAGGTGGGTGGGAAGCAGTAATGAATGGTGAAGAGATCCTGGAAGATCAAGAATTATGGTGAGTATGTAATTTTCATATCTTTCAGAGATCAATCTTCACCTTTCATTGCTGGTGGGTGAGTACTGACCACCACCTAGGTGGTGCTGGCACCCCCTGAGGGGAAAAAGTTCCCTCAGCCTCTTGTGGGGGGATGCACAAGAGAAGGGGGCCCCTCACAGGTCTGGTGAGACCCAAGATTGGTCAGGGGCAGCTGGGCACTCCTGGGAGAGGGAAGACTCCTTGCCAACTCCAACCTGGCCCTGGGGGAGAAAAAGTGGGCTCACTCAGAAAGATGAGGCAATCACACTGGGTCAAGGGTGATAAACCGTGAAAGATGGAGCCAGGCAGTCTGCCTAATGCAGATCCAAGTTCCCACCAACCTGGAGGCGACCTCACTGGCATCATAGGACACCCTTGACTGGTGTCTTGCAAGCTCCAGGCCGCACATGGAAAGGCTTATGACCTGCCTGGTTGCTTCACTATCAGGCATGGATGCCAAGCACTGTCCCAGTGTCACCCACAGGTGCCAGGTGTAGGCAGCTTGGTGTGCCAAGATGCACAGGAGAAGGAATGCCACTGAGAATACCTTTCTTCCCCAGCGGTAAAACTCTGCCAAGTCGGACTCTGGGGGGCAGCTGTGCATTGGGCAATGGTGGCTCCACTCCTGATGTGGGATGGGGCATAGCACCTGGAGACCCCAAGGGTTCAGAGTACCTGCACTGGGCATCCCTTGGGACTCTAACAGAAGCAGAGGGGTTCTGCCAGAAACCAGAAGATGCCTCCGTGAAGGGCTGAGGCTACGGAAGGATCACGGTGGATTCCATGCTGTATTCCCCTAGGAATGACAGCATCATATGTGCAGAATTTTGTCCTCTGAAGTGGGAGAGGTGCAGCTCCTCCATCATCTCGGATAGGAAACGCTGATACCCTGTTAGGTCAGCACCTGCGGAGAAATGGATTGCAGTTTCCTCTTCCTCAGAAGAGGAAGCTGGAGACTCGTTGCCCTGAGTTGCTCTCTGTCATGGGTCCCGCAGGGCCGGAAAAAATGGGGGGGAAGGGATAGAAGGCATAGGTAGGGGAGGGAGACAGTGCATGTGAGGAACTACTCCAGCACCTCTACAAGGTGGTAGGAGCAAGGAGGGGGGCTGCGCAAACCACCCACTGAAGAATGCCCAACCATAGACGGGCGAGCTGAGTGGTGCCTTGGTGGGGGTACCCCCAGGTGAGAAGCTCGAAGCCATACAGGTCCATTAAGGTGGCCCCTATCCCCACCAACTACAGACCCTGCCCAACTCATCGGAGAAAGAAGGCCTGAGTCAGTGCTCCTACTCTTCCCAGAGCCCTCTGGAACAAGCATGGGGGGCCAACCTAGGCCTTCTAACTCCTGCCTCAGCAGACAGAGACCTATCTATTGACAGAGGCCTGAGATGCTGTGGAGCCTGAAGAGGAGAGAGGAGGGACCTGGATCATTGTTGCTGACTGAGATGTGAGCTTGTTCAGTACCCTTAGCAACAATGGAAAGGGAGGGAAGGCATACAGGAACTTTCCTGTCCAATCCAGCAGCAGTGCATCCAGTGGGACTGTGCCCCTCACAGGAAGTCTGCAGCAGAACAAAGGAAGCTGACTGTTGTCTGGGGCTGCAAAGAGATCCATTTCTGGAGTGTCCCATCTCTTAAAAACACTCTGCAGGACCTGCTTGTTGATTGACCACTCATGGTGGTTCTGGTTGATTCTGCTGAGGGCATCTGCCAGGACATTTTCCTTCCCTGGAAGGTGGACTCCAGAGAGAGACCTCCAGGGAGTATGCCAGGCTCCAAATGTTCATGGTCTCTGTGCACAGTGCAGTTGACCTTGTGCCTCCCTGTTTGTTTATGTAGTACATAGTGGTTGTACTGTCTGTCCTGACCTGTACCACCTGGTTCTGTAGCATGTTGGTGAAGGACTGGATGCCCAGTAGAACTGCTCTGAGTTCCAGCAGACTGATATGTAACAATGACTCCTGGTTGAGCCATGTGCCATTCCCATCCCAGGAGGGAAGTATCTGTGGTTGGCACCAAAGAGGGATTTTTCTGCAAGAATGGTATGCCCTGTCTGAGGCTGTCCCTCTCCTGCCACCACTGTAGTGCCTGAAGGAGAGTTCCTGTAACTGGCACTAGCTTTGACAACAAATTTCTTTTTTGATGCCAGTGTGACCCGAGATGAAACTGAATGTGTCTTATTTGGAACCTGGCCCCTGACACTGTTGCTACTGATGCTGCTATATGGCCCGACAACTGCAGGAAATGTCTTGTTGGTCTTGGAGTGTGCAGTTCGAAAGAGCTGGCTAACTGCACCAGGCTGTCCACTCTTCACTGTGGAAGGAATACCCTTCCCTGTACAGTGTCCAACTCAGCTATGAACGCCAGGAGCTGAACTGGTTCTAACACAGACTTTTTCAGGTTTGCTAGGGACCCTAAGGATTTCAGAGTATCCTGTGTGACTGCCACAGCATCCCTGACCTGATGAGGTGTTTGAACTACAACTAGCCAGTTGTCCAGGTAGGGAAACACTGCCACCCCCTGCCTCCTTAGGTGTGCTACGACCACAGCTAAGCACTTTGTGAACACCCTTGGGGCAGAGGTCAGTCCCAAGGGCATTGCCCTGAACTGATAATGGTCTGATGGCAATATGAATCCGAGATACTTTCTGTGGGACTGCCTGATGGGGATGTGGAAATATCCTTTAGGTCCAGAAATGTTAACCAATCTCTCTGCCTTAGTGATGGGTGGATGGTTGCCAGAGTCACCATCTTGAACTTTGGTTTTGACAAATGTCTGTTCAGATGTTTGAGATCCAGTGTGGGTCGCCACTCTCCAGTTTTCTTTGTTGTGAGGAAGTACCTTGAGTACAGGCCTTTTTCCTTTTGTGCCAAGGGAACTGGCTCTACTGCCTTTTGTGGCAGAAGGTTGGATACTTCCTCCTTTAAAAGAGCTGTTTCTGATGGGGCAAAAGGTCCGAAAGCCCTTGCTCTCAGCTTTGGCATGAACTTGAAGCTGAGAACAAGACCCTGACCCACTACCTCCAAGACCCACTTGTCTGTGGTAATAGATTGCCATTCCTGGAGGTAGTGGGCCAGCCTGCCCCTACTGGGGATGGGAAGGCGACCCGGACACCTCAGGGTGTCTGCTTGGCCTGAGCTGCTGTCTGTCTGCTGGGACTACTACAGCCACTGCCTCTTCTACCCCTGCCTCTAAAATACCCCCTCTGCTGCTGATACTGAGGAAGAGCTTCAGGCTGAAAGAATGGCCTATAATGGTCCCTGCCCTTACCACTTCTAGCTTGGTGCTTCTGGGGTGTGGATGCCCTCTTTTTGGCAACAGCAATCTTGTAAGCAGTTTTGTAATCATCCATTTTCTTCATGTAAGCCTCCATTTGCTGTCCAACCAGAGATGTGGGCTCACATGGAAAATCCAAAGCCTTTGATTGTGTGTCCTGGGTCAGGTTAGTTGTCTTGAGTTAAGCAAATCTTCTGACAGACACCGACGTTGCCATCTGCTTGGCTGCAGTGTCGTTGGAATCAACTGCCATCCTGAATTGGGCTTTAGAAGCTTCTATGCCTATTTTTGAAGCCTCCTCTAAAATCAGTTGCCATGGGAGCTGGGACAACTTTTTTTCCAGGACAGTATTCCATAGTGTTTTTTGATACCTGGAGACATAGGCCATATACAGTAAGAGCCTTGTCTAATGGCCAGAGAGGATTCCAGGTAAGTTTTCTTAGCCATGGAATCTTTTTCTGGAGTCCTTATTATGGAGATGTGATGCCAATGGGATGCTAACTTTGTCACAAGCTGCAGCCTGTGCCACCCCCTCATGGCTAGGGTGCCCAAAAAGGAATTCTGCTCCTCCTTTGGCTACCACTTTTTGTCCAGCTTTTTGTCCACTGGTGGCACAGACGTGGGTGTCTGTAATATTTTATTGACTTGTTTCTTCAGGGACCTATGGGTAGGCAAGCGGGGAGGTCCAGGGTTTGAGCCACTTGCTCCATAAAAGCAAAGTGAGATGTGTAGTCTTCAGATCCCTTGTCAGGGGAATTATGACGGTGGGGATCAGGAGAGAGAGGCTCAATGTGCGCTCCAAAATCCTCATCCTCTTCATCCTCCTCCTCACAGAATTCGAGACACTGTTCCTATGAACTGAAAACAGAGGTTGAACCAGAGGTTTGAACCAGTGTTTGTGCCTGCTGTTGCTTTTCAACCAGAACCGGAGTCCCAGGTTGCAATGACTGTATGATTCTTATTGCATTCGCAATCTCTTCAGCAGTTGGAACCGAGGTCTTTCTGTGCTACGGTTCCTGCACTATATGTTTTTCCTTTTTTTCTTTCTTTTCCCTGCGGTTGCTGGTTCAGTTGCTGTATCCGCAGTGTGTTTTCTTCCTGAGGAACTATCACCCTTGTCAGACGGCTGTTCCTCCGGTTCCTTTTGAGGAGGAGCCGGTTTGTCTCAGGCTGGGTCAGCAGCCTTTTCAGACATCTTTTCCTGCAATCTTTTCAGTCGCCTCTCAAGCGTGGACTGTGGAAAATGTTTGCAGATCTCACAATCTTCTTTCAGGTGGTCAAACCCTAGGCAGAATACACAAATTAAATGAGGATCAGCTTTAGCAAATGGTTCCCCACACTTGGTACAATGCTGAAAACCTATAGGGTCTGTTCTTTTCTTGGTTTTCTGGATCATCTAGCCAAGAAAAAGACTCTCTCTTGTTTGTTTTTTTCCCAGTTGGCTTAAAACTGAAAGAACCAAGAGTTACCCCAGTTAAATAATATTCAAATCAATACGATTTACCAGCTAAGTTGAATTAGACAAAACCTCCTGAAGTTCACTTCAGAAAAAAGTAATAGATATCAGTTCCCTCCCAGTTGTGAGGAACCAAAAAGGAACCGAGAACATACCCAATAAACACAAAATCTAGACTAAGTCTACCTGTGTACCAAGGACAGTGCTTCAAAAATCAAAAAGAAATAAACATTACTATTGAAAACCGATGAAAATAAATTTTCTTCAAGCAAGTGAAGAAGAGCTCTTCAGAGATGTCTTAGTGAGGTAAGCGGAGTAAAGAATCTGACAGTTGCAGGAAGTGCAACCAGGGACAGTGGTCTAAAAACCAAGCTCGAGCCTAGCATTCCACTATCTGCATAGGTTCTATTAACCATTTTGGCTCCGGGGCAGGCCCGTGGTGAGACCATACTATATGTCAGAATACAATAATATTTCCTGGGGTTTGAACATTGCCCAGTCCCCCTTCCCAGGAGCCACAGCAGCAGTGCTTAGACCTCCCTGAATACTGACTGGACAGAGGAAGGTCAGGGGTTATCAAAATGGCATCCATGTGAACAGTTTATAGGGGTCCCACATTTAAAGTCTTTCTTGCTGGCAAACAAGGCAGTTTTTCCAGTTAACTGTCCCACAGCCCAATAGCTGACACCCTGCCCTGCAATCCGGTTTTGGAATCGAATCTGTGGAAGTCTTTACCTGTCTGTCGCCAATACCGTAGTACTACATCCCCAGGCAACAGGCAGGAACATACATTTTCAGTACAGCCTCAGCTGCTCTTAAAGTAACAGGG
Source organism: Neoceratodus forsteri (assembly GCA_016271365.2). NCBI lineage: Eukaryota > Metazoa > Chordata > Ceratodontiformes > Ceratodontidae > Neoceratodus > Neoceratodus forsteri. The sequence continues at coordinate 775,768,392 of CM057454.1, forward strand.
CACATTAAACATTTAAACAGTAACATAAAAATTCATTTCTTTCACTCTCCCTCAAGTGTCTCCCAACTCCTCCGTTGTGTACTGGGATCCCTAGAGGTTGGAACACACACAGGAGTACTTGCCTTGGGCTGCAACTGTGACTTTAGCACAGGGCACCGTAGGACTAATGGGATCTGCAAACAGACCGCCAGCTCACATGTTCGAGCAGGATCAGCTCGAACATGCGCACACTAAGCTGTGCGGCACTTTACTGTTTGCTCAGTGCTAGCTGTGTTGTACTTTCGGGTGGGTTTTTTTTGTTTTCTATTTACACAATTCCTCCATACCCCACAGCAAAACAGGCACACAGGGGCTGGCAGGAACAATAAATGGGCACCTTTGGACCCGGTAGTAGTAAGACCAGACGGCTGGGAAGCAGACCACTTAAGTCCCACTTGAGGGTGGGTTACACTCTGAGGACCTCTACCCATGGAGAACCAGGAGATCAGACCAGCACCAAGCATACAAGGTGAGATATGGTGCTGGGTGTAACAGCCATGGATTACTGTAGTATCAGGCACAATATAGTACAGTTATGTAAGAACCAACCATAACAGTACATCTTCGAGGGAATCTCATTAGGTCACACCTATGGAACTTAGCCATCGGGTGCTAGGATCCCATGGAAGCCTTTTTCTGTAGAAGTCTATTAGGGCCGCCCATGTTGACGTCACCTTCCTTATATAGGTGTAAGTGGCCCTACTCTCTTCAGTTCTTTCCTGCTGGAGACCATACCATCCAGCTATCCCTGTATCCCTGGAGAACCAAGGGGAGAGATAAGATTGTCTAGTCCTTTATAAGGCTAGAATACTAAATAACCAGTCTGGAACAGAAAAGACCCCAAAGGAGGATGGAGGGTGGGACACCATGACCTGATGAAAGAGATTCCCTCAAAGATCTATTGCTACGGTAAGTTCTTATCTAACTGTACTATCTTCATTAGGGATATCTCTTTCATCAGGTCACACCTATGGAACGAGTCCCAAGCAGTGCTGACAGCAAAGCAACACCAGGTGGCAGGAGGTTAAGGACCTAAGAAACGAGGCCCTGAAACATGGCCAGACCCATTCAAACAACATGAAGTTTTACTGTATTCTGACTATATGCAGTTAGCCCCGGTATTTGAACTGCTCTGGAGAGGAAAGGGTCAACTCTATGCCACGGCATAGAACGTTGAGCTCAAGCTGGGTTTTCAAACCTCTGTCCTAGGTACTCCTTAGTGCAACTGTCAGATTCTTTACTCTGCCTAACTAAAAAGTCGCTCCGGAGATCCTCTGCTTCGCTTTGGTTCAAAAAAAAAAAAAAAAAAAAAAAAATCGGTTGGTTTCATCAACTGTTTAATTATTTTTCAGTATTCCGATCTCTGTCCACAGTACAGTAAATGTATCTAGTAGGTAGTTTAGAGTTTTGTTGCTAAAAATAGTTTTTTGTTCGGTTTCTTTCCGGTCGGTCCGGTTAGGAACCAAAGCAATTCCGTATTTTTTTTTCTGGTAATTTTTTCTACCTTGTGTATTGTGGTTCCTGGTACCTATCGGATCCTAAAAAAAAAAAAAAAAAAAAACATTTTCTTCAGCTTTTTTAGCTGACCCATGACATGGTTGGAACAGATAGGTTTGTAGTTGCCTGGCTTAAATGCTGGTAAGGGTAACTTATTATTTTAGGCATGTCTGAGAAACCCAAAAATAAAACCGGTCCCACTGGGTTTCAGCACTGCACCGAGTGTGGGGAGGCCTTTGCTAAGGCTGATCCCCACCTCGTCTGTGTTTAATGTCTGGGGTTTGACCACCTCAAAGAAGACTGCCAAATTTGCAAAAACTTTCTCAAAGCCACTTTAGATAAACGTTTAAGTCGGCTGAAGGAAAGGGAGGCTGAGAAATCCACTGACCTGGATGGCCTGCCCGGTTCAGTTCTGACTGAACCTGAGGGGGTGCTCACTGACCTGGGCGATATCTCCTCGGGCAAAAGGAAAGCTGATTCTGCAGAATCGGTTCCGTCTAAGAGAAAGCGCAAGTCAGCCAGTTTGGATCCCGGTTCCCACGTTCCGACTGCTGATGAAATAGCTAAAGTGATTGCTATTGTACAATTGATTTGCCCGGTTCCAACCAAACCGAAACCGACCCAAAAACGATCAGTTTGGTCGGAAGTTTCTGCTTCTGAATATGACCCTAAAGCATTTTATGAGAGTGACTGGGGAGGAGGAGAAGATTATAATGAAGAAGATTATGAAGGCCTAGATGAGCCAGTAGAGCCGGACATCTCCCCAGACAGGCCTTCTCATGTGTCTCCTCCCAGACTTTCCGAGTCCCCCTCCCATTTCTTGTTCTACAAGAAAGTGGCTGATACCCTCCAGCTTCCTGTGGAAGAGGCTGAACAGGATAAGGAGGAACTTGACTATGTTGATATGATGGATGTCCCAGAATCCAAAGGGTCTCTATCTCTCTCTCTGCATAAATCCCTGGGGAAACAGACAAAAAATTCTTCAGTTTCCAATATCCATACCCCCTGTGGATAAAAAGATGGACAGGAGGTATACCTTGTCAGGTCCTGGGATGGAATTCCTTACAAATCATTGCAGCCATGTTGGGGTAGTGCAAGCTGCAGCTTGTGACAAGGTTAACATCCCCCTGGCATCTCACCCCCCCCCCCCGATAAGGATTCCAGGAAAGTGGATGCCATGGTAAAGAAACAGTACTTGGCATCCTCTTTGGGGCTCAGGTAAGCTAATTACATGGCATATACAGCCAGATACCAGAAATCCATGTGGGATACGGTTCTGGAGCTGGCTAAGAATACCCCTCCCCAGCTGGCCAAGGAGCTGGAGCAGGTAGCTGTGGATGGTATTGAGGCATTAGAGGTCCAGTTTCATGCTGCTGACTCGAATGATGTACATTCTAGGGTTATGGCTACATGCGTCTCCCTGAGGAGATTTGCTTGGCTCAGGTGTACCAATTTATCACAGGATACCCAGACCAAGGCCATGGATTTTCCTGTCACGGGTAATTCTCTGTTTGGGGAGCAAACAGAGGCTTACATGAGAAAGATGGATAAATGCAGGACCACCTATAGGAGTGCTGCAGCCAAGGAAAAGCAGGTCACTCCTCAGAGGCAGCAGTCTAGGACTGGCAGGGGCAAGCCTTTTCAAAGGCCTTTTTACCAAGCCCAGGCCTCCTCTTCTTTCCAGCAGGGGGGGTTCTTTAGGGGAAGAGGCAGAAGGGGGATGACCAGGACTCCATGCTCCGCTCAGTCTAAGCCCCCTGCCAAACAGACACCCTGATGTGTCAGTCAGGGTCGCCTCCTCAGTTCCAGTAGGGGGCAGGCTGGCTCACTATTTCCAGGCCTGGAAGTCTGTTACCTCAGACAAATGGGTCCTGGAAGTAGTGAGCCAGGGACTTGCTCTCAGTTTCAGAAGGTTCCCAAAAATGAGAGCAACGTCTTTCAGTCCTCCCTCTCCCTTGGAGACAAAGGCCTGAGAGGCAGAAGTCTCCTCTCTACTACTTCTGGAAGCAGTAGAGAATGTACCTCTCTATCACAGGGGAAAAAGGACTGTATTCCAGATACTTCCCTACCCCAAAAAAGACAGGGGAGTGGCAACCCATCCTAGATCTAAGATACCTAAACAAACATATACTAAAGCAAAAGTTCAAAATGGTGACTCTGGGAATAATTCTTCCCTCTCTGAGACCAGGAGACTGGCTAGCCTTCCTGGATCTCAAATATGCCTTTTTCCACATACCAATCAGACATTCCCACAGAAAGTACCTCAGGTTCAAGTTGCCCTCAGGCCATTACCAGTTCAGAGCAATGCCTTTCGGCCTAACATCGGCTCCAAGGGTGTTCACCAAGTGTCTGGCAGTAGTGGTGGCCTTTCTCAGGAGACAAGGCATCTTACTGTTCCCTTACCTGGACGACTGGCTCATAGTGGATCAATCCTCAGACCAAGTCAAGTCAGCTCTAGAGGTCACTCAAAAGCTTCTGGACACCTTAGGATTCATCCTAAATCTATAAAAGTCTGTTCTGGAACCGGTCCTGCTTCTCACATTGATAAGGGTGGGGCCGGACACTGTTCAGGCCAAGGCCTTTCTTCCTCTTTCAAGGGTTCAGTCCCTCATCACCCTGTCTTCCTCTTTTCATCTATTAGTGTTTCGGCCAGACAGGCACTTTTTACAGTTGCTAGGCCACATGGCAGCTTCCACTGCAGTAGTGCAAGGGGCAAGGTTCCAAATTAGAGATATTCAATTTCATCTAAAATTTTCTTGGTCTCAGAAAAAAGACCCCATCTCCAAGTTAGTTCCAGTGTCTCAAACTCTAGTTCAGGCTCTCCGGTGCTGGCTGGAGGAGGAGGACAATCTAAGGCAAGGTGTCACCTTCCCCAGACAGGCTCCAACAGTGATTCTCACCACAGATGTTTCCCTACTGGAATGGGGAGCCCATCTGGATCAGCTTACTGCTCAGGGAACATGGTCTCATTAGGAGTCTCTCCTGCACATAAATCTTCTTGAACTCAGGGCTGTCTTTCTAGCACTTCAGACATTCTCTAACATAATTCAGGGGAAAGTGGTGCAGATCAGGACAGACAACACCACAATCATGTGGTACATCAACAAGCAGGGGGCTCTCGGTCCTCGGCCTTGTGCACCGAAGCCATGAAAATATGGTCTGCAGGTTTCCGCGACAGAGGTGCATCTCCCAGGGAAGGACAATGTACTGGCAGATGCTCCCAGCAGGATTTCTCAAGGTCACCATGAATGGGCCCTGAATCCTCTAATTCTGCAGATCATTTTCAAGAGGTGGGACACTCCAGAGATAGACCTCTTTGTAGCCCCAGACAATCATCAGCTCCCCCTATTCTGCTGCAGACCCCCTCTTTTGGAGTCTGTTCCTCAAGATGCTCTCCTATTGGATTGGACAAGCAGGTTTCTGTATGCTTTTCCTCTGATATTCAGAGTTATGGTCAAGATCAGATCTCAGCCTTGCACTGTGATTCTAGTGGCTCCAGACTGGGCCAGGCAGCCTTGGTACCCCCTATTACCATCAATGTCAGTGACAATTCCACTTTGTCTTCCCAGACAGTACAATCTTCTCACCTCCTCGCAGGGGAGGATACTGTATCCCAACCTTCAGACTCAAAGCTTGGCTCTTGAGGAGCTAGAATGTGCAAGCCTGCATCTTTCCCAGTCAGTCTTGGACATTCTTAAGGTTAGCAGAAACCTACTACTAGAAAAAAAAAACTTACAATTCCAAATGGAAAAGATTTGGTGTCTGGTGTTCTCAGAGGCATATTCAGCCTGATTCAGCTGACACTGCCACTGCTTTCGACTATTTGGTGCATCTTAACAGTTTGGGCCTTCGGCCTACCACTCTCAAAGTGCATTTGGCAGCTATCTCTGCCTTCCTTTCAGCTGGGAAGGGCTCTTCCCTAGCCTCCCATCCAGTTTTCAAGAAAATTTTCAAAGGTTTGGTTCATGCATAAATATTTGGGTCTTTGGAGCGACAGCTCACTATGTTGGGACATACATATTGGTAATTTGACAAAAAGTGTAAATAAAAGAATAGGGGCTCTTTATAGAGTTAGATCATTAATGAGCATGGAAGTAAGGAAAAAAGTAGTAAACACGATGGTTATCCCCATGATCGGTTATGGAGACATATTTTATTCATGGGGGAGAAAACAGGACTTAAAGAAGTTGGAAGCAAGTTATAACAGTTTAGCCAGGTTTGTTCTAGGGGCTCCCCCAGATTAACCCATAGATGTTTGCTTTATGACCAGTTAAGGTGGCCAACACTATGAGCATAACCACGAACATTTATTAGCCTTTGTCTATAAAGGACTGCAGGGGAAGAATCCTGTGTATGTTGTAGAAAATTTGATTATAGGGACAAATTGGCCTCTCTGAGAAATTGTCAAGTGCCTAGTTTGGAGTTGCCTAGATGTAATCTGAACATAGGACGACTATATATTATAGAGGGGTGTTGAGTTGGAATGCAATTCCTGAGACCTTGCTCCTGCCTAACATAAAAAATGATTGGCCTTTGATACAACGCTGGTACCAAATTAGCTTATGTCAAAAAAGGCAATGTTGTATAGACATATAAAGGATATATGCTTATTTATAGCATGATGTTATTAATTTAGAGTATATTGTATTATAGGGATGTTTAACTTTTTATTTTATTATATTTTACATTTTATTTTATATTTAGGTAGGCTTAAACTAGAATTGTTAATGATTGTATTGATGACGTGTTAATTTGTATTTTCTGTATAATTTTCTTTTTTGGTTTTTGTATTTCCTCTCCTTTATTAGTCAAATGTTATTTAGTGGTCTGTATGTTATTGTAACATTTCCCTTTTGTATATTGTAATTGTTACTGAATGGGACCTCATTGAAAATGAGCTATGCTCAATCGAGTTTATCCTTTATTCATCTGTAATGAATAAAAACATTTTACTACTACTACTACTACTACTACTACTACTACTACTACTACTACTACTACATCAAACCCCCCCTTTAGGAACCCTACTCCTGTTTCGGATCTGAATATCTGTATTGCACAGCTTATGCAGCCCCTCTTTGAAGCATTATCGTCAGCTGAGCTGAAATACTTGACTTGGAAAACTGTGTTCCTGGTAGCCATTACCTCAGCTACAAGAAGAAAAAATTACTCACCTTAGTAATTATATTTCTTCTAATGGAGTCTTGCTGTATTCTGACATATGCAGTGATCCCCAACCTTTAAACTGCCCCGGAGAACAAAGAGTTAACTTTCTATGCAGAGCATAGAATGCTGAGCTCAAGCTCAGTTGGAGTCTCTGGAGTGTTTCAAACTGAAACCGTTAGATTCGTACGAGCCCAACTAACTAAAAATTCTATGTGGAAATTGTAAAATTCCTACTAGCCAACTGGCAGTAAAAAGTTTTGGATTCCCAAAGGAAGACGCAAGTCAGGAAACCCAAAAACCAAAACACAATCTAATACGAATAACAGTAATAAATCAACACCCAAACAAAAAGGAGGAGGATGTAAAAAGGAGCACCCCTGAGGTGCAACACTGCCCCTGCCCACCCACTTCCCCAAAACAGGTTCTGAGAGGGGAGGCAGGGAAGGAGGTCAGAATACAGCAAGACTCCATTAGAAGAAACATTATTACTAAGGTGAGTAATTTTTTCTTTAAACATGAAGTTTTGCTGTATTCTGACATATGCAGACTACCAAGCTGTACCTCCATGGAGGAGGGACAGAACCTACTTTGGGAATAGGCTCTGAAGTACTGCTGTGCCAAACCAAGCATCACTCCTAGCCTGGATATCCAGAGAGTAATGCTTGGTAAAGGTATGGACTGTTTTCCAGGTGGCTGCCTGACAGATCTCTAAGAGCGGAATATCCCTGGCAGCAGCCAGAGAAGCAGCTGTACCTCTTGTGGAGTGAGCCCTCAGGCTTGAGGGAGGAATCTTTCCCAGTTTCTCATAGCAGAATTGTATACAAGATACAATCCACCCGGCAATAGCTCTCTTAGTGGCAGGTTTTCCCTTCCCTTCCCCCATAAGTGAGGAAAAACTGGAAGGAGTCAAACCTGTGACCCTTGGTACGCTCTACAGTATATAGTAGCTGAGGGCCCTTTTAACATCTAAACTGTATAGCCTCCTGTCTCCTGAGGAAGAATGATTAGTGAAGAAAACAGGGAGAGACAGACTGGTTCAGGAGAAAATCTGAAACCACTTTAGGCAAGAACCTTCTATTGGTTCTAAGGACCATTTTATCCCTATGAAAGGAGATAAAATCAGGTTCCACAGACAGGGCTTGCAACTCACTGATAAGCCTGGCAGAGGTAATGGCTACCAAAAACACAGTTTTCCAAGTCAAGTACTTAAGTTCTGCTGAGGACATGGGTTCAAAAGGAGGTTGCATAAGTTGAGCAATGCAAACATTCAAATCCCAGGCAGGGGCATGGTCTCTAAAGGGAGGATTGGTATGGAGTAATCCCTTAAAAAATTTACAGAATACAGGGTGAGATGCTAGGGAGGAAGGCTTTCCCACTGCTAGAAAAGCTGAAACAGCTGACAAGTGTACCTTGAGGGTAGCTGGTCTGAAGCCTAGGCCATTAAGATGGACCATATAATCCAGGACTGTAGGCAACTCGGCAGTATCAGGAGAAATATGCTTCTTGGAACACCAAATGCTGAACCTCCTCCATTTGGAGTTGTAAGTCTTTATGGTGGAAGGCTTTCGAGAAGCTTTGAGAATATCCAGAACCCCCTGAGACAGCTGCAGTTCTGCAAACTCTAACTCTTCAAGAGCCATGCTTTGAGATTGAGAGACTGAAGATCGGGGTACCAAATCCTCCCCTGAGAGGAGGTTAACAGGTTGTAATTCCTGGGAAGAGACAGGGGGAGGTGAAGTGCTAGGGACAGCAACAGAGGGTACCAAGGCTGTCTGGCCCAATCTGGAGCAATCAGAATGACTTTGCAAGGTTGTGACTTTATCTTCACTAAAACTTTGAAAAGGGAAGGGGGGGAATGCATACAGGAATTTCCCTTCCCAGTTCAGTACCAGTGCATCCAGGGGGACTGAGCCCAAGACTGGGGGTCTGCAACAAAAAAAGTGGAAGTTGGTGATTGTCTGGGGCTGTAAAAAGATCTATCTCTGGAGTGCCCCACTTTGAAAAAATTACCTTTAGTACCAGAGGGTCCAGGGTCCATTCGTGATGGCCCTGCGAGATCCTGCTCAGTGCATCTGCTAGCACATTGTCTTTTCCTGGAAGGCGAACTGCTATCACGGAGGTTTGCAGGGAGTAAGCCAGGGACCACAACTTCATGGCTTCTGTGCACAAGGCTGTAGACCGAGTGCCTCCTTGCTTGTTGATGTACCACATGGTGGTGGTGTTGTCTGTTCTGACTTGAACCACCTTGTTCTGTACTGAGAGAAGGCTTGCAGGGCCAGAGAAACTGCCCTGAGCTCCAGGAGATTGATATGGAGAAGAGATTCCTGAGGGGACCACACTCCTTGAGCAGTGAGGGCCCCCAGATGAGCTCCTCATCCCAGAAGGGAAGCATCCATGGTAAGGACCACTGAATAAGACTGAGTGAAGAATGGGACCCCTTGTCTTACATTGTCCTGATCCTACCACCATTGAAGGGCTTGGATCAGGGTCCGAGCCACTGGAATCAGTTTGGTGAGGGAATCCTTCCTCTGGGACCAAAAAGCCCTCAGATGGAACTGAATGTCCCTCATCTGGAATCTTGCCCCTTGGACCACTGCCGTAGAAGCTGCCATGTGGCCCAAGAGCTGGAGGAAATGCCTTGCTGATCGAGACACCTGAAGGCTGAAGGAAGAAGCCAGTTCTGTAAGAACTCTTGCCCTTTCCAGGGGAAGAAAGGCTCTTGCTTTGACAGTATCCAGCTCTGCTCCTATAAAGGTGAGAAGCTGTACTGGCTCGAGAACTGACTTGGGAAGGTTGAGAAGAAATCCCAGAGCCGTGCGCACCTGTTGAGTTACCTGCAGGTCTGACCCGACTTGGTCTGGGGACTGCCCCACTATGAGCCAGTCGTCCAGGTATGGAAAAATTGAAATCTTTTTTCGTCTTAGGAAAGCAACCACTACTGCCAGGCACTTTGTGAAAACCCTTGGGGCTGATGTTAGGCCAAAGGGCATTGCTTTGAACTGACAGTGACCTGAAGGCAACTCGAACCTGAGGTACTTTCTGTGGGAGCACCTGATGGGAATGTGAAAATAGGCATCTTTGAGGTCCAGTGAGGCTAACCAGTCTCCTGGCCTTAGAGAGGGAAGAATTATTCCCAGAGTTACCATCTTGAACTTTGGTTTTAGAAGATGTTTGTTCAGATATCTTAGGTCTAGGATGGGTCGCCACTCCCCTGTCTTTTTTGCAGTAAGGAAGTACATGGAGTACATACCTTTGCCCCAGAGTAGGGTAGGAACTCTCTCTATGGCGCTTAAGGCCAGAAGGGATGAAGACTCTGCCTCTAGGGCAAGGGTTTCTGAGAGACCTGCAGGTGGGAAGGATCTGGTTCTCATCTTTGGAACTTTTTTGAAGCTGAGAGCCAGTCCCTGGCTTACTACTTCCAGGACCCATTTGTCTGAGGTAACAGACATCCAGTCCTGGACAAAGTAAGCCACCCTGCCTCCTACTGGAATACGAGAGTCGACCCGGGCAGACTCATCAGGGTGTCTGCTTGGCAGGGGCCTTAGGCTGAGGAGTGGATGCAGCCCTGCTCATCCCCCTTCTGCCTCTCCCTCTGAAGAACCTCCTCTGAGAAAAGGGAGGAGGCCTGTGCTTGGTAAAAAGGCCTATGAAAAGGCCTGCCCCTGCCTCTAGTCTGCTGCCTTTGAGGAGTTGCTTGCCTTTCTTTGGCCCGAGCACTCCTATACGTGGTCCTGTACTCATCCATTTTCTTCATGTAATTCTCTGTCTGTTCCCCAAACTAAGAATTACCCACCACAGCAAAGTCCATGGCCTTAGCCTGGGTATCCTGTGAGAGGCTAGTACATCTGAGCCAAGCCATTCTCTGAAGAGCCACAAATGTAGCCATGACTCTTGATGACACATCACTGGAGTCCACAGCAGCATGAAGCTGTACTTTTGATGCCTCAATCCCATCTGCAGCCACCTCCTCCAGCTCCTTGGCCAGCTGGGGGGAAGCCTGTTTAGCCAGTGCCAGTACAGTGTCCCACCTGGAATTCTGGTACCTGGCTATATAGGCCATATAATTCGCCTGCCTGAGTCCCAAGGAAGATGCCAAGTACTGTTTCTTTGCCATGGCATCAATCTTCCTGGAGTCCTTATCTGAGGGGTGTGAAACCAATGGAATATTTGCCTTGTCACAGGCAGCAGCCTGCACTACCCCAACATGGCTGCATTGCTGGTACAAGAATTCCGTGTCTGAGCCTGAAAGTGTATACCTCTTGAACATTCTTCTATCCACAGGAGGTATAGTGTTACGAGACTTTAGAATTTTTTGTGCCTGCTTCCCAAAGGATTTGTGGAGGGGAATTGACAGTCTCCTGGACTCTGGGATGTCCATCATTTCTACATAATCAGGCTCCTCTTGATCCTCCAATGCCTCCTCCATAGAGAGCTGGAGGGTTTCAGCCACCTTTCTGTAGAACATAAAGTGAGAAGGGGACTCAGAAAGCCTAGGAGGGGAAACACCTGAAGGTCTGTCTGGGGAGATGTCCGGTTCCACAGGCACATCGAGACCCTCACTTTCACCATCATCATCCTCAAATTCCCCTTCCTCTTCAAACTCCGGTTCATAAAAATCTTCAAGGGTATAATCTTGAACCAGGGGAACCAACCGAACTGAACCCCTACCAGAAGGTGCCGGATCAGAAGGAACCGGGCGAAGCGATTCCACAATCCGAATTGCTCTGGCTATCTCTTCGGTGGTCGGAACATGAACCTCTGGATCTGAACCGGACGATTTTTCTTTGCGTTTTCTTTTTGTCAGAACCGATCCCTCGGAATTGGCTCTCATTTTGCCTGAAGAAGTATCGCCCTGGTCAGAGGGCACTCCTTCTGGTTCGGTCAGAACCGAACCGGGCTGGCCATCCAGGTCAGCGGACTTCTCGGCCTCCTTTTCCCCTCAGTCTACCTAATCTTTTCTCAAGGGTAGATTTGGGAAAATTTTTACATATTTGGCAGTTTGAATTGAGGTGGTCAAACCCCAGACAATAAACACAGGTGGTGTGGGGATAGGCCTTAGCAAAGACCTCCTCACACTCACTGCAGTGTTGAAACCCAGTGGACCAGTTTTTTTCTTGGGTTTCTCAGACATGGCCAACCTAACCAACTTACCCTTTATATGGCAACCGCCAAGCAAGACTCCCTTATCGGTTCCTAACCATGTCACAGGTATTGGAAAAAACCATAGTAAAACACGTTTTTTTTAAGAACCTATAAGAACTGGTAACCACACACTAAGTAAAACACAAAAGATTTCACTATCAAATGGTCGGTTCACCCGAAGCAACCGCACTTTAACAAGTTCCACACAGAAAAAACAGAACAATTCCTATCTAGTACTCACTGCACCACAGACAGAGACTGAACCGACTGTGCAGATAACGTTTTCGTTTTTAAAAACCAATGAAAACAAACTTTAACTGACTTTCGAAGCGAGCTGAAGGGGAAATCTCCGGAGCGACCATTCAGTGAGGTGGAGTAAAGAATCTGACGGTTTGAGTTTGAAACACTCCAGACAGAGACTCCAACCGAGCTCCAGCTCAGCATTCTATGCTCTGCATAGAAAGTTAACTCTTTGTTCTCTGGGGCAGTTTAAAGGTTGGGGATCACTGCATATGTCAGAATACAGCAAGACTTCATGTTGTTTGAATCAGTGAATTACAGGCCTTATCAATGGAACCTGATTTCATTTCATTTCACAGGGATAAGGTGGTCCTTCAAACAAACAGAAAGTTCCTACCCAAGGTGGTATCAGACTTTCATTTGAACCAGTCTATGTCATTGCCTGTATTCTTCACTGATCATTTTTCCTCTGGGGAGAGAAGACTACATAGTCTTGATGTAAAGAGGGCCCTTAGTTATTATATAGAACACTCTAAGGCTCATAGAAATGACTGTTCACAGCTGTTTCTCACTTATGGAGAAGTGGGAAAAGGTAAACCTGCCACTAAGAGAACTATTGCCAGGTGGATTGTCTCCTGTATCCAGTTCTGCTACTCAAAATTGGGGAAAGAGCCACCCTCAGGCCCGAGGGCTCACTCCACCAGAGGTACAGCTGCTTCGGTCGCAGTAGCTAGAGACATACCCTTAGTGGAAATCTGTAAAACAGCCACCTGGAAAACTGTTCACACATTTACCAAGCATTATTCTCTTGACATTCAGTCAAGAAGTGATGCTAGGTTTGGCACAGCAGTGGTGCCGAGTCTGTTCCCAAAATAGGTTCTGTAACTCCCTCCTCCAAGGGGTACAGCTTGGTAGTCTGCATATAGTCAGAATACAACAAGACTTCATGTTGTTTGAAGAAAAAATTACTCACCATAGTAATGCTGTTTATTCTAATGGAGTCTTGCTGTATTCTGACCTCCCTCCCTGCCGCCCCTCCTAGAACCTAGTTGTTTTGGGATGTGGGTTGGCAGGCGCAGTGCTGCACCCCAGAGGTGTACCTCGGTTACCTCTTCTTTTAGGATTTTTTTAAAAGATTTTAATAGATATTAAGTTTTACTACCCGCTTGGATTCTTCTTGGGGTTCTAGACTTGAGTCTTTTTGGACCCTAACAATCTGTTTATTGCCTTTTGGCACAAAATTTCTAAAACAAATTCTATTTAATAGTTAGTTAGCACAGTGCTCCTAAGAATATGACAGTTACACTGAGGAGTACCTGGGACAGAGGTTTGAAAACCGAGCTTGAGCTCAATGTTCTATGCCCTGGCATAGAGTTAACCCTTTCCTCTCCAGAGCAGTTCAAGTGCTGGGGCTAACTGCATATAGTCAGAATACAGCAAGACTCCATTAGAAGAAACAACTTTACTATGGTGAGTATTTTTTTCATCCTGCCCACCTGTGAGAGGCAATGTCCAAACTGCAGTGCTTGGTAAAAGTGTGGACATGACTCCAAGTGGCAGCAGCGCAGATGTCCGCAGCTGACACATTCTGGAAACGGGCAACAGAAGTGGCCATACCCCTGGTGGAATGGCTCTTGACAGCCCCAGGAAATTCCTTACTGTATTTCATATAACAAAAAAGAAATACAGCTGGCCAATGATTTGGTTGGACAAGCACTGTTTTGAAACTGGGGTGCCCTCTTTCCCAGGGATAAAAGAAACAAATAATTGTTTGGACTTCCTGCAGTCCTTAGTACAGTGTGTATAGTAATGCAGAATACTATGCACATCCAAAGTATGGATCAATGCTTCCACTGGATTGGCACGTTCTGGATAATAAACAGGCAGGTGGATGGACTGATTTAAGGTGAACTCAGACACCACCTTAGGAAGAAAACTAGGGTTCATACGTAAGGAGACTCTGTCTTTATGAAAAATCAAATAAGGCTGCTCACATGACAGCCTGTAGCTCTGAAATCCTCCAAGCAGAAGTAATAGCAACTAAAAATAACGCTTTCCACGACAGACAGCATAGCTTGCAAGATGCGGCCAGTTCAAAAGGAGGCAGGGTCAGTTTCTTCAGCACAAAAATTCAAATCCCAAGCCATGACAGGGCTATGAATAGGGGGCTTCAAGTGAAGGATGCCCTCAAAAAGATATGGGCCACCTCTAGCTGGGTTACTGGGCAGCCGTCCTTTGACACATGGAAGACAGAAATGGCAGACATGTGCACCTTAATGGAGGAATATTTAAGCCTGGTGTCTGATAAGGGCAACAGGTACTTCAAAACCTGGTTTACTGGACAGGTGAAAAGGTCCATGCGGTGAGCAGAGGCCCAAATGGCAAAGCCCTTTCACTTCATAGAATATGTGGCTCTGGTAGAGGGCTTCCCAGCAGCCAGAAGAACATCAGCTACCCACTGAGAATTCCCAAAGTGGGCTATGGCTATATCCTCAGGAGCCAAGCTTGCAGCCAAAGGGACTTGAGATCTGGATGGACCAGGGTCCCTTGAGCCTGCGTTAGTAGATCCCGGCAGAGCAGGAGAGGAACTGGAGGTTTAAACACCAGCTGTTGCAATAACGGAAAGCAAACTTGCCGAGGCCAGAATGGCGCCGCCAGTATAATGGAGGTCCTCTCCATCTGCAGCTTGAGGAGCACCCTCTGGAACAGCAGAAAAGGGGGAAAGGCACAGAGGAACACCACTTTCCAGGAGAGCGACGTGTCTCACCAGAAAACTCCAGACCCTGGCTTTAGCGAGCAGAAAAGTGGCAGTTTTCCATTGAGTGGGGATGCAATGGTTCAACTCTGGGCATCCCCACCTTTCAAACAGACCCTCAGCTACTGAAGAAGACCGCAGTTCCCATTTGTGCTTCTCGGACTGCAACCTAATGAAGCTATCTGCTAAGACATTTTGGTCTCCTGGAACATGGACAGCTGACAGCTCGAGACCGTGGTCCAGAGCCCAGCACCAGACTCTCATTGCCTTCTGGCACAGGGAATAAGAATGTGTTCCCGCCTGCTTGTTGAGGTACTATACCACACTGAGGTTGTCAGACTGCAGCAGCAGGTGACCAGGAAACAGGTGGCTCTGAAAGGCCTGGTGGGCATATAGGACTGCTCTCATTTTGAGCATTTTTATGTGGAGGTTGGCCTCTACTGGAGATAAAGACCCCTGGGTCAGAAAGGGACCCAGGTGGGCTCCCCAGCTGGTGCCTGAGGCATCCATAATTAGGATCTGCTCAGGAGAGGAAATGAGGAAGGTGACTCCCCGCAACAGACAGAGTGTTCTGCCACCACTGCAGTACCCTGCAAACTGGAGAGGAGACTGGGATCAATTGATGCAAGTCATTGGAGCACCAGTCCCACTGAATGTGAAGGTTCCACTGGGGTACACGGATATGAAATCTGGTCAATGGCACCATAGCTATAGCCACCATCAAGAGGTCTAGGAGCCGAACGCAGGACCTGGCCATAACATCGGTCCCGAGCCACAAGTGAGGCCATTGATCAGACAGTCCCGCCCTGTTCTGGAGCAGAAAGGCCTTGCCTTGGGAAGAGTCCAGAACCGTGCCTACGTACTGAAGGCACTGAGATGGGGAGAGGGTGGACCCGGGCAATTTCACCGTAACACCCAGGGAATGAAACAGCTGCAGGGTTCTGGCCGCAAGAGCTCCCTGGATGGGACTCTTAATAGCCAATCATCCAGATAAGGGTGCACATACAGGCCCTCGTGACCAAGGACCACTACCACCACCACTAAGCACTTGGAAAAGACCTGCGGCTCAGAGAACAAGCCAAAGGGCAAGACTCTGAATTGGAAATGTTCACCCTGAAATGAGAACGTACAGTTACGCAAGAACTTACCGTAACAGTAGATCTTCAAGAGGAGCTCTTGCAGCAGGCTATTATGATTAGGACTACGCCACAGGCACTAGGACCCATCGGAAACCTTTAGCTAGCAGTCTCCAGCGAGGACCACCCCCCAACATCGGCTCCACCCCCTGACGTCAGCCAATGGTATATTAGGGGCGGTTCCCAGCCCCACCTCAGTTCACCTGCCAGAGACCCACTGGAAAGGGCAGTAGGCAGACTGGACAGAAGCTTGCCATAAATAAAGATGCAAACAGCTCACCAGGGGGAAGGAGGGAGGGAGAGCAGCACCTGCTGCAAGAGCTCCTCTTGAAGATCTACTGTTATGGTAAGTTCTTACGTAACTGCCACTATCTTACTTTGAGTGGGAGCTCTTGCAGCAGGCTATTACAATTAGGACTGAATCCCAAGTGGTCCCAAAAAAGGAACAGGAAACTGGGAGGCGGCTGTAAGCAACAGTACTAGAAAAAGGGCACCTTAGGATAGGAGGCTCTGAAGGACCACTAGCCTGAAGTCTGCCCTTCACCTAGAGGCAATGTCCAGGCTGTAGTGCTTAATGAAAGTATGCACTGAGTTCCTGGTAGCCATCGCACAGATGTCTCCAGTGGAGACATTTCGCATGGATGTGAAGGAAGTAGCCACTCCCCTGGTATAATGACCCCTAACCGAGCCTGGCAAGGGTTTGTTGTACTTGTTGTAACAGAAAACAAATCAAAATGACCAGCCACTTTGATAGTGTTTATTTAGACACTGAAGTGCCTTGGCATCACGGCGCAAAGGCCACAAACAACTACTTTGTCTTACGGTGTGCAGCAGTGCGTTTCAGATAGTACCTAAGTGACCTGTGGACATCCAAGGTATGCAGGAGTGCTTCCCCTTTGTTCGAGTGATCCGGGTAATATACCGGAAGATTGATGTCCTGATTCAACGTATGTTCAGACACCACTTCAGGCAAAAACTTAGGATTAGTTCGCAAGTACACCCTGTCCCTGTGAAAAATTAAGTAAGGCTCTTTACACATCAGGGCCTGAAGCTCAGAAACTCTCTTAGCAGAAATAACTGCAACTAAAAATAATGCTTTCCATGAAAGGAAGTGAAGCTCGCAATCTGCAGCAGACTCAAATGGGGGAAGAGTAGGCTTCTCCAGCATAAACAGGAGATCCCAGGGAGCTACTGGATCTCTGATGGGAGGCTTAATATGCAAAATGCCCCTCAAAATAGTACGTGACACGTCCAGTTGGGCGAGTGTTTTCCCTGCCATTGGTATGTGGTAAGTGGAAATTGCTGAAAAATGTACCTTTATGGAGAAGTAGCTCCAACCTCGACTTAATAAGGAAAGAAGGTACTCTAAGATGAAGTTCACTGGACAGGTGAGAGGGTCCAAGTGACGGGGTGAAGCCCATAGACAATCTTTCCACTTCATGGCACAAGAGGATCTAGTTGAGGGCTTTTTTGCTGTCATGAGAACTTCCGCCACCTCCTGGGAGACCCCAAACCTGGATTTGACTAAGTTTGCAGAAGCCAGGCATGAAGATGCAGGGATTTGAGGTCCGGGTGGACCAATGCTCCCTGATCTTGGGACAGCAAGTGCAAGCTCAGCGGCGGTTGTATTGGAGGTTCCACTGCCAGCTGCTGAAGTAGTGTGAACCAAATCTGCAGAGGCCAGAATGGAGCAATGAGGATCATCTCTGCTCCCTCAGCCTGTAGCTTCAGAAGAACCCTCTGAAGAATGGTAAAGGGAGGAAAGGCATACAGAAACCTCCCTGTCCAACAGAGGGACAACATGCCTGGCCAGAAAACACCAGGCATGGGCTCTCGTGAGCAGAAACTGGTCAGTTTGGCATTGAGTGGAGACGCTAAGAAGTCCAACTCTGGGCAGCCCCACCTGTCGAACAGCTGATCTGCTTCCGACTGGAGGAGCTCCCACTCATGAGCCTTGAACCGATACCGGCTTAGGCTGCTGGCCAAGACATTTTGGATGCCTGAAACATGAACAGCAGTGATGTCTAGGCAGTGTTCCAGTGCCCAATACCAGACCCTCAATGCCTCCTGGCATGGGGGTAGGAATGTGTGCCCCCTTGCTTTTTGACGTAAAACACTACCGACCTGTTGTCCATCTGGATAAGAAGAGGGCCTGGTGAAAGGTCCATCTAAAACGCCTGCAAGGCATTCGGGACCGCTTGCATCTCGAGAGTGATGATATGGAGCTGTTGCCCATCTGGAGACCATGTTCCCTGGGTTTGTCTGTCTCCCAGATGAGCACCCCAACCGAGACAGGATGCATCTGTCATTAGGATCCATCTCAGGGGCTCCTGCTGAAAGGGGACCCCTCGTTCCAGGTTGGAGGGGTCTAACCACCAAGAAATAGCAGTTACGTAAGAATTTACCATAACAGTAGATCTTTGAGAGAGGTTCCTGCAGTAGGTCTTCACTGATAGGACTGTGCCTCCTGGCGTCAGGACTGCACAGCAAACTTCTAGCTAGCAATACATGGCGGGGGACCACCCATGGGCATTACATGACGGGACGTCAGCGTGACAGTATATAGGGGCAGTCCCCACGCCCGCCCTCCAGTTCTCCTGCTGGAAGATCCCTGTAAGAATGACGGGAGAAAGGAGCATAACACAGAGAGCCCAGAGCTGCTGGTAGTAGCCCTGAAAAGGGATAGGAAAAAACAGAAGTTGGGGGAAGGTGGGAGGGAAAATGTGACCTACTGCAGGAACCTCTCTCGAAGACCTGCTGTTATGGTAAGTTCTTACATAACTGCTACAGCTTACTTCGACAGGGTTCCTACAGTAGATCTTCACTGACAGGAATGAATACCAAGCAGTCAAGAAAAAACAAGTCAGGGACTATGGTCCGGGAGGCTGAATGTCTACAAACTAGAGAGCCTGTTACGATAAGAGGCCTTGCAGGACAGCAAGTCCAAAACCTGCTCTGCACCTAGAGGCAATGTCCAGACTGTAATGCTTGGTGAAAGTATGGACTGAAGACCAAGTGGCCATGGCACAAATGTCCGAAGTGGACACGTTTCGTAGGAAGGCCGTGGAAGCAGTCATGCAACGGACTGAGTGGCCCTTGACTTCCCCCGGAAGGGGTTTCTCATACTTCTGATAGATAAGATGCAACTAGTAAACCATTTGGACAGGTCCTGTTTAGAGATGGCCATACCCTTACGTCTGGGTGCGAAAGCCACAAACAACTGGTTAGATTTGCGCGCACCTCCTTGGTCCAAGAGATACAGTAGTCTCAATATCCTGTGCATGTCCAACGTGTGCAAAAGATATTCCCCCCATTGGAATACTCAGGATAATAAACCAGCAGTTGAACATCTTGGTTCAACGTAAATTCTGAAACCACACTCCGTAGAAAGGAAGGATTAGTCTTAAGAGCAACTTGGTCGCTGTGGAAAATTAAATAATGCTCCTTGCAAATGAGGGCCTGGAGCTCTGCAATTCTTTGAGCTGAGGTAATAACGACCAAAAAAAAAAAGAGTACTTTCCAAGATAAATAGCGCATTTCGCAACTTGCTGCTGGCTCAAAAGGGGGCAAAGTAAGTTTCTCTAAAATAAAGTTTAAGTCCCGGGGGGAACTGGACTATGGACAGGTTTTAAGTGCAGGATCCCCTTGAGAAAGGTTTTTGAGACCTCCAACTGCGCAAGGGTTTTGACATCCACTGGAAGGTGGTAGACAGAAACCGCTGAAAGATGGACCTTCAGGGATGAATAACTGAGGCCCGAATCAGACGGGTACAAGAGGTACTCAAGGACATTGGGCGCTGATCAAGAGAATGGGTCCAGGCCCTTGACCGTGGCCCAAGTGGTGAATCTCCTCCATGTCATAGCATATATAGATCTACTGGATGGTTTTCTGGCCTTCACTAGCACCTGGGCGACTAGCGCGGAGACTCCAAAATGTGAGACCACTACGTCCAGAGATGCCACGCATGCAAGTGGAGAGATCTGAGGCTCAGATGCACTAGGCTGCCCTGCTCCTGAGACAGAAGGTCATGAAGGAGAGGAAGAGGTACTGGGGTTCTGCTGCCAGCTGCTGTAGCAGGGGGAACCAGATCTGCCGAGGCCAGAGGGAAGCTGTGAGAATCATGCGAGTGCCCTCTGCTTGGAGCTTCAGAAGAACCTTCTGCAGAATTGGAAAGTGTACAGAAACCTTCCTGTCCAACAAAGAGACAGCGCGTCTCACCAAAAAATACCATACCCCGGAATGAGCAAGCAAAAGTTGGGTAGTTTTATGTTGGATGGGGAGGCAAACAGGTCTATTTCTGGCCGGCCCCATTGATCAAAGAGATCTTCGGCTACCTCCTGCTTTATTTCCCACTCATGTGCCCACGCGACGGTGTGGCTGAGGCTGTCTGCCAGGACACTGTGAACTCCTGGGACATGGACTGCTGTCAGAGACAGGCCATGCTGGACTGCTCAGTACCAGTCCTGCATCGCCTCCCTGCACAGGGGGTATGATCGGGTGCCTCTCTGCTTGTTTATGTACCAGACCATGGCAGTGTTGTCGGTCTGGATAAGGATTGTTCCAAGTTGCAAGAGGGGCTGGAACGCCTGGAGAGTGTACAGCACTGCTCTCATCTCTAGGATGTTTATGTTTAAGTGTTCCTCTTGTGGAGACCATCTCCCTTGAGTTTGATGGTGTCCCAGGTGGGCTTCCCAACACTGACCCGAGGCGTTGGTTGTGAGGGTCATGGAAAGAGACGGGATGAAAAGCCCCCCCCCCAGAAGAGGTTGGACGGCTCCTGCCACCAAAGAAGATCCCTCGTATTACTGCTGGAGATCAGGACCCTGTGGTTCATGTCATCCGAGCACTGGTTCCACTGGACTCAGAGTCCATTAAGTCACCCTCATATGCAGTCTGGCCAGTGGAACTGTGGGGATGGCAGCCGCCATTAGACCAAACAGGTGGAGGATGGAGTGTGCTGTGGTCCAGTGAGAGGTGGACACAGACAAAGCTTGTTGAATCACAGTATCCCCCCTGTCCAGAGATAAGAAGGCCCTACCCTGGACCGTATCCAGCACTGCTCCAATGAATTGGAGGTGCTGAGAGGGTGAGAGCTGAGGTTTGGGATAGTTCACAGTGATTCCAAGCTGGGTAAAGAGGTCCAGGGTAGTGGAGAGTGCCTCCATCAGGCTGTCCTGAGACAGGGACAACAGCCAGTCATCCAGGTATGGGAACACATACATCCCCTTGCGGTGCAGGGCCACAGCCACCACCACCAGGCACTTGGTAAAAACCTGGGGTGCCAAAGAGAGGCCAAAAGGAAGGGCCTTGAATTGATAGTGGTTCTCCTGAAAGGTGAATCGAAGGAAACGGCAGTGGGCCTGGAGGACTGGGATGTGCAGGTAAGCATCCTGCATGTCCAGCAAGCACAGCCATTGATTCTGTTGGAGCAGGGGTAAGAGTCCCTGGAGGGTAAGCATGTGGAACCTCTTGTATTCCCACAAAGAGGTTGAACAGGCTGAGGTCCATAATGGGCCTCAGATTGCCTGTCTTTTTGGGGACCAGGAAGAAATGGGAGTAATACTCCCTTTCTGACTGCCCTAGAGGAACTGGCTCTATGGCCAATTTGTCTAATAGAGCCCGATCTTTCTGCTGAATGAGAAGCAGATGACCCGACAGGTAGTGAGACCTGTCCGGAGGACTGTCCAAGAACTCTATTGAGTACCCTCTTGCGAGGAGTTGAAGGACCCAAGCATCGGCAGTTATCTGAAGACTCCAGTCTGCTAGGCACAGAAATATCTGGAACCTCCTCCGTAATCCTGACGCCCAAGAGGGCCCCTGCTGGGCACCTGCCAGAATCCTTGTCCGATGACCGATGGTCGACTGGGGATGGGCTCCTAGGAATTACCCTATGGGTTGGGGTAGAAACCACGACTGGATGGGGGTGCCCCAGCTCTTGCAGGAGTTGCAATTTGGCATCCTTCCACCAGGCGGGAATGGACCCCTGTGGTTCCGGCTAAGAAGGAGGAGGAAGCTGGGGGCGGTGTGGAGGCTGATAGCCTAGGAATCCCGAGGGTGAAAATGGAGGGTAATCAGGAGCCTGGTACCAATAAGGGTAGGGATGATGTTACCCCTGGTGAATATGACCCGGAGTCGGCACATGTGACGGGTAACCGGGCGACAGCTCACCTGGCGCCGGGTAATAGGGGAACTGTGGAGGCAGATAGCTGGGGTTTGAGCCTGTAGGGACCGATGGCAAAGGGGCTGAAGGCCCAGAAGGCAGCAGAGCCAAGGGACTGCTGGGAGCATGAGGGTCCGTCGACAAGCCTGGGGTCCTAGTTGGAATCCTTGAAAGGCCAGGTGGGCGCTCCAGCGTCTGAGCGAGAAAGCCAGAGGCCATTCCAGAGTCTGGGGGGGATGTAGGCAAGAGAGTGGCCTGGCGTCGGGGGTCTAAGAGGCCCTGACGTCTGATCAGAGACCAACGGGGCGAAGAGGAACAGAGACACCTGGTCGATGGATCCGCTGGAGAAGCTGGAACTTCAGACAAAATACCCGACGTAGGGGAAGGAGGCCGTGCACCTTACGGCAGAGCCAGAGTGTGACTGATTGACCTGAGAGCAATTGACAGGCCCCAAAGAATAATCCTCCTGGGAGGAACACCCCTGTCGCCTACTGACCAAGGCAGGAGCGGGAGTTGGTGACCTATCTGCCGGAGTAGACAGAGACCATGGAGGAGGAGTACTCACCAAGGTAGATGCCAGATCTGAAGTAGTGTCGGTTGCCTGGTGACGTTGGGTAGAAGGGGACCGGTCCTGGTGCTTCTCCTTTTTCTTGCGCTCTGAGGTGGGTGAGGATGAACATTCCCGCAGCTTCTGAAGCTCCTTTTCCATTGATGCAAGGCATTTTTTCCAAAGGTGGGAATAGAGGGCTTTCTGGCGCCTGATGTGCATGGACGGGTTGAAGGACTGGCAGATGTCGCAATCGCCAACCCAATGTTTTGGGCCTAAGCAGAGAATGCAGCAGGAGTGATCGTCCCCGTGCAGAATCTGAGTGCCGCACTGAGAGCACTTCTTTGGTTTACGCGAAGACATGCATTAACTATTGGAAAAGAACTAGGAAAAAGAAAGTACAGTTCTGTGTTTGCATTTAAAAACTGACCTAGATAGCTTTTGTCAGTGAACAGCAAGAGGAAGGAGCTGCTGTTAGAACTTTACTGGGACTGTACTGCCCTCCATCCCTTCCCTCCACCCTTAGCCGGTTCTATTTTTATAGGCACAGGATTTGACTGACAACAGGAACTTCCTGTTTGGGAGCAGGAAGGGAGTGATCACAGAGGCACAAAAGACTCACCATCCTAGAAGGAAAAGAGTAGCTCTCCATCCCCCCCTAGCTGCTGGAGGTCTGACTCTGAGCAAGTAAGAAGGAGACTACTGAGGAATATAAGAACTTCCTGTCCCAGAACAGGAAGATCAGGAGCTTTAAGGGCACGGAGACAGTAGAAAAGTAGGGATAAAAAAAAATTATATAAAAAATAAACAGAGAGAGGAAAGAATAAGTATACAAAATAATAGTTATGAGGCCACAAATAAGACATGATGGGAGTGGTGCAGTGCAGTGGCTGTGGAGCAGCAGTCTTCTGGGAGACGTTCTGGAGGATGCAGTGTTGTCCCATCTACAGGCAGTTCTCTGGGCTGAGGGAGGAGGTTGCTCATCTCCAGGTTGAGTTGGCCAGGATTCGGGGGACCTCCTTTCCCACCCAGGGATCACCAGGGCCACCGCTGCTGCCTCAGAGGTTGCCAAGAAAGAGGAGCGGTTGGACCACAGTGGGCTCAGGGAGAGGGAGGGTGAGGGTGGTGGAACAGAGGCGCATCCCTCCAGTTGTACCTCTCCACAATTCATATGCCATTCTGGCAGAGAGTGGTTCCTCTATGGAGGCACCTGCAGTGGAGACTAAGGAGGGTGCTGGGAACCTCCACAAAGAAGACCCAGAGGAGGGTGGCATGGGAGCCCACAGTGGAAGGAAACCACTCCTGGTGGGGGACTCCATTGTTAGGAGAGTAGAACAGGGGAAGGGAGGTAAGGTGCCTGCCTGCCTGCCTGGCACCATGGCTTGGAGGGACAGAGAGAGAATCCTCAGGACTGCAGGAACAACTGCACACGGGAGGGAGCTGGATGTCACTGTCCAGCTAGGGACAAATGACCTGACTGGGAAATGGCTCCGAGCAGTGCAGGAGGAGTTTGTGGAGTTGAGGAGGGGCCTTAGATAAGTAGCATGCATGGTAACCTTCTTGGAGGGGCTGCCTGTCTACGGCATGCGTGAGGCTAGGGTGCTCCGCACCATGGGATTCAATCAGTGGTTGAAAAACCTGGTGCAGAGCTGAGGGTTTTGGCTTCATTGGGGACTGGTGGTCCACCTGGAGGGATGCAGGCCTATACTGGCACGATGGTCTGCATCTGTCCAGGAGGGAACCAGTATCCTAGGTGATAGGTTTAAATGCTTCATTGGCAAGCATTTAAACGAGCCAAGGGGGGAGGCACTGAAAAGAAGAAAGGAAATCCTAGCCCCACCCAAAAAAAAAAAAATCATGGTAGTTAGTGAGGTAAACACCAAGACAGAGAAGTCAATAGGCAGAAGTGCAGGGGTAAATAGAGAAAAAGACAAAGGCAGTAAGGACAGGGATGGGGCAAAAATGGGTAAGGCCATCAAAAAATGGAGGGTAATGAGTACCAATGCTCGTAGTCTAGGTAATAAGCTCCCTGAACTGGTGGCCTTGATGGGAGAGGGATGTCTGGATATTGTGGCAGTCACAGAAACATGGTACACAGAGAACCATGACTGGGATGTCAACATACCAGGGTACACAATCTACAGGAGGGACAGAGAAGGTAGAAGAGGAGGAGGAGTAGCTCTCTATGTAAGGGAAGGGATCAAAACAACAGAACTAAAGGGTAAACAGGGAGGAGAGAATCACTGTGGGTCACCCTGGAGACTGAAATTGCACCACAATCCGCACAGGGTTGTACACAGACCCCGTCTCAGGGGAGTAAATGGACAAGGAATGACAGAAGACATCCTTAGGATGGCAGAGAAAGGGGAGATATTGCTGATGGGGGACCTGAATATCCCAGATGTTAACTGGAGCACCTTTGCTGCAGCCACATCCAAGAGCAGGGCCATTCTCGATGCTCTACAGGAGGCATGCCTCAGACAGTTAGTGTTGGAACTGACTCGGGAGGGAGCAATCTTAGACCTGGTAATCTCAAATGGGATGGAGAGAGGATCTCAGATCTAGAAGTGGGTAGCTATCTGGGATCAAGTGACCACCAAACAGTATGGTTCACAATAAACTCAGCTGTAGAGTCAAGCCATACAAAAGTGAAGGTACTGGACTTCAGGAGGGCTGATTTTGTAAAAATGTGAGAGTGCCTCAGAAAAGCACTAGCAAACAGGCAAAAAGGAGGGGTGGAGCAACAATGGGGAAACATCAAAACTGCCATCACAAAGGCAACAAGCCTTTGTGTGAAGCAGATAAACAAATCAAAATGAAAGAAAAAAACACTATGGTTCTCAAAAGAGGTGGTGGGGAAGGTTAGGGAGAAAAAAATAGCATTCAGGAAGTATAAGGTAACACAGAAGGAGCAGGACAGAGAACTGTACCAGTTAAGGCAGAAGGAAGTGGGGAAGGCAGTCAGAATAGCAAAGGCCCAAACCGAGGAAAAGATATGCAACTTGGTTAAGAAGGGGTATAAAACCTTTTATAGGTACATTAGGGAGAGAAGAAAGACAAAGGGAGGGATACTGAAGCTAAATAAAGAGGAGGGTGGGAGGGAAGAGAGGGGCAGTGAAAAAGCAGGGATACTGAATGAATACTTCTGCTCAGTATTTACAAAAGAAGAGGAGGGGGGTACCTAATCTAGTCAATAGAAGTACTCTGGATGGGGGTTGATATCAGTTCTTTCACAGAAGAAAGGGTTCTGAAAGAACTCCTAAAACCTAAAGTTGACAAAGCAATGGGGCCTGGTGGGATTCACCCCAGAATTCTAGAAGAAATAAGAGGAGAACTAGTAACACCACTGACTAGCGTTTTTAACAAATCACGGAAGGATGGTGTGGTACCTGAGGACTGGAGGAGGGCGGATGTGATTCCCCTTCACAAAAGTGGAAGCAAGACAGAGACAAGAAACTACAGATGTGTCAGTTTGACCTCAGTGGTAGGGAAAATGATGGAATCACTTCTGAAGGAAAGAACTGTTGAGTACCTAGAGGCCAGTGGGGCACAGGACCCAAGGCAGCATGGATTCACAGTGGGAAGGTCATGTCAGACGAATCTAATCGATTTCTGTGACTGGGTTACCAAAGTAGTAGACCAGGGAGTGGCTGTAGACATGGGCTATCTAGACTTTAGCAAGGCGTTTGACACAGTCCCACACAAAAGATTAATAAACAAATTAGCCAGCCTAGGAGTGTGTCCCAGGGTGGTAGCCTGGGTAAAACACTGGCTGGACAACAGGACGCAGAGGGTAATAGTAAACGGGGTCCACAGTGAAGGAAGGGGGTTACTAGTGGGGTACCGTGGGGGTTCAATACTGGGTCCGTCCCTTTTAATGTCTTTATAAGTGACATTGCAGAGGGACTGGAAGGAAAAGTATGTCTCTTGCAGAGAACACAAAGATCTGCAACAGGGTTGATACACAAGGTGGGGTGGAAAGGATGAGAAGGGACTTTGCAAGGTTGGAGGAATGGTCAAATGTATGGCAGCTTAGATTCAACGCAAAGAAGTGCAAAGTAATGCACCTGGGAAACAAAAACCCAAGGGAAGAGTACACAATGGGGGGCGAGATACTGACAACAACAAAAATGGAAAGGGACCTGGGGGTAGTTATATCACATGACCTAAGGTGGGCAAGCAATGTGAGAAGGCAGTAAGGAGGGCTGGGGGAATGCTTTGATGCATAGGGAGAGGCATCACCAGCAGAAAACAGGAAGTTGTTATCCCTCTGTACAGACAGTTGGTGAGACCCCATCTCTGCAAAGACATAGACAGGATGGAGACTGTTCAGAGGAGGGCAGCCAAAATGGTGCAGGGTCTGCATCAGAAGCCATACGAACAGAGACTAAAGGAGCTTAATATGTATACCCTCGAGGAAAGGAGG
This sequence comes from Neoceratodus forsteri, assembly GCA_016271365.2. NCBI lineage: Eukaryota > Metazoa > Chordata > Ceratodontiformes > Ceratodontidae > Neoceratodus > Neoceratodus forsteri. The sequence goes on from CM057454.1 coordinate 775,795,500, forward strand.
GACGGGGGGACATGATAGAAACCTTCAAGTACCTCAAGGGAATCAACAAAGTCCAAGAGGGTAGCATCTTTCAGAAAAAGAGACGTGCAAGAACAAGGGGGCACAATTTGAAGATAGAGGGGGGACAGCTCAGAGGTAATGTGATGAAGTATTTTTTCACGGAGAGGGTTGTGGATGCATGGAAGAGCCTTCCTGAGGAGGTTGTGTAGTCAAGAACAGTGGGGAACTTCAAGAATGCATGAGACAGACATGAGGCAATTCTAGTGGGGGGTAGGAGGAAGTAGACTGTTGGTTAACTAGGATCTGCAGCTTATCCATAGGTAGGGAAATGGGCAGACTAGGTGGGCCAAGCAGTCCTTATCTGCCATCAAATCAAATTCTATGTTTCTAAGTAAGAACTTACTGTAACAGTAGATCTTCAAGAGAGGCTCTTGCAGTAGGTACTAACATGTAGGACTAAGCTGCCAGGCACTAGGACCACACAGAACATTTTTAGCTAGCAGTGTCTGGTGGGGACCGCCCCCGGTGTCACGTGACTGACATCAGCATGCCACTATATAGGGAGCGGTCCCCATGCTCGCCCTCCAGTTCTCCCACTGGAGACCTAGAAAGGCGCGACAGGAGTTAGGAGTGGGCTCCTGGAGCTAAAAAACTATGACAAGAGAAAAAAGAAGAAGAAACCCAGGGGGAAAGTGGGAGAGAAAGCAATACCTACTGCAAGAGCCTCTCTCGAAGATCTACTGTTACGGTAAGTTCTTACCTAACTGTACCATCTTACTTCGAGAAGGCTCTTACAGTAGGTATTAACATATTACATATATGACTGAGTCCCAAGCAGTCAAATTCAGACAAGTCTGAGACATGGGAGGCAGGAACAAGTCTGCAGTAAACAGGGATCTTAAGATAAGAGACCCTGAAGGATAGCTAGGCCAAAGCCTGCTCTGCGCCTAGAAGCAATGTCCAAACTATAGTGTTTAGTGAAAGTGTGGACAGAACTGCAAGTGGCAGCTGCACAAATATATGTGGCTGAAACAAACAGTAGAAGCAGCCATGCCTCTGGTTGAATGACCCTTAACCTCCCCCGGAAGATGTTTGTTATACCTCTGATAACAAAAGGTGATGCAGTTGGCCGACCACTTTGACAAACACCGTTTTGAAACCGTAGTGCCCTCTCTTTTGGGCGCAAAGGAACAACTGGTCAGTTTTAAGGACTGGCTTCGTCCTGTTCATGTAGTAATGAAGAATCCTATGCACATCTAGTGTGTGCAGGATTGCTTCACCCCAATTGGAATGCTCAGAGTAATACACTGGCAACTCATGAGTCTGGTTTAAGGTGTGCTCTGAAACCACCTTAGCCTAGAACTTAGGATTTGTACGCGCAGCCACCTAGTCTCTCTGAAAAATCAAATAAGGCTCCTTAAACATCAGGGCCCGAAACTTGGAAATCTTCAAGCTGAAGTAATAGCAACTAAGAAGAGCTCTTTCCATGAAAGGTAACGCATGTCACAACTCGTTGCTGGTTCAGATGGTGGCAGCGTGAGTTTTTCCAAAATGAAGTTCAGATCGCAGGGAGGAGCAGGGCTCCTAACTGGGGGTTTCAAATGAAGGATCCCCTTCAAGAAAGTCTTGGAGACTTCCAGCTGAGCCAAGTGTTTGCCACCCGCAGGGATGTGGTAGGCAGAAATGGCAGATAAGTGGACCTTCAAGGTCGAATAACTAAGCCCCAAGTCCGAGAGATACAGAAGGTAATCCAGGACCTTTGGGACAGGACACGTGAAAGGTTCCAACCCTTTCAAAGTGGCCCATATGGAAAATCTTTTCCACTTCATGGCGAAAGTGTCTCTGGTGGCTTTCTGGCCCCCACTAGAATCTGGGCTACCCTCAAGGGAAACCCAAAGCGAGCGGTGGCTATGTCAGTAGGTGCCACGCATACAGGTGCAGGGATCTGAGGCCTGGATGGACCAGGGTCTCCTGTTCCTGTGTCAGTAGGTCTTGACAAACTGGTAGTGGGATTGGAGGATCCATTGACAGTTGCTGAAGTAGAGAGAACCAAACTTGTCTGGGTCAGAAGGGATTGATCAGAATTATTCATGCCCCTTCTGCCCGTAGCTTCAACAGAACACTCTGCATCAGAGGAAGTGGAGGGAAGGCATACATGAACCTCTCTTTCCAGCATAGAGACAGCGCCTCTCACCAGAAAACACCACATCCTGGTGCGAGTGAGCAGAAAGCTGGTAGTTTTGCGTTGGATGGAGATGCGAACAGATCTAGGTCTGGTCTTCCCCACCTCTCGAAGACATTATCTACCACCGACTAGCTCAGTTCCTACTCATGGGCTCTGGCATGAGCGCAACTGAGCTCATCTGCCAGGACTTTTTGAACACCTGGAACATGTACAGCTGTCAGATGAAGGTCGTGGCTGACTGCCCAGTACCACACCCTCATTGTTTCACAACAGAGGGGGTATGGGTGTGTGCCACCTTGCTTGTTTGTGTACCAGATGATGCACATGAGCTGTCCCGGCTGAATTAAATGTTGGAAAGCTTGTAATGCATTCAGAACTGTCCGCATCTCCAGCACGTTGATGTAGAGAGGGAGTTCGCTGTTGGACCAAGAATCTTGAGTCTTGTGAGCACCCAGGTGGGTTCCCCAACTTGACCTGGAGGCATCTGTCATCAGGGTCTGTGATGGAAGGTCCTTGCGGAATGGGAGACCTTGAGTAATGTTGTTTGTGTTCTGCCACGACAGGTCCCGAGCCATCGGGTCTGAGACCAGGTTCTCATGATTCAGATTGTCAGATCTCTGGTCCAGTTGAACCCTGAAGGTCCACTGTGTGACTCTCATGTTAAGTCTGGCCAGGGGGACTGTAGAGATAGCTGCAGCCATAAGACCGAGAAGGCGAAGAATCTATCTTGCCGACACCCTTCTCTGTGAGGCCACCAGATGTGCCTGTCTGCAGGGTTTCCATCCTGTCAACTGGCAGGAAGGCCCTGCCCTGGACTGTATCCAAAACTGCCCCATTAAACTGGAGCTGTTGGGTAGGAGAAAGGTGGGATTTGGGATAGTTTACCGTAATGCCCACCTGTTGGAAAAGGTCCAGAGTTATGGTCAGGGACTTGATCAAACTGTCCCTCAATGGTGCTGACAGAAACCAATCGTCGAGGTACGGGAACACCTGCACTTCCCGTCTGCGCAGTGCCGCTGCCACCACGGCTACACATTTCGTGAACACTCTTGGTGCAGACGAAAGGTCAAAGGGAAGAGCTTTGAACTGAAAATGCTCTCCCAGAAAACAGAATCTGAGACACCTGCGGTGTGGCGGAAAAACTGGGATGTGCAGGTAGACATCCTGCATATCCAGTAAACAGAGCCAATGGCCCTTCTGTAAGAGAGGAAGCAAGCTTGGTAGAGACAGCATCCTGAACCTCTTGTATTCCACAAAGAGATTTAGTGAGCTCAGATCCAGAATGGGCCTGAGATCGCCTGTCTTCTTGGGCACCAGGAAGAAGTGCGTGTCGAACCCTTTTCCCTGCTGATTTGCGGGAACCGGCTTTATTGCTGCTTTTGTTAGCAGGGAGCTTATTTCCTCTTTCACCAAAAGGAATGTGGCTTTGGGGGTAGAAGGAGTGACCCGGGGGATTTGTGGGAGGTCTTTCTATGAATTCTATTGTGTGGCCTTGAGCCACCAGCTGGAGTACCCACGAGTCTGTGGTTATTTCCTCCCATCCTGGTAGGTGTCTGGCAAACTTTCCCCCTATTGGTTCCTCTGTGACTCACTCCAGAGGAGGGAGGGAGGGAGTCCATTGAGTCAGGAGGCAGCGGGGAGGGGGGAGGTTATGGCTCCTGAGGCCCTATGGGACTTGGCCAGGGGGGGCTGTGCCTGCAGAATTGGCCAGATGCTTATTCTGACATCGGTTCTGAGACTGCTTTTGCTGGTGACGTTGCTGCCACTGAAATGGCTGCTATTTCTGTTTCTGAGGGGGTTTATACATGAACTGGACAGAATGCAAGGCTTTGCCCTTGTCCAGTAAATCAGTAATAATGTCTGACATCCCCTCCGAACAAGACCGGGCCCCTAAAAGGAGAGTCTTGGATGGCTGTCTGGACCTCTGGTGCAAGACCTGAAATCCTCAGCCATGCATGCCTCCACAAGCTGATGGCAGTGGCTGTTCCCCTAGCAGAGGCATCCACTGCATCATAGGTGGTCCTCAGGGTGTGTCTGCTAGCTGTCCTGACCAAGCCTGTCATCTCCTCCTTTAACTGGGAGTCCTGGAGAGAGTCAATCTTAGACTCTAGTTGGCCCAGAACAGACTTCTGGTAGACCCCCATGTGAGCCATATAGTTCAGGGCTCTGATGGCCAAAGTGGAAGAGGATTAGACCTTCCTCCCATATTGGTCAATGACCTTAGATTCCTTGTCTGGTGGTGAAGTGCTAAGGTGCTTTGGTTTGGCTTTCGTCAGGTGAACTGAGCCCTGGTAAGGCGATGTCCACTGGCCTGAAGAGGTCTACAGGCCATACGAACTCAGTGGTTCATGGGTGAACTGGTTGCTCTACTGACCTTCCCAATGTCGGATGCCGAGGGGCTGACGGCGGGATGGGTTTAGGTGACTGAGCCCTAGGGGCCGGTGTCAGGGCCAAAGAGGGCTGTCATTTCTTCAGCTCTGACGTGAGCTGTGATTCTGCCTCATTCCACCAAGACCACAGCATTGCTTGACGGTCTACCTGGGGCTGGGGCAGTGGTGATGAGGGAGGAGGTGGTGGGTTACCATACCCTGGGTATCCCGCATAGTAGGGGTAGCTGAATCCCGGCAATGGATATCCCAGCATCGGGAACCCTGGTGAAGGGTATCCCGGCGTCGGATATTGCAGCGCTGGATACCCTGGCATCGGAAAACCTGAGGGGGGTTGCCCGAGGGGCCCGGCGTTAGCCCTGGAATCAGGCCCGACGGCGGGCTGAAGGTTTTGGAGGAGGCCCTGACAGGGGAGCAGAAGGTCCCGGAGGGTCTGGAGGCAGGGGCAGAAGCCCCAAGGGTCCAGATGATGTTGGTGCCGGGCCAGACGGCGGCCCCTTGGGGGGTGGATGGGCCAAAAGGAACTGGTGCAGCCTTCGTCAGGTCTGGTGGTACCTCAGGTGTTGGTGGCTCCAGTGTAGGGGGGGGTACAATCCCTGACGGTGGACCTTTTCCCTCCTTCAGATCCCCAGGTAGTGGGGAACCGGAGGGACTGCTTCTGACGGTGCAGGGGGAGAGGCCGGAGGAAACTCCAAGGGGGAAGTTACCTCCTTGGCCGCGACACCAGGAGGGTGTTGTAGCCTTGTAGGAGGCTCTACCTGGTCTAGATGTCTCTGCTTCTTCTTCTTTCGATGGCCCTCTGCTGAGGATGAAGAGCTCCTGTGTTTCTTCAGCTCCTTCCATTTTTAATTTTAAAAGGTGGGCTTCCAGAGACTGCTGACTGTGTTTTTGCATGTCCTGGTTAAACCTCTGGCAAATTTCACACTCCTCTATCTCGTGGTCTGGGCCCAGACAAAAAAGGCAGAGGGACTGGCCGTCCTTGTGGAGGAGCTGAGTCCCGCATGAACCGCACTTATTTTTACGCAATTTGGACATTGGCAACGACATGCAAAAATATTTTAACTATACACCCTTTTCTGAGAACAAGAAACAAATTTGCCGTAAAATATGAAATTTAAGTGTGATATACTCATCCAAAATGGCATCGACAGAAGCAACGTTCTCTGCGAGGTCCGATGTGCGTGCGCAGGTCGACGGCAGAAAAGAACTGGAGGGTGGGTGTGGGGACTGCTCCCTATATAGTGGCACGCTGATGGTCATTTGATGCCGGACAGGCTCCACCAGACACTGCTAGCTAAAAGTTTTCCATGTGGTCCTAGCGCCTGGCAGCTTAGTCCTATGTTAGTACCTACTGCAAGAGCTCTCTCGAAGTAAGATCAAGATATACTTGGAAAATGGTGATCGACTACAGCTGAGTTCACCACGAGGTCTGACGCATACAGGTCGACAGTGGGTAAGAACTGGTGGGCGGGTGTGGGGACTGCCTCTATATACCGTCACGGTGACGTCCCATCATATGACGCTGGAGGCGGTCCCACGCCATGTATTGCTAGCTAGAAGTTTGCTGTGTGGTCCTGACACCAGGGGGGCGCAGTCCTATCAATGAAGGCCTACTGCAGGAACCCTCTCTAAGTAAGATAGAGTCCTTCTTACTGGATCGGAGACCCTGACTGGCTGGCCCAGGTCATCTGACCTCTGGTCCCACTGCACCCTGAGCATCCACTGTGGGACCCTCATGTGGAGGCAAGCCAAAGGAACTGTGGGGATGGCCACTGCCATGTGCCCAAGGAGACTGAGGAAGGTCCTGGCTGGGACCTGCAAAGCCATGGATACCATCCGGGCTACGTCCCTTAGACGATCCCCCCTGTCCTGCGGGAAGAAGGCCATGCCCTGAATGTGTGTCGAGGACTGCTCCAATAAATAGGAGTCGCTGACTGGACTCTGGGGAAGACTTTGGAAGGTTCAGGATGATCCCCAGCTCTCGGCTAAGTGTAAAGGTGTCTCAGAGTGCGAAGTAGCGGAGCCCTGGAAGGTGCTGCCAGGAGCCAGTCATCTAGGTAAGGGAAGACATAATGGCCCTGGTGTCAGAGCCGCAGCCACCACCGTGAGGCATTTGATGAAGACTCGAGGAGCGGGGAGAGGCTGAACGGTAAGACTCTGAACTGATCATGCCTCCCCTGGAAGTGGAACCTCAGGAACTTCTGATGGGGTGGGAAGACCCTTGTGTGCATAAAGGCATCCGATATATCCAGGAAGCAGAGCCAGTCCCCTTGGTGCAAGAGTGGAATGAGGCCTGGTAGAGTGACTATCCTGAACCGCCTGTACTCTATGAAGAGATTTAGGGAACCAAGGTCCAGGACTGGCCGAAGTTCCCCAGTCTTTTTCAGAACCAGGAAAAAATGAGAACAGTAGCCCCATCCCTGCTGTCCTGGGGGGGGGGCTGGATCTCTCCTTCTGTCAGAGGAATGTGCAAAGGAGGATAAAAGGAGGACCCTGGTGGCTTTTCTGGAGGGATCTGGATGAACTCACGAGTATGTCCTCTCCTTCTCAGGTCTAGAACCCAGAGGTAGAGGGAGAAGCGACCCCTTACTGCCTCCCCCATCGCCTCCACTGGAAGAGGGGGTCCGGTAGTGAGTCATTGGGTAGATCTGGGAACCAGCAGAGAGGGCTGGAAGGACTTGGGGCCTCTATAGATGGAGCTCCCAGAAGCTTGGGTTGTAGCCTCTCTCTTAAAGCCACCTCTCTGCAGGAATTGGCCGTGGGGATTTTGCCTCGAGGGCTTACGAAAAGGCCGTTTGTGGAAAGTTTTCTGGTCCCCCTTATACAGTTTTCGGATGGACCAGATGGCCTTCCCAGAATCTTGGAGGCGACAGATGAGTTTCTATATCTCCTTGGATGGAACCCTGGAATGGAAGGTCCAGGATCCCAGACTGCAAATCCTGGGAGAATCCTGAGACTCTATGCCAGGCATGGCATCTAAAGCAAATGCTGGAAGCTGCTGCCCTTGAGACTGTGTCTGCAGTGTCTTACGAGGCTCTCAAAACATGAGTGCCTACGTCCGAACAGGACTTCAGAATATCCAGAAGTTCGGTCTTTTGTGCAGAGTCTGATAATGCCTGAGCCACTTCTAAGCCATTCTCCAACATGACATTTTGGTACTGGACCACACGTGTGAGGAAGTTCAAGGATCGGGTAGAGCAGGTGGAGGCAGAATAGACCTTCCTGCCCACATGATCCAAGAATCTGGACTCAACATCGGCAGGCTGGGAACTGAGGTGTTTAGGCTTTTTAGATTCATCGTGGGCAGCCACAATCAGCATGGAGTCACCCTGAGGGTGTTCTGCCAGGAAAGTCTCCTCCCTCAGGGCTCGATACAGCCTATCGGATTTCTTGGAAAATGCTGGAGTGGTGGAGGGATGCTTCCAAGTGATCCAAGTAAGATCATGGAAAGTATCCACAAGAGAAGAAATGACCAAAGGCTTTGGCTCCTTCTGCCTCAGGTACTTTGCCAACCTCTGGTGCTCCAGATCCAGGTCCTCCATCTCCCATCCATTAGAGGACTGGATGTGCCTCATGACGTCCATAAAGGTGGGATCATTAGGAGGAGATCTGGGAGTGTCCTTCTCATCCAGGGACACTGGCCTTTCCTTTGAGAGAGAGCGGTCAGGCCCAGAAGAACTGGGATGCGAACCATAGCCTTCAGAGGAGGATGAGGAGGAGGCTGATCTAGAACAAGTTGGGGATCTGCTCCTCCCATAAGAACGCCACCTGTTGGTAGACTGGTGTTGGCTATGGGACAGACTGCTATGGGACCAGTGATGGCTGGTAGAGTGCAGAGGACAACTTTCAGACCAGCGTCAGCTATATGACCATCTCCTACTAGGACAGCGATGGTGAGTGGTACTAGGAGACCTGAAGTGTTGTCAGTGCAGATGTCCTTGTGCAGAGTCCGGCCACGTGCATCCGCTGGAGTGCATGACCGTGACTTGGGCTTGGGTTTAGGCGAGGACCCTTTAGGCACAGGAGAGGAAGGCTTTTCAACCCAGCCTTTATCCTTTTCTTTCTCTGGGGTCAAAGTTGGATCTGGCTGCAGTGGAAGCACATCTTTTTTGACCTGACCGCACCAGAACTGGAAGAGTTCTGTTAGCTCCCCTTCAGAAAACTGCGAAGCCGCAGACCCCGCCGGGTGTCGATGTTTGTCCGGTATCAAATGAGCTATAGGCAAGGATGGGAGGTCAGGTAGGTCCCTGGGGAGAGGAACTGTCTTCCTGATCCTCAGGTGTAGAGGCCCTATGGACCATCGAATTATTGGTGTCTGGCTATGCCTTGGCCGAAGTTAGTCCTTTCTCTTGCACCATTGACGGTTTGGAGCCGTCCGGCTTGGAAACCATCATTGGCTTACACTTTGTAGGCTAAGCCATCGAGGGACAGTGAGCTAAAGCAGTCTTGGAACCAAACTCCCATGCCCTGTGCTCAGAGGTCTTGCCCGGAGCCCCGGGAATGACCAAGGTCAGGACCTTACGTGGCGGGACCGAAGTCCCTGCAGAAGAAGCAGCAGCAGGGGTCCCGACTCCCGAGGCAGAGGGTGGCTGCAGGGGTGCTGCCTTCACCTTTGGGGTAGAAGAGGCCGATATGGAGACTGGGCCCTGACTAGCACTGCCCAACATTGATGGTTTAGAGGGAGTGGAAGAGTCTTGCAGCCCTGTAGAGTGCTGTGAGTGGCAGGAAGAATGGTAAACCTTCTGAATTGGATCCTGAAGAGGTCTTCTCGTGCGGTGACCGGGAGCATGAACACCCCTTAGACCAGCCCCAGTCCTTTTGACAGGACTTGCGTTGGTCTGAGTCCCATTTCTTTTCTTTGTGGACTGGGAGGAGGAGGAGGAGGATTTTTCTGCCCGTGAGCGTTGCATCATGGCCACCTGCTGCAAATTCTGGTCCTGCCTATAAAGCTGCTGCAGATCAAGCAGGCCTTGGTGTCGTGGTCAGGCCCTAGGCAAAAGACACAGGCCTCATGTTTGTCCTTCACTGGTATCCGGCAGCCACAGGCACACTTCGTCCTCTTCTTTTCAGTGGAGGAGACTGAAGACGGTGAGGCCGACATGCAGTGTAGGAGAATTAAGCGAAGAGAGGACTTTGACTGAAAAAAAGACGCTATAAAACTTCACTAGAAACCACTAAACACGTTCTAAAGGCAACTGAAGAGCTGATGGAAGCAGGTCTGTGGTGGGAAAAGAACTGAGGTGGGGTGGAGCCGGCGTCGGGGGCGGTCCCCGCTGGAGACCACTAGCAAAAGGCTTCCTATGGGTCCTAGTGCCTGCGGCATTGTCCTAATTGTAACAGCCTGCTCCAAGAGCTCCCACTCGAAATAAGATCAAGAGGTACATCTGGTGAGGGAGAAAAACCAGGATATGCAGGTACATGTCCTGCATGTCTAGAGAACAAAGCCAGTCTCCTTGCTTGATCAGACGTAGCAGGCCTTGTAGAGTAACCATGCGAAACCGCTTGTACTGAATGTACTGGTTTAGCACCTTGAGGTCCAGGATGGGACGAAGATCTCCCATCTGTTTGGGCACCAGGAAGAAACTGCAACAGAAGCCCTTGTGTCTCTGTTCCTGTGAGACAGGCTCTATGGCCCACTTGCGCAAGAGGGAGTGAAGCTCCTCCCCTCAGACTGGAATGTGGTCTGGAAGACAGCTGGTGGGCCCTTGGGGAATAGAGGGAGGCCATTTCAGAAGCTCCAGAATGTGGCCCCTTTGCATGAGCTGCATAATTCAAGCATCTTAAGTGATGTCGCTCCACTGGTCTAAATAGAGGGAAAAGTGACCCCCACCACCTCCTCCTGGCTTAGAACAAGAGAATGGAGGTTAAGCAAGGAGCCAGGGGAAGCAAGGCTAGGGGCCTGGGCAGCCTCTCTAACCCTAGGGACTTTGCCCACCCCTTCCTCCACCACCAGAGCCTCTGCCAGAGAAGAGCTGACTCTACGCTTGCCCTGGGGAAGGGGGCCAGAGCCAGACTTCTGAGAGATTTTCTGAAAGGAAGGCCTCTGGCATCTTCAGAGCTGGGTATGGTACAGGGAGTGCACAGATTTAAGGGCCCTCCCTGAGGCCTGCAGTTCATTAATAATATCCTGAATATCAGGGCCAAAGTTTGGAGTCCACAAAAGGGGCATCCAGGACCTTTTGCTGCACATCTGCAGCGAACCTGGAGCCAGGAGTGCCTCCTAAGGCACATGCCCAAGGCGGTGGTCCTGGCCATAGTGTCAGGCATGTGGTAAATGGCACAAAGGAGGTACTTATGAATCTCCTCAGCTGACTGAAGAGTGTTGAGGATTTCCCATCTCTGGGGCCCCTCTGGGAGGGCCTGAGCTGCGGCTTTGACTTTTCCCCCCAGAGTGTATTCTGGTATTTAACCAAATGAGACAGGTAGTTTGAGATCCTGAGACCCAAGGTAGCCGAGGCATCTGATTATGTATTAAATAAATTAAAAAGTCCTCTTGCCCCAGGAGTCCAACCTCTTGGACTCGTCAGAAGGGAGGGAGCTAAGGTGTTTGGGTGTCTTGGAACCGTAATGGGCAGCCCTAATGACCACAGACTCAGTCTCAGGCTAGGTGGAGTAGAAGGGCTTCCCCAAAGGGGCATGGTACAGTTTGTATGCCTTACTTGGCATGGCAGACAGAGTGTGGGGTCTATGCCAGATTGCCTGGGCAGTGCTGGGAGCAAAGCAGGGATGACATAAGGGAGTGACTCAGCGATCTTCGTGAAGTCTACTAGGTTCCCCCTGGTGGCATCATCCTCTTCAGTCTGAAATCCCGTAGCAGACTGGAGCTGCTTCATAATGTTGTAAAAACTGAGGTCCTCAAGAGGGGACAGAGGGGTTTGATGCTCCGAGCCGCCACTCCTGGAAGACAGTGGACCTATCAGAGGAGTAGGCCACTTCTTCCCCTTCCTCCTCCTCAGATAGGAAGAGATCAGGGTGATATTCCCCTTTGACATCAACCTGGTCTGAACCATGGGCTGACAAAATGGATGCTGATGATGCTTAGGAGGGTGCTGGGCAAAAAAGGATGAACTGGCAATGAAGCCGTGGGGGGCTTGAAGGAGGCTTGTTGGCGTAGCATGTGCAGGGGTGAACTGCTTGACCAATGCCGTGGTAAGGGAGACAAAAATAGTGTTAAGGTTGATGATGGGTTGAGGAATGACCGTTGTGATTGGGAGCGATGGCAATGGTAAGAAGCCCACCATCAATGGCACTGAAGGGCCAGAGGGCGACGGAGCTGGCGGAAGCCCTGCCGTAGACAGCCCTGGGGGAGCAGGGTGCGATGGGACAAAGAGAAGGCCAGCCGTTGACGGTCTGCTGTCCTGAGTGGGAACAGCAGGGAACATGCAGCGAAGTTGGTAGGGCCAGCGGAGCAGAGGCCAATGACCCAGAGGTCGGCAGCCAGTCCCTCAGCACAGCTGAAGAAGAGTCCCCACCCGGATCAGCCAGCAAGACCCCGAGGCAGAGGCGGCAAAAGAAGTCTGTCCTAGAGGAGCCAACAAGGAAGTCCCAGAGGACTGACGGGGAGCACCTGGGGACCAGGACCGGTGTCCTGGGGAATGGTCCTTATGATGGTCCATGTCCTTGTGCTTCCCCAAGGACTTGTCCCGGGCTTTAGCTTCCTGTGAACCCAAACAGCACACCGGAGACGAGGAGAAAGAAGACCCTGATCTCCCCTGTTTCAAACTGGCTAGTTGCTGCTCCATAAGCAAAACTCTGAAGGCCTTCTTGCGATGTCGAAGAGTGGTCAGGTTAAACTTCTGGCAGAGGGTGCAGGCCTTGGGTTTATGAGAAGACCCCAGACAGCAAACACAAAGATCATGATTGTTCTCTCAAAAAAATCTTCTTCCCAAAGCGGCAGCAACAGAAAAGAGGATGAGTCGACAGTTCTAGACATAAAAATCAAAGAAAATAAAGAAAATATAAGTTTTGGTGGTTAACTGAATGATGAGGCTTCTGAAGAAGACTATGCAAGAAAGTCAACAGTGGAAAAAGAACTGAGGAGTGTGCAGGGCTGCCTATGCCTATATAGGGTAGGTGACTTCAGTGTGGGTGGCCCTGCTAGACTGCTACAGAAAAAGGCTTCTATGGGATTCTAGCACCTACCGGCCAAGTTTTGCAAGTGTTATGTGATGAAAGATATCCCTGATGAAGATCTGATGTTACCCTTACTGAAGAAGAAGGCGGACGGAGGGAGGGAGTAATGGCATAGCATAATGGAAGAGATTCTATGAATGATCTACTGTTACAGTAACTATTCTGTCTTCTTCAAGGATGTCTTCCATTAGGCTATACCTTTGGAACAAGTCCCAAGCAGTCCCAAAGAGCACTGGGAGGCTGGTACAATCCGATATATACATTCAAGACAGAAGGCCTTGCAATACAGCAAGCCCAAAGCCAGCACATCCATGAGACCATGTCCAGACTGTAATGTTTAGTGAAGGTGTGGACAGTGCTCAGTGAGGCTGCAGCACAAACGTCAGCAACAGAAACATTTCTGAAACAAGGATCGGAAGTGACCATACCCCTTGTGGAGTGACGACCATGATCCATGCTAGGAAGTTCCTTATCATACTTCCTACAACAGAACGTAATACAATGTGCCAGCCATTTAGACACAGAAGCACCCTCTTTTCCACGGGCAAATTAAACCAAAAGCTGAGAGAACATGCTGCAGTCCTTGGTGCGATTCACATAGTATCTCAGTATTCTATGTAATCCTAATTACGGAGCAGCGCCTCACCCTGATTGGCATGCTCGGGGTAGTAAACAGGAAGGTGCATTATTTGATTCAGTGTAAGTTCAGATACCACCTTTAGTAGACACTTGGGATTTGTATGCAAAGAAACTGTTTGTGAAAAAACAAACAAGGAGGCTCACACATTACAGCCTGCAGCTCTGAAACCATTAGGGCAGAAGTGAATGCAACCATAAATAATGACTTGCTTGACAGGAAACATAAACCACAACTCGCAGTCGGCTCAAACAGAGCCAACGTCCATTTTCAAGCACAAAATTCAAATCCCAAGGTGGAACCAGATTACGAATAAGAGGTTTTATATGCAAAATACTTGTCAGAAAAGTAAGGGATAATTACAGTTGTGCAACTGTATGCCCATCAAAGCACAGAACATCACTACAAAAGTTAAATGCATACATAATTACATATCTACTATAATATATTAAAAATAGCACCATTCTGTACAAGTGATCACCTCTGACCAGGGACAGACAGTAGTTGTAAGTATTCCTGGACTTTAGCAAACCCTTTGATTGTCCCACATGGAAGATTTGTCAATAAACTGAGTGACCTTGGGGTAAGAGATAAGATTACTGGATAAGTAAGGAATTGGCTAAGCGGGAGATCCCAGAGGGTTGCTATTAATGGGGAGTATTCAGAGGGCGAGGAAAGTCATCAGTGGGGTGACACAGGGATCGATCTTGGGTCCTGTAGTGTCCGCTAACATCTTTATCTGTGACATTACAGTAGGGATGCAGGAGAAGGTATGGAAGTTACTTGAGGAAGGACATCACCCTTTTGGAAAAAGTCCAGAGGAGAGCATCAAAGATGATTCACGGACTGGTGGATAAGTCATATGAGGAGAGACTTCCGGAGCTGAACATGTACTCCCTGGAGGAGAGGAGAAGGGGGACAGGGGAGGATATGACTGAGGTCTTTAACACTTAGGCTGCCAACAGAGTTAGAATGTATAGGAATTATGAACTGATATCAGTTCACAGCACAGCAAGAGTTAAATACTAAAAGGGGATAAATCGGGTCAGCATTGAGGGACTGCTCCAAGTAAAGGAGGAAGGGACCATGAGAGGGCACAGCCTGAGATTAGTGGGGGGTAGGTTTAGAGGCGAGGAGCAGCGGGCACTGCTTCACAGAGAGGGTGGTGGCACCGTGGAATGTGCTGCCAGGGTAGCTGGTTGCAGTGGAATCAGTGGGGGGGGGTCAAAAGGGTCTGGGACAGGTACGTGGGAAAGGTGCGGGTGGGGAATGAAGCCCAAAACACGGAAACTAAAGGGGTGGGACCAGAAATCGAGAGTTCAGGATCGGATGGGGGTGGGGCAGCTATATAGTTATAAGTCTGTGCTGCATCTCAAGCAGACTAGATGGACCATTTGGCCTAATCTGATGGCATCTTAGTATGTTGCTCACCTGTAACCTTATTTCTTGTAGTAGTATATAGTTCACATCCACACATCGGCAGCTCCACTGGAAGTGCTGGTTCGTTGGAACGTCTTTAAGCTAAGTTCCTCCCACCACCTGGGCAGTATATCCCCTTGCTCCATCCCGTGATGTCAGATCTTGCACAGTGGAAGCAGGGATCCATGTACCACTTGCCAGTGGAGGTCGGGTGGGTAGTGTGGACGTGAACTATATACACCACTCCTAGAACTATGCTTACAGGTGAACATTCTATTTTTACGGCTGCCTGGGTGGAGCCTTGCAGACATTTTGCGGGCTCTAGGAGAGAGAAAGAGGACTATGGAAGCACATGACCAGATTTCTCAGTCATGTGCTTCCACAGTGCTGCTGCAAGATTCCAGTAATCTGCCACTAGCGTGCCCATCCCCTCCGCACAACCCCCATGCCCCTTGGTAGGGGTACTATTTTTGTCTTTTCATCACTTCTGGAGTTGTGGATGGAACAAATAGCCCACCGTGTCTAAGACTGCCACTGTAAGCTTAGTGTACATGTGCAAGAATCACATGTGCACCTATGCTACAGTGGCCATTTTGGGCATGGTGGACTCATTCTCACACATGCCCAGTGATTATCGGGCACTGCACATGCACGAGAATCACAAGTACGGCATCAGCTGTGGTGGGAACTCAGAGTACTCTTTGACTCGAACTCACCGCTCTGTAGCAGCTATGGTGACTCTGACCAGAACTTGTTTCTAGGGGCAATGATATAGTTCATTATTCACACAGTGGCAGACTTGCAGCAGTTCTCCGGAAGGATGAAGCAAGGTGCCCACCCCTACTTGGCAACAGAGATTGAAGAACAGAGGTCCCAAATGCAGCATCCTGACAAGATTCTAGGTTGACTCTGTAGTGGGAGATGACGGTGTCTGCTGACTTCCAGGTGGCAGCCCTGCAGATCTCCTGAATAGGAATATCCATGGAAGTTGCCACCAAGACAACGTATGTCTGGTGGAATAAGCCTTAAGCCTTACAGGGGGACTCCCTACAAGCCAACCTATAGCAGAGGACAATGCAGGATGTTATACACCTGCCAATTGGTCACTCACTGTCAAGTCTGCCAGGTACAGCTTCAACGTGTTATAAACAGAAGGTGAGCTTCACCTCGAACTCCAGCCACCCTCCATAGATCCAGAGTATGGAGCCAGTGGTCAGCCACCGAAGAAGGGCTGCTACAACATACCGTATGATTCATCACCTGGTTAAAGTGGAGCTTCGATGCTACCTTCTAGAGGACTTCAGGTGGGGGAGGAAGGGGGTAAGGACAACCCTGTCCCTGTGGAAGACCAGATATGTAGACACCACCAAGAGTGTGTCGAGTTCACTGATCCCTCTGACTCACATGAGGACCACCAAGAAGGCAGTATTCCAAGACAGGTGTGACATCTCACACCTGTACATAGGCTCAAATAATTTGCCCATAAGCACAGCCAGAACCTGCAGCAGGTCCCATGGTGGTGGCTCAAGAACCAGAGGGGACAGGTGGACCAGGCCATTGAAAAAGGGTCCTACCACCTTGTCCAGGGTCACCTTCAGCATACCAGTCTGCACCCAGTATGCAGAGATGGCTGCCAGGTGCACCTTAAGGGTGTCGATTACAGCAGCAGCTAGAAGAGGGACCAGAGGTACTCGAGGATACTAGCCACAGGGCAGGCAAGGGGTTCAAGCTCCTTGCATTGACACCAAATAGAAAACTTTTTTTATGTAAAGGCGTAGCATCAGCGAGTCAACTCTTTTCGGGGGTCCTCCACAATGTGAAGCACATCTTCCAAAAGACCTAAAGCCTGGAAATCTAGCCACTCAGGAACCAGGCTGTAAGGTGCAGGGACTGAATGTTCAGGTACAAGACTTTCCTCTGTTGTCTGGTCAGCAGGTCTGGGCAAAGTGGCAACTGCCATGGAGGCCTGCTGCTGAGGCTGAGATCTAGATACCAGAATTGCCATGGCCAGTATGGAGCTACGAGGATCATCCATGCCTTGCTCTATCAGGCATTGACCCTCAATTTGTGGATCAATGGGAAGGGACCTTGGGTCCAGGGCCTAATGAAGGCATCCACCATCAGTGTCCGGGACTGTGGGGGGTGGGCACAAAACAGCCTCCGTTTTGCATTCTCCCAGAAGGAAACCAGGTCCACCAGAGCCTCACAAGGAGAACAGGTGGTTCGCCAACCCCGCTTGCAAAGACCACTTATACGATATCTCTCCCACCCAGTCAAGAGCATCTACCAGGTGACTGACCGCTCCAGCAACATAAACACCAGGAGATCTGCACCCAGGCTGCGCATGAGATTCCAGATATGGAGGGGAGTGCATGTTGCCCTGCCTGTTCAGTTAGAACATGGTTGTGGTGTTGTCTGTCTAGATTTGCATGACCTCACCCCTGATCAAAGGAGCAAATTCTGTGAGAGCCAGCTGCACTGGTCAGAGCTCCAGCAAGCTGCTGTGGTGATGGGACTCCCTGATGCCAAGAACCCTTGGACTTTGTGGTCTCCCAGGTGCACTCCACATCCCACACCAGAGACAAATCCATCATGAGCATGATCGGTGGGTCTGGGAAGACAAACAGGACTCCTTCTTCCATATGTTCTGGGATCAGCCACCACTGGATGGTATCCCACATCGGCTGGGTCACTGTGACAAGTTGGTCCAAGTGTCCTAGGTGCTGGAACCATTGATGGTCCAACTCCCACTGCAAGTGCCACCATGTACCCTAGAAGCCACAGGTCTAACTCTCACCACAAGTGCTGCCACGTACCACAGCAGCTGCAGTAAGTCTTGGGAAGGTCACAAGTTCACAACCTGAAATGATTAGGCAAAGGAGATAAGATCCAGTGCCTGGTTTGCAAGCAGGTGGGTCTTAGCCCGCAGGGAGTCTAGCTCTGCCCTGATGAAGTTAATCACCTGTGAGGGGGGATCAGCTTGGACTTGATTGGGTTTACCAAGAGTCCCAAGTCTCTGCAGGTCTGTACATTGAGATCCCGGATACAGCTCCACCGCCTCCTTGGATGGCCCAGCAATCAGCCTGTCATTCAGGCAAAGGTATACCCTGATGCCCTTGAGCTGCAAGAAAGCTGCCACCACTGCCATGCATTTGCTGAAGACTGTAGGCATGGATGAGAGGCCGATGGGTATTACCTGGAACTGATACAGGTCCTCTTCTGTGCAAAACCAGAGGTACCAGTGGGATGAATGGACTGGGATGTGAAACAGCACTTCCTAGAGGTTCTGGGAGCAGAACCCTATGCCCTGTCCAGGGACGGTATGCTCTGGATCAGAATTGGGGGGGGGCCCTGTGGATCCCGAGCTGAGCAGCAGCAGAATCATGCAGCTCTACAACTTTCATTTAAATCTGCCTAAATCCACCCTTTTCTAAGCCCTACATCAGTTTTTAGAGCTTACCAGTAGAAAGAGTGACACCAAATTGTCAAGAATGGGGAATCCGAAGAAAGACTGAACAGCCGGTGGAGCTGATAAAAGTAAAAATTCCGTTGGGTCTTCTGGGCCTGTAGCTGCCACGCAGGCCGAGGGAGAGTCTGGCTCCACAGAGACTCTGGGAACAAAAATTCAGTGATTAATTTCATCAGTGTCCACCCTGAATCAGAAGGTGGACGATTTCAACGGCCGAGTGGTGGTCCTGGAAACAATGGAAGATGGGTTTAAGGGCGAAATGCTAGAGGTCCGAAAACAAATGGACACCTCCACCAGTGCTACTGCCCTTATGGCAAAGGAGACCCAGCATCTACGCACCAGGCTAGAAACAGTTGAGAACCAAGTGAGATCAGCTAATATCAGGATTATTTGTATCCCCGAAGGCAACAAGGGAGATCATCCAGTTATGTTTATACAAGATTGGTTTTTGGCAAAGCTGACCCCAGATGCTGAAGATTGTCAATGGGAGGTGCAAAACATTTATCGGATCATTCCTTGGGGCCGCTTGAAGAGCTCAAAAGAGCCCCGAACACTGATTGTGGTGACCTCTGGAATGGGAGTTCGTGATCGGATCTTCCAATATGCCCGTTTCAGGACGATCGTCAGATTCATATCTTTCCAGACATTAGCTACGCAACCAGACAGCGTCGGAAGAGATTTGACAGGGTGAGGAGAGTGCTGAGAGATGCTGGGGTTTCCCCACACGATTATTTACCCAGCCCGATTACAAATCACACACCAGAGTAAAGTTTACCTTTTCCCTGACCCAGTGGAAGCAGGTAAGTGGGCTGATCGGTGGGGGGCTGAATGTAGAAGCAGACGGGCCGAGGGTGAAGACTCGGATGAAAGCGTGGACACTTGAATTGAAGGCCTCTTGCTTGTGAGTTTGAGTGGTCACTACTACAAATAAACGCTTTGATTGCAGACTGGGACATTTTGCTGTATGAGATAAAGGACTGGAATTAAAACTTTAAAGCTGTTGGTTTCCTTGTTCTGTAAGTATATTCTCTTATATTTCCCATGTTTAGTGGGGTAAAGTTATTAAAGGCTGAGTTATTAACAGCCTAAACATTTTATATTAAGATCAGCTTTTGGGTAGCCCATACTTAGAGTTCTGCTTTTTTTGATATTTTACTTTTAGGAAGCGGATTAATAGATGGATTTGCAGTTTTTCTCTTTCACCATCTACTATTTCTGCTGCAAAATCATTTAGAAATTATTATCCAAATTAAGGTTTATACGTGGCAACAAATAGTCCCATAACAATGGGATGCTTTTCTAGTGGACTGGAATTGCTGGTCAATCCTTTTATTTTCAAAAATAACCATGTTACTTCTGGGCTCTTTTACAGCAAATGTATGATTAATGGTATGGATGAATAGTTAACCCCTCGTATGACGTATCTTTATATGGTAAATGACAGTGTTAACCTTTAATTAAGGGACTTAGTTTCCAGAAGTGAGATTCTGCATGGTCCGTTTACTGTATGTGAATTTTATTGTCATGCAAATGATGAAAAGAAAAAATAAAATTAAAAAAAAAAAAGATCTGGATCAGAGTTACCATCTGGAACTTGTGCTTCTGCATGTACTGATTGAGACTGTGCAAATCCAGTATTGGATACCAGCCCGCCCCCACCCGGCCCACATAGAGACCAGAAGTACCTGGACACATAGTCCTGACTTGCGGGTGTCTGGAGCAAAGGTTATAGGCTAGCCCCTTTCACAAGGAGCTAGACAGGCAAGAAGTAGACACCTACTGACTTATCACTGGGCAGCTTTGGAGGGGACACCAGCCAATGGGGCCAGAGGGGTGCCACTTCCTCTACCTCTGCATCTTTTGGGCCCAGGCCAGAGAACTTGGCCTTTGGGTGCCAGGCTTAGTATTGTCCCTGTTGGGGCTGCTGTGGCTGAAAGGACTGAAACTGAAAGGCCTTTTTCAGTTTCTGGGCCTTCGGATCTTTCTGGTATGAAGCAACAGAGGTTGGTGCCCAAGAAAAGGGCATCAGACAGCTTGTGCTGAGGATCCGCTACAATGGTGGAGAGCCTCAGCCACGTCCTGCAAAGTATCGCAATGGCCACTACTATAACACAGGAGCAGGAGTTGACCATGTCTAAGGCTGTCTGGAGTTGGTGTTTAGCCAACACGTAATCCCGGTCTCCAACCAACTTCACTGGCAGCTCCCTGTCAGCAGATAGGTGATGGAGGACATTATCAAGCACTCCTAAGCAGGGAGTGACCAAATCTGACCATCATCATGGTGTAGCTTGCCTGATGGAGAATGAGAGAGGAGGTGGCGTACATCTTCTTGGCTGCATGGTCAAGCTTGTTGGATTCTTTGTTGGGGGGGCCTTGTCCATGCCCCCTTGGTTTCCAGACTTCCAGAAAGCAGAGTCCAAGACAAGACCCTTGGCTGAGGGGTGAGCCAAAAACCTGGAAACGGACCTAGTAGGAAGTGTGTACTTGTGGACCATACATGCAGAGGGTTCCGGGCAGGATGCTAAAAGGTGCCAGTCCCAAAATGGCCTCAGCCATAGGAAAGACAACCCCCAGGGATGCTGTGAAAGGGTACTTGGCCCTTTTTTGAATAGGCTCTAGAACGACAGGCACAGTAGAGCCGAAAATGACACCAGCCTCAGTCAGTTCCTCAATCAACATGCGGTCGAAGGTATGCATCCTCGATTGCATGGATGAGCCATCAGCCATCTGAAATCTCCTCAGAAATGGCCCTATATTGTTGCTGCCATCGATCACCCGAGAGTCATCCAACTGGGTGATTTCCACCGACAGCAGGATTGGCAAACCATCTGCAGCACAGGAGTCCTTAGCTGAGGCTCCCACCAAATGCTGCAGTGGAAGAGGACCCACCTACAAGGATGAGGAAAACAGGTGTTGGTGCCAAGTGTCTAGGACTGACCGGCATGGGCTTGACTGGCACCTGCAAGTTGACCACAGGTGTCAGGAAACAGCCCTACCTCATCCTGCCAGGGCCTACTGCTGCCAGAGAAGATCCTTTTAATGCGCCAACATGCAGCAGTGGAGCTTCTCCTTGTCTGAGGAGGTCGAGGAACATTTATGGTGGCACCTCCCAGTTAAGTGAGAGTGTGAGTGGCGCCTTGACTTGCTGACCTGAGGGCTGAGTCCGAGGAGAAGCCACCGGTTGTGCAGTTCAGATAACATGCACTGGCTTCAGGGGAATGACCCCTGGTGGAGGCTGTTCCCGAGTGGAGCCAGTCGGGGACAATGACTGGTCCATGTCTTTCTGAGTGAGGACCAGGAAAACCAGCATCTTGGAGATCAACTTCTTGTCAGTCTCCATCAACTGGTTGACAGAGTTGAGAAAAATCTCAACCGCCTGATTGGCTGTTGTTAAGGACAACAAGCCTGATGGGAGCACCGTGGAACCTGCAACCTGGCCTTCAACTAAAGAAAGTTTGACCCCAGTCCAGCATTCGGGAAAGTCGAGGGAGCAGGAGAACCGTAACCTTCCCCAGTCCCACGACCGGCACCAGCGGCGCTTGTGTTTCCTACCATGGAGTGCATTGCTCTCCACAAAGGCCTGGATGGCACGACATCTCCTGGAATTCACCAGTGAAGGATACTCCGATGCTGGCCCCAGCTGGAAGCAATGCTGACACAGTTGAGATGCCTGTAGCAGCAACCACCTCCTCTTCCATGGACGAGTGTTGGGCCGCAGACCCTGCCGCAGCAGTGGTCTTCTTGCAGCCTTTCAGCAAGAGTTTCAGGTCCCAATTAGCTGGCCAGCTGAGAATAAGCCTGGCTGTGTGATCCTCCAAAGAAGAAGGAAGCATCATCTGGCACAGGCTGCAGCCCAAAACATCATGTGCAGCCACCACACACTAGAGTCAAGGCACATATGGGTTCATCTGCAACATTTTTTGGTAGCACCAGATGCAGAATTTGAAACCAGGAGCAGACTTCACTTCTCATGTTCCATTATTGGTTGCCAAAGCTGAAGATCACCAGTGGCATACTTCTGGTATGCTACAATGCGAAGAGCTGTGAAGGAGGAGGAGACTGACCTCTTCCAGTGGAAAGGAAGATCCGATGTGACAAGGTAGAGGCAGAGACTATGCCACCCACGTAGTGAAAGGAGCTCAGCTTAAAGACCACCCACGTAGTGAGAGGAGCTTAGTTTAAAGACATCCCAATGAATCAGCACTTCCAGCGGAACTGCCAGTGTGCAGACAGTGAACTATAATCTCACCTCTAAAATCATAGTTCTACTACTAATATTCAGTTTACATCCACACTTGTGCATTATCGCCTGCTCAATCACTAGAACAGTATTCAAGAATGACTCCTCCCACCGCCCACGGTGTTGTCCTCCAGGTCCGCCCCAAGTGACATCAGAACTGTATGCTGTGAGCAGTAATCTGAGCAAGTCTTGCCAGAAGAGGTTGGGTGGGTCATGTGCAGGGCCACTGGAAAATTGCAACCGCAATTTTGTTGCAGAATCTGCAATTTTCACCATTCTCTGCAAAAAATGACATATTCCGCAATTTCTTGCAATTTTTGAGTTTTTACTTTGAACAGTGTAAAAAGTATTAAACTTTTCAATAAACGACTCTCAAATATATTGACAATTTTGCATGCAGACTTGAGTTTGGCCGAAACAATGCAGTGCAAGGTGGGAAAGGTTTTTTTTTTTTTTTATACTTCCGTTTTATTTTCTTCAACTGTGGATGATCATACATTTCATCTCCATAGAACATAAACATTTCGATTGTTCCACATTTTCAACACAGTCATTAATTTATCTTATACATCAACCTTTTCAGTACAATAAACTGCAGCCTAAATTCCATTTTACTTTATCATATTTCTTATCTTGTTTATATTTACTCATCTTTAAAAATCAGAATGCATTATACTCTTATCTATATCATATTTACTTCTCCTGTATTCTGCTATCTTTAACCTATCATTCATTTCTTTCTTACAGGTATTAATACAGCTACTGATGAAAGAAGAAAAGAAAGCAAAAAAGGGGAGAAAGGGGATCATCTTATCTCCTCACGTCCTGCTCATCTTCACTCTATCTCATTCCCTACTTCTTATTTATCTATACCTAGTCTCCCGATTCCCCTTTTACTATAAATAAAACAATCCATATATTCCTTTCTCTGTGTTTCTAGTTTTTATTCCCATCCCTCTTTGTTTTTTATTTGTTTATATTCAGTCCTGTCTAATTGTATTTGGGGGGAGAAGCAGAGCATCATCTCTATTTCTCTTACTAGACATCACTATTCCACATCAATTTTTCTTATATGCCCTCAGGTCAATTTTTGTTTTCCACTTTATGCTTTGAGTTCTTACCATTTAGTTTTTTTAAGCCTCCTCCCCTTCTCCTATCCCAAACAATTCCCACCTTGTCCATCTGTTTTGGTACTGTGGTTGATTTTGTCTCAGGGAGTAGGTGATTCTCTCGAATGTTTTTATCCTTTCTACCAACTCCCTCCACTCCTCTACTGTAGGGGCAGTTGGAGTGAGCCATTTTCTAGTGATTGCTTTGCCAGTTGCAGCTATCAATACATTCCAAAGATACCTTGCCTCCTTCCCTCTGAGCTCTGCTGGACTTAATCCTAATAGCATATGTTCTGGCCCTAATGGTGCCATTATATTGAATATTGCCTTCAGACATCTCTGTACTCCCCTCCATTATTCCTTTAGATCAGGGCACTCCCAAAAGACATGAGCTTGGCTGGCCATTTGTATTCCACAATTTCTCCAGCAACCCCCAGTAACTGTTTTATGCCATTTAGCTATCTGCATTGGTACCCTAAAATATCTAGATCTTACTTTCCATGTAAATTCCCTCCATTCTGGGGATGATGTAGTGCTCCAGGTGTTTTGCCAAACTGTCGTCCACTCCCTGTCGTGGGGAAAGGTTTTATGTGACACTGCTTTCTTCTGAATCCTTGTCTGGTTTGGTTTAAAAATCCACTGGCCAAGCATAAGTACACTTAAACACTTAACATTTGATTTGTGTTGAAGCAGTCTATCAGAAAACTTTTTTGTTGCCACAGAGAATGAAGCAGCATGTGGGAGAAAAGGTGAAAATAACCACATTCACCTAAATGGAGTGCTAACTATGAAGCCTTTTTAGAGCAGGTTTTACCTTGTGAATATACTTTCATTCAGACTAGTTTTGATTCAAACAGCTGAGGATTTTTGATGGCCCTGCTGATTATAAACTTAAAGAAGGTAGTCAGTAACAGTGATCCCATGCTTAGCAATCTGCAACCTAGAAGCTCACATACAAAGAATACAATAAAAACCTGACTAAAGCCTGAAAATAAGTGTATAAAACACATAAAATGTATCTAAACATTTATCTTTAACTAAACAAAATCACTGCAGCAAGAGTAAAACAAAGGTAAATTGCAGGGTACCCGGACTACTATATGATGGAGTAAAAATGTATTGGCATTTTTTTATATATTCTTTGGTAACCAGGCAAGGCCCTTTAGACACAAGTGCCCGTTTTCAGGGATGCCCCAGGAGTACTGGGGAGGTTAACTGACTTCCTCAGAGTCACACAGTATGCAAGTGGAAGTTGTAGGAAACAAACCCAGGTCTGCTGGATGTACCAAGCTCATTCACCGTTTGTTACTCTAACCTCTAGGCTGTGCTGCTAGCCCCAATAATAAACAGATTTAATGTTTTAATATGTGATTTCAGAAATAGTGTTCGGTACCTACAGTGCAAATTATGAACATAAAACACTTTAACAGCATTTTACAAAAACCTGATTATTCGCTACTTTATCTGCTTATTTTTTCTTGCAGCAGAGTGAGTGAACAGTTTACAGAGCACTATAAATAGCTTTTGATCAGACTTCATTATTCTACATCCAGAAACAGACATGATTTGTTGATTCTGGATTTATTTAATATTGATTTACTGTGGCTCAATAAACAGAATCTATTTAGCACTGTATGGGGCAGATGTTTTTACATTTTGGAAGATACAGCAGTAGCCACAGACATGGTCAGATATTTCACAAAATTTCTAAAGAGTTTCTCTCTGCTGCCACTATTGTGGAAATGCAGAAAGCAGGAGATTTCCCTAGAAATATCAGAAATTTCAGGAAATATCTGACCATGTCTTTGGCTGCGATTAGACAACATATCTATCAGTTTAGTATTCACTTTAGGAACATAAACTTTTCTTCATATTTAAAACTTATTTGAGTGGCAGTGTATTCATTTAGCAGTTTATGCTAATATATGCTGTAAAAAAAGGGTAAAGGATTTATTGTGAAGCACTCAGGGTCTCTAGTAGAACTCCTGCAATTTCCCCGCAATTTTTTGCGTAAAACTCTGCAATTTCAGGTAACCTTTTCTGCAATTTTCCAGTGGTCCTAGTCATGTGGATGTAAACTAAATACAACTACAGTAGATTCCAGATGTATGCACATGCTCAAGACAAACAATTTCAGCACACATTGTGCATACAAACCGGATGATAATAAAATAATGGCGTCAGGTACAAGGCAGTATTCATTAAGCACATATTGATTAAAGGCATTAAAAAAGTACAGTTACGTAAGAACTTACTGTAACAGCAGAGGGGTCTGGATCAGGGACTATATCCCCCCCAAGTCTGAAAAGGACCCAAGTGTGCACTCCAGCTTGAACTGGAGGTATCCATAATGAGAATCTGCTGGGGAGAGGAGATCAGGAATGGTACTCCTCGCAACAGGTTCTGGAGGTCCATCTACCACTGGAGTACCCTGCGAACTGGAGAGGAGACCAGCACTGCTTATTCCAGGTCATCTGTTTGTTGGTTCCACTGCACCCGGAGGGTCCACTGGAGCACACATATGCACAGTCTGGCCAGGGGAACTGTGGAAATGGCCGCAGCCATGAGGCCTATTAGCCTCAAGTACACCCTCGCAGGGACAAAGTGACTCTAGGCAATTACCTGAGCCTGTGAAATGAGGCACTCTGCCCTGTTTTGGGGCAGGAAGGCCCTGCCTTGTGCTGAATCCAGGACTGCTCCTATGTACTGCAGTCTCTGGTATGGAATCAAGACAGACTTGGGCAGACTGACAGTTATGTCCAGGGACTAAAACAGCTGGAGGGTCCTCTCCAGGGTCCGGAGGGGCTGATCTCTGGATGGAGCTTTGAGGAACCAGTCATCTAGGTAGGGGAAGATGTACAGGCCTTCTCTCTGGAGGGCAGCAGCTACTGCTATTAAGTATTTTGTAAAGACCCCATGGCGCAGAGGATAAGCCAAAGGGAAGCACCTTGAACTGGTAATGTTCGACCTGAAAAAGAAACTGGAGAAACCGCCTTTGCGGAGGACAAACTGATATATGCAAGTAAGCATCTCTGGAATATCCAGAAAGCACAGCCAATTGCCCTGCTTGAGTAGGGGCAGCAGTCCTGGCAGAGTGACCATGCAGAATTTTTTGTACTGGATCTAAAGACTGAGGTCCTTGAGATCTAGAATAGGCCTCAGATCGCCAGTTCTTTTTGGGGACCAGGAAGAACCTGGAGTAGAAAGCCTCGTCCTTCTGCAGCCCGGGCACTGTCTCAATGGTCTTTTTCCACAGAAGTGACTGAAGTAACTGTACCTCTTCCCAAAGAACCATTACATGGGCTGAAGGGTAGGCGGAGGGTATCGGATGAGTCTCTGGGTGCTGTTCTATGAGCTTCAGAGTGTGACCCCATTCTATAATCTGAAAAATCTAGGCATCTGAAGTGATGGTTCTGCATTGAAGGAGATGAAGGGAGAACTGACCTCCGACCACCACCGTTTGGTCGAAGAACAGAAGAGGGGGGTCTGGCAAGGAGTCAGGCAGAGGTAGGTCTAGCCGCTAGGGCTGATCCGTTGCCTCTGGGATGCTTGGCAGCTGGGCCAGAGGAGGAGGGGTAGGTAGGGCTGAGGAAGATTTTTTTCTTTTCCTGTGGATGGGAACCTGGTCCAGACTTGTGAGATACCATGTGAAAGGAGGGGCGTTGTTTGCTCCTAGGCTGGGGTATGATAGAACACTTTACCTATAGCGGTGCAACATCTGCTTCGCAGACATCTCCGACAGCCTCAGTGCCGAGTGTCAGCATTGCACTGTCGGGGATGTCGCATTGTTTTTATTCAGGGGGCTGCGCCTCCCCCCAAACCCACCATGTGGGGGGCTACTCCCCCACACTCCACGGTCTCTGAATATACAACTCTAAGTCAGAGTTGTATCAGGGAAGGGCACAACACCAGGAGATGCAATGCCAGTGTCTGCAGGGACCAGCACAGCGACCAGACGATTTCAGGCAAAATCTGTTGCTGTGCTGGTCTTCAAGGTGGTGGTGTTGCTCTCTGATCGGTACACCTGGTAGACAAATGGACAGACTTAATAGCCCTGCCAGATGCCTGTAAATCATTAATGATGTCATGGACATCTGGCCCAAATAATTTTGAGCCATTGAAGGGAGCATTCAACACCTTCTGTTGGACATCCGCTGCAAAGCCCGAGACCCTCAGCCAGGCGTACCTATGAAGGCAAATGCCTGTGGCAGCAGCCCTGGCACCAGTATCAGAATGTCATACAAGACCCTGAGGGGAGGTACTTACTAATGTCCTCGGTGGCCTGCAAAGATTTGAGAACCTCCTGCTTCTGGGAAGGCCTCAGCAGTCACCTTGCCTTTCTTTCAGATGATATTTTGGTACTTGACCATATGTGATAAGATAGTTGGCAATCCGAAGTCCCAAGGTGAAGGAGGCATAAACCCTCTTACCCCAAAGGTCGATCTGTCTAGATTCCCTTTCATGGGGGAGGGAGCCGAGGTGCTTGGGCACCTTGGACCTGTCATGCGCTGCTTTGATTACCACGGAATCGGTCTCAGATTGGGCAGCATAATAAAGGAGGCCCTGGGGGTTATGATAGAGTTCATCTGCCCTGCAGAGCATGGTGCGGACCATGTCTGGATGGTGCCAAGCCACAGTAGTGGCATTCCTCAAAGCTGGGAGGATAGTAGGAATGACCTTAGCGGGAGATTCTGGAATCTCCAAGAAGTCCACTAGTTCTCTTCTGGTGGCATCTTCTTCCTCAGTATGGAAGCTCATAGCTGTGGACAGCCGCTTCATAACATTAAAAAAGGTAGGATCTTCAGGAAGGGACCTGGGAGTATGTTTAACAGAGTCCCCACTCACTGGAGAAGCAGTAGACCTATCAGAGGAAAGAGGTTCCTCCTCCTCCTCTTCCTCAGGGAGGTCAGGGTGGTATTTCTCCTCGACATCGACCCATTCTAACTTGAGGTCCGATGAGAGGGGCTGATGACAGCCTATTGGGTGCAGCTCAAGAAGGCCTAAGCGGTGGCTATGACGGGGCCATCAACGGTTCCGGAGAGCCAGGTCTGTAAGAACCCAACTGATGTACCAGGGCTGTGGTTATCTTGGCCAAAGCCAAAATGTCATTCTGGTTGATGGCGGGATAAGGGTGTGTCGATGGTGGAGGGGTCGTCAGCACAGGGTGCTATGAGCCATCTGTTGGGTCTTGAGAGCCTGAGGGCCCCAACTTGTGAGGGCCTGGAGAAGCATCAAGCCACTATGGAGGGCTGGCATCAATGACCTAAGGGTTGATGAGTTGGGGCCGTTGACCTGAGGGCCGACAGCCAGCCTCCCTGAGAAGGGGGAGGAGGTGCTGTCAGTAGGGGCCTGGGAGAAGCAGAGGACTGGACAGAAGAGTGTGTTGGTGCAGCCGCAGCTGATGGACTGCCCCCAAAGGAGGAAGAAGATACCGGAGATCAGGAGTGCCCTCAGGGAAAGCAGTCCCATTCATGGTCTTTTTTGCAACTTTTCACCTGAGAATTTGTCTCAGGCCTTCGAATCCTAGGAGCTTGACAACCCACTGGTAACAGGGAAGGAGGAACCCCGGAGGACCCCTGCCCAGAACTGGCTACCTGCTGCTCCACAAGGAATTTTTTCATAGTCTTTTTGCATTGCCTAAGGGTTGTGAGATAAACATTTTGGCAGAGTTCACAGTCAAACATAGTGGTCAGGCCCAAGACAGCAGACATAAAGGTTGTGGTCATCTGAAGAAAGTCTTCTTTCTGCAGCGGCAGAAAAAAGATATAGAAGGAGTAACTCTCGACATAAACGAAGTAAAGGAATCTCTTTTTTAAAAGAGATTCGTAAAGCTAGGGTAAAGTAACAGTTTGCAGATGAAAATGGCACAAACTGTGATGGAGTTTCCACTGAGACCCATGTGAACAGAGTCAATGGCAAGAAAGAATCGAGGAGGGAGCGGGGACGCTCACACCTTTATAGTGTTGATGATGTCTGCGTGGGCAGTCCCAGTGGTACTGCTGGAAAATCTTCTGTGTGGATCCTGCTTCACCGACAGTGAAGTTCCTACAGTGTGACCTGATGACTGAGATACCCCGGAAGAAGTTCTACAGCTTGGGTGCCTCAGTCCTGTCATGAGCAGCCATAATTACCACTGAGTCAGTCTTCGACTGGGCTGCAAAAAAAAGGCAGCCCCTGAGGTGTCTGGTAAAACTCATCAGCCAGTGGGCATGGCTGGTACCAGGTTAGGCCTGTGCCAGTCAACAATGGTAGCATCATTCAGTGCTGGCAGCAGAGAAGGAATAACTTTGGATGGATGATTCTGGGATCTCTAGGAAGCCCACCAGGTTCCTCTTTGAGACATCCTCTTCCTCAACCTGGAACCCCATAGTGGAGGAAAGCTGTTTTATAATGTTGAAAAAAAGAGGGGTCCTCTGGGGGGAACCTTTGGGTACCTTTGAGTCGACACTCCTGAAGAAGACATTAGACTTGTCAGAGGAGTCAACCTCAATATATTCCTCCTCATCCTTTTCCTCAGGGAGGATGAGATCAGGGTGATGTTCTACCTCCACATCGCCCTGTTCCAAGGCAATGACCGACGGCTTGGAAACTGATGGTTCCTTCGAGGGCGCAGGGCAAATGGGTCAGTCTGTTGTCGACACCAAGGTAGCACCCGATGGTGCAGGTGACGATGGCCCAGGCTGTGGAACAAGCTGTTGTATAAGAGACAAGGTAATGGAGGAGAGGACAAAATTCAGGCCAACAGCAGGATAAGTAAGTGTTGCTGACACAGGAGGAGGTGACGGAGGGGGTGCAGAGCCCAGCTCCGAAAACCGCCACTACCCAGAGTAGAGACAGTAAGGCCCAGCACCTGAGGATCTCAAGATTCAAGAGGTCTCGATGGCAGAGCTGGGGCAGACGACCTTGGGATTAATGGTCGTCCACAGCCTTGAGAAAGCTGGGAGAACTCTCCTCCATGGGGGGCCTGATATGGGCAGAAGCCTGCACAGATCGAGGCCCTGATGCAGAAGCAGTTGATGGAGTGATCCCAGGAGAAGAGGAGGAGGAATCCAAATGGGACTGGGATCGCCATGGGGGAGAGGGCGAGAGGGCGATCCCTAGGCCAATCCTTAGCATGATAAGAATGTTTCCCAGAGGACTTGTCCTGGGTCTTGGCAGCCTGAGAGCCCAAAGAGAATGCCGAAAATTGAGAGGGGGGAGCCCTTGAAGACCTCTGCACTCTGATGGCTGCTTGTTGCTCCATTAGGAACTTCTGCAGGGCTTTCATGCGTCGGCACTGGCTGGTGAGGTGGAACTTCAGGCAGAGCTCAGGCATTGTGACTAGTCCCAAGACAGCAGACAGAGTTTGAGTTTGTCTGTTGAAGAAATCTTTCAGCAGCTACAGCCACAGAAAAGAGCCAATGAAGGAGTAATTCTCTACATACAAAGTCAAAAGGAATTACTTTAAAATAAAGTGATTCAAAGGCTGAAACCAAAGAAAAGGGTAAGTAATTTTGGCGGTCAAACTGAACGACGAAGCTTCCATGGAGTCTGTGTGTGAATGGTCGAAGGCAGGAAAGAACTGTGGAAGGAACAGAGCTACCCGCACTTATACAGGGCTATGATGTCAGAGCATGATGTCGGTATGGTCGACCCCTACTAGACTGTTGCAGAAAAGCTTCTGTGGGATCCTAGTGTCCAATGGCTAAGTTCCACAGGTGTGACCTGATGACAGAGATATAGCTGAAGAAGATGCCATGATATCCTCAAATTTCTTGGCCCTCTTTTTCAATGTTTTAGGGCAAAACCTAATGCAAAGTTCTCGACTGGAAAAATCGTGATCAGGACCTAAACAAGGAAAATACTACTCGTGGCAGTCTGCCTTAGCCAGGAGTTTAAAACACAAGGCACACTTTTTGAAACCAGCGGGTTCTGTCCTTTTCTAGGGCTTGTCAGACATGCCAATAGATGACAGCCCAAAGAAGAAAGGGGCATGGTTCCAAGAGTTAGCAGTTTGGTTACCACCAAAAAACGGGAACAGCAAAATAAATTTTAAAACAGAATTTTAAAGCTCAAAGTAAAACAGTACTGGAAAAAATAAGCCCAATTCAAAAAGTTATTGCTTTGGTTCCTCACAGGGAACCAGGAAGGGAAAATTGGGATCAGACGAAGTGACCAGAAAGAAACAAACTGCTATTCAAGAAGGCAAATTTACTTCAGGCTGAAAAGAAAAATATTGCTTTTTAAAGTGGCATTAAATGCAGTTCCACAAGGCAGGAACTGCATTTCAGAGGACTCTCAGTTTTCTGGAATGGCAAGGAAAAAGAAGAAGAATCAGCATTTATATAGCGCTTTTCATACACAGTATCCCAAAGCACTTTACAAGCAATGCTAGACTGGTAGTGAAGTGACTGAATGTGTGGTGGCGGCCATATCGAACATCATCACCCACACACAGCCTGGGTAATTGCATGAACCGGTTTATGGGAAGGGGAATGTTGGCCAGGACACCGGGAATGTTCCCTGCTCTTTGCGAAGAGTGCTCTGGGTTCTTTTACTTCCACCTGGACACCCACCAGGACAACACCAGGATGGGCAGAAGGGACCTCGGTTTAACGTCTCATCTGAAGAACGGCACACCCCAGCAGTACAGCACCCCCCAATACCGCACTCGGATGCCAGCGATTTTTAGGTGCAAGTCCAATGCCGGTGTGGGACGAGAACCCACGACCTTCTGGTCCAGAGGCGGATGTGCTACCAACTGAGCCATGCTGACACCTAGGAAACCAAGAAAATTCCTAAAATAGCAATAAAATACCCTAAACCTAACACAGAGTATCAAAAACTGACTAAAAAGAAATAATACTAAATCACTAAAGAAATAAACCAGGATGTCAGTACTGTGAAGAGCGACCTCGGAGCGATGCTTCTTCTCAGGCGGGGAAATAAATCTGCCATTAGAGGGCAGGGGAGAGCATGACCACAGCAGAGTTTCGAATTTCATTGTAAAATTCTCTAATTAGCATAAAATTCCAGGCTCCAGGGCAGCTCATTCCAGAGGAATGATTGCACTTGTCAAGCAATAGTGAGGGATTGCTGGGGTTTGAATAAATATTTTCATATGGATCTTTTCTTGCAAATCATTAGGGCAGTGTTAGCAAATCAGCATTAAGGGCTACCTTACATGTGAGGACCTCTTATAATTATACTATGTACTCGTGTACAAGCAGTGAAAAAGTGGAACAGTCCAGTAAAATGGGGATGGTTGGGGGGGGGGGCTCTTAATCAACAATTTTTTTAAACAAATCTCCATATATACATCTTATATTATATTAAGGGCACTCATTGGTGTTTCTTCACTGTGCAAGTGTGTTACCTCATGTTCTAGGCTGCCATGCAAAGTGAAGGAACATCATCTACTAGGAGCACTCTATGACTCAGCAGCTCCAAATACATTTAGTTCTCAGCACTAACATAGAGCGATTTGCAGGCCTCTAAATTTGTCTCTTTAAAATGATTTCTGGACTTCTGGACTAAACACCAAGATAAACTATCCGTCCTGTGTAGGTGGATGATCAGTTTGGTACCAGAGAAAGAACAAATTTCCTTGTATGCATATGTAGCTATAACAGATCTAGAACGGAATTGTTACTGTACAGTGCTCTTTCCTTCAGATCCTTCCCATAAAGGTTGTATTTTCCTGCAACGTAGGCCAGAATGGCTGTAGTCTGCACCATCTTCACCTCGTCCATCTCAACCATTGGCACCTGCTCGAACAGTAAGACTCCATCTGTTGAGTAATAAAAGTTGAAGAACTGGTTCATATGTGTTACTCTGCTCAATGAAATGCAAGAAATAATTGTCGTTTAGGATGATAAAAACTAGTGTCTACTGTTTCACTATGTCATGTCAGAATTTGCACAATACTTCCATATATATATATATATTATTCATTGCAAAAAACTACGTAAATGCAGACATTAAGGCTGAAGAATGCAGCACGCACAAGGTAAGGAAAAAAAAAAAAAAAATCAGATTCCAAGCCAGGATTGGATTATGAATGGGAGACTTCCGATGTAGGATGCCTCTCAAGAACGTATGACCTACATCCAACTGAGCAACCGTATGACCCTCAGTGGGCACACAGAAAGCTGAAATGGCAGCCAAGTGCACTTTGACGGAGGACTACTGCAGGCTTGCATCTGATAAGGAAAGTGGATACTCCACAACCTGATTTATTGGACAGGTGAACAGATCCAGATAAGCGGGCCATAGAGCAAACAGCTTCCACTTCAGAGAATAAGTGGACCTGGTGGAAGGCTTTCTGGCCACCACCAGAACATCAGTTACTTTTTGGGAAACCCCAAACTAGGCAATGGCTATGTTTTCAGGAGCCATGCATGGAGATGAAGACATATGAGGTCTGGATGGACCAGGGTTCCCTGTTCCTTTTTTCTTTTAATTTATTGCACTTTATCTCCTCGTCCGCTGGCCCCCATCGGTCCGATCATGCTCAGCCGTGCCACACACCCCAGGACTTAGCCCACTCCTGAACACTCCCCGGCTTACACCCCCCCGGGGCAGGGCCACTGGGGGGGCCACCCCACTGGAGACTGAATGGTATAAGGGAGCGAGAGCCCGGTCGGCAGTACAGGGTCCGCAATGTGGGGGCAGGCGTCATCCTGCAGCAGCAAAACCTCCTTTTTCTGATTCTCTCCCTTGGAGGTGTGTCATGCAATGACATTGGGGCAGGAACACCGAACGTCTGACACACCTCCCCACTGAGACAGTCCCAGCTGTTGTAAGCCTAGCTACCACATGGGGTCACCCGAGCACTGGCGACATCCCCACCCTCCCCCCAGAGGAGGAGGAGAGCAGTCCATAGGACGCTTGATCCTCCACCCTCCAGTCTACCCTCCAACTTCCCAGGCTCGTTCCCTAACCTGATCACTGGTGTCACGTGCAGTAGCACTACCACTGCACTGGTGGGCTGGCCCTAGGTTCTCTGTTTCTGTGACAGTAGAGCCTTGCACAAGGGCAGAGGCACTGGTGGTTCCACCGCCAGCTGTTATAGCAGTGGAAACAAGATTTGTCAAAACCATAGGGAGCAATGAGTATTAGAGCTACCCCTCCAACTGGAGCTGGAGAAGCACCCTCTGAATGAGATGGGAGGAAGGGAAGGCATACAGAAATCTCCCTTTCCAAGAGAGGGACAATGCATATCGCTGGAAAACACCAGGCCCTGGAATAAGCGTGCAGAAAAGCAGCAGTTTTGTGTTGTGTGGGGATGCAAAAAGGTCCAACTCTGGATGACCCCCATCTATCAAACAGGTCGTCAATGACCAAGGTCAACAGTTCCCATTCATATATCCAGGACTGTGACCTGCTTAGTCTGTCTGCCAAGATGTTTTGGGCACCAGAACATGTACTGCTGACAGTTCTAGACAGTGTTCCAGAGCCCAGTACCAGACCCTCATCGCTTCCCTGAATAGGGGATAAGAGCGAGTCCCCTCCCTTGCTTGTTTTGCTTGTTGATGTAGTACATCACACTGACGTAATCCATCTGCACTGGCAGAGGACCCAGCGACAGATGGGTCTGGAAGGCTTGTAGCCCATGCAAACAGCATGCATTTCTAGAATATATATGTGCAAGGTGCTATCCACTGGGGTCTGTGACCTTTGTGTCTGATGGGAGCCCAAGTGTGCACTCTAGCCCATCCCGGAAGTACCTGTTGTGAGAATCTGCAGAGGG
This sequence comes from Neoceratodus forsteri, assembly GCA_016271365.2. Classification (NCBI taxonomy): domain Eukaryota; kingdom Metazoa; phylum Chordata; order Ceratodontiformes; family Ceratodontidae; genus Neoceratodus; species Neoceratodus forsteri. Next base: position 775,830,810 of record CM057454.1, read on the forward strand.
GAGGGGATTAGGAAGGGAACCCCCTTTAAAAGATTGCTGGGTTCCATCCACCACTTGAGCACTTTGTTCACAGGAGACATGACTAGAACCCTTTGTTCTAGGTCATCTTTGAGCTGATCCCACTGGACTTATAGGGTCCACTGGGGTATCCTTGTGCAATCTGGCAATGGCTACTGCTATGAGGCCCAGAAGCTGTAGGAATATCCTGACAGACATATCGGCTGTCATGTACTAGTTTTGCTTGGGCAATCAGGCAATAGGCCCTGTCCAGGGGGCAGGAAGGCTGATCCCGAAGTGGTGTCCAAGACTGCTCCTATATACTGCAGTTGTTGGCAAAGGGTCAGTATTGATTTGCGTACATTGATAGTGGCACCTAGAGTATTGAACAGCTGCCTATTTCGAGCTAATGTGTGCAGGGGATGGTCCCTGGAGTGTGCTTTCAAAAGCTCGTTGCCCACGTAGAGAATAATATAGAGGCCTTCCCTGAGAAGGGCTGCTGCCACTGCTGCCAAGCATTTGCTAAAGACCCGTGGCACAGAAGATAAGCCAAAGGGCAACAACTCTGAATTGGTAATGTTCCCCTTGGAACAGGAACCTCAAGTATTTTCCGTGAGGCTTTTTAATTTTGATATGAAGGTAAGCATCCTTCACATCTAGAGAGCAGATCAGATCCCCTGCCTGCAGCAGTGGAAGCAGGGCTTGCAGAGTGACCATTCTGAACTTTTTGTACTCTATAACGAAGTTCAATTCTCTGAGATCCAGAATAGGCCGCAGGTCACCTGTTCACTCTGGGGCCAGAAAGTAGTGAGATTGAAACACCATGTGCCTTTGTTCGAAGGGCACAGGCTCTATGGCCTTCTTTTGAATTAAAGTCTGAACTTCCTCCAGGAGTAGAGGAAGGTGTTCTGGAGGATAGTGAGTTATCACTGAAAGATGATCTGGAGGTGTGTTCAAAAGTTCCAGAGCACGGCTGTGTTCTATGAGTTCTAGAACCCAGGCATCTATTGTCACTTCTTTCCACTGATTTAAGAGGAGGGAGAGGAGACCTCCTACAACCAGCCACGGAGGTAACGGTGGTTTGGGGGTTACAAGGAGTCAGGTGGCGCTGGTTGTGGCGGCTCCACATGCTGCACCACCTCTAGGGGCTTTTATATGGGCCCCTGGCAGCCATTAAGTTCCGAAGGACTGGAGGAGGTCACATGTCCCTTTACACAAAAGAAACATAGAATTTGATGGCAGATAAGGACCGCTTGGCCCAACTAGTCTGCCCATTTCCCTACCTAATGGATAAGCTGCAGATCCTAGTTAACCAACAGCCTACGTCCTCCTACCCCCCCACCAGAATTGCCTTATGTCTGTCCCATGCATTCTTGAATTCCCCCACAGTTTTTGACTCCATGACCTCCTCAGGAAAGCTGTTCCATGCATCCACAATCCTTTACATGAAAAAATACTTCCTCACATTACCTCTGAGCCGTCCCCCCTCAATCTTCAAATTGTGCCCCCTTGTTCTTGCACATCTCTTTTTCTGAAAGATGCTACCCTCTTGGACTTTGTTGATTCCCCTGAGATACTAGAAAGTTTCTATCATGTCCCCCCTCTCCCTCCTTTCCTCGAGGGTATACATATTATGCTCCTTTAGTCGCTCTTTGTATGTCTCCTGTGCAGACCCTGCACCATTTTGGTTGCCCTCCTCTGGACAGCCTCCAACCTGTCTATGTCTTTGCAAAGATGGGGTCTCCAGAACTGCACGCAGTACTCCAGATGGGGTCTCACCAACTGTCTGTACAGAGGGATAACAACTTCCTGTTTTCTACTGGTTATGCCTCTCCCTATGCACCACAGTATTCCTCGAGCCCTCCTTACTGCCTTTTCACATTGCTTTAATCAATCAATCAAAATCTTTATTTATCCAGGCAGGCACCATTGAGCAAGGCTCATTTGCAAGATGGACCTGTTCATACAAAAATCATTGTACAGTAACATGGTAGGCATAGAGCAATATTAGACAGAGAAGAAAAATAAACAGTATATACAGTATAGTAGCAAGGTAGAACATAATGCAATATTATACAACGAAGAAAAATCTGCATATGTACATCAACATATGAGCGTATGGACCTTTACAACAGATAGGCTTATAGGTTGGTACAGCCGGAATGTTCACCTCAAAAGGGCGATAAAGGCAGTATGAGGGGTACCACATTAGGGAGATACTGAAGGGGAAGGAATTGCTGTCTGGCATACTTCAAGGAAGGGGGTGAAACTTTGCCATGGTTAAGGACAGACAGATGTGGGATATCAATTTAGGAAGATAATGACAGGGAAGGAATTGCTAACTGGCATACTTCAGGGAAGAGGGTGGAACTTGGCCAAGGCTAAGGACAGACAGAGAAGAGGGAGAGAAGCAGATATTTTGATAGGGAGAGAGAGGCAGGGGATGGGGCAGAGGCAGGGTGGGCTTGCTCACCTTTACATCATCTGATATGACTACCCCCAGGTCCCTTTCCATTTTTTTATGTTATGTTGTCAGTATCTCACCCCACACTGTGTACTCCTCCCCTGGGTTTTTGTTTCCCAGGTGCATTACTTTGCACTTCTTTGTGTTGAATCTAAGCTGCCATACATTTGACCATTCCTCCAATCTTGCCAAGTCCCTTCTCATCTTTTCCAGCCCACCTTGTGTATCGATGGAGGCTGGCATAGAGTGTTACAATAAATTTGAGCTACTAAGCAACCTAGAAAGGGAGAAAGGGGTTGGTGGAGAAGAGGAAACTGATACAGAGGCTGGGGGGGGGAGTCGGATACCCATAGGGCATCACAGACTGGCAGTGGAAAGGATAGAAATAGTCCCAGAGGGAGAGGGGGAAACATAAATGTTAAGCAGATGGGGGGAGATGCAACATATTGCAGACATGAGGGAGGAGAGCATGACTGGAGGGAAACTGGGAGACAAGGAGGCTGGGAAGGGCCCCCCCTCAGCAGGGGGGTCTGTACCAAGGAAGGGGCCCTAGGTAAAGGGGACCCAAAGAGGGCCTCTGGAGACAGGGGTACTATTACAAGGGGGGGGAGGAAGGTGGTGTGGGGAAGGGGAAACCATCAGGGCCAGGATAAATGGTTCAGATAAGACAGGGTTAAAGGGGACATCTATTCAGGGGGAGTCTGAGTTAAGTGGGCAAAATAACAAGGGAGGCAGAAAGGGGAGGGTGACAAGGGGGTCTCTAATAAGGCAGGAAGACTCCCACGGAATTGAGATCATGAATAAAGGGGGGGATGGGGGGTTGAGAGTGCACAGTAGAGGTAACCATAAGGATGATGGCGGTGTTAAGGTTCTGCTATTGGGAGACTCGATGATTAGGGATATCCAGTGGGAGGGACAGGGGGGTGGATGCCATAGCCAGGTGAAGGTAGTGAGTATCTCTGGGCTGACAGTGCACAGAGCAAAGTTCATGATGTACGAAATGGTTAGGGATTGTGGAGAAAAACCAGATTTCCTGGTGCATTTGAGAACTAACGATCTAGAGGGAAATAGCGTTTTGGAAATCCAAGCAAGGTTCCAAGAACTTGCCATAGTCTGTCGGGATAATGGATGCAACATTTCATTTTCAGAGACACTGCCAGTACCAAAGGCCTCAGTAGAGAAAAAAATGAAGATCACAGAGGTTAATGACTGGCTCAGGAAGTGGGGTGAAGAGAGTGGGTTGGGGGTGTTAGGGAACTGGAAAGGAGTTTGGGAGGATAAGGGACTGTATGCCAAGGACAGACTTCATCTTGCCCAGTTAGGGAAGGAAGTCCTTAAACAGGGGTTGGCCGACTACATTCAAGAAAGGTGGGGTTTAAACTTGTGGGGGAGGGAGGGATAAGGAGGGCTGACCAGAAGCCTCTCCTCCAGATGAGGGAGTAGCCTTCAAACCCAAGGGGGGACAGACTGGGGAGGAGGTTTCAGGAGGAGCAGAGGAGGATGGAAGTATAAGGAACCTGGGTGGGGTTTGACAAAGGGATCAGGGATAAGGGTGGGCGGTGGTGTTAGGAAATGCTAGAAGCTTGGAAACAAGTTGCCAGAGTTCCAGGCCATGCTGTTGGGGGTGGAGGGTGGATGGCAGTCACAGAGAAATGTGGGCCAACAAAACCATGACTGGGACCTAAACATGTGGGGGTACACTATGCTTAGGAAGGATAGAAAGGAGGGCAGAGGGGGTGGAGTGGCTATGTTCATTAGAGATGACACAGAAATTGCTAGGGTAGAAGAGGCAGAGGGAAACATGGAGGCCTTATGGGTCACCTTACGAACTCCAGCAGGAGGCAAGGTCAAGCTGGGTGTAGTATATAGGCGCCCCCCGGATGGGTAATGTTCTGGTGGATGGGTTGCTGGACAACATCATTGCCCAGTGTGGACCAAAAGGGGAAGGAGTGGTGTTGATGGGGGACCTTAATATGCCAGGTACAAACTAGGGAACCATGTCCTCTAAGGTGGCCAAGGAGCAGAGGCTGCTGGACGGCTTCCAGGATGTGTTCTTAACACAGCATGTGATGGAGCTTACAAAGGAGGGGCATGTCCTGGACGTGGTTCTGGCAGATGGGGATCTGGTAAGGGACCTGGTTGTAGAGAATCCCCTGTCTGGGAGCAACCACAATACTGTCTGGTTTCAAATAAGCATGGGGGAGGGGGGGAGATCTAGGACACTGGCAGTGAACTTCAGGGGGGCAGACTTTGTGGGCATGGGAAATATTCTCAAAGGTCACTTGAAGGGGATTACATCAATGACAAATGTGGAAAAGCGATGGGAGGTCATAAAATGGGGACTTCATGAGGCAGTCAGGACCTGTGCTAAGGTGAAATGTAAGGGAGCAAGGTCACATAAACCATGCTGGTGGTCCAGTGAGGTTCAGGTAGCAGTCAGAGAAAAGAAGGCGGCCTACAAAAAATATAAAACAAGAAGAGATAGGGAAAAGGAAAGGTACCATCTTGCATCTAGAAAAGTCACCCGGATGGTGAGGGGGGCAAAGTCCAGTAAAGAGCAGCGGCTGGCACAGGGGATACACGGAGGGGAAAAGGGGTTCTTCCGGTACATTGGGGAGCGGAGAAAAACTAAGGGCCATCTCAGCAGATTGACATCAGAAGGAGGGTGGGTGGAAGAGGCGAGGGACCAGGCAGAGGTATTAAACCAGTACTTAGCCTCTGTGTTCACTAAGGAGGGGGGTGGGATATCTACAAAGCAAGGCACAATGGGGATAGAAGCGGTAGTAAGTGGGATCAGGAGCAACAGAAATGGAGCAAGAGGAGGAGGAGGGAGGGAGGAGAGGTATCCCAGGGTGTCACATCAGGATAAGGATAAAAGGTCAGTAAGGTGGAGGGGATGGATAATGCTATCTCCACCGAAAGGGCGTGGTTGGCCCTCAAGGCCCTAAAGAAAGATAAATCTCCTGGGCCGGATGGCATTCATCCGAGAGTTATGGGAATTGGCGGACATACTGGCTGCACCCCTGGTGCAGCTCTTCAACAGGTCGCTTGAGACAGGGAGGGTACCTAGGGATCGGCTAGAGGCACATGTGGTGCCAATCCATTGGGGGGAGGGTCGAGGGAAGTACCAGGTAACTATAGACCCATCAGTTTGACCTCAGTGGTGGGAAAATTAATGGAAAGTATACTAAAAGAATGATTGGGGGTGTACTTGGGAGGAGGTGGGAGGTCTGGATAGTCGACAACATGGGTTTGTGCCAGGTAGATCATGTCAAACCAATCTTATGGAGTTCTACGAATGGGTAACATCAGAACTGGACAGGGGAAAGCCTGTGGATGTATTATTCTTGGACTTAAGCAAGGCGTTTGACTCTGTCCCTCACAATGGTCTGGTGGAGAAACTCACAGGGTTGGGAGTAGGCCCTTTGATGGTCAGATGGATTGAAAACTGGCTAGCTGGACGCATCCAGACAGTAGTGGTTGGTGGGGAGCTCTGGAACTCTAGAGAGGTTGGTAGTGGGGTACCGCAGGGCTCGGTCCTGGGTCCGAGCCTGTTTAATGCATACATACATCAGGGAGGGTATAGGGTGTGAAATGAGTCTCTTCGCTAATGACTCAAGATGGGAGCAGTAGTTGAGGGGGAAGAGGGAGGTTGGCCCTGCAAGGGGACCTGGTCACACTGGAAGCTGGGCTCACACGGAAATTAAATTTCAATATCACCAAGTGCAGGTGTTACATCTTGGGTGGGGAAACCCTAAACACAGGTACACCCTGGGAGGTGAGGCGCTGGAGGCCTCAATAGGGGAAAAAGACCTAGGGGTCATGGTGGATGCATGTATGAATAACTCTGAGCAGTGTAGAAGAGCGGCTAGTAAGGCAAACAGGATGTTGGGATGCATCATAAGGGGGAATCACCTCTAGGAGCAGGGAAGTGATTCTGCCGCTGTACAATGGACTGGTTAGACCACACCTTGAGTACAGTGTACAGTACTGGAGACCACACTTGAAGAGGGACATACAGCTCCTGGAGAGGGTACAGAGGATGGCAACTAAGATGATACGAGGACTAGGGAATTTGACATATGAGGACAGACTTGAGGAGCTCTGCCTGTTTTCATTGGAGGAGAGAAGAGACAGGGGGACATGATTGAGGTCTTCAGAGTACCTCAAGGGAATAAATGGAGTAAACATGGAGGGGATATTTAGACTAAAGCAGGGAGGTATCACCAGAGGGCATGGTTTGAAGTTGGAAGGGTGGGGGGGGGAGAGGAGGAGGTTTTTCACTGAGAGGGTGGTGGACCCATGGAATGCGCTTCCCGGCGAGCTGGTTCAGAGATCCACAGTGGAGGGCTTCAAGAGAGGGTGGGACAGACACAGAAAGCGGATGTATCAGATGATTGCCTGGCTCAGAGGGGTGGGGATGGATGATAGGGGTTTCTGGAACACAAGGGGGGGGCCTCGGCACCCAACTAGGGATCTGAGGTTTGAGCAGACTAGATAGACCATTAGGCCTAATCTGCTGGCAAGTAATATGTTAGTAACCCTGTTGCAGATCTTTGTGTAGTCTGCAAAGAGACATACCTTTCCTTCCAGTCCCTCTGCAATGTCACTTATAAAGACATTAAAAAGGACTGGACCCAGTACTGAACCCCGCGGTACCCCACTAGTAACCCCCTTTCTTCACTGTGGACTCCATTTACCATTAGCCTATGCGTCCTGTTGTCCAGCCAATGTTTTACCCAGGCTACCACCCTGGGACCCACTCCTAGGCTAGCAAATGTGTTTATTAATCTTTTGTGTGGGACTGTGTCAAATGCCTTGCTAAAGTCTAGGTAGGCCATGTCCACAGCCCCTCCCTGGTCTACTACCTTGGTCACCAAGTCAAAGAAATCGATAAGATTCATCTGACATGAACTTCCCGCTGTGAATCCATGCTGCCTTTGGTCCTGTGCTCCACTGGCCTCTAGGTACTCAACAATTCTTTCCTTAAGAAGTGATTCCATCAATTTTCCCTACCACCGAGGTCAAATTGACAGGTCTGTAGTTTCCTGCCTCTGTCTTGCTCCCACTTTTGTGAAGGGGAATCCTAACCGCCCTCCTCCAGTCCTCAGGTACCACACCATCTTCCCATGATTTGTTAAAAAGGGTAGTCAGAGGTGTTACTAGTTTTCCCCTTCGTTCTTTTAGAACTCTGGGGTGAAACCCATCAGGCCCCATTGCTTTGTTCACCTTTAGTTTTAGGAGTTCTTTCAGAACCCTTTCTTCTGTGAAAGGACTGATATCAACCCCCCCTATCCAGAGTGCTTCTATTAACTGGATTAGATACCTCACCCTCCTCTTTTTTTGTGAATACTGAGCCGAAGTATTCATTCAGTATCCCTGCCTTTTCACTGTCCCTCTCTGCCCACCCACCCTCCTCTTTATTTAGCCTCAGTATCCCTCCCTTTGTCTTTCTTCGCTCCCTAATGTACCTATAAAAGGTTTTATCCCCCTTCTTAACCAAGTTGGCTATCTTTTCCTCGGTTTGGGCCTTTGCTATTCTGACTGCCTTCCCCGCTTCATTCTGCTTTAACTGGTACAGTTCTCTGTCCTGCTCCTTCTGTGTTACCTTATACTTCCTGAATGCTATCTTTTTCTCCCTAACCTTCCTCACCACCTCTTTTGAGAACCATAGTGTTTTTTTTCTTTCATTTTGATTTATTTGCTTCACACAAAGGCTTGTTGCCTTTGTGATGGCAGTTTTGATGTTTCCCCATTGTTGCTCCAACCCTCCTTTTTGCCTGTTTGCTAGTGCTTTTCTGAGGCACTCTCCCATTTTGACAAAATCAGCCCTCCTGAAGTCCAGTACCCTCACTTTTGTATGGCTTGACTCTACAGCCGAGTTTATTGTGAACCACACTGTTTGGTGGTCACTTGTTCCCAGATGGCTATCCACTTCTAGATCCGAGATCCTCTCTCTGTCCCCATTTGAGAGTACCAGGTCTAAGATTGCTCCCTCCATCCCGAGTGGATTCCAACACTAGCTGTCTGAGGCATGCTCCCTGTAGGGTCGAGAATGGCCCTGTACTTGGATGTGGCTGCAGCAAAGGTGCTCCAGTTAACATCTGGCATATTCGTGTCCCCCCCATCAGCAATATCTCCCCTTTCTCTGCCATCCTAAGAATGAAGTCTATCATTTCCTTGTCCATTTCCTCCCCCTAAGAGGGGGCAGCAGGGAGGAGGCAGGGAACTATAGGCTAGTCAGTCTCACCTCAGTAGTGGGGAAGATCATGGAGGCACTACTTAAAGAAAGAATAGTGGGACGCCTGGAATTAAATGGTGCCCAGGATCAGAGGCAACATGGATTTATAGCAGGGAGGTTGCATCAAACAAATCTGATATATTTTTTTGACTGGGTGACAAGGGAGGTAAATCGGGGGGGGGGGAACAGTGGATGTCACCTACCTCAATTTCAGCAAGGCCTCTGACACCATCCCACATAGAAGGCTGATAAACAAGAATGGAAGTCTGAGTATGGCCCACAAGACTAAACTGTGTGAGGAAATGGTTAGCAGACAAGAAGCAGAAGGTGGTGGTAAATGGGTCCAATCCTGAGAGAGGGGGGTGACCAGTGGGGTACCGCAGGGATCAGTCCTTGGGCCAATACTGTTCAATGTCTTCATTAGTGACATGGCGGAAGAGCTGGACGGAAAGGTCTGCAACAGGATGTATACTCCAGATGAGGCAGTATAGTGCAATGGTTTAAGGTTCTGAGCTGCAAATCTGGAGACATGGGTTGGAATCCCACAGCCCCTACTTTTATACTGTGTGACCCTGAGCAAGTCACTTAACTTCCCTGTGCTCCCAGGTCGCACCTGTAAACAAGCTTTCAGCTTAGTGTGCCACTCCTGGTTAAACAATTGGGAAAACAAAATGAGGAGGGACCTGGGTAAGCTTGAAACATGGTCCAAGGTGTGGCAGCTGGGGTTCAACTCAAAGAAGTGTAAAATAATACACCTGGGAAGAGGGAACCCTGGAGAGAGTTACAGAAGGGGGGGTTGCTGACAATCACCAAGGAGAAACAGGATCTAGAGGTTATTTCAGATGACCTAAAAATGTCAAAGCAGAGTGCAAAAACAGCAGGGAGGGTCAGTGGCATGCTGGGGTGCATAGTTAGAAGTATCACTAGTAGAAGGAGGGGAGGTGGTGATGCCATTATATAAAACATTAGTGAGGCCTCACCTAGAGTACTGTGTACAATTCTGGTGGCCGCATCTTCCTAAAGACACTGACAGCGTGGAGGTGGTTCAGAGAACAGCGACAAAAATTGTACGTGGCTTGCACCAGAAAACATATGAGGAGAGACTGAATGAAATCAATATGTACTCACTGGAGTAGAGGAACTACAGGCTCACTGGTCAAAGCGTCTGAGGAATTTCCTTACAGCCACACACACTCCTTTCTCTAGCGTTGTGCAATCCTGCAACTAGGAACCAATGTTAGAAATACCACTTTCTCTCAGTGCAGTTTAACTCCTGCAAGACATACATATTTTTGGAATGGCACACCAGAGATCTGAGGTTCAAATCCCAGTAGGCCACACTTTTCCTTTCTCATTTCCATCCTTGATTTAAAAATATGTATGTCTTGCAGGGGTTAAACTGCACTGAGAGAAAGTGGTATTTCTAACACTGGAGTAGAGGAGGGATCGGGGTGACATGATATAAACATTCAAGTATCTTAAGGGCATAAATGAGATGCAAGGGGAGGACATCTTCCATTATAGGAAGAGCAAAAGAACAAGGGGGCATGATATAAAACTGGAAGGATGCAGGTTAAGGGGTAATGTGAGGATGTTTTTCTTTTACGGAGAGGATGGTGGACGCATGGAATAGTCTGCCTCGGGAGGTGGTGGGAGCAAGCACAGTGGAGGGATTTAAACATGCGTGGGATAGACATAAGGGAACCCTAGAAGCGGGGAGAGAAGAAAAGTCGCTGAGCTAATAGGGTCAAAGTCCACAAACAAGGGGCTTATGGGCAAACTAGATGGGCCTGGAGGTCCTTATCTACCAACAATTTCTATGTTTCTATGTACCCAGAATATCTGGCATATTTCGAGTCCTGTGTCACTAACCACCTTCATGCCAGAACGCACAGGGCAATTTGGGCACATGCTCTTTAATGCCGTGTTGCTCAAATAAAAGTACAGCTAAAAATAACCACATTAATATAACGTGGACCCATATTAAGGTTAATTTTCAGACAACTGCCCAACAGAAGAAACTTGATTCAATCTTTATCTTCTTAAGGATGTTCCCTGATGTTTCAAATTCCCATTTTTCTGATGCACTCGAAAATACTTTCAAGGCTGTTTGCTGGCACAAATACATTCTTAAATATATGAAACCATTATTAGAATACTGATTTATCCTATTATGCTGTGTCCAGCTAAGACTATATACAGGTTGGCAGTGAGGAAATTAACTCCTACAATTGTAGCCGTTGACATCATTCAAAGCAATTTATGTGCTTGTTTGTCTGTCTTTGGTTACTCGGTTTCTTTTATATTTATTTAAAATTTTGATAGGGATTGGCGGCCTATAAACAGTTGCCATACCACAACCGCCTGGTAGAGGCGGTCCTGGAAGCATGGGGGAATATTAAGAAGAGAGATGGGGTAGAGGAAGAGAATACCATTTTGGTTCCAATCGCGAAGAACCTCGAAATTCTGCCAGGGTTTGAGGATCAAGGACTGAAGACATAGGAGGAGAAAGGAATACGCTGTATTGGGGATCTATATAAGGGGAAAGGCATGTATTCATTTGCAGTGAAACAGGAAAGTTTGGGGATACCTACCTCACATTTTTATAAACATTTACAGGTAAGAAACTATGGTAGGAAGCTGCATAGGACTCCAACAGATGGATCCCCACTAGCAATAATTGAAAGGGAAATTCTCAGGGCAAAAGAACAGGAGAAAGGGCAGCGGGTTGGGATACGGCCCAGTTTCCAGACACGCCAGGTGCCACTAAACTCAAGTGGGAAACAGACCTGGGCATAAGTCTGAAGCCCCCCTTGTGGGTTGTGAGGGTCGCCCACCCCAGAATCCCCAAACAAGCGCAGTCTGAAGCCCCCCCTCGTGGGTCATGAGGGTTGCCCTTCCCAGAACACTGCCAGGATCCCCAAACAAGCGCAGTCTGAAGCCCCCTCGTGGGTCGTGAGGGTCACCCTCCCCAGAGCACCGCCAGGATCCCCAAACAAGCGCAGTCTAAAGCCCACCTCGTGGATCGTGAGGATCGCCCTCCCCAGAGTACTGCCAGGATCTCCAAACAAGCGCGGTCTAGGCCCCCTTGAGGGTTGCCCGTCACAGAGCACCACCAGGATCTCCAATCGAGCGCAGTCTGAAGCCCCCTCGTGGGTCTCCCTCCCCAGAGCACCTCCAGGATCCCCAAACAAGTGCAATCTGAAGCCCTCCTCATGGGTCGCGAGGGTTGCCCTCCCCAGAGCACTGCCAGGATCCCCAAACTAGGTACGATGACACGGTTTGCATTCAGATGGATTAGGAAGGCCCCACCGACGCACATGTCGGCTGCCTCATCACTCCCACCACCACCCTCCTTGGTGAACTCGCTCTTATATAGGGGCTGTCACGCAGTTCCCAGAACCAATCAGTGGACTTTACCATCTGCAGGCTATCCGAATCTGCCACTAGTGGCCGCTAACTTGCTTAGGCTCTCTGATCTCTCTCTTTACTGCTATAACTAACTACTCTTTGTAATGTTTTCCACCACGCTGTTTCATCTTGCAGTTCTCTCTCTTCTGGTCCCCCTACTGTCTCTCCCACCTTCCTCTCAGCCAGTTATGCAGGAGTGCCTGCAAGCACTACTTTCTATGGCCGCATGCCCTCCTCCTTCTGGTACCTGCCCTGATGGAAAATTCCCCATGACCTACACACCCTTCCACCCAGGCCACCTAGCCCTACACCCCACCACTCAAGCCTCCTCTATGGTCATCAAGTTTTCTAATACTCCTCCCCAGAAGCACCTGTGGACACGGCCCCTAACCAAACTGATAATCACCCTTCTACTGATGCTATCCAGGAACATAGAGCCATACCCTGGACCTCTCCCTTCCCACGATTCAGCCCCTGCCTCACCCCCTCAGCTTCCCAGAGGTCTGAAACTGGTGCATCTAAACATATGTAGCTTCCAGACCAAAATACCCCTGCTGCAACCCACTGCAATCTCACATCACCCTGACGTCCTGATTATCAGAGAGTCATGGCTAAAACCACACAATAAAGACACCGAAATTGCGATCCCAGTTTACACAGTCATCCGCCATGACCGTCCAGGCTGCAAACATGGTGGCGGCATTACCATGTATATCGCATCCACGCTGCAGTTTACAAATATCCTCCTTTCTCTTCCCATGCATGCCATCGATGCTCTGCTAATAAAACTTGTCCTACCCCATACTGCACCTACATTTGTCGCAGACTCTTACTGTGCACCTAATGTCCCACTGCCGCCATCTTGGACCAACTTGCACCTAAAACACCGGCCTCGGGGCAAACTCCACATCCTTGGATTTTAATCAAAACTGTCTCTCTCGGCAAACTCAAACTCCAGGAAAAAGTCGTGCCCTAAACCTTTTTCAAATGATCACTGAGCCCACTCACCTGAACCACAAAACACTAAATGACTCTTCCTTGACTGGTCACTTACCTCCCATCCTCAGAGAATACTAGTCGCAGGCCTGCTCCCTGACTTCCTTAGTGACAACCACATGACTTACATGGTCAGAAAAATCTTCTGGCCCAAAGCAATGCCCCCCCCCCGCACATGACCAGGTCCTACAAATCCCTTGACCTCACCTCTCTCCTACACAACCTGTTCACTGCCAACTGGTCCTTCATACACCAAGCTTCATCCACTGAAGCTGCTCTGGAGGGTTTCAGATCTCGGTTCCTTGCCATCTGGAACAACTATGCCCCACTTAGACGGGCTAGGGTGCGTGGTGTCCACCTCCCCTGGATAACATCCGACATCATTGTCAATCTCAAAAAAAGAGACTGGCCTGGACAGCGTTTAAGGAATCAGGCTTGCCACAAGCTCAACTAAAATACCGTGCTCTGTGCAATGCATGCACCAGGCTAATCCGCCAGGGGGAGGCCAATTACTTCAATACTGCCTTCCACACAAATATAAGCCATCCAGCCAAATTCTGGAAGGTGCTCAAATCTCTTTTTGCCCCCCCCTTTCCCAGCCCCCAATGCCCACCCTAAACATAGGCACATCCATGGTTACTGACCCTCCAGCAGTACCCACTGCTTTCAACTCCTACTTCACTAACTGCACTGCTGCACTATCATCCTCTCTCCCTTCCCCCTTAACCCCCCATCAGGCCTGACCAAACACCGCCACCCAGCCACTCCTTCTCCTTCTGTCCAGTTACATCACTTGAAGTGTACCATGCTTTACTTGCCCTCAATCCAATGAAGGGCAAATGCCCCACCTCTCTCGATGCTAAAATGCTGTACCTATCGGCCCCTGCCATTGCCTTGCCTCCCCCCTGGCAGCTATATTCAACTTGTCCTTCTCCCTAGCCTTGGTACCAGCTGAGTGGAAGCACGCCACAGTCATTCCGCTACCCAAAGGAGGCGATTCCTCTGTCCCAGGAAACTACCGCCCCATTTCCCTTCTTCCCATGCTGGCTAAAATCCAAGAAAAAAACTTGTACTCTCTCAACTCTCCTCCGTCCTTGACCCCTCTTCCTTCTACACCCCTTACCAGTCTGGCTTCAGGAAGTCCCACTCCACCACCACCTTCCTGCTGAGGGTCACGGACTCCATCCTCTCTGCCATGGATAAGGGGCACATCACCTCAGCCATCTTTGTCAACCTAGCAAAAGCGTTTGACACAGTCTCCCACTCCCTCCTTCTGACTAAGCTCACCAGTGCAGGTTTCTCAAGTACGGCCACCGACTGGTTCAAATCTTACCTGACTGGCTGAACGCAGACTGTCAGGATTGGTAACACCACCTCTGATCCTCTCCCTGTCTCGTCGGGGGTGCCGCAGGGCTTGGTCCTGGGGCCACTCCTGTTCTGTCTTCCTAAATGACCTGCCATCTGCCTGCCCACATACCTCAATCCACATGTATGCAAACGACACTGTGTTATATACATCCGGCCCCTCCCCTACTGATGTGGCTACCACTTTACAGCAGGACTTCAGTGTTCAGCTTTGGTTTCACTCCAATCAGCTTCACCTTAACGCCAAGACAATCTCCATGACCTCTGGCATAAGGCAGAGACTCTTGTGACTTCCCCCCTTCCCAATCTACCACACCCTGGAGGGGACTTCACTGGAGGTCTGCACCTCCTTCATATACCTCGGGGTCTGGCTGGACCAGCTCCTTTTTGTACACATTGATGACATCCACAAAAAGCTACACCCCAGACTGGGTGCACTTTACCATAACCATGGCTGCATCTCACTGCCAGCCTGCTGAGCAACTGTACAGAAAATGATTCTACTGATTTTTGACTACGGAGATGTGGTCTACAGTGCCACCCCCAAGTCCACTCTAACCAGACCGGACTCCCTGTTCCATTCCTTCTGTCGTTTCACCCTTGCCTGTCCTTACTCCACCCTTCACTGTACCCTCTACCAGGACATGGGACTACCTGTCCTTCAGGACCACAGATCATCTCACTATGTATGCCTCACTGCCAAGTTCTGGCATCAGTCCTTGCCCTCCTACCTCTCCATAGTCCTGTCCACCTACTCCCCCCCCCCCAGCCTATGGGCTTAGACAAAACAACTTGAGTCTACTACATACTCCCTACAGGACCACCTCAACAGGCCAAGTAGCTTTCAGTTACCGTATGCCCAAACTATGGAACTCACTCCCTCTAGACATATGACTAACCTCTTCATCCCAGCACCTCAACAGCCTTCTCTCAGCGCATTTCTCATCCACCTGCTCATGCGCATAATCTCATCCTCAGCTAGGCCAACTACCCCCTGACTTACTCTGTGCCACCCTTCATACCAACCTTTAACTATTCTTATGGTGTCAAGCGCAGTCTCGTCTCACCTGCCTATGCCAGTGCATCATTGTAAATGCTGAACTATTTGCTTGTATAATACTGACTAATTTACACTGCTTTACTGTATCACTGACACCATGTTTTTGCCATTTTTGTACTCTTGTATCTTTATTGTTGTCATGTACTGTCCACAGAACGCATCTGGAATCAAGTGGTACTCTGCTCAGCATGCCTTCCTGCTAAAACTCTTAAATAAATAAAAATAAGCATCTCAGAGGAGAATTGGGGATTGATTATTCTATCACATATGGGACTACTATTGTGCAATTGATTTAAAGAAACTCAATTTAAATTTCTACATTGACTTTTCTATCTCCCCCCCAACCCCCAAGTATGGTCCACAGGTTTTGCCGAGGGGTGTCTCCCATGTGTGGTAGATGCAAGGTGGGGAGGGGCACATACTTTCGCAAGTGTGAGGTGCTTAAGAAATATTGGAAGGAGGTGGCAAGGGAGGTTTCCACTATTTGGGGGAGGACAACAGAGGCATCACCCTGTCCCTATTATTTGGGGTGGAAGTGGATAAGAGGGCAATTGGTACCTATGCCCAAGGTGGATTCGGGTAAAGTTGGTCACAGCCAGGCAGATCATTCTAAACACATGGGTCTCATGTGTGACGCCCACTGTGGTTATGTGGAAAAACCTACTGATGGCCACTCTATCCATGGATAAGCTAACATATGCACTGAAGGGAAGGAAGGAATGCTTCCTGATGGAGTAGAGGGTGGGCTTTTGGCATCACTATCTCCGGTTGAGGCAATGATACTCAGGGAAGGGGTGGGGTCGTCAGACAACCTCAACCCGCCTGAGATAGAGGACCTGCTTATGTGAAATATTGGGAGGACGAAGATATGAGATAAAGAAGGGGTCAACTAACTGGCCTGAGGGCCAGCCCAGTGGTGAGGAGGGTTGAGGCGCTAGATGCCACACCTTGCGCCCACGCCGGGCGAATCTGGTTCAGGAACAAGCCTGGGCCGCTGGGTTGGAAGGAGGGAGAGGATTGAGTGTCCCGAGACAGTTCCTCCCTCCCTCGGGGGTATGCCTCACGGGACTGACTTCCCCAGGTGGAGGCCTTGCAGAAGTGTGGTGTGTAGGGTACAGGAAGGGTGGGTGCTATGGACATCCCATGGCGGTGTGCGCCCACACACGCATGTCTGGCATGTGCACCCCATAATGAGGATCTGGGGGAGAAAATGGAGGAGAAAGTAGATCTCCGGCTACAGGATGAAGCCCGACTCTCTGCAGGCTCCACTCCTAGGCCGGGCAGAAAGGTAAGCCCCAGTAATTCCAGGATGTCGGGGCTGGAAGGGTCGGTCTGAAGGGGGCACACAGGACAGGAGCACAAATAGAATATAGAAAAAAAAAAACTAACTGGCCTAAAGTAGGATAATTGGTGGACTGCAACTGAAAGGTGGTAGAGATTATTTTTCTTTTCTTTTTTCTCATGTTTTTCTGTAAATAGTTCTGACAACTCTAATCAACTTAAATGCTGGACTGGAGAGACAAGTTTAGGCTGATAGTTGTCGGAGTCCAGGCATTAGCTTCTTTATTTCCTATATGATAACACACTAGTGAAATGTTAATTGCCAACGAACTGTAATATAAAAGCAGGGGATTTACTCAGTGAAGTATGGTGGAGATGTGGATTATGGTAATAACCCGTTGCTGTTGGATAAACTGGTTGTAAAAGAATGCATTTCACATTTATTGTATGATATCTGGTTATGTCGGTGTATCATAGAAGTCTGTAACTGTCTGATAAAATGAAAAATCAAAAAGATAATACAAAAAAAATGTGAACAATTTTTGATAACCAGGAAAGGCAAACAGAGCCGAGGCTGATTTCCAGATGTGACCCGGGGGAAAGGGCAGTGGGGTAATTACAATAAATACAAGTAAAATAGTGAACAATTGCAATAGTACAAAACAATGAGACAGACAAGTGGCCCCAGACAGGGACCTTGATTACAATTATACAATATGAGATCAACAATACTGCATAACAACAATAGGAGATATAAATAGTGCAATTCAGAAGAGGGGAAATGGGGAAGTTGTGGAGCAGATAGTAGGGTAGAAGCGCAATGCACAAAGTGCCAGTGCCATTTGATGAGGTTAGGGCCAGAGCCATAGAAGAAGAGCAGAGAGGTGGGATGCGGGTAGCATCAGGAGTTGTTACAGAGTGGCAATTGAGTCAGGACCACAATGTCCAAAGTGGCAGTGCCAGTTGATGATGCTAGGGAAAACATACAGTAGAGGAGAGGGGGTGATATAGTGGAGAAGGGAATGGGGTGACAGTGGCTGTTAGAGGCAATCTGAGTCTGGTCAGGTGTGAGGTCGGTGGGGGGTGCCTGGGGGGGCATTATCAAGGAGGAGCAGTGGAGAAGCAGCTGCAGGGGTGTATGGCGGGGGGGGGAGAGATACTTCAGCTGTTTTAGTGCGGACAGAGTTGGGGCAAGCTGAACAGAATGGGAGAGTTGATTCCAAAGAGCTGGAAGTTTGTAGGAAAAGGCTGCTTTACCAGCTTGAGAGTGAGGGAGCGGGAGAAGAAAGGAACGACTGTATCTTGACCTGAGGCCATAGCCTGAAGAGGGAGAGGGGAGAGGAGGTCTGATAAGTAGGAATGGAATGAGGTGGGCCAATAATTTGCCAATGAAGACTGCACAGTGAGCGAGGCAGCGGGTAGCAAGGGAAGGTAACTCGAGCGTGACATACAGAGAGCAGTGATGGGTGCAGTAAGGGAAATTCGAGGCAAAGCGATAGAAAGCGTTGAAGAGGGGGTTGAGTCTGGAGAGGGAGGATTGTGGGGCAGAGCTATATACAACGTATGTGTAGCCAAAGGTGGAGATAATGAGCTTAGTAACTAGTTATTTTCGGATGGGAGAGAGAGGCAGTCCTTGATTCCATAAAGGGCATCCAATTTGCCAGAGTTTGGTGTATATGGAGTCAATGTGATCAGAGGAGTCTAGCTTGGGGTCCAGCCAGACCCCTAGGTACTTAAAGGATTGGACCGTGTCTATCGGGGTACCATCCAGGGAGAAGAAACAGGGAGAAGCAGCATAGCTAGGTGCTGGAAGGAGCCGAAGGCCACAGCAACAGTTTTCTTGTTTTGCACCTCAGGTCATTTGCTTTGAACCATTTTAATGCTTTCGTAAATGTCTCTTGAAGAGATGTCTGGGTGGAGGAGAGTAAGGGTCCGTAGGCAAAGATGACCAGTGTAGTACACATACACGTGAGTGTGTGTGAACAAGCAGACAGAGGGGAGGTCACTGACAAAGATGGAGAAGAGAGTGGGGCCAAGAACTGAGCCTTGGGGGACACTGAATAGGATGGGGAGGGTGGAAGATTTGGCCTGGCCGAGTTGCACATACTGGTTTCTACCAGTGAGGTAGGACTTGGCTCAAGCTGTGAAGGAGGGAGACAGCCCTAGGGAAGATAGCATGCCTAGAAGGAGGATGTGGGAGACTAAGCTGAACACCTTAGCGAGATCGATGAAAATCGCCAGTGTAATGTGACCTTTGTCATTGGCAGATTGGATATGGTTTGTGAAGTGAAATGGACGAAGAGGAGGTGGAGTGGGCCCGACGGAAGCCAGATTGGAATGGGCTAAGGGAGTTGGAGGAGTCAAGGAAGGAGTTTAATCTGGCTGAAATGAGTTTTTCTTGGATTTTAGACAGAGTGGGTAGGCACGATATGTGTCTATAGTTACCTGGTAGGGAAGGGTCTCCACCTTTATGAAGAGGGATAACCTTGGCTAATTTTCAAGCGATTGGAACAGTACACTGAATAATGGAGAGGTTGAGTAGGTGGGTGACTGGGGAGGCTATGGCAGGGGCAGAGATCCTCAGAAGTCTGGGATCGAGGCAGTCAGGGCTGGATTTGGAGGGGTTGAGAGCTTTTAGGGCATGGAGAACTTCTGCAATGGTGACAGGGGGTAGGGAGAACCCGATGGAGGTGTGGTGAGGCTCATGATGGGGGAATGAGGGATAAGGTTGACAGAGGACAACAGAAGGAAGGAGTGCTGTGTGACTGGACTTCCCTACTGGGACTAAAGAAGTAGAACTCTTCTACTGGGACCTTTAATTTAGGGTAAAAAAAACAAACAAAAAAATAATTAGTGTGTTTGTCTCAGTTAGCTAAAGTGGTTATCTGAACAGTTATCTAGGTGTACATCTCAGGTGGCTGAAGGGACTTGATTGCTGTGCAGTTTAAATTACTTGTAGAAAGATCTAGTAAGTAGGATAAGTGGCTTCGCTAGAAGGAAACTAGATTTAAACACTGCCTTAGAAAGATTCTGTCAGAGGCTTGGCAGAGGACACCAGAAGGAAGGAGTGTTGTGTGACTGGACTTCTCTACTGGGACTAAAGAAGTAGAATTCTTCTAAAAAAAAATATATTGCCCACCTTCCCTCCCACCCAAGCACAGGATTTGACTGACAACAGGAACTTCCTGTTTGGGAGCAGGAAGTGAGTTATCACAGAGTCACCAAAGACGCACCATCCTAGAAGGGCAACAGTAGCTCTCCGGGCCCCTCTAGCTGCTGGAGGTCTGCCTCTAAGCAAGTAAGGGGTCTACTGAGAAATATAGGATCTTCTTGTCTCAGAAAAGGAGCTTAAAGGGCACACAGGCAGTAAGTAAGTGGAGAGAGAGAGAGAGAGAGAAGGGTAAAACAAAACAGAGGAAAGAGTAAGGATTCCAAGCAACAGTGAAGGGGCCAGAAATAAGACATGATGGGAGTGGTGCAGTGCAGTGGCTGTGGTGCAGCAGTCTTCTGGGAGACATTCTGGAGGATGCAGTGTTGTCCCATCTGCAGGCACCTCTCTGGGCTGGGGGTTGCTCATCTCCAGGCTGAGTTGGCCAGGATTTGTGGGACCTCCTCTTCCATCCAGGGACCACCAGAGCCACTGCCGCTACTTCAGAGGTTGCCAAGAAAGAAGAGCGGTTGGACCAAAGTGGGCTCAGGGAGGGTGAGGGTGGTGGAACAGAGGTGCATCCCTCCAGTTGTACCTCACCATAATTCCTATGCCATTATGGCAAAGTGTGGTTCCTCTATGGAGGCACCCACAGTGGAGACCAAGGAGGATGCTGGGAACCTCCACAAAGGAGACCCACAGGAGGGTGGCATGGGACCTCACAGGGGAAGGAAAAAACTCCTGGTGGGGGACTCCATTGTTAGGAAGGGATAACTGGGGGAGGAAGGGGAGAGGGAGGTAAGGTGCCTGCCTGGCGCCGTGGCTTAGAGGGACAGAGAGCGAATCCTCAGGATTGCCAGAGCAGCAGCACAGGGCAGGGAGCTGGGTGTCATTGTCCACCTAGGGACAAATGACCTGGCTAAGAAAGGGATCAGAGCAGTGCAGGAGGAGTTTTTGGAATTGGGGAAGGGCCTTAGACAAGTAGCACACACGTCAACCTTCTCAGAGGTGTTGTCTGCTCATGGCGCATTTAGAGGTTAGTGCTCCACCATGGGATTCAATAGTGGTTGAAAACTGGTGCAGAGCTCAGCATTTGACTTCATTGGGGACTGGGGGTCCACCTGGAGTGATGTAAGCCTATACTGGCATGATGGGCTGCATCTGTCCAGGAGGGGAACCAGGATCCTAGGTGGTAGGTTTAAATGCTTCATTGGCAAGTATTTAAACTAGCCAAGGGTGGAGGCACTGGAAAGGAGCAGGGAAATCCTAGCCCCCACAGAAAAGTCACGGTTGTAAGTGCAGTAAACACCAACATAGAGATGTCGATAGGGAGAAGGGCAGGGGTAAATGGAGAAAGTGACAAAGGCAAGAAGGACAGGGATGGGGCAAAAAGGAGTAAGGCCATCAGGAAATTGAGGATGAGTACCAATGCCCGTAGCCTGGGCAACAAGCTCCCTGAACTGGTGGCCTTGATGGAAGAGGGATGCCTGGATATCGTGGCAGTCACAGAAACATGGTACACAGAGAACCATGACTGGGATGTTAACATACCAGGGTACGTAACCTACAGGAGAGACAGGGAAGGGAGAAGAGGGGGAGGAGTAGCTCTCTATGTAAAGGAAGGGACAAAAGCAACTGAATAAAAAGTAAACAGGGAAGGGAGGAGAGGAGGCACTGTGGGTCACCTTGAAGACCGGAAGTGGCACCACAATCCGCACAGGGGTTGTATATAGACCCCCAGGTCAGGGGGAGGGAATTTACAAAGATATGATAGAAGGCATTCTTAGGATGGCAGAGAAAGGGGAGCTACTGTTGATGGGAGACCTGAATATGCCAGATGTTAACTGGAGCACACTTGCTGCAGCCACATCCAAGAGCTGGGCCATTCTCGATGCCCTAAAGGTGGCATGCCTCAGACAGCTAGTTTCCGAACCCACTCGTGAGGGAGCAATCTTAGACCACGTACTCTCAAATGGGGACAGTGAGAGGATCTCAGATCTAGAAGTGGGTTGCCATCTGGGAACAAGTGACCACCAAACAGTGTGGTTCACAATAAACTCAGCTACAGAGTCAAGCCGTACAAAAGTGAGGGTACTGGACTTCAGGAGGGGCTGACTTTGGCAAGATGGGAGAGTGCCTCAGAAAAGCACCAGCAAACAGGCTAGAAGGAGGGGTGCAGCAACAATGGGGAATCAACAAAACTGCCATCACAGAAGCAACAAGCCTTTGTGTGAAGCAAATAAACAAGTCAAAACAAAAGAAAAAGCCACTATGGTTCTCAAAAGAAGTGGCAGGGAAAGTCAGGGAGAAAAAGATAGCATTCAGGAAGTATAAGGAAACAGAGAAGAAGCAGGACCGAGAGCTGTACCAGTTAAGGCAGAAGGAAGCAGGGAGGGAAATCAGAATAGCAAAGGCCCAAACTGAGGAAAGGATAGCCAACTCAGTTAAGAAGGGGGATAAAACCTTTTATAGGAATATCAGGGAGCGTAGAAAGACAAAGGGAGAGATAGTGAGGCTGAATAGGATGAACGGTTGGTGGGCAGAGGGGGATAGTGAAAAAGCAGGGATACTGAATGAATATTTCTGCTCAGTATTCACAACAGAGGAGGGGGAGGTGCCTAATCCAATTAACAGAAGCACTCTGGATAGGGGGGTCGATCCCAGTCCTTTCACAGAAGAAACGGTTCTGAAAGAACTCCTAAAACTGAAGGTGGACAAAGCAATGGGGCCTGATGGAATTCACCCCAGAATTCTAAAAGAATTAAGGGGAGAACTAGTGAAACCACTGACTACCCTTTTTAACAAATCATGGGAGGATGGTGTGGTACCCAAGGACTGGAGGAAGGCGGATGTGATTCCCCTTCACAAAAGTAGGACAAAGACAGAGGCAGGAAACTACAGACCTGTCAGTTTGACCTCTGTGGTAGGGAAAGTGATGGAATCACTTCTGAAGGAAAGAACTGTTGAGTACCTAGAGGCCAGTGAGGCACAGGACCCAAGCCAGCATGTGTTCACAGTGGGACGGTCATGTCAGACAAATCTGATTTCTTTGACTGGGTGACCAAAGTAGTAGACCAGGGAGGGGCTGAGGACATGGCCTACCTAGACTTTAGTAAGGCATTTGACACAGTCCCACACAAAAGATTAATAGTCAAATTAACCAGCCTGGGAGTGGGTCACATCGTGGTAGCATGGGTAAAACATTGGCTGGACAACAGGACACAGAAGGTAATTGTAAATGGAGTCCACTCTGAAGAAAGAGAGGTTACTAGTGGGGTACCTCAGGGTTCAGTACTGGGTCCAGTCTTTTTAATGTCTTTATAAGTGACATTGCAGAGGGACTGGAAAGAAAAGAATGCCTCTTTGCAGATGACACAAAGATCTGCAACAAGGTTGATACACAAGGGGGTGTGGAAAGGATGAGAAGGGACTTGGCAAGGTTGGAGGAATGGTCGGAAGTATGGCAGCTAGGATTCAATGTAAAGAAGTGCAAAATAATGCACCTGGGAAACAAAAACCCAGGGACGAAGTATACAATGGTGGGGGGAAGGTAGTAACAAAAACAAAACAGGAAAGGGACCTGGGGTAATCATATCAGATGACCTTAAGGTTAGCAAGCAATGTGAGAAGGCAGTAGGGAGAGCTGGGGGTATACTGGGATGCATACGGAAAGGCATCACCAGCAGAAAACAGGAAGTTTTTATCCCTCTGTACAGACAGTTGGTGAGACCCCATCTGGAGTACTGCGTCCAGTTCTGGGGACCCCATCTCCGCAAGGACAGACAGGATGGAGGTAGTCCAGAGGAGGGCAACTAAAATGGTGCAGGATCTGCAAGAGAAGCCATATGAGGAGATATTAAAGGAGCTTAATATGTATACCCTTGAGGAAAGGAGGGAGAGGGGGACATGATAGAAACTTTTAAGTACCTCAGTGGAATCAACAAAGTCCAAGAGGGTAGCATCTTTCAGAAAAAGATGTGCAAGAACAAGGGGACACAATTTGAAGATAGAGGGGGGGATGGCTCAGGGGCAATGTGAGGAAGTATTTTTTCACAGACAGGGTAGTGGATGCATGGAACAGCCTTCCTGAGGAGGTTGTGGGGTCCAAAACTGTGGGAGAATTCAAGAATGCATGGGACAGACATAAGGCAATTCTTGTGTGGGGTAAGAAGAAATAGGCTGTTGGTTAACTAGGATCTGCAGCTTATCCAGTAGGTAGGGAAATGGGCAGACTAGGTGGGCCAAGCGGTCCTTATCTGCCATCAAAGTCTATGTTTCTATGTAAAAGCATAAAGAAACCTCCCTGCCCAATTCAGTGTCTGGACGTCCGGCGGCACAGTACCCTTTGCTGGAGACCTGCAGCATTATTGTGGGAGCTGATGATTCTCCCTGCATGCACGGAGGTCTACCTCTTGAGTACCCCACCTCCTGAAGACAGTGACCAGTACCTGTTTGTTCAGGGACCACTCATGGTGGTTATAGCTGATTCTGCAGAGAGAGAGAGTCCACCAGCACATTGCCTTGCCCTGGAAGATGTATTGCTGAAAGAGAAATCTCGAAGTATGCCAGACTTCAAATTTTCATGGCATCTGTACACAACATGGTAGACCTGGTTCCACCCTGCTTGTTGATTTTAACACATAGTGGTGGGTGTTGTCTGTCCCAACCTGTACAGACTTTCCTTGGACCTGGGGGGGGGAAAGGACTGCAGTGCCAGAAACACTGCGTTGATATTCTCCCGCAGTGCTGTCACAGGCCCCCCCAATACCCTTGCCCAAGACTTCATTGTCACCACGCTAAACGAGCCTCTGGAAGTTGTAACCAAATTTAAATATCTGGGTATCTGGATCGACAATAAATTATCTTTCAATGACCACGTCAAAGATGTCTCTAGAAGGTTAAAAGCAAGGTTAGGATTCTTCTATAGAAATAGGACCCTTTTCCCCCTTGAAACTCGAAACAAGCTTGTACAGGCCACTTTTCTCCCCCTACTCGACTATGGCGATGTAATCTTTTCCTCCACCACTCTTGCAAATCTAAGTAAACTGGACATCCTTTATCACCGTGCGTTACAGTTCATTACCAACTCCCCTTACCGTTCGCACCACTGTGACTTATATGCAGCTGTTGGTTGGACATCCCTTACGACTAGACGCCTGCTCCATGCTGGGCTATGGACTCTTAAACTGCTCCTGCAGAAATTGCCAAGCTCTCTCTCTTCCCTTAGTATTTCACATAGTGCATACTCATTAAGAAAATCGGACTTTATTATGCTTGACATACCAAGGACGCGGACCTCCGTTGGTAAACGTGCTATTGCATATGTCCTTCCCTCCATTTGGAACCAATTACAACCCGTACTGAAACTAACTAGCACAGTTTCAATAAACTTCTACACATCGCTAAGTTCAGCCAAAATAAAAGACACCTGTAACTGTCATTAAGTCTCTTCCTTCCCATGTGCCATATTTATCCACTGGTAAGGTATAATTGCTTTGTCATATTAACTGCTTTCCTTCCCTTCTACTCCTGGCTTTATCTATGCTTACGCCCACTGCTACTCTATCAAATCACCCTCCCAATCAGTTGTAGTCTGTTTGTTCTAGCTGCCAAAATATATGTATTGCACACACCAGTCATCATGTTTCATTTATCAGTATGCAACCTGTAAGTCGCTTCTGTCTCATATTAATGTTTACCACCTGCGGTCACCCTACGTGGTACCCTTGTATGTATATCCAGCCTGTATCATGTAACGTGCATTTCATGTATATACTGTTATTACCTATCTATGTTTGTACTTTAAGTGTTTATGTCACAGGACCTGCTTGTGAATGAGCTTGCTCAATGGAGTTTTCCTGCAATAAACTTGAACTTGAACTGCAGAGTTCTAGCAGGTTGATGTGCAGGCATGACTCTTGAAGAGTCCAGGTACCACTTACTATGAGGTCATCCAGATGCACCCCCCCCAATCCTAGGAGGGAGGCATCTGTTGCAAGGATGACAGAGGGGGCCTGTTGCTGAAAAGGCAACCCCTCCTGGAGACTGTCTCTTTCCTTCCACCACTCGAGTGCCTGAAGAAGGGACCTTGTAACTGGTACCACAGGGATCTGAGGTGGAACTGTATGTCCCTCATTTGAAATCTGGCATTCAGGACCACTGCCGTACAGGCAGCCATGTGGCCTAAGAGCTGCAAGAAATGTCTTGCTGGTTTGGGCTGTCCTAGGGCGAATGAGTTTTCTAGCGCTAGCAATTTGTCTGCCCTGTCTTGAGGCAGAAATGCTCTCCCTTGCCAGATGTCTAATGCTGCTCCTATAAACTCCAGGTGTTGTACTGGCTCCATCTGAGATTTCTGGTAGTTTATTAGAAACCCCAAGGATTCTAGGGTGTGCTGAGTTAATCTGAGAGACTGACCTGCTGAGGAGAGTTCTCCATGACTAACCAGTCATCCAGGTAGGGGAACACTGTGACCCCTAGCCTCCTGAAGTGTGCCACTACCCTACCACTGTCAGGCACTTCGTGAATGCCCTGGGAGCCGAGGTGAGACAGAAGGGGAGGGCTAAGAACTGGTAAGGACCTGAGGGGAACCTGAACTTCAGTTATTTTCTGTGGCTGGGCCAAATTGGGACATGGAAGTAAGGCCCTGCCCACACTGCAGCCGAAAACCCTTCTGAACGTTACAGAGGGTGTAAGCCGCATCGGTAATAGCGTCGCGTTTACGTTATAGCATTACAGGAGGCATTTTTCGTAACCGTTGTGGAAACCACCTATGAGGTGGTTTCCACAGCGGTTATGAAACCGGTCCCGCCCTGGGACCGCTACCAGCGGTAGTGTGGACTGCCGGTAACGGTCCCCTGCAGGGCACAAAGCGCAGCGTGAGCTGCATTGTGGGATCAGGCGCTGCTGTAACGGTCGCCCGGATCCCGATGTGTGGACCGGCGGTTCTGGTCCCGTAACAGACACCGCCGAGGTGTGGACGCACTGCACCGCTCCGCGGCCGTAACGGATTGCATCCGCTATCATGCAGTGTTGTGTGGACGGGGCCTAAGTGTCCTTCAGGTCCAAAGAGACCAACCAGTTCCCCTGCTGAAGAGCAGGAATGACTGTGGTTAAAGGGACCATCTTGAATTTGGGTCTTGTCACGTGCCTGTTCGAGAGTCTGAGATCCAGAATGGGTCACCACTCCCCATGTTTCTTTTGGGTAAATAAGTACTTTACCACTGACTGTTCTTTAGGATTAATAATCTCCTCACAAGAGACGCTAAACTGAAACTGGTTCAAACTACCTTTCTTTCCCTATTGGATTACGCAGACTTTTTATATAGTCAGGGACCTGCAGGTACCCTAGCAAACAATACGTTTTATCACAGAGCCATAAGATTTATCACGGGTCTTCCATACTCAGTCCACCACTGTGCATGGTACACGGCAGTGGGATGGTCATCCCTTGCTTATAGATGGCAAAAAAATGCTGCGGTTTGGACATACAAAGCTATCTCAAATAAACTGCCCCAGTACATCTGTCTGTTTACCTTTGTGTACTCTGGGGAAGTATGCTCTGAGAAGCACTTCATATATCTACCTTTATGTTTACAAAGCAAAATCTCGCATTGACAGAGCAGCCATCAGCTTTGTGCTCCCTCAACTGTGGAACAAGCTGCAAAAAACTTTGAAATTAACTCACCCCATCAGCCTAGCAGCTTTTAAATCTCTATATCTACATCATAATATGGAGTCCTGTGCTGTCTACCCTAAATAGTGACTCCTATAAGTCCAAGCACACTCTAATTACTGCTGTTAAAAGACTGATCACATCTATAATCGACTCTTCCCTCTCCCCTTTTTCTACCCCCATATCTGTCCCTTCCACATTCCTTTGACCCTGGTTCCAGCTCTAAATTCTCCATACCCCATCACTATACATCTTTTTATATTAGGTTTTATTTGAGTTCGGTGCACCTGATATGTATATTTCTTTACTTTTATGAAAAATTGTGTCCTACCCAAAACTAGCTGTATCTTCTGTTCCAAACATATACTACTGTCAATGCTACCTGCTGGTACTTTGTATATACTGTATTATTGTACCTCACTTTATTTGTATTATCATTTTCTTGTGTGTTGCATCCCATGTATATTGTCCCTTGTTAACGAACCCAGGTCTACCTCGAAAATGAGCTTGTTCAACAGTGATCGCCTGGTTAAATAAAGATTTTGCTTGATTGATTGATTGACTGACTTTGAGTAGAACCCTTTTCCCCACTGTGGTATGGGAACTTGTTCCACTGCTTTTAACTGGAGGAGCTTTCTGACCTCCAGTTCTAGAAGGGTCCTCTCTGCTGTGGTTGCATGCTTGAACCTCTTGTGACCCTGCAATCTGGAGAAGGATTTGAAATCAAGTGCTAGACCTTGGCTCACTACTTCTAGGACCCACTAGTCTATGGTAATGGTTTCCCATTCCTGGAAGATGTGAACCAGCCTGCATCCCACTGGGGGCAGGGGGATGACCTGGGCAAACACTTCAGGGGTTTTATTTGGGCAGGGCCCCGGCAACTGGTGCTGAATCAGACCTTTTGGAGGGCCTCCTGCCCCTGAAATAACATCTGGGCTGCTGGTAGTCAAGTGCTGTCTGAGCCAGAAAGAATGGCCTAGGCCAGAGACCCCTACCCCGCCTCCCCTCCCTCTGTAGGAAGTAGAAAGTTTGTCTCTATTAGCGTTGCTTCTAAAGGTGGTTTTATACTCCTCCACCTTCTTCATATACGCCTCTGTTTTGTCACCGAGAGAGAGAGAGAGAGAGAGAGAGAATTATTCTCAGAAGGGAAATCCATGGCCTTGGTCTGGGTATCCTGGGACAGATTAGTGGTCCAGAGCCATGCAAATCTTATCACGGCAACAGAGAGCTATAAACCTGCATGCAGTATAATTTGTGTCAACTGCGTGTGAAACTGGTACTTTGTTGCCTCCAGAGCTGTTCTGGCAGTCTCTGCTAGATCGGCTGCCACTTCACCTGCCACCCTGTCAGACATGGCCAGTACCGAGGACCAGAGGGCCTTTGGTACTGGGCTGTACAGGCCATAAAAGTAGCCTGTATGAGTAGGAGAGATGCTGCCAGGTAACCTTTCTTCCTCATATTATTGAGTCTCCTTGAGTCCTTGTTAGGGGGGTGATGGGAAATAGGGATCCTGGCTTTATCAAAGGCAGCCACCTGGGCCACCCCTTCATGGTCTGGGTGGGTGAACAGATAGTCAGCACTGGACCTGTCTAACTGGTACTTCTAGTCTATCTTCCTATCCACCCCTGGTACATAGTTGGGGTTCTGTAGGAGTTTGAGGGATGCCTTCTTAAGGGACTTACAGACTGGGAGAAGTAGCCTATTTGTGGGCACCAGCCCTATCATATAGAGGAATTCAGACTCATTGTCATACTCTACTGTCTCTTGTGTGGAGATGTCAAGGGTATCCACCATATTCCTGACAAAGGCATAGTGAGAGGAATAGAGGAGATCCAGAAGCAAATGATTTGATACCTTTTAATGGACCAACATAGATGTAACAACAAGAACAAAGTGCTCTAGCTTTCGGACCAACCAGTCCTTCTTCAGAAGTTCAGAAGCTTCAGAAGAAGTTGAGCTTCTGAAGAAGGACTGGTTGGTCCGAAAGCTAGAGCACTTTGTTCTTGTTGTTACATCTATGTTGGTCCATTAAAAGGTATCAAATCATTTGCTTCTGTATCTATTCTTGCAAGGACCAATACGGCAACTACTAAATCTAGGAATAGAGGAGGAGAGACAAATTCTTGCTCTGGGGAGACCTCTGGTTCAACAAGCTCCCCTTCCTCCTCCTCATAAAAATTTTCTGACTCCTGGCTAAGGAGAACTGGAGCCTCGGTCGGAACCTGAGGAGGAGCTGGGGTACCCCCAAGGGAACCGCAGGCCCAGAGAATCTGTAAAGCCTTTGCTATGTCCTCTGCAGAGGGCATAGCAGGACTGTCCGCTGAGAGTTCCTTTGCTTATTCAACAGGGCAGCAACATATTTTTCTTTGTGCTTTCTCTTTGCAGGAACTGATAGGTAGCCTGCTCTGTGGCCCTCTTTAATTTAGATGAGTCCCCTTTTTCAGAAGATCGGGAGTCAGAAGGTTCCTTAGGCCTATCCTCGAGCTCGGAGTGAGAGGAGGCCTCCTCGGAGAGTTAAGTGATTCAGAGGAAGGAGCAGCCATTTCTTCCACTTTTTGGCCCTCTTTTTAACTGTCCTGGGGCAGAATTCAGAGCACAAATCCCAGTTAGCAAAAATGTAGCTGGGACTGAGACACTTTAAACATAGGTCATGCCCGTCCGTTTTAGTCAAATTCTGGAAGCACATGATGCAGTCTTTGAAACCAGTTGGTCCAGTTTTCCTTTTTGGCCTCTCTGACATGCCCAATGTCAAGAGGAAGTAAAACAAGTGTCCTGCCAGCTCTGTGGCACCGGCGAGAAGGCTTAAGCTTGGCATGTAGTGACCAGGTCTGTACCCCAAGCCCATGTTCTAGGGGTGGAGATTGGCAGGGAGGGGTTGCATAAGCATCCATTGGACGCTTCTCTCCCAGGGGGGGTGGGATGAGTCTAGAGCTCTGGCGGGTGGATTGGCGGATGAACGCGGACAGCATGGGGCCTGGACATGCCCTGCTGCACATCCCCACCCCAGGATGCCATCCTTACGCCTAGACAGGGGTGGGACAAAAACACTGGAAAATGGGCTCCCTGTCGGCTGGATGATGAGCGCCCAGCCCGCACCACCACAAAGCCCCGTCCGAGCCTGGACTGACCCTGCCGTAGCTTACCGTGGATTGCTTGGCGGCACTTCACCCTTGGAGGAGAAGGACCCTCCCAACACAGGGAAAGGTCAGGTTACTGCAGGTAAGGCTGCATAGCAGAGGTCGGGAGAATGGTGGTGCGGGGGTATGGTGGGCGATGGCACTCAGAAGGAGTGGCCAGCAGGGGTGCCATGAAGGAAGGAGCCTAAAACAAATAACACACACACATACAAAAAAAAAAAAAAGTCCCAGAAGCAAATTTAAAAGTTATTGGTCGGTTCCTCATATTTATTTATTTCAGTTTCGGATTTACACCTTTGAGTCAGGGACTCTTTTACAAAGGTTCCAAGTCAGTCAGATACAATACAGTACAGGGCAAAACAGTTAAGATAGAATCACATAGTTATCACAGAGGATTACAGTTAATGTCACAACACAGAACATAAATTCAATGATACAGATCAGTGGAAAAGTCCAGTGGCAAGCATTAGGGTGTCAGGGAACATTAGGGAAGCACACTGTTAGTGCAGAATAAAAACCAGTTTCAAGTGTGCAAGGAGACCAACAGGCATGGCAGAGACCCTGTATCTGGAGGGGTGGTATTACGGCCAGGGCTTTGACAGGGGTGAGAAACACCGAGGTAGTAGAGCCAGAGTAGGCTTTGTCAAGGAGAACATGTGGTACTGCAGTTAAGTGCTATGTGGGGTGAGGGGAGGGCGGAGGGGGGTAGGGGTAAATTAGGATAGAAGTGAAAGAGAGAGTGGGTATATGGGGGAGGGAGCTGAGTGAAGACTGAAGCAGTGAGGGTTTTATGGGTAGGTGCTAGAGATGGTCGAGGTATTGAGAGCAGGGAGATTATTAGTTAGAGCATCGACAGACCTTTTCATGCTCTAGATGAGTCTGTAGCCCAGTTTTGAATTGGCTGATCTTGGTACACTCTGTGAGGGTATTTGGTAGCTCATTGAACAGTCTAGGTCCTGGGTAGGAGAGGGATTTCTGGGCAAGCTTTGTGTGCTTAAAAGGCACTAGGAGTCCACCTTTGGTCGCTCTTCTGGTTTGCTGAATATGTTGTGCAGCTTTGAAAAGTCTGCAGTCGTATCAGGCATGAGTCCCAGTGCTGCTTTTTTTTACTAGTATGCAGGTTTGGTATTGCACCCTGAGGCGGAGTGGAAACCATCCTGTATCATTATATAGGGTACAGGTATGAGTTAGGTGGTCAGCCCCTAGGGTCAGTCAGCAGGCCTTATTTAGGAGAGCTCTTCCTTTTTTTAGGGTGGTGTCAGAGCCAGCCTCATAGATGGGCAGGCCATAGTCTACTGAGGATAAGACTGAGCTGCTTGTAGCTAGTTTCAGGGCTGCCGCAGTCAGAGTTTTCGTGGCGGTAGAGGACACCCAGCTTTATATTTGCAGTTTTCACCACATGGTCAATGTGAGTTGTGAAACTGAGTTTGTTGTCCAGGTATACCCCCGAGCTATATGAATGTGCATACTTGTTCCAAAAGGTCTCCCTGACTGCTCCGGATCATCATGGGGCTGTACTTGTTCTTTTTCTGAGGTACAGAGAAGAGCAAGCTTTTGGTTTTTTATGGTTGAGCATCAGTTTGACTTTCTGAGTGAACCAAGTTTCGAGCATTTGGAAGCTTTCCAGTAACTCAGTGGTGACTGAGGATTGCTCTCTGCCAGCTGCTGAAATGACGGCATCATCAGCGTAAAGCACCATATGTGCAGAGCAGGCTGAGAGGAGGGAATTTATGATGAGGCTGAACAGAAGTGGGCCTATGATGGACCCTTGTGGGACTCCTAGGCTCACATCCTTGCGTTCAGATAGTATGCCATTAATCCTGACACACTGCATCCTGTGGGAGAGATAACTGTCGAACCAGGTAACGGTATCGCTGGACAGGCCAATGACCAGCAGGCAGTTTAAGAGAAGCGGATGGTTAACGGTATCGAAATATAAAGAAATGTAATCCTAAATTTAACCACAAAAAGTGACAAAAATATGAATTTAGCAGTCTGGTTCCCAGAAAAAAAGAACCGGAGTGAATAAACTCCATATAGGGAGAATATAGATGAAAATGTGATTAAAAAAATGCTGACTTGAAGGGTTTCCCTGGTTCCCTGGAACTGGAGAAAACCACACAAAAAACCAATATCTGAAGAAAGAAAACCGAACCCACTAACCTGAAATTAAAACTAGGGGCAGCATAAGAAAAAGAAATAAAACATACCATTTTAAATGGTAAAACAAAGAAATAGAGTGAAGCGCTGAGAACTCTGAGGTGTCAGACTAGCCAGGCAGAGAAAATAAATCCAACTGTTTAAAAACACAGCAGCACCTAGGGGCAGCAGTTTGAATTACTGGCACATGCCAATGATTTAAGCAATATACCCCTCCAGGGTGTGGGTATACTGGTGGAGTTACCACGGCTGGTGTGGTTCGGTCAGGAGGTGCAATCGAGTGATTTAACCACACCAGAAGTGGTAAATCCACAAGTATACCCACACCCTGGAGGGGTATATTGCTACAGTATTATGCAATGTACTGCTTTTTTAGGAGGTAGAAAAAATAACTAAAAAAAGGTTTTTTTTGGTATTTTAATTTATTTTCACTGCATTTGTTGTTGCGCTGCAAAAATAGTGCTGGTTGCTAGGGTGTTGCTATGACTGCGGTATGCTGATGGAGAGTGTTCCTTCTTAGTTCGTGTTTCACTCAGAGAGAAAGGTCATTACTCGGTGGGCAATTTGTGTTCTAGTTTTTGGTTGTCCAGTTGAGTATGTGGTTCTTTTTAGCATATTGGGAGATAAGGAGAGGGGAAATTGGACTGTACTGAAGACTTGTGATGAAGGAGCGAGCAAGCGGCAGTGCAGCAGAGTCCGACCGGAAAGTTCGATGGCTTGAAGTGACAAGTGTGGTTGTACAGTTGAAATGTGCAGCAATGCTGTACACAGGGAACAAAAATAGTTTAAATAAAAAAAAAAAAAAAAAAAAAAAAAAAGGTAGGTTGTATGTATACTTTTCACGGGGAGTTGTGAGGTGTGCTTCGTATTGCAATTTGTTTAAAAGTCCCACTTTGTATTCACGGTTTAGCGCCAGTCACGGCAGTTTGGATAGTGGTGTTTAGTGTGAGCGTAATATGGCGGAATTCGAGTTTCAGTTCGGGGCTCGAATTGTTTTTTTGTCGAAGAGGATGGCTGGCGCCTTTTCCAGTGGGAACTATGGAGGATGTACCATGGTGAAAAGGTGCCAGCCAGCCAATGAGAATGCAGGATTTTGCGCTTTCCATTTACTCCATTGTATTAGCCTTTATTTACATACATTCCAGTCTCTCCGGGGCAGTTCAGCATAGGAGGTTGACTCCAATAGGTAAGCATACTGTAAGATTCCCAGGGCCTTAAGAAGGTTATGTTGAAAATTTGGCATAAAAATATTTAAAAAAATCAACAAAGTTATGAGCCTACGTTGAATTTTGCGAGCACAGCCTTGTAACTTTGGCAATTTTCTTTTTTATCACAACATTATTTGTATCAACTCCATGGACCTGGCTGGGGCTACGACCCCCCCCCCCCGGTACATCCTCAGGGCCATCATGGGTGCTGCCGGGGCCCGGTATTTTTCCTCGGGTTTCTCCCCCACGCCCTCGTCCGTGCAATGGGCGCAGCAGCTGTCTCCACCTACATGGAGGCAGCCAAGCGTCCTGGGCCTGGGCCTGGGCCAAACCCCTCTTGCTGTGCTGACACACCCAGCACAAATCCCCCACCCCGAGGAAGGACAGCAGTCCTCTGGATGCTCAATTCTTACCTCCCCGGCCGACCCCCAAACGACCCGAGTCCATTCCCGAACCCAGGTCACCGGCATGGTGTAAGGTGTGGCATCCAGTGCCTCAACCTTCAGCAGCACCGGGCCGGCATAACTGGTAATTTTCAATATTTTCACCCCAATTTTCAACAATCATTTCTTTTACATGAGGTAGGGTCATAAAAAGGTTATACCAACAATTTGGGTCAAAAATATTAAAACAAAGTTAGGAGCTTATGTTTAAATTTACAAATGCAGGCTCAACCTTGGTAATACATAACCCACACAGTACATCCCAACGCATCTAGCGCACCAGGGCTTCTATACCAGTGGTGACCATCTAATATTGACAAATGCTTTTTTTTTGGGGGGGGGGGGGACAGTGCTGTTGGAGGTGCAGTCTTACAGAGGAGGCATTAAACCAAGGCCCAATCTGCCCAGTTTTGGTGGCTGTTTATGTCTGTATTTCTTTTATTTTAATTTATTTATTTGAAAGGTTTTACCAGGAAGACATACTGAGCTGGTAACAGCTCATTTCCAGATGGGTCCTGGGGGAAGAGGAAGTGAGAAAAACAATTACAGACACAAAATCAAGAAAATAAATTACATAGAATAATTAAGTAAAAGATAAACAGGACAATTATGCCGAAGAATAAATTGACAATAAGTAAGTAAGCAACGATGCAGTAAATTATGTAACTGAGCAAAAGAACAATTAAATAGATCAACTTAGCAAAACAATAAACTGGGGAATGACTGATACTGGGGAAATGCGGAGGACAGTGAAGTAAAACCAATATCAGAAGGAACTGCAGGAGTGAATAGAGAATGCATGGAGGATAGCTTTAAAAGCAGGAAAGGAAAGGAATGAGCAGAGCAAACAGAAGAGCAAGTATTACAAAGAGAGAGTAAAGGGACAAAGGGTGAGAACAGAAGAGAGAGAGATTAGATATGAAGGGAACGTATATAGTCTTCAAAATATCCCATGACACTTTCTGAAAAGAGTAGAGACTTGCATGGTGTTATGGCCAAATTTCCCATGTTTAATTATAATAATAATAATAATAATAATAATACTAATAACAATAATAAAGGTGCTCAACCTGGTTCAATATGAGCCAGTTTTCATCTGTACCGCCCTTGAACTGCTTGATGCCAAATTCCAGTTTTCCCCTTGCACAACATAGCCAGGGCCCCAGGAATAGAGACGTATGAGCATGGAGGCGCGCATGCGTGTTACAGCCCCGGTGACGGCCCCGTCCACCCACCCATCGGCCTAGCACCTGGCGCTCCCTCTGTCCTGCACTGCCCCCCAGCCTCCACCATGGGGCAGTCAAGTGCCGAGGGATACCACCTACCCTCCCTGGAGAGGAGCGCTGCCTTTCGGCAGCTCCATCCAGGTTCGTGCTCCCCCCCCCGACCTCCAACGGTCCGTGCTTGTTCCCGAACATGGGTCATTG
The DNA here is from genome assembly GCA_016271365.2 of Neoceratodus forsteri. Lineage (NCBI taxonomy): Eukaryota > Metazoa > Chordata > Ceratodontiformes > Ceratodontidae > Neoceratodus > Neoceratodus forsteri. The sequence goes on from CM057454.1 coordinate 775,866,820, forward strand.
GCGTGGCGCAAGGTAAGGTGTCCTGTGCCTTAGCCCTTAGTGCCACCGGGCCACTTCATTACTGGTCTTCTAATAAATAAATAAATAAATACATGTGATACCTACTTACCTACATAAATAAGTAAAACTTCCCAGGCCTAGGATGAAAAAGAACAGTTACATAAGAACTTACCATAACAGTAGATCTTCGAGGGGATGTCAGTTATCAGTTAACACCACAGGAACCTTTGCCATCAGTGAAGGGGAATCCAGACGGAAGATTTTCAGCAGCACAACTGGGGCCACCCATGCCGTCGACATCACCAAGCCTATATAGGCGTGGGCTGCCCCGCTCCCTCCTCAGTTTTTCCCCCAGAGACTAAGGGAGCTAGGATCTTGCCCTGGGGGACTGAGGAGAGAAAGAGGTACCCAGACCTAAGTGAAAAGCTGGATACACCAGATAGCCAATTCCTAGACAGAAGCCACAAGAAGGGGGATGGGGGAGGGAAAATATACCTGATGACTGAGATACCATCGAAGATCTACTGTTATGGTAAGTTCTTACGTAACTGTTCTATCTTCTTCATGGGTATCTCAGTTATCAGGTAACACCATAGAAATGAGTACCAAGCAGTTACAAGTGCAAACAGTGTGGGAGGAGAGCTCTCCATAAACTTAAGACAGGAGTCCCTGTAACACAGCCTGGCCAAATTCGGCACAGGCTCTAGAGGCAATGTCCAGACTGTAGTGCTTGGTGAAAGTATGGACTGTACTCCAGGTGGCAGCTGCACAAATGTCAGTGGCTGTGACCCCTTTGAAACAAGCCACTGAGGTAGCCATTCCTCTGGTGAAATCAGCTTTGACAGCACCAGGCAATTCTTTGTGTACTTGTAGCACACCACAATGCAATTTGCCAACCATTTGGATAAACATTGCTTAGAAACTGAAACACCCTCTCTACCCGGGGAGAAGGAAACAAACAACTGCTTTGACTTTCTGGACTCCTTCGTCCTAAGCAGGTAGTATTTCAAAGTTCTGTGCACATCTAACATATGGAGCAGTGCTTCCCCTGGATTGGCATGCTCAGGAAAATAAACAAGACGGTAGACAGACTAAGTGTAAACTCTGAAGCCACCTTAGGCAGAAACTTCGGATTTGTGCACAAAGACACCCAGTCTTTGTGAAAAGTCAAATAAGGCTCCTCGCACCAGAGGGCCTGAAGCTCTGAAATTCATTGAACAGAAGTAATTGCAACTAAAAACAGCGTTTTCCAAGACAGAAAGCGCAACTCTCAAGATACGATTGGCTTAAAAGGAGACGGTCAATTTTTCCAAAATAAAATTCAAGTCCCAAGCTGGGACAGGGGAACGAACTGGAGGTTTCAGATGCAGGCTGCCCCTGAGAAAGGTATGGGAGACATCCAGCTGAGCAATCGTGCGGTCATCCATAGGTGCATAGAATGCAGAAATAGCCTTGAAGTGGACCTTGAGGGAAGAATACTGGAGACCCGGGTCGGACAGCAAAATTGGGTAGTCTAGGACATGATTCACCTAACAGGTGAAACAATCCAAGTTATGTCTGGCAGCCCAAATGGCAAACTACTTCCACTGCATGGCATAAGTGGCTTGAGTGGAAGGCTTCCCGGTGGCCACCAGGACGTCTGCCACCCTGTTAGAGACCCCAAACCTAGCGATAGCCATGTTCTCAAGAGCCAGACATGCAGATGGAGGGACCCAAGGTTGGGATGGACCAGGGTCCCGTGATCCTGGGTCAGCAGATTCCTGCAAGAGGAAGGGGGACCGGAGGTTTCTCCGCCATCTGCTGAAGGAGAGGGAACCATATCTGGCGAGACCAGAATGGAGTCACTAGAATCATACTGGCGCCCCCTCCATCTGCAACTTGATAAGCACCCTCTGGATCAGAGGGAATGCATAAAGAAACCTCCTGCTCCAAGACAGGGACAATGATTCTTGCCAGAAAACTCCAGGCCTTCGATCTAGCGAGCAGAAACTGAGCAGTTTTGCGTTGAGTGGGGATGCAAAAAAGGTCCAGCTCTGGACAACCCCATCTGTTGAACAAGTCTTCTGTGATGGATGAGAGAAGCTCCCATTCATGCATGCTGGACTGAGTCCTGCTGAGACTGTCCACTGAGGTGTTTAGGACGCCTGGCGCGTGGACCACAGAGAGCATCAAGACTGATCTAATGCCCTGTACCACACTCTCATGGCCTCTCTGCAAAGTGGGTACGAGTGAGTCCCCCCCTGCTTGTTGAAGTAATACATTACACTTAGATTGTCTGACTGCACTAGAAGCTGAGCCCGAGCAAGGTGTTCCTGAAAAGCCTGTATGATATAGAGCACCGCTCATCTCCCGGACACTGATATTCAGGGAGGCTTCCCACTGGAACCAGAAGCCCTGGGTTTGGAAGGGGAACAGGTGTGCTCCCCAGCTCATACCTGACGCACCTATGGTTAGGATCAGATGCGGGGAAGAGATCTGGAATGGAATGCCTTGAAGCAGATTCAAGGAGTCCATCCACCATAGGCCGACGGCAGATAAGGACCACTTGGCCCACCCAGTCTGCCCATTTCCCTACCTTTTGGATAAGCTGCAGATCCTACCACTGCAGTACCTTGTGTACTGGGGAAGAGACCAGGACTGGTTGGCCTAACTTGTCCATGCGCTGGTCCCAATGTACCCGGAGGGTTCACTGGAGGGTATGCATATGGACCCTGGCCAGTGGAATGGTGGGTATGGCAGCTGCCATCAGGCCCAGTAATCTGAGATACACCCTAGCAGGAAAGTAACAGCTCTGGGCAACTTCTTGAGCTTGGGCTATGAGGCACTCTGCCCTCTTTTGGGGCAGGAAGGCCTTCCCTTGTGCCGAGTCCAGAACCACCCCTATTACTGCAGCCTTTAGGACGGTACCAGAACCGACTTCAGCAGGTTGACGGTAATACCCAGGGAGTGGAAGAGCTGAAGAGTTCACTCTAGAGTCAGTAAAAACTGTTCCCTGGACAGGGACTTTTGGAGCCAATCGTCCAGATAATGGAAGACATACAGTCCCTCTCTTTTGAGAGCTGTTGCGACCACTGCCAGGCACTTGGTAAAGACCTGCAGCGCAGAGGATAAGCCAAATGGCAGCACTTGGAATTGATAATGCTCACCCTGAAAAGCAAAACGGAGGAACTTCCTGTGAGGAGGAAAGACTGAGATGTGTAGGTAAGCATCCTGCATGTTCAGTGAACACAGCCAGTCCCTTGTCTTGAGGATGGGCATTAGGCCTGGCAAAGTTACCACCTGGAACATCTTGTACTGGACAAACAGATTGAGGTCTTTTAGGTCTAAAATGGGCCTCAGAGCTTTTCTCTCTCCATACTACCCCAAATGAGTGTCTGTGGCTGCTTACAGTATGATGTAGCCAGATAATGTAGGTTAAGTGTTTTGGAATCTACTCTGGACTGTCAGATGTGTTAAGAAAAGCTGTTTCTTTCTTAAGTTAGGTTTATTGTCAATTGATGTAAAATCTGATATCTGGTCTACGCAAGCCTGAAGCTGGAACTGCTGATGTCAATATGGATAGTATTGTATTGTATATCCTACCGATGTTGTGCAAAGGTTGGAAAATCAATAAAATTTTACATGATAAAAAAATAAAATTGGCCTAAGAGCTCTGGTCTTTCTGGGGACCAGGAAAAAACTGGAATAAAACCCCTTGTTTCTCTGGTGGCTGGGCACTGGCTCAATGGCCTGCTTGCACAGAACAGAACAGACTGCACTTCCTCTTAGAGAACGGACAAGTGAGTCGGGGGATAACTGCAGAGTGGAGTCAGGATATCTTGAGGCTGCTTGATGAGCTCCAAGGTTGTGACCCTTTTCTATGATCTGCAGAATTCATGCATCCGAAGTCATGGTTCACCATTGGTTCAGATGGAGGGAGAACCAACCTCTGACCGCCTCTTCCTGGTCCAGGACCAGAGGAGGGGGGTCTGGCAAGGAGTCAAGCAGAGGTGGAACCAACTGCTGAGGCTGGTCCCTCACTTCTGGGGCACTTGGCTGCTGCTCCAGCACTGGAGTTGGCAGGCAAGGGGGCCTGGGCTCTGTATTTTCCCCGACGGTGGGGAGCTGTTCCAGGTCTACTGTTCTGTTTACAAAAAGGAGGCCATCCTCTACCCTTTGGCTGGGTATGATAGAGGAAATGGTCCAATTTGAGGGCCCTGCCTGAGACTGGCAGATCATTTAGGAGGTCCTGGACATCAGGGCCAGCTTGGTGCCACTGAATGGGGCATTAAGCAGTTTCTGTTGTATGTCAGCTGCAAACTCTGATACTCTGAGCCAGGAGTGCCTGCGGAGGCATATGCCCATGGCAGTTGCCCTGGCAACAGTGTCAGCCATGTCATACAATGCTCTGAGAAGATGTTTGCTAACATCCTTAGCTGCCTGGAGGCACTGAAACAGCACCTGCTTTTGGGTGCCCTCTGGAAGGGCTTGGGCCGCAGCCTTGCCCTTCTTCCAACTGGCATTCTGGTATTTAACCATATGTGACAGATAGTTTGCAATCCTCAAACCTAAGGTAGAGAAGGCATGAACCCTTTTCCCCCAGAGGTCAATTCTACGAGACTCTTTGTCTGGGGGGAAGGGAACTAAGGTGCTTAGGCACATTGGATCTGTCATGAGCTGCCTTACTGATCAGTGAGTCAGTCTCTGGCTAGGCAGCATAGCAGGGAAGACCCTTGAGGGCATGATAAAGTTTGTCCACCCTGTGTGGCATAGTTGGCACCATGTCTGGTCTATGCCAGGCTGCCGTGGCTGCATTCTACTATGCTGGAAGCATTGGAGAAATGATCTTTGGGGGAGATTCTGGAATCTTCAGGAAATGCACTAGATCTTTTCTGGTGGCATCCTCTACCTCAGTGTAGAAGCCCATGGCAGAGGACAGTTGTTTCATTACATTGAAAAATATGGGGTCCTCAGGAAGAGACCTGGGAGTATACTTGACAGAGTCCTCACTGACAGTGGAGGCTGTAGATCTGTCAGAGAGTAGAACCTCTTCTTCTTCTTCCTCTACATCATCAGGAAGAATGAGGTCTGGATGATACTCCTCCTTGATGTCTACATCTTCTATTTCTGGGTCTGGCATCAGGTGCGCCATCGACGGCCCACAGGGAGCTTCCCTGGGCTGGTGAGTTGGCATCAGTGACGAGTATACAGTCGATGGTGAAGGGCGCCTGTTTAAAGACATCCAGTTGTTGTACAAGCACACTGGTGAATTTGATCAGGACTTCATTCAGGTCGACGATGGGCATCAATGGAGGGGGGGGAGATTCAATGGCAAAGGTGTCAACGAACAGTCAGCTGTGTCCTGAGAACCCGATGAGCCTGTTGCCCTGGTGGGGAAAAGGGCAGGCCTCAGCAGGAGGCAACTGACAGCGAGGCTGACGACCCGAGGTCGACGCTAGCGCCCTGTGAATCGGGCAGAGGTGTTGTCCGTATAGGTCTGGTGGCACAGAGACCTAGACATCAGTTCTCTTCGCTGGAGCAAAGCCAACGAAGATCTCCCAGAAGAAGAAGGGACCGACAGGGACCGAGATCGACGCTGGGAGGAGCGGTCGCGAAATCTGTCTTTCTTATGACTTTTCCCCCCAGGGACTTGTCTCAGGCCTTGGAGGCCTGGGAGCTTGAAGAACCAGCCGGTGACTGGGGGTCTGGGGCACTGGAGGATCCCTATCCGGAGATGGCTACCTGTTGATGCATCAGGAATTTTTTAACATCCTCTTTGCGTCGCCAAAGGATTGTCTGGTTAAACGTCTGGCAGAGCACACAGTCAGAAACTTCATGGTCAGGCACAAGACAGCAGACACAAATGGAGTGTTCGTCTGTAGAGGCAGTCTCCTTTCTGCAGCAGCGGCGATGGAAGAGAGAAGTAGAAGGATTAACTCTCGACATAAAAAGAAGAAATCTCTTAAAAAAGAGATTTTTTTACAAGGTAAGTAGAAAAAACCATAGGCTGAAAAAAGGCACGAATACTGCGACGGAGCTTCTCTGAAGACCCACGCGAGCGAGTCGATGGTGGGAAAGAACTGATGAGGGAGCTGGGCCACCCGCGCCTATATAGGGTTGGTGACACTGACAGACGTTGATGGCATGGGTGGCCCCAGTTGTACTGCTGAAAATCTGTGTGGATTCCCCTTCACAGACGGTGAAAGTGTTCCTACAGTGTTACCTGATGACTGAAATACCCCCAAAGATGATAAGGAACTTTTTTCTAGCTTTCCTTCCCCAGTCAGCAAACACTACATAAATAATGCCATGATGACACAGTAAGAAGCATGGTGGGGATTCAGACCTGGATCTTGAGGTTCACAGCACTGAACTAGGTCATGCTGCCTCCAAGTGTACCATACATACATACGTACACACACATATACAGATATCCATATACATTTACAATTAGCCTATGGTACCCCAACTGAAATTCAACATCTTGTCTACACTGGGTCCTTTTTTTTTTTTTTTTTAAACTTTGTATTTATTGGTTTCACAATAATATATACAAAACTCAATCCGGATGAGATACTTGAGGATATTTTGCATAATGAGGGCACCACCTCTCCTAACACATGCAATTTAAAGATTCGTAGTCATCATAAGATACATCTTTGGAGGGTATATCAAACAGGCTAAGAGAGTCTTTAAAACCATTTTAAACCCCGTTATTTGCTGTTTTGTGAACCCATGAGCTGCATGAATATAATGAAAAAACACAGCAAGAAATCAAAGCCAGTCTCTGTTCCCTACCAGAGGAAATGAGGTTCATGCTTCTACCAACAGTTAGCACCCTGAATGTATGTATTTGTAATGGATATATACTCTATAACTAAATTAGGGCTCGTAATATAACTTTATAACAGCATGGTAATATCCATTAAGGCTGAAGTTAGTGAAACTAAAGAGCGCAACACGATCACTCTATAAAACAATATCTGAACATATGTTGTACAATTAAGGAAATAAGTCAGGGACCCGCTATCAATTATTCAGTTTAACACTGCTCCATCACTACGATGTAGAACTATACAAAGGTCCCTAGCTATATTAATTCTCAGTCAAATATGTTTAGACTGTTGAATTTGAACCTGTCGATGGTGGACCTGTGTTTTCCTTCCCATATCCAGTTAGGTTCCTCCTGTTTCTCCTCCTCCTCGACCTCCCCCATCAGACTGCGTTTGCTGCTCACTTTAGCGCTACACTGGGACATGACGTTGAGCCTACTTAAGAGCCTCCGATGGTTCAAAAACAAATACACCTTGCCCCGGATGCACCAGTTGTAATCTAGCAGAGAAAAGCAAACCATGCAGAATCTCCGCTTCCCTAAGCATGGCACGTACTCCATCATATTTATTTTGCCGCATGGTGTAGCTAATGTCGGGGTACAGACAGACCTGATAGTCTTCATGTAATAAAGTATGTTTCTGTCTCACCAACGCCAGCACAAAATCCCTTGACCCCATGCCGTACAGAACCAGCACTATAACTCTCAGTGCATCAGGATTGTCCTACCTTCCCCTCCACACCACTTGGTATGCATTCTGGATGCTTAAGAGCCTATCCATGAGAGGTTGGCCCAGTTGTTATTCATGCCACTCGCATATGAAGAGCCTCAAGTGGTCACCTTCGCTCCTTTCTGGCATACCAGCTACTTAAAGGTTAGCTGCTTGCACCTGATTTTCCAAATTTTCAAGGCGAGAGTGTAGATGCGAGTTCTCTTTGACCAAATTAGCTGTAGCACCAAGTGCCACTTCGGAGTGCTTGCAGGCCTCCACAGTCCCCGTTTTAATGAAAGTTGTCTTGGTCTCCAAAGAGGTGACTCTGTTAGTTAAAGAGTCGAATTTAGAGGCCAGTCCCTCCACTGAGGAAATTACTTGGGTGATTTTTGTGCCCGTAGTTTGCAAGGTTTCATCTTCAGAGTCAGTAGGAGCCATTGTTGTGTGGCCCACCATAGACGGCGCAATTGATGATCCGGGAGCATTTTTATGCCTGGCTCCCTCCTGTAAATTCTTGACCTTTTTTGGGTTCCCCATACTTGTTGAGCAGACCTTCTGATTGTTGGATACAACGTTTACTAGTTTTAAATCACTTGAATAAACTGTTATTCTTTTTAGCTATATAAAGTTGCAGAGCTTTATTCCATAGTGGCAGTTTTGCTCTGGCTCAACAGTGCTGCCCTCCCCGCCCCCCAGGTCCCTTTTTAATGGTAGCGCAGAACTTGTTTCTATAGGTATATAGGGGACTTTGTAGAGGAAAATGATGTTGTAGTGGAAATCCTCAAGTACACCTCATCATACAACTCCGTAATATACATCCTCTACTGTGTGTAAATGAGTTTCCTACAAATACAATGTTTCATTTTCTCGTAATGTTGTCTTTTTAAAGTGTTAAATGAAAGTGGCAGTTAGCTAATAAAAAGGACAGTCATGTGTATTGATATCTCTTGTTGGGATGCTGCTCATGCAGAGTTGACTCCCAGAGTATGATGGGATCACCTTACTATACCTTAAAAGTGAACTACAGTCAAAATTTACAAAAAAAAAATGTTACATAGAAACAGACAATGATGGCAGAGAGGAAAAAAATACTCACTATAGTAATCTTGTTTCTTCCCAGTGATACTCAGGTATTCATAACTTCTGCAGTGTCCCTTTAAGACTGAGCTGCCTGGAGAGATAGAATGCTATGCAAATGATGGAATCTTTACATGAGCTGATTTTCAAACACTGCCTCTTACCAACTGCCTTGGTTCTAAACCTCAGATATCCTTGGAGCCTGGAAAGACAGGTCTCAGAACTATAAAACATATCTACCACCCAAGTGATTGGAATTATAGTAACAATTGGATAAAACCCCATAAGATCCTCCCAAATGGAGGTAAAAAACCTCAAAAGTGAGGAAAACAAAAGCAATAACACTCCCGAATGTCAGAATCACCTGAAGGGGAATAAGAACCAGAAGAACGCTAACTATAAACATAGTGCCTGACTATGGCACCCATACAGTAGGCGAGATAAATATTCCCATGAATGCAGAGGCTACTGGTTCTAGAAGGGGAGGCAGGGTGGGTAGTTATGAATACCTGAGTATCACTGGGAAGAAACAAGATTACAATGGTGAGTATTTTTTTTTCTACCCCAGAGTGGGGAGGGAAAGAAAGTGTTGAAACAGAGGATGGAGGAGTACATAGAGGAAGTTGGGAATTTATACTAGGAACAGGGGGTGGCAAGTGGGCAAGAGACATGCAGAGATCACAGGTTGGGAAACCATATGAGTATACCCCCCATAACAATGACAAAGGACAAATGGCAAGTACTATAGGTAATGCTTATAAAGGAGGGCAGGATGGGGGTGATTATCCTTAATGCTAGGAGCCTTGGGAGGAAAACTGCAGTGTTATAGGTGCTCATGGCAGAGGGAGAGGTGGACACTGCAGCCATCACAGAAACATGGACCACCCAATACAACGACTGGGACATGCCTGTACTAGGGTACAGGTTATTTCATAGGGACAGGGTGATTGGGAAAGAAGGGGGTGGCACTATATGTGAAGGAAGGACTGAAGTGTGTAAGGGAGGAAGGGGAGGAGGGTAGTATGGAGTCACTTTGGATGCAAATCCAGGATTCCAAGAATAGGATTCTCAGAATGGGAAAGGTGTACAGAACACCCTCTCAGATGGAGGAGTTATACAGGGAACTAGCGGGACAGATCAGGAGTACCTGCAAGAAGGGTAGTGTGGTGATTGTGGGGAACTTCAACATGCCAGGAGTGGACTGGAGTACCCCAACAACCAGGAATAGAAGGGAGCTGGTATTGCTGGATGCCATCCAGGACAGCTTCCTGCTGCAAATGGTCAGTGAACCAACCAGGTTAGGGAATACCCTTGACCTTGTGCTGGCAAATGGGGACTTTATGAGAGAACTTATGGTGGAAGAACCACTGTCAGGGAGTGACCACCACTCAGTACGGCTCATATAGAATATGGGTAAGGAAGGAGTGGAATCCGGCACAAGAGTGCTGGAGTTGGAGGGCTGACTTTGGGAGGATGGGAGAAGTGGTAAAAGGGTACCTGGCCAGAATTCAACCTAGTATGGGCACTAACCAGAGGTGGGAGCTCATAAAGCTGGGGATAGTGGAGGCAACCAAAACCTGCTGCAAGGTCCAGAGCAAGAAGGCTAGGGCTAAGAAACCGAGTTGGTTGAGCAAGGAGGTCATGGAAAAGGTAAGGATGAAAAGAACTGCCTTTAGGAGGTACAAGAAAACAGGGAGGGGGGAGGAGTACCTGACAGAATCGAAGGAGATGACACGGGCAGTAAGGGGAGCCAAGGCATCTACGGAGCTCAGGCTGGCACAAGCCATTAAGAAGGGGGAGAAGGACTTCTTTAGGTACATCAGGGAGAAAAAAAGAGCTGTAAGGACCACAAGTAAGGATTAGGAAGGGGGGGTTGGGTGGAAGCAGGGTGCTATAAGACAGAAGTGCTAAACAATTACTTGCCTGGCATTGGACATAAAGAGAAGAGGGGGTGATACCCAAGGGGGAGGAATCGCAGAAATGGGGGAGGGGTGACAGATGGTAAAATCATGGAGAGCAGAGTTCAGAAGGGTTTAAAGGCACTGAGGGTGGACAAAGCACCAGGCCCAGATGGCATCCACCCCAGGGTACTGAAGGAGCTGGCAGAGGTCATTGCGGGACCTTTGGCAGACTCAGGGTGTGTACCTCAGGACTAGGGGATAGCTCATGTGGTGCCCCTCCACAAGAGTGGCCCCAAGGATGAACCGGGGAACTACAGACCGGTGAGCCTCACATTCATCGTGGGTAAGCTGATGGAGACTATCCTGAAGGAGAGGCTGGTGGCCCTCCTAGAGGCCAAAGGACTACAGGACAGCAGGCAGCATGGCTTCATATGTGGCAGATCCTGCCAAACCAACCTGGTGGAGTTCTATGACTGGGTAACTAGGCAACTGGACAGGGGCCATGCAGTGCATGTCCTGTATCTGGACTTCAGTAAGACATTCGACTCGGTGCCGCATGGGAGGATGGGAAATAAGTTAGAAGGCACAGGGGTGGGTGCAAAGCTGGTGAGATGGGTAGGGAACTGGCTTCAGGAAAGGCAACAGAGGGTGGTGGGGGGGGAGCTCAAACCAAAGGGTAGTGACGAGCGGTGTTCTGCAGGGCTTGGTGTTGGGACCAGTGTTGCTTGGGTATTCATTGCAGACATATTATTGGACATCAAGATCAAGATCAGTCTGTTTGCTGATGATACCAAGATGGGAGCGGTGGTGGACGACTTAGGGGGACAGCAGGGGTTGCAGGATGATCTGGTAAAGCTTGAAACCTGGTCAGACACCTGGCAACTGGGGTTTAATGCCAAAAAGTACAAGGTGCTGCATTTTGTGGTGAAGAACTCAAGGAGGAGTTACCTGCTGGGGGCAGTGCAGCTAGCCAGACAGAGGACGAGAAGGATCTGGGGTGCTCATTACAGGGTCAATGAACAACTCAGCACAATGTAGGAAGGCAGCTGCAAAGGTCAACAAAATGCTGGGTTGCATTGCAAGGAGTATATCCTTGAGGAGGAGGAGTGATTCTGCCACTGTATAGGTCATTAGACCACACCTGGAGTACTGCATGCAGTACTGGCACCCGTATCTGAAGAGGGACATTAAGTTACTGGAGAAGGTACAGTGCAGGGCGACAAAGATGATCAAGGGGCTGGGGGACTTATCATACGAGAGGAGGCTGAGGGAGTTGAACGTGTACTCGCAGGAGGAGAGGAGGGACATGGGGACATGATTGAAACCTTTAAGTACATGAAAGGAATAAACAAGACTGGTACAGAGGGGCTGTTCAAAGTAAGGGAGGGGAGGGACACCAGGGGCCATGATATGAGACTGGAGGGAGGAAGGTTCAGGAGGGGGATGAGGAGACACTTTTTTTACAGAGAGGGTGGTGGCTGGGTGGAATGCGTTACCTGCAGAAGTGGTATCCATCAGAACAGTGGACTACTTCAAAAGGTGATGTAACAGGACAACAGGGAGGGTCAATGGAGGGGAAGGGTGGAAGGACTCCAGAGTCTGATTTGCTGGGCAAGTGAAGGGATCCATGTGATGGGAAGCAGCCCACAGAGCAAAGCGCTTCCGCTTCAAGGAATAAGTGGCCCTGGTGGAGGGTTTTCTAGCAGCCACCAGGACATTAACCACCTTTTGAGACAACCATGGCTATGTCTTCAGGAGCCATGCATGAAGGTGGAGGGACTTTAAGTCCGGATGGACCAGGGTGCCCCGCTCATGTGATAACAAGCCTTTGCACAGGGGTAGGGGTACTGGAAGTTCCACCAACATCTACTGCAGTAAGGGGAACCAGATCTGGCAAGGCCAGATGGGGGCAATAAGTATCAGTCACTCCTTTCATCTGGAGCTTGATCAGCACCCTCTGAATTAGACGGAAGGGAGGAAAAGCATAGAGGAAAGTACAGTTACATAAGAATTTACCGTAACAGTAGATCTTCGAGAAGAGCTCTTGCAGCAGGCAACACCAGTAGGACTGCAGCCACCAGGCACCAGGACCCCACGGAAAACTTCTAGCTAGCACTCTGCAGTGGGGCACCACCCCCACAGTCAGCATGCTGATGTCCGCCTATCCTACAAAAGAGTAGTCCCCCAGACCTACCTCAGTTCTCTCACTGGACAGCCCGGCGTACAAATCAAGAAAAGGAAAACCAAGGCATTTCCTCAGAGCTGAGGAAAGGAATAACAATGCAAAGGAGAAGCAGCTATCGGGGGAAGGAGGGAGGGAAAGCAGAGCCTGCTGCAAGAGCTCCACTCAAAGATCTACTGTTACGGTACGTTCTTACTTAACTGTAGCAGCAGGCAACACCAGCATTACGGAGTCCCAAGCAGTACCAGAACTGACCATAAGTCAGCCAGGAGGAGGCAGAAGACAAGAGCAAACTGCTCAGGAAAGAAGGTATTTAAGTACAGCTAGTCCAAAGTTGGCCCTACGCCTGGAAGCAATGTCCAAGCTGTAATGATGGACAAAAGTGTGGACCGAACTCCAAGTGGCAGCTGCACAGATGTCTGCAGTAGACACATTTCTTAAGCAGGCAGTAGAGGTGGCCACACCCCTGGTGGAGTGGCCCTTGACTGCTCCAGGTAAGGGCTTGTTGTACTTATGGTAACAGTACACAATGGAATTCGCCAACCATTTAGACAAACACTGTTTAGAAACAGGTGACCCTTCTCCTTTAGAGGCAAACGAAACAAACTGATCAGTTTTTCTAACCATTTGGGTGTGATTTCTATAATAATGGAGCACCCTATGAACATCCAAAGTATGCAGTAAGGCCTCAACCCGATTAGAATATTCAGGGAAATAAACATGTAGGTGGATGGACTGGCTGAGTGTGAACTCGGACACCACCTTAGGCAGAAGCTTAGGATTAGTATGCAAGAACACTCTGTCTTTGTGAAAAATGAAGTAAGGCTATTTGCACATCAGAGCCTGAAGCTCAGAAATCCTTTGAGCTGAAGTAACAACAACCAAAAATAACACTTTCCATGACAGAAAGCACAGCTCACAACTCACGGCTGGCTCAAGGGGAGGCAGACTGAGTTTTTCTAACACAAGAATAAGGTCCCATTGTGGGCCGAGAGGTTACAACCATTCAGAGCGCCAGCGAAAAGGCCTGGTAATAGGGCACCAACTCCCAAAGCTGCCAACCCCACACCCATGTGGAGGCATGCACCACCACCCCTTTCTAAAATATCCGAACTCCGGGTGGAGACAGACCTCAGGAGGGGTGGAAAATTTCAGTAGTTGGCACCCTAATGATGGGCGCACTGGCATAGGCACCCTGAACGGGTGCAGTGGGGATGAGGTCCGGAATGGGAGGCTTCAAATGCAGGATGCCCTGCAAGAATATGTGGGATTAACTCCAGCTGGGCAACAGCTTTGCCCTCAATAGGTGTATGGTACGTAGAGATGGTAGAAAGGTTTACCTTGAGTGACAAGTACCCTAAACCAGAGTCCAAGAGGGAGAAGAGGTACTCCAGAATCAAATTCACCGGGAAGGTGAAGGGATCCAGGTGGCGAGCATGGTCCATATGGAGGAACACTTCCACTTCATGGCATAGGCGACTCCTGTGGAAGGTTTCCTGGCTGCCACCCAGACATCAGCACATCAGCAACCCTGGAAGAAACTCCAAAGTGGGCGACAGCTAAGTCTGCAGGAGCCACGCACGGAGATGCAGAGACTTGAGGTCTGGATGGACCAGGGTGCCCTGCTCCTGGGAGAGCAAGCCAGTGCACAGGGGCACAGCAGGTTCCACTGTCAGCTGCTGCAGCAGAGGAAACCAAATCTGACATGGCCAGTAGGGAGCTATGAGAATCATCTCCGCCCCCACTGACGGAAGCTTGAGGAGAACCATTTGCAGAAGCGGGAAGGGAGGAAAGGCATACAGGAACCTCCCATTCCAGGTGAGGGACAACCCATCATACCAGAAAGCTCTAGGCCCTGGATCGAGTGAGCAGAAAAGCAGCAGTTTTGCATTCAGTGGGGATGCAAAAAGGTCCAACTTTGGATGCCCACACCTGTCGAAGAAGTCTCCGACCATTGAGGACAGGAGCTCCCATTCGTGCATCGTTGATCTGGCCTGGCTTAGACAGCCAGCCAGGGCGTTTTGGATGCCTGAAACATAGATGGCTGAGAGTTCCAGACCGTGCTCGATGGCCAATACCAGACCCTCATGGCCTCCCGACAAAGGGGGTTAGAATGCATGCCCCCCTGTTTGCTGATGTAGAAGACTGTGGACATGTTGTCTGTCTGAACCAGTAGCAGGCCGGGAAGAATGCGAGTCTAAAAGGTCTGCAGGGCATACAGAATTGCCTGCATCTCCAGTACATTGATGTGGAGATGTTGCTCTGACTCTGACCAGGTGCCCTGGGTTTGATCGGCTAGATGAGCTCCCTAGCCCAGGCCTGAGGTGTCTGTGGTGAGAACCTGCCGAGAAGAGGCAACACAGAAGGGAACCCCCTTAAGGAGATTGGTGGGGTTCTGCCACCACTCCAAGGTCCTCTTCACTGGAGCGGAAACCAGCACTGGCTGCTCCAGGTCGTGAGTGCGTTGGTTCCAATGGGTTTGCAGAGTCCACTGGGGAACCCTCATATGGAGGCAGGCCAGGGGAACCATGGCTATAGCCACTGTCATGTGCCCCAGCAGGTGAAGAAACACTGGCTGGTTCCGGACTGGAACATACCAACCAGGCTTTTGCCATCAGGCGCTCTGCTCTGTCCTCTGGCAGGAAAGCTTTGCCTTGGGACGACTCCAGAACCGCTTCTATGTGCTGGAGGCATTGGCACAGAGAGACACAAGACTTCCACAGATTGACAGTGATCCCTAGGGCCTGGAAGGGCTAGAATGTGCTTCTCAGGGTCTGAAGCAGAAGGTCCCTGGAGGGGGGGGGTGTCAGCAGCCAATCATTCAGGTATGGGAACATATAAAAACCTTGCCTCCTCAGAGTCACAGTTACCACCAGTAGGCACTTGGTGAAAACCCGAGGTGCCGAGTAAAGGCCAAAAGGGAGGGTCCAAAACTGAAAGTGGTCCCCCTGGAAGCAAAAGCGGAGGAAATGCTTATGAGCCTGGAAAACCTAGATGTGGAGGTAGGAATCCTGCATAACCAGGAAACACAGCCATTTCCCCCTGGTGAAGGAGGGGCAACAGTCCCTGAAGAGTCACCATCTTGAAAAGCTCATACTCTATGTAGAGGTTCAGGTGGCTGAGGTCCAAGACAGGCCTCATGTCCCCTTTCTTCTTGAGGATGAGGAAAAAATGGGAGTAGAAGCCTTTCCCTCCGATTCCAGGGAACGGGCTCTATGGCCTTTTTGTGCAGGAGAGTCTTGATCTCTTGTTGGATCTGGATAATGTGGTACCGAGGATAGTGGGAGGGTGAGGGAGTGTTTTCTGAAAGGGTCTCCAGGAATTCAAGGGTGTGACCCCTTTCAATTATCTGGAGTACCCATTGGTCTGAGGTTACTGTGTGCTACCCATCCAGGTATAGGGAGAAATCAACCCCTGATCACTTCCCCCAAGGCCTCTGCTGGAGAGGGGTGGGGTGGGGTCAGGCAAGGAGTCAGGCAGTACAACCAGGGGTGGGCAGAGCAGTTGAGGGTGCTCTGGGGGTCCTCGGGGTGGATCCACCAGCTGGTGGGGTGTTGGCTTTGCACTTGAAGAGGCCCTTTGACTGCTGGCCCTTGGAGGGATGTCGGGAAGACCGGCAAAAGGGCTGGCACTGGGGATGCAGAGACTGGGAGCAGTACATGGAATGTACCAACCTCAGGACCTTGCCAGATTCCTGAAGGCAGGAGATGATTTCCTGGGCATCTCCGCCAAAGAAAACAGAACCCCGGAAGAGAGCATCCATGATTTTGGTCTGCACATCAGGCGCAAACCCAGATACCCTGAGCCAAGAGTGGCAGTGTAGGCAAATTCCTGCTGCCACCTCATGCCCGAGTAGTACAGGTGTTACTGGGACCTGCCCGGTCTGAGTCCCAGGAGGGAGGTCCCTGAATGGAAGAGGGGAAGCAGGGCATCTAGGAGCTTCCTTGTCCTTCATAAATCAATCAATCAATCAAATCTTTATTTATTCAGGCGAACATCATTGAGCACAGCTCATTTGCAAGATGGACCCGATAAGGTCAAGGTTCAATATTTGGTACATATACAGGTATAATTAAAACACTTAGATACAGTATTCAAAAGCAAAATTGCCTAAAACATAAAAGACAAGGTAGGATCATATGAATGCACACTATCTAATCTAATATATACATATCAACATTGGAATTATCTCGGTATATATCCTAATTAAAGCAACCAAAATTTCAATGTTCAAGGGTTAAGTCATAGTGGACAAGGAGACACAGTGACTGAGTGACTGAATGATGGTGGTCATAGACTGAGTTAAGTGTCTTGGTAGGAAAGTGTAAGAGTGACTTGAACAGGGGCTGGGGCTAGCACTAGGAGATGTATGGTAGGGATAAGGGCTAAGGTATGTGCCAGGAAGTAATGGGAGAAGACTATAGACAGGATGTACGGCGTCTGTGGGGTTGAAGTTATAGGGAGGTGTATTGCCATCTTATGTTGGCTGCCTGAGGAGGGGAAGGTTAGGAATACGAATATACTAGAACTTGTGGAAGCAATTGCATTTTTCTTGGAAGAGACTTAGGTATAGATGCTTAAAGGATGCTAATGATATAAAGTTGTTTAACTTCAGGGTCTTCTGTATCGTATTCCATGATGTAGCTAGTACATAGCTGATAGCAGATCTCCCATGCCGGGTGTTGAATTTAGGCACTTTGAGCATGAAGAAATTATGGCTTCTTAGGACACAGATACTAGCTGTGGCCTGTGTGAAGCAGTCTAAGATATAATTTGGGAGCATATTAGTCAGTGCTCTGTACGTCCATACTGCGGCATTTCTGTTTCTTCTGAGATGTAGAGATGTCCATCCGACTGCAGCATAGAGAGCGCAATGGTGAGTGCTAAATGGTAGATCTGTTATAAACCTCAATGCTCTGTGGTATAGTGTGTCCAATTTGTTTAGGTAGAAGATAGGGCAGTGACTGTAAAGGAAATCTGCATAGTCAAGCACTTAGAGAAATGTGGCCTGGACCAGCATCTTCTTGGAGTCTCTGGTTAGAAAGTGCCTTATTCTGTAAAAGAGACCAAGCCTCTGGCGAAGGTTTTTTTAGAAGTTCTTCAATATGATCTATGTAGTCAAGTCTGCTATCTATCCAAACCCCCAAATACTTGAATTTTTCTACATATTCAAGGCTTTCACCAAGAATAGTGGATAGCTGGGGGAGATTGTTTGGTGAGGAGGGACTTGTCTGACTTTGGGTGGAGAAAAACATTGCTTTTGGTTTTTTTGCATTTAGAAGAAGGTTTTTTTCCAATAGTTGATGTTGTAGTATGTGGAATTCCGCTTGTAGAACTTCACAAGCTGTAGCAGGCAAAGGGTTGCTGACATATAAAACAGTGTCATCTGCAAACAAGTGTACAGTGGCTTTGGTAAGGTTTGAGTCAATGTTATTGATATAAATGGCAAAGAGGATAGGGCCCAGGATGGATCCTTGTGGAACTCCTCTTAGCAGCGGTTTGAGTGGAGATAGGTTTCCTTCAGCTTTCACTTGCTGTCTCCTTCCCGTAAGGTAACATCTGAACCATCTAAGGGAGGATGGATCTAAACCTATGGAATGCAAGGAAGAGAGGAGCAGTTCGTGGTCCACTGTATCAAACGCCTTGCTTAGGTCTACGAATACAGCACAAACACTGTTTTTTTTTTATTCAGTTCGGTTTGCCAGTCGTTTGTTATTTTAGCCAGTGCAGAGATAGTATTATGCTTGGATCTAAACCCAGATTGTGCTGGATTTAAGAGATTAGCTTCTTCAAGATATTCTCTTAGTTGGATGCTCACTAATTTTTCTAGCAGCTTCGATAGCACTGGAAGGATAGAGATTGGTCTATAGTTGTTAAGGTCCATAGGGTCCCCTGATTTCAGTAGTGGGATAACTTGGGCTGTTTTCCAGGTTGCGGGAATCGAACCAGATATTAATAACAGATTAAAAAGGTGTGTTAATGGAACTGCGAGTGCTTGTATTGCAATCTTTAGAAGACAGGGATCAAGGGAGTCTGCACCTGCACTTTTTTTTGATATCTATCTGCGAAAGTAGATCTTCCACTTGTTTCAACAAGACCGGTTTAAAGGAGAAGGAGGATTCAGTTATCCGAATTCCAGTGTTCTGGGAGCTTAGCTGAGCGCGTTGCAGATTAGCTGGAGAGGTGTCGAATGCAAGGCCAGCAGTTGTAAAATGATTATTGAATGAATCCAGTATTTCCATTCTGTCTGAAATTGTTCCCTTGTTGTGGTGTATTTGAGCTGGAAGTGAAGTACTAGGTTCTTGTCCTGTTAAGCCCTTTATGGTGCTCCAGAATTTGGCAGGGTTGTGGTAGGAGTCAAGTTCTGCCATATAATAGGCAGCCTTTGCGTCCCGTACTTTCCTGGTACAGCTATTTCTGGCTTTCTTGAACATTATCCAGTCATTTGGGTTCTCAGTCTTCCTTGCCTTTTTCCATAGCTTATCCCTCTCAAGGAGGGCAGATTTAAGGTCAGTTGTAAACCAGCGGCAAGTTTTGTTTTTGATTCGTACCCTAGTAATTGGTGCATGAGTGTTAAGGGCACCTAGTACTATGCCATTTAACACCTCATGTGCTTTTTCCACTGTGTCTGCTAGGTAGAACTCTTGCCATCTTGTAGAGTGATTTAGTTCTTGAAGATACGCCTCAATATTGAATTTTTTCTTTGATCTCCTCAGTATGAATTTAGCCAGGGGTGTTAGTTTGCCAGATGATCTTATTCCAGCAATAAGGCAGTGGTCACTTATAACACTGAAAAGCACTCCAGCGTGCGTGAAGAGGTGAGGTTTATTCACCAATATGATGTCAAGTAATGTGCTGTTGCTCAGATTCTTTTTGTTGATTCTGGTTGGTTCATTTATAAGTTGTGTAACCCCATATGTATCACAGAATGATATTAAGGGTGCTGCTGTCTTGGATAGCCAATTTAGGTTTAGGTCACCTAAGATTATGGTTTCTTCTGTACCCTTCTTGATTAGGTTTCCCAGGTGGGCTAGAAGCTTAAGATCAGCTGAGGGGGGCCTGTAGCAGCCAATTAGCTGAAATGCTGCGTTGTTGGAGAGGGCCACTTTGAGGGATAGGCATTCAAATTCTTTGGGCATAGATGTTACATCTAAGCAAGTTACAGATAGATTGGATTTTACATATATAGCTATTCCCCCGCCCTTTGTTTGGCGATCCACTCTGAATACTTGATAATTGGGTAAGTTTATGTCTCTGTCTGCTGTGGCGGGTCTGAGCCATGTCTCCGACACCACTAGAAAGTCTGGCAAAGTATGGTTAGCCCAGGCTTGTATCATCGTGAGCTTTTTTAGCAGGCTGCAGGCATTGATGTGGAGAAAACTTAGTCCTTTGGTCGAGGCTAAATCTGCTGGTGAGGTAATGCACTCTGGAGGGCCTGGGTTAATTTCTATATTTCCAGCGCAAATCAAGATAAAAATTAAGAGTTTCATAAGGGCTTCAAGAGATAAAATGAGGAGTCTATCTTTGGCCCTCCTTTTACTTTTCAGGGGCCTCTGTTTTAAATTATGCCAGTCGAATAAGGGGTTATGGGTTCTTGCCAACTCACTAAATAGCAGTCTGGTGGTCAGGCGTAATGGGGAACTGATAAAGGTCCACCATGCTGTAAATAAAGCCGTATAATCCACCTTTGGACGTGGAAAATAAGGCAGATAAAGGTACTGGGGAGGAGGGTACGAATAAGTCTGTAGAGGAGGTGTTATAGGGTACCCTGGCGTTGGACCAGCAGGCTCCGGCTGGGGGTCCCTGGGAGGACCAGCTGGCATTGGTTGAGGCTCAAGCTTATGCAGAGGTAATGATAACTGAGGAGTCGGTGTATGCATTGGCGGGGCCACACCAGCCTTTAGGAGAAGGCTGGCGTCTGTCTGGAGAGGAAGCCGACGTAGGCCCCTGAGGACAGGCTGGCACTTGGGGGAGACCCCAAGACAGGGGCAGAGGCTTCACCTGTGAGGAGGAGTAGGCGAGTGCTTGCTCCAGTTGATGCAGTGAAGGACTAGCACTTGCCCCACAACTGGGATATGACTGGGGAAGTGTAAGGGCTTTTAGACTGAAGCTCCTTCTCCATTGCGGCTAACTTTTGCTGAAGCAGGTGACTCTGGAGAGTCTTCAAGCAGTGTCTCTGTGTGGCCTGGTTGAAGTCCTGGCAGTGCTTGCAGGCCTCGGTGTCATCGTTGGAGCCTAGGCAGATGGGGCCGTAAGAGTGGCCATCTTTGGCGTGTATCTGCTTGCTGTAGGCACACTTCATAGGCCGATCGGAAGATGAAGCTGGAGAAGAACATAAACCTGAAAAGAAAAACACAGAAAATCGATGTTAACACTGCAAGAAAAGAAAATAAATTTTGGGTGAACACGTAGCAAAATGGCAGTCGACTGAAGCAGGCGTCCGTGGAGGTCCGGAGTGCGTGGGTCAACAACGGAAAAAGAACTGAGGTAGGTCTGGGGGGACCGCCTCTTTTGTAGGATAGGCAGACATCAGCGTGCTGATGTCAGCAGGGCGTCCCCACTGTAGTCTGCTACCCAGTTTCTTCCATGGGGTCCTGTGCCTGGCGGCTTCAGTCCTTCCGGGTGTTGCCTGCTGCAAGAGCCTCTAAGTAAGATCCTCCTTTTCTAAGAAAGGGACGATTCGTCTCGCCAGAAAACTCCTGGAGTGAGCGAGCAGAAAAGTGGCAGCTTTGCACTGAGTGGGGATGCAAAAAGGTCCAACTCTGGACGACACCACCTGTCAAACAGGTCTTCCACTACCAAGGTCAGCAGCTACCACTCATGCATTCTGGATGGTGACCTGCTTAGCCTGTCCGCCAGGATGTTTTGGACACCTGGTACATGGACTGCAACAGTTCTAGACTGCGTTCTAGAGCCCAGTACCAAATCCTCATCACTTCTCTGCACAGGGGGTATGAATGAGTCCCCCCCCCCTTGCTTGTTTATGTAGTGCACTACACTGATGTTGTCTGTCTGCACCAGCAGAAGTGCAGGGACAGGCATTTCTGTAAGGCTTGCAGGCCATACAGAATGTCCCTCATCTCTAGGACATTTATGTAGAGGGAAGTCTCCGCCGCAGTCCATGTACCTTGGGTCTGTTGAGGCCCCAGATGTGCTCCACCACTCCATCCCCAAAGCATCTGTGGTGAGGGTCTGATGAGGGGAAGGGATTAGGAAAGAACCCCTCTGAGCAAATGGCTGGGTTCCATCCACCACCGAAACACCTTATTTACAGGTGATGTTACTAGAACTTTCTGTTCTAGATCATTGGTGTGTCGATCCCATTGGACTCAATGTCCACTGGAGTATCCTCATGTACAGCCTTGCCAGGGGAACCATGATGATAGCTGTTGCCATCAGGCTCAGCAGTCTCAGAAATGTCCTGGCTGTGACATAACTGCTGCTGTAAAGCTCCTGGGCCTGTGCTATCACGTTGTGGAATAACAGATGGACCAGACACCAAACTTCAAGTTCAACACACAATCTCTGTGTGAAGTGTATTCAAAATACAGGAAATAACCTTCAGAAATGGCATATTCCTTCTTCAGTACATCAGTTTGCAATAGCAGACTACGTATGTCCTTTCTGTGCATTTAGCCAACACCTACTGACACTAAGCTGTGCTGTAAACATTTTTAGTGAAAACCCTTCATCCTTATGTGAGCCTTGTTTGCTTGGGTAGTGGGGGCTCAAAAAGAAAAGAAAAGGAAAACAAAAAAAGCTTCAGACAAAGAAACTTAATGCAGAATCACTGAAAAAAAAAAAAAAAAAAAAAAAAGGTTACCCCAAAAGGCATTGGCAACAAATCAAGTTTCAAAGAGATACAACATCATAAATACTTCAATAATGCAGAGCATCATGGGATATATGCAAATCACCATGACATTTCAGACGTGTTCAATTAACCACAATTTACATGCATTTTAAATAGCGCAACTAACTTAATTTCTAAAATAGTCACCTAGTACTTTTTACCATTATTAAAAAATCACCTAGTGCCATGGTATTTTCAACATTTACAGGTTTCATAAATATAAGAAATATATATATCAAGGTATTTTATGACATAGTGCTATTACATACTAAATCCAACAATGATAAATGCAACCTGTTTTACATACGTTTGGAGATCACCACAATAACTTCCCTGTATGAGGACCTAAGAGGGAAAAGGAAAATTAAAGAGGACACTATAGCACAGTCAAGAAAGGGAAGGGGTGCCCATAGGTGGCCAACCTTATGGACTAGAAATTGTAAAGGATAGGATAGATTAGGCTAAGAAATAAAAGAACTGTTACAACAGATTTAAGAAAAGGTTGGTCCTCAAGAGTGGCAGGAGCTCCCCCTCACACAGGTGTTCTGCCCTATCCTGGGGCAGAAAGACGGATCCCTGAGCAGAGTCCAGTATAGCTCCTATGTATTGCAGGTGCTGACAAGGAGTCAAGACTGACTTGCACAGGGTGACCGTGATCCCTACTGTGTTGGACAGCTGTCTGGAACATGCTAGGATGCAAGACAGTGGCTCCCTGGACTGAGCTTTGAGCAACCAGTCATCCAGACAGGGGAACATGTAAAGTCCCACCCTCCTGAGGGATGCTGCCACTACCACTAAGCATCTGGTAAAGACCCATGGCAAAATCTTTAAATCTATCTTTTCCATCCTCCTCCAAACTGAGGGCAAATCAACATGTTTAGTACAAGAACTTAACATAGAAACATAAAATGTGATGGCAGATAAGGACTGTTTGGCCCACCCAGTC
Source organism: Neoceratodus forsteri (assembly GCA_016271365.2). NCBI lineage: Eukaryota > Metazoa > Chordata > Ceratodontiformes > Ceratodontidae > Neoceratodus > Neoceratodus forsteri. The sequence goes on from CM057454.1 coordinate 775,890,302, forward strand.
TGCTCATTTTTTCCTACCCATAGTGTCACCACAGACCTCAACTGATCTCCAGTTCTTCCTCCCACCCCTTTCCACTAAGATTCACTTTATGCCTATCCCATGCATTCTGAACCTCATCACTGTTTTCACCTCCACCACCTCTGCTGGAAGACCGTTTCAGGCATCCACCACTCCTTCTGTGAAAAAGAACATAGAAATTGATGGCACATAAGGACCGCTTGGCCCACCCAGTCTGCCCATTTTCCCTACCTACTGCCTTGTAGCCATGCCTTAAGAAAGCGTCAGAGTGAAGCGAAATGTTTGCGTCATGTGTGTGGGTACTGCTTGTCCGTTTTTTAACCTTTTGAATAAAGTACTGTAACTTGACTAGTGTGTAAGGTCCTTTCTGCCAATCAAAACACTGTGTAGCCCCACTTCTGTGCTTCTACATCTATGTATTTTGCTTTACTCCTGAGTACAAGATATTCAGCTTTATCTTTTGTTAAAGAAATATACTGATCTTTATTTACACTGTTGTAATTCATGAAAAATTTAGTCTGAAGGAGATAAATTATACTTGTTTTCCAATATATCTATTTTTTTAAGCAAGGCGTCGGTTTTATCTTGATTTTGCGTTTTCCTCTTCAGGGAGATTCTAATGAATTCTCCTCTAAGGAAACATTTACATGCTGACCAGATTAAGTCAATTTTATCCAACAAATTTGAGTTAGCCTCCATGAAGTTAATGATTAATTGGTTTATGTGCTTTATGATAAATTTGTCCTTATGCAACTGGTTGTTTAAACGCCAAATAGATTGTCTTGTAAAAGAAGAGCATGAAAGATTAAAGATTATGAAATGATGAAATATGTGCGACACTATAAAATGGGTCAAACGTCATATAAATGTTTTAAAAACATGCAGAAAATTGAAGGAACACTTTGAATGTATCCAGAATTCTTCAGAATCAAAAAATGTTCTTTGTAGCATCACAGGCGATGTTGTGCAGACACTGCCAGTCTGCTCTTATTCAATGTGACTGTTTCAGCACACGTCTGCACTTTGCACCAACAAACATCAACTTTAATGAGATAGGACTCTGTTAACAGGAGTCAGAGTTGACTACAGTATGGAGAAGCTTGATACTGAGGCAAGACTTGGTTTGCTGGCCAAGGCACCTAGCTTCACCTGAGCTCTTTCCTTCTAAGATTGCTTGAAAGGACAGAGCAGAGAACCTTACCAGAGCAAGGAAAAAGGATTACGACTTCTTTTGGCTAAGCAGATTTACTGTATGTTGTTTTTTATTTTTTGTACTCATAGGGCTTGCTACTGTTTGTTATTAACATTTCATTGCTTTATTTTTCTCTGAGTCAAATTGTCGTTGCTGGTATACCTTCTTCTGCATTATTACAAAATGTGCCTACAAGTGTGTGCTAACAGATTACTGCTGTAATCTTCTGATTCAAATTGTCTGTTGCAAGGTATATCTTCTGTTAGTGCTTTATTTTTCTCTGTAGCAAAGTGTTTCTTACAGGGTATATCTTCTCTGAAATTATTACAGGTGGTCCTTACATTTTTGTGACTTTTTTTTATCAGTGGGCTAAGCAAAATTACTGTTTGACACTGTTTTATTTGATTATTTTTTTGTTGAAAAGATTTGTTGTCTCAGAGGTGTTTCAGTCTCCTTCTCACATTGAAGGAGCCAATTGCTTTTCTCCCACAGCTCTTTCAGAGGATTAGGTGTGTATCTGGGGGGTGGAGCTGGCAAACTGTCAGTAATTTCCAGCAGAAAGAAGGGTTAAAAGGTCAGGTTAGTCGATATCTTGGAGGTAGAAGACTTGGCTTGCTGGCCAAGGTACCTAGCTTCACCTGAGCTCTTTCCTTCTAAGATTGCTTGAAAGGACAGAGCACAGAACCTTACCAGAGCAAGGGAAAAGGATTAAGACTTCTTTCGGCTAAGCAGATTTATTGTATGTTGTTGTTTTTATTTTTTGTACTCACATGGATTGCTACTGTTTGTTGCTAACATTTCACTGCTTTATTTTTCTCTGATTCAAATTGTTGTTGCTGGTATACCTCCTTCTGCATTATTACAAGGTGTGCCTACAGGTGTGTGCTAACAGATTACTGCTGTAATCTTCTGATTCAAATTGTCTTTTGCAAGGTATATCTTCTGTTACTGCTTTATTTTTCTCTGTAGCAAAGTGTTTCTTACAGGGTACATCTTCTCTGAAATTATTACAGGTGGTGCTTTACAGGTTTTACAATTTTATCTAACATTAGGATAAGCTTTCAGGGTTACTGCATTTGTTGTTGACTGATTGTTTCTGCTCTTACCTCCTTGTTCTTTCATCCGTGGTTCTTCTTTTTCAGCAGGGGAAGTGCCCAGCCACCCACCCCAACCACCCCACACTACACTCCTTTTATAGGGTACCACAGTTGTTGACATTTCCTGTGGCAAAGCAGGAAGCGGCAGATCAGTGGACCATCCACAAGGTGAGCTCATTTACAGGGGCACTAGTAATTTAACTTGTTATAACAAGTTATACGAAAACAAAACACAAAATCAAACCATTACTTGCATCTTTTTCCTTCTAATTACTCTGACCAGGTTATAAACCAAGCAATTTATCTGGAATGGATATCATTAACTGCAGGTACTGTGGAACACTTTTCAGAAGGACAGTCTCACTGGATTTAGGACACTGTCCTACATGCTGGGCCATTGGAGATCTCAAGGCTCAGCTCCGGGCAGCATGGGCAGAGATTGCACGCCTCAAATTTCATATTCAAGAGGAAATACATTATAAAAACCACCCACCATTTCCCCAACATCCAACAGAAGAACCTCGACCGCAGAGGGTAGCTGGTCCAGGAGGTTGGCAGATGGTTAGGAGGGGCAAATCGGGTGCCCCATCACTCTCGCTCTCCAACATATTACCTCCAAAAACCATATAAACACTACAAACGGGTATCTGCCTCTATCTCCGAAATCAAACAAAGGGGCAGAGGACACTGCAGAGCAGGACACTGCAGCACAGGAGCTAGCACAACAAAACTCGCCCAAATCAGGAACGAAAACAAAAAAAGCAAAAAGGAAATCCAAAAAACTTCTGATCATAGGAGACTCCATGATTCAGGGAGTTGATACCCATCTCCAGTCAGGGGTAATGGTCGATGTCTCCCAGGTACATCAGCGTGGAGAGACACTGACCGCATTGCTAAAATTGTTCACAAAGCAGGAGAAAACACTGATGTCCTGGTACACATAGGGACTAATGATTTCGCCAGTCGGTCAGTTGTGTAGACCAAGGAACACCTGACTAGGCTGGGTGACAAACTATCATCCATTTCATCGGACATCTCCTTCTCTGAGATCCTGCCAGTCTGGGAGAGGGGGGCAGATGGACGGAAGGTCAGAGAAGGGGAGATAGGGGAGCTAAACATGTGGCTCAAAGGCTGGTGCCAGGAAAAAGGACACAGATTTGTAGGGAACTGGCAACAGTTCTGGGAGTGAAAGTTCTTTAAATTGATGGACTGCATCTGACTAAGGAAGGAGTCAGTGCATTGGGGCAGAAGTTTGACATCTTTGCAGAATATTTAAACTAGCAAATGGGGAGAGTGGTGCAGCACCCCTACGTCGAATGGGAAGAACACCCCTCCCCCCTCAGCTAGTGGTCAAACAGGGATTCAGCATGTTTGCAGTTCATTTGCATCACCAGGTAAGAAAAAAGGTCCGACTCCCCATACGACGCATAGGAGAAATGCCAAACCTCACCCAACAACTAATACACCAAAATATGGCCAATGGAAAATCATGTACACAAATGCTCACAGCCTGGGAAATAAGATCCCAGACCTGCAGGAAATAATGTCAGAGGCTAAACTGGACATAGTAGCAATTAGTGAGACATGGTTTACCAGTAACCACACTTGGAGACTTCAGTAACTGGCTATGTACTGTTCAGAAGAGACCGAGGTGCAAAGGGGGTGGAGTGGCCCTGTATATCAATAGAAATATCAAAGCTACAGAAATTCAGAATACACATAAGGAGCCAGAAGAACTGTGGGTCACCCTGGAAACAGGAAATGGGACAGTCATAAGAACTGGGGTTGTCTACAGGCCCCAGATCAGGCCGAGACATAGACACATTATTGTTAGAAGATATACAAAACATGATAGCTAAAGGGAGGTTCTGATAATGGGAGACTTGACATGCCAGATACAGATTGGTCAATACTAGCAGGAACATCTGCCAGAACTAAACACATGGTGGATTCCTGCAAGGGAGGGCCTCAAACAACTGGTACAACAACCCACAAGAGACAGGGCTATCCTAGATCTAGTACTGACTAACAAGGAAGGGATCACATATCTCCAGGTAGAAGGTCACTTGGGGGCCAGTAACCATCACATGGTATGGTTCAATTTTTGGCCACTACATCTAAATCATCCCATCCAAGGCAAAAATATGGGACTTCAGAGGAGCTGACTTTGATAAGATAGCCAACAGAGTTAAGCTAGCCCTGGCAAAAAGAAACACAGGGGAGGGGGTACAGGCAAAGTGAGCAAGCATTAAGGATGTAATACTTGAAGCAACATCCCATTGTGTTAGAAAAAGAAGTGCAAAAGAAGAAGGAAACCACTTTGGTTCTCAAATACAGTAGCAGAAAGGTCAGAGCCAAAGGCTGGCCTTCAGGAAATATAAAGGAACACAATGGGATGAAGACAGGAGGCATACCAAACTGCCCTAAGGGAAGCAGGGAAGGGAGTAAGGCAGGCAAAGTCCCTAACTGAGGAAACACTAGCACGAACAGTAAGAAAAAATTACTCACCTTAGTAATTGCTTTTCTTCTCATGGAGTCTTGCTATATTAGGACCATTGCAGTTAGCCTCCGGCTCTGAACTGCCCCGGAGAGGAAACAGTTAACTCCAGAGTAATCTGGAGTTCCACAGCGAGGCGCTGTTCAAAGCTCTATCTGGCTAGTTTCAAATGAAACTGCCAGGTTCTTCCGAAGCTAAACTAACATAGCAAGTCTGTGTGGAAAAGCTCTACACTAGCCATTGGCTACCTACCAGTAGTAGAACAACAACAATCACAGAATAAAAACATTATTACATATTATTGTTAGAATCACCCCTGACAAGCACTAATAGGCCCCCTCTCCCCAAAAGACTCAAGTCCAGAGAGGGGACCATCTACCACTTAAAAACAGAATTACCTAGTTCCCTAACCCAAATGAAATGGAAACTAGAGAGATTAAAATGGCATGACACAGTGCTTGCACCAAGTTGCCAACCCCACTCCAAGTAGAAATTCTGAGAGGGGTGGGGGGTTGTCCTAATATAGCAAGACTCCATGAGAAGAAAAGCAATTACTAAGGTGAGTAATTTTTCTTCAAACACCATGAAGTCTTGCTATAATTAGGACCATTGCAGATTATACAGCAGTACCTCCATGGAGGAGGGCCAGAACCTACCAGGGATGAAAGGTCTGAAGCACAGCTGTCCAAAACGAGCATCTCTCCTGGACTGGACGTCCAGGGAATAATGCTGGTGAAGGTGTGGACTGTCTTCCAGGTAGCAGCTTGACAAATTTCCAAAATAGGAATATCTCTAGCAGCCGCTAGGAGATGCAGCTTACCCTGGTGGAATGAGCCCTCAGTCCTGAGGAGCTCTCTACCTAGTTTTTGGTAACAGAACTGGATACAAGAGACAATCCACCTTGCGATTGTCCTCTTAGTGTGAGGTCTCCCTTTGCCCACTTCTCCATAGGTAAGGGAAGAGTTGGAGGATTCCGTACTACAGTTGCGTTCCAAATAGTAGCTTAGGGCTCTTTGACGTCCAAACTGTGCAGTCTCCTCTCCCCTGAAGAAGAGTGCTCAGTGAAAATACTGGAAGAGATGGATTGGTTGAGATGAAAATCTGAAACCACTTTAGGTAAAACTTTCTGTTAGTCCTGAGGACTACTTTATCTCTGTGAAAAGAAATAAATCCTTTTCCACTGACAAGGCTTGTAATTCACTTATACGCCTAGCAGAAGTGATAGCCACTAGAAAACAGTCTTCCAAGTTAAAAACTTGAGATCTGCTGAAGACAGAGGCTCAAAGGGGGATTGCATTAGCTGAGCAATGCAAACATTCAAATCCCAGGCCGGAGCTGGTTCCCGAAAGGGAGGGTTAGTGTGAAGTAACCCCTTGAAAAACTTGGAAAACACAGGGCGAGAGGAGAGGGAAACTGGTTTCCCTGCAGAAACAAAAACAGAAACAGCTGCTAGATGAACCTTCAAAGTAGCTGGCTTGAGGCCTAGGGAATTTAAATGGACCAAATAGTCCAATAAAATGGCCAAGTCAGCAGATTCTGGTACAATTTGCCTCTCAGAACACCAGAAGGAAAACCTCTTCCACTTGGAGTTGTAAGTGGCCCTAGTGGAAGGCTTCCTAGAAGCCATCAAAATATCCAGGACACCTTGAGAAAGGTGTAAATCAGCAATTCTAGCTCCTCAAGAACCAGGCCTTGAGGGTGGAGGGAAATGAGGTCGGATACACTCTCCCTGTGCACAGGTCAGCAGGTCGTGGGTCCTGGGCAAGGTCAGGGGAGGTGGAATGTCAAGGGACAGGAGAAGAGAATACCAGGCTGCCTGGCCCAGTCTAGAGCAATCAGAATCACTTTGCAGGGCTGAGTTCTGATTTTACTAGTACCCTGAAGAGGAGAGAGGGAAGGGAAAACAGGAACTTCCCTTTCCAATCCAACTGAAAGGCGTCCAGGGGACTGATCCCAGCACTGGAGGCCTACAACAAAACAGAGGAAGTTGGTGGTTGTCTGGGCCTGCGAAAGATCCATCTGAGGGTGCCCCATCTGGCAAAGACTGACCCCAGTGCCTGAGGATTCAGAGCCCATTCGTGATGGCCCTGAGAAATCCTGCTGAGGGCATCCGCCAGGACATTGTCCTTCCCTGGAAGGTGAACTGCTATCAGGGAGGTGTTCAGGGAGTAAGCCAGAGACCACAACTTCATTGCTTCGGTGCACAAGGCGGAAGACCGAGTGCCCCCTTGCTTGTTGATGTACCACATTGTTGTGGTGTTGTCTGTCCTGACTTGGACTACCTTGTTCTGGACAGTAGCTGAAAAAGCTTGGAGAGCTAAGAGAACAGCTCTGAGTTCCAACAGATTGATGTGGAGCAGAGATTCCTGAGGGGACCACACTCCCTGAGTGGAAAGGTCGCCCAAGTGAGCCCCCCACCCTAACAGGGAGGCATCCGTGGTGAGGGTGAGGAATGAAGAACGGTAAAAGGGGACCCCTGGTTAGGTTGCTTTGATCCTGCCACCACTGAAGGGCTAGGATCAGGGTTTTAGTCACTGGGACTAATTTGGTAAGGGGTCCTTCCTTTGAGGCAGTAGGACCTCAAGTGGAACTGGATGTCCCTCATCTGAATCTTGCTCCTTGCACGACAGCTGTGGAAGTGGCCATGTGCCTAGGAGTTGCAGAAATGCCTTGCTGGTCGAGAGACCCGTGAGGTAGGAAGATGCCAGGGCAATGATTCTGTCCACTCTTTCCGAGGGAAGAAATGCCCTGGCTGAATTGTGTTCAACTCTGCACCTATGAAAGTTAGTACCTGAACTGGTTCCAGAACTGACTTTGGAAAATTCAGCAGGAATCCCAGAGAAGCGAGGAGCTGCTGGGTGACTACAGTGCGGGATTTTACCTGATCTGAGACTGACCCACTATGAGCCGTGGTCATCCAGTAGGGAAACACAGCAACCCCTTGCCTTCTTAAATGAGCCACTACCACAGCTAGACATTTTGTGAAAACCCTTGGAGCAGAAGTGAGGTCAAGGCACTGCCTGAACTGGTAGTGGCCAGGGCAGTTCAACCAGAGGTACTTCGGTGAGAAGGCCTGATCAAGATATGAAAATAGGCATCCTTGAGGTCCAGGGAAGCTAGCCAGTCCCCTGGCCCTAGGGAAGGCAAAATCATTGCCAGAGTTAACATTTTGAACTTTGGTTTCAAAAGATGCTTGTTCAAGAATCTTAAATCTAGGATGGGCCACCATTCTCCTGTCTTTTTTGGGGTAAGGAAGTACCTCGAGTACAGCCCCTTGCCCTGATGGCAAGGAGGAACCCTTTCCACTGCTTTGCAGTCTAGAAGAGAAGAAACCTCTGCTTCCAAAGCAAGGGTTTCTGAAGGATTTGCAGGAGGAAAATGTCTGGCCCTCATCTTTGGGAACTGCTTGAAGCTGAGAACCAGACCTTGGCTTACCACCTCCAGAACCCATTTGTCCGAAGTTAGGGACAACCAGTTCTGGCTGAAATAAGCCAATCCGCCCCCCACCGGTACAGGAGAATCGGCCCTGGACACCCCGTCAGGGTGCCTGCTTGGCAGCAGCTTTAGGCTGAGGAGAGGGAGAGGGTCTGCCTGTGCCCCATCTACCTCTGCCTCTGAAAAAAACCCTCTGTGCAAAGGCTGAAGAGGCCTGAACTTGATAAAAAGGCCTGTGGTAAGGCCTGCCCCTACCCCTGGGGGCATGCCTTTGTGCAGTGGCATGCCTCTCCTTAGCTTGGGCACCTTTGTAGGTAGTTCTGTATTCATCCATCTTTTTCATGTAATTTTCCGTTTGATCCCCAAACAGAGAATTTCCTATCACAGGAAAATCTATAGCCTTTGACTGAGTATCTTGGGACAGATTAGTGCATCTGAGCCATGCCAACCTACGGAGAGCTACAGAAGTGGCCATGACCCTAGAGGAAACATCATTAACATCAACAGCAGTATGAAATTGAACCTTAGAGGCTTCAATGCCATCAGCAGCCACTTGTTCCAACTCACTAGCCAGCTGGCCCTGGGCCTGCTTGGCCAACTGCAATATAGTGTCCCATCTAGATTTCTGATATCTAGCCACACAAGCCATATAATTAGCCTGTCTGAGTCCCAACGAAGCTGCCATATATTGTTTTTTTGCCATGGTATCCATCTTCCTGGAATCCTTATCAGGAGGATGTGAGGCCAGGGGAATATTAGCCTTGTCACAGGCTGCAGCTTGAACAACACCTACATGACTACACTGTTCAGTGAGGAAGTCTGTATCAGGGCCTGATAACGTATACCTTCTGTCCATTATTTTATCTACAGGAAGGACAGAATGAGGATTTTTTAAAATCTTTGTTGTTTGCTTCCTAAATGACTTATGCAAAGGAATAGACAACCTTCTAGACTCTGGAATATCCATCATTTCTACATAATCAGGCTCCTCTTGCTCATCCACAGCCTCCTCTAAAGGGAGCTGGAGGGTTTCCGCTACCTTTTATAGAACCTAAAATGAGAAGGGACTCAGACAGCAAAGGGGAGATTCAAAGGTCTGTCTGGAGAAATGTCCGCTCAATGGGCACGTCCCAGACCTTCCCAGTCACAAATGCACTGATCAACCTCCTCCCTTCCTGTGGTTCATAAAAATCCTCAACATCATAAACCTGAACCACTGGACCTGAACGAGCCACCTCTTCCCAACTATAGGGGTTCGACAAGTCCCTGAGACAAAGACTGAACAATTTGTATGGCTTTGCTATCTCTGCAGCAGTTGGAGAGACAATTTTGGACTCCAGACCTGCTGATTTCTTTGTCTTTTACTGGGACTGGTTCCTCTGAACCAGCCTTTCTTTCCCGAGGAAGTCCGCCTGGTCAGAGGGCACTCCTCTGGTCCAGTGGGTGCTGGACCGGGCTGGCCATCTGGGTCAGCGGACTTTTGGCCTCTCGTTCCCTGAGCCGCCCAATCTCTTTTCCAGGGTGGCTGCGGAAATTTTTACACCCTGGCAGTCTGACAGGAGGTGGTCAACCCCCAGACAATAGACACAAGTGGTGTGTGGGTCAGCCTTGTGCAGAAGCTCCCCACAGACATCACAGTGTTGAAACCCAGTGGGCCCGGATTTTCTTGGGTTTCTCAGACATAATGCCAGCTAACCAACAAACCTGCTCTCTTTAAACGGTCAGTGTTAGTAAGACACCCTTATCGGTTCCAACCGTGTCAATGGTATTGGAAAAAAAACAAATAAAATAAAGGTTTTTTAGAACCGATAGAACCGGTACCGCACTTCTAAAGCCCAAAACTGTAAAATAAGAAACCGATCGGTTCAGACTGAACCGATAATGTATTCCACACAGACTTTAATTCTTTAGTACTTACGGTTTACCAGATAGAGCTTTTGACCGAAAACGCCGTAATTTTACACACTTGCCGGTTCAAATGAACCGAATAAACTCGCTTGAACCGCAAAATGAACCGAGCTGAAGGAGCTGATCTCCGGAGCGACTGTTCAGTGAAAGCGGAGTAAAGAATCTGGCAGTTTCATTTGAAACTAACCAGATAGAGCTTTGAACAGCGCCCTCGTGCTGTGGAACTCCAGATTACTCTGGAGTTAACTGTTTCCTCTCCGGGGCAGTTCAGAGCCGGAGGCTAACTGCAATGGTCCTAATTATAGCAAGACTTCATGGTGTTTGAAAAGAAGGTGACAAAACTTTCTATAGATACATTAGTGAAAGGAGAAAGTCCAGAGGGGGTATTGATAAGCTCAAAGGAGAAAAGGGGGCATGTGAGGAGGAGGAGGACCCTGTAAAAGCATCTATCCTAAATAGATACTTTTGCTCAGTATTTACTGAAGAGAAGGTAGGGCAGGGCCCACAGCTCAGCATCATGGACACAGGGGGGAGGGAGGTGAGTACTACTCCCTTCATGAAAGAAAGGGTCCTACAAGAGCTCGCTAAGCTCAGGGTGGACAAGGCAATGGGACCTGATGGCATACATCCCAGGGTTCTTAAGGAGCTAAGGGTGGAATTAGCAGAACTGTTTAGTGAGTCTCTGAGCACAGGAGACGTCCCAGAAGACTGGAGAAGGGCTCATGTGATCCTGCTCCACAAGAGTGGTAGCAGGGAGGACGAAGGGAACTACAGACCAATCAGTCTTACCTCAGTAGTGGGCAAGATTATGAAGGCACTCCTTAAGGAAAGGATAGTGCAACACCTGGAATCTATAGGGGCACAGGATCCAAGACAGCATGGGTTTACAAAAGGAAGGTCCTGTCAAACTAATCTCATAGATTTCTTTGACTGGGTAACCAGAGTGGTGGACCAAGGGGGAGCAGTTGATGCCGCCTACCTTGACTTCAGCAAAGCTTTCGACACTGTTCCACACAGAAGATTGATAAATAAGCTGGGTAGGCTTGGGGTGGGTCAGAAGTAAGTCAACTGGGTGGCAAACTGGTTGACGGGCAGAAAACAGAGTGGTGGTAAATGGTATATAGTCAGAAGAGATGCAAGTCACAAGTGGGATACCTCAGGGATCAGTCCTGGGGCCAGTCCTCTTCAATATCTTCATTAGTGACATTGCAGATGGACTAGAGGGTAAGGGTTGTCTGTTTGCAGATGACACCAAGATCTGCAACAGAGTAGATGATCCAGATGGGGTGGGCAGAATGAGAAGATATCTGAATAAACTAGCAAAATAATCAGAAGAGTGGCAACTTGGATCTAATGCAAAGAAGTGCAATATCATGCACATAGGGAAGAGAAACCCTGAAGCCACCTATAGGTTGGGAGGGGAGTTGCTGGCAGTCACAAAGGAAGAAAGACTTGGGCATCATCATCATCGATGACCTGAAATCATCCAAGCAGACCTCTAAAGCAGTAGGTAAGGCTAGGGGGATGTTAGGGTGTATTAGTAAGGGTATCACAAGTCGTAAGAGGGAGGTAATAATCCCTCTTTACAACACACTGGTTAGGCCCCATCTGGAGTACTGCGTGCAGTATTGGAGGCTACACCTTCACAAGGACATTAACCAAATTGAGGCAGATTGAGGCAGTCCAGAGAAGGGCAACCAAAATGGTGCAGGGACTGCATCAGAAGACATACGAGGACAGATTAATGGAGCTCAGTATGTACACCCTTGAGCAAAGGAGGGAGAGAAGTGATATGATTGAAAAATTCAAACACCTTAAGGGCATTAACAAGGTGAAAGAGTCTAATATGTTTAAATATAAGAAAAATAGCAGGACAAGAGGACACAGCATGAGAGTGGAGGGAGGCAGATTAAGGGGAACTGTGAGGAAATTCTTTTTCACAGAAAGGGTGTTGGATGCATAGAACAGCCTACCTCAGGAAGTGGTGGCTATGAATACAGTGCAGGGCTTCAAACAGGCATGGGATAGGCATAAGGGAGCAATACAGATGAGTATGAATAGATAGGCCACTGACAGAGCAAAGGCTGATGGCACATTCATAAGGTAGAAAAAGAAATGGGCAGACTGGATGGGCCTTGCGGTCCTTATCTGCTGTCAACTTCTATGTTGACAACTTCTAGGGAGGAGAGGAGGCACTGTGAGTCACCTTGGAGACTGGAAAGGGCACCACAATCCGCACAGGGGTTGTGTACAGACCCCCATGTCAGGGGGAAGGAATGGACAGGGATATGATGGAAGGCATTCTTAGAATGGCAGAGAAAGGGGAGATACTGTTGATGGGAGACCTGAATATGCCAGATGTTAACTGGAACACATTTGCTGCAGCCACATCCAAGAGCAGGGCCATTCTTGATGCCCTACAAGTGGCAGGCATTAGACAGCTAGTTTCGAACCCACTGTGAGGGCAATCTTAGACCTCAGACTCTCAAACGGGGCAGTGAGAGGATCTCAGATCTAGAAGTGGGTTGCCATCTGGGGACAAGTGACCATCAAACAGTGTGGTTCACGTTAAACTCAGCTACAGAGGCAAGCCATACAAAAGTGAGGGTACTGGACTTTAGAAGGGCTGACTTTGGCAAGATGGGAGAGTGCCTCAGAAAAGCACTAAAACAGGCTAGAAGGAGGTATGGAGCAACAATGGGGAATTATCAAAACTGCCATCACAGAGGCAACAAGCCTTTGTGTGAAGCAAATAAACAAATCAAAATGAAAAGAAAAAGCCACTATGGTTCTCAAGAGAGGTGGCTGTGAAAGTCAGGAAGAAAAAGATAGCATTCCGGAAGTATAAGGAAACACAGAAGGAGCAGGACAGAGAGCTGTACCAGTTAAGGCAGAAAGAAGCAGGGAGGGAAGTCAGAATAGCAAAGGCCCAAACTGAGGAAAAGATAGCCAACTCAGTTAAGAAGGGGGATAAAACCTTTTATAGGTACATCAGCGAGCGTAGAAAGACAAAGGGAGGGATAGTGAGGCTGAATAGAATGAACGGTGGGTGGGCAGAGGGGGACAGTGAAAAAGCAGGAATACTGAATGAATATTTCTGCTCAGTATTCACAAAAGAGGAGGGGGAAGTGCCTAATCCAATTAACAGAAGCACTCTTGATAGGGGGGTCGATCCCAGTCCTTTCACAGAAGAAAGGGTTCTGCAAGAACTCCTAAAACTGAAGGTGGACAAAGCAATGGGTCCTGATGAATTCACCCAGAATTCTAAAAGAATTAAGGAAGGAACTAGTGAAACCACTGGCTACTCTTTTAATAAATCATGGGAGGATGGTGTGGTACCCGAGGACTGGAGGCGGATATGATTCCCTTCACAAAAGTGGGACCAAGACAGAGGCAGGAAACTACAGACCTGTCAGCTGACCTCTGTGGTAGGGAAAGTGATGGAGTCACTTCTGAAGGAAAGAATAGTTGAGTACCTAGAGGTCAGTGGAGCACAGGATCCAAGGCAGCATGGGTTCACAGCGGAAGGTCATGTCAGACAGATCTAATAGATTTCTTTGACTGGGTGACCAAGTAGTAGACCAGGGAGGGCTGTGGACATGGCCTACCTAGACTTTAGTAAGGCATTTGACACAGTCCACACAAAGATTATTAGTCAAATTAACCAGCCTGGGAGTGGGTCACAGGGTGGTAGCCTAAGTAAAACATTGGCTGGACAACAGGACACAGAAGGTAATTGTAAATGAGTCCACTCTGAAGAAAGGGCGGTTACTAGTGGGGTACCGTAGGGTTCAGTATTGGGTCCAGTCCTTTAATGTCTTCATCAGTGACATTGCAGAGGGACTGAAGGAAATGATGCCTTTTGCAGATGACACAAGGATCTGCAACAGGGTTGATACACAAGGAGGCGTGGAAAGGATGAAAAGGGACTTGGCAAGGTTGGAGGAATGGTCAGACGATGGCAGCTAGATTCAATGCAAAAGTGCAAAATAATGCACCTGGGAAACAAGAACCCAGGGAAGAATACACAATGGGTGGGGAGGTAGTAACAACAACAAAACAGGAAAGGACCTGGGGGTAATCATCAGATGACCTTAAGGTTAGCAAGCAATGTGAGAAGGCAGTAGGGAGGGCTGGGGGTATACTGGATGTATAGGGAGAGGCATAAGCAGCAGAAAACAGGAAGTTGTTATCCCTCTGTACAGACAGTTGGTGAGACCCCATCTGAATACTGTGTCCAGTTCTGAGACCCCATCTCTGCAAGGACATAGACAGGATAGAGGCAGTCAGAGGAGGGCAACTAAAATGGTGCAGGGTCTGCAAGAGAAGCCGTATGAGGAGAGACTAAAGGAGCTTAATATGTATACCCTGAGGAAAGAAGGAGAGGGGGGACATGATAGAAACTTTCAAGTACCTCAAGGGAATCAACAAAGTCCAAGAGGGTAGCATCTTTCAGAAAAGAGACTTGCAAGAACAAGGGACACAATTTAAAGATAGAAGGAGGGGTTCAGGGGCAATGTGAGGAAGTATTATTTCACAGAGAGGGTAGTGGATGCATGGAACAGCCTTCCTGAGGAAGTTATGGGGTCTAAAACTGTGGGAGAATTCAAGAATGCATGGGACAGACATAAGGCAATTCTTGTGGGGGGCAGGAAGATATAGGCTGTTGGTTAACTAGGATCTGCGGCCTATCCTGTAGGTAGGGAAATGGGCAGACTAGATGGGCCTAGCGGTCCTTATCTGCCGTCAAAGTCTATGTTTCTATGTTTCTAACATAAAAGCACACAAGATAAGAGGAATACCTGACTTTGTAAAATGTATGGGGTAACAAATTACAAAAACACAAAACAATATGCCTTACATTATTTTTACTCAAAACA
The DNA here is from genome assembly GCA_016271365.2 of Neoceratodus forsteri. Taxonomy (NCBI): domain Eukaryota; kingdom Metazoa; phylum Chordata; order Ceratodontiformes; family Ceratodontidae; genus Neoceratodus; species Neoceratodus forsteri. Next base: position 775,905,329 of record CM057454.1, read on the forward strand.
TTTTCAGAGTAACAGAAAAAACAGCAGTCTTTGGTAAATATCACACTTCGCTTTTGAAGAGATGCGAAGACTTGGACTATTTACTTTTGAGCTGTAATTAGTTTGGTCTGTGCCTGGTGTGAAGGTCTTAGAGTACGCTGTTGAGGGAGGTACAGGGGTGAAAGGGATCGTCGCCTCACTGGGCAGCTGATGTGTCACCTGCCTCCCTGGCCACAGTTGTCGACAGTCTTGGGCAACTCCTCCCTTCGACGAGTCCCCACTTTCACATATGGCCATAGGCTAGATAAGAGGTGCACCATCCATCGAGGTGCTGATATGGTGTGGGCCCTATTCCCATGAGGATACTATGGGACAGTACCAGGCTGGAGTATAGGTGGGACTACAAATTTCTCCATGGCCAGGCAGCATGCAGTGGGCAATCACTGCAGAAGGTCTCAGCAAAAAGAAGACCTCTGGAATAAAAAGCATTTGAATTGAAATAAAATTGCCTCAGTCACCCAAGGCATAATATACAGATATATACATATATATAGTATTTCTATGTTGATTAGATACATGAAAAAGACAGGCAACCATTTTTTTCAGATAGCTACCTACTGAAAACATGGAGTCCTCTCCAAACTGGAAAGTTAATTGGTTTAGCTTGTTATATCCAGGGTCTAAAACTGAAACCAGCCCAAGAATTAAATTCTACAATGTTTTCTATTAGGCTAGTAATATTTTCCTTTAAGTAGCCCCACTGACTTGTATATCTGCTTCCTCTGCTTGGGTATGGTCCCCAGACTGCAATCTGGCCCCAGCCTCTGAGCTCTGCAGGAAAGAAGTGCTCCACAGCCTTACTGCACTGATGGCAGACTTACAAATGCACCATCGCCCTTTGCGCCATGGACACTAATCTGCTTAATTTTCCACAGGTTAGGACAGCCGTGGGACAAAAAGCCTATGGTTTCAGGGTCTAAAATGTGGAGTTCCTCACCACCTCACATTTGGACTATGAATCTCATGTTACCCTCAGATCTCAAGGCTAAAGGAACATTGCTCTGTTAACATCGCCTGTTACAGTCTTTGACAATACTCAATATTCCTCATTTGTCTTGTACTTGTTTTTTTATTTTATTCTACTGTATTAATGTTGTTACCTCATTTCCCAAGTCCCTACTATTAAAGGGACTCTGTTCCAGTTACCTAGTTAACAAAATAAATAAATCAATAAAGTACTGGAGGAATTAAACCAGCAGGACTACTGACTGTGTGGTACAAGTGGGTTTTACCAGCCACTAGCCCTTCTGGCTTTATCTAGTAGCTGCAAAAACCTAATTTCTACCCCTGACCATTACTGAGACAGAACAAGTACCACCATTGTATTTACCTCGCAGAGCAAATCCTTTTTCTTATTTCAGACTCGCAACAAATTTGCCACTGTGACACTAGAGCAGACTTTGGAAACATGGTTTTTACCATGTAAAACATTTCCCTGAGTTAGCAAAGTAGAATGGAACTTCTCAATACAGGAAACTTTACACCAAACATCACATATTTCATTTCAGTCCCACCTTGGATCAGCTGCAGTAACTGTGCTCGGCTGGTAATAAATTCTTCTTCAAACTGCAAGAGAACAAAAAAGCAGGTTAGAATGCCTTATGACGTGTTTGAGAACAACTTGACTAAGCTGATAATAGTCAAAACTTTTACAGATGATACTGATGTAATGGCAGTGTAAATAAAAAGTCACAAATATTTAGGTTATTTTTGCTCATCAGGCATCTACTGTGAGAATATCATAATATTCTTCCTTTAGGTGGCTAATGTAAACAGTAACACATGATGGGGCAGCATGCATTATGCTGATCTAACCGCACATTCAGAGGCATAAAGAGACATGCTGCCACAGACAGTGTGCCTTCAGCCCCTGAAATGTGGTTAGATCAGCATAATGCCCCACCCCTGAAGTGTCTTATAGCATCTGTAATTACAGGCCAGCATTTTTCCTTTTTTTTTTTTTATATTTACTTTATTTCTGAAAAGATGCTTTTACATTTCAATTTTCAGTAAATCACAGTTATTCAATCCGAAGTACAGTTCCTTTACAGATTCAAGATATTTCTTAGTTTTCTTTTAGTATTCCAGTACATTTCTTTTCCTGCTTGACCTGTTCAATTATTATGTTCATTACCTTACAAAAATACATGGAACAAGAAAATAAAATAAAAACAAAAAAATAAACCCTCTAAACTTTTCTAAACCTTCTAAAGCTCTGTAGAGTCTGAGTTGGTAAGGTATGATCGCTAATGTCCTTTCTGTCCTTTTGCTCATTATCATTGTATGGGGCCTAGGAGAGAGTCAGTCAGGATTTTTCATCACGTTCTTTGTTCTAATCTCCTCTGGTTCCTATAGTATTCTGTAGGTTGGCTCTGTCTACCCTCTTCTCTCCACTCTCTATCTCCCCACCCTTCCTTCACTATGCCCCTACAGGCAACAACTGCTTTATTTTTATTCCTTCTCTATCTTCCATCGTGTCCACTGTTACCCAAATTTCTCTGTTCTATCCTGTATCTGGTGTGTTAATCTTTCCATTTCTTGTATATCATCCACTACCCTCTTCCACTCAGCTAGGGTGGAGGAGTCAGGGTTTAGCCATTTTTATGTTTGCTTGCACGCATGTGCAAGAAACATAGTGCCACCGTACGAGTTTTCGTAGGTGTGGCACCCCCGCTTCCAATGCCCTCAGCGTTTTTGCAGGCGTGGCCATACAGCACCAATGAATGCCACAGCTGTCTATAACAGCAGTTTAGATTGCAGTGGCACACAGTTGAAAGCAAACGACTGATACAATCAGCGGTGGTGACGTGTAGGCAATTTGCATACTGCCCTGCCATCAGCAGCATGCAAACTGCCTCCACATCACCACCGCTGATTATAGCAGTGGTTGTATGCGCGTAGCCGCCCCCTTTGTTGTGTGCTGAGGGTGTGCCCAATCCTCTCAGCTCATGCACACTCTCCCCAGCACACTGTATGTCCAACAGGGGTGCCCAATCCCCGTTGGCCCCAGTGCCCCTCCCCCAAAAAACCAAACTTCCAGCTGCAACGCTAGGAGCTCACCCCAGCATGGCAGAAGTCCAGCATACTCATATGTCCCCCTACACACACACACACACACACACACACACACACACACACACACACACACACACACTGTATGGCCAACGGAGGTGCCCAATCCTCAGCTGGCTCCAATGCCCCCCCAAATCTTCCAGGTACCATGCTGTGAGCCCACCCCAGTGCGGCAAAAGTCACACGTCGTCCATGTAAAATAATAAAAAAAAAAAAAAAAACTAACAAAAGAAAACGGTCCCTCATTGACTCTTGTCCCCCTCCCGCAACCCGCACCCACTTTCTGCGTACCCCACCTCCCCACACACACCCCCACTCCATATTTACCTCCAGAGGCTGGCGCGACAATCTTCGGTGGAGCGGGAACAAATCTGCACTCTTCAAAGCTGATCGTGAACTGAAGAAATGCCGGTAAGCTGTATAATGGCATAAATAGGGTTTTTTCAACTTTGGTGCATATCTCAGTCATTTGTTTCGAATTTTTGCACCACATTTTCAACATGGAGTTCTTGGGACCCCATCTCATGAATTCAGTGACTGACATTTGGTTATTCAGTCCCAAAAGGGGATTTTGCGGTCACTGCAAAGAATCACCTTTCGGCATCGAGTAACGTAACGACAGTGTCACTGTTCATGAGGTGGGCTCTCAAAAAGCTTATGTTGCAAATTTGGTGAAAAAAATTCCCAAAAATGACTGTTACAAGTGTGCATTGTGCACTTTCCAAGCATACTTGCAAATTTGTGAATTTGTAATATTTTCACTCCAGATTTTCAACATTGGCAGTTTTTCACACCTCCTTATGAACAGTACAGCTGTCATTTTTCACATCCTGGCCGAAATGTGTTTTCGCACTTAGAAACATAGAAACATAGAAGTTGACGGCAGATAAGGACGGCAAGGCCCATCCAGTCTGCTCATTTCTTTTTCTACCTTATAAATGTGACATTGGCCTTTGCTCTGTCAGTGGCCTATCTATTCATACTCATTTGTATTGCTCCCTTATGCCTATCCCATGCCTGTTTGAAGCCCTGCACTGTATTCATAGCCACCACTTCCTGAGGTAGGCCATTCTATGCATCCACCACCCTTTCTGTGAAAAAGAATTTCCTCACATTCCCCTTAATCGGCCCCTCTAATCTCATGCTGTGTCCTCTTGTCCTGCTATTTTCTTATATCTAAACATGTTAGACTCTTTCACCTTGTTAATTCCTTAAGGTGTTTGAATGCCTCGATCATATCACCCTCTCCCTCCTTTGCTCAAGGGTATACATATTGAGCTCTGTTAATCTGTCCTCATATGTCTTCTGATGCAGTCCCTGAACCATTTTGGTTGCCCTTCTCTGGACTGCCTCAATTTGGTTAATGTCCTTGTGAAGGTGTGGCCTCCAATACTGCACGCAGTACTCCAGATGGGGCCTAACCAGTGTCTTGTAAAGAGGGATTATTACCTCCCTTTTATGACTTGCAAGTCTCTTTCTTCCTTTGTGACTGCTAGCAACTCCCCTCCCAGCCTATAGGTGGCTTCAGGGTTTCTCTTCCCTATGTGCATGATCTTACACTTCTTTGCATTAAATCCCAGTTGCCACTCTTCTGACCATTCTGCTAGTTTATCCAGATCTCTTCTCATTCTACCCACCCCACCTGGATCATCTACTCTGTTGCAGATCTTGGTGTCATCTGCAAACAGACAAGCCTTACCCTCTAGGCCATCTGCAAGGTCACTAATGAAGATGTTGAAGAGGACTGGCCCCAGGACTGATCCCTGAGGTTCCCCACTTGTGACTTGCATCTCTTCTGACTGTATACCATTTACCACCACCCTCTGTTTTCTGCCAGTCAACCAGTTTGCCACCCAGTTGACCAACTTCTGACCCACCCCAAGCCTACCCAGCTTATTTATCAATATTCTATGTGGAACAGTGTCAAAAGCTTTGCTGAAGTCAAGGTAGGCAACATCAACTGCTCCCCCTTGGTCCACCACTCTGGTTACCCAGTCAAAGAAATCTATGAGATTAGTTTGACAGGACCTTCCTTTGTAAACTCATGCTGTCTTGGATCCTGTGCCCTATGGATTCCAGGTGTTGCACTATCCTTTCCTTAAGGAGTGCCTCCATAATCTTGCCCACTACTGAGGTAAGACTGACTGGTCTGTAGTTCCCTGCCTCCTCCCTGCTACCACTCTTGTGCAGCGGGATCACATGAGCCCTTCTCCAGTCTTCTGGGACCTCTCCTGTGCTCAGAGACTCACTAGACAGTTCTGCTAATGGCTCTGCTAGTTCTACCTTAAGTACCCTGGGATGTATGTCATCAGGTCCCATTGCCTTGTCCACCCTGAGCTTAGCAAGCTCTTGTAGGACCCTTTTTTTTGTGAAGGGAGTAGTGCTCTCCTCCCTCCCCCCTGTGTCCATGGTGCTGAGCTGTGGGCCCTGCCCTACCTTCTCTTCAGTAAATACTGAGCAAAATTATCTATTTAGGATAGATGCTTTTACATGGTCCTCCTCCTCACATGCTCCCTTTTCTCCATTAAGCTTAGCAATACCCCCTCTGGACTTTCTCCTTTCACTAATGTATCTGTAACCCCCCTGCAAATGGGGGTTCCCAAAAGACTTCCAGGAGCTTGCTTGAATGCTCCAAGCCTTAATGGTGTTTGGCATTTAAGCCATGTATCAGTGAGTGTTTTTAGAGCCTCTGGTACTGTCTCTTTAAGAGCTGTCTGCTTGCAGACATAATTAGTTTGTATGGGGGGACTGTGTGCTTCTCTGTTTGAGTACCACTCGAGCTGCTGACAATTCACTCCATTTTTGCAGTCACTAGGAGTGCAAAGGGAACCTATCTGAAAGATGTAACTGTTTGCCAGAAATCATTTACAGTAATAATGAAATTACAGTTTGTCTAACCTGCTTTCTTTGCAGTCAGAACTGTGTCTGCCTAGTTCCCCATTCTGGTTTTGAACTGCTGAACTGGACCAATCAGTGTGGGGTAGCTAGCTCTAAAATGGTGCCTTGGACGAATCAGAACTTGGACTCATAATCTGAGCCAGCCACAAGAGGATTGTATGGGCAGTGACTCTGGGAGATGTAGTTTTAGACTTGGCGCCTTTTTGGACCAACAGCAGCAGTCTATTGTGAGTGACAGCCAATCCAGTCAAGAACTGGGAGGAACTCAAAGGACGCCAGTTTTTGTCTGTTGGAGTTTCAGTTTAGATCTGGCAGTGAAGGGAAAGAAACCCTGTGCTCCTTCAGTGCACAGTTTCAGTCAAAAACGGTGTAAGGCCCAGAGTTCGGTCTGCAGCTTGTGTAACTGCTTGTTAGGACTGAATCCGTCCTGTGAAAAGAATCAAAGGATCTCTGAAGGTAGAAACCAGGCTCACCCTGTAGAAGACTGGAGAAATTGTTGAATTGCACTCTGTCTGTCAGGAACTGAATCTGCTGTGTGTTCTCCCGGGTATTGTGCAGTAATTGCGATCGGGATAGAGAAGCAGCCTGCCTGGTATAGTACTTTCTTTTTTTTACCATATAAATGTGTGAAGAGTCTCGTGGAGCTCAAGAGTAGCCCTGCTGACGTTGAAGGACCCTATCTTGTTTGGAGGTCGTGAGTACTAATTCAGGGTCGCTCCTGTTGAGTTGCCACATTAAATCCAACTGGAATCACTGTACTGCTGACTGTTTAAACTAATTTTTCTTTTCACTGTGTGAAGGGCCCCTACCAGCTGCCACGGTTTGGACTAGCCACTAGGCTTGGGTACCCAGGGACAGTAACTGGTAGGGATAGGCCTGTGCACAGAGCCATAGGTAGATAGTAAAGTGATAAGCTAATTAACCTGATTTCCCTGTCCTGTTATATCCCCGTAAATAAATCCGAGCTGCTTGTTTCAGCAAAGTTATACTGCCTGAGGTATTTGTCTATGTTAAAGTATTGTACTGTGATTGTTGCACTGTATCTTATTGTACAGGAGGTCCCAGTGCCTGAACCACCCTGGGGTAAGTGTATACTGTGAAGGTAATTCCGATATATTGTGTGGGCCACTAGTGGGAAGAAAGGGGGGTTGCAGTGTCCCAGAGGGCTGTGACCAAGTAAGTTTAACTATTGCAAACCCTGACCTCTGGGTGGAGGCACCCGCCATTGGATCCAGGCCCCTCAACCTGTTAGTGGCAAATCAGGCAGGGGTAGTAGCCCCTGGGATAGCGCCATCTAGGGGTTACATATCTATAGAAAGTCCTGTCACCTTCTTTTACTGTTCGTGCTAGTGTTTCCTCAGTTTGGGACTTTGCCTGCCTTACTGCCTTCCCTGCTTCCCTTAGGGCAGTTTGGTATGCCTCCCTATCTTCATCCCGCTGTGTTCCCTTATATTTCCTGAAGGCCAGCCTTTTGGCTCTGACCTTTTCTGCTACTGTATTTGAGAACCAAAGTGGTTTCCTTCTTCTTTTGCACCTCCTTTTCTGTCTAACACAATGGGATGTTGCTTCAAGTATTGCATCCTTAATGCTTGCCCACTTTGCCTGTACCCCTCACCTGTGTTTCTTTTTGCCAGGGCTAGCTTAACTCTGTTGGCCATCTTATAAAGTCAGCTCCTCTGAAGTCCCATATTTTTGCCTTGGAATGGGATGATTTAGATGTAGTAGCCAAATTGAACCATACCATGTGATGGTCTCTGGCCCCCAGGTGACCTTCTACCTGGAGGTCTGTGATCCCTTCCCTGTTGGTCAGTACTAGATCTAGGATAGCCCTGTCTCTTGTGGGTTGTTGTACCAGTTGTTTGAGGCCCTCCCCCTGCAGGGAATCCACTATGTGTCTAGTTCTGGCAGATGTTCCTGTTGGTATTGACCAATCTGTATCCGCATGTTGAAGTCTCCCATTATCAGAACCTCCCTTTAACTGTCATATTTTTGTATATCTTCTAACAGTAATGTGTCTATGTCCTCCCCTGGTCTGGGGGCCTGAGACAACCCCAGTTCTTATGGCTGTCCCATTTCCTGTTTCCAGGGTGACCCACAGTTCTTCTGGCTCCTTATGTGTATTCTGAATTTCTGTAGCTTTGATATTTTCATTGACATACAGGCCTCCTCCCCTTTTGCACCTCGGTCTCTTCTGAACAATACATAGCCAGGTACTGAAGTCTCCCAAGTGTGGTTACTGGTAAACCACGTCTCACTAATTGCTACTATGTCCAGTTTAGCCTCTGACATTATTGCCTGCAGGTCTGGGATCTTATTTCCCAGGCTGTGAGCATTTGTGTACATGATTTTCCATTGGCCAGATTTTGGTGTGTTAGTTGTTAGGTGAGGTTTGGCATTACCCCTGTGCGCTGTATGGGGAGACTAGCCTTTTTTCTTACCTGGTGATGCAAATGAACTGCAAACATGCCGAATCCCTGTTTGACCACTAGCTGAGGGGGGAAGGGTGTTCTTCCCATTCGACGATGGGGTGCTGCCCCTCTCCCCATTTGCTAGTTTAAATATTCTGCAAAGACGTCAAACTTCTGCCCCAATGCACTGACTCCTCCTTAGTCAGATGCAGTCCATCAAATTTAAAGAACTTTCGCTCCCAGAACTGTTGCCAGTTCCTACAAATCTGTGTCCTTTTCCTGGCACCAGCCCTTGAGCCACGTGTTTAGCTCCCTTATCTCCCCTTCTCTGACCTTCTGTCCATCTGCCCCCCTCTCCCAGACCGGCAGGATCTCAGAGAAGGAGATGCCGGACGAAATGGATGATAGTTTGTCACCCAGCCTAGTCAGGTGTTCCTTGGTCTCCACAACTGACCGGCTGGCGAGATCATTAGTCCCTATGTGTACTAGGACATCAATGTTTTCTCCTGCTTTGCGAACAATTTAAGCAATGCTGTCAGTGTCTCTCCATGCTGATGTACCTGGGAGACATCTGACCATCACCCCTGGCTGGAGATGGGTATCAACTCCCCGAATCATGGAGTCTCCTATGATCAGAAGTTTTTTGGATTCCCTTTTTGCTTTTTTTGTTTTGGTTCCTGATTTGGGTGAGTTTTGTTGTGCTCCTGTGCATGAGTGTCCTGCTCTGCAGTGTCTTCTGCCTCTTTGTTTGATTTCAGAGATAGAGGCAGATACCTGTTTGCAGTGTTTATATGGTTTTTGGAGGTAATATGTTGGAGAGCAGAGAGTGATGGGGCACCCGATTTGCCCCTCCTAACCACCTGCCAACCTCCTGGTCCAACTACCCTCTGCGGTCGAGGTTTTTCTGCTGGATGCTGGGGAAATGGCGGGTGGTTCTTATAATGTATTTCCTCTTGAATATGAAATTTGAGGCGTGCAATCTCTGCCCATGCTGCCCGGAGCTGAGCCCTAAGATCTCCAATGGCCCAGCATGTAGGACAGTGTCCTAAATCCTGTAAGACTGTCCTTCTGAAAATTGTTCCACAGTAGCTGCAGTTATTAATATCCATTCCAGATAAGTTGCTGGGTTTATAACCTAGTCAGAGTAATTAGAAGGAAAAAAAATGCAAGTAATGGTTTGATTGTGTTTTGTTTTTGTTTAACTTGTTATAACAAGTTAAATTACTAGTGCCCCTGTAAATGAGCTCACCTTGTGGATGCCCCACTGATCCGCCTCTTCCTGCTCTGCCACAGGAAATGTCACAACTGTGGTACCCTATAAAAGGAGTGTAGTGTGGGGTGGTTGGGGATGGGGTGGGTGGCTGGGCCCTTCCCCTGCCAAAAGAAGAACCACGGACGAAAGAACAAGGAGGTAGAGCAGAAACAATCAGTCAACAACAAATGCAGTAACCCTGAAAGCTTATCCTAATGTTAGATAAAACTGTAAAACCTGTAAAGCACCACCTGTAATAATTTCAGAGAAGATATACGCTGTAAGAAACACTTTGCACAGAGAAAATAAAGCAATGAAATGTTAGCAACAAACAGTAGCAATCCCTGTGAGTAAAAAATAAAAACACCACCACACAGTAAATCTGCTTAGCCAAAAGAAGTCTTAATCCTTTTCCCTTGCTCTGGTAAGGTTCTCTACTCTGCCTTTCAAGCAGTCTTGGAAGGAAAGAGCTCAGGTGAAGCTAGGTGCCTTGGCCAGCAAACCAAGTCTTCCAGCGCAGAACAGCACGGTCACTGTAGGAAATCAGTTTACAGGCTAGAGTAAGAAAATCACAGTGACACTGTTCATGAGCAGAGTTCCTAAAAATGCCTATGTTGAAAATTTGGTCACAAAAGTCCATAAAATGACCGTTACGAGCGTGCATTGCGCAGTTTCTACGCACCCTTGTAACTTCACACATTTGTAATATTTTCACTCCAGATTTTCAACATTGGCATTTTTTCACACCTTCTTATGAACAGTACAGCTGTCATTTTTCACATCCTGGCCGAAAATGTGTTTTCGCACTTCCAGCGCAGTCGCTGTGGGAAATCAGTGTTCGGGACAGATTAAAAAAATCACAGTAACACTGTTCATGAGTGGAGGTCCCAAAACGCCTATATTGAAAATCTGGTGAAAAAAATCCCCAAATAATTACATTACAGGCGTGCGTTTCGCAGTTTCTATGCAAGCTCATGACTTCATCAGTTTTTTTATATTTTCAACATTACCATTTCTTTTTTTTTTTTTTTTTTACACCTCCTCATGAACAGTACAGCTGTCATTTTTCACATCATGTTGGAAATGTGTTTTCACACCTGTGACGTTAATGGCACAGTCACTGTGCAAAATCACCTTTAAGCTAACAAACTGATAGTGTCATTGTTCATGAGGTGGGGTCACAAAAAGCCCATGTTGAAAACTTAAGAGTAAAAATACCAAGACATGCCCAGGGCCTTAGGGTTTCTGACCATAATGCCCTACCCTGTAGGGTCTGACAGGTGTCTGCCGTACTCTGTCGGGACTGACAGGTGTCAGGGGTGTAACTTGGGATTGTCGACAGTAATGCTCACACCATTTCACCCCCACCCCCACCCCTGCAGCCAGTGACAGGCATCAAGGTTCACCTTGGACTCTTTGGCCCAAGAGTTCACACCATTCTCCTATACTGCACCCATTTCAGCATATTTCCTTATAGAATGAGATGAGTGTAAAGCCCAAACACCCCAAGGCACACCTCGACACTTGTCAGTGTCTGCAGGGTAGGGTGAGGTGAAATGTCGTGACCGTTATGGGTGATGACCCAAAGGCACACCCCAATGCCTGCCTATCTCTGCAGGGAGGGGGTGGAGTTGATGTCAGTTAAATACATCACTGCCATTCCTATACTGCATCTGTCTAACTCCTGCACTTCCACTGCTAATGCCAGCAAGCAAACATTCAGCATTGACAAATGCTTGTTTAGTAATGGTTTTCCCTAATGCAGCTATGCAGATCCTCCATAGGTATTTACTATTGTGGTCCTTAACTTCTAAGGGTGGTAGGCCCCAAATGCAGTGTTGTATATGTAACTGGCCAACATTTCTAATGCTAAAAACCATGTTGTAATTTTTGGTTACAACTGGTCATGTATAATCGCAAACTGTCAATCAAACTCAATCTGCTAAAGCTACATGCCCTAGTAGTACAACTGCCTCTTCTATCAAACAATTCTCTCGCAGAAAAGCAGCTGAATGTTTACAGTTCAAAAACAAACAAGTCAGAGTTTATGTAATTGAGCTATGAATTTCACAATTAGTTTATATAACTGAACTGTCTGTTTCTCTGAACCCCTCCTTTATTAGAAATGCTAGAATAAAAAAAAAAAAAAAACAGCAGCAAACGAAACATACTGTATGTATGTGTTTGTAACAGAATTTTATACACACCCTCTGTGTGGGATGCTCTTATAAACCCCTCAAGTTCTGCTCTTAGGGTTAAGTTGCATCCCACACCTCAGGTGTGCAATTTTGGTTATGCACACCTATCCATGTACATTCTCTTTATAAAATGAATAAACTAAGAACATTTAAATTAAAAAAAAACATGCTTTGTTGTTAAAAAAACTGTTTGTTTTTTTTAAGTAACCAGTAAAACTTAGTCCCATTGGTTTTCATTGCTGGCACAGTCCCACCACCCCCAAGTTTCTCCGATGGTAGAATGCCCATCCTTGCCGACTGGTACCCCTTCCTGCCCAACATTTACAACAAAACTGGTGGATTGTGGGTGCCCATCCCCGACACTAGCATCTCCCAACCACCTGCATGATCTTACACCAATCCAGTGGAGTGTGCCCAACTCCCCCACCGGTACCTCCTCCCAATGTTATGCAAAACCAGAGGCTGGTGCCCAACCCCATTGCCACTACCACCACCCCCAAAACATCTGATGTAATACAAAACTGGTGGTGGGTGCCTCTCAGCTGCCTGATTTTATACCATACCAGTGATGCAAGTCTCCCACCCCCACTGCCAGTACCCCCTTCCTGCCCACTCAGTGTTACACAAAACCAATGGTGGGTGCCCAACCCCACAGACATTACCCCCACCTTCCTGATCTTTGAACCCCACTCACCCTCTAGCACCCAAGCCACCCCTTCTCCCCTCCCCCATCTCCTCTCTCCACAAAGTGTGGGGTTTACCTGGGTCAGCCACTGTGCATCATACTTCTATATGGTGGATGCAACAGGCCTTATACCACCCTTCCAACTCCTTCAGGGTAGAGACTTATTAAAATTTGAGGAGGCCACCAGCAGGATCTTTTCAGATACATACAAGCCTGTAAGTATGTAAAGCCCCACTTGTTGACCTGGTCCCAAACCGCAGAGTTACCCCAACTTCATATCCTGATAATATGGGTACTCCAAGCAGATCCCATCCAAGCTTTCATTTTCTGGCCTGATATTAACTGCAGCTCCTTTCCCTAGACAGTGTCTGCCTGAAATGGAAAACTGAGTTGGGGATTTCTCTCTCTATTACACAGCAGAATGTTTGTTGCTGTATTGGTCCTTGTACAACAAGATGCACAAATTAGGTGATTTGATATCCAGGAGTTGAAAACTATTTTTGGATGCGGAAGTCCAGGACTCATGTTACAACTGTACGATGAGTCAGCAGCGGGCATCACTAAGTCACACTTTTTCTGCGTACTGATTTACCAAAACAAATCATTTTTTTTTTTGTTGCTGTTCCCGTAGGATACGCAGTGTCAGGATGAGAGCTATAGAGGCAGTGAACTTACAGCAGAGTTACAGCACTGCAGCTTGCTTCTGGCTCAGCTTCTTCACTTTGTTTTGACTGGGACATTTGTGACCAGGTGAATGGATAGTATCAAGACTATTGTCAAGCCAGTATTGAATTGATGGTAATGGATCAAACTCAGAGACGGGTGGGCCTGCACTGATGATCTGCAGCCGATTCTCAAAAGACTGTTGTGTCAGGGTTGTTCTTAGTTTGTTTGCTTTGGAGAATCCTCTTTCGCATTCACTTACAGAAGGGGAAATTGTGAACAGTATTTCAATAAGCTTTTGCATAGGGCCCTTTGTGAAGTTCTCCCCAGGTTCAGCTAGTTTTTCATTTGCAAAACCAATTGGTACATCGATATGAGCGGCTCGGTTCTGAATAGAGGCAGGTATAATTTCAGCTGCAGTAACTCATCTTTGGCACAGTCTTTATACACGTCAGAGACATGAAAAGAAAATGGTCTGTTGGTCATGAGTTCAGTTCGCTCAGCATCGCCAAATGTTGCTAGCTGATCTTTTTCCATAGGCTAGTTGTGAAAATTCAAAATCTGAAGCAAAGACAATGGTTTCTCTGAGAGAACATCAAATCTCTGGTGGATGCAGTCAACAGTATCATTAGCAAATAAATGAAGTGCAGCTTCACTACTAGGGGTATCATGCACTTTGGTTTTACCAAACATCTGCTCAGCTGCATCGCACTGGTCTTGGAATTTTGTCATAAATTTGTCTGGTGTACTTTTAAGTGCTTCTAATTGAAGAACTGCTTGCTCAGTATGTTCTGGTATCTCAATAATTAAGTAGTCTTGCAACTGGAAAGTTTTTGATAATTTAGCAACAATTGGCAAAAAGTCTAATAAGAAATAAAGAACTTTAATAAAGTGCACAGAAGTCTGTTCCTTGTGGTAACCCTTAGCTTTGTTTGCATGGTCTGCCCTCTTCCCATCCACAAATCTTTGCTCAAGAAGCATTGCCACAATGTCAAGGTGTTTTTTCTAAGGCCACAACTGCTCTCTTGTTGCTGGCTAACCACCTGGCTTGCTTTACAGCCGTGAAATTTGCAAGATGTTCATCTAGAACTTTCTAGTTATTCTTTTGAGTTCTCGCCTGCATTTTGGAGACCAAAAAAAAAAAAAAACCAACAGAAAATGCCTTTCAAACAGTCTTCAAATTTTGTCATGTATTTGAAATTTTTATTGGCATCCAAAATGGTAAGTTCAAGTGCGTGGGCAACACAGTGAATACCAATAACGTCTGGCAAAAGTGACTTCAGTCTAGTAAAGACTCTTGTCCACTCACCAAGATTAACTGATGCGCCATCAAAATTAGCACAGACAAGTGCTGGATTTCCACTGCCTTGCAATGGCAAATCCACCAATTACAAAGCTTTCTGTAGAGCATCAAATACATTTTCAGCACTTGCAGTTTCAAGTGGTACCACAGATATTAGGTATGCCACGGGCAAACAGTCTGCACCTAGGTATCTGAGGTAGACAATTTCTTGTTCAGTTATAGAGTGGTCACTACTTCCATGAGCAAGAATACTCAAAAAGGATACAGTTTTTACCTTTGTGACCATTGCTTCACGTATTGTCTTTCACAAAACAAATGGCAGCCTGCTATGTTCATATAGTTGTTGCCAACATTTAATCCATTTTTACGCTGTATCTCACATATCATATCATTTCAAAATCTGAAAATGGGTTCCCATTCTTTGCTATAGAGTATGCTGTGTTAAATAAAATTTAGTATTTTTCAGGTTCTTTTTGTGGCATGTGTTTTTTTTGTTTTTTTTTTGAAAATACTGACCCAGAGCAGTTTCTGACAGGCAAATAGGTGGTCCTTGTTCTGGTGCTGTATCTTTTAAGTAATGCTTTGTACAATTCACGTGTTCCCTCGTTACATCTTGCCTCTTTATGGGGTCTAGTTTAAGATCACTTGACCCTTTCACCATGGCAGAATTAGGATCACAGATTTGGGGATAAGCCTTACAATATACACAAAAATTCAGTGATTTTCTTTACTGAAATCCAGCCAAGGATATTCTTTTTTCCACCCAGGATGGAAATGCCTTACACTTTTTGTTCTCAGTCATACCTTTGATCCTTTATAAAGCTATCATCTCTTATTTTACGTTTCAAACAAGAACTGGGTATACTAGTACTTGTTGATCCGGATCTTTAGAAACCAAAGTTTAGCAAACTCATTTTGGTAGAAAACAGTGAGAGATTGCCCTGTATCAGTGATCAAGTAGGTCGTAAGAACAGTTTGTACTGTAGAGTTAAAGTTGAAAAAGATAATGAAGGAAATATATTTTCAGTCAAGTGACCTCCTTGGCATGCACACAACACTGAACTTGTTAGATGACTGCACCTGGGACAATTACAGTGCAAGGGCGTCTTTTTTTTTGTTTTGTTTTGTAGGATGCCCATATATGTCAACACACCCTAATGTACCACCCTAACACACATGACAATTATTAATGTGCAACGGGTGCTACAAAATTTCAGGGCATGGCACTCACACTGGACTGGTACAGTGACCACAAACACATATGAAAGGAGTAGTGGCTGCTATAAATTATTTTATTTTTTATATTGCTTAGGGCATGGCACTCACCCTACACTCATGTGTAGCAATAGCTGCCACAAATTTGTTTGTGACAAAACACTACTAGCTCACAGACTAAGTGTAATCTTTAACTGTGACAGTAAGTGCAGCAATGGCTGCAAAAAGTACAGTTACGTAAGAACTTACCATAACAGTAGATCTTCTAGAGAGGCTCTTGCAGTAGGTATACACCAGTAGGACTAAGCCATCAGGCATCAGGACCCCACGGAAAAAATCTTCTAGCTAGCAGTCTCTGGCAGGGACCCCCCACCGACTTCACCTGACCGACATCAGCGCATCAGTATAAAGGGGGCGGTCCCTATGCCTGCCTTCCAGTTCTCCCGCTGGAGGCAGACAGGGCACGACAGGAGAAGAGGAACTGCCCCCTATGAAAAGAAGAAACTCAGGGGGATGGAGGGAGGGAAAGCAATACCTACTGCAAGAGCCTCTCTCGAAGATCTACTGTTGCGGTAAGTTCTTGTGTAACTTTACTGTCTTACTTCGAGAGGGCTCTTGCAGTAGGTATTCACCAGTAGGACTGAGTCCCAAGCAGTAAGGAGCAAGGCGAAAGCCCAGGAGGGGGAGAGAAAAAAAATGTAGTCTGGCAAACAAAGGAGGCTCAGGAAAGAAGCCCCTGTACAACCGTCAAACCAAACCCTGCCCTGTGGTGAGAGGCAATGTCCAAGCTGTAATGCTTGGTAAAAGTGTGGACTGAGGTCCAGGTAGCAGCTGCACAAATCTCTGCAGCTGATACATTCTTGAAACAAGCAGCAGAGGCAGCCACGCCTCGGGTGGAATGCCCTTTCACTTGACCCGGAAGGGTTTTGTTGTACTTGTCATAACAGAACGGTAATGCAGTTAACCAACCATTTAGAGAGGCACTGCTTGGAAACAGCCATTCCCTCTCTCTTAGGTGGGAAGGAAACGAAAAGTTGGTCCATTTTCCTAAGGTCCTTGGTTCTGTGAGTATAGTATCTCAAGATCCTATGGACATTGTGAGTATGCAAAAGATACTCTCCCTGGTTGGAGTGCTCTGGAACAAAGACCGGGAGCTCGATGGACCGGTTCAGAGTGGACTCAACGACCACTTTAGGTAGAAACTTGGGATTAGTACACATGGCCATTCTTTCTGTCCCTGTGGAAAATTATAAGGGATTTTGCACAGAAGGGCCTGAAGCTTGGAGATCCTCCGAGCTGAAGTGATGACCACGAGAAATAGCGTCTTCCAGGAAAGGAAATGCAGATCAGCATTGGCTGCCAGCTCAAAGGGGGGGCAGCATGAGCTTCTCAAAAACAAAACTGAGATGGGGGGCAGGGTTATGGATAGGGGGCTTCAAGTAAAGAATCCCTCTGAGGAAGGTCTTGGAGACCTCCAATTGAGCTACCGACTTGTCCCCCACTGGAAGATGGTAGGCCGAGATGGCCATCCGATGCACTTTCAGCGAGGAAGTAACTGAGACCCAAGTCATAGAGGTACCTCAAATAATCCAGGATCCTGGCCACCAGGCAGGAAAAGGGTTCCAAATCCTTGGAACCTGCCCAAATGGAAAACCGCTTCCACTTCATGGCATAAGTCAATCTGGTGGAAGGCTTTCTGGCCTCCACAAGAATATCAGCTACCTCAGGTGAAACGCCAAAGCGAGCAGCGGCTACGTCTGTAGGAGCCAGGCATATAGATGGAGAGATTTGAGGCCTGGATGAACTAGGGTCCCCTGATCCTGGGTCAGCAGGTCCTGGGATATCTGAAGAGGAACAGGTGGCTCTTCTGATAATTGTTGCAGTAGCGAGAACCAGACTTGCCTCGGCCAGAAGGGGGCGATGAGAATCATGTGCACTCCTTCCCCCTGGAGCTTGATCAGAACTCTCGGGATCAAAGGTATTGGAGGGAAGGTGTAAACGAATCTGTCCCTCCAACACAGAGACAGAGCGTCCTGCCAGAAAACGTTGTGCACTCTAGCAAAAGGTGGGAAGCTTGGTGTTGTTGGGGAAGGCAAACAGATCTATCTGTAGTGCCCCACTGTGCGAATACATTGTCTACCACCTCCTGCTTGATTTCCCACTCATGAGCTCTGGTTGATGAGTGGCTGAGAGCATCTGCCAGAGTGTTTTGTACTCCCGGGACATGGACCCCTGTTAGGTGTAGATTGTGCTGTGAGGCCCAATACCACAACCTCATTGCCTCTTGGTACGGGGTAGCAGCGAGTTCCCCCATTTGTTGAGGTACCAGACTATGCACATGTTGTCTGACTGTACCAGAAGATGGCCTGGAAGGATGAGGGGTTGTAGGACCTGAAGTGCATACAGGACTGCCCTCAATTCGAGAATGCTGATGTGAAACTGTAGCTTGCTGTGGGACCAGCTCCCCTGGGTCTTGTGTGACCAGAGATGGGCTCCCCACATGGCCCTTGAGGTATCCGTAATCAGGGTTTGGGAGGGATTGGCGGAGCAGAAGGGAACCCCCTAGTGGAGGTTCTCCTGAACCAGCCACCAGCTGAGATCCCTGATCATCGGATCAGAGATGAGAACCTCATGATCCAGACCAATCCAGGGTTTGGTCCCACTGAGTTCTGAGGGTCCACTGCGAGACCTTCATGTGGAGTCTGGCCAGAGGGACAGTTGGAATAGCAGACGCCATAAGGCCTAGAAGGTGAAGGACCTTCCGAGTTTGGACATGTTTCTGACTAACCAAGAAATGTACCTGCTGCTGCAGAGTCTCTATCCTGTCTGGAGGAAGGAAGGCTTTTCCCAGGCTGGTATCTAACACTGCCCCAATGAACTGCAGCTGTTAACATGGAACTTAATGTGACTTGGCATGGCTGATAGTAATGCCAAGGTTGAGTAAGGTCTCCTGAGTGATGGATAGGGAATGAAAAAGGTCCTCCCTGGAAGGGGCTACTATCAGCCAATTGTCCAGGCAGGGAAACACCTGGAACCCCCCCACCCGAGTGCACAGAAAGGCTGCCACCACTGCTAAACATCTGGTGAACACCCGAGGAGCTGAGGAAAGGCCAAAGGGGAGGGTCTTGAACTGAAAGTGTTCCCCCTGAAAACAGAAGCAGACGAACCTGCAGTGTGAGGGGCGAATAGGGATATGCAGGTAAGCATCCTGCATGTCCAAAACACATAGCCACTGACCAGTCCTCAGCAGGGGAAGAAGGCTCTGGAGGGAAAGCATTCTGAATCTCTTGTACTCCACATATAGATTAAGGGAGCGGAGATCCCTCGATACGATGGAGGAAAGGGGTTCTATAGTGGCCTTCAGAAGAAGGGAGCCTACCTATCTCCTCCCACACAAGAGGAAGGTGGAGTAGGGGGGTAAGATGACTGGGGTGGAGGTCTGTGGGGGGGCTTCTGGGTGAATTCGATTGAGTGACCCTCTTGAAGCACCCACGAGTCTGACAGCAGAGCTTGTGGTCGGCCATTGAGCCCTGTCGTTATTCTCTCCCATTCTGGCAGGCGAAAGGAAAACCTGCCCCCCACCCGCTCCTCTAGACTGGGGGCCAGAGGGAGTGTGAGAGGCAATGAGTCATGAGACCGAGGGCAGA
The DNA here is from genome assembly GCA_016271365.2 of Neoceratodus forsteri. Taxonomy (NCBI): domain Eukaryota; kingdom Metazoa; phylum Chordata; order Ceratodontiformes; family Ceratodontidae; genus Neoceratodus; species Neoceratodus forsteri. Next base: position 775,924,709 of record CM057454.1, read on the forward strand.
GCGGTGGCCAAAGCTCCGGAAGCCTTACGGGACTTGGCTGGGGGGGCTTTGGCTGCCAACATGGCTCTACGTTTGTGTTGCTGTCGAGACTGCGTTGGTTTCTGCTGTCGATTTTGGCACCAAAAGGAATTCTTCTGCCCTTGAAAAGGCTTGTGTGTATAAATATATATATATATATATATATACATACATATATACATATACACACACACACACACACACACACACACACACACACACACACACACACTATATTATATATACACATACATACATACACACATACACACACATATACACACACTGTACCAACCTCAAAGCTTTACTCTCGTCTTGAAGGTTGGTGATGATGTGTTTGATATCACCACCAAAGAAGACCGACCCCCTAAAAGGGGTGTCCTGGATGGCAGATTGAACCTTGTGTGCCAGGCCTGAAATGCGAAGCCAAGCATGGTGACGTAAGCCGATGGCAAACACTGAATTTCAGCCAGCAGTGTCCACCGAATCATAGGTGGCTCTGAGCATATGTCTATATGCAGACCCTGCTGAGTGAACAAGGTTCCTCAGCTCCTGTTTAACAGAAGAGTCTGGGAGAGAGTCCAACTTAAACTCCACCTGACTGAGAATTGACTTCTGGTAGTCTGCCATATGGGTGACATAATTAAGATCCCGCATGCCCAGGGTAGAGGAAGCGAACACTTTCCTACTGTACTGGTCTAGGAGCTAGATTCTCTCACGGGGGGGGGGGGGAGCTCAGGTGTTTAGGGTTAGCGGTTCTGTTGTGGGCAGCACTGATGACCGCAGACTCTGCCTTTGGGTGAAAGCTGAGAAAATCCCTGTCTTCCGGGGACTGGTAAAGTCTATCCACGTTATAGGAAAGCGGAGCTAATGAGAAAGGCTGCTTCCAAATGGTGGTGACCAAATCTTCATGAGGTTCGATCAAGGGAGGAATAAGGGTGGGAGAGGTTTCCGCCACATCTAGGAGGTCGGCCAACCTCTGCCATTGTGGATCTTGTTGTACATTCTTCCAGTCATAGGCCACCTGAATCTTTTTTAGCAGCTCCAGAAAAGAAGAATCTTCCGAGGGGGATTTGGGAGAGTCCTTCAGCTCAGGGGTCTCTGGAGTGTGCGGCTCATCCTCTGGGTCAGAGGGTTCATAGTCACTGTTGGACTCAGACGACTCCTAGGAGCACAATGAGCTGATGGGAGGAAGAGGGAGTTCAACTGTTTGGGAAACATCCACTGGATGGGAGAACTCCATGGGGCAAGAGCCAGCAGACGACTCCGGTCTGACATCCAGTATGGGCGGGGGGGCACCTCCGTCAGCGAACGTCCAGGACCCGGCGACAGGTCCAGCGTCGGCTGGCACTTGTCAAGCTCTGACGTGAACTGAGAGTTGGCCTCAGCCCACCATGAGGATGGGACAGCTTTCAGGTCCACCTGCTGTTGAGGAGGAGGACTCAGAAGAGGGTAGCTCGGGAACCCGTATACAGGTAACGGAAACCTGATGGCGGGTAACTTGGGCCAGAAAACCCCGGTGTCAGGTACCCCAGTGCTGGCTGTCCCAAAGGATTCGACGGTCCTGTCGGAGGCCCAGCTGGAGGGGCCGACAGACCAGGCCTCGTAGGCGGGAGAGTCGGGAGAGAAGGTCCCGCTGGAGGGTCTGGAAAAACGGGCCCTGACAGCAGAGCTTGTGGTCGGCCATTGAGTCCTGGAAAACCAGAAGGCGGAGGGAGGCCCGGTGTTGGATCTGGTGTCGGAGTCTCTTTTGTCGGAGGGGGTGGCGCCCCTGATGGCGGAAGCATCCCCTGGTCCTCATCCCCCACAGGTGAGGGAGGGACAGTCTCTTTCGGGGGGGGGGGTGGAGGAGCCTTTGTCAGCAGCTGATCCGTCGTCCGCTGCGGCGATGCCCCGGTGTCAGGGGTAGCATCAGGACCAGGGTGGCGGGTCACGGGTTGGGCGTCCATTAGAGGAGCAGATGGGTGGCTTAACAACCCTGTCCGTGCGGGAATAGGCAGCGCCAGAGCCCAACTTACTGGACCCACTCACACCGAGAGGCCTAGAGGGAGCAGCCGTAACGGAAGTGGATGCCTCCTTTGCCCCGGAGGTGCCCGCCGGACTACAGCCTAGGCCCGGCGGGGAGCTGACGCACACCTGGACACCACCAAGGCAGCCGTCGGAGAATGGTCCCCCAGAGGGGAGGTTACCTGTAAGGCTGAAACTCCAGCCAGAGTTGGCGGGGCTGTGGAAGAAGCGTCCTGGTCCCTATGCTTCTCCTTGTCCCTTTTCTTTTTATGGTGGCCCTCGGGACAAGACAACGCCTGCCGGAGTTTATTCAATTCTTTTTCCATAGAGGCCATTTTCTGCTTTAAAAAGTGGGCTTCCAGGAACTGCTGCCTATGTTTACAGGTAGCCGAACTGAATTTCTGGCAGTGTTCACACTCCTCCATGCGGTAGTCTGGGCCCAGATAAAAGAGGCAGAGAGAGTAGCCGTTCTTGTGGGGAAGCTGGGTCCCACACGAGTCGCACTTGTTCTTATGCGAGTCGGAGGTCAATGGAGAAGACATTCACAGCTGGAAAGAAAACAATTTCAGAGAAAAAGGTACTGAAAAACCTCAAAAGAAGAAAGAATAAGGAGCAAATTCGCATCCAATATGGAGACCCTAGCAGCGCTGTTCTTCCGCGAGGACAGACTTGCACAAGCCGACAGCAGGAAAGAACTGGAAGGCGGGCATGGGGACCGCCCCTTTTATACCGACGTTGGTCAGGTGACGTCGAGGGCGGTCCACGCCAGAGACTGCTAGCTAGAAGATTTTTCTGTGAGGTCCTGACGGCTTAGTCCTACTGGTGAATACCTACTGCAAAGGCCCTCTTGAAGTAAGATCTTTATTTTGTATATATAACTTGCTTTATGGTACGTCACACAATTAGAGGATGCTTGTGCGAACATAGGATAGGGACGTTGTGACAAGACTGCAGCACCAGTAGAGGGCAAGTTCACAAGTACTTATATCCCCCCTGAACATAGACATCCTCACTGATGTGATTCAAGGACCAACCTGGGTGGGAGTATACTAGGCTTGCTACCCAGACGGCCCAAACAAAATGTGACTGGCTTGTTCTGTTTTAGCCCAGCCCAAAGAAAGATGTCCCTTTAGCTGCTCTGTATTCAAGACTTTAAGTAATTAACTACAGGCTTGCTTCCAACCCAGAAAAATAAGTGCACTTTGACTTATGTCGCCAACAAAACAGTGTACTGGCTTGATCTCTCTTACCAGCCTAGTCCAAATGTCCCCTGCCTTTAGCTGCTCTGAATTCAGAGGGTCTCTGGATTACAGGCTTGCTTTCAGCCCAGAAAAATACTATAAGTGCAAACACTTCTCTGACTTCTGTCTTCAACAAAATTATGAGTGACTGGCTAAGGTCACCAGCCCAGCCCAGCAAAAAAAGATGTCCCTTTTAGCTGTTCTGAAATTCAAAAGGTCTCTGGACTACAGGCTTGGTTCCAGCCCAGAAAATATAAGTGCACTTCTGACTTCTGTCTCAAACCAAAAGTTATGTAATGACTGGCTTGGTCAGTCTTACCAGGCAGCCCAGCCCAATAAAGATTCTGTCCCCTTTCAGCTGCTTTGAATTCAAAAGGGACTCTAACTACAGGCTTGCTTCCAGTCCAGAAAAATAAGTGTCTCCTTTTAGCTGCTCCGAATTCAAAAGAGTCAGACTACAGCTTTGCTTCTAGCCCAGAAAATAAGTGCACTTCTGACTTTTGTCTCAAACAATAAGATTATAAGTGACTGGCTTGGTCTGTCTTACCAGGCAGCCCAGGCTAATAAAGAGTTGTAACATGGCAATAATTATCAGTGCCAACAACCATTAGTTGAAATACAGCATGTGACTGTATTTCAACCGTGCATTAATTCGCTAATAAAGAAAGTTCTGTTCCTTAGCTGCTCTGAATTCAAAAGGGACTCTGACTACAGGCTTGCTTCCAGCCCAGAACAATAAGTGTCCCCTTTTAGTGGCTTTGAATTCAAAACGGACTACATGCTTGCTTCCAGCCCAGAAAAAATAAGTGTACTATGTGATTTCTGTCTCAGTCAAAAGTACAATAAGTGACCACTGGCTTGTTCCGTCTTACTACTATCCCAGCCCAAAGAAGATCTGTCCCCTTTAGCCGCTCAAAAAACCCAGAAAAATATTAGTGACAATCTGACTTCTGTCTCAAACAAAATTAAAGTGACTGGCTGACTTGGTCTGTCTTTTTTAGCCCAGCCCAATTAAGATGTCCCCTTTGCTGCTTTGAATTTTTGGTCTTGAAGTTAACAAACAAAGTCTTAACAGGCTGCTTACTTTCAGCCACAAAAATAAATGAGTGGCTTCTTTAAAAAAAAAAAAAAAAGGAACCCTGCTCTTTACGGAGTCTGCTACGGACAAAAAAATATTGTCCCTCTTGCTCTTAAGGGGCTGGTCAGTTGTCTCCCCCCTGCACTGAAGGGTCTCACAATTACAGATCCCCCAAAAATGTACCCCTGCTATGAGGGTCTCACTCTAATGGCCCCCCCTGCACTGCAGGGTCAATGTGCCAGGGACAAATATAATAGGCTGCTTAATTTCATGCTAACATACTATTTGCCAGCAGATTAGGCCTTACAGTCTATCGAGTCTGCTCGAACCTCAGATCCCTAGTTGGGTGCCGAGTCCCCCCCCCTTGTGTTCCAGAAACCCCTATCATACATTCCCACCCCCCTGGGCCAGGCCATCATCTGATACATCCACTTTCTGTGTCTGTCCCATCTCTCTTGAAGCCCTCCACTGTGGATCTCTGAACCAGCTCGCCAGGCAGTGCATTCCAAGGGTCCACCACCCTCTCAGTGAAAACCTCCTCCTCCTCCTCCTCTTCCCCCTCACCCTTCCACCTTCCAACTTCAAACCATGCCCTCTGGTGATACCTCCCTGCTTTAGTCTAAAGATCCTCCCATGTTTACCTATTTATTCCCTTGAGGTACTTGAAGACCTCAATCCGTCCCCGTCTCCTCTCCTCCAATGAAAACAGGCAGAGCTCCTCAAGTCTGTCCTCATCGTCAAATCCCTAGCCCTCGTATCATCTTAGTTGCCCTCCTCTGTACTCTCCAGGGCTGTGTCCCTCTTCAAGTGTGGTCTCAGTACTGTACACAGTACTAAGGTGTGGTCTAACCAGTCCATTGTACAGCGGCAGAATCACTTCCTTGCTCCTAGAGGTGATCCCTTACGATGCATCCCAACATCCTGTTTGCCTTGCTAGCTGCTCTCCTGCACTGCTCAGAGTTATTCATACATGCATCCACCATGACCCCTAGGTCTTTTTCCCTATTGGGGCCTCCAGCCTCCCTCCCAGGGTGTATCTGTGTTTAGGGTTTCCCGCCCAGATGCAACACCTTGCACTCAGTGATATTGAAATTTAATTTCTATGTGTGAGCCCAGCTTTCCAGGGTGTCAGGTCCCTTGTGGGCCAACCTCCCTCTTCTCCCTCAACTACTGCTCCCATCTTGGAGTCATCAGCGAAGAGACTCATTTCACACCTATACCCTCCCTGATGTCGATATGTATGCATTAAACAGGATCCAGACCCAGGACCCGAGCCCTGCGGTACCCACTACCAACCTCTCTAGGGTTCGAGAGCTCCCCACAGACCACTACTCTCTGGGTGCGTCCAGCTAGCCAGTTTTCAATCCATCTGACCATCAAAGGGCCTACTCCTAATCCCATCAGTTTCTCCACCAGACCATTGTGGGGGACAGAGTCAAACTCCTTTCCCAGCCCACAACAATTGGGCTTCTGTGTTCAAGCCTGGGCAGCCTCCAAAATATGTCAGCCAAAATAAACTGTGTCTTCTGAACACAAAATCAAATAATGTCCCTTTTTAAGCTGCCACACTAGGTCTAGGCTTCTTTAAAGGAAAACGACACCCTCATATACTTTAAATTGTATTTGTTTCCAGGTCGACAACTCCTTTCCTGTAGCTGTTAGGGCTATATGTGTTAGCCTTAGCTTGTTTTCACTGCTCAAGGTAGATCTGTGATTGCCCTGGGGGGTCTCCATTGCATGGTTGTTGAAATTTCATTGTCCATGAAAACTGCATTAGCATATGAGAACATGATGTCAGAGCAACCATTTATATCCTGTATCTACATGCTGAAAGAACAACTACCCTGTAAAAACTCTCTGGAAGCTCAAACTGAATGGAGTTTAAAGGGAAAAAATGCATTACAACTCAGACAGTTAGCATCTAAAGGTAAATGTGGTATTTCACACCTTCTTGCAGCTTGTTTATTTGAAGACTAATTAAGCAGACAGGCATACTGCGGAGTTTAAAGGGTGATTACGCATCATGTTCTCATATGCTAATACAGTTCTCAAGGACAATGAGATTTCAACAACCACAAAATGAAGCCTCCCAGGAGAGTAACAGGGCCTAGTATGAACTGTAAAAACTGACTCAAACAGATAAATGAAAACAAATAACATCGAACTGAAGGAGATTTTTGGGCGCTCCTTGCACTTCACAAACTGGATGAAAAAATTACTCACCATAGTAATGTTGTTCCTTACAAGGGATCCCTCACTATGCTTAACTGCAATCATTCCCCTGGAATGAGCTGCCATGGAGCCTAGAATGTAATGCTAATTACAGAATCTTAGAATGAAATTCAGAACTCTGCTGTGTGGTCATTCTCCCCCTGCCCAACTAGCTAAATGACTACCAGAAAAAAAAAACAAAAAAAAAAACTTGAAAGTCTAGAGTCCTAGGGGACTCCTAAATGTGTCAGAAAAAAATTTAAAATTGCTGGATCACTAAGTATCAACTGTTAGGCACTGTAGCAAGTAATGCTCAAGCAAACTGAAAAGAACCGATTCTCTTGTGAACCTTTTCCAGGTTCTGGAAGGGGACGCACGGATGGTTTGTTAAACACAGTAAGGGATCACTTGGAAAAAACATTATTACAGTGAGTAATTTTTTTCTTCAAACCCCAGGAATCCCTCACTATGCTTAGCAGCTGCAGACTTCAAAGCAGTACCTTGGGAGGCTGGGTACAGAACCTAGTTAGGGAAACTGTTCTGCAAGACAGCAGTGCCAAATCTGGCATCCCTTCTGGACTTCATGTCCAGAAAATGTTTTGTGAATGAGTGTACTGTTTTCCAGGCAGCTGCTTTACAGATTTCCAGCAATGAAATACCCCTTGATACTGCTACTTCTACTAAGGTAGAAGTGCCACGCGCAGAGTGTGCCCTAAGGCCTTGAGGTGGCAGCTTGCCAACTTTGCCACCATAACAGAACTGTATGCAGGAGAATCCAATGAAAAATTGTTCTCTTGGATGCTGGCTTACCTTTACCCACTTCACCATAGGTAACAGACAGCTGAGTATTAATGGACTTTACCTCTTTTCTATGGTCCAAATCATAGCTCAGTGTTCTCGACATCCAGACGCTGGAGCTTTTGCTCACCTGAACTGGATTTTGCTGTAAAGAGTACTGGAAGTGAGTGCAACAGATTGGTTCAGATGAAATTCAGACACCACTTTTAGGAGGAATGTCCTGTTAATTTCTTAACACTACCTTATTCCTGTGGAAAATTACATAGTTAGGATCTGTACAGAGGGCATGCAGCTTGCTCCTTGCTCACCCTTCTGGCAGATATCACAGCCACCAGTAACATGGTCTTCCAAGTAACACATTTCAAGACTGCAGTTGCCATGGGCTTGAAAGGGGTCTCCATGAGCTGGGCAATGTACAGATTCAGGCCCCATGGTGGAATGGATCCCTGACAGGAGGGTACAGGAGGACAAGACCTTTAAATAACTTACTGAAAATGGGCTGAGAGGCCACTGACCTGTCCTTGCCAGCTGAAGTATATGCTGCCAGATGCACCTTCAGAGTTGAAGGCCTGAGGCCCGGAGACTGAAGGTGAACTAGGTAATCCAGAATAGTAGGAACGTTTGCCTGGCGTGGACTAACCTGTCTAGAAGAACACCACAGAGAAAATCTTTTCCACTTTGAGGCATAGGTTTTCCTTGTCGCTGGTTTTCTGGCAAACTTAAGCACTTAACCATTTCCAAAAGGTATAGCCCAGAAGACGCTAGCTCTGCAAGTACCATGCCCTGAGACACAGGGTTCTTGGGACTGGAAATGTTATCTTGCCCTGTGACAAGGTCAGTAGATTGTACCTCAGAGGAAGAGTGTTAGCAGGGGTCGAAACTGGCACTGGTCCGCCAGCCAAATGCTGGTAGATTCTGCATTGGGCTAGCAACATTTTCATTTAACTAGCCCTGCGAGCTTGTTCTGGTGAAGGCAACACTTCAGTATGTACACCAACTAGGCCAGTGGAAAAGTCTGTGGGACCAGTGGATTTTTCCAGTCATTAGCCCTGCTGGCTACTGGCTGCAAAACTTTAATTTCAACCACTGTAATAGGATGTTTGACAGAGAGGGACAACATAAGTGTGTAATACTAGAAACAATAGGATTACAAAAAAATTTGTCAACTGTTAATACTAGATCTCATTCATTAAAACTAAAAGGTACTCAAAATAACACTTCAAAAAGAAATAACTGGTACACGCAAAGGGTGATAAACATATGAAATAAACTTCCTGAAAATGTGGTATTTAGTATTTCTTTGACATCATTTAAATTTAACTTAGATTTTTATATGGGCAATTTTAAGTTTAGATTCCACCTTTGATTTGGTGGCGAGTTCATAAAAGGTAGCAATACCTACTGAACTTGTATAAATCCTATGAACTTATGAGTATCAAGTCTGCTTGGCCCAATCTGCGGCTATTAGAATTAAGGGTGCAGACCCCACCTCAATTTCAGCAATACTCTTAATAAGAGTGGGAACAGAGCAAGGCATAGAAAAACTTCCCTGTCCAACCAACCAAGGATTAGGGCATTCTCTGGGACTGTCCCCATTGAGAGGGGCCTACAATAGAAAAAGAGGAGCTGGTAGTTTTCCCAGGATGCAAACAGGTCTGTCTCTGGTGTGCCCCACCTTCTGAACACTGCAGCCAACACCTGCTTGTTCAGGGTCCATTTGTGATGACCCAAGGTGATTCTTCTCAGGAAATCTGCCAAGACATTTTCCCTCCCTGGTACTTGAACTGCTGTTAGATACACCTTCAGGGAATAAGTTAGATTCCAGACCTTATGTACTCCCAAGACTCCTGAGGGCTCCACAATTCACTTACAGTGGAATCCTCCAGATGGGCACTTGAGCCCAGGAGGGAGCATCTGTTGTGAGTACCACCATAGGCAGCTGCTGGAGGAAAGAAACCCCCTCTCTGAGGTTGTCTTCTTCCTTCCACCACTCCAGTACCTTTAACAGGCACTTTGAGACAGGCACTAGCTCTGAAAACAGGTCCCAACTTTGATACCAATGGGACCCCAGGTGGTACTGTATATCCCTCATTTGGGACATGGCACCTGGAACTACAACTGTAGATGAGGCCATATACCCACGCAGCTGAAGGAATTCCCTTGCTGGACTGGGCTGCCCTGCCCTGAAAGACTTTGCAAGCACCATCAGGTTTGCTGCTCTTTCTTGAGGGAGGAATGCCTTCCTTTGGTGGGCATCCAGTTCTGCCTCTATAAAGTCCAGAACCTGCACAGGCTCTGTCTGGGAATTTTGGGCATTTATTAGAAAGCCCAGGTCCTCCAGGGTGTACTGGGTGAGAAGGAGGGAGGACTTGGCCTCCTGCAGTGATTTTACTGCAGCTAACCAGTCATCTAGGTAAGGAAAGACAGTCACCCCTTTTCTTCTTTGATGTGCAACCACCAGCACTAGGCATTTTGTGAACACTCGGGGAGCTGAGGACAGGCCAAAGGGTTGGGCTGTAAACTGGTAGTGGCAATTCCCTACCTTGCATCTGAGATACTTTTTTTTTTTAATTCAATGTTTTATTCAAAGAAAAGAGTGTACAGAGTAGACAGAATCTGGTACAAAAAGTACAGAGTGCAAATTGTACCATCATAACATTGCACATATTCAGTTCAAAGGTAAGCTACATTGATGGGTCCATTGCTAATCCAAGTCCTTTTGCAGGAAAAGTTGTACCTGTTGTTCAATATACAACCAATTTCTTAGTTATCACATGATAAATCTTACATTTGCCCAGATCCCCACATGTAGATTCAGGGAACAAATTATGGGTCTTCTGCCAGTTGGAAAATCGGAGGTGTTTTCTGTGAGTTGACCTGACTAGTATGTAAAAGTAGGCGTCTTTCAGATCCAGTGATCCTAGCCAATATCCTTGGTGCAGTGATTGAATCACTGAGCCCAGTGTTACCATCTTGATCTTCTCTTTTTTTGGGTGCTTGTTCAGGTAACAAATCTAAAATACTGTAGGTTGCCACTCCCCATTTTTCTTATGGGTCAAGAAGTACCTGGAGTAAAACCCCTCCCCAACTTTGGGGGGCTTTCTCCACTGCATTTGCTTGTAACAACTTTACCTTCAACTCCAGTAGGTGTTTTTCTGCTGGACTAGGCGATGTACAGTTTTTATGAGACTGCAGTTTTGGAAAATACTTGAATTGCAAGGGCAAACACTGCTTCACTATTTCCAGTACCCACCTGTTTGTGGTCATTTTTTTCCCCATTCCAGGAAAAACTGAAACAGTCTTCCTTCCACTGACACTGGTTGGGTGACCTGCACCGACTTGTCAGGGGTTCTGCTCTGCCTGGGCCTTTGGGGCTGGTGTTGCATTTGCACACCTAGAACGCCTCCTACCTCTACATCTGAAAAATCTTCTCTGGGGAGCAAAATAACAGGCCAGGTAAGGGCAGGGTTAGTAACCTCGGCCCCTACCTCCCCTTCCATAAGGCCTTTGGGAAGTGGAGGCCTTTTCCTTCTCAGTATTACTCTTGTAGGTGGTTTTATACTCATCCACCTTCTTCATGTAAGCCTCTGTTTCATCACTGAACAAAGAATTTCCCTCATCAGGGAAATCCATTGCCTGAGTGTCCTGAGAGAAGTCTGTGATTCTGAGCCAAGCAAACCTTCTTGGGAACACTACATGTGCCATAATCCTGGAAGCAATGTCACTGGCATCTACAACAATTGTATGACTGCTATGCCTGTTAGCATTTTTGCTGTTAATTTTTATGCTTTGTTTTTTATGCTGTATGTATAGGTAATTTTGACTGTTATCTCACCCTTTGTACCTCATTGTTGCCATTGTTGTCTTTGCCACTTTTGCTGTAACTGTATTCTCCCGGGTCATGCCTGAAAATAGGCAGGTTTCTTAACTAGCGCACTTACCCGGTCACCAAAAGCTAGCAAATAAATAAATATACTGCCATATGGAACTGGTACTTGGTGGCATCCATGGCAGTTTTTGCTAGGTCTGTCAGATCTTGTGCTAGGTCATCTGTAGCCTTTTCACTCATGACCAAAACAGAACTCCACAAAGCCATCTGGTACTGAGCTATATAAGCCATGTATGCCATTTTCCTTAAATGCAGAGAAGCTGTTGTATAAACTTTCTTGCTCATACTATCCATCTTCCTGGAATCATTATCTGGAGACTGGTAAGAAAGAGGCACTTTGGCCTCGTCACAAGCAGCAGTCTGGACCACTCCCTTGTGGTCAAGGTGGGAATACAGGTACGCAGTGCCCTGCTTGTCCACCTGATATTTTTTCTCTATTTTCTTGTCAATGCCAGCAGTAGAGGTGGAGGCTGCCAGCACTTTGCAAGTAGCCTTTTTGAGGGCCTTGTGAATGGTCAAAAGCAACCTCTTAGTGGGAATTAAGCCCATCATTCCAGAAACCCCACCTCATCCTCATTTTCTGCAGTCTCTTGTGATGAAATGTTGAGGGTATTGACTATTTGCCTCACAAAATGAGGCAGTATAGCACAGTGGTTTAGGGTTCTGAGCTGTGAACCGGGAAACCTGGATTTAAATCCCACAGCCCACTTGCATACTGTGTGACCCTGAGCAAGTCACTTAACTTCCTTGTGCTTCCAGGTCACACCTGGAAACAAGCTTCAGCTTAGTGTGCCTTTCCTGGTTAAAAAATTTCCCATTTCCCTTTCCCAAAAGGAATAGTGAGAAGTATAGTCCTCAGAGGGATGAAGAGGAGGTGAACCAAACTCTCAGTTCAGGGGAACCATCAAGCTCTATAAGCTCCCCTTCCTGTTCCTCTTTATCATAGTAAAACTCAGCCTCCTCCTCCTCCTCCTCTGCAGGCCCGGGATAGGTGCTGGAGCTTGTGTGTGTGTGGCATACTCATAATTGTCCCCATAGCCTGCAAAGCCTGGAGAACTGCCATGCCTTAGTCATGTCCTCTAAAGAGGGCTTCTTATTCTTGCCCACTGGCATCTTTTCCGTAGGAAAGACAGTGACAGGTTTTTGGTTTTTCTTAGCAGGCACTGTCTACCATGTCTGCTCAGAGGCTCTTTTATATTTAGTGGATTCAGAGTTCCCCCATTCAGACACCCTGACTTCTGAACCATCCTTAGCTTTATCCATCTGCTTACTTTGACGGCCTGGACCCTCCTCAGAGCCTTTAGGTGATGTGGAGGAAGACTGGGAAGCCATAACATCTTCCAATTTTTTAGCACCTTTCTTTAGTGTTTTAGGGCAAAACTTAATACAGGGTTTACAACTGTCAAACTCATGATCTGAACCCAGGTACCTTAAACACAACTCATGACAGTCTGCCTTAGCCAGGAGTTGAAAAAGTACAGTTACGCAAGAACTTACCATAACAGTAGATCTCTGAAAAAAGCTCTTGCAGCAGGCCACATCGGTAGGACTATGGCGCTGGGCACTAGGACCACATGGAAAACATCTAGCTAGTAGTCTACCATGGGGGAACGCCCCCCACAGACATCAGTACAGGCTATATAGGATGGTGGCCCCCACATCTACCTCAGTTCTCCCGCCAGAGACTCTGCACGGCCAGCTGATAGAGAACTGAGGAGGTTAAATCAAGAGCCAAAGAAGTTGAAGCAATGGAAAAAGAAGAACAGGAGGAAGAAGGGAAAGCAGGGCCTACTGCAAGAACTTCTCTTGAAGATCTACTGTTATGGTAAGGTCTTACGTAACTGTATTATCTTTACTTCGAGGAAGGCTCTTTCAGTAGGCCACACCGGTAGGAGTCCCAAGCAGTACCAGTATCACCAGGATGAAATCACCGGGGATGAGGACTAGACAGCAAAAAAAGATCATGACAGAAGGCCCTGAAGGACTGCCAGGCCAAAGTTGGCTCTGCGCCTAGAGGCGATGTCCAGACTGTAATGCTTGGTGAAAGCGTGGACAGAACTCCACGTGGCAGCTGCACAAATGTCAGCAGAAGACACATTTCGGAAGCAAGCAGTAGAGACAACCATACCCCTGGTGGAATGGCCCTTGACCACCCCCGGAAGGGGCTTGTTGCATTTGAGATAGAAATGAACAATGCAATTAGCTAACCACTTAAACACAGTTTAGAAACAAGAGCTCTTGGGGAAAAACTAAACAAACAAACTGGTCAGTCTTCCTCAAAGACTTGGTGCGGTCTATAGAATACCAGCCATTAGTTACATACTCGCCACAGCTTGGAATATACTTTAATCAATTGTAAAGCTCCAATCCCTAACCCCATTAAATGCTTTTAAAAACCTCATTAGCAAAACCTCTACCGACACCCGTCACTGCACTTAACCTGCATTCTCCCCACCTTCCCTACTTCATCCTCTCTCCAATACTTGTTTTCTAAGTGGTGACTATTAGGCCTGTTACTTACTTGACTCATATGCAATCTACATTATACTGCTGATACCCTGCATTGACAACCCTATACCAAAAGCCTGTATTTCGAATAGGAAGTCTGTAACATTGTACTTACCTTGTATTATTATTCACTGCCGCTCTTCTGAAAACTTGTGTATATTGTAAATTTAATGTTTTGTCAATGTCTGAGGGGACTGACTGTTGGACTGTAAATAGTGTTTATATTGTAAATATACATTTCTCTGTATACTGTTTTTTTTTTTTTTTTAATTTAGTATGCTTTTTTCCCCCCCGCAGCCAGCCACCCGGAACCTCAGCCCGGTCACAGACAGGCTTCCATCTCCAAATCGGCCGCGACCTTCTGATACCTCCTGGCTTACCCCCGAGGCGGGGTTGTGGCACAAGCCTTATAACAGTGCTGCAAGCGACGGGATAGGTCAAAGGGCCAGCCTGGAGGCTAAATGAAGCCGAGACGGGCTTCATCTACGGCAGCTGAAAATTTTTTTCTTAGTTTTCTGGGGCGGGGATGTGCAATGACATCCAGTGTCCACCCCACCTGAACATTCTGGCACTGGTTGCTGCAGTACCCTATTTCCGCCGAGGTCTGTCACTTTCTGGTCTCACTCCTCCCTCCCGAGAGAAGGAGAGCAGTCCTGGGATGCTCCATCCTTCTTCCCCAGCTAGCCCTCCAACTTCCCGGGTCCACTCCCGAACCTGGGTCGCTGGTGTCGCAAGCAGAAATCCACCCACTGCGCCAATGGGCCGGCCACTGTTCATTTTTCTGTACATTGTTCTGTTTATTGCTTGTACAAGGGACATCCTTGCAAATGAGCTTCCTCAACAGATCGTCTCCCTCCACAATAAGCTTGAAACTTGAACTTGAAACTAATACTGCAACATCCTGTGAACATCCAAAGTATGGAGCAAGGCCACCCCCTGACTGGAATAGTCAAGGAAAATAAACTGGAAGGTGGAAAGATTGATTTAAAGTAAACTCAGACACCACCTTAGGTAAAAATTTAAGATTAGTATGCAAAGACACCCTGTCTTTGTGAAAATCTGAATAAGGCTCTTTACACATCAGAGCCTGCCCTGAAGCTCAGAAATTCTTTGAGCAGAAAGTAACAGCAACTAAAAAGAACACCTTTCAAGTCAGAAAGTGCAGCTCGCAACTCACGGCCATTTCAAAGGGAGGTAGAGTGAGTTTTTCCAACATAAAATTAAGGTCCCATGGGGGGACTGGGTCCTGAATGGGAGATTTCAAATGCAGAATGCCCTGCAGAAATGTGCGGGACACCTCAAGCTGGGCAACAGCTTTGCTCTCAATAGGTACATGGTATGCAGAGATGATGGAAAGGTGCACCTTAAGAGACGAGTACCCCAGGCCTGAATCCGAAAGAGAAAGGAGGTACTCCAACACCTGACTAACCAGGCAGGTGAACGGATCCAAATGGTGAGCAGCAGCCCAAATGGAAAAGTGCTTCCATTTCATAGCATGAGTGGCCCTGCTGGAGGGCTTTCTGGCTGCCACCAGGACGTCAGCGACCCTAGAGGAAACTCCAAAGCATGAAATAGCTAGGTCCGCAGGAGCCACGCATGAAGATGCAGGGACTTGAAGTTCAGATGGACCAGGATGCCCTGGTCCTGGGACAGCAAGTCTTTGCACAGAGGTAGAAGCACCAGAGGTTCCACAGCCAACTGCTGCAGCACAGGAAAACAAATCTGGCACAGCCTGAAGGAAGCAATGCGGATCATCTCTGCTCCCTCCAGCTGATGCTCGAGCAGAACCCTCTGCAATAGAGGGAAGGGAGGGAGTGTGTACCGAAACCTCCCCTTCCAAGAGAGGGACAATGCGACTCACCAGAAAACTCCAGGCCTGGGACTGAGCGAGCAAAAAAGTTCAGTTTTGCGTTGCGTGGGGACGTAAACAGGTCCAACTCTGGTCGACCCCTCCTGTCGAAGAGATCTTTGACTACCGAGGTGAGGAGTTCCCACTGCTGAGCCAGAGACCTAGAATGGCCAAGACAGTTGGCCAACACGTTTTGGATGCCTAGAACATGAATGGCTGAGAGCTCCAGACTGTGCTTGATGGCCCAATACTAAACCCTCATTGCCTCCCAACACAGGGGGTTAGAGTGAATGCACCCCCCCGCATGTTGCTGTACTTGACAACATACATGTTGTCCGTCTGAACTAGTAGTGGGCCCAGTAGGAGATGGTACTGGAAGGCTTGCAGGGCATATAGAACTGCCTGCATCTCCAGGACATCGATATGAAGAGCTTGCTCTATGTCCGATCAGGTACCCAGAGTCAGATGGTCAGCCAAATGGGCACCCCATCCCATGCCGGAGGCATCTGTGGCCAGGACCTGCTGGGTGGGTCAAAATCTGGAAAGGAACCCCTCAGAGCAGATTGGCCAAGTCTATCCACCAGCCCAGAACCCTTCTGACTGGGTCGCAGACCAGGACCAACTGATCGAGGTGATCCATGCGTTGATCCCACTGGACTTGTAGGGTCCACTGTGGTATCCACATATGGAGCTGGGCCAAGGGCACTGTGGTGACTGATGCAGTCATATGACCCAGGAGGCACAGAAAGACTCAGGCAGGAACCGGATGGCTTGTAGAGACTAGATGTGCCTGCTCCATCAAATGGGCCACTTTGTCCTCCAGCAGAAAGGCCTTGCCCTGGTGGGTGTCCAGGACCACCCCTATGTATTGGAGATGCTGTCAAGGGAAGAGGCAGAACTGCAGGAGATTCACTGTGACTCCCAGATCCTGGGAGAGACAGGAAGTGCATTCCGGGGTCTGAAGCAAGTGCTCCCTGGAAGGGGCTGCTAGAAGCCAGTTGTCCAGATAGGGGAAGACATAACAGCCCTGTCTCCTCAATGCCACTGCCACTACAGCCAGGTATTTGGTAAATACCTGGGGCCAAGGAAAGGCCAAAGGGGAGGGTCCTAAATTGAAGTGTGCACCCTGAAAATGGAAGAGGAGGAAACGGCAGTGAGTCAGAAAAATCTGGATATGCAGTTAAGCATCCTACATGTCCAGAGAGCACAGCCAGTCTCCTTGATGCAGCAGGGGTAGCAACCCCTGGAGGGTCACCATCCTGAAGCGCTTGTACTCTATGTAGAGATTCAGATAGATTAAGTCTAGAATGGGACAAAGGTCCCTGGTCTTTTTTGGGACGAGGAAGAAGTGGGAATAAAAGCCCCTTCCCCACTGAGCCTGCAGAACAGGCTCTATGGCTTTTTTAGCTGACACGCCTGAATTTTCTCTGAAACCAGAGGCATATGCACTGGAGGGTAGGTAAAGTGGACGGGAGGGTGCCGGGTGGCCACTCCACCAACTCCAGGCTTGACCCAGCTATGAGCAGGAGCACTCAGTTGTCTGTGGTCACTGCTCGCCACCCCTCCAAGTGGAGAGAGAACCGACCCCCAACAACCTCCCTTGGACCCTTTGTTGGGGGGGGTCGAGGAGTCAGGAGGTGGGGGCAGGAGTGGGCAGGGAGCCAGGGGAATCTAGCAGTAGTGGCCCCTGCGGGGGCGTTGCTGGCCCTTAGTATGTTGGCCTCAGGCTTGCTTGTGGGAGGACCGACAAAAGGGCTGGTGTTGGTTCGCTCTAGGCAGAGTATGGCAGAGTGAATGGTTTGACCTTAGGGCTTTGCCCAACTCCTGTTAGAGATTAGGTCCTGGACATCACTGCTGAAAAGGACCGAGCCCCTCAAGGAGCATCTAAAATGCTGGCTTGAACATCTGGGGCAAAACCAGAAACTCGGGAGCCAGGAACGGCGCCAAAGGCAAACGCCAGCCACAGCCCCTCACCCAGAGGTGTCTAAGGCATTGTAAGATGCCCGAAGCACATGGGTGCCCACATCCAAGCCAGACTTCATGAGCTGGGCAAGCTGAGTTTTTGTGTGATCCTCAGAGAGTCTGGAACAGGTCCCTGGCCTGGTCCCATATGGCACTGTGGTATTGTACCATATGGGTCAAATAGTTAATGGCCCTAATAGCCAAAGTAGCTGAAGAGAAGACCTGCTTGCTGATTTGGTCCAGCTGCCAAAGGGGAAGTACTAAGGTGCTTGGGCTTCTTGGACCGGTCACGGGCCGCATTAATGACCACAGAATACGCCTTCGGGTGGCTCTCCAAAAAAGTTTGCCTGCCGGTGCATTATAAAGCTGATCAGCCTTTTTGGGGAGGGGAGGAGTAGTAGAGGGGTGAGCCCAAGCCACCTTGGTGACATCCTGATATGACTATCAAGGGTGGCACCACAACTGGCAAGGCATCCTTCTGCCGAAGGAAAACAGCTAGGCAACGTCTCTCTGGGTCCTGTTCCTCTGTCACCCATCCCATAATGGACTGAATATGGTGCATTACGTCCATGTAGGATGAGTCTTCGAGTGGGGACTTAGGCACCTCTTTGGGCATATCCTTGCCACCCAAAGATTCCCCTGGAGAGAAGGAGGACCTTAATGATTCAGAATCATCCTCAGAGGATTGACTACCTGGTACCGGTGACAGAGGTCAGCGTTCATAATGCCAGATGCCTGTACCAACATCAGGCCTAGTTCCAGAGGTCCCTGATGTGTGGGGATCAGAAGGTCCAGCCCTGCCCGTGTCCCTGGGCTGTGGATCCCAAGGTGCAGGGAAGGGAGAAGTCTGGGTGGATCCTGAGGGGCAGGGGTCTGTTTCTGCTTGAATGACCACCACCATGCCAAGAAAAGGGTGTTGTAATCTACCTGTGGAGCAATTCTGTACAATAGTAAGAATGGCAACCCTGTCGACGGGTTACGGAACAATGGCTGTGGGGCCGGCAGTGGATAAGCTGTCGTTGGCTCATGCAGTGCTGGAAAATGATCTTGTGATGGCCCAGCTGGCATTGGCTGAGGTGAAGGCTGGGGCCAAGGTGATGCAGGCATTAGGCCCACTGGCTGTAACATCGGCAGCACTGGCGACAGCCTAGTTGGAGAAGGCCGAGCAGGCGACAGTCTAGATCACCCGGGTGAAGGGTATGCCAGCGCCAAGTCCACAGGGGAAGCCGGCACCTGAGAGAAAGGAGATCCCCTGAGCAGCAGCACAGGAGACAATGGAGAAGAGGAAATGGCGTCGGGCTGCTGCAGGTGCTGCCTAGTGGAACTGGCATCGATCCCAGGGGTGGGAACTGATGACGGCAGAGCCAGGGCCAGGAGGGCTATGGGTGCAGAGATGCCACTCGAGAGTCCAGAGCTGGCCGAGCCACCTGGCTGAGAGCCCACAGAGGTGATGGGCCTGAGCGTCAGGGGAGGAGATCCCCTACCCTGAACAGCCTCCGCCCACAGTGGAAATAAGGGGAGGCGGAGAAGTCACCGAGAGCCCGGAGGAGATGGATGGCAGGGCTGGCGGTGCCAACCTCCCACAGGAGGATGTCATCACGGTAGAAGATTTATGAGGAGACCGTGACCAGGAAGCTGACCAGGCCCATTCTCTGTTTCTCCTGGTGTGTATGCTTTCCAGATTTCTCCCTGTGGGAGGACTCAGAGGCCCTGGAGGACTGTGCTGGTGAGGCTGAAGAGTTCCTGGCCAGCAGCTCCTTTTCTATGGCAAGCAGCTTCTGTTTTGTAAGATGGCTCCACAGCATTTTCAATCGATGTCTCAGAGTGGCCTGGTTAAATTTCTGGCAGTGCTAGCAGGCTTCAGTATCGTGGCTGGTGCCTAGGCAGATCAGGCATGAAGAGAGACCATATTTTTCTGGGATCGGTTTGCCGCAGGCACACTTAGTGGAGCTGTTGGAAGACGAGGCTGGTGTAGAAGACAAACTCATCTGCAAAACACAGATTCAACCGAGAAATAAAGGAAAAAGCGCGATAAACACAGGAAATGGCAGTCGACTGTAGCTGTGATGATCACTAGGTCCTACGTGCATGGCTCGACGGCGGGAAAAGAACAGAGGGTAGGTGTGGAGGACCACCCTCCTATATAGCTTGTACTGTCATCAGATGACTGACGTCGGGGGCCCCATGGTAGACTGCTAGCAAGATGTTTTCTGTGTGGTCCTAGTAGCATAAAAGTCTAGGCTCCGGGACAGCTCATTCTGGGGGAATGATTACAGTTGTTAAGCACAGTGAGGGATTCCTGGGGCTTGAGGGCCCTATTTTTGGACTATCCTGGTAGTTTTTGTGCTCCTGCTTGTCTAAACAGACATTAATTCAACCATGGCAAGATTTTATGGTTGAGGTGTACCAAAAGTCACTGCCAAACTGCAGCAACTGCAACCTAAATTCAAACTGCTACACCAGCAATGGGTTTCTTATATTACGACCAGGAGATCTGAATTTGTCCCTTGAACAGAGTCAACACTCATATACTGTCTGTCATATCATAAGCTCATATCAGTTTTTACATGCCAGTGCCTAATATACTTGTTGACTACTTAGCGAATTCATTGTTAGATTATAAAATGTACATGCAGCCTTGTGTTGTATTTGTTTTGTTGTAAAATTTCAATATTCTTTAATAAACATAAATAAAAAAAATAAATTGCCAATTGATGATATGGTACCCAAACCACCCAGTGTCTGAGCCAGGAAGCAGAAGGCCCAGCCACCAATTCAAAACGAAACTGATGACAATTTGTCTGAAGAGGATGCACAACAGATCTTTTACTATTCCCTTTAGAGACCTCCCCAGTTTGTTACCATATGTGGTACCTGAACCAGACAACCATCCCAGTGGGAGAGGTTTAGATCAATAAACAGAGCCCTTTGTGAACTACACATGCAGCCCCTTGCCACTGAAGAACATGAGATACAAGTGAAAGAGGATACAGTGGTTTGGGAACATAAAGAGGAACCCATGTTTAACTCAGAAGAGGCTGAGGCCTCTAAAGTTGAAAAGACTACTGTCCCAGTGAGGTGTTCTTACTGGCCAGTCAGTCTGGTTCTAAGGATCTGCTGTGATGCCCCAGGTGTCTCCACTGACATCCCTCTTCACAGAATCGACAGAGGCATATATGTGACACCCAGGTCCCTTTGCCATATTCAATATTCAAGTGACCCAGGGAAAGATGGGCCCAAAAGTGATTGGGATGATACTGACTAATGTGGTTAGTCAGGAAATAATTTGTCTAGACAGAAAAATGTCTAAAGCACATGTTAGTCTAGCAATTCGGTGTCTAGTCTAGTCACTGTGATGCATGTATAGTTAAAGGTTGGACTGTTGAACTTTTACAGCTGATGCGGAGAGCAGTCAGTTCTTTAGCCAGGGTGGAGTAACACCCCCTCCCATAAGGTATGGGGCTTACCCTAAGGCCCCAAACCTGAGCCCATTGAGCTACACTCTTCCATTTGCTTTCTCCAGCCCCAGGTCCTGGACTCATTGGATGGAGGACCAGAGCCACGTTTTATAGGTGCCTCTTGTGTCACATAGAAACTACTTTTACTGCACAAAGGCAGGTGTTCACTAGATGGAGGAGTGCCCAAATTGCCAACCAAACGCAACCAGAGACCATCAACCCAAAACCCAACTGCCTGAGCGGGGGGCTGCGGCAAAGATTATAGCCCTAGAAAAATCATACTAGTTGGGGCTGATGCCCCAGGACTCAAAGGCTACCACCATGCTGGTGACCCCTGACATGACAGTACAGAAAATCAAAGTGCTGGAGAACAGAATCAAGCTCCTTGGAGGCCTCTAGAGGAGGAATGACAATGGATTCTGATGCCATTTTCAAGGACTTATGGGATGTTAAGGTTCCTGACTGTCAGCCAGCTGATGAGAGATGCCCCAGTTTCACTGCCATAAGAAGGAGATGGAGGCTGGCAGATATGCCAGAGATCTCAATGAGTGAGCTGTACCTGTTACCAGGAAGGTTTTAAGTTGTACCACACGGAGACTGTGCAGCTGAGAAATGGGCCTAGATTGCTGCCAAATCCTGTGGAGAAGACAGAGGGGCAATCTTGTGCTAGCCAGCATGAAGCATGAAGACAATTCCAGAGTTGCTGGCCTGGGTCCTATTACAGGCACCTCTGCCAGGTGTCACATTGCTGCCATCCTTAGGGTCTATAAGCCAGAACATGTGGGTCGACATTGGGCCTCAGCAGCTGAAGAAGCCAGAAAGTGAGAGTGGCAGAACCGCTAGGAGAAACCAATAAGCCAGCACACCAGAGAGATCTAAAGAGGGAGCTAGGCGAGACAGAGACACCCCAGTTAAAGTGGAGATCCACAGGCCTGCTGGGCCAGGAGAAACGGCCCTGCTTCAAAGGAAAACCTTATGCAACTAGAAGTTAATGTTCTAGTTGGCCATCAACCTGGATTAAAATTGGTTTTACATTTGGGATCAGGTTGCCATTTTCATCAACTGCATGGTCTTGGAAAATGCTATTTCAAGAATGTTGTTGCATATTTAAAAGTCTACCTATGCACCTACATCTGACCTACAATGATCCTATACCCGAGGAACTCAGAGACCGTGTGAGGAGGAACTCCCAGTGCCCTAAAGTAATATTTGAGACATAGTACCAGGCAGGAGCAGGTAGTAGCCTCCAGTACAGGGGAACCAGAGGGCAACTGTGTTGGTTTGTAGTCACGAGGTGGTAGCTGGCGTGCCATGCAGGCTTTATTTATTTATTTATTTTGCTTTTGGTAACCGGGTGAGTGCACTAGGCAAGAACAATGCCTATTTTCAGGCACGACCCGGGAGAAGACAGTTTACATACAAAAACAATACACATGTGACACAGCACATGGATAATCTAACAATAAAAGTAAAAGAAACAACAGTATTTAGAGATCTGATACAAATACTTTGATAAAAGAATGATATTCACAGCACATGAGAGCAGTACAGTAATGATAAGCGCAAAAATGCAAGTAATGGTCCTAAGAGAAAACAAGTAAGAAAGTTTGGAGTGTGGAAAAACAGAAAATACATTGAGAGGAGATAGGTAGAGCAGTGCAGATTGAGTAAGTGCCAGGCAATCGGGTTAGGTGGCTAGTGGAGAGAGAGAGAGAAAAAAGAATGGTGGGAAAAGAGGAGAGGGAGGGGAAAGACAGTGGAGGAGGGAGGTAGTTGGGAGGAAGGGGAAGAGGTAAGCAGGTAGGTGAACTAAACTGAAGATAAGGAAGGGGGTGAAAGTTCAAGGTGGATTAAAGCAAGTGCAAGGGTTTAGAGTGTGAAGGTGTTCACGGTGTAGTTTTTTAAAGGTAGCATGAGTGGATGCTTGACGGATAGAGGAAGGTATGGAGTTCCAGTATCTAGGAGCTGTGTAAGAGAAAGCGCGTGTACCCATGTTGGTTCTGCACCTAGGCACAAGCAGGGGGGCTTTTTCAGTTGATCAGAGCTCATAGGTGAGAGGTTGTTGCTCCAGCGCCAAGGAGAGGGATGGGGGAGTCCAGTTCTTGTAACACTGTCTATTAGTGACCCAAAGGTCTGGAGCGATAGGCAGAAGGGCTAAGCCATTTAGGTCCTGATAGAGTTGGCAGTGGTGCTTAAAGCGGTGATGCGAGGCATAGCGACAGATATTGTTGTAAGTAGTGTCCCATTTGTGGAGGAGGATTTAGCTACGGACAGATAGATTGCGGAGCCATATGCCAGGGCTGGCAGAAGGAATCCTTGAGCCACTGCTAGCCTGGCTGGGGGAGTGAGGGTATAACTTGTGCGATAGGCGCTACCTAACTTGGCATTTACCGACTTGCAGATGGTGGAGATGTGCTGGTCAAGGGAGTCATCTAGGGTAACTCCCAGGTATTTGAAAGATTTGGCAGAGGGCAGTGGGGAGCTGTCAACGCGTGTGATAATAAGGGGAGTTGGATTAGATTTGAGCCTTGCCGGAGATCCAAACAGCATTGAGTATGATTTACTAGAGTTGAGGCGAGTTTGTTATTAGTGAGCCAGGTTTGAGAAGATCGCATATTCTGCTGATACGGTTATGTCATCAAGTTTTTTGCAGTGGTGATAACCCAAGTCATCCGTGAGTAAGATGAGCAGTTGGGAGCAGAGAGGTATGTCATTGATGAACATTGTGAAAGTAGTGGGCAAGCATGGAGCCTTGAGGTACCAGCGTGGATTGGGACAAGATCCGAGATGGCCGAGTTGAAGACTACTGCCTGTTGTCTATTAGTCAGGCAGCTTCTGAACCATAGTAGGCGTCTTCTGAGAACCAAAGAC
Source organism: Neoceratodus forsteri (assembly GCA_016271365.2). Lineage (NCBI taxonomy): Eukaryota > Metazoa > Chordata > Ceratodontiformes > Ceratodontidae > Neoceratodus > Neoceratodus forsteri. Next base: position 775,948,599 of record CM057454.1, read on the forward strand.
CGTGATTTTACGAAGAAGAGCGAATGGTTTACCAGGTCGAAAGCTTTAGTTAGGTCGATAAAGACTGCACCTGTCAGGAGGCCTGAGTCCATAGAAGAGTAGATGTCACTCGCTAGTTTTAGTAAGGCGGTGGTGGTACTGTGGCCTTCGAAATCCGTGTTGTGCACTGGACAGGAGGTTGTATTTTTGAAGGTATTCTATAGATTGGGTGGCGACTAGTTTTTCAAGGATTTTGCTAAGTACAGAGAGTATAGCAATGGGACAGTAGTTTTTGATATCCTTTTGGTCTCCTTTTTTAGGAATGGGAGTGACTTTGGCAATTTTCCATATGTTTGGGACTGAACCTGAGCGTGGGATATTTGAAGATTTTGGTAGAGGGAGACTATGAAGGGCAGCAACCTTAAGGGCCTAGGTTCAAGACCATCCGATCCTGGACTGGTATTGTCAGGAATGGAGAGTAGTAGTTGTAAAACTTCTCTTTTATAGATACTCCGAAACCTAAGTCCGGAGGTGGAAGGTGGGTGTCACTTTGTGGTGGAGTACAATGACCAGAAGGAAGGAGGTCAGGTAGTTGGTTAGGTCTGAGAAGTGCTGATTAACGAGTTAGCAATGGTTAATGGGTTGTTACAATGAATGCCATTGACCAACATGTTATTGTATGGGCCTTGTGGTTGGAGCCAAGAAAGGTTTTATGGTTGACCAGAACTCTTTGAGTCCCAGAGGCTTTTAATAACAGGTTCTTACGGAAGGAGCTTTTGGAGAGGCAGATGTTTCTTTTACAGGCGTTTCTTAGAGAGCGGTAGTTGCAGCAGTCAGACTGCAACCCAGTAGATTTAAAGCAATACCAGGCCTTGTCTCTGGCCCTTATCTGGGTTAGCAGATCTTTTGTTAGCCATTTGGCCTGGGTACCTCGGAAGAGTCTAGTAATCCGCGGGGCATGGGTGTCTTGGAGTTGACTAAATATTTGAAGGAAACAGTTTAGGGTGGTTTGGACATTTGATGCAGTGTGCACAGGGGTCCAGTCAGTTGTTGAGAGGTCATAAGTAAAATGAATGGGATTGAAACTAGCGAGATTACGAAAAGTGATAAGTTTGGGGGGTGGGGGTGGTCTAGTATTCGAGCGCCAAATGCAGTAGATTGGGGAGTGACCACTGATTGCATCAGTAAGGGTACCAGAGCAACTTATGCTATCAGGGCGGTTAGTAAGAACCCAATCAATGAGTGTGCTGGACCTGGGGGGCCATTACCCTGGTAGGGTCCATGATCAACTGGTGAAAGTTGTGGCTTTGTACTAAGGCTTGGGAGGCTTGACTTGTTTTGCCTGACCAGTTAAGGTTCATGTCACCTAGTATTAGGACTTCATTTCGGCCGATGGTGCTATCAACTACTAGTAGGAGATCTTTAAGTCCTTTTAGCCCTCCTGCGGGGGGGTTGTAGGCACAGACTATTTGTATTTTCTTTGAGCCTAGTAGGAGTGTAGCGTGGAGTGCTTCACAGGGAGATATGGTTGGTAGTGAGTTTTGGATTAGCTGCAGATGTTGTTTGTAGTAGATGGCAACTCCTCCCCCACGCTTAGTGATAGACCTGTCTTGCCTCATAAGATTATAGTTGGGTAGGGCAGTTAGCGAGTTGGCGGTGGAGGGGTTTAACCAGGTCTCTGAGAGGCAGAGAATGCCTGGGTGGTTTTGTACAACCCATGCCTCGAGTTCAGTTAGGTTGTGAAGGAGACTTCTGATATTCATGTGCGCAATACGTAGTCCCTTGGAGGTGAGCCACGAATCACTATTTGGGGTCACGGGTGTAGCTACGGGTCCAGGGTTAGGCTCTATGTCTCCAGCCAATAGTAACGCTAGGAGGAGAAATACCATAGTTCTGAGTGGGCAAAGGGGAAAATAAGGAATTTTGTACACAGGAGTTATTCTGAAGAGTAGGCTAGGTGGTATATGAGTTTATGGGTATAGTGAGCGGGAAAGTGTTCCATAGATAATGTGATGATGTTTGCGCCAGGGGGTGCTTGGGGTGAGGAGTAAGAGTACTACCAAGTGGTTTGTCTTGGCAGTTTGGAAGGATTTGGCCTAGTATAAGGTTGAGGAGAGAATATAACAGAAGAAGTTTAGCACAGGTTTTAATGGCCATTGTTGAGTAGAAGTTGTCCATAGAGTTGTTTAGTAAGTGAGGAGAACCAGTGCCTCAGGGAAGAGAAGAGAGGTCTGATGACCTGATAGTATGGCTAGTGGAACAGAGCCTCGGGGAAAGAGAGAAAGGGTTTAGTATGACTATCACGTAGGTTTAGGTGAAGAGTTAAGGCTTAGATGAGGAGAAAAGTGTAAACGCCCTCTAGCTGTAGTTTAGTATAACCTGCAGATGGTAATTTGGGGAGATAGTATTTTGCGGCCGCCTTAGGGGCGTGGTGGGGGTGTGGCATGACTATAAAGCTAGGGCCAGCCAGGGTGGGTGTGGTGGGGGCGAGGGGAGCAGTCGCGAAGCGACTGCGGGGTAAGCGCTCCGTGCTTTCAGAGCAGTGGCCCAGCTGACGATCCTGCAAACGGGGGGAAATGACCACCAGAACAGGTCTCTCTACTGCTGAAACAGCACTTGGCTTCTCTGTGCCGCGCGACTCTACAGAGAGGCGTTGGGGGTTGCAGAGATCCAAGCAGCAGAGACGTTGGGGGTTGCAGAGATCCAAGCAGCTTAGCGGCAGTGAGAGCCTGGGACTCCCGCTGGATCAGGGCAGACTCTTGCTTAGACTATCACCTCAACCTCAGCTGCACAGATGCGGTAGAGCGAGGGAGATCGGATTCGGTTACTGGGCACGTTTGAGGAAGTTGAAGCCAGGTTACGAGTGCTGGGAGGCAGCTTGCAGCTTTTAATAATCGGGCAAGCTAAACTGTGCAGTCGGTGGGAGGATTTTAGGGGAGGTTTAGGCGCCACATTCAAAACTAAAGTACAGCCCTTGCAGATTTAGCTTGTAAAAAGGTCCTCCGAAAAAACGGCTCTTTCAGCAAAGCGCATACAGTTAGTTGGTCACAAGGATTAGGAGTATAATACAGAAGCCAAGTTCCCTATCGCTATAGGCTAGGCAGAAAAAGGCACCAAGTTCAAGGAAGGCAGAACAAAAGCCAACAGTCTGACGATGTATCGATCGGTGAAGTTGTGGGATGGGATTTACCTTACGAGACGACTCAGATTAGTCAGTGGGCGCTCGGGGCAAGGTGCCCTCCTGTAGCCACAGCTCAGGCGGCTCAGGGTCGTCGGTGGGGCGCTCCGGGGCCAAGGTGCCCTCCTGTAGCCACAGCTTACGGGCGGCTCAGGGTCGTCGGTGGGGCGCTCCGGGGCAAAGGTGCCCTCCTGTAGCCACAGCTGAGGAACTGCAGCCTAGTGTAAAGGGTGACATGATCCTGCCTAAGAGGATACTTACAGAGGTCACACCATGGGTGTTGTACTACCCAGTTTTTCCTTGCAGGGCCGGTCTGTGTTTAATAAATTTGTGTTTTGCTGTTGAACTCTCCTCATTACTGACTGCCTTAACAATAGATACATAGAAGTTGACGGCAGATAACAGCCTACAGCCCACCCAGTCTGCCCATTTATGCAGGTAACTGTGCTTCTTTAAGCTTCCCTAGAGCTAGGTTGTCCTGTCCACTGTGCATGTTATTTTGAAGGAATTGTGTTTACTTGTGGTCTCTGGGAGGTGTGACCACAGTGAGGAGGTAGATTGGTACAGCTTCCCAGGGGGATGTACTGTCACCTCATGAGGCCCACTTAAATCTTTCTCTGGGTGGAGGCACCACCATTTCTTTTTGCTCAAATAGAACCCCCACCACCCACTGCTGAGTGAGACAAGAACCCAAGAGCCATCATAAACATCTACCAAAGCCTGGTGGCAGTATTGGGCTGTGACATCTTGTTTCTATAGCCATCTGGAGAATGCAAATGCCCTACAGGTGGCCTTAAATTTAGTTTCCATATTTCACAATGAAGTGCTACACTTCATTCTGAAATCTGGAAACTGAAAATTCCTATTCCAACTAGGGTAAAAACAAAGAAAGTGTCAAATGAATTGCAGGCCCTTCTTTTTGGGCAGCAGTGACTTAAAATGTGATAAATTCTAATAGTACTGAAATGGCCACTTAGTTAACACCCTTGAAAAAAAGCCATAGTAAAACAGAAACATGGAATCTGATGGCAGATAAGGACCACTTAGCCCATCCAGTCTACCCATTTCTCCCTACCTACATTACTACCATAGACTGTGCCTGATCTACAGCTTCCCCCCTTCCCCCTTCCTTTCCACCAAGACTCCCTTGTACTTATCCCATGCATTCTTGAACCCCACCACTGTTTTTGCTCCTACCACCTCTGCGGGAATGCTGTTCCAGGAATCTACCACTCCTTTCTGTGAAGAAGTACTTCCTCGCATCTCTCCTGAATCTACCCCCTCCAGCTTCATTGCATGTCCCTTTGTTCTTGAGTGCATCTTTTCTTCTGAAAAATACTCCCCTCTCGTATGTTATTTACCCCATACCTTATTTACCCCAATGAGGTATTTAAATGTCTCTATCATATTCCCCCCTCTCCCTCCTCTGTTCCATGGTGTACATATTGAAGTCCCATAGTCTTTCCTCATAGGGCTTTTGATGCAGACTCTGCACCATTTTAGATGCCCTCCTCTGGACAGCCCCCACTCTATGTCCTTCCAGAGATGCAGTCTTCAGAACTGGACACAGTACTCTAGGTGGGGGTCTTACCAATGATCTATACAGAGGGAACACCACTTCTCCCTTTCTGCTGGTGATACCCTCCCTCTGCACCCCAGCATTCTACTAACCCTCCCTACTACCTTGTCACACTGTCTGGTCCCCTTGAGGTCATCTGATACAATTACCCCTAGGTCTCTTTCATGCTTGGTTGTCGTCAATACCACTGCAGTCATTTTTGTATTCTGCCTCTGGGTTTCTGTGCCGCAAGTGCATTATTTTGCACTTTTTTGCATTGAAATCCAGCTGCCATACTCTTGACCACTCCTCTAGTTTTCTCACGTCTCTGCTCATCCTTTCCACACACTCCTGCCCCGGAGTGTCCACCCTACTGCAGACTGGTGTCTTCTGCAAATAGGCAGACCTTCCCTCTCAGCTCCTCTGCAATGTCACTTACAATGACATTAAAGAGGACAGGTTCCAGCAATGATCTCTAAGACAAACCAATGGTCACCCTTCCTTCCTTGGAGTGAACTCAGTTTACCACCAATCTGTCGCCTATCCACTAACCAGTTTCTTATTCAGTTTACTATATTTGGACCCACTCCTAAGCTACCCAGCTTGCTTACTAGTCTTCTATATGGAACAGTGTCAAACGCCTTACTGAAATCTAGGAAGGCCAAGTCCACCACTCCACCTGATCTACCATGGCTGTAGATGTTCTTGTTTTTTAATGTAATGTAGTTGGTAATCAGCGCATGTAGGGCTATAGCACACTTCGATGAGACGCAAACAGACTCAGTGTACTTAATTAAGATCATCATTTAGTTACATGTCTTTACATCACTGTCATAATTCAGGCTATATCTGTTATGTTGTTTTCTTAAAAGCTTAAACTACGTGTATAAACACAAAACAAAAAAACAAGCAAGAAAACAGCACACACACACACACACACACACACACACACACACACACACACACACACCCGATACTGAAAAGGCCCCCATTTCAAGCATGTTACTTTCTGAACTGTCTTGACAAAAAGTAAGTAATAAAATAAATTAATTTCAATTGATACATTGAGTTTGTGACTTCCCGGTTCCTGCATTTAGTATGAGAATACGGTAAAACCCCAGTTATCCGAAAACATCAGTTACTGTAAACTGAATCATGTCTCCAGCATTCTGCACTTTATGATTTCTTGTGTTCAAATGCTTGTGAATTTCAGTATTACTGTGGTCAATTACCTCTGCCATTGGCAAGGTAATGTGGTTAGCTTGTCTTAGCTATGCACCAATATGAGCCTTCAAGGGCTGATATAGGTGGTAACTAAGCGACACCTTGTAGCCTTGCAGACACTGCTATTGTATCCTGTAGCCAGAATGGCAAAACACAAGGGTTCTGTCGTGGACATCTCTCAGAAGCTGTGTGTGCTAGAATATCTATCACACCGCAGGATTCAGAGCAATCTGATCAACAGACTGAAGTCGCAAATGGGCTCTATGCAGTCCCTGGGGATATGGATTTTGGCCGGGCGGCAGTGGAGGAATGGGAGAAAACCAATGAGGATGACTACAAGCTCTGTGAACTCACTGATGACATTGTATTGCCTGTCCAACCTATGTCCATCAAATGGCTGGAGGACAAAGCAAATGCAGATTGTCTTCAGATCCTCCTATTCTGTCAACTTCATCAAAATGCAATTGTGTAAAGGAACCAACAAATAAATAAATAAAATCAATGATTACGTTGCTAAATCTCACTATTGAGTGCATGGTTTTCAGATGTGAAAATCCGAATTTCCCCTTGCATCTCAATCATCCAGAGCCCCACTAAGAAAAAATTACTCACCATAGTAATGTTGTTTCTTCTAATGGAGTCTTGCTGTATTCAGACATAATACAGTTAGCCCCAGCACTTGAACTACCCCAGAGAGGAAAGAGTTAACTCTATGCAGAAGCATAGAACGTTGAGCTCGAGCTCAGTTTTCAAACCTCTGTCTGTGGTACTTATCAGTGTAACAGTCAGATTCTTACGAGCAAACTAATATACTATACTATGGAAATTGTTCAAAATATAGCCAAAGGGCAAAATATTTCTTTTTGGGCCCCAAAAGACTCAAATCGAGAACCCAAGAAGGAAAGGTAGCGACAATATTTAAGTAAAACACCAGAAAAATAACATCTACCCCACCCAAGAGGAAGGGTACAAGGTACACCCCTGAGGTGCAACACTGTACCTGCCAGCCCACTTCCCAAAACCAGGTTCTGAGAGGGGAGCGGTGGAGGTCTGAATACAGCAAGACTCTATTAGAAGAAACAACATTACTATGGTGAGTAATTTTTTCTTCAAACAACATGACGTTTGCTGTACTCAGGCGTAATGCACGACCAAGCAATTCCCTATGGAGGAGAATGCAGAACCTACTTTGGGAAGAGGCTCTGCAGTACTGCTGTACCAAACCTAGCATCACTCCTAGCCTGGATGTCCAGGGAGTAATGCTTGGTGAAAGTATGTACTGTTTTCCAGGTGGCTGCTTTACAGATCTCTAACAAAGGTATATCTCTGGCTGCAGCTAGAGAAGCAGCTGTACCCCTAGTCGAGTGAGCCCTCAGGCCTGAAGGAGGCATCCTATCCAAATTGTCATAAAAAACTGTATACAAGAAACAATCTACCTGGCAATAGTTCTTTTAGTGGCAGGCTTACCTTTCCCCATTTCACCATAAGTGAGAAACAATTGAAGACAGTCATTTCTATGTGCCTCAGTATGCTCAATGTAGTAGCTAAGGGCCCTCTTAACATCCAGACTGTGTAACCTACTTTCACCTGAAGAATGGTCAGTGAAAAACACAGGGAGAGATATAGACTGGTTCAGATGAAAATCTGATACCGCTTTGAGCAAGAACCTCCTACTGGTTCTTAGGACCACTTTGTTCCTATGGAAGGAGATGAAGTCAGGTTACACTGACAGAGCCTGTAACTCACTAATCCGCCTGGCAGAAGTAATGGCTACCAGGAACACAGTTTTCCAGGTCAAGTACTTCAATTCGGCTGAAGCCAGAGGTTCAAATGGTGGCTGCATTAGCTGAGCTCTGCAGACATTAAGATCCCAAGGCAGAGTGGGCTCCCTAAAGGGAGGGTTAATGTTAACCAGACCCTTGAAAAACTTTCTGAAAACAGGATGAGATGCCAGGGAAGAGCCCTTCCCTGCTGAGAAGAATGCAGAGACAGCTGCTAGAGGAACATTCAGAGTGGCAGGCCTAAGGCCTAAACCATTGAGATGAACTAGATAGTCTAAGGTTGTGGAAATGTCTGCAGAATTGGGCAGGATGCCTTTTTGAGAGCACCAAATACTGAACCTTTTCCATTTGGAGTTGTAAGTTTTTCTAGTGGAAGGTTTCCAGGAGACCTTCAGAATATCCAGAACTCCCTGAGAAAGATGCAGAGCTGTATATTCTAACTCTTCAAGAGCCAGGCCTTGAGATTGAGAGACTGGAGATTGGGGTACCAGATCTGCCCCTGGGAGGAGGACAGGAGATTGTATGTCCTGGGCAAAGACAGGGGATGTGACACCGACAAGGACAGCAGCAGAGGATACCTAGGCTGTCTGGCCTAATCTGGAGCCACCAGTATCACTGTGCAGGGTTGAGTCCTGATCTTGATCAGAACTCTGAACAGCAGAGGAAAGGGAGGGGAGGGAAGGCATAGAGAAACCTGCCCTTCCAGTCCAAAAAGAGAGCATCCTGGGGAACCGTCCCCAGGACTGGAGGTCTGCAACAAAACACAGGAAGTTGATGATTGTCTGGTGCTGCAAAGAGATCTATCTCTGGAGTGCCCACCTGGAGAAATGACCTTCAGGATCACGAGGATCCAGGGACCATTCGTGGTGTCCTGTGAAATTCTGCTCACAGCATCTGCTAGTACATTGTCCTTCCTGGAAGGTGAACTGCTACCAGAAGTCTGAAGAGAATAGGCCAGAGACCACAGCTTCATGGCTTCTGTGCACAAAGCTGAGGACCGAGTGCCTCCTGCTTGTTGATGTACCACATTGTGGTGGTATTGTCCGTCTGACTTGGACCACCTTGCCCTTGACTGAATCCGAGAAGCTCTGCAGGGCTAGGAAAACTGCCCTGAGTTCCAGGAGATTGATATGAAGGAGAGACTCCTGTGGAGACCAGAGCCCCTGAGCTGTCAGGGCTCCCAGGTGGGCTCCCCACCCTAGGAGAGAAGCATCCGTTGTTAGAATTACTGATGGGACTTGAGGGAGAAGTGGAACCCCTTGTCTGAAGTTGTCCTGGTCCAGCCACCACTGGAGAGCTTGGACCCGGAGTCACTGGAATCAGTTTGGTAAGTGAATCCTTCTTTTGAGACCAAAAAGACCTCAGATGAAACAATGTCCCTCATCTGGAACCTTGCTCCCTGCACCACTGCCGTGGAAGCTGCCATGTGGCCCAGGAGCTGGAGGAACTGTCTTGCTGGGTGGGAGACCTGAGGTTGAAAGGAGGAAGTGAGATCCACTAGGGCCTTTACCCTTGCCAGGGGAAGGAAGGCTTTTGCTTGTACAGGGTCCAACTCTATGCCTATAAAGGTGAGAAGCTGAACTGGTTTGAGTACATACTTTGGAAAATTGAGAAGAAAACCCAGGGAGCTGAGTAGGTCCTGGGTAGTTTGAAGAGCTGACTTGACCTGTAAAGGTGACTGACCCACTAAAAGCCAGTCGTCCAGATACGGGAAGATGGTGATACCCTGTCTTCTGAGGTAAGTTACTACTAGTGCAAGGCACTTTGTGAACACACTTGGAGCAGATGTTAGGCCGAATGGCATGGCTCTGAACTGGTAATGGCCTGAAGGCAACTCGAACTTGAGGTATTTTCTGTGGGAGCACCTGATAGGAATATGGAAATAGGCATCCTTGAGGTCCAGAGATGTTAGCCAATCCCCTGGCCTTAGAGAGGGAAGGATTATTCCCAGAGTTACCATTTTGAATTTGGGCTTTGAAATGTGTTTGTTCAGATACCTTAGGTCTAGGATGAGTCGCCACTCCCTGTTTTCTTTGGGGTAAGGAAGTACCTGGAATACAGTCCTTTTCCCTTGTCAGGGAGAGAAACTTTTCTATAGCTCTGAGAGCCAGAAAGAGGAAACCTCTGCCTCTAGGGCAAGGGTTTCTGAAACTGATGCAGGTGGAAAAGACTTGGCCCTCTTTTTAGAAATTTTTGAAGCTGAGGCCAGTCCTGCTTACTACTTCCAGGACCCACTTGTCTGGGTCACAGACTTCCAGGCCTGGAAGTAGTAAGCCAGCCTGCCTCCTACTGGAAATGAGAGTCGACTGGGCTGACACATCACGGTGTCTGCTTGGCAGGAGCCTTAGACTGAGAGGAGGAGGAGCAGCCCTGCCCATCTCCTCCTACCCTCCCTCTGAAGAACCCCTTCTGTGGGAAGGGAGAGGAGGCCTGGGCTTGGTAAAAAGGCCTTTGAAAGGGCCTGCCCCTGCCCCTAGACTGCTGCTTGTGTGGAGTGGCCTGCCTTTCCTTGGCCTGTGCACTCCTGTACGTGGTCCTGTATTCATCCATTTTCTTCATGTAAGCCTCTGTCTGCTCCCCAAACAGAGAGTTACCTACTACAGGAAAATCCATGGCCTTAGTCTGGGTATCCTGTGAAAGGCTATTGCATCTAAGCCAAGCATTTCTTCTGCGAGATACAGATGTAGCCATGACTCTAGATACCACATCACTGGAGTCCGCAGCAGCATGAAATTGCATTTTGGATGCCTCAATTCCATCAGCAGCCACCACCTCCAGCTCCTTGGCTAGCTGGGGAGAGGCAATGTTTAGCCAGTTCCAGAACTGTATCCCATCTGGATTTCTGGTACCTGGCTGTGTAGGCCCTATAAGTAGCCTGCCTGAGTCCCAAAGAGGATGCCAAATACTGTTTTTTGACCATGGCATCCACTTTCCTGGAGTCTTTATCAGGGGGGTGTGAAGCCAAAGGAATGTTAGCCCTGCTACAGGCTGCAGCCTGCACTACTCCAACATGGCTGCAATGACTATAAAGGAACTCCGCAGCTGAGCCTGATAACGAATACCTGCTGTCCATTCTCTTATCCACAGGAGATACTGAATTAGGAGTTTGTAAAATGTTGTGTCGGTTTCCCCACGGATTTATGAAGAGGGAGAGACAGCTTTCTGGACTCAGGGATGTCCATCATTTCCACAAAATCAGGCTCTTCATCCTCTTCTGCGGCTTCAACCAAGGGAAGCTGCAGGGTTTGTGCCACCTTTTTGTAGAACAAAAAGTGTGAAGGGGACTTCGAGAGCCTGGGAGGAGAGACACCTGAGGGCCTGTCTGGGGAGATGTCCAGTTCAATGGGCATATCCAGACCCCCTTCATCGTCATCATCATTCACCATCATCACCGGGATAGTCTTCATCTCCCTCCTACTCCTCATAATAAGCATCTGCGTCATAATCCGGAGGAGACTGATCCAATCGAACCGACCGCCAAACCGGTGATACCAGTTCGGACAGAACCGGTCTAAGCGACTGGACAATACTAATCGTTTTGGCTATTTCGTCCGTGGTTGGAGAGTGGGATACAGGATCCGAACCGGCAGACTTGCGCTTTTTCTTTGATGGAACCGACCCCTCAGGGTCGGCTCTCCTTTTGCCCGAGGTATCGCCTAGGTCAGTAGGCACCTCCTCAGGTTCGGCCACAACCAAACCAGGCTGGCCATCTGGATCTACGGACTTCTCGGCCTCCCTTTCCTTCAGCCTACTCAGTCTTATCTACAGTAGATTTAGGAAAGTTTTTACAGATTTGGCTGTCTGACTTGAGGTGGTCAAACCCCAGACAATAAACAAAGATGAGGTGGGGTTGGCCCTGGCAAAGTCCTCCCCACACTCGGTACAGTGTTGAAACCCACTGGGACTGGTTTTCTTCTTGAGTTTCTCAGACATGGCCAACCTAACAAATTACCCTATTGCAGCTTTCAAGCCAGGTAATAAAACAACCGATCAGTTACAAACCGTGTCACGGGCTTTTTAAAAGAAGCAGCAAAAAGTCCAGTTATTTTGAAACCGATCGGTAGCGGAACACCACACTAATCCCAAAAATTAAATTTAACAAAGTTGGTTCCAAACCAGACCAACCGGGAAGAAACTGAAGAAAAAGACAATTTCCACTTTTTCACCAAAATAAAATACAGTCACTACATATCTACACACTACCTGTACCACAGACAGAGACTGGAAATCCAAAAATAACAAAAAAATATGCAGTTTAAACCGAACGCTTTACTTTTACCAAACCGAGCAGAGGAAATCTCCGGAGCGACTTCACTGTTAGGTGTAGTAAAGAATCTGACGGTTACACTTTGAGGCTCAGGTGTTGTCCATAGACTGGAATGGCGTTTACCATCTTCGTAACCTCTCCTGAATTAAAGCCTCGATCCTGCCAGAAAAACTGCCCCACTGTTGCAGGTCTTTGTAACTTCCAGGCTCAACTACTATAACGCTCTGTATCTGGGGTGAGTGGAGGGGTCCTATGACACCTGCAGCTTGTGCTGAATCCAGTGACCAGGTTACTGATGGGCCTTGCGAGGTCATGTCATGTGACCCCAGTCCTGCATGACCTGCACTGGCTGCTGGTGAAGTGGCAAATCACTTTCAGGGTCAGTTTGCAGACCTACAAAGCCCTATGCAGGCTGGGCCTGGGTTACCTCAGTAAACTTCTGTCTCCTTACTACCCAGCTCGCCATCTCCACTCCTCAGAGAGGAATCTCCTAGCCATTCCCAGGGCCAGGCTCAAGACATCTGGTGACTGCACATTTGAGGTAGCTGGGCCAAACCTGTGTAACTTACCTACCAGATCTCTAAGGAAGGCTTCTTTGGTGGAGGCGGGGCCTAAAGATCCACCTGTTCAGTCAAGCATTTGACCAGTTTTAATACCACTGGTCTTAACTCATTTGCTCCTGGTGGCCATTTTGGGTCCATTCCAGCAATGGATGGTTCCGATGCCATATAGAAACAGACTTTGACAGCAGATAAGGACCACTTGGCCCACCCAGTCTGCCCATTTCCCTTCCTATTGGATAAGCTGCAGATTCTAGTTAACCAAACAGCCTACTTCCTGCAACCCCCCACTACAATTGCCTTATATCTGTCCCATGCATGTTTGAATTCTCCCACTGTTTTAGACCCAACAACCTCCCCAGGAAAGCGGTTCCATGCATCCACCACTCTCTCCGTGAAAAAAAAAAAAAATCCTCACATTACCCCCGAGCCGCCCCTCTCTTTAAATTGTGCCCCTTGTTCTTACGCACTTTTTCTGAAAGATGCTACCTCCTGGACTTTGTTGATTCCCTTGAGGTACTTGAAAGTTTCTATCATGTACCCCCCTGTCCTCCTTTCATCAAGGGCATACATATTAAGCTCTCTGTCTCTCTTCATATGGTTTCTGATGCAGACCCTGCACCATTTTAGTTGCCCTCCTCTGGACTGCTTCCATTCTGTCTATGTCCTTGTGTAGATGGGGTCTCCAAAACTGCACACAGTATTCCAGATGGGGTCTCACCAACTGTCTGTACAGAGGGATAACCACTTACCTTTTTCTACTTGTGATGCCCCGTCCTATGCATCCCAGTATCCCCCTGGCTCTCCTTACTGACTTCTCACATTGCTTACCCACCTTAGGTCATTTGATACGACTACCCCAAGTCCCTTCCATTTTTGTTGTTCTTAGTACCCTCCCTGCTATTGGGTACTCTTTCCTGGGTTTTTGTTTCCCAGGTGCATTACTTGCACTTCTTTGCATTGAATCCAAGTTGCCATATGTCTACCATTCCTCCAACCTTGACAAGTCCCTTCTCATCCTTTCTACCCCCCCGTGTATCAACTCTGTTACAGATCTTTGTGTCATCTGCAAAGAGGCATCCCTTTCCCTCCAGACCCTCTGCAATGTCACCTATAAAGATGTTAAAGAGAACTGGACCCAGTACTGAGCCCTGAGGTACTCCACTAGTAACCCCCCTTTCTTCGGAATGTGTTCCATTCACTATTACCTTCTGTGTCCTGTTGTGCAGCCAGTTTGTTTCCCAGGCTACCACCCTGGAACCCACTCCCAGGCTGGCTAACTTGATTATTAGTCTTTTGTGCGGGACTGTGTCAAATGCCTTGCTAAAGTCTAGGTAGGCCATATCCACAGCCCCTTCCTGGTCCATTACTTTGGTCACCCAGTCAAAGAAATCAATTAGATCCGTCTGACATGACCTTCCTGCTGTAAATCCATGCTGCTTTCGGTCCTGTGCCCTGCTGGCCTCTAAGTACTCAACAGTTTTCTCTTTCAGAAGTGATTCCATCATTTTCCCTAGCACTGAGGTCAAACTTACAGGTCTGTAGTTTCCTGCTTCTGCCTTGCTCCCACTTTTGTGAAGGGGAAATCACATCTGCCCTCCTCCAGTCCTCAGGTACCACCCCATCCTCCCATGATTTGTTAAAAAGTGTGGTCAGTGGTGTCACTAGGTCCTCCCTTAGTTCTTTTAGGATTCTGGGGTGAATCCCGTCAGGCCCCATTGCTTTGTCCACCTTGAGTTTTAGGAGTTCTTTCAGGACTCTTTCTTCTGTAAATGGACTGGTGTCAACCCTCCTACCTAGAGTGCTTCTATTGTCTGGTTTAGGTAACTCCTCCTCATCTTCTTTTGTGAATATTGAGCAAAAGTATTCATTCAGTATCTCTGCCTTTTCACTGTCTCCCTCTGCCCACCTCCCTTCTCCTTTATTAATCTTCACTTTTCCTCCCTTAACCTTTCTATGCTCCCTAATGTACCTATAAAAAGGTTTTATCCCCCTTCTTAACTGAACTGGCTATTTCTTCCTCAGTTTGGGCCTTTGCTATTCTGACTGCCTTCCCCACTTCTTTCTGCTTTAATTGATACAGTTCCCTGTCGTTCTCCTTCTTCGATTTCTTATACTTTCTGAATGCAGCTTTTTTTTCCTTAACCTTCCCTGCCACCTCTTTTGAGAACCATAGTGTTTTTTTACTCCCGCTTTGTTTTCTTTATTTGTCCCACACAAAGGCTTGTTGCCTCTATGATAGCAGTTTTGATTTTTCTCCATTGTTCTTCCACCCCTCCTTTTTGGCCATTTGGTAGTGCATTCCTCAGGTATTCACCCATTTTGCCAAAGTCGGCCCTTCTAAAGTCCAGTATCCTTGTTTTTGTATGGCTTGTCTCCATGGTTGTGCTTATTGTGAAGCACACTGTGCAGTGGTCACTTGTTCCCAGATGTCTACTGACTTCTAAATTTGTGATCCTCTCTCCATTTGAGAGTACCAGGTCTAGTATTGCTGCCTCCCGAGTGGGTTCCAACACTAGCTGTCCAAGGCTTGCCCCCTGCAGGGCATCAAGAATGACCTTGTTCTTGGATGTGGCTGCAGTACACGTCATCCAGTTAACATCTGGCATATTCAGGTCCCCCATCTGGCGTCTGCGGGAATGAATGAATATTGTAAGTTATCCTGACTGCTGAATTTGCACTTTATGTTTTAAGTTGCTTGTATTTATTATTATGTGTTATGTTTCTTATTGTTATGCTGTACAGCACCCAGAGTCTCTGGGATTGGACACTAAATAAATAAGAAAGAAGAAAGTCCTGTCACCCTCACAAATGGAAATGAATAGCATATTTGAACATAGGCCATTGTATGTTCTGTGTATATGGTGTCTGTGTTCTGTGTGACAACTGAGGGAAGATTCATTGAGGGATTAAGCTGACTGTGATGTAGGCAAGTGAAAAAATACAGGTTACTCACCTGTAACAGGAGTTCTAGGAATGGTATATGTTGTTCATCCACACTCATTGGCAGGTATCCTTGCCGCTTTAAATCTTGCCGGAAGGTCTTCAAGCTTGCTCCTCCCACCCACCCGGGTGGTATAACTCTCGGCTCCGCCCCATGACGCCAGATCTGGCCCGCTGGAAGCTCAGGTTGTGCGTCAAGCCGGAGGTCGAGAACAGGGATGAACACATATACCATTCCTAGAACTCCTGTTACAGGTGAGTAACCTGTATTTCTAGGGACATGGATATGTTGTTCATCCACACTCATTGGCAGACTCCTAGCAGTTCTCCTCGGAGGAGGAGGCAAGACGCACACCCCATATACTTACTTGGGAAAGAGAGACTGGAGAACCGAGGCCCCAAAACCAGCATCCCGCGTGACTCAAGGTCGATGTGGTAGTGGGTAATGAAGGTGTTTGCTGACTTCCAGGTAGCAGCCCTGCAGATTTCCTGGATAGGGGACGTCCTGGAAGCAGCCACCGCTGCTGCAGTATAGCGGTAGAATGAGCTCTTATCCTCTGGGAGGCTCCATGCCCGCCAACTTATAGCAGAGATCTATGCAGGAGGTTACCCACCTGCTTATCGTCCGCTTGGCTGCAGGTCTGCCAGATGCGGCTTCAGCGTAGGTGACAAACAGTTGGCGAACCTCTCTCGACTTCAGCTTTCAGGCGCCTCCTTATAATAAGCGAGCTCTTCTAGGGTCCAGAGTATGGAGCCTATATTCGCCTCCCGAGGTGTGATTGGGGTAGAACACCGCAGAGTCAACACCTGGTTAGGTGAAACTCGACACCACCTTCGGAAGGAATTTCGGTGGGGCGCAGGACAACCTTGTCCCTGTGGAAGACCAGGTAAGGAGACTCGATGGAAGCACCTGGAGCTCTCCCATCCTTCTGGCTGACGTGATAGCCACCAAGAAGGCGGCCTCTACACAGGTGAGAGAGAGCACACCTGCATAGGTCTAATGGCTTGCCCATGAGCTTTGCCAGTACCAGCAGTAGATCCCACGGAGGTGGGGTTCCCTGACTGGAGGGAAAGTGATCAAGGCCTTGAAAAAGCGCCAGACCATCTTCTCCTGCGCTGATCACTGCTTCCCGGCCCGCCTCGTAAGCAGAGATGGCTGCCAGGTGCACCCTAGGGTCGCCGACTCCAAGCCCTTGACTAGAAAGGGACCATAAAATAGTCCAAGATGCTTGCCAAGGAACAGGAGGAAGGGTCCAAGCCCTTGTTCTGACACCAAATGGAAAACCTTTTCCATTTGAAGGCATAGCATTTTCTGGTCGACTCTCACGGACGCCTCAACTACATTGAGGACCTCGTCGGAAAGACCCAAGGCCTGGAACTCTAGCCAGGAACCAGGCTCAGGTGCAGGGATTGAAGGTCCGGATGGAACACCTTCCCTGATTGACTGAGAGCAGGTCCGGGCGTAGCTGGAAGCTGCCATGAGTCCTGGAGCTGAGACTGAGGAGATCTGGTACCAGAACTGGCGAGGCCAGTCTGGGGCTATCAGAATCACCTGCGCCTTGTCCTCCTCGCCTTGAGAAGCACCTGTGGATCAAGGGAAATGGGGAAAGGCGTAAAGAGGCCCGGGTCCATTGCCTCGAGAAGGCATCCCCTGCAGCGAGCCCTGCTGAGGGGGCGGCATGGAACAGACTCAGCTTCGCTCTCCCTGAGGCAAACAGGTCCACCTGAGGTGTGCCCCAATGGGAGAACAGATGCTGTACTCCGCAGGAGAGACCACTCGTGGGATGCAGCCCCTATCCGGCTCAGGGCATCGGCCAGGGTGTTGGAGGCTCCTGCCACGTGAATGGCGGGAGATCCGCCTCCAGGCTGCGCACTCAGTGACCAAATCGCGGAGAGCTTCCTTGCATAGAAGCATGAGCCGGGCCCGCCCTTCGGGCGGTTTAGGATAGTACATGGTCGTGGTATTGTCCGGCCTGACTCGGACCACTTGACCCCGGAGGAACGGAGCAAAGGCGGTGAGAGCTAGGCGGACCGCCGGAGCTCCAGCAGGTTGATGTGGCATCGGGTCCTCATGGGACCAGAGGCCATGAGCCCGGTGTTCCCCCAGATGGGCACCCAACCCATCAGAGAGGCATCGGTCGATAGAGAGACCGTCGGCTCGGGCGGACTTAACGGGATGCCCTCCTGCAAATGATCTGGAACGGTCCACCACTGGAGAAGCTGCCCACATCCCCTGTGTCACCGGCTACGCTGGTCTGCGGATCGCAGGCAGACCACTGGCTGGCCAGTCCTCACTGAAGGCGGCGATGTTCCAGCGGCCCAACGGACCACGCTGGTGCAGGCCGCCATGAGACCCAGGAGGTGCAGGAAGTCCCGGCAGGCGCAATTGCCCAACCAGAATGATCGGGCAAAGGAGGAAAGAACCTCGCCCTGTCCGCGGAGCGCCTGGCTCGAAGAGAGTCGAGCTGCGCCCGATGAATAGAATCACCTGCTTCGCTCGAGTTCCGACTTGGCCTCGTTGATAAGGAGGCCCAGTTGAGAGCAGACCTGAGGGCCAGATCTCTGGACCACCCGCCTCCTTCCTGGAGGGAGCTGCTATCAGCCAGTCGTCCAGGTAAGGGTACACCCGACCCCAGGCGCCAGAGGGAATGCTGTCACCACTGCCATGCATTTGGTGAAGACCCTGGGAGCTGGAGACAAGCCAAGGGCATGGCTTGGAACTCAAGAGGGATCCTTCGCCGAAGCGAAGGAATCTCTGTGAGACGGACGGATAGGGACGTGAAAACGCGTCCCTGCAAGTCCAGAGAGCAGAACCACACGCCTGCTCCAAGGATGGTATTATCTGAGCCAGAGTGACCATCCTGAAGGTTCGAGACCTTAGAACTTGTTTAGGTCGTGTAGGTTGAGAATGGGCGCAGCCCCGGTCTGCTTCGAACCAGGAAGTACCTGGACACAAACCCTGGGTCTGAAGCGAGGGTCCACCACCTCTCTTACCACCTCCTTCTGGAGGAGGAGAGCGATGTCGGCTCGACGAGCCGCCGTGAGGCTGGGATCCGGCTCCCCGAGGCGACGGCCTGAAGGGTGGTGCCTGCTCGAATTCCAGAGGCAGGCCTCTTCCCACCACCTCCAAGACCCACCTGTCCGTGGTGTAACAGCGACCAGGCGGAACGGAAGTGCCGGAGCCGGCCTCACAGGGGACCTAGGGTAAGGTGACGGGATGGGGCGACACCCCTCAGCCCGTCACTGGGCAGGCTTGGAGGAGGGGACCGCCGAGGGACCCCTGGGCCCTTCCTCCTGCCTCCTGTTAGAGGAAGTCGTGGTTGGGTTTGGGATGCCAAGGCGCAGCCTGCTGGCCCTGACGTTGCTGGGTCAAGGCTGGGGCACAGAAGGACGAAAGGGCTTGAGGCTGTGGTTTGCGCCTTTGTCCTTCTGAGCGGAAGAGACCGAGTCCAAGGTATTGACTTCTCGATCCTCTGCAGGTGACCTTCACCCCAGGGTCAAGAGGTCAGTCCTCAAAAGGAACATCCGCCAACTTGTGCTGGGTATCCGAGTAAAGGTGGATATCCTCAGCCAAGCTCGCCGACGCATAGCCACTGCGGCCGCCACCGATCTGGCACATGAGTCCCCATATCCAAAGCAGTCTGAGCCGCTGTTTGGCCACTGCCCTGCCCTGGTCCCACACCTGCTTAACCGTAGTCTGCAGATCGGGGAAGATGAGGGATGACCTCATCCAGGAGCCCAACAGGGCATGAGAAAATGTGCCATGAGGACGGCCGAACTGGCTCTGACTATGCCAAGAGAGGACGCAGAGCGAGACTTTTCGCCTCGACATAGTCCAATTTCTTGGACTCCTTGTCAGGAGGTTTGTCCACATCCCTGGCGCTAAGCGGGCTACCGAAAACGCTGTTAACCAACCCCTCAGCAGAGGTGTGTTCCAAAACCGGACAAGGAACCGGGAATTTGATACATTTCCTGGCCATCCTGGCCGAAGGCGCAGGGCAGGAAGCAGGCACTGCCAAAGCTCCAGTGCCGACCCACTATGGCCTCGGCCACCGAAAGGCCTCCGCCGGAGAACCTCGTCCAGAATCTCCGTGAGGGGGATGCCCGTCTGCTTGGAACGGGTTCGAGCTCCATCCCGTGGACTCCTAGATGAGCCGACAGTCTAGGAAGGACAGACGGGTTATCGTCCATTGACTGACCTCCTGAAGACTCCAAGTCCAGTCGCTTGGAGAAAAGGAGGAATCATCTTCGGACTCGGAAGAGTCCTCAAAGAGGCCTCTGGCCTGAGCCACCCTTCACCCGTCGAGGTCGGTCGGGAGTGAGGGTAACTGACAACCATGGGGTAGACCCTCAGCCGATCGAGAATCCTTGGTCGGAGCCCCAATTGGTGGCTGTGGAGGCGGAGGTTCCACCGAATCGGTGGAGCAGTTGGTTTTGGTTTCAACAACCGCCTGGAGTATAGGCCTCGGATAAGTCGAGGGGTTGTGTCGGCTGCCCGTGACAGTTACTTAATGGCCGGGAAGGCGACGGGTCGGGCTTATTCCCGGCCAGGAGGAGCTGTTGGTAACATAAGGTCTCGCATCACCGACGCATTCTACGCCAAGCCTCCCTCATCCGAGGAGGAGGACGAGGACGAAGCGGCGACGCCGCTATCGCTGTGCCGAGACCGAGACCATCATGACGGTGGGATCGGCTGGACGCCTAAGAGGTCGAGACCGTGACCGAGAGTCCCGGAATTTCCAGGTCGGTACGGGAGGTGTCGGCCGAACCGGCACTTCTCTGCTCGATGGTCCATCCGAGGGCTCCGGAACCGAGGCACAGGCAGCCCACGGGATCCTCAACTCTCCCGGGGAACCGGGAGAGGGAATTCGCGCTAAAGGCGACAGCTCTGTCAATGGGTCGAGAAAATCTCGACTTCATCGGTGGGAGTCTCGGGTCAACTGACCTGACGGGACACCGTGAGGCCAGTGGCCGAGCCGAGCGGTCGACAGCCGACGGCCGACGGCCCGGGAGAGGGACCTTTCCGCCCCAAGAGCCGGACGGAGGGACTTACCCTGTCCTCTTTTTGACCGAGAATAAGGTCCAGCAGACGCAGGCCCTTCTCCTTAGTGGAGAGGGACAGACAAAGCTCCTTAAAAGAAGCCTGTAGGAAGAACCCAGAGAGAGCGGATAAATGCCGCGGCCGAGGAAGACACGTTCGCCGCCTTCTTCTTCGAGGGCGACCATCCGCCGAGCGTTGATCCGGCCGACCCGCCGCGACACCGCCAACCGCCCTTGGACTTCACACCGAGGGAACGCCGAGGCCCAGTTGCAATCGGGCAGCACTTGTCTCTCGAGGACGAGGCCGAGAAAGATGAGCACAGGTCGCAAGCTCGCGGGTCGCGGCTCAAGGCCTAAGCAGTAGACACGCGTGGAGTGTGGATCCGTCCGGACATCTTCTGCCCGCATGGGCATCTCCAAACCGGGAGTCGATTTGTCCATCGCAGTCATGAGGATCAAGACTGAAGTTTTTTGCAAAATTTATTTTAAATCCCAAACGGAGAAACAGGAACCAGTCACAAACACAGAGCGTTAAGGAGGGAACCTGAGCTTCCAAGCGGTAAGGAAGATCTGGCGTCATGGGGCGGAGCCGAGAGTTATACCACCCGGGTGGGTGGGAGGAGCAAGCTTGAAGACCTTCCGGCAAGATTTAAAGCGGCAAGGATACCTGCCAATGAGTGTGGATGAACAACATATCCATGTCCCTAGAATAAACAGTTATTTACCAACTGGGTGAATAACATCATTTATCTTTCACTTGGGTCAGTCTTGGGAAAATAATGCATTTATTTAAGTAGTGGAATCCCTACATATATTGCATACATACATACACCTACTACTACGACTACGACCACCACCACCACCACCACCACCACCACCACCACCACCACCACCACCACCACCGTATAAATTCAGTATCTGTTGTCAGAAAGTAACCTCAGTAGAACAGATATACTAGTGATGGCCATCTTCACTGGCAAAGATGCAGTAAAGATGAGAGGTGGTATAGCGTTGTGGTTAGCAGCAAAGAACAGCTAACCTGGAGAACAGAGTTTGAATCCCACAGCCACCACTTGCAGACTGTGTGATCATGAATCACAACTTCCCTGTGCTACCAGGACACACCTGGAAACAAGCCTCGGCCTTGTGTATCTTTTCTGGCCAAAAAAATGTAAAACTTAAAATCTGAGTCTTGGTTGCAAAATTATTAATAAAAGCAGATTTAAAACTATCTATGGGAAATAATAATATCTTTATTTTTATGGCGCCTTTCAGAATATCAGGGCACCTAACAAAGTTTAAAAATCGCATATCAAACATCCAGCATCATTAATTATATAAAACAATTAATACAGTTACAGTCATTCACCAAATCCTTGGTGCCATAAGTATGTTTTTAAGGCTTGCTTGAATCCCTCCATGGCCGTGCACTCCCGTAACCAATGGGGTAGAGAATTCCAAAGGGTTGGGGACGCATACATAAATGCCCGGGCCCCAACACACACCCTTGGAATCTCTAGCAACCCCTCATTGGCTTAGCGGAGCGATCGCCCAGGGCAGCAAGGGACCAGAAGCTCTTTCAGGTAGTCCGAGCCCTGTCCGTGAAGGGCTTTAAAAGTCAGAAGACCGACTTTGAAGGTGGTCCGCCACTGTACCGGCAGCCAGTGCAGTCCATACAGCACCAGCGAAATATGACAGGACCAGGGATTTCCTGTCAAAAGCTGGGCCGCTGCATTCTGCACTAGCTGAAAGCGGCAGATTTCCACCCTCGGTAGCCCTAGGTAAAGGGAGTTGCAATAATCTAAGTGCGAGGACACAAAGGCATGGATCAGTGTAGGAAGATCACCGGATGGAACAAGGTGCTTGATCCTGGAGATATTCCTCAGATGGTAAAAAGAGGATTTGACGACGGCCGACACCTGCGAATGCAGGGTCAGCCCTTCGTCAAAAAATTACCCCCAGGCTTTGCACCCGTTCAGAGGTCGGGATTGATAAGCATCCAAGAAAAAGCCCTGAGGGCGAACCAACCCCACCACCCCTATCCGGCACGCCAGATCCACATCCAGCACCTAAGTCTCTTCTGAGTTCAACTTCAACCAACTGGAATCCTTCCACTCCTGGATTTCTGCGATGCAGCTATTAAAGACCGAGAGAGCTCCATCCTGGTCAGGTGCAGAAGAAAGGTAGAGCTGGGTATCATCAGCATAGCAGGGAACCTCAGCCCATACCATCTTACAATGTCTCCGAAGGGCAGCATGTACACTGCAAACAACATGGGGGACAACACTGAACCCTGAGAGGCCCAACATGACAGAGAAACTGGATCCAAGGAATAAACCTCAGACACCACTCTCTGGGTTCTCCCCATGAGGAAGGATGTAAACCACCTGAGGACTGTACCAGACAGTCCACAGATGAACCTCAGGCAACCAAGTAGGACCCCATGGTCCACAATGTCAAACGTTGATGAGAGATCCAGAAGAACCAAGATGGAACAGCTTTTCCGATCTCTAGCCATCAGGAGATCATTGAACACCTGAACCAGCGCTGTCTCAGTACTATGTCTCTTTCAAAATCCGGACTGGAGGAGTTCACAGATGTCAAGGATGGTCAAATGGTTCTCCAGCTGTACAGTCATTACTTTTTCAATCACCTTCCCTAAAAAGGGAAGGATAGAGATTGATCTGCAGTTTGCATGGCAGTCTGGGTCCAAAGAAGCTTTCTTCAGGAGAGGGTGTTACCACCGCCTCCTTCAGGGAGCTAGAAAACTCACCTGTTTCCAAGGAGCACCAGACTATCCGTGCTAGGACCAGACCGATAGAATCAATACAACCCAAAATCAGGAAGTTGGTCCTGGGTCCAAACTACAACACATAGGGGTGTGCACCCTGGACAATCCGCATGACGTCCATGAACTCCGGTCGGTCGAAGGTACTCCAGAAAAGCTGAGAGGCAATGGCCTCACGCTGATCCAAAGCAATGCCTGTAGAGTGTGCTGGTTGGAGTGCCGCCCTGATGTCAGCCACCTTAGTCGCAAAGAATCGAGCAAGTTCATCGCACTCTACTTGCGAAAAGGCTTTTCGAACTTGTAGACAGGCTGGGTTGCACAAATTGTCCTAGTTCAGAAAAGATGACCTGGTCGATACTGAGCAGCTGCAATCTCCCCCGGACAGGAACTCTGCCTTCTTACGGGTGATTGCAGATTGATAGACTTGATATTGATTCATCAATCTAAGGTGGTCGGCATGAAGGGCAGATTTCTGCCAGCAACACTCTAACCTTCATCCTAATCGCTGCATCTCCCTCAAAGTCCCATCAAACCATGGGGACCGAGGGTGAAGGGAGAGAGGACAAACACGGACAGGAGCAATGATATCCAGGGCCGCCAAAATGGCTGAATTATAAACCACCACGAGGGCCTCTGGGTCACTGTTTGCCACTGGGAGAGACAAGTCAAGTACCGCCGCAAGGCCTTCGGAGCTTACATCTCGTAAAGGGCGATACCTGACCATCTCCACAGGGGTAGGCCTATGTAGGGGGGTGCTAAAACTGAACCCCACGGTTTAGTGATCTGACCATCCAACTGGTTCCACCCTCAAGTCAGAGTCTTCAATCACCAGGAGGAAGACTAAATCAAGGAAGTGACCGTGTTTGTGAGTAGCAGTGGTAACTATCTGTGTAAAGCCCAGACATGTCATCAACTGGAGGAAGTGCTGTCCAAATTGCGATAGTTCGTCATCGAGCCAGGTGTTGAAGTCACCCAGGACCATCAGCCTGGGCGACTCGAACACCATATCAACGACGAAGTCCGCGACTTCCTGAAGGAACTGCTTCTCATCTCCGGGTGGACGGTAGATGAGGGCAATCAGACAACCTACACCTGCTACTATGGTACACTCAAATGACTCAGTCTCCTCAACTGGTACACTCATGAGGTTAAGTTCAGTCTTAAAACAGACCGTACCCCCCCCCCAAACGATCCAATCTTGGGCGGTATATCACAGAGTCTCCAGTATAGGGCCAGAGTTCTCATCCAGCCAGGTCTCGGTGATGCAAGCCAGGCCCACTGTTCCAACAAGTTCTGCAATAACTGCAGTCTTGTTTTTATGGTCCTGGCATTGCATAACACCACTTGAGTTGAATGAACCTCCCAGGCCGCCTGAACCACCTGCCCACCACAATTGGTAGTGCCCTTGGGTATGGAAACCAGGCACGGTGGACCACGTTCTAGGTTCATAGATATCTGTCAAGATGGCCGCTGGGCTGCGTGCACTGTTAGCTGCTCCGCAATAGCTCTGCAGTAGTTTTAAATTTTAAGTTTTACACTCGTTTACACTTGTTGTGACTTTATTTTGTTTTATTTTTGTTACCCTGTCCGTATTTGTGTTTGCATGCAGGCACTGTTTTATTTTTACCACAACTCTGCTTTGTATTCTTGACTGTTGGATTGCTCCTTGGGGCTTCGTTTACTGCCGGACCCCCATTTACTACCTCCATATTGCTCGTGGTGGTGGTGTTTCTCCCTGGCCCATTTGAAAGAATTTAGCTGAGCACGCCGAGTCCGGCTGTGATATTGGGTGCCGTCTGGACTGTAATGGGAGGGGGATGAAGGGGGCGGAGGGCACGGAGACCAGAGGGTGAATAGCACACAACCGTGGAGGCAGGCCTCCAACACATTCTCGTGACCTAAATATAAGACAACACTCCCTTAACTAACCAATTATGTACCTAAAAACAACGCAAATATTTTAAAACAAAATTAAACAAAACTCAATTAAAATAACCCTCTAACACCCATCACCCGAATAAATAATCCTCACACAACCTCACCTAATATTAAAGCTCTAAGATAAATTAAAGTTATAACAACAAAAATTCAAATGCAAATAAAAAAAAAACCTCTTAATACAATAAATGAAATAAATCAAATAATACAGCAACAGCTTCCCTTCCCAAGGCCCTCTTACAGCCACGGGAGAGGAACAAAACAATATTAAACCGAAAAATAAACAGAATAAAATATCGTAATCATAAAGTCAAGTTAGCAAAGCCAGTCAAAGTTAGCTGGTAATATTGTGATGCTGTAACTAAAAGAAATAACAAAAGAAAAGTAAATAAAACTGTCTTGAAGTCCAGGAAAATGGGAAGGACCAGCTAAAAAGTGCATAGTGAATCCATAGTGATTATGACAGTAACTGAAGTCCAAGGAAAGAGTCAACTAACGATAAAGATCTTCAGCCTCCACAAGGCCCTCTCACAGCCCGGGGGCCAAAATGAAGTCAGTGACTCTCACTCCCTAAACAAGAAAATATGTCCCAGATGTTTTTTTCCAGCCCTTAGTACACTCTCACTGCAAAAGAGGTTGGACAAATAAAGCACTCTCGCCTTCTCAAATTATAACGGTAGCAATCATGTTTGTTTCCCCCGAGCCCCCAAACACTCTCACTGCCAGGAGGTCAAGCAGATGGCAGGCACTCAATGCCTTCCCAAACCAATACTGGACAAAACAAATTTAAAAGGTCTGACCGTGAGGGTGAACAACTGAAGAGTTGAAATTAAAAGTCCTCTTCTCAAGAATCTGGATTGAGCAGGAGCAGGGCCCCCAAAAAATCCCAGACAGGGACCAAACTGCCAACGCCCACGGCCAGCACTATGGATCACACCCGAGGCACACCCACCAGTATGCCTCATGGAGAACCCAAAGGGCTACCGACTCGATCCACCAGCTACCCGGCCAGATCAAAGCCCAGTCCTCCATGCAGCCACGCACCCCGCAGGGTTGGGACCACCAGCACACTGCACCTCATCGCACTGCTCCTTCCACGCCTTCATCTTCACAGTTGATTTAAATCCAATCGTATTTCTTTACATAGGTAAAACATTCAAACAAGTCCCAAACAGTTCACCTTCTCTCTGACCCACTCCAGAGTCACAACCAAACAGCCTCCAGAAGCATAATATTGAATCCAGTCAAACCGAATAAAAGTCAAAACAGTGGGCCTGACACAAGAACGAACGTATTAAGCGGTAGCGGGCCGAAAGCAAACAACGCCAATGCACACTACTAAAATGTTCCGATTGCCCCGATATCACTCGAAACACACTCTCGCCAACCAACAATAGTTCAACTGGGCAAACAAAAACACGAAGGCTTAAAACTTAACTGGAGAGCGGGGGAACGGCAGGAAAACGACAAGAGGGGGAACAAATAAACTTCAGGCAAAAATGAAATTAAATCAAAGCACACAAACAAGCTGCTTAAGCTCGGTGGCCATCTTCCTGAGAAGATTCATAAAGATCCATCTAAATAAAAATGCACTGATGATGAATGTAATGAAAAATGTCAAAAATACATCACTGCAAAACACACACACACACACACACACACACACACACACCCACCCACCAGCATATGATGAATTTCTTTGCCAGCAACAAATACTGTTGTTTTAAGGATCAATGCCAAATATGTCAATGGTGTGCTCATAGTTTGATGGTATGCATAACGTTCTGTAAAAAAACGTGAATGTTTTCTCTGCCAGTGTCTTTTGTTTTCTTACACTTTACGTTTTACAATGTTTTATACCATACCCATCAGATCCTGCCTCAGTCCATACTCCAGCTGAACCTGGAGAGCTTGGGCATAACAGAGGTCATGACACACTTTGTTTTAACCTTTTCATTCTGTTTAAATCTCTTTATTGTCTATAGAGAGAGTAAAAGCTGAACGGGAGTGAGCGTGCTGGAGCAAGAAATGAACTCACAGGTCAATCGTAAGTATGATGTTCAGTCAGGAATCTGTGTAATTTGTAGAAATGGAGCCAAGAAGAGATGTTGGTTAACCACTTTGACATACAGACAGCAGCAAGCATCAATGGCACTTGGACTTCTTACTGTGCCTGACCTGTGAGTTCAGGTCACGCTCCAGTGCACTCACTCCCTATCAGCTTGTACTCTCCCTATAAACAATAAAGAGATTAAACAGGGGAATAAAGGTTAAAACAAATCACATCACTATGACGCACACACCCTCCAGGTTCAGCTTGAGTACGGACTTGATGGGATTTAATGAGTATGGTATACAAACACTGTATAATGTAACCATTATTTATTTATTTATTTGTTTAACCAGGAGTGGCACACTAAGCTGAAAGCTTGTTTACAGGTGCGACCTGGGAGCACAGGGAAGTTAAGTGACTTGCTCAGGGCCACACAGTATGCAAGTGGGGGCTGTGGGATTCAAACCCAGGTCTCCAGATTTGCAGCTCAAAGCCATAAACCACTGTACTATACTGCCTCCCTTACTGCTAACCTGTAAGTAAAAACACAAAAAACACAACAGATATTGGCAGAGTATTTAAACATTCATGTTTTATTTCAGAATGTTATATATACCATTAAACTATGACCAAACCACTAACATGTTTGCCGTTGATCTTTAAGTGAACCTCTAGCAATGCCCCGAAACCTACTTTATGCAACTGCTAGCTGAACTTAGGGCAGCACTTAAGCAAACACAATAAGAATGCACTCGAAGACGGTTATTTTATTTCACATTACTTAAAATGACAAATACTCTACAACTTACTGGCAGGTGTAGGGGGTGATCCTGTTAGCTATGACACAAGAACTGGATTGTCAACCTGGGCAGACCAGATTTTTACAATTTTTTTACAGGTAAGAAGCTACTAACAGAGGACAGACTGGGAACACAGAATAGCTAGGGAAAAGACAACATGAGAAGATTTCCTTTACTGGTCAACCACATCAAAGGAAAAAGTTAGATACATCTCTCAGATGTACAAACTCCTAATGCAAGCAGGAGTCACAACACTTAATAAGTTGAAGCAGAAGTGGGAAGAAGGGGATTGACAAATCTTCAATCAACAATGGAAAGAAAGTGTAGGAGGATGGAAGGTGTCGGCCTCAAAAGACTGAAGAGTACAAATGGAAAGTGATTCACAGATACTTTTATGTTCCAGTAATAACAAAACACTTCAGAACAACAAACACAGACTTGTGTTGGCAAAAATGTGGCAGCAGGGAAACACATCATCACATCTTGTGGTCATGCTCAGAACTCAGAACATAATAGGGAGCAGTTAGAGAAGAGTTAGCAAAAATTTGGGGAGTAGACATGCCTGAATCAGGGAACTTTTACAGATTGGGTAGAAATATACCATGAATCAGAGGAAGAAAGAAAAAGGAAACATTTAGATGCATGGTTCTAGCAGCATTTAAAGTGATTACTACACACTGGCTAGACCCAGTACCACCAGACTTAGAAGAATGGAAAAGGAAAGTATCACAGATACATGAGATGGAACCCCCGACTGCCTGGCTAAGATTGACAGTAGACAAGTTTGTGGAAAACTGGAGGGGGTGGACGCAATACACACACAACTAGATACAGAACCAGGTAACCAAGTAGGAAGAGAGGGAGAAGAGAAGGAACCAGACCACAAATAAGTGATGGGCACAGGGGAGCTGCAATTGCAACACAGACACACACCCTCGAATAGTACCTGTCAGATAACTGATAAAGAAAAGCACAAAGTTTAGTTTTATTTCTTCATTTTATTGTTAAGAATTGGTTGAAACAGTTTGTGTTAGTGTTTTACAGAAATGTATAACAGGATTTAATTACACAGATGCACATATGAAATGGAAGGGGGTAAAAAACAAAAAAAAATGTACATGAGCACTTGGAAACCCATAAGATAACAGGCAACAAAGCAAACCATCCGTTTCCTTACTTGTATTTGGTTCTTCTTTCACATCCACACTTCTAGGGTGAAATCGCCATTTGATCCCTGAAAAAATGGAATCCCAGGAGAGAGTGGCGAGATGTATCATGCACTAGGGATGAATCATCCACAGTGAAATGAGATGGGAAATATGCAGGCAGGGACAGACCTTTCCCTTCCCAGACAGCGGCACCTCCAAACGGAAGGAGGGGAGAACGGGAGAAGGTGGAGAATAGAATTAGCAGGTATAGTACGAAAAAAGGGTTGGGGGAATAGATAAACACATAACCGGAGAACGAGTAAGACATACAAAACATAGTAAATGTAGATATTTGGTAACTGGAATGTATGTGAAAGAAATGAAATAAGATGAAAAACAATTGCTAAATGTATATGTACATTGTACCTATGATGATGCTTATGTATATGCATTACTTGGTCCTTTTAATAAATGATTGAGTTTCAAACAAAAAAAAAAAAAGGGAAAAACAAATGGATTGTATATGCAATTCACTCCTATGCAAAGCCTGACCTAGCTTATGTAACTAGGGCCACTGCACAGCCATGTATTTATTGTAATATTTTACCTCAACGCCAGCAGCTGCTAGCAGCCATCGAATCGATTCCATCAGTCCCCTTCCATTAACATAGTGAAGTTTGGGTTTGGAAGACATTATGCTAGTTATCTGATGGCAGTTTTCCGATGGCCTGAAAGATGGGATAAGCACAAAGAGGTGGTTTTAAAACAAACTAAAAAATATTTATATAGTGAGCACTTTGCAAGACATTTCAATGCTGTGTTATGACTTAGAAAGTGAAAAATTATAAAGTGAAAAAGTATAAATAAAAATAAAAACAAGACCAATTAAAAACCAGCAAGAAAGCAAAGATTAAAGTACCAATGGTACTAAAAGGCACCAAACTATTAATTTGAACAATATATACAGTATGCCTTTTATGAATTAATGGTACGTGCTTTTCTAGTTTTGGAAAATGGGTCTGGTGTCTGGGGAACAAAGACGACATTTCTCTGTATTTACCATAATTTCCTTTTCTGTTAGCTTCTACATTGTCAATGGGTAGTCGTTACAGATGAGCAATGTGCACCCCTACTAGGGGCCCAAAGGAGAGTTGCTGCTGCTTGGGATGTTCATGTGCCCAACATTCTAGGTTGATTCAGCATTTAGGCTATGCCATTTCTCATAGCAGGGGAGCACATTACATAAGCAATAAGACATGGCAGGGTGTGTATGGAACAGATTTTACTGCAAGCCCAGGGGCACAATGAGGCACGAGGCCATATGGTAAAATCTGTTCCATGCACATTCCTGGAGTGTCTTATTGCACTTATAAAATGGGCTCCTTTTTTTGTAACTTTTCACAGTTGGGAAAAGCAGGTTTATGTGTAGAAAAAAATAGATTTACTTGTGTGCATTTATGATAAAATAGTCCTGCCACCCACTGCAAATATCATTGATGATGTAATTGCACTACTGCTGGACAAATTTTGTCCTTTGCTGGCATCAAGATTCAAGATATGGAATGTTTACAATGGAATACATGGATTCAAAATTCTGCTCAGTTCCACTGGCAGAATGTTCCTCTCTAACATACTTGTGTATATACATATACATATATATATATATATATATATATATATATATACATATATATACATATATATATAATACACATATACATATATATATATATACACACACACATACATATATTTATATATATATATATATATATATATATATATATATATATATAGACACACACACATATATATCTTACACTCCTCTTCTACAGTCAGAGACTCAATTATCTCACTATCAGGGCAAGAAGAGAAGAGATTTCCCTGATGAGCAGGTAAAGAGAGAAGGGGGATTTTTCATTGTCAGCAAAGAAACAGTTGTAATGAAAACTATAAACAACACTTAATGTTTCTAATTTGTTTATGTGTGTAAGGAAAGTGATGATCATGGAAACAACATTTAATTAATTTTGTTTTAGTTTTTATTTATAGTTTTATTTTTAAGGCCCAGTTGAAGGTTTACAGTGTACAGGTAGCAGCCATGTTTGTGATGGAAGATCAATTCTGGTTGTAGGGGGACTGATGGAAAATAGTTCTGGTTGAAGGATGACTGATTTGCTCATTGTGTGATGTGGTTTAGGACCAGGATGACTGTGTATGAAACAGATTTCATGCAAGGTCACATGATATATTTTGACCAATGAGACTTCTTTATTTTTGGATACCCATTTTATAACCATCTGTAATGACTACCCATTGAATATGTGGAGTGCTATAGAAAATGCTAATGCTTAAACTAATGATCTGACTTGTATTACAAAAGAAATAACTCAAAACGCATTCAATAGAAACACTATAATGACAGCAGTACTGAATACCACAGTACATCAAGATATAAACAATGCTTTCCACAGAGTGAGGGCTATAACAAAAAAAAATGCAACATATCCAACAGTGTGCAATTTGGTATAAAGTAATTAGCATAAACTGGCTGACAGGTAATAATCACTGCATCCTATATATCCCTATTCATGACCAATTATCCACTACAAATTTCATATTAATGTGCTATGCTATACATGGGGAAC
This sequence comes from Neoceratodus forsteri, assembly GCA_016271365.2. Classification (NCBI taxonomy): domain Eukaryota; kingdom Metazoa; phylum Chordata; order Ceratodontiformes; family Ceratodontidae; genus Neoceratodus; species Neoceratodus forsteri. The sequence continues at coordinate 775,980,504 of CM057454.1, forward strand.
ATCAACATGTAATCTTAACTTAATCCAATGTAACATTTCACGGATTTCAGGGAAGTAACTGCTCATTGCTGATTTCACTTGGTAGCAGGTTGTTTTTTTGGCTTCTTTTGGAAAGGTACCTGCTTGGTTTTTTTTTTGCTGGTGCAGCCGATTGTTTTTTGTGGTCCAGAGTTAGTAATCAGGTTCGTTTCAGTGCAGCACCTCCTCATTGCAGATTTTATTTCTTCTTTTACTGCTTATTGCTGATTTCACTCGGGCTACTATGCTACTTATGTTTTTTGTCTAGTCCTGTAGTTTGGGGGAGGGGTGCTAATTGTCTAGCCTGAGGCCTCAGCTACTTGATAACTGGAGGCGGGGGTGAGACAGATTGGTGGTAGCAGGTTGATTTTGGCTTCTCATAAGAGGCTAGAAGGGGAATGAATCAGTTTCATTTCAGGGAAGTAACTGCTCATTGCAGTGGCGAAGCCAGGTTTGGTAGCGTTTGGGAGCCGGGGGTGCCATTCAGTCAATCATGGGCTCCACAATGGGCACTAAGCAGTGAATGAAGATGGTGGTGGGGTACCACTACTCACACTGGGGCAGCCAGGAGGGGCGACCGAACCCCCCAGCCCCTCCTCTAGCTCCGCCACTGGCTCATTGCTGATTTTATTGAAATGTACCAGGATCCAGGATCCAAGGTAGCATGGATTCTCAGTGGGAAGGTCTTGTCAGACGAATCTTATAGATTTCTCTGACTGGGTAACCAGAGTGGTAGATCAGGGAGTGGTGGTGGATGTGGCCTCCCTGGATTTCAGCAAGGCCTTCGACGCCATCCCGCACAGGATAAATTGGGGGAGCCTAGGAGTGGGTCCTACGGTGGTAAAGTGGGTTGGAAACTGGCTATGGGACAGGACTCAGAGAGTGGTGGTAAATGGCATGAAATCTGAGGAGAAGGAGGTGGCCAGCGGTGTGCTGCAGGGGTCAGTGCTGGGGCTAGTCATATTCAAGGTCTTCATTAGTGACATTGCAGAGCATCTGGAGGGAAAGGAGTGCCTCTTGACAGATGACACCAAGATCTGCAACAGCGTGGACACACCGGAGGGGGTGGAAAAAATGTGAAAGGACCTAAGCCTATTAGAGGAGTGGTCAGGTGTCTGTCAGTTGAGTTTCAATGCTAAAAAGTGCAAGATCATGCACCTGGGTCACAGGAATCCAAGGGATGAGTACAGGATGGGTTGGGAAATTGTAGACACCACAAGTCAGGAGAGACACTTGGGTGTTATCATATCCGATGACCTGAAGGTGACCAAACAGTGTAAAAAGGTGGTGTGGACAGCAAACAGAATGTTGGGGTGCACAGGAAGGGGCATAACAAACAAGAGGAAAGAAGCAGTGGTGCCACTGTACAGATCACTGGTGAGGCCTCAGCTGGAGTACTGTGTCCAGTTCTGAAGACCACATCTGCGGAAGGACATTGACAAAATAGAGGCAGTCCAGAGAAGGGCAACAAAGATGGTACATGGAACAAATGCTCAGCACTGTTAACTACACGTAAAGTAAAATTTTATTTCCGCAAGGCCTGGACAAAATCAGCCCCCGCGCCCAACCCCATAGCGGGTTTTCCTCAGGGGGTATGCCTTGCCGAAATAAAAATTGCACTTTTGCATTGGTGAGTTCGACTTGAGTGCTGAGCATTTCTTTGTTCTGTTTGTGAAAGCTGGCCACTTATTTGTGCTCAAGCACCATTGTCTTCAGAGCGCACCACTTACTTTTTTCTGAAGATGGTACATGGACTGCACCAGAAGCCCTACGAGAAAAGACTTAAGGACCTTAATATTTATTCACTGGAGGAAAGAAGGGAAAGGGGTGATATGATAGAGACTTTCAAGTACCTTAGGGGAATAAACAGGGTACAGGTGGAAAGCATATTTCAGAGAAAACTCTGCACAAGAACAAGGGGGCATGATATGAGGCTGAAGGGTGGAAGGCTCATGGGTAATGTTAGGAAGTACGTTTTCACTGAAAGGGTGGCGGAGCCATGGAAGAGCCTTCCAGCTGAAGTGGTGGGGGGCCAAAACAATGCAGGGGTTCAAGAGTGCAAGGGATAGACATAAGGGTACCCTGGAGATATGCAAAACAGCAGAGCTGCAGATCAAATAGGATCTGGGGCTGCAGCAGGGAGTAGGGAAATGGGCAGACCAAGTGGGTCGTAAGGTCCTTATCTGCCAACAGATTCTATGTTTCTACGTACCACATGGAAGGACCATACCCGATTTCTCTCACTGGAGCAATATGTAAGCAATACGGCACGAAGGGTTCACTAAGGTTACAGCAAGGAGTGAAAGGCATAGCCCATAATAGCTCCTATCGAATCAGTTATATCCTGTCAGAAGCCAGCAATCGAGTCTATATTCAAAAGTAGACTTGGATTTACAGATGACTACCTCTACTTGTAAAGGAAGTGAATTCCAAAATCATACCACTCTCAATGAAAAAAGTTTCCTCTCCTGACCATTTTAAGACTTTGCGAGCTGCAATGGATGCCCTCTGGTCTCTACAGTAATTTGCTTAAAATCCAAGCCTATATCTGACATGTGCTGCTGGTGTCTTAAGATATCCTAAATGCACAATAAAGCTCCCTGTAGTCTATATGGCCTCTGGTGTAGTGAGGCATGAGGCTGCAGGCACAGTACCTTCAGCCCCTGGCCATGCATGAGAAAGGCCTAATCCCCGGAGTGTGTTACTGCTCACATAAAATGAGACTCTGTAGTTTGTATTAATGTTAAACCTAAAATTAAGAGGTTTAAATACAAAAAAAAAAAAAGATACATGAAAAATGTATGTGTACAGAAAATAGTTCCTCCGCCTGTAAGAGATTGAGGCATCCCCCACCTCCGAGGACATCTACCCTAGATAACTACAGAAGCCTTTTTTTTTTTTTAATTGGGTCCTGTGGTTCATAGCCACGTCCTCTACCCCCATGCCATTACCTGCAAATCAATAAACATGACCAGGGACTTGTCAACTCATCACGTAAATCATCTCATACAACAGGGATTTTATTTTATTTTTTTTTTTTAAACTAGATTAGTGAAACTGAAAGCGCTTCTACTGGAGTAGCTGGCTACATGGGGTGCATGGGGAAAGGGTGTACCGTTACAAGACAGGAAGATTTAATTTGTATCTTGTAAGGCTGTTATTTGGATTTACGCTGAAATACAGTGAATGGATAGTAGGGACGATTCTGGAAGTAAATGTAGGTAGTGGTGAGAGATGCTATCACACTGCCAACAGCAGATACGGTTGGAGGCATTCATAAAATGCTGAATTTTTCAAAGGATATGGCATCATTAATAAAGAAGAGAGCAGGAAGCATGGAAGTGAGGTGTAAGTTTTTTTGTTTTTTTTAAACTAGAACCAAAAATGATTTTTGTAGAAACAAAGCCTGTTTTAAAATAATGTGGCCTTTAAAGTGGTCGGTCGGACCGACAGACAGGGCTGGTGGGATGAAGTTGCATTGCATTTTAGTTCTACCTAAGATGAATAAAAACAGATGTTAGGATAACAAATTGTACACATTAACATATGGGGCAATTTCAGCAGTACATATACTCGTTTCCCTTGGGTCACTATGAGAACGGCAGCGTGATTGGCAGGTCAGGCTGTGGGATCTGCACTGATCTCTGTAAGTGACAGGGCAGAACAGCAAAGTGAGAAAATACAGCTTATCACTACATTTCAAATGTAGTGATATGCGTTAGCCTTACATTTAACAGTACAAGTTGCCAAACACGGTTCGTGGTGAAGCTTTTATATTTCATTATTTTACACCAAGATTTCCTCACTAAGACAGCACAAAAAATGGTGGTGATTTTAAACATGAAAATTCTATTTAAGAATTCTAAGCCTGAAAGCAAGGATCCCTTGTGCTCTCCAACTGTTATGGGACACCTGCTGCTGGACTTGTTATTAGCTGTGCATTAGACACTTTTAATGCACGGCTAATAGCCAGTCAGATCCCTCGAAAACCTAAGCCATTTTTTATAAAGGAGCTGTACTTCATGCAAATGACATGACAGACCTACCCATCACTGCATGAGATGGAAGTGAGCCCCAAAACACATCAAACTGCCAGCAGCTTGTATCTTACTCCATCCTTTTATACATGGCAAATCTGATTCTTAAAGATAAACTGTAGATATACTATAAACATATTATAAATATGTCTTTTTCCCTAACATAAGGACAACCAGGCCTTATTTATTACACATAAAACGAAGAAAATAGCCATGTGTCACATACAGATACTATTTTAATGCTCTTCTAATTAACATCTTCACAGAAGATCCCTCAGACATTTTTAGACCAGCTAGCAGAATCTTGGGAGAGTGCTGATGTCACTCAGGCAACAATGACAATTTTCCTCAAGGTCCTGGCAGCTCAGCATGCGCGGGCTGCGGAGTTATTAAGCGTGATCTGCGAACACGTTTACGCTTATTTGGTGAATTTTTGCTCGAGGCTCACTGGGTTGCCTCGTTTGCGCGAGTGGTCTGAAAACTCAGAGAACGGCGGTTGGGGTGCCCAATGTGCCTTTTGAAGATTTCGTTAAAAAATATTGAACGGTTCAAAAGTTATTCAAAAAAAAAAAGTTCCCATTATAAGTCAAAGGGAAAAGTTAACAAAAAGTTCGACACTTTCGCATATGCACTTTTTAGTGTCGCAAATGGCCCTAGTAGTGTCGCAAATCCGCCATTTTGTTTTCAGTTAATAATCAGAACAATGCTTGACATTTAAATTTGGGACCCTCTAGCAACACAATTCTTTGTGTGTTCACCTAGTCAGACCCTGAGGATGCTAGCCATGTCTTTATTTTGGGGTGACACACCCTAGAAATATGTTTTTCAAATTTCTGGAAAAAGTAGTGTCACAAAGTAGTGTCGCACTCACGACACTTTCGCAAATGCTTGCAAAAGCTTTCACAAATCACAACACTACTTTTTCAGACTATGGCCAAAATGACAGCACTTCTTTGCCACCCTGCTGCAAAAGAACGGTTTGGTCTTTTGAGCTGAAATTTGGAAGGAACGCAGCCAACTTCTCACAGATGTGCCTTTTGTGGTTTGGTGAAAAATATTGCATGGCTGCAAAGTTACGTGTCTGGTTGGCATTTTTCCCATAGACTAACATGGTGGCGTATGCTGCGCCTTTCAGGGCTCGTATATCGAAAACGATGCGAGATACAGATTTTTTGCTGTGAGTTGCATAGGACTATGTAACAATAAAAACCTAGCCAGGAAAATCATGATTTTTGTGAAATTTTATTTTTTTTTTCTATGTCGTGCAGTTGCTGAGATATTTGCAATTAAGTACTTCCAATGCTAGTTTACAGCTTCGATGCCCATTACAATGCATACATTCTATGTGTTTCTCTATGCAGCTGTTCAGGAAAAACAGGGTATGCGCTTCTGTTACAGTTACACTTATTGTTTCCGCTTGCGTTTATGTCCCCGTTTGCGTTACCGTTCCCATGTACGCCACCATGTGCGTTACCCTTTGCATTGTCATTTGCGCTTGCACTTTCATTACTGTTACCATTTGTGTTTCCACCTTGTGTTTGCGTTGCTGTTCCTGTTACTATGTCACAAGACATCAGGCCCCGCGCTCCCGCCGCTGTATTACATTCACTATTTCTCGTCATCATTCTCAAAAAGTAGGGAAGTTAGAGACAAAAAACCCAGTTTAATGCATCAGTTAGGTTGTTCCGCAGTGACAAAATGAGGAAATTCGGTGTTATGGTTGAAACCCCCTTGGACCTCTAGCCCACCCCCAAATGGCATCGGAGTGCTTGGCGTTGAAGTCGGCTGTCCCAGTCTCACCCATTCTCCTATTCCTCAGCTTCCTTACACATGTGATTGGGTGAGTGTTAGCCAACGACCCTAACGGTACCCAGATGCCGTTGGGGGTGGGTGGGCTGAGGGGTCCAAGGGGGTTTCAACCCTAACACCGAATTCCCTCGCTTTTGTCGTTGAGGAACAACTCTAACTGATGCATGGTGAACAAATTCAAATATCTGGGGGTATGGCTCGACAACAGACTCTCCTTCCAGGTTCATATTGAGGAACTGAAAGAAACTTCGTCAGAGGCTCCGCCTTTTTTTCAGGATAAAAGATCTCCTCTCCAGGGAAGCCAAGAAGAGGCTAGTTCAGACTACATTTCTTTCTCTGCTAGACTATGCCAAGTTCCTGTTCAATCAAGGGCCTGCCAGAGCGCTCCCTAAACTCGACACTCTATCACTGAGCCCTACGGTTCATAACGGGCCTTCCCTACTCCATCCACCACTGCTTGCTGTACGCGTCCGTAGGGTGGTCCTCTCTCAACTTTAGGTGACAACAAAATGCCATCATCTGGACATATAAAGCCATCCTAAATAAACTCCCAAACTATATTTCAGATTGCTTACCATTTTACACTATCAGTAAGTATGCGCTGAGAAGTGCCTCCTATATCTCCTTGAAGGTGCGCAAGGCCAGTACTCGCTTTGGCTGTGCAGCCATGTGCTGCCATCAATGTGGAATAAACTGCAAAAATCTCTAAAACTAAACTATGTCGTCAGCTTAGGAACGTTCAAAACACTTTACTCCAATCATGTCACTGAACCCTGTGTCTGCCACCCCTGATCATTTACCTCTTTTTTCTGGAACCATTTCCACCTCGCTGCAACCTTCCCTAATAACTGGTTCTCTGGTTCTCTGTCTCTCTCTGTCTCTCTCTGTCTCTCTCTGTCTCTCTCTGTCTCTCTCTGTCTCTCTCTGTCTCTCTCTGTCTCTCTCTCTCTCTCTCTCTGTCTGCCTTTCTCCCCTTCTTGGCTTCTCTCCTCCTCTTTCCTCCCCCGACCTGCTCCGGCATTGCACTGGCTTTGCTCGCGCCCTGCCCTCCATCCTTCTTAGTTGTGGAAGCTATCTGCAATACTGATTGCCTGGACAGTTTGTTTGGCTATTCACTTATTTCTATCGACTCCTGCTCTCGCCTCTGCTTTCTTGCTAGTACATTGAAATGTTGTACATCTCCTTGTTTCCCTTGTGTCTCAACATTAATGCACTCTGCTTGACCAGACACATGTTCATTTAACCTGAACCACATATTATTATCTCTGTTCATCTCCACACGGTTTATGCTATTGTATTGAAATTATTGTGTATGATACTTTATTCTGTATTTGTTACATCCAGGTCTACCTCGAGAATGAGCCTTGCTCAACGGTGACCACCTGGTTAAATAAAGATTTTGATTGAAACTGAGTTTTTGCTTATATATATATATATATATATATATATATATATATATATATATATATATATATATATATATATATATATATATATATATATATATATATATATACACACACACACACACACACACACACACATACACACACACACACATACACACACACACACACACACACACACACACACACACACACACACACACACACACACACACACATATATATATATATGGACTTGTTCTCATGGTGAGTAAATAAAAAAAGGTTAAAAGCATTTTAAAAACATTGCAGTTGATGTTTAAGAAGTGACTGTTAGAAGGCCAAGCAATTTAGTCCCATAATTGGCAAACCATGTTTGATGGTTCTACTTTGATGGGTCAAAGCTTAATTTCAGTCATTTTAAGAAAGCTGTGTTGTGAAATAAAGTTTCTGCACTTATATGGACAGCTACCAGACTGTATAGGCATTTTTCATACCAGCGTTCCTGGCTTTCTACAATTCTTAGTGTACTCTAGTACAGCTCTATTAAATCCATCTTTATTTACCATTCTCCACACCTATACTCAGGACTTGGTACTTTTTCTCATTCTGGAAATATGAAGCCCAACACTCTTAACTTCCTCCTTCTCCTCTTGGCCCTCTCTGGAATCGCTCTCACTCCTACGCCTCCTTCTGCTTCTCCCACTCCCCTACCTACAGCACAGCGACTCTATGCCCACCATTCCGTGCGAGACCATGCTTCCTCCCCTACTCCCACTCACTCACTTCTGGTCTCACTCTCCCTGCCATCCTTGCGCCTCCCACACTCAGATGCCTATGTACTGCACCTGCAACTCAGCCTTAGCTCCTGGCTCCCCTCCCCACTACCCAGCCACTAGCAGGAGCAGTCACTCACGACTGCCAATCACCTACTCTTGGTTTAAAGACGACTGTGGACGTATATATACACGTCCAGAATCTATATATGTTCACACATATTCAGTTCTCAAAGGGTTAAGAGTGCTAAGCTTCACTATATCATTATCACTCTCCTGCTCTTATCTGCTGGTGATATAAACCCTAACCCAGGCTCAGCCTATTAACTAGGGCTCCTCAATCTCCCCCATTCACTAGCTCACACCCACAGCAACCAGCTCTCCCCCACGGTTTAAAAATCTTACACATAAATATACGCAGCCTCCTCCCCAAAATAGACTTGCTACAGGCCCTCATGGTCACTTACACCCCAGACATAATTATACTATCAGAATCTTGGCAAAACAACAAGATTTGTGACTCCTCTCTCACAATCCCTGACTTTACAATATTGCATCAGGATCATCGAAGTAGAGGTGGCGAGGTAGCAATTTATATCTCGTCGTCCATTCATTTCACCTCTGTCTTCTCCAGCTCAGAACCAAAAACTTTACAAGGCCCTGCTGCTGCAAATCTCTCTCCCCTTCTCCAAACCTATATTTGTAGCAGGTATCTACTGCCGTCCTGGTATACAGCCTAAAACAACTTCTGACCTCCTAGCCATTCTAGCTTCCCACTCTTCAGCCAGTGAATTATACATCATGGGAGATTTCAACTTAAACTGGCTGTCATCCTCACCCGATAAAGTGCATAACGTAATTCATGCTTTCAATCTTACTCCACTCATCCATGACCTGATTCAGCATAACTACAAGTCGGGTAACCACTCCCTAATCGACTGGGCCCTCACTTCCCATCCTCACAGGGTCATTAAATCTGGAACTCTAGCGGATGCCCTCAGTGACCACTGCATGACTTTCTTGGTACATAGAGTACATAAAATCAAAGCACCTCATAAAACATTACAAATCCGGTTGTACAAATTCCTGAATATTGCCCCCCTCCTGCATGACTTGGCACACACTGATTGGGCTCCCACCCTGGACGAGGCAGCAGACTACTTCAGTGACAAATTTCTCAAAGTCTGGAATCACCATGCCCCTATACGACGTGTCCGAGTCCGTGGGAACCACCTCCGCTGGATCTCTCCTGAGCGCATAGCCCGCCAAAAAGCCCGCGACTTAGCCTGGAAGCTCCACAAAGGTACAAAGCTTCCCAAAGACTATGAAGCTTACAGGGCCCTGAGAAATAAATGTATGAAAGCCACTCATTTGGCTAAGGCAGAGTACTTCAGCTCTACTTTTAACACCAACATTAATGACCCCTGCAAATTTTGGAAAGTAATTCACTCTTTTTCTACCCAGGCCCCCAAATCCTCAAAATAAATAATACTATCATCTTGACCATCTCATGTAGCTGCTACGTCTCAACTCAGATATCCCACCTCCTCTGCAACTGCCCTATTAGACTCCGCCCCAAGCAACAGCCAGCTGCCACCCGACTTTACCAGCAGCCCACCCACTCCACCGTACTCCTCCTCTTTCTCCAATATCCTGCCACAAGATATACTGACTGCCCTAGAGGCCATAAATCCAAGCAAAGGAAGCTCCCCTGATGGTCTTGATCCTAAGCTGTTCTACCTGTCTGCCACAGCCATTGCTCCCCCTCTAACCACCCTTCTCAACCTCTCTTTTCATATGGCTGAAATCCCCCAAAAATGGAAGCTTGCAATCGTCGTCCCACTTCCAAAGTGCGGCGATACCTCATCCCCTGGGAATTACTGCTCCATCTCACTCCTCCCAATGCTAGCTAAACTTCAAGAACACCTAGTCCTAGCCCAACTGTCTTCATACCTCTCCGACACAAACTTCTTCACCTAATACCAATCGGGTTTCCGAAAACACCACTCTACTACAACCTCGCTGCTTCGGGTCACGGGTTCGATCCTGTCCAGCATGGATTGCAGTCATATTATATCTGCCATCTTTATTGATCTTGCAAAGCGTTTGACACGGTTTCCCACGCCCTCCTACTCCGCTCCCTTTCATCTGCTGGACTGGCTGACCATGCAGTAAAATGGTTTAGTGCATACTTAACTGGTTGCACCCAATCAGTAAAAATTTCTCATGCAATTTCCCCTCTGCTCCCCAGTAGTGGATCCAGGATTTTACAATGGGGGGTGCTGTGGTGGTGTGTGTGTACTTGATATGCAACTTTTTTACATTTTTTTAATCCTGTATATTACCCTTTCCATTAAATATTTGGGTGAAAATATAAATGTAATCTATTGTTTTGAATGTAGATTTTCTTACAATAAATACATTAGACTTCTCCAGCTAAGTGAAATGCAGCAAGCAAGTTACAATGGGAGGTGCACCTGCACCCTTTAAAACCCCCTAGATTCACTACTGCTGCTCCCCATCTGTACAGGGGTCCCACGGGGGTCCGTACTGGTTCCTATCCTTTTCTCCATTTTTCTAAATGATATACCATCCATCTGCACCTCGTCTTCCATACACATGTATGCTGATGATATGGTCCTTTATTCCACGGGGCCATCCCCCTCAGTTGCTGCCTCCCGGCTCCAGCTGGATTTTAATAATGTCCAGAGCTGGTTTCAATCTCATCAACTACTTCTAAAAGCTTAAAAGACAGTGTCCATGACTTTCAGCACTAGGCAGCGTCTGGTTAAACTCCCATCCCTGCCCTCTTATACTACCCTAGATGGGACAACTATTGATACATCTACATCTTTCAGATATCTGGGCATCTGGCTGGATCAGCATCTCACCTTTTCGGACCATATTAAAGTCTTAATGAAAATACTTCGCCCTAAACTCGGTGCCCTACATAAAAATCGTGCCTGCCTCCCACTCGTCCAAAAGATGACTCTCCCAATCGACTACTGTGATGTAGTCTATTGCTCTGCTCCCATCTCCTCCTTAGCCAGACTGTATACCCTTTTCAACTCATTCTGCCATTTTGCCCTGGATGCACCTCCATTAACCCATCATTATCACCTTTACCGAGCCTTGGCTTTCCCATGTCTACCTAACAGGCATCTGCATCAGTGCAAAATTTGTCTCCTCCTATTGGCTGGATACTCACCCCTTCATCTTACCTCCTCCCTCTCCCCTCCTCCCCCTCCCGCCTTCTCAGATCCCATGATCATAGAACCCTGGCAGTACCCCTGAGGTCCACCTCTATGGGCCAGTCTGCTTTCTTCAACCGTCTCCCAAAACTGTGGAACTCACTTAATCTCAAATCAGTCTTTCCTCCTCAGCCGGCTCACTTACTATGGCACTCCACAATTTCTTTTCTATTAATTGTGCCTGCACCTAAACCCCGGCATTACACTTATTTATTTTATTTAGTTTTTGTTGACCGGGTAAGTGCACTAGACAAATCCTGCCTATTTTTAGGCACGACCCGGGGGAAGGGGATACAGAGAATGCCAACTGACCTTGAACCAGATTAAGCTGTTGGTGGTATTTTTAGTGAATGAGGGAAATTTGGCCAGGACACCGGGGAAATTCCCTTACTCTTTTCGAGAAGTGCCATGGGATCTTTAACATCCACCTGAACTACCACCAATCCAGGCAGATGGGACCTCGGTTTAATGTCTCATCCGAAAGATGGCACCTCAGAAGTGCAGCACCCCTTTCATGCTGCACTACATAAATCTCAATGTACGCACAATTTCCAGACTCAAGAGATGTCCCTATTGCGGTTCAAGAGTTCAAGCATATAATTTCCAAAAGTCAATATTTAATGCTTCTGTATTGCTCCACATTGTCAATGGGGAGTTAATAGATATGGGTAATAACACCCCTTCTGGTGTGGTGGCCCAGTCGAAACATTGTCAATCAGCACAGAACCCTAGGCACATGCACATTCTGAGATCACTGATTCTCCAGTCATTTCTGTGCCACGCGAGGGGCAGGACAGCATAGAAGAGCTCTCTGTTATTTGTTTCTGTCAGGACTGTGCAACTGTAAAGCAGGTTGGGGATACCTAGTGACAGGCAGCACCCTCAAACTTAGAAATCGTGCCCGTTAAGTTGTGGCATTCCAATTGATTAGCCTGTTTTTTCTATCCCAATTTTGATGCCCTCTGTGCATGAATTGGAGTCCGCATGCTATTGCATTAACTTTAGGGTTTGCTACACAGTCTCCGCTTCCCTATGATTTTTTTGGGGGGGGGGGGAAGAGCAGTCAGCTAGCCTGTGGGTTTTCTTACTAATCCTCTTCCCTCCCCCCACAGTGTGATCCTAGCAACAGACCTGTCCTTTTCCTGCTATTTAGGGCGACACTGTTGAAGGCCGAGCAGTGTGCTATTTGGCTGCCTGCATTATGTTTTTCTGATGGAAGAAGCCATCTCCAGGCATAAGTGTCTGCCATTTGTGTTTCTAGTCAAAGTGACTCTCTTTATTTTGTGGCAACTGGGGAAAAGTCAGTGTTTTCTGTTCAAAAGTGTGACTCACTTGGCATTTTAGGCAGAACAGCACTCATCAGCTCATCTATCTGTTATTTGAGCAGTGTGACTTGTCTGCCATTGCTGGCAATCTGCCGGCATGATTCCAAACCTCCTCCTCCTTGAGGCATTCCTGTTCGGCAGTTTTTTCACACTTTTCCCCATTCTGAACACGCGCACAGCAGCTGGGCACGCTCATGTCCAGAGCGCTATAGCTGAGGCAAAGTGTTGTTTTCCCCAAATTGGGCTGTCATTGCTTTTGGCATTGGACAGCCATACAACAATGGAGGGGACAGTGAGTTGGCACACTTAAAGCAGCACTGCAGAAAAGGTACGCAGTTTCTCCCCAGGCAGCTGGAAGTATTTTCTTCTCCTCTGTTCAGTGCTCAGCTCTGGGGATAGGGCAATTGAAAGACTGCAATAGGAGCCTTCCCCCTTGATCACTGGCAGCCACAGGGCAACAGCAAGCTATAGGGTAGTTTTGTAGAGAGTTGCACACAGATTATACAAGCATTTATCCGCATTGCTCTAGTTTTTGAAATACTGGCTATCATGATCTGCCACCATGGCTTATCAGAGACCTGCCATATTTAAGAGATGTAAGACACAGGAGGAGGAGGATGAGACCCTCCCCATTTGAGTCTTAGTGCCCTAACTATGTAATGCAATCTAACATGTCTATTTCTGTCTCCCCTAGCCAACCCCTCCCCATCCATCTGGAAGGGGGTGAACTGGGGTACCGACTGGCAGTGGTAAAGCTGAGTGGTGCAAATAATTTCTGCTGCTCTTAAATGAGCTGCTGAGTTCTAACATTCTGCAGGATAACCCCACCAACACACATAAGACAGGCCCCACACATTGGGGGCCGCTTACAGGCACATCCAGGTGCGCCACAGCAGACACACTCTGCTCACTCAGAGTTGCAGGCCACCCCTGACCTTGACAACATAGGTCAAGATAAGGACACGGGGAAAATCTGACCTGATGATACCATCAAATGAGGAGGAAGACTGCTCCAAAGAGGAGGAAGGGGAGTGGACGGAGCCCAAGAAAAAAAATTATGATCCTTCCCCTGTTCAATACAAAGTCTCTTTCCTATCTTATAATAGAAGCTTGTTGGACACTGCAGCTGAAAGAGGTGCAAGTCATGGAGTCTCTGGACGTGAATCTCATTCTCTGTCCACTTCTTCCTCTGCACCGAAATGATTCCCAAACTTCATGCACTGCAACCAGGTTACTGAACAGGAATAGGCCAGGATGAATAAGCACAAGCAGCTCCCTAGGCTGAGAGTGAGATGTTATCCGTTCCTGGAGGACAGCTCCCAGAAATGGGAGGTCGCTCCTTTGCAGAAAAGGCCATGCATAATTTTAAGCACACAACCATACCTACTGAAGGTTCTGTGGCCCTAACTAACACCTACAATAAGCTGGTGGACACCTCAATGCATAAGGGTTTTTGCCCCGAATGGAGTAAATCTTTATATCTCATATGCTTCTTTCACTGTATCCAGTCATGATATGTAGAAACACAGAATTTGATGGCAGATAAGGGCTGCTTTGCCCACCCACCTAGTCTGCCTGTTTTTCCCTACCTACTGTACACTGCAGACCCTACTTGATCTCTGACTTATCCTCCCCCCCCCCGTCTTATCACTAAGTTCCCTTATGCCTATCCCATGCTTTCCTGAACTCAGTTACAGTTTTTCCCCCACCACCCCCACTGGAAGGCTGTTCCAGGCATCCACCACTTTCTCTCTGTGAAGTACTTCCTCATATCTCCCCAGAGTCTACCCCCCTCCAGCTTCACCGCATGACCCCTTGTACTTGAGCATCTTTTTTTCCTGAAAGATGCTTCCCTCTTGAACCTTATTTATACCTGTGAGGTATTTTGAAAGTTTCAGCCGGCCCAGTGGCACGGAGGGCTGTGGCAGGGAGGGCTGAAGCGCTGGATGCCTTACCTTGCTCCATGTTGGCGACCCAGGTTCGGGAATGAGCACAGGTCATCAGAGGTCAGCAGGGGCGGAGAAAGATTGAGCGTCTGATGGACTGCTCTCCTTCTCTGGGGAGGGGGGGTCTCCTACTGTCGGTGCCCGTTTGCCCCCTAGCGGAGGCTGGGGGACAGAGCACTGCAGTTGCTTGGGGAGGAGCTGTGAGCAGATGCCTGGAAGGGGCGCATGCGGATGCATGCATGCTCCCCTCTGCCTGGCATCACTGCATGCCCCCAGCTGCAGGGAAGAGGGAAAACTGGCATCCTTGTCTAGCAGCTTGATGGCCATTCTGAAGCTCTCTGGCTCCGAGAGGATGCACCTAATCTGGATCCATTGGGGTTGGGAGTTGGGGGCTCCCCGCCACCCTGCTGTGGGGGGCAAGCCACAGGGGACCAGGCAGTCCTCAATTAGAAGTGCAGGAGTACGGCCGGGGGCCGGAAAAATCCCGATGGGTTGCCAAGTAGAAGGGAGCAGACAGGTACGGCCAAAGAGAAAAAAGTGTTTGTCGTTGATAAACTAACAAAAAAAAAAAAAAAGTTTCTATCAAATCCCCCCTCTCCCTCCATTCCTCCAGTGTATACATATTAAAGTCCTTCAGTCTTTCCTCATAGGGCTTTTGATGCAGACCCTACACCATTTTGGTTTCCCTCCTCTGGACCACCTCCACTCTGTCAATGTCCTTCCAGAGATGAGGTCTCCAGAACTGGACACTGTACTCCGGGTGCGGTCTCACCAGTGATCTATACAAGGGTAACACCACCTCCCTCTTTCTGCTGGTGATGCCCCTCCCTATGCACCACAACATCCCGCTAGCTCTCCCAACTGGCTTGTCACACTGCCTAGTCACATTCAGATCATCCAATATAACTCCCAGGTCTCTCTCCTGTTTGGTGGTCGTCAATACCTCTCCTCCCATTTTGTGCTCCTCCCCTGGATTTCTGCACCTCACATTTTGCACTTTTTTTGAGTTGAAGCCCAGTTACCATACCCTTGACCACTCCTCTAACTTTATCAGATCCCCTCGCATTTTTTTTCTCCCCCCCCCCGAAGAGTCTACTGTGTTGGAGATTTTAGTGTCATCTATGAACAGAAAGACCTTTTCCTCCAGCCCATCTGCAATATCGCTAAGACATTCAAGAGGACCAGTCACAGTACAGATCCCTGAGGTACCCCACTGGTCACCTTCCATTGCTCAGAGTGAACTCTGTTTACAACCACCCTCTGCTGACTATCCTTTAACCAATTTTTTACCCAGTTTACCACCTTCAGTCCCACTCCTAGGCTATCCAGCTTGCTTACTAATCTCCTATGCGGGACGGTGTCAAAGGCCTTGCTGAAATTCAGGTAGACCACCTCCACCGCTCCTCCCTGATCCAATTCTTTGGTCATCCAGCCAAAGAAATCTATAAGATTAGTTTGCCACTGGATTCAAGATATTCCACTATCCTTTCCTTCTGCAGCGATTCCAATAATTTCCCAACCACCAAAGTCAGGTTGACTGGCCTATAGTTGCCAGCTTCCTCCCTCCTATTTTTGTGATGTGGGACTACATCTGCTCTCCTCCAGTCTCCCGGAACCTCTCCTGTCTCCAGTGAGAGGTTCATCAGGACTGTCAGAGGTGCAGCTAGTACCTCCTTGAGTTCCCTCAGTGTCCTTGGATGGACCCTGTCTGGCCCCAATGCCTTATCCACTTTCAGATTTGCGAGTTCCATCAGGACTCTCCTCTGTAAATGGACTAGTGTCCACCTCCCTTCATTAGATGCTCCTGTCATTTTTCTGTGGCCCCTCTCCTTCCCAGTCTTCTACGAACACTGAACAAAGGTATTTGTTCAAGATGTTTGCTTTTTTCGGTCCCCCTTCCCTTCTTAGTCTTACAATCCCTCCCCTGGTCTTTCTCTTTTCGCTTGCATACTTAAAAAATGTCTTGACTTTTTTTTTTTTTTTTTTTTAACTTCAGAGCTATTTTCTCCTCCATTTGTGCTTTTGCGCTCCTAACCAATTTCTCTGCCTCCCTCTGTTTCTCCAGATACACCTTCCTATTCTCCTCTTTCTGTGTCTTTTTATACCTCTTGAATGCTAACTTTCTGCAATTACCTTCCCAGTCACCTCCTTAGAGAACCACAGCGGTCTCTTTTTCCTCTTGGTTTTGCTTACTAGCCTGACGCAGAGGTTTGTTGCCTTCTCTATGTCCACTTTTAGTTTCGCCCACAATCCCCCTTTCCACCCAGGGCATCCATGAGGCATTCCCCCATTAAAAAAAAAAAAAAAAAGACCCTCCTGAAGTTCAGCACCCTTGTGTGGCTCGATTCTGCTCCAGTTCTTATATTGAAGCACACAGCATGGTGATCACTGGTCCAAAGATGGCCACCCACCATGGCATCTGTAACACTGTCCCTGTTAGTTACAACAAGGTCCAGTATTGCCCCCTCATGACTGGGCTCCCTAACTAGTTGCCCAAGGAACACCCCCTGGAGGGATTCCAGGATGTCCGTGCTCCTAGCTGTAGCTGGGAAATTCTTATCTATATCTGGCAGATTTGAGTCTCCCACCAGCTGCACCTCCCCTTTATTCACCATCTTTTGGATGGGTTCCCCCAGAACTATATCCAACTCCACCCCACCCCCCATGCTGGAGGTCTGTATATCATACCAGTGCGAATACTGGCTCCATTCCCCATCTCTAGGGTGACCCACAGTACCTCCGCCCCTCCCCTCCCTGTATTCCCTGTACCTGTGTCACTTTTATGCAATCTCTCGCATGAAGAGCAACTCCTCCCCCTTTTTCTCCCCTACCCTGTCCTTCCTTAACTAGAGTATAGCTCAGTATGGCTATATCCCAGTCATGGTTCTCAGTGCACCATGTTTTCTGTAATGGCAATAATGTCCAGGTCAGCCTCTGCTCTAATGGCCTCCAGGTCCAGAATTTTATTTCCCAAACTTCGAGCGTTAATGGTCCTGGGTAGTTATATCCCTCCAGACTTAGAAGGGGTGAACATTTTGCAGCTGGCGTCCATGGCCTCCACTTTTCTGAGAGATGCCACAGTAGACAATTTATGGATGTCAGCACGCTCCACTTATTGCAGCCGGCTCAGGCATCAAAGTCAAAGCTGTTTAACCTGGCTTTTGAATGAGAGCTATTATTTGGCTCTGGCCTGGATGACATCCTAAAGGATGTCCAGGATGAGAAGGGACAGCTGCTGGTGTCCAAACAGCAACACAAGGCAAACTCGGTGTCAAGAGGGCAAGGAGGTGCATGGCCGTGGCAGCCCAGAGGTGGTTTTCATCCCTTTTGGGAATGAGAGGAATAGGGGAGCATATTCCAGATTTAAGGGCAACACTAACTGAGGATCCCTCGCCTGCAGACATAATGAAGGTGCAAGGTGAAGAGGAGGTAACTCACAATGAAAGTGTGAGGGCCCATCTCTGCCCCCCTTCCCTTTGTGGAAGGTTTGCCAATAATGAAGCTAACTAATGTCAGATGTGTGGGAACAGGAAATCTTGGCTATGGGCTACGCCACAGAGTTTGCAACAGCACCCACAACAGTAATTTTCTGCAACCTGCTGTACCGCAAAACCCAGAGAAAAGGCAAGTGGTGACTTAAGATCACTTGATGCAGATCGATGCAATTGTTAGTCTCCCACCCCCCCCGTAAGGTGGGGGGGTCTGGGCTTCTACTCAATTTATTTTGTGGTTCTCAAGAAGTCGGGGGAGGGGGCATCAGATTTGGGACCTGAAACACAAACAAATCTGTCTGCCAGAAAACCTTCAAGATGGAGTCTCTCTGTGGTCAACCATATGGGCCATCCAACCAGGGCATTATCTAGCATCTACAAATCTGAAGGATGCTTATCTCCACATTCCCATTCACCAGTCACAACAGATGTTTCTGAGGTTTGTGATCCAGGGACAGCATTTTCAGTACTATGCGCTTCCGTTTGTCTGGCAACAGCGCCCACGGTATTTTCAAATATTCCGATTGCGTTAGTGGCACGACTGAGACAGGAGGGACATCATGTCTATCCATATCTGGACAACTTGCTCTCCAAGCATCGCCTACCTGGGTGGTGGAAAAGTCATTGTAGAGGACCTTGGAGGTGGTGGAGGCACATGGCTGGGTCATCAATCGGCAGGAGAAGAGTTCCCCTATTCTGTCCCAGAGGTTAGAACACGTGGGGATAATTTTCTGCACTGACGAGGGGAAAGTGTTCCTCTCTTCTTCCAGGAAGGAGACACTGAGGCAAGAAGTTCAATGGCTGAGAAGTCAGACGTCTGTCTCTGCTCATAGACTTCTCCAGATTCTAGGTCAGATGACTGCAGTAATAAGAACTACAGCTGTAACAGCTGTAGAATCATTGGGCTCGATTACATGTGGTTACTCCAGAACAGTATGCTGGAGGCTTGGAACTCTGCCTCTGCAGTCAGTTTAGCAGTCACTAACCTGGTGGGAGAATCTCGAGAACCTCAGCAAGGAATCTCTCTTGCAAATCCCAACAGAACTGATTTTGACAACTGACACCAGTCTACCAGGCTGGGGCACGGTCCTGGACCAAGTCCCAGTACAGAGTCTGGACCCCACAGCAGTAGTGGCTACTGATAAACATGCTGGGAGATGATGGTAATGTTTCTTGCCCTTCTTCATTTTCACAATCAAATGCAGTCCAAGGCTGTGAAGATAAGGTCGGACAACACTGTCACCGTGGCATAATCAAGGAGGCAAAAGAAGCAAGAAAATGCTAGCAGAAGCAACCTAGGTACTATTGTGGGCAGAGAAAAACCTGCAGACACTCTTGCCAGTTCATCTAGCAGGGGAACTGAATGTTCAGGCTAACTGGTTGAGTCGAGAGACAGTCTATCAAGAGGAATGGTTGAAACCGGTAGTGTCAGAGCTTATGTGCAGAAGGTTCGGGCAACCTTAGATCGACATCTTTGCATCAAAGGAAAATGCTCAGGTATCGAGGTTCTTCAGTCAGTACTGGTGTCCCCAGACAGAAGTGGTGGAAGCTCTTTCCTAGACATGGGATTTTTTTCAGAGCTTACTTGTTTCCGCTGTTACCACCGCTTCCCAGGGTGATTCTCAAGACAAAGCAGTCAAGAGGAAGGTGCTTCCTGATAGCCCCAGAGTGGCCAAGAAGGCCGTGGTTCTCAGACCTTGAGTCTAGCTCAGTTAGCCCCATTTCCGCTCCTGCTTCGGGAGATCTTCTCATCCAAGGTCTCATTCTCTGTCCAAACCCAGAGGTGATGCAACTCGTGGCCTGGCTCCTGAGGAGGAGAAGATAGTTAAGGCAGGGTTTCTCCAAGAAAGTGGTGGACACCTGATGGCTTCTAAGAAAGTGTCTATGTCTGCAGTTTAGGACCATGAATGGAACACTGCTCAAAGGGGGGAGAGAGAGAGAGAGAGAGAGACACACACAGACACAGAGATAAAGAGATACCAGACCTTCTAAAGCTATGGTCCTGCAGATATTGGATTTCTTGCAGACAGTGGTAGACAAAGGTCTAGCCTTAAACACCCTGCAAGGCCAACTGCTCCCTCATGTTTATAGGCAAGCTTTCAGGCCAGGGATACACAGTGAACACAACTCGTAGTACCACTTTGTCCACGCTGTGCCTTTTTAGGACACTGTCTAGCAAGATGCCCTGGCTGTTTGCAAAACCAACAATCATTTCGTTTATCCGATAAATCCTTTTTTTTTCTTTTTTGTAACCTGGGGCTTCCCCCTTTCTGTGGAGGCAGTGAGGGTTTTAGCTGTCCTAAAGGCATGCTTTTCCTCTTCTGCTTGGCCACACCCACTCCACTCCCTTTCAAAGCAGGCCTGTTCCTGGCATAGCGATCCAAGAGCTCAGCAGCCTCCTGCACTGTTTCGGGGTCTCTGTCCTCTAACCAGGTTTTTAGCTCTGCTGGGCAAGCCCAAAATAATTGCTCCAGAAGTACAACCTCCTCAATTCTCTCTACAGAGTTTGCTTCCACTCCCTCCCACTGTTTCAAAAACTGATGTTGCTTTGTGGAGAGTTCCTCATAGCTCATGTCAGGGCTTCTCCTGAGCTTACAGAACTTAACCCTGTATGCTTCAGGTGTTAATTCATACTTTTTTAATTAATGCAGCCTTAATTAGTACTGTCCTGATTGTCCATTTGGCCTAATGCCTCACGCCCCTTCCCTGTAAGCAGTGGGGATAGCAGAAAGCTCCAGGACTCCCTGGGTATTTTAGCCTGGATACAGACCTTTTCAAATTAATTTAAAAATGCATCAATATCCTCACCCTCTTTAAATTCAGCTATTAATGTAGAATTTAATTTATACCCCAGTCCTGGAGTTCCAGGTTCACCCCTGCCACTTACCTCCTCTGATGTTGATCATTGGGAGTCTTAGCTTCGCCAGTTCAAATTCCCTCTGGTGCTCTTTTTCCTCTCTCATCCTCTCTCCAACACTGGCTTTCTTTTTCCTCGACCTCTCTCAGACGCTGGTTATCTTTTTCCCTGGCCTCTCTCCGATGTTGATTTTCTTTTTCCTGCATCTCCAGCACCATCTGGAACTTCCTCTGCTCAAATTCTAGCTCCAATCTCCTCAACTCTAGCTGCACCCTGATCCTTCTGGCTCCAGCGTTGTGTTGACTTTCCCCTGGTGCTATGGCTCTGGGTTCCCTCTGGTTTCGCTGTCCTCCTCCCTGGGACTGGATTCTGATGTCTCTTGGCATCCCCATGCCCAAAGTCTGGTCCCTTTCAGTCACTGATGGTAACTCAAGGTCCTGGGCAGTCGCTTGCTCAATCAGCTGCCACAAGAGCCTCCACGAGGTGCTTTTTGGTTCGCCCCTTGCACTGGACTCCTCTTTCCTGACACAACTGCTTCAGGTAGTCTGCAGTGTATTCGTTGTAGATGGAAGCCATCTTCTTCCCTAACTACTGATACGCTAGCTTGCACCCGAGGGGAAAAAAAAGAAACAGGTAGGGAACTTTATACTGTAACCAAATTTTTCATATATATATTTTTTTTAAATCTCTGCCTTGTGTGTGGAATGTTTACAGTTTATCAATCTGATAAACTGGGCTCGAATCCAACTGTTATGCCTGTGCCACCAATCTCTTTCGAACTGCAACAGTATGAAACCAGATCTCTCGGATCCCAACGCTGAGCACCAAATCTGTCACGAACCCACTCTTGGGTGTCAGGACCACTGAGCTCACAGTACCAACCCTTAAGTGCAATCCGTGACAGTGGGGGGGGGCAGGGATACCCTCCTCATCCTTTAGAACGCTCACCGAGGTCATGACTGCACCTCTGCCACGAGGATCCTGGGCATCCCTCTAGTTCTAGATAAGGGCACAATACCAGTCTCGAGTCTTATGGCCAAATATGAACCCTTCCTTGGCTATTACACAAAGGAAGAAGACCCAGGCATCCCACTCTCTTCGGGGTAGCAGCGCAACACCAGATTTGGCCTTCTCTGATTGGGACATGATACAGCCTGGTTCAAAATCTTTGTAGACACTGGTATTGTCCTTATCCTTACAGATCGCTTACAGACACTTTTACTCAGTGTGGTTGCTATTGGTGAGACCCCTTTTTTAGCAATAACAGTTTTCACAGATTACTAATACTGTTTTCACAATTCACACAAAGTCTCACTCAGGCAGAATTTCTTTAGGCAAACAGTTTTACTAAAATAAATAAATGCAGTTACAACTAAAAGAGAACATATACTAATTTAGGTTATAGTATAAGAAGCAGAATGGGAAAAAGTATACAGAAAAACGCATTAAAACATGTTAGCCAAGTCTACCTTGGATATGAAGACTTCAAAGTCCAGAGAATCACTGATTTGCAAAATACTGCAGTCTTTCTTTTAGTCCTTGGCCACCAGCCACACTGGGTCTCAGCAGTTTGGCTTCTGGTGTGCGTCAAGCAGAGTGTCCAGATAAAACTGTGTCAAAATGCTCTGAGCAGGGGGTTTAAATACCCGTCTGTTATCTTGCAGTGTCATCAATTCCCAGTTCAGAGCAACTACTCCATCTGGCCAGGAGATGTCTCTTTTAGGCCAGAAGATAGCACTGTTGCGCCATTTCCAAAATTTCCAAGCATATTAAGAATCAGCTTCTGAGACCTATAATTAGCATGGCCATGACATTTCAGAGTTAAGCCCTTTGAAGTCCCCTGTAGACCACTGGCACCCTTAAGATAAAATTCACACAGGTTCTCAAAGAAGCATGTTCCTCTCCTGTTACCTTATAAAATGTAACATATTATAAAACAGCTTCCTTAGATCAAAGCATTCCGCTCCAGACTGCATGGTTTTATGACATATAAATGGATACTGTCCTCTGTAAAAAAAAAAAAAAAAAAAACACAACACACACACACACACCCCACCCCACCCCACACCACCTAGGAATGCAATTTCCGTTCCTGGCAAAAAAAGGTCAAGCCCCCCCCTTTTTTTTTTTTAATCTAGTCTTTTCCCCATGTGCCTTTGTGCTGACACTGGCATGTACATATAATTACATAAAACATATATACAACATAATAATATCTACAAATAAGGGCTAGCAGCTGGGCAGCTCACCACAGGGGGCACATCATACTTTTGCTTCTGTGTTTGTGCATTGTGACTGCATTTGAATTCTGAAACCTAAACAACTGGGTACGGTAGCAGATGCTGTGAAAAACTGTGGGAGATGCATGCACCTACATAGATGGATTGTGTTTGCCGAATAATACAAATGTGGCTGGAGGTGAAAAACTTCTTATAACAATACCCTAGGGTGATCTGAAGGCAGAACTGAGATTCTGGGGGCGACATAGTCGCTCTACTAGTACCCGAGCATTCTGCCTAGTAAGTGCTAAGCTAAGTACCAGGGAACCAGTAACGACAACTAGCCTGCTCAAGAACTGTCCAGGACAGGTACTTTGCTTCCTGCCACCCCCCACACATTACTGACACAGCTTGCAAAATTACATGCACAGAGAACCTGTACAACCAGCGTCCTCAAGGACCTGCACATTCCGGCACCCCTCCTCCCCCAGAGCCACGCAAAACTGATCACTGTGATCGGATGAAAGGAAGAATCCCTTCCTACTGGCCTCCCATACTACATTTACCAATGCATGAATAAAACTGTACTGGAAGGAAAACTGGTATTTTGAGAGCAGCGAGACAGCAACAATACTGGCTCTCCTGACTGCATGAATACAAGTCTGATGCCCACCCGCAGTTCAGCGACCAAGCCAGTGTTTTGGTGCACCGTGACTGAAAAACCGCACCCCCATCAAGGTCTAATATGATTGAAATAAGAATGCCTTTATGTGAAACTAAGTAGCCCCTCAGGAGAGGGAAAAGTACAGCACAGGGCAGTTAAAATGTTTTAGTATCCTGGTAAACAGGGCGCGCGTTCACGGAGTGATGGCAGCATCAGCCAGAAGAAAGTTAGACACAAAAGCGCAAGAGTGTGTGCGCACACTACACTGACGGAAGAGGAGCGTATGCACCAGTGATCTTCAACTCGGGGAAACTCAGACAGGCTATGCAGCAAAAAGAGGGAGAAAAACAATATTAGAGAGCACTCAATATGCACATTCTGAAGCAGTAGCAACTTTTGAAGAAAAAATTACTCACTGTACTAATGTTGTTTCTTCCAAAGGGATCCCTCACCATGCTTGACAAATGCAGTCATTCTCCTGGAATGAGCTTCCCCAGAGTTTAGACTTTTATGCTAATTAAAGAATCTTAGAATGAAATTTGATACTCTGCTGGGTATTTACGCTCTGCCCTGCCATCTAACAGCAGATTTCTTAAACTGTGGGAGAGCAGTGACCACTAAATCTAGCTAAATGACTACCAAAAATTTAGAAAAACCTAACAATTTCATTTTTTTTGCTATAGCAGGAAAACAAGAAAGTGAATATGTGTGATACTTAATACCAGTTGTGAGGCAGTGTAACAAGTAATGCTCCACAATAAAGAGGACAGTCTTGCGAGAACCTTTTCCAGGTTTTGCAAAGGGAGGTAGGGATGGACTGGCCAAGCATAGTGGTGGATCCCTTTGGAAGAAACAACATTACTACGGTGAGTAATTTTTTCTTCAAACCCCAGGAATCACTCACTACTGCTTGATAAATACAGACTCCAAAGCAGTACTGTGGGAGACTGGGTAAAGAACCTTTTTAGGGAAAAGGTTCTTCAAGACAGCAGTGCCAAAGCTGGCATCCATTCTGGACTGAATGACCAGGCAGTAGTGCTTTGTAAAGGTATGTACTCTCCTCTAGGACCTGGGCACTTAAAGCACAACTCATGGCAGTCTGCCTTAGCCAGGAGTTTAACACTTTGTACAATTTTTAAAACCTGAGGGTCCTGTTCTTTTCTTAGGTCTGTCAGACACGCCAATCAGTGACAACCTAAAGAGAAAAAAAAAATGGTTCCGATAACATTAAGCAGTTTGGTTCCCTTAAAAACTAGGGACCGCAATTTCAAATGTTATTTAAACAATTTCAAAGCTTACAAATTGCCAGGAAGTGAAAAATATTGTCTTGGTTCCCAGATGTAAGAACTAGGACCCCAAAAAGTAAGGAACTTCAAAGCAATAACAGGAAAAAAATGGTCAACAGTTAGCAAGAAACTGGCCAAAAATCACTTTAAAAAAAAAAAAATAATTATATTAAAGAAATGCAGTTCTGCTAAAGCAGGAATCACACCTCAAGGCCTTTCTCTGTTCCCTGGAGATAATAGGGACATAAAGAAAGTATTGACTTTAGACAAAAACACCCTAACTACCGTAGAGTTACTGAAAATTAACCAAAAACAAAATGTCAGAAAAGAAATCAACAAAGAAATTAACCAGAACGTCGAACTGAGTGAACAGCGACTTTTCTGTGATGATTCCTCTCAGGCGGAGAAATAATCTACGGTGAAGGCAGGGGAGAGTCACCACCCAGCAGAGTTTCGAACTCCATGCTAAAGTTCTCTAATTAGCATAAGATTCTAAGATTCAGACAGCTCATTCCAGGGAAATGATTACATTTGTCAAGCAATAGTGATGGATTCCTGGTGTTTGAAAGGTAGGTTGCAATCATTCATGTTGGACAGCGTCCCTTTAACAGTCTGCCTTGACACAACACTCAGTGTATTCATTCCATAAAATGAGCAACGGGTAACTTCAACACATCCACTTACCAGGACACTAGATGCCCCATGAGAGGAAAAATAATTACAAGCAGGTCACTAATTAGCAGACCAAACATGCATCTGTCTCACATTTATCACCCCTCTGCCTCAGTAGCAGTTTGAGCATTTGATGGATGGAGAACACTGAATGCTGTGTCCAGGCAGGCTGTTAACCTGTAACACGGACAGCAGGCTTTAAGGTTTGAGTTTTTATCCAAATAAATCCCTATGCATCTGAAATAGTTGTGGCTGTATGCAACACTAACAGTTGCTGTGCACACTGGAAATATATTGAGAGAAGAATAAAAACATAAGCTTGTAGAAACTTTATTTATTTTTGTTAATAATCAATATTTGATTTCCATAACAATTTCTAATACAAAAGATAAACAGTACAACACACAACACATGCCAGTGTAGTTAGCCTGATACATATGGCATACTCACAGATTACAAAGCACAGTTGATTTTATGACAATAAAAGATTATATAACTCAGCTCAGTGCAGGAAGGTGGCAGCAAAAGCCAACAGGATGCTAGGATGTAGAGCGCGGTGAATCTCCTCCAGAAACAGGAAGGTAATCTTTCCCCTGTACAGGTCTCTGGTCAGGCCTCACCTGGAGTATTGTGAGCAGTACTGGCAATCATTCCTGAAGAAGGACATCAAATTGTTGGAGGGGGTGCAACGTAGGACAACAAAGATGATACAGGGATTGGAGGGAAGGTCCAACAAGGATAGACTGGGCAAGCTGAATATGTACTCACTGGAGGAGAGAAGGGACAGGGGGGACAGGATTGAAACCTTTAAATGCCTTAAGGGGATAGATGAGGCTAATACAAAAGGGATGTTCCAGCTTAGAAAGGGAGGGATATGAGAGGGCATCAGCTGAGCCGGGGAGAATTAGAAAGAAATCAGGAGACACTTTTTCACCTAAAGGGTGGTGGGCAGGTGGAATACCCTGCTCGAGGAGGTGTTATCCTGTAGAATGGTGAGTGGCTTTAAGAGGGGTTGGGACAGGGTGCAGGGGGTTAAGATGAAGAGGGGCAGGAAGGGTGGGCAGCTGCAAGTTGAGGGGCTAGCTGCATATTCGAGCAGACTCAATAGACTGTAAGGCCTGCTTCTGATGGCATTTTTATAGGCTCGTATATACACTACTGAATCATTCACAGGCAGTGAAAATTCCTCAGAGATGTTATCACCACGGGTACCCCTCTCTGCAGCACACAAATTCAGGGGAAGAATAGTGGATCTTGCCCATCTGTTAGTACGTTTTCTGCCCGATGCTGTAGTGAAAACATCATTTGCTCCATTTTATAAATTCACTTTATAATCTGATACCACTCCTGCAGGGTGGGTGGGTTCTTACCTAGCTACTTGTTAATAATACATTTCTTTGCAGCTATCAGCAATATAGACATGTATTTTTTAGCTGTGTCACTGTCTCATTCCTTATGTGGCCAGTAGGCAGAGAGGAAGAGTCTTTCTGTAAACTGCAGTTGAGGAGTGACAGTCTCCTGCAAGGCGTGACCCCGATGCCTGTATGAAGAATTGGGCAGGACCACATTATGTGGTAGTGAACGGCTCTGGCTCTACACATTCCTGCCAGGATGCTGGGGTTGGAGCAATGCCCTGATGTACCTGTTGTACTGGGGTGAGGAGTAAATAAAACACTTCCGCTTATATTCCTGTCACAATATGAAACTTATGGCCCTGTGGGTAAATTTATTGCCATTGCTCCAGGATGACTGGAGAGGTACGCTCGTTGTTCTAATTATCCACTGCCCAGATTTGCATTGGCAGGCCTGCCTGCAGAAGGAGAGAGTGGAGTTGAGAGACCAGATGTTCTCCTAGGTCCCCTGCTGGTTGGCTGGGGTGGGAAAGGATTGAGCGTCCGGAGGACAGCTCTCCTCTACCGGGGAGGGTGGGAGATGGAGGCCGGTGCACCCAACACCTAGCAGTGGTTGAGTGTCGGAGTGCCTGGGTCCCGTATGTGAGGGAAGGGGTGGAGCAGTCAGTTGGCATGCTGTAGACAGAAGTGTGCACAGCTGGACCATTGCCAACGCCCATCGCTCCACCTCGAGGAGCGGGGGGGGGGCAGGAGAAAAAGGTCCTGGGTGGCTGAATGACTGCCGACCCCCGCAGGCGCTGCACCTGTGAATGGCAGGCACCTCCTGAACTGGATCTGTTTCAGTGGGTTGAGGGATCCCTGCCACCCTGCTACAAGGGTAAGCTGTAGGGGAAGAAGGAGATGGTGCTGCGAGTGGGTGGACGAGGCTGGGGGGTCAGCACGAACGTGGGCCGCCCATTGACAGGGGGATAAAAAAACAAAAAAACAAAAAACAAACAAAGAACTTGAACATCCTGGCATGCAGCAGGAAAAAAAAAAGTGAATGAATGACCAGCACTGAGTACACAGTTCCAGACTGCATCCCAACAATATCAGATACACCTCATTGAAAACATTCACACAAGATCAGAGGCCTATTTAATGCAGCTGCTTCATAATTGAAATGTTCCTCTGAATTCTAAATGTCTACCACATGACTTCAAGATAATGAACCATGGGCAGCAGAAACTGAAGGATATTTGCACTTCTTTCCAAGGCACATATCTTAAAGAAGAAATCCTACCAGTACAAAACTGATGAACAAAGAGCTGAGAAAGATTACAGACAGTTCAATCTTGTACTCAAATCAAAGAAAGGAATGAGTTTGCTCAGCAGTGTTTGCAAGGAGATAAAAACTACTCCAATGTATTTCCAGACGTTTTGCACAGTGGCCAAGATTTTACTTGAGTTTCCGGTTACATCATTGGCATGCGAAAGAGGATCTTCTGTGCAAAATAAAATAAAAACAAAAGGTTGAAGTTCTCCAAAAGCTGACACTGAGCAAACTCGTGGACAACCCAATAAGGAAATGAAGTCAAACACTGACCCTGTTCCAGCAGTTAAAAACTTCAAGGCCATTACATAGCACAGAAAATGTAATACTGTTTTCATTTTATCTGATGTTAAAATTTGATTTTTTTTTTTTTTTTTTTAAAGTTTCGATAATTTAAAATGGAGGCTGTAAACAAAAAGATAACTAAACCAGGACAGACATAAGCTTTGGTCTATTACAGAAGTCACCTTAACCTGTCAGTGTTACCCTGTCTACAACCAGTGCAGCCCCCCTGCGAGTTCCTGCACACGGTGCTGTTGCTCGGGATGACCAAAAAGATGCATGTCGTATTCACCTACAATCCCCCTAAGGGCGGCCTAGAGGGGCTGTCCATCCTCCTTGACACAGTAGGTGCTGTGACCTGACATAATGAGCTAATTATCCTAGGTGATCTCAACCTAAACTGGCTTGGTAGCAACACCAAAGCATATGAACCACTCTTTGCTGGTCTCTCCTGATCAAGGATCCTACCAGGTGCCCACCTAATGGTGGAGGGAGCTCTCTTCTGGACTGGGTCATGACAAATAGACCAGAGAGGAGCAACTCGTTGGACATCCTCGCCGTGACTCCATCTCGGACCACTCCCCTGTGTACGGGGTGTGAAAGATCCCTTCTCTGAAAATCCCACATAAAATCATCCAGGTCCAAGACTACTCCAGGTTTGACCTTGGCTCCTACCATGATGATCTCCAGCACACAGACTGGTCAGCAGTATGGAATGCCCAGGACTCCCCATCTGCAGTCAGTCACTTCCTCAGTACGTTCAGGATGCTGCAGGATAAACATGCCCCCCTCATTAGATGGAGGGTCAGGAGGTCGGCGATAAAGTGGCTACATGGAAGTCTGCTAGCCCTCATGAAGTACAGAGATAAGTGCTGGGCAAATTTCAAGGGCATGGCGGAACAGGCTGTATTTCTGCAGTACAGGAAACGCAGAAATCAGTGCAAGAAGGCTATCAGGGCCGCTAAAGGTGAATTTTGCAAAACTGTGCTGCCAGCTAGTCAGGACCCCAGGAGGTACTGGAGAAACATTAAGAATATAGTCAGTGGGACTCAGAGAGGTGAGACCTCTGATATGATCATCGATGGTGCCAGTTGCAACAACTCTCTGACCATTGCAAATGCATTCAACCAATACTTTTCGGACCTATCTGCTTTTACCTCATCATTCCCCCATGGGGGAGGGGAAAATGGTGAACAAGGGGCCGCACCGTCCCCATCTTACCCGCCCTTTCTTTTCAAGGTGGTGATAATACAAGAGGTGCAGAGATTGCTCTCGGACCTCTCCCACTTCTCGAGTGCTGGCCATGATGGACTGGAACCAAAACTCCTGAATCTTGGTGCCAGTAAGATTGCCCCCATGGCAACCCATATCTTCAATCTGTCCCTGTCATTGGGTGTCATTCCAGAAATATGGAAAGTTGCCAGGGTGGTCCCGATAATTAAACAGGGGAACCCCAAACTCATAGAAAACTACCGTCAGACATCCATATTGTCAGCGGTCAGCAAACTTCGAGAAGGTCATGGCAGGGCAACTCTGAGTATTTGCAGTCTCATGACCTGTAGTCCCCAATGCAGCATGGCTTTAGGAAAGGGCACAGCACATCTTCTGCCCTTGTCATGGTCTCATCTTGGATCAGGGCGGCTATGGACCAAGGCAAACTCTCTGGAGCTATCTTTATAGCTCTCTCTAAGGCCTTCGATCTTGTTGATCACACCATGCTCTCCACCCAGCTCAGTTCCTATGGTCTATCACCCGAGGTGCTCAACTGGTTCTCCAACTACTTAAATGGCAGAAAGCAACTTGTTAAGTATGGGATGGAGTTCTCGGGCACCATCCTTGTTACCATGGGTGTCCCACAAGGCTCAGTCTTGGGGCCCCTGCTTTTCTCCATATTCGTGAACAAACTCCCGGCTGCTGCTGTCCACTGCAAGCCTATCCTGTATGCAGATGACCTGGTCATCCTGACCCATTCCCTAGAGATAGGGGTCATAAATCACCACCTGAGTGAAGACTTGAGAAACATCCAATCCTGGATATTGTCCCACAAGTTGGTTCTAAATCTCAGAAAAACACAGGCCATGCTCTTTGGGTCTCAGGCCAAGATTAAGGCCTCCCCTGCTCCATTATATGTTTCTCGTGTCGATGGGGTCCCGATCCCAGTTACTGACAACTTTAAATACCTTGGGGTGACACTGGACCCACAGCTTGACCTTGGCTGCCACATTCAGAACACTTGCAAGACTGTTAACTGCAAACTGGGTCTGGCTTGCAGAGCCAAAATCAATCTTACTCCAGCAGCGAGGACTGCACTTGCCAGAGGGGTGCTCCTCCCATCGCTCTGCTACGGGCTCCTCTTGTTTGCCCGCTCATCCAAAGTACACCTCTCTAGGTGGTCTACTGCCTCTAACAATGTATGCCACTTCGCGTTGGCTGCCCCCCGTCTCACTCACCACTGTGACCTCTATAGCAGGCTAAACCGGCTCTCACCCTTAAACCACACAGACGTTGTCCTAGGGTGCTTCACCGGAAAGGTCCTTGGCACTGGCACCCCTCCAGGGCTGGTGAAATTCCTCGTACCGGCTGCCTCCTCTTCCTACTCCCTCAGGTCCCAGGGACATGCCCTCCTTAAGATACCAGCTACACGGACTCAAATGGGTAGTTGGGATTTCGCTGCCTGCGCTCCCAGACTGTAGAACACTTTCCCTGCCCAGGTCCGTTCCTCGCACTCACAGGTGTGTCTTCGCTCCACCCTATGGAACCACCTTAAACTTTCTTCAGCTTGTGGCTGCCCCAAACCCCCGTAAACTGATTCATCACAGCATTCCTCTGCCCCGGAGGTCTTCCTGAACAAAAGACCTAACTCCATGAGGTCGCTAAGCTGTATATAGTGTCATATCTGAAGTATCTCTAAACTGTACCTCCAGTACTGCTCTTAGTTGCTACAAGGTGTTTATTTTGTTGTGTACATAATGTATAAATCTATGTCTTACTACGTTTTGTATGCCGTTTTGAACCTGTAATCATACTGTCCTCACATGAGCTGTAACATGTCTGATTTGTACAGTGTTGTTTTATGTACTTAAATCTGTTATTCTTGTAGTCTCCCGGGTCGTACCTGAAAATAGGCAATTGTCTTGTCTAGTGTACATACCTGGTTAACAAAAGCTATAAATAAATAAGTACTGACAATGCTAGCAGCTGCAAGGGGGATGTCCATTTAGTCACTGCCCCCAGATAGAGCTCTTCCAGTGTTTAACATTCCGAGTAGAAGAAGTCAAGAGGGGGCAGAGGTCTGGAGAGGCAGTGGGTAGGAGAGAAGGTCAGAGAGAGATGTAGTGGGCAGAAGAAGTACTGCCATGAATCAGAACAAAAAACAGCAACTCTAGAGAATCCATGAACCTGCTGACTGCGCTACCGTCTTGCCATAACAGACAGTTTTATAAAAATTGGGAGGGGGTGGAGGGAATGGAGGAAGTATGAACATAAGAAAATAGAGTAACATTATGTAACACAAGACCTGGGAAGGACAGAAACAGAGAAGTACTGGGTGGGAGGGTAGTGACGAAGGTGGGTGGGTGGGAGACATTAGTCTGACTGTCACTGACAGTTAATTTTTGATTGACTGAGTAGCAGCAGCACCAATTTAGCTGCTAAAAACTTTAGAACTGCTTATTGCTAATTTTTTGTTTGTTTATTTAGGCCAGGTGTGCAAGGCTGCATGACTCTGTTGAGGGCAAAAGACAGAAAAACACTACTCGACAGGCAGAGATATTTTAACTAAGATATGCATGAAGATGGTGCAGGACATGCAGGGAAAGTCATACGAGCAGGGGTGTAAGGAGCTGGATTTGTACACGCTGGAGACAACAAGGGAAAGAGGAGACATGATTGAAACTTTTAAGTATGTAAAGGGGCTCAATAAAGTGGGAGGAGAGGGTTTACTTAAAAGGAAGAGGGTCAAAACTAGAGGGCACAGCCTCAGACTGCTAGGAAAAAGATACATGGGCAATGTGAGAGGGCGCTTCTTCATGGAGAGGGTGGTGGAGCCCTGGAACAGACTACCAGACAGAGTGGTGGGAGCTAAATCGGTGGAAGAATTCAAGAGGGCATGGGACAAGCATATGGGGCTGAGTATCGGTGTGAGGGCAGGGGCTGGCAGGGAGGGGGAGGTGTAAGGGGGAGAAGGGGAGCAGACTAGATGGGCTGGTATGGTCCTTTTCTGTCGTCAAGCTTCTGTGGTTCTATGATAATGTGACAGCAAAGTTTCTTTTTTTATGGAATAAGTTGGGCTATGCTGTGAGTGAAACTGTACTACAAAGGTTTGATTTTGAGATAACCAGTGATTTAGATATCTTGTGTGCGATTCCACACTGTCTCCTGGCACTTTTTAAAAATAATGACAGCATGCAACCAGTTATTGCATGATTATTTATTACAACAACATCATGAGAACAATAATCTGACAAGGCGGTCACTGATGTCGAATCCTGAAAGAAAAATACAACAGTATTTTTAATGAATATTCAGATTGGTCATATGCATTTTAACGGGGACCCTTAACAAAAAAAAAATCCAAGGGAAACACTTAACTTTACCTGAGGACCCGCATTTCTGCCTTCAGTCCAGCACTCTCAAATTAAAAATCCTACTGAAAGCCCTGAATAAGAAATTAGTAAATATGAAAAAGGGTCTGAAGGGCCTGCCTGATGCCTTATGTGGAGACAAGCTCGGACACTGGGCTCCAGCTGGCCAAGTGGGAGAAGATTTATCATCCCAGCAGATGCCCTCTGGAGATGAATGGTGGTAGGCTTTGCTGCGATACTGCTTCCTGGGTGAACACAGGTAGCAAGGCACTCAGAGCTGCTCATGGAAGTGAGGATGCTGGCAGGTGCTGTGTGCAGGCACAGATGTGTGTGTGCACGCATGTGCACATAGTGCCCTAACTGCTGACGACACCTGGGGCTGGGAGAAAATGGAAGATGGAAAGCCCTGGCGCATTGCAGCATACACTTCACAATCTTGGGCCCTGTTGAACCGACTGCCTGCTGTCTTCCCATACATGATGGACCAGCAGGGACTAGTCACATCCCTAACATAATGTGCCACGGAGGGGGAACGTCCTCCATGGATCCCTTGGAAGGCAGTGAAGTAGCGGAGAAAAGGACAGGTCTGGACCAGGCAGATGTGGCCAGCACAAGAAAAGGAGGACAAGGAGAAAATCAAAAACATTTTAAAATGTTTGGGCTAGTGGCAATTTTTTTTTTATTTTATTTTTTTTTATTTTTTTACTATGAAAATAGAGCTAGTGATTTCCCATTTTCAAAAATTGCCAATTCAGTTTGGCCAAATCTTCTTTTTTTCTGTTTTCTCCTCCAAACTGAGGGCAAATCAGCATGTTTTGTACAAATAATTAGTTTAAAATGAAAGGGTTTGCCCAAAAAAGTGGGTGCAAAGTGTTTTTTTCCCCCCATGAAAAACTGGCTCACAAGTGCTGGTTTAAAAATTACAAATTCCATTTTTACTGGCATTTTCCATTGAAAACAGAAAATCACGGGCCCCATTGGAAGCTTGGAGTCTGACTGACGTTGATAAGTCCCATCGATTTTTGATACAAGTGCATAACACCTCCTCCCCACATAAACTTGTGCTCCTTACTGCCCCCATGGGCCTCCTTCTGACACAACCCCCAACTACCTCCTCCAGGACTTACCTCACCACTTACCCAATAACACCATGCGGTGGGTAGGTGCCTCAGTCAGCAATGCAGGGCCTGTGAGGTCACCATCACCATACTCTTGATGGGAACGTTTTTCCATTTACATTTTCTCCCTGGTTCCTCCAGAGGTTAAGCCATGTGCAATGATGCATACATATGTTACAGGTGTCCACACTGTGGCCTTTGAGTGATGGTGTCCTTTGATTCGCTACACAGTCTCCACTAGGTGGTAGTTATCCGTGGGGTATGTTGTCCCCACTCCCCGGAGAGCTGTCCATGAGATGTTCAATGTCCTTCTTCCCATTGTTAGCCTCCGAGTGGCACAAATCTGTTTCTGAATCTGGGTCACTGGTGTAGCAAGTGGTAATGCTACCACTATGTTACTGGGCCAGCTACAGCAATACAGAGACAGAGGCTGAAATCCCGGTAGAGAGAGTAAGGGAAGCACCTAGGTCAGGTGAGATGCATCTCAGGGTGCTGAGGGAACTGGCGGATGTCCTGGCAGTCCCCCTGGCAGAGCTCTTCAACACCTCCGAGGACTGAATGGGTGCCCCAAAACTGGAAGGTGGCCCATGAGGTCGAGGGAGGAGGCCGGAAATTACAGGCCCATTAGCCTAACATCGGTGGTCGG
This sequence comes from Neoceratodus forsteri, assembly GCA_016271365.2. Classification (NCBI taxonomy): domain Eukaryota; kingdom Metazoa; phylum Chordata; order Ceratodontiformes; family Ceratodontidae; genus Neoceratodus; species Neoceratodus forsteri. The sequence goes on from CM057454.1 coordinate 776,015,533, forward strand.
CAAGGTAATGGAGGGTATCATCAAGGATAGGCTAGGGGGGTTACTGGAGCAAAATGGGTATTTGGACAGTAGGCAGCATGGCTTTGTCCTGGGAAGATCATGTCAGACAAACCTTGTGGAGTTCAATGACTCAGTGACGAGGGCCCTGGACCGGGGTAGGCCGGTTGACGTCCTCTTTCTAGACTTCAGCAAGGCATTTGATTCAGTACCCCACAATGGCCTGCTGGCTAAACTGAAGGAAATGGGGGTAGGGGGACAGTTGTTAAGATCGATAGGAAATTGGGTCTCTGAGCATACTCAGAGGGTGGTGGTTGGGGGGCTAGCCTCATCCCCAAGGTGGGTTACTAGTGGGGTGCCTCAGGGGTCAGTGCTGGGGCGACTCCTGTTCAGCACCTATGTCTCAGACATAAGGAAGGGGGTCAGGAGCGAAATGAGTCTCTTTGCAGATGACTCAAAGCTGGGTGCAGTGGTGGAGGAGGAGGAGGGGAGGGTGGCCTTGCAGGAGGATCTTGAGGTGCTGGAAAGGTGGTCAGGAAAATGGAACCTAAAATTCAATGTGGGGGAAGTGCAAGGTTCTGCACCTTGGAGTCAGAAAACCAGGCCAGGGGTATACCCTGGGAGAAGACAAAATTCAAGTCACAGAGGGTGAGAGGGACCTGGGGGTGGTGGTAGATGTCAAAATGAACAACTCAGAGACCTGTAGGAGGGCAGCGGCAAGGGCAAATAGGATGCTGGGATGCATCGCCAGGGGGATTACCTCCAGAAAGATGGTAGTGATCCTACCCTTGTACAACTGCTTGGTTAGGCCACACCTGAAGTATTGTGTGCAGTTTTGGAGACCACATCTAAAGAGGGATGTTACACTCTTAGAAAGGGTCGAAAGGAGGGCAACCAAAACGATCCAGGGCCTGGGGGAGAGGACCTGTGAGGAGAGGCTCAAGGAGCTCGACATGTACACCCAGGAGGAGAGGAGGGACAAGGGGACATTATAGAGGTCTTTAAGTACATAAAGGGAATCAATAAGGGGGGCCCAGTCAGGGTTCTTCAAAGGAAGGAGGAGGGGACGAGAGGGAACAGGTGTAAGCTGGAAGGGGGCAGGCTCAGAGGGGAGAGAAGGAGGTGTTATTTCACCGAGAGGGTGGTGGAGCCATGGAATGCACTGCCCAGGGAGCTGGAAGAGGCGGATACTGTGGCCGGGTTTAAGAGGGGGTGGGACAGGTACGGGGGAGGGTAAATCTGACCAGGCCCAATGCAGGTAGCACATCTGCGACTGGGGACAGTATAACCCAAGGTGGAGGGGAGGACACCAAAATCGGCCCTCAGTGCAGGTGCTGAAAATCAAGCAGACTCAAAAGACCATTAGGCCTGTTCTGCTGGCATGTTAGTATGTTAGCATGTTAGTAATTTTAAACAAAGTTATGGTTAAAAGATGCGGAAGAATTGCCGCTCGTGACACTGATGACCAGAGTTCCAGAACAAGCCTAAGTTGTGGGAGAGTTACTCAGGGGAGGTCAACTGATCATCCCAGAGGACACTCTTCACCTTGCGGGGAGGGAAAACAGACTCTGCTGTGCTACTGCCACCTGGGTAACCACAGGCGGCAGTGCAAGCACAGCTGCAGAACTAGGGAGGATGCTGACATGCTCAGACGTGCAGTGCATCAGTGCATGCACATAGAGGGCTTTTCTTGGCATCCAACAGGGGTTGGGACAAGAAAAGGAAAAATGGCCGACACTGCAGGAGGACGTCCACCACTCACTACAGGCCCCACCCCCCTTACTGACCGAGGCACTCTCCTTCGCAGCACCAATTTAGTCTCCGTCAGGAAACAGCCCCCTCCCGATGGCCCTGCTGGGGGGGGGTGGGAGCCAGGGTGTCAGTAGGAGGAGAAGTAGGTCCTGGGGGAAGGTGGGTGAGGGGGCTGGGTGAGTGGGTACAACCAATGGGGGCTGACTGGCAAGAAGGAGAAATAAAACTAAATTAAACAAAAAAAATGGAAGGCTGAAGGGGAACTCTGCCACTCGTGAAGGACAATAGCCTATAATAATACAAAGTAAGGAATAAATAAATCATTATACAGGAGTTCATATAGAGGTTTGCTTACATGTCTCAAGGAAGCTGAAGAATTATGGCCATGAAAAATTCCCCTCTCTGCTGTTAACCCTGCCCCAGATAAAACTGAGCCTCTGACTTTATATAAGGCCTGTGTGTGTCTGTGCGAGTGTATGCCAGTGGAATTTTGAATTCATGCATTCCATGTTTTTTTTTTTTTTTTTTTTTATTTGTTTATTGGAGATTCGGAAATACCTTTGAGTCAGAGACTCCTTTACAAAGGTTTCACGTCACATATTTTACATACAGAGAAAGACAGGTTACATAGCAGTACATCAGTGCATAGTCAGGTAGCTACAGGAGCAACTGTGAGGCTAACAGTGAAAAAACTAGGGAAAAGTTAGTGCAAACACACAATACAAATTGCACACATGTGCAGAGCTAGGCTGGGGGACACAGGCTGTGACAGGGAGTGTAGGGGAAACCGGCCACAGCATTTGCCGGCCAGAATAGTGTAAGGTATTTCATTGGCAATCACAGTGGTTTGAGGACTGTAGGAGGTCTCTAAGAGCAGTTTTGAATGGTCCAAGTCTGTTCTCTTTTGCAAGTGGGGTGGGCAGACTGTTCATCCAGGAAGGGGCTCTGTAGCTGAAGGACCTTTGGAATTGGGAGGTACGGCAGTGGGGGACAGAGAGGAGTTGCTTTCCAGAGCTACAAGTATGTTTGAGTGTCAGGACCAGTCTTACTAGTAGTGTGAGTCCTATGGGGCAGAGAACTAGGGCTTTTTTTTTTTTTTGCCATGAGGCAGGTGTGGAACCTAATCCTGTTGTCAAGGTTCAGCCAGTTGGTATCGTTGTATAGAGAGCATGTGTGAGTTAGACGGTCACAGCCCAGGGTGAGAAGACAGGCTTTATTTAGGGAGACACGTAGTCTAAGGAGGGCCGATGAGTTCACCGCCCCATAGATGACTAGGCCATAGTCTAGCAGGGAGAAGACAGAGGAGGAGACAGCAAGCCTCAATGCGTTTGGGGTAAAGCAGTGTTTGAGGCGATACAGGAGCCCGAGCCTCACATTGAGGGCAGCAGATAGGAGGTGGATATGTCAGTGGAAATTGAGTGCGGGGTCAAGGGTTAAGCCTAGGTATCTGAAGGAGTCCACTTGTTCCAGGGGGGCCAGGTTGGCAGTTCGTACTTGAGGGCAAAGTTCCTTTCTAGCATTGAGTAGGTGGGAAAAGTACATAATCCTAGTATTGTTATAGTTCAGGATAAGACGTTGAGAGGCGAACCATTTTTCAGCGGAACTAAAGGAGGATTGAAGGAAGAGGTGAAGTTGCAAACGGTCAGAGTTGGAGGTATAGAGGACGGCATCATCCGCATAGAGGAGTAGGTTCCCGGAGCAGGTACTGGGGAAGGAGTTAAGAAAGAGGCTGAACAGTAGTGGTCCGAGGATGGACCCTTGCGGGACACCCAAGAGGACAGGTAGCCTACTAGATAGGGTGTCCCCAATTTTGACCTGCTGGGAATGGTTAGACAGGTAGTCAGAGAACCAGCCAAGGGCATCCTGAGAGAATCCAGTGTTGGTCAGTGTGGATAGCAGGAGCGGGTGGTTAACGGTGTCGAACGCCTTAACATTCCATGCGGGGGGGGGGGGGGGAGAAACACTCAGAGAAGTACTGCTGAATACTAAATTCTTATGTTCCACGGTAAACAAAGAAGAAATGTGGTAGTCATGTTAGTCCAGTCAACGATGAGAAAAAAAAAAAAAAAAATGTCGAGGGGTGATGCCTTTTATTGGACTAACAAAACTATTTCTGAGACTAGCTTTCAAGAGAGAATACTCCCTTCTTCAGGTCAGACTGAAAAACAGATGAATAGCATGACAGATAGAGGTTGGATGTGGATTCAAGACAAACTTGCAGTTTACACATCAAAGCATTATTTTCAGTTCACATTCCTTATAAACAGGAAGACCCTAATTGTCATTAGAGTGTGTCTGTTGAGGAACTCAGCTTATAAGATCAAAGGGCAGCTACAATTTAGTTGGACCATCAATTAATATTAGTAAAAAAAAAAAAATCAAGACATGAAAAAATACCATTGTCTTTAGAAGTTACCTGTTAAAAGAGCCACAGGGTGCTGATGTGATGGTTGAAGGAGGAACTCTGGAGCACTGTTTTAAGCATAATCACTGGTAATGTGCTAAAAAAATAACCTCTTTATTAATTCCTTTTTCTTTAGTGTCAAAAAATTGTATCATTTTTAGTTCAAATGTCTGCCATTCCTGGCTGTTTTTCCAAGTTGCCTTTTAACACTCTGACAGTAAAATCACTGATGGCGTGATCTGATCTTGAGAAATATTTAAATAAATAAAAAATAAAATTCCCCTACTGGTGTATTTTCATGTTTGTGAGTAACTGTGACTCTGTGGTGATTCATTCTTGTTTTGTAACATGGATATTAATCCCAAGTCAAAAGCAGCAGTCAGATAGGCGCAAAGAGAGCAGGTTATCACTTCCCAGTGGGTATTAATGCCACAGTAATGCCCACTCCTGCTACCCCTAACAGAACCAGTAAACATCAGTGGTGCAAGCAATATTTGCTGGCATCAGAGTAAGTACGAGAATGCAGCTGTACAGCAGAGCATGTTATATGGCGGTGCCCCCCTGGGCCCAAGAGCAAAGTTTAACTAGTAACGGTGGTACAAATATTGACTCAGAGAGATGAAACACAGAAATTTACCTGCGAACCAGCAATATGTCACATAGGATGCAGCACTAGCTCGATCCATTAGCAATGTCGCCAAAGTACATACCGACGTGGTGCGAGTAGCGTAGGTGGAGAAAGCCTCTGATGAGAACCAAGAAGGGAAATCAAGGCAGCAGCTTGTGGAGTCATAAAAGACAGAAGCAAGGAACCCTTCTGAAGTAACAAGGGGGAAGGAGGGCAGGGCTGCATGACCTGCTGCAAGAGATACTCTCGAAGATCTACTGTTGTGGTAAGTTCTTACACAACTGCACTAACTTCTTTGAGGCAATCTCTTGAACATGGGAAGATTCCCAAGCAGTTATTATACCCAGCGGGAGGAGGAAGCAAATCATTAGGGCTTAGGACAGCAGGCCTTGTAGGATGGCCCATCCAAAACCGGTCCGATCCTTAGAAGCGATGTCTAGACTGTAATGCTTGGTGAAGGTATGTACAGTAGACCATGTGACGGCTTTGCAAATATTCAAGGCAGAAATGCCCCGGAAACATGCCGTAGAGGCAGCCATGCCTCTGGTAGAATGGGGCTTTTACAACCCCTGTGAGAGTTTTGTTTGGATTTTGCATAGATAAACGTAATGCAGTTGGCCAACTATGTGGACAAGCACTGCTTTGAAACACTAACGCCCTGGTTTCCAGGGGCAAAAGAAACAAAAAGTTACTCAGTTTTTTGCAACTGTGAAGTGCGGAGTAGGTAAATGCTCAATGTTCTGTGCACATCTAGAGTATGAAGCAGGGCTTCCCTGGATTTGTTGGCTCCGCAAAGTACACTGGTAATTGAATGGTCCAATTTAAAGTAAATTCAGAAATAACCCTAGGCAAAAACTATGGGTTTGTGCGTCAAGACACCCAGTCATTATGAAATTGCAGGCATGGAAGATTGCACATTAGTGCGTGTAACCCAGACACATCTGCCTGACGTGATGGCAACTAAAAACAGTTTGCCAAGAAAGATAACAGAGGTCGCCGGATTCAGCAGGCTCAAATGGACTCAGTCAGTTTTTCAAGCACAAAATTCAAATCCCACACAGGGAACGGATCCTGGATAGGGGGATGAAGGTGCAGAATACTTTGTAAAAAGGTTCAAATTAAAAAGGTAACTGGGACAAAAAAAATGTTGCCCACAGGCAAATGAAATGCAGCAATGGCCAAAAGGTGGACTTCCACAGAGGAATATTTCAGTCCACCCTACGACAAGGAAAGCAAATAATCTAAGATGTGCTGAGGGGAAAACTCATAAGAATCCAAGTCCAGTGTAGATGCCCAAGTAGAGAAGCATTTCCACTTCATGGAATAGAAAGACCAAGTAGACTGCTTCCTAGCAGCCCCGAGAATTTCCGCCACCTTTTGGGGACACCTGGAAGCGTGAGAGGACTATGTCCTCAGGAGCCAGGCATGCAGATGGAAGGAGCGAAGGTCTTGGTGTAGCACGAAGCCTTGTACCTGGGACAATAAAGCCCGGCAAATCGGCAGAGGTATGGGATCCGGTTCAGAGAGCTGTAGAAGTATAGGGAACCAAATCTGTCTTGGCCAGAATGGCGATATGAGAATCATAGACGCCCCATCACCTGGACCAGTTTGAGTAGTACTCTCTGAAAGGGCGGGAAGGCGTAAAATGGTAAGTGATGTACAGGTTGAGGTACCTCAGATCCAAAATTGGGTATAAATCCCCCCATCCATTTGGGAACCAGGAAAAAGTGGGAGTAAAATCCTGCAGCCTTCTGAAGAAGAGGAACTGGTTCTATGGCCTTTTTGAAAGCAAAGCATCGATTTTGGTCCATAAGACAAATGCTTGGTCGGGGGGAAGGGTAGTGAGAGACCCTGGGTGGCAAAGAAAGAGGCATCTCCATGAACTCCAGTGTGAGCCCTGTCGTGATCAACTGCAGGAGCCACTGGTCGGAGGAGATAGCTTGCCACCCTTGCAGGTGCAGGGAAAACCTGCCCTAGATGGCTGTGGGTAGGGTCTCTAGTCCCACAACCAAAGGAAGACCTTCAGGCTAAAGGCTGGCCCTGCTGTGGGGGGAGCAGGGATGTAACAGGTTTTCTGAGTATTTCTAGGACCTGGCAATTGTAACTGAGGTGCTCTCTTATTGGCAGGTTGTCTTTGAGCCATGCGATGGCCCCTGTAGGGCAGCCCCTCAAGGAGCCCCTGAAGGCCGTTTTGGCTTTAGGACGGTACAGAGTCCATACTGACTGAAGGGTATGGGTTGAGTCCTAGAAGTCTTTCAATACGTCTTGGGTCTGCGGACCAAACAGCTGAATCCTTTAAAAGGAGCATTCAGGATAGATTGCTGTACATCTTGTAAAATTCCTGGCACCCTGAGCCAGGTGTGTTGTCTGAGACACACTCCTGCAGAGGACATATGAGTCATAGTATCCACGGCATCATAAGTGGCCCTTAGCAGGTGGTGGTATACAGCTGCCGCAGTAGACATTTTGACCAGCAGCTCCTCCTGGACAGAACCTGCTGGGAGGGACTGGACTGTTGCCTGGGAGGCCTTTAGGATTTCCTCCTGTTATTTCAGGAGGTGTCTCGTGTAACTAAGTATACGTAGAGACAAGGTGGTCGAGGCAAATACCCTTTTTCCCCCCCATGACATCCAATTTCTTGCACTCCTTATCTGGAGGCGGAGCACTCATGTACTGAGGCCTTGAGGACCTATCATTGCGCGGCATTGATCACCACAGAGTCCGCCTGAGGTGGAGACATGCAATAGGATTTATTAGGCTCCAGTGGATCACCCTTATCAGCTTTACAGGGATTGGAGGGAATCTTGAAAGGTTGCTTCCATGCAGCCAAGATAGCCTCTTCAAAGATGTTCACCAAAAGGTGGGACGACCAGAAAGGGACATTCCGGCACACCTAAACACTGAGCCAGTTTCTTTCTGGAAGCATCCTGCTCAGTGCCCTGGAATCCAAACGTTTTCTGTAGGTGGATCATAATGTCCAAAAACATCAGGTCATCTGGCAGAGAACAAGGGAGCCGAGGGGTAGGATCCCTCTGCACAGAGGCTGCAGCTGAGGAGGACTGAGGGGAATCCTCATGGTCCATGCCTTCCTCAACCTCCAGGTCAGCCAGATCCTAATCCTGCAGGAAAGGGTCCTCCATGTCCATGTCCTGAGTGTAAACACCTGGGGAGATGGGATGAACTGGCCGTCCGCTGGGCCGAAGCAGGCAGAGACGGAGCAGAGACCGGTGCTGACCCCTCTCTAGGTGGGGGCACAGGGTCTGAGTCAAGTCCAGGATAGTATTCACTAGAGCCTGGACATCAGTCATGGCCATCTGCTCAGTGGAAGTAGCCAGGGCAGACTGGACAGAGTGAACTGGGAACACTGGCGGAATAGAGGCAGGCAGTGGAACAAAACATGGAGCCATCAATGAGGGGTGTGTATGTGTGTATGACCCCAGGATCATCAACGAGGGCACCAACATTAAGCCCCTGTGAGATAATGCCGGTCATCAACAGGCCTGAAGCCCCTGCCAGACACGATCCTGCAAGCTCTCGTCTACAAAGACAATATCCCAACATCGACAACGATATTCTCATCAATGGACCTGAAGCCCTGGTCGACGGACAATGACTAGACAACACTGAAGGGGGGCAACTTTGGAAGCTGTAGTATGACCACAGAACCCACCATCAACAGAGGAGCCCACAATCATCAATGGTGTAGAGGACGATGTAAAAAGGGGCAGCCTTCTCCATACTCACTTTTTGTGAAGAAGCCTTAAGTTAACAGTGAGGAAGCAGTGAAAACATGCTTCGTCTTGAATGCATGTTTCTTACCAGGACCCTGTGTCGATGTTGAGGGGTCACCCTGCAGAGTAGCGAGACACCGAAGATGTCGTCAAGGATTCTCTGGTTGTGGAGCGTTGCTGCTGCTCCAGGAGGGCAACCTTTTGTTCCATGAGAAACTCACGGAGCTGCTGAAGCCTACAACATTTTGTGGCCTTGTTGAATCTGTTGCAGTTGAATCTATTGCAGAAGACACACCCTTTGGAGACGTGTTTAGGACCAAGACAATGAACACAGACTTCGTGGAGGTCTTGCTTAGCAATTCTGTGACCACAGGAATACCTTCGGAATAAGGGATCCAAAGACATTAGTAGAAAAACTTGTTTCTAGTAAATTTTGGTCAGTAGAACTCTTTGCCGATGACAGGTAAGCAGAGCTCTGAAGGACTTGTTGCATGCAGATCGTGGTTGAAAAGAACTAAGGAGTAGCTGGGATCTCCACCTTTTATACCTGCCAGGTATACACCACATGGTAGTGTTAGGGGGAGGTCTCAGGGGTCGACTGCTGAGAAGTCATCTGGAGGAAATGACACCTGCGGCTGTAATCCCATGTGTTATGACCTGCTGCAAGAGATTGCCTCAAAGAAGATCGCTGTAGTTCTCAAAAGAGACAGCTGAAAAAGTAAAGGCTAAAAGGGTGGCATTCAGAAGGTATAAGGAGATTCAGAGGGAGGAGGATAGGGAGGGGTACTTGGGGGGGGGAAACAGAGGGAAGAAGAAAAAACAGTAGGGAGCACAAAGGTGCAAACTGGACAGAGAACAGCCCAGGAGATAATGAACAAGGACAAGACATTTTTCAGGTACATAAGTAAAAAGAGGAACACCAGGGGTGGGACTGTAAGGTTAAAAAGGGTAGGGGGCACTATGCAGAGGGGGACCAGGAAACAGCAGACATCCTGAGAAAATACTTTTGTTCAGTATTTACACAGGAAGAAAGGGAGGGGCCAAAAAAGTAACAAAAGCTTTTGAGGGAGGGAGGGAAGTGGACGTAAGTCCTTTTTACAACTGAAGTGGGCAGAGCCCTGCAGACGTCTTGCAATCCAAAAAGGACTCGCCTTCTGACTGAAGAACAATTTAGGCGTTGCATCACAGTTGCCTCCGCGGTACATGAAGCACTACACTGTCTTAATTCACTCTTTGCACAGCACTATTTTTAGCCCATCAGTTCCGCACGCATACACGGCAGAGGTCTCATTTGCTCTCCCTCACATTGGCCAGAGTCCCTGATGGTGGCAGAGTCTCCGTCCAGCCCCACAAAATGTTTGTCTTTTTAAAGAGGGGCTGGAGGAGCAGAGATGCGGAACAGCTTCTATCTACAACAAGAATGTGCGAGCTGGCAGTCCGCACATGCATAGGTTTTCTCACTGTGATAGTGGCGCATTAGAAGCTCTCCCTGGTGCTCCCAAACCCTGAGATCACTTAGCTCGGGTCCAGAGACACAAGGGAGGTGGTTGAGAAGCTGCGAAATTATTTATCTAAAGAGCACCAGTGGAACTGAATACATAATAATGACCTACTCATGAATATTAATGAACCCCACCTGCCTTCTGCTCATTGGCACGCAAACAAATACTTTCACGGTTTCGCCACTGCAGCCCTCGTGCCTCCGGACCCCAGCTAACTGATCTAAGGGTCCAGGAGCAAGAGTGGAGCTCCTGATGCCCCACTATAGGGGTGAGAAAAACTGATGCACACCACCACACGTGCACGGACTGCCAGCTCGCACATTCTTGGTGCAGTTGCAAGCAGTTCCACATCTCAGCTCATCTGGCCCCTCTTTAGAAGGACAGTCGTTATCTGGGGCCAGACGGAGATTCAGGCAGCACCAGGGACTCGGGCTAAAGCAGCAGTGACCAAGCAGTGACCAAACAGGCCAAATGCGAGCTCGGCTGCAGCCATATCAGCTCTGGTCAGAAACTGTTTGGAGGCGAGAGTACTGAAGAAACTTGCTAATCTGAAGGTGGACAAAACAAAGGAGCCAGAAGGGGTGCATCCAGAGGTACTGAATGAGCTCAGAGAAATACTGGCTGAAATTCTGACAGTCCTATTTAACAGCTCACTGAAAACAGGAGTGGTTCCAGAGGACTAGAAGAGGATGGATGTAGTCCCACTACACAAAAGAGGCAGCAGGGAGGAGGCTGGCAATTATAGGCCAGTCAGCCTGACATCAGTGGTGGGAAAGTTAATGGAATCACTGCTGAAGGAAAGGATTGTGGAATACTTTGAAGTCACTGGGTTATAAGACCTGAGGCAGCATGGTTTCACAGTGGGGAAGTCATGTCAAATGACTAACAGATTTCTTTGATTGCGTGACAGAGGATTAAGATCAGGGTGGAGCGGTGGACGTGGCCTACCTAGATTTCAGTAAGGCTTTCAACATCATTCCACATAGGAGACTACTAAGCAAGCTGGGTAGCTTAGGAGTGGGACCCAAGGTGATAAACTGGATAAGAAATTGTTTAAGGGATAATGGACAGAGGGTGGTAGTAAATGCGGAGTTCATTCGTTGGGGGACCAGCAGGGTGCCCTCAGGATCATTCCTCTATTGTCTTCACAACTGACATTGCAAAGCAGCTGGAAGAGAAGGTCTGCATATTTGTGGATGATACCAAAATCCACAAAAGTGGATACTGGGGGGTCAGAAACCCAAGAAAAGTAGAGGAGTGGTCAAGGGTATGGCAGCTGGATTTTAATGCAAAAAAGTGCAAAATAATGTACTTGGGGCACAGAAACCCAGGGGCAGCATTCTAAATGGATGGAGTGGTACTGACAACCACCAAGCAGGAATGACCTAGAGGTGGCCAAGCAGTGCGACAAGGCAGTAGGGAGGGCTAGCGGGATGCCAGAGTGCATAGGGAGGGGGGTATCACCACCAGAAAGAGGGAGGTGGTATTGCCTCTATATAGATCACTGGTAAGAACCCACCTAGAGTACTGTGTCCAGTTCTGGAAACCATATCTCTGGATGGACACAGAGTGGTAGCAGTCCAGAGGAGGGCAACATAAATGGTGCTGGGTCTGCATCAAAAGCCCTATGAGGAGAGACTAAATACCTCAATATGTACATCCAGGAACAGAGGAGGGAGAGGGGTATATGATACAGACCTTTAAATACCTCACAAGGGTAAATTAGGTACAGGAGGGAAGTATTTTTTCAGAAGAAAAAGGTGCTCAAGAACAAGGGGACATGCTATGAAGCTGGAGGGAGCTAGATTTAGGAGAGATATGAGGAACTATTACTTCATAGAAAGAGGGGATGGACTCCTGGAACAGCCTTCCAGCAGAGGTGGTGGGGACAAAAACAGTGGTGTTGTCAAGAATGCATGGAAAAGGCATAAGGGAATCATAGTGGAAAGGAAGAGGGGAGAAAGAGCGGTAGATTGAACATGGTCTGTGGTAATAGTGTAGGTAGGGAGAAAGGATCAGACTGGATGAGCCAAGCAGTCCTTCTCTGCCGTCAAATTCTCCGTTTCTACTCTGGATCAGTATACCATGCCCCGGACCTAAGGCACACTGTATTGCCTGAATGGGAGCTGCTGGTTCTTAGTGTTCATCCTAAAGCATGGATACTGTCAAATCGCCATGGCTTGATCTGACCAGAAGACCACTCTTCACTCCACTAGGATTCTATGAATTCCTGCACACAGCCCAAGGCATCTGTTGTGCACTGGCCATGTTCCAGCATCTCATGGAGCAAGAAGAGGGAGACATGAATTTATTGGTGATCCTAGCATACCAAGATGACATAACTGTGCTTGGAAAGGCTCTAGAGGAGGCAGGGCAGGTAAACTCCTGGCATGGCAGCTCAGGAAAGAGGTTTCGTCCAGAATAGTCCTCAACCTGAGAGCGTCAGCGGGCCAGGGTGGGCTCATCTCTGACCCAGAGTGCACTGTGGTGCAATTTCAGGAGTTTTACAAACACCTCTACTCCCAAGATCCCATTGATGACTACCAGAACCAACTGGACACCTTTTTGGTCAGGTCAAACTACAAGGACTCACCCAGGAGGAAAGGGAAAGGGACACTCTGAATGCCCAATTATGGATGAGGAAGTCTTATCCAGCATACAGGTCCTGAAGTCAGGGAAAGCCCCTGGGCCAGATGGGATGGCAGCTGAAATGTACAAAACCTTGAAGGAGAGCTGGTCTCCACTGATTGGAAAAACATGCAGAGAGGTCGAAGAGGGAGGGGCGACGCCACCAAGCTGGCAGTACACATAAATAACTGTGATACACAAGGGGGTCAAGGACCCGACTGAGTATGGATCCTATAGACCAATCTCCCTGTTAAATGTGGACCAAAAGATATACACCTCCATCCTGGCCCGCAGGCTGCAGGAGTGTGTGGGGTGGCTGGTCCACCCAGATCAAACTGGCTTCATCAAATGGGAGAATACTTCATGACAGTGTGAGGCGCCTGCTGAATCTGACTACTCATCAACAGGCCTCCCAGGAGCCCACCCTGGTGGTGTTCATGGAAGCAGAGAATGCCTTTGACATGGTGAACTGGAGATTCCTCCAAAAGACCCTGCTGGAGATGGGTCTGGGTCCCAATTTCAGGAATGGGCTGGAGACACGTTATGCAGCCCCACAGGTCACAGTCAGGGTCAATGGGTTCAGCATAGGGAGATTTTATCTTACCAGGAGTCCAAGACAGGGATGCCCACTCTCTCCCCTATGCATTGAGCCCCTGGCTGTGGCAGTTAGAACAGCTGAGGACATTCAGGGGATCAGAGTGGGTGAGACAGTCCACAAGATATCACTATACACAGATGACTCCCTCTTCTATGTGACCTCCCCATGTACTTCTCTGCCGGCCTTGGAAAGAGAACTCAGGGAATATGGCCAGGTGTCTGTGTACAAGATTAACTTAGAGAAATCAGAGGCTATCAAGTTTGGTGGCACTATACCCAAGGAAGAACTCGCAGACTTCACATACAAATGGGCTAGAGCAAATACGGTGAGATATCTAGGTGTCAAGATCTCACCACAAATATCCACCCTGTTCGATCTAAACTACGGCAAACTATGGGGTGAGACTGCATCAGACTTGGCAAGGTAGAAGTTGCTTCCCCTTCCCCTGGGCGGAAGGATCGAAACAGTGAAAATGAACACCCTTCCCTGCTTCCTCTTCCTGTTCCAAGCCCTCCCAGTGCACATCCCAGGTAATTTTTGGAAGAAGGTGAACACCACCCTGTCACAAACCTACTCAGCAGGTCAGGCCCTCTGCTCCCACAGTCCCAACCTCCGAGCGCAGTCTTGTGAACAGGTAACAGAAACAGGGTAACCCTCCTGTCTGTTTTGTGGGTTCGAATCAACCTTTGGTCTCAAGTTCTGAAGGGATTCAAACTGTGAACCTCTTGCTAGCGTACTCAAATGTACAGGCTCAGATAATTCTGCTCTTCGGGGAAATGCCAGATGTCTGTCGCCTATGGGCACCTAACCAGGTGTACAAAATGAACCCTTAAAGACTCTGTGAAAGACCTCAGATAAACTCTTACCTTTTCCCAGTTTGGTATTACCATTAAGCTATGCCCAGTGTCAACTTTAACCATATATACTTCACTTGTCAAAGAAAGAATTTCGAAGGCACACCAAGTAATCACTTTAAAATAGAGATTTACTTATAAAATAGATACAAATATAAAAGGTAAATACAGAACAACATATCCCAAAACATACAATCACTTAAAAGAACAAAGTTTAAAGTGCAAACTCCCACCAACCATATACTTAGACTTGTCTATTTAATGTATTTAATCTTCTTACAGTGCTGATAGATGTTGTAGCTTCAGAGTCCAAACATGTAGACCCTGTCCACACTACGCCTCTGTAACATTACAGAGTGCCCAAACCGTTACCGCAACGGTTTGCGTTTACACTTGTAACATTACAGAGGCGTTTTCGTAACCGTTGTTGAAACCACATATTAGGTGGTTTCAACGATATAGCTTCAGTCCGCTTAGTAACGTCACGCGTAGTTTAGACCGGGCGGTAACGGTCCCTCAGGACTCAAGCACAGCGAGCTGCACTGTGGGATCGGCGCTATTGTAACGGCCGCCTGCCCCGGCGTGGACCGCGGTGCTGGTCCCGTAACACACACACCGCCACGGTGTGGACGCACTGCACCGCTCCCCGGCCGTAACGGATTGCATCTGTTACCGGGCTGGAGCGGTGTACTGTGGACAGGGCCATCTCTCTCTAAAGGTCAGTCACAGCATAATTAAAAAACTGTCTTGAACCTGCCTTCTCCATGATGTCACCCAGCTCCTCCTCTGTTTATTAAAAATCATACAACCAGGATGGCTTATCATTCAGAAGGTAAATTAAATGAGGAGACATCAGCAAAACTTGTTTCCCCATATGCCCCTTTGATCTAGTGTGTCTTCCTGCCCTTCAGACATCAAAGAACATTTATGACTTAGCACCAAAGTGACATAACCTGTTTTCTTCCTCTAAACGTCATAAAAGTTTATGATCTCTATCCCCCCAGCTAGCAGCTACAATTAAGGCAAATAAACAGGAGATCCTTAATTTATGTCTCTTCTAATCTTTAATTACCTCCTGACTTTTCAGGTTAACATCTTGTAGCTGAAACCTTTGGGGGGGGGGGGCGGTTATCCCAGGAGCACATGATTTCTTATGACAGATAATCACACTACATTTTTATTTTACAAAAAAATCTTACAGTGATCAGAACCAGCTGTCCAAGTGTCACAATTACTGGCCTTCATCTGGCAGGGGGCAGAAGGAGAATCAGCAGTAGACTCCTTTTGCAGCCGAAGGAGAGGGGAGGCCTGGCCTGATTTAAAACTATACTACTTGGTGGCCCCGCTTGCACTAGTGATAGGTTGGCAGGGGTTAGAGAGACACCACTCGCAGATGTTCTCCTTAACTTCACTTACACATGCCCCAATTTCTCCAGACATATGGAAGAGCATCACAAACCTGTGGACCAAGCACACACTCAGGGTCCTGGTGAGAGCCAGGAAACTTACTCAAATGCCGGAGAGAATTGGCCCCCCTCACTTCGATCACAGGGGACCCAGGCTTTACCCCGCCTCGTACAGACCCCAGATTCTGGACACGGAATACTCTCTCCCTGGTCAGTTTCCGCAACTTGATCCAGGGAGAAGGTCTCATGACATCTGAGGCAATACAATGCAAGTACCACCAAGGCAGGACTGATTTCCACAGATACCTCCAGGTCTGGCACTACCTGATTTCAAATCAACTCATCCAAAAGATCACAAGAGACCGCACAGGCCTCCAAGACTTCCTGTACTGGTCAACTAGACTGGCTGGACTGAGGAAGGTGGTTTCTGGAGTCTACAGTGTGCATCAAGGCAAAAGCTGCCCTCAATTTCAGGCATTAAGGAGAGATGGGAAGGGGAGCTGGAAACCCAACTCCCCATGAAGCACTGGGAACTGACTTGGAAGAGAGGCTGGAGGACCATAGCGTCCGCCAGCTGGAGATAGTTCCGGTGGAATTGCTTGACTCACTTTTTCCCCCCCACACACCCTCAATCATGAAGCATTTCCAGGGAGGCAACCTAGATTTATGCTGGAGAAGATGTGGTCAGGTGGGTACTCACAGTCACATCTTCTGGACTTACCCAGCCATACTGGAATTTTGGCAAGGAATCCTGTTAACCCTCGGCCGTATGTGGGGGACTCGGATCCCCTTCACGTTTGCCACAGTGATACTGGGCCTGGGGTTCTCAGGAACAGGAAACAAATAACAAGGTCTGTTCAGGCCATTATGCTTAGCAGCACTGAAAGAAAGAAGAGCCAGTTGGTTGAGCCATACCACACCAACGCTCGGTTCATGGAGGTCAAGGGTGGA
Organism: Neoceratodus forsteri; assembly: GCA_016271365.2. Taxonomy (NCBI): domain Eukaryota; kingdom Metazoa; phylum Chordata; order Ceratodontiformes; family Ceratodontidae; genus Neoceratodus; species Neoceratodus forsteri. Next base: position 776,031,984 of record CM057454.1, read on the forward strand.
GAGCATTAGGCACATGGAGAGGCTGACCGTCAGACTCTGACTCACAGAGGAAAAATATGAGAAGCTCTGGAATTGCTGGGGACTCCTGGGTCAGCTAGGGAGGCCATGGGGAAGAGGTAGGGGACTGAACCAAAACGAATAATTAGGCACCCAGACTGGCTGGGAAAGGGGGGGGGGCTGCCCGACACAACTCTTCAATAAACAAGGAGGTGGTCTGTGTGGGCACGCAGAGGCCTCCGGCACATATGAGCCGATCATGCAGAGTGGTAATGGAGTCTCTCCAGACTGTTTTGAGGCTCCAGCTGAGTCGCGAGTTGATGTTCTTTTGCCTCCAGTTAAATTACCTGTAAGGTTAAGATACTGTAGAAAATGAGTATCCAAATGTGACTTCAGATAACTCACGATTTCCCTTATGAATGACAACTGTGATAAAAATGACACATTCAAAGAAGAAGAGAGTTGTGCACAGCACGGGGTAGGGTTGTGAATGATCAAAGAGTAAGATCATACATCAGCAGAAGGAGGGATGGTTTGGCACTCGTAGAGGGTTGCAGCTCAGATCAAAAGGAGGAATCAGGGATAATACCAATGTACTGCCTGTATTTCAGAATGTATGAGTATCTTGATTTGTGTATACCCTTTCTGCTTGCCCCTGTGATGGGTACTGTATTTATCGGAAATAAAAATAAGTTTAAAAAAAAAAAAAAAAAGGAAAGGCTCTAGAAGAGCATAAAAACTGCCCGTTTAAGGTGCTGGATAGGCTAGAGGAGTTTGGGCTCAAACTATCCATGGAGAAATACTTGTGTTTCCAGTCATCCATGAAGTTCATGGGACACATTGTCTCCTTGGATGGGATGCAGGGAGACCAAAATAAAGTCAAAGCACTGACTACCTGATCCAAAGAGCCTTAAGAAACTACAATGCTTCCTTGGGTAATGTGGGCATTACTGCCGGTATGTAAAAGACCATACCAATCTGGCAAGGCCTCTCCTACATGTGACCCAGGGTACCCAGACATCAACAAGGCATGGAAGTTCAGCCCCAAGGAGGGAAAAGAGATCTAGGTCAATTTCAAGGTGCATGAACCATTTGGACCCCAGTGGAAGGAGGACTGTAATGCAGCTTTCAAATATATCATCAAGGAAGTGATTGAATCACCTGTTTGTATATGCTGGTCCAGCCATTCTTACATGCTGCACACTGACACCAGCCTAGGCGAACTTGGTGCTGTCCTTTACCAGGATTGCTTTTACTAGTCTGAAGCCATCACCAGCTGAAAGAAATTATCCTGTTCATAAACTGACATGTTTGGCTGTCAAGTAAGCCGTAACGGACCAGTTCCACGCTTGCCTGTATGGAGCCCAGATCACCATGGAAACAGACAACCAATTGACACACACAAACTATGGTCAAGTTCGATGTGGCTGGACATCACTGCTTGTCAACACTGTGCAGGTACAACTGCTCCATGGAGTACTGCCCCCCACCCACCTATTTAGTAATAACCCCCCATGTCGCTCCCATGCAAGATTTCCTATTATAAGCAATGGTCAATTTTAACATTGTTTTACTTATCCAGAGCACAGTGCACACTGACCTGGACTAATGCACCTAACGCTCTACTTGTCGGTCTTGACTAGAGCAGGTCTTCAATAGCTGTCACTGAAGTAAAACTAAGTCCCTACTTTAGCAGGCTCTAGTTCACCAACTAATCTCCCTCATTGTTACATATGGTCAAGTTTGACTAACAGCTCTTTAACAGCAGCAACTACCTTTCACCTGGCAGTGAAAAACCCAACTAAAGACTTAATGCAAGTTGTTATCACTCCATTGTTACGGGTTGCAGCTAGTGTCCAGACTGGGATCAGGCATGGAGTGGGGTTCAGTGCTGTTAAATCACAGATTCCCAGTGTTTGTGTCTCCAGGTGTGTTGATGTGCCCCACATTATTAAGGCCAGTGTCCCTCATTTTCTACAACTTGAGTGTTCAGTGTCCAATATTTCAGTGACAAAATGTTAACAGGTATACAAGGTCTGCCATGCAAGTGGTGAGTTTTGTCCCAGCATCATTACAATCACTCTACCTTCTCAATTTTCCAGTTCTGTACTTTCCCTGGACACCACTACTGGATGATGTGACAGGACAACAAGGGACTCTGCAATGAAATTAATCATAACAAAAAAAAAAAAGCCAAATAGATGATGTCTATTACAAATTATGTTACAGTTGACTGATAAATGATAAATGAACGAGATTTTAAACACTCATACTCTGGTTTGTAAGTATTTCTTCACCAAACTGTACACAAATAAACTTACTTATAACATGGGCTGATAAAAACGTGCAGTCCCATTGGTGGAGTCCCTCAGTGTCGGCATGCATTAAATTACCTTTTTAATGCACAGTTCCGCAGAGGGACTTGGGGCAAGGGCTGTTAGCACTTATTCCTGAGTTGAGAAACTAAAGTGACTCTGGCAGCCATTACAGGATGTGGGCAAGAGAGACAGCCCCAGCGGGCGGCACAGTCTTGGCCCTGGTGTACCATAACAGTGGGGTAGTACATTTTTATCAGCCCATGTTATAATGCGGTGGCCGTCTCGGTCATGCACATTTCCTACACACACACACACACACACACACACACACACACACACACACACACATGAACCGTGCTAAAAGCACTGCCGAGAGGAAGAGTGAGTGGTAGTAAAAGGTGCAGCACAGAACACAGCAGAAGAGCTGATCGGGACAGTGCTGCAGTGTACGGGAGTGATGAGTGCACAGAACTGTGGTGAGCAACAGTCACTGGCAGTGGAGATATCACAGAGACAGCAGCACCGAGAAGCAAGACAGGTAGTTGGGAGAGTTTATTGATGGTGCCACTGCCCCAATGTCACCACTGACAGTTGCCAGTTGTAGTTATGCGGTTGCCAGTATCTGTATGTACAAAGTAGTTTGGGATAGTGGAGTTATCGTTCAGTATGGTATGTTAGTTTGTGTCTCTTTACCCACTGGCATGTCCCGTTTGTGAGCACGGCTGTCATCATCGTCAACTCTGTGTGCTTTGTTTTCCTTGTGTTCGCCTTCAGTGACAGACAGAAAAACATGGTGTGTAGTAGCTGTTATGTAGTGCTGTCACCTGTTGTCCTGCAGGTAAGTGCCTCCTTCACACACAACGAGGAACTGTGCTGAAGGGGTTACTGAGAGTTACAGCGAGCAGCAGTGAAAGGCGACAGCACAGAACACAGCAGGAGTGCTGCTGATTGGGTCAGTGCTGCAGTGTACAAGAGTGACAGGTGCACAGAACTGCACAGGCAGCAGTCAGCGGCAGTGGAGATATCACATGCTACGTTTACATGTAGTGGGAATCAATTACTTTGTAATCAATTCTTTTCATGCAGATTGTAATCCTTTTTGGTTTACATGGTGTTAGATTGATGAGAATGAACAACCAGATTCAAAATCCTCAGTTGCTGTGTGTTTACATGCAATGAGAATCAGTCACCTTGTAATCAGTTCAAATTGAACTGATTACAAGGTGACTGATTCCCATTGCATGTAAACATACAGCAACTGAGGATTTTGAATCTGGTTGCATTCTTTTTGCAGCAGTTTCAACAGTACGTAAAAGCAGAATCAATTCACGAATCAGGTTTACATGTACAAAGTAACCGGGCTCAAAACAATCAATGCTTTTGAACCACTGCAGTGGAACCCGGTTTCAACTGAAACAGGACACCAACTCAGAATGAGTTTACATGAGCTTCCAATGAGGAATGCAGCATAGATTCCACTGAAATTGGAGTCTGAACCTGGTTCAAGTGTGCATGTAAACAAGGCAACAGAGACAGCAGCACCGAGGAGCAAGACAGATAGTTGAAGTGTTTATTGATGGTGTCACTCCCCCCGAAGTCACCGCTGACAGTTGCCAGTTGTAGTTCTGTGGTTGCCTGTCTCTGTATGTGCCAGTGTTGTTTTTTTTTCTTGGGGGGGGTTCAAAGTCATTTGGGATGGTGGGGTTTGTTATATAGTGTGGTCTGTCAATCGGTGTGCCTTTATCCATTGGTGTGTCCCGTTTGTGAGCACAGCTGTCATTATGGTCAACTCATTGTGCAGTCTTTTCCTTGTATTCACCTTTAGTAATATATATTTGTTTCCCTGTCCCCACGGCACACCTTTAGTGATATTCCCATCAGGGACCATGACAGTGAGTGAGAGGTGGAGCATGTACTGCCCCATGGGAAGAGAGATTGAGGTTGAGATTGAGATTCTCACAGCTCCCTTTGAGCTGTGACAGTAAAGGTGTTAGGCAAGGTAGCACAGCATGTTATTCACAAGAAATGTCACAGATCATGTCAGTACTGTATGCGTGACATTTCTATGTACATAAGTGCAAGATAATGTGCATTTCTTCTCGGGGACTATTTTACAAAGTAGCAGGATACAGTACCTTTTCTGGTGTTTAAACACGGGGAAAAAAAAAGCCTTTTTGAGGGGTTTTCCCCATGTTTTTGCCATAACCCACAACAGGGTATGGGGTTATGGGGATTTAATACACGACTGGAGTGCTGTGAGGACATCTGCATGTGGCCTCGGGGCCCTCTACAATGTACCCAGTCGTGCATTAAATCCCCATAACCCCATACCCTGTTGTGGGCTATTACTTACTAGTTAACCCGTTAAAAGTACTCTTGTGTTAACTTCCTATATTTCACCAATGTAATACAGCACACCTCTGCTATCTACCAAAAAGGTGGTGCACCAAAGTTGGTGGAAGATAGAGGGTGCACAGTACATGAAGAGTAAATAGCAATGTCATAAATCTGGGCATAAGGTTATTTCCAAAATTGTCTAATCCCATTAAAATCTTAATTTCCAGTCTAATGACCCCAAACCTTCGTATGCTTTTGCAATCAGAAGATAAGATATAGTAGTAATGTAACAATATCATGCACCCAATAGCTCTATAGTCTCTTGAAAAAGGAAAATAAGCATTGGCTATGTGAAGCACTACTGCACAAAAAGTGGTTATTCCTTGGGTCAACAATGCCAGAGGTGACCAGGCTCTCTCTTATACAGTCTCTTCCCATCTGAACTTAACGGTCGCTTACGGAAGCAGTAGACTGTTTATATTCTTAGGTCTTCTTCTCCATTTGAAACTATATTGCATTAATCTCTTTTAAAACATAGGTTATTAAAAAATAGAACCCAACTGGTGGAGTGCCTCACAGCACCCCAGCCATGCATTAAATCCCCATAACGCCATACCCTGAAGTGGGTTATTGCTTACTAATACACACTGATCCAATGTAAGTTTGACAAGGCTGGTAAACTGATCCTGGAGCAGTTGTTTTGGGCACAATATACCTACATCCAAGAGCACCAACATAATGCTGTACCAAAGCTGTGAATACACAGCACGAACACTATATGTGGCAAGGGGGCATTGCTGTTTAAAAGAATGCTTACAGAAATGCTGTTGTAAGAATAATGGTGAATATCAATACCGCTTGACACAATCAAGCGTTAGTGTAATACAAAGCCATTGCTATTCATTCACATCTAAGTCTCTATTCTTGCTGGTTTTCCCAGCAGTCATTACTGATGCTTGACAGGGTGCCATTCTATTTTACAGACTGGTTGACAGTCTGTCAAAGTAGCTGGCTAAACTACGTGTTATCTGAAAACTATGTCCAGTGTCAATTTGAATTCCTGTAATATCCATTTAAAAAGCCTGTTACTACAGCAACCTAACAGCATGCTTTACTGCTGGTTTATTTGTTTTCCAAGTACTGCTCTTACACTCAGACGGTTTTCACTTTTATAACACTATCTGATGTCCAGAAGAGTTTTGTTTGTAATCCCTTTGCACCCTTGCTCCGCGACACATCTGAAACCAGCTGCTTTCTCTAATGAAACATTTTTAATAAAGCCAGACTAGACAGATTCTACAGTCAGAAAGGCACTGAAGGTTACAGTGGTAGCAATCTGGCTGATAAGCCTGGATGTGTGTCCATACTAAAACTGGATATAGTCACTGCTGTGAGGCAGGAGGGGCTGACAAGATGAACCCTCCAACCCTTTTTGTCACTACAGTGCTATGTTTCTATCCTGCAGGTCAGTCTAAGGACTAAAACTTGCTGCTGTGGTGCTTAGAACTTCAGGGTAACATCTGCTGCTACTACTTTCAACACACAACCCATACCCTGAAATGAGGTATAGAGGTGTGTGTGTGTGTGTTGTGTGTATATAATATATATACACACATATATATATATATATATATATATACACACACACACACACACGTACATATACACACACATATATTACATATATATATATATACACACATACATACATACACATATATATACACACACACACACAATATATATATTACACACACACACACACACACACGCACGCACCACACACGTGAAAACTACTGATTCTGTTCTAAAGGTATTGGATCCACTTTACCATAGTGCCCTTAGATTTGCCACCAGCTTGACTTGGAGTACCCACCATTGCAGTCTATACGCTGCAGTGGGTTGGCAGTCCTTGGCAAATCAGACACAGACCCATCTGACAATTTGTATTTATAGATTTACTATAAAAATATTACCCCTTACCTGATGGAATTACTGAAACCTAAACAATCTAGTAAATATGATTTAAGATCTTCATACCTCCCACAGTTTTCAACGCCTAGATACAAAACTAATAATGGAAATAACATGTCAGTGATTGTGCCTCATATACGGGCTGATGTTCAAAAGAACATTGGTATGACAACTCTTGTCTCATTCATGTTTTAAAGCACAGTAACATTATTAATGCACAAATGTGATTGTTATGGATGAATTACTACATATAATTGAATGTATGATTCTAACTTTGATAGTTTATTTTGTGCTATTCATGTGTTCTCTCTTTCCCATTACATGTTGGATGCAATTGTAAAAGAGAGAGTTAACTCTCAATTTTGCTCTCCAATATACTGCATAACTATACAAGGCAAAAACTGTATCATACAAGCAGCTGAAGCCTCAACCCACTCCCATCAGGACTCAATCAGGACACTTCACCAATGGGCATCCAAGCAAGGAATCTTGACAAGGCTCATATTTGGTGTCTGTCATGCCACCAAAAAGGCAAGGACTCCCTCTTTCAAATATATTATTGTCACCCTTATCACACATGATGCATGATATTTAATACTGGGAACCAACCAGCTCCTACTCAAACTATCAACATCATCATCAATGATCTCTTCAATTTGTGAGACAAGTAATTTTAGGGCTCTGTCTCTCCAAATGCGCCCAAGTTGTCAATCTCAAATGGGATTCCTGCACCAGCTCCTATTCATACTGAAATCCCTGTGGACTCAGTGCTGAGCACACTACTACTCTCCATATTCTTATACAACCTCCCCTGGGCTTGTGTTTTCAGTCACAATATGTACAGAGATGACACTGTCCTGTTTGCCAGTGGACCCAAAACTGCTAAGTTCCTCCTGCAGCGGGACCAAACTAGTATCTATGCATGGTTTCAAGCCAACAGTTTGACCCCAAATATATTTTCAGCATGCAGAAACTACTGAATGACTCCCTCTAAGCTTAGGGTCTGGACACTGGAGGATACTCCACTAAATATAGTCACAAAATGTCAATATTTATGCATCTGGCTAGCCCCCCCCACCACAAGTTAAATTTCTCTGTACATACAGACCACTTGGGGGCCAAACTCCACCACATATTGAGAACAGAGAGAAAAACTGCCTCCAACAATTCACATGGAGTGAAAACAGGCTCCAAAACTATTCTGAATATGGGTCAGCAGAGTCTAGGCTTGAAACCACATATAATACCTTCTGCAGTTTCATCCCAATCTGTCACCCAAGAATGCATCATCCGCATGACCTGTATAGCGAATTAGGTTATCCTCCCTGAATACCCCAAGATTCTCCCAAAAGGCATCCTTCCTATCCAAATACTGGAAGGACACACTCCCCAGTTATCTGGCTACCCTAATATCCCAATACAACTCTCTGAATATGCACTCCAGGCACCAAAGGTGATATGTTTCCAGCTCCCTAAATGCACCAGTGCCACTGCACAATCAGGCATCTTTTACAGACTTCCTACACAAAGGAAGTCTCCCCCAACTGAATTCAGAGATGCCAATTCCACAGATATCTTCAAACAGGTTACCAACTTTGGCACATTGTGCAGAAGTCTACCCGCTAGCCAGAGTTCTCTGCACTGCAAATCCTACAACACGCAACAGACTTCTAGGAAAACACAAAGTGAACTTACAAACTCACATGGGCAGACTGGGTGGACCACAGGCCCTTATCTGCTGACAGTGTATATGTATCTATGTACCTGAACATAGAACCTCTTATTCAGAACTTACTTGGAAGACCATACTACCTGCACATAGTAACTGTGCTCATACAAACGGTGTTACCTCTGCAGTAAAACACACAAACGTGTGTAATTATAGTTCAATAATTGCACACCTCAAGTGCCTTTAAACACACAAGAGGTTCTCCTTAAACATGTTTTTAAAACTATCTTCAGCTTTTAATAAAAAAGTATCTTCTGTGTGTCAAGATAGGGTTATCTTATTGCCAACATATAACTTTAAAAAGGGGCCATCTCTTCTCCTCCACCACACACACACACACCCCTTCTCTGTGATAGTTCCCCATCTTCAGCTACACACAGTACGGGTGGACTGTCAGGAATCAGAATTTCAAAAGTTGAAGTCACAAGCTGTTGTGTAGGGAAGGTTGGTACTAATGGGTCAGGTGAGTTAGCGCAGATTAGGTCATTATTTTTCAGTCAGAATAAATGCCTAGGCCCACTGGACTACTCCACGGTCTGCTCCAATTAAGGATTGTTGTAACATGGCAAAACTAGTACTACTGCAAGGAAGAAAGCTGATTCGTGTAAGGGCATCAGGTGGTACAAGAGCAACACAGCATGATGAGACGATAATACCGTGTTGCTTGTGTAGTACTAAAACGAGCCATGCACGAGAAAAGAGCAGTACTGGAAAAGCTGAGAGGCAGAGCATATAGTAGATGTTGTTCTCCCCATGGAGGGAAGCGCTTACAGATCTCAGTGACAGTGACATACCTGTGCAAGCTGGTGGAGCACAACGGAATGTCCCCGCAGAGCACATAGAAACAAATCAGGTTGCTGTCGAAGTGCAGAAGGAGGGCAACTCGATATAGCACACACACAAACCTGATACCTGTGCGCGCCGCCGGAGAGAAAGCATCCAGAAATCAGTATGCAGTGCACTGTGTGACTGTCCACGGAACCACAAGGTTTATGTAGAATGCACCAGTGACTGTGAAGCAAGAGAAGTAATAGCTGTGGTAAGGGAGATGTGCATTAGCGACACAGTAAGTACAAAGAACAGACAATGTAAACGGGAGTGATGTTTGGAAACCAGCAAAGTAATGGGTAGGAGGTTGTATGCAAATTAGACAGAGACGCAGAACCGGACAGAAGAAAAGTCGTATACTGCAGTCCTCCTGAGCAGGGTAGAAGACCAATAGCAGTGTCGAAGTGGCGAAAAGTAATACATGTCGTTCAATTACACAGTATTGTTGCATGCAGAAGTTTGAAACGGACACATCTGTATGTGACAAAGTGTGCGCTGCGTGTCTCAAAAGTGCAGCAAAGTTTTGTTTCTAGCTGAAATATAGTCACTGAAGCATTTATGAGCAAACGGCACAATAATTTGACAGTCCTAGTTATGCACACACTATGTTACAAGTGCATTAATCCACTCCGTGCCACAACGGCCCCAACCATGCATTAACTCCCCATTAGATGCTACCTTCGTCGTGGATTAATGCTTACTTAGTCTGTAACTGCCCCCCCCAAAACACACTTCTGCCTGCGTTTGAAAATGTAAGCACTGATGACTGTAATTCCAATTTTTATGCAGGTGTCAACACTTCTGTCTGAAAATGTAAACAATAAATATATGAAATTTCAGTTTCTATACTGCAAGTGTCCAGTGAATGTTCCAAATTAACGCACTCAAATACGTTATCTGATCTCTCCTTGCAGAGTGCAAAAGTTGCTCTCTGTTTACAACCACCAAGTTGTCCCTTTTCCCCCAGCATATTAATGCGCCCCCCCCAACCCCCGCTTGCGATCAGCTCTGTACCGCAACACAAAATGAGACTCGAAGTCCCCTTCAGTCACGCAAAGGTCTCTCTCCGTTAGCAGCACCAATGTGTCCCTTTTCCCAGCAACCGTTTTACATGTCCATGCAAGCCCCACCACTCTGCAAAGTTTGTGTTTAGCCCTTTTACCGGAGCACGAACCAAGACCCCAGCAAGTTCCCTGCTCTTTCCTCATGGCGTTCAAAAGTCACTTTCTTTAGAAACGCCAAGTTTTCCTTCTTTTACAGCAACCGTTTTATATGTCAATGCGACAACCCCTCACCTCTGCAAAGCTTCTGCTCTGGCTTTACTAAATCACTAGCCGACACTCAAACCGTCTGAACTCCTTACAACCACCGGGTGAAACTGTCACATCCTGTGACGAAGTCATCGCCCCTCTGTTTCAAAGTAACAGTAAATTGAGGGGCGGGACTAAGGGGCAGCGGTCCCTTATGAGAACGAGGTAACAAGAACCACCTTCAGCAAGACATAAACAAGGCACTTGTATTTTCTGTATACATTCCAAAGTAATAGAAAACCTGCACAAGATCGCCGGTCTCCTGTGGTACATGCAAAGTAATAAGAAAACTGCACAAGATCGTTGGTCTTCTTAATACATGCAACTAAATTACCAAAAGCTAATAAATAAAATAAACTACTGGGCTGACTTGGAGGCGGAGTATTAGCAGCTCGAGTCATCGACAATTCGCCAATGTGATGGGAGATGATTTACATATCACTGATCAGTCATGGGTAGAAATGCAGTGTTCAAAACAATATGAAAAAACAAAATGACCCGACAACAGTGAAAGAAGGATCCTCTCAGTTAAAATAGCAAGCAGCTTGTGCATGACTTCGTGTCATTTGTATATACGATCACCATAATAGTAAAGAGAGCTTTATAGAGGTGGTTTAAATACCAACTTGGACCGCATTAAAACTCGGATGTGAGGGCGATCTGGCTGCGACATCTGTCACCCCATTGATCGCTAGGGTTGATTCGGCTGATCTGGCTGGCTAGGCGGGTGTCCCCTTCCTCCCTCACCGCTCCATGTGCGTCCATCCCGAAGCCCTGCGCTCGGTCGAAAGGACGTTTCTCCCCGATAGAAGAGCTCCGTTCTTCGGTCCAAGGGTATACGAGTAGCTGCGCTCCCCTGCTAGAACCTCCAAACAAGTTCTCAAGGTCCATTGGTGGGAAAACGTAGGGAAGTCAAAGCTCCAAGACTATTTGAACACATCCAAGTGAGGCGCTGCACGTGGCAGTCTGCCATTCTTTTCGCAATTTTTACAGAACTTGTCAGTAAAGTAATACTGTAATGATGTGAAACAGTTAGATTCCATGATTTTTTTTTTTGCATTTTTTAACCAGTAATTTAACAGATGTCACAAAAGTAACATACTCAAATGTAAGTTTTATATGTAAGCAGTAAGATATTGCTTTATGCAAATGCATGCCTAGAACATAGAGAGGCAGGCCTAGAACATTGTGAGGCATAGCCCAAGTAGAAGTGTTTAAAGGAAAACTCCATGTTAAAATCAGAAAAAGATATGTAGTAGTCTTTTTTCTGTGTTCTAAACTGTTCCCAGCATTTTCTTTTCCTCTGTCTGTGAAAGATGTTTTTTCTAACTTTCCCTAACTGTTTTATTGCCCTTGGAGGTTGCCATTCTGGTTTCTTTTATGACCGCTAGTCTTCCCAGAGTGCCCTTTGGTGTGATGTCTAATTGCCCCTGCAGTAAGTCAGTGTCTTGTTACAGGGTCTGTCACAGCTCAGCCACAGACAAAATACTTCTTCCAGCGAAGACAAACTGCTAGATTTTGGGTGAGTGTAATCATTATTATTTTTTGATATCAGTACCTTGTCCTGCTATGCTCTGCTGTGTGTGTGTGTGTGTGTGTGTGTGTGTGTGTGTGTGTGTGTGAATCATGTCACTGTTTACTCTATTCCTCTCACTCACTTTCAGTTTTTGCACCAGTACTAAGTAGCAAAAATTGAACATCACCCTATAGGTTGTAACATAGCAGGACAAGGTACTAATATAAAAAAATAATAATGATTACACTCACCCAAAATGTAGCAATGTGACTTCTTCTCTGAAAGAAGTATTGTTTTTGTGGCTGAGCTGTGACAGACCCTGCTAAATCTAGGGGCATTGCTACATCACTGTCACATGAACCAGGGTGCATCGTAAGAGAAAGAAAGCCAATAAACCTATTTGTAATGGAGAGCCCCAGGGGTCATAAAACCACCATACAGCTAGCAGGCTAATTTAGGAAAAACTCCTAATAGTAGACAGAGGAAAGACACACTAGGACTTAACATACATATCAAAACACTCTACATAACATATGTTTTTGCACATTCTGGGTGGACTTCTCCTTTAACCAGTATGGAAGATTGTAGAAGATGGGTGCATTAGGGCAGGGGTGAAGCCAGACATTTCAGATTTGTACCTCAGCCTGCCACACTGCTACCCCCTTCCCCACTGTTGTTCATGCCTGCTCCCCCCCACATCTCGAGTCCAAGGTTCCTGGCTCCAATCAGATGATTCCCACACTAGACCTGCTTTCTGTCTGCGCTGCTAGTGTGGTGCTCGCTGCCCACTGGTAAACGCCACTGACTGCACCATGACTCCAACACCATAGCAGAAATTTCTTCTCTCTCTCCCCCACATAGGCAGATTCACTCCACATGAAGTCTTCATTCTTTCAGCTAGCTCTGAGTCTGTTCTTCCATCTGTTGCTCCTCAGTTCTTCTACAGCTTCTCTCACTCTCAGTACAATTGAACTAATAGTATGGCTTCTGACTTTGCTGGGGCATTTAAACTCACCACCCAAGACTTGTCACACCCCCTACTAGATGTAACAGCCAATCACTATGCAGATGGACCATGTGGACCTAATGGAGACCTTCAGCTTCAAAGTCTGCGGTCAACTCTGCCACCCCCCCCCCCCCCAAAAAACAAAGCTGAAACAGAAAAGAAAAGCCTGCAAAGCCAAACAAAGGAATTTAAACGTGGTGGACTGGAGAGGGCAGAGCAAATGAATGCTGGCCAGCTTGTTTGCTACCCCCTGCTACCAAACTTGGTACGCAATGGCTTACTTGGAGTATCAGTAGCTATGCCCTTGCATTAGGGGTAGCAGTGGTGAGGCTGAGTCAGTATGGGTGCAACTCACAGCAGCCTCAGGCAGGAAAGTATGTTTGAGAGTGATATATACAGGCCTCCAGGGTGAGAGGAGGAAAGGGACAGAGAGCTCAATGAGGAACTTGAAAGAGGGGTAGGAAAGGGGGAAGTAGTGGTGTTAGGAGACCTGAACCTGCCAGTCATCGATTAGGAGGTCTCAGTAGCCAAGCGTGCCAAGTGTCAGGCCTTGCTGGATGCCTTCCAAGACTGTCTACTGGTGCAGCTAGTTAAGGAACCCATCAGGCAGACTGCAGTCCTTGATGTGGTGCTCACCAACTCAGAGGTGGTGGGAGCAATGGGAGTAGTGGAGCCGCTGGGGAACAGCGAACATAACTCTGGTTTGAATTGGCCTGTGGGGCCAGCAAGCCACAGTGCAAGAACTGAAGTCCTTGACTTTAGAAGGGCTGACTTCAATAGGATAAGGGAATTGGTCAGGAATAAGTTGGTAGGGGTGGAGGACATAGGTGAGGTGGAGGAGAGATGTGGGGATTATTAAGGGGGCCATCCTCGTCGTGGCAGCTAAAGTATGCATAAGAACAGTAACAAAGAAAAACGGGTTTAAGAGGCCATTATGGTTCTCAGCAAAGGTCAGAAAAGCAGTAAGGGCCAAAAAGAAGGCCTTCTATAAATACAAGAAAAAGCAAGGGGAGGTAGAATGGGAGGATTATGTACAGAAAAGGGGGGCGTGGCCAGCAGCTGAGCTAGAAACAGCTTCCAGAGTGAGCTCTGCACCTGAACTGCTAAATACAGAAAAAAAATACAAGAAAACCTGCTTTTTAGCTAAAAACAACTACATATTTTGCTGGATCTCTCTGAACTGAGCATTTTGACACCTTATCTGTAGCATTTTGATAGAGAAACCCAGGAGAATGGGCAGTACGAACAAAGCGACAGCTGGAGGCTCCAGCATGCACCCGAGAGACACTTAGCCTGGGCAAAGTAAGGACCCAGTGCCTGCAGAATCGGAGGAGGCACCACAGCTGTCCAACACAGCTCTTTTAAAGGCGGTACAAAAACTGCACAACCGGATGGAGGATTTTGCCTCCCAATTTAAAGCTATGGACACTAAAGTGGGGCACTTTCCTGGTGGTCTTAGGTTCGATGGGAGAGAAGGATGCTACCATAGAGAGGGCCAAGAAATCTGGAAGTATGGACTGAGAGGGGAATAAGATTCACATATTTCCCGACCTGAGCTTTGCAACCCAACAAAAGAGAAAGGCATATGATGCCACATGGGCTCGACTATGGCAGTCGGGGATCCAGCATGTGCTTTTGCTCCCAGCGAGTCTCCATGTCTTCTACAGTGCTAAGACTTTCCAGTTTTCAGACCTAGCTGAAGCCATTAAATTTACTGACTGGGTGCAGAAGGAATTTGATGCTAAAAACTCTGTGGTGGACAGTGAGAATGAGGACAGTGAGGGTTAAACCTCTCAGAGGGCTAGTTCTATAACTTATTGTCTCACTGAACATCCTGTGTTTCATGGTTAAGGCCTTCTGACCTGTTAGTCTGCCATCCTCTAGTACGATGGACTTACTAATTTAACTTTTCTATGTTGGGGTAGTCAGAGGGGTGCTACTCAGTCTCCAATGGGACTATACTTACTGTTTTTCAAAATGTCCATGACTGAAGAGGGTGGTAAAAGGCATGAAGAGTTAAGTCAGCATTTACTGGGACTTTAAGTGAGGTTATGCCTTATATGACACTGTTTAGACATTGGTTCCAAGGTTGCAGAAGTTCATAAACCTGAAAGCTATTTTTTGTTTTTTATTTGCTTGCATATAGATGTTGCTGGGAGTTATATTTATCTATATGATAGGGAAACATATAATGTAAAAAAGATGTTTTGGTCAATCTCCTGCTCATGGCTGCATTAAGCCTTTTTGCATATAATTTGTAGGATGTTAACTAACATAATATCTGATAACCCCCCAGTGATGTAACTCAATATAGGGGCTCTTACTTGATGTTACTGTGAACATGTTTTAACAATGTATAATATTGTTATTGCAGTATGTCTCAAGCCTGCCTATTGGTAATGTGTGCTGTACTTTTATGCAGTGAATCAATACAAATAAAGAACAAAAATATATATATATATTGACAGAAAAATAAGGAGTCAAAGAGGGCTGTTAGGGAGGCCAAAGCAGACACAGAGCTGCATATCGCGGAGGGGGTCAGGAATGGAGAAAAACAGTTTTTCAGATATATTGGTGACAAAAGGAAAAAGGGTTGGGGAATCGTAAGGCTAGTTGAGGGGGATAGGGTGATAGAAGAGGATGGACAAAAGACCGCCATCCTAAATGACTACTTTTGCTCAGTTTTCACTAAGGAGGACAGTGGGCCCATGTCAGAAAGTGGCATCAAAGTGGCCACTACGGGAATCCCGTAAATGAGATGGCCATTGTTTACCAGTGAAAGGGTTCTGAAAGGGCTGGCTGCCCTTAAGATAGATGAGGCCTTAGGACCAGATAGATGGGTTGCATCCAAGGATACTCAGGTAATTAGCAGCAGAGCTGGCTGTACCACTAGTGTGTCTGTTCAACAGCTCACTTAGGTCTGGGGAAGTTCCAGGGGATTGGAAGGTAGCAGATGTTGTACCACTTCATGGGGGGGGCGGGATAATGAGTAACCAGGAAACTACTGGTCTATCAGCTAACCTCTATAGTAGGAAAGCTGATGGGGTCACTTATCAAAGAGGACCTCCAACTGTTGCACAATTTTCCAATGTTGTATTGTTTGTATTTGCCACCTACTATTGTAACTGATCATCCTTTACAACCCTATGTAACCCCTCCCCCCAGATCGCACCATGAGATGAGCAACTTGTTGTTCAGTGTGCCCTCTTGGTGAAACATTTCAATAAATAAATAAATAGACCTCATAGACTACCTGGAGAACAACAGACTCCAGGATAGTAAACAGTGTGGTTTCATGGCAGGAAGATCTTTTCAGACTAACCTGATAGTTTTTTTTTGACTAAGTGACAAAGGAGTTAGACAACAGCCACATTGTGGATCTGCTCTACTTTGACTTCAGCAAGGCATTTAACTCAGTACCTCACAAACGATTGCTCAAGAAGATGGAAGACCTGGGTGCAGCTAGACTCATAGTGAACTGGGTGGGTAACTGGCTAGAGGGGAGGCAGCAGAGGGTGGTGGTCAAAGGGGTTGAATCAGATGAGAGGGAGATTATCAGTGGGGTTCCACAGGGATTGGTCCTGGGTTCGGTCCTCTTCAACATGTTCATTAGTGACATTGGAGAAGGAATCCAGGGCAAGTTGTGTCTCTTTGCAGATAACACAAAACTAGGTGGGAGGGTGGATAGTGACGAGGGAATAAGGGAAATGCAGAGAAAAACTACAAAAGCTAGAGGGGTAGTCAAAAGTCTGGCAGTTAAAATTCAGTGCTAGAAAGTGCAAGGTAAAGCACCTAGGGAAAAAGAACCCCAAGAGAGAGTACTGGATGGGAGGAGACAGACGTAGCACTACAGCTGAGGGATGGGATCTGGGAGTAGCAACTCACTTAAGCAATCAAGTCAGTGCAACAAGGCCTATAGCAAGGCTAACAGGATGCTGGGGTGTATCGGCAGGTGTACTGTTAGCAGAAGAAAAAAGGTAATACTTCCCCTCTACAGATCCCTGGTGAGCCCTCACCTAGACTACTATGCCCATTTCTAGAGTCCCCACCTCAGAAAGGATAAGGATAGGCTGAAGACAGTGCAGCACAGAGTAATAAAAATGATCCACTGCCAGCAGAGCAGATCCTATGAGGAGTGCCTCAAGGCACTAAATATGTACTCATTGGAGAATAGAAGGGAGAGGGGAGATATGATAGAGACCTTCAAGTTCCTTAAAGGAATTAACAAAATGAACTGTGGGGAACTATATAGCCTGCATACCAATTTGTGGTCACTGGACACGAATGGAAATGTACAGGAGGTAGGTTCAGGAGAGATGTGAGGAAGCACTACTTTACAGAAAGGGTGGTGGAACCTTGGAACAGTCTGTTGGCTGAAGTGGTGGCTGCTAAAACAGTCGGGATTTGATCAGGGCTGGGACATAATAAATAGGGTTGGGCGGACTGCTCCATGGGAGATCCAGACCACCGGATCGAACCCACAATCCACAGCCCTGGATAAATATGGACTTAGCGGTAGGAGTTTGGTTCCTGGTCTGTGGAGATACCATTTCCCCAGTTTTGTTTTCTGTTGCCATGGGGATGCAGTTGGCACGTACAGGCAGACAGCGGCATCTAGTCAGGCAACAAAAGGTAATGTGATGCACTCGGAGTATATAACCATGCCGAGTGCACCACGTGGCCCAGAATGAGGAGGTCCGGGAAGAGAGAGGAGCGGAGGAGCTGCACTGAGCAGCAGAGCCAAAACCAAAAGCACCCTAATAAAAAACAAAAAGGAAAGAAAGAGTTTCTCCAACCGGAAGGAAGGGAAGGGACAAAGAAGTTAGGGAGGAGGAGAGAACCAATCGTGGGAGTTGGTGAAGGCGGTCGGGGTCGGGACTCATGAGGGAGAGTCAGGAGTTGGATTGGGGAGGGACTGGGGAATAGTGGTGCGGGGTGGGGGAATGCAAAATGGCAGTGCTGGGCTGTTGACTGTGTGAGCAAGGGCAGGCTGGCAAAATCTGATTTGCGCCATTCCAGAGGAGAGTGAGACTAGTGGAAACAAGGAGAGACTCAAGTACTGGGGGCCCATTACAGTCACAGAAAATTCCAAATGAAAGTTTTTTTTCTTGGCTTCAGACAGTAGCTGTGTGTACAAAAAGGTTAGGCTGGCAAAATCTGACTTGTGCCATTCCAGATCCAGAGGAGAGAAGGAGAGACTACTGGGGGCCCAAGAGAGATTACAATTACAGAAAATCCCAAATGAAAGTTCTTTTTTTTTTCTTGGCCTCAGTAGCTGTGTGTACTGAGAAAGGGCAGGCTGGCAAAATCTTTGACTTGTGCCATTCTTGATCTAGAGGAGAGGGAGAGATTACGGCGGGTCCCAGAGAAATTTTACAGTTACATAAAATCCCCAATTTTTCCTGGCTTAAGTGTGACTGTGTGTACAGAGCAAGGGCAGCAGGGTGGCAGAATAAATCTTCATGATGTCCAGAGGAGAGAGAGACTGGGGGCGGGGGCGGGTCCACGTTTTTTATTTTTTATTTAGTTTTGTTGACCAGATAAGTGCACTAGACAAATCCTGCCTATTTTCAGGCACAACCTGGGGGAGGGGGATACAGATGAATGTCAACTGACCTTGAAGCTGCTGGGGGTATTTTTTGTGAATGGAGGAAATTTGGCCATTGCACCAGGAAAATTCCCCTGCGCTTTTCGAGAAGTGCCATGGGATCTTGAACATCCACCTGAACTACTGCCAGAACAGGCTGATGGGAACCTCAGTTTAAAGTGTCATCCAAAAGACAGCACCTCAGGAGTGCAGCACCCCCCTCATGCTGCCCTACAGTGTCAGTATTAGGATCTTAACCCAAGTGCCTGGTGTGGTAATAGAACCCACAGCTATTAATCTCTCAGCCTCAGAGGCAAGTGTGCTACCTGCTGAGCCACTGAACAGTAAATATAATAGTCCCAGAAATCCCAAATAAAATTTATTTTCCTGGCTTCAGTGTGGTTGTGTGTACAGGGCAAGGGCAGCAGGGTGGCAAAATAAATCTTTGACTTGTTGTGATGCCCAGAGGAGAGACAGAGAGAGAGAGAGAGACTGCAGGGGGGCTGACGATAAAGGTAACAGTCCCAGAAATCCCAAATAACAATTTATTTTCCTGGCTCCAATGTGGCTGTGTGTACAGAGGGTTACATGTGATAACGGCAATCGCGCAAAGGCGGTCGCTGTTAGGGAGTGTGTACATCGCCGAAAATCAATTTGTCAATGTACACCCCTAGCGCACAACAAAAAGGGCACCGGGACTTAGATTTTATGTTATGTCGAGGAGCACCCCTACTGAAGTATTCTCACTCCGGGGCAAATTTTAAAAAAATTGGGGACCAGGCACACAAAAATGTAGGCGCACCCGGACCCAGAACCCTCACAGCTCTAGGCTGCCACCCACCCACCACGCTACGGGGCCAGCTTGGCAGCTCCATGCCAACCACACCAGACAAACCCTTCCTTCCATCATGCTTGCTCCCCCTCCCTGCATGCTATATGAGCGAACCTCCCCCATCCGGTCACCCTACCTCACTGGTAGCCCCATAGACATGCACCGCAATTGAGTCGCTGTTTTAAAAACGCTCAATCACTAACGCCCATGTCACAGGCTACCACACAGGGCAAGGGCAGCAGGTTGGCAAAATAAATCTTTGACTTGTGCCATCTATGTGCATCTCCCCCCACCAGCACACTCATGTCACCGACCCGAGCAGGATATGCCTCCATTATAGGCCAGCCATGAAGAGGCTAGTAGTGACTGATTGCTTTATTATTTAGCAGTTTCACTTTAATTTTTTATACAAATATGCCATTAAATTATTTCCTTTGGACCTCTAAGTCAAATATGAGCGACTTTGGCCATTTTTATAATTTTTTTTGCATTTTTTTCAAATATTGGTCAATAAATCAGAATTAATCACAATAAATCAGAACTTCACCATGTTCCTGTTCTTATTTAATAAGGGTCAGAACTTAACTGAGTTCTCCCAGCCCTAATAATGAAAGGAATAGCGGTTACTGGGAAATACAGGACCAAGGAAGAGAATAAAAAGAGGCTGGGGAGGGTTAGTACCTTGGAGAAACAGTAGGTTCCAGGGATTATAGGAAACTTGGGCAGACTGGATGGACCGCTGATCTTTTTTCTGCAGTCATTGTCTATGTTTCTATGTAACCAGCACCCCTTTTGTCTTATTGCTTATAAACTGGATTTTGCTACAAAAGTTGTTTTATGCAATCAATAGAATAATATATGGAGTAGTGTGTATAACATAGAATAATATGTGGGGTGGGGTGTGTAACAAGAATTTTACACACACCCAAAATGTTGGATGCTACATAAAGCCCTAAGCGAAGCTCGAGGGGTTTATCTAAGCATCTAACGCCGAGGGTGTGTGTAAAATTCAACTTTTACACACCACCCCATGTTTTATTTTATTAAATTGCTGGATATTGTTTTTTTACCACAGCAATTATGTAAAATAAGACGATGTCTCTGTGCAGCCATGCTACGATACGACCAGGTTTCAATGGGTTCTGCAGTCACACGCAGCTATTGAGGCCAACATTTTTTCTTTTTGTTTAACTTACATAGAAACATAGACTTTGACGGCAGATAAGGACCACTTGGCCCATCTAGTCTGCCCATTTCCCTGCCTACAGGATAGGCCGCAGATCCTAGTTAACCAACAGTCTATTTCTTTCTAACCCCCCGCAAGAATTGCCTTATGTCTGTCCCATGCATTCTTGAATTCTCCCACAGTTTTAGACCTCACAACCTCCTCAGGAAGGCTGTTCAATGCATCCACTACCCTCTCTGTGAAATAATACTTCCTCACATTGCCCCTGAACCGCCCCCCATCTTTAAATTGTGTCCCCTTGTTCTTGCACGTCTCTTTTTCTGAAAGATGCTACCCTCTTGGACTTTGTTGATTCCACTGAGGTACTTAAAAGTTTCTATCATGTCCCCCCTCTCCCTTCTTTCCTCAAGGGTATACATATTAAGCTCCTTTAGTCTCTCCTTATACGGCTTCTCTTGCAGACCCTGCACCATTTTAGTTGCCCTCATCTGACTGCCTCTATTCTGTCTATGTCCTTGTGGAGATGGGGTCTCCAGAACTGGGCCTAGTACTCCAAATGGGGTCTCACCAACTGTCTGTACAGAGGATAACAACTTCCTGTTTTCTGCTGCTGATGCCTCTTCCTATGCATCCCAGTATCCCCCAGCCCTCCCTACTGCCTTCTTACATTGCTTGCTAACCTTAAGGTCATCTGATATGATTACCCCCAGGTCCCTTTCCTTTTTTGTTGTTGTTCCTACCCCCCCACTGTGTATTCTTCCCCTGGGTTCTTGTTTCCCATGTGCATTATTTTGCACTTCTTTGCATTGAACCCTAGCTGCCATACTTCTAACCATTCCTCCAACCTTGCCAAGTCCCTTCTCTTCTTTTCTGCGCCTCCTTGTGTATCAACCCTGTTGCAGATCTTTGTGTCATGTGCAAAGAGGCACGCTTTTCCTTCCAGTCCCTCTGCAATGTCACTTATGAAGACATTAAAAAGGACTGGACCCAATACTGAACCCTGCAGTACCCCACTAGTAACCCCTCTTTCTTCAGAGTGGACTCCATTTACAATTACCTTCTGTGTCCTGTTGTCCAGCCAATGTTTTACCAGGCTACTACCTGGGACCCACTCCCAGGCTGGTTAATTTGACTATTAATCTTTTGTGTGGGACTGTGTCAAATGCCTTGCTAAAGTCTAGATAGGCCATGTCCAGCCCCTCCCTGGTCTACTACTTTGGTCACCCAGTCAAAGAAATCTATTAGATTCATCTGACATGACCTTCCCACTGTGAACCCATGCTGCCTTGGGTCCCTGAGCCCCACTGCCTCTAGGTACTCAACTATTCTTTCCTTCAGAAGTGATTCCATCACTTTCCTACCACAGAGGTCAGACTGACAGGTCTGTAGTTTCCTGCCTCTGTCTTGGTCCCACTTTTGTGAAGGGAATCACATCCACCTTTCTCCAGTCCTCGGTACCACACCATCCTCCCATGATTTATTAAAAAGAGTAGCCAGTGGTTTCACTAGTTCCCCCTTAATTCTTTTAGAATTCCGGGGTGAATTCCATCAGGCCCCATTGCTTTGTCCACCTTCAGTTTTAGGAGTTCTTGCAGAACCCTTTCTTCTGTGAAAGGACTGGGATTGACCCCCCTATCAAAAGTGCTTCTGTTAATTGGATAAGGCACTTTCCCTCCTCTTTTGTGAATACTGAGCAGAAATATTCGTTCAGTATCCTGCTTTTCACTGTCCCCCTGCTCCACCCACCGCTTCATTCTATTCAGCCTCACTATCCTCCCTTTGTCTTTCTACGCCGCTGATGTACCTAAAAAGGTTTCATCCCCTTCTTAACCGAGTTGGCTATCTTTTCCTCAGTTTGGGCCTTTGCTATTCTGACTTCCCTCCTGCTTTCTTCTGCCTTAACTGGTACAGCTATCTGTCCTGCTCCTTCTGTGTTTCCTATACTTCCGGAATGCTATCTTTTTCTTCCTGACTTTCACAGCCACCTCTTTTGAGAACCATAGTGGCTTTTCTTTCATTTGATTTGCTTATTTGCTTCACACAAAGGCTTGTTGCCTCTGTGATGGCAGTTTTGATGACTCCCCATTGTTGCTCCACACCTCCTTCTAGCCTGTTTGCTAGTGCTTTTCGAGGCACTTCATTCTGCCAAAGTCAGCCCTCCTGAAGTCCAGTACCTCACTTTGTATGGCTTGACTCGTAGCTGAGTTTAACGAACCACACTGTTTGATGGTCACTTGTTCCCAGATGGCAACCCACTTCTAGATCTGAGATCCTCTCTCTGTCCCCGTTTGAGAGTACAAGGTCTAAGATTGCTCCCTCATGAGTGGGTTCTGAAACTAGCTGTCTGAGGCATGCCACCTGTAGGGCATCAAGAATGGCCCTGCTCTTGGATGTGGCTGCAGCAAATGTGCTCCAGTTAACATCTGGCATATTCAAGTCTCCCATCAACAGTATCTTCCTTTTCTCTGCCATTCTAAGAATGCCTTCTATCATATCCTTGTCCATTCCCTTCCCCTGACATGGGGGTCTGTACACAACCCCTGTGCGGATTGTGGTGCCCTTTCCAGTCTCCAAGGTGACCCACAGTGCCTCCTCTTTTCCCTGTTCACTCTTTTGTTCAGTTGCTTTTATCCCTTCCTTTACATAGAGAGCTACTCCTTCACCTCTTCTCCCCTGCCTGTCTCTCCTGTAGGTTACGTACCCTGGTATGTTAACATCCCAGTCATGGTTCTCTGTGTACCATGTTTCTGTGACTGCTACAATATCCAGGCATCCCTCTTCCATCAAGGCCACCAGCTCAGGGAGCTTGTTGCCCAGACTACGGGCATTGGTACTCATTACCCTCCATTTCCTGATGGCCTTACTCCTTTTTGCCCCATCCCTGTCCTTCTTGCCTTTGTCACTTTCTCCATTTACTCCTGCCCTTCTCCCTATCGACACCTCTATGTTGGTGTTTACCGCACTTACTACTGTTATTTTTTGGGGGCTAGGATTTCCCTGCTCCTTTCCAGTGCCTCTCCTTGGCTAGTTTAAATGCTTGCCAATGAAGCATTTAAACCTATCACCTAGGATCCTGGTTCCCCTCCTGGACAGATGCAGCCCATCATGCCAGTATAGGCTTGCATCACTCCAGGTGGACCCCCAGTCCCCAATGAAACCAAATCCCTGAGTTCCACACCAGTGTTTCAACCACTGATTGAATTTCATTGTGCGGAACACCCTAGCCTCTCCTACGCCATAGATGGGCAGCACCTCCGAGAAGGTTATTGTGCGTGCTACTTGTCTAAGGCCCCTTCCCAATTCCACAAACTCTTCCTGCACTTCTCTAATCCCTTTCTTAGCCAGGTCATTTGTTCCTAGGTGGACAATGACATTCAGCTCCCTCCCTGTGCAGCTGCTCTGGCAATCCTGAGGATTGCTCCCTGTCCCTCCAAGCCATGGCACCAGGCAGGCACCTTACCTCCCCTCTCCTTCCTCCCCAGTTCTACCTTCCTAACAATGGAGTCCCCACCAGGAGTTGTTTCCTTCCTCGGGGTCCCCTGCCACTCTCCTGTGGGTCTCCTTTGTGGAGGTTCCCAACATCCTCCTTGGTCTCCACTGCGGGTGCCCCATAGAGGAACCACACTTTGCCAGAATGGCATAGGAATTGGGAGAGGTACAACTGAGAGGGCGCCTTGTTCCACCACCTCACCTCCCTGAGCCCACTGTGGTCCAAGCCTCCTCTTTCTTGGCAACCTCTGAGGCAACGGCAGTGGCACTGGTGGTCCCTGGATGGAAGAGGAGGTCCCACAAATCCTGGCCAACTCAGCCTGGAGATGAGCAACCTCCTCCTCAGCCCAGAGAGGTGCCTGCAGATGGGACAACACCGCATCCTCCAGAACATCTCCCGGAGGCTGCTGCTCCACAGCCACTGCACTGCACCACTCCCATTATGTCTTATTTCTGGCCCCTTAACTGTTTGCAATCCTTACTCTTTCCTCTGTTTTTTCTCTCTCCTTACTTTCTGCCTGTGTGCCCTTTAAGCTCCTGATTGTCCTGTTCTGAGACAAGAATATGCTATATTTCTCAGTAGACCCCTTACTTGCTCAGAGGCAGACCTCCAGCAGCTAGAGAGGTCCGGAGAGCTAATCTTGCCCTTCTAGGATGGTGGGTCTTTGGTGGCTCTGTGATCACTCACTTCCTGCTCCCAAACAGGAAGTTCCTGTTGTCAGTCAAATCCTGTGCCTATAAAAGTAGAACTAGCTTTGGGTGGGAGGGAAGGAGGGCAATATAGTCCCAGTAGAGAAGTTCAGTCACACAACACTCCTTTCTCCTGGTGTCTTCCGACAAGCTACTAGCAGAAGCTTTCTAAGGCAGTCTTTAAATGTAGCTTCCTTCTAGCTAAGTCACTCCCCCTACTTACTAGATCTTTCTACAAGTAATTTAAACCTCACTACTATCAAGTCCTTTCAAACACCTGAGATTTACACCTAGATAACTGTTCACCTAACCATTCAGTTTAGTTAACTCAGACAAACACACACTTTTTTTTTGTTTTGTTTTGTTTGTTAGTTTTTTTTACCCTAAATTAAAGGTCCAAGTACAAGACTTCTGCTTCTTTAGTCCCAGCAGAGAAGTCCAGTCACACAGCAGTCCTTTCTCCTCAGGTTTTTCCCAACATTTTTATTTTAATTTATTTACCGCCGAGTCTGAGTGGCCGTGTAAGCTTTGGGAGTAAGTCAGTGCACCAGCAGTGAGGAAGTGAAGCGCGGCCGCTGGCACATGTGCAGGACAAGGGAAACCCGGTGCATGTTTGCCATTATAAACACTCCTTTATAATGGCAAATTATGCCATGGATTTCCCTATGGGATAAAACAAGACCCAGTTATTATAACAATTTTACACACACCTTGTCTTGTTCAATGCTACATGAACTGAGTTTGTACACACTACCCCATGTGTTGTTTTATATAATTGCTGTAGAGCATTTTTTCACTACAGCAATTATAAAAATAGAAATCGATCTCCATGCTGGTCAGTTTGAAGTGTGTGCGTGAGAAAGCCAAGAATGCAACAGGCACATGTTAGGATGAGGAAAAACTTGGCGTGTTTACTGGTATAACCAGATGGTTATTTAAACAATAAGGCAGCATTGGTGGTACTAGGTTTCTCCCACAGTCAGGGGTATAGTGAGGCACAAAGCACAGCCAAGTGCCTTCAGCACCCCTGACCATTGGAGAAACCTAGTACCAGCAATGGGGAAACCTAGTACCACCAATGTCCCCAGAGTGCCTTATTGCTTATATAAAATGGACCCATAGGCAACTGTTAAAAAACAAACACACTAAAAGTTTTCAAAGCCACAAAAAATAAAATAAAATGTTGCTGAACAATGTAAAATAGTCCCTCCACAGATGTTTTTCACCTGTCAGTCATCTGTCTTTCTTCACATTCAATACATTGTGTAATTGTTTACCATGGAATAGAAGAATTCAAAGCTCTACATTATTCCAGTAGTACAATGAGCCCCCCCCCCCAACACACACACACAGAATGGTAACATGGAATACATGAATTCAAAATTATTTGCAGTTCCACTGGCATACACACACAGACACGTACAAAGGACTCAGATGGAGCCAGAACCTCAATTTTATCTGTTGCCAGATAAGGAGCAGAGTTCACTGGCAAACTGGCAGGGATAGGAGGGGGATTTTTCATAGTCAACAAAGAAACATCAGCAATGGAAACTCTCAATAGTTCAAGAGGGGCTCTCAAGTGAAAATAGCATTATATTATTTACTTACTTTATTTAATTTTATGGACTTTTATTTTTGGGGTCTAGTTAAAGGTTTTTATATATGAGTAAAGGTTGCAGCCATGTTTGTGATGGAAATCAGAAAGTAAGCAGCTTATGAATTGTGTATGTGACTTGCGAGTTGCCCAGCTTTGCAGGGACTTGTTTTTAGCCATTGGTAGTGCTCTCTGAAGGCAATGGCTAGAATCAAGTCTTAGCCAATCAGGACACAGGGATTTCCGTGCCTATTTTATATAACAGTGAATTATATCTGGGTTTCCCTATGGGAAAAAAATGCTCCCCAGTTATTATTAAGCAATAATAACTGGCAAGAAGGCCTCAGGGTTCATGTAGCATCCCACACTTCGGGTGCACATTAAATTCTCATAACACACACTACCCCACACTTTATTCTGTATATAATGACCAGAGTAGTGGTTGTTTTCTGGGATTTAATGATTGGGTAGGGGTTGGGTGACCCAAGGCACAGCCGAGGGCCATCACATGGTTGTTAATCCCCAGGAAATGACCATCAGCGAGGTTGTTACTGCTTTTCTAAGGTTAATACAGCCTTTGAATAACAAGATTATCGTAAAAAGTTTACTTTCTGCTGCCTGCTTTTTTTGTTGAAGTGTGCACGTAGCCTTACATACTTTTGCAATGTAACACTCCTTTTTATGTTTAGGGGTCCTGATGGTAAACTGGGAGGGGAGACAAACCAGAAACCTTCCAGGCGTCAGGCCGTCAACTCAAAAAAAAGACACAAGGCCTTACCTCACCTGCAGATCTCATACACCGTAGTACAGGTTTTGTTTTCTCACCCAACAGGCAGTAGCTTACAAATGGCTGCAACTTCAGTCTGGGCCAGGGTGATTCAAGGCTGGAACATTTTCTTAAGAAGAGGCATATAGTTAGTTAATTTAAATAATCCCAGCACACACAAACTGAAAGAGCAAATAAAGAAATGTAATTCTGTTTCTATTTAAATTAATAAATAAATTAAGTGCGCAGCTCCATGGAGTCGAGAGACCAACAGGCCAGAGGGCATATACAGGAAGTACAAACACTACCAGGCTGAGAAAGATGTTTAAAAGAGGCCTGAAATGACAGACCAGGTGTAGACTCCATGCAGATAACCTGAGTCAGAGTAAAGCTCAACTTTAGAGGGTACAAGACATATCCTAAACCAGTACTTGGAGAGTGCCTTACTCTACACCCCGAAGTAACCCAAACTGGGGATGCATCCTTTTAAATCACCGCAGCCATCCTAAAAACCTTGCCAGAGAACAAACCGATTTGTAACCCTCTTCCAAACAAGGAAACAGGATGCAGGGATAACTATAGTATGCGCGACTTGGCTCCTTCCTTACAGTTACTCTTTCTTTGCATTTCTTTTGTGGGCCTAACATGGGAACTGCCCTAGACAGGGGCATGGCAGGCCCGATAACAAGAGATCCCAAAATGCAATCCAACCAAACTCACTCTGGCAGCATGCCACACTGGGAAATGACCACCTCAGAGCTGCCACCTCCAAGGGGCCCCGTCGCAGCCCCACCACTGCCGTAACAGCCCCACTGCCATACCTCTCACATGGGCTCCAGGACTCCTGAACCCAGATACAATGGGCCTTCCTCCAGGCTGCTGTCCGTCCAGCTGCTGTTCTTTCCAGGACACCAGTTCCCAATGGTTGCCATATTCCTACCACCCTCCCTATCAGAGTTAAAATGTGTAACCATCAACCCTAAACATCAGCCAGTACCTCCTGGGACGGGGGTCTGAAACCACAGCCCGACTTACCCTATATCCAGCTCACCGACTCCTCTCTTCCTCCCAGAAATTCACCCTTTTAAACCTGGACAAAAACAGCAATGACCCCTGGGGTGGAACATGGAAATGCCCATTACAGGGAACCTGACCAAACATGAGAATACGGAATAGTAAGCCAGCACTGAGCGGGATGGCTTATACTTTCCTCCTTTTAATTCCATTTCTTCCTGGAAATGGGGCAGCTGGCCATCTGGGGAGGCTCTGACCAAAATGGGTATGAACACTCCCCGCCTGGAACCACCCCCAGGACACACCAGTAAACTCGCAACCCCCCCGGACCTATTTCCCAACCCACTACATGGAGATGCTCCTGCCCAGTGTTGGAATTACACTTCATGAGCTTTGGGAGCTAGGGGTCCCATAAGGGTTCTATCTTTAAACTTGAGCCTCATTATAAGTCAATGGCCAGGATGTGTCATTTACTGGGGCTGTCTTCAGAGCTACCAGGGCCGAGCCCTGGCAAGCCCCCCTGTAATTCCAGCACTGCTCCTGTCCAATAATTGTAGCTGAAACTGGGAGATTAAAATTATTAAACACTAATGCCAGGCTGT
The DNA here is from genome assembly GCA_016271365.2 of Neoceratodus forsteri. Taxonomy (NCBI): domain Eukaryota; kingdom Metazoa; phylum Chordata; order Ceratodontiformes; family Ceratodontidae; genus Neoceratodus; species Neoceratodus forsteri. The sequence continues at coordinate 776,060,759 of CM057454.1, forward strand.
CACTTAAACAAAATTACCTAATGTGATGTCAAAATGTTGGCAAAACAGTTCAGACAGTTGATACTTTTTTGAGAAAAAAAAAAGGAAAACCACTTTCTGCTCACACATTCACCACTTTCTTCCATGCTCCAGACATGCTCTCACACAGCCCATTCACAGCAGGAGATAGAAACTTGCATAGTCATATTATTCATTTCTTTGGTTCCAACAGGGAACAACCTTTCTCTATAATATGAACAACAGTCACAGTGAGTTAGATCGAACAGTTCCAATCCCTGAATTTGAGGAACAATCTTGCAGCTCCATCCATGGGCACAGTGTCTTTGGAGGATACTTTCTTTTTAAACTTGATCACAGTCAACGAACTTGCTTGACAGTCCTGGCAGGTCACAATTTGCTTGGTATCTTTCTCTAAACAGTGGGCCCTCCACCACAGGGGTAGTAATAAGCAGGGTCTGGCTTGGTAGTTTCATCCGCAAATGAATCAGTGGATATTATGCAGTATTTCATGTGACAACTGGCCACATCTTGGACGAGGGCATAGTGCTTGAACAAAGTTAGTCCTACCCAAGGAGATGAGAAGCACAAAGATCTGGCTTTCTGGCTGACCTCCTGGGATGGGGGAAGGGGCTGGATGATTCTGACTGCAGTTGCAACTTCTGAATTGCACCCCAAGTCACCCAGTCAGGATGCTTCTCCTCTATAATGTCCCATAGCGTTTCTGAAGCATAAGAGTATTCAACATGTGGATATTCACTGTGGATTCTGCGCCTTACTTACCTCTCGACTTGCGACTACTGAGGCAGATCTCACACATTGGTCTGCTGGGTGGTACCAAGCTCCAGCTACACCTGGGTTTTGTAGGGCATGTTCACTGGGTCATTATTTAAAACTCAGTCCATCCTGACATGGGGTGACCATCAATGTTAAACATCAGCCAGTACCTCCCCGGCTGGGGGTTTGAAACACCAGTCCGACTTGCCCTACATCCAGCCTGCCTATTCCCCTCTTCCTCCCAGAAACATCCCTCTTTAAACCCAAGCAAAAACAGCAATGCCTTCTGGGGTGGAACATGGAAACACCCATTAAAGGGAACCTAACCAAAAGGAAGAATATGGTATCGTAAGCCAGCCCCGAGAGTGGTGGCTTACAGTAAGTTCTGTGGATACAGCATGCGTGCTTATGTGTGCTGCCACTGATTGTGCCTAAAAGATAGTGCGGCTGCAGCTGCGGCAAAGCTTGTTGTCTGTAGTGACATTTTTTTTGGTTTTCTTTTAAATCACATTTACTTTCTCTGAGGCAGTTTCTAAAGTGGCGCCATCGGGTCACAAAGCAGCTGACAACCGAATTAGTGTGTCGTCCTGGTGTGCAAATACCCATATCAGTGTGAGGTGGCCGCTTGTTCCTGTTTGGCAGCTGAATCAGTCATTCAATGACCATTAATGACCAATTCATTAGCCAATCAGAGACTGAGAAAGACTCATGAATAATTAATTAGCCTTGTAATTATGATTATAGTATGGTGCATGAGAGGACCATGAAGAGAAGCTGAATGGTTCTGTCTGCCCAACCAGTATAATACACCCTTGTGAAACAGCAAGAAACACACATTACTAAACCCATAATCGTAGATGCCAATGGATCACCGTAATATGACTACAGACTGTGTAAAAAAATGTTTTTTCCTATTAGATATTAAGTTTTTAATTTCTGTGCTCCCCCAGTGTGCTCAAGGGGTTTGGCCGACATCAGTTATTGTGGACACGCACAATTCTGTGATGTCCTTCACAGCTCGGCATGGTGGTGTGAAAGTTTTATGATTATTGCTGCAGCAGGTAGATGGCTGTAAGAAAGTTGATATAACTTATTTTTGTTGTTGTGTGGGGGTTATAAGGTTTATTTCCATGTGCTCCTTTTTGGCATTGGTGTGGAGGCCATAAGTAACTACAGATTTGGAACACATCAGACATGCAGCGTGAGAAGACAGCTGTATGTGGAATAAGAGTTACAGCCATTCTCCTTGCTGATTGGTCAGAAACAATACATTGCCCAAGAGAAAGTAAAACACTTTTTACAAGTGTGACAGTTATTCAGTAAGTAGAAAATAGGCCCTCCACCAGCTGTTTGTCACTAAGGGGCAATAGTGTGGCCAGTACTGAGTGAACCACAGCAAATCTCCTTTATATTTTGTGTTGCTGGTAGGTTGCTAGTAGTATTTTCCTGAATTGTTGTTTAAACTTTCTGTTACGTGGATATTCCTGCAAGTTTAGGCTGCTGGCTGTTGTGTGGGTGCGGCGCGGTAAATGAGCACTGGGGAGAAACGACTGAGTGAGCATTCTTCTTGAGGACTGCAGCAAGAGCATCCAATCATGGCAAAGCAATTGGATTTCAGTCTAAAAGAATGTTACACAAACACTGCTGGGTTGTAAAGTGGGAACAGTCAGCACAAAGGGCCCCACACTCAAGTGTGGGACTGGTCCCAATATGCACTTTATGTGCAAAAAAAAAATTGATTTATTTACTGTTTACTGTAGTGTAGTAGATTATATCAGACTCCAAAAGGAGGGAAGTGATACTCCCTCTGTATAACTGCTTGGTGAGGCCGCACCTCGAGTACTGTGTGCAGTTTTGGAGGACGCCCTTAAAAAGGGACATTGCACTCCTGGAAAGGGTCCAGAGGAGGGCAACCAAAATGATCTGGGGCTTGGGGAAAAGGACCTATGGGGAGAGGCTCAAGGAGCTAAATATGTACACGTTAAGAGAGAGAAGGGGCGAGGCGACATGATGAGGTCTTCAAGTACATGAAGGGTGTAAATAAGGGAGGCTTAGTCGGGGTGCTCCGAATGAAGGGGCGGGCAACTAGAGGGCATGGGCAGAAGCTGGAGGGGGGGAGACCTGAGGCAAAGAAGGAGGTGCTACTTCACTGAGAGGGTGGTAGAATCATGGAATGCGCTGCCTGGGGGACTAGTGGAGGCAGAGACTGTGGAAGGGTTCAAGAGGAGTTGGGACAGGTACAGGGGAAGGGTTGTGCAGGCAAAGTCCAATGCAAGAGGAATACTCTGAACTGGAAATGAAGAATCCCGAGAGGGCATGGGGGGACAGCAAGGTCAGCTACCAGGGTGGGGGCTGACCAAATGAGCAGACACGAAAGGCCATTAGGCCTACTCTGCTGGCATTTTAGTATGTTAATTTTGCTTAGATCTAGGCTGAAATCTTCTGTTACTACAAATCCCAGAACCCATTGTAGCTAATCAGAGCAGTAGACAGCAGTAGCTTTTAAGCCAGCCTGGTGGCGCAGAGGGCTGAGGTACAGTGTATACTTTATCTCATTTCACACTGTCGACCTGGGTTTGGGAACAGACTTCTGTTGCTCAGTAGTTGGCTGGGGGAGAAAGGATTGAGTTTCCAGAGGGCTGCTCTCCTCTAGGTAGGGTTGCCACCTTTGGATGGGGCAAAAAACGGATTCTAAGCTCCGCCCCTGGCCCCACCCCTTTTCATGACTCATCATGCATTGTTCCTCCTAGAAGGCCATTTGTTATATCAATAAAAGACAACACTTAAAGCAGCAGTTCAACAAAAATGTTAAGATACTGTACTGTACCTGTTAAAGTTACTTTTCTAGGTTCTTCCTAGTCATCCATTTACTTACGTATTTATTTGTTGACATTGATTTACCAAATAAACACACAGAGATAAAATTAATATCATTTACATATATGGTCTGGGGGGAGACAAGGGAAATACTGTAAATAGCATACAACAGTATACATGGTATATAATGATACATAAAAAATTGTTTCCTTTAATGTGTACTTTATATCTTTTCCTGGCTCCATTCCCTGTTCATGTCCACAGTACTGTTTCAAAACCAAAGAAGTGACCATACTTTTTTCTTGAGGAAAAAACTTAATTTAAAGATTTAAAAATGCCTAAATTCTGTTAGAGATGAAAATGTTTACCAGCAAATGAAAGTGGAAGACAACTGGCTCTGTTACTGTTACTGTTACTGTTACTGTTACTGTTACTGTTACTGTTACAAAAGGTGGGGGCAGCTGTGCGGCTATGCCACTTTAAGATGCAGAGGAAAAGATTAGGTTAAGTAAGTGCTAATGGTGTTAATGGCCATACTTTACACCTCCCAGGTTAACTGCTTTCACAAACAAAGGGCTATACTGACAACAGAACTTGTCTATAACCTGGACATGTAGCTGAAATAACGAATAATATGACATTTGTTTCAAAAGTATGTGAGCACTCAAAATGACTCAAAAACCTGACCAGCACAGAACAAAACAGGATTACCTGATAGGGACCTTGAAAAGCTGATCACCAGGTAAAAAACCTGACAGGTGGCAACCCTACCTCTAGGATTGCCACCTGTCAGATTTTACCTGGTGATCAGGGTTTTCAAGTTTAATACTAGGAAATCCAGTTTTGCTCAGTGATAGTCAGGTTTTTGAGCCATTTTGAGTGCTCACATACTTTGCAAACAGATTTTGTCATATCACTCATTGTTTCAGCTGCATTTCCAGATTACAAACACATTCTGTTGTCAACAGAGCCCTTTCTTTGTAAAAGCAGTCAACCTGGGAGGTGTAAAGTATGGCCATTATGACCATTAGAAGATATTTAATCTAATCTTTTCTACTCTTCATTTCAAAAGCAGGGCAGCAGTAAAGTTGGGCAAAAAGTCTGGCCCTACTTTTTGTAACAGTAAAATATTCAGTTATCTTCCACTTTTATTTCTGGCAAACTTTTTTATCTGTAAAATAATTTAAGTATTTTTAAATGTTTTAAATTATTTCTTATAAAATTGTTGTTTCTTCCAGTAAACATATACATACATACATACATACAAGTATAATCTAGAGGTTAGAGTAACGAGCTGTGAATGAGATTGGTATGCCCAGCAGACCTGTGTTTGATTCCCATAACATCCACTTGCATACTGTGTGACTCCAGTCTAAGCAAGTCACTTAGCCAGCTAGTGTTCCTGAGTCGCTCCTGAAAGCAGGCACTTGTGCCTAGAGGGTTTTACCTGAGTACAATAAAATAAAAATAGTATGTTCACTTATTTTAGCTTCACAATAATATTGTGAACATGAAAAGGAATTGGATCCAGGAAAAAATATGAAGTACACATTATAGGAAACAAGCAATTTGTTTATCATATATACAGTAACTGTATACTGTTTATAGTATTTCCCTGCCCCCTGATATCTGTAAATAAGATTTTCTTTATCACTGCATGTTTATCTGGTAAAATAATTTCAGTGAATAATTAAACAAATAAATAACTAACTAACTAGGAAGAACCAAGAAAAACAAATTTAACAGCTATAGCTTGTTAACATTTTTGTTGAACTGCTGCTTTAAGTGTTGTCTTTTAATATTCCATAGTCTTCACTGATTTAACAAATGGCTTTTGAGGGGGAGCAATGCACGATCTGTCATGAAAAGGGGGTGGGGTTATAGGCAGAGTTTAGGGTATGGTTTAGTGTCCATTTTGTGCCTCTTCCAAAGGTGGCAATCCTACTCTCCTACCTTGGGGAGGGGAGATTCCGCACCTTGCTGCTTGGCTGCCATCTGGAGGAGTCCATATAGTAGCACGCAAGGCTCAACAAGTGGGGAGGGGCATGCAGTCTGAGCACTAGCATGTCTTCATGGAGGCAGAGTGCCTGCGCTGTGCTCATTCCACGTCTGCATTGTGCAGTGGGAAGAAAAGCAATCCCCTGTCATGGAGCTCTGTGATGCCCCAGACCGTCACTCAGAAGATGCCCCAGATGTAAGCTTTGGCTGGGGCCTCTGGTTGAACTGGTCTTTCCCCCAGAGCCCTGGGGAATTCCCACTGTGGGGGGCAAGCTATGGGCCACCCCTAGCCAGGCAGCCAGTGGAAGATCTGGGAGAAAGGTCTGGGTGCTGAATAGAGGGGGGCATTCTGGTGGTGGTGGACGCCTATGGCGGACAAAAAAAGAGGAGCTTCAATAGCTTGCAGTGCGTGTCAGAGCTCTTATAATCTCTAATCAGATGCTTTCTCTGTCTGCTTTTCTCCAGGGATTAAGTCCAGTCCTCTGTGACAGTACTTAGCCCAGGCAGGACAGTGGGCCCAGCAAACAAAAGATCAGAGCTTATATAAACCCTAAAATGCACTGCGGGCTATTGAATCTCCTATTGCTCTGATGTCAGCTACAGGGGATTCTGGGATTTAGAGTAACAGAAGATGCTGGCTTAGAAGAACTAAGCAAAATTAATCTGACACACTCTACTATACTACAGTAAACAGTAAGTAAACCAAAATGTTTTTGCACATATAGTGCACATTGGGACCAGCCCCACACTTGAGTGTGGGGTCCTTTGTGGTGCGAGTGCTCCTATGAGAGAGTACTTAGGTCCTTTTGTTTGCATGACGCCAGGGAGCAAGTAGCTGAATGGCTTTATGATAGTCTGTTATCATTCTGTGTTTCTTTTCTGTAGTTGGTTGTAACATTACAGTTGGTGAATGTTTTGTTGTGCTGTGTACGTCCTCACTCTGTGAGGTATCAAACCCCCACCTTCCATTACCAGTTCTCTCTCTCCCTCCTCCACAGCCACTCTCACTCTGTGTCTGTCCCCTGACAGAAGTGGCAGCCCATGCTACAGGGATTTCAAAAACTCTCTACCATGTCCCCCCTCTGCAAAGTATCCAATCTGCACCCTGCGTTTCAGTTTCTCTTTCTCTCTGTCCCCCTTCAAAGCCACTCTTTGAAAGAATTCACAAGATGTGCCTCTGTGCCTGTCCCCCTCATTGTCACTGTCTTTGGACTCCACCACTTGAGAGGTACGGCAAAGCTGCAATTTTTCGCCCACCCGCTCATCCCCCCTCCTGTGAGCTATTATGTAGACCCGTTAGTACCGCCCACTCCCATCCCTGACGGATCTCCTGCCTTCTCTTTCTTACTAAAACAATTTGTCACTGCCAGGGTTCCACCAGGGGACTCCTGCAACCAGCAGCCGGTGAGCTACCCTTGATATCAAAATTCCCTCATTTACCCAACAACTGCAATTATGGTAGCCTCATGGCAATTCCTCCTCCTGACTGCACTGTGTTTCATACCCCTTACTGGCTTATTATCTGAAAAATTTGAGACTGGGGGTACACCACATCCTCATCCTAAAGACAATCTGACTCTACACATCACATGTTATGTCAAGGCTCCTTGCCAACTGATCCAGGTGGACTACCTTCCTCGAACAGCAACTACTGCAGGTTTGTCTACGCCTCCTTCCTTATCTCTAATTAATTCAAGTTACTCCCACTGGTGTTACACAGCCAGAGTATTAGCCTCAGTGTCCTTAGGCTTGCATAAATTAAAAAACAAAGCTTGGCACCCCGGTTCCTCCTCCATGCCAAGCCAGAAAAAGCCTCGAGCTCATTGCCTTTCACTTGAATCCCTGAAAAAATTGCTGCTCCTCCTCTTACTCTGCTCTGGCAATGTCGAGCTTAACCCAGGGCCCATAAATAAACTTACCTCCCCTTCTGAGTCACTATCTCTTAAAGGTATTAGTTTTATGCACATTAACGTGTGTAGCCTGCTGAAAAAATTCACCCTTATCCAGGCTTGGACCACCCATACAATGCCAGATGTGCTTGTTATCTCAGAATCCTGGCTATGGCCCTCTACACCAAATAGCGTGATTAATATACCTAACTACCAGATCTTTAGATGAGATAGGCAATCCAGAGGAGGTGGGGTCACCATCTACATCAAAGATAGATTTGTGGCATCAACACTTAATTCTTACTCACTGGTAGTGGGATTTGAGTGCCTGGACATAAAAATCAACCTATCCCCATCGTTAGCACTCCGTGTCATAGGATGCTATAGACCACCATCTGCCGGTATTCTGCTCTTGTCCTATGTTACAACTATCTTGGACACTAGCCCCCTGGAAACAATTATCCTCAGGGATCTAAACTATGATTGGCTGTTGGAAGTCAGTCACCCACTTAAATCTTTCTGCGACTCCCTTGGTTTCACCCTACTCAACGAAGAGCCCACCCATATCAACAAAAAGAATACAGCCAAAAGTACCCTTCTGGATGTCCTGCTTGTGAATAAATCCCATTCCTTCTCCCACGATGGAACCTTTGACACAGATATTAGTGACCATTGCCTAATAGCTGGAGTTTGGGCAGCCAACAAAGTGCCAACTACGGCCAAATTCTCCACCAAAAGGTCAACCAGGTCATTCGATCCAAAGGCATACCTACTTGACCTAAAAAACTCCCCCTTGTATCAGAGTTTTTACCTTGCTAAAACAGTGGAAACTGCATTTTCTATACTACATGAAATCATTACCTACGCCATGAATCTACATGCACCTCTGTCAAAAATATGCATAATGGCTAGGAAATACCGTTGGTTCACTCAAGATCTCAAGGCTGCGCTACTGTCCAGGGATAAACTCTGGAAAACTGCCCGCAAATCCCAAAAAGAGGAAGATTGGTGCCTCTTTAGAACAGCCAGAAATCTCTGCACCAATCTCGTTAGGGGAGCTAAAGCCTGCTATTACTAAACAGAATTAGATACTGCAGTCAATTGTCCCTCCAAATTCTGGGCCACAATCAAAGAACTGGCGGGAGCCACATCACCAAATATACTCCCTAAAAAAATTACCTCTGACAATGCAGTAATCAATGACAAAAAAGAGATACTGTAGGCATTCAACACGCACTTTGCCACAGCAGGCTTAGCCTTCGATAACTCGCCTGCATGTAGCCTGTGCACCCGGGACCCCACTTGGCATGACCCCATCAAACGTTGGCTCCGTTAGTCAACATTTCTCATTTTCATCGGTTTCCCTCAAGGAAGTGGAAGACTTGATTCTCCACCTGGATACTAAGAAAAGTGCCGGCCCAGATGCACTTGAACTTGAACCATACTTCCTAAAGATAGCATGCCACGTATTGGCAGTACCTATTACTCATTTATTCAACCTGTCCCTAACACAAGGTACCCTCCCTCAAATATGAAAGATCGCACATGTTATCCCGCTATTTAAATCTGGAGACCCTTGCAACCTTAATAACTATAGGCCAATTTCTCTTCTACCCACACTCTTGAAGCTACTGGAAAAAATAGTAAATGGCCAACTAAGATCCTTCATCGATAGAGAAAAATGACTAAACCCCCTTCAATCCGGATTCAGAGCCAACCATAGTACAGTCTCGGCATTAGCTAAAGTAACCAACAACTGGCAACTGGAGTTGAAGCATAAAAAGTCAGTATGTGCTGTGTTCCTTGACCTCAGTAAAGCATTCAACACAGTCAACCACGACCTGCTCCTCGACTCGCTAAAAACACTAGGACTGGATGCTACTTCTCTAAACTGCTTCTCTGAATATCTGACAGACAGATACCAGCGGGTGAAAGCAGATGGCGAACTATCTGCCCTAAAACTCTTACAAAGAGGTGTCCCTCAAGGATCCATATTAGGTTCCCGCCTCTTCACAGTGTATATCAACAACAGTGATAAGGGAATCAAGGATGCAAGTATTCACAGTGCTGTACCTGAGTCGTCCCACACCAAAAGAAGCTTGTACCGACCTACAAAAAGATTTCAACCTCCTGCAACTCCAACTAATCAATAAAAAACTGCTATTAAATGCTAAGAAAACTAAAGCCATGTTATTTTTTCCCGCAAACTACACAAGCGCTACTGACTCCCTCCCCCCAATAACCACGATGCTGGGAGAGTGCTTAGAGTACGTTCCGAAATTCAGATATCTTGGGGACTGGATCGACTGTAAACTCTCCTTCACTGTCCACCTGGAAGACTTGCTGAAAAAAATTAAGGCAAAGACTTGGCCTTTTTTACAGGATAAGAAGACTTCTTACAGCAGATGCAAAGAAACAACTAGTCCAAGCCACGTTCCTGTCCTTAATTGACTATGCAGACTTCATATACAGTAGCTGTGTGGTTTCCTATCTTGGAAAATTGGATATGCTCTACCACAGAGCTATATGCTTCATCACTGACCTCCCCTTCTCTACCCATCATTGCGCACTATATGCCACCATGGGCTGGACCTCACTTCACTATAGGTGCAACTTTAATGCAGCACTCTGGACACTTAGAGCCCTCAGTGGCAAACTCCCTCAATACATCGTCGACTGTCTGTCTCGGATTGTGCCCAGGAATTATTCCCCTTAGAAGCTGCTCACAACTCCTGCTAAATATACCCAGGGCACTCACATGAGTCGGGAGAGCTGCCTTTGGATTCTTACTCCCACCAATATGGAATAAAACCCAAAAAATACTTATGCTGAATACCCCAGTAAGTACCCTTTTGTTCAAAAGGCTTTACCATGATGGCATTACGGAAATTTGCAACTGCTTTACTAGACACTAATTAGCCTCCCTCCCTCAAACAGCGGCCCACAAATGGTGGCCCCCCAGCTGAAATGTGTGCCTCTGCCTCTAGCATGCCCACCAACAGATCCACAGGACTTATTGCCAAACTCCCATATCTTATTCTTTGACACTCTGAACAGCTGCAGCCTGATTCTAGCACATGCTACTGCACTTGGGGATAATTATTGTCTTTCGCCCCAAAAAAATATTCGGTCCCTCGTCCATTCAACACCTCCCTCTGCCCCAACCTCCTGGACCCTCCCAGTTATGCCCCTGCTACTATATTCCTCCTCTTGCACTTAGTACAATGGCAGCTTTTCTCCTCCATATGTCACCGCATTTTGGGGCAAAAATCGCTTCGACACCTTTCGTACGGTCCTCCGCCCTTCCAATCCCTCACTCTGCTCTAACAATTGGGTCATCTTCACTTGCGCCCCTATTTCCCACTTCTCCCTACATTATGCACTTGATATCTTCTATCTGGTATGCCTACCCTCTCTCTAACATTTCCCACTACAAAATGCACAGTTTTTGGGCTTGGATCCAGCACAAGTTCATTATCCATGACTCCTTGTAGTTCTGTATTCAATGTATATTACCTGTAAATGTGCATTTTTACTATAATAGCAGCTATTTTTACTGTTTGTTTTATCGTAACTTGTCTTTCTGTATTATTACTGTAGGAATGCAGGTCCGCCTTGTAAATGAGCTTGCTCAATGGTACCCGCCTGGATAAATAAAGATATTGATTGATTGATTGATCTTGGACCCCAATTGATGTGGCTCTGCCCCTGTCCCCCTCCCTGTTGCCATGCACAGCTTTTGATGGCCTGCCCAGCTTCCTCACTCAGGATGGAACTTTAGTAACCTTGACTGGGGCAACTTTGTATTTGGACCACCCTCCCATCCCCACAGCAACTGTGTATCTGCCCCCCCCCCCATGGTAACTTTCTATCTTGGCCACCCACGCATCCCTGTGACAACATTGTATCTGGCCACTTCCCCACTACAACTCTGTATCTGGGCTGCCCCCCAGGCAACTTTGTATCCCTCCTCCACCCCCTCAGCCACATTGTATGTGGACTAACCCACTGCAGTGCAACTCTACATAGGTCTCTCAGGCCGCAGCTTTCTATGTCATCCACCACCTGGACGCTTGCAACATGGCTCTGTCACACCTTTACTGGATGACCACCAATGGCTAGATACAAGGTGGGTGGGTCCTGTGTACTAGAGATTCATTCAGCAGTTCAGGGAAACATGCATCGTGCATTCAGTTAGCACTTAAAAGAGAACTATACTTTCTTATCTAGTAAATTTTATTTGTTTTGGTGTCAAAGCACAACTCTTTTCCTGTAGCTGTTGGGGATCTAGGTGTTTGCTTTAGTTTGTGTTCACTGTTAATGCTAGTCCCTTGTAACTATCCTGGGGATCTCCATTTTATAGTTGTTGAAATCTCTTTGTCCATGAGAGCTGCATTAGCATATGAAAACATGATGTCACAGCATTAGGCTACCGAATTTTCTGGGAGGGCTCAAGGGGGGCACATTAAGGCCGGGAGTCTGGGGGCCACTAGGCCCCCACAAGTTCAGGGGGTTTAGATGCTCTGTGGTGAGTTTTGGGGCTTTTATTGAAGATAAAATACACTTTTGTTACATCCTCCCCAACCCTGACTCCAGGGAACAAATATTTTTCCCCTGGAGTCAGGGATGTGTGTGGGAGACGCTGGTTGGCCTTAGAGCAACTGGCTGACTAACAGTGCCATCCACCCACCCCTAAGCATTATGGTAATGTACTGTAAAATATTGTTATATGAAGGCCAGGGCCACAGAAGTCACAACAAGGCAAGCTGTAGCTCTGCTGCTGCTGCCTCTCAGTCTTCACGTAGCACTCTCCATGACCACCCAGTTTACAGGTCTTCCCATGCTAACTTGGTGGCCAAGCCATCACACTGATAGACAAGACATGACAACCTGCAGCAACTATTGCACCCTCCCCTTCGCCAAGGGCCCAAGATAAAAAGCAATGCCCAAATGCATGAACTGAATGCAATTATGCTGCAGCAGGCAGAACTGCTGAATGCCAAGAACACAGCAGAACAGAAACAGAAGATGCCCAATGAAGCCAAAGCAAAGCCAGCAAACAAAGCTACCACTGCACTGCCACCACTAACGAAGACTTTTTGTGTTCACTTGCGTAAGGAACGTCTTGTACTAGTAGCACATTTTCAGAGGTGTGTCTGTGTTGGTGAATGCAGGGCATGCTTTAGTAGGTGCATTCCTCATTCCCCAATAAGCCTGCATGCTAGCAGTGACACCAGCATTATGTAAAGTGGAAAAAACTTCTAAGAAATGTGCCACTGCAATCAGAGACAAGCTCATCATGCACTGGCACCGATGACACGCCTCTCGATGTGCCTTTCAGTAAACATGGCGGCTGCCCTTAGCCCTGTTTATTAGGTAGCTTGGGTGGGAGAGAGAGAGAGAGCAGCTTGCTGCTCCCATGCAGTGTTATGGTCAGTCAGCCCCTTGCTCACCTGTGCTATTTGAGATCTGAATGTGCCACTCAGGTTCGCGCTGCCACTTGAGCTCTGATGGTGGAGTGGGGTCTGTATGTAGATATACTCTAAGCCCAGCCAGCAGCATGCACTTCCTGCTCCCTCTACCTAACATACACACACTGGCTGGGCCTGTTGCTTCTCTGTGTATCCTCCCCCCGAAACACTCTGGGTTCCGTCCTCTCCCTCCCCGGCAGGTTGTCAAGCAGTGTCTCCAGGAAAGGAGCCGTGGATTCAGGTGGTGCCTTGAGGAAGGAAAGCTGTGCCTGTGCACCATTTTGTCATCAGATTCCTGAAGAGGACTGATTGCAACCCAGCAGCAGCACTCCAACCCAGCAGCCACATGAACCACAGCCACAGGGGAGGAGGTAACGCAACATATTTAATAATGTCCGAGCAAGAGGCAGGCAGGCAGATAGGGACTGAGAAACAGGGGTGTGCATTCACTGTATGCCTGTAAATTTGTGTCAACTTTTTTTTGTTCAGTAGTACTGTATCAGTACAATCCTAGGAGTCTGTCTCCATCATGACATACTATGTGGACTGGGAGCCAGTGGTGAAACTTAGAAGTTGACAGCAGATAAGGACCGCAGGACTCATCCAGTCTGCCCATTTATTTTTCTACCTTATAAATATGCCATCGGCCTTTGCTCTGTCAGTGGCCTATCTATTCATACTCATCTGTATTGCTCCCTTATGCCTATCCAATGCCTTTTTGAAGCCCTGCACTGTATTCATAGCCACCACTTCCTGAGGTAGGCTGTTCCATGCATCCACAATCCTTTCTGTGAAAAATAATTTCCTCACATTCACCCTTAATTGGCCTCTCTCTAGTCTTATGCTGTGTCCTCTTGTCCTGCTATTTTTCTTATATTTAAACATGTTAGACTCTTTCACCTTGTTAATGCCCTTAAGGTGTTTGAATGTTTCGATCATATCACCTCTCTCCCTCCTTTGCTCAAGGGTATACATATTGAGCTCTGTTAATCTGTCCTCATATGTCTTCTGATGCAGTCCCTGCACCATTTTGGTTGATGTTCTTGTGAAGGTGTGGCCTCCAGTACTGCATGCAGTACTCCAAATGGGGCCTAACCAGTGTCTTGTAAAGAGGTATTATTACCTCCCTCTTACGACTTGTGATACCCCTGCTAATACAACCTAACATTCCCCTAGCCTTACCTACTACTTTAGAGGTCTGCTTGGATGATTTCAGGTCATTGGTGATGATGATGCCCAAGTCTCTTTCTTCCTTTGTGACTGCCAGCAACTCCCCTCCCAGCCTATAGATGGCTTCAGGGTTTTTCTTCCCTATGTGCATGATCTTGCACTTCTTTGCATTAAATCCCAGTTGCCACTCTTCTGACCATTTTGCTAGTTTATCCAGATCTCTTCTCATTCTGCCCACCCCATCTGGATCATCTGCTCTGTTGCAGATCTTGGTGTCATCTGCAAACAGACAAGCCTTACCTTCTAGTCCATCTGCAATGTCACTAATGAAGATATTGAAGAGGACTGACTCCAGGACTGATCCCTGAGGTACCCCACTTGTGACTTGCATCTCTTTTGACTGTCTACCATTTACCATCACTCTCTGTTTTCTGCCTGTCAACCAGTTTGCCACCCAGTTGACCAACTTCTGACCCACCCTGAGCCTACCCAGCTTATTCATCAATCTTCTATGTGGAACAGTGTGGAAAGCTTTGCTGAAGTCAAGATAGGCAACATCAACTGCTCCCCCTTGGTCCATCACTCCGGTTACCCAGTCAAAGAAATCTATGAGATTAGTTTGACAGGACCTTCCTTTTGTAAACCCATGCTGTCTTGGATCCTGTACCCCTATGGATTCCAGGTGTTGCACTATCCTTTCCTTAAGGAGTGCCTCCATAATCTTGCCCACTACTGAGGTAAGACTGACTGGTCTGTAGTTCCCTGCCTCCTCCCTGCTACCACTCTTGTGGAGCGGGATCACACGAGCCCTTCTCCAGTCTTCTGTGATCTCTCCTGTGCTCAGAGACTCACTAAGCAGTTCTGCTAATGGCTCTGCTAGTTTCACCCGTAGCTCCTTAAGTACCCTGGGATGTATGCCATCAGGTCCAATTGCCTTGTCCACCCTGAGCTTAGCGAGCTATTGTAGGACCCTTTCTTTTGTGAAGGGAGTAGTGCTCACCTCCCTCCCCCCTGTGTCCATGGTGCTGAGCTGTGGGCCCTGCCCTACCTTCTCTTCAGTAAATACTGAGCAAAAGTATCTATTAGGGATAGATGCTTTTATAGGGTCCTCCTCCTCACATGCCCCCTTTTCTCCTTTGAGCTTAGCAATACCCCCTCTG
This sequence comes from Neoceratodus forsteri, assembly GCA_016271365.2. Taxonomy (NCBI): domain Eukaryota; kingdom Metazoa; phylum Chordata; order Ceratodontiformes; family Ceratodontidae; genus Neoceratodus; species Neoceratodus forsteri. Next base: position 776,076,038 of record CM057454.1, read on the forward strand.
GACTTTCTCCTTTCACTAATGTATCTATAGAAAGTCTTGTCACCTTCTTTTACTGTTCGTGCTAGTGTTTCCTCAGTTTGGGACTTTGCCTGCCTTACTGCCTTCCCTGCTTCCCTTAGGGCAGTTTGATATGCCTCCCTATCTTCATCCCTTGTGTTCCTTATATTTCCTGAAGGCCAGCCTTTTGGCTCTGACCTTTTCTGCTACTGTATTGAGAACCAACGTGGTTTCCTTCTTCTTTTGCACTTCCTTTTCTGTCTAACACAATAGGATGTTGCTTCAAGTATTGCATCTAATGCTTGCCCACTTTGCCTGTACCCCCTCCCCGTGTTTCTTTTTGCCAGGGCTAGCTTAACTCTGTTGGCCATCTTATCAAAGTCAGCTCCTCTGAAGTCCCATATTTTTGCCTTGGAATGGGATGTTTTAGATGTAGTGGCCAAATTGAACCATACCATGTGATGGTCACTGGCCCCCTGTTCTCGGTAGCATCCCCCCTAGCCCCATCACTGACCCGTCTTATGGACTTCCAGGTTAAACACCACTTGAGCCTGAAAGGTAGGTGTCCTGCCCCATATTATCAAATGACACCAAGTGAGATGGGGCATTTTCCTCTAGTAGTTTTCCTGGTGGTTCTCCAGGGCATCATTTGTGTGATGGCATATAGTATGTACATGCCACAGCTGCCAAAGCCCTACCCCATCCTACTGTTCCTGATGATGATGCCATCTGGCCTCTGTCAGGTGGCAGTCATATATAGGGACACAGGAATTGCCAACTCCATGGGAGGGTAGCCACCCAGGTATGCTCAGTCCTCACTCTTCTGTCTGGCCCAGGGCAACTCTGGTCCATCAACAAGCCTGGGTCATCAATGTGGTAGGTGCTGTGGCATGCATGTAATGCCTCAACATACCACACCATGTGGCCAGATTCTAGTTGGGTTTCTTACAGTGAGGGACATTACAAATACAATAATGGGTGAATGTCCTATGCAGCACTGTGCTACACTACTGTTTAAATGCAGCAGATAGTCATCACAGAAAAGTACATGCTGTAGAAGAGCTAAACAAGACTTGCGGGGATGCCCAATGACTCAATCATACGCTGCTCCCATACCATGCAGGCAACCTGAGATGCTGCACATCAATGGCAGGGGCAAGGCGATCAAACCCCCTTCTGCTGCTTCATGCTTTGAGAAGGGTGGGGGACCTGCAGCCAGTGCAATATTACCACTCATGTGGTCCATTGAAAGGGAGCCATGCTATGATCTATTGGATGCCTGGTTGGTGAATTCTTGATAGGCTGACACTTGCACTGGCAATGTCGGCCATGTGGACCACAGATCAATGATGTGCAGCCACAGGAATGTGAATTATGTGTGCCCAGTCACGTTGTGGTCTGCCTAATATCAACACTCTGAGAGATGGAGGATTGGTAAGACGTACAGCCAGCTGTTTAAGGAAGCAAAAGTTTCTCCTATCCTCCATGCCAACCAGAGCCTACTCCAGGCCAGTGACCCCCTCCCTCACCCTGGATGTCTTTTTGCCAGTCTTGCCTGGGGCAAGGTACTGATTGTACTTTAGGATTTAGGTGATAAGACTCTGGAGGCACCACTGTGAGGGGAAAGTCACTGAAGAAACTACAGGCAAGCTGTGTGTTTCCAGATCTGGTGAGGTGGGGAGGTATGACGGTGCCAGGGTGATCACTGGGCAGGGACCACGGTAAACACAAACTGAGATAAGGTTTCTTGATGAGGCTGGGGAAAAAATCAGAGGAGGTGAATAAAAAAAATAGGTTTGATTTTGTTTGTTCATAATAATACAGGCGTATAAGCATGATCACCTTTAATGTTTGTATACATAGAGAATAACCGATAGGTTTGTGTCTATTACCAGGGAGTAATAGCATCGAGAGGTTCTGGACACATGAACCTCGAGAGCAACTTCGAGGTTCCAATGTGTCCAGAACTAGATGCTAGTACTCCTGGTAATGGACACAGAAACCTATCAGTTATTTTTTTTAATATATGGATGCAAGGTTTGTTTCGAATTGGCGGTCGACCATTTCAGTGGAGAACTGACTTTGTAGTGGTCGACCGCCGCACTGTTCTTCGCTGTGGGTTCAGCTGTCTGCTCGCTCCACTTGTGATGGTTCCCGGCCCCTGCCTGTTTTTTTTTTAAATTGAGTTCCTACCTGCTCTTCAGGACCGAAACGGCAGGATGAGACAGATAGTTTCATTTTCTGAGGGGGAAAAAAAGTAAAATAAAAAGCGAGAAGCATGGCGACAGAGTTCGCTCCTTCGTAACGAGAAGAACCCTGTGTTTTTAAACTGTTCTGCCGCCCACACAGAGCGGCCAATGAGGAGGCACGCTTACGACGTGGGGGCAGAAGCTATATTTTTGGAAGCTTGCAACAATACTATTATCACGACAAAATGATGCTATTAACAGTGATTGACAGTACTATTACCAATGATTGACAATACTATTGTCACTGAACCTTTGAGGGTATTACTGGATTTTTTTTGTATGCTTTACAGACCTATTAAATTGAAGGTCCATATATTAAAATACGTTTTCTTCACTGTTTAAAAAAAACATTAGTTGCAGGTCTCAGTGACTGTCAGTAACTCACAGTACATATAACCCTGTGCTTGCATGCTGTTTGTATGTTGTAGGCATTCTGTGGTAACTGAATAATAAAGAATACTTGATAAATTAAATGGTTCTTGTAAAACTGTAGTAATAGCAACAGATAATTGTGAAAAATGAAGTCAGTTCTTAATCTTTTTCTAAAATGTCTTGTTATAATGTTACAAAGTTACATATTCTATATGCTCTGGAGAGTAGCTTGGTGCCTCATAATATGGTGTTCTGTCAACCACATGTAAAGTCTGTCAAAGTTTCATTCAAATTTATTACAGGAGTATCACAGTAAACCTGAAAGTCATTTTGTGCAAAATAAGTTTTTTGTTTCAGTTCGGCACTTGTTCCAGTTCTGTTATTGTTCCATCAATATTGGCCTATAAATAATCTCAGCGAGTGCTTTGTGTTTACGCTCTAGTGTTCAGTGTTATTTTAGAACTGTAGAATGTAGTTGCTGTCCATTAAATCCATAAGTTTTATAGTAGACTAGGACTGCATTTTGCAAACAATGGAAGGTCTGAGCAAGGACATAAATTGAACTATACAGTTTGAAAATGGTAGTTACTACCGTACTTTGATATACACCAGTAACAACCACTAGAATAACACAAAGCCTGTAGAGGTTGAACAGCAACAGAACAGCAACTAATATTTTAACGTCAGCTTCTACTGGGGGAAAATAACATATATGTTCAGTGCTTTAGTTAATAATATGCAAAAAAGAGTCCTCCAGGGCACTCTTTCACGTTGTGGAGTGGTGGCACTGTAACCTGAAATCCATATTCGGGGGATGCTTGCAACACCTGGGAACATCAAAGGTCCCTCTAGGGCAGAGTTTCTCAAATGGTGAGGCCAGCCTCCCAGGGGAGGCCCCAGCCTCCTGTTCCAGCGGAAGCTCAAGCAGGTCTGAAAAAGTACTGTATTTAGATTTTGAGTTTTAGATGTTTTGTGTGAAGGGATGAGGCAAACTCAAAGAGGATAACAATAGGTGAATTTTTGTATTTTTTTTACAAATCGGTGATCAGGAAAGGCACACTGAGCCAAGGTTCTTTTCAGGTATACCCGGTGAAGAGTAAAGAGTTAAAACAATTCAAAAGATAACTGTAAAACAGTCATGTACTACACAATGAACAATGGTACAAACAAACAGGAACAATAAACAAATAATGAGATATAACAATTAACCAATTATATGGGTGGTAGAATCACCCAAGTATAGGGGATAAGCAGAGAGGTACTGTACTAGGAGCAAGAACAGTAGGGAGAAAAAGGATACCTAAAAAGTGACTTAAGAGTGAGGTAAGAGAAGCAGAGGAGGATAGGAAGGTTATTCCACTTTGAGGGGAAACAGGGAAGGAGAAAGCAGTCTGACCCATAAAAGTATTACGACAAGGAGTAATAATGGTTTGAGAGTCAAAATAGCAGAGCATGCCGTCTAGCAAGCGGAGGTGGTTATCGGGGGGGGGGAGTTATAATGAGATGAATAACATGAGAGCCAACTACTCAAAGGAGCTTCACTTTATTTCTGATGGACTGTAAAAAGTATGTTATTTTTCTATGGGATTCCCCAGATTATTTCAGTGTTTAAGGGAGGCTTAAGATCTTTTCTGTGACGTAGGGGAGGCTTACTATGACAAAGTCTGAGAACTAATGCTCTAGTGCATTCTTCTATGGGTCTCACCAAATGGTCTGGCATCAAAGAGCCCCCAAGGGCACCCTTGTATCCTCTACAGTACAGTGGTGGTGGTGGTAGTGGTGGTGGCATACACATTCTAAAATGTATCAAATTACCCCCACAATGCATCACAAAGCATGAAAAAATCCTATAGCTTCTGGGGGCCTAGACGGCTCCCAGACCCCCAGCCTTTTATATTTGTCCTGAGTACCCACTGCATGTCTTGCTGAAAAAGTCACTGCACACCACTGCTGAGAGAGTAAACACCAGTGAAAATTCCGTCCGCAACAGAACATTGTCTTCGCATTTAGGAGCCAAACAAACAAACAAAAAAAATTCTAAAGAAAAGTTTTTTTTCCAAATTGTCTTTTTCTGACTAGATTTTGAATCCCATTCCAGGGAATTGTGCTCCTGGAACCGGCCAACAAAACGCCAGTTTAATATTCACACTTCCGTCCTTTAATTTGCATAGCTGGCCAGCTGACATGCAGCTGTGTGGCTTTCCCTTGCTGCTTCCTCACTCAGTGCTAATTACTGACATTACATTTATATGTAAAGAACCTCATCTACTCTACTTGGCACTGTTATTGAAGAGCCCCGGTCTTGCGCAGCCTAACCCCAAACTGAATCACACTTCCAATCTCAGCTCTGACTGACATGGTGTTTCTGTGCCATCTGTTCCGGTCGAATGAGTGAGGAGAGCTGTTCCTGGTTGCTGCCCAACTCGAGGAACCCCATCCACGGTTTCGCCATCACTTGAGCGCTGAGGCAACCCTTTGTTGTGCAGCTACCAGGCTGTGAGGAAGAATTTGAGTTGGGCAGGCTTGCTGCTACCAGTGAATCTTTCAATGGGGGACACATGCGATCCCATCCCTCCTTACTGTGGCAGCGTGATGGAGTGGGTCAGCAACGCTGGGTCAAGCACTGACTCCCACCCCCTCTTACCCGAACATGCCGAGTGCTGTGAAGTCTTGAAGAAGATTGTCATGTCAAAAGCAAGTTTATTTGTAAAATGTAACAGCTAGCCCTGGTTTTCAGCACTAGTTTCTGTGTGCATGTTCATGTGCACAGCAGATCATTTCCCTTGGCAGATTTGTGATCAATGGGATCTTTGGATGTCTGATTTTATTCTGCTGGCTGACCCTGAAAATCCCACCGGTGATTAACGACCTCAGCCTGCCTGCTGCTGCTCTGTACTGTCATGGCCTCGGTGCCCCACAGCCTAGAGGTAAAACAAATTAAGGAAAGAACCATTAGCAAAAACTAAGTGAGCCAGATTAATGTTCCCTGTCTCATAAAAATGACGAGTCTAAAAACTGGGAATTGAAGCAGGGTTTTATCCTGACAGGACTGGGAATGGAGCTAATTGGAACTCTTAGGCATTCAACCCCTTTTCTTCTGATTTTAGTTTGAATTGCCAGAAGGCTTCTCTGTTTAGGAGTGCCTTACCTAGCCCCCCTTCCTAGACCCTATCAAGTCCGCCCCCTACCTGGGCCCTAACGAAACCCTCTCCACCCCCTGAATTTAAATCTATGACCAGGTCCAGACTTTGTGACATGGACAGCTCGGGCCTTTTACCTCTCCCTTTGCACCTTTTGAAGTTGCTTTTCTGTCACTGTCTTTATATTATATGCATCCTGCCTGTCAGTCACGGGTACGGTATTTGTATTTATGCACTTGCACTTTAAATTAGGGATATTTAACAGTAGTGCAGGTGAGAAGCTGCAGCCTTGACAGACCACATGCATGTAAAATGTTGGCGGCTGCACAGACGTTGATTTGTTGCTGCTAGCTCATCACCTTAATAAATGTTATCCTGCAGGTGAATTTATATTTTTTCGTATGTTTTTGACCATGAGCTGGGCTCGTGTGTGTATGTGTGTGTGTGTGACTGTATTTTTCAGACTAGCCTCCATTTTTCACTTATTTGGAAAATGTGCTGCGTGTGTGTGTGTGTGTGTGTGTTTTTCAGACTAGCCTCCATTTTTCACTTACTTGGAAAATGTGCTGCTCTTTTTCATAAAGTACCATGACCCAGCTGTGGTAATATGCTCATGTCAAAATATACTTATTTGTACCCGAATCCCACAATTCTGAGAGTGTATTCAACATGGATCGAGGGTATCTAGTGGACATCGTCATTATTTGGATGGTGCTCTTTTTAATCAGATCAAATTATGTAGACATTTATCCACCTCATCTGTGAGTGGCATTTGACAGACATTGGCTTTGTATTGCATAGTGATAAAAATACATGACCACATCTGAGTAACCCCTAGGTAGCGCTATCCCAAGGGCTACTAACCCTGCCTGCTTGGCTAGTAGCAGGTAAAGGGGCCTGAGTTCTGAAATGGGTACCTCCACCTGGAGGTCAGGGTTGGTAGTGGTCAAGTTAACCTGGGCACAGCCCTCCGGGACACTGTAACCACCTCTCTTTCCTGACTAGTGGCTGGAACAATACACAATAATCACTTTCACAATACCCCTGTTACACCTCACAAGTACCCACACTATTTGTTTGCACTTACCACCAGGGCTTTCCTCTGCCTCGGCCTTGGGGACCCCACGTGAAACAAGGTTATACACAGCAAATAACAGCAGTACAGTACTCTTGCACAAACTGGAAACACAGTCAGGGTAAATGCAAAACAGAGTTAGATCTGATTTATTTAAGGGACTTGAACAAGGGAGGGGTGTAATCAGGTCAATTTGCTTAAAGGATCTAACAATCAAACAGTTATGCATGCACTTCAGGGTCCATAAACAGTCACACACTCTGGGTACCCAGATGAAGAATGGTGGGCTAGCCAGGAACGTTGCAGCTGGTTGGGACCCTGTGATGGACAAAAACAGCATGCACAACACACACTATTTGTAATCCGGAGCGGAGGGCTCAGTTCGTGAAAAGAAAACAACAAGACAATCAGATGACACACTTTTAGATTAGGCTGTTGTTGCAGGGAGCTACCCTGATGATTACTCATGATACCCAAGACTGGACACAGGCTGGATGAAAATTGAGACAACAGGTGGTTAATCTGGAGTGCCAGGAGAAGCAGGGCCCACACGATTCACTGAGGCATCGTTCCTGTTCAAGCTTGGAGCAGGGGGCTGATCCCCAGGCAGGTTCTCTCATCGGTGGCTTTCTCTGTGCAGTGGGGTAGTCTGGCAGGGCCAGCATGGCATGGCCCGGGCTGAATGGAGATGAACGCAGATTCAGTCCGATCAGGCTGGATAAAGCTTCCAGCAAGCAGAACACAGTTCACACAGTGGGGAACCAAATCATGACCCACTTTCAATATACAGCACATTTACATGTAAAGGATTCTACAGTACCAGCAAGCAGAACACAGTTCACACAGTGGGGAACCAAATCACGACCCACTTTCAATACGCAGCACATTTACATGTAAGGAAATTCTACTGTACCAGGCAAACCGCTCTCCGGTCACGATCACAAAGTCTCTGCACAAACCGGGGATTCAAAATCAGCTGGAAATCCTGACAGGCCAATCGCATTCAGCAAAATCTTCGGTCTTCTTCAGGTATGAGCCTGGTAAAAAATCAGTGGCTTAGTTCGTTCTCACAAACTTGGATTTAGTCCGAAATAATTCTCTTCTCTCCCACTCAGGGGCAGCAGGCAGACATGAAGGCCACAGCTCAGGCCTTTCCACAGTTCTTCCACGCGAAACTACTCAGATGGCTGCTTGACTGTCTCAAGCTTTTGCTTCTTCAGCTCCAAACCCAGTACTGACTCAACTGCCAGCAAGCCAGGGACTTTCCCCAGAATCCAAAAGGTTTTGTTGGCTGATCTGTCTGTCAGTCACAACAAAGGCTCCCCCTTCAGGTGCAAAAAGGCACCAAAAGCCCCAAACTACAATTCCTACAAATTTTGACTCCAGATAGCTCCTGTAGTCTGGCTCCATTTTAGGTCCCACCAGAACTGATTGGTCCAATTCGCAGTCCAGGACCAAGATAGTGGAGATAAACAAAATAGTACTTGCTGCAAAGAAGGCAGGTTAGACAAACTACATTATCATTATCACTCTAAAGTATTTTCAGCAAATAGTTACATCTTTCAACAGAGCTCCCTCTCAGATTACTTATGACTGCAATTCAGGCAGCTCTTAAAGAGACAGTACACAGAGGCCCAGATATTCAAAAGAGTTGCGCCATGCGCAATAGGGTTGCGCCAGCGCAAGTACAATAATGCGTCATTCTGCGATATTCAGCGGGAGGCAGTTGCGCCCCCCTCCAAATCATGCTGAGCAACAGCGTAATGATAATGAATGTATGTGCAACTGAAGGGGGAGGAACCATGCATAAATGGAGCAGTGCGATATTCAACAACATGCGCCATGTGCAATAGGGGAGCAAGCGGAAGTTGCGCCATAGCAGAAATGAAAAAAAATAAAAAGGATCAAGGGAGAGGCACAAGAACGCTACAGGGAAGGCACATGAGGCTGAACTCTAGCCAGAGAAACTGGGCAGGAGGGACACACAGGGCAGGCCAGGGAAAGGGCACCTGGAACCCACAGGCTCAGGGGAAGTTGTGGGGAGCCACAGTGCAGAAGGGGGAAGTACTTGCCACACAGCAGTGAGGCCAGCACAGTCAGGTGTTCCCGGTGCAGAGGAAGTGGGAGCCAGGACGGGGGGGGGACACAGAAACAGCTGCCGGTGGGATGAACACAAGCCAGGGACATAGCCAGTGCCACCATCCAGATAGAAGCAGTAATGAGGGGGGTGAGAAGGTGGGCAGCAGGGGGACGCGGCCGTGGAAGGGCCCGTCGGCGGTATGCCCCCAACAGCCAGTACCGAGTCCGCACCAGCTTCGAGCTGTATAGTGATATGGAGATCGTGGGCCGGTACCACCTGAATTGGGCAATTCTGAGGTGGCTCTGTGAGCTGTGCAGTGATGTGATGCAGGCACCCACACGACGGAGCCATGCTCTGTCAGTGGAGACAAAAGTGACAGCTTGCATGTGCTTGCTCACCACGGGTACCTTCCAGAGACCAACTGGGGACACCACAGGCATAACCCAATCGGCCGCGTCACGCCACCTCACCCAATTCCTCAGTGCACTGCTGCCACATGCTGCGGAGTACATCCATTTCCCCAGCACACCGGCGGAGCACACAGCAAACATACAGGAGTTCCACAGGGTAGCACGTATACCTGGCATGCTAGGGGCAATAGACTGCACCCATGTGGCCATCCACACACCACATGGCCCTGAGGGGGCCTCATATATAAATCTCAAGGGCTATGCTAGCATCAACTGCCAGGTGGTGTGTGATGCCAGGGGGCATATAATCAATGTCTGTGCCACGCACCCTGGGGGAGCACACGATGCCTTCATCAGGCACCAGTCAGCACTGTGCCACAGATTCGAGAGTGGGGATATCCCCACTGGCCACCTAGTGGGTGAGTATGCAAACCACATGGACAATCATAGGGCCTGGGGGTGGGCATGGTCAGAGGTGACATGGGTAGTGGCCTACATGGCCCAGGGCAGGGCGATGCTGATCACCAAACTAACCTCCACCCTCTACACACAGGTGACAGTGGATACCCACTCTGTCCCTGGCTGCTCACACCCTACCGGTGGCCCGCGATCCCATCACAGCAACGCTACAATGAGGCACACGCCACCACACGTAATGTCATCGAGCGGGTGTTCAGTATGCTGAAGGCATGTTTCTGTTGCCTGGACACCTCCGGCGATGCCCTACAGTACAGCCCCTCAAAGGCCTGTGGGCTATTCCTGGCCTGTTGCATCCTGCACAACATGGCCAACGAATGTGGGATAGCCGTACAGGTCGAAGACGGGGACAGCGATGGGGACGATGAGAACGCCATTGACAATGGTGATGGGCAGCTCCCCTTGGGCGATGGGACCCCCGACTGCTCTGGCTGGCACAGCTGCATCGGGACACCATCACGGAGGAGCACTTCAGCCAACCCAGGTAAGTCATGGGGCCATGTGCAACCACCAGTGGCTATGGCACAACCCACAAACATGCATGGACACACACCAGGGGTGCATGCCGTCAAGGGAAGTGGCCGGGCATGGAGCCACACACACCACCAGGGATGGGTGAGGTCTAACATGGCACACGGACACACGCACGCGCGCACACACACACACACACAACTCACCAGACATGCACAAAGGGTAGGAGGAAGAATGCCACCCCTAGCCACACACATGTCCACAGACCACCACGCCCACTGCCTGTCATTGTGCATGTGTCAGATGCTGAGCACCATTGCACATTGGTGTACAGCATAATGCAAGCATCATCATGCATACGCAACTGTGGATAGCAGCCGGGAGGGTGTGCAGATGGACTGTGTGTCTGCGTGCAGGGCCGGTACCCACCGCGCATTGCCCGCTGAATGACACAATGCACAGGGCAGCATCAGACAGTAGCAGCGTTGGGGAGACAGGTCAGTCATGCGCCACAGTGCCCGGCCACCACAGATGTGTGGGCAGCCCCAACGAGACCTGCCAGCACTGACAGGCTGACCACTGGCCTCATGGGGTGGCACCAATGGTCCCCCAGGGGTTCCACTGCGTGAACGCGACCGTGCTCGTGCAGGGGTCTGCAGCACACCGAACATGCCTGTGCCAGGCATGCTCAGGATGCCCACAGCTGAACCCAATGTCGACAAGGATGGTGTCGCACGATGCCGGGAACGGGGAGTGGACATTGCACTACGTGGTGTCTGCGATGCATGGGCAAATAACTGTGTGCCCATTGTGGCCATGACAGCAGTGAATGCCTGTGTCTGCCTGTCAATGGCAGCGGTCACATCCTCCCGCAACCGGTCCATCCCTGCCAGGATCAGAGCGGTGTCTCTGTTGCGGCGCTCTTCTGCCCACTCAGAGCCACATGCAGTGCATCCACTGATGTCGCAAGCCGCATCTGCTGGTTGACTGATGCTTGCAGTATGTGGGTGTGCTCATCCAAGAGGTCATCTGCCTGCTCAGCATCCTGTCCCTCAGGGTGTGCGTGGCCCTGATGCTCAGTACCCCTTGAGGGTGGGCGCTGCACACCAGGACCAGGTCTGGGCATGTCCACAGGTGGTGCACTGATGATGCCCCCTGACACTGTATCCCCAAGCCCATTGGCCGACTGCTGATGCTGCCCCTCTGGCTGCTGCTCCACAGGGCTCACTGGTGCCACCGCAGTGGCCGCAACAGTCCCACTGTCCTGAACACACACCAGTGCTGCCCCACTGGTGCTGACAGGCACAGGCTGGGACTGTGATGACATGCAGGCCTCCACAGCAGCACCACCCACAGCCATGGCCACGATGTTACCTGCTCTGTGGCCATCCTGTGGCACACACGTGTCACTGCCCATGACATTAGCGACATCATCATCAGTGATGGACCTGGCACCAGCCCGAGTCACAGCATGCTGGCATCCGTGGACGCTGGCAGGCTGGGACACAGGCAGGACCTCCTCTGCACCTGTTCCAACAACATCAGTCTGGACAGCCAGGTGAGCCCACTGTCACACTGAGCTGCATATACCTGTGGAGGTGGATGGGCCGTCCTCCATCTTCATCTGACTGGCATCAGTGGAGAGGCCCACCACCGCTGACCCATGCAGATGCTCAGGATCTGTAAGGGAAAACAAAGTTGCGATACTGCATGTGACCTACCTTGCCCCCCCCAATAGACAGACCATGACCTACCATGCAGTGACGGGCTACCACCCGTCTGGAAGCCACCACCCGGAACACCCTCAATGGCACAACGCTGCATGCTGCCAGCAACCCTCTCCTCCTGTGGGGTCAGGCGTAGCACCTCCAGCTGTCCCCCACCTGTCGCAGATCGTGCTGCCCTGATGGCAGCCACCTTCTCCTTAATCCTCCTCCTTTCTGTGCCCATCTTCTTTTTGCACTCCTGCACGGAGTGCTGGTGGCTGCCATGCAGGTTCACAGCATGCGCCACCTCCTCCCATGCAGCAGCATGGGTCTGTGGTGTTCCCTGGCGTCCGCTGAGAAGTGGCTCCTGGTCCAGGTAGGCCTCAAACAGGGCATCCATCTCGGCCTTGGTGAAATTTGGCCTCCTCCTCCTCCCACAGCTCTGTTCCTCTTCTCCCACAACTCGCTCGGTCATGATTCAGCCTGTGAGAATGAGAGTTGTTACCTGTGACTGTGCAGTCCCATGCATGTCCCAAAATCCACAGTCCACACTCCCAAACAGCATGCAACTCACTAGTAGACTGCAGTACTGACTATGGCCAATGCAGCCCAATGTTGCACTTTTATAGCACAACCCATGCAAATGAAGCAAGGCGCAACTTTAAGTGGATGCAAATTGCAGTGCTGCGCCTTTGAATGGCTGATTAGCTGATTTGCATATGATGGCTGAATATCGTGCTTTTGCGCTTTGAGCAATTGTGTTGAATTTGCTGAGCCAAGGGCGCAGTTCTGTGACATGCGCAGTACACACCTAACTGCGCATGCCTGGGATGATGATGCAGGCGCCTGCCATGCTGCTGACATGCTGTGTGTGAGAGGCAATGCAGGGCATGGCCACCATTGTGCCAGTGGCGCTACAGTGATGTTCACCTATATGGTGCTGTGGCACTAGGGCATCGTAGGCACATGGGGCAACAGCGCGGTAGGCCGCTACTGGAGGTAGCACACAAGCACCGAATCGCGCTACACGCATTGGGTTCCAGTCGCGCTGTGGCTGTCTGTACACCAGAGATCCTTGACCCTGTGCCTGACCTTTGCCCCCTAGGCGCCATGCGTCAGGCATGGGTGCACCACTATCGCACTGTTCGGTGACAGCACGATAGGGAATGGCAGTGCTGTACCGCACAGTATCTGCACGTGGTGGAACCATGCTGCAGCGCGCCATTTTGAACCTACTGAGCAAGAGAGATGGCACAGAGGAGAGCTGCCCAGTGGAGCCAGATTGAAATGGCAAACCTGGTTGCCATTGTTGAGCCACATTTTGGCCCACTGTTTGGGGAGGCACCCCTGGACAGGTCCAGGAGCCAGGCGTGGCAGGAGGTGGCCAACACCCTGGAGGAGGCCACAGGAATGGGGCGGACAGTGGAGCAGTGCCGCCACAGGTATGGGGACCTGAGGCGGAGGGACCCGGACCTGCTTGCTTGCCTGTGGGCACGTGCCAGGAGGGGCACGGTGCCACGGCCAGGTAGGTGTAACGTCCATACACTTTTATCTTCCATATGGGTATCACGGTTGCATGTGTCCGGAACATGGGGGGGCGACTGTCAGTGTTGGCTGTGGTGGTGTTATCAGGGTGTGGGGTGGGTGGGTCTGGCTGGGTGGGATTGCACACACATGGGGGCAGGGGGACTTTGCTACAGGATTGTACTGATGTTCCTCTCTCCATGTTTGCTCCTTAGGCCCAGAAGAGAGACGGCTGGCGAGGGAGCAGAGGCACCAGCTGGAGGACCGGAACAATAGGAGGGGCGAAGGTCCACAGTTGCAGAGGGACCAGCCTGATGATGGTGAGTGCCTTACCTCCATGATTACTATTGCATGCTGTGTAACAGGGCGGGCAGCGTGGCATGGCCACCATCCATTGACACCACTGCCATGCATGCAACTTGTTACAGTCAGCACTGTCCAGTGGCACTGCATGTCTGGGAGTGCATCAATGGTGGTCCATGCATGCACCGGGTACATAGTTGTGCCACTGCCTTCGCACCACATAGCCATGTCACTAAACAGCCATGGTGGTGCTGTGCAGGACTTGGCCGGTGTGTGTGTGCAGTGGTCCGCATGGCTGTGTGGGCAGGTCTTGTGGACACGATCACTGTGGGTGGTCACACACCATCACAGAGGCATGTCCCACGGCCGTATGCCATGCACAGTGGGTGGGCTGTATGGGGCTGTGCATTCACACCTATTGACTCTGCTCCCTTGTCCTAGGTGTCCGGCAGCTGTGCATGATACGGGAGGTGCTGCAGGAAATTCTTACTGTGGCCAGGGCATCGCTGGACATCCTGCAGAGGACTGAGCGGCTGGGGGTCAGGTGGCGGCATGGAAGGAGGAGCAGCCAGAGCGGGAAACGGGGCTCCCACTGATCATCAAACTGCCCCTGATTTCCCCTACCCCCCTTGACCCACCCTCACACCCCTCCTTTCCTGTACCATTTGTTCACCCCTGCCCCTTACCCATCCCCACCTTGTTTGTGGCCCTCCCCCCACACATTTGTAAATAATTGTATATAGTTTAGTTGGATGTTTTTGAATACAATTCTTTTGATATGACTACTGTGGTGGTCTCTGATTTGCAGCAGGCTATAGGTGCTCAGCTGCAGTGGTGTGCATGGCGTCAGGGGTGGTGCAGTCATGTGCGTGTGTGTGTGTCCGTGGGGAAGTGACTATGGTGTGGGAGTAGCTATCAGTCACTGTCTGTGGTGTGTGTGTTGTTCCCTGTGCACTGGATGACTGTGTGCAGTGGTCCATGGTGCATGCTCTGTGTCCATGGTGCACCTGTCAGCCCGTCCATGGCCTGTGCAGCTGACACCTGCATGTCTGTGACCTGCACGGTCTGCTGGCATGTCAGTGGTGGCTGTCCATGCAGGGCAGCCACTGTACCCATCACAATGCTGGGTTGCCTCCTGTCAGTGGTGTGGTGCATGTCTGCCTCGGTGACACTGTGGCCTCCGCTGTTGTTGTCCACCTCCATGCTGTGGCTTGTGTGTGTGCAGGATGTGCACCACTGTCTGTGACTTGTGCTCCGGGCAAATGCTGGTGGCGTACAGGTCCACAGTGCCTGCGCAGGGTGGCTGGCACTCCTGTGCCATGGAGGACTGCTGGCCATGTGTACATGGTTTCCATGGCCCCATGCTGGGGGCTTGGTTGCCCCGCTACTGCATCCCTGTGTTGGTGTGCCCTTGGGTATGGGTGGGTGCTTGTCCATGTACTGTGTTGCATGCTTCCATGCACCACTGTGGGTGTCTACGCTGGCTGTTGTGGCCAGTGCTGGGTCGGGGTGTGTCCTTGGGAGGGTGTGCAGGGTGCTGTACCACTGGTGGTGGGGTCCGGGGCATGCCCTGTCACGTGTGGGGTACCTCGTATGCCGACACATAGTCAGTCTCTCAGCTGTACCTCGGGGGGGCTGTGCATGGTGGCACTGTGTATGCTGTCGTTGCATCACTGTGTGCTGCCACCCGCTGATGGGTGCTTGTGGTGGGGCTGCCTTGCATGGTTCTGTGGTGCACAGGGTTGCATTGTCACAGTGGGGGTGGTGGCATGCATGGGGTATCCTGCACTGGTGGACGCTGCTCCTGGGCAGGGTGTCTGTGGATCACGGTGCAGGGTGTGCTCTGCATTGGGGGGATGGTGTGGTACGAGGCGGTCAGCCCTCCTTGTGTGCAAGTCACAGCTTGCCAGGGCATGTGATGGGGCACCATGGCCCAGCTATGGGTTGGTTGCTTGTCTCCATGGGCCAGTGGTTATTCCAGCCCTCCCCCAGTTGTGCAGTGCATGGGGTGTGGGAAGACAATGTCTGTTCTGCTGTGTGTTCCTCTGCCCATCTGTGGCATGGGTGGTGGGCCCCTGCATCCCTGGTTGTGCTGTTGCTTTGCTGCCCTGCTGCTGGGGGGAGTCCCTGGTTGCGCTATGGTGCATCTGGACTGCTCAGCTGAACATCCCTTGTTGCGCTATGGCGCAGGTGGTGCAATATTCAGTCGTCGGCTGTAGGCGCATCTTGGCCAGTGCAGTTTTTGAATATCGTGCCTCTTGCGCATGGGCGCAATGGACTTGCGCTTGCTCCTGCTGTTGCGCACTTTTTGGGCGCAGTTTGAATATCTGGGCCAGAGACTATACAGGCACTCTCTGGCAATCACATTTAAAGTGCTAAAATGTAGGACCAGCCTGGCAGCTAGCATTTAGGCAAGCTCGAGGAAGACTTTTTGGGAACCCCCATTTGTAGGGGGTTACACCTGCAAAAAAGAAAACAAAAACTGTTAATGATGTTTTTCTTTTTTTATTTATATATGTATTTTTTATTTTACTTTGTGAATGAGGTAAAGTGGTATCCTCAGGAAATTAAACAAAGTTATGAGGCTATGTTACAATTTCCAGATACAGGCTCATAACTTTAATACACCCCTGCCACATATGCCATACAAGGAGACATTCAGCATTGACAAATGCTTGTCGTAAACTACATTGGAAGGGTTACACCTAGACATTCAGTACCTAGAATTTTCTTTTTACAGTGTTCCTTTCAGAGAAACCACACCAAGTTCATTTTAGTAGTTGATTTTAAAATGTCTGCTAGCATGTAGTGTTTAGAAAATTTAACCGGATGGACCCTCTCCAGAACCACAGGCTACCAGTTGTCCTTTTTTTGGTCTAAATTGGTGTTTGATTACCTCTGTTTTGTGTGTAGTGTATTACTTATATACGTTTTAAATGGTAGTGCCATTTTTGTGGGCTACTTCAAAATAAAAGCTTGCTCATTGCTGTTAATGTTACCAGTGCATGTTTTGTGGTACCTTTTTTTAAATAACAATTTAAAACTTAAAATCTGTGTTTAAAGGCACTGTCAAACATCCAGTTGTTGACGTTTTTTTTTTCACTCAATGACCAGGTCAGCCCACTGGAGATTTACAGTATCCTCTTTAAAGCAGCAGGATTTGTAAGTCAACATGCAGTGTTTTTCCCCACAAAAACCTTCTATATATATATATATATATATATATATATATATATATATATATATATATATATATATATATATATATATATATATATATATATATATATATATATATATATATATTTTGTTTTCTTTCTTTCCTTAACTAAGGCACAGGATTTTAAAGTTTTAAACGTTTCCGCCCTGTGGAATGCCTGCCATGGAAAACAGTCAGATATCTTGGTACTGTGCTGTTCGTTATCAGAAACATGTGGTAGCACCACCTTAATCCATCCACAGTATGAATCTAGTATGTACAGTCAACAGGTAACCTCAGTCGAAGAGATTTTTAAAAATTGCGAATGGTGGCCATCTTTAATGACCTGAGTTATTAAAGAGTAGCTATAAAAGCCGTTTTAAAAATATCTGAAAATTTAAAATTTACTGAGGATAATATCTAAACATATCACAAATACATTTTTACTTAAAAAAAACAAACTAACTACATGGTGACTTTTTTTGCCACCTAACAATTACTGTTGCTTTAAAAATTAGTTCAACTGTGGCTGGCTGCCGAGCACGCAGTGTCTGTTACATTTCACCCTGCTGAAACTCCTCTATCACCCTGCATGGGTGGGCAGGCTTTTTGTTTTCAGTAAGTATGGTTGCTCTTTCTGGTGTATCCATCTCATGCAACTGAGTATGGGCTATATATGAACCGTTGCATTTTTTTACTTTATCATTAAAGTAAGAAGAATTGTCATTGATTTTTTTAAGCCATGTTCAAGTGCCAAACACCACTGCAAATACCTGCAAGGGAACATTCAGCATTGACAAATGCTTGTTTTTTTTTAGCTCCACTATACTGCCAACCTGCATTCCTGCAATAAAAGTTCAGGATGACTCACTTCCCTCATTGTAGTTCTTCTGACTCCAGAGTCTCTGTCCCCATCTGTCTCATTCTTCTCGACGTCCATGACTATCCAATGATCGGCGGTTGAGCGATCAGTGGCATTTCAGGCCACCCCATTCCCAGTAGGCAGTCTCCACGATCAAATGGGCCATCTACGACATTCTTCGCGCCCCCCCAAACAAACAGGCAGAGACTAGTGTGAGAACTGGACCCGAGTCTGGGAGCCTCTCCTCCCGATGGCATGCCTGTCTAGTGGTTTTCACATCGGACTCCCAAACCGCAACACTGCCACTGTCTCCAAATGATCCGATTGGACAGAGATGGTGCTGCTAAAATCCAGAGAAGTCTGTCCCGATCAGATCCCCAAAACCGCAGCACTGACCCTTCTTGACTGGACCTTTCTTGGCTTTCTACTCGGTCCTGCCCTGCCTTTGGTCATTGAATTAAAGGACCACAGGATGATGGCAGGAATCCCACCCCAGATCATCTTGGTATGCAGCTTAGCAAGGTAGGAGTCAGGGAGTGTGCTTTGCGGTGGGTCAGTCAGGATGAAAATCACAAGCCAGGATGTAATCCCGATTTTCTGAAATGCTTCAGGACGCTGGGACAGCCCTTTTGATATCAGGACATTTGGTAACTTTATCACAGCATCCATTTATACATTGTATCTGTACGCTGAAAGTACAAATATCCTGAAAACTCTCTGGAAACACACAAATGGAATACAGTTTAAAGGGAAATACCTTGCATTACAATCAGAGAGTTTGTAAAGCTAATTGAAGATAAACATGGTATTTCACACCTTGCAACAACTTGTTTATTGAACTCTGATTAAGCAGACAGGTATACATGTGGAGTCTAAAGGGCACTGACACATCATGTTCTCATACAGTATGTTAATGCATCTCTCAGGATCAATGACATTTCAACAACTAGAAAATGTAGACTCCCCAGGATAGTTACAGAGACTAGTATGAACAATGGAGCAATCACATTTATCCCAACAGCTACACGAAAAGAGTTATCTGTTGACATAGAAACAAATAACATTTACAAGATATGAAGGTGTAGTTTACCTTTAAGGTAAGCATGCATCACATATTCAGTCCAACAACTTGACAATTGTGAGAGAGACTGAGACTGAGGGGGAGAGAGAGAGAGAGAGAGAGAGAGGGAGAGAGAGAGTTACGATAAGAGGATGTATGAACTTGCACAAAGCCTAAAAGAGAGAGAGACACACACATAGAGGGAGCCTGGTAAGAACATGGGTGAACTTGCAAAAACTGCAGTAGGAAAAAAGCTTTAACTTTTGCTTTATGCCAAATAGCCTCTATGCCAGACCAAATTGTATACCCCAAGCTTTATAAAAAAAACAAACAAAAAAACTTTTCTTGGCTCACCAACCGTTGCCTCCCTCCTCATACTTTACCTTAATATTACAGCTGCTTATGTGCTGAACTGGTTGGTGTTCCACAGGGCTAAGAGACTGGAGAGGTGACTGTTAGGGGTCCGGTGACTACAGTGCTAAAACTAACCTTCTCTGGTTTTCTTTATGTCTCTTTGTGATGTTGACTTTGTCTCCTCACTCGCTCTTATGGGTGTGTGTGACAACCTGCCCCTTGGGCTATACCAGCTTACAAGGCAGTTGTCTGGGTATGCTGCTTCACTTGGCTGCCACCACCTGATTATATCAGGAAAATACCATGTATCTCAGGAAGGTCAAACACAAGAATATTAGGTAGAGTGCACTTCAGAGAGCAGACTATGAACAGAGATTTCATTGTGCCAACAGAAATATTAAAATTACCTTCTCAATAATGAGGTACAGCCACTGATTCAATAAAGACAGAGGGCTTAAATTCTTAAAGCCCATAGATTGATGCAAGGTGCATGAGGCAAACATAAATGGTACAAGTGGCACCTTGTATCAAAGAATGAGCCCTGAGCTATTCACAAAAGTAGCCTGCATCTAACGCAAGCTGCATGCACCAAAGGGGACTTGCACCACAAAATCAGCTGCAGCATAGTGCTAAGGGGCTTGTGACAGATGCAGGCTGCCATATCTCTGAAAGTGGAATTCACATAACGCTCCCAGAGGGAGAAATTCTAAGTACCCTTAGCCCAGCCAGGGCTTGTCTAAGAGTACTTAGACATATCCCTCTGGCAGAATGTAGTGCCTTGCAGCACCCTGTGACTGTTTCCCTATCCTGCGCCGCACCATGAAAATTATTGTAATGAAGACCCCTGTGGTGGTATGGTGGCCCCCCTTCCTGATCTCTAATATCCTCAAAATTATTGTAATAAACACCCTCATGGTGCTATCGTGTCCCTCTCCCTGATCCCTGACATCTCCGAATTTAATGTATACAATAAAACTCTGTTGATCTAGTGGATCACCACCCCCAGCCCAGCAGTGCCCTACCACCCGCTCCCCCATCATGTAACAGAGCTGACAACTGGCACAACCGCTCACCACCACAGCCAGCCACCAACTGAGCTCTAAATGAGCATGTACTGTATATAGTACACGCTCAGTGAGCTGTCAAGTCACTGAGTGCGTACTATATACAGTATACCCTCATTCAGAGCTCAGTCGGCAGCTGGCTGTGGTGGTGAGCGGTGGACTGTGCCAGTCGCTGACTCCATTACAGGATACAGGGTACAGTCAGAAGAGATTCAAGTCACAAGTGGGGTACCTCAGGGACAAGGCCTGGGGCCAGTCCTCTTCAATATCTTCATCAGTGACATTGCAGATGGACTGGAGGGTAAGGTTTGTCTGTTTGCAGATGACACTAAGATCTGCAACAGAGTAGATGAGTCAGATGGGGTGGGCAGAAAGAGAAGAGATCTGGATAAACTGGCAACATGTTCAGAAGAGTGGCAACTGAGGTTTAACGCAATGAAGTGCAAGATCATGCACATAGGGAAGAGAAATCCTGAAGCCACCTATAGGTTGGAAGGGGAGTTGCTGGCAATCACAAGGGAAGAAAGAGACTTGGGCATCATCATCACAGATGACCTTAAATCATCCAAGCAGACCACTAAAGCAGTAGGTAAGGCTAGAGGGATGTTGGGGTGTATCAGTAGGGGTATTGCAAGTTGTAAGAGGACGGTAATAATCCCTCTTTACAAGACACTGGTTAGGCCCCATTTGGAGTACTGCCTGCAGTACTGGAGGCTGCACCTGCACAAGGACATTAACAAAAATGGAGGCAGTCCAGAGAAGGGCAACCAAAATGGTGCAGGGATTGCATCAGAAAAAATATGAGGACAGATTAACGGAGCTCAATATGTATACCCTAGGGCAAAGGAGGGAGAGAGGTGATATGATCAAAACATTCATACATCTTAAGGGCATTAACAAAGTGAAAGAGTCTAACATATTTCAATGTAAGAAAAATAGCAGGACAAGAGGACACAGCATGAGATTAGAGGGAGGCTGATTAAGGGGTAATGTGAGGAAGTTCTTTTTCACAGAAAGGGTGGTGGATGCTTGGAACAGCCTACCTCAGGAAGTGGTGGCTATGAATACAGTGCAGGGCTTCAAACAGGCATGGGATAGGCATAAGGGAGCAATACAGATGAGTACGAATAGATAGGCCAGTCACAGAGTAAAGATCTATGGCACATTCATAAGGTAGAAAAAATGGGCAAACTGGATGGACCTTGTGGTCCTTAACTGCCATCAACTTCTATGTTTTTATGTTCTATGTAGGATGGGGGAGCAGGGTGGTAGGGCACTGCCAGGTGGAGGGGTCCACTAGACCACCAGGATTTTGTATACATTGGCCCAGATATTCAAATTGCGCCAGTTTGTGGCGCAAGCCTGTGCGCTGCTCAAAATAGTTGTGCTGGGGTGTGGCCAGGGCGATATTCAACGGAGTTGCGCTATGACGCAACTGCTTTGAATATCGCCCCCTGGCCACCCCCACTGTGCATGGCGCAGTGGAACCGCGCCAGCGCAAGTGGTCAGAGTGGAGCATTGAGATGCTGTGCGGCAAGTTCCATTGCGCCATGCACAGCACCTGTGATATTCAAAGGGTGACATGCAAATGGGGCCATAATTTATGCAAGGCGCATGGGGCCATTTGCATCTGATTATGGCCCCATTTGCATGCCATTAGCATGCAGGTGCGCTGATCCCCGATGACTTGCGCCTGGCCCCTGCCAGGCAGCAGCCGTCGGGGACTGACGCCCCCTGCAGCCCGATCACGGGACGTCCCCATAAGGGACAATGAATGTCACCTATCCCTGGTGGTCCAGTGGACCGTGATTAGCCCGATCGTGGGCATAACAGTATCCCCCCCGATTAGCCCGATCACGGGCATAACTGTAACACCCCCAGCAGCCCAATCGCGGGCATAACAGTATTCCCCCGCCCGATTAGCCCGCTCGTGGGCATAACAGTATCCCCGGTAGCCCGATCGCGGGCATAACTGTAACACCCCCATTAGCCGATCGCGGGCATCAGTATCCCCAAAGTCCAGTATCCCTGGTGGTCCAGTGGACCACGGAGCCCGATCGTGGGTGGCATTCCTCACCCCCAAGTCTGAAATCCCTGGTGATCTAGTGGACCCCCACCCACCCACCCATGGAGCCCCACCACCCGCCTCCCCGTCAGCTGGGCGGTAGCACCCCACCCGCCGCCGCCCGCCGACAGTTGGGTGGCTGCACGCCCATTGGTTCAGAGCATGAGCCAATGGGCGCAGCCCATACTATACTAGCTGGGTCGGGCGGGTGGCAGGTGGGTAGGTGCTGCCGCCCGCCGCTGATGGGGGGAGCGGGTGGTGGGCTCCGTGGGCAGGTGGGGGGGGGGTCCACTAGATCACCAGGGATTTCGGACTGGGGTGAGGAATGCCGCCGCAATCGGGTTCGCGGCGATCCACTGGACCACCAGGGATATTGGACTTTGGGAGGGATACTGATGCCCGCGACCGGGCTAATGGGGTGTTGTTATGCCTGTGATCAGGCTACTCGGGGAATACTGTTATGCCCACGATTGGGCTACTCGGGGATACTGTTATGCCCGCAATCGGGCTAATCGCGTCCACTGGACCACCAGGGATATTGGACTTGGGGAGGGATACTGATGCCCGCTAATGGGGCATGGGGGCGCCATTGCAGGGCGGAACAGGTGATGGCCACCCACAGGTGGCAGCTGCTGTGTTGTGCCCTGCAATGTGGCAGCTCACCTGTGGGTGGCCCTCGACTCTGTTCCTTTATTTTTGGCGAATCTTGTGCAGGCGCAGGTGGGGTTGCACCTGCATAACTCTGCACGGCCCAGGCTGAATATCGGGCTGTGCAGTTTATGCATGGGCACGCCCACCTGTGCCTGGACATTACTGATGCGCCCGCGCATCGGACGAAGCGCACACTTTTCCCTTTAAATATCACACCGGGCGCATCAGTGGGTTGCATGGCGAACCGTTAAGCGCCATGCGCAACCCTTTGAATATCTGGGCAATTAAGTTCGGCACCAGTAGTGAGACTGGCAGGGAGGGGTCTCACAAGTGTCCATTGGATGCTTCCCGCCCGGGAGGGTGGGATGAGCCTGGGCTCCTGCAGGTGGATTGGTGGATGAGCTTGGAGGGCGTGAGGCCTTGATGCATCCTCCTGCATGTCCCCATCTCAGGATGCCATTCTTATGGCCAGTACATGGGATGGGCCAAGAAAATTGAAAATTGGGCTCCCTCCTGGTTGATGATTAGCACCCAGCCCACACCACCTTGAAGCCCAGAGAAACCTGGGGTATGCAGTTTGCCTGATGACACTTCCCCTTCAGAGGAGAGGGACCCTTCCAGCACAGGGAAAGGTTGGGTTACCCAGGTAAGGCTATGAGACAGGGTCGGGAAATGGTGGTGCGGGGCCTAGGTGGGGGTGTGGTGGATGATGGCACTCTGAAGGAGTGGCCAGCAGGGGTGCCAGGGCAAAGAGCATAAATAAATAATACAAATAAAAAAATTGGGGGACGTCGGGGATTGGTTAAGGGGACTAGTGGACCACCACGGAAGTGTGTATTATGATAATATGAGGGACATCAGAGATTGGGGAGGGGGGGCCGCTATACCACGATGGGAGTGTGTATTACAATAATATCAGGAACATTGGTGATTGAAAAGGAGGGCTACTATACCACCACAGGGGTATTTATTACAATAATTATGAGGACACTGGGGATCGGGGCCACTATACCACCACGCGGGTTTATATTACAATAATTTCATGGACATCAGGGATCGTGGGGGGGACCGTTAGACCACCAGGTAATGTTTTATTGACACTTTTTACCTATACTGGCATGTCGGCGGGGGGGGCCTCTAGACCACTCTAGAGTGGCACACAGCTACTTTGCGGCTTGTAGCAAACCCTCCCGATGCACCGTCTGTTTGGTGCCCAGCCATGGTCACTGCAAGCCATGGGACTTTGCAGCCAGAACCCTGTCCAATAGAGAATCGGGTGCAGGGTCCCCAGTGCACCAGATATTGACACAAGCTGCCTTTTGCTACAGGTTGCATCAATCTCAGGGCCTTTTTGAGAATCAAGCCCAGAGTCTTTACTAGTAATTACTACAGGTATTAACAAATAAACAGGATACATACAGAAAGACAAAAACTTTACATGTTTACTTGGAAAGGACAGTAATGTCAAGTATACAGACAGATGATGGATAGAAGAATCTCAAAACCTAGACTGTCATAGCATCTATCTTACCTGCCAGTAACCTGAAAGAACTTCCAATAAGTCTGTCTTTCCCTCACTTGGATAGGCTAGCTCTAGCAGGGCTCCCACCTTCTTCCAGATGTAAAGAGTCAGATAAAGAGAGAGAGAGAGAGAGAGAGAGAGAGAGAGAGAGTCTAGCTCCCCAGTTTTATGTGATCATGGCTGTAGGGGAGGGACCTCTCCCTTGAGTGACAGTTCCCCACCCAGGGTGTGTGATGTGTGTGTGTGTGTGTGTGTGTGTGTGTGTGTGTGTGTATGACATTAGCCAGGCCAGCTGTCATCTTTTAAACCTATGATATCCTTCTTCCAGCTTTTATGACCTTATATTGTGGGATGTCTTGGGTGTTGAGAATAGCACCCTCACATCTGCCAGGGTCTGAAACTAGATGAGCTCATGGTGACCTTAGTACTTAGCTGCTGGCCAGTATTTTCTCCTGAGAGCTGCTTGAACATGTGATCTGGGAGCCATTTTGGGTGTCCATCTCCTCAAACAGAACTTAGAAGAATACTTAAACTAGCAGAAAAAAAAGGAATAAATGAATCTGATCACATTTCCCATTGCATCCCCCCCCCCGGGAAACGAATGCGTGTTTCTTTTGGATGACCCCCATGAGACGCTGCTGTTCATGTATGGACAGGGAGGTGCCTAAAGTATCCTGTCATGCACTTATCCATGCCTAGACAATCCATCCACATTGACATTTTGTGAAACACTGCAGTTCTGGATGGTCATGTTTTGTGACTGATGTATCAAACTCCAGCGCAGTAGTTTATATTTTGCCCACTCGTCCTTTGGAGCCATATCAGGGGATTATGATCTGTGACCACAGTGAACTCCAGCCTGTATAAATATGGCTGCAGCTTCTGAAGGGCCCACACTATCCCCAGATACTCCTTCTCAACAGTGGCATATGCCTCCTCCCTTGGCTGAAGCTTCCAGCTCAGATACACTATGGGGTGCTTCTCCCCTTGCTGTGTAACCTGGCTCAGGACAGCACCCAGCCCATGGTTTGAGGCGTCCATGTGCACAATGAACTTGCACTCATAATTGGGGCTAGTGAGCAAGGGTGACTCACATAATGCCTCCTTCAGCTGCCGGGAAACAGATTCACAGACCTCTGTCCAGAGATCTTTCTCCAGCAATCTTTTTTGTCAATTCTGTCAAGAGCTTGGCCACATCACTGTAGTAAGGAACAAATCTCCTGTAGTACCTAGCTGTCTCCAGAAATGCTCTTACCTGTTTCTTTGTGGTTGGGGTGGGCCAGGTCTGGATGGCCTCAACCTTCGCAGGCTCTGGATGGATGCATCCACTGCCCACTCCAGTGTCCGGGGTAGAACACTTTCGCATGCCTATCTGGCATTTTTCCATCTTAACTGTCAGCCCTGCAGCTTTCAGTCAGTGGGACACCTTCCTCATGTGCCTGACATGATCCTCCCATGTCTGACTGTAAATAGCTATATCATCCATGTACGCCAGCACATATTCAACTACCCCAGACAGAATACAATCTACAAGCCACTGGAAGGTTGTGGGTGCATTCTTCCTCTCAAATGGCATTATTTGGAATTTGAATAAGCCTAATGGGGTGATGAAGGCTGACCTCTCCCTGGCTGCAGGGGTTAGGGGTTCCTGCCAGTAGCCTTTTGTCAAGTTTATCGTGGTGTGGAACTGGACTCCCCCTAGCTGTTACAAGGACTCATCCATTCTGGGCATGGGGTAGGCATCTGACTTCATGCAGCTGTTGTGCCTATGGTAGTCAACACAGAACCATGTGGTACCATCTTTCTTGGAGATCAGGACCATATGCGAGACCCAGGGGCTACTGGACTCCCGCATTACTTGAATAGCCAGCATCTCTCTGAACTTCTCCAGCATGGTTGGGGGATTGCCTCTGTGACACCTGGATCCCAGTGTCCACATGGTGTTCAGCAATTGTGGTACACCTCGGTTTTCTCATGATCATGTCCTCAAATGCTCTCAACACCCCCTCTGCCAGGGCTGGTGTCAGCCGCTCTGTGAGGGTGAGGCTATTCACTAAAGATCCCTTCTGCACCTCCCTGAGGAGGTCTACCAGTGGATCAGCTACATTTTCCTCTTCTGGTATGCTGCACACAGCGAAGACCACTTCCTTCCTATCATAGTAGGGCTTAATCATGTTAACATGATATATTCTTTGCCTGCCCCTCCTGTCAGGCAGTTCCACTACATTTGACCTCACTCACCTTTCTAACTATGGAGAATGGGCCTTCCCTTGATGCTTGCAGTTTATTCTGTCAGAGTGCGACAAGTACCATCACTCCCTGTCTGACTTTGTACTCCTAGGCTCTGGCCCCAGTCGTACCAGACTTTCTGCCACTGTTGTGCAGTGACTAAGTGCTCCTGGGTGAGCCTCTTGAGCTACTTAAACTGGGCCCTAAAATTACTCCACAACAGATTTCCCTTGGGAGCAAGGCCATCCTCCAGTTCATCCTTAATTAAATCTAGGGCCCCTCTCACTCTGTGACCAAACAGGAGCTCAAAGGGTGAGAACCCTGTGGACTTCTGTGGGACTTCCCTGTAGGCAAACAGGAAGTGGGGCAAATATTTGTCGCACTCCCTCTTGTGCTGGTCAGCAAATGTCTTGAACATAGTTTTGAGGGTCCCATTGAACCACTCAACCAGGCTATTTGTCTCGGGATCACAGGGTGAGGCATGGAGCTGTTTCATCCTGCACTTCTCCCACAGACTAGTCATCAGTGATAACATGAAATTGTCCACTGGTCTGACAAAATCTCCTGGAGAAATCCCTCTCTGCTAAAGATTCCCAGGAGCTTGGCAACCACTTTCTCTGCCTCAATGGAGGACATGGCCACTGCCTCTGGGTACCTGGTTGCATAGTCCATGACAGCCAATATGTACCTTTTCCCCATGTGACTCGGGGTGATCAGTGGCTCCACTATGTCCATGGCTACCCTCTTAAAGGGTTAATCAATAACAGGCAGGGGAACCAAACCTGCCTTAGCATTGCCCCCTACCTTTCCCACCCTCTGGCACTGTGGACAAGTCCAACAATAATTTGCCACTTCTGTGTACACATTAGAGCAAAATAAATTGTTGGTCATCCACTTTTTTGTGCGGCTAATACTCAGGTGGTCAGGAAAAGGGATGTCATGGGCCAGGGCCAAAATCTGTTTATGGTAAGCCCGAGGGACTACCAGCTGCTGGAGTACCTCTCCCTCTAGCCCCCTCTGTGGTGTACACTCCCTGTACTATAGCCCATTCTCCCAGTAAACTAACGATATACTCTTCTGAGAGTCCACACACTGTGCTGTGTGTCTCAGTTTCTCTAGGGTAGGATCAGTCAACTGAGCTCTGCCCAACTCCTTTCATCTGAACCTCCCCAACACCCCTTCAGAAGGAAATCTGCCCACAGCTGAGATCTCTTCTGTTTGCAGCAGGGCCTCAGGGCTACTACTTCTAGCTAGCCTCTCACCCACACTGGCTGCTTCCTGAGCTGCTGAAGGAGGGGTTAGCACAGGCTGTGTCACCCGCTCCTTCACCTCAGAAGCTTACCCTATTGCCTTATTGCAGGTAGTAATACACACCAATGTTTTCCTGTGGTCAGAATCATTCTCCGTGATTACATCCACAGAGAGATCAGGTGCGACTCCCACCTCCTGTACCCCATGGCCACCTTCCCAGCTCAGAAAGACCTGGGCCATTGGTACTTGGACTGCTGGACCCATGACTCCCCAAATCTGGGAAAACTGCCCCAGCATAATCTGCTCCACCTGGATCAGATCCTGCCTCACCATGGAGATGGAGTGTCCCTCAATCTGTGTGTTACTGTCCCATTATCTAGGATAGGGTACATATGCTTGGTGGAGTTAGGTGGCACAATCTGTGCGTAGGTTGCTATCTGCTGGGTACTGCCTTGGTCACCCCTTTCCCAGGGCTTTGCTCTTTGTTTATGTTTTTAGGACAGTCATAGGACAGATGTCCCACTTTCTGGCAAATGAAGCACTTCTTTGCGCCCTGCTCATTGTTCCCCTTAGGACTGGTGGGTTGTGTTTTGGGCTCAGGTGCAGGCTGGTTTACTTTAGGCTGCCCTCCCTGGGTCCCAGCAAACCATGTGCTGTCCCCCCCACCAGTCTGCTGGCCATGTACAGATCAGCACTTTCTGCTGCCTCTTTTGCAGTGCTGCACGGCTGATTCAGTAACCATACACAAAGGTCCTCTGGACAGTTTTTTTTTTTTTGTCAAGTCTTTTTCTCGCCTCCTGAACAGAACTCTCTCAGGCTACCTCGCTTCGCCTGAACCGCTCTATTGCCCGTTGTGTTCCCCGCCATCTTCAAAGTTGTTACGACTCCCCAGGGACATGGGGGGGGCTTCAGTCCTGGGGAGATTGAAGGGGCAGTGGCAGAGAACCAATGTTGGGCATGTGGCAGCGGCACTGGAGGAGCCGTCGCCTATCCAGCAGGAGGGGCTTTTCCCCCTTGTATGCCCTCCTCCCCTTCCCTGTGCGTGGTGCATGTCCTGACATTGTAGCTCATGGCAACCCTGCCTGCATCGGGTCATGTTGTCTACATGCGGTGCAGCACTCTGCAGCACCCCTGGTCTCCACCAGGGGCTGCTGGAGCACCAGACATCCCAGTACCCTCCCCTCCGGGAAAGGAGAGCAGCCCAGTGGGTGCTCAATCCAATCCCAATCCCTCCCTGCTGACCCCCGGCACATGAGCTCACTCCAAAATCTGGGTTGCCGGTGTGGCGCGAGGTGTGGCGTCCAGCGTCTTAACCCTCAGCACCACCAGGCTGGCTTATGATACAGTTTTAAGACATTCTTCCCTTACAAACAAATATTTTATTTGCTCTACAATTCTGGCTTTGGTCCTATACACCCAGCAGTCTAGATAGGTACACATTTGAACATACAATTCTACTTAGGTGTCTCATGTGCCTTTTCTTAATTTCCTGAATTTTCTCCTATAAGCCTAAGAAGTTAGCTCAAAACTTTTCAGTAACACCCTCTTAACTTTATCATAGTTCATACAGTCCTGATCATCCATTCTAATAAAAGTGTGCAAAGCATGGCCAGTAAGCAATGTGTAATGTGAGTCATCCAAGAAGCCCTGGCCAATTTAAACTGCACACATACCCTCTCAAATGATTTTAAAAACAAATCAAGATCACCCCTTCCTGGTATGGAGAAAACATTTTAGAATTAATTGGGGCTTTGTAGGTTTGACCCCCCTATGCCATTACTGATGGTTTGCTGAGGTGCATTCCTGGCGCAGTTTCTCCATTTCTTTCTCATGCTGTCATTCCTTTTCTCTTTCAGTTCATTCTTTCTCTCTTTCCTGTTGTTGCTGGTGGCATTCCCTCTCTCTTGCTTCTTGTGCGCAAATCCTATGCTGACACTACTGCTCTGTCTCCTGCTGCATCAAAAGGTTTCTTATTGGCATGCCCTCTCAACAATCTCCAGCCTTACTCTCTCCATCTCAACCTCAAGCCTTGCCCTCTGCAGCTCTGCCTCTCTTAGCACAAACTCCATTTTCATGAGCTCAGGCTGATTTTGTGATATTGCTGCCCCGGTTCTTGGCTCAGTCCAGATTGCACTATTTCACCAACTTGTGGCACGAGGTTCCCCTGTGGCTCAACCTCTGTGCCCTCAGTCTCGCTTCTTTGGTCACTGTTCTTAGTGACCACCTGCTCCACAGGCATTAGGTCATATGCCCCAGGGACCGGCTGCCTCCCCTGCACTCAGTCCTGCTCTGTCAGGGCTTCTATGAGTCCACTGTTTGTCAAGCCCTCATAGATAATCTCCCTGTCTTTGCACAGATCATGGAGCAGAGACACATTACATTTGGCGGATGTTGAAGATATACTCACTAGCTACACTGCAATAAGCTGTGTTTCTAGACACAAAAAGAACAGTATTAAACAGTGTAATGTTTTTGTATATCCTGTTTCTTGACTGTTAAAGTAACTTTCTACTGGCACTCTCTGTTTCCCCGTGTGCTAGGTAAGGCTCTTTCCTCTCTCCCAGAGATCCTAGTCCCCCAGGAAAGCACACTGCACACAACTTCTGGCTTTAAATTTGTGCACTGATCTACACTGCTACCAAAGTTTGTGACACTGATTCCACACCACTGCCACCAGTTTGTGACAACCTGCCTCTTGGGCCATACCAGCTTACAATGGCCATTTGTCTGAGTATATTGCTTCACTGGGCTGCTACCACTCAATTATATCAGGAAAATGCCCATTGCTCAGGTCAGGAAGGTCAAACACAATAATATTAGGCAGAGTGCACTTCAGACAGTGGACTGTAAACAGAGAATTTGTTGTGCCAGCAGAAATATTAAAATTACCTTCTCAATAATGAGGCACAGCCACTGATTCAGTAGAGTTGTTGCTAGTAATTAGTACAGGTATTAACAAATAAACAGGATATATACAGTAAGGCAAAATGTTTACATGTTTTCTGGGAAAGGAAAATAATGTCAAGTACACAGACAGATAATGGATAGAAGAATCTCAAAACCTAGGCTCTTCTAGTGCCTATCTTACCTGCCACTAACCTGAAAGGACTTCTACTAAGTTTTTCCTTCTCTCACTCAGATAAGCTAACTCCAGAAGGGCTCCCACCTTCTTCCAGATTTAAAGAATTGGAGAGAGAGAGAGAGAGAGAGAGAGAGAGAGAGAGAGAGAGACAGAGGGAGGGAGGGAGGAAGAGAGAGAGAGAGAGAGAGAGCGAGAGTATAGCTCCCCAGTTTTATATGTCCAAGGCTATGGGGGAGTGATCTTTCCCTTTAGTGACAGTTCCCCACCTGGGGTGTGTGTGTGTGTATGTGTGTGTGCATGACATTATCCAGGCTAACTGGCATCTTTTGTACTTATGACACCCTTCTTCCAGTTTTTGCAATCTTATTTTGCAGGATGTCTCGGGTGTTGGGACTAGCACCCTCACATCTGCCAGGGTCTGAAACTAGATGAGCTCATGGGAAGTGTAGTACTTAGCAGTTGGCCAGTATTTTCTTCTGAGAGCTGCCTGAACATGTGACCTGGAAGCTATTGTGGGTGTCTGTCCTAAACAGAACTTATAACAGAAGAATATTTAAACTAACAGGAAAAAACAAAATAGATGACTCTAGTCACATTTCCTGTCACAGAGTGCAAATACACAAATTGTGCATTCATTGCATATATGACGAATATACCTGGGGTATTCTGGTATTCGACTATGTTCGAGTATTTAACTATGGTGGTATTCAACCATAATGTAGTACATTTATTAAAAATGCTGTAGATATAAAAAAACACACCCAAAATAGACAAATAAGAAGTTTCCTGCACAACATGGGTAGAGGGTAATACTAGGTTGTGAAAACACGCTATTTTGATGATGCAGAGTTAGTCAGCGTAAGCATAGTTTAAAGAAAACACCAGTTACATTTGTGCATTCTCCTGCCAGTGCATATTTATGCCCCCAATTAGCGTTTCTGTGTAAAAAATATATTTTCTAACTGCATTTTGGTATTAAAACTTTAGTTTAAAAAAGGGCTTGAAAACATCTGTTTAGCTAGGCTGCTGCCCATGGGTAGCCATCTCGTGGGAGCCGCTCACTCCCTTGACCAGGATATCCTACTGTGCCTTCTGCCAGCCAATGCACTGATCAGCAAAGGCACATTAGCATATGCCAGGTGTGGGAGCAAATGACTCCCACAACATGGCTGCCAGCAATCTTGCTAAATGGAAGTTTTTGAGCACTTTTTAAATGTAAGTTTTTTTTTTTTTTACCAGGAGAGATACATTAAGCTGAAAGCTTGTTTACAGGTGCGACCTGGGAGCACAAGGAAGTTAAGTGACTTGCTCAGGGTCACACAGTATGCAAGTGGGGGCTGTGGGATTCAATCCGTGGTCTGCAGCTCAGAGTCTTCAACCACTACACTATACTGCCTAAATGCCAAAATAGCAAAGATGCAGTTAGAAAAAATATATTGCTAAACAGAAATGCTAATCGGAGGCATATGCCCCAACAAGAGAGTGCACAAAGGTAACCAGTGTTTTCCTTTAACAGATTAGGCATTTTCTTTACATGTTCTCTTCTGTCTGGTAGGTGTACTGAAATAAATGAAGACAACATCTGTTTTGAAGACCAGAAAGGAATCACAAAAGCAAAGAGTTGCACAACACACAGAGGAAGGAATTAAAAATGAAAGACTATGTTTGTTTTGGAGACTGGAAAGCAAAGCTGAATTGTACAATGAAGCGAATCTTCAGATAATCATACTTTTTTAAATAAAAAAATTAAGTACTTTTTTATTTTTTTGTTTATGTTTATTTATTTTTTATTCTATTATTTTGATTGCTTTCTGCCCTGAAAGTTAACAGCATAATAAGAAGTAAATTTCGTAACCCAGTGTCTGGATATACCAAGCTAGGAAAATCTCATTTAAAAAAAATAAACAAGAGAAAAAGGTTTTAAGTAATTTACAAGGTCATTGTCATTTTATTTTTTTTAATTAGTGTACTTTATCCCTCCAGCGACCAGTCCTGATTGGTCTGACCCCTATGCCTAGCCTTGTCATCCACTTCCCCGGGCCTTACCTCTGCTCATTAAGCACTCTGGCTTGCCCCTCCAGGGTGGGGTAACTGAGTGGCACCATCCCCCTGATGGAGACTCGATCAGTACATCAGGAATGAGTGGCATGGTCGGTGGTGTGAGGCTTGCGATGTGGGGAAGATGTCATTGTGCTGCGGTTGGATATTTTCCCCGATTTATCTCCCAGCCACCCCTAGGACAGCATGCACATGCATGCAAAGATGCGCACATGTGGTAAAGTGAATCCAATGTCCTCCCACCCTGATCCAATGATGCTGGCTGCACCATCACCTGTGGTCACTCAGGAGGTGGTAGTGGATTGGTAGCCATACACTCTCCCTCCCAAGGTGGAGAGCGTCCGCTCAGATATTCCGCTTATGTCCCCCAGCTGGCCCTCTGATGACCTGGGCTCATTCCGGAACTCAGGTCAACAGCGTCATGAGTGGTTGCTCTTCTGCTGCGCTGGTGGGCCAGCCTGATTAGTATTAAAGCACTGAGTAGAGAGTGCACCGGGTCGGGGTGCTGGGATAAACAATCAAGCAGAGGAAGCACAAGTCCCGCACTTACCATCACAATCAATGCTGCTCACAGAAGTAGTTGGCTTGCAAAACCTTTATTCAGGTGCTGGTACACATAATCCACACATCTTGGCGTGTTTAGAATTTCTCCCACTTTATCAAAGGCAGAAATTCTGAAAGCAGCGTCAAGACATAATTATTATTAATACCAACACAAAATAAAAATTTACATCAATACTTCTGAAACAGCGATGATGTGAAAACCAGTAGTCTTGAGGAGTTCTTCAATGCTTCTTCACCTAATTATCTCATTTCAACAGCAGCAGTGGTCATAAAGCCATAAGATCAGTTAAACTCCAAGCAGCAAGCACAACCACATCCAACATTGTCATTCCAGAATCTTTGTCAGTAAAATCATGAGCAGAGATCAGAAAGCCATAAGTGTAGTGGTCAATTCTGTATTCAGAGATGGTAGGCAGTAACAGCACATTGTCAGTCTGATGAGTACACCCTATTCACTTAAAAGAATCAATCAGATGCATACTGAGCTTAATAAAAAGAAGCTGCTGCACATGTTTAGGCTGCAAACGGGAGCAATGTGGCTGAACAAATATCTCCTGCAGTGCTGAAGAGGCGCTCTGAAGGTATGCTTTCGGGGGGGCACATAAGATAGTTACATGCTGCCTGGGACAAAGCAAGGCATGATTGCTTTTCTGGTATTCCAGTATGCAAGGGGGTGAACATTAAGTCCACAACCAGCTCAGTTAAATACTGTAATTAGTGAGCATCTGCTCAGCAGAACGTGGCAACAAATGTGTCCTCTGCTGCTGCTTGTTCACCAGCGAACTTTTGAGCAGCAACCAGTCATAATGATGTGATTTTGTAACCTGAGGCATAGTGTCATGGGCCTGTGTTGCTGACTCACCCTGTCTTCTTGTATCAGTGGGCAACCTCATCATCAGTAGCATGCCACCACCCACACCACTGTCACTTGAGTTGCCAGTGGCACTCGCTTCAGTTGTTCCAGAACTGTCTAACCTCCTCCCCAACATCATCCTCTGATCCTCCGAATGGAACAGGTCCATTTCACTCATGACTCCCTCAAGTTAAATAAATAAAGAAAGTTCACTACACAGTTGCTGCTGGTACTCACTCACTCTGTGACTGCAAGGACAGACACAGTGCCACACATCTGAATCTTGAGTCTAACTTGGTTGCAAACACGTAGCTAGTATTGTCATGTAGGGTTGCAAACTGTGATCTTAACTCCCTAGTAAGCCCATCAATGAGTTCTTTGAGGGGTTCTGGAAACAAGTCCATAGTGCTGCGCTCCTGGAAACTTTCCATGGTTGATATGAGGAGATGGACATCTGGAATGACCTGACTCGGTGAAGCTGTATTTGAGCTTAGGTCACAAGTGCATTTCTCAAAGAGAGACAGAAGCTGGGCTATGACCTCAATGATGCTCTAATCCTGGTGTAGCAGTACCCCTCCAATACTCTGCTGGATGGGTAATTCATGTAGAACATGCTTCTGTTTCAGCAAGCACTGCAACATATAAAATGTGCAGTTCAGTTGTGTACTGACATCTTGGATTAGCCAGTGGTTTTGTAAGCCCCCTGTGGGGGCTTACCTGAGATGCCCTGCTTTGTTCCCCATTTTTCCACAAGCAGGCTGCTTTTTCTTGCCCCATTGGGCATTGTTTCTTCTTTGCGAGCATCCAGCATACTGTCTTTGGCCGGCACTCGCCCAAGTGCATGAAGCGCTTTGATGTTATGACTGCCATTGCGGTTTGCCATTGGGGAGATTATCAGTGGTCCCAGTGCCCCTCGTGATGCCCTGGGGGAACGGAGACATGTAGACAGTCAGACAGAAGCCCATGGATGCCGCACGGAGGGAGTTTGAGTAGCGGGGCTACTTGGGGCTTATGCATATTAATGAGTGACCCCATGAAAATTAAATAGATGCTGCCTGCCACCTGGGGGGACAGTGTTTTGGCAGCAGTGATAGCAAGAATACTGGGGCTACAGCCCTGAGAGTGGGCTCCTTTGATAGAGGGCATTCGGGCTACATTCTGGTGGGGCATTGGTGGCAGTGGACCAAGGTGTTGGGCTGCACCAGACATTGAAAGGGGCGAGACTGCTTAAGCTGAGAGGGACTCCTTGTAAACAAATGGGAGCCGACATGTTGTGCCATTTAACCCCTGCTATTTCAGCCAATCAGTTGTAACCCCTAGGTGGCGCTATCCCAAGGGCTACTACCCCTGTCTGCCTGGCTAGTTGCAGATTAAGAGGCCTAGGTTCTGATACGGGTGCCTCCACCTGGAGCTCAGGGTTGGTAGTGGTCAAGCTGACCTGGGCACAGCTCTCCGGGACACTGTAACCCCCCTTTTCTCCTTCTAGTGGCCTGAACAGTACACAATAATCACTTTCACAATGACCCCTATTCATCAGACAATTACCCACACTGTTTGCACTTACCACCAGGGCTGGTTCCTCTAGCTTGACCCTGGGGACACCCTGTAAAACAAGGTTAAGCAGAGCAAATAACAACAGTACAATATGCTTGGCACAAACTGGAACCAGAGTCAGGTTAAATGTAAACAAAGTTAAATCTGATTTACTCAGGGGACTTGAACAAGGGAAGGGCATAATCAGGTTGATTTGCTTAAAAGCTATATTAATCAGACCGTTATGCATGCAGTTCAGAGTCCCTACACAGTCACACACTCTGGGTACCCAGGTAGGAAAACAGTGGGCTAGCCAGGAATGTTGCAGCAGGTTGGGGCCCCGTGATAGAAGAAAGCAACATGCACAACACACACTATTTGTAATCCAGAGTCGGAGGGCTCAGTTCATGAAAGAAAAGGCAACAAGACAGTCAGATGACAACACTTTTAGATTTAGCTGTTGTTGCAGGGAGCTACCCTGATATTTACTTATGATACCCAATACTGGACGCAGGCAGGATGAAATTGAGACTGCAGGCTGTTGAGCTGTAGTGCCCGGAGAAACAGGGCCCACACGAATCACCGAGGCGTCATTCCTGTTCAAGGTATTCAAGGTTCAGGCCAGTCTCTCATTGATGACTTTCTCTACATAGCAGGTATTCTGGCTGGGCCAGTGTAGCAGGGCCCAGGAAAACGGAAATGGATATGGATTCAATCCGTGGAGCTGGATACAGCCTCCAGCAAACAAAACACAGTTTAGACACACAGTGGGGAACCAAATCACGACCCACTATAAGCACACAGCACATTCACATGTAAGGAAATTCCACTGTACCAGGCAAATGGCTCTCCAGTCGCAATTACAGAGTCTTTGCACAATCCGGGAGTTCAGAGGTAGCTGGAAGTTCTGACAGGCCGATCGCACTCAGCAAATCTTCGGTCTTAGTCATGTTAAAGCCTGGTCACAATTCAGTGGCTTAATTCGCTTTCCAAGTTCGGATACAGTCTGAAAAAAGCACAAGTTCCCTCCCAGGAACAGCAGGCAGGCATGCAGACCAAACTCAGGCCTTTCCACAGTTCTCCCACTAGAATCCACTATGGATTGCTGCTCGAACTATTTTGAGCTGTTACTTCTTCACTTCCCAACTCAGATCTAAGTGAAACTGCAAGCAGTGTGGGACTTACCCCAAGATCCAAAAGGTTCGGTTGGCTGATTTGTCTGTCAGTCACAGCAAGAGCTCCCCCTCCAGGTCATTTTAGGCACCAAAAGCCCAAAACTACAATTCCTACACGTTTTGGCCCCACCAAGCCCCTGTAGGCAGGCTCCATTTTAGAGTCCCAAATGTACTGATTTGCCCATTCTGCAGTCCAGGACCAAGATGATGGAAACAAACAGAACTATCCATGCTGCAAAGAAGGCAGGTTAGAACAAGCTGCTATATTATTACTACTCTAACGAATGATTAGCAAACAAGTACATCTTCTAACAGAGCTCCCTCCCAGATACATTATGGCTGCAATCCAGGCAGTTCCTAAAGAGACAGTACACAGAGGCTATGCAGGCACTCTCTGGCAATAATGTCTAACTGTTAAAATGCAGAACACCAGCCTGGCAGTGAGCATTTAGGCAAGCTCAAGGAAGACTTTTTGGAAACCCCCATTTGCAGGTGGCTTACACAGTGATCTAGGCACCCAAAACTGTGACATAGGGACTCCTAGATGAGGGAGGGGACTAATTCTGGTGCCTAGATCATGCCCCAATAAACGAGCAGGAAATATTGATCACTGTGGATATCGAGTATTGAAAGGCTTCAACAGCCAATCAGAGGACTGGGATTTCTGCTGAGACAGTGAGGACTTACTGGGATTTCTTCAGTCTGTTGCTGGGCTCTGTACAAGTCAGGACTGTGCTGTGAAAGTGGACATTAGACTTCAGGGGCTTACCCAGGCCCTGATCTGAGGATTGTGATTGCTGAAGGATTCTGTTTCTGTTTGCAATAAATGGCCAAAACAGGAGCTTTTGATTGCAGAACAATTCTTTATTCCTAAGGACCTCACACACAGCATGTACAGCCAATCACTTCAGTCTTTAGTGCAGGAAGGAGGAGGAAGATACTATCTGGCTTCCTAGATCTGGAGGAGTCATTAAACTAGATGGGGTTAACCAAATACAGAGCTAGAGCTCCCCCTAGTGGCTTAGAAGCCATATATATTGTAACATCCCTCTTTCCATATGTGATAAAGCTAGGACGCTTTCTTAAGGAAAATTTATTTATTTTATTTTATTTAAAATTTGGTGACCATGAAAGGCACACTGATCCGAGGCTCATTTCCAGGTGCGACCCGGGTACAGAGGTTATCCAGAGGAAATACGTACAACCAATTAATTTGTTACAGACAGGATTGTACAAAGAGTTCTGTGTTACAGGCAGTAGGTACAACATACAGTGCTTAATATAAAAACATTTGTCTTACAATATGGTATAAACAGATGCAGGAGTAGTACAGTCAGGATGTAGGAATTAGTAATAGCTAGAGAAATCGTAGACTAATGTGTGACCAAAATGGCTCTCCGGTCGCAATTACAGAGTCTCTGCACAATCCAGGCGTTCAGAGGTAGCTGGAAGTCCTCACAGGCCGATTGCATTCAGCAAATCTTCAGTCTTCTTCAGGTTAAAGCCTAGTCACAATTCAGTGGCTTAATTCACTCTCCAAGTTCAGATTCAGTCCGAAAAAAGCACAAGTTCCCTCTCAGGAACAGCAGGCAGGCATGCAGACCAAACTCAGGCCTTTCCACAGCTCTCCCATGCAAATCTACTATGGATTGCTGCTCGAACTATCTCAAGCTGTTACTTTTTCACTTCCCAAATTTATTTATTTAGTTTTTGTTTACTGGGTTGGTGTGCTAGCCATAGAAATGACTATTTTCAGACATGACCCGGGAGGTTACAAACAGTACAGTACAAAGTAAATAGTAACATTCTACAGTAACAGCATGATACAGTTAACAGAAATACAAAGGCAAAGAAAATACAGCCTCAATCACAATAGTAGGATGCATCTTTTAGTGATATAGAAACAACTGGTGGATAAGATAGACAAAACCATAAATGCCTGGCTGACGAGTTTCAGTATAGACCTATAGTAAGTGCTATGGGCTTGGCAAACAAGTGTAGAGCATAGGAGCGAGCTGAAAATGAACTAAGATACAATTAACAATAACCAAAATAGTGTCCACTAAATATAGGAGCAGAAAAAAGAAAGATTACAGGGGGGGGGGTAAGGGGAGAAGGATCTGGTAGCAGAGAAATTAAGGGGGACTGAAGTACATGCAAGGGGTAGGTTTACAAAGGTAAGCCCGATAAACTTTCATAAGCAACATGAATGGCTAGGCGCAGTCTAGGTTGCTAAGGGAAGAGCATTCCAAGTTTGGAGGCAGCACAAAAGAAGGCACAGGTGCTTTTGACGGTTTTGCATCTTGACAATTGGAGTAAGGATTGGTCAGTGGACCGGAGGCCATAAGAGGAGGTCAAAGGAAGTAGGAGGGAGGCAAGAGGTGTTGGGACATTTGTTCTCATAATGCTATCCACCAGCGTGTCAAAGGAGAGCAGTCCATAGTTTGAGGGGGAAGGCCAGCTAAGGTATATAGCTGACACCTATGTTTGAGTCGTGGAGATGCTAAGGCATTGCGACAGATGGAGTTATACGTTGTGTTTGATCTGTGTAGGGATGTGTACGAAGCATTAATGTAAGCTGCTACTCCATAAGTTAGGGAGAGGAGCAAACTACCTCTAGCAATAGCAAGTCTAGCAGAAGGCAACAGGATATGAGTAGTCTTATAAGCAAGTCTGATTTTGGAGTTCACAGCCTTGCATATAGACATGATATGTTGATCAAAGTCGAGGGACTCTGAGGTATTTGAAGGAGCGTACCATCTTAAGTAGAGCACCATTAAGAAAAAGAAATGAGCAAATATAGCATCGGTAAGAATATTACTCTAGTGTTAAACTTATCCCTGCCAGCATTAATAAAAGTCCAACTTCCAAGTAATAAAGTCTTTAGAGTATCTCACAGGAGGTCTTATGTTAGTCCTTGTGCAAATTCTTTTAAGGATCTTCGGTGTGTCTTTTGGCGTTGCACTCTCCATCACTGGTGGTTTCATGTTAGTTTGAGAATCAGTCACTGCTGGCATTGGGGTACTCTCCAGTTCAGTTGTGGGGTCTTCTGTGCACTCTTGATCATCCTGATGGCATGCAGCGTCATCTGGTTGTTGGTGGTCA
The DNA here is from genome assembly GCA_016271365.2 of Neoceratodus forsteri. Lineage (NCBI taxonomy): Eukaryota > Metazoa > Chordata > Ceratodontiformes > Ceratodontidae > Neoceratodus > Neoceratodus forsteri. The sequence continues at coordinate 776,116,469 of CM057454.1, forward strand.
GGTGGTTGTTTGCTCTCTGGATGGATGTATTGCAGTTCCTACAGTACAGTTGTCCATCTGCTTCCACCACATATGATAGGGGACTGATTTTCTGTGTGCATGTTCCAAGTTACCATCTGCATGTCTTGTCATTTGCAAATAACTTAACACGTATTGGTTCCCCTACATTCAGCATAGGTAGGTCCTTAGCCTGCTGGTCGTAGTAGACTTTAGCCTTTTTGTAGTGCAGTTCCTTTCTCTCAGCAACTCCATCAATGACGTCAGGCATCAGTAGTTTGCTGGCAGTTGGTAACAGTGTGTGCATGCGCCTTGACATCAGATGCTGTGCTGGACTGCTATTCATGCCTTCTGTTGGCGTGTTTCTCCAGTCAAGTACAGCTTTCCATATGTCTTGGTTATCAGTGTTTGTTTTCTTTATGAGAGTTTTTGCTGTCTTAACAGATGATTTAGCCTTGTTATTGGATTGGCTGTAATAAGGAGAAGACGTGACATGTTCAAACTCTCAGTCCTCCGAAAACGATTTAAAGTCACTGCTTGTAAACTGAGGTCCATTATCTGACATGACAATATTTGGAATGCCATGTCTGCTGAAATGTCTCTTGCAAGAGTGAATAACCGTGGTTGCAGTAGTGTCCTGTATTTCATCTATTTCCCAAAAATCTGAGTAGTAGTCTACTGTGATGAGGTAAACTTTATTGTTGACAGTGAAGAGTTCCATGCCAGCCCTGCTCCAAGATCTCTCTGGAATTTGGTGATTCATCAATGTTTCTTTTTGCTGTTTACGTTGGTGTTCATTACATGTGCTGCATTTGCTGACAGGGTGTCGGGTCTCATGTGTCATGTTTGGCCAGTGTACAACATCTCTGGCTTTCTTGAGACAGGCTTCAGTTCCTGAGTGACTAGAGTGAATGCATTATAACACTTCCATTCTCATTGCCTTGGGTATAATGACTTTAGAACCTTTGTAGATAATGCCATTCTGTGTGACTAGTTCATCTTGATAGGTCCAGTACTCACGGATGACAGGTGTTTCCTCTTTTATATCTGCCCATCTTGATAGAATAGACAGTTTCAGAGTTTGGAGGGCTACAGCTTGTGTGAGTTGCTTGTCCCTTTCAAGCCCTTGCATAGAGACAGCTGTAGTACTTGCTTGATTTATGTTTTCTAGTTCTGCTTGGAGCTCACTGGATTCTATATTGATTACAACCTCAAAGTCCGTTGTTTCAGATGTTTGTTTTGTGGGTAGTGAAGCACGTGACGGAAAATCAGCTATGTACATCTCAGGTCCTCTTTTGTATTTGACATCGAGATGGTATCACTGTAGTCTAAGTAGCATACGTTGTAGATGCTTAGGCGCTGCAAGTAAGTTTTTTTTTAAATGTACTATCCAGCGGTTTGTGGTCACTTTCCATGTGAATGATTTGGCCATGGACATATTGGTCAAATTTCTCACAGGCAAAGACAATTGCCAGGCATTCTTTTTCTATCTAGACATATCTTTGTTCAGTAGGCGATAGTGTCCATGAGGCAAATGCTACTGGCTGTCCCTGCTGAAGGAGTGTTGCACGGAGTCCAATTTCACCTGTGTCAAATTGTATGGTGACTTTGTCATTCACATCATAGAATGTCAGTATTGGGTGGTTAGTCACAAGATGTTTGATGCATTCAAGTTACTGCATTGTGCTGTGATAGCCATGTCCATGTTGTATCTTTGTCTGTCAGGTGTCTCAGAGGTTCACAGACATCAGAGAGATGTGGAAGAAATTTTGTCAAGTAGGTTACAAAACCTAGTAGCCGCTGCACTGACTTCTTGTTGGTTGGTTTAGGCATATCTTGTATAGCTTTGACTATTTCTGGGTCCGGACACAAACCATTGGCAGTGAGAAGATGTTCCATATATGCTACACTAGGCAGCTGAAATCTCATTAGTTCTTGTTTAGTTTCAGATTGACTTTTCTGGCCCTGTCTAGAAGGCAGATACGGCTGTGGTCATGCTGTGCCTCTGCTTGTTTGATGGTGTCTCTGCAGCTATAAACTAGAGTATCATCTGCTATAATACTGACTCCATTAAGTCCTTTGAGTGCATCTTGCTGTCTGTGTTGATATTCTTCCACTGCAGGTTTAATACCAAAGGGCATCCTTAACCATCGGTAGCGTCCTGCTGGTAGTGAGGTAGCTGCTTTCTTCATCCAGATATATCTGCCAATAACCATCTTTTGCATCAAGTACAGAAAATACTTTTACTTTGGCTAGATCGAGAAGAATTTCTTCTATTGTAGGCATCTGATAGTGCGCTCTCTTTGAGGCTTTGTTTAGGTCACTTGGATCTATACATATGCGGAGTGTGCCTGATTTTTCTGCTGCAACAATATTGCTGATCCAGTTAGTAGGCTCTGTTACTTTGGCAATGATTCCCTTTTTTTCCATCTTTTGAATTGCTTCCATTACTTGTTTCTTGAGCGGAGTGGGCATTCTGCAGGGTAAGTGTTGTACAGGTGTGACTGTCTTGTCAAGTTTGAGATGAAGTGTACCAGCAAGACAACCTAGACCTTTAAACACGTCTTTATAGTCATTCAGAATTTGTGGTACTGAAGTGCCTCTTTCTGTGTTTTGGATTTTGGAATGTCTTTTTTTCTTTTCTGATTCCTCTTAGCGGATTGATTGCTTAAGGTTCACTTTCACAATGTCCATCTCTTTATAGGTGGTAGCTGAAAGTAGTGGTTTCTGTGTGGTTTCCATGACTTGGAATTCTAGTGGATACTTGCAAACAAGATATTTTGCTTGCATTTTGCATTGCCCAAGGGGCTTTATTATAGTGCCATCGTATAGCTTTAGTTTTAATCTGCTTGGCTCCAGCTTTGCTGCTCCATCTTGCATGTTGGTGAGAAAATCTTTATGGTTCATCACATTTACAGATGACCCACTGTCTAGCTGGCATTCAATCTCATGTGTCAGGTCATAGCTATACTGGTTATTTTCTTCTGGAGTGAGTTTCAGGTTCGCTAGCCGCTTGTCTGCTCCACACGGCACAGACTTAATATCTGATATGTAGAAAATTTCAGGATTGGAGTCATTGCTAGCTTCAGTCACCAAATGCATTGACTTGCCTTGCTGCTTTTGTCTGCACACTTTTGCAAAGTGATTTCTTTTGCTACAATTCTTACATGTAGCTCCATACACGGGACATTTTGCCTTGGCATGCTGTGCACCACAAAATTTGCAAGGCTTTTGTGGCGGCTGTTTTGCTTTGTTGTGCACAGGGTAGTGCTGCTTCTTTATATTGCCATTTGGCTTCTTTTGTCTTTGATTCCCATACTTTGTGTATGCGACATGGTGGACTGTTTAAGTTTCTGCTGTGCTTAGTTTTTTATTTGACTTTGTGCTTTTTTTCACTGGTCTTGAACATTTCTATGGCTTTTGCCAATGTTAGTTTTGGTTCACACAGCATTCTGGCTCTGCCTCCACTATCTTTTGTGCCAATAACAATTCTATCACATATCAGATCATCTTTCAATGCTCCATAATCGCGTGAGGCAGCCATTTTGCACAGTCTTGCGATATACCGGTCTGCAGTTTCTGTTTGACTTTGCTCACATGTTAAACAGATATCTTTCATATATCACATTCTTAGTAGGCTCAAAATGCTTCTGCAGTGCATCTAGAATTTTATTAGGATCATTTCTGTCCTGTTTAGCCATATCTAAGTGCCTTTGCAGCATGTGGCATTCTTTCCCCACTACAGTCAGTAAGGTCGCTACTCTAATTTTCACCTCTTTTTCATTAAACCCTGTGGCTATTTCGTAATTTCCCCACTTAGACCTAAAAAAGTCCTGTTATTATAGGAGTCTCCATTCATATCCACAGGAGCTGGCACTGGAATCTGACTAGAAGCCATTGTGTGCAGTCGCTGTTTACTGATTGCTAAGTTTTAACTTTATGTTCTTGAATCAGCAGTAGCTTTGCTTGCGTTCACTTTTTTTTTCAGTGTATTTTAATAAAAAGGCATTTTCTCCAACCTGAACAAGTTCAGGACTCCTGACACCATGTTTCTGTTTGCAATAAATGGCCAAAACAGGAGCTTTTAATTGCAGAATGATTCTTTATTCCTATTCTAAGGAGCTCACACACAGCATGTACAACCAAGCACTTCAGTTATTAGCGCAGAAAGGAAGATACTATCTGGCTTCCTAGATTAACTATCTCTGGATGAGTCATTAAACTAGATGGGGTTAACCAAATACAGAGCTAGAGATCCCCCTAGTGGCTTGGAAGCCATATATCGTAACAGATTCCCCATGTGCTTGAGATAGGACTGAGTTGCAAAGGGGAAAAGAGAAAAAGAGATTGAACTGTGATCCGTTTTCTCCAGGTACTGAGAAGTTGCTTAATGAGTGTTGTGAGAAGCTAAATGTGTCAGACACCCTGCACTGGGAAACTGCTAGATGAAAGGACTGAGCAAATTATCCGAGTACTATAGTTGCTGCTGAAAGGTCATTTGCTTGTGTGGACTGCAAAGTGCATTTTTCCTGAAGAGGCAGAGTGTTTCTGGTCGTGTGGGTGCTAGCCAGGAACTATGTGTGTTCTAGGAACTGGTTAAAGTGGCTGAGAGCTGAGGTCTTGCTGCAACCGAAGAGAGGATTTGGACATGGCTAAACTGAGAGTATGGACTAGTGTGCAGGGGGCTGTTGCTGCTGAGTTACCCCTCTGCTGAATTGCACTGACACTGGTTGAATCAGAGGCTAGCACCCACTCAGTTTGGTACTGGACTTCTTTTGAGAGACTGCCTGAAAACTGTGATTGTTGAGAGCTCAGTGCAGGGATAGCAGGAGGACCCCCACCATTTGGGAGTCCTCAACCAGAGCCAGGGAGGGAACTTGCTACCCCCTCCCAAGTGGGACTCACTGTCTCAGGAGGTCACGGGTCTCATACCCAAGTGCTAGGACACTCCGATCATGGGAGCTGGGCTGTGGAGCCACTCCCTGGTCTGGGCCTTCTGGGGCTGGTGTGGTCCTGCCACAGTGCTCTTCAACAGGCCAGAAGCAGCTGAAGGTGACAAGTGGCCAGAACTAAAATCAAGGTGACCAGCTGTAAGATCCTTGAGCAAGTTCCATCCATATAAACATAGAAACAAAGACTTTGATGGCAGATAAGGACTACTTTGCCCACCCAGTCTGCCCATGTCCCTACCTATTGGGTAAGCTGCAGATTCTAGTTTACTAACAGCCTACTTCCTCCTACCCCGCACTATAATTGCCTTATGGCTGTCCCATGCATTCTTGAATTCCCCCACTGTTTTTGACCCCACAACCTTCTCAGGAAGGTGGTTCCATGCATCCACCACTCTCTCCATGAAAAAATATTTCCTCACGTTGCCCCTGAGCCGTCCCCCCTCTATCTTTAAACTGTGCACCCTTGTTCTTGCACATCTCTTTTTCTGAAAGATGCTACCTTCTTGGACTTTGTTGATTCCCTTGAGGTACTTGAAAGTTTCTATCATGTCCCCCTTTCCTCAAGGGTATACATATTAAGTTCTCTTAGTCTCTCTTCATATGGCTTCTGTTGCAGACCCTGTACCATTTTAGTTGCCCTCCTCTGGACTGTCTTCATCCTGTCTATGTCATTGCGGAGACTGGGTCTCCAAAACTGCACGCAGTACTCCAGATGGGGTCTCACCAACTGTCTGTACAGAGGGATAACAACTTCCTGTTTTCTACTGGTGATGCCTCTCCCTATGCATCCCAGTATCCTCCCAGCTCTCCTTACTGCTTTCTCACATTGCTTGCCTACCATATGGTCATCTGATATGACTACCCCCAGGTCCCTTTACATTTTTGTTGTTGTTAGTACCCCTCTCCCCATTGTGTACGCTTCACCTGGGTTTTTGATTCCCAGGTGCATTACTTCGCACTTCTTTGCATTGAATTTAAGCTGCCATACTTTTGACCATTCCTCCAACCTTGCCAAGTCCCTTCTCATCCTTTCCACCCCCCCTTGTGTATCAACTCTGTTGCAGATCTTTGTGTCATCTGCACAGAGGCATACTTTTCCTTCCAGACCCCCTGCAATGTCTCCTATAAAGACATTAAAGAGGACTGGTCCCAGTACTGAACCCTGTGGTACCCCACTAGTAACCCCCCTTTCTTTGGAGTGAGTTCCATTTACTATTACCCTCTATGTCCTGTTCTGCAGACAGATTGTTACCCAGGCTACCATCCTGGGACCCACTCCCAGGCTGGCTAACTTGTTTATTAATCTTTTGTGAGGGACTATGTCAAATGCCTTGCTATAGTCTAGGTAGGCCATATCCACAGCCCCTCCTTGGTCTATTACTTTGGTCACCCAGTCAAAGAAATCTATTAGATTTGTCTGACATGACCTTCCTGCTGTGATTCCATGCTGCCTTGGTTCCTGTGCCCCGCTGGCTTCTAGGTACTCAACAGTTCTTTCTTTCAGAAGTGATTCCATCATTTTCCCTACCACTGAGGTCAAACTTACAAGTCTGTAGTTTCCTGCCACTGCCTTGCTACCACTTTTGTGCAGGGTAGTCACATCTGCCCTCCTCCAGTCCTCAGGTACCACCCCATCCTCCCATGATTTGTTAAAAGGGGTAGTCAGTGGTGTCACTAGATCTCCCCTTAGTTCTTTTAGAATTCTGGGGTGAATCCCATGAGGCCCCATTGCTTTGTACACCTTGAGTTTTAGGAGTTCTTTCAGGACCCTTTCTTCTATGAATGAACTGGTGTCGACCTGCCTACCCAGAGTGCTTCTATTATTTGATTTAGGTAACTCCTCTTCTTCTTCTTTTGTGAATACCTGTTAAACACCTCTGACTCCCTTACCTGAGTCCATAGCTTCAACCCGGATAACCCCCTTATCTGTCTGAGCTTTCCTCCTGTTTTACCTACCCTGGACTCCCACCTGCCATCCCTTGCCACCCCCCTCTCTAGTTCCCTCCAACTCCATCCCCTCCATACTCCCCCAACACCTCCCCTTTCCACCCAATCTCTCCCCTAAATATTCTCCTTCTCCCAATCCTTTCTCTCTCTCCTCCTCCTCCTCCTCTCTTTCTCTCTCTCTCTCTAATCTACCCCATGTCACACTATCCCCTTTCTTTCTCCTACCATTTCAATACTCTACTTTGACCAAGCCCTAGAGCAACCTGCACATTCAATTGGAAAACCTGTTCACACCTCCCCCCTTTCTTTCTCCTACCCTTCCCGATACTCACTCTGATGGGCCCCCCTTGGGCAGCTATGCTGTACGTTGCTAACTGGGAATCTCTTCCCATTGTTTAATTTCAGTTGTCTAGTTTACTCAAATGTATTATTTATCTATTTTCTGTATTACATAGCAATCTTATGTTTTGTGTTAACTAGTTTTTGTTATGTGTCTGCTGTTTTACATCCTGACGTGGAACCTTTGTAAAAGAATGTATACTCAAAGGTTGTATCCAAATTACCAAATAAATAAATAAAAATAAAGTATTCATTCAGTATCTCTGCCTTTTCACTATCTCCCTCTGAACACCTCCCCTTCCCTTTATTAAGCTTCACTATCCCTCCTTTGACCTTTCTTTGCTCCCTAATATACCTATAAAAGGTTTTGTCCCTCTTCTTAACTGAGTTGACTATCTTTTCCTCGGGTTGGACCTTTGCTATTCTGACTGGCCTCCCACTTCCTTCTACTTAAACTGATACAGTTCCCTGTCCTGCTCCTTCTGTGATTCCTTATACTTCCTGAATGCTACCTTTTTCTCCCTAACCTTTCCGTCACCTCTTTTGAGAATCATAGTGGTTTATTTACTCTGTTTTGTTTTCTTTATTTGTTTCACACAAAGGCTTGTTGCCTCTATGATGGCAGTTTTGATTTTTCTCCATTGTTCTTCCACTCCTCCTTTCTATCCATTTGCTAGTGCTTTCCTTAGGTATTCACCAATTTTGCCAAAATCAGCTCTTTTAAAGTCCAGTATCCTCATTTTTGTATGGATTGACTCCACGGTTGTGTTTATCATGAACCACACTGTGTGGTGGTCCATTGTTCCCAGATGGCTACCTACTTCTAAATCTGTGATCCTCTCTCCATTTGAGAGTACCAGGTCCAATATTGCTCCCTCCTGAGTGGATTCCAATGCTAGCTGTCTAAGGGTTCCAACAATAGCTGTCTAAGTCCAGACGAAGGGATCCTGGCCAGATTGTTTCTCTAATTACTGCACAACTCCAAGGAGATGCATTTTCCCCTGGTGATAAGATATTTAAACTGTGAATACCCAGGAGTTGGTTCCTGTGAGGGAAAAATGGAAAGTTGTTAATTCTTAGAGTTCAAACTTTAAAATTTCAGGGCCCCAACAGCCGGCCAACCCGTGGCACTGATCAGGCCTACACCTAGTGGGTACCCCTAGGGACAATACAGGGACACTGGTACCAGTGGGGGAGGGCTTGGCCTGCAGGCCCACATGTTTGAAATTGCATATCCCACTAACATTTTCTTGCCTTCACAGCAACCCTTCATCCAAGTACCCCCCTCCCTATTCCTTGCCCCCGAATAAAGCTGTGAATTTGTTGTTTGAATCTGCTATGTTAATGAACTTCATTGCATGCACTTATTGCTGATATATATGGTTTATGGTGGAACAAGGTATTGGGGGACACAGTGTGCAGAGTGGTTGGTTGGGGAGGTGGGCAGGCACAGTATCCCAGGGGGCTTTGCCAAGCAGATATCCAGCCCACTAATACTTTACTCTAGGTGGAGGCACCATGCTATTTTTACCATTTCTGGGAATGATCCCCGAATAGTCACCATAGCAGGACCCAGGCCCCTTGCTGGATACCAGAGGCAGTAGGCAAGGGGGGGTAGCCCAGTGGCACATGGTGCCAGGGGGCTACATCTTGGGGACACTGCTGGGATCTCCTGTTGACCAGCCATGTCTACACTGGAAGATCAGAGTGTTGAGGCCCCTGACGGGGACCCCAGGCCCCAAGTCCGCTCCACCCCAGCCTAAGGTCAGGCCTACTGAGGAGTATAATCTGAGGCTGAGAGAATGGAGTGGGGGAATGAGACTGGATCCCCAAAAGTCTTTTCTCTTGCTGAGGATACCCCATGGAATGGAAGAGGGGGAGGTTGAAAATTGTGTATCCACTGTAAAGAGATTGGGAAAAGGTAAAATTCAATGGAAAATGTTTGACTCAGCTAGAGGTACATTGACCATGTTAACAGACAGTGCTCAACCTATAGAAGCCAGTTGGATGCCTGGAGTTTTGGTGGTGGAGGGGTTGACTATGGCTGTACCAGTAGTAACCTCTTTCAGTGTCATCTCCCTGGGGAGAGGGGCCGAGGAGCGGGGTCCTTTCTTAAGATGCCAACATTTGAGATACCCCAGTCTGGTTCCATGCCTGTGGCCTTCGAGTTGTACCACAAGTTAAGAAGGTTTCCAGAGGTGAAACCCACCCCGAATGGTGAGGACGACTTGGAAGCCTGGATGGACTGTGCCACCCCACTAGTCCAAGATTGGCAGTGTTCTGAGGCTGAAAAGCAGAAACAATTAGTGGAAAGTTTACTGGTCTTGCCTTAGAGGTTATATGTTCTTTATGAGCCATACACCCCGAAACCCCAGCCCAAGTATATATCTCAGCTTTGGAAAGCATATTTTGGAACCCTGAAACCTGTGAGGACCTCATGTGGAAGTTTAAAACCACTAGGTAGTGGGAGGGGGGAAGGTTGTCTGCTTTCCTGGCTTGGGCGGAGAGGGCCTTGCAGCAGGTGTTCCAGAAGGGGGGAACAGCGGCCCAAGATCTAAATCAGATCAGGTTGGAGCATGTAGTGAAGGCCGCCTGTTATTCCCCATTACTAGTGCTACAGTACATTTAGCAGACAGGAAAAGTAATCCCCCTCCATAATGGGCTTTGGTCCGGGAGGTCCGGGAGGCTGAAGAAGAGCAGGGTCACTGGGGGATGTATGAGGTATCCACGGCAGTGATGCAGGTGGAACGAGAGGTGCCCACTGGTGAGGTACAGGGATTAAAAACATTATTAAGGGATTACAAGGATGTAGTCACTTCAGCTAAATTAGTTGTGGGTTCAGGTCCTGCTGAAGCTCCTGGGATGAGTGGTATAGTCCCCAACGTAGGCTCCACCTCATTTAGCACTGGGCCCACTGTCCAGGCACCCCCCTCTGACATTGGAGTTAAGGCTGAAGTGGAGGAATTGGTATGGAGGGTGGCTGAGTTACAGAGAGTAGGGGTGCCGGTTGCTGCCCAGGGAAATGAGTGGGTTGTGGAATGGAATCACACAGCTCAGCGTGCCCCAGCAGGAATGCCTGGGGCTCAACCAGCACCACCAGACTGGCCCCAGGAACCTGTTATTTGTTATAGATGTGGGGGCAAGGGAGATATTTGTTTTTATTTATTACACAGTATCGGAATTACAAACTTTTGAGTCAGAGACTCATTTACAAAGGCTCCACATCATGGAGAGACAAGGTTACAATAACATACAAACAAGGTTACAATAAAATACAATAAGCAGTAGGGCAGGCTAAAAGAAACAGTTTACAGAACTCATTACACCATTAAGGAGGACAAGCAATAACAATGGAATAGCAGGTCAGGCAGGATGGAGGTCCCTTGTCTGAGCGGGGTTGGGGGGCAGGAAGGAAGAGGAGGATAGGGTCCATAGTCATGGTTGAAGCTAGTTGAGGTTAGTTAGTGGCATGTGCAGGTGCAAGAAAATTGAGGGGGGGGGTGGCAGGACAAGGTCCCTTTTTGAGGTTGAAGTTAGTTGTCGTTAGTTAGTGGCAAGTGCAGGCACATGAATTGAGGATATGATCCCTAAGGAGGACTTTGAAACTCCCAAGTTTATGCATTGTAGTAATATGATGGGGAAGAGAGTTTAGCCTGGTGGGGGCATGATAGCAGAAAGAGCATTGCCATAGAGTGGTTCTGAAATGTGGTACTTGGAGGGAGGGTTTGTTGGAGCTGCAGGTAGCTACCATTACTGGGGAAGGGTAAAGGAGGGAGGAGACACCTGGTGGGGCAAGGCCATTGAGAATTTTCCTGGCGAACAGACAGGTCTGATACTTTAGCCTTTCATCAAAATTGAGTAAATTAGCTGTATTATAGAGAGTGCAGGTATGAGTGAGTCTGTTACAACCGGTGATTAGGCAACACGCTTTGTTTAGGGAGACCCTAATTCTATGTAGGGAGGTGACATCAGCAGACCCATAGACCAGGATACCATAGTCTACGAGGGATAATACTGATGAGGAAACAGCCAGTTGAAGGGCCTCAGGTGGAAGACAGTGGCGATGGCAGTAGAGCAGGTGGAGTGTAGCATTGATAGCTGTGCCAAGATGGTGAATGTGTGCTTGGAAAGTAAGAACTGGGTCAAGAGTGATCCCGAGATATTTAAAATTCTGGACTTGTTCAAGAGGTTGAAGATGCTTGGTGAGTATAAGGAGGGGAAAATTTTTGGATTTGTTTTGGTAGTGGGAGAAAAGCATGACCTTATTTTTTTTTGCTGTTTAGTACCAGCCTGTAGTTAGGGAACTAGGCCTCCACTTTACTGAATGAGTCTTTTTTTTTTTTGTAGATTATTTTTCTGCACCTTACCAGACCTGGGCATCCTTCGGGCTAGCTCACTCGACATCTGCTGCTAACCACCCACCTGAACAATTCCACCGACAGAATGTCGGTATCAGGATCCCCACCTCTCCCGACCCCAGAGGAGAAGGCCACGGATCCCCAGGGGGTAGAGTTGCCATCGCGGCCAGTGTTGGGCATGCGTAGCATCCGCCCCTAGAGGTTTGCCATCATCTCACCTGGCTGGCTGGAGGATTTTTCTTTTTGCTTGTCTGGTTGCCCCTAGGAGAGCGACATGCACTGATGCCTGCACACGGCTTCCCTGCTGGTGTCTGCTGGTCTCCTCCCCTCACGTCGGCTGGTGTACCTGCATCACCCCCAATCTCCATTGGGAGTCCCCAGGACACCAAGCAGCCCTGGAGCCTTCCCCAGGGAGAAGAAAGCTGTCCTCCAGATGCTCCATCCTCTCCCTTCCCTACTGACCCCCGACTCCCCGAGTCTGTCCCCGAACCCGGGTCACCAACGTAGTGCAAGGTGTGGCATCCAGTGCCTCAATTCTCAGTGCCACCAGGCCGGCTTCTACTGAATGGGTCTTGTAGGGATTGTCATAGGGAAGTCAGGTTGGGGTGAGCAGCGAAGAGGACTGCATCATCTGCGTACGTAAGAATCTTCTCCTGGTTGGCTTTGGGAAGTTTATTTACAAATAGACTGAACAAGGTGGGCCCTAATATAGAGCCCTGTGGAACCCCAGAGCGGACTGGGAGGCAGTTGGAGAGGGTCCCATTTATTTTTACATGTTGAAACCTGGATGAGAGGTAGTCCTCAAACCAGGAGGTGGCTTCATTGGAAAGGCCATGTTGGGAGAGGGTGGATAGCAGGAGGGATGATTAACAGTGTTGAAAGCTTTTGACAGATCAATGAAGACTGCTCTGGCCAGATGTCCTTTATCCAGGGCAGAGTGGATAGAGTTTGTGAATTTTAACAGGGCAGTGGTGGTGCTATGACCTCTCCTGACCCCGTGTTGTTCATCACATAGAAGGTTGTACTTTATGAGGTAGTCAGAGAGCTGATCAGAGGCTATTTTTTCCAAAGTTTTAGAGAGTGGGGGGATGATAGAGATAGGGCGGTAGTTCCCAGTGGAGGTATGGTCACCATTTTTATGAATAGGGGTGATAGTGGCCGTTTTCCATACTGAGGGGAACTTACCAACACAGAGGAAGTGGTTTAGGATACAGGTGAGGGGTGAGAGGGCCTCATCAATGACTAGGCAGAGTAGTCAAAGATCTAGAGAGTCACTACTGTGACGGGTGCCACTAAGGGCTTTGAGAAGGTTTGTTTCATGGGTAGAGATGGCACAGAAGTAGAACGGTGGATGAGAAGGGGGGGTGCAGGGGGGGATTGAAGAAATTTGGTGGGAGGACTGCACTAAGGTCTGAGAAGGAGGCATTTAGGGTATTGGTGGTATGTTGTGGATCTGTAGAAATGGAGTCATTGTTGTTGAGCTGAGTTGGGGGAGATGAGATGGGCTTACCATTTAATTCTTTTAGGTTGTCCCAGAATTTTTGCCCGGTTCCCCAGGTAGAGGTAAGGGATGCACTATAGTACTCGGCTTTGGCCTTGTGGGTAGCCCAGGTGCACTTGTTGCGTGCCACCCAGTATCGTTGTTTGTCGGAGGGCAAGCCAGAGTCTAGTGCCTTGTGCCATAGCTGGTGCCAGTGGCGCATCTGGCCAAGTAGCGTTTGTGTGATCCAGGGGGTATCAGTCCATTTGATTGTGCACTTGGTCAGTAGGGCAAATCTATCGCAGGCCAGGTTGAAAGACTTAATGAAGGAGTCAAGCGTGGAGTCAGTATTGGAGGCACAGTATATAGGGGCTCAGTCACAGCAGGTGAGATAATCCTTTAGGGGACTCAGTTTACTGGGCTTGAGCCAATTCAGTAAGACTGTGACAGGGGCCAGTTTCTTGTGTTTGTACGACCAGGTGCAGAGAACTGAGGAATGGTCACTTATTACATCAGGGAGCAGCATAGTGGACAGTATCTTCTGAGGGCGATTTGTAAAGACTAGATCCAGAAGGGTGGAGGTATTGTTACTGAGATTGAGGCGGGTGGGGGTGGTGACAAGCTGGGTGAGATCAAAGGCCATAGTTGCATCTTTGTAGGGTGAGGCCGAGTTCGCGAGCCAATTAATGTTGAAGTCACCAAAGGTTATTTGTTCGGCTTTGGTGGAAATGGTGGAGAGGTGGTCCATGATGGACTGGAAGGCACATTTCTGGTCACATGGAGGGATGTAGACCGATGTGATAATCAATGGGGCCCTGGAGTTATCTAGACAGACTTTCAAGGATAGGGCTTGTGTACCAGCCTCGAGCTGTGGGGGATGGGAGCTTAGGGCCCTGGAGGGTGTCCCGAAGGTATATAACACATCCACCACCATGTTTCCCAGTCCTATCCTCATGGAATAGGGCGTACCCAGGTATGGTGATGGTGGAATCAGGAGTGGCCTTGGAGAGCCAGGTTTTAGCTAGTGACAGGATATCGGGCTGGTGCTGACTCATCCAGCACTGGAGGATGTCTTATTTCTTTAGTAGACTATAGACATTTAGGGTAGCAATGCTGAGCACAGGGGAGGGGGTCAGGGGTTGGGGGGCCGGGGTGGGACCAGGATTTGGCTGTATATTACCAGATAGCAGTAGGAGCAGGGAGACCAGGCGAAGCAGAGCAAGGCATCGTTGTCGGTGGTTACAGGCAGGAGTAAGACAGGAGATGAAGGATTTTATAAGGCAGGTGAGGATAGGTAGAGTGCGTAACGGGAGGAGGGAGTAGAATAGGAGTGGCAGGTGGGGGTCGACAGGAGGGATGGGGAAGGATGGGGGCAGGGTAGGGAAAAGGCAGCAGTGGAGGCAGTGTGCTGGTAGAGTGGAAGAAGCAGAGGACCAGCATGGCAAGGAGCAGGAGGAGCAGTTATTTGAGCAAAGAGTGAGATGAACAGTATTAGAAAAGGTAGGCTGAGTAAGGATAGAAGGGGATGGGGAAAGGGCCATAGCTAGGAAGTGGCAGATCAGTTAAGTAGAAGTTAAGGCAGGTCAGATATGGTGGCAGCCCGTTAGTACAGTGGCAGGAGCATGGATTCTGATGCAAAGAGTGCAGGGTTCAAGCCTGGGGAGGGCTGGAGTGAGTGAAGCTGTAGAGACTTTTGTGTTGATTTGCCCTGAAGCTAACATCTCAGAATTAGTCAAAAGTATGGCAGCTTAGATTCAATACAAAGAAGTGCAAAGTAATGCACCTGGGAAACAAAAACCCAGGAGAAGAGTACACAATGGGGGGGGGTACTAACAACAATGGAAAGGGACCTGGGGTAGTCATATCAGATGGCCTAAAGGTAAGCAAGCAATGTGAGAAGGCACTAAGGTTGGCTGTGGGGATACTGCGATGTATAGGGAGAGGCATCACCAGTAGAAAACAGGAAGTTGTTATTCCTCTGTACAGACAGTTAGTGAGACCCCATCTGGAGTGCTGCATGCAGTTCTGGAGACCCCATCTCTGCAAGGACATAGACAAGATGGAGGCAGTCCAGAGGAGGGCAACTAAAATGGTGCAGGGTCTGCAAGAGAAGCCATATGAGGAGAGACTGAAGGAGCTTAATATGTATACCCCTGAGGAAAGGAGGGAGAGGGGGGACATGATAGAAACTTTCAAGTATCTCAAGGGAATCAATAAAGTCCTAGAAGGTAGCATCTTTCAGAAAAAGAGATGTGCAAGGACAAGGGGACACAATTTGAAGATAGAGGAGGGACTGCTCAGGGGCAATGTGAGGAAATATTTTTTCACAGAGAAAGTGGTGGACGCATGGAACGGCCCTCCTGAGGAGGTTGTGGGGTTACAAACAATGGGGGAATTCAATAATGTGTGGGACAGACATAAAGCAATTCTGGTGGGGGATAGGAAGAAGTAGGCTGTTGGTTAACTAGGATCTGCAGCTTATCCAATAGGTAGGGAAATGGGCAGACTAGGTAGGCCTAATAGTCCTTATCTGCTATCAAAGTCTATGTTTTTATGTTTCTATGAATTACAAACCTTTGCATCAGAGACTCATTTACAAAGGCACCAGGTCAGAAGTACAAAGAGGCAACAATAAAAATAAATGGAGAACAAAAGTCAAGCAATTACATAACATGTGAGATAAAACTTGGTACAGCAGATCAGTAGAGAGCAGGTATAATAAGGAGGATACAGCATCACAAGGTATGTATACATCTTAGTAGGGAATAAGCATGACAACACCAAAATAACAGTAGTATAAGTGGACAGGACTGGGATTAAAGTGCCAGAGTGATGAAAAGTCCACAATTACAATATGAGTGGGAAAGGTTATGTGCGATTGGGTAAACACTGCCCAGATAATAGTGAAACCCTAGTAGCAGAGACCACAAGTGGTTCCTCTAGTCTGGCCAGAAAGGCCAAGGAGGTACAGAGGAGGAGGAGGAGGTCGGGAGAAAGAGGGGTAAGAGGAAGGGACAGGAGGGAAGCTGTCTAAAATGACATTGTCAGACCAGGAAGTCAAGGAGTAAGCAAGCACAGCAGGATGGCAGGAAGCGAGCGTGGCTAAGGGCCAGTTCTTCCAGACATATGTGATGGAGTGCCGATATTGGTGGGCACAAATGCCCATATGTTTGGACATCTGACTCAACTGTGTCATGCTTGAGTGGCTGAACAAAGAGAAATGGAGTGCCATTTACACCCCCTGCTCCAGGAGGCCTACCAGAGGAAGGGACAATCCCCTGTCGAGGAGCTTGACGATCCAGTGGGAATAGTGTGGAGAAGGGACGGAGATTAAATTGTGCTCCCGCCAAATGTGAAATGCAACATTGCCAGTGTAGTGAGACTGAGGAAGGATGTTAAGAACCATATATTTATGTTGAATGCTCTGGATGAACATGGCTTGCTGGTAGGACTGTTTGTCAAGCCAAGCGTCCTGCCAGCCAGAGCGCATGCATATGTTCGAAGGGTGAATGTGCAAGTGAAGAATGTTACTGATAAGGAGGTGGTGGTATGGAAAGGATGGACACTGGCTCTGATATATTGAGCTGACATGGCAGTGCATACTACTGCAGCAAACAGAGGCGTCTCACCCAGTGGGACTTGACCCTGAGTTGTTCACCTTAAGTGACTCCCCCACCTGGGAGAAATGGATACAGAGTGAGAAAGAAGCTGGCTGCTCAGACAGATGTTTTCTCCCTGCATGAATGGGATGTAGGGTGTGTAAGTGAAGAGCAGCATCAAATACGACTCACTGATAAGCCTTTTTGAGAGAGAGAGAGAGAGAGAGAGAGAGATCAAGGTGGCTGGCCCCAACAGATATCAATGATGTCCAGTGGCACTTGCAGGAGATACTGGCTGCAGGGATTATCCAGGAATCCCAGAGCCCCTATGCGTCACCCATCATGGTGGTGAGGAAGAAGAGTTGGGCCATAAGCATGTGCGTGGACTACCGCACCTTGAACAAGCGGATGGTGCCAGATCAGTACACTATGCCTAGAGTGCAGGACGCTCTGGACTGTTTAAACAGAAGTCAATGGTTCTCAGTTTTGGAGTTGTGCAGTGGCAATTACCAGATCCTGATGGACCCTCAGGATCAGGAGAAGATGGTCTTTTTATGTCCCCTTGGATTCTATGAGTTTCTGAGAATCCCCAAGGGATCTCGGGTGCCCCTGCCACCTTTCAGCACCTGATGGAGAAGGCTGTCAGGGGACATGAACCTGCTGGAGTGTTTGGTCTACCTGGATGACATCATTGTGTTTGGGAAAACACTGGAGGAGCATGAGGCTCAGTTGATGGAGGTGTTGGACCACCTGGAAGAGTTTGGATTTAAACTATTCATTGACAAGTGCCAGTTCTTCTGGACCACGGTCAAGTATGTGGGGCACATTGTCTCCGAGAAAGGCATACAGACTGACCCCCAGCAAGGTTGAGGCCCTCACCACCTGTCCTAAGCCATGCACCCTGAAGGACTTGTAGTGACTACTGGGTTTCTGTGGCTATTACAGGAGATTTGTAAAGGACTACACCCAGGTGGTGTGGCCCCTTTTGAATCTGCTACAGGGCTATTTGCCCACGAACAAGAGTAAGAAAATTGCCATGCATGGGGACTCTGGCAAACCTGTCAGTTATTTCCACCCCTCTGAACCATTCGGCAAGGGGTGGAATGGGGACTGTGATAAAGCTTTTGAGGACATCATCTGTTGTCTCACCCATGCCCCGGTGTTGGCTTATGCAGACCTGCAGAAACTCTATGTCCTTCACACCAATGCCAGTTTCAGTGGATTGGGGGCTGTGTTGTATCAGGAGCACCCTGAAGGTTTACATCTAGTTGCCTTCACCAGTTGGAGTTTAAACACTTCAGAGTGGAGGTATCCTGTCCATACATTGGAGTTCCTGGCATTGAAATGAGCCATAGTTGATCAGTTCCATGACTATCTGTATCGGGCCAAGATTACTGTGAAGATGGATAATAAGCCCTTAACTTACGTGCAGACCACGCCCAAGTTGGATACAGCTGGTCATAGGTGGTTCTAAGCTTTGTCCACCTATGATTACTGTGTGGAGTACCGTCTGGGTCTAAACCATATAGATCTGGATGCTTTGTCCAGATGACCCCAAGCCTGTAATGATGAGAGCTCAAGCTGGGTGCACATCTCGGAGCAAACTGTTAAGGCCCTATGTAAGAAGCATGATGGCGAAGAGATCTTTTCCACCGAAGACACTGCTTGTCTAGTGGACTGTCTGGGAGCTTTGGGAGATTTTATTCCAGTTGCATATTGCCGGCTGGCCACCCCAGATGTCAGATCCCTTCTGCAATTGACTACTGCAGACCTGAAGTGGCATCAGAGGGCCAGCCCAGTCACCGGGCAGATTGTGCAAGTGTTGAAACCAGGGCACGAAATTCGCTGTTGTGATCTGCCATCGGGGAGATTGTCGGTGGTCCCGGTGCTCCTCCTGATGTCTTGGGGGACTGGAGACCTGTAGATGGTCGGGCAGAAGCCCGTGGATGCCACATGGAGGGAGTTTGAGTAGTGGGGCCATTCGGGGCTCATTCATATTAATGAGCAGCTCCAAGAATATTAAATAGATGCTGCCTACCGCCTTGGGGTGGGGGCAGTGTTTCGGCGGCAGCAACAACGAGAATACTGGGCTACAGCCCTGTGAGTAGGCTCATTTGACAGAGGGCATTAGGGGCTAAATATAGATGGGGGCATGGTGGCAGTGGGCTGTACCAGAGGTTGAAAAAGGAGAGACTGCTTAAGCTTGAAAGGGACTCCATGTAAATAAAGGGGAGCCAACATGTTGTGACATTTAACCCCTGCTATTTCAGCCAGTCAGTGATCTAGGCACCCAAACCTGTGACAGAGGGACTCCTGGGAAAGGGAGGGGACTAATTCTAGTGCCTAGATCATGCCCCAATAAACGAGCAGGAAATATTGATCATTGTGGATATCGATTATTGAAAGGCTTCAACAGCCAATCAGAGGACTGGGATTTCTGCTGAGACAGTGAGGACTTACTGGGATTTCTTCAGTCTGTTGCTGGGCTCTGTACCAGTCAGGACTGTGCTGTGAAAGTGGACACTGGACTTCAGGGGCTTACCCAGGCTCTGATATGAGGATTGTGGTTGCTGAAGGATTCCCCAAGTGCTTGAGACAGGACTGAGTTGTGAAGGGGAAAAGAGAAAAAGAGATTGAACTGTGATCCAGTTTCTTTGGGTACTGAGAAGCTGCTTAATGAGTGTTGGGAGAAACTAAATGCTGCAGACACCCTGCACTGGGAAACTGAGCTAGAGGAAAGGACTGAGCAAATTATCCGAGTACTATAGTTGCTGTTGAAATGTTGTTTGCTTGTGTGGACTGCAAAGTGCATTTTTACTGAAGAGGCAGAGCATCTCTGGTCATGAGGGCACTAGCCAGGAATTGTGTGTGTCCTAGAAACTGGTTAAAGTGGATGAGATCTGAGATCTTGCTGCAGCCAAAGAGAGGGTTTTGACATGGCTAAACTGAGAGTGTGGACTGGTGTGCAGGGGGCTGTTGCTGCTGAATTACCCCCCTGCTGAACTGCACTGACACTGGTTGAATCAGCGGCTAGCACCCACTCAGTTTTACTGGACTTCTTTAGAGCAACTGCCTGAAAACTGTGATTGTTCAGAGCTCAGTGCTGGGATTGCAGGAGGACCCCCACCATTTGGGAGTCCTCAACCAGAGCCAGGGAGGAACTTGTTACCCCCTTCCAAGTGGGACTCACTGTCTCAGGAAGTCACGGGTCTCGTACCGGAGTGCTAGGGCACTACAGTTGTGGGAGCTGGGCAGTGGAGCCACTCCCTGGTCTGGGCTTTTTGGGGCTAGTGTGATCCTGCCACAGTGCTCTGCACAGGGCCAGAAGTGGCTGAAGGTGACAAGTGGCCAGAACTACAATAAAGGTGACTCGCTGCAAGATCCTCAAGCAAATTCCATCCAGATGAAGGGATTCTGGCTGGCCTGTTTCTCAGATTGCTGCACTACTCCAAGGAGCTCCATTTTCCCAGTGGTGCTGAGATCTTCAAACCAGGACCTAGTTCCTGGAAGGGAAAAAGAGGAAGTTGTTAATTCCTAGAGTTCAAGTTTTACAATTTCAGGGCCCCAACAACCATCCAACCCATGGCACTGATCAGGCCTGCACCTAGTATATAGTATATAGTATATATGGTTTATGGTGGAACAAGGTATTGGGGGACACAGTGTGCAGTGTGGTTGGTTGGGGAGGTGGGTCGCACAGTATCCCAGGAGGCCATGCCAAACAGATATCCGACCCACTAATACTTTTCTTTGGGTGTAGGCACTGTGCTATTTTCACCATTTCTGGGAACTAACCCCCAATAGTCACTGTAGCAGGACCCAGGCCCCTTGCCAGATACCAGAGACAGTCGGCAAAGGGGGTAGCCCAGTGGCACATGGCACCAGGTGGTCTACAGTTTTATTAACCAAGCTGGTCCTGAACAGTTTGCAGTTGTCTGGTTTCCTTAGCAGAACAGTGGAAATGGCTATAGATGTCTCTTGAGGTATCAACAATATAAGAAGCATCCACACTACTCTGGAAAGCACCAGTGACCACAAAGTTCAATGTACGATCAAAGCAGCAGATTCTCTGGAAGTGGCCATCACAAATTTATTTTATCATGTTCTTTCCATTATCTGTAATAAAAAAAACAACATGCAAACCTGTTTTGCTAATCCAGGAGTCAAGTATTTCTTGCAAAGAAGGGCTGCAACACTAAGGAGTGCAGGCATCCAGTGGGATGGGGTAGTGCTACAGTCAAGGCCACAGGAAGATGAGGAGAAGTCAACAGCAGTTATGCCACTATGTGCAAGTGGTGTAAGTGAACACCAGTGCGCTGTGAGTGAGAGGTATGCATGTAGTGAGTTTGTTCTGGTCCATACAGCAGACGAACAGTGGAAAACCCTGCCCATAGCCTGCTTCAGCAATTTCTCCACCTGACTGTGGCATGCCTCATAGATATTTGACACAGCTGTATGACAAAAAGTAGTTTGTGTTGGAATGTGGTATCAAGGTTGCAAAATAAATCTATGGAATCCACTGTCATCAACAGTAGAATAAGGCTATAAATCCAGTGCAATCATCTCACCTATGAGGCGCTTGATCTGAGCAACTGTAGGGTGAGTTGGCAAGAACTTTGTGCAGACCTGAAATGCATCCTTTATTGTGAGAGTAGGCTTTTGAAATGGCATAACCTTGCTCCTAACCCTGGCTCCAGAGTGGACAGATGCATGTGATTTAGGCTGGGGGTAGAATCACAAACTGAACATCATTGGGGATATTTTCAAAGGAGATGCGCCAGTGCATCTCAGGAATTGCGCTGCTATGCAATATTCAAGTGCAGCGTTAATGTATGTGGCGCATCTTCAGGGGGCGTGCCCATGAATATGCCGTGCATCTCAATATTCAGCCTAAATGGGTGGTGCATCTATTATGCATCTCCCAAGATGCGCCCTTCCCAAAGATAGGCTTAAAAGGAGTTGGCCTAAGTGCAAGCCACCCATAGGCAGCCAGCAGAGCAGCAGTAGCAGAGAAATGGATGGGGTAGCTTTCCTCATGGTGAAGATAATGAGGGGTGTGAGGAGATTGGTGGAACAGCAACGTGGCCTTGGAAGGGCCCGTAGGCGGTATGCCCAACAGAGATGATACTGTGCCACATGTCACCTATGAACAGCTGACTGACATGGAGATTGTGGGCTGGTACCGACTCAACAGGGATATTCTGAAACAGCTCTGTGAGCTGTGCCATGATGAACTGTGGGCACCCACCAGAAGGAGTGGTGTCATGTTAGTGGAGACAAAGGTGACAGCAGCAATGTGCTTGCTCACCACGGGCACCTTCCAGATACCAGTGGGTGACACTACTGGCATAACATAATCTGCCAAATCCCATCTCCTCACACAGTTCCTCAACGCTCTGCTGCTACATGTTTCGGAGTTCATCCAATTCCCCAGCACACAGACAGAGCATGCAGAAGCCATGCAGCAATTCTACAGGGTGGCACACATGCCAGGCATGATAGGGGCCATTGACTGCACCTATGTGGCCATCAGGGCACCACCTTGCCCAGACAGTGTGGCATATGTCAACCAGAAGGGCTACCATTCTACCAACTGCCAGGTGGTGTGTAGTGCCACAGGGTGCATCACCAATGTCTGCACCACGCACCCTGGGAGTACACATGACGCCTTCATCTGGCACCAGTCAGCCTTGTGCCGCCTGTTCAAGCATGGGGACATCCCCACCAGCCACCTAGTGGGTGAGTTGGGCAGGACCCATGCCCACACTACGTACTGTGTGGCACTGCACACAGCTGGTGGTTGTGCGGGGTGGGGGGGAAGAATGACAGGGACAGTGAAAAAGCAAATAGCCATGTGAATCATGAAACCTTGGGTCCTGCCAGACTGGGACACTCAGATACAGAGATGGTGGCGTGAATGGCCACAGAGTGAGCAGGGCAGGGGTGCAGCACAACAGCCACATGTGGCAATGCAAGAAGCAACAGATGCCCCCAGCCACCACCATGGTCCAGGAGATGGACAAGCACAATGGCTGCACAGGACAGTGGCATGGTGCCGACACAGGCAGGGATGGGGCCCACAGGCCTGGGGAGAGGTCAGTCTGGCCATGCCTGGTCAGGCCACAAGCAGGACAGAAATGTAGTGTCTCGCAAAGGCAGTACAGGGGCTGCGCATGTGTGGAGGTGGGAAAGGCAACCAGGCAGACAGACAGTGGCAGCAGCAGCATAAA
Source organism: Neoceratodus forsteri (assembly GCA_016271365.2). Taxonomy (NCBI): domain Eukaryota; kingdom Metazoa; phylum Chordata; order Ceratodontiformes; family Ceratodontidae; genus Neoceratodus; species Neoceratodus forsteri. The sequence continues at coordinate 776,139,371 of CM057454.1, forward strand.
CAGGCAAGGGAGGGGGTAGGAGCTGGTACAGGCCATGCGTACACCTGAGTGAAACTAACACATGTCTCTGCTCCCCCCTCCCCCAGGTAACAGTGCGTCCGACCATGGCTGCTCACCCCATACGGTGGCCCAGCAGTGAGGCTGAGGAGAGATACAATGAGGCACACACCGCAACCTGCAGCATCATCAAACGTGTATTTGGCATGCTTAACATGCATTTCAGATGCCTTGACAGGTCTGGGGGTGCCCTACAATACAATCCTGAAAAGGCCTGTGGCATATTCCTGGCCTGTTGCATGCTACACAACATGGCCATAGACCATGGAATACCTGTCCAGGCACAGGAGGGTGGGTGACAGTACAGATGAGGATGAACTTCAGGGTGGGGGTGGGCAGCTAACCCTGGAGAGGAGGGATCCCTAATTGGCAGCAAGGGCCTGGTGGCACAGGGACACCATTGTGGAGGACCATTTTGGAAACTGGAGGTGAGTAACCCTGGAGGACCAAACTGGGCAGTGGGTCACACAGGCACACAGACACAGATACACACACGCACACCCACATACATGACACGGGGGGGCACACACACACACACACACACACACATATGCAGGCAGGCAGGCACTGTACGGCAGCTGCACAGTTCACTGCAGAGCGCACACAACTATGCAGAGGTATCCACTAAAGTGCCACCAAAGACGGGGGGGGGGACACAGTGTCACTTTGGAGACTAGCATGGATCAGAGGATATCTGGTGGCACACATGCATGGCAGACACAGAGCTGCACTCATCACACCCATGCCACACAGCACAACACCGCTGCCCCCACACATGCCCAGTACAACACACATACAGCAAAGGCAGGCATGACACCAGGGTACGCGACTGCCAGATCACATGGCCCTGGCCACTGCCAACCTGGTGTGTGGTTAGCAATGGCAGCAGGGAACTAGGATATGCCAACCGCACCCAGCAGGACTCAGTCTGTGCCATTTCAGCAACCATGGCTATGTGGGCAGCCATGCCTTGGCTGGGAGGATGCCACAGGTGGGTCACCAGCCACAGAGGGTGAAGACTCCACCCTGGTAGAGGTTGTCACCAGAGACTGTGACCAGGTAATCATGGGTGTAGAGGTACCGAAGCGCAGATTGGCTCTGGCGGGTGTCAGGGATGACGTTGGCCAAGGGTGGCAAACAATGGGGTCATCTGATGCTGCACTCTGGGGTTGATTGTGGTACTGTACATGGTGCAGTGGGAGCCCCTGCAGCCACAAGATGCTAAGGATGCAAAGCCCACCACAGTGGCTTGTGCAATCCCTACCAGCACAGTGGTTGTGGCCACCCGCAGTTGGCGTAACTCGCCAAGCAGCTGCATGTGTCTCATGGCACCATGCTCATCCATGTGCCCCACATGTGTCCGCAGTCCATGGAGCTCCTCCCTGAGCACTCCCAGGGCACCACAGTTTCCCACAGGAGCAGGGTGTGCTCTTCAAGCCTATCAGCAGATAATGCATTTGGGGCTGGGGGCTGACAGGCAGGGGGGTCCTGGCCTGCTGTGCCATGTTCCTCACCTGGGAACAGCGCACAGGAGGCCACTGTTCGGGTGGGGATAGTGCGCGGGTATGAATGGTGGGCCCTGGGGTGGGCTGGACAATGTTCCCTGCTGGCCATTGCAGCATTGCAGCACCCTACTGGACAGTGCCGGTGGTGCCAGACCCCACAGCAGTGCCATGTCCCCATCCACCACCAGCGACTGCATTGACTGGTGGGGAGGGCGCACTGGGGAGGTGCGTCTGCAGGCACAGGGCCACCCGCGCTGCCTGTAGCTGTCCATGAGTGTACTGAGCCAGTGGGTGGGTGGGTGCCACTTGTGTGTCCCCCTAATTGTGTGGTATCATCTCCTACATCATCATCATCCTCCTCTGTGGCCGGTGCAAGCATGGTGATATCCTCCTCCTCCTTCTCCAGAAAAAGACTGGACAAGGGATCATCATCAGCCAACCCCCAGTAGGTGCAGCAGCATACGTGCTGCACCGCAGTTCTCAGCACTAGCCATGGCTCCAGAGGACATAGATGGCACAGCATCATCCACCGCCAGAGCCACAGGATGGACACCAGCCAGGGATGCACCCCTGAAGCATGATGGAGCTGAAAGACAGAAAAAACACATGGTGAGTGACACATGGCTGAAATGCAGATGGACAGCTAGACGTTGGTGTGTATGCATGTGAACCACATATGTGCCCATGCTGCCACACAGGCATGGGACTGCCACTGTGGCCTGCACAGCGCAAACGCACTGGTGGTGAGGGACATGCATCTGAGCAGGGGTGCACACTCATGACAGCATATGACACAGTGCCACAATGGACAGGCTGCAGCAAGGCCAATGCCCTCCCGGCCCTGCCACAGACATTGCCACCCCATTGTGTAACACCAGTCCACTGTATCCAGATGCTGCATAGGCCCATTGTGGATGGCTATGTGGCACCACATATGACATGGAGTCCCTATGGGCATGTATAGGCACCTGTGGCCTGTGTTGTCAGGCCACCCCACCCTGGGTTCAGCAGCATGCCACTGGTCATGTCCAACGGCACACAGGGCAGCATGTGGGCCCACGATATGGCTGTGCACTGCTGGCAGACCTTCACAGTGCACTGTGGACATGGTTTTGGCCCCATGTGGCATACCAGGCACACCAGTTGCTGGCACACACCGCCCTCCACAGGGGTGACACATGCATACTCACAGTGCTGTGATGGGCTGCCCCCAGTCTGGAACCCCCTGGTTCACCCACAATGGATACTGGTTCATGGATGCCATAATCATCTCCTCAGTGGGTGTGAGGGTTGGTGCTGTGGAGGAGCCACCATCAGTCTGCCCCAGTGAAGCCCATATGGCAGTGACCTTCTCCTTGGCCCTCCTCTTGTCACTGATCATGCGTTTTATGCACTCCTGGGGTCTGCAGTTGCACCTCCCATGGGCGTTGATGTATACTGCCACCTCCTCCCAGCCCTTCGCTCTTCGCCCTCTCCTGCTGGGTGCCAGACGTACCCAACAGCAGCACCTCCCTCTGGAAGTATGCCTCCACCAGGGCACGCTGCTCATCTTTAGTGAAGTTAGGCCTTCGCCACTTGGGCTACTCCTCCTCGCTGTCAGACATACTGTTGCCTGTGGACAGGAATGTGACAGGCATGAGCACGTGTCCAGCATGCTCTGGAGATGAGCAAAGTCTCACAAAATGCAGTATGAAAGAGGCTGTAGCATAAGGAGTGTAAACAAACCTACCTTCCAGGCTGCAGTTCCTGTCAGGTACCTGAGGTGTGGTGTGGCACTTTTCAAGCCCATCTCATGCAGATGAGCTGTGAAGCAGCCAGTAATGAGATGCTAATCAGTTGACTAAGGCCTTGATTGGCTAATGAGGTGATTAGCATATCCTGGCTGAATATTGCAAATTTGCTCCAGGCCCATCTCAGTTTGGTCTGTGCATCTGAATTGCACCGAGCATCCCTGCATGATGCAAATACTGCACATACGCAATGCGCAGTACCATAGTTGACATGTATGGCAGAGCCTGTCCGACGTTACCTGCCATGTATTATGCATCCTCCTGTGCTGCGCTGTTGCCCTCAATAACGCATATCTGAAGGCATGTGTCATGTGACTGGCTCCCTGTTTGGCATTGTCCATATATCGTGAATCACCCAATGCTGCGCCATTGCCCACTATGGTACATGTCTGCATAAATGAGTCATGTGGTTGGCTGCAAGTGTGGCACTATGCACCCTCAACAAGATGGTGCCTGTGTGTGGTTGTGCATGTGTGAGTTACTGGGTCATAACCCCATTCTCCTGCCTGGCCTTATGCTACTGAGTATGCGTGGTCCTGCGCTATTGGTGCCAACTGCACATCCCTATCGTGCATGTGTGAGTCACGCAGTGCACTGCATATAGGCCTATCACACAACAGTTGCAATCTGGCCACAAATTGTGCAGACTGACATCTTTCACACTGCACCATCACCAGGCTTTACCTGAAGTCATGGCACGCGCTACTGAGGGCAGGCCAAGAGCTCTGACCTGATCAGAGGTGGAATTGGCCAACTTGGTGGCTATTGTGACTCGTGTTGGTGAGCAGCTCCAAAGTCGGACTGGCATACCCAGGTCGTGAGATCAGTGCTGCCACAGATATGGAGACCTCCAAAGGCAGAACCCGGAGAGGCTGCGGAGGCTACAGGACCAGGCCTGCATGGGGCAGTGCCATCCCAGGTATGTATGTGCTGTGTGCATGCATTCTTTGACTGTTCTTGGGGGTTTCTGGGTGTGTGGCAGGTGCATGTATCCCTGCCCACTTGGCCACCATGGCTCTGGTTGCAGGGCCAGGTCATTGGTTCCATGCATGCAATGGGTTGCCCTGTGTGGCCTGGTGGTCCATTGTGCTGTTGCCATGGCACTGTGACATCACAATGTCAGTTGCCCTTCAACATGTCATGCTGTGCCATGCTGCGCTGTGTCACTGTTTGGGGGGTGTAGGTTCCAGCATGATACTCACAGTGCTGTTCATTGTGTTCCCCTTGCAGTTCGGGAAGTGAATCATCAAGCCTGGCTAGGTGCTGAGCGGAGGTCAGGGGTGACAGGAGAAGGCGCGCAGGCACGTGGACGGCACAGGTCTGCAGGTAGGTGCACTGCATGTGCTGCCTCTGTGTGTACATGGGATATGGAGTGGATTGGATTGCCTACAGTGGGCCATTGCCTGTTTCCTGTGCATGCCCATGTGGTGGCTGTTGAGCACACATGGATCGTTGTGTCAGCAGTGTGGTGGTCCCGCTGTGCCCATGGCACCTGTGTGCTTGTCACCTGTTGCTGTGTCTAGTCATGGCTGTGGGTGCTCACCGGTGCTTGCATGGGGTCGCCTCAGGGTCTGCATGATTGGTGCACATGGGAGGCAGGTTCCCATGCTGTGGGGGATATGGCCACATGTCCCTTGATGATATCATTTGCCTGTTCACTGTGCCACATCCCAGTTACTGTGTGGCTCTGTGTCCCGGCATGTTGCCAGTGAGCGCTGTGCATGGTGGGTTGATGGCCCTCTGCATGGGGCAGGCCAGCATCAGGCATGCACACACAGCCCATTGAGGGTGGCAGTGTGGGCTGTGGCACTGAGTCCGTGTTCTCTGTTTCACCAACATAGGTCATCCAGCAGCTGCACTGCAGAGAAGGCAGGGGATGCTGGTGGGTGGCTGGATGGTCATGACTGACAGAATACTAATGGCCATCTTCCAATGCCAGGGGGCCCAGCTGAGATTGACCAGGAGGACACTGGAGGAGATATGCATGCTGTGGGAACATATGGAGAGCCAGGTGGCACATGGCCAGGGGCATTAGGCCCCCAACATAAAGGACTTTCCCCCTGTATATAGCCCCATTGAACCCATCCCCCACCCATCTTCCCCGTTGTAAATAGTTTTTCCCCTGCAGTCCCTGTTCCCCCTTCCACCTTACCCCACAGCCCATTTTTGTACATAGCTCTTTATCTTCTACCGGCTATATTGTTTCATTCTTTTTCATGTTGTTATATGTATTGTTGCGCTGTCCAATATTATTAAATATTTTTCTGATAACTGCGAGTGTGTGTGGTCCTCACTAATCAGTTGTTCCATTCACCTGTTGTGTTGCATCATTGCACAATGCCCCTTGCGTATCACTGCCCATTTGTGACTGCTACTTAGCACAACCGTATGCCCTGTCCACCTTGTTGTACCACCTCTCTGTTTGTCATGCTGTCCCCTTGGCCACCTTTGGGTGTCCATTTATGCAGCCCACATCCTCACTTGCACATCACCCCCATTCTGGTGCTATGCACGCCTCTGCTGTTTTCCTGGTCCCCCTGCTGCTGTGCTGCACTGTTTGCAGTCCTGTGCACTTGTGGGCACATGCCAACAGTGCAGCCTACAGCTGCCAGCTTCTGTACTAGTCTGCCTCTGGACCACTGGGCCTGTGCTGTGGCTAATATGACCTCCCTGCTTGGTTCCCCTGCACTGTTGTCACAGTGCATGGCTTGACTAGACTGTCCACTGTGCCTCTGGTGCTGAGGTGTTCTGTCACTGCCCTGCTCTATGCCATGCCCAGTGTGTCTTTGTCCCCTGAGTTGGTGGTGTATGTGTGGTGCCTCGTACTATGTCCATGGGGGTTGGGTCTGTGTCATTTGTGCACTTTGTCAGTACCTTCCTCCACTCCTTTTGCCTTGGGATGCTTCCCACCCTGTTTTTGCTGTTGTACCACACTCATTTCTCATTGCACATCCTTCCCTGTTTTTTCACTGTCCCAGGCCAGGTTGTTCCTGTTGCTATCTTCAGTTCTGCCCAGTTGCTCCAGTGCATTTCCAGGTGCGCTGGCACATTTCAGGTTGCGCTATAATGCATCTTTGCTATATTCAGACTGACTTGCACTGGCGTATCTCTACCATGCATCTTCTGAATATAGCAACTAATCAAAGTAAGCACTCCACTCTCTAATGTGTGTGCTCCATGCAAAAATATTAAGCATAAAAAACAAAATGTGCGGGCACCAGGCAAAGCTGTAGTAAATCATTTTATTATTGCAAAAAATTCAATGCAATTAAATAGTTAAGTGATACATACATGGCCCTCACCATGCAAAAAAAGCAAAAACACTCCCTGAATACAGCAGTGTTTTGCGATGGCACATCTGAGTTGCATGGCGCAACCACTTACGCCCTTTCCAGGTGCATTTTTGAATATGGGACCCTGCTGTCTCACCATCTGAACCAGTTTGTGAGGGACTTGGTGTTGTGCCTGTCAGAGTACTTGGGCAAGGACTGGAAACAAGATTTTGCTGGTGTTCAGTCACTTGATGACTGCCTCTGCCACCATCACCACCAGCAGCACCATCAACAGAATCAGAAACTGGTTTTGCTTTTTTGAAATGCAGCATGCAGTGACATGAAGAGACAACTGCAGCAGGGGCTTTATCCAAGTTAGCCACCTCAGGATGCTTTTTCAGAAGGTGGTTCCAAAGACATGTTGTGCTCAGTTTATCAACATTTTTACCACGGCTGAGACTCTGGCCACAGTGTGAACACACAGCTCTCCTTTTATCATCCTCCTGCTCAGTAAAATATGTCCAGATATTTCTGGAACTTGAACTTATACCTGACCTCAACCCTGTTGTACAGTGATTGCACCCACGACCACCAGATTCAGTTTGGAGTGGTGTAGAAGATTGCTGTGAACTGGTAAGGACAGAGGTCTGGGGTTATATTCTGTTTTAACTGAAATATTTAAAAAGTTTTGTAAGTGAAATTAGTTCTATGTGTTAAAAATTATTACCTTGAGTTAGAACTGTTACTTGGGCTGTGATATTGTAACTTTGGAGGCTTGGGAACAGTTGTTTGGAGTGAAATTTAAATACTGAAAAGCCACTGGGGGTTGGGATTGAAGGGCTAAGTATTTCTGTTTGGGACTGAAATTCGAAGCAACAGGAGCTGGTGGGCCTGTGACATCATACGGTACCTGATGTCTGCATACACACACTGTTAGTGGGACTGAACACACACTGGACTGTATGTGTTTGTGAGACTTGGGAACTTTATTGGTGGGGTTGAAATTGGGTTTGTAAATAACTGCAGTCAGTATAGAGAGAAACTGTATTCCAGGGGAAAGGGACTGAGAAAAGGGGGTGTGCCATTATAAACAGAGGGGGATAAACAGGGTGGCCATTTTCCACCATGGCAGGCATCTTCGGAAGGGTTGTAGGCTGCACAGGCTGTGGGATGGCAATAATTCTCAATTGGGCCTGGAGAGAGGGAGGCTGCCCACTCTGTAGACAGCTGTCAGGAGTGAGGTATATTGGTTAAGGAGTAAGCTGGGGGGGGTGTCCAAGGATAAGGGGTGTGGATATGGACAGCAGAAGGGTGGGGCTGATAGGAGGCTGGGGCAACGCCTGAAATTACAGGACGTTATGTTACAGCAAGCAAGAGGGGATATTAGGGACAGAGGACCTTAGATAGGGATGTTGACGCTAAGGGAAAGCGACGGGTGAAGCCATTCTGAATACAAAGAGAGTGGAGGGGAAGAAGTTCAGAGGGGCTGTTGTGCGGAAGCCTAAAACAGCAGACTGTGGAAGGAGCTCCTAAAGTGAACAGAGCAAGAGGGGATGAAGAGGGGCAGTTGAGAGGTGCAGTCAGGGGAAACTCGGGTTACTTGATGGAGGCTGACATAGAGTGTCACAATAAATTTGAGCTACTACAACCTAGAGGGGGAGGAAGGCTGGTGGAAATGAGGAAACTTATACAGAGGCCGGGAGGGAGCCTGGATACCCATAGGCATCACAAACCGCAATGGAAAGGATAGAAATAGTCCCAGAGGGAGAAGGGAAACATAAATGTTAAGTAAATGGGGGCTAAACATATTGCAGACATGAGGGAGGAGAGCATGATTGGAGAGAAACTGGGAGACAAGGAGGTGGGAGCGGAGCCCCCCTTCAGCAGGGGGGTCAGTACCAAGGATGGGGCCCTAGCTAAAGGGGACCCACAGAGAGCCTCTGGAGGCAGGGGTACTATTACAAGGGGGGAGGATGGTGGTGTGAGGGAAGGGGAAACCATCAGGGCCAGGATAAATGGTTCGGATAAGAGAGGGTTAAAGGGGACACCTATTCAGAGGGGGTTTGAGTTAAGTGGGCAAAATAACGAGGGAGGCAGAAAGGGGAGGGTGATAAGGGGGTCTCTAATAAGGCAGGAAGACTCCCATGGAATTGAGATCATGAATAAAGGGGGGGAAGGGGGGCTGAGAGGGCATAGTGGATTTAACCATAAGGATGATGGCAGTGTTAAGGTTCTGTTATTGGGAGACTCGATGATTAGGGGTATCCAGTGGGAGGGACAGGGGAGTGGATGCCATAGCCAGGTGAAGGTAGTGAGTATCTCTGGGCTGACAGTGCACAGAGAAAAAGTTCACGGTGTATGAAATGGTTAGGGATTGTGGAGGGAAACCGGATTTCCTGGTGCATTTGGGAACTAACGATCTAGAGGGAAATAGCGTTTTGGAAATCCAAGCAAGGTTCCAAGAACTTGCCAGAGTCTGTCGGGATAATGGATGCAACATTTTTTGAGATATTGCCAGTACCAAAGGCCTCAGTGGAGAAAAAAAAAAATGATCACAGAGGTTAATGACTGGCTCGGAAGTGGGAAGAAGAGAGGGCTGGGGTGTTAGGGAACTGGAATTGAGTTTGGGAGGATAAGGGACTATATGCCAAGGACAAGGGAAGGAAGTCCTTGAACAGGGATGGCTGACTACATTCAAGAAAGGTGGGGTTTAAAATTGTGAGGGGGGAAGGGATAAGGAGGGGCTGACCAGAAGCCCTCTCCTACAGATGAGGGAGTAGCCTTCAAGCCCAAGGGGGAGGGGGGAAACAGACTGGGGTTGAGGTTCTCAGGAGGAGCAGAGGAAGGATGGAAGTATAAGGAATCTGGGTGGGGTCTGCTACAAGAGGATCAGGGATAAGGGGTGGGGTTGATGTTAGTAAATGCCAGGAGCTTGGGAAACAAGTTGCCAGAGTTCCAGGCCATGCTGTTTGGGGGTGGGTGGCGGCGGTCATGGAGACGTGGGCCAACAAAAACCATGACTGGGACCTAAACGTACGGGGGTACACTATGCTTAGGAAGGATAGAAAGGAGGGCAGAGGGGGTGAAGTGGCTATGTTCATTAGAGATGACATAGAAATTGCTAGGGTAGAAGAGGCAGAGGGAAACGTGGAGGTCTTATGGGTCACCTTACGATCCCTAGCAAGAGATAAGGTCAAGCTGGGTGTAGTATATAGGCCCCCCGGGATGAGTGATGTTCTAGAGGATGGTTTGCTGGACAGCATCATTGCCCAGTGTGGACCAAACAGAGAAGGAGTGGTGTTGATGGGGGACCTTAATATGCCAGGTACAAACTAGGGAACCATGTCCTCTAAGGTGGCCAAGGAGCAGAGGCTGCTGGACGGCTTCCAGGGTGTGTTCTTAACACAGCATGTGATGGAGCCCACAAGGGAGGGGCATGTCCTGGATGTGGTTCTGGCAGATGGGGATCTGGTAAGGGACCTGGTTGTACAGGACCCCCTGACTGGGAGCAACCACAATACTGTCTGGTTTCAAATAAGCATGGGGGGTGGTGAGATCTAGGACACTGGCAGTGGACTTCAGGGGGGCAGACTTTGAGGGCATGGGAAATATTCTCAAGGATCACTTGAAGGGGATTACATCAATGACAAGTGTGGAAAGGAGATGGGAGGTCATAAAACGGGGACTTCATGAGGCAGTCAGGATCTCTGCTAAGTTGAAACGTAAGGGAGCAAGGTCACATAAACCATGCTGGTGGTCCAGTGAGGTGCAGGTAGCAGTCAGAGAAAAGAAGGCGGCCTACAAAAAATATAAAACAACAAGAGGGGATAGGGATAAGGAAATGTACCATCTTGCATCTAGAAAAGTCACCCGTATGGTGAGGGGAGCAAAGTCCAGTAAAGAGCAACGGCTGGCACAGGGGATACAAAGAGGGGAAAAGGGGTTCTTCCGGTACATTGGGGAGTGGAGAAAAACTAAGGGCCATCTCAGCAGATTGAGATCAGAAGGAGGGTGGGTGGAAGAGGCGAGGGACCAGGCAGAGGTATTTAACGAGTACTTTGCCTCTGTGTTCAGTAGGGAAGGGGATGGGATATCTACAAAGCAAGGCACAAAGGGGATAGAAGCGGCAGTGAGTGGGATCAGGGGAGCAACAGAAATGGAGCAAGAGGGAGGGAGAGGTACACCAGGGGTGTCCCATCTGGATAAGGATAAAAAGGCCAGTAAGGTGGAGGGGACGGATGATGCTATCTCCACCCAAAGGGTGTGGTTAGCCCTCAAGGCCCTAAAGAAAGACAAATCTCCTGGGCCGGATGGCATTCATCTGAGAGTACTATGGAAATTGGCGGACATACTGGCTGCACCCCTGGCGGAGCTCTTCAACAGGTCACTTGAGACAGGGAGGGTACCTAGGGATTGGCGAGAGGCACATGTGGTGCCAATCCATAAAGGGGGGTCGAGGGAAGTACCAGGTAACTATAGACCCATCAGTTTGACCTCGTGGTGGGAAAATTAATGAGAGTATACTAAAGGAACGATTGGGGTGTACTTGGAGGAGGTGGAGGTCTGGATAGTCGGCAACATGGGCTTATGCCAGGTAGACTCATGTCAAACCAATCTTGTGGAGTTCTACGAATGGGTAACATCAGAACTGGACAGGGAAAGCCTGTGGATGTATTATTCTTGGACTTCAGCAAGGCTTTGACTCTGTCCCCCACAATGGTCTGGTGGAGAAACTGATGGGGTTAGGAGTATGCCTTTTGATGGTCAGATGGATTGAAAACTGGCTAGCTGGACGCACCCAGAGAGTAGTGGTCTGTGGGGAGCTCTTGAACCCTAGAGAGGTTGGTGGGGGAACTGAGGGGCTCGGTCCTGGGTCCAATCCTGTTTAATGCATACATATCGGACATCAGGGAGGGTATCGGGTGTGAAATAAGTCTCTTCGCAGATGACTCCAAGATGGGAGCAGTAGTTGAGGGAGAAGAGGGGAGGTTGGCCCTGCAAGGGGACCTGGACACCCTGGAAAGCTGGGCTCACACATGGAAATTAAATTTCAATATCACCAAGTGCAAGGTGTTGCATCTTGGTCGGGGAAACCCTAAACACAGGTACACCCTGGAAGGGGAGGCGCTGGAGGCCTCAATAGGGGAAAAAGACCTAGGGGTCATGGTGGATGCATGTATGAATAACTCTGAGCAGTGCAGGAGAGCGGCTAGCAAGGCAAACAGGATGTTGGGATGCATCGTAAGGGGGATCACCTCTAGGAGCAAGGAAGTGATTCTGCCGCTGTACAATGAACTGGTTAGACCACACCTTGAGTACTGTGTACAGTACTGGAGACCACACTTGAAGAGGGACATACAGCTCCTGGAGAGGTACAGAGGAGGGCAACTAAGATGATACGAGGACTAGGGATTTGGCGATACGAGGACAGACTTGAGGAGCTCTGCCTGTTTTCATTGGAGGAGAGGAGAGACAGTGGGGACATGATTGAGGTCTTCAGTACCTCAAGGGAATAAATAGGGTAAACATGGAGGGGATCTTTAGACTAAAGCAGGGAGGTATCACCAGAGGGCATGGTTTGAAGTTGGAAGGTGGAAGGGTTAGGGGGGGAAAGAGGAGGAGGTTTTTCACTGAGAGGGTGGTGGACTCTTGGAATGCACTGCCTGGCGAGCTGGTTCAGAGATCCACAGTGGAAGGCTTCAAGAGAGGGCAGGACAGACACAGAAAGTGGATGTATCAGATGATGGCCTGTCCCAGGGTGGTGGGGATGGATGATAGGGGTTTCTGGAGCACAAGGGATGGGAGGGCCTCTGCACCCAACTAAGGATCTAAGGTTCGAGCAGACTCGATAGACCGTAAGGCCTAATCTGCTGGCAAATAGTATGTTAACCAGTAGGATGAGCAAACGTTAGGATGGACTGTATAGTTTTTGTAGCAGGAGGTTGTGAAGGATGAGGAATAACAGCGGCAGATATTTTGTGCCTGCCTTCAGCAGCTGAGTTTTTGGATCACTTTTGACTAAAAAGCTTCATTTGTGGAATGAGGTGAGAACTCAGTTTCAGCATCCTCAGACTCACTGAGGTCATTGTTCTCAGAGGATGTGTCATGGAACATATGTTCAAGCCTGTTTAATCTTCTGGGGTAGAAGCATATTCTGACCCGGAAGATGTTGCCTCACTGTCCTCATCATTCTCGGAAGAACTGCTTGGATTTACCTACCAAGGCCATGGCTGACTACGTCTATTATGAATTGTGAATTTGGTGGTGGTGGTAATGGTGTCAGCAGCAGCAGTAATGGAGGTGGTGGTGGTGGTAGTAGCAGTATCAGAGGTAGCGTTGATGGTGGCATTGGCAGCAGCAGCAGTGGAGGTGCTGATTATGGTGATTGTAGCAGTATTGGAGGTAGTGCTGATGGTGGCACTGGCAGCAGCAGTAGAGGTGGTGGTGATGGTGGCAGTCGATGTGGCAACAACATCAGTCACTGCAGAGGTTGAGACTTGCACTGGAACAGTGGTGGTGGCAATGATACTAGCAATGCTAGCACTGGATAAAGAAGCAACTGGTCTGGAGTGAAGGGGGCAGCAGGATGGTGACTACATGTCTGAATCATATTTGGACAGGCTGGTCCACAGACCTTTTTTGACTGTACTTGACTGCTTGTTTTGCATTTTCACTCGACAGATAAATTGCAAAAAACACTGGAATGTTCCCAAACATTATTCTTCTGATGCTTTAATTACAAACATATGAATATACGAATGTGCCAGCAGAAACAGACAACCCGGTCTATCTAAGTCTACTCAAGTGTACAGCTAGCACCCCTAGTTTGCAGTTGCCCCACCCCCTTCCCTTTGTCATCCCACTGCCACCCCCCATCTCCCCCAACCTCACTCTCCCATGTTCCCTGTCCCATGCCCTTTTAAAGATGTTCACAGATTTACATGATACCACCCATTCTGGTAGTGCATTCCTTTTGCTACCACCCTCTCTGTGAAATAGTGTCTCCTCATTTCCCTCCTAAATCTTTCCCCCTCTATTCTTAGTCTGTGCCCCCTGGTGTCCCTCCCCATTCTTAGCTTAAAGACCCCGTCTGCTCCATCCTTATTGATCCCCCTCAGATACTTCAATGTCTCTATCATATCCCCCATGTCCGTTCTATCCTCCAGGGTGTATGTATTCAGGTCTCCTTGCCTGCTCTCATAGTCTCTCCCCTCCATTCCACATATCATCTTTGTTGCCCTCCTCTGCACCCCCTCCAGTAGCCTCATATCACACTTTAGGTATGGCCTCCAAAACTGCACACACTACTCTAAGTGTGGCCTTACCAGTGACCTGTAAGGGGGTAAGATCACCTCTCTTCACCTGGACGAAAACCCCTTCGCTATGCACCCCAGCATTTTGTTCACTTTTGCAGCTGCTCTCCTGCACTGGGCAGTGTTGTTCATGGTCCGTTATCATTACCCCTAGGTTCTTCTCCTCCTCAGTGATCCCCAACTTAACCCCCACCAGCTAGTATTCTGTCCTTGGATTCTTTGCCCCAAAGTGCATAATCTTACAGTTCTTTGCATTGAACCCCAGCTGCCACCTCTCTGACCACTCCTCTAGCTTGCTTAAGTCCCCCTGCAGCTGCAACCATCCCTCCCCTCCATCCACCACTGTTCCGATTTTGGTGTCATCAGTGAACAGACTTACCTTGCTCTACACCCCATGTGCAATGTCTGATATGAAGAGCCCAAATAGCACTGGCCCCAGCACAGAGTTCTGTGGCACCCCACTCATCACCAGCCTTGGAGTTGAGAAATCTCCTCTCACCACCACCCATTGCAGCCTCCCACTCAGCCAGCTTGTAATCCAGTTCATCATTTTTGCCCCTACCCCTACACCAGTTAGCTTCCCCCCCAAGCCGCCCATGAGGCACAGAATCGAAGGCCTTGCTGAAGTCCAAGTGAAGAACATCCACCACATGACCCTTATCCAGCTCACCTGTCACCCAGTCATAATATTGTATTAGGTTGGTTTGACAAGATTTCCCTGAAATGAACCTATGTTGCCTCACATCCAGGAGGCCATTGTCCTCTAGGTATGACACCAGTCTTTCCTTTAGTATCGTTTCTATGAGTTTGCACACTATGGAGGTGAGATTTAGCGGACGATAATTACCCGGTTCATCCCTTGGTCCACTCTTATGTAATGGTACTACATGTGCCATTCTCCAGTCCAGTGGCACACATCCCGACTCCAGTGAGGTGCTGTACAGATCTGCCAGTGGCTCCGCCAACACCGCTGCCATCTCCCTCAGCACTAAGGGGTGGATACCATCCGGCTCCGGTACCTTGTCTACCTTCAGTGCCCTAAGTCCCTCTAGGACTCTATTTGCCTCAGTTCTTCCATCAGTCAGCCTCTCCCTGTTCCCACCCTCCCAGCCCATGGCGGTAGCTGCCCTCCTTTCTTCTGTGAACACTGGAGCAAAAGTATTCATTCAGTGCTTCCGCCTGCTCCTCCCGTTCTGTCCACTCCCACTCCTTTTTATTCTCACTATTGTCTCCTTGCACGTTCTTTTCTCCCTGCTGTATCTGAAAAGGTCTCCCATTAATTCCCTGTGCTTATCTCAGCTCCCTCTGGGCCTTGGCTTCTCTCAGTTTTCTGGTCACCTCCCTGGATCATCTTGCATACTCCTCCCTGTTCACTTCCTTCCCCATCCTCCTATACCTCTGGTGAGCCTCTTGTTTTGCCCTCACCATCTCCACTACCTCGCTGTTCAACCAGCATGGTTTTCTAACCCCAGTAATACTCAGGTATTCATAACTTTCTGCAGTAAGCCCTTTAAGTAGGACTGTCTGAAGAGAATAGAACATATGCAAATTATAGAATTCTTTGCATGTGACAACTTTTCAAGTGCTGCCCTATATTAACTGCCAGTGTTCTAAACTTCCTCAGATTTCACTCTCTGCCTGAGCAGTCTGGTCGTTCGGAGTGTCGTCTTCAATCAACTGTTTTGACATGAAGAAACTTACAAAAATATATATAAGTATAATTTCTATTCTTTTGATGCCTTATGCTTATTGTTTATTGTATTTAAACTTAGTTTTTTGTAGTTATTTAGTTGTTTTGCCAGTTCCTCTCGGTTCGGTATAACCGGGAGGGAACCAGGTTAGTTTTTAGGTTTATTGGGTTTTCTGACTAAAAAAAACATTTTGTTTTTGTCTAAATTTAGTTTTAAAATAGTTTTTTGTGTCCATTGTTTTCAGTTACTGAACCGCTAAGCCAGGTTCCAAATTCTTTATCAGTTTGGTTCCATTGGTTCCTAATCAGTTCCGGAACCGACCGCAACTGCTAGTATTATTGTTTAAATCTTTCTGACTTAGTGGTTACCTTTTTATTGGTTCAATGGCAGGATTGTCAAATCTGTCTAATATTCTCTGGGAAATCCATTGAGAAATGCCTGGAATGGCTGAAAAAGAAACTCCCCAAGGGTCCCTCCGGCTCTGACCAGCCGATACCCTCTATTATTGTGGCTGAACCCACATCTGTTCTTACATCCACCCCTGAAATGGGTGATAAGGGTACCAAGAGAGTTTATGAACTGGCTAACTCCCCAGTTCCCTCAAAGAAAGCAAGAAAATTAAAGCACACGGAACCCCCAAATCCTGATCAGGGGACTTCTGTGCCAGCCAATATTATGCCTACTCCTCAAGAAATTGCACAGGCTTTTAAAGTCATTCCGGTGTAACCCCTAGGTGGCACTATCCCAAGGACTACTACCCCTGCCTGCCTTGCTAGTAGCAGGTTGAGGGGCCTGGGTACTGAAATGGGTGCCTCCACCCAGAGGTCAGGGTTGCTAGTAGTCAAGCTAACCTGGGCACAGCCATCCGGGACACTGTAACCCCTCTGTCCCTTCTAGTGGCCAGAACAATATACAGTAATCACTTTTGCAATGCCCCTTATTCACCATGCAAGTACCCACATTGTTTGCACTTACCACCAGGGCTGGTTCCACCTGTTCGACCCTGGAGACCCCCCTGTAAAACAAGGTTAGGCACAACAAACAACAACAGTACAGTGCTTTCAATACAAACTGAAACCATAGTCAGGTTAAATGCAGAAAGAGTTAAATTTGTTTTATTCAGGGGACTTGAACAAGGAAGGGGTGTAATCAGGTTGATTGGCTTGAGGGCTAAATCTGTTAAACAGTTATGCATGCACTTCAGAGTCCCTACACAGTCACACCCTCTGAGTACCCAGGTAGGAAAATGGTGGGCTAGCCAGGAACGTTGCCCAAGGTAGGCCGACGTCACAGCTGGTTGGGGCCCTGTGATGGAAGAAAGCAACATGCACAACACACACTATTTGTAATCCGGAGATGGAGGGCTCCGTTTGTGAAGGAAAAGACAACAAGGCAATCAGATGACAATACTTTAGATTTAGCTGTTGTTGTAGGGAGCTACTGTGATATTTACTCACGATACCCAATACAGGACACAGGCAGGATGAAATTGAGACTGCAGGTTGTTGAGCTGGAGTGCCAGGAGAAGCAGGGCCCACACGAATCACCGAGGCATCATTCCTGTTCAAAGCATTGAGCAGAGGGCTGATCCACAGGCAGGTCTCTCGTCGATGGCTTTCTCTGTGTAGCGGGTAATCTGGCTGGGCCAATGTGGCAAGATCCAGGCCAAATGGAGATGAACACGGATTCAATCTGTGGAGCTGGATGCAGCCTCCAGCAAGCAGGACACAGTTCAGCACGTAGTGGGGAACCAAATCACGACCCACTATCAGCACACAGCACATTTACATGTAAGGAAATTCCACTGTACCAGACAAATGGCTCTCCGGTTACAGTTACAGGGTCTCTCACAATCCGGGAGTTCAGAGGTGGCTGGAGGTCCTGACAGGCCGATCGCATCCAGCAAATCTTCGGTCTTCTTCAGGTTGACAGCCTGGTCACAGTTCTGTGGCTTATCTTGCCCTCACAATTCAGATTCAGTCTGAATAAACTTCAATTTCCCTCTCAGTGACAGCAGGCAGGCAGGCAGGGAAAAACCTCAGCCCTTTCACAGTTCTCCCACATGAAACTACACAGGACTGCTGCTCGACTGTCTCGAGCTGTTACCTCTTTCACTTCCAAACTCAGACTGACTCTAGCTGCAAGCAGCCTGGGACTTTCCTCAGGATCCAAAAGGTTCAGTTGGCTGATGTGTCTGTCGGTCAGAACAAGGGCTCCCCCTCAAGGTTCATTTGTGTGCCAAAGTTCCAAAACTACAATTCCTACAGAATTTTGCTCCCACAAGACCCCTGGGGACAGGCTCCATTTTAGAGTCCCCAAAGGTACTGATTGGCCCATTTCAGCAGTCCAGGACCAAGACGGTGGTGATAAATGAAAATTGTCCATGCTGCAAAGAAGGTAGGGTAGACAAACTACAGTATCTTTACCACTCTAATAGACAGTCAGCAAGCAAGTACATCTTCTAAGAGAGCTCCCTCTGCGCAAGTAGCGATGGCAGAAACAGAGCGATTATCGGGCAGCCCGGGTGGGACTCGAGCAAGAAACACTCAGCCCCCCCTCCCAGAATAATCCTAGCTGCAATACAGGCAGCTCTTAAAGATACAGTACACAGAGGCTATACAGGCACTCTCTGGCAATAACGTTTAAATTGCTAAAATGCAGGACACCAGCCTGGCAGTGAGCATTTAGGCAAGCTCAAGGAAGACTTTTGGGGAACCCCCATTTGTAGGGGTGTTACACCGGCATTGCAGGGCTTAGTGCCTCCTGTTCAGCAACCATCTGCTCCAGCAGGACAGTCTGGCAGAATTCCCTTTCCTGAAGAAGAGGAATACAGTGAATGTGAGGAGGAGGAAGGGCAACCCATTTTACCTGAGGTATCCCCGGAACAAGAATTTGGTTCATCTCCTAGAACATCTGAAGATTATCCTTCTCATTTCACTTTTGTGAGAATAATGGCAGATGCCTTAGACAAGATGAGGAGGACATAGAATATCTGGAGATGATGGGTTTAACGCCCACCAAAGCCCTCCTCCTCCCTGTGAAAAAAGCCTTCAAAAAAGATGCTCTTAAATTGTTGCAAACCCCAAATTCTATCCCCCCTCTGGATAAGAGGATGGATAAGAAATATCAGTTGGAAAGGGAAGGGGCAGAGTTCCTTTTTTCCCACCCAGATCATCAAGGGGTTATTCAACAAGCGGCCTGTGACAAGGCTAGAGTCCCTCTGGCATCCCACCCACCAGATAAGGACTCCAGGAAAATAGAATGGCTAAGAAGGGGTACGTGTCAGCCTCTCTAGCTATATGACAGGCTAACTTCCAGGCCTATGCTGCCCAGTATTAAAAGTCCCTGTGGCAGTCAGTTTTGGCCATGTCTCAGAAAGCTCCCTCACCCCTATCTGATGACATGGAAACATAAAAACATAGACTTTGATGGCAGATAAGGACCACTTGGCCCACCTAGTCTACCCATTTTCCTACCTACAGGGTAAGCTGCAGAGCCTAGTTAACCAACAGCCTATCTCTTCCTGCCCCCACAATAATTGCCTTATGTCTGTCCCATGCATTCTTGAATTCTCCCACAGTTTTAGACCCCACAACCTCCTCAGGAAGGCTGTTCCATGCGTCCACTACCCTCTCTGTGAAAAAATACTTTTTCATATTGCCCCTGAACCGTCCTCCCTCTATTTTCAAATTGTGTCCCCTTGTTCTTACACATCTCTTTTTCTGAAAGATGTTACCCTCTTGGACTTTGTTGATTCCACTGAGGTACTTAAAAATTTCTATCATGTCCCCGCTCTCCCTCCTTTCCTCAAGGGTATACATATTGAGTTCCTTTAGTCTCTCCTCATATAGCTTCTCTTGCAGACCATGAAACATCTAGGTTTGGGCTAGAGGCTGCTAAATACCAATTCCAGATGGTTGCTTATACAAATGACACTGCAGCCAGATGGATGGCAAACATGGTAGCCCAGAGGAGATTTGCCTGGCTAAGAGTCACAACTCTTACTTCTGATACTCAGTCTAAGGCCCTGGATTTTCCTCTAAAGGGGAATGCTCTTTACAGAGAATCTACAGTGGCATACATGAAAAAGGTGGATGAGTAAAAGGCCACATACAGAAGCAACTCTAGTAAGGAGAGAGCTTCTCCATCCACCAGGCCTTATGGAAGGGAAGGCCGGGCAGGGTCTCCCACACCAGGCTCTTTTTCCAGCCAGTGGCCACACCCCAGTACCAACAGTACCCACAGCACGGGTACTTTAGGGGCAGGGATAGAAAGGGTTATAGGCGTGGGTCACAAGCACAGCCTCGGCCCCAAGTCAAGCAGACCCCCTGAAGTATAGGCTGCCTCCTCACTCCCTGTCTGATGCAGATTTTTCCACTTCCTCCAGGCTTGGCTGAACATCACCACAGACAAGTGGGTCCTGGAGGTAGTGGATCAGGGTCTGTCTCTGGCTTTCAAATCCCTTCCTCCTCTAGCAGCCAGAGGTTTTAGTACACCTTCCCTGGCAGAAAAGAACCTGCTGGAGGCAGAGGTTCAGAAACTGTTACTGTTAAAAGCAGTAGAACCTGTTCCAAACCTACTGAGAGGAAGGAGCTTTTACTCCATATACTTCCTCACCACAAAGAAAAGTGGGGAATGGTGTCCTATATTGGATCTCAGAGCCTTAAACAGGCATCTAAAAAAGTCAAGTTCAAAATGGCAACTTTGGCATTGATTCTGCCAACAATCCAGAAAGGGGATTGGTTGGCATCACTGGACTTAAAAAATGCCTATTTCTACATTCCCATACGGGAGTCTCACAGAAAATATCTCAGGTTCAGATTCTCTTCAGGCCATTACCAGTTTTCAACCCTGCCTTTTGGTCTTTCTTCAGCCCCAAGGGTTTTTACAAAGTACCTAGCACCAGTGGTGGCACACTTTCGAAGACAGGGTGTGACAGTTTTTCCATATCCGGATGATTGGCTGGTGGTGGGCAAATCACCACAACAGGTCACTCAGTGTCTAAGCCTTACCCAATGCCTGTTGGAATCCTTGGGGTTCATCAGCAATCACAAAAAGTCAGTCCTCATTCCTGCACAAAAGTTGCAGTTCATAGGTGCAGAGATAGACACCCTGCAGGGCAGGGCCTAGTCCCTCTAGACAGGATCAGAAATCTTCAGCTAGTGGCAAATTCCTTCACCTTGAACAGGAGAAAGCCAGCAAGACAGTTCCTGCAACTTCTGGGTCATATGGCTGCATCCACAGCCACAGTGCTGGGTTCAAGGTTTCAAATGAGGGACATCCAGTTCCACCTCAGGGCTCACTGGAGTCAAAGAAAAGATTCTCTCTCAAAACCCACCCCAGTCACAAGAACTTTGCGCAAGCTTTACAGCGGTGGATGGAAGTACCCAATCTAAGAGAAGGGGTCCCCTTTTAGAGAGAATCTCCCTCAGTTGTTCTTATAACAGATGCATCCCTCCTGGGTTGGGGCGCCCATTTGGGAAACCATACAATCCAGGGTACCTGGTCAGCTGCAGATTCCCGCCAACACATAAATCTGTTGGAACTCAGAGTTGTTTTTCTGCATTGAAAGCTTTTTCAGAACTAGTACAGACAAAGGTTGTACAGGTCAGAACAGAAAATACCACCACAATGTACTACATCAACAAACAGGGAGGCACCAGGTCAGGCCCCCCTTTGCACAGAGGCCATGAAAATTTGGACCTTGGTGTACTCCTTAGGAGTATCTCTGCAGGCAATCCATCTACCAGGAAAGGACAATACCTTGGCAGATGCCTTAAGTCGAATCAACCAGGCCCATCATGAATGGACTCTGAACAAGCAGTTGGTGCAAGTACTGTAATTTTCAGAAGGTGGGGCACTCCAGAGATAGACCTGTTTGCATCACGATAGAACCACCACTTGCCACAGTATTGCTGCAGGCCACCAGATCAGGGTATTCTACCCCTGGATGCCCTGACTCTGGATTAGTCAGGGAGGTACCTGTATGCTTTCCCTCCCTTTCCCCTGGTTTTCAGGGTGTTAGTCAAGCTCCGATCCTAGTCAGTAGCTCTAATCTTGATAGCTCCAGATTGGCCCAGGCAGCCATGGTACTCCTTAATGCTCTCCATGTCTGTAGCCAAGCTAATACGACTCCCTCTGCGGCACGACCTATTGACCTCCAATAAGGGGACCCTGTTATACCTGAACCTCAAGTCCCATAACCTCAAAGCTTGGTTATTGAGGAACTAGAATATGCCGATTTACAACTCGCTGAATCAGTGCTCCACATTCTGAGGGGTTATAGGAAACCTTCTACTAAGAAAACTTATTCTTCAAAATGGAAAAGGTTTTCAATCTGGTGTTCGACTAAAGATTTGATTCCACTGTAGGCAGGGGTCCCAGCTGTCTTGGATTTCCTCTCTCATTTACACTCTCTGGGTCTACGACCTAGTTTGCTCAAGGTCCACCTCACAATATTGTCTGCCTACATTTCTGCTGGTGCCAGGGAAACATTAGCTTCAGAAACCATTTTTAGGAGGTTCTTCAAGGGCTTGGCCCATTTCCATCCCCCTCACAGAGCACCTATGCCAGCACTGGACCTTAATGTTTGTATAGCCAAGCTCATGGCTCCCCCTTTGAGCCTATGGCTACAGCTCACCTTAAATATGTCACCTGGAAAACAGTTTTCCTAGTGGCAATGACTTCTGCAAGAAGAATAAGTGATCTCCAGGCTCTCTCTATGGAGCAGGATTATATCTCTTTTCACAGAGATAAGGTAGTTCTGAGAACAAATAGAAAATTCCTACCTAAAGTAGTCTCTGATTTTCACCTTAACCAATCCATTACCCTACCTGTCTTTTTTACTGAGCATTCCACTTCTGGTAAAAGAAGACTTCATAGTCTGGATGTAAAGAGAGCTTTCAGTTATTACATGACAGCCACTAAGGACCATAGGCAGGACAGGAAACAGTTGTTTCTGACCTATGGGGATGTGGGAAAAGGTAATCCAGCTTCTAAGAGATCTATTCTCACTGGATAGTCCAGTGTATTCAATTCTGCTATACAAAAGCTGGTAGGGATCCCCCAACAGAGTTGAGGGTGCATCCTACCAGGGGAACAGCTGCTACTCTGGCAGCTGCAAGAGATGTTCTGCTGGTTGACATCTGTAAAGCAGCTACTTGGAAGACAGTACACACCTTTATGAAGCATTACAATCTGGATATCTAGTCTAGAAGTGATGCTAAGTTTGGTACTGCAGAACTGGACAGTCTTTTTCCTAAATAAATGTTCTGTGCCCACCTCCAGTGGTACTGCTTTGTAGTCTGCAGAAAGTTATGAATACCTGAGTCTTAACATAGAAACATAGAATTTGATGGCAGATAAGGACCGCTTGGCCCACCCAGTCTGCCCATTTCCCTACATAATGGATAAGCTGCAGATCCTAGTTAACCAGCAGCCTACTTCTTTCTACCCCCACCTCTAGAATTGCCTTACTGGGGTTAGAAGAAAAAATTACTCACCTTAGTAATCTTTTTCTTTCCAGTGATACTCAGGTATTCATAACTTCCCACCCTCCCTCCCTTCCAGAACTTAAGCCTCTGCACTCCTGCATGCTGCACTATCGTAAAGGGTACATCACTATGACTGTATATACGTTGCCACATAGTGGTATAAATTTGGTAAACAAGGCTTTTGGTCTTCACCCCTCTTCAGGCGTTTCTGACATTGTTGCTTTTTTTTCTAATTACTGTATTTTCCCAGTGGAGTTTTTTTCTTTATAAAGAGACTAGGGTTTTTTTAATTCTTAATTCTTTTAATCATAGATACTTGCAGTTTTCTGCTTACATGGGTATGCCCATTCAGGCTTCTAGGAAATCTGAGGAAGTTTAGAACACTGGCAGTTAGTATTGGGCAGCATTTGAAAAGTTGTCAAGTGCAAAGTATTCCATCATTTGCATATGTTCTATTCCCTTTGGGCAGTCCTACCTAAAGGGCTTACTGCAGAAAGTTAAGAATACCTGAGTATCACTGGGAAGAAACAAGATTACTAAGGTGAGTCATTTTTTCTTCTTGCTCTGCTCCTCTTACTCTGTGTCTTGGTGCAGGCTTCTGTTGCCTCTGTAATCCCCGATTTAATAATATCCCATTTCTGCTCCATGTCCATCTCCTGCCTTCTGCCCTCCAGTTTCCCTTTCAGTACTTCGTGCATCCTCCCAAAGTCCACCCTCCTGAAGTTTACCACCCGAGTAACTGATTTCTCTGGCTCCCCACACATCTTCATATTAAACCACACCATTTGGTGATCACTGTTGGCTAGTGCGTCCTCCACCTTTATTTCCCTTACTGCCTCCCCATTCAACAATACCAAATCTAAAGTGTTCCTTAGCCTAGTAGGTACACTAACTAACTGTGTCAGGAGACCCTCCTAGATCGTGTCCAGGAGCACTTGCTCCCTAGCACTGGAGGTGACTGGAATGCTCCAGTCAATCCCCGGCAAGTTGAAATCCCCCACGATGACCACCTTCCCTTTTCTATATATTTTTGATTTGTCCCACTAATTTCCTGTCAAGCTCCTCAGACTGGGATGGTGGCCTGTGAACCACTCTAAACCTCAGTTTCCTACCCCTTGAGTCTAGGAGCTGCAGCCAGATTGCCTCTGTTCTCCTTTCTTCCCCCTTGTCCCTTGTGCATTTGATACCATCCCTCACATAGACTGCCACCCCCCCATGGTCCTTCCTGTATAATTTGTATCCTGGGATTGCCAGATCCCAGTCCCGGTGCTCAGTTGCCCATGTTTCTGTGATAGCTGCAATATCCACCCTCCACACTGCTAAGAGTGCCTGCAGCTCAGCTGATTTACACGTTTTCTCATTTTTTAAAATATTAGTAATAAGCCTTTCCAATAGATTAGATTAACTGTCATTGACCACTAGAGGGTGATTCACTGATTGCCCAACAGAGACTTAATGGAACCTTATTGCAAACCACCCAGAGTTATGGTATAGGTGTGTTTTACAGGACAATGGAGAAGAGTAGAGAACATGTACTGTGAAATACATTCTTTATTTCTGCAGGATACTTACAAATGCACTTGCATAAATGATTTTTTAAAATCCAGATGTATACTTGATGATATAGGTGTATGTAAAGCATGATGGTTATGATGCATTTACATATAATTTACAGTGGTTAAAGTGCTAGATCATCAAAAAGAAAACAGTATGTACTTTTTATTTTTAAAACTACGTAGCTAGTATGTTTTATTTTGGAAGTAGTGTAGTTTTCTGCTTTCTTTTATTAATTAGTAGGTTTCAGTCAATCAATCAATCAACATCTTTATTTATTCAGGCGGGCACCATTCAGCAGGGCTCATTTGAAAGATGGACCTGGTTTCCTACAGGAGAATTGTACAGTATGTGTGATATTTATTAATTTATTTATTTGTTTCAGGTTAACACCTTTTAGCCAAAGACCCTTTTCCACTGGTTCCACATCAGGAACAATAAAGGAAATACAAAGTCCAGGTAAACAAATAAGTAAGGGTAAACATACATATAGTGTCAAATCATAAGATATAGGCAATAGAATTGTATATACAGAATTCAGGAAGGGCAAGCAACAAGTACAAGTTAATTTTTAGAAATAGAGAATTGCGCAAGAATATATCCATAGTTGCAGTCAAAAGGCCTTGTCTAACAGAATGCTGCGTTGGGGCAAGTGGCAAGATGCCTCAGCCCAGATTCGTGGCAGTGGCTGGTAGGAAGGCAAGAACTGAGCTCAGCCAGGTTGGTTGTTGAGAGAATGGCAGGGGGGTAAGATTGAATAAGCAGGATGGTAGGGTAATAGGAGCTGTAGGCATATAAGAAGTTTAATCATAGAGGGGAAGCAAGGGAAGTGGGGGATATGCAGGTTTGTAAGGGTGGCAGGAGTAGATTGGTTTGGAACGAGGATAGTGATGTAGGTGGGAGAAATGGGAGGTGTGCTGGGGTAGCTGTGGAGGGGAGGGTAAGAGGCAGGGGGGATGGAGCAGGGAGGTTAATCAGAGGGACAAAGGACATTGGATTATGCATAATTGTCACATGAGGCTCAGGCAAATGGTAGGCATGGACCTTTTGTTTAAAATGCCCAAGGGTGACTGTGTCAGTAACCTCTCTGGGCAAGAAATTTAAACTATTTTGGGGCTCTGAAAGCAAAAGACCACTGTCCTTGAGATGTACAACAGAGAGGAACTTGTAGGGAGGAGTTATCAGAACTTCTATTGTGGCGGATATTGCATGAAGGGATGAGGAGATTCTTCACTCCAGGGGGTAGCAGACCAATGGAGGCCTTCTTTGCCACAAGACTTGTATGGTAGAAAATTCAGCAAAGCAGTTGTAACCAGTCGACCTGCTCATAGAGATCACAAGTGTGTGTCCAAGGGGCAGCTCCTACAAGAAGTCGGCAGGCCTTATTTAAGGCAATAGATAGTCTCCTTAATGCATAGTCTTTTGCTGCTCAGTAGATCACCAGCCCATAATCTATTAAAGAGACAATAAAGCTTTGGATAACAAGCTCAAGGGCTTGTTTGGTCAGGCCGTGTTTATGCGTGTAGAGGAGACTGATGCAGGTATTCACGGTTTTGGCAATAAGGTCTATTTAGTTATTGAAGGACATGGTAGAATCCAGAGTAGCACCAATATACTTGAAGGACTGGATCTGTTCCAGAGCAGTACCTGAGCAATTCCTGATTATCAGTGGTTCTGCTTGACGTTTGCTGTGGGGGCTGTGGAAAAGCATAGATTTGGTTTTTTTGTAATTGAGCACCAGTTTTTTCTCCAGGAACCATTCCTTTACTTCTGAGAAGCTTTTCTGAAATTACCTCATCAGCTGAGCGTAGTCAGTCTTTTTTGTGAAGATTACAGCATCATCTGCATAAAGCAGAAGTAATACAGGGCGGTATGCTTAGAGCTTGTTAAGAAACATGCTGAAGAGCAAAGGCCCCAGGATTGATCCTTGTGGTACACCTGAACAGACAGGAAGCTTAGATGACAGGGTATCACCTAGTCTCACCTGCTGTGTATGGTCGGAGAGGTAGCTGCAGGCCTAGTTAAGCTAGCTGTTCCGGGAGTAGGGGGTGATTGACTGTGTCAAATGCTTTGCAGTGATCAATAAAGGTAGCTCTGACAAGTTGATCCTGGTATCATGGCCTGCCGGATGTAGCCTGTGAATTTCAGCAGGGAGGAGGTAGTGCTGTGCCCTTTTCTAAAGCCATGCTGGTGGGGACATTAGATAGTATACTTCTCTATAAACTCGACCAACTGGTCATCTACAATTCTTTTGAGAGCTTTGGATAGTAGGGGAAGAATGGAGATGGGCCTGGAGTTGTCATGCAGGGTCTGTCACCACTCTTACAAACAGGGGTCACTGGGACCAGCTTCCACTTGCTGGGGAACTGGGAGAGCATGAGGGACTTGTTGATGATCTTTGTAAGGGGAGATAGGACTACATCGAGCATGAGGTCAATGAGCTTCAGGTCCAGCATGTCTTCACTCTATCTGGTCTTCCTGAGTACTTTGGTTAAATATATTTTGGCTTCTCATTCTGTTACTGCCTTAAAACAAAACGGTGGATGCGCTGAGTCCAATACTTGAGAGCCCTTGTGGGCTTGGAGAGAATAGTGCCTCCCTGGAAGTTAACATGTGAAGTTTTAGTCCCAGTCATAATATGATATAAGCATTATGCCTTCAATAATAGTGAGATCACTGATGATAAAAATGTATGAATTCTCTTGGTTGTGATGTGACAGTTGGTGAGGTCACTATGTTAACGAGGTATGAAAGGAAATGGAAAGAGATGCGTCAGTCTCAAAGCAGAGTACTGTTCTACACATCACACCCTGTAATGTCAGAATGAAAACTTTCTAAAAAGCATTAGGTGAAAAATGTATATTACAAACAAAAAGTAACAGTTGAGTACTATGAAATGTTTTCATGAATTTCAGGAAGTGTGCTAACTGTTTAAGGTTAAAATTTACTTTCAAACATTTTCACTTCATCCGATGCAGGCTGATGACTACAGACGTTGTGGAAGTGAAGAAATTCATTGCAGGAGTGAGAGGGAGGGTTTGGAGTTTGCTGCAATGGCATACCCTCTGATAGCAGAACAATGTGGAAGCTTCACATCAGTTATGATGGCAGCTACTTGCTCGTCATCCCGGATGATGGAACTTTTAAGTTAAAGTGACTCCAGTCATCAGGATAGGGACAGTGCGAAGAAGGGTAAAAATGCCAGGACAAAGAGAAATTGAAAGAAAATTCAATGAACAAGGAAAAGCTTACTATTAGACAATATTTTGTTTTGTGTCCCATAAGTTGCATAGATCACCAACTCTGACATCCAAGGAAGTTCAGGTGAACAACTCACTCTGCAGCTTCAGATGCAAGTAGAAAGAGGCAGACCTGACAAGCTGTCAGATGACAAATCATTCCTATTTTGATGCTAAGAATGTCAACAATTGTCATTTTCACAGAAAATACGCCTGCGTAGCAAAGGATACAGGCAGCAATAGGTGTAAGGAGGACGGAGCTGAGAGCACCTAAACTGGAATTCAGTAGTATCAGTCTGGAATGGCATCAGCACAGCAAACTGCCAGCAAGGATCATGCAAGCAGTCAGAGTCCCACACATCTGTATCTTCTCTGAGCTGAGCTGAAGTCCCTTATAATAGTATGTTTTGAAGTTGCTGTTTCAAAACATCACGTCTGTAACAGTTACCAGTAAGAAATCATTTTATTTATCTATTTATTGATTTGTTCAATGGATTGGTTCACTGCAAAAAAGGATTCTTGTAAAGCAGCGGTACAGGTGTGACTACAACAATGTTGCAGGTGGCTACAGTGCTGAATAAAGTGCACACATTTTGCTGAACAATATTAGCAACAGTAAGAAATCATTATACATGAAACTTATAAAATATTGAACTTTAAAGGATGAAAGGTCAAAATGAAGGCAAACTGCCACTTATAGTGCCTAACGGTCCCAGAGGTTTAATTTCCCTACACTTCCCACAAATGGACTTGTTTGGTGGCCCTAGCAGAGAAGTGCAACCCTTGCTATACTCTTAACAAAGGATTCACACTATTTTAGTGGAGAAGGAGGTCCTCTTCAACTGAGCGCTGAGCTTCAGGAGAAACACACATGGAGTGATGAAGGAAAATGGGGATTGTCACTAAAAGGCAAGCCAGGTTGTCCAGTGATCCCCCAGCAGGAAGATGTGAATAGGAAGTGGTGGGGTTGGGGGGAAAGGAGGTGAATAGAGGGGGAGGGTCTTGGTGACGTCACCAAGGCAGGAAATGGGTAAAATGACAATATCTGCCAGAGCCTCAGGGATTGGCTGAGGGGTGGAGCCCAAAGAAGGTCCTGGCCAGGGGCCTGTTAGGTATATTAGGCCAGGTCTCAGGCAGGACTGCCTCATTTTGCTGGGAATTACTTCAGAACTCAGCACATCGTTGGCAAGTTCAGGTAAGGCACAGAAGGACTACTAGACCTGTAAGCCATGTGGCACAAGCGGCCACTCAGGTGAACTGTGGTTTTGTTTGCTCTCTCAGATTACAATGCATTTAGATAATAAATGTGGATAATTGAGTACTGGCATTTGCTGTGATTTAAGGAGAGCGTGATGTATTGGAGAGGGACCAGGCATTTGTTATAGCAGGCCGCTTGGCCACGTGGCCTGAGGTTTCTTGTTTGGTTTAAAAAAAAAAAGAAGTTAATTGGTGGTTTGGCATCATGCAGGCCACAGCAAGGGAAGGTCAGGAAGCAAATTTGGGACATTCGGATGCTCCCGCAGCATAGAACGGTGGTCCCAGCAGCTAAAAGAGAGTAAAAGGTGGTGGGGCAGCCAGTCGTGGTGTGATGGTCAAGGTAAGGCCTGCAAAGAGGGGCTGGCTTCACAAGACTGCTTGTACAAGGCCCAAGGTAATTGGACTCACTATGAGGGAAGGACGTAGCTGGGGGGGCAGTGCAAAGTAGCGTGGGAGGGAGTGAATGGGTTTATGTAGTGCGGGGCCTAGCTCTGGGGAGCACTCATTTAGTGGCTCGTGGCATGGATGTAAAATTTGAAGTAATCTTGGAAGCTGAAGATATGGCCGAGGGGCCTAGCTGTCATTGTTTTATGGTGACTGCAGCCTGGAATAGGGCTGCGGCATGGATTGCGAGGTTATTAAAAAAAATGATGAAAGCAAAGTGTTTGGTATAGGGACAGGAGGACTAAGTAAGGTTCTCCTCATGGCGACACGACAGTTGGCGGGTGTCCTCTAGGGAAGAGGTTGTTTGGCTGTGATATGGTAAATGAGGGAACAGCATGGGCGATGGCCTGGAAGAGTGCCCTGCCAGCAGACTGAGTTGCTTTAGCAAAATGTGGATGGCGCATGTGTTCCTAGCTATAAGGGAGAGGCGAATAAGCCATGGTTTGGTAGGGAGACACAATGCACATTTTGAGTTCAGTCATGTGAAGAGCCAGACCTGGGGCAGTCATATGCAGGGTGATATGGTACGGTCATGGGGGTGAGATGAGAAAAGGGGTGGCAGGGAGCCATCCCACATCAAGACACCAGCTTGAGGTGGCGTGGGCATTTTAGGGAAAAAGGTTTAAAGGAAGCAAGGAGCAAGCACAGGTGTGGGCAGCCAGCAGGCCGCAGAAGGAGCAGTGTGTCAGTCGAGCTTGTTAGTCCCACAAGGGGAACGGGCAGCGGTGGCATAGAATCCACAAAGTGGCCCCAAAATGAAAGCATGGGGGTAGAGAGGATAAAGAATGGACCCATCAGTAGGGCACGAGTTTGTGGGACTAAAAGGGGGCGTGAGAGGCCAGGAGGCCACGTGGCCCACTGCGGCCTAGATGGGGGGGCATGTTATCATGTGGATCCATTCTTTCTCGATTGCTAAAAAAAAAAAAAAATGGTGTTTTTGTGCTCGAAGTCTTGAAAGGGCTTAAAGGAAGCTTTGGTCAGGGTGTGGAGCATACCGAGTGGGAGTGGGCCGCTGGGTCTGCTCACCATGTGCAGTGGAGCGTGTGTCCAGGAAGAGGGACACAAGGAGATTCGGTACACATTTTTGAACACCTAAGGTACTGGACAGGGGTGCGGAGCCCGGCAGATCATGGGCCCAGGCCAAGAGGGCCGGCCGAGGGTGCAAAGATGGGCCCAGACCACCATGTGGGGGCAGCAGAGGTGGGGCGAGCTGCAAGCCAGCCGCGTGCATCCAGACAGGAAGCATGCATGGTAACACAGCCAGGTGGGGCTGGTAGGGCAGTCGGGTAGAGGGAGGGTGTACCTCCAGGGGCAGGGGAGCTTGGAAGGCCTTAAAATGCACCCTGGCCAGGAGCCAAACCCGTGGTTTGGGCTCGGGAGTTGGTCTACTCACGGGCCAACTGGGAAATGGGGCCAGGGTAACAGATGCACAATGGGGGGAGATCTGGGGCCGCAGGTTCCACTCCCCTCCTTTCACCAGGTATCCGAGATTGCTCAAGGGTTGGGGTACAGCTTATGGAAGGAGCTTGGCATGGCTGAACAAATTATTTTCCCCCCAAACACAGTGACACAGGAAGCAGCATGGCATCCAAACAAGCCCAACTTTCCAGTGAGAAGCTGATGCAAGAGACATCCAAACTGATGGGGCAAATGCTGGAACTGGTGGCGGTGGCAAAGTAAAGGGAAGTGGAAGAGGAGGCCCTGAGGAAGAGGAAGGAGCGAGGTGAGAACCCAGGCAGGGGAGCAGGGAACAAGATGCCCAGACAGAAGGCACCACAGCCCACACCGATACCTGCACTGCTACCTGCACTGGAACCAGATGAGGAGAACCAAGATGGTGGTAAGAATGGCAGGGATTTTTCGGATGAGAACGGGCTGAAAGACTATTTGGAGGGACTCTTGGGGGATATGGGGGACGCAGGGCTAGAGAGGATGGAACGGGCCATTCAGGCCTTAAAAGGAAAAGGGGCAAGGACAGAAAAGGGAAGGGGGATGAAGGAGGCAACAAAGAATTTCTATGAAGGGCCACTGGGCTGCTCGATTGGGGACCACATCCCGGTGTCCATAAAAGACAAGATATGGAAGGGGAAGTATGTGGACATCTTTGGGCTGGTGGATGAGGACATGGCCATGAGGTATGAGCAGAAGGAATTGGTGGGGAAGTCAGAGATGGCGATGGCCCTAGTGGTCATGGGCCACAAGGCAGAAGAGGCAAAATATAAAGGGAAGGCCATTGGCAACTGGCAAGGGGGTTTCATAATATATAGCACGCTGGTGCTAGAAAAGCAACCGGAGCTGGCCATCCCATTGTTGACATACATTGTTGACATACATGTCCATTGTCAGGGATGTGTATAAGGCAGAAGTCGGGTATGGGTGGCTCAAGTACGATGATTCATTCTGGAAGGGAATGGCAGTGAAAGGGGATTTAAGATGGGACTGTACCCACTCGGAGCTATGGGTAAGGATGTTATCTGGGGAGGTGAGCGGAGCCAGTGAGCAAGTAAAGAAGGCCACAGCCACCGCACCCGCTAGGGCATGCTGGAGCTACAAGAAGGCCACTTGTACATGGGGCAATTGTAAATTCTGACACGTCTGCTCCAAATACAGGGGGTTGCACCCGGTCTCCAACTGCCAGCAGGGGACGGACAGAGGGGGACAGCAAGTGGGGCAATATCTTGATCAGTCCTTTCGGGGTGGATGGGGGGGCAAGGCAAGGGCCGGGGTGGGCAGGGATACCATTACACTCCCAGAGGATGGTGATAGAAAGGAACACAAGGAAGGGAGGTGGGGTTACGTGCTGGTGCACACCCCAATTGCTTTGGCGGTGGTAGAGGAGTGGACCGTGGACTACCCGAACAGGGCGGCAGCGGAGCTGCTCAGGGCAGGTTTCAAAGGCAGTTTTCCCTTGGGTTTTAAAGGAGGAGAGAACTCAGATGTGGGCCAAAAATTTAGGGTCAATAAAAGGGAAGGAGGAAATAGTGGGGCCAAGATTGAGAAGGAAATAAGGGCAGGCAGAGTCGAGGGCCCACTGATGGGTCCACCCTGTGAGCATTTCCGGGTGTCCCCACTGGGGATCATTCCCAAAAAAGCAGTGGGGGAATTCCGGTTGATACATCATTTATCCTATCCTGAGGGCTCCTCTATAAATGAGGGCATACCTGAACACATTGGGGTAGTGTCTTATGCCTCTCTGGAACAGGCAGTAGGGTTGATCAAGGCGACAGAGGGAGCATGGCTGGTTAAGATGGACATAAAAGCAGCTTTTCGGCTGTTGCCAGTCCAGCCCAATGATTGGGACCTGTTGGGGTTCCAGTTCCACGGGGGCACATATTTTGACAAGGCCATACCCATGTGGTGCTCAGTAGCATGTTCCACGTTTGAAACATTCAGCACCTGGGTGCAGTGGGTGTTTGGGGCCCGATACGGGCATAGGAGGGTGGTGCACTACCTGGATGATTTCCTCCTTATTGGGGTGTCAAGGGACAAGGTGCAAGGGATGTTGGAAGATTTTGAGACAAAGTGCCAGCAGGTGGGAATACCGCTGTCACAGGACAAGACAGAGGGCCCATCCCGGAGGCTGGAATTTTTGGGTATAGAAGTGGACACAGAGGAGGACTGTTTTAGGCTGCTCGGGGACAAAGTGGTGCGCCTTAGGGGCCTGCTTATCCAGGTCATGGGGAGGTGGAGGGTGCTGTTGGTACAGGTACAGCAACTGCTGGGGCACCTTAATTTTGCCTGTAAGGCCATCAGCCCAGGCAGAGCCTTCACAAGAAAGTTGGGGAGGGTAATGGGGAAGGCCCGTCTACCACATCATTGGGTTGACATGCCGAGACGAGAGCGGGAAGATTGGGTATGGGAGGATTTTCTCGGTGACTATAATGGGATGACATTTTGGAAGGAGGAATGGGAAAGGAACGTGGATCTGGAGCTATTCACAGATGCGTCAGGGATCTTGTGGATGGGGGCATATTTTCAAGGGGACTGGATGTCTGAGCCATGGCCAACATCATGGGGTAAGAAGAGGTGATTGAAAGATATCACATTCCTGGAGATTTTCCCCATCTGGGTGGCTCTGGAGGTGTGGGGACAAAAGATGCGGGGCAAGTGCATTTTGTTTTGGTGCGATAATAAAGGGGTAGTAGAAGTCATTAATAGGCAAGGAGGAAGGACAGAGACTGTAGAGCGGCTTCTCAGACGACTAGTCCTGTTGGGACTAAAGTTGAACATATCTTTCAAAGCACGGCACATTGAAGGGTTAAAAAACGAGGTGGCTGACAGTCTTTCCCGCTTGCAGATCGACAAGTTTTGGGAGCTGATGCCTCATGCAGCACCACACAGGACCAGAATACCCAGCTGGATGTGGGACACTGGAGGGTCATGGCCACGGCACTGTATTGGGGGGCCTGGGCAGCCAACACATTGAGAGCATATGAAAAAGGATGGGCGAGGTTTCAGGGTTTCAGAAGGAAATAGGGTTAGGACAGGGACAAACCAGCCCTGGATGAATAGGTAAAGAGGTTTGTGGTAGAAATGTGGGAGGAAGGGATGGCCCATGCCACAATGGTGGTGCACCTGGTGGGCATCAGTTGGGTATGTCAGGATAAAGGATGGCTGGATGCAGGGGCGGGAAGGACAGTAAAATGCATGGTGGCGGGCTGGAGGGGGGGCCAATCAGCCAAGGTAGATGGGAGACAACCCATAAGGGGGGAGTTGCTCATAAGGGTGTTAAGGGCCTCCCAGAAAATATGCACATCAGCACAGGAAGGGGTGCTAGTCTGGGCTGTGTTTGCAATCATGACAGCAGGCGCATTCCAAGTGGGGGAGTTAGTGGCCCCAAAAAAATTGTCTCAGGGCAGGTGTTGCAGCAGGAATATGTCTGATGGGGGCAGGACAAGGTGGTTATCACCATGGCCAGGTCCAAAATGGATCAAGGGGGAAAGGGGACCCAGGTGCCTCTGGTAAGAACACATTGGCCAGCTGCGCGGTGGGTGCACTAGGGGAATATACGAGATCTTGGGGAGGGCCGGGGGGTGCTGTTCAGACACAGGGATGGTTCCCCGGTCACAGGCTTTCAGGTCGGGTCGGTTCTCAAGAAAGCACTGGCATTTCTGGGAGAGTATCCCAGCAAGTTTGCCCCGCATTCACTCAGGATCGGGGCAGCCATGGAGGCAGCGGAAAAGGGGTCTGCAGTGGCAGAAATAAAAAAGGTGGGGCACTAGAGGTCCAGCTGCTACAAAAGGTATTTGAGGAAATAATAACAAACACTCCCAATGTTTATTTTGTTCCATGGCAGGTCCCAAATGAAAGATCTGGATAGTGGGTCTTCCTTCATATATTGGGTGGAAAGGTTTGCAGTTGCCACCTCCAGAGGAGCGGAGCTGAGATACAACACAGAGCACACCAGGGTGCTGTGGAGGGGCATAAGGGGGATGAAATGGGCACAGTTCATGCCTTTGATGGAAGAGTTAAAATTGCAGTGGGGCACCCCAGACTGCAACATTATATACTTGGAGGGCAACGATTTAGGGAGCCTACCATGGAGGGCATTAGGGCCAAACATTCTGAGTGACATGGAGAAGGTGAGAGGATGGTGGCCAAGAGTGATAATCAGCTGGTCCGATATCACTTCCCGGAGGGTATGGAGGGGAATGAAGGATGTCTGGCTGATCGAAAAAGTTAGAAAGTGTTTAAACAGGAGGGTGACCAAGGGGATCATAGAGATGGGGGGTGCACCTACAGCATAGAGACATCGATCAGCCGGCAGTGTACAGGTGGGGTCCACCTGTCGGAATTTGGGATGTGTCTTTTCTTACAGCCTATTGGGGAACTAATAACCCACATAGCCAGAAAAGGACTTAGATACTAGAACGCAAGGGGGGATCCTCTCCATCCATCGCAAGCTGGAAGTGGGCAGTGGAAGAAAGAATAAGGGGGCGGGGGGAGGAAAAGGGGGTAGGATACATGGGCTGGGGAAATAAACCCAGACATGGTGGTAAAAGCAGGGAAGGGGATAGGTCCAGGTGCCGGATTCAGAAGTGTCTGGGTTTGGAGGGTGAAAGCCCGGGAAAAGGGAACCGGCCTGGTTCTGGAGTGGAAGGGGACCGGATTCACAGTGTCTGGGCCCTGAAAGCAAGATGGAAGAAATGACCAGAAGGAGGACAGAGGCCGGAACCAGAAAAGAGAAAATAAAATTGGGATGTAAATTTGAAATGTAAATTTTAAAGTATATGATTTGTAAATGTAGTCTTTGTGCCACAAATAAATTTGCCAACGAGCAACCGACAAGTAAAAATGGTGCGGTGTCCATCATTCCTTGGGGGGGGATTGAGGGGACAATGGGGATTGCCACTAAAAGGCAAGCCAGGTTGTCCAGTGATCCCACAGCAGGAAGATGTGAATAGGAAGGGGTGGGGTTGGGGGAAGGGAAGATGATAGAGGGGGAAGGGCTTGGTGACATAATCAAGGCAGGAAATGGGTAAAATGACAATATCTGCCAGAGCCTCAGGGATTGGCTGAGGGGTGAAGCCCAAAGGGGGGTCCTGGCCAGGGGTCTGTTAGGTATATTAGGCCAGGTCTTTGGCAGGACTGCCTCATTTTGTTGGGAATTCTTTCTCACCCTCCCACCCTTATTAAGGAAGGTGTTGGGAGGGGCTGGTTGGTGGCACAATGGAAGAATAAGGCATGGCAGGCGGAGTGCCCTAGGGGCCTGGGCATAGGGCCAGGTATGTTTATTGCTGCGGGGAGGAAGCAGAAGGGCCAGGGTGCTAGGGCAAAGTCCCCTGGTGGGGAGGGACATGTATGCCCAACGGGGAAGAAAGAATAAGGGGGAGCAGGGGCAGGAAAAGGGGAGGGGTAAGATACATGGGCTGGGGAAAAGAACCCAGAAGTGGTGGCAAAAGCGGGATGAGGATAGGTCCAGGCACCAGATTCAGAAGTGTCCGGGTTTGAGGGTGAAGTTCGAAAGGGGGAACCGCCTGGTTCTGGTGTGGAAGCAATGATTCACAGTGTCCGGGCCCTGAAAGCAAGATGGGAGAAACAACCAGAAGGAGGAGAGAGGCCAGAACCAGAAAAGAGAAAATAAAATTTGAATGTAGATTTGAAATGTAAATTCTAAAGTATATGATTTGTAAATGTAGTCTTTGGGCCACAAATACATTTGTCAATGAGCAACCAACAATTAAAAATGCTGTGGCGCCCATCATTCCTTGGGATAGGGGGGATTCAGGAGACTATGGGTACACTTGCCTGTTTTGATCAGCCAAATCAAACCTAGTTATTAATGGGAATACAGACATCTCAGCCAAATGGCCCTCACATCTAAAGTATCCAAAAGAGTCAATCAGTATATAAACCCAGCCCCTAGGGTGTTGTTTTTTTTTAATGAAGGTGAGAGAATTTCAAATTGTTAACCTGCTTATCTCACCAACTGAGTTTTTATGTTGGGTGTGAAAAGAATTCATTAATTGCAACAGTTTAGAAAGATAAAATTCAGCTTCAAGGAAAAAAACATTTGTTTCCCAGTTAGCATAGCACAGATATGCAAATTAGTCATTTTCAATTGGTAGAAAGTATCACTTCTCATTCTTCCCAATCAGAATTGAGACCAACAAAAATCGCCCATATTCTTCAGCAATGAGGTCTTATAAAAGTTGTGATTAACTGAGCAAACACACTATTTTCTCTTACTGTTACAGTTATTATTATGGAAATACTATTCACATCATAGTACAACTCAGGAGGACTTTTCTTTAATGATTCACATCCATCTCTTTAACACTTTTTGTTCTGCAAGGTCCAAGAATACTGGCACCACTCTTATGTATTGCATTATAAAAGGTTGTACTGTGATCTGAGAAGAAGGGATCGCACTGAAGTGGATACTGGGCAGTTGTTATTGGAGCCTCATGCAATCACCTGTGCAACAATGCTGAGAGTGATAGGCACCATACTAGAAGAAATTTAAAATGGGATGAAGTAAAAATTTACAGATTTGAGTTCAGTGACAACTTCCAGAGAAAAGGAAAATATTTATATACGATGGTATGTTTTGTACATTTTCACACCAAGACAATCACAAACAAAACAAGCACATAGTTAATGACAATGTAGGCGGACTTTTACAGAGTTAGAGAAACAAAGAGTTGTGATTGGCTGCTGACTTTATATCAGTCTTCTGTTAATCCATACAAGACATGCATCTCCAGTTTTTACACCAGGAGATACATTTTCAAAAAACTTTCATAAAAAATTGAATAATGCTAGACAACAGCCACTATTAGAACCAGCATCAGTGCTATTGCAAACTGTGGCAGGATAAACTATCTCTTGTGATTCATTTGGAATCTTTCCTTGTGCCTTTATTGCTAGAGGGGAAAAAGTTGCTTCATGCCAGATAGCTGTAATCATATATTTTTAAAAATAAAGAAAGGAAAACAGCTCACTGACCCTGAAGAGGCAACATTATAAATGTGCTTAAAATGAGTGTTATCTATGCACATTACCATGTTTCCAAAATAGCACATCCTCATAATAGATGCCTACTGTAGTCTACATTGCCTAGAGAGTGAC
This sequence comes from Neoceratodus forsteri, assembly GCA_016271365.2. Classification (NCBI taxonomy): domain Eukaryota; kingdom Metazoa; phylum Chordata; order Ceratodontiformes; family Ceratodontidae; genus Neoceratodus; species Neoceratodus forsteri. The sequence continues at coordinate 776,177,557 of CM057454.1, forward strand.
AGAGGTATACGCATTTACAAGACTGCATGAACCATGGCCGAAGTCCATTGGGAAATGGAAGAACATTCAGCAATGAAAGACAGTGATCTGCAGGAGCAGCCTGGCTTGAAACATGAAAGTGTTTAGATTCTCAGTTCAACCTAGGTGCAACGGAGCAGTGACGAGACTTCCCCTCAGGGATAACATCAGGAATAGTCCTTACTGCTACCATCTATTCAGGAAAATATTTTCCTTGATTGAAATACTGATGAAGAAGTAACATAAAACTGCTGAAAGTAGATGTATTTTTCTCATTTTTTTAAATATTAGTAATGAGCCTTTCCAATGGATTAGATTAACTGTCACTGAACATTAGGGGTGATTCACTGATTGTCCAACCGAGACTCAATGGAGCCTTATTGCAAACCCCCCAGAGTTATGGTATAGGTGTGTTTTACCGGACAATGGAGAAGAGTAGAGAACATGTACTGTGAAATACATTCTTTATTTTTGCAGGATACTTAAAAATGCACTTGCATAAATGATTTTTTAAATCCAGGTATATACTTGATATAGGTGTATGTAAAGCATGAAGGTTATGATGCATTCACATATAGTTTACAGTGGTTAAAGTGCTAGATCATCAAAAAGAAAACAGTATGTGCTTTTTATTTTTAAAACTACGTAGCTAATATGTTTTATTTTGGAAGTAGTGCAGATTTCTGCTTTCTTTTGTTAATTAGTAGGTTTTCTATGGGAGAATTGTACAGTACAGTATGTGTGATATTTATTTATTTATTTATTAGTTTCAGGTTAACACCTTTTAGCCAGAGACTCTTTTACATAGGTTCCACATCAAGAACAATACAGAATGCAGGAAGGGTAAGCAACAAGTACAAGTTAATTTTTAGAAATAGAGAATTGCACAAGAATATACTCATTGCTGCAGTCAGAAGGCCTTGTCCAACAGAATGCTGTGAATGAGCAAGTGGGAAGAATCCTCAGCCCAGATCTGTGGCAGTGGCTGGTAGGAAGGCAGGAATTGAGCTCAGCCAGGTTGGTTGTTGAGAGAATGGCAGGGGGTAAGATTGAATAAGCAGGATGTTAGGGTAATAGGAGCTGTGGGCATAGAGGAAGTTTAATCATAGAGGGGAAGCATGGGAAGTGGGGGATATGCAGGTTTATAAGGGTGGCAGGGGTAGATTGGTTTAGAATGAGACTAGTGATGTAGGTGGGAGAAATGGGAGGCATGCTGGGGTAGGTGTGGAGGTGAGGGTAAGGGACAGGGGATGGAGTGGGGAGGTTAATCGGAGGGGCAAAGGACATTGGATTATGCATAACTGTCACAGGAGGCTCGGGCAACATGGTAGTCATGGGCCTTTTGTTTAAAAGGGCTAAGGGTGGCTGTGTCAGTAACTTCACTGGGCAAGAAGGTAATCTATTTGGGGGCTCTGAAAGCACAAGACCACTGTCCTGGAGATGTACAACAGTGAGGGACTTGTAGGGAGGAGTTATCAGAACTTCTAGTGTAGCAGACATTGCATGAAGCGATGAGGAGATTCTCCATTCCAGGGGGTAGCAGACCAATGGAGGCCTTTTTTACTGCAAGACTGGTATGGTAGAAAATTTGGCCATGCAGTTGTAAGCAATTGGTCTGCTCATAGAGATCACAAGTGTGTGTCCAAGGGGCAGCTGTTACAAGAAGTCGGCAGGCCTTATTTAAGGTTATAAATAGTCTCATTAATGCATAGTCCATTGCTACTCAATAGATCACTGGCCCATAATCTATTAAAGAGACAATAAAGCTTTGGATAGCTAGCTCAAGGGCTTGTTCTGTCAGGCAGTGTTTATGCATGTAGAGGAGACCGATGTGGGTGTTCATGGTTTTGGCAACAAGGTCTAGTTATTGAAGGACATGGTAGAATCCAGAGTAATACCAAGATACTTGAAGGATTGGATCTGTTCCAGAGCAGTACCTGAGCAATTTTTGATTATCAGTGGTTCTGCTCGATGTTTGCTGTGAGGGCTGTGGAAAAGCATAGATTTGTGTTTTTTTTTTGTAATTGAGCATCAGTTCCTTCTCCAGGAACCATTCCTTTACTTCTGAGAATATTTTCTAAAGTTGCCTCATCAGCTGAGAGTAGTCAAACTTCTTTGTGAAGATTACAGCATCATTTGCATAAGGCAGAACTAATACGGGGCAGTATGCTGAGAACTGGTTAAGAAACATGCTGAAGAGCAAAGGCCCCAGGATTGATCCTTGTGGTACATCTGAGCAGACAGGAAGCTTGGATGACAGGGCATCGCCTAGTCTCACCTGCTGTGTATGGTCGGAGAGGTAGCTGCAGAACCATCCAAGGGTGTTAGAAGACAGGCCTAGTTCAGCTAGCTGTTCCAGCAATAGGGAGTGATTGACTGTGTCAAATGCTTTGCAGTGATCAATAAAGGTAGCTCTGACAAGTTGACCCTGGTCCATAGCCTGCTGGATGTAGCCCATGAATTTCAGTAGGGTGGAAGTAGTGCTGTGCCCTTTCCTAAAGTCATGCTGGTGCGGACATTAAATAGTATACTTCTCCATAAACTCGACCACCTGATCATCTACAAATCTTTCTAGAGCTTTGGATAGTGGGGGAAGAATGGAGATGGGCCTGTAGTTGTCATGCAGAACTCTGTCAACATTCTTACATATAGGGGTCACCGAGGCCAGCTTCCATTTGCTGGGGAACTCAGAGAGCATGAGGGACTTGTTGATAATCTTTGTAAGGGGTCGGTAGAACTACCTTGAGCAAGAGGTCAATGAGCTTCAGGTCCAGCATGTCTTCACTGTATCTGGTCTTCCTGAGTACTTTGGTTAAATATTTTTTTGCTGCACATTCTGTTACTGCCTTATAACAGAATGGTGAATGCGCTGAGTTCAATACTTGAGAGCCCTTGGGGGCTTGGAGAGAATTTTAATAAAATTTATGAAGTCAAAAGATAAAGAAATGTTAATGGCAGCTGTTTATAAAAAGAAGAGGTTAAAGGTGCTGGACACTTCAGTATCAATTTACAGTGATCTCCCACTGGAACTTGTATTAGCCAGGAAAAAATATGGTTGGATTAGAAACAAACTATGGCAGCAAGGAATTAAAACTTCAGTGTTCTTTCCAGCTAGGATGGGAGCTGTAATTAATGGCATTCACCACACTTATGACTCTGTTGAAGCTGCGATCCAGGATTTAAAAATAAAACTGCATAAAATCTTTGACTAAGCCTGAAGTAGATGTGGCGGGAAGGGGAACTTGGGTTCAGATTTACCTATGTGTTCTGATTGCATTGCACCGAATCTCATGTTTGCAGGGGCGTTTTTCATTATAGTTGCAAGTCTTGAAATCTTGATTTTTTTTCTTTCTCTTATTCAATGAAAATGAGAGGGTAATTAAGGGTATTTACTAATACTTAGGAATTGTGGCAGGAGTGATTCAGGAATAAAACTGCTCAATCATTGATTAAGCCTGGGAATTGATCCGGGGGGGGGGAGGGATTGACTGCAGTGATTCTCATGTTTGCAGGGATGTTCTCAATTTTGCTGCAAATCTTTTTTCTTTTACAGCTCACTAGGATTACAATGTATGTGTCATTTATAAAATCTATCTTTGTAGATACTTGGTGGCTGAGAAATAATGAATATGTAAAAGGGGATGATAGTTATGTATTTCTAAGATTGGGCCATTTAGTTAATAATAGGGGTTATTGTTTTATGAAGATGAGCCAACTTTTGTCAGGAAACATGAAGAGAATTAGATGTGTCATGTATTTTGAATTTTATTACATGGCTTTCCAGTGTTGGATCTATGTTTTCAATTATAAAAATGGTAGATCAGAAAGATAAAATGAAAATAGTTTCCCCTGAACGTCAACGGAATTAATTCTTCAATAAAAGGGCTATATTGTTAACCTATTTTAAAAAAACAGGAAGCCCAAATTATGTTTATTCAGGAAACTCATTTACTGGAACAAGAAATACTAAAAATTTAAAAGGAGATGGATCCCACATATATTTTTTAGCTCAGGTACAAAAAAGAGTAGAGGGGTTGCAATCTTGATTAGAAAAGATGTTCATTTTGACCTAATTGACAAATTTAGAGATAATGAAGGTAGAATAGTAATGATTAAGATTCATGTGAATAATAATATGGTTGTGATGGGGTCATTATATGCCCCATTGGACCATTATGATGCTTTTTTAGCAAAAATATCAGAAGGTCTACAATACTTACAGGCTTCGGACATTATTTTGGTGGGAGATTTTAATGCGTTAAATATGCCTAGGTTGGATAAAAACACAGTAGTCTCATCGTGTAACATGGTAATTTCTAATAAACTACTGTCTTTCAACAATCAAGAACAATTGGTAGATATATGGAGGTCAATTCATCCACAGGAAACTAGCTATACTCATTTTGATAAAAAAAAAAAACTTTTTCAAGAATAGATTTTTTTAGTATAAAAAACCTGGTTTCTAATATCATGAAAGCTGATATCGAGTCGATATTTATATCAGATCATGCATTGATCTTAATGGAAATCTTAATAGAAGATAAATACTGACAAAGAGTTTTAAAGTGGACATTTAATAATGAATTGTTGAAAGACAAAGAGTTTAGGGAACTTATAAAAGAATCAATAAAGGAATATTGGTTCTATAATTTCAAGGGACAAACAACAATTTTAAAACAACGGGATCCCTTCAAGGCATATTTGAGAGCAATAATAATATCTTACCAAATTAAAATTGGTAAAATTAGGAAAAAAATGAAAAAGAAGTGGACAAAAACTTAAACAATTAGACAAGCTTAATTTATTAGAGTATGACAGATGCAAAAAATGATTGGTTTCTGTTTAAAACAAAAAAACTTAATTTTGTACATCAAGAAAATAAAAAAATTACAGTATGCCATTAAGAGGACTAGATACTATAACACAGACAAATCAGGTAAATTACTTTCAAATTTATTAAGGAAAGATAAACAAAATATCATAATTGATATGAAATACCCAGTGGGTAATATACAATATTCAGATGTAGAAATAGCAGAAGTATTATGTAATTATTATAAAACAATTTATCAAAATAATTTTGTGCCAGACCCAAAATTGGTATCAGAGTTCTTCTCCAGGGCCAGACTTCTAGGTGATCATTTACCTTTTTCTCCAATTGTCTCATCTGATATTTTATAGACAATAAAATCATTACCAAAAAATAAATCCCCTTGGTTAGATGGACTAACTAATGAGTTTTACCAGGCTTTTGGAGATGAGTAGTACCATGGATTAGTAGGATGGTGGAGGAATTATTAGATTCAAAAAATATATTACCGGAATCAATGAACTTAGCTAAAGTAAATCTAATATTGAAGGAAAATAAACCGGTAGACTCTCCTGATAGTTATAGACCTATTTGCATCTTAAACTTGGATTATAAACTTATTGCAAAATTGATAAATAATTCAGTTCAACCATATATAACATCCATTATCCATACAAATCAGTATGGTTTTGTAAAAGGGAGAAGTATTTTACAAGCAAATAAAAGAATACAGGCAGTTATTCAATTTATAAATACTAAACCGTTATATAAAATGGATGCTTATTGTATCATCGCAGTAGATGCCAGCAAAGCGTTTGATTTAATCAATTGAAATTATATATTTGATACTTTAGAAGCATTCAAGTTTCCAAAAGAAATTATACTTTTAATAAAACAACTGTATAGATATACAAAATTAAATTCCAAGTTAATAGATACTCAAAAGATTTTCATATGTTTAATGGAGTTAGACAAGGGTGTCCATTATCCCCTACAATTTTCATAATAGGATTAGAACCATGTTTACAGGTAATTAGAAATAATCACATGATAGAAGGAATTAATTTAGATCAGGAATACTTGAAAGTAAATGTATTCACTGATAACATTTTGTTAATAGTTAAGAATTTGAGTGCTTCTGTAGAAGCTTTTTTGCAAATTGTGGAAGATTATTCTTGCATATTAGGTTACAAATTAAATAAAAATAAAACAGTAATAATGAAATTGTTTAGACACAAAAAGTTTGAACAAAGTAATTTAAAAGATGATTTTTCCATACAAGACTCAATAAAATATTTAGGTATTTGCTTGTCCCCAGATATGCAAAGAAATGTTAAAATAAACTTTAACAATGCAAAAAATAAAATTGTTAATTTATGAAATAATTGGCAGAACCTCACTCTGTCATTATGGGGAAGGATTGATACATTAAAAATGATGGCTGTGCCACATTACATTTATGTTTTACAAAATATTCTGGGTAATCCGACAAAATAATGGTTTGAAGATCTTAAATGTTTTTTTTCAAAATTTTTGTGGCGGTGTGGGAAACCTAGAATTGCATGGAAAACTTTAGAGATACCTCGAGAACGAGGCGGGTTAGGATGTCCAGACCCGTTGACTTATTGGGAAGCCCATGTCTCTTCAATAATATACCAATGGTGCCTTAACGTGGTTGAGGATTATTTTTTATACCAATCTATGTTGAATGATTGTGATAAAGGTTCCTTTTTACTTCAGAATATTATATTTGCGAGAGCAATATTTAAATCTAATATTTTTCCCTTTTCGACATGGACTTTGCACATAACATTAGGAAATTGGATATACCTTGGTTCTTTTTACAAATATATCCAAATACTTATTTGTGGGGAACAGGTAATAACCAAGTATGAAGTTACTTCAAAGGAATAAATGGAGTATTTGGAATGATTTAATGGTTATGGGGAAATTCCCTTTATATCAACAATTAAATAATAAAAGTTTATCTAACTCTCTAAATATTCTAACATATTATACCATTAGGAGTAGCTTTAAGAAACTTTCTAGCTTTTTCAATAATAACAGACAAGATTATAGTAATGTCATTCAGAATCAAAGTATATTACTGAAAAAAAGAACTGATAAATTATTATCCCAGTGTTATGCTACTTTATGTATAAAGAAGAGCTCTAATATGAACAAATCAAATTCTAAGTGGAACAAGGATATAGATATAAATTTAATGCATAATCATTGGGAATATTTGTGAGTTAAGGGGAACAAAATATATGCTTCGGCAAAGAATAAAACAATACAGAGGAAAATAATTGACAGGGCATATATAACCCCTTATCAGATTTCAAGGATTAACAATGATTATTCAAGTTTATGTTGGCATGACTGTTATCAGGAAAGTAATTTATCTCATTATTTATGGTCATGCCCTTTCATCAATAATGGGTGGTGGAGGGTTAAAAAAGTAATGGAAACATTATTTAAGATACAGATTCCATTTTCACAGGATATTTGTTTGTTTAATAATACTTCTTCATTAGCTTTAGATGATGTACACAATAGAATTTTTGCAATGGCTTCTATGGCCATAAAGAGATATATCTTAACTAATCGGAAAAATAATCAAATGTTTGAATTCGATTTGTTCAGTTAGTGGTACACTTTTAGAGAGACATTAGTATTGGAGGACTTAATGTTTTATGTAGATGGTACATTGGATGATGTTTATGGAACTAAATGGCAAACAATATTGGATAATTTGTCACCATTGATGAAATTAGTATAAGATTGAAATATGTATATAATCAAGTTCAGTATATATTAGTCAGGTTGGTAGCGGAGGTAGTGCTGTGCCCTTTCCTAAAGCCATGCTGGTGGGGACATTAGATAGTATACTTCTCCATAAACTCAACCACCTGATCATCTACAATTCTTTCGAGAGCTTTGAATAGTGGGGGAAGAATGGAGATGGGCCTGTAGTTGTAATGCAGGGCTCTGTCACCACTCTTACATATAGTGGTGGGCGAAGTGGGCTTGATCCGCTCCGCGAAGTGATTTGCAGTGCAAAGGCAGTTTCGCGGAGTGCTCCACAACGTGAAGTGGAGTACTTCACGTTATACTGGGTAACACCTAAGTCCATTGAAACAATGACTTCACGTTACTCCGCCTTCCCAGACCACTACTCCACCAAATTTAAAGGTGAAGTGCATTGAGAACAATGCACTTCACCTCACTTCACCTTGTTTTTAAGCTCCAAAGGTGAATGTTGCAGTGATTCATGGGATTTCAGGTCACATGGACTCTATATTGATCTGCACAGCCTCAGTTTGGGGTAGTGTGTGTAGGAAGGAGTAGGAGACAGTGTGCTGTGAGAGCTGTCTGTGATTGAAACCTAAAAGCTGTTAAAAAAGCATTTTTGCATTCTTTGGGGGGCTCAAACTTTAGTTCATCGATTGTAGGAAACCCTCCTGTGCTCATATCATCGAGTATTTTTCTTTTTGTGTGGATTTTGAATGTTAATGTACAACATTGAGTGTGTGTAGTGAAAGACAGTGAAAGTGTGCTATGGGGGAGGGGTGTATCGGTGGTGTAGGTCGATTTAAGTTGGAGAAATAGTGATTTCTTTGTTTTTTGGTTATATTTTTGTTATATGACTGTGTTAATGTACACACAGTAATATTGTCAGTAATTGTTGAAATGTTCTTGCTGATTGTGTGTTGTGTGGATCTGGTGCAGCAGTTCATAATTTCTGGCTATTTACATTACAATACATGGCATATTACTGAACTTTTCAATTTGCTATGCATTACTCGTTCACCACTGTAGACAATCTGTTGTGTGTGTGTGTGTGTGTGTGTGTGTGTGTGTGAGTGTGTGTGCAGTGTTGAGTGACATCAAATAATACACCCTTAATTGTGCCACAGACTAGTGTAATTGCAGGTGCAGCAGTGTGAACCTCCTATCCACTGCAGCTGCCTAATTTTGTACTGCAATTGTGGTATCTGTTATTTGTTTTGCTACTTGTACTGCCGTAAAAATCTGTAGTCAGTGCTCCCCTCCACCCCCACTGGCAAAATGAATTTTTTACCAGATTGGATTGTTTTTGTGACCTCATCAGCACCACTGGTTACTGAATTTGTTTTCATTGCATGACAGACTAGTCTGTTATCTGTTGCTGAAGCTGCAGTTGTTTTTTTTTTGGCTTTACATCCAGCGTCCCCCCAATCAGAGAGTGAATGTATCAAAATCTAAATTTGGTTATAATATTGTGGTTGATCCCACAAAATGCTCACAAAGAGACGTCCAAGCAAAGCTGGTTCTCGCCATGGCAATGCTGGCAGTAAGATAGTCTGTGGGTGTGGTAGTACGCAGACGCAGAAGTGCATTGCTGATGTGAGGAAAGGTATTTCTCCTGCAATGTTTTTTACAGCCCAATCAGTAGCTTCACTCATAGTTGGGGGAGATGATGTTTCCCCAGCCGGTGGTGTTAGTGTTACTGGTGTTAGTGGTGGTGGTAGTATTAGTATTGGTGCATCAAGTTCAAATTCCAACCAGTGTACCATATCCAAAAATATTCAGTGTGAAGCAGTGTAAGTGAGTGGCAGTGTAGATGATGTCATATTTCCCAGTAACATCCTAGTAACTGAACCTGAGGATTCTGATAATCATGTCAACGATAGCATACAATATGATATTCCGTCCACCGTGGCGGTTAATTCATGCGTTTTCCATGCAGTGATTCACAGTGTGGTGAAAAAATATCAGGTGATGGTGGTGCAGATGCTGATGATGAATGTGATGATGACAATGATGTTGCTGTTGTTGCAACATGTAGTCCACATGCTATCATCCAAGCAGAAGATGTGGATGTGTGTTACGTTGATAAATATGATGATGATGTAATTGACCCCAGTTGGGAACCAGAGAAAAAGAAATTCAAAGTGGCTGTGTCTGAGTCTGTTTGCAGAAATCCCCCCCCCCCCATAAAAACTTGTGATTTGCCAGTTTTAGTTGATGATGATGACCCAGTAATAAATATGATAGGTAGTCGTGGTGGTCAGTTGCAGTCCAGGTGTGTAGTGCCCGTAACATCACGTGCCCCCTCCCACTTCAGTGCTTAAAATAACAGACTTAAATAAGCCACATCATGGATATGTTAAAAGCAAAGCATCACAATCCCTTGTTTGGGATTTTTTTGTTCAAGATGCAAATGATGAGTCAGTTGCAATCTGCCAGGTTTACCATCTGCGTGTGAGTCGAGGTAAAAAGGGGAGCCATCTGGGCACAGGAGGACAGCATACACATCTTAAGAATAGGTACTTGGCACTGTGGACCCAGCACAAGCTGGCAGCTAATACTACAGTGGGGCATTCACCCTCGTCACTGGCAACCATAGTGAGCATGTTATCCCCTTCCATGACTGTGAAGTCCAGTAGTAAATTAAACATGTGCAGTACTGAGGTAATATGAGCAGAGGATTACTACAGGCATGACAAGGTGGAGGACCATAATGACTTTGAAATGCTGTCCAGTGCTGGAGAGAGTAGCAGTCTTTGTGGTGGTGGTGGTGGTGAATGCAGTATGTCTAGTACAAGTGATACATCAACCCCGGTTGGCAAATCTGCAAAATAACTGCATTTCTGGGTTTGTCATCATCACCTGTGCAACCGTCTTCATCAAACGCCCACATTCCACCACCTGCCAATGCCATTCATCACAAAACACAACCATTTGTGATCACACCCCGTGCAAAATGCTTAAGTCAGCCCACATTACAGAGTGCTTTTGAGCATACGCTGAAGTACCCCCCCAATCATACAGTGTCACGTGAACTTAATGCTGCTGTAGTGGAAATGCTGGCAATTGATCTTTTGCCCTTCTCCTTTGTGGAGAATTCTGGGTTCCAGCAGTTTGCTGCACGTGCCTGTCCAAAATGGAAAGTCCCATCCAGGACATACTTTTTTACCCGTGCTGTCCCCAAGTTGTTCCGCACTGTGTCCAACTCAGTAAGACATGCCCTTCAACATTCTTCCTCTCCATTCATCCATTTAAGTATGGATATGTGGACAAATGGCAAAACAGTGGGGAGTTCATATTTGTGTATAACTGCACACTGGGCGCAGGTGCCAGGGGTTGTTTGTGATGTTGGTAGTGTGAATAATCAGTGCAGTAAGGTGGATTGTCATGGTAGCAATCTTTCAGGAATTTGACAGCATGCAATGATTGCTATGCACAATGTGACCTGTTCACACACTGGTGAGAACATGTTGGACATGTTACTGACTGAAGTTGACAAATGGCTAAACCCACTGTCCCTGAGAGCTGGGTTCATAGCATGTGGCAATGGGTCAAATGTGGTGAAATGCATCATGAATGGTGTTTTTTTTCGTGTTCCATGCATGGCCCACTGTTTAAATCTTGTGGTGCAGAAGTTTCTGCAGCACCCTGATGTAAAGGTAATGCTGACCGTTGCATGATGTATCTGCTCTCACTTTTCAAGATCTGGAAAGGCCCGTGACCAACTGTGGCAGTTACAGATATGAAACAGTCTGCCTCAGCACTGCTTGAAGCTGCACGTTGTCACCCAATGAACTCCATTTTATACATGGCAGAGAGGTTGTATGAACAATACAAAGCCATCTCAGAATATCTTGTGATGCACACTAGCAGTGACCGTTCTGGGGCCTCCATGTCTATGACGACTGAACAGTGGCACCTCATGGACTCTGTAATAACAATTTTGTGGCCTTTTGAACATGCCACACAGGCAGTGAGTGGTGAGTCTGCCTCCATTAGCCAATCAATTCCACTGCTGTGGGTGCTGTGGCAGACATTGGTGAATGTACAGCATAGCCTTGATGTTGCCGGAGACGGTGGTAGCAGTATGTTGCTGCAACACATGCTGACAGTATTCGACCAAAATCATCACGTTGTGAGCATTCAGCGTAGTGACAACTTTGCCATAGCAACAATGCTGGACCCATGATACAAACATGGAATTGCATAAGTACTGGAGGGAGGGCCTGAACAAGTTAAAAATATCAGTGGTCAACTGGTGCACCTAGTTCATGGGGCACAGAAGACACGTGCCAAGGTCAGCAAACCTCAGCAGCATAATCCATCTGAAGGTGTACCTGTAGGATTATCAAGCATATCCTGCAAATGGAAGGGGACAGCAGTTCAAGGTGGCCTGTCATCCAAAGTGGCTGGCGTCAACCCACTTTGGGAGGCTTTGTCCCAAGTGGGTATTTGTGAAATAAATGATTCGGGAGAACAGGATGATGCATCAACAACTGGACTTAGTGTGGCTCAGAGAATGGTTGAGTCATATTTGTCTGAAAACAGGCATCTGATAATAACTGAAGATCCTCTTTTGTACTGGAGTGGAAAGGTCAGTGAATGGCCAGAGCTGACTGCAGTGGCACTTAAGTACCTCACATGCCCACCCTCCAGTGTAAGTGTTGAGAGGGTATTCAGCTCAGCAGGTGCAATAGTCAGGGATCGTCGAACAAGCCTGTCTCCTGCAAATGTTAATTTGCTAACATTCATTAAAATGAATGAGGGGCACATACCAGCACAGACTGCAACCTTGGTATTCGTACCCCAGCCTAGTCATGGTGGTTTTGGTGATGTGGAAATGGACCATCCTGGTGGCACTGGCAGTGGCTGCCTGAAACGGCCCACCATTGATGTAGATGATGACACAATGGAGGAAGAATTTCCCAGTGGTAAGACTTCAGACATAGATGACTGTGAGGGAAGCTTTCTTTATGGGGATGATGATGTGGTTAATGTTAGCAGGTTTTAACGTTTAACTGAAGTTGTTAAAAGGCGTCGTGCTAGCCCAGACCGCCACCACCACCACCACCACCAGAACTGATGCTAACCACTGCCACCACTGAGCACGAGTCTGTCTGACCCCCGGACCACCACCACCGGGATTGATGTTGTTAGTCACTGCCACCACTGAGCATGAGTCTGTCCATCCCCTGGACCACCACCACCAGGACTGATGTTAGCCACTGCCACCACTGAGCATGAGTCTGTCCACCCCCCAGACCACCACCACCAGGACTGATGTTGTTAGCCACTGCCACCACCACCACCACCAGATGCAGGAAGATATAATAACAGTGAATGTCATCATGTGCCACAGCTATCACCAGTTCACCAACACCCACCACCAGTGTCATTCAGACAATATTTCCCCATTACATTTATCATGCCAAGGCAGAGGGAATTGAACAGGAGACCACATCCATCAGCCACAGGCACAAAGCTTCTTAATATTTAAACCATAAAGTGAATATGTGTACTAATGTTTGTTATGCTATTTCACTTCCTGTAGTTGTATGTTTTGTTTTCTGTAGCTTTTCAGAGCCGCAATGGTCAAACACATACGGCATACTTATTTTGTTTTTTTTACAGGTTAGCAAAAAATCTCTCTTTTGCTGAAACTCGGTGGGAATGGTACTGCAGCTCTACCATACAGAGGAACCTATGGAACATCCATTCTGGTAAGTATGAAGATTTTATTTCATCCGTTTCATTGTTTTGGAAAGATTGCAGCAAATGCCTCTGAGTACGATTCATAAACTAGGTGATGTGTACGCCACCAAAACTATTTTTGTAAGATATTCATTCACTGTATTCGGAACTTGCAGCTGTGCAGCCCTGACCATGACAGTGTTGAAAAAGTTGCACACAGGTTGGGTTACTTGACAAGATGTGGTTTGAAATGTAACTTGACTTGAGGAGATTGAGAACCAGGTACAAATTACAATTAAGTAGTAAGAAGTTGTTCATTTCTTTTTTTAGGAAACTTCCAGATGCTTTGTTGTTCTGTCAAAGTGGCCTTATCCAAACAAGTTCTTCAACATCTGCTCCCCCTCCAGCTGGGGCACACATGCAACATGTAGAAATTGTTTCATTAGATGACCATGACCACTTTACAACCAGACTCGAGAAGGATGCAAATGAAATCTGTGAAGAAGTAACAAAATAAGAATCCATTACAGACAAACCTACAAATATGCTCCCCCCCACCTCAAAAGAAAAAACAAAATACTTACCTTCACATGCTTGAGAGTTATCCATTTCAAATTTCAACGCAAAAAGTTCTCATCGAGCACTGGACTGTGCACACCAACAGTCTCTGTGACCTGTGATACAGAACAACAATGCCATGAGTACATGTCCATGTCAACCCCCCTCACCTACAAAATACACAAATATATATCTATATATATCAACTCACCAAGGCTACTATTAGTGTTCATACAAAGGGCACCCTTCCATCCAGTTGAGATGATCACATTGCATTTCCTCAAATCGCAGCACACATTGGACCAGCAACATTTCGCTCACGGTCATCATTTTATTCTGGAGGACTTTGTATGTGCTGAAACGCTCCCATTTCAAATGTTCTGCACACAAGGTGGATGCATTTTGAGCATGCAGAAAAAATCTGGGGACTCTGTGCCACCACTGCGTGCATGACTGAGTGTGCCATTAATTCTGGGGGATGTTGTATGGACTGTAATGCTCCCATTTCACTTTGCTACCACTTGTCAATTTTCTGCACACAAGACGGATGCATTTTGTGTGTTGTGTGATTGTCAGCTCATGATGTCATACTGACATTATCAATTAAAGCAGCATTGCAAGAAAGTCGTGACAATTTTGAACTGTACTTTTTTATGCTACTTTACATTCACACAACCACTAGTTACCTCTGAGTCATGACTTGAATGATATGCTTCTTTTCACAATTTGTCTGCTTTACTTAGTTGACTTTTTTCATGTATAAAAAAAAAATGAGCACTCCTTTCAATATTGTTCTGGCCAGGTTTGTATTTATTTCCAGCTGCTTTTCAATAAATATTGTTCTGCAATGTCATAAAACACTGCCTGCTGCATAACTGTTAATTTACAACAGAAGTGATATGTAACAACTAACTGATGTGATGGAGAAAAGCAGAGGAAAACAATGACAAAGATTGGTCAGTACCAATTTAAAAGGAATGCTACTTTCATTATTTCACACATGAAAAAAGGTAGTACAGCAGACTCAACTACTGGAAATTCGCGTATCATTCCAGTAAGGATGTTAGTAAAGGAAGTGGTAACATAGCATTAAAAAATATAGGTCAGAGTTCTCAACAGATTGTTGCGCTGCTGCTTTACAGAGATTCACCACGTTACACAGTTATGGTGTTGCACAACATAAGTTATTCAGGGGAGCCTTATTGCTCCACTTAGTGCAATACATTTCTGTGAAACCTCACCATACTAGTACAGTAGTCATGTCATGGAGAAATTCCGCACAGAAAAAGCCACCCAGTCGCTGCCCCTTTCTCAGCAACATTAGGATGATGCCAGGGGCGCAGCTGTATGCTCCACTATAGTGAATGTCTGGCAGTTATCTGAATGTTTTTTATGTTGTAGCCACTTTTAGAATCAGGCACGCTTCCACTAACAAGGCTCTTCTTACTGGAAACGGCCCACACGTTTCACCACAAACTGACCATTATAACATAAAGAAACATTTGGAAAGCTGCCGGACAATCGGACATTCAGTATAATGGAGCACGCACCCGTGCTCTCCCTGGCATCACATCCTAACATTGCTGCAAAAGGGGGGCAGAATTTAGGCAACCTTTATGAATGGGAATTCCTCCATGACGTGACACACTGTAATAAAATGAGGGGTGGTTTTCACAGAAATGTATTGCACTATGGGGAGCAAGAAAGATTCCCCTGGAAGTAAGGCGCCCACAACAGTGCAACAATCTGGTGAAATTTTTTTTTTTATATACTTCTTTTATTGCATAATTTTTTCATTGCAAGTATAATAAGAACACTTCATCATAAAGAGGCCCTAGCTCCTACGTTCTGGAGCTTTGACTAACATTAGATTTTTACACAGCATCTAGAAAGTGTAAGTTTAAAACAAAGTATATAAACAACATACATACAAAACTAAAATTTATTCAAACATAACTTGTCAGCTGTTTGTCTCTTTTTTATCCTAAAGAATAAATTAAAATTCCATTTATGGGGTAAGATTTTCCTCTACTTATTTTTCCTTCTAGTAGATCTTGTACAGTATTATTTAATTCCTCCCTCACTTTTTTGTTACTTCCTAAATAAATTTTAACATAAGGGTTAAGTAAAAGAAGATTTATTAATCTCTCCTTAAGGCAATTTCTCATCTTCCCTATCAGGGGCATATAACAGTAATATCCACATACATTTTGGGTTTTCCTACAGGTCTTAACCTTGGTCATTTTTTCAAGTCCCATCTAGTCCAACGATTTTGATATACTGCAGCTCTGTCCTGTAAATTATGAGTTAGCTGTTCCAAATGTTGTATATAGTTTATTATATCCTACCATTCCAGTAATGTTGGAGGGCTGGGGAGCAGCGATTTCTTAGTAATGGCTTTATAGGCCACAGCTAAATATATAGACCAAAAGTATTTGGTATCTTTATCTTTAAGAATTTGGGGAGGTATGCCCAATAGGAGATTCCAAGGAGTCAGCAACTCCTGAATGGACAATAGTCTAGTTATCTGGTGAGTAATTGCTTGTCAGAATGGCTTAATCTTTGGACAATTTAAGAATATGTGGGCATGGGAAGCCTCCAATGCCCCACATTGTCTCCAGCAAGTAGAAGAGGCCTTAGGGTTACCCTTTGCCTGAAGTAGGGGTACTAAAAAGTACCTTGTGTGTACCTTCCAAACATACTCCTTCCAGACAGGAGACAAAGTTGTGGACCACGTAGATTGCCAAATCCACGGCCAAAAAGGCCCAAGGAGGGGACCGCCCAGGTCCTTCTCCCATCTTTGTTTTATTAGATCAGTAAGATGGTTCTGGAAAGTATTGAGAAACTGATATAGCAAAGATATGGCATGATCACTTTCAGAGGTTGTCCAAATACGAATAAAGGGACTACAGTCCTCTTCTTGTAATGATCTAGAGATTTGGATTTTTATTTGTGTGTTAATCCAATCTCTTATCTGTAAATAATATATATAATCACTTGAAACCTAGCCGTATTTTGTTTGTGCTTCTGTAAACGACATTATGGTGAAGTTTCAAAGTATTTGCCATGGTGCCACAAAGCCCCCAGAGGCCTGAAGGGCATACCATTTATATTCTAAAGAGGGTGGAAAAGCAGGGTTCTCAGAGAACCAGCAATATTTCCAATTATGGTTAGAGAATCGCTTTTGGGGGTAACCCCTCCTCCAACCCTTCAGAATTGCACCTCTACTTTTTGGAAGGACCCCTTGAAGTTGCCTCATCTGAGGGGGGACAAAGAGGGCTGCAGGCAGAGGGTGGGGTAGAGATCTACCAAGATCAATTTATTTCCAGTGTGCCAAGCAGTGACTGTTTCCCCACAACAGAGCCAGTCGCATTTGAGAGGCATTCCAATAATAGTGTAAATTAGGAAATGCAATTCCTCCAAGATTTTTTGAGAGCATTAATAATTGGGATTTAAGATGGGGTTTTTTGCATTCCCAAAGGAAATTCAAAAATGCTCATTGCCAGTTGTTCGGACACTGTAATGACACCACACAAGGCACAGATTGAAACAGATATAATAATCTTGGCAGAGCATTCATTTTAAGTGCTTGATTCCTAGCATAGAAGGATAAAGGTATCACTGTCCAGTGATTGAAGTCCACCTTAAGGGTCTGTATTAGGGGGTCATAATTCAGGTTAAATAGTGACCCGAGATCAGCTGGAATAGTAATTCCAGGTACCTTATTGTTTGGGAGTTCCATTTAAATTGAAACTTTTTCTTAATATGTATTGGAAGGGTATAGCCAAAGGCCAATAGTTCAGTTTTATTAGTGTTTAAGGAATATCCGGCCAGGGATGAGAATAAAGTAAGCTTTTGAAATAGATGCGGAAGGGAAGTGTCTGGATTTGCTAAATATATCAAAACATCATCCGCAAATAATGCTATTTTGTGCTCCTTTCCAGCCAAATGAATTCCATGGAGATTCTGATCCTGTCGAATCATGTGGGCCAGAAGTTCAATGTAAAAAGCAAACAAGAGAGGGGAGGTAGGGCATCCCTTCCTGGTTCCTCTATAGAAAGCAAACTTATGGGTTAAATGTCCATTGGATCTGATATAAGCTTGGGGCATCTGATAGAATTTAAATATAATATCTATAAACTGTTGTGGGATTTGAAAGGCTTTCAAAACTTCCCTTAGAAAAGGCCAAAAAACCTTGTCAAATGCTTTTTCAGCATCCAAACTAAGTAGAAGAGCCGGGATTTTTACCTTTTGGATGTGCTCAATTAAATATACAGTTCTCCTAATATTGTCCTGAGCTTGATGACCTTGAATAAACCCTGATTGGTCTTGTTGAATTAAAGAAGGGGCTAATTTTGCTAATCTGTGGGCTAATATAAACACTGTTGCCTGGTGGTTCTCTTGCCCTTTTAAGGGCTTGTAAACCTTCAACTCACAGAATCTTGCTGAATTTTAGTAAATATTGTTATTTTTACTTCGTGACAAAACCAGAAGTGAACTGACGCTTACTTCCAGTTTTTTGGCTTAAAACCTGCCCCTCTAGCAAGTGGGGTGTTTAATAGTGGCATTGCTACTGATATAGCAAACCTCTGGTGAGAGGTGGAGTAGTGCAGTGCACCAATATACTTTGACATACCATTAATCTGTTTGTTTTAACTGTTTCTGTATTGTGTGGTACCATTTGCTTGTAACTGACTCTTCAGTGAATAGCAGAGCATTGTGGGAACCTGGAGGACTAGCAATAGGCTAGTATACCTCCTACCCCAAAACAACATCTCTCTGTTAAAAGCACTGTTGCCTGGTGGTTCTTTTGCCCTTTTAAGGCTTGTAAACCTTCAACTCACAGAATCTTGCTGAATTTAAATAAATATGGTTATTTTTACATCGCGCCAAAACTGGAAGCGAATGGACACTTACTTCCAGTTTTTCAGCTTAAAACCTGCCCCTCTAGTGAGCGGGGTGAGTGTGCGTGGGGCTGCACGTGGAGACGCGCACAGAGATCTGCTGTGTCCGCTGGGCATGCTGAAACTGCTGCCATTAGACAAACTTGGACAAGATAATTTTAGCATATCCTCTACTTAGTAAATATACACCTTTAATAATGGAAAAAGAACTTAGTAAGTGTATGCAATGTTTGATGTATAGTGAGGGAAAGTATGGGAGCGAGTATGTATGTGCTAATTGCCATCTGATTACTACTCTTGAAGCAGAGATAGCATTTCTGCTTAATATTAAACCAGTTTCTACTGATATTAGGGAACTGGAAAGTTACATTGATCTTATGGATGAACAACTTCATTCTAATGAACAATTTCCTTCACATTTAGGTAGCTTTTCTATGCCTCCTGATGAGGAGACAATTGTAATGACTAGTACTAGTATACCTGTTGCCGCTGCCCCCTCTTATAAGGTGGATGATTATCCGCTCTCTTCTCATGATAATGATGACCGGACCATTGTCACAAAGCCTCTTAAAAAAAGGAGGGGTGGTCAAATACACAATAGTGTCCCTATTGAAACTCGTAATAGGTTTGAGCAATTGACTGTATCAAATAATGAAGTGCTACATGATTTATCCTCTGCATCACCCTCTGTTGATAATAATGGTTTAAAAACACTTTTCAATCAGGAGTTAATGCACATGAATATTTGTCCTAGTAAGTCGCAAGCTACCAAATCAATACCTATTAAGTTAATCACTCCAGAGTGTGTTAAACAATCACCTGTTTCTGATTCTTGTACCCCTACTGTCTCAAAACAAGTGTTAGTCCTGGGAGATTCAATCATTAAGCACATTGACAGGGCGGTATGCAATAGTGACAAGAGCAACTGCACTTGTTCTAGCTTCTGTGGGGCCAGGGTATCTGAAGATGCCTAAAATTTTACAAAATGTGGGGGAAAATCCACTGGCTATCATACATGCCAGTGTTAATGATATAAACAACATTCCATTTAATCAGTTACAATAGGACTATGTGGCATTACGTAACCTGTTACTTGATAGGGGATGCTGTGTATGTATATCTGAAATTCTACCTGTCCCAAGAGCAACATCTACCATGACGCAGAAAATCAAAGCCCTAAGTGAATGGCTGAGAAAGTGGTGGTTTAAGCAGGATGTACTCTGTATTACCCACTGGGAATCATTTTCAGATCGTTCTTCCTTGTTTTGCTGGGACGGTTTACATCTCAGTCATAGAGGTAGTACACTTATGGGGAAAAGTATCACTAAAATCATAAATCATTGATTAAACTAAAAACAATGGGGGAGAATGGGTCTATTCCCAAGTCTCTGAATACTTGCCAAAATATTATTACAACTAAATGTAAATTCCTAGCTTTGAATGCAAGATCTTTAAACCAACTCAAATTAGCAGAACTCAAAGCCAAATGTAAAACTTTAAATATAGATGTGGTGGAAGTAACTGAAACTTGGTGGGACGCATCCTCAATTTGGTCCAGAGAAATTCCAGTTTATAAGTAATATCATAAAAACAGATTAGATAAGCAAGGCGGTGGAGTTTGTATGTACATATGAAATGATATTCCTTCTTTTGAAGTGTGTTCTCCCTTTTCTTTGGAAAGTATATGGGTTAAAATCTTATTGAAGGAGCAGTCCTATATAACTATTGGTAACAACTATTGATCTCCATCTGCAAATTCATATTACACAACCGATATGTTTAAAGAAATTACACATTTTTTCAGAATCTCAAGATACTGTAATATTTGGTGACTTTAACCTCCCTCATATTAACTGGGACTCATTCTCAGGACAGTCATATGCAGAGGAAGGACTAATAGACGTGGTAGTTAGTACTGGATTACAACAACTTGTTACTGAACCCACTCAAGGTCCTAATATTTTGGATCTATTATTTACTAACATAGAGCAACAAATTAGCAATTTACAAATTTGGGATCTACTTGGGACCAGTGATCATTCATCTATTCTTTTTGAAATTCAACAGTTTAAAATTACACAAAGGAAGTTATACTGTACAAAAAATTATAATAAAGCAATTTTTTCTAAAATCAATGAATACTTACAAAACATAAACTGGACTCTAATCTTCTTAATTGTACAACACAACAAGCTTGGGACTTTTTTTTAAAAACTTTGTACATTATTTGGAAAATATCTTTAGTCCATCTAAGAGGAAATTTAATAATAAAGGAAAAATCCCCCCTTGGTTCAACAATACAATTAAAAATCAGATTAAAATAAAAATTAAACTTTTTAGGAAACTTAAGGATAGTTCTGTTCCATTTGAAACTACTCTATTACATAAATACAGACTATCTGTGAACAACTTAAAAAAATCTATTAAACTGGCAAAAAATAAGCTAGAATTTAAACTAGCTCACACAAAATACTGTCACAAATCTCTTTTCTCCTATATAAATAGTAAAAAAGGTGTATCGAGGACCATTGGTCCCATTATAACCAATGGCTCTTCTCTATCTGATATAGAAACCTTGAATAGTTAATAGTTTCTGGAATATTACCTGTACCAAAGGCTAACACAGCACTATTAAAAGAAATACTCAGGTTAAATGGTTGGATGAAGCGATGGTGTCAGAGAGAAGAATATAAATATATAGATCACTGGCAGGATTTCCAGGGATAGCATTTGTTTTCCCAGGATGGGTTACACTTGA
Organism: Neoceratodus forsteri; assembly: GCA_016271365.2. Classification (NCBI taxonomy): domain Eukaryota; kingdom Metazoa; phylum Chordata; order Ceratodontiformes; family Ceratodontidae; genus Neoceratodus; species Neoceratodus forsteri. Next base: position 776,199,089 of record CM057454.1, read on the forward strand.
ACAGGCATGGAAAGTGCATTTTCTCCTATAAATTGAAACAGATAATTGACATACATTTAAACTGAAAAAGGGGGGAGATCAACATACTATAAAAAAATAGCCCCCAAAAACAGCAATACAGAATCCATAATCAACTGTATTTCACTAAATGCAAGAAGTCTGAACAACAAGATGGATGAGCTTCAAGTCATCTTATATACCTATGATATTCACATTTGTGCAATCACAGAGACATGGTGGAAACCAGAGGATGCTTGGGATAGGAACATTCAAGGTTATACCCTATATTATAATGACAGAAAATCAACAAGAGGTGGGGGGTGGCCTTATATATATCTGAGGATATGGTATCAGAAGGAGTAGATACATCCAAATGGGAAAACTGTGAAGTATTATGGGTAAAAATTGCTTCAAAACAGAACATCAGATTAAATATCGGGGTAATTTATAGATCTCCCTCACTTACTACATTGGAGGACATCATGCTGTCTGACTTTGTTAAACAGATGGCAAACTTAAATAATGTCATACTATTAAGGGATTTTAATTTGCCAGGCATAAATTGGAATACCTTGCAAGTAAATACAGCCATAGAAGAACAATACTTGGAAATAATTAATCTAGCTGCCTTAGAACAGTACGTTACATCTAATACCAGAGGAAATCACATCTTGGACTTAGTTCTGAGTAATTCAAATGACAGGATATAGGACTGTATAGTGTTGCCACCATTAGGCACTAGCGATCATTTAATAGTTAAGTTTAAGTATACACAGCAGATAAGTGTTAATTCTGGCAAAACATCCATATACAGGTACGATAGAACAAATTTCGGGGGCATGAAAAAGGAGTTGTTAAAATGGAACTGGAAGAACGAATTTAAGGATGCCTCTCTTTTCGTAATGTGGGACAAACTACAAAAAAACTGCAAGACCTGGTTAAGTCACATGTCCCATCTTTAAATAAATACGATACAGTAAAGAAATCTCTCCCTGTATGGATGACATTAAAAATTAAAAAGGAAATAAAGAAAAAACAGAATGTTTAGAACAGCTAAATTAAGTGGAGACGAGGGTAGTTGGGCAAAATATAAAAAATGTCTAAAGGTCACTAAATAGCATATCGAACAAGCTAAAAAGAACTATGAATACAAACTGGCTACCAGGGTAAAGGACAATCATAAATCCTTTTACTCTTATATTAATAATAAAAGGGTAATATAAGGAACATTGGCCCCTTAAGTAAACATGATGGAACTGTTATAGTGGATAACCAGTTGATGGCAGAGCACTATAATAACTATTTTGCTTCAGTTTTCAATCATTCTATATTTACTATACCCCATAATTACACGGCATCTCGGAAACCAATTATTACCCTTACAGAATGTGATGTTAAAAAAAGATTAGAGTCTCTGAACCAGAACAAAGCCCAAGGTCCCGATAATTTACACCCTAGGGTACTAAAGGAATTGTCAGACCAACTGGCAGGCCCTATCACTTGTCTGTTTCAACAATCCATTAGTGAGGGTGATGTACCAGAGGCATGGAAACAGGCAGAGGTTGTCCCTATACATAAGAAGGGATCAACACAGAATGTGGAAAATTACAGACCAATTAGCCTGACTTTGGTCTTGGGTAAGGTACTGGAGGGTATTATAAAAGATTACATTTTGGACTTTCAACAGCAAACTGGAAAGACAGACTACACACAGCATGGCTTCGAAAAGGGCAGATCATGTCAGGCGAATCTCCTTGAATTTTACGGTAAAGTGAACAAGGCCGTCGACGATGGGAGTTCTGTGGATGTGGTTTTCCTGGATTTCGCCAAGGCCTTTGATAAAGTGCCACATAATAAACTAATTGATGCACTTAGTAATATGGGGATACATTCTGATATTATTCATTGGATTAAGTCATGGCTTATGGGAAGACAACAGAGAGTTTGTGTAAAAGGAGAATATTCAGGATGGATAGATGTGACCAGTGGTGTCCCACAGGGCTCCGTGTTGGGGCCATGTCTGTTTAGCATTTATATAGGGTCTATGTATTCTACATCGGCAGTGTCGGTATCAAAATTTGCTGATGATACCCGAGTGGGTAAGGTGATAAATGGTATAGAAGATGCTAACATTCTCCAGACTGCATTAAACAGTTTGGATGAATGGGCACAAAATCAAGGGTCAACATTCAATGTAACGAAATGTACAGTTATGCATATTGGCAAAAATAATATGCATTTTCAGTACAGGTTGGGTAATGAATTATTGCAGGTTGTCACCCAAGAAAGTGACCTGGGAGTCAGACTATGTAATAGCCTAAGCTTCAGGCCACATTATAATCACATAATAAAAAAGGCTAGCAACATACAATATTGCATAAATAAACATATAAAGAGCAATAATAGGGAAGTTTTCTTACCAATCTACACATCTTTGGTGCACCCTCATATGGAGTACTGTGCCCAGTTTTGGGCGCCAGGGGGCAAGGGTGATATAAGATCATTGGAGAGGGTACAAAGGAGAGCAACAAGGAGGATAGCTGGTGTTCAGGGGCAGGAGTATGAACAGAGGCTGACAATTTTGGGCCTGTATACCTTGGAATATCGAAGAATGCGAGGTGATCTATGTTTAATATATAGGACATTAAATGACCCTACACTTTGGGAACAGCTAAATCTTGTAATAAGGGATCAACCCTATGGTATTCGAGCTTATCCACTGCAAATTAAGTTAGATAGGTTCAAAACTCTCAGAAGGAAGTACTGGCTAACGGTGAGAGTGGTTAAGATCTGGAATAGGCTGCCAATAGAGATAATAGTTAGTAGAACAATGGATTCCTTTAAGAAGCAAATTGATCAATATATGATCAAAAACAATATTCTTGGATATACATAAATAAATGGCGAGTATATGGACTATAGTCTTTAAAAACTCTGAAGAACCTATGAAACCTATGAATCTCTTTAATAAGTACTTTTGTTCTGTCTTCTCTCAAAAATCACCTATTAGTACATTTAAAGTTCACCACGTAGATTATCTTAGGTTCTATCCAACTGACATTATATAGGCTATCAAAAAACAACAAAAAAAAAATACTAGTCCGGGTCCAGACGGTATTCATCCATGGTTTCTGATTGAAACCTCTATAAATATTTCTATACCTTTGTCAATTATCTTCAACAAATCCTTACAAGAAAGCATTGTACCAAATGATTGGCATTCAGCAATAGTTACTCCCATATTTAATAAAGGCAATAGAGGTTCTGTGCAAAATTATCGTCCAATTAGCCTGACCTCAGTGGCTGGTAAATTAATGGAATGAGTAATGAAGTCTCTAATAGATCAAGATTGTAAAAAATTAGGAATTTATTATTCAAATCAGCATGGGTTCCAAGTATTCCTGCACCACCAATCTGATATCTTTTTATAATAATATAAGTACTCTACTAGATGTGAGTATTCCCCACTGATGTAATTCTTTTGGACTTTAGTAGAGCTTTTCGATAAAGTCTCACATGAAAAACTCATTACTAAAATGCACAATCTAGGTTTGTCACCTGATATTGTCAACTGGACTTTAAACTGGTTGACAAATCATTCTCAGAGAGTCAGAATTAATGATATCTTGTCTGATTTGGGCAGTGTGACAAGTGGTGTACCACAGGGGTCGGTCTTGGGATCAACATTGTTTAATCTCTTTATCAGTGATTTACAAACAGGGCCAAATAACTTCATGGTTAAATTTGCAGACGATACTAAATTGGGGGGCAAGGTTAATAATCAAGAAAATATTTCTGCATTAAAGAAGGATTTGGAAAAATTAACACTTTGGGCAAATGAAAATCATATGCAGTTTAATCAAGACAAATGTTTAGTAGTGCATTTCAGTGTAAATAATCCAAAAATGATATATTATATAAACAGACTACCACTTCACTCATCAAACTGTGAAAAAGATTTAGGGATATATGTTAATAATAAATTTACATCAAATGATCACTGTGTTAGAACTGCTTGAATGGCCAACAGACTTTTGAGGCAAATAAAACACACTTTTGTTAATCGCACTGAACAATGCCTTATTTCATTGTATAGGGCATACATTAGACCGTATCTAGACTATGGCTCCCCATTCTGGAATCCAAACCCAAAAAAAGGCATAGCAATTCTTGAACAGGTTCAAAGGAGAGTAACTAGAATGATTCCAAGATTAACAAACTTGGATTATCAGAACAGATTAAAAGCTACTGGTCTCTTCTCTCTTCAGACTAGAAGATTAAGAGGTGATATGCTTATGGTTTTTAATTTAATAAATTCACCAGATCAAATGGAAAAATGTGGTCTAACACTCTCCAAAAGGAGACATGTTCTGAGACTGCATACTAAACAGCTTGAAGTAAAAACTTATAAAACCAGCAAAAGGGGACACTTTTTTCCAACAAGAGCATCTGTTGTATGGAACACCTTGCCACAAGAATTGGTAGAGGCAGCTAGTGCCATTGTCTTTAAAAACAAATTAGATGTTTGGTTGAGGGATAATAGATAAATAATGTCCCACTAGTGTGGGGAACAGTCTCGATGGGCTCTGGCCTTCTTCTGTTCTTTCATATCAAGTAATACCAAGTAGATGCCAACATTTTGTAATCAGTGTTTAGAATGGAAATAGGGCGGTAGGAACCCAGCAGGGAGAAGTCCTTCCCGGGTTTTGGGATTACTGATATAATTGCATATTGCCAGGAGGGAGGGATAGGGGTCTCAGGCAGGGTCATATTCAAAAGCAATCGATGTAGTAAAGGGGTTATATCTTGTTTAAAGGCTTTATAGAATTCCCCTGGTAATCCATTGGTCCCAGTACATTTATTAGTTTTAAGATTTCCCATCTCCCCCTCCAGTTCTTTACTCAAAATCGGGGCAAGTAATGTTTCTGTAAGTGTTTTTGAAAGGGTTGGGAGGTTTATGGATAGGAGAAAGGTATGAATTTGTGTTATAGTGGGTTGTGGTTGGGGTGTATCATAAAGGTCAGAATAATATTTAACAAAAATATCTGATATGGTGGCTATATTATGTTGGGGCGGATCCTTAGACAAAGGTCTCAGTGTGGTGATCATGGCCATGGCCTGCTGCATTCTTAACCACCCAGCCAAAAGTTTCAACAAGCGAGGACCACCTTCATAGTACTTTTGTCTAAGGAATAACGGGTTCTGCTTGACGTAGTAGTCTAGCAGGGAATTAAGCTCTTGTTTCAAAACCTTTAATTGCCTAGTGGCCTCTGTTGTTATTTTTAAATTTTGTTGCTCTTCAAGAGTTTTTATTTGAGCAAGTAAGGAATTTCTTTTCTGATTCCTAAGTTTTTTTTTTTATGTGCTGCAACAGCGATAAATTTACCTCTGCAAATAGCCTTGATCGTGTCCCAAAGTATAGCAATATCTATCTCAGGCATATCATTATCTGTTAAAGTTTGTTGAATTGTGTTTTTAATTTCCTGTGTAATTTCCTTATCTCTAAGAAGGGATATGTTCAGCCTCCATATTGTGGACTTCCAAAAGTGATCATTTCTGAAACAGAGATACTCTGGGGCATGGTCCGAGAGGACAAAGTCACCCTGCCAAGCCTTAAGTGACATGTGGGCATATTCCTGTGAGACTAGGAAATAATCAATAGAAGAGTAGCTCTGGTGAGCTTGTGAGTAAAAGGTATGGTGAGTACCAGTACCATTGTGATAGCACCATGCATCGGCCAAACCCAGATCCTTGATCAGCTTTAACAGTCTCCTTGCCTGCTTGGACACTTTTTGATTTTGTACTGCTGGTTCATATAGTTGAGATAGGTTCAAATTAAAATCACCGCCACAGATGATTGGCCCCTCTGCCAACTGTATTAATTTCAACAAAATTGACCTATAAGTGGTAAAATCGGAGTGGAAAATACATTGAGGCCATCGTAATAGGCTTCCCATTTAGTTTCTCCTTTAGTAGTACGTACCTTCCTTCTTTATCAATTATCTGATCAGTGGCTTGAAATGGAACCCAGTGTGGAATTAAAATAGCAATACCCCTTCCTCGTCCACCCCTGTAAGAGGAGACATATACCTGGCCAAACTTCAAATGCTCAAACTTTCGGTGCTCATCTCCAGACAAGTGCATTTCCTGGAACATCAAAACATCCGCACCAGCTCGTTTAAGCAAGGACAGAATTTTCGAACGCTTTATGGGGCTAGTCAGGCCATGAACATTATAAGTGCAAAAGGTGTAACTCATCTTAACATTATTTTAAAATGTGCAATTAAGAATGCCCCACTTCTCTCAAAGGAAGATGCCTCATATTTCAGGAGATTATCTTGTACAGCATATATATACCCCCATAATTTAAGTTCCAGAACTTCATTAATACTTAATAGTTGAAGACAAGCTGACATTAACCATAAAAAACTAGGTGGCACCAAATGGGCACCCAACTGTATACCCTGCATTAGCTTCTAAGGCAGGAGGTCCACTATATCAAGTGACCTCTCTGTACCCACCCTGCTGTTAGTTTTGGCAGGTTGAAGAAGATAGTACTCCTCCCGGACAGAAGGACCTCTTCTAGGGTCTGTACATGACTAGACCCTATAGGCATGTTACTGTGTAGTGTAATATACCTTAGAGCCTGATCTGCTCAGTATAAGTTATTCAGATTGCAAGAGAGAGATTGTGTGTATTACAATTGGGACAGTGTCCGGGGGCAGGGTGGGAATTCTATCCCCAGGCCCTCCTATTAAATCAAATATCTTATAAGAAACACACGTAGCCCCCATTAGTCATATTTTTAAGAGCAGTAATCATTCATTGCAAAGTGCAGACCTATCCTGTGAACAAATCCCCTTAAACCCTCCGATTGTGACAGATTAATTTTAACTGGGTCTAGTCATCGCTTCTTCATAGCCCAATGTAATGAGTATAAGTGAGGCAGAAAAACTATCTCCAACCACAGCCATGGTTACTCAGTGTGCATCATCTAATGGCCTAAAGACTGGATTATAATGCTTAGTTCAGCCTTCAATTTGCACGAGATCTTGATCCGAGATACCAGGGAGCTTTTTGAGTAAATCTCTGAAAAGAGAGATAGTGTCCGAGGTTGTAGAGATAATCGGGTTCTTGTTTCTTTTAACTGACACAGTCTGCCATGCATCATCTTGATCTCATTTCTGACCCAATTTTGGTGGTTGTTCTGGAACTTCAATACCCTTTTTTACCATGGCCTGCTTTGCTTCTTGGAAATTATTATAGATCTCAGTTCCTTCCTTCCAAAAAACCCGCAATCTGGAGGGATATAGTGTTTGAATGCGCAGATTTTCCCCACGGAGTATCTTTATAAGGGGGCATATTCTTAGCGCTATTTCTGAATAGTTGGTGGATGGTCATGGTCAAAAAAGAGATGAGAATCAAGATATTTGACCTCATGTTGCTGCCAGGCTCTTTTTAAGATATCTTCCTTGGTTTTAAAATTATGAAATTTGATAATCACAGAGCGCGGTCTGGTGGTTGGGTCTTTAGATTTTGGCATCAGGGCACAATGCACTCTCTCAATTTTTATTTTGTAGGCTGAGGGAAGATTCAGCACATCACAAAGCATGTCAGCCAAAAATTCAGACATATTGCCTTCCTCTGCACCTTCTGCTAAACCGTATAGGCGCAGATTGTCCCTCCTAGACCTACTTTCAAGGTCCAAGTACTTCTGCTCCATGGAGATTGCATGTAAACATAGCGCAGTGACCATTTGACCAATATGCTGTAGGCCATCCTCTGCTGTTCCAATTTGATCCTCAGCCTCCTGCATTCGATTCTCCATCGCTAACTTTTGATTTAATTGTTTGAATTCGTTTTTATTTTCTGCCCTCATATCCTTCAGTTCCCTCATCAGGGTCTCGAACCTTGATCGAGAGAGCTGTTTCATTTCCTCGTCAGTATCGTAGCTTGGGGCTGAGCTGTTATGGCATGTGGTTGCAGCAGGGCCTCGTATAAAGGAGTTCTGTCTTGAGTCTTGGGTTTCTTTTTCACCCCGCTGATACGGAGTGTGAGTTCTTGTCCCTCTATCCTTCTGCAGTCCTCTGGGTGCCATTTCAGGTAATTTCTGCACAGTTCAACATTTAGTACGGGAATATTAATTAGCAGATTGGGCAGAGTGGCTCTACTAGCTGCTGGTTGGAGCCGTAGCAGAACCGGAAGTCCATCTGGTGAAAATTTTGACCTATTCTTTTTATGCTATTTTACATTGCCACTTACCTCCTGACTTGTATGATGCCCTTCTTTTCACAATTTGTGTCTGCTTTAGTACTTTTCCTTATGTCTGAAATAATAAAAGGAGCACTCCTTTTAATATGGCTCAGACCAAGTTTTCATCAGTATTTGCAGCTCTTTTTGAACAAATATTGTTCTGTAAGGTCAGAGTACACGGCCTGCTTCATAATTGTTAATTTTAGTCATAACTGAAGTGTTATAGAAACAACAGATAGACAAAACCAGCTGAAAATACTGATGAAGACCAGGGCCCAGATATTCAAAAGGGGTTGCGCCATGCACAACCCACTGATGCACCCCGGTGTGATATTTAAAAGGGAAAAGTGCGCCTGCACAAATCCCAATGCACTGGGGTGCATCAGTAATGTATGCAGGCACAGGTGGGGGGACGTGCCCATGCATAAACTGCATAGCCCGATATTCAGCCCGGGCTGTGCAGAGTTATGCAGGCACAACCCCTACCTGTGCCTGCATAAAGTTGAGCCAAAAAAAACAAGTTGAGGGCCACCCACAGGTGAGCTGCCGCATTGCAGGGTGCAACACAGCAGCTGCCACCTGTGGGTGGCCCGCACCTGTTCCCACCACACCTGGCAGCACCCCCATGCCCCGATCATGGGCATGACAGTAACCCCAAGTAGCCGATCATGGGCATCAGACTGCCCCAAAGTCCAATATCCCTGGTGGTCCAGTGACCCAGCCCGACATCGCGGCATGGCTTCATCCAACCCCCCAGTAGCCCGGATCATGGCACAACTTAACCCACCCCCAATAACCTGATTGCAGGCATAACATAACCTGCCCCCATTAGCCCGATCGCAGGCATCAGATTCCTCCCCAAAGCCCAATATCCCTGGTGGTCCAGTGGACCGAACGGAGCCCAATCACGGGCGGCATTCCTCATCCCCAAGTATGAAATCCCTGGTGATCTAGTGGACCCCCACCCCACCCGCCCATGGAGCCCCACCACCCCCTCCCCATCAGCTGGCGGGTGGCAGCACACCCACCTGCCACCCTGCTGCTCCACCGACTGACAGTTTCGGGGTGTGGCTGCACACCCATTGGTTCAGAGCATGAGCCAATGGGTGTGCAGCCCATACCGTACTAGTCAGTCCAGATATGTGAATGAAGTCCAGGTAGACAAATAAGTAAGAGTAAACATACATATAGTGTCAAATCATAAGATATAGGCAATAGAATTGTATATACAGAATGCAGGAAGGGTAAGCAACAAGTACAAGTTAATTTTTAGAAATAGAGAACTGCACAAGAATATATCCATAGTTGCAGTCAGAAGGCCTTGTCTAACAGAATGCTGTGTTGGGGCAAGCGGCAAGATGCCTCGGCCCAGATTCATGGCAGTGGCTGGTAGGCAGGCAGGAATTGAGCTCAGCCATGATGGTTGTTGACGGAATGGCAGTGGAGTAAGACTGAATAAGCAGGATGGTAGGGTAATAAGAGCTGTGGGCATAGAGGAAGTTTAATCATAGAGGGGAGGCATGGGAAGTGGGGGATATCCAGGTTTATAAGGGTGGCAGGGATAGATTGATTTGGAATGGGGATAGTGATGTAGATGGGAGAAACGGGAGGCATGTTGGGGTAGGTGTAGAGAGGAGGGTAAGGGGCAGGGGGATGGAGTGGGGAGGTTAATTGGAGGGACAAAGGACATTGGATTATGCATAACTATCACAGGAGGCTCGGGCAACATGGTAGCCACTGATCTTTTGTTTAAAAGGGCCAAGGGTGGCTGTGTCAGTAACATCCCTGGGCAAGAGATTAAACTATTTTGGTGCTCTGAAAGCAAAAGACCACTGTCCTTGAGATGAACAACAACAAGGGACTTGTAGGGAGGAGTTTTTAGAACTTCTAGTGTGGCGGATATTGCATGATGGGATGAGGAGATTCTCCACTCCAGGGGGTAGCAGACCAATGGAGGCCTTCTTTACCACAAGAGTGGTGTGGTAGAAAATTCAACCATGCAGTCGTAACCAATCGGCCTGCTCATAGAGATCACAAGTGTGTGTCCGAGGGGCAGCTCCTACAAGAAGTCGGCAGACCCTATATAAGGCTATAGATAGTCTCCTTAATGCATAGTTCACTGCTGCTCAATAGATCACTGGCCCATAATCTATTAAAGAGACAATAAAGCTTTGGATAGCTAGCTCGAGGGCTTGTTCTGTCAGGCAGTGTTCATGCCTGTAGAGAAGACTGATGCAGGTATTTACAGTTTTGGCAACAAGGTCTATTTAATTATTGAAGGACATGGTAGAATCCAGAGTAACACCAAGATACTTGAAGGATTGGATCTGTTCCAGAGCAATACCTGAACAATGCCTGATTATCAGTGGTTCTGCTCGTTGTTTGCTGTGGGGGCTGGTGAAAAGCATAGATTTTTTTTTTGTACTTGAGCACCAGTTTCTTCTTCAGGAACCATTCCTTTACTTCTGAGAAGTTTTCCTGAAGTTGCCTCATCAGCTGAGAGTAGTCAGACTTCTTTGTAAACATCACAGCATCATCTGCATAAAGCAGAACTAATTCAGATCAGTATGCTGAGAGCTTGTTAAGAAACATGCTGAAGAGCAAAGGCCCCAGGATTGATCCTCGTGGTACATCTAAGTGGACAGGAAGCTTAGATGAGAGGGCATCGCCTAGTCTCACCTGCTGTGTACGGTTGGAGAGGTAGCTGCCGAACCATCCAAAGGTGTTAGATGGCAGGCCTAGTTCGGCTAGCTGTTCCAGCAGTAGGGGGTGATTGACTGTGTCAGATGCTTTGCAGAGATCAATAAAGGTAGCTCTGACAAGATGACCCTGGTCCATGGCCTGCTGGATATAGCCCATGAATTTCAGCAGGGCGGAGGTAGTGCTGTTCCCTTTCCTAAAGCCATGCTGGTGGGGACATTAGATAGTATACTTCTCCATAAACTTGACCAGCTGGTCATCTACAATTCTTTTGAGAGCTTTGGATAGCGGGGGAAGAATGGAGATGGGCCTGTAGTTATCATGCAGGGCTCTATCACCACTCTTACATATTGGGGTCACCAGGGCCAGCTTCCATTTGCTGAGGAACTGGGAGAGCATGACGGACTTCCTGATGATCTTTGTAAGGGGAGATATTACTACATTGAGCATGAGGTCAATGAGCTTCAGGTTCAGCATGTCTTCACTCTATCTGGTCTTCCCGAGTACTTTGGTTAAATATTGTTTGTCTTCACATTCTGTTACTGCCTTAAAATAAAATGGTGGATGCGCTGAGTCCAATACTTGAGAGCCCTTGTGGGCTTGGAGAGAATAATGCCTCCCTGGAAGTTGAGATGTCAAGTTTGAGTCCAAGGCATAATATGATATAAGCATTATGATTTCAATAATAGTGAGATCACTGACGATCAAGCTCTGCTAATAAATGTATGAATTCTCTTGGTTGTGATGTGACAGTCTGTTAGGTCACTATATTAACGAGGTATGAAAGAAAATGGAAAGAGATGTGTCAGTCTCAAAGCAGAGTGCTGTTCTACACATCACACCCTGTAATGTCAGAACGAAAACCTAAAAAGCATAAGGTTAAAAATGTATATTAGAAACAAAAAATAACAGTTGAGTACTATGAAATGTTTATTTGAATTTCAGGAAGTGTGCTAACTATTTAAGGTTAAAATTTTGCTCAGTTCTGGCCTTTGAACCCCCCCTCATCTTTTTACTCTAGAATTGTGTTTTAAATAGCCCTGTTCTTGCTGTCTCAGACTTTGTGGCACCTTGCCTAACATTTTGGCCTGCAGCACCCCCCCGTTTAAGCCATTTTGCATTTCTTTTTAGCTCCACAAGCAACGCTCCCCCATCTTTCTTATTTAATTCTCCTCTGTCCTTCTCTTTTCAGGTAGTCTGAGAGCCACAGCCGTAGTTCTCTGATGAACTCAATTTGCCAGACTGACATCTGCAGTCCAGCTCTGAAGCCACCAGCCTCTCACAGAAGCTGATGTACGGACTTGCCCTCTGAGACTGATTACCTCCAGGAAGGGAGCCCTAGCTGCCTGATTTTTTGGCCCACCCACTGACCCCAGCCCTGATTAAATACACTTAAACTCTGCCCTGGCTTTCTAGCTCACTCCTACAGCCTACTGCCAGTCATGCCCACCCACCACATCCCCGACCTCTATTAAATCCCCAAGGGTACTGCCCAGTTCTCATCTACTCAGATCTTATTACCTATCAGTAGACTTATCCCTCCAGGGCTCCCAGCTCATCTCTCATGGTACATGCGGCCACCGGGTGGATGGCGCTTTCTTAGCTGCCACCCGAGACCACAAGCATGGGCTCTTCCAGCAAAGAGGTACGGCAAAGCCGTATTTTTTCACCCACCCACCCATCCCCCTCTAGGCTCATTATTATATAGACAGCCTTCCCCATCCCTCTCATTCTTTGGTCTACTCCTTTCCGTCTATCTAAAATGCCTCTCACAATGATGCTCTCCATAGGCTAACAGCACTGCACATTACCATGTCATATAGCGATGTAAGACCGTATGGGTGCAGTCTACTTTACCACACACATTACCATCTTATACAGCAGTGTAAGACCACATTGGTGCAGCCTACTTTGGCAGCATCCTACCACCTTTTAAAGTGCCAGCTAGTGAGAGAGACCGCACATCTTCAGTGATCATATAGGCTCGGTGCCATCTGTTATCTTGCTCAACCCCATGAAGTCCCCAAATACCTGCACACACCAACTTGTCTTGTTCTGCCTGGTGATTTTCTAGGATTCTGTAATCAGGCTATGCCAACTAAAGAAAAAACACTTTGCCATAGTCATAGCTTGCTATTTTTCACTATAAGGCGTCAGCATGAAGGCTGATACCTGGCTCCCTCTCTTCATCTTCCTATGGCTGGTGCCTTATGTAGTGTATTACCCAGGCCGAAATAACTCACAGGGGGAGTCAGACCTTCTGTTACAGTACTATTTTAACAGCAGCTCATCTCATAGCTTTTGTTGCAGCCCTGCACTCCCATACTTGCATCAGTCTGAGGTAGCTTCTGGGGCTTGGACCTGCACCTCCCTACCCATACAGGATATACCCCCTATATCCCCAGTAATAATGCCACTTGGTGCCACGTGGCAAGGGTTTTAGTAGCTGCATCCTTAGGACAGCACTGCATAAATAGCAGAGCCCAGCACTGTCATTCTGTCATTCCAAGCAGTTGTGGAAGAATTAGAGCTTTCAAATTACCTCTGGCTGCCCTAAAGAAAATTTTGTTTCTCCTCCTATTGTGCTCAGGCAATGCTGAACTTAACCCTGGTCCTACAGAAGCCTTCTCATCTCTGTCTGACCTTACAAGGCTTAGAGGAATGACATTTATGCACGTTAATGTTTGCAGTCTCTTAAAAAAGATTACATCGATCCAGACCTGGGTCAATCATACCGAACCAGATGTGCTGGTAGTCTCAGAATCCTGGCTCAGATCTTCTACCCCAACAGGGAGGTTAACATCCCTAACTTTTGGCTGTTCAGAGCTGACAAGCACACTAGGGGTGGTGGAGTAGCCATTTATGTTAAGGACAAATATACGGTCACTACCATTGACTCCTCCTCTATTGCAAATGGCTTTGAATGTCTGTCCCTTAAGGCTGAAACATCCCACTCTATGGCTATCAGGGTCATAGGGTGTTACAGGCCTCCATCTGCTGGATCCCAGCTCCTTTCTCACCTATCGACTATTATGGGACATGAGACCCTAGAAACTATTATTCTAGGGGATCTCAATTACGACCGGTTATCCAAGGCTGCCTTACCCCTCAAATCCTTCTGTGACTCTCTTGGGCTCACACAACTCATTGAAGAACCTACGCATCCTAGCAAGAAAAATCCCAGGAATAGCACCCTATTGGATGTCTTTCTTACAAGCAAGCCACAGTCCTTTTCCTATGCTGGAATATTTTTCTCAGATGTCAGCGATCACCGCTTCATCGCCGGTGTAAGATCTGACTTCAATCCCCCCATATCTAAGTTCTCCACCAGAAGGTCCAGATGCAACTTTGACCCATTTGCCTAAATCGATGAGCTAAAATCATCTGTACGCTGGCAGAACTTTTACCTAGCCAAATCGGTCAGTATGGCATATGACATTTTTCATGAAATAGTGTCTTGTGCCATAAATAATCATGCTTCCTTGGTAAAAGTCCACGTGAAGACCAGAACTTGCCATTGGTTCTCTGCTGAACTCTAGGCTGCATTACTAGTGAGAGATAAACTCTGGAAACAAGCCCACAAATCAAAACCTGTCAAAGACTGGTGCCGCTTCAGGAAGGCTAGGAACTCCTGCACCAAACTGGTTAGAGAGGCTAAGGCCAACTTCTACCACTCTGAGCTTGACTCTGCCTCAAGGTGCCCAGCTAGATTTTGGTGCATAATCAAAGAGCTGTCTGGTCATACAGTTGGAAATGTACTTCCCTTGAAAATCATCTCTGACAATGTTACTATCAACGATAGCAAGGAGATTCTCTAGGCCTTCAAAAACCACTTTGCTATGGCAGGCCTAGCATTCAACAATTCACCAGCATCTGTGTTATGTTCTCAGGTTAGTGCACAGATTCCTGAACCTAGCACCACTAATGTGGTCTTCTCATTCCTTTCTGCTTTGTTGAAAGAGGTCAAAGACCTCCTTCTACAGTTGGACACCAAGAAAAGTGCTGATGCTGACTCTCTCAACTTCTGCTTCTTAAAGATTGCATACCACATCCTAGCTGTACCAATCACACACCTATTTAACTTGTCATTATCCCAGGGGACTCTTCCACACCTATGGAAAATTGCCCATGTCATTCCTCTGTTTAAATCAAGGAATCCCTGCAAATTAAATAATTACAGGCCAATATCTCTCCTACCAATATTGTCTAAACTGCTGGAAAAAATTGTGGATGCTCAGTTGAGAACCTACCTAGATAACAAGAACTTTTTAAACCCTATGCAGTCTGGTTTCAGAGCCACACACAGTACCATTACGGCTCTGGCCAAAGTGACTGATGACTGGCAACGAGAGCCGGAAAACAAAACATTTGTATGTGCCATGTTCCTGGACCTTAGCAAGGCCTTTGACACTGTTGACCGCTGCCTGCTTCTTTCCACCCTAAAAGTGATAGGTCTGGACCTGACCTCTCTGTGCTGGTTCAATAATTACCTTACAGATAGGCTTCAGCAGGTCAAGGCCGAAGGGGAGCTCTCTCCACTCAAACCACTAAAAAGAGGTGTTCCACAGGGATCCATCCTGGGGCCTCTATTGTTTGCCATTTATGTAAACAGTATTGATGTTGGCATCAAGGAGGCCAATATTCACCTTTTTGCTGATGATATGGTGTTGTACCTAAGCTGTCCAACTCCAGAAGCTGCCTGTGAAAATTTACAAACAGAATTCAACTTGTTGCAAAATCAGCTCCTGTACACCTGCCTATCCAGATCAGCTGAATAAAATCTAGCGATTCATGGGGAAAAACAAACATCTCAGCCAAATCACCCTCACATCCAAACAATCCAACAGAGTCATTCGGTATATAAACCCTGCCTCTAGGGTGTTCTTTATAATAATGGTGAGAGAATTTCAAATTGTTAAACTACTTATCTCACCAATTGAGTTTTTATGTTGGGTGTGAAAAGAATTTATTTAATTGCAGCAGTTTAGAAAGATAAAATTAAACTTCAAGGAAAAAATGTTTGTTTCCCAGTTAGCATGGCACAGATATGCAAATTAGTCATTTTCAGTTGGTGGAAAGTATCACTTCTCATTCTTCCCAATCAGAAGTGAGACCAACAAAAATCACCCATATTCTTCAGCAATGAGGTCTTATAAAAGCTGTGATTATCTGAGCAAACACACTATTTTCTCTTACTGTTACAGTTATTATTATGGAAATACTATTCACATCATAATACAACTCAGGAGGAATTTTCCTTAATGATTCACATCCATCTCTTAAACACTTTTGTTCTGCAAATATATGATTACAGCTATCTAGCATGAAGCAGCTTTTTCTCCTCTAGCAATACAGGCACAAGGAAAGATTCCAAATGAATCACAGGAGATACTTTATCCTGCCACAGTTTGCAATAGCGCTGATGCTGGTTCTAACAGTGGCTGTTGTCTAGCATGATTCAATTTTTTATGAAAGGTTTTTTGAAAATGTGTTTCCTGGTGGAAAAACTGGATATGGATTTACAGATTTGTGTTCAGTGACAACTTCCAGAGAAAAGGAAAATATTTACATATGATAGTATGTTTTAAACATTTTCACACCAAAACAATCACAAACAATACACGCACATAGTCAATGACAATGTAGGCAGACTTTTACAGAGAGTTAGAGAAACAAAGAGTTGTGAATGGCTATTGACTTTTTATCTGTCTTCTATTAATCTTTACAAGGTATGCATCTCCAGTTTTTCCACCAGGAGATACATTTTCAAAAAACCTTTCATAAAAAATTGAATCATGCTAGGCAACAGCCACAATTAGAACCAGCATCAGCGCTACTGCAAACTGTGAGAGGATTAACTATCTCTTGTGATTCATTTGGTATCTTTCCTTGTGCCTGTATTGCTAGAGGAGAGAACGCTGCTTCATGCCAGATAGCTGTAATCATATATTTGGAAAAATAAAGAAAGGAAAACAGCTCACTGACCCTGGAGAGGCAACATAAATGTTCTTCAAATGAGTGTAATCTATGCACATTACCATGTTACCAAACTAGCGCATCCTCATAATAGATGCCTACTGTAGTATACATTGCCTAGAGAGTGACAGAGGTATACGCATTTACAAGACTGCATGAACCATGGCCGAAGTCCATTGGGAAAGGGGAGAACATTCAGCAATGAAAGACAATGATCTGCAGAAGCAACCCTGTCTTGAAACATGAAAGTGTTTAGATTCTCAGTCCAACCTAGATGCAGGGGAGCAGTGATGAGACTTCCCCTCAGGGATAACATCAG
Organism: Neoceratodus forsteri; assembly: GCA_016271365.2. Taxonomy (NCBI): domain Eukaryota; kingdom Metazoa; phylum Chordata; order Ceratodontiformes; family Ceratodontidae; genus Neoceratodus; species Neoceratodus forsteri. Next base: position 776,216,337 of record CM057454.1, read on the forward strand.
AAGCAGTCCTTACTGCTACCATCTATTCAGGAACATTTTTACCTTGATTGAAATACTGATGAAAATGTAACATAAAACTCCTGAAAGTAGATGTATTTTTCTCAATTTTTTAAATATTAGTAGTAAGCCTTTCCAATTTAATTTTTATTTAATTTATTTCAATCTAGGATTACAATACCTTTGAGCCGAGGCTCTTTTACAAAAGTCCCATGTCAGCATGTGCAACAGTCATCATTTTTAGTTACAAACATATAGTCATTGACTTACAGACATGTAATAACCAGTACTAGGATTTAAGCTATGAGCAAGACAAGGGAAGGGGGGGTGGGTGGTGGGGGAAGTGAGGGTAGGAGATTGAGGGGGAAGGAGGTGCAGGGGGTAAGGAGGAGTATGGGAGGTGGTTGGGGTGGGGACAGGAGTGGAGTGGAGATATGGGGTGAGGTGAGTGAGGGTGGGAGACAGTGCAGCAGGGGGCCTTGTAGGGGGAATATGACAGGTAAGGTGCTAGGGGTGCAAAGACTGATTGTAAGTCCTGGGTGCTGGGGCATTTGCAGCTGGAACGGTGGAAATGTTAAGATGGGCAATCGCAGGATACAAGCAGTGAGAGGTGCAGCTTGGACTTGAAGAGGCCGAGTGTTGAAGTGGTCGCTATGTCGCTGCCAAGAGAGTTGAGCCGGTTGGATGCCCGATAGGTGAATGATCTTTGTCCTTGGGTCATGCAACACCGTGGGATATGTAGTAGACAGGAATTGGATCTCCTTGTAGTGACGTTCCTATGTCTAGGCTTAAGGAGGGCACAGACACCAGGTGGGGCCAGACCCATTATACTTTTCTTGACCGTGATGCAGGTTTGGTATTTTAAGCGTTGTCCAGTTGAAGCCATCCAGATTGGGAATAAAGGTCACATGTGTGGGTACAACAATGTGAGCCAGTGATGAGACAACAGGCCTTATTCAGGGAGTTTGCAATACGTTTGAGAGCAGAGGTAGTTGCAGACCCATATATGATAAGACCATAGTCTATGATGCTGTTGATGGAGCTTTGGATGGCCACTGCCAGTGCTTCTGGAGTTAGGTGCTTCCTGTGCTGGAATTGATATACAAGGAGGCGTGGACAGGATGAGAAGGGACTTGGCAAGGTTGGAGGAATGGTAAGAAGTATGGCAGCTAGGATTCAATGCAAAGAAGTGCAAAATAGTGCACCTGGGAAACAAGAACCCAGGGGAAGAATACACAATGGGGGGGAGGTAGTAACAACAACAAAAAAGGAAAGGGACCTGGGGGTAATCATATAAGATGACCTTAAGGTTAGTAAGCAATGTGAGAAGGCAGTAGGGAGGGCTGGAAGTATACTGGGATGCATAGGGAGAGGCATCATCAGCAGAAAACAGGAAGTTATTATCCCTCTGTACAGACAGTTGGTGAGACCCCATCTGGAGTACTGTGTCCAGTTCTGGAGACCCCATCTCTGCAAGGACATAGACAGGATAGAGGCAGTCCAGAGGAGGGCAACTAAAATGGTGCAGGGTCTGCAAGAGAAGCCATATGAGGAGAGACTAAAGGAGTTTAATATGTATACCCTTGAGGAAAGAAGGGGGGACATGGTAGAAACTTTTAAATACCTCAGTGGAATCAACAAAGTCCAAGAGGGTAGCATCTTTCAGAAAAAGAGATGTGCAAGAACAAGGGGACACAATTTAAAGATAGAGGGGGCGATTCAGGGGCAATGTGAGGAGGTATTATTTCACAGAGAGGGTAGTGGATGCATGGAACAGCCTTTCTGAGGAGGTTGTGGGGTCTAAAACTGTGGGAGAATTCAAGAATGCATGGGACAGACATAAGGCAAGTCTTGTGGGGGGTAGGAAGAAATAGGCTGTTGGTTAACTATGATCTGTGGCCTATCCTGTAGGTAGGGAAATGGGCAGACTAGATGGGCCAAGCGGTCCTTATCTGCCGTCAAAGTCTATGTTTCTATGTAATAATATGCCTAACCTCGCATTCGCAGACTTTGCAACATTGCTGATATGGACAGCGTATGAGAGGTGGGGATCAAGGGTGATGCTGAGGTACTTGAACGATTGTATTTGCTCTAGGATGGCTCCTTGTTTGGTTGCAATGGAGAGGTGGAGTTGATTGTTTTTGTTGTGGGGGCTGCAGAAGATCATAGACTTGTTTTTTTTCTGATTGAGAAGCAGTTTATGATTTAGAAACCAGGATTCGATGGAGGAGAAGGCCTGCTGAAGTTTATTATGTAATTTGATTGGAACAGGGTCCGAGGTGAGGATCACAGCATCATCGGCGTAGAGAATTATTTGTTCTGGGCAGCTGTCCAGTAGTGAGTTTAAGAATAGGCTGAAGAGGAGGGATCCCAGAATAGAGCCCTGGGGCACTCCTGAGTGTACCGGTCTAGGATCTGAGAGTGTATCAGCAATTCTTACTGTTTGGGACCGTTCTTCAAGGTAGCTCTTAAATCAGCCATTGGAGTCAGTTGACAGCCCAGTGTTCTGAAGCTGGACAAGCATGAGGCGGTGACTGACGGTGTCGAAGGTTTTAACTAAGTCAATGTAGATAGAACCTAGTAGTTCACTGGAGTCAAGTGCATTGTGGATTACGCCAGTGAATTCAAGTAGGGCTGTGGAGGTGCTGTGACCTTTGAGGAACCCATGTTGTTGCTTGCACAGGATGTTGTACGTATCCAGGTATTCTGTGAGCTGGACCGAGACGATGCGTTCTAGTGCCTTGGAGAGTGGGGGTAGTAGGAAGATAGGTCTGTAGTTATTGAGGGCAGTTTTGTCACCACGTTTATGGATTGGGGTGACAGTGGCAGATTTCCATCTGTCCGGGAACTGGCTAAGGCTGAGGGAGAGGTTGAAAATTCTGGTCAGAGGACTAAGCACTTCATCAAGTGTGAAAGACAGGATTTTGAGATCGAGGGAGTCATTACTGAATCTTGATTTACCAAGGGCTTTGGTTACATATTTGTGCACTTGGTGAGCCTTGACTGCTTTGAAGTAGAAGTGGGGGGAGCTGGTGGGAGTAGTGTTCATTGCGGACAGGGGGCTTCACCATATTTGAAGTAGTCCTGGGGTAGGACAGCGCTGAGGTCAGCAAAGGCTTTGTTAAAGGTATCCACACTGGTTTTTGGGTTGAGGGTTGTGGTTCCATTGATGTTGAGTATTGCTGGGGGGGTTTGGGTGGATTCCCAGTGAGTTCCTTTATGTTCTTGCAGAATTTCTGACCATTGCCCCAGGAGTTTGTGAGGGCATGCTTATAGTAGGCTGACTTCATTTTTCAGATGGTTTTGGTGCAGTCATTGTGGGCACGGTTGTAGTTTTGGATGTCGTTTTGCTTTCCAGAGTTTCTAGCCAGCTCCCATAGGTGGTCTCTTGTTTTTAGCATCCTGAGGAGGTCACCTGTGAGCCAAGGGTTACTGAGTGATTTGACTTTGCATTTCTTAATAGGAGCATATGTGTCACAGGCCACAGTGAAGATGTTTATGAAATGGTCATGGGCAGTGTTTACATTGGTTGCATTGAAGATAGAGGACCAGTCTTGATGGAGGAGGTGGGATTTGAGTTGAGAAAGGTTACTACTGGGTAGACCTCTGCTGGTGATAGTTTTTGGTGGTTGATGAAGTTATTTGACCAGGTGCAGCTAACAGGGGAGTGGTCGCTGAGAGAGTCAGAGAGGACATTAGTGCTAGATATCCATGATGGGTGACTGGTAAGGATCCAGTCCAAGAGTGTGCTGGTGCCAGTCCTGTAATTTTTTATTGGTTGGTGAGTCAACCATTTGTGTGAGGTTTGCCGCAGCAATTGTATCCCTGTGTGCACCAGCATCGGCCGCAGGCCAGTTGATGTTGAAGTCACCTAGGAGGATGGATTCGGTTTTCGGTGGGAGTGACTTTACAAAGTCAAGAACAGTTAGACCAGTTCCCTGTTTCTTTTGGGGGATGTAGATGGCGGCAACAGTGAGGGTTTTATTTTGGGCTCCGAGGAGGATTCTCACTGGCAGTATCTGAGCAGTTGTGGGTTGGAGTGAGGTAATGATGTGGTGCCCCTGTATGCAGTCTTTTAGGAAGAGAATGCAGCTCCCACCTCTTTTGGAGAGCCGATCCAGCCTAAAGACATTGTAGCCAGGAAGGATGATTGCATGGTCCGGTATTGATGCCGTGAGCCAGGTTTCAACAACTGCCAGGATGTCAGGGCTGTGCTGGCTGGTGAAGGCCTGTAGGGCATCCATTTTAGGAAGGAGGCTGCAGATGTTGATTGATATGAATGAGAGGGAACTTGAAGGCTTGCTCAGATTAATGTCTTTACAATAGAATGGGCCAGGGTTTGGGTGCACGTTGCCTGACAGCATTAGGAGGAGGAGGACTAGCCTCAAGAAGCTGCACCATATTTCTTTAAGGGAATGCTTTCACCTGCTAGCATCTCAGGAAATTGCCAAGCATCGACAATAGTGGGTGAGGGTAAGTATAGACAGGGGGGAAAAGAGTGGAGGGCTAGGACCAGTGTGGGTGTAGGACAGTTTCATGGTGGTAGGATGGACCCTGGGCAAGGGGCAGTGACCAGTGTGGAGTGTGCCTAAGTGGAGCAAGGATGTAGGAATGTGGAAGCTGTGGGGGAGGGAGGGAAAGCAGGCTTTTGGGGGTGTGCAGTAGGGGAGGAAGACAGGCAAGAAGAAATAGAATAGGGGTAGAGAATGGAAGAGGTGCATGATTAAGGTAGGATTCGGGGTAGGCAGAGGGAGGGGGTTAAGACAGGCTGGAGGGGCTAGGAGAAGGGTGCGGAAGAGCAGTAGCTGGATCAGTGGGAAGTGAGGATACAGCCAGGAAGGCCAGGCAGCCAGGGACTGCGTCATTCAGAGGGTATATAATTTCTTTTTTCAATGAAACACCAAGAATCCCTCTAGTGGCAGATCTGTATAACCTGCTAATGAAAAACTAGCCACTTAAAAAAAAAAAAAAAAAAAAATGGATTAGAGTAACTGTTAGCCCTGAAAGACAATGATCTGCAGAAGCAACCCTGTCTTGAAACATGAAAGTGTTTAGATTCTCAGTCCAACCTAGATGCAAGGCAGCAGTGACGAGACTTCCCCTCAGGGATAACATCAGGAGCAGTCCTTACTGCTACCATCTATTCAGGAACATTTTTACCTTGACTGAAATACTGATGAAAATGTAACATAAAACTCCTGAAAGTAGATGTATTTTCTCAAGTTTTAATTAGTAATTAGCCTTTCCAACGGATTAGATTAACTGTCACTGAACACTAGGGTGATTCACTGATTGTCCAACCGAGACTCAATGGAGCCTTATTGCAAAACCGCCAGAGTTATGGTATAGGTGTGTTTTATAGGACAATGGAAAAGAGTAGAGAACATGTACTGTGAAATACATTCTTATTTCTGCAGGATACTTAAAAATGCACTTGCCTAAATGATTTTTTTAAATCCAGCTGTATACTTGATGATATAGGTGTATGTAAAGCATGAAGGTTATGATGCATTTACATATAATTTAATACAGTGGTTAGTGTTAGATCTTCAAAAAGAAACAGTATGTACTTTTAATTTTTAAAGCTACATAGCTAATATGTTTTATTTTGGAAGTAGTGTTTTCGCTTTCTTTGTTAATTAGTAGGTTTCCTACAGGAGAATTGTACAGTATGTGTGATATTTATTAATTTATTTATTTATTAGTTTCAGGTTAACACCTTTTAGCCAAAGACCCTTTTCCACATCAGCACAGCAAATTGCCAGCAAGGATCATGCAAGCAGTCAGAGTCCCACACATCTGTATCTTCTCTGGGCTGAGCTGGAGTCCCTTATAATAGTATATTTTGATGTTGCTGTCAGGAAACATCGCATCTGTAACAGTTACCAATAAGAAATATTTTTTTTTTATCTATTGATTTGTTCAAAGGATTGGTTCACTGCAATAAAAGATTCTTATAAAGCAGTGGTACAGGTGTGACTGCTACAATTTAGCAGGTGGCTACAGTGCTGAATAAAGCGCACACATTTTGCTGAACATTATTAGCAACAGTAAGAAATCATTATACACTAAACTTATAAAGTATTGAACTTAAAGGGACGAAAGGTCAAAATGAAGGCAGACTGCCGCAGTACTATGCATGTGCCTAACAGTCCCAGAGCTTTAATTTCCCTACACTTCCCACAAATGGACTTGTTTGGTGGTCCTAGTAGAGAAGTGCAACCTTGACCAAGGATTCACACTATTTTAATGGAGAAGAAGGTCCTCTTCAACTGAGCGCTGAGCTTCAGGAGAAACACAACATGGAGTGATGAAGGAGAATGGATACACCTGCCTATCCAGATCAGCCGAATCAAACCTAGCGATCAATGGGGAATACAGATATCTCAGCCAAATCACCCTCACATCCAAACTATTCAGAAGAGTCAATCGGTATATAAACCCTGCCTCTAGGGTGTTCTTTTAATGATGGTGAGAGAATTTCAAATTGTTGCACTGTTTATCTCACCAATTGAGTTTTTATGTTGGTGTGAAAAGAATTTATTTAGTTGCAGCAGTTTAGAAAGATAAAATTCAACTTCAAGGAAAAACTTTTGTTTCCCAGTTAGCATAGCACAGATATGCAAATTAGTCATTTTCAATTGGTGGAAAGTATCACTTCTCATTCTTCCCAATCAGAAGTGAGACCAACAAAAATCACCCATATTCTTCAGCAATAAAAGCTGTGATTAGCTGAGCAAACGCACTATTTTCTCTTACTGTTACAGTTATTATTATGGAAATACTATTCAAATCATAGTACAACTCAGGAGGAATTTTCTTTAATGATTCACATCCATCTCTTTAACACTGTTTGTTCTGCAAGGTCCAAGAATACTGGCACCACTCTTACGTATTGCATTATAAAAGGTTGTACTGTGATCTGAGAAGAAGGGATCACACTGAAGTGGATACCAGGCAATTGTTATTGAGCTTCATGCAGTCACCTGTGCAACAATGCTGAGAGTGATAGGCACCATACTAGAAGAAATTTAAAATGGGATGAAGTAAAATTTACAGATTTGTGTTCAGTGACAACTTCCAGAGAAAAGGAAAATATTTACATATGATAGTATGTTTTGTACATTTTCACACCAAGACAATCACAAACAAAACAAGCACATAGTTAATGACAATGTAGGTGGACTTTACAGAGAGTTAGAGAGAGAAAGAATTGTGATTGTACTGACTTTTATCTGTCTTCTATTAATCTTTACAAGGTATGCATATCCAGTTTTTCTACCAGGAGATACATTTTAAAAACCTTTCATTAAAAATTGAATCATGCTAGACAACAGCCACTATTAGAACCAGCATCAGCGCTATTGCAAACTGTGGCAGGATAAACTATCTCTTGTGATTCATTTGGAATCTTTCCTTGTGCCTGTATTGCTAGAGGAGAAAACTCTGCTTCATGCCAGATAGCTGTAATCATATATTTTGAAAAATAAAGAAAGGAAAACAGCTCACTGACCCTGGAGAGGCAACATAAATGTTCTTCAAATGAGTGTTATCTATGTACATTACCATATTACCAAACTAGCGCATCCTCATAATAGATGCCTACTGTAGTATACATTGCCTAGAGAGTGACAGAGGTATACGATTTACAAGACTGCATGAACCATGGTCAAGTCCATCGGGAAAGGGAAGAACATTCAGCAATGAAAGACAATGATCTGCAGAAGCAACCCTGTCTTGAAACATGAAAGTGTTTAGATTCTCAGTCCAACCTAGATGCAAGGCAGCAGTGACGAGACTTCCTCAGGGATAACATCAGAGCAGTCCTCACTGCTACCATCTATTCAGGAACATTTTACCTTGACTGAAATACTGATGAAAATGTAACATAAAACTCCTGAAAGTAGATGTATTTTTCTCAAGATTTTAATTAGTAATTAGCCTTTCCAACGGATTAGATTAACTGTCACTGAACACTAGGGTGATTCACTGATTGTCCAACCGAGACTCAATGGAGCCTTATTGCAAAACCGCCAGAGTTATGGTATAGGTGTTTTATAGGACAATGGAAAAGAGTAGAGAACATGTACTGTGAAATACATTCTTTATTTCTGCAGGATACTTAAAAATGCACTTGCCTAAATGATTTTTTAAATCCAGCTGTATACTTGATGATATAGGTGTATGTAAAGCATGAAGGTTATGATGCATTTACATATAATTTAATACAGTGGTTAGTGCTAGATCTTCAAAAGAAAACAGTATGTACTTTTAATTTTTAAAGCTACATAGCTAATATGTTTTATTTTGGAAGTAGTGTAGTTTTCTGCTTTCTTTTGTTAATTAGTAGGTTTCCTACAGGAGAATTGTACAGTATGTGTGATATTTATTAATTTATTTATTTATTAGTTTCAGGTTAACACCTTTTAGCCAAAGACCCTTTTCCACATCAGCACAGCAAATTGCCAGCAAGGATCATGCAAGCAGTCAGAGTCCCACACATCTGTATCTTCTCTGGGCTGAGCTGGAGTCCCTTATAATAGTATATTTTGATGTTGCTGTTAGGAAACATCGCATCTGTAACAGTTACCAATAAGAAATATTTTTCTTTTATCTATTTATTGATTTGTTCAAAGGATTGGTTCACTGCAATAAAAGATTCTTATAAAGCAGTGGTACAGGTGTGACTGCTACAATTTAGCTGGTGGCTACAGTGCTGAATAAAGCGCACACATTTTGCTGAACATTATTAGCAACAGTAAGAAATCATTATACACGAAACTTATAAAGTATTGAACTTTAAAGGACTAAAGGTCAAATGAAGGCAGACTGCCACTTGCAGTGCCTAACTTGGATGTGCCTGATAGTCCCAGAGCTTTAATTTCCTACACTTCCCACAAATGGACTTGTTTGGTGGTCCTAGTAGAGAAGTGCAACCCTTGACCAAGGATTCACACTATTTTAATGGAGAAGAAGGTCCTCTCAACTGAGCGCTGAGCTTCAGGAGAAACACACATGGAGTGATGAAGGAGAATGGATACACCTGCCTATCCAGATCAGCCGAATCAAACCTAGCGATCAATGGGGAATACAGATATCTCAGCCAAATCACCCTCACATCCAAACTATTCAGCAGAGTCAATCGGTATATAAACCCTGCCTCTAGGGTGTTCTTTTAATGATGGTGAGAGAATTTCAAATTGTTGCACTGTTTATCTCACCAATTGAGTTTTTATGTTGGGTGAAAAGAATTTATTTAGTTGCAGCAGTTTAGAAAGATAAAATTCAACTTCAAGGAAAAACATTTGTTTCCCAGTTAGCATAGCACAGATATGCAAATTAGTCTTTTCAATTGGTGGAAAGTATCACTTTCATTCTTCCCAATCAGAAGTGAGACCAATAAAATCACCCATATTCTTCAGCAATGAGGTCTTATAAAAGCTGTGATTACTGAGCAAACGCACTATTTTCTTACTGTTACAGTTATTATTATGGAAATACTATTCAAATCATAGTACAACTCAGGAGGAATTTTCTTAATGATTCACATCCATCTCTTTAACACTGTTTGTTCTGCAAGGTCCAAGAATACTGGCACCACTCTTACGTATTGCATTATAAAAGGTTGTACTGTGATCTGAGAAGAAGGGATCACACTGAAGTGGATACCAGGCAATTGTTATTGGAGCTTCATGCAGTCACCTGTGCAACAATGCTGAGAGTGATAGGCACCATACTAGAAGAAATTTAAATGGGATGAAGTAAAATTTACAGATTTGTGTTCAGTGACAACTTCCAGAGAAAAGGAAAATATTTACATATGATAGTATGTTTTGTACATTTTCACACCAAGACAATCACAAACAAAACAAGCACATAGTTAATGACAATGTAGGTGGACTTTACAGAGAGTTAGAGAGAGAAAGAATTGTGATTGGCTACTGACTTTTATCTGTCTTCTATTAATCTTTACAAGGTATGCATATCCAGTTTTTCTACCAGGAGATACATTTTCAAAAAACCTTTCATAAAAAATTGAATCATGCTAGACAACAGCCACTATTAGAACCAGCATCAGCGCTATTGCAAACTGTGGCAGGATAAACTATCTCTTGTGATTCATTTGGAATCTTTCCTTGTGCCTGTATTGCTAGAGGAGAAAACTCTGCTTCATGCCAGATAGCTGTAATCATATATTTTGAAAAATAAAGAAAGGAAAACAGCTCACTGACCCTGGAGAGGCAACATAAATGTTCTTCAAATGAGTGTTATCTATGTACATTACCATGTTACCAAACTAGCGCATCCTCATAATAGATGCCTACTGTAGTATACATTGCCTAGAGAGTGACAGAGGTATACGCATTTACAAGACTGCATGAACCATGGCCGAAGTCCATCGGGAAAGGGAAGAACATTCAGCAATGAAAGACAATGATCTGCAGAAGCAACCCTGTCTTGAAACATGAAAGTGTTTAGATTCTCAGTCCAACCTAGATGCAAGGCAGCAGTGACGAGACTTCCTCAGGGATAACATCAGGAGCAGTCCTTACTGCTACCATCTATTCAGGAACATTTTACCTTGACTGAAATACTGATGAAAATGTAACATAAAACTCCTGAAAGTAGATGTATTTTCTCAAGTTTTTAATTAGTAATTAGCCTTTCCAACGGATTAGATTAACTGTCACTGAACACTAGGGTGATTCACTGATTGTCCAACCGAGACTCAATGGAGCCTTATTGCAAAACCGCCAAAGTTATGGTATAGGTGTTTTTATAGGACAATGGAAAAGAGTAGAGAACATGTACTGTGAAATACATTCTTTATTTCTGCAGGAAACTTAAAAATGCACTTGCCTAAATGATTTTTTAAATCCAGCTGTATACTTGATGATATAGGTGTATGTAAAGCATGAAGGTTATGATGCATTTATAATTTAATACAGTGGTTAGTGCTAGATCTTCAAAAAGAAAACAGTATGTACTTTTAATTTTTAAAGCTACATAGCTAATATGTTTTATTTTGGAAGTAGTGTAGTTTTCTGCTTTTGTTAATTAGTAGGTTTCTACAGGAGAATTGTACAGTATGTGTGATATTTATTAATTTATTTATTTATTAGTTTCAGGTTAACACCTTTAGCCAAAGACCTTTTCACATCAGCACAGCAAATTGCCAGCAAGGATCATGCAAGCAGTCAGAGTCCCACACATCTGTATCTCTCTGGGCTGAGCTGAGTCCCTTATAATAGTATATTTTGATGTTGCTGTTAGGAAACATCGCATCTGTAACAGTTACCAATAAGAAATATTTTTTTTATCTATTTATTGATTTGTTCAAAGGATTGGTTCACTGCAATAAAAGATTCTTATAAAGCAGTGGTACAGGTGTGACTGCTACAATTTAGCAGGTGGCTACAGTGCTGAATAAAGCGCACACATTTTGCTGAACATTATTAGCAACAGTAAGAAATCATTATACACAAACTTATAAAGTATTGAACTTTAAAGGACGAAGGTCAAAATGAAGGCAGACTGCCACTTGCAGTGCCTGATAGTCCCAGAGCTTTAATTTCCTACACTTCCACAAATGGACTTGTTTGGTGGTCCTAGTAGAGAAGTGCAACCCTTGACCAAGGATTCACACTATTTTAATGGAGAAGAAGGTCCTCTTCAACTGAGCGCTGAGCTTCAGGAGAAACACACATGGAGTGATGAAGGAGAATGGATACACCTGCCTATCCAGATCAGCCGAATCAAACCTAGCGATCAATGGGGAATACAGATATCTCAGCCAAATCACCCTCACATCCAAACTATTCAGAAGAGTCAATCGGTATATAAACCCTGCCTCTAGGGTGTTCTTTTTAATGATGGTGAGAGAATTTCAAATTGTTGCACTGTTTATCTCACCAATTGAGTTTTATGTTGGTGTGAAAAGAATTTATTTAGTTGCAGCAGTTTAGAAAGATAAAATTCAACTTCAAGGAAAAACATTTGTTTCCCAGTTAGCATAGCACAGATATGCAAATTAGTCTTTTCAATTGGTGGAAAGTATCACTTCTCATTCTTCCCAATCAGAAGTGAGACCAACTAAAATCACCCATATTCTTCAGCAATAAAAGCTGTGATTAACTGAGCAAACGCACTATTTTCTCTTACTGTTACAGTTATTATTATGGAAATACTATTCAAATCATAGTACAACTCAGGAGGAATTTTCTTTAATGATTCACATCCATCTCTTTAACACTGTTTGTTCTGCAAGGTCCAAGAATACTGGCACCACTCTTACGTATTGCATTATAAAAGGTTGTACTGTGATCTGAGAAGAAGGGATCACACTGAAGTGGATACCAGGCAATTGTTATTGAGCTTCATGCAGTCACCTGTGCAACAATGCTGAGAGTGATAGGCACCATACTAGAAGAAATTTAAAATGGGATGAAGTAAAAATTTACAGATTTGTGTTCAGTGACAACTTCCAGAGAAAAGGAAAATATTTACATATGATAGTATGTTTTGTACATTTTCACACCAAGACAATCACAAACAAAACAAGCACATAGTTAATGACAATGTAGGTGGACTTTTACAGAGAGTTAGAGAGAGAAAGTATTGTGATTGGCTACTGACTTTTATCTGTCTTCTATTAATCTTTACAAGGTATGCATATCCAGTTTTTCTACCAGGAGATACATTTTCAAAACCTTTCATAAAAAATTGAATCATGCTAGACAACAGCCACTATTAGAACCAGCATCAGCGCTATTGCAAACTGTGGCAGGATAAACTATCTCTTGTGATTCATTTGGAATCTTTCCTTGTGCCTGTATTGCTAGAGGAGAAAACTCTGCTTCATGCCAGATAGCTGTAATCATATATTTTGAAAATAAAGAAAGGAAAACAGCTCACTGACCCTGGAGAGGCAACATAAATGTTCTTCAAATGAGTGTTATCTATGTACATTACCATATTACCAAACTAGCGATCCTCATAATAGATGCCTACTGTAGTATACATTGCCTAGAGAGTGACAGAGGTATACGATTTACAAGACTGCATGAACCATGGTCAAGTCCATCGGGAAAGGGAAGAACATTCAGCAATGAAAGACAATGATCTGCAGAAGCAACCCTGTCTTGAAACATGAAAGTGTTTAGATTCTCAGTCCAACCTAGATGCAAGGCAGCAGTGACGAGACTTCCCCTCAGGGATAACATCAGGAGCAGTCCTTACTGCTACCATCTATTCAGGAACATTTTTACCTTGACTGAAATACTGATGAAAATGTAACATAAAACTCCTGAAAGTAGATGTATTTTCTCAAGTTTTTAATTAGTAATTAGCCTTTCCAACGGATTAGATTAACTGTCACCGAACACTAGGGGTGATTCACTTATTGTCCAACCGAGACTCAATGGAGCCTTATTGCAAAACCGCCAAAGTTATGGTATAGGTGTGTTTTATAGGACAATGGAAAAGAGTAGAGAACATGTACTGTGAAATACATTCTTTATTTCTGCAGGATACTTAAAAATGCACTTGCCTAAATGATTTTTTTAAATCCAGCTGTATACTTGATGATATAGGTGTATGTAAAGCATGAAGGTTATGATGCATTTACATATAATTTAATACAGTGGTTAAAGTGCTAGATCTTCAAAAAGAAAACAGTATGTACTTTTAATTTTTAAAGCTACATAGCTAATATGTTTTATTTTGGAAGTAGTGTAGTTTTCTGCTTTCTTTGTTAATTAGTAGGTTTCTACAGGAGAATTGTACAGTATGTGTGATATTTATTAATTTATTTATTTATTAGTTTCAGGTTAACACCTTTTAGCCAAAGACCCTTTTCCACATCAGCACAGCAAATTGCCAGCAAGGATCATGCAAGCAGTCAGAGTCCCACACATCTGTATCTTCTCTGGGCTGAGCTGGAGTCCCTTATAATAGTATATTTTGATGTTGCTGTTAGGAAACATCGCATCTGTAACAGTTACCAATAAGAAATATTTTTTTTATCTATTTATTGATTTGTTCAAAGGATTGGTTCACTGCAATAAAAGATTCTTATAAAGCAGCGGTACAGGTGTGACTGCTACAATTTAGCAGGTGGCTACAGTGCTGAATAAAGCGCACACATTTTGCTGAACATTATTAGCAACAGTAAGAAATCATTATACACGAAACTTATAAAGTATTGAACTTTAAAGGACGAAAGGTCAAAATGAAGGCAGACTGCCACTTGCAGTGCCTAACTTGGATGTGCCTGATAGTCCCAGAGCTTTAATTTCCCTACACTTCCCACAAATGGACTTGTTTGGTGGTCCTAGTAGAGAAGTGCAACCCTTGACCAAGGATTCACACTATTTTAATGGAGAAGAAGGTCCTCTTCAACTGAGCGCTGAGCTTCAGGAGAAACACACATGGAGTGATGAAGGAGAATGGATACACCTGCCTATCCAGATCAGCCGAATCAAACCTAGCGATCAATGGGGAATACAGATATCTCAGCCAAATCACCCTCACATCCAAACTATTCAGAAGAGTCAATCGGTATATAAACCCTGCCTCTAGGGTGTTTTTTAATGATGGTGAGAGAATTTCAAATTGTTGCACTGTTTATCTCACCAATTGAGTTTTATGTTGGTGTGAAAAGAATTTATTTAGTTGCAGCAGTTTAGAAAGATAAAATTCAACTTCAAGGAAAAACATTTGTTTCCCAGTTAGCATAGCACAGATATGCAAATTAGTCTTTTTCAATTGGTGGAAAGTATCACTTCTCATTCTTCCCAATCAGAAGTGAGACCAATAAAATCACCCATATTCTTCAGCAATGAGGTCTTATAAAAGCTGTGATTAACTGAGCAAACACTATTTTCTCTTACTGTTACAGTTATTATTATGGAAATACTATTCAAATCATAGTACAACTCAGGAGGAATTTTCTTTAATGATTCACATCCATCTCTTTAACACTGTTTGTTCTGCAAGGTCCAAGAATACTGGCACCACTCTTACGATTGCATTATAAAAGGTTGTACTGTGATCTGAGAAGAAGGGATCACACTGAAGTGGATACCAGGCAATTGTTATTGAGCTTCATGCAGTCACCTGTGCAACAATGCTGAGAGTGATAGGCACCATACTAGAAGAAATTTAAATGGGATGAAGTAAAATTTACAGATTTGTGTTCAGTGACAACTTCCAGAGAAAAGGAAAATATTTACATATGATAGTATGTTTTGTACATTTTCACCAAGACAATCACAAACAAAACAAGCACATAGTTAATGACAATGTAGGTGGACTTTACAGAGAGTTAGAGAGAAAGAATTGTGATTGGCTACTGACTTTTATCTGTCTTCTATTAATTTATAAGGTATGCATATCCAGTTTTTCTACCAGAGATACATTTCAAAAACCTTTCATAAAAAATTGAATCATGCTAGACAACAGCCACTATTAGAACCAGCATCAGCGCTTATTGCAAACTGTGGCAGGATAAACTATCTCTTGTGATTCATTTGGAATCTTTCCTTGTGCCTGTATTGCTAGAGGAGAAAACGCTGCTTCATGCCAGATAGCTGTAATCATATATTTTGAAAAATAAAGAAAGGAAAACAGCTCACTGACCCTGGAGAGGCAACATAAATGTTCTTCAAATGAGTGTTATCTATGTACATTACCATATTACCAAACTAGCGCATCCTCATAATAGATGCCTACTGTAGTATACATTGCCTAGAGAGTGACAGAGGTATACGCATTTACAAGACTGCATGAACCATGGCCGAAGTCCATTCGGAAAGGGAAGAACATTCAGCAATGAAAGACAATGATCTGCAGAAGCAACCCTGTCTTGAAACATGAAAGTGTTTAGATTCTCAGTCCAACCTAGATGCAAGGCAGCAGTGACGAGACTTCCCCTCAGGGATAACATCAGGAGCAGTCCTTACTGCTACCATCTATTCAGGAACATTTTTACCTTGACTGAAATACTGATGAAAATGTAACATAAAACTCCTGAAAGTAGATGTATTTTCTCAAGTTTTTAATTAGTAATTAGCCTTTCCAACGGATTAGATTAACTGTCACTGAACACTAGGGGTGATTCACTGATTGTCCAACCGAGACTCAATGGAGCCTTATTGCAAAACCGCCAAAGTTATGGTATAGGTGTGTTTTATAGGACAATGGAAAGAGTAGAGAACATGTACTGTGAAATACATTCTTTATTTCTGCAGGATACTTAAAATGCACTTGCCTAAATGATTTTTAAATCCAGCTGTATACTTGATGATATAGGTGTATGTAAAGCATGAAGGTTATGATGCATTTACATATAATTTAATACAGTGGTTAAGTGCTAGATCTTCAAAAGAAAACAGTATGTACTTTTAATTTTAAAGCTACATAGCTAATATGTTTTATTTTGAAGTAGTGTAGTTTTCTTTCTTTTGTTAATTAGTAGGTTTCCTACAGGAGAATTGTACAGTATGTGTGATATTTATTAATTTATTTATTTATTAGTTTTAGGTTAACACCTTTAGCCAAAGACCCTTTTCCACATCAGCACAGCAAATTGCCAGCAAGGATCATGCAAGCAGTCAGAGTCCCACACATCTGTATCTTCTCTGGGCTGAGCTGGAGTCCCTTATAATAGTATATTTTGATGTTGCTGTTGGAAACATCGCATCTGTAACAGTTACCAATAAGAAATATTTTTTTTATCTATTTATTGATTTGTTCAAAGGATTGGTTCACTGCAATAAAAGATTCTTATAAAGCAGTGGTACAGGTGTGACTGCTACAATTTAGCAGGTGGCTACAGTGCTGAATAAAGCGCACATTTTGCTGAACATTATTAGCAACAGTAAGAAATCATTATACGAAACTTATAAAGTATTGAACTTTAAGGACGAAAGGTCAAAATGAAGGCAGACTGCCACTTGCAGTGCCTAACTTGGATGTGCCTGATAGTCCCAGAGCTTTAATTTCCTACACTTCCCACAAATGGACTTGTTTGGTGGTCCTAGTAGAGAAGTGCAACCCTTGACCAAGGATTCACACTATTTTAATGGAGAAGAAGGTCCTTCAACTGAGCGCTGAGCTTCAGGAGAACACACATGGAGTGATGAAGGAGAATGGATACACCTGCCTATCCAGATCAGCCGAATCAAACCTAGCGATCAATGGGGAATACAGATATCTCAGCCAAATCACCCTCACATCCAAACTATTCAGAAGAGTCAATCGGTATATAAACCCTGCCTCTAGGGTGTTCTTTTAATGATGGTGAGAGAATTTCAAATTGTTGCACTGTTTATCTCACCAATTGAGTTTTTATGTTGGTGTGAAAAGAATTTATTTAGTTGCAGCAGTTTAGAAAGATAAAATTCAACTTCAAGGAAAAACATTTGTTTCCCAGTTAGCATAGCACAGATATGCAAATTAGTCTTTTCAATTGGTGGAAAGTATCACTTCTCATTCTTCCCAATCAGAAGTGAGACCAATAAAATCACCCATATTCTTCAGCAATAAAAGCTGTGATTAACTGAGCAAACGCACTATTTTCTCTTACTGTTACAGTTATTATTATGGAAATACTATTCAAATCATAGTACAACTCAGGAGGAATTTTCTTTAATGATTCACATCCATCTCTTTAACACTGTTTGTTCTGCAAGGTCCAAGAATACTGGCACCACTCTTACGTATTGCATTATAAAAGGTTGTACTGTGATCTGAGAAGAAGGATCACACTGAAGTGGATACCAGGCAATTGTTATTGAGCTTCATGCAGTCACCTGTGCAACAATGCTGAGAGTGATAGGCACCATACTAGAAGAAATTTAAAATGGGATGAAGTAAAATTTACAGATTTGTGTTCAGTGACAACTTCCAGAGAAAAGGAAAATATTTACATATGATAGTATGTTTTGTACATTTTCACACCAAGACAATCACAAACAAAACAAGCACATAGTTAATGACAATGTAGGTGGACTTTACAGAGAGTTAGAGAGAGAAAGAATTGTGATTGGCTACTGACTTTTATCTGTCTTCTATTAATCTTTACAAGGTATGCATATCCAGTTTTTCTACCAGGAGATACATTTTCAAAAACCTTTCATAAAAATTGAATCATGCTAGACAACAGCCACTATTAGAACCAGCATCAGCGCTTATTGCAAACGTGGCAGGATAAACTATCTCTTGTGATTCATTTGGAATCTTTCCTTGTGCCTGTATTGCTAGAGGAGAAAATCTGCTTCATGCCAGATAGCTGTAATCATATATTTTGAAAATAAAGAAAGGAAAACAGCTCACTGACCCTGGAGAGGCAACATAAATGTTCTTCAAATGAGTGTTATCTATGTACATTACCATATTACCAAACTAGCGCATCCTCATAATAGATGCCTACTGTAGTATACATTGCCTAGAGAGTGACAGAGGTATACGCATTTACAAGACTGCATGAACCATGGCCGAAGTCCATCGGGAAAGGGAAGAACATTCAGCAATGAAAGACAATGATCTGCAGAAGCAACCCTGTCTTGAAACATGAAAGTGTTTAGATTCTCAGTCCAACCTAGATGCAAGGCAGCAGTGACGAGACTTCCCCTCAGGGATAACATCAGGAGCAGTCCTTACTGCTACCATCTATTCAGGAACATTTTTACCTTGACTGAAATACTGATGAAAATGTAACATAAAACCCTGAAAGTAGATGTATTTTCTCAAGTTTTAATTAGTAATTAGCCTTTCCAACGGATTAGATTAACTGTCACTGAACACTAGGGTGATTCACTGATTGTCCAACCGAGACTCAATGGAGCCTTATTGCAAAACCGCCAGAGTTA
Organism: Neoceratodus forsteri; assembly: GCA_016271365.2. Taxonomy (NCBI): domain Eukaryota; kingdom Metazoa; phylum Chordata; order Ceratodontiformes; family Ceratodontidae; genus Neoceratodus; species Neoceratodus forsteri. The sequence continues at coordinate 776,235,206 of CM057454.1, forward strand.
TGGTATAGGTGTGTTTATAGGACAATGGAAAGAGTAGAGAACATGTACTGTGAAATACATTCTTTATTTCTGCAGGATACTTAAAAATGCACTTGCCTAAATGATTTTTTAAATCCAGCTGTATACTTGATGATATAGGTGTATGTAAAGCATGAAGGTTATGATGCATTTACATATAATTTAATACAGTGGTTAGTGCTAGATCTTCAAAAAGAAAACAGTATGTACTTTTAATTTTTAAAGCTACATAGCTAATATGTTTTATTTTGGAAGTAGTGTAGTTTTCGCTTTCTTTGTTAATTAGTAGGTTTCTACAGGAGAATTGTACAGTATGTGTGATATTTATTAATTTATTTATTTATTAGTTTCAGGTTAACACCTTTTAGCCAAAGACCCTTTTCCACATCAGCACAGCAAATTGCCAGCAAGGATCATGCAAGCAGTCAGAGTCCCACACATCTGTATCTTCTCTGGGCTGAGCTGGAGTCCCTTATAATAGTATATTTTGATGTTGCTGTTAGGAAACATCGCATCTGTAACAGTTACCAATAAGAAATATTTTTTTTATCTATTTATTGATTTGTTCAAAGGATTGGTTCACTGCAATAAAAGATTCTTATAAAGCAGTGGTACAGGTGTGACTGCTACAATTTAGCAGGTGGCTACAGTGCTGAATAAAGCGCACACATTTTGCTGAACATTATTAGCAACAGTAAGAAATCATTATACGAAACTTATAAAGTATTGAACTTTAAGGACGAAAGGTCAAAATGAAGGCAGACTGCCACTTGCAGTGCCTAACTTGGATGTGCCTGATAGTCCCAGAGCTTTAATTTCCCTACACTTCCCACAAATGGACTTGTTTGGTGGTCCTAGTAGAGAAGTGCAACCCTTGACCAAGGATTCACACTATTTTAATGGAGAAGAAGGTCCTCTTCAACTGAGCGCTGAGCTTCAGGAGAAACACACATGGAGTGATGAAGGAGAATGGATACACCTGCCTATCCAGATCAGCCGAATCAAACCTAGCGATCAATGGGAATACAGATATCTCAGCCAAATCACCCTCACATCCAAACTATTCAGAAGAGTCAATCGGTATAAACCCCTGCCTCTAGGGTGTTCTTTTAATGATGGTGAGAGAATTTCAAATTGTTGCACTGTTTATCTCACCAATTGAGTTTTTATGTTGGGTGTGAAAAGAATTTATTTAGTTGCAGCAGTTTAGAAAGATAAAATTCAACTTCAAGGAAAAACATTTGTTTCCCAGTTAGCATAGCACAGATATGCAAATTAGTCATTTTCAATTGGTGGAAAGTATCACTTCTCATTCTTCCCAATCAGAAGTGAGACCAATAAAATCACCCATATTCTTCAGCAATGAGGTCTTATAAAAGCTGTGATTAACTGAGCAAACGACTATTTTCTCTTACTGTTACAGTTATTATTATGGAAATACTATTCAAATCATAGTACAACTCAGGAGGAATTTTCTTTAATGATTCACATCCATCTCTTTAACACTGTTTGTTCTGCAAGGTCCAAGAATACTGGCACCACTCTTACGTATTGCATTATAAAAGGTTGTACTGTGATCTGAGAAGAAGGATCACACTGAAGTGGATACCAGGCAATTGTTATTGAGCTTCATGCAGTCACCTGTGCAACAATGCTGAGAGTGATAGGCACCATACTAGAAGAAATTTAAATGGGATGAAGTAAAATTTACAGATTTGTGTTCAGTGACAACTTCCAGAGAAAAGGAAAATATTTACATATGATAGTATGTTTTGTACATTTTCACACCAAGACAATCACAAACAAAACAAGCACATAGTTAATGACAATGTAGGTGGACTTTTACAGAGAGTTAGAGAGAGAAAGAATTGTGATTGGCTACTGACTTTTTATCTGTCTTCTATTAATCTTTACAAGGTATGCATATCCAGTTTTTCTACCAGGAGATACATTTTCAAAAAACCTTTCATAAAAAATTGAATCATGCTAGACAACAGCCACTATTAGAACCAGCATCAGCGCTATTGCAAACTGTGGCAGGATAAACTATCTCTTGTGATTCATTTGGAATCTTTCCTTGTGCCTGTATTGCTAGAGGAGAAAACTCTGCTTCATGCCAGATAGCTGTAATCATATATTTTGAAAAATAAAGAAAGGAAAACAGCTCACTGACCCTGGAGAGGCAACATAAATGTTCTTCAAATGAGTGTTATCTATGTACATTACCATATTACCAAACTAGCGCATCCTCATAATAGATGCCTACTGTAGTATACATTGCCTAGAGAGTGACAGAGGTATACTGACTTACAAGACTGCATGAACCATGGCCGAAGTCCATCGGGAAAGGGAAGAACATTCAGCAATGAAAGACAATGATCTGCAGAAGCAACCCTGTCTTGAAACATGAAAGTGTTTAGATTCTCAGTCCAACCTAGATGCAAGGCAGCAGTGACGAGACTTCCCCTCAGGGATAACATCAGGAGCAGTCCTTACTGCTACCATCTATTCAGGAACATTTTTACCTTGACTGAAATACTGATGAAAATGTAACATAAAACTCCTGAAAGTAGATGTATTTTTCTCAAGTTCTTATTTAGTAATTAGCCTTTCCAACGGATTAGATTAACTGTCACCGAACACTAGGGGTGATTCACCTATTGTCCAACCGAGACTCAATGCAGCCTTATTGCAAAACCGCCAAAGTTATGGTATAGGTGTGTTTTATAGGACAATGGAAAAGAGTAGAGAACATGTACTGTGAAATACATTCTTTATTTCTGCAGGATACTTAAAATGCACTTGCCTAAATGATTTTTTTAAATCCAGCTGTATACTTGATGATATAGGTGTATGTAAAGCATGAAGGTTATGATGCATTTACATATAATTTAATACAGTGGTTAAAGTGCTAGATCTTCAAAAGAAAACAGTATGTACTTTTAATTTTTAAAGCACATAGCTAATATGTTTTATTTTGGAAGTAGTGTAGTTTTCTGCTTTTGTTAATTAGTAGGTTTCTACAGGAGAATTGTACAGTATGTGTGATATTTATTAATTTATTTATTTATTAGTTTCAGGTTAACACCTTTAGCCAAAGACCCTTTTCCACATCAGCACAGCAAATTGCCAGCAAGGATCATGCAAGCAGTCAGAGTCCCACACATCTGTATCTTCTCTGGGCTGAGCTGGAGTCCCTTATAATAGTATATTTTGATGTTGCTGTTAGGAAACATCGCATCTGTAACAGTTACCAATAAGAAATATTTTTTTTTATCTATTTATTGATTTGTTCAAAGGATTGGTTCACTGCAATAAAAGATTCTTATAAAGCAGTGGTACAGGTGTGACTGCTACAATTTAGCAGGTGGCTACAGTGCTGAATAAAGCGCACACATTTTGCTGAACATTATTAGCAACAGTAAGAAATCATTATACACGAAACTTATAAAGTATTGAACTTTAAAGGACGAAAGGTCAAAATGAAGGCAGACTGCCACTTGCAGTGCCTAACTTGGATGTGCCTGATAGTCCCAGAGCTTTAATTTCCCTACACTTCCCACAAATGGACTTGTTTGGTGGTCCTAGTAGAGAAGTGCAACCCTTGACCAAGGATTCACACTATTTTAATGGAGAAGAAGGTCCTCTTCAACTGAGCGCTGAGCTTCAGGAGAAACACATGGAGTGATGAAGGAGAATGGATACACCTGCCTATCCAGATCAGCCGAATCAAACCTAGCGATCAATGGGGAATACAGATATCTCAGCCAAATCACCCTCACATCCAAACTATTCAGAAGAGTCAATCGGTATATAAACCCTGCCTCTAGGGTGTTCTTTTTAATGATGGTGAGAGAATTTCAAATTGTTGCACTGTTTATCTCACCAATTGAGTTTTTATGTTGGGTGTGAAAAGAATTTATTTAGTTGCAGCAGTTTAGAAAGATAAATTCAACTTCAAGGAAAAACATTTGTTTCCCAGTTAGCATAGCACAGATATGCAAATTAGTCATTTTCAATTGGTGGAAAGTATCACTTCATTCTTCCCAATCAGAAGTGAGACCAATAAAATCACCCATATTCTTCAGCAATGAGGTCTTATAAAAGCTGTGATTAACTGAGCAAACGCACTATTTTCTCTTACTGTTACAGTTATTATTATGGAAATACTATTCAAATCATAGTACAACTCAGGAGGAATTTTCTTTAATGATTCACATCCATCTCTTTAACACTGTTTGTTCTGCAAGGTCCAAGAATACTGGCACCACTCTTACGTATTGCATTATAAAAGGTTGTACTGTGATCTGAGAAGAAGGATCACACTGAAGTGGATACCAGGCAATTGTTATTGAGCTCATGCAGTCACCTGTGCAACAATGCTGAGAGTGATAGGCACCATACTAGAAGAAATTTAAAATGGGATGAAGTAAAAATTTACAGATTTGTGTTCAGTGACAACTTCCAGAGAAAAGGAAAATATTTACATATGATAGTATGTTTTGTACATTTTCACACCAAGACAATCACAAACAAAACAAGCACATAGTTAATGACAATGTAGGTGGACTTTTACAGAGAGTTAGAGAGAAAGAATTGTGATTGGCTACTGACTTTTTATCTGTCTTCTATTAATCTTTACAAGGTATGCATATCCAGTTTTTCTACCAGGAGATACATTTTCAAAAACCTTTCATAAAAAATTGAATCATGCTAGACAACAGCCACTATTAGAACCAGCATCAGCGCTTATTGCAAACTGTGGCAGGATAAACTATCTCTTGTGATTCATTTGGAATCTTTCCTTGTGCCTGTATTGCTAGAGGAGAAAACTCTGCTTCATGCCAGATAGCTGTAATCATATATTTTGAAAATAAAGAAAGGAAAACAGCTCACTGACCCTGGAGAGGCAACATAAATGTTCTTCAAATGAGTGTTATCTATGTACATTACCATATTACCAAACTAGCGATCCTCATAATAGATGCCTACTGTAGTATACATTGCCTAGAGAGTGACAGAGGTATACGCATTTACAAGACTGCATGAACCATGGTCAAGTCCATCGGAAAGGGAAGAACATTCAGCAATGAAAGACAATGATCTGCAGAAGCAACCCTGTCTTGAAACATGAAAGTGTTTAGATTCTCAGTCCAACCTAGATGCAAGGCAGCAGTGACGAGACTTCCTCAGGGATAACATCAGGAGCAGTCCTTACTACCATCTATTCAGGAACATTTTACCTTGACTGAAATACTGATGAAAATGTAACATAAAACTCCTGAAAGTAGATGTATTTTCTCAAGTTTTTAATTAGTAATTAGCCTTTCCAACGGATTAGATTAACTGTCACTGAACACTAGGGTGATTCACTGATTGTCCAACCGAGACTCAATGGAGCCTTATTGCAAAACCGCCAGAGTTATGGTATAGGTGTTTTATAGGACAATGGAAAGAGTAGAGAACATGTACTGTGAAATACATTCTTTATTTCTGCAGGATACTTAAAAATGCACTTGCCTAAATGATTTTTTTAAATCCAGCTGTATACTTGATGATATAGGTGTATGTAAAGCATGAAGGTTATGATGCATTTACATATAATTTAATACAGTGGTTAAAGTGCTAGATCTTCAAAAAGAAAACAGTATGTACTTTTAATTTTTAAAGCTACATAGCTAATATGTTTTATTTTGGAAGTAGTGTAGTTTTCTGCTTTTGTTAATTAGTAGGTTTCCTACAGGAGAATTGTACAGTATGTGTGATATTTATTAATTTATTTATTTATTAGTTTCAGGTTAACACCTTTTAGCCAAAGACCATTTTCCACATCAGCACAGCAAATTGCCAGCAAGGATCATGCAAGCAGTCAGAGTCCCACATCTGTATCTTCTCTGGGCTGAGCTGGAGTCCCTTATAATAGTATATTTTGATGTTGCTGTTAGGAAACATCGCATCTGTAACAGTTACCAATAAGAAATATTTTTTTTATCTATTTATTGATTTGTTCAAAGGATTGGTTCACTGCAATAAAAGATTCTTATAAAGCAGTGGTACAGGTGTGACTGCTACAATTTAGCAGGTGGCTACAGTGCTGAATAAAGCGCACACATTTTGCTGAACATTATTAGCAACAGTAAGAAATCATTATACACGAAACTTATAAAGTATTGAACTTTAAAGGACGAAAGGTCAAAATGAAGGCAGACTGCCACTTGCAGTGCCTAATAGTCCCAGAGCTTTAATTTCCCTACACTTCCCACAAATGGACTTGTTTGGTGGTCCTAGTAGAGAAGTGCAACCCTTGACCAAGGATTCACACTATTTTAATGGAGAAGAAGGTCCTCTTCAACTGAGCGCTGAGCTTCAGGAGAAACACACATGGAGTGATGAAGGAGAATGGATACACCTGCCTATCCAGATCAGCCGAATCAAACCTAGCGATCAATGGGGAATACAGATATCTCAGCCAAATCACCCTCACATCCAAACTATTCAGAAGAGTCAATCGGTATATAAACCCTGCCTCTAGGGTGTTCTTTTAATGATGGTGAGAGAATTTCAAATTGTTGCACTGTTTATCTCACCAATTGAGTTTTTATGTTGGGTGTGAAAGAATTTATTTAGTTGCAGCAGTTTAGAAAGATAAATTCAACTTCAAGGAAAAACATTTGTTTCCCAGTTAGCATAGCACAGATATGCAAATTAGTCTTTTTCAATTGGTGGAAAGTATCACTTCTCATTCTTCCCAATCAGAAGTGAGACCAATAAAAATCACCCATATTCTTCAGCAATGAGGTCTTATAAAAGCTGTGATTAACTGAGCAAACGCACTATTTTCTCTTACTGTTACAGTTATTATTATGGAAATACTATTCAAATCATAGTACAACTCAGGAGGAATTTTCTTTAATGATTCACATCCATCTCTTTAACACTGTTTGTTCTGCAAGGTCCAAGAATACTGGCACCACTCTGTATTGCATTATAAAGGTTGTACTGTGATCTGAGAAGAAGGGATCACACTGAAGTGGATACCAGGCAATTGTTATTGGAGCTTCATGCAGTCACCTGTGCAACAATGCTGAGAGTGATAGGCACCATACTAGAAGAAATTTAAATGGGATGAAGTAAAAATTTACAGATTTGTGTTCAGTGACAACTTCCAGAGAAAAGGAAAATATTTACATATGATAGTATGTTTTGTACATTTTCCACCAAGACAATCACAAACAAAACAAGCACATAGTTAATGACAATGTAGGTGGACTTTACAGAGAGTTAGAGAGAAAGAATTGTGATTGGCTACTGACTTTTATCTGTCTTCTATTAATCTTTACAAGGTATGCATATCCAGTTTTTCTACCAGGAGATACATTTTCAAAAAACCTTTCATAAAAAATTGAATCATGCTAGACAACAGCCACTATTAGAACCAGCATCAGCGCTATTGCAAACTGTGGCAGGATAAACTATCTCTTGTGATTCATTTGGAATCTTTCCTTGTGCCTGTATTGCTAGAGGAGAAAACTCTGCTTCATGCCAGATAGCTGTAATCATATATTTTGAAAAATAAAGAAAGGAAACAGCTCACTGACCCTGGAGAGGCAACATAAATGTTCTTCAAATGAGTGTTATCTATGTACATTACCATATTACCAAACTAGCGATCCTCATAATAGATGCCTACTGTAGTATACATTGCCTAGAGAGTGACAGAGGTATACGATTTACAAGACTGCATGAACCATGGTCAAGTCCATCGGAAAGGGAAGAACATTCAGCAATGAAAGACAATGATCTGCAGAAGCAACCCTGTCTTGAAACATGAAAGTGTTTAGATTCTCAGTCCAACCTAGATGCAAGGCAGCAGTGACGAGACTTCCCCTCAGGGATAACATCAGGAGCAGTCCTTACTGCTACCATCTATTCAGGAACATTTTTACCTTGACTGAAATACTGATGAAAATGTAACATAAAACTCCTGAAAGTAGATGTATTTTTCTCAAGTTTTTAATTAGTAATTAGCCTTTCCAACGGATTAGATTAACTGTCACTGAACACTAGGGGTGATTCACTGATTGTCCAACCGAGACTCAATGGAGCCTTATTGCAAAACCGCCAGAGTTATGGTATAGGTGTGTTTTATAGGACAATGGAAAAGTAGAGAATATGTACTGTGAAATACATTCTTTATTTCTGCAGGATACTTAAAATGCACTTGCCTAAATGATTTTTTAAATCCAGCTGTATACTTGATGATATAGGTGTATGTAAAGCATGAAGGTTATGATGCATTTACATAATTTAATACAGTGGTTAGTGTTAGATCTTCAAAAAGAAAACAGTATGTACTTTTAATTTTTAAAGCTACATAGCTAATATGTTTTATTTTGAAGTAGTGTAGTTTTCTGCTTTCTTTGTTAATTAGTAGGTTTCTACAGGAGAATTGTACAGTATGTGTGATATTTATTAATTTATTTATTTATTAGTTTCAGGTTAACACCTTTAGCCAAAGACCCTTTTCCACATCAGCACAGCAAATTGCCAGCAAGGATCATGCAAGCAGTCAGAGTCCCACACATCTGTATCTTCTCTGGGCTGAGCTGGAGTCCCTTATAATAGTATATTTTGATGTTGCTGTTAGGAAACATCGCATCTGTAACAGTTACCAATAAGAAATATTTTTTTTTTATCTATTTATTGATTTGTTCAAAGGATTGGTTCACTGCAATAAAAGATTCTTATAAAGCAGTGGTACAGGTGTGACTGCTACAATTTAGCAGGTGGCTACAGTGCTGAATAAAGCGCACACATTTTGCTGAACATTATTAGCAACAGTAAGAAATCATTATACACGAAACTTATAAAGTATTGAACTTTAAAGGACGAAAGGTCAAAATGAAGGCAGACTGCCACTTGCAGTGCCTAACTTGGATGTGCCTGATAGTCCCAGAGCTTTAATTTCCCTACACTTCCCACAAATGGACTTGTTTGGTGGTCCTAGTAGAGAAGTGCAACCCTTGACCAAGGATTCACACTATTTTAATGGAGAAGAAGGTCCTCTTCAACTGAGCGCTGAGCTTCAGGAGAAACACACATGGAGTGATGAAGGAGAATGGATACACCTGCCTATCCAGATCAGCCGAATCAAACCTAGCGATCAATGGGGAATACAGATATCTCAGCCAAATCACCCTCACATCCAAACTATTCAGAAGAGTCAATCGGTATATAAACCCTGCCTCTAGGGTGTTCTTTTTAATGATGGTGAGAGAATTTCAAATTGTTGCACTGTTTATCTCACCAATTGAGTTTTTATGTTGGGTGTGAAAAGAATTTATTTAGTTGCAGCAGTTTAGAAAGATAAAATTCAACTTCAAGGAAAAACTTTTGTTTCCCAGTTAGCATAGCACAGATATGCAAATTAGTCATTTTCAATTGGTGGAAAGTATCACTTCTCATTCTTCCCAATCAGAAGTGAGACCAACTAAAATCACCCATATTCTTCAGCAATAAAAGCTGTGATTAACTGAGCAAACGCACTGTTTTCTCTTACTGTTACAGTTATTATTATGGAAATACTATTCAAATCATAGTACAACTCAGGAGGAATTTTCTTTAATGATTCACATCCATCTCTTTAACACTGTTTGTTCTGCAAGGTCCAAGAATACTGGCACCACTCTTACGTATTGCATTATAAAAGGTTGTACTGTGATCTGAGAAGAAGGATCACACTGAAGTGGATACCAGGCAATTGTTATTGAGCTTCATGCAGTCACCTGTGCAACAATGCTGAGAGTGATAGGCACCATACTAGAAGAAATTTAAATGGGATGAAGTAAAATTTACAGATTTGTGTTCAGTGACAACTTCCAGAGAAAAGGAAAATATTTACATATGATAGTATGTTTTGTACATTTTCACACCAAGACAATCACAAACAAAACAAGCACATAGTTAATGACAATGTAGGTGGACTTTTACAGAGAGTTAGAGAGAGAAAGAATTGTGATTGGCTACTGACTTTTTATCTGTCTTCTATTAATCTTTACAAGGTATGCATATCCAGTTTTTCTACCAGGAGATACATTTTCAAAAAACCTTTCATTAAAAATTGAATCATGCTAGACAACAGCCACTATTAGAACCAGCATCAGCGCTATTGCAAACTGTGGCAGGATAAACTATCTCTTGTGATTCATTTGGAATCTTTCCTTGTGCCTGTATTGCTAGAGGAGAAAACTCTGCTTCATGCCAGATAGCTGTAATCATATATTTTGAAAATAAAGAAAGGAAAACAGCTCACTGACCCTGGAGAGGCAACATAAATGTTCTTCAAATGAGTGTTATCTATGTACATTACCATATTACCAAACTAGCGATCCTCATAATAGATGCCTACTGTAGTATACATTGCCTAGAGAGTGACAGAGGTATACGACTTACAAGACTGCATGAACCATGGTCAAGTCCATCGGAAAGGGAAGAAATTCAGCAATGAAAGACAATGATCTGCAGAAGCAACCCTGTCTTGAAACATGAAAGTGTTTAGATTCTCAGTCCAACCTAGATGCAAGGCAGCAGTGACGAGACTTCCCTCAGGGATAACATCAGGAGCAGTCCTTACTGCTACCATCTATTCAGGAACATTTTACCTTGACTGAAATACTGATGAAAATGTAACATAAACTCCTGAAAGTAGATGTATTTTTCTCAAGTTTTTAATTAGTAATTAGCCTTTCCAACGGATTAGATTAACTGTCACTGAACACTGGGTGATTCACTGATTGTCCAACCGAGACTCAATGGAGCCTTATTGCAAAACCGCCAGAGTTATGGTATAGGTGTGTTTTATAGGACAATGGAAAGAGTAGAGAACATGTACTGTGAAATACATTCTTTATTTCTGCAGGATACTTAAAAATGCACTTGCCTAAATGATTTTTTAAACCAGCTGTATACTTGATGATATAGGTGTATGTAAAGCATGAAGGTTATGATGCATTTACATATAATTTAATACAGTGGTTAAGTGTTAGATCTTCAAAAAGAAAACAGTATGTACTTTAATTTTTAAAGCTACATAGCTAATATGTTTTATTTTGGAAGTAGTGTAGTTTTCTGCTTTCTTTGTTAATTAGTAGGTTTCTACAGGAGAATTGTACAGTATGTGTGATATTTATTAATTTATTTATTTATTAGTTTCAGGTTAACACCTTTAGCCAAAGACCCTTTTCCACATCAGCACAGCAAATTGCCAGCAAGGATCATGCAAGCAGTCAGAGTCCCACACATCTGTATCTTCTCTGGGCTGAGCTGGAGTCCCTTATAATAGTATATTTTGATGTTGCTGTTAGGAAACATCGCATCTGTAACAGTTACCAATAAGAAATATTTTTTTTTATCTATTTATTGATTTGTTCAAAGGATTGGTTCACTGCAATAAAAGATTCTTATAAAGCAGTGGTACAGGTGTGACTGCTACAATTTAGCAGGTGGCTACAGTGCTGAATAAAGCGCACACATTTTGCTGAACATTATTAGCAACAGTAAGAAATCATTATACACGAAACTTATAAAGTATTGAACTTTAAAGGACGAAAGGTCAAAATGAAGGCAGACTGCCACTTGCAGTGCCTAACTTGGATGTGCCTGATAGTCCCAGAGCTTTAATTTACCTACACTTCCCACAAATGGACTTGTTTGGTGGTCCTAGTAGAGAAGTGCAACCTTGACCAAGGATTCACACTATTTTAATGGAGAAGAAGGTCCTCTTCAACTGAGCGCTGAGCTTCAGGAGAAACACACATGGAGTGATGAAGGAGAATGGATACACCTGCCTATCCAGATCAGCGAATCAAACCTAGCGATCAATGGGGAATACAGATATCTCAGCCAAATCACCTCACATCCAAACTATTCAGAAGAGTCAATCGGTATATAAACCCTGCTCTAGGGTGTTCTTTTAATGATGGTGAGAGAATTTCAAATTGTTGCACTGTTTATCTCACCAATTGAGTTTTTATGTTGGGTGTGAAAAGAATTTATTTAGTTGCAGCAGTTTAGAAAGATAAAATTCAACTTCAAGGAAAAACATTTGTTTCCCAGTTAGCATAGCACAGATATGCAAATTAGTCATTTTCAATTGGTGGAAAGTATCACTTCTCATTCTTCCCAATCAGAAGTGAGACCAACTAAAATCACCCATATTCTTCAGCAATAAAAGCTGTGATTAACTGAGCAAACGCACTATTTTCTCTTACTGTTACAGTTATTATTATGGAAATACTATTCAAATCATAGTACAACTCAGGAGGAATTTTCTTTAATGATTCACATCCATCTCTTTAACACTGTTTGTTCTGCAAGGTCCAAGAATACTGGCACCACTCTTACGTATTGCATTATAAAAGGTTGTACTGTGATCTGAGAAGAAGGGATCACACTGAAGTGGATACCAGGCAATTGTTATTGGAGCTTCATGCAGTCACCTGTGCAACAATGCTGAGAGTGATAGGCACCATACTAGAAGAAATTTAAAATGGGATGAAGTAAAAATTTACAGATTTGTGTTCAGTGACAACTTCCAGAGAAAAGGAAAATATTTACATATGATAGTATGTTTTGTACATTTTCACACCAAGACAATCACAAACAAAACAAGCACATAGTTAATGACAATGTAGGTGGACTTTTACAGAGAGTTAGAGAGAGAAAGAATTGTGATTGGCTACTGACTTTTATCTGTCTTCTATTAATCTTTACAAGGTATATCCAGTTTTTCTACCAGGAGATACATTTTCAAAACCTTCATAAAAATTGAATCATGCTAGACAACAGCCACTATTAGAACCAGCATCAGCGCTATTGCAAACTGTGGCAGGATAAACTATCTCTTGTGATTCATTTGGAATCTTTCCTTGTGCCTGTATTGCTAGAGGAGAAAACTCTGCTTCATGCCAGATAGCTGTAATCATATATTTTGAAAATAAAGAAAGGAAAACAGCTCACTGACCCTGGAGAGGCAACATAAATGTTCTTCAAATGAGTGTTATCTATGTACATTACCATATTACCAAACTAGCGATCCTCATAATAGATGCCTACTGTAGTATACATTGCCTAGAGAGTGACAGAGGTATACGCGATTTACAAGACTGCATGAACCATGGTCAAGTCCATCGGGAAAGGGAAGAACATTCAGCAATGAAAGACAATGATCTGCAGAAGCAACCCTGTCTTGAAACATGAAAGTGTTTAGATTCTCAGTCCAACCTAGATGCAAGGCAGCAGTGATGAGACTTCCTCAGGGATAACATCAGGAGCAGTCCTTACTGCTACCATCTATTCAGGAACATTTTACCTTGACTGAAATACTGATGAAAATGTAACATAAACTCCTGAAAGTAGATGTATTTTTCTCAAGTTTTAATTAGTAATTAGCCTTTCAACGGATTAGATTAACTGTCACTGAACACTAGGGTGATTCACTGATTGTCCAACCGAGACTCAATGGAGCCTTATTGCAAAACCGCCAGAGTTATGGTATAGGTGTGTTTTATAGGACAATGGAAAAGAGAGAACATGTACTGTGAAATACATTCTTTATTTCTGCAGGATACTTAAAAATGCACTTGCCTAAATGATTTTTAAATCCAGCTGTATACTTGATGATATAGGTGTATGTAAAGCATGAAGGTTATGATGCATTTACATATAATTTAATACAGTGGTTAAGTGCTAGATCTTCAAAAAGAAAACAGTATGTACTTTTAATTTTAAAGCTACATAGCTAATATGTTTTATTTTGAAGTAGTGTATTTCTGCTTTCTTTTGTTAATTAGTAGGTTTCCTACAGGAGAATTGTACAGTATGTGTGATATTTATTAATTTATTTATTTATTAGTTTCAGGTTAACACCTTTAGCCAAAGACCCTTTTCCACATCAGCACAGCAAATTGCCAGCAAGGATCATGCAAGCAGTCAGAGTCCCACACATCTGTATCTTCTCTGGGCTGAGCTGGAGTCCCTTATAATAGTATATTTTGATGTTGCTGTTAGAAACATCGCATCTGTAACAGTTACCAATAAGAAATATTTTTTTATCTATTTATTGATTTGTTCAAAGGATTGGTTCACTGCAATAAAAGATTCTTATAAAGCAGTGGTACAGGTGTGACTGCACAATTTAGCAGGTGGCTACAGTGCTGAATAAAGCGCAACATTTTGCTGAACATTATTAGCAACAGTAAGAAATCATTATACAGAAACTTATAAAGTATTGAACTTTAAAGGACGAAGGTCAAAATGAAGGCAGACTGCCACTTGCAGTGCCTAACTTGGATGTGCCTGATAGTCCCAGAGCTTTAATTTCCTACACTTCCCACAAATGGACTTGTTTGGTGGTCCTAGTAGAAAGTGCAACCTTGACCAAGGATTCACACTATTTTAATGGAGAAGAAGGTCCTCTTCAACTGAGCGCTGAGCTTCAGGAGAAACACACATGGAGTGATGAAGGAGAATGGATACACCTGCCTATCCAGATCAGCGAATCAAACCTAGCGATCAATGGGGAATACAGATATCTCAGCCAAATCACCCTCACATCCAAACTATTCAGAAGAGTCAATCGGTATATAAACCCCGCTCTAGGGTGTTCTTTTAATGATGGTGAGAGAATTTCAAATTGTTGCACTGTTTATCTCACCAATTGAGTTTTTATGTTGGGTGTGAAAAGAATTTATTTAGTTGCAGCAGTTTAGAAAGATAAATTCAACTTCAAGGAAAAACATTTGTTTCCCAGTTAGCATAGCACAGATATGCAAATTAGTCTTTTAATTTGTGGAAAGTATCACTTCATTCTTCCCAATCAGAAGTGAGACCAATAAAATCACCCATATTCTTCAGCAATGAGGTCTTATAAAGCTGTGATTAACTGAGCAAACGCACTATTTTCTCTTACTGTTACAGTTATTATTATGGAAATACTATTCAAATCATAGTACAACTCAGGAGGAATTTTCTTTAATGATTCACATCCATCTCTTTAACACTGTTTGTTCTGCAAGGTCCAAGAATACTGGCACCACTCTTACGTATTGCATTATAAAAGGTTGTACTGTGATCTGAGAAGAAGGATCACACTGAAGTGGATACCAGGCAATTGTTATTGGAGCTTCATGCAGTCACCTGTGCAACAATGCTGAGAGTGATAGGCACCATACTAGAAGAAATTTAAAATGGGATGAAGTAAAATTTACAGATTTGTGTTCAGTGACAACTTCCAGAGAAAAGGAAAATATTTACATATGATAGTATGTTTTGTACATTTTCCACCAAGACAATCACAAACAAAACAAGCACATAGTTAATGACAATGTAGGTGGACTTTACAGAGAGTTAGAGAGAAGAATTGTGATTGGCTACTGACTTTTATCTGTCTTCTATTAATCTTTACAAGGTATGCATATCCAGTTTTTCTACCAGGAGATACATTTTCAAAAACCTTCATAAAAAATTGAATCATGCTAGACAACAGCCACTATTAGAACCAGCATCAGCTTATTGCAAACTGTGGCAGGATAAACTATCTCTTGTGATTCATTTGGAATCTTTCCTTGTGCCTGTATTGCTAGAGGAGAAAACTCTGCTTCATGCCAGATAGCTGTAATCATATATTTTGAAAAATAAAGAAAGGAAAACAGCTCACTGACCTGGAGAGGCAACATAAATGTTCTTCAAATGAGTGTTATCTATGTACATTACCATATTACCAAACTAGCGATCCTCATAATAGATGCCTACTGTAGTATACATTGCCTAGAGAGTGACAGAGGTATACGATTTACAAGACTGCATGAACCATGGTCAAGTCCATCGGGAAAGGAAGAACATTCAGCAATGAAAGACAATGATCTGCAGAAGCAACCCTGTCTTGAAACATGAAAGTGTTTAGATTCTCAGTCCAACCTAGATGCAAGGCAGCAGTGACGACTTCTCAGGGATAACATCAGGAGCAGTCCTTACTGCTACCATCTATTCAGGAACATTTTTACCTTGATTGAAATACTGATGAAAATGTAACACAAAACTCCTGAAAGTAGATGTATTTTCTCAAGTTTTTAATTAGTAATTAGCCTTTCCAACGGATTAGATTAACTGTCACCGAACACTAGGGGTGATTCACTTATTGTCCAACCGAGACTCAATGGAGCCTTATTGCAAAACCGCCAAAGTTATGGTATAGGTGTGTTTTATAGGACAATGGAAAAGAGTAGAGAACATGTACTGTGAAATACATTCTTTATTTCTGCAGGATACTTAAAATGCACTTGCCTAAATGATTTTTTAATCCAGCTGTATACTTGATGATATAGGTGTATGTAAAGCATGAAGGTTATGATGCATTTACATAATTTAATACAGTGGTTAAAGTGCTAGATCTTCAAAAGAAAACAGTATGTACTTTTAATTTTTAAAGCTACATAGCTAATATGTTTTATTTTGAAGTAGTGTAGTTTTCGCTTTCTTTGTTAATTAGTAGGTTTCTACAGGAGAATTGTACAGTATGTGTGATATTTATTAATTTATTTATTTATTAGTTTCAGGTTAACACCTTTAGCCAAAGACCCTTTTCCACATCAGCACAGCAAATTGCCAGCAAGGATCATGCAAGCAGTCAGAGTCCCACATCTGTATCTTCTCTGGCTGAGCTGGAGTCCCTTATAATAGTATATTTTGATGTTGCTGTTAGGAAACATCGCATCTGTAACAGTTACCAATAAGAAATATTTTTTTTTTATCTATTTATTGATTTGTTCAAAGGATTGGTTCACTGCAATAAAAGATTCTTATAAAGCAGTGGTACAGGTGTGACTGCTACATTTAGCAGGGTTACAGTGCTGAATAAAGCGCACACATTTTGCTGAACATTATTAGCAACAGTAAGAAATCATTATACACGAAACTTATAAAGTATTGAACTTTAAAGGACGAAAGGTCAAAATGAAGGCAGACTGCCACTTGCAGTGCCTAACTTGGATGTGCCTGATAGTCCCAGAGCTTTAATTTCCCTACACTTCCCACAAATGGACTTGTTTGGTGGTCCTAGTAGAGAAGTGCAACCCTTGACCAAGGATTCACACTATTTTAATGGAGAAGAAGGTCCTCTTCAACTGAGCGCTGAGCTTCAGGAGAAACACACATGGAGTGATGAAGGAGAATGGATACACCTGCCTATCCAGATCAGCCGAATCAAACCTAGCGATCAATGGGGAATACAGATATCTCAGCCAAATCACCCTCACATCCAAACTATTCAGAAGAGTCAATCGGTATATAAACCTCGCTCTAGGGTGTTCTTTTAATGATGGTGAGAGAATTTCAAATTGTTGCACTGTTTATCTCACCAATTGAGTTTTTATGTTGTGTGAAAAGAATTTATTTAGTTGCAGCAGTTTAGAAAGATAAATTCAACTTCAAGGAAAAACATTTGTTTCCCAGTTAGCATAGCACAGATATGCAAATTAGTCATTTTCAATTGGTGGAAAGTATCACTCTCATTCTTCCCAATCAGAAGTGAGACCAATAAAATCACTCATATTCTTCAGCAATGAGGTCTTATAAAGCTGTGATTAACTGAGCAAACGCACTATTTTCTTACTGTTACAGTTATTATTATGGAAATACTATTCAAATCATAGTACAACTCAGGAGGAATTTTCTTTAATGATTCATCCATCTCTTTAACACTGTTTGTTCTGCAAGGTCCAAGAATACTGGCACCACTCTTACGTATTGCATTATAAAAGGTTGTACTGTGATCTGAGAAGAAGGGATCACACTGAAGTGGATACCAGGCAATTGTTATTGGAGCTTCATGCAGTCACCTGTGCAACAATGCTGAGAGTGATAGGCACCATACTAGAAGAAATTTAAATGGGATGAAGTAAAATTTACAGATTTGTGTTCAGTGACAACTTCCAGAGAAAAGGAAAATATTTACATATGATAGTATGTTTTGTACATTTTCACACCAAGACAATCACAAACAAAACAAGCACATAGTTAATGACAATGTAGGTGGACTTTACAGAGAGTTAGAGAGAGAAAGAATTGTGATTGGCTACTGACTTTTATCTGTCTTCTATTAATCTTTATAAGGTATGCATATCCAGTTTTTCTACCAGGAGATACATTTTCAAAAACCTTTCATAAAAAATTGAATCATGCTAGACAACAGCCACTATTAGAACCAGCATCAGCTTATTGCAAACTGTGGCAGGATAAACTATCTCTTGTGATTCATTTGGAATCTTTCCTTGTGCCTGTATTGCTAGAGGAGAAAACTCTGCTTCATGCCAGATAGCTGTAATCATATATTTTGAAAAATAAAGAAAGGAAAACAGCTCACTGACCCTGAGAGGCAACATAAATGTTCTTCAAATGAGTGTTATCTATGTACATTACCATATTACCAAACTAGCGATCCTCATAATAGATGCCTACTGTAGTATACATTGCCAGAGAGTGACAGAGGTATACGCTTTACAAGACTGCATGAACCATGGTCAAGTCCATCGGGAAAGGGAAGAACATTCAGCAATGAAAGACAATGATCTGCAGAAGCAACCCTGTCTTGAAACATGAAAGTGTTTAGATTCTCAGTCCAACCTAGATGCAAGGCAGCAGTGATAGACTTCCCTAGGGATAACATCAGGAGCAGTCCTTACTGCTACCATCTATTCAGGAACATTTTACCTTGACTGAAATACTGATGAAAATGTAACATAAAACTCCTGAAAGTAGATGTATTTTCTCAAGTTCTTAATTAGTAATTAGCCTTTCCAACGGATTAGATTAACTGTCACTGAACACTAGGGGTGATTCACTGATTGTCCAACCGAGACTCAATGGAGCCTTATTGCAAAACCGCCAGAGTTATGGTATAGGTGTGTTTTATAGGACAATGGAAAAGAGTAGAGAACATGTACTGTGAAATACATTCTTTATTTCTGCAGGATACTTAAAAATGCACTTGCCTAAATGATTTTTTTAAATCCAGCTGTATACTTGATGATATAGGTGTATGTAAAGCATGAAGGTTATGATGCATTTACATATAATTTAATACAGTGGTTAAAGTGCTAGATCTTCAAAAAGAAAACAGTATGTACTTTTAATTTTTAAAGCTACATAGCTAATATGTTTTATTTTGGAAGTAGTGTAGTTTTCGCTTTTGTTAATTAGTAGGTTTCTACAGGAGAATTGTACAGTATGTGTGATATTTATTAATTTATTTATTTATTAGTTTCAGGTTAACACCTTTAGCCAAAGACCCTTTTCCACATCAGCACAGCAAATTGCCAGCAAGGATCATGCAAGCAGTCAGAGTCCCACACATCTGTATCTCTCTGGGCTGAGCTGGAGTCCCTTATAATAGTATATTTTGATGTTGCTGTTAGGAAACATCGCATCTGTAACAGTTACCAATAAGAAATATTTTTTTTATCTATTTATTGATTTGTTCAAAGGATTGGTTCACTGCAATAAAAGATTCTTATAAAGCAGTGGTACAGGTGTGACTGCTACAATTTAGCAGGTGGCTACAGTGCTGAATAAAGCGCATACATTTTGCTGAACATTATTAGCAACAGTAAGAAATCATTATAACACGAAACTTATAAAGTATTGAACTTAAAGGACGAAAGGTCAAAGAAGGCAGACTGCCACTTGCAGTGCCTAACTTGGATGTGCCTGATAGTCCCAGAGCTTTAATTTCCTACACTTCCCACAAATGGACTTGTTTGGTGGTCCTAGTAGAGAAGTGCAACCCTTGACCAAGGATTCACACTATTTTAATGGAGAAGAAGGTCCTCTTCAACTGAGCGCTGAGCTTCAGGAGAAACACATGGAGTGATGAAGGAGAATGGATACACCTGCCTATCCAGATCAGCCAAATCAAACCTAGCGATCAATGGGAATACAGATATCTCAGCCAAATCACCCTCACATCCAAACTATTCAGAAGAGTCAATCGGTATATAAACCCTGCCTCTAGGGTGTTCTTTTTAATGATGGTGAGAGAATTTCAAATTGTTGCACTGTTTATCTCACTAATTGGGTTTTTATGTTGGGTGTGAAAAGAATTTATTTAGTTGCAGCAGTTTAGAAAGATAAAATTCAACTTCAAGGAAAAACATTTGTTTCCCAGTTAGCATAGCACAGATATGCAAATTAGTCATTTTCAATTGGTGGAAAGTATCACTTCTCATTCTTCCCAATCAGAAGTGAGACCAATAAAAATCACCCATATTCTTCAGCAATGAGGTCTTATAAAAGCTGTGATTAACTGAGCAAACGCACTATTTTCTCTTACTGTTACAGTTATTATTATGGAAATACTATTCAAATCATAGTACAACTCAGGAGGAATTTCTTTAATGATTCACATCCATCTCTTTAACACTGTTTGTTCTGCAAGGTCCAAGAATACTGGCACCACTCTTACGTATTGCATTATAAAAGGTTGTACTGTGATCTGAGAAGAAGGATCACACTGAAGTGGATACCAGGCAATTGTTATTGAGCTTCATGCAGTCACCTGTGCAACAATGCTGAGAGTGATAGGCACCATACTAGAAGAAATTTAAAATGGGATGAAGTAAAAATTTACAGATTTGTGTTCAGTGACAACTCTCCAGAGAAAAGGAAAATATTTACATATGATAGTATGTTTTGTACATTTTCACACCAAGACAATCACAAACAAAACAAGCACATAGTTAATGACAATGTAGGTGGACTTTACAGAGAGTTAGAGAGAGAAAGAATTGTGATTGGCTACTGACTTTTATCTGTCTTCTATTAATCTTTATAAGGTATGCATATCCAGTTTTTCTACCAGGAGATACATTTTCAAAAACCTTTCATAAAAAATTGAATCATGCTAGACAACAGCCACTATTAGAACCAGCATCAGCGTATTGCAAACTGTGGCAGGATAAACTATCTCTTGTGATTCATTTGGAATCTTTCCTTGTGCCTGTATTGCTAGAGGAGAAAACTCTGCTTCATGCCAGATAGCTGTAATCATATATTTTGAAAAATAAAGAAAGGAAAACAGCTCACTGACCTGGAGAGGCAACATAAATGTTCTTCAAATGAGTGTTATCTATGTACATTACCATATTACCAAACTAGCGATCCTCATAATAGATGCCTACTGTAGTATACATTGCCTAGAGAGTGACAGAGGTATACGATTTACAAGACTGCATGAACCATGGTCAAGTCCATCGGGAAAGGGAAGAACATTCAGCAATGAAAGACAATGATCTGCAGAAGCAACCCTGTCTTGAAACATGAAAGTGTTTAGATTCTCAGTCCAACCTAGATGCAAGGCAGCAGTGACGAGACTTCCCTCAGGGATAACATCAGGAGCAGTCCTTACTGCTACCATCTATTCAGGAACATTTTTACCTTGACTGAAATACTGATGAAAATGTAACATAAAACTCCTGAAAGTAGATGTATTTTTCTCAGTTTTTAATTAGTAATTAGCCTTTCCAACGGATTAGATTAACTGTCACTGAACACTAGGGGTGATTCACTGATTGTCCAACCGAGACTCAATGGAGCCTTATTGCAAAACCGCCAGAGTTATGGTATAGGTGTGTTTTATAGGACAATGGAAAAGAGTAGAGAACATGTACTGTGAAATACATTCTTTATTTCTGCAGGATACTTAAAAATGCACTTGCCTAAATGATTTTTTTAAATCCAGCTGTATACTTGATGATATAGGTGTATGTAAAGCATGAAGGTTATGATGCATTTACATATAATTTAATACAGTGGTTAAGGTGCTAGATCTTCAAAAGAAAACAGTATGTACTTTTAATTTTTAAAGCTACATAGCTAATATGTTTTATTTTGGAAGTAGTGTAGTTTTCTGCTTTCTTTGTTAATTAGTAGGTTTCTACAGGAGAATTGTACAGTATGTGTGATATTTATTAATTTATTTATTTATTAGTTTCAGGTTAACACCTTTAGCCAAAGACCCTTTTCCACATCAGCACAGCAAATTGCCAGCAAGGATCATGCAAGCAGTCAGAGTCCCACACATCTGTATCTTCTGGGCTGAGCTGGAGTCCCTTATAATAGTATATTTTGATGTTGCTGTTAGGAAACATCGCATCTGTAACAGTTACCAATAAGAAATATTTTTTTTTATCTATTTATTGATTTGTTCAAAGGATTGGTTCACTGCAATAAAAGATTCTTATAAAGCAGTGGTACAGGTGTGACTGCTACAATTTAGCAGGTGGCTACAGTGCTGAATAAAGCGCACACATTTTGCTGAACATTATTAGCAACAGTAAGAAATCATTATACACAAACTTATAAAGTATTGAACTTTAAAGGACGAAAGGTCAAATGAAGGCAGACTGCCACTTGCAGTGCCTAACTTGGATGTGCCTGATAGTCCCAGAGCTTTAATTTCCTACACTTCCCACAAATGGACTTGTTTGGTGGTCCTAGTAGAGAAGTGCAACCCTTGACCAAGGATTCACACTATTTTAATGGAGAAGAAGGTCCTCTTCAACTGAGCGCTGAGCTTCAGGAGAAACACATGGAGTGATGAAGGAGAATGGATACACCTGCCTATCCAGATCAGCCGAATCAAACCTAGCGATCAATGGGGAATACAGATATCTCAGCCAAATCACCCTCACATCCAAACTATTCAGAAGAGTCAATCGGTATATAAACCCTGCTCTAGGGTGTTCTTTTAATGATGGTGAGAGAATTTCAAATTGTTGCACTGTTTATCTCACCAATTGAGTTTTTATGTTGGGTGTGAAAAGAATTTATTTAGTTGCAGCAGTTTAGAAAGATAAAATTCAACTTCAAGGAAAAACATTTGTTTCCCAGTTAGCATAGCACAGATATGCAAATTAGTCATTTTCAATTGGTGGAAAGTATCACTTCTCATTCTTCCCAATCAGAAGTGAGACCAACTAAAATCACCCATATTCTTCAGCAATAAAAGCTGTGATTAACTGAGCAAACGCACTATTTTCTCTTACTGTTACAGTTATTATTATGGAAATACTATTCAAATCATAGTACAACTCAGGAGGAATTTTCTTTAATGATTCACATCCATCTCTTTAACACTGTTTGTTCTGCAAGGTCCAAGAATACTGGCACCACTCTTACGTATTGCATTATAAAAGGTTGTACTGTGATCTGAGAAGAAGGGATCACACTGAAGTGGATACCAGGCAATTGTTATTGGAGCTTCATGCAGTCACCTGTGCAACAATGCTGAGAGTGATAGGCACCATACTAGAAGAAATTTAAAATGGGATGAAGTAAAAATTTACAGATTTGTGTTCAGTGACAACTTCCAGAGAAAAGGAAAATATTTACATATGATAGTATGTTTTGTACATTTTCACACCAAGACAATCACAAACAAAACAAGCACATAGTTAATGACAATGTAGGTGGACTTTTACAGAGAGTTAGAGAGAGAAAGAATTGTGATTGGCTACTGACTTTTATCTGTCTTCTATTAATCTTCATAAGGTATGCATATCCAGTTTTTCTACCAGGAGATACATTTTCAAAAAACCTTTCATAAAAAATTGAATCATGCTAGACAACAGCCACTATTAGAACCAGCATCAGCGCTATTGCAAACTGTGGCAGGATAAACTATCTCTTGTGATTCATTTGGAATCTTTCCTTGTGCCTGTATTGCTAGAGGAGAAAACTCTGCTTCATGCCAGATAGCTGTAATCATATATTTTGAAAATAAAGAAAGGAAAACAGCTCACTGACCCTGGAGAGGCAACATAAATGTTCTTCAAATGAGTGTTATCTATGTACATTACCATATTACCAAACTAGCGATCCTCTAATAGATGCCTACTGTAGTATACATTGCCTAGAGAGTGACAGAGGTATACGATTTACAAGACTGCATGAACCATGGCCGAAGTCCATCGGGAAAGGGAAGAACATTCAGCAATGAAAGACAATGATCTGCAGAAGCAACCCTGTCTTGAAACATGAAAGTGTTTAGATTCTCAGTCCAACCTAGATGCAAGGCAGCAGTGATGAGACTTCCCCTCAGGGATAACATCAGGAGCAGTCCTTACTGCTACCATCTATTCAGGAACATTTTTACCTTGACTGAAATACTGATGAAAATGTAACATAAAACTCCTGAAAGTAGATGTATTTTTCTCAAGTTTTTAATTAGTAATTAGCCTTTCCAACGGATTAGATTAACTGTCACTGAACACTAGGGGTGATTCACTGATTGTCCAACCGAGACTCAATGGAGCCTTATTGCAAAACCGCCAGAGTTATGGTATAGGTGTGTTTTATAGACAATGGAAAAGAGTAGAGAACATGTACTGTGAAATACATTCTTTATTTCTGCAGGATACTTAAAATGCACTTGCCTAAATGATTTTTTAAATCCAGCTGTATACTTGATGATATAGGTGTATGTAAAGCATGAAGGTTATGATGCATTTACATATAATTTAATACAGTGGTTAGTGTTAGATCTTCAAAAAGAAAACAGTATGTACTTTTAATTTTTAAAGCTACATAGCTAATATGTTTTATTTTGGAAGTAGTGTAGTTTTCTGCTTTCTTTGTTAATTAGTAGGTTTCTACAGGAGAATTGTACAGTATGTGTGATATTTATTAATTTATTTATTTATTAGTTTCAGGTTAACACCTTTAGCCAAAGACCCTTTCCACATCAGCACAGCAAATTGCCAGCAAGGATCATGCAAGCAGTCAGAGTCCCACACATCTGTATCTTCTGGGCTGAGCTGGAGTCCCTTATAATAGTATATTTTGATGTTGCTGTTAGGAAACATCGCATCTGTAACAGTTACCAATAAGAAATATTTTTTTTTATCTATTTATTGATTTGTTCAAAGGATTGGTTCACTGCAATAAAAGATTCTTATAAAGCAGTGGTACAGGTGTGACTGCTACAATTTAGCAGGTGGCTACAGTGCTGAATAAAGCGCACACATTTTGCTGAACATTATTAGCAACAGTAAGAAATCATTATACACGAAACTTATAAAGTATTGAACTTTAAAGGACGAAAGGTCAAAATGAAGGCAGACTGCCACTTGCAGTGCCTAACTTGGATGTGCCTGATAGTCCCAGAGCTTTAATTTCCCTACACTTCCCACAAATGGACTTGTTTGGTGGTCCTAGTAAGAAGTGCAACCTTGACCAAGGATTCACACTATTTTAATGGAGAAGAAGGTCCTCTTCAACTGAGCGCTGAGCTTCAGGAGAAACACACATGGAGTGATGAAGGAGAATGGATACACCTGCCTATCCAGATCAGCGAATCAAACCTAGCGATCAATGGGGAATACAGATATCTCAGCCAAATCACCTCACATCCAAACTATTCAGAAGAGTCAATCGGTATATAAACCCTGCCTCTAGGGTGTTCTTTTAATGATGGTGAGAGAATTTCAAATTGTTGCACTGTTTATCTCACCAATTGAGTTTTATGTTGGTGTGAAAAGAATTTATTTAGTTGCAGCAGTTTAGAAAGATAAATTCAACTTCAAGGAAAAACATTTGTTTCCAGTTAGCATAGCACAGATATGCAAATTAGTCATTTTCAATTGGTGGAAAGTATCACTTCTCATTCTTCCCAATCAGAAGTGAGACCAATAAAAATCACCCATATTCTTCAGCAATGAGGTCTTATAAAAGCTGTGATTAACTGAGCAAACGCACTATTTTCTTACTGTTACAGTTATTATTATGGAAATACTATTCAAATCATAGTACAACTCAGGAGGAATTTTCTTTAATGATTCACATCCATCTCTTTAACACTGTTTGTTCTGCAAGGTCCAAGAATACTGGCACCACTCTTACGTATTGCATTATAAAAGGTTGTACTGTGATCTGAGAAGAAGGATCACACTGAAGTGGATACCAGGCAATTGTTATTGGAGCTTCATGCAGTCACCTGTGCAACAATGCTGAGAGTGATAGGCACCATACTAGAAGAAATTTAAAATGGGATGAAGTAAAAATTTACAGATTTGTGTTCAGTGACAACTTCCAGAGAAAAGGAAAATATTTACATATGATAGTATGTTTTGTACATTTTCACACCAAGACAATCACAAACAAAACAAGCACATAGTTAATGACAATGTAGGTGGACTTTTACAGAGAGTTAGAGAGAGAAAGAATTGTGATTGGCTACTGACTTTTTATCTGTCTTCTATTAATCTTTACAAGGTATGCATATGCAGTTTTTTCCACCTGGAGGTACATTTTCAGAAAACCTTTCATAAAAATTGAATCATGCTAGACAACAGCCACTATTAGAACCAGCATCAGCGCTATTGCAAACTGTGGCAGGATAAACTATCTCTTGTGATTCATTTGGAATCTTTCCTTGTGCCTGTATTGCTAGAGGAGAAAATGCTGCTTCATGCCAGATAGCTGTAATCATATATTTTGAAAAATAAAGAAAGGAAAACAGCTCACTGACCCTGGAGGCAACATAAATGTTCTTCAAATGAGTGTTATCTATGTACATTACCATATTACCAAACTAGCGCATCCTCATAATAGATGCCTACTGTAGTATACATCTAGAGAGTGACAGAGGTATACGATTTACAAGACTGCATGAACCATGGTCAAGTCCATCGGAAAGGGAAGAACATTCAGCAATGAAAGACAATGATCTGCAGAAGCAACCCTGTCTTGAAACATGAAAGTGTTTAGATTCTCAGTCCAACCTAGATGCAAGGCAGCAGTGACGAGACTTCCCCTCAGGGATAACATCAGGAGCAGTCCTTACTGCTACCATCTATTCAGGAACATTTTTACCTTGACTGAAATACTGATGAAAATGTAACATAAAACTCCTGAAAGTAGATGTATTTTTCTCAAGTTTTTAATTAGTAATTAGCCTTTCCAACGGATTAGATTAACTGTCACTGAACACTAGGGGTGATTCACTGATTGTCCAACCGAGACTCAATGGAGCCTTATTGCAAAACCGCCAGAGTTATGGTATAGGTGTGTTTTATAGGACAATGGAAAAGAGTAGAGAACATGTACTGTGAAATACATTCTTTATTTCTGCAGGATACTTAAAAATGCACTTGCCTAAATGATTTTTTAAATCCAGCTGTATACTTGATGATATAGTGTGTAAAGCATGAAGGTTATGATGCATTTACATATAATTTAATACAGTGGTTAGTGTTAGATCTTCAAAAGAAAACAGTATGTACTTTTAATTTTTAAAGCTACATAGCTAATATGTTTTATTTTGGAAGTAGTGTGTTTTCTGCTTTCTTTTGTTAATTAGTAGGTTTCCTACAGGAGAATTGTACAGTATGTGTGATATTTATTAATTTATTTATTTATTAGTTTCAGGTTAACACCTTTTAGCCAAAGACCCTTTTCCACATCAGCACAGCAAATTGCCAGCAAGGATCATGCAAGCAGTCAGAGTCCCACACATCTGTATCTTCTCTGGGCTGAGCTGGAGTCCCTTATAATAGTATATTTTGATGTTGCTGTTAGGAAACATCGCATCTGTAACAGTTACCAATAAGAAATCTTTTTTTTATCTATTTATTGATTTGTTCAAAGGATTGGTTCACTGCAATAAAAGATTCTTATAAAGCAGTGGTACAGGTGTGACTGCTACAATTTAGCAGGTGGCTACAGTGCTGAATAAAGCGCACACATTTTGCTGAACATTATTAGCAACAGTAAGAAATCATTATACACGAAACTTATAAAGTATTGAACTTTAAAGGACGAAAGGTCAAAATGAAGGCAGACTGCCACTTGCAGTGCCTAACTTGGATGTGCCTGATAGTCCCAGAGCTTTAATTCCCTACACTTCCCACAAATGGACTTGTTTGGTGGTCCTAGTAGAAAGTGCAACCCTTGACCAAGGATTCACACTATTTTAATGGAGAAGAAGGTCCTCTTCAACTGAGCGCTGAGCTTCAGGAGAAACACACATGGAGTGATGAAGGAGAATGGATACACCTGCCTATCCAGATCAGCCGAATCAAACCTAGCGATCAATGGGGAATACAGATATCTCAGCCAAATCACCTCACATCCAAACTATTCAGAAGAGTCAATCGTATATAAACCCTGCCTCTAGGGTGTTCTTTTAATGATGGTGAGAGAATTTCAAATTGTTGCACTGTTTATCTCACCAATTGAGTTTTTATGTTGGTGTGAAAAGAATTTATTTAGTTGCAGCAGTTTAGAAAGATAAAATTCAACTTCAAGGAAAAACATTTGTTTCCCAGTTAGCATAGCACAGATATGCAAATTAGTCTTTTTCAATTGGTGGAAAGTATCACTTCTCATTCTTCCCAATCAGAAGTGAGACCAATAAAAATCACCCATATTCTTCAGCAATGAGGTCTTATAAAAGCTGTGATTAACTGAGCAAACGCACTATTTTCTAGGCGGGCGGCAGGCGGTGGATGTTGTCGCCGCTGCGGGGGAGCCGGGTGAGGGGCTTCGGGTGGGGGACACTAGACACCAGGGAGATGTTTGGGGGTTTGTGATGTGACATTCTGCCCGCGGATCGAGCTTTACGTCCACTGGACCACCAGAGATATTCGGGTTGGAGGTTACATTCTGCCCGGGCGATCGGCACTGGGGGTTCACACGTATGGCCCGCGATCGGGCTTCGGGTACGTGGTGTGCGTGTGTGTGTGTGTGGTGTTTCCTCAGGTTGTACTGCCCGCGATCGGGCTTCGGGATATGTGGGGGGTTACATGTACTTGTACTGCCCGCGATCGGCTGTGGGAGATGTGTGGGCGGGGAGTCAGAGCGTACTATGCCTTCAAGATCGGGCTGGTGGGGGGCATAGGACCAGTTGGGGGCCAGCCAGGGTGGCAGCTGCTGTGTTGCGCCCTGCAATGCAGCAGCTCACCTGTGGGTGGCCCTCAACTTAAGTTTTTGGGCTCAAGGTTGTGCAGGCGCAGGTTGGGGTTATGCGATGGACAACTCTGCACAACCCGACTGAATATCGGGTTGCGCAGGTTATGCATGGATCCTCCCTCCTGTTGAGCATGCATTCATTTGCATTGCTCTCTTGCGCAACCTGGTGCCAGTGGCGTAACTGCCTCGCTGAATATCGCAGAATGGCGCATTTTGACTTATGACAGCACCTCAAGGCGCATGCATGCAACCCTTTGAATATCCAGGCCATTAGAGTATTAGCAATATCCTGATTAGCAGGTTGGTGATGCCAGGATTTATTTGACCTTGCGCTGTTGGTCACCGGCGCCTCGTGACCGAACAACACCCCAGGGCATGGGTAAATTCTGGCATCACCAACACCCTCGAGTGGTATATTGCTTAAATGTTTGTTTGCTGGTATTGGCATTGGTAGTGCAGGGGTTAGATGCATAATAGGAATGGCAGTGAAGTAATGCCAACCCCCCACCCTGCAGAGACTGACAGGTGTGGGTGTGGGTGTGTGCCTTTGGGGCATCGGTCATAATACTCAGCCATTCCACCTCACCCCACCCTGCAAACACTGACCGGTGTCACAGTGTGCCTTGAGGTCTTTAACTTATGTTCACCCCAGTCCATAAGGAAATAAGCTGAGATGGGTGCAGTATAGGAGAATGGGATGAACGTTAGGGCCGAAGACCCCATGGCACACCTCAATGCCTGTCAGTGACTGCAGGGCAGAGGTGGGGGTGGAATAGGGTGAGAATTACAGCCGACAACCCCAAGTCACACTTCCGACACCTGTCAGTCTGTACACGTGGGCGCTGTGGTTGGAAAATCTTATACCCCAGGAGTTGTTGGTATTTTTGCTCCAAGTTTTCAACATGGGCTTTTTGAGACCCCACCTCCTGAACAGTGGCACTGTTGTTTCGTTATTTGGTCCCGAAAAGTGATTCCGTGCCGCGACCGGGAAATCACCTATCAGGACAGAGAAACGAAATGACAGTGACTGTGTTCACAAGGTGGGGTCCCAAGAACCCCATGTTGAAAATTTGGGACCAAAACTCCAAAAAGTGGCTGCGATATCAACCTAAGTTGAAATCCCCCATTGATTGCCATTATAGGGCTTACCGTGATTTTCTTCAGTTTGCGGTCGGGTTTTGAAGAGTACAGACATGTTCCTGGTCCACAGAAGATCACTGCTCCTGACCTCCGGAGTTAAACCATGTGTAATGCCCCAAAGTTGGGGCACTACAGAAAAATGGGAGTCAATAAAGGAATAAGGCATTGTAGGTGCTCTGTTGATGTGTGGGCTGCAGGGTACAGTCAAAAAGAGGCCCCTGTGAGTAAATTTCCCCTCCTTGTAAGGGAAAGTACTGGTACAAAGATAGAAAAGGTGCCCAGTGTTCTAAATATATGTCAAAAAGTAGATTTTACATGCAGCACCTGTAGGAATGGTCTGGATGGAATGTTGTACTGAGCTGCTCATGCACAGCATTACACTCCAGCCATTCTTGAATGAGAAGGTTAAGTTTTAAAATTATTCAGTCAGTTGGTAGTTCCTGGGCAGCTGTTGAGAGAGGACGCAGCAAGTCAAGAGAACTAGGAAAAGGGCTTACTGTGAGTTGAAGCCATCCCTGAGGACTTGTCTGCGTGCCTTCTCTGCCTCCACTGTCTGAAAACCCACAGTAGTTGTGTGGCGTGGTCGGTGGTGCCATTGGGCACCACAAAGAAAGAAAAACCCCTATTCAGCCATTTTGGGCTAAAAGCCCCGTTCCTTTTTTTTATTTGTTTAAAAGTTTCCCCAGTCCCACATCGGTAGCTAGCAAGGGCTGCATCGCCGGTTTCATTGTCAGCCTTCCAGAGACCCCCTGACATCTGCTGCATTGCCTGTGTGTGCCCTCCCACTGCCAGATTACCCCCCGATTCCCAATCCAGAGCCCAGAGGAGTGGTGAGTCAGCGGCAGCACTCGCTTTGTGCTGTCCGCCCAACATAAACAAAGGACTGTGTTTATTTAAAGGAACAGTTGCACAAGGCGCAAGCAGAAGCAGCAGAGCACCGCAGAAGGGTCGGATCAGAAGGATCCTTAACATAGAAACATAGAATTTGATGGCAGATAAGGACCACTTGGCCCACCCAGTCTGACCATTTCCCTACCTAATGGATAAGCTGCAGATCCTAGTTAACCAGCAGCCTACTTCTTCCTACCCCCACCCCCTAGAATTGCCTTATGACTGTCCTATGCATTCTTGAATTCCACCACTGTTTTTGACTCCACAACCTCCTCCGGAAGGCTTCCGTGCATCCACAACCCTCTCTGTGAACAAATACTTCCTTAAATTACCTCTGAGCCGCCCCCCCATCTTCAAATTGTGCCACCTTGTTCTTGCACACCTCTTTTTTTGAAAGATGCTACCCTCTTGGACTTTGTTGAGTCCCTTAAGGTACTTGAAAGTTTCTATCATGTCCCCCCTCTCCCTCCTTTCCTCGAGGCTGTACATATTAAGCTGCTTAAGTCTCTCTTCATATGTCTTCCGTGCAGACCCTGCACCATTTTAGTTCCTCCTCTGGACAGCTTCCATCCTGTCTATGTCTTTTATGGAGATTGGATCTCCAGAACTGCATGAGTACTCCAGATGGGGTCTCACCAGCTGTCTGTACAGAGGGATAATAACTTCCTGTTTCTACTGGTGATGCCTCTGCCTATGCATCCCAGTATCCCCCAGCCTCCTTGCTGCCCTCTCACATTGCTTGCCCACCTTTAGGTCATCTGATATGACTACCCCCAGGTCCCTTTCCATTTTTGTTGTTGTTAGTATCTCACCCCCCATTGTGTACTCTTCCCCTGGGTTTTTGTTTCCCAGGTGCATTACTTTGAACTTCTTAGCATTGAAGCTGCCATACATTTGACCATTCCTCTAACCTTGCCAAGTCCCTTCTCATCCTTTCCACCCCACCTTGTGCATCAAGTCTGTTGCAGATCTTTGTGTCATCTGCAAAGAGACATAATTTTCCTTCCTGTCCCTCTGCAATGTCGCTTATAAAGAAATTGAAGAGAACCGGTCCTAATACTGAACCCTGCGGTATCCCACTAGTAACCCCCCCCCTTTCTTCAGAGTGGATTCCATTTACTATTACTCTCTGTGTCCTATTCTCCAGCCAATTCTTTACCCAGGCTGTCATCTTGGGACCCACTCCCAGGCTGGCTAACTTGTATATTAATCTTTTGTGTGGGACTGTGTCAAATGCCTTGCTAAAGTCTAGGTAGGCCATGTCCACAGCCCCTCCCTGATCTACTACTTTGGTTACCCAGTCAAAGAAATCTATCAGATTTGTCTGGCATGACCGTCCCGCTGTGAATCCATGCTGCCTTGGGTCCTGTGCCCCTCTAGCCTCTAGATACTCGACAGTTCTTTCCTTCAGAAGTGATTCCATCATTTTCCCTACCATTGAGATTAAAATAATAGGTCTGTAGTTTCCTGCTTCTGCCTTGCTCCCACTTTTGTGAAGGGGAATCACATCTGCCCTCCTCCAGTCCTCGGGTACCACCCCATCCTCCCATGATTTGTTAAACAGGGTAGTCAGTGGTGTCACTAGTTCTACCTTTAGTTATTTTAGAATTCTGGGATGAATCCCATCAGGCCCCATTGCTTTGTCCACCTTCAGTTTTAAGAGTTCTTTCAGAACCCTTTCTTCTGTAAATGGGCTGGTATCAACTTCTGTATCCAGAGTGTTTCTACTGTTTGTTTTAGGTACCTCCCTCTTCCTTTGTAAATACTGAGCAAAATATTTGTTTAGTATCTCTGCCTTTTCACAGTCACCCTCTGTCCACCCTCCTCCCTTTATTAAGCCTCACTATCCCTCCCTTGGTCTTCCTTCGCTCCCTGGCGTACCTATAAAGGTTTATTCCCCTTCTTAACTGAGTTGGCTATCTTTTCCTCGGTTTGGGCCTTCCCAGCTTCCTTTTGCTTTAATTGATACAGTTCTCTGTCCTGCTCCTTCTGTGATTCCTTGTACTTCCTGAATGCTTTCTTTTTCTCTTGAACCTTCACTGCCACTTCCTTTGAGAACCATAGTGGTTTCTTACATCGTTTTGTTTTGTTTATTTGCCTCACACAAAGGCTTGTTATCTCTGTGATGGTAGTTTTTATTATTCCCCATTGTTCTTCCACCCCTCCTTCCTGCCCATTTGCTAGTGCATTCCTTAGGCACTCACCCATTTTGGCAAAGTCAGCCCTCCTAAAGTCCAGTACTTTTGCCTTTGTATGGCTTGACTCTATTGCTGTGTTTATTGTGAACCATACTGTTCGATGGTCGCTAGTTCCCAGATCTACACTTCTACTTCTACATCTGTGATCCTCTCTTCATCTCCATTTGAGAGAACCAGGTCTAAGATTGCTCCCTCTCGAGTGGGCTCCAATACTGGTTGTCTAAGGCATGCCCCCTGTAGGGCATCTAGAATAACCGCACTCTTCGAAGTGGCTGCTGCAACTGCACTCCAGTAAACATCTGGCATATTCAGATCACCCATCAGCAATATCTCCCCTTTTTCTGCCATTCTAAGTATACTTTCTATCATTTCCTTGTCCATTTCCTTCCCCTGAGAAGGGGGTCTGTATACAACCCCTGTGCGGATTGTGATGCCATTGCCGGTCTCCAAATTTACCCACAGTGCTTCTTCTCCTCCCTGTTTTCCCTTTTGTTCTGTTGCTTTGATTCCTTCCTTTATGTAAAGAGCTACTCCTCCTCCTCCTTTACCCTCCCTGTCCCTCCTGTAGATAGTGTATCGTGGTATGTTTACGTCCCAGTCATGGTTTTGTGTGTACCATGTTTCCGTGACTGCCACGATATCCAGATGTTCCTCCTCCATCAAGGCCACTAATTCAGGAAGCTTGTTACTCAGACTACGGGCATTGGTACTCATTGCTCTCCATTTTTTGATGGCTTTACCTTCTGTTGCAGCATCCCCCACTGACCTTTCTACCTCGGTCTTTTTCTCATTTAGTACCCTGTTTTGTAGGGAGAGGCTGGGATTTTCCTGCTGCTTATCAGTGCCTCCCCTTGACTAGTTTAAAAGCTTGCCAATGAAACATTTAAACCGATTGCTCAAAGACTTGTTCCTTCCTGGACAGATGCAGACCATCCTGCCAGTATAGGCTGGTGTCCTCCAGGTGGAACCCCAGTCCCAATGAAGCCAAACACCTGTGCTCCACACCATTTTTTCAACCATTCATTAAACTGCATGGTGCAAAGTACCTCGCCTTACTCATGCCATTGACAGGCAGCACCTCTGAGAAGGATACCGTAGGTGCTATTGTCTTAGGCCCCTCCCCAGTTCTACAAAGTCCTTCTGCACTGCTCTAATCTCATGATGAGCCAAGTCATTTGTCCCTAGGTGGACAATGACATCTAGCTCGACTCCTGTGCAACTGTTCTCGTGATCCTGAGGATGCGCTTCCTGTCCCTCCAAGCCATGGCACCAGGCAGGCAGGCACCTTACTTCAGTTTTCCCTGCTCCCCCCAGTTCTATCCCCCTAATAATTGAGTCCCCCACCAGGAGCTGCTTCCTTTCCTTGTGGTGTCCTCTGCCTCCTTCCTGTGGGTCTCCCTTGTGACAGTTGTCCTCAGCCTCCTTAGTCTCCTCTGTGGGTGCATCCATAGGGGAGCTATGCTCCCCCAGAATGGTGTATGGATTGTGGAGTGGAACAACTGACTGGATGTGCCTCTGTTCCACCATCCTCACCCTCCCTGAGCCCACTGTGGTCCAACTGCTGTGCTTTCTTCGCAACCTCTGAGGTAGTGGTGGTGGCTCTGGTGCTCCCTGGATGGGGAGGTTCCTTCCTACCGTCCAGTGTGGCCTGGGGGAATGTTCCCTTACTACTGTCCAGTGTGGCCTGAAGACGGGCAACTTCCTCCCTCAGGGCAGAGAGTTGTCTGCAAATAGGGCAGCATCGCAGCCTCCAGAAAGACTCCCGGAAGACTGCTGCCCCACAGCCATTACATTGCACTACTCCCAACATGTTTCTCTACTGTTTTTGTGTGTGTGTGTTTGTGTGTGTGATTGGTTTGTTATATAGAAATAAATATGTTATACCATGTGTATGCTTATATTGTCAGTGCAGTGTGCTAGAGAGGATATGATAGTGATATGCACCTTGCACTCTTGAGGAAATGATGTCAGAACCCGGGTATAAAGGACCTATTTCCAGGGTGGGTGGGAAGGGTTGGGCCTAAACTGTGCCCTCACAAAACAATCAGCTAAAGCTCTGACCCACAGCTGCGATGAGTGCCTTCCTGTCAACAAGATGCCCTACACAACAATTTGACAGAGAAAATACCTTGCTAATCAAACAGAGAAAAATCCAGACATCCAAGTCAGACACAGGTAAACCTCCCCAGCCCCAAAACAGCCTGGTGGTTTGTGATCTGAAAGCAGTCAGCCCCAAAATAAGTCAGCTGTGCTTTAAACTCTTCCTGCACTGAAAATCTTAAGAAGTGTAACAAACGTAAAGCTAGATCCACCTCCCTCTGTTGCTTGAAAGACTGTCTTTTCCTGATAATTCTAAGTTCCTTATTTCGCCTTTCAGTTAGAAGTAGACTCCACCTGCAGAATATCTGCTACAAACCAAAGACAATTGTAAGGTTCACCTCCCTCTGTTGTGAGCACAACTCGCTTTCTTGCAAATCCTATGTTCAGTATTGCAGCTTCCAGCCAGAGGTAGTTTCACTTGAAGAATATTAGCTGTTCTGATGAGTTTGCTATAAAACACTTGCTTATAATACTATTGTTCTCAGGTCTGTTACCAAAGCTATTGGCTGATAAGTAGCTATGATGTAAGCACTTCCTGACAAAGTCTGGTCTGGCCTTTTAAGGCACACACAGATAAACACAAAAAACAGTTTCCACCCCCTAGGGCACTGTCTGGGTCAAATACACAACCTGTACCTGCACTTATTTCAGGATTTATGACAAATTCTTAGCCCAGGGTTTAAACTCCTCCTGCACTGAAAAATCTTAAGAATTGTAACAAACGTAAAGCTAGATCCCCCTCCCTCTGTTGCTTGAAAGACCGTCTTTTCCTGATAATTCTAAGTTCCTTATTTCACCTTTCAGTTAGAAGTAGCCTCCACCTGCAGAATATCTGCTACAAACCAAAGACAATAGTAAGGTTCACCTCCCTCTGTTGTGAGCACAACTCGCTTTCTTGCAAATCCTATGTTCAGTATTGCAGCTTCCAGCCAGAGGTAGTTTCACTTGAAGAATATTAGCTGTTCATTTATTAATTTAATATTCAGGAGTGGGCGGGGTATAGCGATGCCCACAGGAGGAACCGGCAGGCAAGGCCAAGCAGAAGCCCTTTTAAATATTCATAAGGGGGCTGAGACTAAGGAGGGACAAAGGGATAGAGTGGCAGCAGGCTGAGACAAAGCCTGAAAGTTTTAAAGGGGCCCAGCCATAGTCAGGCAGAAGACCTTAAAAGAGCTCATTTAGAGGAGGCTCAATGTGCAAAGGAGCGCAGTCAACAGGCCCAGTAACTTAAAGGGGCCAGGGCTACAAGGTGCCCAGTATAGTTAAAAAGGATCTGCTATAAAAAGCCCACAGTTTTAAAGGGCCCTGTCCAAAGGGTTCAGTGTAGTTAAAGGGGGCACAGATAAAGGAGGCCAGTATAAAAGAGGGCAGCCAGGCCCAGTGCAATTAGGGCAGCCAGACCCAGTGCAGTTAGGGCAGCCAGGCCCAGTAATAATTACGGCAGCTGGGCCCAGTAGTAATTAGGGCAGCCAGGCCCAGTGCAGTTAGGGCAGCCAGTCCCAGTAGTAGTTGGGGCAGTCAGGCGAGTGCAGTTAGGGCAGCCAGGCCTAGTAGTAATTAGGGCAGGCACACCAGAGTGCTCAGGGGTAGTCAGATCCTAATAAAGACAGACTCCAAGAGGAAGAAGGATCCAACTGAGGAGTGCTTAGCACACAACTTGCTGTAAAGTGACTGTCAGCCAATGTACTGTTTCTACAACCTGTTTATTCCTTAAGCATCTAAAGTGTTGTGTTGATTGCAAAAAAGCACCGAGACTATACTGTGATACATTAGGATTGTGGTAATTTACCCCTGAAAGTGAAAAATTGCCCCGGATTGTTGCAGTTTGCCCCTGCTCCAGGCAAATTGCCCCTGCAAGTGAACAATTGCCTCGGATTGTTGCAGTTTGCCCCTGCTCCAGGCAAATTGCCTCTGCAAGTGAATAATTGCCACGGATTGTCACAGTTTGCCCCTGCTCCAGGTAAATTGCCTCTGCAAGTGAACAGCTGCCCCGGATTGTTGCAATTTGCCTCTGCTCCAGGCAGATTTCCCCTGCATGTGAACAATTGCAATTTGCCCTTGCTCCAGGCAAATTGCCCCTGCAAGTGAACAGTTGCCCCTGCAAGTGAAATTCCAGTGTACAGTGCTAATAGAAGTACCAGTGTTTATTCAGTGCAAAGTCTGTGACTCAGTGTTCAGCCTCCATCAACTCTTCACCTCAGCAGTCTTCAGCCAGTAGATAACTTCAGGATCTTCTTGCCATATCGTCTGCCATAAGCCCAAATCAACATCCCTTGGAGAGTTGCAGCCGACGGTTCCTGGTCAGCTTGTAAGTGAGACGACTGGAAGAAGCCTCGTCCGTCACTCCCAGACACCCTCCGAAAGTCGAGTACGTCATGTCCCAGGAGTGTTTGTGGCCACCGGTTTCTTATTTTGTTCTAAACCTTGTGGAATCCAGATCTTTATCTTCTAGCTTTTCTTCCTGCTTGGTCCATCCTGCATAATCGGTGCAATCTTCTGGGATCCAGCTCCAGTTTGGTGGTCCTCCAAGCGAATCCGTCACCAAAGCAGCACAGCAGTTGGTGTCTTCAACCTTGGCAATCTTCTAGTGGATTCTTCACCAAGTCCTGTGTTTCGTCTTTGGCAGCCCTGGTCAAGGGTTGATACCAGGAAAACCCGCAGCAGTGTCTTCTTCATCCTTGGCAGCCCTGGTTGAGGGTTGGTACCGGGGAGACAGCAACAGATTCCTCTCTTGTGGCAATGCTGCAGGTGGATTCCTTGCCATGTTCCATATTCTTCATCCTTGGCAGCCCTGGTCACGGGTTTGCACCAGGGAAGAGCTTAGCCCAGTTCAGTCAGTTTGTGCCCTGATATTCCGGCAACTCTGGAGAGTGAGTTGGCCGAAGACTAAGGTCTGTTTACCAATCTCTCCATTTCCCTTGCAACCTCTCATAGGTTCCACTGGTAAGCTTGGTGCCAAGCAGAAATTCTTTTTCCTTTACCCTCCTACTTCTCAGCTGTGCACGAAGACGATGGAACATCTAAATCTTATAGACTTTGAGAGTGTTATACTGTCTGGTAGTTACTGTATGCTGTACACTTGTTGTATACTGAGATAAAGTGATATAAGTTTATATTCCCTTGGTGCGTAGGCCTCATAGCAAAATATTATAGAGTCATACAGTATCATAAAGTGGCCTTAAGCCAAGGTGCACCTATAGAGTGGTAACAAAAGTAGAGTAAGTAGAGTGTTATTTACTGCTTCTAAGAGTTGGTCCCCTTCCTTCCCTTGTGACCGTGCCTACCTCTCCTGTATATAAATAAAATCCTGACTGGCATCAAACTTCCGGATTGTCTCCTGCCTCTCCTTAAGGGGTGTTTCCATTCACCCAACCTTATTCAAATCACAGTGTTGTCTCGCCTGTCCACCTGCTTGAGGTGACACTGGGTGTGCAGCTGGGACAGGCAATCTTCATGGTCAGCACCCAGTTGATAAGATCACTACATATGGGTGGGGGGTGCAGGGAGGTGGGATGCACAGAGGGAAGGTGCAGGTTGGGGGAAGGGGGCCGGTGGGAACGATGAGGGACCATTTTCTTTTTTTTCAGGTTTATAAAAAAAAGATGTCATGGGACTGTTTTCTGTTTTACAGGTAAAATATTAATAACATGGATTTTGGCACACTGGGGTGGGCTCCCAGTGTGCTAGAGTCTTGGGGGGATCAATGCTGACCTGGGGATTGGGCACCCCAAGATCGACTGAGAATATAGAGGTGTGGGAGGGCACATCCATCACCAGGAGTGGGCATCCCAGTGTCGGAAACACCACAGGTAGTTTTTGGCACACTGGGGTGGGCTCCCAGTGTGCCATATTAAAGGAGCAGGGGGGATACATGCTGACACGAGGATTGAACACCCCAGTGTCGGCAGGCGGGGGGATCCGCTAGCACGATCGCGTAGGCACTATATACTCCCAGCCCATGTGGAGCTTAGGCTGTGGCCTGCTCTGCACAGCTGGGAGAAAATAAATAAACAGAGACAACGGGACATGGAGGAGACAGGTGAGGAAAGTGCCTCCTCCCACCTTCCAAGAAGGGTCCGGTGGGGTGGCGAGGAGGAGCGGAGACGTCAGTCTGGCTGATCGTGACTCAAACAGCTGTTTGCTGCACGGTGACCTGCAGATGAAAAGAAAAAGTCGCCCATGATTGGTGCCACTTTTTCTTTTCAAGTGCAGACCACTTCAGGCAAAGCAGCATCACGACAAGCCTGGCTGATAATTGGTGTGATACTGTCAAGCCCCTTGCAGAGCACTCTGCATTGGACAGACAGTGTCACACCCCTCAAAAGTCACTATCCCAAGGAGTTTGCAGTGCATGCATGAACTCAAAAAGGGACTGTTTTGTGTTGTTTTCCAAATGTACTATTTCATTGATGTTACAGATCTGCCCATATAATAATGTCATGAACCTTACAGAGCTTTTTGCCTCACAATATTTATCAGTCTTGCATTGTCAAAACTGAAGATTGTATTGTGGGAGAGATAATTAGTACCTTTTTGTAAACAGCAGCAAGCCTGGAAGTGGAAAAGATTATGACAGGCATATTGGATCAACTTCAAAAGTGACTTTGTCAAAAAACAGTGTTTTTCAATTGTTTTCTTTTTATGGACAACATTCTGCATAGTTCTCTTCATGGAACCAGTAATTTGGAGTTTTACTATGTAATAGTTTGTGTACAGAATGCTAAGCATGACCTGTTAACCTATGAGAACCACGCTCAGACTTCTGTACACAAACTGTAACAGTTAAAACTCTAAATCATTGGTTCCATGAACAGAACTGTAACAGAATGTTTATTTATTTTATTTTTATTTTATTAGAATCTTGAATAACACCTTTGAGCCACTGGCTCGTTTACAAAGGTTCCACATTAGTAATGAAACAGGACATAAAAGACAAAGTTATACAATTGAGGATACAATTTATAGAGGTATTCAGAGGCAATTTAGAATACAGTAGATAATTCAAACACAACCAGCTCATCAAACAAGCTGTAATATATAGTGCAACATACATCTAAGCAGTTCCATCTACAGAGATCACTGGTCACAGTACGAGGAAGGTAACTTTTACACATTTAGTTGCAGAGAGAGGAAGGGCAGAGTGAGAATTCAGCCTAGGGAGGCTTTGTCAATGAAAGAAGGGGGGGAGACGAAACAGTAGGGCTGTGGAGAGAGATGGGCACCGTATGAGTAGCCGGAGATGGCTTTGTCAAAGGGAGTGGGAAGGTACAGAGGAGGAGGTAAGATAGCAAGGAGTGTGGCAAGTGATAGGGGTGGGGGAGTGAGAAAAGGGAGTAAAAGGGGGGGACACAGGGGGAGAGTGTATGTGGGTATAGGAGGGAGTGGGGTGGTAGAAAATAAGGCAAGACGGACCAGGTGGTAATGCCATGGTTGCCTAGGTGCTCATGGGGTGTTAGGTGTGCCCAGCAGGGACCAGCTAAGAAAAGCAGTCACAGATAATTTGTGCTAAAAGCAATTGGGCGGAGCTTGTGTTTAAAAGATCCCAGTTTGGGTTCAGCAAGGAGAGTACTGTGAAGGGAGTTGAGCCAGGATGGGTGTCTGTAGACAAATGACCTTTGTCCTTGTGCAGTATGGCATAAGGTGACTGGGAAGGACTGACTGTCTAACCCTTGTGTACGGTGAGGGTCATGCGTCAGGGTTAGGTACTTCCTTACTCCCTGTGGAATGAGGACAAGACTAGATTTTTTGGCCAGTAGGCAGGTTTGGTATTTGATCCTTCCTTTCAACTGAAGCCACCCTCTCTGCTTGTAAAGGTCACATGTATGAGTGAGACAGTGAGCATTCATGATGAGCCTGCAGGCTTTGTTTAGCATTGTTGAGATATGCTTTAGAGATGAATCAGTGGCTGCACTGTAAACTGCCAGTCCTTAATCAATAATTGAGATAATAGAGCTTTGAACTGCTGTTCTTAGTGCCTCTGTGGTCAGGCAATGTTTATGTCTATAGAGTAGCCTTAAGCACGAATTGACTGCTTTGGAACGTTATGAGTGTGTTGCGTGTATGACAAGGTGCTATCAATAGTGACCCCGAGATACCTAAAGTTCAAGGGGAATGTTTGCATTTTTATGAATTGTTAGTTGGTATGTTTTGTGTTTGCTGCAGGAACTTCTGAACAACATGACCTTGGTTTTTTGTAGTTTAATAGTAGTTTGTGCCTACAAAACCAAGATTCCGCACACGTGAAGTTTAACTGAAGCTGGTTTTCAAGCAGCAAGGGATCGGAGCCACTGGTGAAAATTACAGCGTCATCCACATATAGGAGGATCTTGTCAGAGCAAGATAGGGGAAGGCTGTTTGGAAAGAGGCTGAACAGAAGGGGACTGAGTATCGACCCCTGGGGGATACCTGAGCATACAGGCTGTCTGTCGGAGAGGACATCACCTGTCTTCACTGGTTGCACTCTGTTCTCAAGGTAGTTTTTAAACCAGCTTACTGCTTCACCTGAGAACCCTGTGTTAGAAAGTTGCTGGAACAGGAGAGAGTGATTGACAGTAACAA
This sequence comes from Neoceratodus forsteri, assembly GCA_016271365.2. Taxonomy (NCBI): domain Eukaryota; kingdom Metazoa; phylum Chordata; order Ceratodontiformes; family Ceratodontidae; genus Neoceratodus; species Neoceratodus forsteri. The sequence continues at coordinate 776,277,130 of CM057454.1, forward strand.
AGGCCTTAGTGAGATCTATAAAGGCCGCCCCTACCAGTTGGCCTTGGTCAAGGGAGCTGTGAATCAGACTGGTGAATTCGACCAGTACAGTTGCGGTGCTGTGCCCGGTAATCAGTCAGCTGGTCAGCCACTGCCCGCTCCGAGGCTTTGGGGGGGGGGGTGAGGATAGGCCTGTAATTCAAGTGTAGAGCTCTGTCACCGCTTTTATGAACAGGGGTAACCATGGCAGATTTCCATTTCTGGGGGAATTGAGCTAATCTTAAAGACAGAGCCAGTATTTTGGTAAACGGTGTTAGTATTACTTCCAAGGTCAGGGTGATTGGTTTGAGATCAAGCGTGTCACCACTATATCTGGAGTTTCCTAGCACCCTCTGAATGTATTTCCTGGCCTCAGACTCTGAGATAGTCTTGAAATAGAAGGGGGGAGGTGTCTTTGATGCTGATCATCCCACCCTAGTAGGCACTGGTTTGTGGAGTTCTCAAGGAAATCAGGGGGAAGGACACCACTGAGGTCTGTGAAAGCATTATTAAACGTACCGGCAATAAACTTAGGATCAAAGGTGGTAACACCATCGATGTTAAGCATGGTTGGGGCCTTCTTGGGGTCATTTCCTCTGATACCTTTAATGTTGCTCCAAAACTTCCTGCCGTCACCCCAGGCGTTGGTGAGCATCTCCTTGAAGTACTGACTTTTTTCTAGATGGATGGCCGGGTGCAGGAGTTCCTTGCTCTTTCGTAGTTTTGTATGTCTACCTGCTTTCTAGTGGCTCTTGCCCTATGCCATAGATGATCCCAGGATTTCATCAGGGTAAAGAGTGATGACATGATCCACGGGTTACTGGTGCCCTTAATTTTGTGTTTTTTTAAGGGAGCATGGATGTCGCAGGCCTCATTAAAGCTGTTGATGAAGGAGTCAAGCGCTGTGTCAACATCTGATGCAGTGTCAGTTGGGGACCAGTCATGATTTCTTAATTGGGTCTTTAGAGGATAGAGATGTCCTCAGGTAAGGACTCTGATTAGAATGGTTTTGGGTGGGGGTCTGATGGATTTGTTTGACTAACTGCATATAATGGGAGAGTGGTCACAAACAGAATCTGGGAGGATGGTTATATTCGATATATGCTCTAGACAATTAGCTTGCCCATAGAACTACTGCCTGCAATGCTGGTGACTCAGGTTTGGGAGCAAACTCAGGTTACTGGAGGGCCGGCTGGGGAAAGGTGGATCGAGTGGCCTTTGCACACTCTCCACCTCCGGTGGGGGGGGGTAGTGCCCCCAGTACAGAGCTCCTGGGTGAACACAGGATGGCCTGTCATCAGGGTCCTAGCTAGTGCTGATCCTGGGGAGTGTCGGATGCATGGCATGTTCGACGCAGCATCATCACACATCATGCCCCCCCCACAACCTGAAAAAACATTTGTCCCAACGTGCTCAATGACGCTCCCGTTCCACCACCGTGTAGCTGCCTGCGGCTCCTCCGTTGAATCTGTGATAGAGATCCAACAGGGTTGGAGGATACACCTGGAGGCCATGCCCTGGGTGGTCAATCAGGGGCACTTTCAGTGGCGCCTGGTCGCCATGGACGGTGGCGGGGCAGTGGAGGTGATGAGAAGGCCGTTAGAGGACGTACTAAAAGCAAAGTAAGTAAAAAAAAAAAAAATCAAAACAATGCAAAATACATTTTTTTCACATCACTTTTTGTTCAGGTTCAGCTAAATATAGAAACATAGACTTTGACGGCAGATAAGGACTGCTTGGCCCACCCAGTCTGCCCATTTCTCTACCTATTTGATAAGCTGCACATCCTAGCTAACTAACAGCCTACGTCTTCCTACCCCTCACCAGAATTACCTTATGTCTGTCCCATGCATTCTTGAATTCCCCCACTATTTTTGTTCCCATGACCTCCTCAGGAAGGCTGTTCCATGTGTCCACCACCCTTTCCATGAAAAAATACTTCCTCACGTTGCCCCTGAGCTATTCCCCCTCTATCTTCAAATTGTGCCCCCTTGTTCTTGCACATCTCTTTTTCTGAAAGATGCTACCCTCTTGGACTTTGTTGATTCCCTTGAGGTACTTGGAAGTTTTTGTCATGTCCCCCCTCTTCCTCCTTTCCTCGTGGGTATACATATTAAGCTCCTTCATTCTCTCTTCATATGGCTTCTGGTGCAAACCGTGCACCATTTTAGTTGCCCTGCTCTGGACTGCCTCCATTCTGTCTATGTCCTTGCAGAGATGGGGTCTCCAGAACTGCACACAGTATTCCAGATGGGGTCTCATCAACTGTCTGTACAGAGGGATAACAACTTCCCGTTTTCTACTGGTGATGCCTCTCCCTATGCATCCCAGTATCCTCCAGCCCTCCTTACTGCCTTCTCACACTGCTTGCCTACCTTTAGGTCATCTGATATGACTACCCCCAGGTCCCTTTCCATTTTTGTTGTTGTTAGTGCCCCCCCCCCACCATGTGTACTCATTCCCTGGGTTTTTGTTTCCCAGGTGCATTACTTTGCACTTCTTTGCATTGAAATATGGGCAAATAAGGGATAGGAATATCATTTCTAAAAATAAAATTAATATAAATGGCTGCCAGTTAGAAATCATTTTCCTGTCCTCTTTAAATGTTTAGTGCCTCCGTGCAATTCTATGCATTGCACAACTTTTCAGTTAAGAAAGTCAAACATATATCTGCTCTCACAACTTTGCAACAGAGGTGATCTCAAAACACAAACTATGTACCATTTCTTTTCCTTCTCAGATTTTCAAAAGGATCATTAGCCAAGCAACTGTATAGAACAGAGGGGTTCTGATTCCCTCTGACCTCCAGAGCGAAGCTCGAGAGGTCCATGGAAATCAGAACCCCGAGTTGGCAGGACACACTGACTGTGCATAAAGTTGCTCATTTTGTATTTTTTATAGTGTATAGTATTAAGTGAAATGTACACACAGCAGGTCTTTGGCTTTCAGAATGAAACTGACTTGTGCAGTCTCTGGAGGTTCCAGAATGTTGTTATACTACAAAAGGGTACAATCACATTCCATGACCTTTGAACTGTGGTACAACAGCATTTTGAAAGGGATGGAATTCTATACAGACAAATGCTCTACTATACACTATAAAATAATTATTTACTATGGGTAAATGACATGATTCTAAGAACATATTCTGTAGCTACCATGAGGAATAATCTAGTATTAGCACCCCCGCTCTTTGTACATGGCTATGTTTGTTTCTTTTTGTTTTAACACACAAAGAGAAGAAACACAGCTCTTAGTTTAGCAACATTATGATATCTAGCACAGTTGTTTGGCACTGTCAGCTAGAATAGAATTAATGAAAGTTTTATGAAAAGAGGAAGTTTGTGCTGAAATATTCCTGGTCTAAAAACTATTCCTGCAATGCAAGATCTACTTTAAAGCCAAATAATGCAGTTTCTCTGTACTACTGTATATACTAGATACCAAAACAAAAAATCCTGAAAAAAGTTGTACAGCATTCAAACTTTAAAGAGCATCTGACACCTTCAGGGCAACTTTGAGAAAACATAATATTTAGATACAGTTCAGTTGTATGTCACATTAGTTCTACATTCCTCTTCCACATTATTTACTACTGAGGTCATCTGCATTAAAACAAAATCTCTGTTCCTGAAGAGTTCAGCTATTCCTCTTGCTTTCTCCCTACCTGAGATCATACTGCACTGCTTGTGACATCACAGTTACCCTCATGCTAACAGATTGTGATGTCACAACAGAGGATTGTGACATAAAGTAGGGAGAAAGCTATAGAGGCAGATGAGCTGTAAGAGAACTCTAAAGGATAACGATCATGTATTCATGCAAATGTACTCAGCAATACATAATGGGCAGTAGAAATATATAGAATATATATGGAACGCAAGCTAAATTGTATCCACTTATTGTGTTTTTCAAAGTTTGCTTCGAGGCATCAGTTGCAATTTAAGCAGATTTAATTTTTATGTTAGTAGCCCCATAACATGCTCCTGCCCAGACCTCCCTATTCTCAGATCAAGGAGATAAAGACCCATTTTTATGTTGATTGCGTACATGCGCAAGAAACATGTTGCGTCAGCTTTCTCCACAAGCAGGTTGTGGAGGCGTGGCACTGTTGTGCCCAATGCCCCCACAGCCTGCAAAGGCTTGTCCCCCATCCCCCAATGTCGTGGCACGCTGCTGCTGACACTAGTTCAGCCAGCGTGCCACAACCTTCTAAAAAAGTAGCCGCTGCAATCAGGGGCCGTCTCGTCATTGCAGCGTCAGCCATCCGCTGCAATGAGGGAGCCACCCGTCACTGCAGGGCGGGATGTAAAACCCCTGATACTGTTTGTGAACATGGCAGCGGCTTGCCGCGTGTTCTAAAACAATATAACCCTCCCCCTGTGTTTACTTGCCGACTCCCTAGGCCATTCTATAACCCGCCCCCGGTTTGTTCCTGCCGGCAGGTGCCCAATCCCTGTCGGCATAATGAAACCTGTTTGTTCCTGCCGAATAGGTGCCCAACCTCGCCGGCATAATGAACCCCCGTTTTGTTCCTGCCGACAAGGTGCCCAGTCCCCCGTTGGCTACTGCTGGCCCCCAAACCAAAGCCTCTGCCGGCATGCTGGGAGCCCACCCCAGCGTGCCAGATGCCCCTGTGGAGGGAAAAATGGTCCCGCACCATCTTTTTTTTTTTTTCCTGAAAAAAGGAAACTGTCCCTCGATGCTCGCCCTGCCCCGCAACCTCCCATTGCGCACTCTGCCTTCCCACACCCCCCTCACCCTATACTTACCTCCAGAGCTCGGCGTGATGATCTTCGGTGGTTTGGGAACACGTCTGCACTCTTCAAAGCCGACCTCAAACTGAGGAAATGCCGGTAAGCTGTATAATGTAATAAATAGGGTCTTTTCAACTTTAGTGCGTATCTTGGGCATTTTTGGGAATTTTTTCACCAAATTTTCAACATGGGGTTTTTGGGACCCCTCCTCATGAATTCTTGAACTGTCTTGCCGTTAATCGGCCCCGAAAGATGATTTCGCGGTCACTGTGTGGAATCACCCTTGCCAGACTGATGTAAAATAAGTGCCAGTGTCTGCGAGGTGGGCTCTCAAAAGCCTATGTTGCAAATTTGGTGGAAAAATCCAAAAAATGACTGTTTTATGAACGCATGCTGCACAGTTGCTACGTACGCTCGTAACTTCGTGAATTTACAATATTTTCATGCCAGATTTTCAACATTGACATTTTGTCACATCTCTTTGTGAGCAGTACAGCTGTCATTGTTCACATCCTGGCCGAAATGTGTTTTCACACTTCCAGTGCAGAATAGCGTGGTTGCTGTGGTAAATCAGTGTTCAGGACAGATTAAGAAAATGACAGTGCACTGTTAATGAGTAGAGGTCCTAACATGCCTATTTTGAAAATTTGGTGATGATAGCCCATCAGTTGACTGTGTTACAAGCGTGCATTGCACAGTTGGCATGCACGCTCGTAACTTCGCAGATTTGTAATATTGTCACACCAGATTTTTCAACAGTGCCATTTTTTCACACCTCCTTATAAGCAGTACAGCTGTCATTTTTAACATCCTAACCGAAATGCGTTTTCACAGTTCCGTTCTGGTGCAGAATAACGTGGTCACTGTGGGAAATCAGTGTTTGGGACAGATTAAGAAAATGACAGTGGCACTGTTCATGAGCAGAGGTCCTAAAATCCCTATGTTGAAAATTTTGTGATGAAACTCCATAACATGACTGTGTTACAAGCGTGCATTGAACTATTTCCACACACCCTTGTAACTTCGCAAATTTGTAATACTATCACGCCACATTTTCAGCTGTGGCATTTTTTCCTAACTCCTTATGAACACTACAGCTGTCATTTTTAACATCCTGGCTAAAATATGTTTTTCACTCCCGCCGGACAGTAGCACGGTCACTCTAGGAAATCAGTGTTTGGGACATATTAAGATCGACCGAGTGAGCTCTGTCGGGACTGGTGTGGATTTCTCTGTGTTCAGACAAAGGCCCCAACACAAGAGCCCAGTACAAAAGGGCAGCCTGCAGCACTGGGAGAAACAGAACGAGAGAGCGAGTGAGGGAGGGGGAGTGAGCGAACTCACCGAAGCGCTGTCAGGACTGCTGCGGATTTCTTTGTGGGCAGAAAAAGGCATCAGTACAGGCAGGGGCCCAGTACAAAAGGCCAGCCTGCAGCAGTGGGAGAAACAGTACAAGCCAGTGAGACAAGGGGACTTAGTGAGCTCAACGGAGCTCTATCAGGACTGCTGGGATTTCTTTGTGGGCAGAAAAAGGCGCCAATGCAAGCAGGAGCCCCGTACAAAAGGGCAGCTTACAACGCTAGGACAAACAGAATGAGCGAGGGAGACTGAATGACCTCAACAGAGCATTTTTGTTGTTGTTAGTACCCCCCCATGTGTACTCATTCCCTGGGTTTTTGTTTCCCAGGTGCATTACTTTGCACTTCTTTGCATTGAAATATGTCAGTATCTCACCCTCCCCCCATTGGGTACTCTTCCCCTGGGTTTTTGTTTCCCAGGTGCATTACTTTGCACTTCTTTGCATTGAATCTAAGCTGCCATACATTTGATCATTCCTCCAACCTTGCCAAGTCCCTTCTCATCCTTTCCACCCCACCTTGTGTATCAACCCTGTTGCAGATCTTTGTGTCATCTGCAAAGAGACATACTTTTCCTTGCAGTCCCTCTGCAATGTCATTTATAAAGACATTAAAAAGGACCGGACCCAGTACTGAACTCTGCGGTACCCCACTAGTAACTCCCCTTTCTTCACTGTGGACTCTCTTTCCTATTACCCTCTGTGTCCTGTTGCCCAGCCAATGTTTTACCCATGCTACCACCCTGGGACCCACTCCCAGGCTGGCTAATTTGTTTATTAATCTTTTTTGCAGGACTTTGTCAAATGCCTTGTTAAAGTATAGGTAGGACATGTCCACAGCCCCTCCCTGGTCATAGAGCACTAACATTGAAACCGGTCAGGATCGCAAACTTTGAGCATAGTATGTAGGGCAGTTTGGGTACAAAAAGGGGTAAGGGCACTTGTTGGTAAAGGTTTAGGCCTGTTTAGATAGTATTGCTCTGGATAGTGCTGCATGAACATAAGTCAGTGCTCATGAAGTCTTTGCATAGGTTGCTCTTAAAGACCTGGTGAGACTGGACGAGACTTACTGATACAGAGATGGAGTTCCAAGGTTTGGGTGCAAATACTGTTCACCCATCTTCATCATGCATTTAGGGACATTCAAGAGAGACCTGTTGGCAGACCTCAACAGGTATCCCTGGGGGGTGCAACTCAACATATTGGTGGGTCTAGGTAGCGTTCCAGATCGAATGATACTATCAACTGTGCATCCTGCCGTGTAGGTTCTGTAGGAGGATGGGAACAGCCATTTAAAATTGGAGTAAAGGAGGCAGTGATGGGTTCACTGGGGTGCAGACAGGGCGAAATGACAGATGTTGTTATAGCACGTGTTCCATTTGCTAAGAACTTACTTGTTGGCCCCAGGTAGGTGATGAGGCAATAAGTAAGGCTTGGTTGCTGGACACCCTGTGCAATGGCTAGTCTAAAAGCTGAGGTGAGATTGTGTCTGATTTTATATGTGAGTTCCAGTTTTATATTTACTGACTTGCAAATGATGGCTAGATGGAGGCTAAAATCCAGGGGTGGGTCCAGGGTGATTTCAAGGTATTTGAAAGACTGAACAACATAAAGTGGTGCTCCGTGTGGGCCTGGGATGGTGAGTGTGCTGGTACAGGGTTTGACCCTAGGTGCAGAGCCAAGGATCATGGCGACCATCTTCTTAGAGTTAAGCAGTAGCCTGTTTTTCTTGAGCCAGGACTGTGTGCGATTAAAAGCCTCCATCAGGCATGAGTTTATGTTTTTGTCACTACTATACAGTACCAAGTCATCTGCGTATAGTAATGTTGAGCATGGATCAGCTACAGTGGGCAAGCTGTTGATGAAAAGAGAGAAAAGTAAGGGGCCTAATATTGAACCCTGAGGGATACCCACATTTGTGGTGGTGAGCTCTGACTTGGATTTATCTATTTGGAAAAATTGCTGCAGTTCTGATAATTAGCTAGCCATTCAGGAGGTAGTTGAAGGCGAAAATCCCAACGTAGTAATTGTTTCTAACAGTAGAGGATGATCCACGAGGGTCAAAAGCCTTCATTAGACCTATGAAGACTACACCTGTAAAGCATGCCCTTATCCATGGCCATCTTTACATCATTTGTAAACTGGATAAGGGCAGTTGATATACTGTGCGCCTTCCTGAAACCATTTTGTTCCTGGGATAGTATGTTGTGAAGTTGTAGGTGATCTGTTATTTGTGTAGCAATGATCTTCTCCAACAGTTTATTCAGAACCTATAAGATGGCTATGGGTCTGTAGTTCTCAATGTTCTTGGTGCCTCCCTTTTTGTGGCTTGGAACCACCCTGGCAATTTTCCACAGTTTGGAGACAGTCCCTGAAATTAGGAACAGGTTGAAAAGCCTGCTGACTGGAGCCACAAGTCATGGGGTGGCCAATCTTAAAAATCTCGGTAGTAGCCCATCTGAGCCTCCAGATCTGTAGGCCTGGACAAATTTTAGTAGATGCAGGACTTCAGTTACAGAGACGAGATTAAAAGCTGTGTAGACCGGGTTTACTATGCAGTCCTTAGAGGCCGGTACCTGTCCAGTCAACTGCATGTACTTCTGGAGGTTGGAGAAGTGTGCATTTAGGGCGTTCACTATCAGGCCCACGTTGTTACAATTCACCCCACCTAGCATCATGTCGGATATGGTTGAGTTCTTATCCTGGCCATGAAAGACTTGGTGTGGTTCCAGAAACCTCGTGAGTCGCTGACCAACGTTTTGAGAAGTTGCCTACAACAGGTGCTTTTTGTAGCTTGTATGTCTCAATTGTACTGGTTCCTAGTATAATAAAATGTTGCTAAATAATGTAAAATAGTCCCTCCTCAGATGTTTTTCACCTGTCGCTCATCTGTCTTTCTTCACATTCAATACATTGTGTGATTGTTTACCATGGAATAGAAGATTAAAGCTCTGCATTATTCTAATAGTAGACTGTCCCGTTCCCCCCCGACACACACACACACACACACACACAGAATGGTAACATGGAATACATGAATTCAAAATTCTTCAGTTCCACTGGCATACGCACACAGGCACACACACACAGGCCTCAGGTGAAGCCAGAAACTCAGTTTTATCTGTTGCCAGGTAAGGAGCAGGGAGTTCTCTGGCAAACTGATAGGGATAGGAGGAGGATTTTTCATGGTCATCAAAGAAAAACCAGCAATGGAAACCCTGAATAGTACTTATTTTTTTGAGTTTGTGTATGTGTGTAAGGAGAGCCTCTTTAGTGGAAATAACATTATATTATTTAATTCATTTATTTAACTTAATAGACTTTTATTTTTAGGGCCTTGTTGAAGGTTTTTATATATGAGTAAAGGTTGCAGCCATATTTGTGATGAAAATCAGAAAGTAAGTGACTTATGAATTTTTTTTTTTAAGGTATGGCTCAGTAAAGGTTGTTTCAGCTAGAATCTTCCATAAATGGCATAAATATGGAACTTGCTGAATACCCATCATCACACGACATACCTTCCTACCTCCCTTAGGGTCCAAAAGTTACAAACTAATTAACTATTTTTCCTACTCATTTACTAAATCTTATAAAAATGTATTGCACCCTGAAAGGATTTCTCATGTAATATATATATTCCAGTGCCATTGCATCCTTCATGAAATTAATCCATGTCTGTACCATAGGGGAGCTGGAGTCTTTCCACTTAAGTAGGATACATTTCCGCGCAATAATCATTGCAGCTGTATAGAATATTCTCAGATAGTTTATTGAATTATCTGAGAAATTAAATACCAACAGTAAAGTTGCTATTGCTGTAAATTGCACATTCTATTTACTACATCTGTTCAAACATTCAAAAATTTCTGGCCAAAAATTTGACAAGTTAGGACATGCATGAATTAAGTGTATTAAAGTACCTGATGTACATCCACACCGTGGACAACTAGGACTAATTATAGAATTAATTACATGCAATTTTGATGGAGTAAAATATACTCTATGAATTGTATTATATTGTATCTGCTGCATTTTGGATGTCTTTATATTAATAAATGGTGATTTTAGGATTTCTAACCATAGAGTATCAGTTATGTTAATCCCTAACTTTTGCTGCCATTTATTTTTTAGTTTCTTCATATGATCTTCTATATAGTTATTTAATATTCCATAAATTGGAGCAATTAATTTCCTATTATTCAGTCTACTGTAAAGCATATCAAAAAGAGATGAATTATTGTGTAATGTACGTGAACCGTTTATATGTTTCAAGTAAGTTTTGAGCTGTAAATACTGAAACAAATTGCCCTCCTGTAATTGATATTCTTGCTTTAATTGATTAAACATTTTCATTTTATCTTTATTAAACAAATGATGAAAGTGTGTTAAGCTTTTTTCAGACCATTTTTTGTAAGTATTATCACTTATTAACATATCATGTGATGGATTACCATATATAGGTGTATTTTGTGATATCCTTATTTTATGATTAATTATTCTATGTGCACTATACCATGCATTAATTACAGTGACTGTAGATTGATTCTTTATGTATTTTTTAATTACTTCTTTGATACACTTGTTGTCCGGAATGAACAAAGTGTTTTTAAACTTTATCTTGCAAAATTCTTGTTCCATTTTGGTAGCAATTGATCTCTCAGGATCGTTCATCCATTGCCAGAATATTGAGCACTGAGTAGCTACAGTATATAATATTTATAAAAGTCAGGGAGTGCCATTCCCCCTTGAGATTTAGACTTTGTTAGTGTGTTATGTGCAACTCTCGGGTGCTTATTTAACCATACAAATCTAGTTACTATCTTCCTGATCTTTGAGAAATACATTTCTGGAAGCTGTAATGGTATATTCTGGAAAAAATATAAGAATTTAGGCAAAACATTCGGCTTATGAATTTTGTATGTGACTTGTGAGCTGCCCTGGTTGGCAGGGACTTGTTTTTAGCCACTGGTAGTGCTCTCTGAAGGCAAAGGCTAGAACTAAGTCTCAGCCAATCATGACACAGGGATTTCCTTGCCCATTTTATATAATAGCAAATTATAACTGGGTTTCCCTAAGGGAAAAAAAGTGCTCCCCAGTTATTATTAAGCAATAATAACTGACAAGAAATTTTTTCTATGGCTTTTCTGAGTTGGTATTCACTGTAATAGCTCATGGGTTACTATGGTGAACACATGCTGTGTCTATCAAAATCCAGTGCTCCCTCATTGGCTCATCTTCTCTGTGTGGAAGGGCTCAACAGTTCCATGAACATGGCGGCTCCATATCTGCTTTAGCAAGGAGCCATCACAACAAGACTCATGATGCTAATGAAGAGCAGGACCAACCAGATTTGGCTTTTTTGTTTTAATAACCATAGGATTAAACAAAAAAAATCATAAAAATTATTATGAGAAGATGAGGAGTGCAAGAGGGAACGGCCCCATTGCTGACTCCTTACACTCACAGATAAGCGTGATCATGATTATGAGTGTAACCAGTCAGCTATGGACCTGTTACTTCTTCTTGTACTTCTAAAGCTGCCAAACACCAGGATCAAGCAGATACTGCTTTAAAAAAAAATAACGGGCTGGCCCAGTGGCGCTGAGGGCTGTGACGCTGGATGCCTTACCTCACACTATGCTGGTGACCTGGGTTCTGGAATGACCTCGGATCACCGGGGAGCTGGCATGGGGGGAGGTCGGAGTGGGATTGAGCTGCCATAAGCAGCTCTCCCATCCCGGGGGTGGTTGTCCGCCCCCCCGTAGTTCTGCTCCCATCGGGTGGTGATTCAGTGGGAAGCATAAGCAAGGGGGGGTGGCGGCGAATGCCAGGGGTGGGGTGGAAGGGGCCGAGCCTGTACCCAGTGGACACATGCTCCTCTATGCACGTGCATGTATGTGTCTGCTGGAGTCTCAGATCTGGGGGTGCACACAGGGGGGAAAAAACGTAAAAATTACATATAGAAAAAAATAATAATGGTAGGATCAACCAGATACATACAAAAAAAAAAAAGATCTGGAGCATGTGATGACTCTTGTTGTGATGGCTCCTCGGACTTCCCTTTTGTCACAGTGCCATGGTTGAATTCTCACCAGATATTATATAAAATAAAGTATGGGGAGTGTGTATTATAAGAATTCAATGCACACCCTCAGTGTGAGATGCTTTGATAAATCATCCCACACTTCGGGTGTGCATTAAATTCTCATAACACACACTACCCCATACTTTATTCTATAGATAATGGCCAAACTAGTGGTTGTTTTCTGGGGCTTAATCACCAGGTGGAGTGGGGGTTGGATGGCCCAAGGTACAGCCAAGGGTTATCACATAGATACATAGATACTGTCGGCAGATAAGGGCCTATGGCCCACCCAGTCTGCCCATTTGAGCTTGTAAGTTCACTTTATGTTTTACTGGAAGTCTGTTGCACCTTACCCCTGATCTACAGAATTCCCTTATGTTTGTCCCATGCATGCTTAAATCCAGTGTTTGTTTCAGCCACCCCCCCCCACTTCCTCTGGCAGGGTGTTCCACTTGTCCACCACCCTTTCTGTGAAGAAATTCTTCCTTATGTTTCCTCTGAATCTCCCTCCTTCCTACTTCATCCCATGCCCTCTAGTCCTGGAACATCTTTTTCACTGGAAAATAGTGTACTCCTGCACCCTGTTCCTCCCTGTAGGGTACTTGTATGTCTCTATTATATCCCCTCTCTCCCTCCTTTCCTCCAGGGAGTACATATTCAAGCCCTTCAGCCTGTCCTCATAGGACTTGTGATGCAATCCCTGTACTATTTGTGTTGCCCTCCTTGGAACCTTCTCTACCCTATGTGCTTACGTAGGTAAGGTCTTCAGAACTGTACACTGTACTCCAGGTGGAGCCTCACTAGTGTCTTGTATAATGGAATTATGAACTCCATTTTCCTGCTGGTGATGCCCCTGCCTATGCATCCCAGCATCCTATTTGTTTTACCTGCTACCCTGTTGCACTGTTTCCCCACCTTGAGGTCATCAGAGATGATAACCCCAAGGCTCTTTTCCTGCTTGGTGCATGCTGTATCCTCATTACCCAACTGATATGTTGTTCCAGGGTTTTTGTGCCCCATATGTATTATCTTGCACTTGTTTGTATTGAATTTCAACTGCCAAACCCTTGACCATTCTTCAAGCTTCTGCAGGTCCCTCCTCATTCTGTCTACACCCTCTGCAAGGCATTTGACACAGTCCCACACAAAAGATTAATAGTCAAATTAACCAGCCTGGGAGTGGGTCCCAGGGTGGTAGCCTGGGTAAAACATTGGCTGGACAACAGGACACAGAAGGTAATTGTAAATGGAGTCCACTCTGAAGAAAGAGGGGTTACTAGTGGGTACTGCAGGGGTTCAGTACTGAGTCCAGTTCTTTTAATGTCTTCATAAGTGACATTGCAGAGGGACTGGAAAGAAAAGTATGCCTCTTTGCAGATGACACAAAGATCTGCAACAGGGTTGATACACAAGGAGGCATGGAAAGGATGAGAAGGGACTTGGCAAGGTTGGAAGAATGGTCAGAAGTATGGCAGCTTGGATTCAATACAAAAAAGTGCAAAATAATGCACCTGGGAAACAAGAACCCATGGGAAGAATACACAAGGGGAGGGTGGTAGTAACAACAACAAAAAAGGAAAGGGACCTGGGGGTAATCATATCAGATGACCTTAAGGTTAGCAACCAATGTGAGAAGGCAGTAGGGAGGGCTGGGGGTATACTGGGATGCATAGGAAGAGGCATCACCAGCAGAAAACAGGAAGTTGTTATCCCTCTGTACAGACAATTGGTGAGACCCCATCTGGAGTACTGCAACCAGTTCTGGATACCCCATCTCTGCAAGGACATAGACAGGATAGAGGCAGTCCAGAGGAGGGCAACTAAAATGGTGCAGGGTCTGCAAGAAAAGCTGTACGAGGAGAGACTAAAGGAGCTTAATATGTATACCCTTGAGGAAAGAAGGGAGAGGGGGGACATGATAGAAACTTTTAAGTACCTTAGTGGAATCAACAAAGTCCAAGAAGATAGCATCTTTCAGAAAAAGAGACGTGCAAGAACAAGGGGACACAATTTAAAGATAGAGGAGGGAGGTTCAGGGGCAATGTGAGGAAGTATTATTTCACAGAGAGAGTAATGGATGCATGGAACAGCCTTTCTGAGGAGGTTGTGGGGTCTAAAACTGTGGGAGAAATCAAAAATGCATGGGACAGACATAAGGCAATTCTTGTGGGGGGTAGGAAGACATAGGCTGTTGGTTAACTAGGATCTGAGGCCTATCCTGTAGGTAGGGACATGGGCAGACTAGATGGGCCAAGCAGTCCTTATCTGCCATCAAAGTCTATGTTTCTATGGTGTATCCACTGTGTTATAGGACTTGGTGTCATCAATGAACAGGGAAATTCTGCCTTCTAGGTCCTGTGCAATATTACTGATGAAGACGTTGAATAGGACCAGTACTAGCACTGATCCCTGTGGTACTTCACTGGTCACTCTTCCCTCTGTGGAGTGACTGCCATTTACCATCACCCTCTGTGTTCTGCCGCCCAGCCAGTTACCTACCCACTGCACTACTGTCCTACCCACTCCCATATTTCCCAGTTTGTTTAATAGCTTTCTGTGTGGCACAGTATCAAAGGCCTTGCTGAAGTCCAGATAGGCCATGTCCACTGCCCTCCTCAATCCACTTCCCTTGTCACCCAGTCAAAAATTTCAATGACGTTGGTCTGACACGACCTCCCCCCGGTGAACCCATGCTGCCTTGGGTCCTGTAGTCCACTGGCAACCAGATGTTCACCAGTCTCTCCTTGTTATCTAGATACCAGCTCTAGAGTAAATAATACGATTCTTGTATGTCTTCAGTGTCAGCCAAGAAACATTTGTACACAAGCAGGAGTAATAATAATAGTTTATTACAATACTTACACCAAGCATGTGACAGAGAAAATCACAAGGGAGATGGGTTTCTCAACACTCTCCTGAAGAATGTACATAATCTCCAGAATTTCCAAGATCTTAGTGTGGAGCTGGGTTACACCAGGTTATATACTACAGATAACAACATATAGTAGATATAAAGAACATGCTATATTGGTTATATATTATAAACAATGTGGTGCAAGACATTCCCCATTGGATAATAACTTAGGAGACAGAATTACTAATGAGTATTATATGAGACAAAGAATATGCTCCTGTCAGCATGAAACTTGGACAGAAGAAATGTTGACAGGCCCAAACTACATGTGGCATTACTTACCTATGTACAAGAAATAACAAAGTCTTTCTCTCTCTCTCTGCTTGCTTAGACAAAGAGAAGTGCCGACAGGCCACTACTACATATGAATATATATAGTATATAAGTAATCACTGATGATCCCTAAGAGTCATCTTATCAGTGATTAGGTAGATTATATATGTAATATATATAAAAAACAAGTATAATGCATTATAGTGAGGTATAATAATCATGCATGATATAATCCTATAAAGGATATAAACATTAGCTTATATTAGCAGCAAAGCACATTCCTGGCACTCATGCTTATATGATGGGAGCCTAAATCTACATGTTAGTGCAAAATATCACAGTATAATAGACCAGGAATACAGTGTAAGGTGTATGTGAGAGAATAGGGGGCATAACTCAGGTGCAGCAGTCCCCTCTTTGTTGCCCTAATTGCAAAAGTGGCAACACAAAAAAAGATGATGGTTAGGCACCATTCGTCTACAGGCCCAAGGCATGAGCCTGATAGAGGAAGTTTAACTGGTCACAGTGGTGGTTTAGGGTTTACCTTAAACAACAAAATGCAATTATAAGGGAAAATGTTAGTAAACCTTATATTACTATAAAAATTTCGAATGAAACTTCATAATGAGGTTTTCCAATATCAAAACAATGTCAGTAATTACTGATATGTATCAAATGTGTATCTGTCCTACTGGGAAGAGATTGGAGAGACAAACTTTAGTTGCCTGTATGGATAGTAAAAATAAGTAAAAATCGAGATCGAGCATCAAGATAGTTAAGACTGGACTTAATGGTATCTGGTTCAGGGATGAGAACAGGTGTGATCACAGTAAAACCTATAACCTGTTTAGGGAGTAAAAATAGAAGTTAGAAAAGTTCATTTTGCACAACTTTAGTCCATATCAGAAGAATGTATAGTTGGTCACCACACAATGTTCCACATCAGCAGAATATACCACCTTGGAGGATGGCATTTTCCAGTTGGTAAGCTGAAAAGAATACAAAATGTCATTGCCCTCAAGACGTAAACTACGAACAATTCCAGGGATAAATCCAGGATTTCTTCAAGTGTTAGATGAAGATTCATAGTTCAGATTAGATGTATTTAGATTTTCCAAAGGTAGATCCAAATGTTCAGGAGGCTGCAGTATATACAGAAGGCCTCAGCAGAGGGTGCATTAGATTGCGCATTGCGTTTTACAATGGAATAACAACAGTGTTGTGGAAGATGATCACATGGCTGCACGAAGTGTAAAAGTCTGTGACAGTTCTGGCAGTGAAGAAAATGGATTTCTTGATTGTAGATCAAATGAAGAAGAGTCTTCTTTGTGAAGTTAGGGGATTGCTCCCACCCCAGGCTCGGCTCCATAGTATGCATAACACTGAGCTTGACTGTAGAATCTGAATTGGTTGGACTGAATACTGTTTATTTGAGAGTTCACAAAAGGAAGCCATATTTCAGTTATTAGGCCAGTATTTACAAGTTGGTAAGACAAGTTGGAAGATATCACATCTGCATAAAATGTGATGATCCTTTCAGGTATAACAATCAAAATTTGGAGTCAGTCATGATTCCAAGACTTCATGGTAAACAAGCAAAGGTGGTAGTTTCAACCTTTCACGATAAAAGTTCCCATCAAGATGACCAATAGAATGGACGGTTGTCACACAATCAGAGATGGATGTTGCTGGATGAAAATGCGGCAATGACACTGTGAGAGTCACAAACATGGCTTCCAGGATTGTGCGTATGGTTGCCACCCATCCTGTTTCCCATGGGACAGTCCCGGTTTTAGAGGTCCCGTCCCATCTCCCACCACCCCCCACTGTGGGAAGCCAAATGTCCCGCTTTTTGTGCAATTTGTCCCTAGCTAGTTAGCCTACCTGGATGCGTGTCTCTCGACTGGGCGGAGTGGGCACTCTCTTTTCCAATTCTTGCCCACCGCAGCAAAGCAATCAACAGCAGTGTTGTCCCCATCCCTGCTGCCGGTGGGCAGCGGCGTCCGGTGTGGTCACACGGGCAGGGGCGGCCGGGCGGGGGCGGCCGGGCGGGCGCGCGGTGGCTCAGGCTGGCGCTGGCACTCTCACTACACTCAGGCAGCTTTTGGCTTTACAGGCTGGCCCTTTAGTTAATGTCCTTTGTTCTTTCAGGTTTCACGGGCTTTGGTGTGGGAGGGGCCGAGGGGGCGGGAGGAGTAGCACTGACTTGTTCCTCCAATCAGCAGTCAGTGAGTTGGGGGCGTTTGTTTGTTGTCCTTCCCCCAGGTTCTCAATCAGGTCGGACTTGGCTTCCGGCCCCTCCTCCTCCGTGACGTCTGATGACTGCTGCAGCCTGCAACATGGATAGGAAGTCGGACGAGCATCATCAGGGGGGTGTGGTTATCCACTGGTGGCATGTTTAAATGCCGGAGTCTCCAGTGGGACTGGGAGCCAGCCAGACAATTTTGCTTGTTCCTGGAGGATTTCAGAATGTCGGATGAGGCTACGGAGAGAGAGTGCGAGCTACTGAGACTGGGTGAGAGAGAGAATTGGACGGAGGACCCCAACTGACAAAACTAGGTGAAGGAGCGGCGTCGAGGCGAGTGCAGCAGTCAGCACAGCAAGAGGGATCTGACCATCACTGGCAAGAAATTGAATTTGACTGCTTCAGTCCTCAGTGCCTCTCCAGGAAGGACTCTTTATTTGCTGACTGCTGTGGAGCAGGGAGCCTGCAGCTGCAGAGTTGGTTCTTTTGAGTTTTGACCTGATTTTTTTGCTGGGTCAGGTCACACTAGTCCTACTCCTGACATAAAAGAGCTGTATTCACTATTTCAAGTTGTGGACAATTTAGGGGGCAGCCAGAGCTTCAAGATCAACCTTGTTTGCCTGTCAAAGGACGTGAACTACTGCTACCAGAGAGGTCAAGAGGTGAGGAGGTAGTTGAGAATGAAGTGCACACACCTAAGGAGTGAATTCTGCAGCATAAGCCAGGTATGTGGGCTTCAAGCCTAGTCAGCATTTGTTTCAGTGTTTAAGTAACATAAAATGGTATGTGAGGTATGTGATCAGGGGATTCAGAGGGGGGAATCATATAATTTTTTTTTTTAACCAATTGCCCAGTGTAGAGATGTTTTTACATAAATCTGTACTCGTGCTATAACTGTTAAACCAAACCAGCCACTTTTTGCAAACCGTTGGGCTTATGAATAATTGGGACTGGCCCGGTAGTCAACATGCTGGGAGATTTTTGGCATAGTAAGATTTTTATTATAGCCCTGCTGGCTTGTACTGGAGAAGGCAACCCTACTTCAGTATGTACACCATCTGGACCAGTAGAAATATCTGTGGTGGTGGCAGTGGTACATTTTCGCAGTCACTAGCCCTGCTGGCTGCAATCAATATAGCACTGATTTTCCCCTGGTGCCTGGCAGGTCATAGAAAATAATTATAGTGAAATTATTGGGCAATTGTCAAAGGCCACGCACAATTCGTGCTTCCTTCTAGCAGAAATAAAACTGGTTTGCTTTTACAGCCTCATTCTTAATTGTTATCATTGCAGCCATAGATGAGATTGATTTTCCCCTGCTGCAGTTGTCTTATTGTCTGTAACGAATACATTTAGGGGCTAGCCAAGACAAACTGACCATGTAGTTGTCTCTGGGCAGGCAGATGTAATTTGTTTACAATAATTTAGAAAATAATTATTGCTGGCCCCTTCTCTTGCATGCTTCTGTACGGTGTGGCTCGGTATCTGTAATCGGCGTTATCAGCTGTCAAACTTGTCATACTGAATGTTGCTGTTATTTGTTCAAGTCCCCAGTGTCATATTAGATACTGTTTATGAATATAAAAAAGTGGCAAGTGGTGCCTGCCAACATGCTAGTCTTTATATATTATAATAAACTGCTTGCGTAGCCTGCTGTTGTGTTTCTTGGCATGTCTGCTATTGGAATTATGAGTCATTGTGACAGCATGCATGCCACACTGCCAGGGGAAAATTAGTCCTTTATATACTGCAGATAAAACAAGCTAACTAGCCTGGGTGCTGAAAAATATGAATTGCAATGTGTGCTAATATATTTCAGGGATCTGTAGTTATGGATCTGAGCTAACAGAGCTTTACCACAGATTCTTGAGATAGATTAACGCAAAACTACTGTTTCTTTTTGTATCTGAAGTTTGTAGGAACCCACATGTGCCCACCCAGTCCCACACTCATCCAGATACCACACGCTTATATGATGGCAATTGGAAATATTTTGAAAAGAAGACAACAGGTCTGATTCTTTGGTAAAATTTTATGATGAATAACACAATCATGAGCTTTATTTTATTGTTTCTGCTTTTTTTATTGTTTTTACAATCCACACTTTTTATGGCAGAGGCAGCCATCCAGCTGATTTTCATGAAGCATGGCATGTGAGCCTGTGTGAATGGATCTCTTTGGGTGTTTCTTTGAGTGGAGAGTGGAGACAGTTTGAGCCAATGACAAAAGTGACTCGGACCAATGATTCACAGGGGCTGTTGGTTAAGTGTTCAAAATGTTTGGCTCGCACCTTTTTAGCATCATAGTTGTGGTGGTGGCTGTGGCTCCAGTTAGAATTTGGTGGGTTTTTTTTTAGCTGTCTGTCATTGAGCTTTTGAGGAGCATCACTGTTATGTTTATTTTGTTAGCTGGATCATTCAAAGCAAGGCTTGCTGGATGTACCGACGTTACTCCAGACATATGCCATTTGTAACTAGTCAATTGGAAACCCTGTTTAGTCATTCATTCAGTGTGTCTAGCTTTGTTTGGTGGCAGTGTGTTTTTTACATTTTGCTTCCAACACAAGGGCCAACTTCCCAAGGCCCATGAAACAATGAGATTCCATCCATGCCGTTAACTGCCTCCATAGCTGTTGTGGTGGTGATGTATTTGTCATATGACCTGTAGCCATAATGGCTGGCTTGTCTGTTCTGGTGCTTTGTCTGACTGCCAAGTAAGGCGAAGTTGCACTGTGCTTTCAGACAATGATTGGCACACAGTTTCTCCAATGAAGATAAGATTCATATTGCAACAGTTAATGTGTGTTGATTATCTACTAAAAGCATATTGCAACATTTATGTCAAATTGCGCAGGTAAGTACCGGCCCGGGCATCAAAGAATGAAGCGATCTGCAGTGACTGCATCCTCAAACAGTAAGAGACTCTGCAAGTGGCAAGATGTGTGGAAGAGTGAGTTCAACTGGGTTGACAAGTGCAGCGACATTAAAGCCTCCTGCAGATACTGTAGGCAAGAAATATTGGTGTCACATGGGGGACGAAATGATCTAACAAGACATGAGAACACCGATCAACACAAGATGGCAATCCAGCAAGCCAAACACAGCCATCTGATGACAATGTGGGCCAGAACTACTAATGTCAATGGAACGGAGCTGAAGGTTACTGCAGCAGAAGCGGCTGAGGTGTTCCATGCAGTGCAGCATAGCATGTCTTACAATTCCTTGGACTGTGGGCTGAAGCTGGCCAGTCAGCTGTATGGGGACTCTGAGACTGCCAAAAAACTTGCCTGTGGCAGAACAAAGGCTGAAGCCATTGTAGAGAATGTTCTGGGACCACATTCTCTGGAATGCCTTCTGAAAGACTTGCAAAGTCCAGGGGTGTCATTTTCAATAGCATCCAATGCATCCAACAAGGGCAGCATAAAACTATTTCCACTGGTGGTAGGGTATTTCAAAAGGAAGAAGGTGTGGTTAATGCCTCCTGGACTTCTATGAAGACCCAGATGAATCTGCCTGCCTATAACTGACCAGATTGCATCTATTTTGCAAAGGCATTCCTGCCATGGGCCTCAGTGTCTGCATATGGTGCTGACAATGCCAGTGTGAACTATGGGAAGCAGTCAGGTGTGTATACTAGACTGAAAGAGAACTGCCCATCACTTCAAAAAGCAAACTGCCCAGCTCACATCCTTCACAATGCTGCAAAGAAGGCAGCAGCAAAACTGACATATTTTTGTGGAGGTGTTCATCCTAAAAATGTTTAGCCATTTTTCAGGGTCTGCCACAAGAACAAGAGATTTAAAAGAGTTTTTTGAATTTTGTGGCATGGAATATGAGTCCCTTCTGAGGCATGTGCCAACCAGATGGCTGTCATTGCTGCCAGCAATTGACAGAATAGTCAAAAATCTTGCTGCACTGTAATCCTATTTCCTCTCAAGGAGAGGATACCCTAGACAGATCTGGCAATACTTGTGACAATGAACATGGGGAGGGCACACTTCGACACTGCCACAGTGCTACCTGTATTTCCTTAGTGCCGTTCTGTTCGATTTCAATGAACACATAGCCACCCTAGAAAGATCACAACTGACAGCTATGGAAACATTTGCAGTGATGGCCTCACTTAGACAAAAACTTGAAGCTCGAGCAGCAGACAAGTTTTTTGGGGGAAAGCTTTGGGCATTCATGAGGGATATGGATACTGTCTCCTGTAAAAAGCTGGAGACAGATTTTATCCTTTTCCTTGAAACTGCTGTCAAATACTTGGAGCAGTGGTTTGACTTCAGTGATGACAATTACCTAAAGAAAATGTCTATGCTGTCTTTGAAGGAACGCTTTGCCTTTGAGGATTTGTTGAATGTTGTTGCTGCCTTTTCTCTGTAGGAATCGATAGATGCAGACAAACTCTTTCAAGACTATTCAGTCATCAGGCCCCTTATGCCAGATTTGTGTAGACTGGACCTAGCACCAGCAGAAAAGTGGCAAAAGATTTGTTCGGATGCGCCAGACCTGCCTGCTCTGTATCCAGTAATTGCACGTATCATGAGCATCCCACCTTCAAATGCTTTTGCTGAGAGAGTGTTTTCTCTCCTAAAGAACAAGTGGACTGATGTAAGAAATCGTTGCAGGGTGGAATTGATAAAAGCCGAACTTATGGTCACAATAAACTACCGAATGAAATGTGGCGAATTCCATTCAAACATTATGTGGAACAGACCCTTTTTGCAGGCTGTTAAATCAAATGCTAAGTATCATTTTAAAGCTAAGAAATGAGGTGTAGAGCTGTTTGAGTGAGAAGAGTACTGTTTTTGAAAGAGGCGAATATCTGCTTTTCTATTGCTTGAAAATGGCCTTGCTGCTTTACTATTTCTTTTTTTTTGTAATAAAAAATGCATTTTTTGCAGTCTTGCATTTGTCTCTTTCCTGATTTCAAATTACCAAAGGTTATGAACACAGACAATGTTAATGTTGTTCCATGGGTGAACATGCAAAAGTGCTGAGTCAAGGCATACATGGGGTGGCGTGGGCAGTGGTACATGACAAAGCATCCCAAATATCCTGATTGGTACCCTGTGTCGTAAGGACGCCGTGGACCAGCGGCGCGCGCACGTGCAGTTGGCTGCCAATGGCCTAGTCACGCACTTTTGTCCCACTTTGGGCTTCTGAAAAGGTGGTAACCCTAATTGTGCGGGAATAAGTTTCGAAACATGAAGCAATACTGGTGTGTGTGGTAATGTACCCAAAGTTCCTTGCCATTGGCAAGGGAATAGTGCTAGATTCAAATAAACATTTAACACATGCAATAGAAGTGCGATGCCACTGACCCATACATCTGTCATATATGAGATCAGGGATATGTCCTAATTCCAGATCCCGGAAGAGATAATCAAATGATTGTAAGAGCATAATAGCCATGGGCAGTGCAAAGGACTTCCCCAGCTATGTGATGCTCGCCTGCTTCCTTAATGTAGGCAGAATTTAATTCATTACTATTAACCTTTGTTAGGTCAAACCCCTTTACAGTATCCTTAATAAAGTAAATGTAAATCACTTTTCATGAGCAAGATCATGTATACCATGCAATGGGAGGGAGGTATGATATTATATTTCATACTATCATGAACCTTTAACATATGTTCTTGAATAATGGCTATGTCAGCCCTATTTCAAATAGATATGTCAGAGCCAAATAGGCCTGAGTCTAAACCTGTGTTGTTTTTAAAAAACAAACAAACAAAAAAAAAAACTCTAGTGTGTTTGGGTTTGGGTGGATTTACAGTTATAAGATGTACCACTAGCAGTCAGGATGTGAAAATCGTGTGTGTTTGTGTGTGTTGCTATCAGTCCCTGTATAGGGGTCATTAACGAGTACCTGATATGCTGCCAGTGTATCCAATCACATCATTATTTAAAAAAAAAAGTGGGAAATGTTTGTTGCGAAACATATAACAAATCATTCCAAGTTCTAAAGGGTGAGTTTTAAACTGACTGGGATGTGCTTAAACTGCACAGTATTAACTAGGGTACCTGGTTGGGAGTGGCAGTTAGACCACTGGGTGGGCCAGGGTTCTATCTTTGGCACTCAGTATTAGGTGTCACAGATTCTGGGGCATCATAGGGTAAAATCTTAAGGTCTAATGGCTTTTATTGCCATATAATTTTGGATGCAAAATTCCTGATTATCAATAAAATGTAAACAGGGGTCCGAATCAAGTCTAGCTACTAGGATTGACCTGAAGCAATGATCATAACATTCAGTAGGGCCTCACTACCCTCCTGGACGATGAACATGTCTTTTAAGACTTTAGTGTGAATTCCACAGGATGCAATTAGGTCATGTGGGCTTGTGAGGTACTTTGCCTCAACAATCTGTTTAGGTTTAGGTCACTGGTTTTTATCTGCAATAAGATGTGCAGTTTGGGCTTGTAAGAAGACCCATACTTCCAAAAAGAAAAGTAAGCATAAAAGCAAGCATATCTCTCTCTCTGGAACCTAAAAGGAAAGAGAAAAGACAAACATAGTTAGTTTAGTACTCTTCCACCCATTGGGGTATGGAAAAGTAATTTAATCTTTAAACAGGTGCATTTGATTGGCATGTAGCCATTTATCAATGACTCTTATTGTGAGGCAGTCTAACTTGGTAGACTGCTGAACTGAGTTTGTTTACAATGGGATAGGGCCTGTTGTTGGGCCTTGCCCAAACATTGTGTAGCAAATAAGTGTACCTTTTGGATGTCTTGTTTGAGTTATTTAACATATTTATCTACTGATGCTCCATCAGCAGTGGCAGTACACAGGTCCAGAAGTAAGTGTTCTGGGAGTCTCATGGACCATCCGGTCATGATTTCAAAATGGGGTATACTGTGTACCTGCAGAGGGTGTCCCTCTTATTGCCATAAAGAGCAGTGGCAATAATTAATTCCATTCTTTGCTGTTTTCCTGAACAAGTTTGGATAACATAAGTTTGATCTGCCTGTTAGCCCATTTCACCTGTTCTGATGACTGTGGGTGGTAAGGGATATGAAACTTTTGTTTTACCCATAATAAATTCAGAATTTCCTGCATTACTTTGGCTATAATGCTGGCTCCCTGTAATCAGAATCTACCTTCAGGGGTAAACCCCACTTGGTAAATAGCTGGTTTACCAAGACATTTTCAGTCACTTTGGCTGTGTTGCTCTTTGTTGGGATAGCTTCAACCCATTTGGAAAATGGGTTGGTGATCACTAGTGCAAACTTAATGTTGTTCTTAGTGGTTGGCATAGGACCAATGTAGTCAATTTGGATGTTGTTCCAGGGGCCTGAATGTCTCTGGGGTAACAATTTAGCATTTTTCCTAGCTGGTATAGGATTGTTCTGTGCACAGATCGAACAGTTATTTATGTAGTGTTCTACATCATTTCTCATGCATGGTCACCAGACAGAGAATTTCAGTCTGTGTAGTGTTTTATCGACTCCCTGGTGCCCACCAGTTGGAGTATCATGTACTTGGTACAGTACAGTAGATAAAATCTACCCCCAGGTGTTCAAGACCTACCCATAACTTTTCAGGAGTGTTACGGCAGTGATACCAAATGAGTAGGCCATCACTAGATAGGTGAAGATCAGTTTCACTTTCTTATAGGGATTTATTTCTGGAAGCTAGTCCTCAGTTCCTTTATTAAGGAACCAATACACTGCCCTCAAATAAGGATTCTTCTTTTGGAGCATAAGGTTCACATTTACAATATGCTCAAACCTTATGAATATACAGTTTGTATCATTAAACTGTTTGGTTTAAACTGTTGTGATGTACACAAACAAGTCTCTGTATTTCACAGGGGTGCTATTAGAGTATTGGAAGTTTGTTTTCTTCCAAAAGAAATTCAGTCAGAGAGGAACAGACCCAATTAGAATCTGTAATAAAAAAAAACAGTGTCTGCATTCTTTCTGTAATTAGATCAAGGCCGTTTCTTAAACTGCAG
The DNA here is from genome assembly GCA_016271365.2 of Neoceratodus forsteri. Classification (NCBI taxonomy): domain Eukaryota; kingdom Metazoa; phylum Chordata; order Ceratodontiformes; family Ceratodontidae; genus Neoceratodus; species Neoceratodus forsteri. The sequence continues at coordinate 776,302,741 of CM057454.1, forward strand.
CACTTAACCCTCTCATAGAGTGCTGGTATCATGTTACGTAAGGAAGAACATTTTTTTTATTCCTCAGCTATCTAAACCATCCACAAACATTGGTGATAATAATGAGACTCCTCGCCTCCCTGCTTTACACTGTTTTCTTGCCAGGCTTGTTTTAACAATGCCTGTGAATCGTTCATAAATGATGATGCACACTCTGTCATCACTAGGATGTATAATAAGAATTCCAAATCCTGTTGTATGACCCTCATTAGTATGTGTGGCTGAGTCTTCAGTCAAAACATGACACACAGTGGTGTCTATTAACACTTTCTAAGGTTCTGTCAGAAAGGACCCTGGGTCAGGTAGGTCAGGGGGTTGGAGTGAACAATCATAGGTCTCTCCTGTAAATTGTAGGCCATGGGCCAACAAGGATTGAGTTTTGATATGAAGGACAGTGATGTCATGATCCTGTAAAATAAGAGGCCAGTGTGTAAGTCTGGCATTGGATATAGAGTCATCTTTTACTCTGTCTGACAACAGAAAGTTAGTTGGCAAATGATTGAAACACAGCACAATGGGTGTATTTCCAATGATTACATAAAGTGTCTCACTGCCCAGTATGTAGCCAAAAGATTCCTTTCACAAAGGTTGTATTTCAGATCCACTGGGGAGAGCATCTGGGATGCATAAGCAATGGATCTGATGTGTCCATTGTATGTTTGGGCTAAAACTGCTGAGATTGCTATGTCTAATATAGCAGTTTCAAAATAATACCCTAAAGTTGAGATAGGATTAACCAATGCTGGGGTCATGATCAGTGATCTTAGAAGAAAAGACAGCAATATCAACATTACAGTCTCTTGCACCTTCTTGCCAGAAGTGCCTGCTATTATCTGTGCTGGAAATAACTCAGACTGTTCCTGGCTTGTGCCTGCTATTGCAACCATAATATGGGATGATCCAGGTGTCACTAGTGGAGGAGTATCTGCATCATGTGCAGGCAGTGCTGGCACTATCAGGGGTGCCTGCACAGTGGAGAAAAGTGGTGTGCAAGCTGTACGTAGTTCTCCAGCTATGGATTGTGGTTCAGTAGCCATCAGGGGTGGAGAAAGTAGTACTGAAACAGATGTCAGTACAGGTTCAGAAATCAAACCTGTATCCTCCCCCCCAATGTGACCTGTGATGCTGAAAATATCACAGCCATGGGGCTTTCATAATCAGGGTTTCCCCCTTCCCCATCAAATGTAAAGTAGGTTTCTCCACCGGAACGTTGCTGGATGGTAGCAACATTGTTATTAAGGTGACAGCTTATGTTATTAGTACACTGCATGTGCCCATTGCTGTTAGCGTTAGGAAAAACAGCACATTCAGTCTTCTCAGGGAAAGCTGATGTTAAATTACATAGGGAAGAATCACAACATTTCACATAAATTAACAGCAATGTCTTCCTTAACCAAGGACGTGCTAGTATAATAAACATTGCTAACAGCAGCTGCTGTTACAGCATCAGACACTGACTTCATGTCATTAGGTTGCGTACCAGCCTCATTCAAAAGTACGTCAGCATAATTTTCAATGAGATTCTTCTGTCCCTCAGAAGCACTAGTCTTACTGATAACATTATGAATCATGCCAAAAGCATCCGTTATGTTTTGTCTGGTTAAGGCAGCAATCACAAGTCCCTTTGATTGCATGATCCAACCTCCATGATGTGGTGGTTGGCCATTTTGGATTACCTCATGGGCATCTTGGGTTACTATATTATGACCAGCATTACATAACAATGAGCAGCCATCTTGGGGATGGCATGGGGACACAATGTGATGACATGCGTGTCCTCTATTTTGAGATTCTAACAATTCTCCATTTTATGAATCATGGAGAAACAAGTAGTTAGCCTTTTTTCTAGTCCACCCCACAGCACTCTATGAGTGTTCAAAATCAAATTCTTCAACATCAGAAGAGGCAAGGTCTATGGGCATTAAGGTAGTATGCCCTGCCAATACCGCTGGCTGATGGCACAGGTTTGCCATATCTGCCTTTTTACACCTACATTCTAACTGCTCAGATACATGAGTTGGCATGCTGTAAAGTGACTTATTTTCAGATTGCAAGACATTCTCTTTGTGTAAAACTTGACTGTTATCAAGAAGAGCTCTATCACAGTTTATATTCAAAGCATTCAATTAAGTCTGCTGTTATCACAACATAATCACACTGCTCAGTCAAGGTCTGGTGTTGAAATACCAGAATGTTAACTCTTTCAGCATTTACTTCAGACATCTCATCCCTATGTTCCTTATTTTCAACACGGAATGAATCACTAGTATTAGCCAGTACATCATTCATTTGAAAAACCTTTTTTCTAACAAGTTCTGCCTTTTCACAGTTATCTCCTAAGGCATGCAGTTCTTGACTGCTTACGTTATTAAAGAAAGACTAATTTTGTTGATGGAGGGACTGCAGCTGACACTGCAATCCTTCTTTCCTTTCTATATGATTATCCTTTTTAAGACTCATTTCTTGCTTGCAAGCAGCATTCTCCATTTTGCAAGCTACATTGTCAGATTTCAAAACAGATAGTACATTTAAAATTGCATCAAAGCATGTGAACAACGTTGCAAATAGTAGTCCTTCAGGATTAACTCTTTTGGTATCATGTTTCTATTTACTAAAGTAATTAATTATACTGTATCTCTTAATGGATTATCACCGGTTTTTGCTACATCAGCAAAATCATACCAACCACCATAGGCAGCTAAGTATTTGGAGGCATCCAGCCTCAACTCAATACTGATTTTTTTAGACATGTCATATAAAATGAGAAACCGATTAGCTGTCTGTGGATCAAGAATTTTGTTTGCAACCAAAGTTCATGACAGGACACAAACAGCATTTGATGTATGTGGACTCCTAGATGAGTATAGACCCACTAGGATTTGAAACCACAAATGAAAGCAGTCTATCTGTCTCTTCGGATCCCTTTACAGCTGTGTGTTCCCACAGAGAAAGAAGAGGGGGAAAAAATAAAACAGGCTCATTACCCAGAGACTGAATATCTGGCAAGAGGTTTGTTTTGTCTGCACTTTGGTACACAAGCTGACCAAAAAGATTTAAACAGAAGACACTCTCAGCTGCTTGTCACTGGGGATTTCTCACCCAGTGTTTTAATTTACAGAGGAAATTAAATTGTAACTTTGACTAATACCCAGACATCTTTCACAGTCGCCATTTTTGTTATCTAGATACCAACTCTAGAGTAAATAAGATTCTTGTATGTCTTCAGTGTTAGCCAAAAAACATTTGTACACAAGCAGGATTAATAACAATAGTTTATTACAATACTAATGCCAAGCATGTGACAGAGAAAATCACAAGTGAGATGGGTTTCTCACCACTCTCCTGAAGAATGTACATACTCTCTAGAATTTCCAAGATCTCCGTGTGGAGCTGGGTTACACAAGGTTATATACTACAGATAACATCAGACAGTAGAAATAAAGAACATGCTGCATTGATTATATATTATAAACAATGTGGTGCAAGACATTCCCTGTTGGATATTAACTTAGGAGACAGAATTACTAATGAGTATCATATGAGACAAAGAATATGCTCTTGTCAGCATGAAGCTTGGACAAAAGAAATGCTGACAGGCCCAAACTACATGTGGCATTACTTGTCTACGGACAAGACATAACAAAGTCTTTCTTTCTCTCTCTGATTGCTTAGACAAAGAGAAGTGCCGACAGGCCACTACTACATACGATTATATGAGAATATATATAGTATATAAAGAAATCACGGATGATCCCTAAGAGTCATCTTATCAGTGATTAGGTAGATTATATATATACATATATAGAATATATGTAAAAGACAAACATACTGCATTATAGTGAGGTATAATAATCATGCATAATATAATCCTGTAAAGAATGTAAACATTAGCATATATTAGCAGCAAAGCACATTCCTGGTACTCATGCTTATATGATGGGTGCCTAAATCTACATGTTAGTACAAAATAGCAGTATCACAGTATAATAGTCCAGGAATACAGTGTAAGGTGCATGTGGGATGATAGGGGGCATAACCCAGGTGCAACATCCTTCAGTAGTGTTCCATGATCTTCCCCACTACTGAGGTCTGGCTGACTGGTCTGTAGTTCCCCGCTGCCTCTTTGTTCCTGCTTTTGCATCAGGGACTACATCTGCTGTCCTCCAGTCTTTGGGTACCTCCCCTGTTTCCAGTGATCAGCTAAACAGGATTACCAGTGGTTCAGCCACCACCTTAGTTCCTTTAGGACCCTGGGGTGCACCCCATATGGCCTCATTGCTTTACTGACTGTTATTCCTTCCAGTTCCTTCAGGACCCTTTCCCATGTAAAGGGACTTCTGTCCATTTCTGCGCACTTCCTACCCTTTGTACTCCCTTCAGGCCCATTACCCTCCTCTTCCTCAGTAAAGACTGAGCAGAAATATCTGTTCAGTATGTCAGCTTTACTGTTGTCACCTGGTCGTTAATCCCCAGGAAACGACCATTAGTGAGGTTGTTACTGCTATTATATGGCAAATACAGCCTTTAAATAGCAAGATTATCATACAAAACTTACTTTCTGCTGCCTGCTTTTTTTGGTTGGAGTCGACACACAGCCTTAAATACTTTTGCAAGTTCTGTGGACACAGCATGCATGTGTATGTGTGCTGCCACTGATCGAGCTGAAAAGATAGTGTGGCTGCAGCAAAGCTCGTCGTCTGCAGTGACATTTTAAAAAAAAAAAATCATATTTACTTTCTCTGAGGCAGCCGCTTTTAGTACTGCACAGTTTCTGTAGTGGCGCCTCAGGTAACAAAGCAGCTGACATCCGAATCAGTGTGTGGTTCTGGCGTGCAGATACCCATGTCAGTGTGAGACAGCCACTTGTTCCTGTTTGGCAGCTGGATCAATCATTCACTGACCATTAATGACCAATCCATTAGCAAATCAGAGACTGAGGAAGACTCATGAATAATTAATTAGCCGTATACTTATGGGTATAGTATTGTGGGTGAGAGGACCATGAAGAGCAGCTGAACGATTCTGTCTGCCCAACCAGTACAACAGACCCTTGTGAAACAGCAAGAAACACACATTACTATACCCATAATCATAGATGCCAATGGATCACCATAATATGACTACGGACTCAGTGAAAATTGTTTTTTTCCAATTAGATTTTAAGTTTTTAATTTCCATGCTCCCCCACTGTGCTCAAGGAGTTTGGCCGACATCAGTTATTGTGGACATGCACTATTCTTTGGTGTCCTTTACAGCTTGGTATGGTGGTGCGAAAGTTTTGTGATTATTGCTACAGCAGGTAAATTGCCATGAGGAAGTTGATATAACATACTTTTTGTGTGGGGTTTATGAGGTTTATTTCCATTTTCCTTCATTGGCACTGGTGTGGAGGCCATAAGTAACCACAGATTTGGAGACGAGCACATCGGACGTGCAGCATGAGAAGATGACTGTATGTGGAATAAGAGTTACAGCCATTCTCTTCGTTGATTGGTCAGAAACAATACATTGCCCAATAGAAAGTAAAACACTTTTTACAAGTGTGACAGTTAATCAGTATGTAGAAAATAGGCCCTCCACCAGCTGTTTGTCACTAGGGGGGAATGGTGTAGCCAGTACTAAGTGAACCGCAGCATATCTCCTTTATATTTTGTATTGCTGGCAGGCTGCTAGTAGCATTTTCCTGAATTGTTGTTTAAACTTTCTGTTACATGGATTTTCCTGCAAGTTTAGGCTACGGCCTGTTGTGTGGGTCAGGAGTGTCTATATATGTAGCGAGTGGCACAGTAAGTGAGCACCGGGGAGAAATGACTGAGTGAGTTAGTGTTCTTGAGGACTGCAGCGAGGGCATCCAATCATGGCAAAACAGTTGGATTTCAGACTAAAAGAATGTTACACAAACACTGTTGTGTTGTAAAGTGGGAACAGTCAGCACAAAGGGCCCCACATTCAAGTGTGGGACTGGCCCCAATATGCACTTTATGTGCAAAAAAAGTTGCTTTACTTACTGTTTACTGTAGTATAGTAAATTGTATCAGACTAATTTTGCTTAGTTCTAGGCTGACATCATCTGTTACTACAAATCTCAGAACCCATTGCAGCTGACATCAGAGCAGTAGGAGATTCAATAGCTTATAAGCCAGCCTGGTAGTGCAGAAGGCTGAGGCACCGTGTATGACTTACCTCATCCCACACTGATGACCTGGGTTCGAGAACAGACTCAGATCACTTGGGGATCAGCCAGAGGAGGGAGGATTGAGCTTCCAGAGAACTGCTCTCCTCCCTCGGGGTTGGGGATTCTGCACCTTGCGGCTTGGCTGCCATTCTGGAGGCGTCTAGATAGAAGCACACAAGGCTCAGCAAGTGAGAGGGGCACACAGTCTGAACACTAGCACGTCTCCATGGAGGCAGAGTTCATGTGCTGTACTCATTCCATGTCTGCACTGTGCAGCGGGGAGAAAAGCAATCCCCTGTAACAGAGCTCTGTGACACCCCCGGACTGTCACCCAGAGGACATCTCAGACGTAAGCCTTGACTGGGGCCTCAGGTTGAACTCATCTCTCCCCTGGGGAATTCCCACCATGGGGGACACGCTACTGGCCACCCCTAGCTGGGCAGCCAGTGAAGGATCTGGGAGAATGATCTGGGTGCTGAAAGGGAAGGAACATTTGGTGGGACAGGCAGGGGCCTGTGGTGGATGAAACAAAAAAGGAGCTTCAGTAGCTTGCAGTGCATGTCAGAGCACTTATAATCTCTGATCAGATGTTTTCTCGGTCTGCTTTTCTCCAGGGATTAAGTACAGTCCTCTGTGACAGTACTTAGCCCAGGCAGGACAATGGAACCAGCAAACGAAAGACCAGAGCTTATATAAACCCTAAAACGCACTGCAGGCTATTGAACCTCCTACTGCTCTGAAGTCAGCTGCAGGGGATTCTGGGATTTATAGTAAGAGAAGATGCTGGCCTAGAAGAACTAAGCAAAATTAGTCTGGTGCAATTCAGTAAACAGTAAGTAAATCAAAATGTTTTTTGGACACATAGTGCACATTGGGACCAGCTCCACACTTGAGTGTGGGTCCCTCTGTGGTAAGAATTCCCTTTTAATTACAGAGAGAGGAACTGGGTGAGACCGATTGGGCTAAGAAAAAAAATGACCAACAAGTCAGTTTAAATAAAACATTGTGATGCTAGCACTTGGATTTCTTAAGTATACAGGATTGGTGCACTGGTACTTTTTTATACACTTAAATATCAAGAAGAAAACATACAGCCACTGGTAAGATATGACAGCCAATCAGATTGCAGGACTGTCTTTATCCATTTTACGACACATTATTATTACAAATAGAATAATAGGGGACTGTGTATTATGAGGCCATAATGCCACTGAGAGGTTTTGGTGACATGAACCTTGAGAGCTAAGCTCAAGGGGTTCCGACATGTCACCAGAACCTCGAGATAGTACTATAGCCAAGAACTTCATGGTCCCCTATTTGATGTTTTTCATAATATATGGATCCAGACAGGAGCTTACCTCCATGCTTCTGCCTGGAACTGCGGCCATCAGCATTCTCCTGAACAGCAGCTTCTGTGGGCTGTGCTGCATGCATCCTTCCCATTCTGTCCCTCTCCTGGACTGAAGCCATGCAAACTCTTCACTCCCTGCCCTCAGCAACAAGGCAGCAGTGGGGCAGGGAGGGACTGGACATAAGAAGGTGGTATCTCTGCCTTATTGCACCCATAATGATGTAGCCAGTGAGCCACTTGAACACACACATGCTTCTCTGCCCACTTTATTTGTTTTGTGCCATTTTTATGTTTGCTGTGCATGCATGCACGGCAAACATTTTGTTACAATGAACCATATTTCAGAGATGTGTCACTGTTGGATCCAGTGCAGCACAAGCTGCAGTGGGCATGACAGTGACTGACCACTGAGCAGGCAAGCTGGTCACTGTTTGCTGGGTGGAAAATTCCTGTAGTTGAAAGGACCAAAGTGCTCCTATGTATGAAGCTGGGGAGCAAACAGCTGAATGGCTTTATGATATTCTTTTTTTTTTTTTTCCTACATACATTTTTTGGCCCAGTTTTTGCAGGAGCTGGCAGGCAGAGCATCCCCCCCCGCCCCGGGGAGGTCACATCTGTCCTCGGCTGGCGTCCCCATCACTAAGAATGCCACTGGGACATCACAGAGCCCGCCGGCTCTGTTTTTCTTCCCTACCCATGCCACGGCCATGTGTACACGTGTGGAGGCACACACATGCTGTGGGACCACAGCGCTCTCCCTATTCGTGCCACCATGCACCTACATTACCTTCAGGCCTCCACCTGGGGGCAGTGGTACTACGGAGGTGGTGGAATCCCTCCCTGGGAAAGGAGAACTGCCTTCAGCTGCTGAATCCTGCTCCCTCTCCCCCTCGCTGATCCCTGACAACCGAGGCTTATTCCTGAACCGGGTTGCCAGCATTGCGTGAGGGGTGGCATCCAGCCCTTCAACCCTCAGTGGCACCGGGCCAGCCAGCTTTATGCTATTCTGTAAATGATTCTGTGTTTCTTTTCTGTAGTTGGTTGTAACATTACAATTGGTGAATCTTTTGTTGTGCTGTGTATGTCTCTGCGAGGTATCCAACCCCCACCCTCCATTACCTGTTTCTCTCTCTCTCTCTCTCTCTCTCTCTCTCTCTCTCCCCCACTCCACAGCCACTCTCACTCTGTGCCTGTCCCCTGACAGAAGTAGCAGTCCATGCTACAGGGATTTTGAAAACCCTCCACCATTTCCTCCCTCTGTGATGTATCCACCCCCCACCCTCCGGTTCCGTCTCTCTCTCTCTCTGTCTCTGTCCCCCCCTCCAAAGCCACTCTTTGAAAGATGCTGCAGAAAGCACCTCTGTGCCTATTCCCCTCATTGTCACTGTCTTCAGCTTTCTATCTCGGACCCCAATTGATGCGGCTTTGCCCCTGTCCCCCTCCCTGTTGCCATCCACAGCTTTTGATGGCTTGTCCTGCTCCCTCACTCAGGAACATTAGTAACCTTGATTGGGCAACTTTGTTTTTGGACCACCATCCCATCCCCACAACAACTTTATATGTACCCTCCCAGTGGCAGCTTTGTTTCTGGACCAACCCGATCCCCACAGCGGCTTTGTATCTTGACTGCCCCCCCCATCCCTGTAACTTCTTTGTATCTGGTCACTTCCCCACTACAACTTTGTATCTGGGATGCCTCCCAGCCCCTGGGCAACTTTGTATCCCTCCACCACCCCTTCAGCCACTTTGTATGTGGACTAACCCACCACAGTGCAGCTCTACATACTGTAAGTCTCTCAGGCCACAGCTTCCTATGTGGTCCCCCACCTGGTCGCTTGCAACATGGCTCTGTCACACCTTTATTGAATGACCACCAACAGCTAGATACAAGGTGGGTGGGTCCTGTGTACTAGAGATTCATTCAGCAGTTCAGGGAAGCACATATTCAGTTAGCAATTAAAAGAGAACTATACTTTCTTATCTAGTAAATTTTGTTTCAGTGTCAAAGGACAACTCTTTTTCTGTAGTTGTTGGGGATACAGGTGTTTGCTTTAGTTTGTGTTTACTGTTAATGCTAGTCCCTTGTAACTATCCTGGGGGTCTCCATTTTATAGTTGCTGAAATCTCCTTGTCCATGAGAGCTACATTAGCATATGAAAACATGTCATAGCACCCATTTATACCATGTATCTGTATGCTGAAGATACCAATATCCTGAAAACTCTCTGGAAACACACAAATGGAATGCAGTTTAAAGGGAAATACCTTGGATTACAATTCAGACAGTTTGTAAAGCTAACTGAAGGTAAATGTGGTATTTCATACCTTGCAACAACTTATTTTGTTGAACTCTAAGCAGGCAGGGATACATATGGAGCCTAAAGGGCGCTGGCACATCATGCTCTCATATGTTAATGCATCTCTCAGGATTAATGAGATTTCAACAACCAGAAAATGGAAACTCCCCAGGATAGTTACAGAGACTAGTGTGAACAATGAAACAATCACATTTATCCTCCACAGCTGCAAGAAAAAAGTTTTCTGTTGATGTAGAAACAAAATTTACAAGATATGAAGGTGTAGTTTTGCTTTAAGGTAAGCATGTGTCACATACTCAGTCCAACAACTTGGCAATTTTGAGAGAGAGAGACTAAGATGGGGGGGAGTTGATAACAGGATGTATAAACTTGCACAAAGCCTAAAAGAGAGAGAGAGAGGGAGCCTGTTAGGAACATGGATGAACTTGCAAAAACTGCAATAGGAAAAAAGCTTTAACTTCTGCTCTAAGCCAACTAGTCTCTTTACCAGACCAAATTGTATACCCCAAGCTTTAAAAAAAAAAAAAACTTTTCTTGGCTCACCAATCCTTGCCTCCCTCCTCATACCTTAATATTACAGCTGCTGATGTGCTGGACTGGCTGGTGTTCCAGAGGGCTAAGAGACTGGAGGGTGGTCGTTAGGGGTCCGGTGACTACAGTGCTAAAACTAACCTTCTTTGGTTTTCTTTATGTCTCTTTGTGATGTTGACTTTGTCTACTCACTTGCTCTTATGGGTGTGTGTGACAACCTGCCCCTTGGGCTATACCAGCTTACAAGGCAGTTGGCTGGGAATACTGCTTCACTGGGCTGCCACCACCTGATTAATATAAGAAAAATACCCTGTAGCTCAGGAAGGTCAAACACAATAATATTAGGCAGAGTACACTTCAGACAGCGAACTGTAAACAGAGAATTAATTATGCCAGCAGAAATATTAAAATTACCTTTTCAGTAATGAGGTACACCCACTGATTCAATACTAGTAATTGAAAACAGCTATTAACAAATAAATAGGATATATACAGAAAGAAAAGATTTACATGTTTACTGGGAGAGGAAAATTATGTCAAATATACAGAAAGATGATGGATAGAAGAATCTCAAAACCTAGTCTCTCCTAGCATCTGTCTTACCTGCTACTAACCTGAAAGAACTTCCAATAAGTCTGTCCTTCTCTCACTGAGATATACTAGCTCCAGCAGGGCTCCCACCTTCTTCCAGATGTAGATAGGGAGAGAGCGAGAGTTCCCCACCCAGATTGTGTGTGTGTGTATAACATCATCCAGGCCAGCTGCCATCTTTTACACCTATGACATCCTTCTTCCAGCTTTTACAACCTTATTTTGTAGGATGTCTTGGGTGTTGGGAATAGCACCCTCACATCTGCCAGGGTCTGAAACTAGATGAGCTCAGGGGAACCTTAGTACTTAGCAGCTGGCCAGTATTTTCTCCTGAGAGCTGCCTGAACATTTGACCTAAAGGCCATTTTGGGTGTCCATCCCAAACAGAACTTAGAACAGAAGAATATTTAAACTAACAGAAAAAAAGGAATAAACTAATCTGGTCACATTTCCCATTGCATCCCCCCGAAAGTTAAGACGTGTCTCTTGTGGGCGACCACCACAAGACGCTGCTGTTCATGTAGGGACAGGGAAATGGCTAAAGTATCCTGCTATGCACTTATCCCTACCTAGACAATACATCTGCATTGACATTTTGTGAACCACTGCAGTGTTGGATGGTCAAGTTATGCAACTGATGTATTAAAGTCCAGCACAATAGTTTTATATTTTGTGCACTAGGCCTTTGGAGCCATGTCAGGGGTTTATGATCTGTGACCACAGTTAACTTCTGCCTGTATAAATATGGCTACAGCTTCTGAAGGGCCCACACTATCCCTAGACACTATCTCTCAACAGTGGCACATGCCTCCTCCCTGGGCAGCAGCTTCCATCTCAGATACACTATGGGGTGCTTCTGCTGTGTAACCTGGCTCAGGACAGTGCCCAGCCCATGGTCTGAGGCATCATTGTGCACAATGAACTTGAGCTCACAATTGGGGCTAGTGAGCACAGGCGACTCACATAATGCATCCTTCAACTGCTGGGAAGCTGATTCACAGACCTCTGTCAACAGAACTTTCTCCGGCAATTTCATTTTTTCTTAAGTCTATCAAGGGCTTGGCCACATCACTATAGTAAGGAACAAACCTCCTGTAATACCCAGTTGTCCCCAGAAATGCCCTTGCCTGTTTCTTTGTGATTGGGGTGGGCTAGGTCTGGATTGCCTCAACCTTTGCAGGCTCTGGATGGATGCATCCATTGCCAAATCGTTGTCTGAAGTAGGACACTTCTGCAAGCCTATCTGGCATTTTTTTCACCTTAACTGTCAGCTTTGCAGATTTCAGTCAGTAGAACACCTTCCTCATCTGTCTGACGTGATCCTCCCATGTCTGGCTGTAATTGGCTATATCATCCATATACGCCAGTGGATATTCAACTACCCCAGACAGAATGCGATCCACAAGCCATTGGAAGGTTGTTGGTGCATTCTTCATCCTAAATAAGATTATTTAGAATTTGAATAAGCCAAATGGGGTGATAAAGGCTGACATCTCCCTGGCTGCAGGGTTAGGGGTTCCTGCCAGTAGCTCTTTGTCAGGTCTGTCATGGTCAGGAACCAGGCTTCACCTAGCCATTCCAAGGATTCATCCATTCTGGGCATGGAGCAGGCATCTGACTTCATGCAGCTGTTGTGCCGCTCGGCCCTTGACTTAGCCCTTGACCGGGCTTGACTTTCTACTGGCGGTGCGGCTCAGCTTAACCTGTCCAGAGGCAGCCCACCTCTCTATCCCCTGCCGCAAGCTTCCTTGCACTAGAGAACAAGGACCACTCGGCTCTTGACCAGGCATGACCTTCTACTGGTGGTGTGGCTCAGCTTAACCTGCCCAGCGGCCGCCCGCCTCTCTACCCCCTGCTGCAAGCTTCCTTGCACTGGAGAACAAGGTACGGACCAACTGTCTTTTGAAACCAGGGTGCCTGTCCAGTGGCTCCAACTCGATTTGTCCACGGCCTCAGTAGCTGCTCACTGATTGGTTCTTCGGCTACAGAGTGGCCAATTGGAACAGAGGCGCTGTCCCCCAGGCTTGTTTCTGAACCTAGCCGCAAGGGAGGCCACCACTTCAGACTGATCTTTTGCCGGCTGCCCGGACACTATTCTGGGACAATCTTTTAGCCTATATTTTGTCTTGTGGAATAGAACCAAACATATTTCTTTTGATCATAGCTAGACTGCAGTAAAATGTGACTGTTTAACTTCATTTAGAGCTAGTCTGTACCACAAGTTAATCTGCACCCTGTGACTTGTAAACCAAAACTGCCCCTAAGGCTGGTCTGTATTCTGATTCCTGCTCTGAACTGACTTGTTAATTTTTGATATAGCCCTATCTACGGTCTTTTCTAATTTTTAGCTCAGAGCTGTGTATTTAATGTAACAAAGTGAGCCAGCACTGTATCTCTGTTTAACCTGAACCTAGTGAAATGCTAGCCTGAACTGCTGCTATTTTTCCTTTTTTCCTTTATTTCCTCTCACTGTCTCCTGCTCTGTCTTGATCAGTGTCCCACCTTCCTTTCTCCCCTCTCCCTTTCACTACTCAGTTCCACTGTGCCCCACCTCGACTTAGCTCCCTCTCACTAACTCTGTTCATTCTCCCCTGCCTAGCCAATCCACCTTCCCATCGAATCCTTTCAGGATGATTCCACTTCCCCCAACTGCAGACTATTGTAAACCTGTTTGGCTAGCCCTTCGTGCCATGTCTGCCTACCTCCCTGTTTAATCCTTTGTCTCGTCTTTCAGTGTACGCATAACACTAAGTTTTCATTTAACTAACCTTTGTGCCTCTCTTTTCCCCCAGGACCACTCGGCCCTTGACTGGGTGTGACCTTCTACTGCCAGTGCAGCTCGGCTTAACCTGCCTAGCAGCCATCTGCCTCTCTATCCCCTGCTGCAAGCTTCCTTGCACTGGAAAACAAGGTACAGACTGATTTTCTTTTGAAACCAGGGTACCTTTCCAATGGCTCCAACTCAATTGTTCCCTGGCCTCAGTAGCCACTAACTGATTGGCTCATTGGCTTCGGAGCAGCCAATCAGAACAGAGGCACTGCTCCCCAGGCTTGTTTCTGAACCTAGCCGCAAGGGAGGCCACCGCTTCGAACAGATCTTTCGCTGGCTGCCTGGACACTATCCTGGGACTCTCTTTTAACCTATATTTTGTCCCGCCCACCCACCTGGACCCTGACCTCAACCTCTGTTAAATACCTTTCCTCCCCCCATAAAGTACCCACCCACTGTCTATCTGTCTCTCTCTCTCTCTCTCTCTCTGTCTCTCATGTACCTCCCTAATCCCTCAACCTATCTTAAAGGGCAGACTTTATGAAACAGGCATTCGCTACCGCTATATGCTCCAACTTCATCTTCTAATAAGGCAGCTATCAAATTCACCACAGTGCCTTCATTCACATACTTCCCTGCTCTCTGCTAACGCCTTTAAAAGACTGCAGGCAGGGGAATTTTGGAGCACCTAGTGCCTCTCCAAACACTCAATATCAAAGCAGTCCCTTGGTTTTAATCCTAATGACAAATTAGCACCTTAGGAGCATAACTGTGGCAACTAGACTGCCCCTGATTCCCCCCATCTGGTAAACTCATATCTGCTAAGACCATCACACTTCAGGACGGCATAACCTTGACACTGGTTACCCCTACTCTATAGTGAGCAGTGTAAAATGAATTGCACCACCTCAATCCTGCTACTTTCCCTAATACATTGGGCAAGCCTAGTGGGGCAATTTGGTATCCAACAGCCTCCTGACTCCTTTGACCCTAGCCTTGCTAAGTTCAGACAATTGAAGGCTCTAGCTATCACTTCCTTGTTAGGCTACTGCCTCAATGAACAGGCATTCCTGATTCCTTTGGATTTCCTCATCGTAAACCAGGTAACAGTGCGCGTGGTGCCTTTCCTTCCACCTCCAGTGCCCTTCAATAGATTTCAGCCATACATGGGTAAGCTTAGATTGAGGAAGTGCAAATGACTAATTTTCCGCAGCTTCTCAACCAGGAAAGCCTTACTACTACTACTTCTCTTATTGGGCAATGTACACCCTAATCCTGGCCCTCTGAGTAGATCTGGGGGTCTTGGGCATAAGTGTAGTGGCTTGAAATTAGCAGTTATGAATATCTGCAGCCTAATCCCGAAGATGGCCTAACTACAGGCCTGGATAACCTTATATAATGCTGACATAATTTGCCTGACTGAAACTTGGCTATCCACCCAGGTTAAGGAACGTGAGATAGGACTTTCTGGATATAAGTCTTTTAGGTGTGATAGGATAGGAAGGAGAGTTGGTGGTTGTCTAATCCATATTCAGGACAACCTGCAAGGGGTTTTACTCCCCATCATGACCAGTAGCGATGCTTACGAGATACTCTCGGTTAGACTCCTGTTCAGTGCGCACAAAAAATCCCTAGTTATTGTGTGCATCTACCTCCTGCCTAGGAAGGCCCAAGAGGGCTTAGGCAAAATCCTTGGGGCTGTTGAAGGCATTAACAAGAGTTGTGAGCTTATTGTAACAGGGAACTTTAACATAAATTGGCTCTGTAGTGATTCATCCTCCCAGAAGGACATTGTAGCAAGCTCATGTCTCTCACAATTAATCAGTGAGACCACTAGAATGAATCACAAATCAGGCAGGCACTCACTCCTGGACTCGTTCCTTGCAAGCTCACTGGACAGGATATCAGAGGTCATGGTGCTCCCAGATTTTCTGAGTGACCACTCCCCAGTCACCTGCAGGTGGTCCAATAAATTTAAAAAAGCCCCACCAGTCTTTGTAAATAGCAGAATACTGAGGAAAGGACAGGCCACAGCTTTCAATGAAGCGCTCTCCCAGGTGGATTAGTCTCTCATGGAGCTACTGCATGACCTGTACGAAGCAGTCCAGTTCTTCATCGACAAGTTCAATGAGGTTTGTGACAGATTTGCTCCATTCAAAAAAAGGAAATCCAGTGGTCACAAAAATGGTTGGATCACCAGTGACCTCCTGGATCCCATGAGGGAAAGGGATAACCTTTGGTGTAGAACTAGGGCCACCAGGGGGTATAATGACCTACAGAAATACAGGACAGCCAGAAACAAGTGTACCCAACTCATTCGGCGTGCAAAGGTCAACTACTACAGTGATCAGTTGGAAAAAAGCTGGGGTGATGGGAGGCGGTTCTGGGACAATATTAAGGAATTTACTGGGAAGGTTGATAAAATGCAGCCATTATTGCTCAACATAAAAGGCACGAACTCAGTGGACCCTTACACCACTGCTGAAGAATTCAACTCTGCCTTTACAGGCCTAAGCTCTGTCCTCCCTGCTGATCACCTTAAGCCTATCGTCACGGAAATGAATAACATACCTCAGACTAACCAACATCCACATTTCTACCTCAAGAGAATCACTGTCAAAGAAGCCTTCGGCTATGTCAAGAATGTCCTGGGGAGAACCAGAATGGGTAGTGACAACATTGACATGAAGTTGGTCACGCTGGCATCGATGAGCTTATAGTTCCCATCTCAAAGATCTTTAATAAGTCTGTCATGCTTGCTAAATTCCCCTCAATTTGGAAACAAGCACTGGTGACCCCTGTTCACAAGGGTGGGGACAGGACTCTCACCGCAAACTATAGGCCCATCTCAATTCTCTATCCCCTCTGTAAAGCCCTGGAGAGGATAGTGGCTGACCAATTAACAGATCACAATCACAAATACCAGCTGCAATGTCCCCAGCAGCATGGGTTTAGAAAACTCTACAGCAATACCACTGCTTTAGTGGACTACACCGATTATGTCCACAAGGCCATGTATGAAGGCAAACTGGTTGGATCAATCTTCATCGATCTAACAAAGGCATTTGATACAGTCTGTCACCTGCTCCTACTGAAACAACTGCACTCTCTTGGAGTAGCTCTGAATGCCGTCGTGTGGTTCCAGAACTATCTATCATCTAGGTCTCAGTGAGTCAAAATAGGACAATCAGTATCTGCCACTAAAGAACTTTCCTTAGGAGTACCTCAAGGGTCCATCCTAGGACCCTTGCTGTTTAGCCTCTTTCTGAATAATCTACCTGATGCCTGCACCAGTAAAATCATTCTTTACACGGACGATGCCATTATTCTCAACAGTTACTCTCATTTAGAGAACCTGCAAGTCGAACTGCAAACATCCTTCCATCAACTGGAAACTTGGTTTAGCTCTCAAAGACTACTCCTTAGCTACAAGAAAACAAAAAACATGCTCCTTTTGAGCCCACAGCTAAAAAGGAGGTGCCCCAACCTGATAATCACAAACAACAAGGCAGTCCCTCTGGAACAGGTACACTTCTTCAAGTACCTAGGTGTCTTGGTTGATGATACCCTCTCATTCGTGCAGCACATTGACATGGTAGTGAAAGCAATGAACTCCAAATTAGGCATCCTGTTTAGACATAGAAAAAACCTACCTAATAACGTCCTCCAGCTCTCAATCTCCAGCTCCATTCTATCCTTAGTTGATTACAATCTGGTTGTTTATGGTGCTGCCACAGATATGGCCCTCAAAAGGGTAGCTGTAGCCTTGAACAAAGTGTGCAGACTACTGCTAAATGATGACTGTCTTACGCACACATGTACCCTGTATGGGCAGTCCAACATCCTATCTATCAGAAACAGAATCAGATATCAAACTTGCCTTCTAGGGAGGAAGGCCATGCTCTCCCAGACCCCACCTTGCATATCTGTAATGGAAAAGGAAGCTAGCCCCACATGCAACACTAGAAGCATGGCTATGTCCCCACACTGTGTCCCATTTCATAGGAATGTACTAGGTTCAATGCTCTTTCTCTTACTGGGCACCACTGTGGCTCAATGAGATCTCTGCTGCTGCACTTAACACTACAAATCTTCGGGCCTTTAAAGCGCACCTGAAACAACACTTATTGAATATGAACACCTGTGATTGTCCAAGCTGAGCCTGGCTCTCCCTCCATTGATACCTGGGCTCAGCTGTCTGATCACCCTCATGATAACTCCCTGGGGTCACTCCCCTAACTGCCCTAGTCTCCACCTACCTTTCTTTCCTGCTACCTCCCTTGACTACTGCACCGATGGTAGTGTCAACCTCCACCCATCTAAATCACACCTGCTTCTTCTGTACCATGATCATATTTCCGGCTCCAGTTGCCATTTCCCTTCCCCTCTCCTGCTCTATAACACCTCTCTACCTTGCCCTGCTTCCTGCCACCTATCC
The DNA here is from genome assembly GCA_016271365.2 of Neoceratodus forsteri. NCBI lineage: Eukaryota > Metazoa > Chordata > Ceratodontiformes > Ceratodontidae > Neoceratodus > Neoceratodus forsteri. The sequence goes on from CM057454.1 coordinate 776,320,954, forward strand.
TATTCTACAAAGCTCTGCACTTCTTATCCCTATGCTTTTAAACTAGCCAAGGGGGGAGGTGCTGATAGGAAACAGGAAAGTTCAAGCCTCCCCCCACAAAACATGGCAGGTAGTAGGGTAAACACTGAGGTACAGAGCTTGACAGAGGGCAGGACAGGGGTAAATGGAAAAATTGACAAGGGCAATAAGAACAGGGATGGGGTAAAAAAGGATAAAACCAACATTAAATGGAGGGCCATGAGTACCAATACCCGTAGTCTGGGAAACAAGCTTCCAGAGCTAGTAGTCCTGATGGAAGAGGAACACTTGGATATTGTGGCAGTCACAGAAACATGATACATGGAGACCCATGACTGGGATGTCAACATACCAGGGTACACAATCTACAGAAGGGACAGGGAGGGTAAAAGAGGAGGGGGAGGACAAGAGGAACTCTGGGTCACCTTGGAGACAGGGAATGGCATCACAATCCGCACAGGGGTTGTATACAGACCCCCCGTCTTAAGGGGAGGAAATGGACAAGAAAATGATAGAGGGCATTCTCAAAATGGCTGAAAAAGGGGAGATACTGTTGATGGGGGACCTGAATATGCCAGATGTTAACTGGGCGACATGGACTGCAGCCACATCCAAGAGCAGGGTCATTCTCACAGCCCTACAGGCATGCCTTAGACAGCTAGTAGTGGAACCCACTCGAGAGGGAGAAATATTAGACCTGGTACTCAAATGGAGAGAGGATCACAAATTTAGAAGTCCAGTAGATATCTGGGAACAAGTAATGACCACTGCACAGTGTGGCTACAATAAACACAACCATGGAGACAAGCCATACAAAGACAAGGATACTGGACTTTAGAAGGGCTGACTTTGGCATAATGGGTGAATACCTGAGGAATGCATTAGCAAATGGCCAGAAAGGAGGGGTGGAAGAACAATGGAGAAAATCAAAACTGCCATCATGGAGGCAACAAGCCTTTGTGTGAAATAAATAAAGAAAACAAAGCGAATAAAAACCACTATGGTTCTCAAAAGAGGTGTCAGGAAGGTTAAGGAGGTAAAGGCTGCATTCAAAAAGTATAAGGAATCACAGACGAGATACGTACAGGAATTGTATCAATTAAAGCAGAAAGAAGTGGGAAGGCAGTCAGAAAAGCAAAGGCCCAAACTGAGGAAAAGATAGCCAACTCAGTTAAGAAGGGGATAAAACCTTTTATAGGTACATTAGGAGCATAGAAAGGTTAAGGGATGGATAGTGAAGATTAATAAAGGAGAGGGAGGTGAGCAGAGGAGACAGTGAAAAGGCAGAGATACTGAATGAATACTTTGCTCAGTATTCACAAAAGAAGAAGAGGAGGAGTTACCTAAACCAAACAGTAGAAGCACTCTGTATAGTGGGGTTGATGCCAGTCCATTTACAGAAGAAAGAGTACTGAAAGAACTCCTAAAACTCAAGGTGGGCAAAGCAATGGGGCCTGACGGGATTCACCCTAGAATACTAAAAGAGCTAAAGGAGGACCTAGTGACACCACTAACCACACTTTTTAACAAATCATGGGAAGATGGGGTGGTACCTGAGGACTGGAGGAGGGCAGATGTGATTCCCCTTCACAAAAGTGGGAGCAAGGCAGAAGCAGGAAACTACAGACCTGCTAGTTTGACCTCAGTGGTGGGGAAAATGATGGAATCACTTCTGAAAGAAAGAATTGTTGAGTACCTAGAGGTCAGTGGTGCACAGGACCCAAAGCAGCATGGATTCACAGCAGGAAGGTCTTGTCAGACAAATCTAATCGATTTCTTTGACTGGGTGACCAAAGTAATTGACCAGGGAGGGGCTGTGGATATGGCCTACCTAGACTTTAGCAAGGCATTTGACACAGTCCCGCACAAAAGATTAATAATCAAGTTAGCCAGCCTGGGAGTGGGTCCCAGGGTGGTAGCCTGGGTAGCAAACTGGCTGCACAACAGGACACAGAAGGTAATAGTGAATGGAACACATTCTGAAGAAAGGGGGGTTACTAGTGGAGTACCTCAGGGCTCAGTACTGGGTCCAGTCCTCTTTAACGTCTTTATAGGTGACATTGCAGAGGGTCTGGAAGGAAAGGTATGCCTCTTTGCAGATGACACAAAGATCTGTAACAGAGTTGATACACAAGGGGGGGTAGAAAGGATGAGAAGGGGCTTGGTAAGGTTGGAGGAATGGTCAGACATATGGCAACTTAGATTCAATGCAAAGAAGTGCAAAGTAATGCACCTGGGAAATAAAAAGCCAAGAGAAGAGTACACAATAGCAGGGGAGGTACTAACGACAACAATAATGGAAAGGGATCTGGGTGTAGTCGTATCAGATGACCTAAAGGTGGGTAAGCAATGTGAGAAGTCAGTAAGGAGAGCCGAGGGATACTGGGATGTATAGGGAGGGGCATCACAAGTAGAAAAAGGGAAGTGGTTATCCCTCTATACAGACAGTTGGTGAGACCCCATCTGGAGTACTGCGTGCAGTTTTGGAGACCTCATCTATGCAAGGACATAGACAGGATGGAAGCAGTCCAGAGGAGGGCAACTAAAATGGTGCAGGATCTACATCAGAAACCATATGAAGAGAGACTGAGAGAGCTTAATATGTATATCTTTGAAAAAAGGAGGGACAGGGGGGACATGATAGAAACTTTTAAGTACCTCAAGGGAATCAACAAAGTCCAGGAGGGTAGCATCTTTCAGAAAAAGAGATGTGTAAGAACAAGGGGGCACAATTTAAAGTTAGAGGGGGGACGGCTCAAGGGTAATGTGAGGAAATTCTTTTTCACAGAGAGAGTGGTGGACGCATGGAACCGCCTTCCTGGAGAGGTTGTGGGGTCTAAATCAGTGGGGGAATTCAAACATGCATGGGACAGACATAAGGCAATTATAGTGGGGGGGTTGCAGGAAGTAGGCTGTTGGTTAACTAGAATCTGTAGCTTATCCAATAGGTAGGGAAATTGGCAGACTGGGTGGGCCAAGTGGTCCTTATCTGCCGTCAAAGTCTATGTTTCTATGTTACCATGACAAGGTCTTATCAGGGCTGCTATTGCTATTTCTTCTTATTTTTGTCTTTGTGGTGGTTCACTCTTGTTGCTTCCGATTTTCTTCATGTTTTTTAGCCTTGTATTGAACCTGTTTACTTGTATAACATTTACTGTAAGCCTGTAACCTAAATTATTGTTTTGAAATGCATGTCTGTATTGTCTATTCTGTACTCATGACATGAAACCTTTGTAAATGAGTTCATACTCATTAACAAATAAATAAAAAAACAATAAAGTGCCTACGGTAGTCAAGGCAGAACCACGTGGCACCGTCCTTCTTGGAGATCGGGACCACAGGTGAGACCCTCAGGCTACTGGACTCCTGGATTACTCCAACAGCCAGCATCTCTCTGAACTCCTCCTGCATGGTGCGCCTACTCTCTCTGGTACACTGTAGAGGGACTGCCTCAGTGGCACCTGGATCTCAATGTCCACATGATGTTCACCTATTGTGGTACACCACGGTTTTCTCTTGATCATGTCCCCAAATGCTCTCAGCACTCCCCTCCTCTCCTCTTCCAGGGTTGGTGTCAGCTGCTCTGAGAGGGTGAGGTTATCCACTGAAGATCCCTCCTGCACCTCACTGAGGAGGTCTACCAGTGGATCAGCCTCATTTTCCTCTTCTGGTGTGCTGCACACAGTGAGGACCAGTTGCCCTCTGTCATAGTAGGGCTTGATCATGTTAACATGATATACTTTCTACCTGCCCCTCCTATCAGGCAGTTCCACTACATTTGACCTCACTCACCTTCCTAACTATGGAGAATGGGCCTTCCCATGCTGCTTTCAGTTTATTCTGCCAGACTGCGACAAGTACCATCGCTCTCTGTCTGACTTTGTACTCCTGGGCTCTGGCCACATGGTCGTATTAGACTTTCTGCCACTGTTGTGCAGTGACTAAGTGCTCCTGGGTGAGCCCCATGAGCTCCTTAAACTGGGCTCTGAAATTCAGGATGTACTCCGCAACAGATTACCCTTGGGAAGTAAGGCCCCCTCCAGTTCATCCTGAATTAAATCTAGGAGCCCCCTCACCCTGTGACCAAACAGGAGCTTGAAGGGTGAGAACCCTGTGGACTCCTATGGGACTTCCCTGCAAGCTAACAGGAGGTGGGGCAAATATTTGTCCCACTCCTTCTTGTGCTGGTCAGCAAATATCCTGAGCATAGTTTTGAGGATCCCATTGAACCACTCATCTAGACCATTTATCTCAGGATGACAGGGTGAGGCATGAAGCTGTTTCACCCCACACTTCTCCCACAGACCAGTCATCAGTGATGACATGAAATTTGTCCCCTGGTCTGACAAAATCTCCTGAGGAAATCCCACTCTGCTAAAGATTCCCTGGAGCTCATCAGCCACTTTCTCTGCCTCAGTGGAGGACATGGCCACTGCCACCAGGTACCTGGTTGCATAGTCCACGACAGCCAATATGTACCTTTTCCCCATGAGACTCGGGGTGATCAGTGGTCCCACTATGTCCATGGCTACCCTCTTAAAGGGTTAATCAGTAATAGGCAGGGGCACCAAATCTGCCTTAGCCTTGCCCCCTACCTTTCCCACTCTCTGGCACTGTGAACAAGTTTGACAATAATTTGCCACATCTGTGTAGATACTAGACCAAAAGAAACTGTTGATCAACCACTCTTTTGTGTGGCTAATACCCAGGTCGACGGAAAAAGGGATGTCATGGGCCAGGGCAAAAGCTGCTTACAGTAAGCCCAGGGGACTGCCAACTGCTGGAATATCTTTTCCTCTAGCCCCCTTTGTGGTGTACACTTCCAGTACAACAGCCCATTCTCCCAGTAAACTAACAATTTACTCCCCTGAGAGTCCACAGCACTATCTGCTATCTCTCTTAGTTTCTCTAGGGTAGGCTCAGCCAACTAAGCTCTGCCCAGCTGCTCCTGTCCGCACCTCCCAAACTCCCCTTCAGAAGGAAATCTGCCACAGCTGAGATGTCCTCTGTTTACAGCAGGGGCTCAGGGCTGCTACTCCAAGCTAGCCTGTCACCCACACTAGCTGCTTCCTGAGCTGCTGAGGGAGGGGTTAGCACAGATTGTGTCACCCTCCTTCCCCTCAGAAGCTTGACCTTTTGCCTGACTGCAGGTAGTAGCACACACCAGAGTTTCCCTGTGGTCAAAATCATTCCCTGTGAACATATCCACAGGGAGATCAAGTACAACTCCCACCTCCTGTACCCCATGGCCTCCTTCCCAGCTCAGAAAGACCTGAGCCACTGGTAGTTGGACCACTGGATATGTGACTCCCTGAATCTGGGAAAACTGCCCCAGCAGAATCTGCTCTGCCTGGATCAGATCCTGCCTCACAATGGAGATAGAGGCATCAGTGTCCCTCAATCTCTGTGTTATTGTCCCATTAACTAGGATAGCGTGTATATGCTTGGTGGCGTTAGGTGGCACAATCTGTGTGCAGGTTGCTATCTGCTGGGTACTGTCTTGGTCACCCCTTTCCCAGGCTTTTGCACTTTGTTCATGTTTTTAGGTAATCATAGGACAGATGCCCCACTTTCTGGCAAATGAAGCACTTCTTTGCACCCTGCTCCTTGTTCCCCTTGGGACTGGTGGATTGTGTTTTGGGCTCGGGTGCAGGCTGGTTTACTTTAGGCTGCCCTCCCTGGGTCCCCATTAAACCATGTACTCCCCCCAGCACCACCATTGTTCCTATGCTGTATGTGTGGTCTGCTGGCCATGTATAGATCAACACTTTCTGCTGCTTCCTTCGTGGAGCTGCACACCCGGACCAGTAACCATACAGGAAGTTCATCTGGTACAGTTTTAAGAAATTGTTCCCTTACAAACAAATCTTTTATTTGCTCTACAGTTCCTGGCTTTGACCCGATCCACCCATCGGTCTAGATACATACACATTTGAACATGCAATTCTACATAGCTGTCTCCTGTGCACTTGCTTAATTTCCTGGATTTCTCCTGTAAGCCTCAGGAGTTAGCTCAAAACATTTCAGTAACATCCTCTTAACTTTATCACAGTCCATACAGTCCTGATCATCCATTCCAACAAATGTGTGCAAAGCATGGCCAGTAAGCAATGGTGTAAAGTGGGTCATCCACGAACCCCTTTCGAATTTAAACTGCACACATACCTTCTCAAATGATTTTAAAAACAAATCAAGATCATCCCCATCCTGATACAGAGAAAATATTTTCAGAATTAATGCAGAAGAATCTCAGATCTCATAGTTACTTGCAGTAGAAATTTTAAAGATAATTCTTTAGTGATTTTCAAGTGCGTATGTTCCAGTTCCAGATGCGCTCGTGATCCACTGAAAAAATAATTCTAACATTCCAAAAACGCTGGGCTCGGATCTGGGTACATTGCACTTTTGAAAATAAATGAAACACCTTTAAAAGTTTGTGGGCGAAGTCTTTTCTACCTTGGGTGGTGAGTGCAGGATTTAGTTTTTTACATTGTTGTTTCTATATCCCAGCACCCCAGCCCTGTGTAGCCTTATTCGCTTTCCTGTATTTTTAGAATTAATTTGGGCTTTGTGGATTTCACCCCCTATGCCATTACTTATGGTTTGCTGTGGTGCTTTCTGGTGTAGTTTCACAATCTCTTTCTCGTGCTGTCATTCCTTTTCTCTTTCTGTTCATTCTTTCTCTCTTTCCTGTTGTTACTGATGGCATTCCCTCTCTCTTGCTTCTTGTGTGTGAATCATATGCTGACACTACTGCTTTGTCTCCTGCTGCATCAAGGTTTCTTGCTGGCATGCCCTCTCTTTTTCCTCAGCCTCCAGCCGTACTCTCTCCCTATCAACTTCAGGCCTTGCCATCTGCAGCTCTGTCTCTCTCAGCACAAGCTCTGTTTTCATTAGCTCAAGCTGATTTTGAGACTCTGCTGCCCCGTTCTTGGCTCAGCTCAGACAGCACTGTTTCACCAACTTGTGGCATGAGGTCCCCATGTGGCTCAGCCTCTGAGCCCTCAGTCTCGCTTGCTTTGGTCACTGTTCTCAGCGACCACCTGCTCCACAGGCATTAGGTCATATGCCCCAGGGACCGACTGCCTCCCCTGCACTCATTGCTGCTCTGACAGGGCTTCTATGAATCCATTTTTTGTCAGGCCCTCACAGATAATCCCCCTGTCTTTGCACAGATAATGGAGCAGAGACACATTACATTTGCCAGATGTTGAAGATATACTTGCTAGCTACACTGCAATAAGCTGTGTTTCTAGAAATAAAAATAACAGTAGTAAACAGCGTAATGCTTTTGTATATCCTATTTCTTGACTGTTAAGGTAACTTTCTACTGCCACTCTCTGTTTCCCTGTGTGCTAGGTAAGGCTCTTACCTCTCTCCCAGAGATCCTAGTCCCCTAGGAAAGCACACTGCACACAACTTCTGGCTTTAAATTTGTGCACTGATCTGCACTGCTACCAAAGTTTGTGACACTGATTCCACACCACTACCACCAGTTTGTGACAACCTGCCCCTTGGGCTGTACCAGCTTACCCTGGCATTTGTCTGAGTATACTGCTTCACTGGACTGCTACCACATGATTATATCAGGAAAATGCCCCATTGCTCAGGTCAGGAAGGTCAGACACAATAATGTTAGCTAGAGTGCACTTCCGACAGTGGACTGCAAACAGAATTAATTGTGCCAGCAGAAATATAAAATTACCTTCTCAATAGTAAGGCACAACCACTGATTCTATTAAGATAAGAGTCTTTGCTAGTAATTACTATAGGTATCAACAAATAAACAGAATATATACAGTAAGACAAAAGGTCGACACGTTTACTGGGAAAGGAAAATAATGTCAAATAGACAGAAAGATGATGGATAGAAGAATCTCAAAACCTAGTCTCTCCTAACATCTATCTTACCTGCCACTAACCTGAAAGGACTTCTGCTAAGTGTGTCCTTCCCTCATTGAGATAGACTAGCTCCAGCAGGGGTCCCATCTTCTTCCAGATGGGGAGAGAGAGAGACTGGGAGAATATAGCTCCCCAGTTTTATGTGCCCAAGGCTGTGGGGGAGTAACTTTTCCCTTAGTACTTAGCAGCTGATGAATATTTTCTTCTGAGAGCTGCCTGGACATGTGATCTGGAAGCCATTTTGGGTGTCCATCCCAAACAGAACTTATAAAAGAAGAATATTTAAACTAACAGAAAAAAAAAACGGAATAAATTAATCTGGTCACATTTCTTGTCACAGTGTGCAAATACATAGATTGCGTACTCATTGCGTATATGATAAATATACCTGGGGTGTTCTGGTATTCGACTATGTTCGAGTATTTGACTATGGTGGTATTCAACCATAATGTAGTACATTTATTAAAAGTGCTATAGACATGAAAAAAAAAACCCAAAATAGACAAATAACAGGTTTCCTGCTCAGCATGGGTAGAGGGTAATACTAGGTTGTGAAAACACGCTGTATTGATGATGCAGACTCAGATAGCATAAGTGCAGTTTATAGGAAAACTCCAGTTACATTTGTGCACTGTCCTGCCAGTGCATATTTATGCCCACGATTAGCATTTCTGTGTAAAAAAAAAATATATGTATCTATTTCCTATCTGCATTTTGGTATTAAAACGTCGGTTTAAAAAAGTATTTGAAAATCTCTCTTTAGCTAGGCTGCTGCCCATGCGTTGCCATCTCATGGTAGCTGCTCACTCCCTCTCCCGGGATATGCTAATGTGCCCTCTGCTAGCCAATGCACTGATCAGCAAGGGCACATTAGCATATCCCATGTGTAGGAGCAAACGACTCCCACAGCATGACTGCCAGTGACCTTCCTAAATGGAAGTTTGTGAGCACTTTTTAAATGTAAGTTTTAATTCCAAAATGGCAAAAATTCAGTTAGAAAAAATACATTGTTAAACAAAAACGCTAATTGGGGGGCATATGCACCAACAAGAGAGTGCACAAAGGTAACCAGTGTTTTTCTTTAACAGATTAGGCATTTTCTTTACACGTTCTCTTCTGTCTGGTAGGTGCACTGAAAACCCTTGGCCTATTTGTTTAATTTTTCTTTTTCCTGCCCTGAAATACCACAGTACTGGAAAACTGCGTATATTGTTCCTGTCTTTAAGGGAAGGAAGGGATATCCTTCTGACCCAGGTTCCTATAGACCAATATCTATTTTGCCAGTTTGTGTAAAGATTTTTGAAAGGTTTGTGCATTGTCAGTTAAGTCAATATTTGCTTAAGTATAATCTAATTAGCCAGGTGCAAGCAGGTTTTAGGAAGGGACACAATACCAGTAATGTGATAGCAAGGGTAGTTGATGATGTGACAAATGCCTTCGATAGAAATTACAGTGTACCAGCTGTATTTTTGGATCTGTCGAAGGTATTCGACACAGTTCATCATACAATTTTGCTCAGTTGTCTAAAATCAGCTGGGTTGGGCATATCTGCCCTGAGCTGGTTTTATTCATATTTGAATAATAGACAGCAGTGTGTCAGAGTGAGCAACATCTGTTTGGAACCTATTGGTACAAGATAAGGGGTACCACAGGGCTCTGTCCTGGGTCCCCTGCTATTTTTGATGTATGTGAACAATCTACCCAGATGCTGCTCGCCTGACACCAGTATGTATTTGTATGTGGATAAAACCATTATGTATACTATAAAGGAAGATGTGGATGATGCAATTGAGGTGTTACAGAGGGACTTCTTAAAAGTGCAGGGAATGCTTCAAGATCTGAGACTCCTATTGAATGAGAAGAAGTCACTCTGGATGATATTTGAAAAAAAATAGCAAAACGATTTCCAATAGGAATATCCATTTATTATCTGGTACTGTACTGGGTCAGGTTACCTCCTATAGGTACAGTACCTAGGGTTGTCACTTGATTGTCAGTTGAATTTTGACTTGCATATAACTAATATTTCAAACAAGTTAAAGATGTTGCTTGGCTTTTTCTAAAGAAGCAAAACATGTTTACATACAAAATAAGAAAACTGATGGTTACATCTCTGTTTTCAACAGTTTTGGATTGTGGAGGCTGTATTTATAGAAATGCTAGGAAATCAGTATTGGGATCTTTAGAACCGCTCAACAAAAGTGCCCTGAGGTTCATTACAGATTTACCATAAAGAACATATAGCTGTATCCTGTATAAGGAATCAGGATTGACATCTTTGCAGGATTGACGGGATATTCATTGGAATCTTTTTGAATATATAGAGAATAATATATGGGGTGGTGTGTGTAGCGAGATTTTACACACACCGAGGTTGTGGGATGCTACATAAGCCGAGGGTGAAGTCGAGGGTTTATAAAAAACATCCACAAGCAGTGTCTTGTCGTCGAGAGTTTTACACCTACCCTATATTTATTTTATAATTGCTAGTGTGCGGTGTTTCACCTCAGCAATTATAGAAAATAAAATAAAGTAACAGATTGGTGTTCACAAAGTCACGGACCTGTCTGGATTTTGTGCTGTCCATGGTACAACTAACAGTGCTGTGCTTGTCGGGGGCAAAAAATGAATATTTTAATTTCTGTTTCTGTGCTTCTCTTAAAAACATAGACTTACTGGTGAGCAGTGGTTGCAGCATCTTTCCCAGCTTGGAGAGTCAGTGGCACAAACTCGGTTGCACAGATAACATGCCAATGGGAAAACGTGGCAGCCATTTTCGTTTCATTTTCCTGATAGGTGATTTGTCTTTTTTTTAAATAAAAAAAGAAAATTACTGTTGAATGCGAGGGATGGTGAAGCGTGGGGCGATTTGGGATTATTCGTTGGAACATCACAGACCGGCGACTGACATATGGATGGTCCGAGGGTATGTGGCACGTTTGCCGATAGAACCAGCTGAGCTGGTTCTAACGGCAAATTGTAACCGGGTTTCCCTATGGGAAAAAGTGCTATCCAGTAATTATATATTTGTACTATGTTCTTGTACCAGTATTTTTAATGGATTTATTAAAAATCAGGTTAGACCAAAACTATTCTCTTAGATCTACGTTTTGGATCACCTTTTGTGTTCCAAGACGCAGTTCAAGTTTTGGTGACAAAACATTGTCTTCATCAGTGTCCAGGACATGGAATTGTATATCTAAGAAATTGAAGGTACAGAAATGAATGTCTTTAGCACATTTCAAGTTGTATTTAGCCAGCCTTTATAATAGGCATTGTAATTGTTATGGATCGTTTTTAAATTTAATCTAGATTTATAATGCAATGATGACCTATGTAACTGTTGTTAGTATGTATTATTGTCTATCTGTTTGATTGTAATTTTTAAGTGTTGGATGCAATTGAAAATGAGATATTGTTATCTCTATTTATTATCCAATAAAAGTTGAAGTTGAACAGTGAAGAGAACATCTGTTTTGAAGACCAGGAGGGAATCACCAAAGCAAAGAGTTGCACAGCACACAGAGGAAGGAATTAAAAATGAAAGACTATGTTTGTTTTGGAGACTGAAAGCAAAGCTGAGCAGTCCAATGGAGTGACTATTCAGAGTGTCATACTTTTTTTTTAATGTTTTAAAATTTTAAAATACTTTTTTATTTTTTTTTTAATTTTTTATGTTTATTTATTTTATTCTGTTATTTTGATTGCTGTCTGGCCTGAAAGTTAACAGCATGATAAGAAGTAAATTTTTTAATCCAGTGTCTGGATGTACCAAGACAGGAGAAGTCAAATAAAAAAAAAAAGAAATAAAAGAAAAAGGGTTTCAGTAATTTACAAGGTCATTGTAATTATTTTTTTTTGAATTAGTGTACTTTTTCCCTCCGACGACTAGCCCCCATCGGTCTGACCCCTACGCCCTACCCTGTCATCCACTTCCTCGAGACTTATGGTACCTCCACTCCTTAAGCACCCTGGCTTGCCCCTCCAGGGCGGAACCACTGGGTGGCACCATCCCCTTGATGGAGACTCAGTCAGTACATCGGAAGCGAGTGCCGTGGTTGGTGGTGTGGGGCTTGCGATGCAGGGCACATGTCCTTGTGCCATGGTTGGATATTTTCCCCCCATTTATCTCCCTCCCACCCACCCTTGGAGAGCATGAACATGCATGCTGAGATGCGCACATGTGGTAGAGTTAATCTGATATCCTCCCACGCTGATCCAATGACACTGGCTGCACCGTCACCTGTGGTCATTCAGGTGGTGCCAGCAGTAGTGCACTGGCAACTGTACATCTTCTTTCCCTCCCCATGGTGGAGAGCATCTGCTCAGATGTTCCATTCGCCTTCCCCTGCTGGCCCTCTGACGACCTGGGCTTGTTCCGGAACCTGACTCGACAGTGTCGTGAGTGGTAGCTCTTCCGCTGCATTGGTGGGCCAGCCTGATCATTGTCATTTTAACAGCAGCAGTGGTCATTAAGCCATAAGGTCAGTTAAAACTCCAAGCAGCATGCGCAACCACATCCAATATTGTCATTCCAGAATCTTTGTCAGTAAAATCACGAGCGGAGATCAGAAAGCCATAAGTATAATGGTCACTTCAGTATTCAGAGATGGCAGGCAGTGACAGCACATTGTCAATCTGATGAATACACCCTATTCACTTAAAAGAATCAATCAGATGCATATTGAGCTTAATAAAAAGAAGCTGCTGCACATGTTTAGGCTGCAAACGGGAGTAATGTGGCTGAACAAACATCTCCTGCAGTGCTGAAGAGATGTTCCGAAGGTAAGCTTTTGGGGGGCACATAAGATATTTACATGCTGCCTGGGACAAAGTGGGGCATGATTGCTTTTTTGGTGTTTCAGTATGCAAGAGGGTCAACTTTAAGTTCACAATTGTCTCAGCCAAATACTGTAAGTAGTGAGCATCTGTTCCGCAGAACAAGGCAACAAATATGTCCTCTTCTGCTGCTTGTTCACCACTGAATTTGTGAGCAGCAACCAGGCATAATGATGTGGTTTTATAAGCTGAGGCATAGTGTCATGGGCCTGTGTTGCTGACTCACCCTGTCTTCCTGCATCAGCAGGCAACCTCATTGTCAGTAGCATGCCACCACCCACACCACTGTCACTTGGGTTGCCAGTGGCACTCACTTCAGTCATTCCAGAACTGTCTAACCCCCCCCAATCATCCTCCTCTGAATGGAACAGGTCCATCTCACTCAAGTTCATGACACAGTTACTGTTGGTACTCACTCACTCTGTGACTCTGCAAGGACAGACACAGTGCCACACATTTGTATCTTAAGTCTAACATGGTTGCAAACACATAGCTAGTATTGTTGTGTATGATTGCAAACCATGATCCTAACTCCCTAGTAAGCCCTCAATGAGTTCTTTGAGGAGTTCTGGAAACAAGTCCATAGTGCTGCACTCCTGGAAACTCTCCATGGTTGATATGAGGAGATGGACTGCTGGAATGACCTGACTCGGTGAAGTTGTATTTGAGCTTAGGTCACAAGTGCATTTCTCAAAGAGAGACAGAAGCTGGGCCATGCCCTCAATGATGCTCCAATCTTGGTGTAGCGGTACCCCACCAATGCTCTGCTGGATGGGTAATTCATGTAGAACATGCTTCTGTTCCAGCAAGCACTGCAACATATAAAATGTGCAGTTCATTTGTGTACTGACATCTTGGATTAGCCAATGGTTTTATAAACCAAGCTGGTCCTGAACAGTCTGCAGCTGTCTGGCTACTATAGCAGAACAGTGGAAATGGCTACAGATGTTTCTTGAGGCATCAACAATATAAGAAGCACCCACACAGCGTCAGAATGCACAGGTGGCCACAAAGTTCAATGTATAATCAAAATAGTAGATTCCCTGGAAGAGGCCATCACAAATTGCTTTTACTATTTTCTTTCCATTTTCTGTAATAAAAAACCCAACATGCAAACCTGTTGTTCTAATCTAGGAGTTAAGCATTTCTTGCAAACATGTAAGAATGTTAACACTAGTGTGTTTGCTTGGAAAGACTGCAACCTTAAGGAGAGCAGACATCCAGTGTGATGGGGTAGTGCTACAGTCAAGGCCAGAGGAAGATGAGGAGAAGTCAACAGTAGTTATACCACCATGTACTACTGGTGTAGGTGAACACCCATGTGCTATGAGTGAGAGGTATTCATGTAGTGAGTTTGTAGTGGTCCATACATCAGATGTACAGTGGAAAACCCTGCCCACTGCCTGCTTCAGCAATTTCTCCACCTGACTGTGGCTTGCTTCATAGACATTTGATACGGCTGTACAAGAAAAAGTAGTTTGTGTTGGAATGTGATATTGAGGTTGCAAAAAATGTAGAAATCTACATAATCTACTGTCAACAACAGAAGAACAAGGTTGCAAATCCACTGCAATCATTTCACTTATGAGCTGCTTGATCTGAGCAGCTATAGGGTGAGTTGACAAGAACTTTGTGTGGGCCTGAAATGCATCCTTTATTGTGAAGTAGGCTTTTGAATTGGCATAGCCTTGCTCCAAGCCCTGGCTCCAGAGTGGACAAATGCAGGTGATTTAGGTAGTGGGGGGGGGTGGAGACCACAAGCTGCACATCTGCTGTCTCACCATCTGAACCAGTTTGTGAGGAACTTGGTGTTGTGCCTGTCAGAGTACTTGGGCAAGGACTGGAAACAAGATTTTGCTGGTGTTCAGTCACTTGTTGGCTGCCTGTGCCACCATCACTACCAGTAGCACCATCAACAGAATCAGAAACTGGTTTCAGTTTTTTGAAATGCAGCATGTTTTATTTATTTATTTTTTATTTATCAAGTCTAGGATTACAAATACCTTTGAGCCTTGGCTCTTTTACAAAGGTTCCACGTCAGAGAAATACAAATGATACAGTTCAAGGGTAGCATTGTAACGAGGCAGCTAGCGGCATTTGTCAGAGAAAATAGACAACAGATAAGAAATGCCAGAGTCATAGGGAGAGGGAAGAGGGGGAAGAGGGGAGGGAGAGAGAAGGACTGTAGGAAGGGTGGGGAGAGGGTGAAAAGTGCAGCATTGGGTATACCAAGATGTGAGGGTAGAATCCAGTGAGGAGGGGGACCACTAGAGCAGGAAGGGAAGTGGAGAAACAAGGTTAAGTTGGGCAGTCACAGGAGCTGTTGGTAGTGAGATAGTCCCAGAGCCTAGTTTTAAACATACCAATTGTTGGGGCAGAGGAGATGGTTGGGCTGAGGCCATTGAACCAGAGCGGCACTCGATAAGCAAAAGAGCATTGTCCCTTCGAAGTGTGACAGTGGGGGACTTTCAGTAGCTGTAGCATGGATCTCCTAAGGCACCATTTGTTAATTCGGTGTTGTAACAGAGTTGAGACCCCAGAAGGTGCAAGGCCAAGGTAGATTTTTTTCACCATGGAGCAGGTGAGAAACTTTATGTGGTTTGATTGTTGGAGCCAGCTGGTCTGAGTGTACAGGTCACGTGTGTGGGTGAGACGGTGAGCACCAGTGATGAGCCGACATGCCTTATTTAAGGCAGTTGAGAGGCATCTAAGGGTCGTGGTTGAAGCCGAGCCATAAATGATGAGACCATAGTCTATTTCAGAGACACAGAGCTCTGGACTGCAACCTTCAAAGCTTCTGGCATGAGGTGTGGTCTGTGTTTGTAGAGGAGACCATGCCATGTATTAGCAACTCTAGCTACATTATCTACATGAAGTCCATAGGAGAGATTAGGGTCAAGCTGTATCCCTAAGTATTTGAAGGACCGCACCTGATCTAGAGTGTTCCCCTGGGTGGTGGAGATGGCCAAGTGGTGTGGCTTGTGTGGGTTATGAGAGCTGCAGAAGAGCATAGATTTGGTTTTCTTGTCATTGAGGACCAGTTTATGATTAAGAAACCATGTCTCTACAGAACTGAAACCAAGTTGAAGGTTGTGTTGAAGAGTTGCAGGATCTTTGTGAGCAGAGAATACAACAGCATCTTCGGCATACAGTTGCTTGAAGAGACAATTGCAGCAGTGGCTTTATCCAAGTTAGCCACCTTGGGATGCTTTTTCAGAAGGTGGTTCCAAAGACATGTTGTGCTCAGTTTATCAACATTTTTACCACGGCTGAGACTCTGGCCACAATGTGAACACACAGCTCTCCTTTTATCATCCTCCTTTTCAGTAAAATATGTCCAGATATTTCTGGAACTTGAACTTATACCTGACCTCAACCCTCTTGTATAGTGATTGCACCCACGACCACCAGATTCAGTTTGGAGTGGTGTAGAAGATTGCTGTGAACTGATACCAGATGCAGTATCAGAACCAGTAGGATGAGCACAAGCTAGGATGGACTGTTTAGTTTTTTTAGCAGCAGGTTGACGTGAACGATGAGGCAGATGTTTTGTGCCTGCCTTCAGCAGCTGAGTTTTTGGATCACTTTTGACTGAAAAGCTTCATTTGTGGAATGAGGTGAGAACTCAGTTTCAGCATCCTCAGACTCACTGAGGTCATTGTTCTCAGAAGATGTGTCATAGAACATATGTTCAAGCCTGTTTAATCTTCTGGGGTAGGAGCATATTCTGACCCGGAAGACGTTGCCTCACTGTCCTCATCATGCTCAGAAGAACTGCTTGGCTTTAATCACCATGGCCATGGTTGACTACTTCTATCATGAATTATGGCTATTGTGGTACTGGTGGATTTGGTGGTGGTGTGGTACTGGTGGATTTGGTGGTGGTGGTAATGGTGTCAGCAACATCATTAATGAAGGTGGTGGTGGTGGTAGTAGCAGTATCAGAGGTAATGCTGATGGTGGTTTTGGCAGCAGCAGTGGAGGTAGTGATGATGGTGGTTGTAGCAGTATCAGAGGTAGTGCTGATGGTGGCACTGGCAGCAGCAGTAATGGAGGTGGTGGTGATGGTAGTAGCAGTATCAGAGGTAGCGTTGATGGTTGCATTGGCGGCAGCAGCAGTAATGGAGGTGGTGGTGGTGGTAGTAGCAGTATCAGAGGTAGCGTTGATGGTGGTTTTGGCAGCAGCAGTGGAGGTAGTGATGATGGTGGTTGTAGCAGTATCAGAGGTAGCGTTGATGGTGGCACTGGCAGCAGCAGCAGTGAAGGTGGTGATGGTGGTAGTAGCAGTATCAGAGGCAGCATTGATGGTGGCATTGGCAGCAGCAGCAGTGGAGGTGCTGATTATGGTGGTTGTAGCAGTATCAGAGGTAGAGCTGATGGTGGCACTGGCAGCAGCAGTAGAGGAGGGTGGTGATGGTGGCAGCCGATGTGGCAACAACATCAGTCACTACAGAGGTCGAGACTTGCACTGGAACAGTGGTGGTGGCAATGGTACTAACAATGCTAGCACTGGTTAAAGTAGCAACTGGTCTGGTTGGAGTGAAGGGGACAGCAGGATGGTGAATACATGTCGAATGTCAACCCCTGTCTAAATCACTTTTGGAGGCGCTGGTCCATAGACTTTTCTTGACTGTGCTTGACTGCTTGAGTGACATTTTCACTTATCAGATAAACTGCAAAAAAAGTGGAATGTTTCCAAATATTATACTTTGGATGCTATAATTACTTTTTCTAGTGCAACTGTGTATGCAAAATAATGTTTACTTTCCCAGGAACCAGAAACAGGAATAATTAACGTCTTGTCTTTTGCTTATGCAGAACTGGCAATCAACAAATGTAACTGATGGCACAGACAACTTCTGTAGCGCCTGAACTCTGGAGACAAGAAAACTTCAACATTTGTTTTTTTTAATATTGTAGTTTGTAACTTTTTTTCTGTTTTAACAACAGTCAGAAACACAGAAAGCTAATATTGGGCCTCAAAGGCTCCCTACGGCATTTGCCTACCCTAGGGCACAGATAACATCTGTGGCATATGAAGACAAAAAGACTTCAGAAATTTATTTTAGATTGTAAGTAAGTAAAATTTATTTCTTTACTGCCCTATCCCAGAGGCTCTGGGCGCTGTACAGGTAAGCAAAATGAAAGACTTACATCAATGTAACACATAAAATAAAAACAATAAACAACCTAAGTAATTCTTAAATTAAGTAAACAATGCAGCAGTACATAAATTTTAACTATAAGTAGTCTACAAATGCTTTCTTAAAAAGATGCGACTTCAGCCCCCACTTAAAACTCTTCACTGTTGTGGCCTCCCTCAAGGAACTTGGGAGCGAGTTCCACAAGGCTGGGTCCACCACCTCAAGTGAATGACCTCCAGAGGATTTCAGGTGGGCCCTAGGAACTACCAAGAGGCCCTCAGTGGAGGAGCGGAGTGTGGGCATGGGACGGACAGGAGTCAGGAGGTCACTCAGGTAGCCTGGGCCTGAACCATGTAGGGTCTTATAGGTGAGCAAGACCACCTTGAAGATGATATTCCACCTCACCGGCAGCCAGTACAGTTCACACAAAACTGGAATCACATGACAGGACCTCAGTAGGCCCATCAGCAACCTGGCCGCTTCGTTCTGCACCAGCTGCAGGCACAAGAAGACCCCTCCATTGACCCCAGGGTACAGAGCATTGCAGTAGTTGAGTCACAATGTTACAAAAGCATACACCAGTGAGGGCAGGTCATCAAGCAGACTCAAGGCTTTTATCTGAGCAACATTCCTCAAGTGGCAAAAAACACTTCTGATGACAGACGACACCTGAGCCTTAAGTGTCAGTCCATCATCAAGGATGATGCCCAGGTTTTTCACCTTGGTAGATGCCACCAAGGGAATGGGGTCAAGGAATAACCCTGTTCCCATTCTAGCAGCATCCATATCCTGCCAACAACCAGGCTCAATCACTAGCACCTCCGTCTTGTCAGGATTGAGTCTTGTCCAGCTAGAGGACATCCAGTCCTGAATCATGGACAGACATTTATTCAGCACCTCCATGGCATTACCCGTCCCGGGTGCAAATGACATGTACAGCTCGGTGTCATCTGCATAATAGTGAAAACCCAAGCTGTACCACTTAATGATCTTGCCCAGGGCAAGCATGTACACTGCAAACAACACAGATGACAAGATTGAACCATGGGGGACTCCACATGGCAGGGGCTGCAGGCAGGATGAGAAATTCCCCATCACTACCCTCTGCATCCTGCCTGTGAGAAAGGACTCAAACCAGTTGATGA
Source organism: Neoceratodus forsteri (assembly GCA_016271365.2). NCBI lineage: Eukaryota > Metazoa > Chordata > Ceratodontiformes > Ceratodontidae > Neoceratodus > Neoceratodus forsteri. The sequence continues at coordinate 776,340,002 of CM057454.1, forward strand.
CAGTACTGGTGAGTCCACAGAGCCCCCTTATGCAATCCAACAACACTACATGGTCCACAGTGTCAAATGCTGAGGAGAGATAAGGAGAATGAGTATTGACTGTTCCCCTCTATCTCTCACCCTGAAAAGACCATTCTGCACTCTAATGCCATTTTGGTGCTATGCCTTGACCCAAACCCCAACTGGAAGTGTTCATAGATGTCATAGGCTGCGAGATGTGCCATGAGCTGCAGTGCCACAACTTTCTCAATAATCTTACCCAAAAATGGGAGGTAAGAAATTGGTCTATTATAATTTGTCAAGATATCAGTGTTGAGAGATGGCTTCTTTAAGAGGGGTCTCACCAGTGCCTCTTTCAGGGCACCGGGGAAACATCCCTTCAAAAGTGAACACTGAACAATCTCAGCAAACACTGGACCAACGGACTCAACACATTCTGTTAAAAGATGAGTCAGGCCCAAGTTCCGTTCACAGTATGTGGGCCGCAGCTTTGAAATCACCTCACAAACCTCAGCCACCCAAACTGGCCTAAACTCACTCCAGATATCTGGATACACATGACTCATTACCCCAGGGCAGCAGTTGCCACGCTGGAGAGGTCCCAGCCCTAATGGAGGACACCCTGTTAGAGAAGAACAGAGCAAACTCACACTGGGTGACTGAAGATTCTTTTTATGGCTGCAGATGGGCAGGATGGAGAAGCCTATCTGCAGCATGAAAAAGCAGAGCTGGTCTCTTCCTCCCTGAAACAATCTCCCTGGACAGGAACACTGCCTTCTTATGGTTGGCTGCTCTTTGATATTCACCATTATGAATTCTCAAAGCCAGTTTGTCCTTCTCAGACCGAGACCTCCGACACGGTGCTCCAACCTCCAACCCTTGTTCTTCATCTCCTTGAGAGTCCCATCAAACCATGGGGGTCTCAAGTGAGAAGGCCTGGGTCATACACAGACCGGTGAAACAGAGTTGAGTTCCTTAGCAACAGCCCCATTATAGGCTGCAACCAGCTTACCCATACCTACCGCACATGCAGCACTCACACCAGATAGATTCATCACAGCTATTAGTCCCTCTGGGGATAACCCCTTCAAACAGCAGTAACAGACATCTCCACAGGGGATGGACTAATTGGGGGAGGGGCCCAAATGAAAACTTTACTGTGAAGTAATTCAACCACATGACCAGATCAATCCTGAAGTCAATGCCCTCAAGCCCCAGTGAGAACACTAAGTCCAAGGTGTGATCATGGCTGTGGATCACAGAAGTAACTGCTTTGGCAAGGCCCAGTGAAGTCATCAACTAGAGGAAGTCATAACCAAAATGTGAATATTCATCATTGATCCAGGCATTGAAGTCACCCAGAACCAACCATCTGGGTGACTCCAACACATTCTCAGCAATGAAGTTCTCAACTTCCTGCAGAAATTCCCCCTCGTGCTCCGGAGGCCAGTATACGAGAGGATTCTGCAGCCTGCACCTGAACCCCTGCACACAACTCAGATGATGAAGTGGAACCCACTGGGTGCACAGAATAGTTTTGGTTGGATCTAAAACAGATGGCCACACCTCCACCTCTGCGTTCCATCCTCGGGCAGTGCACTATGGAAAACCCGTCCAGGACAGATGCCTCCAATACTGGACCCACGTCATCCCCGAGCAAGGTCTCCATAATGCAAGCCAGATCAACTGAGGAAATCAAGTCCGCAATAATTGCGGTCTTGTTCCTAATCGATCTAGCATTGCAAAGAACCGCCCGAAGGGGTCTGGTGGAGATTGACGACCCAATGGCTACCTGCCCACTCAGTCCGGTGGGAGCCCTGGGTATAGGTACCAAACACGTCTGGCCTCTCTCCAGGCCCCATTTAACCCCAGGGAGCCTCCTGGTCCTGACGACCCTGATGCAGCTTACTCCTGCTGTACCTCTTGCATTCCATTGTCTACCATCACTCCCAATCCCAATCTCTTGACAAATTGTTGTTTGTAAGTTTTTATTCATAGATACATACATACACTAGATACTGACAGCAGATAAGGGCCTTTGACCCATCTAGTCTGCCCAACTGCGCATGCAATTTTGCCTTTTCAAGCTTCTCTTGAACTGGGTTGTCTCCTTCCCCCAGCTGCTAGGAGCCCCCGATGCCTATCCCATGCATTCTTGAATCCCATAATCATTTCAGCCCCCACCACCTCCTCTGGCAGGGTGTGCCACTTGTCCACCACCCTTTCTGTGAAGAAATACTTCCTCATGTTACTTCTGAACCTCTCTCTCCCTCCAATTTCATCCCATGACCCCTAGTCCTGGAACATCTCTTCCTCTGAGAAATAGTGTTTTCCTGCACCTTGTTCCTCCTGATGAGGTACTTGCATGTCTCTATCATATCTTCTGTCTCCAGTCAGAAAGTCCCCTCTTCATGTACTGACAAAAAACTCCCAGAAGCCCCTGTTCTCCCTAGTGATCTGAGGTAGTGGTGCCTGCCTGACCTAAAGAAAGCCCTGGAGTTATCCACATCCAGGCAGCACGGGACCTCTCAGGGGGAGGGGTACGGTATCTTAAGTAATATTTGCAGTTTTGCCATTGGGGCCCAGGGGGTGATGGGAGGTGTTGCTATTATACTTAGGGGACAGAGGAGGCTTGCTGGGGGGGGCAGTCATCTCCTTTTGTGGAGTGAGTGATGAGTGATAAACTGGATATTACAAAGGGCAGAGCATGAAGAAGAATGGAGAATATTATTTTTGGCACTGCATTCACCGGACCGAGAATCCGTAACTGCCATCACCCCAGTGTCCAGCTGCCTGAGCCTCAAACCAGAAAAGCAGCCCTATAAGATACATTGAGGAAGAGGGAGATTTTCCATTGCAGAATTGGCTTCTGATTAAGTGTCCAGCAGGCATTTTCCAGAATTTGGATTTCTGGCTTTCAATTCTGAAATTCAAAATGAAAAAAAAAAAGTGTAATCTGAAGAATCCGGTTCCAGTGGATGAATTTTGAGCAACCCTAGCCTTAATAAAAAATGTGTTAATGGCACACTCTGAGACACTACACATTTTAATTTTTGTACAATTGCTAATCCCCCCCCCCCACACACACACATGCATTTTGGTTTCCTTACACCTTTTCACTCTTCTCAGACTTCTTTTAAGTACCAGAAGGAATCCACTACGGCAGAATCACACTGAAAATGCATCTCAAATGATCTGTCCAGAGTTACACAGCTGCAGTCCATGGTCTGAATGCAACAGTTGCCAAGTTCAGTGGCAGCAAAAATGGTGCTGCTGTACTGCTGTTTGCATGCATTGCCTTTTTGTCTGATGCAGATTTGCCTGATTATTACATTATTTGGCAAGCGATCATTACACTTTTTAACGGAGTGACGCTGCTTGGTAAAAGTGGCTCAGACTGCCTTATTTAAATAAACTGCTACTTAGATTTTTATGGAACACACACCAACAGGGATATGCATTGTGCCATATATCTCAGGGTGTGAATGTGCATGCTTGAACTGTGGTTGTCTTGGTAGTGTCTCAGTACCATGGTGGAAAAGAATGGGAAAAACTACAGCAAATTGTTTATTGTTCTCTCTCTTTGTGATGCATGCACTTAAAACAGATTGGGGGGTGAAACAGACTTCAACATAATGTACGCTACTGCCATCTCAGATCAGTCACTGAGACAAAGGCATCTTTCCCCTAAATTGATAACAGTTTCACTATAGTGTATGGCCGTATGTTATGGTGTATGGAAATCCATGCACTCAAACAAGTGGTTCTGCTGCAATAGTGACATAGCTACTAAAGCAAAACGACTTTTCATTCTGCTTTAGTAGCTATATCACAATGCAACAGCCCCCAACAGTGCTGCTCATACTGTAGGACAGGTAGCGGTTGAGGAGTTGCGCATGCGAGCAGACCCACCAGAAAACAGACGAAGGGTGTGGGTCCCAGGCAACTACAGCAGCAACAAAAAGTAAGAAACATGTGTTATGGGGAGCCATACACTATATAGGAAAGTGTATAGGAGCCCCAGTACACAACCTGCTATTCTAATACCTTGTAGTTTCCACGACAACAGGGACCTCTCGAACTTTGCTCTCGAGGGCCTCATTGTCATGGAAACCACTCAGTATTAGAATAGTGTGGTTGTGTATGGGCTCCCATACACTATCCCATATATCATTACCAGGGCCCTGAGTTTTCACGATTCTGCGGGTTGTTGTAGGCCTGTTGAAATATCCACCGAATTGGCCGTCACCTGTGGGATCCAAGGCCACCCGTGGAACAACATCCTTGCCGACGGGGGTGCCCAACTTCGCCGGCTTCACTGTCTCCCCAAATGTCTGTATGTCATGCTGGGCCCACCCCAGCATGGCAAAAGCTTTTGCTGACGGGTGCCCAATCCCTGTCGGCTTCACTGCCCCAAGCTGCCTGGTTGCCACACTGGGAGCCACCCCAGCATGGCAAAGCTTCCATTGCTGACAGGGTGCTCAATCCTGTCGGCATCACTGTTCCCCAAGCTGCCTGGTGCCACGCTGGGAGCCCACCTCAGCAGCGGCAAAAGCTTCTGTTGCTGAAGGGTGCCCAATCCCCATTGGCTTCACTGCCCCCCAACCTGCCTGGTGCCACGCTGGGAGCCCACCCCAGCGTGGCAAAAGTCCTCTTGTGTCTAAAACAAAAAAAAAACCTGAAACAAAAAACCTTCCCTCGTTGATTCTTTTTCCCCTCCCCAACCCCGCACCCACCCTCTGCGTACTCACCTCCCCACACCCCACCTCAACCCATACTTATCTCCAGAGCCCAGCGACGATCTTCAGTGGACCGGAACACGTCTGCACTCTTCAAAGCTACGCAACTGAAGAAATGCTGGTAAGCTGCATAATGGCATAAATTGATTTTTTCAACTTTAGTGCATATCTCAGCCATTTCTGGGAATTTTTTATCAAATTTTCAACATGGGTTTTGGGGCCCCACCTCATGAACTGTGACACTGTTATTTCGATTAATCGGTCGAAGGTGGTTCCGCAGTCACTCGTGCGAACCACCTTTCTGGAATGATTAACAAAATGACAGTGTCACAGTTCATGAGGTAGGCCCCAAAACCCTATGTTGAAATTTGGTGAAAATATTCCCCAAATGCCTGTTTTACGAGCGTGCATTGCGCAGTTCCTACACACGCTTGTAACTTCGAGCATTTGTAATATTTTTATTCCAGATTTTCAGTATTGCCATTTTACCACTCCTCCTTATGAACAGTACAACTGTCATTTTTCACATCTCACCCAAAATGTGTTTTCGCACATGTAGATCACAATGGCGCAGTCGGTGTGCGAAATCAATGTTCGGGACAGATTAAGAAAATTACAGTGATACTGTTCATGAGCAGAGGTCTTAAACTGGCTATGTTGAAGATTTGGTGACAAACGCCTGTAAAATGACTGTTTTACGAGTGTGCGTTGCTCAGTTCCTACACATGCTCGTAACTTCAAGCATTTTTAATATTTTCACTCCAGATTTTCAGTATTGCCATTTCACCACACCTCCTTATGAACGACACTATTGTTATTTTTCTCATCTCACCCAAAATGTGTTTTTGCACATGTAGCGCACAATGACACGGTTGGTGTGCGAAATCAATGTTCGGGACAGATTAAGAAAATCACAGTGATACTGTTCATGAGCAGAGGTCTTAAACTGGCTATGTTGAAAATTTGGTGACAAACGCCCATAAAATGACTGTGTCATGAGCGTGCGTTGTGTCAGATATGGCAAAAAAAAACAAAAAAAGGAAAAAAATTAAGGGTAAAAATTTGCTGCAGAATTGCCGCAGAAATTGGTGTTGAGTGCCACAGAAGTTCTGCGCAAATGAGAACCCTGCCGCAGAACTTTGCTCCGATGTGCCGCAGAAAAATCAGGGCCCTGATCATAACTTATGTTATTCATTTGTTACTTTCAGCCTCTGCACTGCCTTTGCCCTACAAGTACACAGCAGACACAAGCAAGCAAACATTTGGCATTTACAAATGCATGTTCTTAATGGTGTTGTCTTCAGGTCAGGAGCCAGTTGACTTTTACTGTACATGCTGGTTACAGTGAAAGCTGACTCGCACTCAGCTGAAGCACTACATAATAATGTTCTGTCTCATAATACCAACATTGGAGCACCAACGATAGTATTACGAGAGCTCATAATACTATAGTTGCAGTTGCAACAATGGTATTATGCCAATTTTTTTGTGTGACTTTTGATAGTTATATTTTCATTATCCATATTTCAAAAAGAATAAAATGTATGGGGCATTGTAAATTATGGCCCAGATATTCAGACTGCGCCAAGCAGTGGCGCAAGCTTGGGAGCAGCGCAACTGAGCTGCACCGGGGCCAGGACCAGGACCAGGACCAGGTGATATTCAATGGTGATGCACCATGGCGCAGCACTGTTGAATATGACGAGGTCGGCACACAAACTGCGCATGGCGCAGTGGCATTGCGCCAGCACAAGCCACAGAAAAGGAGCATGAGGATGCACCAGCGCAAGTGCAGTTGTGCTAAGTGCATCACCTGTGATATTCAGCAGGTGGCATGCAAATGAGGTCATAAGATATGCAAGGTGCAAATAGAGCCATTTGCATGACATTATGGCTCCATTTGCATGCCTTGCGCAGGGCAGCCTGGCGACTTGTGCCTGGCAACCTGCACTGCATGACGTGTACAGTGGGAATCCCGGGGCATCCCCCACCTGTAGCTGTGATCACTTAAATGTATACCAAACAAGCCCTGGTAGTCTAGTGGCCCCCCTCCCAAGTCCCAGAATCCCCAAATATTGTAATGAAAGACCATCCCTGGTGGTCAAGTGGCCCCCCCACCTGACTCCTCGAGTAATGTAAAATGACCATTCCTGGTGGTGTAGTGGAACCCCCCCCACCCCTAGCCACGATCGTGGTCATCCTCCTTAAGGAAAGCCCTGGTGATCCAGTTGCACCCCCACCCCTCCCCCTCCCACCCACACTGAGCCCTTGCCCACCCTGCTCCCCCATCCTTGCAGGCTGCTACAACCTGCCTGCACGCCACCACCGGCCGCCAGCTGAATGATAGGTATTATTGGTCTCGTGTGACTATACTGTTAGCGTAGCACTATTAGATAGTTCCAAATATGCTAATGAAGTCATTCACATAATTGGGACTGTCTAGTATAGTATGTACTGCAAGGCTATTAGTCCACACTGGGGACCAATGGCTGCACAGCTAATATTGTACCTGTCTTCTGCATGGTTGCAGCCGTCTGACGATGACGGGGAGTAGGGTGGGCAAGGGGTTCGCTGTGGGTGGAGGGGTGGGGTGCAACTGGATCACCAGGGCTTTTTCTTATGGAGGATTACCGCGATCGCTGCTAGGGATGGGGGGTTCCACTAGACCACCAGGGAAGGTCATTTTATATTAGTCGGGGCCTGGTGGAGGGGGACCACTTGACCACCAGGGTTGGTCTTTCATTACAATATTTGAGATCCAGGGACTCTGGGCTGGAGAGCCACTAGACCATCACAGGTTTGTTTGGTACATACTGAAGCAATCGCGGCTATGGGGTGGGGGTCCACTTGACCACCAGGGTTATGTGTGTGCTTGCCAGCGTGTTCTGAGTGGGCAGGTGGCCATCCACGGCTGGGCTGCTGTGTTGCGCCCTGCAATACTGCAGCCCACCTGTGGGTGGCCAAGAGTTGTTCCATCTTTTCTGGGGCTCAACTTTGAGCCCCCCTATGTGGCGCAATGCAGGGTTATGCCAGCATATGCACCGCACATCCTGGGCTGAATATCGGGATGTGCTGCATATGCATGGGCATGCCCCCTGCATTTGTACCTCATACATTAGCATTGCGCCCCGGTGCATCAAGATTTGCACCTCGCCAGGCAGCCTTCTCAGTATCCCACTGGGGCGCAATGCAGGGTTGTGCCGGCGCAACACTGTTGCACCAGGCGCAACCCCTTTGAATATCCCTGCCTATGAGTTCTTTTTACACACTCGAAGTGTGTGATGCCACACAAACCTTGAGTGCAAATCACATGTGGTTTGTGATGGTATACACCAAAAGTGTGTAAAAAATGCATAACTGACTACTCTCCATAGTTTATTTTATAATTGCTGGTCCATGAACTGGATGTCACTTTTTTTTTTTTTTTTGTACTATCTAAGCCATAAAAAAACTTCCCTTAGTTTAAACTCACTGCCCTTTCATTTCCTACCTCCACAGAGACTGCCTTCTGCTTTCAACATGGAGTGAACTGCATAACAGAGCGCCAGTGTGCTGAAGAGAACCCCCATAGAAACATAGACTTTGACGGCAGATAAGGACCGCTTGGCCCATCTAGTCTGCCCATTTCCCTACCTACAGGATAGGCCGCAGATCCTAGTTAACCAACAGCCTATTTCTTCCTACCCCCCACAAGAATTGCCTTATGTCTGTCCCATGCATTCTTGAATTCTCCCACAGTTTTAGACCCCACAACCTCCTCAGGAAGGCTGTTCCATGCACCCACTACCCTCTCTGTGAAATAATACTTCCTCACATTGCCCCTGAACCCCCCCATCTTTAAATTGTGTCCCCTTGTTCTTGCACGTCTTTTTCTGAAAGATGCTACCCTCTTGGACTTTGTTGATTCCACTGAGGTACTTAAAAGTTTCTATCATGTCCTTCCTCTCCCTTCTTTCTTCAAGGGTATACATATTAAGCTCCTTTATTCTCTCCTCATACGGCTTCTCTTGCAGACCCTGCACCATTTTAGTTGCCCTCCTCTGGACTGAATCTATCCTGTCTATGTCCTTGCTGAGATGGGGTCTCCAGAACTGGAAGCAGTATTCCAGATGGGGTCTCACCAACTGTCTGTACAGAGGGATAACAACTTCCTGTTTTCTGCTGCTGATGCCTCTCCCTATGCATTCCAGTATACCCCCAACCCTCCCTACTGCCTTCTCACATTGCTTATTAACCTTAAGGTCATCTGATATGATTACCCCAAGGTCCCTTTCCTTTTTTGTTGTTGTTACTACCTCCCCCACATTGTGTATTCTTCCCATGGGTTCTTGTTTCCCAGGTGCATTATTCTGCATTTCTTTGCATTGAATCCTAGCTGCCATACTTCTGACCATTCCTCCAACCTTTCCAAGTCCCTTCTCACCCTTTCCACGCCTCCTTGTGTATCAACCTCTGTTGCAGATCTTTGCGCTCATCTGCAAAGAGGCATACTTTTCCTTCCAGTCCCTCTGCAATGTCACTTATGAAGACATTAAAAGGACTGGACCCAATACTGAACCTCAGCTACCCCACTAGTAACCCCTCTTTCTTCAGAGTGGACTCCATTTACAATTACCTTCTGTGTCCTGTTGTCCAGCCAATGTTTTACCCAGGCTACCACCCTGGGACCCACTCCCAGGCTGGTTAATTTGACTATTAATCTTTTGTGTGGGACTGTGTCAAATGCCTTGCTAAAGTCTAGGTAGGCCATGTCCACAGCCCCTCCCTGGTCTACTACTTTGGTCACCCAGTCAAAGAAATCTATTAGATTCATCTGACATGACCTTCCCACTGTGAACCCATGCTGCCTTGGGTCCTGTGCCCCAACTGGCCTCTAGGTACTCAACTATTCTTTCCTTCAGAAGTGACTCCATCACTTTCCCTGCCGAGGAGGCCAAACTGGCAGGTCTGTAGTTTCCTGCCTCTGTCTTGGTCCCACGTTTGTGAAGGGGAATCATATCTGCCTTCCTCTAGTCCTCGGGTACCACCCCATCCTCCCATGATTTATTAAAAAGAGTAGCCAGTGGTTTCACTAGTTCCCACCTTAATTCTTTTAGAATTCTGGGGTGAATTCCATCAGGCCCCATTGATTTGTCCACCATCAGTTTTAGGAGTTCTTGCAGAACCCTTTCTTCTGTGAAAGGACTGGGATTGACCCCCCCCCCCATCAAGAGTGCTTCTGTTAATTGAATTAGGCACTTCCCTCTCCTCTTTTGTGAATACTGAGCAGAAATATTCGTTCAGTATCCCTGCTTTTTCTCTGTCCCCCTCTGCCCACCCACTGTTCATTCTATTCAGCCTACCTATCCCTCCCTTTGTCTTTCTACGCTCGCTGATGTACCTATAAAAGGTTTTATCCCCCTTCTTAACCAAGTTGGCTATCTTTTCCTCAGTTTGGGCCTTTGCTATTCTGACTTCCCACCCTGCTTCCTTCTGCTTTAACTGGTACAGCTCTCTGTTCTTCTTCTACTGTGTTTCCTTATACTTCCAGAATGCTATCTTTTTCTTCCTGACTTTCACAGCCACCTCTTTTGAGAACCATATTGGCTTTTTCTTTCATTTTGATTTGTTTATTTGCTTTACACAAAGGCTTGTTGCCTCTGTGATGGTAGTTTTGATGATTCCCCATTGTTGCTCTGCACCTCCTTCTAGCCTGTTTGCTAATGCTTTTTTGAGGCACTCTCCGTCTTGCCAAAGTCAGCCCTCCTGAAGTCCAGTACCCTCACTTTTGTATGGCTTAACTCTGTAGCTGAGTTTAACATGAACCACACTGTTTGATGGTCACTTGTTCCCAGATGGCAACCCACTTCTAGATCTGAGATCCTCTCACTGCCCCCGTTTGAGAGTACGAGGTCTAAGATTGCTCCCTCACAAGTCGGTTCCGAAACTAGCTGTCTGAGGCCTGCCACCTGTAGGGCATCAAGAATGGCGCTGCTCTTGGATGTGGCTGCAGCAAATGTGCTCCAGTTAACATCTGGCATATTCAGGTCTCCCTTCAACAGTATTTCCCCTTTCTCTGCCATTCTAAGAATGCCTTCTATCATATCCTTGTCCATTCCCTCCCCCTGACATGGAGGTCTGTACACAACCCCTGTGCGGATTGTGGTGCCCTTTCCAGTCTCCAAGGTGACCCACAGTGCCTCCTCTCCTCCCTGTTTATTTTTTTGTTCAGTTGCTTTTATCCCTTCCTTTACATAGAGAGCTACTCCTCCCCCTCTTCTCTCCTGCCTGTCTCTCCTGTAGGTTATGTACCCTGGTATGTTAACATCCCAGTCATGGTTCTCTGTGTACCATGTTTCTGTGACTGCTACGATATCCAGGCATCCCTCTTCCATCAAGGCCACCAGCTCAGGGAGCTTGTTGCCCAGACTATGGGCATTGGTACTCATTACCCTCCATTTCCTGATGGCCTTACTTCTTTTTGCCCCATCCCTGTCCTTCTTGCCTTTGTTCCTTTCTCCATTTACCCCTGCCCTTCTCCCTATCGACACCTCTATGTTGGTGTTTACCGCACTTACTACCGTTATTTTTTGGGGGGACTAGGATTTCCCTGTTCCTTTCCAGTGCCTCCCCCCCTTGGCTAGTTTAAATGCTTGCCAATGAAGCATTTAAACCTATCACCTAGGATCCTGGCTCCCATCCTGGACAGATGCAGCCCATCATGCCAGTATAGGCTTGCATCACTCCAGGTGGACCCCCAGTCCCCAATGAAGCCAAATCCCTGAGCTCCACACCAGTTTTTCAACCACTGATTGAATCCCATGGTGTGGAACACCCTAGCCTCTCCTATGCCATAGATGGGCAGCACCTCCGAGAAGGTTACAGTGCGTGCTACTTGTCTAAGGCCCCTCCCCAATTCCACAAACTCTTCCTGCACTTCTCTAATCCCTTTCTTAGCCAGGTCATTTGTCCCTAGGTGGACAATGACATCCAGCTCCCTCCCCTGTGCAGCTGCTCTGGCAGTCCTGAGGATTCACTCCCTGTCCCTCCAAGCCATGGTGCCAGGCAGGCACCTCACCTCCTTTTCCCCTTCCTCCCCCAGTTCTAGCTTCCTAACAATGGAGTCCCCCACCAGGAGTTGTTTCCTTCCCCTGCCACCCTCCTGTGTCTCTCCTTTGTGGAGGTTCCCAGCATCCTTCTTGATCTCCACTGCGGGTGCCTCCATAGAGGAACCACACTTTGCCAGAATGGCATAGGAATTGTGGAGAGGTACAACTGGAGGGATGTGCTTCTGTTCCACCACCCTCACCCTCCCTGAGCCCACTGTGGTCCAACCACTCCTCTTTCTTGGCAACCTCTGAGGCAACAGCAGTGGCACTGGTGGTTCCTGGATGGAAGAGGAGGTCCCACAAATCCTGGCCAACTCAGCCTGGAGATGAGCAACCTCCTCCCTCAGCCCAGAGAGGTGCATACAGATGGGACAACTCTGCATCCTCCAGAACATCTCCGGGGAGACTGCTGCTCCACAGCCGCTGCACTGCACCACTCCCATCATGTCTTATTTCTGGCCTCTTAACTGTTTGCAATCCTTGCTCTTTTCTCTGTTTTTTTTTTCTCTCTCTCCTTACTTTCTGCCTGTGTGCCCTTTAAGCTCCTGATTGTCCTGTTCTGAGACAAGAATATCCTATATTTCTCAGTGAACCCCTTACTTGCTCAGAGGCAGACCTCCAGCAGCTAGAGGGGGCTGGAGAGCTACTCTTGCCCTTCTAGGATGGTGGGTCTTTGGTGGCTCTGTGATCACTCACTTCCTGCTCCCAAACAGGAAGTTCCTGTTGTCAGTCAAATCCTGTGCCTATAAAAGTAGAACTAGCTTTGGGTGGTAGGGTGGAGGGGAGGGAAGGAGGGCAATATAATCCCAGCAGAGAAGTCCAGTCACACAGCAGTCCTTTCTCCTGGTGTGTTCTGCCAAGCTACTAGGAGAATATTTCTAAGGCAGTCTTTAAATGTAGCTTCCTTCTAGCTAAGCCACTCCCCCTACTTACTAGATCTTTCTACAAGTAATTTAAACCTCACAGCTATCAAGTCCTTTCAATCACCTGAGATTTATACCTAGATAACTGTTCAGATAACCATTCAGTTCAGTTAACTCAGACAAGCACACACTTTTTTTTGTTTTGTTAGTTGTTTTTTTTTACCCTAAATTAAAGGTCCAAGTACAAGAGTTCTACTTCTTTAGTCCCAGCAGAGAAGTCCAGTCACACAGCAGTCCTTTCTCCTGGTGTCTTCTGCCAAGCTACCCCACTTAGAGGAAAAAGGGTGGGTGTGCGAGACATGCAGTGCTGATGTGTACAGAGAGCTCTGTGTGTGGAGATGAAGAACACAGTCCTAGGGTACCAGTGCATGCGCAGTTGCACTAAACAACGCATTTAGCCCAAGAGAGACATGCACTGTATCTCTGCTTGTTCACCAGTTTGAAAGTTACACAGAAACAAACAAAAAATGGAATGCATCTGACTTGATTTGCAGTCAGTATCGATAGAACCCGCTTAATATGGCATTTGAAATGTGTGTTGTTCCTGTCAATAAACACAGTGACCAGTAATTTTATTATGTTTTGTTATGTGATGATGTTATGTTATATCTTCTGTTTAGACTATTTTAAACCCTACCAGATTATTTGCTGTTTATTAGCAGTATGTTTACCTCTGTGCACAATATGTCAATTAAAAGAGAACTGGTGACTGGAGGGTAATTAATAAGGAAAAGTAATTTCACATAGGATGTTTTCTATCACAAAAATTGCATACAAATACAACTTCCTATCAGGCGGTACACCGACTGACTTGCTTTGATGCCCTGGGTGGGGGCAGGCATGGCCTAGGCTACTCCCATGTCTAGGGGTATGGATGTTACACTTGGTGGGATCCTCTTGAACTCACAACTTATTTATTTATTTATTTGTTTGTTTGTTTCAAAAGTTTTACCAGGTAGGACATGCTCCGTTGGTAACAACTCGTTTCCAGATGAGTCCTGGAGGGAAGGGTATGGAAGATAGTACAAAAGGAGAATGATAGATAGTAACTACCAAATTTATTTATTATTTATTTAGAAGGTTTTACCAGAAAAAGCATACTGAGCTGGTAACAACTCACTTCCAGATGTGTCCTGGAGGGAGGGGGTAGGAAGGAACAGTCAGGTACACTAAGAATAATTTTGGAAAAGCCAGGCAGCTCAAAAGGGACTTTGGAACACACGGACAAACATAAAAAAAATAAATAAATCATTCAGAAACAGAAAAGAGAGACCAAACTCACAAGCACCTGCAAAAAAAGCTCTTATAATATAGTAAGATGCTTAAAACATTTTATTTAAGTACTTAACATAGCAGCAGCAGTGGAACAAACGACTCAATGTTTTACACAAAACACGTTTTATCAAGAGTGATAGAGCACATGTTTTGTGCAAAATGATGAGTTGTTCGTATTGTAAGAGATTTTTTTGTAGTCTTTTGTGAGCTTGGGCTGTATGTTCTGAACACTAAGAACAATACAATACAAATTTACAAAAAATGATAGTCTGTACAAGCAATACAATACATGAAAGGAGCATAATCTTACGCATTAAATTCAAAACATTACAACAAGGTGCATGCGGTAGATAAAATCGAGCTTGGGGTAAATTACCCCAGGCAGGTATAATGGGGAAGTATAACGGGGGAAGCAAAAAAAAGGCCAGGGCAATATGTGTAGGGAGAGGGAGATCTATTAAGGTAACAACTCAATTAACTGGGTTATCTATGTAAGGGCTGCCCCCGTGAATAGGGGCATAAGATGGTACTTCTCACCTGGGGGGCCGGGGAGCACTTACACTAGAAACATATACCTCGAATAACCATCAGGGATCTAAGAAATGGGGACCGGGGGACAACAACAACCACTGGGGCACCACTAACAGGAGGCCACCAACAAAATGATTGCCCTCTCCAGGAGCTGGGATGAAGCAGGTCAGTGTGTATTGCCACAGAGGGTACCCATTTATCATGGGCTTATTCCCTTTACTAGCCCACTTTCCCTAAGTTCATTTGGGAGGGCTCTCATGAATATATATAGGCCCTCTACATAGGATGGGCACTGCTGCACAATTAGTTCAGGCCTGTCTCCCATGATGGGGTCATGAGGGAACTACTTCCCACAAGACAGGTCTAACATGCTCCCCAGGCAGGGCGAGACCCTACCCTTGGGGGGGGGGAGCTATATATGTCGGTGCATAGCAAAATATTTAGACTAGTTGGTCTAGCCTACATATGCATTTCTGCATTATGCTACTAGGTCTTAGTGACAATTTTTCACAATGGACTTCAACGCCCAGCCTCAGTGGAACATTAAGCTGACCCTGATTCTTTCCAGTCACCACTTACTGATGCAACAGTAACATCATTTACTTTTGTGTTTTATAGCAGTGATACACCTACTATGTTACCATTAACATAATAAATACAGTGAGACTCAACCTGCTGTATATGTGCATTATCTGCTTAACTAGCTAGTCTGTTCCAGCTCAGCCTAGACATTTTATTGTTTTATTTTGCCTGCAACTTGAGTTTTTAAAGATTTATTTACCCTTCTGCCTCTGACAAATGATGTACCCAGACCCCTTTTTCTGCCTTTTCCTCCTCCCTCACCTGCCCTTGTCCCTACTCACTTCCTCCCTCCCTGCCCCCTCTATGACCACAGACCCCTACTTCCTCCCTCCCTCATCTATCCATCCTGGTCTTTTCTCCTCCTACTCTCCAAACATTGAGTTTCTCTATCGAGCCATCCTTTCCCTTCCTTTCTCCACCTTCTACTCTCCTCACAGCCCATCCCTGGGGAGGTAAGTCCCACTGTATTCTTCTGTTTCTCATCCTGCTTTTCCTCCTAGCTGGTGACGTCGAACCTAACCCTGGTTCCTCCCCCATGACTCCTCCCCCTCCCTTCCTCCTAAAGGTCTTAGCATCTTCCTTCTAAATGTTAGGAGCTTACTCTCCAAAATAGACCTAAACATTTGGGGTTTTCAGCACTCCCCTGACCTCCTGTGCATCTCTGAAGCCTGGCTTTCTTCCAGAACACCTGACTCCTGCCTGACACTTCCCAGCTACAACTTAGTCAGGCAAGAATGTGGCAAATGGAGGGTTGTGTTGCCCTCTATGTCCACCAGCTCTGTTTCTCTTACAGAATCTGTACCTTCCTCCCATGAACTCCTTCTTGCTAAACTCTCTTGTACTTCCTCCTTACCCCTCTTCACTGGAGTATTTTACACCTCCCTTAAAATCTCTCCCCCTTATTTGGTTCATTCTCTCTCCTCTCTAGTCTCCTCTTCCTACTCTGGTGAACTCATTCTCTTAGGGGATTTCAATAACAAGTGGCTGCCTCCAGCCTCCAGGCCAACTTCCCACAGGATTGAGTCACTTAACCTCACCCAGTTTACACAGAACCCACATGTCACAATCCTCAACCCTCCAACCACACCATCCTGGAGTGGGTCCTCTCCTCTCACCCTCATCATATGACCACAGCTGGAATCTTAGATGGACACCTTCAGTGACCATTGTATGTGTAACCCCCCTGTTATCCGGGGTTACAAGAATCCCAGTTAGACCTAGTGGTAGGCAGGGAAGGCAGCTTGTGAAACTCCAGTTAAATGGATTTCACACTGTCTCACTCTGTTCTCAGTCTCAGCTGAGACTGAGGGATGACATCATTTAGAACTGTCGCAGCTGCAAAAGTCACACTGGAATGTTGCAGTTGGAGGTTAGAGTAGAACGTTGGGGATTTTGAAGTCAGTCTGAGAGATAGTCTGTAGAGTACAGCAGAAGTGCTCTGCTGAGTGCAGGCCCTGAGACCTCTAAGCTCTGTTAAAGAGCTACTTCTGGTTTTTTTTTGGTGTGTGTTTCCACCTGAAGAGGAACACAGTAACTGCAAATTGAAGTGGTGAAGACCGCTTTCAATGGCTCAGTGCCCCATCCCTGTGGGGATGGGGGGAAGGTATCAGCCTGTTTCCAAGGGCAAACCCCCCTGGGTTTGGCTAAGTAAAAGAAGATGCCCGTTTAAGTTTGTGCTGAGGCACCGGAAGCTCTGGAAGAGAGTTCCTTTAGGAGGAAATGCCTCTGGGGCACCAGCAACCGAAGGGTGAGTTCGCTCTGCTAAAAGACCATGTGTTTTCACCTGCATCAAGATGAAACTAAAGGGACTGATACTGTGGGATCAGGAAAAGACAGCCAAGTACAGTTCGGAAGATGTGGGGAGTGGACTGCTTAACTCTGTGGGAGGTCTAGAGTAATGGACAAAGCCACTTATTAAGTATGTTCAAGTCCAGCACATATGGGATGTAAAGACAGTAGATTGAATGTGAAATACATTTAAAAAGAATCTACACATCAAAGTGTTTTAAAGGATGAGGTGTTTAGAGTCCAGAGAAATGGCCAGGTATGAATTGTGGGAGCAAGAGGTGGGAGACCCCCCATCAGTAGTAACCAAATTCACCTCTACGGATTTGCTCTTGAACACCTGATGATTTCTGTTAGGTACTTGACCAGTGCCTGAGGAAAGTACCCAGATGTGGGATTAATGAGGAAGATTCACTTATGGAGCAGAAGTGCTCAGAGGTAGTTCAGGGAGCCACCAGTAAATGTTTCCATGCTATATGGAAAGGGTCCAAGTGGCTGGCAAGGGAGCCGTGCCAGGGAAAACCCAGAGCAGTGTACAAGTTTGAGCTGTGTGCCCAGTGTGTTTCAGAGCCTGAGGGCTAAAGTGATGAGGATGTGTTCTGGTCTTCTTTAATCTGCATTACCAGGAGTGTAGCCCTGTGGGGGTCCATCTGTGCTTTGTTTATTCTGCTGGATGTGAATAAAAGCCACACTTTAGAATCCCACTTCTGGTGTTGGACATTACAGTTATTGCTTCCTTTGTCTGGAGTTACTTGGGTGCCCCTGTGCAGAGTAGCCAAACCTAGCCAATGTGCCGAGTGACATATTCCTCCCTGAACCCAGCCCACTAGGTAGAGCTGTCAGATAGAAACGGTATACCTGGTAGGGGTTACATATGACTTTCTGCATCAGGAAGGTTCATCTCCTTCCTGTCCCTCACAAATATGTTTGGGCCACATCTCCCCGGTCTCTCAACATCAACTCCCTCCTTAGTGACCTTGCTGCAACTGACTGGTCCCTCATCCTCTCTGCCAATGATATTGATGTGGCCCTCTCCTTATTCCATTCTAAATTCATACATGTCTGGGACAAGCATGACACCCTCAGAAAATTCAGAGTCAAAGGATCCCACTACCCCTGGATCACGCCAGATCTCGTAGATCTGTGTAAGTCTCATGGCCAAGCCTAAACCCACTTAAAATTGTCTTGTTCCCCTCCTGATCTTTCTTACAGGAGGCTCAGAAACTCCTGCATGAAGGTTGTCCATGCTGCGAAGTCAAACTATTTTAAGACCAACCTCCAGGAAGATCTCAACTCCTCTGCAATGTTCTGAAAGGCTATTCACTCTCCGTTTGACCTCCCCTACCCAGTCTGCCTCTACGTCCTACTGGTAAATGGTTCACCTGTCTCTGATCCCTCTTCTGTTGCTCCTCTGTTTAGTGAATTGCCCCTCTTCCCCTCCTCCTAGCACCTCTCCACCCCATCCTCTGCTGTCCACCCCTCTGCCCCAACCATCCCAGTGGTTTCACCTCTCCCTTGTTACTTCTCAGGAGGCCTTGCATGCTCTCTCCTCCCTTACCTGTCCCAATCCAGCCCTGATGGACTGGACCCTAAACTGCTTCATTTCTCTGCTTTGACATCGACTCCTCCTTCACCCACCTTCTCAGCCTCTCTTTCTCCCTCTGTGCTGTCCCTCAGTCATGGGAGTTTGCAAAGGTTCTCCCTTCCACAAAAGGGGTGACCCTTCCTCCCCTGGTAACTTCTGCTTCATTTCCCTTCTCCCCACTCTTGCCAGGTTGCAAAAGAAACTAGTTTACACCATGCTTGTTGACTTCCTCTACTCCTACAGTTTCCTCTCTCCCTTCCAGTCTGCCTTTCCCAAACACCACTCCACTGTTTACTGCCTGCTGCAGATCCCTTACTCCATCCTCACTGGGATGAATCAGGGGCATATCACAGTAGTCATCTTCATCAGCTTGGTCAAGGCCTTTGATTCAGTGGCACACCCTTCCTCTTGGATAAGCTGAGCTCTACTGGACTCTCAGCTTCCACTGGTGACTGGTTCAGTTCCAATCTCTCCAACTGTCTTCAATTGGTACAGGTTAGTGGGGCACTATCCCCCTCTTCCCCTTTCAGACTGATCTTCCATCCATCCATCCATGCCAACTTGCATGTTGATATGTATGCAGATGATACATCATCTACGCCTCTGGTCTCTTGGCTTCGACCTTGAAAGCTTCACTCCAGCAAGACTTCCACAATGTCATTTGCTGGTTTCAAGCCAACCAACTTTGGGTCAACACTAAAAAAGCAATGTCTATAACCGTTGGTTTCAAGCCAACCAACTTTGGGTCAACACTAAAAAAGCAATGTCTATGACTGTTGGTGTCAGCCAGAAACTGGCCTCCCCCACCCTCATTTTCACCACCCTGTATGGTTCCCACCTTAAAGCAGTTTCCACTTTCAAGTATCTTGGTGTGTGGTTGCACAGCAAGCTGAACTTCTCTGCCCCCATCAACATCATCCACTCCAAACTCTGACCTAAACTTGGTGCCCTGTATCATAGCAAGGATTTCCTATCCCCTCAGGTTCATTGGGAGTTGCTCACCAAAATGGTGCTCCTGGTGCTTGACTCTGCAGACGTGGTCTATGGCATTGACTTACTCTTCCCTCACCAGGTTGGATACCTTCTGCAATGCTTTCTGCCATTTCACTACTAATACCCCCTTTCACATACATCACTGCTTCCTTTATTTCTCCTTCTCTATCCCTCATCTACCTTCATGCTGCCAAACTCACTGTGCCTCCCTCATCTCCAAATACTGTTTGGGGTTTCTTCCTCCTTACCTCTCCTCCCACCTCTCTCCCATTCCTTTTTCCTCCTACTCTCTTCACTTCAGAGACTCATGCATCTTCTCTCTTCCTCACCCACACTCCATTACTGGGAAAGCTACTTTCACCTATTGCATCCTCTACCTCTAGAACAGTCTCCACTTTTCTCTCCATCTCTCTCTGCCTCCCCCCTCTCCTTTAAACATCAGCTGAAACTTCTCTCTGCCCTGTCCTACTCCTGCAAAGTCCCCCTCTGACCCTGATCCCTCCTCTCCACCCTGATGTCTGATTTGATCTGATCTGATTCTGCCGTCTTGGTTGTAACTTGCTAAACTGTAACAAGATTGTCCCACCACTCACAGTTCTTGTTACACCACTGTTACTGCTTGTATCATCTGTTATGCCTTTGCCTGGGGCTTGACTTTCAACCACTGCTGCTGTTATTTTATCTTTTGTAACTCCTGGCACTGTAGACACTTTTGATTGTACCTTTATGCTGCTTATACGAACATATGAAAGAAGCCGACAGATACAGGCCAAATGGTCTCTCTCATCTGCTCGAAATTGCAACATGGTTTATTCCATTGCTGCCACCCCCGGCCCTGCTCATTTTCCTCATCTGGGTTGAGCTGTCCCCTTGAGTCAAGCCACTACCTACAGTTATTTTTCCTTTGACTCTGTCCCAACCCCTTTTGAAGCTATCCATTGTCTTCTGAGAGACCAGCTCCTCAGGGAGTACATTCCATGCTGCCATCACTCGCTCAATGAAGTAGTGTCTCCTCATCTCCCTTCTGAACCTCCCCCCTCCAGTTTCATGCTGTGCCTCCTTGTGACCCCCTTCCCTTTTAGCTGAACATACCCTTTGTACCAGTAGTATTTATGCCTTTTAGGTATTTAAAGATCTCAGTCATATCCCACCTGTCCCATCTGTCCTCCAAGGAGTACATGTTTAGCTCACTCAGTCTATTCTCGTAGGTCTTCTCCTTCATCCCATTAATCATTTTGGTTGTCCTTTTCTGGACCCCCTCTAGGAGTTTGATGTCCCTCTTCAAATAGGGATGCCAAAACTGCACACAGTACTCCAAGTGCGGTCTCCCCAGTGATCTGTACAGTGGTAGTATCACTTCCTCACTCCTTGAGGTGATTCCTCTTGCTATACACTCCAACTTGTTTGCCTTAGCAGCTGCCCTTCTGCACTGAAATGTGTGCATCATGTTCCCTGTTACCATTACCCCAAGATCATTTTCTTCCTCAGTGATCTTCAACCTTTTGCCACCTAAATAGTAGCTGTACCTGGGGTTCTTTGACCCTACGTGCATGCCTTTACACTTTCCCACATTAAATCCCAACTGCCATGTTTTGACCACTTTTCCATTGTGTCCAGGTCTTTTTGGAGCACCTTCACCTCCTCCTCCTCCTCATTCACTACTGCACCAATTTTGGTATAATCCGCAAGTGGCTCAGTTTGCTATCAACCCCCTCTGCTATATCAGCAATGAAGATGTTAAAGAGTACCGGCCCCAAAACCGAGTCTTGTGGTACCCCACTTATGACTGCACATGGTGTCGAGAGTTCTCCTCCGACCACCTCTCTCTGTTGCCTGTTCTTCAGCTAGCTTGTTATCCATCCAGTCAACTTCCACCCAGTCCCCAGGGACCCCAATTTGCCCACCAGTCTTCCATGTGTTACCGAGCCAAAGGCCTTGCTGAAGTCCAGGTACAGGACATCAACTGCCTGGCCTCCATCCAGTGCACTAGTGACCCAATCGAAGAAACCTATCAGGTTTGTTTTGCAGGATCTCCCTTGGATGAACCCATGCTGCCGGTCATCCTGTAGACTGTTTGAATGTTACTAGCCTCTCTTTTATGATGGTCTCCATCAGCTTAGACACAATGGATGTGAGGCTGACTGGCCTGTAATTCCCTGGTTCATCTGTAGGCCCACTTTTATGAATTAGTACCACATGAACCATCCTCCAATCGATCGTAACACATCCTATCCTAAGGGAGGTGTTGAAAACATCAGTCAGGGGTATTGACAGTACCTCTGCAAGCTCCCTTAGCACCCTTGGGCTTAATCCATCTGGACCAGTGCCTTATCTGTCCATATTGATTTCAGGGCCTCGAATACCCCATCTACTGGGATGTCACAATCAGTTATCCCTTCTCATCCCCCCATCCTTCCCTTTGTGGGTTGGTCCGTCACTTTCCCTTGTAAAAACCGAACAGAAGTACTCATTCGGTACCTCGGCCTGTTCAGCACCCTTTTCTGTCCACCCTCCTCCATTTCTGATTCTAGTTATCTATTGCCTTACATTTCTTTTCTCCGATACACCTAAAAAATTATTTCTCATCTTTCCTTATCCCCTGTGCGAGCCTCAATTCTTTCGAGGCCTTGGCTGCTCTCACAATCCTGGTCACCTCCCCAGATCTTGCAACAAGTTCCTCCCTATCTGCCTCCTTTCCAGTCCTTTTATATGTCCTGAAGGCTGCTCTCTTTTCCCATACTCTCCTGCACTACCTTAGTCCACCAACTGGGCTTTTTGGACCTTGCTTTCTTGCTGGCACTATTGGCACACATATTCGTTGCCTCCAACAGGTCTAGTCTAACGATTTCCCACTTTTGGTGGGCATCCATAGCAGGTCTTATTGTGGCTACATGCTCCTTTACTATGTATGCCATCCTACCAAAATCAGCCTTCCGGAAATCCACTACCCTGGCTATGCTCCTAATCACCTCCTTTCCCATGTCCTGGGTGAACCAGACTGTATTGTGGTCACTCCCTGCCAGGGGATCCTCGACTGGTAAGACCTGTATTTGGTCCCCATCCAATAAGATCAAGTCCAGGATGCATCCCTCCCTGGTCACTTCATTTACCCTCTGCATGAGGAATGCATCCTGGAACCCATTCAGTAGGACCGTTCTCTAGAGCTAGTGAAGGTCATTGTGCTCCAGTCTGCACCCAGGATACTGAAGTCACCAACCACCACCACCCTGCCCTTTCGGCAGTGCTCTGTGATGTTTGTCACCAGTTCATTGTCTATGTCCTCTGCCTGGGAAAGAGGCCAGTATACAACTCCTAGTCTCATTTCTCCCCCACTTCCATTGAAGATGTTTGTCCACAAGATCTCTGCCCTCCTTTCCTCCCCTTCCTCCTGATTGCATACTATTCCCTCCTTAATGTAGACCTCTACCCCTCCCCACCTTTTTCCCCAACTCTGTCTTTTCTATATAAGGTATACCCTGGGATATTTAGCTCCAAGTTATTATTGTCCCACCTTGTAAATTATACTGTTCTTAGTATACTTTTACCTTTGGTATTGTTACATGCTGTATGCACTTTACTTTATATTCTTATATTGTTGCTGTATTCTCCTTGATGTGTATTCCGGTACTGCTTAACCCCTTCCTCTTCCTCTTCCTCTAGGTTGCACCTGGAAATTAGCCTTGGATCAGTGTGCCTTTTCCTGTTACCAATTTTCAACTAACTAACTAACTAATTAACTAGCTAACTAACTAATTTACCTTTCCTAGAGCTGCTTGTGGAGATGGAGACTCATCTTCCTCTCTCCCTTGCATTCTTAGAACCAACCACTTATCTCTCTTTAGTGAGGCACAGGTCACAGTTAGTTTGGTACACATTAGTGAATTTTTATTTAGTTTTTGTTAACCGGGTAAGTGCACTAGCCATGAAATGACTATTTTCAGGCACGACCCGGGAGAGTACAACAATCATAAACAAATACATAGCATGAGTACAAGAAAATTACATATAGTACAGGTCGAATAGTCAGTAAAAATGATACATTCAGCTAAATAACATAACATGACATCAAAATTCATAGAGTCAGGGTAAATAATTTGCACAGTAAAGGAGAAATAACCCAACAAGGTAATAAGGAATATTGGTTAAAATTGTTCACAACAATGAAGACATTCATGAGTCAGCACATCAAAGCAAGGGCAAGTTCCTGGCTGGGCAGGATGCACCATCATGACCTACAAGGCAAAGACTCCATATTAAGAGAGGAGGCAAGATTAGCCTACCAAGGAGATATGAAGATTGAGTGAATGCTAGTGGAGTGAGGTAATGGATAGTATGGCAGGAAGTAGCTGGAGGTTGAGAGGATTTAAGTAGGATCAAAACAAGTGCAGGGGTCTGTGAGAGATGGATGATGGCACAGCCCCCTTTTAAAACTGTCATGGGATCCTGCCTGTCAAAGTGCTAGGGGAAAGGAATTCTAGAGCTAGGGGGCAGAGTAAGAAAAAGCACCAGAGCCTTTGGCTGTATAACATCTAGACACATTAAGTAGAGACTTATCTACCGATCTCAGTCCATAGGAGGAGGAGGTTTGAGGTACAAGCATAATTCTATTCCAGATACCCAAACCATGCATCTTCTAAACAGTTAATTACTGTATTCCCAGACTACAGTTTTAGCAGCTGTCCCATGGCAGACAGCATCCCACTACTGCATTCTATGATGTGTACTGTGACCCTTTCTGCACCTCCCTGTCCCTGTGATATACTCTTGTACAGGTCATTGGTGTGACCTCACCTTGAGTACTGTGTACAGTTCTTGAAGCCCTACTTCTCGAAAGGACATAGACATGGTTGAAGGGGTTCAAAGGAGGGCAACCAAGATGGTGCGGGACCTACACCTGAAGCCTTATGAGGACATACTTAGGGAATTAAATATGTACTCTGTAGAAGAGAGGAGGGAGAGGGGTAACATGATAGAGACATATAAATATCTCATGGGTGTGAATAAGATATGGGAAGGGAGTATTTTCCAGAGAAAGAGTTGCACAAAAACTAGGGGGCACATGATGAAGCTGTGGGGGGGCTAAGGGGAATGTCAGGAAGTGTTTCTTTATGGAGAGGGTGGTGGGAGCGTGGAACAGACTCCCAGAGGAAGTGGTGGAAGCTAACACAATCACAGGCTTCAAGAATGTGTGGGACAGGCATAAAGGAATCCTGGCACCAAGGCCAATGTGGGAAAAATCTGATAACCTATAGGGGTCTAAGACAGGATTAGCAGGGTGGACTAGGTGGGCCAGGTGGCCCTTATCAGCCGACAACTTCTATGTTTGTATGTTTCTATGATATGTGGGCATCACTGTGTTCAGGGAATCTGTTTCCACTTTTGTTGCTTTCTCTAAACTCAGTCCCTTAGCATCATGCATGGCCGTCCATCTCCTCTGCCTTTTGTCCTGCAAAAGGAGCTCCCAAAATGTAGGTCCTTATATGTTCCTTTCCTGAGCATTCATGTAATCCGGGTCATAGGGCACACTGGCACAGCACTTATGGTTCAGAGCAAATGACACACTTCTCCAGGTCCACTGGACTGGAACTCTTGCCATGCCCTGAAGCCCTTTGTAACTCTTGGTGCCCCCACACTTCACTAAGCATGCATGTACCTGAGCTTTGCTTACTGTGGCAGCTAGCTCCCTGTCCTTATGAAAAGCATCCCAGTTTACCAGCCACAAGCACTCAGTTTACTTTCAGAGAAACAGATTTTTTTTCTCTGCTTCCACTCTATAGCACACCACAGCCCTGCCACCAATCTTCTCACGGACCCCACATGTTATCCACCATTTACCCAGGACCTATATAGATGGGTAGCCAACCACGTCACTCTTGCAAGAGCAAATGCAAGTGTAGAGTGGTCCTGTTTTTTCCTTAGTTATCCTGTTTTCTCCCTGGGTGCCAGACATGCAATGACGTTTCACTGGCACACATGTTTGTTAGGCACTGTCAGCAACCCCTCGCACTTCTGGTACTCCCGACTGTGCTTCCACCTGGTTTCCACCAGCTGGCAGTCATGCAGTGGGAGCAGCATCTCACTGCTTGAGGAATTCCTGGAACACTCAGTCTTTTCCTTCCCTGACTGGCCCATAACAGCCCGTGCTTGTTCCTAAACATGGGTCACCAGCATCACGAGTAGTAGCACTACTACTGCACAGATGGGCTGGCCCTTAGGACATTATATATTAAAGTTTTTTTTGTGGCATTTACTGCTTGTGTTTTCTCCATCCTGTGCTCATACATACATGGAATATGATGGCAGAAAAAGACTTGTTGTCCATCTAGTCTGCCCTTAAATTATACTATTGGGACTTATTCTTTCATGCTGACCTTGTGCATGCATTAGTGTTTCCTATTATGATTCCCTGCTTTGCCCCTCTGTATTTGCTGTACCTTTAAATCTGTTCCACCCTCTCCTGAACATTGCCCTGCCAAAGTTGTAGAAGCAGTGGTGGACCATAAATCACCAGCATGTTTGTGACTGTGAAGAGACACACATAGAGAAGAAGAGAGCATTGGTCAATGACAGGAGTCAATAGTTTTTGGCATGATTTCTCATCATAAGGCACTATTGCTTGTTGCCAGGGACATAGAGGACAATAGTAGATGCCAAGCAAGATCACATCACTGGCTTTCAGACAATAGGGGAATGAGTTCCAAGATTTTTAATAATGCTTGATCGGGGAATAAGTTTATTATCCAAGGTTTTTAGTAATTCAACTCCTTGCTGAAGAAATGGTGCGGGGAAGAGGGTTTTGGCTATGTGGGGGACTGGAGCCCCACCTGGGGGGGACAGGGGCCTGTATAAATAGGACGGCCTGCATCCTTATGGGGAGGGTACCACAGTCCTCACAAATAAGTTTAACAACTTCCTTGAGAAGGGTTTAAACTTACCAGGGGGGTGGTGGAGTAGAAGGAAGAGTTGTGTACCCACCCCAATCAGATAAAATCAGACAAGAGCAGCAAATACACATAAGATGACTCAAAAAGTCACACAAACAAGGAAAAAAATAATTTGTTCAGGGCAAGGGAGGATAGCGGGTTAATCAAGAGGGGGCAAACGGGAATAGAGGTGAGAGACAAAAACACAAAATGGAGAGCCATGTGCACCAGTGCTCACAGCCTGAGCAACAAAATCTGTGATCTAGAGGCCACTATGGTGGAAGCAAACCTGGACATAGGGGCCATCACAGAAACATGGTGCAATGACAAAAAAAGCTAGGAGGTGGTTATTCTGGGATACAATCTATTCAAGAAGGTTAGAGCAGGCAAAAAGGGAGACGGGTGACATTGTATGTGAGAGACACCATCAAGGCAACAGAGACGCAGCGTAATCAGGGAAAAACAGAAATATTATGGGTCACACTGGAGAAGAGAAAGGGAACAGCTATCCGTACAGGGTTGGTGTACAGACCCCATGTCAGGATGAATCTATGGATATGAAAATGTTAGAATCGATTAATAAAATGTCAAATAAGGGGGAGGTGTTGATAGATGGAGACTTCAGCCTCCCAGATGTAGACTGGAGCCCATGGACAGCCACTACAGCTAGGAGCAGAAATTTCCTTAAAGGCCTCAAAGCGGCGTTCCTGAGCCAGCTAGTCACAGACCCAACTAGGGAAGTGTCAATACTTGACCTAGTGCTTTCAAACAGAGAAAATGTGGGACTGTCACAGTGGGGGAGCAATCTGGGAAACAGCAATCACCAGGCATTGTGGTTTGAAGTACTAGCTAAGCACAAAACAAACCCCACAAGGACAAAACCCTAGACTTTAGAAGAGTGGACTATGTCAAAATGGAAGATTTCTTTTTCAATTCTTTTTCCCTCCGGTCACCACCATCTGGGGCCTCTTTGGTTGGACTGCCGTATCCCGTCCACTGAGACCCTCTCTGCCAGTGGACCTGCTCCCCTGGATCACCAGTGGCACACCACTGGGGTACCCCTAGTCATGGCCCCCCCCCCGGGTGGGGCTGCCTTCTGCTCCATGGCACTTACTTTCTTAATCAGGTCCCTAGGCGGAGGTGAAGATTGTGGGTTGGTAGGTCCCTGGAGGCCAAGTCCTGGTGTTGGATGTGGAGGCAGCTGACATCTACCTCTCAGGTGATGGGGTTTTTCCTGCTTGTTTCTCCCCAGGGGCGCGGATGTGCAATGATGTCCAGCATCTGCACCATGCCCCACAGACATCTGCATTCGCCCCCACCCTTTCCATGGTAGCCCATGCTGTAGCACACCCACTCTTCACCAGGAGTTGCTGATAGCAGGGGTGCCACGATCCACCCTCCCTGAGAGAGGAGAGCAGTCCTCCAGACACTCGACCTTCTCTCCCCCAGCCAACCCCTCGTGACCCAAGCTCGCTGCCGACCCCAGGTTGTCAGCATGGTACGAGGTGTGACGTCCAGCGCCTCAAACCTCATCACCACTGGGCCGGCCCAAAAATGGGAAATTTCATGAAGGCAGCCCTAGGAGGAGTCACAGGTATGTCAACAGTGAGGGAGCAGTGGAAAACAACTAAGGCAGCCATAGAGGATGCAACAAAACTCTTTGTCAAACAGCTAACAAAAGGAAAGAGAAAAAGGAGGCCACTTTGGTTCTCTAGGGAAGTGGCTAAAAAGGTTAGGGATGAGAGGGTGACCTTCAGGACTTACAAGCAGACTCAGGCAGTAGAAGACAGGGAGAGTTACAAAGTAAAACAGAGAGTAGCAGGAAAGGCAGTTAGGTTGGCGAAAGCGTAAATGGAAGAAAAGTTGGCAGATTCAATAAAAAACAATAATAAAACATTCTTTAGGTGCACAAGTGATAGGAACAAATCTGCGGTGTACTGCCAGGCTGAAGCATAGGGAAGGAGGGTGCTTGGAGGATGATGTACTCAAGGCAGAAGTATGGAATTATTATTTCTGTTCAGTATTCACTGAGGAGGGGGAAGGGAACGGCCTGTCTTTAAAGATGAGGGACACAAAGGGTAGGGAGGTGAACACTAGCCCATTCTTAGAGGAAAGGATCCTCAAGGAACTAACAGAAAATTAAAATAGATGTGGCAATGGGTCGAGATGGAGTGCACCCAAGGGTGCTGAGGGAGCTGAGGAAGGTGTTGTGGGCACCACTGGCAGCTTTGTTCAGTCTATCATTGGAGATGAGGGAGGTGCCAGAGGATTGGAGGAGGGCTACATAGAAACATAGAATTTGACAGCAGATAAGGACCACTTGGCCCACCCAGTCTGCCCATTTCCCTACCTACTGGATAAGCTGCAGATCCTAGTTAACCAGCAGCCTACTTCTTCCTACCCCCACACCCTAGAATGGCCTTATGACTGTCCCATGCATGCTTGAATTCCACCACTGATTTTGACTCCACAACCTCCTCCGGAAGGCCGTTCCATGCATCCACAACCCTCTCTGTGAAAAAATACTTCCTTAAATTACCTCTGAGCCACCCCCTCTATCTTCAAATTGTGCCCTCTTGTTCTTGCACACCTCTTTTTTTGAAAGATGCTACCCTCTTGGACTTTGTTGATTCCCTTGAGGTACTGAACATTTCTATCATCTCCTCCTTTCCTCGAGGCTATACATATTAAGCTCCTTTCGTCTCTCTTCATATGTCTTCCCGTGCAGACCCTGCACCATTTTAGTTGCCCTCCTCTGACAGCTTCCATCCTGTTTATGTCTTTATGGAGATTGGGTCTCCAGAACTGCACACAGTACTCCAGATGGGTCTCACCAGCTGTCTGTACAGAGGGATAATAACTTCCTGTTTTCTACTGGTGATGCCTCTCCCTATGCATCCCAGTATCCCCCAGCCCTCCTTGCTGCCCTCTCACATTGCTTGCCCACCTTTAGGTCATCTGATATGACTACCCCCAGGTCCCTTTCCATTTTTGTTGTTGTTAGTATCTCACCCCCCATTGCAGGGATCGACAAATTTCAAATATATGTGGTAGTCCAGGACAAGTGGCCCATCCAAAAATGGTAGTCCCACTGTCACAAGTGGTAGTCCGATGGTCAGATTGCCATATTTTAAGGAAAACATTTAAAAAATTATGTAGCAGCAAAGTAAATGGCTGTGTGTCATTCTATTATTAATGCTGCATAGATATAAGCTATAGAAAACAGTAAAAACAAATACGTAAATACCTTTAAATGTTTCTTAATACAGATTGTGTGATTTGAAGTCTGAGTCAAGTCACATGGTGCCCCAGAGACTCCATTCACTGCATTCAGTCACACATAAGCCAGAATGAAGCAGAAAATAATTAGGGCAAACATAATCAGAACTCCTCAGATTCAGAATTGTCACCAACATCAAGTGTACTAGTGGTGCTAGGACAGGATGATGATGGAGGAGCAGCAACAGTGCTAACAGTATGAGATACAGAAGCATCAGATTCAGTTGAACCAGCAGTAGTAGCATGCTCATAAACATGTCGAGTGCCTGGACCAGACAGCAGCCAGTGGTTTATTACTGGATCTGGATTGAAGTCACATAGTTCGGGACCCTCTACTGCTATTTGAAGAAGTGACTGTAGTGTGCCATCTGCCAGACGTGTCCTTATTTTTGTCTTTATCAGGTTTTGAATGGAGAACACTATTCGAAGCTTTGCAGTTGACACACTCATTGCCAGTAATATTTCCACTAACTCTAGCATATGAGCAATCTGGGGCGTTTTTCTTCAGCAATCTTGTATACACCTGCAGATAGGGTTTGTCAACTGCAGATTTCAGCAGAGCCTTAAATGCAGCATATTCTGATCTAATAGTTTCCTGCTGCTCTTCTGTAAAAAAATTAAAGTATGCTGCTAAATTAGCCACTTCATTGGTCCCAAACTCTGCAAGTTGTTCTCTTGGTAGATCAAATTGCTTGAAATCCAGGCAGCTGAACCATTTCAGAGGCACCTCTGAGAAATTTTGAAATCTTACATCGATGTAAGATATTGCTGCATCTACTAAAGTATGCAGTTGTGTATCTGTCCTGAAATTTATTTCAGGATAGTTGCCTTTAAATGTGAAGGGAACAGTCTTCTCAACTCTCTTCTTTGGAATTACAAAGTCCATGCATCTGTCCTGAGGTTTGTAATTAGCTAGGAAAGCTGTCATGTATTTCCCTGGCTTTGATTTCAGTTCCATCAGCCGGAGGAGGCAGGTCTCGATGAGGTGTAATACTTCAAGAATTATTAAGTCATCTCTTTGAAACTGCAGTGACAGATTTTAAGAATGGGCAAAAATCTTGCAGGACATAAAGAGATTTGACAAAGTGCACAGACTGTATCTCTTAACAGCACCTTTGTTTTTGAACCATCAGCACCAGCTGCAGTTTGTTGCAAGTGCTGAGCAACCATAGGTAGGTTCACCTGAACTGCATGTAATGAACGAGATCTGCTGGCAAGCCATTCACCTGTTTAATTGCACTAAAGTGTGCCAGATCACTATCTATCACTTGTGCAATTTCTTGAAGCTCCCTCATTTTTTTGGAACTATAGTGGTAGAATTTAAAGATGCCCTTTAGAGTATTTTCAAGGTTTGATATGAAAGGGTTTGTTTTCATCATATCAAGAACTGCCAGCTCCAGCTTATGGGCAACACAATGCATGGCAATGATGTGAGGACAGTGCTCCCGTAACTTTGCGATGGTTCCACCCCTTTCACCCAGCATTACACTTGCCCTATCAAAATTGGCAGAAATCAGAAGTGGTTCCGGATTGCTCACATTCGATAGATGAGTGATAGGAAGATGTAAAGAATCTAATGCAGTACTTATTGCATTAAAGACACCTTCAGCATTTGAGGATTCCAAAGGTACGGCCTGGATCAGATATGTACATATATCTTTTATGTTAGGATTTACAAAACGGAGGAAGATATTTTCCCATTCAATTATAGCCGCATCAGTGCTGCCGTCAGCAAGAACTGTAACATATTTTGCATTTTTTAGTCTGCATCTATGTGTTGCATAGAACAGCAGATGTAGCTCTGCAAAAGTCCCTGGCTCGCTTATCATTGGTGTAATTTGTACCACACTTAATTCCATTTTTATCTTGCAATTCACATACCCAATCCACGCCGGAAAAAAGGCACACAGATTTTTGGTAATGGAGCACGCCTGTGTTAAACAGGCGCCCTTATCTTCACCTTGTGGCCTCTTCCAACTGTGCAAGGCTTGATAGAGTGGTGACTCACTGATATCACAATGAACTGCACGCTGGCCACTTTCTAGAATATGTTGGTTCTGGCATAGCACATGTGGACTGGACTTTTCGTGTGCACGTATTGACTCAATTCTAAAATTGTTAGAGCCTGTGGCAAACACATTTGTTTTTTTTGAAAAGGCTGGTGTTGCAATAGTGGGATACTTTTCGCACACTTTGCAATACATCAATCCCTTTTTTTCATTGTATCTCAACCATTTATAAGTTGTCAGCCAATGAGGCCGAAACAGCCTGGCCTTTTTCTTGGTCATGTTTTTGTCTTTACTTCACTTTCTTGCAAGTCATCATCAACAGGTACAAAACTGCGCTTTTGAAGTGACACAGGGGCTTCAGCTAAGGCCTCACTAGGCAGCTCACTGCTTAAATCAAATGCCTGATGATCACCTGTTCTATCTAGTGCCACAGATGCAGACTCCTTATTACTTTCATTTGCAAAGGTAGTAGTTAGTGTAGTTATATTAGAAGAACTTGAGGATGCTGTTGGTGCTGCTGAGTCAGCTGACCAGAGGGATAATATACTTTGCTGTTTACTATGCTTAGTACTAGTCTTCTGCATTTTGAATGCCTCAATGTCTGGCTCTCTGCTTACACAGTGCTTACTTATTGTTTTGTGGTGCTAATAAAATTTATTCTGTTAAAGTGTGGTGCGTGTGTTTTTTTTCACTGGTGTTTGTTAGATTAGAATGGGGACGGGGGGGGAGGTGGAGCTGGCAGCCAGCAGCAGACAGTCACTTATATATTTCTTAACCTTTACAGGTTAAGGCTGTGTAAACTACAGAATCAAGGCAGTCAGGCAGTGGACGTCAAGAATGGGAAGAAATAGCAACAGCAAATACTAAGGGGAGGAATGGAATGATGTTATTGCTGTTGCTTGCTTTGATGCTTACTTTTTTGTTTATATTTTTTTACCTTTTTCTCACACTGCTGCACACACTTTCTCCTGTGCCAAGCAACCACATAGACAACACACACAATGTCCGTCCCAGTCCCAGTGACTGTCCCTCGCCATTCAACACACACAGCACAGACAGACAACACTATTATTTTTATGTCCTCCTCCTCCATCCCTCTCAGTCAGTTAGTTCTGTTTTTTTCGTTCACTTCACTTTCCCTTTACGTTTCTCAGGGCAACAACACAGAGCCCAGCAAGCAAACCCTTCCTCCTTTAGACAGACTTTACTGCCCTCCCGAGTCCCTACCTAGTGCCCTTGCCCTTTACTTTCTGTTCTGGCTGGTTGGTGGAATCGGGATGCAACACAAACACACACAAAGCACAAACACACACAAAGCACAACCCACAGTCCCCTTAGCTCTCTATGCAAAACACTTGCTCTCTCCTCTCTTTCTCCTTGAGTTTTAAATGGGAAGGGATGGTCTCTCATTTGGTTCAGGTCATTCAATCAGTGCCCTTTTTGGATATTTTTAATGTCTACTTCACTAGCAGACTCAGCCTATCTATGTCCAGCCTGTTTTTGACCAACTAAGTTTTATCACCACTTCTTCTGGTGCTAAATTCCTGTCCAACCAAACCACTCTTGTTAGAGTCTAGGTTCCTTTAATGACAGACTTGACGGTGTAGTTTGTACTAGTTGTTGGAATCAGCTAGTATGCTGCACCTCTAAAGCTCAGCTGTACTGCAAACTAAGTGCAAACACAGTTTTTTCCCCTTTTCTTAGGGCAAGGAAGTGAAGCAAAACAGTCCAAGCCCTGCTCTGTTTGGTCTGTCTTGACTGACTTCTCCTAGGATGTTTTAATTGTTCACTCTCTGCTGTCTCCTCCCTTGTAAGAAGAAGAGTTACTTGCTACTCAAGTCTCTGGCAACACAAAGCCCAACCCCCTTCTTCTCACTTCTAAGTTCTACAGATCTGTTCTGGTGGTAATAAATTCACCTATATGCTGTTAGCCTTCTCCCCCTTACTGCAGCAGTTAGTTTTTTCTCTTCTTCTGGCTATTAGAGGTCTCTCACCATCCTTAGTAGTGGTAGAGATCACCCTCAGAAAGGAAAGAGACAGGAAATCCCTTCTGATTTATTTAGTCCCACACCTCACACAAGCAGCAGCACCAACTTGACTTGTGGTCGTTGGTCTTGCTTTCCGCTCTTCCCTTCCCCTGGCTGACAAACTCCCATCCAGTCAGTCCCTAAAACTCCCTCCGATCTGATCCTGCTTTTTGCAACAGTCGGGCACAACAGCAACGGGAAACGGAGTCCCGAGTCCAACTCCTCGCCACACAACAAATTACAAACTCAACTCAGTAGCTAAGCACACGCCATGTCCTTTCTCCCAAAGTGAGTGAGCGTGAGTGAGTGGGGCGCGACTCCGACGATACCGGTGCCAAGTCATTGACCAATGCAATGGTGTTCTTACCACAGCAGCCCAGATCTGTCAATGCCTGAATGGATGGCACACCTGCCAGTCTGATGAGTGGCTCCTCCTCGGTCCCCCCCATAGCTGTGGCTCACTCCCGACACACAGCGCTCGCTCCTGGCACTGAAGATCATGTGGCTGAGCTCCCTGTCGATCACATGACAGCTGGCTGGATGAGTGCCGTTGCCAGCAAGCTCTCTAGTGGAGGAACATGGCAGTGCAGCAAAAAAAATATTTTTAAAGCACTACTTGTCCGCAGACAAGTACCCATGTGCCATCTGCTTGTCCCTGACTGTGATCTGGTAGCCCGGGACGTCGGGCTATAGGATTTGTCGAACCCTGCCCCATTGTGTACTCTTCCCCTGGGTTTTTGTTTCCCAGGTGCATTACCTTGCACTTCTTAGCATTGAATCTAAGCTGCCATACATTGGCTGATGTGGTCCAACTACATAAGCGTCGTAGCAAGGAGGAAGCAGGAAACTACAGGCCAGTAAGCCTAACCTCAGTGGCATGTAAATTAATGGAAAAATTGCTGAAGGAAAGGATAGTGGGCCACCTGGCAGTGAACAGTCTCCAAGACCCAAAACGATACGGTTTCACTGAGGACAAGTCGTGCCAAATGAATCTAATAGAATTCTTTAACTGGGTAACCAGGGAGGTGGACTAGGGCTGGGCAGTGGATTTGGCATATCTGGATTTTAGCAAGGCTTTCGATATGGTACCACACAGAAGGCTGTTAAATAAACTACGGAGCCTGGGGGGTAGGGTGCAAGATACTAAGATGGGTGGGGAACTGGCTAGGCAACAGAACTCAGAGGGTGGTGGTAAATGGTGCATGTTCTGCAGAGGGAAGGGTGACCAGCAGAGTGCCACAGGGATCAGTGTAGGGCCCAGTCCTCTTCAATGCCATCATCAGTGACATTGCTGATGTGCTGGAAGGGAAGGTTTGCCTGTTTGCAGATGACACAAAAATCTGCAACAGGCTGGACAAAATGCAAAGGGATCTAAAAAGATTGGAGGACTGGTCTAGGGAGTGGCAGCTGGGGTTCAATGCTAAAAAATGCAAGATTAAGCATATGGGTAACAATAACCCAGGGGCAGTGTACAACCTAGGGGGAGAGCACATTTCAAGTTCCATACAGGAGCAGGATCTGGGTGTCATCATCTCAGATGACCTGAAGAAGGCCAAACAATGCAACAAGGCAGTAGCAAGAGCCAGCGGGATGCTGAGTTGCATAGGTAAGGGTATAACCAGCAGGTGGAGGGAGGTTATACTCCCACTGTATAGATAATTGGTGAGGCCTCACCTCAAGTATTACGTCCAGTTCTGGAGACCCCATCTCCAGAGGGACATAAACAGAGTAGAGGCTGTACAAAACAGGGCAACCAAGATGGTGGGAGGCCTACAAAATAAACCCAATGGAAATAGGCTGAGGAAGGTGAACATGTACTCACTGAAGGAGAGGAGAGGGAGGGGGAGATGATCAAAACACATAAATACCTCATGGGAAGAAACGAGTGCAAGTGGATGAAATTTTCCAAAGAAAAAAGTGCTCAAGGCCACAATAAGATAAAAAAGAGGGCAAATGCAGTGTGCCTATGACCCTTATCTGTCATCAGCTTCTATGTTCTATGTTTCTACTGTTTAATTATTTATTTGAAAAGTGGTGACCAGCAGAGGCACACCGAGTCAAGGCTTATTTACAGATGTAACCTGGGGGGGTTGGGGCAGGAGGGAAAAACAGGTACAAACAAAATAAATTGAAATGGCCTATTTATGAACACCACTCTAGCAACAAAACAAACAACAATATAACAATAATTGAAATTATAAGATGGCACCACATGATAGGGAGGTACAATAAATAAATCTATAAATGCAGACAGTCAAACAAAAAATAAAAATAAATACAAATTTCAATCATAAAAAAGTAGGATAACTGAATGTGAGGAGGAGAGCATAGTCAAGCAACTGAGTGTTTTGGGCAAGAACAGGATGGAGCAATCAGAATTCAGGAAGGGCTTGAGCGAGAAAGACAGGATTGGGTGAGATGAAAAGAGTGTGGGAGGCACTTCCAAAGAGATGGCAGGACTTGTAAACAGCTGCCAGTTAGAAATAATTTCCTGTCCTCTTTAAATTAACAGGGTTTCAAGACTGGGCACGGTCTGTAGAAGAGCGTTTAGAGGTGTCCAAGACAGATATTACTGTATCATCTGCCAGCATAAAGCATTTTGGGGATATATTTTAATGGTAGGTACTACATAAAATAAAAATGAATTGTATTGCATTGTAAGATTATGTGCAGTAGGTGAAGTAAGGGACAGAGAGTGGGTGTAAAGGGGTTCAAGACTGGGCTGAGGGCTGGGATGGGGTAGACTCAGGCAAATTGAATGCATGTACAGAGTGCAAACTTTAACCTTTTGATGAACGCCAGGGTTGATTGTTATTTCACTGTTCAAAAAACTAAATTTTTATTTCCTTTTTTGTTTCTGTGAAACCAGTTCAGATTGTGATGTCAGACTATATTGATGCTTTGCTACCAACTCCCCCCTCTAGTACTCATCATTGCTTGCTTTACTCCTCCTTATCCATTCTTCCCCTACCCCCCACGTCACGAGAACCAATGTGTCTCATTCACATCCAAATACTGGTTTGTGTCCTTTTCCTTTTAACTGTCAGTGTGGCTTGGTTGGTAGCACATCCACCTCTGGACTAGAAGGTCATGGATTCTCGTCCCCCACTGGGATTGGACTTGCACCTAAAAATCGCTGGCATCCGAGTGCAGTATTTGGGGGTGCTGTACTGTTGGGGTGTGCTGTCCTTTGGATGAGATGTTAAACCGAGGTCCCTTCTGCCATCCTGGTGGATGTCCAGGTGGAAGTAAAAGAACCCAGGGCACTCTTTACAAAGAGTAGGGAACATTCCCAGTGTCCTGGCCAACATTCCCCTTCTCATAAACTAGTTCATGCAATTATCCAGGCTGTGTGTGGGTGATGATGTGCGATCTGGCCGCCACATTCAGTCACTTCACTACCAGTCTAGCATTGCTTGTAAAGCACTTTGGGATACACTGTGTATGAAAAGCACTATATAAATGCTGATTCTTCTTCTTTATCTCTCTTCACTCCTCTCCCCCATTCTCCATCTGCCTCCACTCCCACTCCAGGGATCCTCACACCTTCATCATTCCTCATTCCCACCCCTCTTTGCTGGGCAATCAGTCTTTTCCTATTATCTTCCTTCACTCTGGAACCAACTCCCCTTCTGCCGCCTCTTCACTGCCTCCCCTGCCTCCCTTAAGTACCAGCTGAAACACATTCCCTCCCCAACTCCTGTTTTCCCCTTACCTGACTACTTCCCTTGCATTTGTCTTCTACCATGGTGGAGGTACGGTTGAAATGCCTGATTTTGCTGCTAGCTACGTACTGCTGTCTAAAATAATGTTCTCTGATTGCACCTTATTGTAACTGTGAACTGTGTCAGTACTATGTATTTTGTATCCCTTGTTCCCTTCCCCCAGGTCACACCTGGAAATGAGCCTTGGCTCAGTGTGCTTTTCCCTGTCACCAGTCTTCAACTAACTGACTGACTAAATAACAAAATATTCCAGTTCCAGGGATAACGTTGGGGAAAATATACCTGATCTTCATTTCACCATAATTAAATTTATAATTGTATAATATATCTGTAAATGTAAGATGCAAGTCTTTAAATTCCTATTCATTATACAGGCATTATAGTTAACTTATAAGACTGTAAATTGCTCAGTTTTATATAGTTAATTTAGTTCTTCAAATGTTATTGTATACTGTAATATTTTTGGTGATATAATGTAGCTACCGTATTTGGTGGAATTTACCACAGTTTTGTATTCACTTTGTGCACCTGTATTTATGTAATTTTTTAATTTTTTTTTATTTTATAATTTGTAGAACCTGCCATCCTGAGGAAGCATTTATCAAGGTAGAACGTTGGAAGTGTTTGCAGGTCTGTTTAGATTAGCTCTACTCATAATAAATGTGTGGCTACAAACACTTATTTGCTAAGCTGAGTCTATTTGTCCTACCTTTGCTTGCTATAGTCACTTTGTAGGAACTGGATTCCTTGCCTTTGTTTCTTTTTCTTTCTAGGTGGGATGACCATGAGAATTTGCATTTCGTGATGTTATAAAACTGCCGAAGTGTAATTGCTTCCCTTTCATAATTACACCCCCCGCAAATCATCTCAGATATGTTATTCTAGGGGTGAAAGAGGGCTCCTGACCAGCCACAGTGCTCCATTACAGAAAAAGGGGAAGGTGGCCACCAGATGAAATGCCAAGCTCCGGTAAAATAACACAATGTAAAAACAAGAAAAAAACATGCTACTGCATGCTTAGGAACAATACAAACCATGTTTGTTTGTCTCATTCAAAAGCTTTTAATTACAAACATGGACTAGCAGCACGCCCATACAGACGCCAAACATTTTCAAGCTTTATGCTCTTTTTCTCAAGTCGTGATTTGAGACCTTGTTACCTGTTACCTTTATGCGGTGTCCACTTAAAAAGTGGTATCTACCTGAATGTATGCTGCTTAAAGATGTGTGTGTCTATATATATATATATATATATATATCATATCATATAGGCACAATATATACAAGTCTCATAGTGTTACCACATGTTGTCCTAATGAAGCATTCATAAAATTTGACACATCAAGTAGATGAAGGGGTGGGGAGTTTGGGGGAGAGCAATCAATCAGTCAGTCAATAACTTTATTTAACCAGGCGTATCACTGTTGAGAAATCTCATTTTCAAAGTGGTCCTGGACATAAGCAAATGAATCACATATTGGTGCAGTACATAGCGGTATACAAGCAAGGAGAAACAAACCAATAAACACTAGCAAAAAACAACAGTATGCAATGACCACAGGCAAAGCTAACACAATCCTTGAGCTAATAGCGTTGACATATTTGTGACCTATTGCTTAAGCAGAAATAGGCCCAGAGGTACTAGGGTTAGTGCTGTCATTGAAAGTCGGAGGTAGTACACAGATGAGGGTTGAGAGTTAGTTGGAGGTTGTTCACAGATGAGGCTTGAGAGGTGTAGGGTAAGGGTGGGGGGGGACAAGGTGGTGGTCATGATACAATGGATGGCTAGTGCGAGCAGTAGGTGATAAACAGCTAGGGCATGAGAGCGGGGGAGCAGGGGCAAGTGATGTTATTTAGGAACAGGTGGTATGATATGATGTAGTAAGGGGAAGAAGGTGTGAGAAGATTTAGGGTTCACTGGGAGGGAGCTGCGAGTTTAAGGAGAGTCAAAGGAAACAGCAGGCAAATTGAGTCACACAGGTCATCTGTAACAGATGCAGCTTTATTTAAGGTATTTTGTAATCAATGCCTTGAAGGTAAATGGGTTGGGGAGGGCTGTAAGCTTCAGTTTCTTTTGCATAGTGTTCCAGATAGACAGGAGGGAGGGAGAAGCTGATAGCAGATAACCCATGTGAAGACTGTACTCTAGGTGTTTGAAAGCAGATAAATGAGAATTTTCTAAGCCCGTACGACCCCATGGCACGCTCAAATAGACTAGATATGTACACTGCTAATTTGTCAGACAAGGCCCTATACATCCAGAGGAGGGCATTTTCTTTTTTCTCCTCACTGTAAGTGAGGTCCATCCCAGCGCTTGGTACAGCAGGTAATCATGGGTGTGGAGAAGCAGGTTAAGAATAAACCAAAGGGCCCTATGATAGTGTATCGAGATTGTGGAGTACGGTAGGAGAGCAGTTGATGTAGAGGAAGTCAACGTAGTTCAGTAGGGGTACAAATGCAGACTGTACTAGTTTCAATTTGGCATCGGGGGGTAAGAGGGTGCTTAATGCAGAAGAGAATACCTAAGCATTGTCTCAGTTTTTTCAATAATTCATTCAGATGGAAAAAGTAATTAAACTTATTGTCAAGCCAAAATCCAAGGTATTTAAAGGTGGCAATGGTTTCCAAGGGTTCGCCTAGCAGAGTTACAATCTGCAGGTTACAGGTAGACCCTGGGGCGGTGGTTGGAGAGAGGATCATAGTTTTAGTTTTCCTTGGCATTAAGCAGAAGCTTATGATTCAAGAGGTTATGTTGGAGGGAGATGAAATCTTGCTGTAGGTCCTCATGGGCCATGCATAGAGAGGAATTAGCAGTGTATAGAACTGTGTCATCTTCAAATAAGTGCACTTTGGCTATGTGCAGATGTGAGTCAAGGTTATTGATATAAATATCAAATAGGATTGGACCCAAGATAGAGCCTTGAGGGACGCCTCTTAGTAAGATTTTCAGAGGGGACAGGTCTCCCGCAGCTTTGACTCGTTGTTGTCTATTAGTGAGGTAGCTGGTGAACCACTTAATGGCATGTTTGTCAAGTCCTATGCTACCTAGGGAATCAAGCATTATGTTGTGGTCCATAGTGTCGAATACCTTACTAAGGACCACCTTGAAAATGAGCTTGCTCAATGGTGTTTGTGCCTGGTTAAATAAAGTGATTGATTGATTGATTGATTGAAGGTCGAGGAAGAGTGCAAATACATGCTTCTTGGTGTCCAAGGCAGTTTGCCAGTCGGTGGTTACCTTCGCAAGGGCAGACACTGTGCTATGCTTGGCTCTGAAGCCCGATTGATCAGCGTTTAGCGGATTATGTGAATCCAGGTGCTCCCGGATTTGAGTGTCGACAAGATTTTTCAGTAATTTTGAAAGGGAGGATAATATAGAAATGGGCCGATAGTTGTTCAGATTGCTGAGGTCCCCTGATTTGAGCAGAGGGATGATGTAAGCAGTTTTCCACGATAAGGGTAGCTCCCCTTGTGAGAGGGAGATGTTGAATAAATGGGTGATGGGGGCAGTAAGAAAGTGGTGACCAAGTTTTTGGAAAAAAGGTTCACTAAGGTCAGCACCAGCACTTGTTTTAGTGTCTAAGGACAGTAAGAGGGTCTCTACTTGCTTATAAGATATAGGGTGGAAGCTGAAGGAGGGTAACTCTGGCAAAGGTGCTAACTCTCAAGGTATTAGTGTCAGCACCCTGATGATCTTACTTAAACGAGCGGCATCAAATGCCAGCCCTGCCATGGCAAAGTGTTCATTCAGTTGATTAAGAATATCCGCTCAGTCTGTGTAGGTGATGCCCCCCGGACTGTATTTTTGTTGAAAGAGAGGCATCTGAGGTATGGCCTTCTACCTCTTTGAGAATTCTCCAGAATCTAGTGGCATTGTTTTTATTGCCTTCTAAGGCTAATTGGAAGAATCTAGCCTTTTCAGTCCTAACAAATCTGGTACAGGCATTTCGAGATATGTGAAAGGCAAGCCAGTCAACATCGGTGCGTGACTTCCTAGCTTTTTTCCACCAGTAATCTCTGTTTTTGAGGGCCTTTTTTAATTTGGGTGAGAACCATCCAGGGGATCTTACCTTGGATTTGATCATTCTTGGGGGGGCATGCTTGTCTAGAATGTCCACTAGGAGGTTATGGAAAATGTAGAATGCTTTAGAGAGGTAAGAGGCCAGATAGAAGTCTTGCCATCTGATGTTGCTCAGATCATTCAGGAAGGCATGTTGGCAAAACTTTTTCAGGCATCTTTTCAGCATGATTTTAGGAGCTGATTTAACTTGGGGAGAATGCCTGATGTAGGCCATGGCACAATGGTCACTGAGGTAATTGAAGAACACCCCGGCATGCGAGATACTGTGGGGATTGTTGACTAACATTAGGTCCAGTAGGGAGCTACGTTTGTTTTTTTTTCTGTTAGGTCTTGTGATTGCGGGGGTCATCTGGGCCAACCCACACAGGTCGCAGAGGTCTTTAAGATCCTTGGAGGGCTCATCGTTCCAATTTAGGTTGAAGTCGCCCAACAGAATGCACTCTAAGTTAGCCGTATCGATTAGATTTTTCAGATGAGGCAGGAGGGTCATACCGCCAGAGGGCGGTCGGTAGCAACGAAGAGAGCCTTATCATTGGTAAGCGACAGCTTTAAGGCTAGACATTCAAATTCCTTGGCTTTAGAGGTACCATCAATGATTGTCACTGAGAATTTGTTCTTTGCATAAATTACAAACCTCCCCCCCCTTCTCTGGTTGGTCTGTCAGATCGGAAGATGATGTACCCCGGTAGGTTGATAGCTTTATCAGGGGTCAGTGGCATTAGCCATGATTCTGATATTATTAGGAAGTCAGGGGAGGAATGTAAGGACCACATCTGGATCAGGTGAAACTGCCTGAGTAGGTTACATATATTCAGGTGGAGGAAACTGATGCCTTTGAACTGGGGGTGGTCAGCAGGGGCATTTAATAGAGCCGGTGGGCCTGGATTAAGCTCAACATTTCCGGAACGGAGTAGTAGAAACAAGAGTATTTTTTTGAGGCAATTTGTTAACAGTTAAAAAACACCACAATAAACATTATA
Organism: Neoceratodus forsteri; assembly: GCA_016271365.2. NCBI lineage: Eukaryota > Metazoa > Chordata > Ceratodontiformes > Ceratodontidae > Neoceratodus > Neoceratodus forsteri. The sequence continues at coordinate 776,382,527 of CM057454.1, forward strand.
TGTATGTATTTATAGTCCATGTTTGTAATTAAATGCTTTTGAATCAGACAAACAAACATGGTTTGTATCATTCCTAAGTGTGCCGTAGCATGTTTTTTGTTGTTTTTTTTTTACAGTGCTTCATTAACCTACCAGGCCTGGGCACTGTAAATACAATTGTCTGCATATAAACCCTGTTTTTAAACTGTCTTTGCTCCGTGGGTTCAGTACAAATTAGAACAACATGTTACCTTTTATATTTTGCTTCCCAAACTCTGGAGTCTGCTCCATCATGTCCCTCCTTCTCTGGCTTATCAGAAACACAAGTTGGTACTGCAGAAAATAAGTTCAAACAGTATAACATTGATTTGACAAGCAGCACTTGATTTTGAACCTTGTCATAGCTAGCAGGCATTAAAATGAAAGACTCACCCAGGCTTTGTATTTTACTATTCTTCTTCCTGGCTGCCCACTCCTTCGGATCTCCATTGCCCCTCCCGACTGCTTGCCCCGACTCCCACACCGGCTACCAACCTCACATGGCAGTCCCCCCGGGTAACCCGGCGTATCCCTTCACTGGGCGGGTAACCCGGCGTATCCCTTCACTGGGCGGGTCCCCCTCCTCCGAGGGGGAAGGCACCAATGGGGGCGGCCAGCGTGCAACTTCATTGGCCCGAGGTACCGCTGAGGTCTGTCGGTCATGGGATTGATGGCAGCGGAGGACAGAGAGACCATCATCCAGCCAGCCAGGAAGCGTTTCCTGGTTTTCTGTAGGGAGTGATGTCCTGACATCAAGGCATATGCCGACGTCTGTCACTCCCCTTGAACACTGAGTCCGGACGTCACTACTGTGCTCCCAGCCTCCGCCAGGAGTCAGCATGCGCCGGTGTGCCTCCCCAGCCTCCCCTCGGAGAAGGAGAGCTGTCCCCGGATGCTCCATCCTTCTCCCCCCGGCTGGCCCTCCGGCGACCCGAGTCCGTTCCCGAACCCAGGTTACTATTCTTCAATTAATCAGGACACATTTAACATATAGCTCTGTGGGAACAAAAAGGTTTTGTTGTGAAAATGTACTCCTTATGGCACCACAAGGCCCATTTTAAGACTCCCTGAAACTGTAACCTGTCATATTTACACAACAATAACCCAGGATCTACCTTAAGCTCCCTGTTGCTGTAACCTTCCAATGTATATATCCTTGTGCTGTACGACTTATGTATTGTACTGTTTATGTTATGTATGTGTATTTTTTTCTGACGTGAAGCCTTTGCAAAGGAGTCTAGGGGCCCGATTCCAAAAAGCGTTATGCCTGGTGCAAGACGATTTACGCCAACCCTGATGGTGCAAATCGCACCTTATGCCAGGCATAACGTCAGTTGCAAAAGGTTCCTTGTGCCATGCTGTATGCGGGTTGCACCAAATGTGGGTTACACCACCCACTATGCCCGCAACTCACAGTGGCATGGTGCAAGGGTAGGTTACGTCAGCAACTGTACCCTATTCCAAAAGGGCAGCTGCTGTAACCCACTTATGCCATTCCAGAACAAGGAATGGCATAGCGGGGATAGACCAGCTAGGAGGTTGTCTAAGGGGCATCTGTCCTGGCACAGTGACAGATGCACCCCACAGCACCACAGAAAGTACACTGCTGTGCTTCCCGTGCCCCCCTGCCCTTTCATGCCCCCCTCTCCTGAACTTCAGGGACCCCCAGGGTCTGGTTCCATCGCTGCTCCCTAGCACATGTACCAAACAGCCAGCTGCCCCAATGCCCCCAGGTGCATGCTGTTGCATTCCGGGGTGGGGAACTTGGGGGGGCAGTAGAATGCGTGCCACAAATTGCAGCACCCAGGTCCGGTGCGCAATGCCTTTGATGCTAGCCTGCAGCTGTCGCAAGTCACGGGCGTAGGTGCCGGGGACCCTGCTTGCCCTGGAATATGGCACAGGGTCCCTAGCATAGCGCCACATGGCATAACTCGCATATGCCCATGAGTTGCGTCATGCATTTCAGAATCAGGCCCCATGACTCAAAGGTTAGTAATTCTGATTCACTTCAATAAATAAATAAATGTGTTTTCAACCTGTTACTCTCCAACTCTGTCTTTTATTACATTTTTTAATTTCTGCTTGATTTGCCTTGTTTAATTAAATGGTTTGGTGCTGCTATGTACGCCCCATATTTTAGTGGTGCAGTAGCACCACTATAGTTAGCATTGAGTAGGGTGTTCAGTGTTAAACCCCCAACTTTGCACCTTAATAGCTCTGTCATCATTTTTGACAAAGTCAGCTGAAATTTTGTGTGTGTTGTCTAGGAGGCAAGATGTAAATCTGTGGGAAGTTTGGTGATGACAGCTTGTGCGGTTTCTGAGATCCGCATCTGTCATTTTTCTGTAGCTGTAAAAATGTTTTCCTATACTTAATACAGGATTTTTTTTTTTGCTGTCTCCTACAGCCTAAACAGAATGGATTTTTTTCAGGAAACTTTCAGGGTAGAAGTGTGCTGTGGTAAGTTAATGCCTTTGTAAGGTTTTGTGAAAAAAAAATTTAATCATTCCAGAGTTACAAAAATTCCAAATTTTGTGTTTTTCTGTTCTGAGCATGCTCAGTAGGGTTTTGGGATAACATTCCGATATGACACCAAATATTTTGTGTCACAGACCATTTTTGGTTTCTCACTACTTGCTTCTCACAGCACAAAACATTTTTGGTACTGTGAGAACCACCATCCCCTCCGAGCTATAAAACATGGAAAATGCATAAAATGTTGAATAAATAAACACTGTGAACCCAGCTAAATGGGGCCCATTTGGCAGATTCTGATGTTTGTTTTCTTAAACTCATGGTCAAAAATACCTTTTCTGGGCACCCCAAAATCCAGTGTGCACAGCTTACCAAGAGAGCCATTCACCTGCATTCTCTGTATGAGAACAGTGGGACTTTCTTGAATGCTGAAGCCACAGCTGGAAGTCACAGGCTCAGGGCGCCAGTACAATAAAAACAGAGCTAGCCACATATCATAAATTAATAAACAGAAACATAGAAGCTGAGAGCAGATAAGGGCCACCGGGCCCATCCAGTCTGCCTAGTTTTATTACTTTCAATTTTGCTGTAGATTCCACATTATTTACGGTGCTCCCTCCCCTTCCCTCCCTTTCTTACCTTAATGATTCCCTTGTGCCCATCTCAGGCATTTTTGAACCCTACCACTGTTTTCGCTCCCCACTACCTCTTCTAGAAGGCTGTTCCAAGAATCAACCACCTTTTCTGTGAAGAAGTACTTCCTCACATATGTCCTGAATCTACCTCTTTCTAGCTTCATAGCATGTCCCCTTGTTTTAGAGCACTTTTTCTCTGAAAGAAATACCCCCTGCCTCTACCTTATTAACCCCTATGAGATATTTATAAGTCTCTAGCATATCCCACCTCTCCCCCCCTCTCCTCCAGGTTGTACATATTGAGCTCCTTTAGCCTCTCCTAATAGAGCTTTTGATACAGACCCTGCATGATTTTGGTAGCCCTCTTATGGACCGCCTCCACCCTGTCTGTGTCTTTCCCAAGATGTGGTCTCCGGAACTGGACACAGCACTCAAAGTGGGGTCTTACCAGTGATCTATATAGAGACAACATGACCTCCCTGTTCCTGTTGGTGATACCCCTACCTATGCACCCTAGCATCCCACTAGCCCTCCTGATTGCCTTATTACACTGTCTGGACACTTTTAGGTTGTCTGATATGATTATCTGCAGGTCTTGTTCCTGCTTGGTCATTGCCAGTAACACTTCCCCTATTTTGTACTCTGCCCCCCTGGTTTCTATGTCCCAAGTGCATTATTTTGCACTTTTTTTGTATTAAAACCTAATTCCCATACTATTGACTACTTCACCAATTTTTTCAGATCCCCTGGCCATCCTTTCCACCCCCCCCCCGAGTGTCCATTCTGTTGCGGATCTTGGTGCTATTCACAAAGAGGCAGACCTTCCCTTCAAGCTCTTCTGCCATGTCAGTTATAAAGACATTAAAGAGAACTGATCCCAGCACTGACCCCTGAGGTAACCCACTGGTCACCCTCCCTTCCTCAGAACGAGCTCTGTTTACCACTACTCTCTGTTTCCTATCCCCTAACCAGTTTCTTACCCGGATTACCACCTTATTGCCCAACCCTAAGCTATCCAACTTGTTTACCAATCTCCTGTGTGGAACAATGCCAAAAGTCTTGCTGAAATCCAGGTACAGTAGATCATGTCGACTGCTCCTCTCTGATCTAACTCCCTGATCACCCAGTCAAAGAAATCTATCAGAATTGTTCCTCCTGTGAATTCATGTTGCCTTGGATCTTGTAACCCATTGGAGTCATGATATTCCACAATCCTTTCCTTTTGTAGTGTTTCCGTTAATTTACCCACCTCTGAGGTCAGGCTGATATGCCTATAATTGCCCACCTCTTCCTTGCTCCTATTTTTGTGAAGCAGGATTACATCTGCCCTTCTCCAGTCCTCCGAAACCACTCCAGTCTCCAGTGATCAGTTAAATAGGTCTATTAGAGGTGCAGCTGGAACCTCTTGGAGCTCTCTCAGTGCCCTTGGATGCACCCTGTCTGGCTTCATAGTTTTGTTCACCTTCAGGTTAGTGAGTGCTCTCCTGACTCTCTCCACAGAAAAAGGATGAGTGTCCATTTCCCTCCCCTCAAACCTCATGGTGCCTTTTCATGGTCCCTCCGTTTCCCCTTCTACTGTGAACACTGAGCAGAAGTATTTGTTCAAGATGTCTGCCTTTTCTTGATCTCCCTCCATACAGTCCCCCTTTAACCATACAATCCCTCCATTTGTCTTCCTTTTTTCGCTAATGTACCTAAAAAATATCTTGTCCCCTTCTGATACTGCCTCAGCTATTCTTTTTTCAGTTTGCACCTTTGTGCTCCTTATTGATCTCCCTGCCTCCCTCAGTTTTTCCTGATACACTTCCCTGTCCTCCTTTCTCTGGATCTCCTAATAACTGGTGAATGCTACTCTTTACCTTTTCTGCCACCTCTGTTGAGAACCATGGCAGTCTCCTCTTCCTTTTGCTTTTGCATACCTGCTTGATGCAAAGGTATGTTGTCTTCTTTTAGTTTGCCCAGTGTTCCACCATTGCTTAGGTCATGCCCCCAGCCAGGTCATTCCTGAGGCACCCCCTCATCTTTACAAAATCAGTCCTTCTGAAGTTCATGACTCTCGTCATTGTGTGGCTGGATTCTGCAGCTGTTCTTATGTTAAACCACACTGTTGGATGATCACTGCTACCCAGATTGCTTCCCATCATAATGTCTGTAATACCATCCAAATAAGAAATATAAAAGTATACATAAATAACAGCTCAAAACATTTTAACAAACAATTACTTTGCGCTGCTGAATATCTTAGATGTTCATATTTTGCAGCCACTAGGGATTCTCACTCCCCATATGCCTGTGTAAATAAGTGCAGTATGCACCGCTTGTACTGGACTAATTTGACATTCAGTGATATGTCCCGTAGAAGCGGCATCCCTTACATCCCATTACGCATAACCCATAACTGACCGAAGAGACAGGGACAATTAAACGCTAAAGCAGATTTGTAACAGACACGTGCGCACATCATACCTCTCAAGTGTACCGGATTGCACGTGATGTTCCGGATTCTGGTGCCAGTAGACTGCCTGTACCACTGCCCCGCATTCACCCGTTCTTTTCCACTAGGACGCCAAAACCACGCGGCTGCACCGCGTGCAGCAACTGCAGCATTAATCCCCTTTGTTTGTCCTGCATGGCGCGGCGGCACCTGGGCTCTCGTCATCATGCCTGCAGCACGTCCCGCAAATGATGACGTCAGGGAGGAGGGGGGCTAGTTGGAGTCATGGACTACTGGCTGAAGGACTGTGATGTCAGGCACGCCCCCCCCAAGGCTACCCTACACCCCCGGCCCCCAAACAGATTAAGCTAATTAGTGTAGTTTCGTCACTTGTCTCAGGTCCCCCCTCAGGTCCGCTGCCCCACTATAAGCAGCCTGACTCCACTGAGGAGGAATCATAGCATCAGGAGGAGCATTTCTGGAGGACACTGAGCTCGAGAAGGACCACCACTGCCAGCAGCTACCAATTGCCGTGCAGCAGCACCAGGAACTGGAAGAGGAAGCTGCCCCGGAACAGGTTAATTCTGAAGGAGAAACGCGATTCAAACTTGGAGTCTTTGGAGAAGCCTTCAAGTCAGGCACCGCACCATGCACCAGCTGAGCGAGCTTCCTGACTCCTGAGCAAGCAATGCAACAGACAAGTAAGTAAGTTACCAGCTGCAGAGGTGTTGCTGTAATCAGCAGCCATTGTCGGGCTGTTGCTGTGCTTGTGCTGCCTTTTTGTTGTGGGTTTGTAGAATGATCAAATGATTCGATTGGTACAGTCGGTCAGGTCACGGTGTGTGCGGCTGTCGGCTGTGCGCTCACTGCGCTTACTTTTGGTCCCTTGGTTCACAGTTGAAAGTGTGGACTGCACTGCAGCTATGAAAATTAAAAAATTGGTGAGGGGAGGGCGAGGAGGTAACTTGAAACGCGATGCCACTGCTACTGCTTACAGTGCTGTGTCTTACTGCTTACAATGCTACAGAGTCCACAATAGGTGAAAGAAATATGAATTGAGGTAACTAAAAACCATATGCTTTTTTAAAGAAAGTAAACTAAAAATGAATCTAAGGTTGTGGTGCAGAACCCTAGTGTTAAACAAATGGGCTAAAATAAACATGAGGCTGAGCTTTTTAGGTTGTTTAAAATGATGGGCTCCATCCTTCTAAATTTAACAAACTATTTCTCACCTTGAGACCGCACTGCAGGCTATGGTAGGAAATATCCCTTCACCAAGTACTAGAGATCCTGAGAGCCATAATGGATAGTGGAGCTACAGCTTCTGCTGCCAGAGGGCAGGCTGGTGCACACCTACCAGTGAGTGTGGAGGAGACGCTGATGAGAGGCATCCAGTGCTATGGTGAACTCTGTTCTATCAGGGAAACTGGCCTGGCGTGGAGCAGTATCCCTCATCACTAAGGTAACCCTAGATGTCAAGAGTCCAATAGAGAAAGTCCCTGCAGAGGCTGACCAGACCTTAAACCCAAAGCTTTTAGCTTAGTGTGAGAAACTGATAAAGCTAAGCAGAGGAGAATGGGCTTTGACCCAAGGTATAACCCCCTCAGCTGGTGTGGACAGAGGAAAAGAAAGGGTTGTGTGGCTCTTGTTACATACGGAATCTAACATTTTCCAGAAATGTATGTCCCTATGAACAGCGGGTTTGTCTTTTCTGTTCGGTTTGTAAATTCTTCCACTGAGAATCAGGTCCGTACCTGCTACACCTCTCTTGAAAAGGGAGCCCTGGGTACCTGCTTGTTGAGGGTTGATGTTAGAGTTTGTTTGCGGTTGTTGTGAAGTTTGAACAGTTTTTTGAGATGAGACTGCTTTGCATTCTCCCCCCCTTCCCCGTGTTACTGAAGGGGTGGGCAGCGGATAAATAGTGTCCTGAAATAAACTGTCAGACTCAGACAGCACTGATTGCCTTTTTTTATGGCTTGTAATACACTTTGAAATACACACTCCGTTTGGAATACTGAGTGATTGAAAAGTGGTATAAGCAAATTCCTTTTCCTGCCTGCCTCCTTCCTTCCTTCCTTCCTTCCTTCCTTCCTTCCTTCCTTCCTTCCTTCCTTCCTTCCTTCCTTCCTTCCTTCCTTCCTTCCCTTCTGCCTAGTGCCTGCATGTGTCACTTGGTTACAGAACTGTTGCTTAAGCCAGTATTTTACATATATTACATATGTTCTGGCAGTAGATTTGAGGTATTATTGTACCAGGTGCCTGTGTCTGTTTTGCTTGAATTATACCTGAAAATGGGCCCCTGACTCAATGTACTCACTCTGTTATCAAATTACTTGCCTGGCTATCACATATTTCCTTGTTTGTCTTTATAGTATCAACAGGGGACTGGGAGGTAAAGGAGAGATGTACAGTATCAATAGGTAGAGGATCTGTAGGGAATAGGAAGGTGAGTGACAGATGTGCTGTGTGCTTGTATAGGTGCAGAATGTGTACTGTAAGGGATGGAAAGGGAGGGAGAGAAGCACTGTGTGTGTTGATTGGTAAAGGATTTAAAGGTGAGGGAGATGCGGTACAGCATCTAGAAGGAAGACGAGAAGGGAGAGATGTGGTGTGTGTGTGTGTGTATAAAAGGATCTGTAGGAGGCAGGAGTATGTCTAGGGGTGTGTGTGTCTAGGTACAGGATCTAAGGGGTAGGAGAGTGTTGAGGGAATATGTATTGTGCTAATACTTCTTCTTTTTCACCAGATACATCAGCTGCGACTGTACTGGAGGTTCTGTAAGGAAACTTACACCAACGCAAAAGAAGCCCAACCAGCAACCCCCACTAATCTGGCGAGGAACTGCATCACGGACTACACCACTATGCAGGCGTTCATCACTAGCAAAAGGAGACGAGAGGAGGAGGAGCAGCAGCAGCTGAATAGTGTCACAGGTATGTTGCTGGGGATTTTTGGAAATTGGAACTGTTTTTGTACATGACGTTTAAGGTAACTGGCTTTTTGGGGGGTAGGTTGTTGCCTGCCACCAGTCATATTTCTGGTTACTTTATTAAATTGGCTGTGCAAGTAGTACATGCGGTATGCCTTGTTTTATGCGTGGGGAGGGGGTCAGCTTGCTGTGTGACACCTAGGTGGTATAAATTAAGGAACGAGGCACGACAAGGTGTGGTATATCATGGAATATCGTCACTCCGCGGGTCCGTCCAACGACCCAAAGTGACAATATCCCATGATATACCATGCCCTGTCATGCCTTATTGCTATTATGAGCTGGGTTTGAGTTTTCATAAATAATAAAAAAAAAAACAGTTTTTTAAATGTTTTATGAACAAGTTTTTGGTTGATGTAGGAATACATTTTGAAAAAATAGTTCTCGGACAGAACAGAGCAAGGAAGCTGGTGGTGCTGGAACTTCTTTGAAACCATGATGATGTAGCCCAATATCATCATGGCTTCAAAGAGCTCCATGCCAATCAGATTCCTCTTTATGCTCCTCAGTTCATAATAATAATGTCAGTGTGAACTGTGAAAAATGCAGTATGGCTGTGTTAATAAACCATTAGTGTTGAATGCACACAGCAAGCATGGCCCCCTTCCCATCAACCCCAAAAATGATGTTGGGCATGTCCTGTTTTAGCAGTGAGTATCTTGCTTGCTACATGACATTGCGTCCGATTATTTGATGCCATGTGTAATGGAACTGTTTTAGAAGTCTTGGGTGGGGGGGGCGTGCTGTCGTGTCCAGACAATGTCTGATTTATTGGTATGATTGTAGTGTTACACTAACACGTTACAGTCATGCTAATAAACCATAAGGATTGACTGGACACAGCAAGCAGGTCCCCCCCCCCCTTCCACCAACCCAAAAAACAAGGTACATGGCGTATTTTTCATGGCGACAGCGTGATTTGCTTGCTGTTTGACGCTGAGTCAGAATCATGTAACTGAATTGTTTGCACTGGTGTTTGGGTGCATGGGGGGGGCACTTACTGTGTCCAAACAATGGCCGATGTGGTTTTTTTTTGTAATGGCTGTAGTGGTAGATGGTGATGGCGTGGTTGGCAGGCTGGCCCAGTGGCGTGGAGGTGAGGCATTACACCTTGCCACCTGCCACACCAGAGAAGAAATAAGTATTTGAAGTTGAAACTTATTGTCTTATTATTGTCTGCCTGAAGGGATCAGTCTCTGAGAGCAGAGGCAAAGTCGAGGAGCGTTGCCTTTCTTTAGTTTTGATGTTTGCCTTTTATGTTTGCATAGATTGCGGGGGTGACTCAGAATCAGATAATTCCAGTGTGCACAGCCCAGTGAAGAAGCAAAGATGGTACACAACATTCCAGGCTACCTGGAAATCTTCATTTGATTGGGTCAGTGACAGCAGGAAAGGGAGAACATATGCATTCTGCAAGATATGCGCCTGTGATTTCATCATAGGCCATGAAGGATGCCATGATCTGCAGCGCCATACAGCTACAGAGAAGCACTGCAACAATGTCAAGCATGCCACGTCTGGACAGAAGCTCTCCAACTTGTTTGCAGCACAAGCAAGCTCCAAAGTCATAGAGGTAGAAGTTGCTTCTGCAATGCTTGCAGAGCACAACTTGTCATTTTCATGTGACGATCACATTATTAAATATATGAAGAAGTACTACTCTGATCCTGAAGTACTAAAAAAGATGACTTGCGGTGCCACAAAAGCAACCTGCATAGCAAGGGATGTCATGGGGCCTATGTACCAGGAAGATGTTGCAGCAAAGTGCCGAAAAGTACCAATCTGTGTCTACACTGATCAAAGCACAGACATGGGAGATGAAAAACTGCTAGTTATTCTTGTGGGTTATTTTGATGATGAGCAAGGAAAGCATGCGATCAAGTTCTTGGATATGCCTGAGTGTATCTCAGGAACTGGACAAAGTATGTTTTACTGCCTTATGGAAACACTAAACCAATTTCACATCCCAACAGACAATCTTGTTGCGCTGTCATCTGACGATGCTGCCTCCATGATCGGCAAGAAGAACTCTGTTTTATCAAGGCTCCAACCCTAAATCCACATATTGTCAACATGGGGTGTCTCTGCCACCTGGCAGATATCTGCAGCAAAGCAGCAGTAAAGACTCTGACAAAGACTGAAGAGCTTGTGTCAGATGTTTAATGCCACTTTTCTTCAAGTGCACAAAGACAACATAAGTTAAAAGAATTTGCACTGTTTGTGGATGTCAAACCACTCAAGGTTATAAAGCATGCACCAACCTGGTGGCTCAGCCTGAATAAGGTTGTCAAGAGGATGCTGGATCTGTGGCCTGCACTCCTGTCATATTTCCGGTCAGCAGAACAAAGACCAGCAAAAGTGGAGAGCATCACCAAAAGACTGGAGAGCCATGAAATCCGAATGCAGTTTATGTTCCTGAAATATGGACTTGAACCTCTGTGCCAGTTCAACCAACAGATGCAAAAAGGTGACAGCCAACAAATGACTTTGCACTCTGACATCTCTCGACTTCTCCACATATATGCCGGCAGAGTTCTTCGGCCTGAGATGGCCAGGCAATTGCTAAATTACAATGATGCTACCATTCTGGACAATCCTGACAGTTTTCTATGCCACAGTGACCTTCGTCTAAGAGCAGAAATACGACAGTACATGATGGAGCAGGAAGACAGCATTGCTGGATCAGTCGTTGAAACCAACATCTACCAGAAAGCAGTTGTGTTTTATTCTACTGTCATATCCAAAATACTAAAGAAATTTCCTGTGAACAACAAGTTTGTGCAAAATGTAGTACTTCTCCTCAATCCTTCATCGATGCTCAAGGTAACACCCTCTATGGTAACAGACTTGGCAGATCATCTAGGAATCTGTAAGACAATAGAAGAGAAGGGCACATTGCTGGATGAATTTTCTGTGTACCAGTTGTCTGATACAGGGACCCTAACTGGACCAATAAATGGACCCCATTCAGCCCTCCCAAAACATTGGGCCACAGTCCTCAAATGTGTTGGTGGAGATGGTTCACTGCAGTACTTTAAAAGACTGATGATGGTACTACTTTGCTTGCCGCATTCAAATGCAGACGAGAGCGCCGCTTTTAGCATGGTGCGTAAAGTTAAAACAGAACTAAGACAGTCCCTGCATCTCAAAACGCTGAACTCTTTGCTGGCAATCAAGATGAACGAGGAGCAAGACTACTATGAAGTTCAGTATTCGAAGGAGACTCTTGCTGCTGCCAGAAAAGCAACGGCCGCCTATAATAAAGAACACCAGACCACAACGTAGACAGAGACAACATGCCCCACACTCCCACAGTGTTTTGAAGAAAGACATTGACATTTTGTGGTCCAACAGGTGTGATTTATAGGTTTGCAGTTGCATAGACTGTTTTTTAGTGTCCAGCTACCAGCAGGTGTTTGTGGTTGCATGTGAATACATTTTATTATTTAAGTGCAATAATTGCTTATTGGGTTTTTAAGGTTTAACTGTCAATCAATTTGTAATTGTTTTATTCGCTGGTGCATTTATTTAGTATAGTTAGTATGTAATAGTATTATAGTTGCAGTATTCAACTCACATTTTTTTTATATATTATAGTGTAGTATTAGCGTAGGTTCAAATCAGAACGCATTTAGTTTTATAATAGCTACAAACGTTCTACAAATAGTTGTTTCTTCCAGTACTGCTGCATAAGTATAGTTTCAATAAACTGTCATGATTTCAAATGAATAAGTGGTGTTTGTTTCATTCTTTAGAGGTGTATTTATAGATTACATCGATAAAATGTTAACACACATTTAGGATTTGCATCACTCTTTATTTTAATTAAGGACACACATATAGGATTTGCATCACTTTATTTTATTCAAGGACACACACACACAACATTCTCTTTAATTTGCAACACAAACCACATGCCAAGCATACAAACAATAGTTTTAGTGTGGTAAAATTAATTTTACGTGACAACGCCAGTGCATGACTCCGCACGCTGTGAAAAATGAGGTGTACCACATTTTTGGCATTTGTCACACATTTTGTAGCCCTCTGTCACACATTGGTAAGTTGGGAGGTTGAGAGGTATGGCGCACATACACAAATGCACAAGGTGCAGTCAGTGAATGCAGCTGCTTTGTGAGGAAATTGTGTTGCGCCTTGCGCATTTAAATCCTTATTTAAAGTGAGCATTTTTTTTTCAAATCAGCTGTACTCTGCTATACTGTACCAGGCTTAAACCTGACCGGAGCTGATGAAGTTGATGATTGTAGTCTACATCTTTTTCTGCTGTGCGCACTCCCTCCATGCATTATCTGTCTGCGTCGTTTTTAGTCAGGTCTCAGCGGCAACAGTGTCGGCATTGAGTTTCTCCCCATGTATCTTTTTGAACTAGATGTTTTGCCACTGTTTCCAGTGGCTGAGCCAACCATCGGCAGCTTTAAATTCATTTTTACCAAGGGCATGTGCAATTTTATCTGCTTTCTGAATTAGTAGTGAGCCGCTAATTAGTTCTTCTCTGCCCCAGGCATTAGTAAACCATCGGAGCAAGGCCTCCTCAACATCATTGTCCTTGCCCTCCCTTTTGCATTTTCTTTCAGGGTTATGATTTGAATGCCAGTCTGAAAGCAGTGTTGCCTTGTTTTTTATTAAATTGCTTACTGTTGACTTAGGGATGTAAAAATGGGTGCTCAAGTCCCGAATGCTTAGTTTTGGGAGCTTATCCATTTCATGAATGATCTCTACATTTTGTGCCAAGGATAAACATGTTCACTTCTCAGAGGTTGTAGGCGTGGAGGCCATGGTTCAGTACAGAACAGAGCAACACGGCAAAGGAATGAAGTTCAAGTGCAAGACGCCACAGGCTGTCCTTTTAACCCGTTAGCAATTACGGAAAATCAGATCAACCTGGCAGGTGTTAATTATGTTAAATGAGTGATTAAATGTGCCCAAAAGCAGACGTGACATGTGGAATTCAAGGTCCGCATTAGGTGCAATTTTTAGCATAGCAGCCATACACAAACGGCATTTGGAAAACGTGTTTTGTCTGCTAGAACCAGCTGTCCATAACAAGCGTGTACAGTACATTTGGCACATAATGTACTTTTTTAAGACCCCTTTTCAAAGCCTCCACCAAGGAGGCCACCCTCAGGGCCCTTGGAAATAAATTCCATGGAACCAGTCCTGCTACCTCAAAGAAGCAGTCCCCCAAGGTTTTAAGCCTAGATCTGGGAACAACTAGGGCACCTTCCTCAGAAGAGTGGAGGGGGGGTGTGCAGGCATGTAGAGATGCTGTAGATCACACAGGTAACCCAGGCCCAGCCCACTTAGGGTCTTGTAAGTTAGTAAATGAACTTTATAGGAGTCAGATATGCCACTTAACCAGCAGCCAGTGCATTTCACACAGCGCTGGAGAAATGTGACTTGAACTCAGAAGACCAGTCAACAACCTAGCAGCTGCGTTCTGCACTAACTGCAGGTTCACCAATGTACCTCCATTGATCCCAAGGTATAGAGCATTACAATAATCTATCTGTGAGGTTACAAAAGCATGCACCAGAGAGGACAAGTCCTCTGAAGAGCTAAGGGACTGTATTCAGCTGATGCTCTTTAAATGGTAAAAGCCATTCTGGACTACTGCTGACACCTGAGCCTCAAATGTCAACCCTCTGTGCAGAATGTCACCCATATCCTTAACCTTCACAGCAGCCAGAAGCCTAGAGGTGCTGAGGCAAAGCCCCATCTGCCTCACAGCTGCTGCTGCTACCCCCATCTGAGCCAGCTTATCACCATTACTTCAGATTTGTCTGGGTTGAGTCTCAATCAGCTTGATGACATCCAGTCCTGGACCTCAGCCAAGCATTGATTTAGCACATCCACAGCACCACGTGTCTTGGGTGCAAAAGACAGAGCTGAGTATCATCTGCATAGCAGTGAAAACCAGCTCCATACTGTCTCATGATCCTACCCAGGGGTAGCATGTACACCATAAACTACATGGGCAAAAGGACCAACCCCTAAGGTACACCACAGTGCAGGTCCATTGGAAGTGAGGAAAAACTTCCCATCGCTACCTTCTATGCTAACCATGAGGTAGGACTCAAACCAATAGATAACTTTGCTGGTGAGTCCTACATACTCCATGAGTTGGTCCAATAAAAGCCCATGGTGTCAAATGTTGAGGAGAGATTGAGAAGGACAAGTATTGATTACTCTCATCTATCCCCTGTCCTGAGCAGGTCATTATAAACCCTGATCAACATGGTCTTTGTGCTGCGCTTTGCCCTAAACTCAGAATTGAGAGGCTCATTGATGTTGAGGGTCATGAGGCGTGCCTCAAGTTGCAGTGCAGCTACCTTCTCAATAACCTTGCCTAAAAAACGGTTAGAGACAGGTCAGTAATTTGCCAAGATGGCCAGGTCCAATAATGTTTTTTTCAAGAGGGGCTTCACCAGTTCATTGTTCAATGCAGATAGGATGATTCCTTTGGATAAACAATACTGAATAATCACAATGAACACCTTGCCTAGCTGCCTGACACAACTCACTAGTCCAGGTTGGGCATGGATCCAGTTCACAATATGTTGATAGCAACTCTGAGATCCCCTCCACAACCTCATCCATCGTCACTGGTCAGAATTCTCCCCAGGACCACTGACTGCTAGTGTAGCTCACTGGCTCAACACTGTTGGGCCATAACAGCCCACTTGGTAAGTTCCCAACCTTGACAGAAGACACTCTGTCCCAAAATATCTGAGCAAACTTCTCACACTTAGTGAATGATGCAGCCTTCTTGGGCTCCAGACAGGCTGGATGAAGAAGCCTGTCTGCCTACTGAAACAGCTGAGCTGGTCAGTTCATTATGGCTGCAATCTTCCTGGACAGGAACTCTACCTTCTCATGGGAGATTGACCTTTGATATTCCCGACAGTGAGTATTCAAAGCCAATTTGTCCTCCTGGGCCCCAGATCTCATCCAACAATACTCCAGACTCCAACCCCTTGCCTTCGTCTCCCTCAGCTCACAGTCGAACCATGGAGAACCAAGGCGCAAAACCAATAGGCGTACACAGACTGGCGCTTCAAGTTTGAAGGCTGCACTGACAGTCCTATTATAAGTTGCCTCTGTTTTCTCTGCACCCCCAGTGTATGCCGTCAACAAACCCGAGATGTCCATCACCACCATAGGTCCATCTGACCTACGTCCTCGTAAAGGGTAGTACCAGACCATCTACACAGGGGGTGGACCACAGTGGGGTGCCCTGAAATCTAACCTAATTGTGCAATGATCTGACCAGCTAATTGGGTCAATCCTGAGGTTTTCTGCCTCAAAACCCAAGGAGAACACCAAGCCCAAAGTGTACCAGCGTTGGTGAGCCACAGCAGCAACTGCTTGTGCAATTCCCAGGGATTTCATTCCTTGGTGAAAATATTGTACAAAATGCAAGAGTTCATCATTGACAATGAAACTTAAGTGCTAGAAAGATACTTTTCTTTTGCCTGAAATCTTGTATTCAGAGCCCACTTGTGGACTTGGGTCCCAGGACGTTGTTCTTTTTGCCCTTTCCTTAATTTCACTAAGTCTTGGTATCTTAATGGGGTTATAATGCCATTCACCCTCTGGGCTCATGGCATTATTATCTCAGGTACGCTCAATGGGTATATTTTTCCCATACACCACTGTTGTAGAGGCATAGGTCAGGAAGCATAGGCAAACTAGGAGAAGTTATAAAATTCACAAGTAGTGTTTTATTGTTATCAATAACAATAGAATAAAAATAAAATTGTGCAGGATAGCTCTTGATACGGGCAGTTCAAACAAATAGAAGTTCTTCATCTGAGATTCTCTCTAAAATCTCTGGCTCTCTCTATCTAAACAAAACATTGTTCTCTTTTTATAAGATGATTTTCCCTGGCAATTAAATTCTGCATCCTGTTCTTGTAAATTCCACCACCTGTGTTCCACAAAATGTATTAAGACTTTGTTTGAAACACCTGGAATAGCCTCCCAGCAGAGGTGGTGGGTGCTAAAATGGTAACAGGATTCAAGCATGCATGGGATAGACACAAGTGGACATTAGAAGCAAGGCGGGGGGGAGACCACAGATCAAATAGGTTTTGTGGTGGCACAGTAAGTAGGGAATATAGGGCAGACTAGGTGAGCCAAGCGGTCCTTATCTGCCAACAATTTTGATGTTTCAATGTTTGTCAGTTTTTTTCCTGTGAGCAGAACATTAGTCTTCTTTATAGGTGCAGTCAATTAAGGCATTCTGTCCTAGGGCTGATTTTCCTGCTGTTAATTCTGCAAACAATCTTGTGGAGGTCACAATATACTTTAAGGTTAACCCTTGTGTTCCAGATGAACCCAAACAGCTTTCTGCATTCATTTTAACAATATAATTATATACATTTGCAAACTAAGTGATATTAGTTTCACACAGAGAGTCACATATATTTTTTAACCACAGAGAATCAAGGGAAGAAATGAAGAATAGAAACAGCAAGTAAAGTAACAGAGAAAACGGGGAAATTGTGGAGCCATCAGAGTGGCCAGTTGCTAGGTGCCACAAGGACAATTTGATAGCACAATCAGACAGGCAAGAGATAGACAAGTGACAGAATAGGAGAGAACAGACTAGATCCTTGCTTTTAACTATCTCCACATAACAAATGGGACAGGGTCTTTCCCAACCCATTCATCCTGGTAAGCGGGGGGGGGCTACTGGTAGATGGGAGAATGTCAAAGGGGGGCCAGGGCTCCAGAGTACAAAAGCACCACAACTTCACCTCAGCAGCGTGTTACCACCTGCACTCATCTGTTACCCATTTGGACTGTTTTGTGGCACTTTAACATACAGAGCAATCCAGCCTGAGCACCAGACTGAGCCTGCCCATTTCCTGATCCTACACATATCCCGCTTGTCCTGGTAAGTGGGGGGGCTACTAGAGGATGGGAGGACATCAGATGAGGATGTGGCAGAGCACAAAAGCGCCACTCCTGCGGCTGTCTGTGGAGCAGCTGCCCATGTGAGTGGCTCCAGCAGGAGCACTGGGAGCTTCTAGTTGGAGGCTCAGGAGGGAAGCCATTACATTTTTTTTGTTTTGTTTATTTTTTGTTTCCTTTAACTGCCATCTTAATTAAGCAAGTATAGTTTTGTGAGGGGGGAAGGGAGCAATATTGTGATATCGTTGTGTAGAAAATTACTACTGTAAGAGAATGGCAGTACTTATGGTCAATGGGGGATTTGTACTCTTGTCTATTCAGTCTTGTTCTGCTGAGTGGACTAGATACATTGCTGCAGGGGGGAGGACTGGGTGGAATGCAATGGAGTATATTCAGGTGTTGAAAACCTACATATTTTAAATGAAAAGTAGTATTTTAAAGATGGTATAAACTGTATAGGGTTAATGAAGAAAAGTGACTGCCAAGATTTAGGTTGTTTCATAGGAAGTATAGTTTTAAAGAAACCAGCATTTATTTTCTTTACTGTATATTTATTACTGTTAGGGGACATTGAAGAAAATCCAGGCCCAGGTGAAAGTGTACCCAATAACTGACTGGGTTTAAAAAACTGGTTTCTGGTAAAAGGGTCCAAAACTAGCATATATGAACATATGTAGTCTGTTACCAAAGAAACAAGAATTAGAAGCCTGGATAAATCCTTATGCCCGATGTATTGCTTATAACCAAGGCCCCCTGTTTTCTGCAGTTCTGCAGCATGTGGCTATTGCCACAGAAATTATGACCAGGGACAATGGTTTTCCGTTTTTACCGGTAACACCGGTTAAAATCACGGAATCCTGCTTGGTTTGTGGATTTTGAATTCTTGTACTGGTGCCTCACGGAAATTGCATTTCACTGCACATAATCCCTAAGATTTCAGCATATTTTTAAATTTATTTTCTCTATCTATGCTCCCTTCTCAAGGTGTCAGTCTCCACTTTTCAGAGATCCCTCAGCTAGGTATCCCCTAGCTTCACCCCAGGTAATGCTCAGGAGCTCCTGTGAGCCTGCCCCCATCCTGCCTAGGTTATACCCCCCAGGTGGGAAGGGAGGGGACCCCAGGTCACCCCTCCACAGTCCTTTAATGTGTGTCGGGCAGCCCAGTGGGTCCCTCATGGAAACTGTTTATGAAGTCTGGGGCAGCTGGGTTCCTTCCACCAGCAGCCAATGGGGAGGATTGTTACCGGTTTTCTGGTCTCTGTCCCTGAGGGCACCAACACTCGAGGATCCAAGGAAGTAGGGCACATAGGAGACATGCCGCTACTCCAGATCCTGGCTAGCTTCCTCTTCCTGATTGCTCTACAGCCTCATTGCACCACCACCTGTGGTCACCCAGGTGGCAGTAAAGCAGCAGGACCTGCAGGCCACCATTCCTAGAGGAGGAGAGCAGCCCCCCAGGTGCTCAATCCTACTCCCCTGGCCAGACCTCTAGCAACCCGAATTCACTTCTGATCCTGAGTCCCTGGCATTGCAAGTAGTAGTGCTACCTCAGGATATTTACAGTGCTCTGTCAACTATACACCCACTTTGGTGTAAGAAAACATAAGCAGGTGGAGAGGGAAATAATTCAGTTTTAGTAAAATGCTGCAAAGTGTTCAATGTTTATAATTTGCACTGTAGGTACTGTGCACTATTAGTGAAATCATATATTAAAACATTAATATGGGTGTTACGGCTGGTAGTATAGCCTAGTGGTTAGAGTAACAAACAATGATCAAACTGAGTACATTTAGAAGACTTGGGTTTGATTCCACAACTTCCACTTGCATACTGTGTGACTCTGAGCAAGGCACTTAACCTCCACAGTGCTCCTGGGTCACCCTCTGAAAACAGGCAGTTTTGCCTAGTGGGTTTACCTAGTTTACAAAATATATAAAAAAAAAACACTAATACATGTTTACTACATCACACAATAGGCAGGGTACCAGTGTCATTTATCTGAGTTGTACTTGGCTGCAATTATGTTGTATAGGTAAATATAAAATGTTCAGAAACATTTTGTGTTTATAAGCTTGTTTTAGACTTTAGTCAGGTTTTTATTGTATTTTTGCATATGAACATCTAGGATATAGATTGCTAAGCGCAGGATCATTGTTACCAGCTAGTTTATTCAAGTTTATAATCAGCAGGGCCATCCCAAATCCTCAGTTGTTTGATTGAAAGTGAGTCTGAATGAAAGTATGTTCACAAGGCACAAGCTGCCTTACTACTTATTTAGGTGAATGGGATAGAAACATAGACTTTGACGGCCCACCTAGTCTGCTCCATTTCATCATTTGCACCTTCTCTCCCACCTGTTGTGTCAGTCTCTGTGACAACAAAAAGTTTTTCTGACAGACCGCTTTAATAAAAAGCAAATGTTACGTGTTTAAGTGTACTTATGCTTGGCCAGTGGATTTGAAAGCACATTCAGTGACACAGAAGGCAAGACCCCAGGGGCTGTGTGATGCTGGTAGGTAGAGTGGTGCTCAATTCACAACTGAGTTTAGACATGAAAACTGAGAGACACCTTTTTCATGGAGACCAAGGGAAAAAAGGAATCCACCTGTTTGTGAGATGCATTAGAAGGTCCTCCACTAATCACTTGTGTTTTTTTTTTTTTAGTTGAAGACACTATTTCAAAGAAGCAAATTCAGACAGTTTTTTTTTTGTTCCTCCTACCCCCTGGCCATTCACTCCTTCAGGCCTTCCAAGTCCCCCTACTACTGCTGCTGAGTCCCCACCACCATCATCCACTGCCCCTTATGGCCATGCTACCAGGTAACCCAAAGTAACCCTTCATCGGTGGGCCCCTACCCCTGTGGGAGGCTAACAGGGGAAGACAATCACCCTAAAGAGCTTCCTGTATATCCCAGGCATGGCAGGGGTCCAAGCAGATACATGTGTCTGGGGCTTCACGCTTATGGAGGGACCAGAAGCCATCCTCTGGGTGGCCAGTAGGTGTTTTTCCATTTTCGCGGGAGCGTGACAGGCCACATGATGTCAAGGCACAAGCTAACATCCATCACGCCTCTTCCGCAATAAGGGCCAATGTGTTGCCATGAAATTCAGCTCCACCTGGGGCAGCCAAATGCTGAGCTGTGAATATACCCTCCCTCCTCCCTGGAGAAGGCGAGTGGTCATTGGACACCAAGTCTTCACCCCTGGCAGTCCTTCAACACCCAAACCCTGTTCAGTGGTGTCACAGGCAGAAATCCAATCCAGGCACTTAAATGATAGAAAATAAATGTGCTCCAATTTAGTAGTAGTGGTGGTTCAAATTAATTCACATCTCAGTTCTAGCAAGCAAAGAGACTAAGTAATTTATAACTTGTGTATGTGGGGTGTGGGTGTTGAAGAAAGGGGAGCATAGTGTTGTCACTACTGCCATCATCCCTGAGGGATGTGGACTGCATTGTTGCTACTGCCATCACACCTGAGAGGCGGGGGCAGTAGTGTTTCTGCCATAACCACTGGTGGATGGGGAATGTTGTACTGCTGCTGTCCCACCAGAGGGATGCGGGCTATAGTGTTGATACTGCCATCACACCTGAGAGGCGTAAAGTTACAGTGCTTCTACTATAACCACTGGTGGATGGGGAATGATGTACTGCTGTCGCATCTGAGGGATGGGGCCATAGTGCTGATACTCGCCATCACACCTGAGGAATGCGGAACATGGTACTACTGCCATCACACCTAATGGATAGGGACTGCAGTGCTACTGCTTCCATCACACCTGGGGGAGGTGGGGGACACAGTGTTGTTGCTGCTGCCATCACACCAGAGGGATGGGGGCCTTATTGCTGCTTCCATCACACCTCAGGGATGGGGGCTGTAGTGCTGTTGCTGCCATAATATTTTGTACCTAAAATAACTTTAAATTGGTACAAGGATGGAAAGATGTGCAATAGTAGAGGTCAAAACTGCTAAAATGCATGTTAGCAGAGTTAAAAATTGTTAAATAAAGTACACAAAACCAAACACCGGTAAAACCGGATTTTGGCCTAGCAGACACCGGTGATGGTACCGTTTTTTACAATGTGCAAAATGGAATTTGCCCTTTCTCAATCCCGGTAAACCAGTGTCCCTGAAATTTATGACCTGCCACAGAATTTGGGGCTGGCCACAGAAATTGCACAGAAATAGCTCCAGTAAGTTAGACAGAGACTGACACCACTCCTTTCAAGCAATTCCTCTGCCTGCTTGTAGCTTTATAAGAACTAAAATTCACCCCCAACCATCTCAGCCCCTCAAACCATCCACACCCAGCCCTGAGCGCCCCCCTTGAGTCACCCTATTTTTTTATATTGGCACCCTATTTTTGGCCCAAGGCTGTATGATGATCCATTGTCTTTTCCTATCCCTGCTAGTGAACCAAAATGCTTTTTCTTATCCAGTAGTGCTTTGTAGGGCCCACGCAAAGCCATACTGAGGTATGAATCTAGCATTTGGTGCCCAGCAGTAATAGGAAGAGGGAGAGGATTTTCCTACACTGTTGGACCAAAAAAGGGTGCCAATATAAAAAAATAGAGTAACTCAACAAGACTCTGGGTGGAATGACGTTTGGTGGCTTAGATGTGTAGGGCTGTGGTTGGTATTTCTTGTTTTATGAGGGGGCAGAGTAATATCTAAGAGGAGACTTTACAATACTTTAAAAGCAGAAAGAGGCAGAGGATCAATGTACAGTGTTGGGCTGGATAATGACATACATTTAAATCTACAAGACCACTCAATGGCATTCTCAAGGTTTGTTAGGAAAGTGGTGGGGTGGAGATGGGCAGTGGTGGGTTTTATCTGTTCTAAAACCATGAGAGAATGAAGTGCTGTCGGGGGGGGCAATTTGCTATCCTTATAGGATTTAGAGCACAAAAGATTGCTGTGGGTGGGACTTTGAGCTTGCCAAACTGATGGGTCAACTCTGGTCCTAGGGAAGAAAAATGTAAATTATAACAAGCATTTGTCAATGCCAGATGTGTCTCGCTGGCATTGGCATTGGTAGTGCAGGAGTTAGAGATGCATAATAGGAATGGTAGTGAAGTATTGAACTGATGCCAATGCCACCCTCACCCTGCAGAAACTGACAGGCATTGTGGTGCGCCTTTGGGTTGTCAGCTATAATGCTTATGCCATTCTACCTCACCCTACCCTGCAGACACTGACAAGCGTTGTGGTGTGCTTTGGGGTCATTGGGCCTTATACTTACACCATTCCATAAGGAAATACACTAAGGTGGGTGCAGTATAGGAGAATGGGGTGAACTTTGGGGCCGAACACTGCAAGGCACACCTTGATGCCTGTCACTGTCTGCAGGGTGGGAGTGGGCTGGAATGGCGTGAGCATTACAGCCAATGATCCCAAGTCACACCCCTGACGTCTGTCAGTCTCTACAGGGTGGGGTGTTACCATTGGAAACCCCAACACCATAAGCGTTTGTTGGTATTTTCACTCCAAATTTTCAACATGGGCTTTTTGTGACCCCACCTCATGAAGAGCAGCACTATCAGTTTGTTAGCCGAAATGTGGTTTTGCACAGCGACTATGCCATTTGGCAACACAGGGACGAAAACACATTTTGGGCAGGATGTAAAAAATGACAACTGTATTGTTCATGAGGAGGTGTAAAAAAATTGCAACGTTAAAAATCTGGAGTGAAAATATGAAAAATTGGTGAAGTCATGAGCATGCATAGAAATTGCACAACACACGTCCATAACCCAGTTATTTTCAGGATGCTTTTTAACCACATTTTCAAAATAGGCATTTTGGGACCTCCCCTCATGAACAGTGGCACTGTGATTTTATTAATTTGTCCCAAAAGTTGATTTACCACAGCGACCACACCATTGTGCGCCATTGGTGCAAAAACACATTTTGGGCAGGATGTGAAAAATGACAGCTGTACTGTTCATAAGGAGGTGTGAAAAAATGCCAGTGTTGAAAATCTGGCATGAAAATATTGCACATTTGAGAAGTTACAAGGGTGCGTGGAAACTGCACAACACACCCTTGTAACACAGTCATTTTATGGACGTTTGTCACCAAATTTTCAACATAGACATTTTAGGACCTCTGCTCGTGAACAGTGCCACCATCACTACCTCAAACTGTCCCGAAAACTGATTTTGCACAGCAACCGCACTATTGTGCGCCTGGCATTCGAAAACACATTTCAGCCAGGATATGTAAAATGACAGCTGTACTGTTCATAAGGAGCTGTGGGAAAATAGCAATTTTGAAAATCTGGAGTGAAAATATTACAAATTCCGAAGTTACACGCGTGTGTGAAACTGTGCAATCGCGGCTCGTAAAACAGCCATTTTTGGATTTTCCACCAATTTGCTAACATAGGCTGTTTGAGAGCCCACCTCATGAATAGTGGCACTGTCATTGTTAATCAGTCCCAAAAGGTGATTCCACGCAGTGACCGCAAAATCACCTTTTGGGACTGAATAACGCTATGACAGTGACTGAATTCATGAGGAGGGGTCCCAATAACCCCATGTTGAAAATTTGGTGCCAAAATTCCCAAAAATGTCCGAGATATGCACCAAAGTTGAAAAACCCATATTTATGCCATTATACAGCTTACCGGCATTTCTTCAGTTCGCAGTTGGCTTTGAAGAGTGCAAACGTGTTCCCGGTCCCCCCCGAAGATTGTTGCGCCAGACTTCAGAGGTAAGTATGGGGTGAGGGGGGTGTGGGGAGTCAGGGCACACAGAGGGTGAGCATGGGTTGGGGGAGGAAGCAGGGAGACCGCAAGGGACCGTTTTCTTCTTTCACAGGTTTAAAAAAAAAAAACATTGTGGGATGGTTTTACTTTTTCAGGGGATTTGGCACGCTGAGGTGGGCTCCCAGCATGCCACCTAAGTGTTTTGGGGGGGATGCTGTAGCTGATGGGGGATTGGGCACCCCGTCGGCACACAACAAAAGCGGGGGGCACATTATGCAGATGAGGAGTGGGCTCCCCCATTGGCAAAATAAACGGGGAAGGAGGATTAAAGCTGATGGGGATTGGGTCTCCCATCGACAAAGAAAGACTGTTGGGGGGCGCATGATGCTGAGGGGGATTGGACACCCCCCTCTGCATATATTTTAAATGGGAAGGGGTCATTATGTCGACAGGGAGTGGGCTTCCCCATCGGCAAAGGAAGTGGGTCGGGGCACTCTGCAGGCACTGTCACCAGGACAGGCACCTCAGGAGGGTGTGTTATTGTGCTGCTGCATGATTGGAGTGGACTTTTTCTTAGATCTGGTGGCCACTTGATGTATGCCTGGTGTCAGCACCTGCAGCTGCCTCATTGGGGAATGAGGGATGCACCTACTGATGCGTGCCCTGCATTCGCCCACAGTTACCTCTACTCTAAATCTGTTACTAGTGCAATATGTTGGCTGCGCAAGCGTGAGCCAACATAAAAAATGCAAGCAAAGGGACAGCTAAGTAAATAAAAACTGTTGTGGCAGTAAAAGAATGAGAGAATGCTGGACAAACTGAAGAAATTAAAAAGATGAAACCAAGGCGAGAAAAGTGAAAAGCTAAAGATTATTTACATAAAATGTGGAAACTAAATAAGGGAACAGAAAAACAAATTGGGAAAATAGAGAAAGTCATAATGACATTGGCGATGAAACATTTTTAAATTGTTTTAACATTTATATGTTGCTCCAGGACAATATGCAAGTGTGGGAAAGACAGATTTCAAGCTCACTGCATCACATTTAACAAGCATTTGTCAATGCCAAATGTTTGCTTGCTGGCATTGGTATTGGTGGGGTGTGCCTTTGGGTCGTCAGGCATAACGGCCATGTCATTTCACCACACCCTATCCTGCAGACACTGACAATTGTCACGGTGTGCCTTGGGTCTTTGGCACTTATGCTCACCCCATTCCATCAAAAAATATGGTGAGATGGGTGCAGTATAGGAGAATGGGTGAACTTTGGGGCCGAAAGGCTACAAGGCACACCCTTGATGCCTCTGACTGGCTGCAGGGTGTGGGTGTGGGTGGAATGGTATGAGCATTACAGGCAACAATCCCAAGTCACACCCCTGATGCCTGTCAGTCTCTACAGGGTGGGGCGTTATGGTCAGAAACCCTAACGCCTCAGGCGTTCGTTGGTATTTTCACTCCAAATTTTCAATATGGGTTTTTTGTGACCCCCACCTTATGAACAGTGGCAATATCAGTTCGTTAGCCGAAAGCTGATTTTGCACAGCGACTACGCCATTTGGCACCACAGGTGCGAAAACGCATTTTGAACAGGATGTGAAAAATGACAGCCGTACTGTTCATGGGGAGGTGTAAAAAATGGCAATGTCGAAAATCTGCAGTGAAAATAGTAAAAAAACTGGTGAAGTCATGAGCATGCATAGAAACTGTGCAACGCACACCCTTAATGTAATTAGTTTTTAATTTTTTACAGTAGATTGTCAACACGGGCATTTTGGAACCTCCACTCATGAACAGTGTCACTGTCATTTTCTTAATCTGTCCTGAACAGTGATTTCCCATAGCGACCAGGCATTTCTGCGCAGAAAGTGTGAAAACACATTTCGGCCATGTTGTGAAAAAGTACAGCTGTACTGTTCATAAGGAAGTGTGGAAAAATGCCAGTGGTGAAAATCTGGACTGAAAATATTACAAATTCATGAACTTACGAGGGTGCATGGAAACAGCACAATGCTCGCTCGTAACACAGTCATTTTATGGACTTTTGTCACCAAAAATTTTTAACATAGCCATTTTAAGACCTCTGCTCATGAACAGTGTCACTGTGATTTTCTTAATCAGTCCCAAACATTGATTTCATACACTGACTGCGCCATTGTGCGCTACATGCGCTGAAACACATTTTGGGTGAGATGTGAAAAATGACAGCTGTATTGCTCATAAGGAGGTGTGGTAAAATGACAATGTTGAAAATCTGGAATGCAAATATAAAATTTGTGAACTTCACAGTGTCGTAGGAACTGCACGCATAGCTCATAAAACAGTCATTTTTGGAATTTTTCCCAATTAACATAGGGTTTTGGGGCCTATCTCATGAATTGTGACACTGTCATTTCATTATCGGTTCCTGAAAGGTGGTTTCACGCAGTGACCGCAAAATCACCTTTCAGGACTGAATAACAAAATGACAGTGACAGAATTCATGAGGTGAGGTCCCAAAAACCCCATGTTGAAAATTTGGTGAAAAAATTCCAGAAAATGCCTGAGACATGCATCAAAGTTAAAAAAAAAACCTATTTATTCCATTATACAGCTTACCAGCATTTCCTCAGTTCACAGTTGGCTTTAAAGAGTGCAGATGTGTTCCCGGTCCACCAAAGATCGTCACGCGGACTCGGAGGTAAGTATAGGAGTAGGGGGTTGGGAGGAGGGTGCTGAGGGTGGGTGTGGGTCAGGACAGTCAGTGAGGGACTGTTCTTTCTTTCTAGGTTTTTTTTTTCTTTTTAGGAAGACAACGCGGGACATTTGCCACGCTGGGGTGGGCTCCCAGCATGGCAGCTGGAAGTTTTTTTGGGGGGACCAGCGGAGTCAATGGGGATTGGGCACACCTGTTGACCATAGAGAGGTTTGCCACACTGGGGTGGGCTCCCAGCGTGGCACCTGGAAGGCTGTTTGGGGGCAGTGGAGCCAACGGAGGATTGGGCACCCCCATCGGCCTTACAGATTGTTGCCACACTGGGGTGGGCTCCCAGCGTGGCACCTAAAACTCTGTTGAAGGGGAGTGTAGCACAGCCGAAAAGGGATTTGGCACCCCCGTCTGCCATATTGTGTGTGTGTGGGGGGGAGCACGTGAGCACGCTGGTGTGGGCTCTCAGCATGCTACTTGTTGGGGGGGAGAAGAGCTGTCTATGACAGCTCTTTCACAGCATTGCTGACGTGTAGGCACTTTGCATACTGCTGACGGCAGCAGTATGCAAATTGCCTACAAGCTGCAGTTCTTTCTTTCAACTGTATGCCGCTGCATTTGCAAACGCTGTCATAGACAGCTCTTACATTCATTGATGCGGTGGGGCCGCGCCTGCAAAAGACAGCAGGGCATTGGAAGTAGAGAAGCACACCTACAAATTCTCGTATGGTGGCACTTTGTTTCTTGCATGTGCTTGCAAGCAAACATAAAAATGCCACTGAGGGACAAGTAGATTTACTCAGAGCATCAGTGTAGCTTCTAAGGTTTTTTTTACAGCACTGACTGTTCAATACAGTAGTCCATTGTTTTTCCTATTCTTTGGTAACCAGGTAAGGTTACCAAAGAATAAATCCAGGGTAGCCCACCCTCAATTTGAATGAATCAAATTTTGCCTCTGTTTAACTGGCAACCCTCTCTCTTCTACTTCCCTAGTCTGACAGCCAGCCCCCAGTGTGTTAATATTCTGTGACAAAATTGTTTGGAGAGCATTGCAAATACCATCCTTTTCCTTTCTGGGTGGGTGGTGTCACTGAGATGGGCTACACTGCAGCCGTGTTTACAAGGCAGCAGTGCTGTGTCAATCACTACTGAACTAGCAGGGTGGCTCAGCTACCTTTTTGTATTTTCCTTTTTTTCTTCTGCCTCTGTAGTCTCATTGTCTATGTTTCTAAGTCAGGCTGTGTTCCCGTTCACACAGCCCACCCTCGCAGGCCTGCAGGTTACTCGGAAGAGGGTGCTGTGAATTCACCATTTCTGATGAAAAAACATCCTTTTAATGGAGCGAGCACAGCAAAGCGTTCACACTACCATTTAAAGCTCTCACTCTACTACTGATCCGACAACTGAGTCAGATCAAAAAAATGATCTGACGGGCACATAAGGTGCTCCTGACAGTGTTACACTGCCAACTTTGCAGCGCACCAACCTGTGCAAATGTGCTGATGTGCTGCAAAGTCAGCAGTGTAAACAAGGCTTAGATTTTAAAAACTGGGATCAGGCAAGGCTTTTGGGGGGCAGGATCATGTTAGGGAGAGGAGAAAATATCTTGCTGCCATTAGGTCTAGGGTGGGGGGAGGTTGTAGAGAGCATTACTTCCATTATTGGGAAAGGGGAGGAAATAGCATTGCTGCGATTAGGAACGGGGAAGAGAGGAGAGATTATTGCTGCCATTATATAGATTGGGGGAGGTGATAGCATTGCTGTCATTACTTAGTTGGGAGGTGGAGGAGGAGGAGGAGAAAGCTTTTCTTTTACTAGGTTTTGGAGAGGGAAGAAGAGAGCAGAGAACATTGCAGCCTTTTGGTTTGGAGTGGAGGTGAGACTACTGCTGCCATTTTTTCCTCTGGGGGGAAGGGGGACTTTGCCTGACTTAGAAATGTAGACAATGAGACTACAGAGGCAGAAGAAGAATAAAAGAAAATACAAAAGGCTAGCGGAGCCATCCTACTAGTTCAGTAGTAGTGCATCGAGGTTCCATAAGGGCAACCCATGATTAGGTGAGATCCTGAGATTACCTGCTCTAGGACAGCCCATGGTCAGAGGGTGTGCACATGAAATAAATTGTTTTTAAATGAAACCAATGTAAGAAAGATGACAAGCAAGCTAAAGATTATTAATTCAAAATGTGACAACTAAACAAGGAAAGAGTGAAACAGAAAGAAATTGAAATAATCATACTGACACTACTGATGTTTAATATTTTATATATGGCAGTTTTCAGGGAGGCAGTATGGGGAGTGTCTATATGCACCAATAGCCTGCCACCCCAACTATGTATTTCTTTATTTGTTGTTGACTGGGTAGGGCCCACTAGGCACAGATGCCTATTTTCAGGGGCGACCCGGGAGCTTTGGGCAGGTTAAGTGCCTTGTTTAGAGTCACACAGTATGCAAGTGGAGATTGAGAGACTCAAACCCAGGTCAGCTGGATGCTACAAGCTCATTCACAGCTTTATTACTCTGACCTCTAGGCTATAGGTGTTCACAGAGGATGGGAGTCTTGGGTGCTCCATGGCTAGGCTACTTCAAGCCATCTCTTGGAGAACAATTGTTCATCTATTTGCTTTGTTGACAGTAAATTGAGGAGGTGCCTGCCAGTAGCCGTTAATGTTGCATGACACAGCACTAAGCCCTAAATAGATTTAAATAAACATGGAGAGCCAGAACAGCTTCTGAAAAGCAAAAGAATAAAACTGAAGGTTTAAGGGGAATTATGTAACTTACATTTATGTGGTGGAAGTCAGGGATCCTCCTCACAGGTCATACCTGCTGGGGTCCCCCAAACTGTAAAGCTGGCTCTGTATTATTTATATATAAATGTGCTGCAGAATTTGACCTAACAGTGCCGCAGAAGTTCAGAGTCCCTGCCGCAGAAGTTACATCAGTTTGTCGCAGAGAACAGGGGGCCTTGCTTATAACTGAAACATGGCTAACATCTAAAACTGAGGAAAATGTGATTACAATAGATGGATATATATATAAAGTAAAAAGGTGCGTTAAACTTTTGCACAACACAGAAACCTTTTGAACATGACTACTTTTGAACATGGTGGAGGAAAATGGGTGCTTTGAGCTTTCGGACTATTTTTCTGATACTTTTCTGATACTTTGGATGTGAGGGCAATTTGGCTGAGATATCTAAATTCCCCATTTGATCACTAGGTTTGATTCGGCTGATCAGAATAGGCAGCTGTACCCATTCTTCTTTACCACTCCATGGGTGTCTCTCCTGAAGCTCTGCGCTCAGTTGAAGAGGACCTTCTTCACCATTAAAATAGTGTGAATCCTTTTTTAAGGGTATAGCAAGGGTTGCACCAAACAAGTCAATTTGTGGGAAGTGTAGGGAAATTAAATCTCTGGGACTATCAGGCACATCTAAGTTAGGCACTGCAAGTGGCAGTCTGCCTTTATTTTGACCTTTCATCCTTTAAAGGTCACTACTTTATAAGTTTTATGTATAATGATTTCTTACTGTTGCTGATATTGTTCAGCAAAATGTGTGCACTTTATTCGGCACTGTAGCGACCTGCTACATTGTAGCAGTCACACCTGTACCGCTGCTTTATAAGAATCCTTTATTGCAGTGAACCAATCCATTGAACAAATCAATAAATACTTAAAAAATAAACAGAATTGATTTCTCATTGGTAACTGTTACAGACATGATGTTTTGAAACAGCAACATCAAAACATACTATTGTAAGGGACTCCTCGTCAGCCCAGAGAAGACACAGATGTGTGTAACTGCTGCATGATCCCTGTTGAAAATTTGCTGTGCTGTTGCCATTTCAGACAGATACTTGTGGTATTCCAGTTTTGGTGCTCCCAGCTCCGTCCTCCTTACACGTCTTGCTGTCTGTCTACTTTGCAACACAGAGCTATTTTCTGTGGAAATGAAAATTGTTGACATCCTTAGGATCAAAATAGGATTGATTTGCCACCTGACAGCATGTCAAGTCTGCCTCTTTCTACTTGCAGGTGAAGCTGCTAAGTGTTATTTTCTGCAACTCAGCATCCTTGGATGTCACAACATAGAAACATAGAAACATAGAATTTGATGGCAGATAAGGACCGCTTGGCCCACCTAGTCTGCCCATTTTCCTACCTAACAGAAAAGCTGCAGATCCTAGTTAACCAACAGCTTACTTCCTCCTACCCCCCACTAGGACTGCCTTATTTCTGTCCCATGCATTCTTGAATTCCCCCACTGTTTTTGACTCCATGACCTCCTCAGGGAGGCTGTTCCATGCATCCACAACCCTCTCTGTGAAAAATACTTCCTCACATTACCTCTGAGCCGTCCCCCCTCTATCTTCAAATTGTGCCTACTTGTTCTTGCACATCTCTTTTTCTGAAAGATGCCACCCTCTTGGACTTTGTTGATTCCCTTGAGGTACTTGAAAGTTTCTATCATGTCCCCTCTCTCCCGCCTTTCCTCAAGGGTATACATATTAAGCTCCTTTAGTCTTTCTTCATATGTCTTCTGGTGCAGACCCTGCACCATTTTGGTTGCCCTCCTCTGGACAGCCTCCACTCTGTCTATGTCTTTGGAGATGGGGTCTCCAGAACTGCACACAGTACTCCAGATGGGGTCTCACCAACTGTCTGTACAGAGGAATAACAACTTCCTGTTTTCTACTATTGATGCATCTCCCTATGCATCCCAGTATCTCCCCAGCCTTCCTTACTGCCTTCTCACATTGCTTGCCCACCTTTAGGTCATCTGATATAATTACCTCCAGGTCCATTTCCATTTTTACTGTTGTTAGTATCTCATCCCCCATTGTGTACTCTTTCCCTGGGTTTATGTTTCCCAGGTGCATTACCTTGCACTTCTTTGCATTGAGTCTGAGCTGCCATACATTTGACCATTCCTCCAACCTTGCCAAGACCCTTCTCATCCTTTCCACTCCATCTGGTGTATCAACCCTGTTGCAGATCTTTGTGTTGTCTGCAAACATACATACTTTTCCTTCTAGTTCCTCTGCAATGTCACTTATAAAGACATTAAAAAGGACCGGTCCCAGTACTGAACCCTGCGGTAGCCCACTAGTAACCCTCCTTTCTTCACTGTGGACTCCATTTACTACTACCCTTTGCGTCCTGTTGTCTAGCCAATTTTTTATCCAGGCTACCACCTTGGGACCCACTCCAAGGCTGGCTAACTTGTGTATTAATCTTTTGTGTGGGACTGTATCAAATGCCTTGCTAAACTCTAGGTAAGCCATGTCCACAGCCCCTCCCTGGTCTACTACTTTGGTCACCCAGTCAAAGAAATCTATTAGGTTCATCTGACATGACCTTCCCATCGTGAATCCATGCTGCCTTGGGTCCTGTGCCCCACTGGCCTCTAGGTACTCAACAATTCTTTCCTTCAGAAGTGATTCCTTCATTTTCCCTACCACTGAGGTCAAACTAACTGGTTTGTAGTTTCCTGCCTCTGTTCTGCTCCCACTTTTGTGAAGAGAAATCACATCTGCCCTCCTCCAGTCCTCAGGTACCACCCCATCCTCCCATGATTTGTTAAAGAGAGTCAGCCCAGTGTCATTAGTTCTACCCTTAGTTCTTTTAGAATTCTTGAGTGAATCCCATCAGGCCCCATTGCTTTGTCCACCTTCAATTTTATTAGTTCTTTCAGAACTCTTTCTTCTGTAAATGGACTGGTATTGACCCCGTCTCAGAGTGTTTCTCTTGTTTGGTTTAGGTACCTCCCCCTCCTCTTCCTTTGTGAATACTGAGCAGAAATATTCATTCAGTATCCCTGCATTTTCACTGTCACCCTCTACCCACATTCCCTTCCCTTTATTAAGCCTCAGTATCCCTCCTTTAGTCTTTCTTCACTCCCTAATGTACCTATAAAAGGTCTTATCCCCCTTCTTAACAGAGTTGGCTATCCTTTCCTCGGTTTGGGCCTTTACTATTCTGACTGCCTTCCTAGCCTCTTTCTGCTTTAACTGATAACGTTCTCTGTCCTGCTGTTTCTGTGTTTCCTTAAATTTCCTGAATGCTATCCTTTTCTCCTTAACCTTCCCTGCCACCTCTTTTGAAAGCCATAGCATTTTTTTCCTTCATTGTGTTTTGTTGATTTGCTTTACACAAAGGCTTGTTGCCTCTGTGATGATTGTTTTGATTACTCCCCATTGTTCCTCCACCCCTCCGTGTTGCCTGTTTGCTAGTGCTTTTCTGAGGCACTCTCTCATTTTCCCAAAGTCAACCCTCCTAAAGTCCAATACTCTTGCTTTTGTATGGCTTGATTGTATGGCTGTGTTTACCATGAACCACACTGTTTGGTGGTCGCTTGTTCCCAGATGGCTACCCACTTCTAAATCTGAGATTCTTTCTCCATCCCCATTTGAGAGTACCAGGTCTAAGATTGCTCCCTCCCGAGTGGGTTCCAATACTAGCAGCCTGTGGCATGGCCCCTGTAGGGCATCAAGAATGACCCTGCTCTTGGATGTGCCTGCAGCAAAGGTGCTCCAGTTAACATCTGGCATATTCAGGTCCCCCATCAACAATATCTCCCCTTTTCTGCCATTCTAGGGAAGCCTTCTGTCATTTCCTTGTCCATTCCCTCCTCCTGAGATGGGGGTCTGTATACAACCCCCATGCAGATTGTGGTGCCATTTCCTGTCTCCAGGGTGACCCAGAGTGTCTCATCTGCTCCCTGTTTACTCTTTAGTTCTGTTGCTTTGATCCCTTCCTTTACTTAGAGAGCTACTCCTCCTTCACTTTTACCCTCCCTGTCCCTCCTGTAGATTGTCTATCCTGGTATGTTGACATCCCAGTCATGGTTCTCTGTGTACCATGTTTCTGTGACTGTCACAATATCCAGGCAACTCTCTTCCATCAAGGCCACTAGTTCAGGGAGCTTGTTACACAGACTACTGGCGTTGGTACTCATCACCCTCCACTTTTTATGGCCTTACCCCTTTTAGCCCCATTCCTGTCCTTACTGCCTTTGCCCTTTTTTATGTTTACCTCTGTCCTGCTCCCTAATGACTTCTCTACCTTGGTGTTTACCTCACTAATTACCATGTTTTGTGGGGGGAGGCTGGGATTTCCCTGCTCATTTTCAGTGCCTCCCCTCTTGGCTAATTTAAATGCTTGCCAATGGACCATTCAAACCTCTCACCTAGGATCCTGGCCCCCCCCCCCGGACAGATGCAGGCCATCGCACCAGTATAGGTCTGCATCCCTCCAGGTGGCTCCCCAGTCCCCAGTGAAGCCAAAACCCTGAGCTCCACACCAGTTTTTCAACCATTCATTGAATTCCCTGGTGAGAAATACCCTAGCATCACCCTTGCCATAGACAGGCAGCACCTCCGAGAAAGTTACTGTATGTGCTACTTGTCTAAGGCCCCTCCCGAACTCTACAAACTCCTCTTGCACTGCTCTGATCCCATTCCTAGCCAGGTCATTTGTCCCTAGGTGGACAATGACATCCAGCTCCCTCCCTCCCTCGTGCAGCTGCTCCCATGATCCTGAGGATTCACTTCCTGTCCCTCCAAGCTGTGGCACCAGGCAGGCACCTTACCTCCCTCTCCCCTTCCTCTCCCATTTCTACCCCCCTAATAATTGAGTCCCCACCAGGAGTTGTTTCCTTCCTCCTGCGGGGTCTCATGCCACCCTCCTGTGGGTCTCCTTGGTGAAGGTTCCCAGCATCCTCGTTGGTCTCCACTGCAGGTGCCTCCATAGAGGAACCACTATTCACCAGAAGAGCGAATGAATTGTGGAGAGGTACAGCTGGAGGGATGCAACTCTGTTCCACCACCCTGTCCCTCCCTGAGTCCACCCTGTTCCAGCCTCTCCTCTTTCTTGGCAACCTCTGAGGTAGTGGCATTGGCCCTGGTGGTCCCTGGGTGGGGAGGAGGTTCTACAATCCTAGCCAGGTCAGCCTGGAGATGGGCAACATCCTCCCTCAGACCAGAGAGGTGCCTGCAAATAGGGCAGCATCGCAGCCTCCAGAATGTCTCCCGGAACACTGCCACCCCACAGCCATTGCACTGCACCACTCCTATCATGTCTTATTTTGTGTCCCCTCTCCTGTTTCTCTATATGCTTACTCTCTCCTCTCCTTATAACTCTCACCCTTCCTGTTCTGGGACAGCAACTTCCTATATTGGTGATCTATGGGACACGCAGGAGATGAAACAAAATACTGTCCAATAGTAAACTTTATCTTGTTCATTGAATTTTATTTCATTTTCTCTTTGTCCTGGGATTTTTGCCCTAGTTCCCACTGTCCCTATCCTGATGATTGGAGTCACTATGACTTAAATGTTCCACCATTCAGGACAACAAGCCAGTAGCTGCCATCCTAACTGATCTGAAGCTTTTACATTCTTCTGATATCAGAGGGTATGCTGTTGCTGCAAACACCACACCCTCCCTCTGACTCCTGCTATGAATTGCTTCACTTCTACAATGTCTCTAGTCATCATTCATCATTGGATGAGGTTAAAATGTTTGAAAGTAAATTTTAACCTTAAACAGTTAGCACACTTCCTAAAATTCAAATAAACATTTCATAGTACTCAACTGTTATTTTTTGTTTCTAATATACATTTTTCACCTTATGCTTTTTAGAAGGTTTTCATTCTGACATTACATGGTGTGATGTGTAGAACAGTAGTCTACTTTGAGACTGACACATTTCTTTTCATTTCCTTTCATACCTCATTAACATAGTGACCTCACCGACTGTCACATCACAACCAAGAGAATTCATACATTTTTAGCAGAGATTGATCATCAGTGATCTCACTATTATTGAAGGCATAGTGCTTATATGATATGACTGGGACTCAAACTTGACATATCAACTTCCAGGGAGCCACTATTCTGTCTCTCACACATACAATGATCTGGTAGGAAACCTACTAATTAACAAAAGAAAGCAGAAAACTAGACCTCTTCCAAAATTAAACATATTAGCTACGTAGTTTTAAGAATAAAAAATACATACCATTTTCTTTTGATGATCTAGCTGTTTAACCACTGTAAATTATATGTAGATGCATCATAACCTTCATGCTTTACATACACCTACTTTTTTTTATTTATTTAGTTTTTGTCGACCGGTAAGTGCACTAGATATATTCTGCCTATTTTCAGGCATGACCTGCCACCTGGATTTTACAAAATCATTTATGCAGGAGCATTTATTAGGTATTCTGTAGAAATTAAGAATGTATTTTGCAGTTCATGTTCTCTATTCTTCAATATTGTTCTGTAAAACGCACCTATACCATAACTCTGGGGGGTTTGAAATAAGGCTCAATGACGTCTCAGATGAAAAATCATTAAATCATCCCCTAGTGGTCACTGACAGTCAATCTAATCTATTGGAAAGCCATATTATTCAAATAAAAAAAATGAGAAAAATGCATCTACCTTGAGGAGTTTTATGTTACTTTTTCATTGGTATGGCATAGATAGAAACACAGAAACATAGAAAATGATGGCAGAAGGGGGTCATGCAGCCCATCCAGTCTGCCCATAATTCTACCCCTTCCCTTAACTGCTTTTCAGTGTTATCATGCCCTTGTATCTATCCCATGCCTTTCTGAAAGTTTCCACCATTTCTGTCTCCACTGCCTCCTGTGGAAGTCAGTTCTGTGGTTCAACCACTCCCTCGGTGAAAAATAACTTGCATGTGTTGCTTCTGAGTCTGCCCCCTCTATCTTCATGTTGTGCCCTCTGGTTCTTGTGTGATTTTTGATATGGAACAGGTCCTGGACCTGCACATTGTTTATTCTGTTTAGGAATTTGAAGGTCTCTATCATGTTTCCTCTGTCCCTCCACTGCTCCAGGGAGTACATTTGTAATTCTCACAGCCTCTCCTCATATGATTTGTTGTGCAATCCATGAATCATTTTAGTAGCCCTCCTCTGCACTGTTTCCAGTCTGGTAATATCCTTCTTGAGCTGTGGTCTCCAGAATTGTACACTGTACTCCAGGTGTGGCCTCACCATTGATCTATAGAGTGGAAGGATGACCTCCTTTTTCCTGCTGGTAATCCCCCTGCTTATGCATCCCAGCATACCATTTGCCCTCAGTGCTGCTTTCTCACAATGCTTGGTCATTTTTAGGTGATCTGTTATAATTATTCCCAGATCCCTTTCCTGTTTAGAGGCTTCCAGTTGTTCACTCCCTAGGTTGTAATCCACTCCTGGGTTAGTCCTTCTAAGGTGCATGATTTTGCATTTTTTTAGTATTGAAGTTTAGTTGACACGTTCTTGACCACTTTTCTGGAGATTCCAGGTCAGTCCTTATTTTCTTCACTCCTCCTGGGGTGTCCACCCTGTTACCTACCTTTGTATCATTTACGAAAAAACTCACCTTGCCCTCCAGGTCATCAGAAATGTCACTAATGAATAGGATTGGGCCAAGCACTGAACCCTGTGGTACTCCACTAGCTACGTCTCTTTCCTCTGAGAGTGAGCCATTCACTAATACTGTATGGGTCCTATCAGTAAGCCAACTCCTTACCCAGTTTACCACCTGATGACCTACTCTCATGCTGTCTAATTTGTTTAGCAGCCTTCTATAGGGGAACAAGTCACAGACTTTGCTGAAATCCAGGTACACTACATCTCCCTGGTCTACTATTTTCGTTACCCAGTTAAAGAAGTCAAGTAAATTGGTTTGACATGACTTCCTTGTGGTAAAGCCATGCTATTTAGTGTCTAATTTGTTGTCCTTGAGACAGGATATAATCTTCTCCTTGAGAAGGGTTTCCATTGTTTTGCCTACGACTGATGTGAGGCTTACCAGTCTATAGTTGCCCACATTCACGCTGTTACTGGTTTTGTGTAGAGGGATAACTGTGGCTATTTTTCAATCTTGTGAGACCTTGTCCAGCTCAAATGATAAGTTAAAAAGATCAGCCAGTGGAGCCCCGATACCTTTCTTAGTTCTCTTAATAGTCTAGGGTGCAATTAAGGTAAGAATGTTCCTCAACAGATAGTAGCAGTAAGGACTGCTCCTGATGATATTGCCAAGGAGAAGTCACATGACTGGTCCCTTGGGTGCAGGCTGGGCAGAGCATCTAAGCACTTTCACATTTGAAGGCAGGGCTCCACCTGTGGGCCATTGTCTTTCAGGGCTGAATGTTTTACTCTTGCCAAGTGGACTTCATCCATGGTTCATGCAGTCTCATGAATGTGTATATCTCTGTCAGTCTGTGGGTGATGTAGAATAGGCATCAATAATGAGGATGTGCTATTCTGATAACATGGTAATGTGCATCTGTAGCACTCATTTTAAGCACATTTATGTTGACTCTCCAGGGTCAGTGAGCTGTTTCTCTTTCTTCATTTTAATAATATATGAGTACAGCTACCTGGCATGAAGCAACATTTTCTCCTCCAGCAATAAAGGCAAAAGCAAATGTCCCAAATGAATCACAATTGATAGTTTATCCTGTCCTGTCACTGTATTTCTTACACCCCCTTAATGCCTGTATACTTTGCTATGCAGGGCTATTTTCTGTGCAAATGTCAATCGTTGACATCCTTAGGATCAAAACAGGATTGATTTGCCACCCGTCAGCTTGTCAAGTCTGTCTCTTTCTACTTGCAGCTGCAGCCGCTGAGTGTTATCTTCTTCAACTGAACATCATTGGATGTCACAATTAGTGATCTGTGGGACACGCAGGCTGCAAAAGAAAGTACTGTCCAATAGTAACCTTAATCTTGTTCACTGAATTTTCTTTCGTTTTCTCTTTGTCCTGGCATTTTTACCCTTGTTCCCACTGTCCCTATCCTGATGACTGGTGTCACTATGACTTAAAAGTTCCACCATCCATGATGTCGAGCAAGCAGCTGCCATCATAACTGATGTGAAACATGCTCACTGTTGTACTGTCATAGGGTATGCCACTGCAGCAAACTCCACACCCTCCCTCCAACTCCTGTTATGAAGTGCTTCACTTCTACAATGTCTCTAGTCATCAGCCAGCATTGGATGAGGTTAAAATGTTTGAAAATAAATTTTAACCTTAAACAGTTAGTACACTTCCTGAAATTCAAATAAACATTTCAAAGTACTCAATTGTTATTTTTTGTTTCTAATATACATTTGTTCACCTTTGCTAATTAAAATGTTTTTGATCTGAAATCATGGGGCATGATGTGTACAAAATTACTTTGCTTTGAGACTGACATATCTCTTCCCATTTCCCTTCATAACTCATTAACATGGTGATCTCACAGACCATCACATCACAACAAAGAGAATTCATACATATTTAGTAAAGATGGATCACCAGTGATCTCACTATAATTGAAGGCATAATGCCTATGTGATATAACTGAGGCTAAAATTTAACATGTTAAGTTCCAGGGAGGCACTATTGTCTCTATCACACGTTCAGTTATCCAGAAGTAAACCTACTAATTAACAAAAGAAAACAGAAAACTACACTACTTCCAAAATAAAACATATTAGCTGCATAGGTTTAAAAATAAAAAGTACATACAGTTTTCTTTTTGATGATCTAGCCCTTTAACCACTGTAAATGATTTGTAAATTCATCATAACCTTCATGCTTTACATACACCTACATGATCAAGTATACACCTGGATTTTACAAGATAATTTTTATTTATTTGCTTTTGTTTACCAGGTAAGCACACTAGACAGCCAAGTGCCTATTTTCAGGAGTGACCTGGGAGGTTACAAGGTACAGATGAGAACAATTTGACAGTATACATCACATGTGAAACAGTATGGTACAGGTGTTTGACAGCAGTCAATAGATATAGCAATCAAGTGCATTTTTAAGTATCCTGCAGAAATAAAGAATGTATTTTGCAGTCCATGTTCTCTATTCTTCTTCATTGTCCTGTAAAACACACCTATAACATAACTCTGGGGAGTTTGCAATAAGGCTCAATTAAGTATCAGATGGAAAATCAGTGAATCACCCCCTTGTGGTCACTGACAGGTAATCTAATCCATTGGAAAGTCGTATTACTCATATGAAAAAATGAGAAAAACACGTCCACCTTCAGGAGTTTTATGTTACTTTTTCATCAGTATTTCAATCAAGGTAAAAATGTTCATGAAGAGATGGTAGCAATAAGGACTGCTCCTGATGTTATTCCTGAGGGGAAGTCTCATCACTCCTCCCTTGCATCTAAGTTGGACTGAGAATCTAAACACTTTCATGTTTCAAGCCAGGCTGCTCCTGAAGATCATTGTATTTCAGGGCTGAATGTTCTTCCCTTGCCCAATGGACTTCGGCCATGGTTCATGCAGTCTTGTAAATGCGTATACCTCTGTCACTCTCTAGGCAATGTAGACTTCAGTAGGCATCTATTAAGAGGAAGTGCTATTTTGGTAACATGGTAATATGCATAGATAACACTCCTTTTAAGCACATTTGTGTTGCCTCTCCAGGGTCAGTGAGCTGTTTTCCTTTCTTTATTTTTCAAAATATATGATTACAGCTATCTGGCATGAAGCAGCGTTTTCTCCTCTAGCAATACAGGCACAAGGAAAGATTCCAAATGAATCACAAGAGATAGTTTATCCTGCCACAGTTTGCAATAGCGCTGATGCTGGTTCTAATAGTGACTGTTGTCTAGCATTATTCAATTTTTTATGAAAGGTTTTTTGAAAATGTATCTACTGGTGGAAAAACTGGAGATACATACCTTTTCAGAATTAATATAAGACTGATTAAAAGTCAGTAGCCAATCATAACGCTGAGCTTCTCTAACTCTCTGCAAAAAGTCTGCCTAGATTGTCATTGACTGTGTGCTTGTATTGTTTGTGATTGGCTTGGTGTGAAAATGTATAAAACATACTATCATACATAAATATTTTCCTTTTCTCTGGAAGTTGTCCCTGAACTCACATCTGTAAATTTTTAATTCATCCCATTTTAAATTTCTTCTAGTGTAGCACATATGACCCTCAGCATTGTTAGACAGGTAACTGCCTGAGTCTCCAAAAAGAATTGACCAGTATCCCCTTCTGTGTGTTCCCTTCTTCTCAGATCACAGTACAACCTTCTATGATGCAATGCATAAGAGTGGTGCCAGTCTTCTTGGACCTTACAGAACAAAAACTGTTAAAGATATGGATGTGAATCATAAAAGAAAAGTCCCCCTGAATTATACTATGCAGTGAATAGGATTTTCACAATAATAATTGTAACCATAACAGAAAATAATGCATTTCTTCAATTAATCACAGCTTTAAAAAAACCTAACTGCTGAACAATATGGGTGATTTTTGTTGGTCTCACTTCTGATTGTGAAGAAGGAGAAGAGATTCTTTCCGGCAATTGACAATGACTAATTTTAATATCTGTGCTGTTCTAACTGGAAAACAAAAGTTTTTCCTTGAAGTTGAATTTTATCTTTTGAAACTGCTGCAAGTAAATAAGTTCTAGTCACAGCCAACATAAAAACTCAGTTGCTGAGAAAAGTTGTTTAACAATTTGAAATTATCTTACCATCATTTAAAAGAACACCCTAGAGGCAGGGTTTATATACTTTTTTTCCCCAATTATTTAACCAGGAGAGACACACTAAGCTGACACCTGGTTTACAGGTGCAACCTGGGAGTACAAGGAAGTTGAGTGACTTGCTCAGAGTCACACAGTATGCAAGTGGGGGCTGTGGGATTTAAACCCAGGTCTCCAGATTTGCAGCTCAAAGCCTTAAACCACTGTGCCATACTGCCTCCTTACTGATTGACTCTTCTTGATACTTTGGATGTGAATGAGATTTGGCTGAGATATCTGTATTCCCCATTGACAACTAGGTTTGATTCGGCTGATCTGGATAGGCAGGTTTCCCCCTTCTCCTTCACCACCCAACTTATGTAGTTCCTAAAGCTCAACACTCGGTTGAAGAGGACTTCCTTCATCACTAAAAGGATGTGAATCCTTTGTGAAGGGTATAGCAAGGGTTGCACTCCCCTGGTACGACCTCCAAACAATCCATTTGTGGGAAGACTAGGCAACTTAAAGCTTTGTGACTATCAGGCACATCCAAGTTATGCACTGCAAGTGGCAGTCTGCCTTCATTTTGACCATTCATCCTAAAAATGTCAATACTTTATAAGTTTCATATATAATTGTTTCTTACCATTGTTAACATCGTTCAGCAAAATGTGTGCATTTTATTCAGCACTGTAGCCACCTGCTACATTGTAGCAGTCACACTTGTACCGCTGCTGTATTAGAATCCTTTATTGTAGTGAACCAATCCACAGACTAAATCAATATATAGATAAACAATAATGAAATTGATTTCTTGTTGGTAACTGTTACATATATGATGTTTTGAAACAGCAAAATCAAAACATACTATTATAAGGGACTCCGCCTCAGCCAGGAGAAGACACAGATGTGTGGGTCTTTAAGTGCTTCCATGATGCT
Source organism: Neoceratodus forsteri (assembly GCA_016271365.2). Classification (NCBI taxonomy): domain Eukaryota; kingdom Metazoa; phylum Chordata; order Ceratodontiformes; family Ceratodontidae; genus Neoceratodus; species Neoceratodus forsteri. The sequence goes on from CM057454.1 coordinate 776,424,867, forward strand.
TGCTGAAAATTTGCTGTGCTGAAGCAATTCCATACTGATACTTCTGCAGTTCTAGTTGAGGTGCTCTCAGCTCTGTCCTCCTTACACCTATTGCCCCCTGTATCCTTTGCTACACAGGCCTATTTTCTGTGCAAATGAGAATTGTTGATATTCTTAGGATCAAAATAGGACTGATTTACCACCCAACAGCTTGTCAAGTCTGACTCTTTCTAACTGTAGCTAAAGCTGTAGAGTGTTTTCTTCATCTGAACATCCTTGGATGTCACAATTAGTGATCTATGGGAAAGGCAAGACACAAAAAAAATATTGCCTAATAGTAAACTTTACCTTGTTTTTTGAATTTTATTTCATTTTCTCTGTGTCCTGGCATTTTTACCCTTCTTCACACCATCCCTATCCTGATGACTGGAGTCACTTTAACTTAAAAGTTCCACCATCCAGTATGACGAGCAAGTAGCTGCCATCATAACTGATGTGAAGCTTCCACATTGTTCTGCTATCAGAGGGTATGCCATTGCAGCAAACTCCACATCCTCTCGCCCACTCCTGCAATTAATTGCTTCAATTCTACAATGTCTCCAGTCCTCAACATGCATCAGATGAGGTTAAAATGTCTGAAAGTAAATTTTAATCTTAAACAGTTAGTACACTTTCTGAAATTCAAATAAACATTTCATAGTACTCAACTGTTATTTTTTGTTTCTAATATACATTTTTCACTATAGTATTATTTGGTTTTCATTCTGACATTACAGGGAGAGATGTGAAGAACAGTACTCTGTTTTGAGACTGACACATCTCTTTCCATTTCCCTTCATACCTGATTACCATAGTGACCTCACAGACTGTCACATCACCAATAAGAGAATTCATACATTTTTTAGCAGAAATTGATCATCAGTGACCTCACAATTATTGAAGACATAATGCTTTTATGATATGACTATGACTCAAACTTGACATGTTAACTTCCAGGGGGGCACTATTCTCTCTATCACACATACACTTATCTGGTAGGAATCCTGCTCACTAACAAAAGAATGCAGAACGCTACTCTACTTCTAAAATAAAACATATTAGCTGTGTAGTTTTATCATATAAAGTTTTATTAGATTTTTAGAATTTCAAAAATGGTACACCTTATACCTCAAGTACATTCTATGCCAGAGACATGTAGGTTGATTCAGATACATAGAAGGAGAAATACATTGCATAGCATATTATAGCATACACATATTAAGAAAGTATGAGCTATCGTTCACTATAACATCAGTAAGGCCTAATGAGGCTAAATTCACAGAAGCAGTGTTAGTCATATCTACCCATGATTCAGCAGTCAAGGACAGTAAGATACATCTTCTATTGTCTTGATCTTAAGAGAGAAGGATGGTTCTCTGGTGGAGGAGAGATTTTGCACAGCACAGTGAGGAGTTCAGGTAGGTTTCCCATTTTTTAAGGTAATACATTAGTTGGCCACAATGAGAGTATGAAAGATGTTCCATCAGTGCCAAACATGCTAATGCTGCCTGCCACATTGAAATGGGAGGAGGCATAGGTTGTCTCCAGTGCATTAAGAGCAGCCTCTTGGCTTCTAAAATTGCCAACATAACCCATTCTTTGTGTGGCCTGGACAGAAAGGTTAACCCAGAGGAATCTCCCAAAAGTAGCTTGGGCTCTAAAGGTAAGTCCTCAATACCCAGAATCTGGGAACACTGTTGAGCAATAGCAAACCAGAAAGTATCTGTCATGGGACAGGTCCACAGCATGTGAAATAGATGGGCTTCTGGTTGTTGGCATCTCCAGCACTTAGAATGAGACAGGAGTCCAGCCACATGTAGGGCAGCCAGGGTTCTGTACCATCGCAAGAGTATATTGAGTTGCAGGAAATGACTTTTGGAGTCTCTATACAGTCTGTGTGAATCCTTAACGCCCAATGACCAAGACTTTGTGGATATGCCCAACCCCATCTCAGTTTCCCATTTAGCCCTACAATTTTCAGTGGGATCTGCTTGGGAGTCTCTCCAGGTAGCATAGAATTTACCTATACAACCCCTAGAAGAGGGAGGTTTGTGCAGCATAGTGAGCCAGGCCCATTGAGTACATGTGCGTTGCTGGGAAATAAGATCATGGAGGATGCTTTGGATTTGTAGGAAATGCCAGAAATCTTTGTCAGGGAGGTAAAATTTTTGTTTAAACTGGTCAAAAGATAGTACAGTGTCTGAGTCAGGTAACAGTAGGTCTTGTATATGATAAATCCCTTTAGATTCCCAGGAAGGCCATTTGATGGGTCATTCTCTAAGGGTAACATAATTATTGCTCCACAATTCAGTATACCTCAAAGGGGGAGGCCATGCCTCCTTGAGGGTGCATGAAAGGGTCATAATATGATGCCAAGCATGTCGTGACTCCAGGAGGACAGGGGGTAGGCCTTTATCAGACAAACCTCCTGATCCCAGGAGGGCCCTAAGTGGGTTGGGAGACATCAACTTAGCTTCAAGAGTTACCCACTGGGGGGTGCACTAGAGGGTACAAACCATCTTGTAGTTTGAGTAGCTACTCTCACAATATGGTAACCTTGCAACCAAGGAACTTCTAAGCCCCCCTTTGACCAATGCACACAGAGCTTATGTTTCCCCCATCTGTGTGCTTTCCCTCCCCAGAGAAAAAAGGCTGCCAATTTCTCAGGAATTAAAAATATCTTAGAGGAAAGATGGATCAGAAGGTTAATAAATAAATGAGTGACTCTGGGGAGTAAGAGCATACGAATGGCCGCTGCCTTACCTGGTTGTGATAGATGCAATTTACGCCACCTTTCTACCTCTATGGCCAATTGTTTCAAAAGGGGTCCAAAGTTAGCGGTTTCAGGGTCAGCTCATTTGGAGGAAACATAGACTCCCAAGTAACTGAACCCATGGGGGTGCCCATTTCAGTACTGTACCTTTTAAGCAGTCTTGTGTGCATAAGTTATTGAGAGGGGCTAGTGTCATTTTCTGCTGATTAACCTGTAGCCCAGAAAGGGATGCAAAGTCCTGTAGCACTGAAAGGGCTATTGGAAGAGAATGTTGGGGGTGCGATATAGTGAGTAGCAAATCATCAGTGTAGGCTTCCACGACATACGACTTACCATGCACTATGATGCCGGACAGACCTTGAGTATTGGCCAGTGCCCTGATCAGAGGATCCAAAGCAATAAAAAAGAGCAGGTGAGATGGGGGCAACCTTGCCAAGTGCCCCTATATAGTGGAAAGGATGGGGGAATGTCCGAATTTGTTAAAACTTTAGCTAAAGGGGAGATATATTGTGTTGACACCCATTGACAAAATTGAGGCCCAAAGCCATATAGATGAAGAACTTTGTGTAAATAATTCCACTCAATGGAATCAAGAGCTTTAGCAAAATCCACTGCCAAGGCAGCCATAGGGATCTTAGCCTTGGACGCCAACCATTTCAAATTAAGTAGTAACCTGGTATTATCAGAACCCACCTTACCTGGCATAAACCCTATCTGTGCAGGATGTATAAGGGAGATAAGAATTTTATGCATTCTGGTGGCTAGGATCTTGGCCAAGATCTTAGTATCTACCAGTAGTAGTGATACTGGCCAGAAATTAGCACAATTGTAGGGATCGGTAGATTTCTTGGGGAGGAGCGTTATTAGAGTGCCCTTCATCATGGCAGGGAGGGAGCCTGAGGTTTGGGAATCCTGTAGTGCTAATAACAGAGGCTGGGCAATCTCCTGTGCCAGTGCCTGATATAGCTCAATGGTCATCCCGTCAGGCGCAGGAGCCTTCCCTTGGGCCATCTGGGAAAGGGCTTGTTGTATCTCAAGAGTGGTTAGTGGTGCCTCAAATAGGGTAACTTGTTTGGGTGACAGGGCCGGCATGGTAAGCTGTTGGCAAAAGGCCTTGAGGTCTTGGGACAACTGGGTGGGCGACTGAGTGGATTGGCACTTATATAGTGCTTGGTAGAAGGATGTCATAGTTTCATTGACCCCTACAGGATCAGTAGTGATCGAGCCCAAAGAAGTACGAAGGGCGTGTATTCTAGCAGAGGTCTGCTGCTTGCACAGCTGGAAGGCAAGGAGTTTACCTCTTTTATCACCACCCTCCCAATATGAGTGCTTGGATCTCAGCATTAGCCATTAAGCTTTATTTTGTAACAAGACATTGATTTGGTATTTGAGTCCGACTGTTTTCCAGTACAGGGATGTGTCCCTAGTCGCAGTTGGTGAGGCCTTAAAGCACTCTTCCAGGCTCTTAAGCTCTGATTGCAGTACATCGATAGATTTTTTTCTGAGCTTTATTACAATGTGCTGCAAAGGCTATAATATGGCCCCAGAGAATGGCCTTAAAGGCCTCCCACACTGTGCCTGGGGACACACCGCAGGTTGAATTAAGGGCAAAGTATTCCCTGGTGGCTTTAACCATTGCCTGCCTAAACTCTGGATTGTTGACTAGCATAGGATTACATCTCCATCTTGTACCCTTTGGTCTGAAGCCTATTGGGGTATATGTGGTAAGAACCGGTGCGTGGTCAGAAATGATAATGTTACCCATGGAATTATGTGAAACTCCTCCAGAAGCCGCACTATTGGCCAGTCAGTAGTCAATATGGCTACTGTATGTACCCCATGGACAGCCGAAAAATAGGAGTAGTTGTGACCAGAGGGGTTATCGCATCTCCATACATCTATGAGACCCCATTCTGCCTGTAGTTCTTGGAGGGCGACATGAGCTCGAGGGTATGTTTGCGGGGTGGGCTTCTATTTCTCTAAGAAAATGTCGGATACTAAATTAAAATCACCTCTTAAAATGAGAGGGGTGTTAGTGTGAGGCTGATTCCATGTGGCAATACCTTGGCTTAATCCAGGAAAAAAAATCCACCTGGTCAGAATTGGGAGCATATACATTGCCCAAAATCAGTGGCCCAGCAGGAGATGTCAATCAAACCAGAACCCATTTACCATGAGAGTCTGATTTTGACTCTTCCACCACCCATGGGCTGGACCTGTGAATTAAAATAGATTTGGATGAAGCAGAGCTAGCATGAACAGCACCAACACATGACTTTTTAAACCAAGGGATGGATTTTTTAAGGAGGTGTTTCCTGTAAAAGAGCTATTTCAGTGTGCAGGGAATGGAGATATTGTACAACCTTAGTATGCTTGACAGGGTGATTAAGACCCTTGACATTCCAGGAGACTAGACGTAGACCTTGGGGATTTGGGGAAGCCACGTCTTGCCACCGGTATAAGCAACTGGGTACTCACCTTTACCACTGGTCAGAAATTGGGAGCCCCGGGATCGTGGCACATGATGGCTTGCCAACCTATTCCTTGTTACCAACCGATTGCTGGAGGGTATCAAGGGAGAGTAACTACACTGCTGTGCAATTCTGTATATAAAAGGTGTACCAAAAAAACAAGTATTTAAACACCAAGAAAGAGTGTATAGATCAAATACTATAATCTATCTAAATCCAAAAAACTACAACAGTTCTAACAGCGTTCTTACGCTAATAGCGAGGATATCTATAGCGAAAGAAGGTACAGAAGAGAGTGTACCCTCAGCTACGAAAGCTTCCACGCATCAGGAGAGGAATGAGCCAACCAAAATAACTCGCCTATCCTCATCCTTTAACAATCTGCGGTAACTGACACAATGCCAGGAAAAAGGAGGGGGTATGGGGAAGTAGTGGGTGGGGGGGGAGATAGGTGAGAAAGAGGGAGATTGGGTAATTATCCCAATCGAATTCTATAAGGGCCACTTATCATTTACCCAACCTTGTGGGGCCTCCTATAAATAATGGAGCCACCCAAAGGAAAAACATTTAACAAGAAATAACATTTTTGCTAGGGTACTGGTTACTACAAAATAGGGTGGCAGGTAATAGACCGGTCGGCCAACTAGTTACCAACTTGTACGACAGAGTATTCAACCATGTGAGCCTGCCTCATGGAGAGCTCCAGATGGAGAGTTCAGGTGCCCGGGGTTACCCTGTCCAGATCTGGAGGTGTTGCACAGGCAGCGGCAGTGTACGTTTTGTCCCCTGATTTAAGTTTCCCAATATTCTCTGCTGCTTTGACTAGTGAAGAGTCTGGAATGTCAGCCCAGTCCATAGTCAGAGCAGCTTCACCATGTGAAGGGTTAGGGCCAGGTGGATGACAAGCTGATAAAGTGCCTAGGGAATCATCCCTCGGTATCTTGGCTGGAGGGGCAACTTCATGTGAGTCCCAAATAGGTTGTTGGCCACTTCTCGGGCATTGTCTGTGGTGGGTAGAGTATCTTGCATGTCTGGGAGTAAGAAATTCTTGCACAGCATTAAACCTGGAATCAGTTATGTCCAGTGGTAGTGAACGTGAAGCAGATCTTTGCCTGGGGGAATCAGAAAAAGATGAACCCAGTACAACTGGATATTTGTCCTCCGTGGACAAACCACCTGAAGAAGAGTTCCTAGCAGTGACATGCGGTGCAGCAGTGTCCCACAGCCTTCTGGGGGATGTAGTCGGGAAGGGCCGGTTAGTCCACAGCCTGCTGATCCAACGCTCCACCTTGCCTGACTAGTTGCAAGTAATTCCTTCCCTTCCTTGGATACCAAGAGGTTGTTGAGTCCCCAAAAACTGTACTGGAAATTATGCGCAGCTAAGAACTTCTTCAGGGGCCCATACACCTGACACCTGTTAGCAGTGTCCTGAGCAAAGTCCCTATAAAAAGAAATAGATGCTCTTTGCCATTTAATTTCCCCCAGGTCTCGAGCTGCCCTTAGAATACGCTCTTTAGTGGAATATCGGAGGAAGTAGGCCACTATGGGCAGTGGAGAATGCATCAGTCTTTCTCTCCTACCAGTAATATGGTGGGTCCTCTCCACCTCCACCGGACATCTCCAATGTTCCCCAAATGACAATGGGCAAAGTTTCATTCAGAAATCTCTCCATAGACATTTCCTCTGCGCCTTCAGGTATACCTATGATTCGGAGGTTATTACGTCACCCCCTGTTTTGTTGATCTTCTATTCTGGCCAGTAGTATATCCATTTTTTCCTCTTGTTGCTGTACTTTTTGTTTTAAATGTATTTGTTGTTGCTCTAGGGATTCTACTTACTGTTCCACCACATTTAGCCTGTCTTGCATTTGGCGAACATTGGCTGTAGTGCCCGTGAGGGTGGAGCTGATATCGTTTACCCGTAGCAGCACGGCCTCAAGCATTCGGGTGATATAGCTGAGTGAATCGCCCACAGAGTTGGATGCAGGGGCTGCAGATAACACCAGCATGGGGTCACACGAGCAGGTTCCAGATGCCATTGTCTGAGCAGAATAAGGTTACCGTTTGCTGTCCTTGCAGTGTACCCCTCTGAAAGAAGGTGAAGTTTGGATAATAGCTTAAAACTGTAGATATGGATATATGGCCTACCTGAGCTAGGCGATACCGGCGCATGTAGAGGCGTTATTACACCAAGGAATCACAAAATAGTCACACTGGTTGATTAGGGATGATCACCCGAGTGTTACGCAGTTATTTGGAAGGGGTTACATCCCGGGATTAGGTCAGCCAAGGGCAGATTGTCAGCCGATTCAGAAGAGCTCAGGATTTAGGCTGCCATTTCCTTGGTGGCTAGACCACGCCCCCAGCTGCAAAGTTTAAAAAATTAAAAATACATACTGTTTTCTTTTTGATGGTCTATTGCTTTAACCACTGTAAATTATATGTAATAGCATCATAACCATCATGCTTTACATACATCTACATGATCAAGTATACATCTGGATTTTACAAAATCATTTATGTAAGTGCATTTTTAGGTATCCTGCAGAAATAAAGAATGCATTTCACAGTTCATGTTCTCTAATCTTCTCCATTGTCCTGTAACACACACCTATACCATAACTATAGGGGTTTTGCAATAAGGCTCAACTGAGTCTCCGATAGATAATCAGTGAATCACCCCCATCTGGTCAATGACAGTTAATGTAATCCATTGGAAAGCGTTATTGCCAATATTACAAAAATGAGAAAAATACATCTACTTTAGGAGTTTTATGTTCTTTTTTCAATAGTATTTAAATCAAGGTAAACATGTTCTTGAATAGATGGTAGCAGCAAGGACTGCTCCTGCTGTTATCGCTGAGGAGAAGTCCCCGTGCAAGCAGGTTGGACAGAGAATCATGCAGTCTTTTAAATCTGTATACCTCTGTCAGTGTGTAGGCAATGTAGACTAGGCCTATATTATGAGGATGTGCTATTTTGGTAACATGGTAATATGCATAGAGAACATTCATTTTAAGCACATTTATGTTGCCTCTCCAGGGTCAGTGAGCTGTTTTCCTTTCTTCATTTTTCAAAATATATGATTACAGCTATCTGGCATGAAGCAGCTTTTTCTCCTCTAGCAATACAGGCACAAGGAAAGATTCCAAATGAATCACAAGAGATAGTTTATCCTGCCACAGTTTGCAATAGCGCTGATGCTGGTTCTAATAGTGGCTGTTGTCTAGCATGATTCAATTTTTTATGAAAGGTTTTTTGAAAATGTATCTCCTGGTGGAAAAACTGGAGATGCATACCTTGTAAAGATTAATAGAAGACAGATAAAAAGTCAGTAGCCAATCACAATGCTTTGTCTCTCTAACTCTCTGTAAAAGTCCGCCTACATTGTCATTAACTATGTGCTTGTTTTGTTTGTGATTGTCTTGGTGTGAAAATGTACAAAACATACTATCATATGTAAATATTTTCCTTTTCTCTGGAAGTTGTCACTGAACTTAAATCTGTAAATTTTTATTTCATCCCATTTTAAATTTCTTCTAGTATGGTGCCTATCACTCTTAGCATTGTTGCACAGGTGGCTGCATGAAGCTCCAATAACAATTGCCTGGTATCCACTTCAGTGCAATCCCTTCTTCTCAGGTCACAGTACAACCTTTTATAATGCAATACGTAAGAGTGGTGCCAGTATTCTTGGACCTTGCAGAACAAAAAGTGTTAAAGAGATGGATGTGAATCATTAAAGAAAATTCCTCCTGAGTTGTACTATGATATGAATCGTATTTTAATAATAATAATAATTACTGTCACAGTAACAGGAGAAAGTGTGTTTCCTCAGTTAATCACAGCTTTTAAAAGACCTCATTGCTGAAGAATATTCCTCCTGAGTTGTACTATGATTTGAATAGTATTTCCATAATAATAACTGTAACAGTAAGAGAAAATAGTGCGTTTGCTCAGTTAATCACAGCTTTTATAAGACCTCATTGCTGAAGAATATGGGTGATTTTGGTTGGTCTCACTTCTGATTGGGAAGAATGAGAAGTGATACTTTGCATCAATTGAAAATGACTAATTTGCTTATATGTGCTATGCTAACCCGGAAACAAATGTTTTTTCCTTGAAGCTGAATTTTATCTTTCTAAACAGCTGCAATTAAATAAATTCTTCTGACACCCAACATAAAAACTCAATTGGTGAGATAAGCAGTGTAACAGTTTGAAATTCTCTCATGATCATTAAAAAAAACACCATAGAGGCAGGGTATATATACTGATTGACTCTGCTGGATAGTTTGGATGTGAGGGTGATTTGGCTGAGATATCTGTATTTCCCATTGATTGCTAGGTTTGATTCGGCTGATCTGGATAGGCAGGTGTACCCATTCTCTTTCATCACTCCATGTGTGTTTCTCCTGAAGCTCAGCACTCAGTTAAATAGGACCTCCTTCTCCACTAAAATAGTGTGAATCCTTTGTTAAGGGTATAGCAAGGGTTGCACTTCTCTTATAGGACCACCAAACAAGTCCATTTGTGGGAAGTGTAGGGAAATTAAAGCTCTGGGACAATCAGGCACATCCCAAGTTAGGCACTGCAAGTGGCAGTCTGCCTTCATTTTGACCTTTCATCCTTTAAAGTTCAATACTGTATAAGTTTTGTGTATAATGATTTCTTACCGTTTCTAATATTGTTCAGCAAAATGTGCACACTTTATTCAACATGTAGCCACCTGCTACATTGTAGCAATCACACCTGTACCGCTGCTTTATAAGAATTCTTTATTGCAGTGAACCAATCCATTGAACAAATCAATAAATAGATAAAAAAAATATTTCTTATTGGTAACTGTTACAGATGCAATGTTTCGAAACAGCAACATCAAAATATACCATTATAAGGGACTCCAGCTCAGCCCAGAGAGAAAGATACAAATGTGTGGGACTCTGACTGCTTGCATGTTCCTTGCTGGCAATTTGCTGTGCTGATGCTATTCCAAACTGATATTACTGCATTCCAGTTTACGTGCTCTCAGCTACACCCTCCATACACCTATTGCTGCCTGTATTCTTTGCTACGCAGGCCTACAGTATTTTCAGTAAAAATGACAGTTGTTGACATTCTTATCATCAAAATAGGAATGATTTACCACCTGACAGCTTGTCAAGTCTGTCTCTTTCTACTTGCAGCTGAAGCTGCAGAGCGATTTATTCACCTGAACATCCTTGGATGTCAGAGTTGGTGATCTACGGTACTCACGGGACACAAAACTAAATATTGTCTAATAGTAAGCTTACCGTGTTCGTTGAATTTTCTTTCATTTTCTATTTTTTCTGGCATTTTTACCCTTCTTCGCACTGTCCCTATCCTGATGACTGGAGTCACTTTAACTTAAAAGTTCCACCATCCAGGATGATGAGTAAGTAGCTGTCATCATAACTGATGTGAAGCTTCCACTTTGTTCTGCTATCAGAGGGTATGCTATTGTAGCAAACTCCAAACCCTCCCTCTCACTCCTGCAATGAATTTCTTCACTTCCACAATGTCTGTAGTCATCAGCCTGCATCGGATGAGATGAAAATGTTTGAAAGTAAATTTTAACCTTAAACAGTTAGCACACTTCCTGAAATTCAAATAAACATTTCATAGTACTGAACTGTTATTTTTTGTTTCTGATATACATTTTTCACCTTATGCTTCTAAGAAGTTTTCATTCTGACATTACAGGGTGTGATGTGTAGAACAGTACTGTGCTTTGAGACTGACACATCTCTTTCCATTTCCTTTCATACCTAATTAACATAGTGACCTCACCAACTGTCACATCACAACCAAGAGAATTCATCCTTTTTTTTGCAGAGATTGATCATCAGTGATCTCACTATTTTTGAAGGCATGATGCTTATATCACATTATGACTGGTACTCAAATTTGACATGTTTACTTCCAGGGAGTCACTATTCTCTTCAAGCCCACTATAAGTTCTGATCACTCCTCCCTTCATGTCTCTCACTGTCGTACATCTCAAGGACAGTGGTCTTTTGCTTTCAGATCCCCAAAATAGTTTAATGTCTTGCCCAGGGAGGTTACTGACACAGCCACCTTTGGCCCTTTTAAACAAAAGGTCCATGGCTACCATGTTGCCTGAGCCTCCTGTGACAGTTGTGTATAACCCAGTGTCCTATGTCCCTCTGAGTAACCTCCCCGCTCCATTCCCCTTCAACTTACCCTCCCCTCCACACCTACTGCAGCATGCCTTCCATTTCTCCCACCTACATCACTATCCTCATTCCAAACCAATCTACCCCTGCCATCCTTATAAACCTGCATATCCTCCACTTCCCTTGCCTCCCCTCTATGATTAAACTTCCTCTATGCCCACAGCTCCTATTACCCTACCATCCTGTTTATTCAATCTTACCCACCTGCCTTTCTCTCAACAACCAACCTGGCTGAGCTCAGTTCCTGCCTTCCTACCAGCCACTGCCACGAATCTGGGCTGAGGCATTTTGCCACTTGCCCCAACACAGCATTCTGTCAGACAAGGCCTTCTGACTGCAACTAAGGATATATTCTTGCACAATTCTCGATTTCTAAAAATTAACGTGTACTTGTTGCTTACCCTTCCTGCATTCTGTATATACATTTCTGTTGCCAATATCTTATAATTTGACACTGTATGTGTGTTTACCCTTACTTATTTGTTTACCTGGACTTTGTATTTCCTTTATTGTTCTTGATGTGGAACCTATGTAAAAGAGTCTTTGGCTAAAAGGTGTTAACCTGAAACTGATAGATAAATAAATTAATAGACATCACACATACTGTACAATTCTCCTTTAGGAAACCTACTAATTAACAAAAGAAAGCAGAAAACTACACTACTTCCAAAATAAAATATATTAGCTACGTAGTTTTAAAAATAAAAAGTACATACTGTTTTCTTTTTGATGATCTAGCACTTTAACCACTGCAAGTTATATGTAAATGCATCATAGCCTTCATGCTTTACTTACACGTATATCATCAAGTATACACCTGAATTTTAAAAAATCATTCTTGCAAGTGCAATTTTAAGTATCCTGCAGAAATAAAGAATGTATTTCACAGTACATGTTCTCTACTCTTCTCCATTGTCCGGTAAAACACACCTATACCATAACTCTGGTGGTTTTGCAATAAGGCTCCATTGAGTATCGGTTCTACAATCAGTGAATCAACTTTAGTGTTCAATGACAGTTAATCTAGTCCATTGGAAAGGCTTATTACTAATATTTAAAAAAATGAGAAAAATGCATCTACTTTCAGGAGTTTTATGTTATTTTTTCATCAGTATTTCAATCAAGGTAAAAATGTTCCTGAATAGATGGTAGCAGTAAGGACTGCTCTTGATGTTATCCCTGAGGGGAAGTCTCATCACTGCTCCCATGCATCTAGGTTGGACTGAGAATCTAAACACTTTCATGTTTTAAGACAGGACTGCTCCTGCAGATCATTGTCTTTCAGGGCTGAATGTTCTTCCCTTTCCCAATGGACTTCGGCCATGGTTTATGCCGTCTTGTAAATGTGTATACCTCTGTCACTCTCTAGGCAATGTAGACTACAGTAGGCATCTATTATGAGGATGTGCTATTTTGGTAACATGGTAATGTGTATAGATAACACTCATTTTAAGCACATTTATGTTGCCTCTCCAGGGTCAGTGAGTTGTTTTCCTTTCTTCATTTTTCAAAATATTTGATTGTAGCTATCTGGCCTGAAGCAATTTGTTCCGCTCTAACAATAAAGGCACAAGCAAAGATTCCAAATGAATCACAAGAAATAGTTTATCCTGCCACAGTTTGCAATAGCGCTGATGCTGGTTCTAATAGTGGCTGTTGTCTAGCATGATTCAATTTTTTATGAAGGTTTTTTTGAAAATGTATCTCCTGGTGGAAAAACTGGAGATGCATACCTTGTAAAGATTAATAGAAGACAGATAAAAAATCAGTAGCCAATCACAATTCTTTGTTTCTCTATCTCTCAGTAAAAGTCTGCCTACATCGTCATTAACTATGTGCTTGTTTTGTTTGTGATTGTCTTGGTGTGAAAATGTGCAAAACATACTATCATATATAAATATTTTCCTTTTCTCTGGAAGTTGTCCCTGAACTCAAATCTGTAAATTTTTACTTCATCCCATTTCAAATTTCTTCTAGTGTGGTGCCTACCGCTCTCAGCATTGTTGCACAGGTGACTGCATGAAGCTTCAAGATCAATTACCCAGTATCCACTTCAGTGTGATCCCTTCTTCTCAGATCACAGTACAACCTTACTAACCTTACCACAATATGGAAGAGTGGTGCCAGTCTTCTTGGACCTTGCAGAACAAAAAGTGTTAAAGAGATGGATGTGAATCATTAAAGAAAATTCCTCCTGAGTAGTACTATGATGTGAATAGTATTTCCATAATAATAACTGTAACAGTAAGAGAAAATAGTGTGTTTGCTCAGTTAATCACAGCTTTTATAAGACCTCATTGCAGAAGAATATGGCTGATTTTTGTGGTCTCGCTTCTGATTGGGAAGAATGAGAAGAGATACTTTCCACTAATTGAAAATTACTAATTTGCATATCAGTCAATCAATCAATCAAAACTTTATTTGTAAAAGGCAGCTTTCCAAAACCAAGGTGCGTGTTCATCACATAATAAAAACAGTGTTACTAAAACAATAAAATTAATCCAAACCTAATAACATTTAAAAATCATTATACACATGTTTAAAAAGATATGTTTTAAGTGCCCCCTTAAAAGTTTGGACAGTCTGGCAATCTTGTACCTGATGAGGTAGAGAATTCCGCAGGGTCAGGGCCATAAAACTAAAAGATCTGGCCCCAGAGGTCTTCAAACAAACCCTTGGAATCTCTGGCAATCCCTCGTCAGTGGATCGGAGAGAGCGGGAGGGACAGTAGGGACGAAGGAGATCTTTCAGGTAGCCAGGTCCCTGATCTTGTAAGGCCTTATAGGTCAGCAAACTAACCTTGAAGGTGATATGCCAGCATATTGGCAGCCAATGCAGTCCGCGGAGTACAGGTGTTATATGACTGGACCTAGAGGAACCAGTCAATAGCCTGGCTGCTGCAGTCTGCACTAGCTGCAAGCGGCGAATATCAACCCCTGGTAGCCCAAGATAAAGGGAATTGCAGTAGTCAAGACGGGAAGTAATGAAGGCATGGACCAAAGTAGGAAGATAGTCAGGAGGAACCAGGTGCTTCACCCGGGCGATGTTCCTCAGGTGGTAAAAAGAGGCTTTGACAACTGCCAACACCTGTGATTTAAGTGTCAGTTATCAAATACAACTCCCAGATTCTGCACCCAGTCTGAGGTAGTTAGCTGGACACCTCTAAGCCATAACTCCGAGGGAGAATCTGCCAACAAACCCGCCTCTCGGCGACCTGGGTCCACGACCAACACCTCAGTTTTTCTGGATTCAACCGCAGCCAACTCACATTCATCCAGTCCTGGATTTTGGCAAGGCAATTGTTAAAGACTGAAAAGGCAGCATCTTGGTCAGGTACAAAGGACATGTACAGTTGAGTATCATCTGCATAGCAGTGAAAACTCAAACCGTGCCGCTTAATGATCACTCCCAATGGCAGCATGTACACCGCAAACAACAAGGGTGCCAAAATGGAGCCCTGCAGCACCCCGCAGGATAGGGGGAATGATGTAGAGGAAAAAATCCCAGACACCACCCTCTGGGTCCTACCCTCGAGGAAGGATTGAAACCAACTGAGGACTGTACCAGACAGCCCACAGGTAAACCGCAGGCACTCCAATAGCACACCATGGTCCACGGTGTCAAATGCCTCAGAGAGATCAAGAAGGACCAAAATAGAAGAGGTCCTTCGATCTCTCGCTATTAAGAGGTCATTTAGTACCCGGACCAGAGCTGTCTCGGTACTATGTCTCTTCCTAAATCCAGACTGGAGAGAATCATAGACATCATGGCTGGTTAAATGATCATCCAACTGTGACATGACCACCTTCTCAATAACCTTTCCCACAAAGGGCAGGTTAGAGACAGGTCTGTAGTTAGCCAGACTGTCTGGGTCCAAGGAGGGCTTCTTAAGAAGGGGCTGAACCATAGCCTCCTTCAGAGGATTTGGAAAAATCCCCCTCTCCAAAGAACTCCAAACTATCTCAGCCAGGACCGGGCCAATTTTATCTACACAGCCCACTAGGAGACATGTGGGGCCTGGGTCCAAAACCACAGTTGGTCGGAAGCAATAATTGGATGTCCATCAAAATGTCATTGATTGCGGGAAGGCTGAAGTCAGACCACACAAAACGGGTGTCCGACATCTCCTGTCGACCATCACAACTCCCACTAGGGAGGGTCGAGCGGACATCGGACCTGATTGTGACAACCTTATCTGAAAAGAATTGAGCAAGCTCCTCACACCATTCTTGAGAAAAGGCTCTTCTGGGCTGAAGACAGATTGGATTGCACAATCTGTCCACAGTCTGGAAAAGCTGAGCTGGTCTATTCTGTGCAGCAGCAATCTCTCTGGACAGGGATTCTGCTTTCTTACGAGAGATTGCTGAGTAATAGACCACATAATGGTCTGTCAAATTAAGTTTGCCACAATCCAGGCCCAATCTCTGCCAACGTCTCTCTAATCTTTGTCCAACTCTCCTCAACTCCATTAGAGTCTCATCAAACCAAGGAGACCTAGGGCGAAGAGTAAGGGGATGAACATGAACAGGAGCAATGGAATCCAGGGCCCCTGCTACCGCCTTATTATAGGCAAGTACCAAGTCCCCTGGTTCCATGCAATCACTCGGTAAACCCAATAGGTCCAGCACTGCCATCAGGCCATCTGGGGAAATACCCCTTAAAAGGCAGTACCAGACTATCTCCATAGGGGCTGGCCTACTAGGGGCGGCCCCAAAACTGAACCCAATGGAATGATGGTCAGACCATCTGACTGGTTCCACCACCAGATCGATATCTCCATCCCCAGTAGGAACACCAAATCCAATGAATGACCACCCGTATGGGTCGGGGAAGAAATAACCTGTGTGAAGCCCAGTGCAGCCATTAACTGGCAGAAGTCTTGACCAAACTGCGAGAGTTCATCGTCAACCCAGGCATTGAAATCCCCCAGAACCAACCATCTGGGGGATCCCTATGTCGGGTCAACAATGAAGTCTGCGACTTCCTGCAGGAAAACATTCCCGTTACCTAGTGGATGTTAAATGAGAAGAATCCTGCGCCCCACACCCTCACCCATAATACATTCAAAGGAGTTGGTAGTTCCCACTGGTACTTCCACTAGGCCCAGTTCCAATCTAAAACAGATGGCAACACCCCCTCCCCTATGATCCATCCTAGGGCGGTGTATCACTGAGTACCCAGCTGGAACTGCTGAAGCCAAAACTGGGCCAGCATTTTCATCCAGCCAGGTCTCAGTGATGCACGCCAGGTCAGATGTTCCAACAAAATCTGCTATAATAGCGGTCTTGTTTTTAATGGACCTGGCATTGCATAACACCACCCAAGTAGGATGTGCATCCGAGGATGACCGTGCTACCTGCTGACTACCAGTAGAACCCTTGGGTATGGGAACCAGCCAGGCAGGACCCCTTTCCTGGACCCATTTCACCCCAGGGTGTCTCCTTGTCCCCACTATCCCTATCCGCCCACTCTTTTCCGGTCCCTCTCCAGGCCCAAATCTCATCCTCCCCTTTTTCTTAGTAATCCCCAGAGCCCTACACCATCTATACACCTCTGATGACAGGGGAGGACAAAAGAATGGACAGAGGTCTCTGAGCCTGGAGGGGGAATAATACCCAACCGTCCTAATACCATCCCAACACATATTTGCTGCGCTAACCAAATTCCAATAAATAAACAATCCCAAACTACAATTTTAACCCATATCCAAACCCAAACATACAATAATCAACTATTTCAAAAACCATAAAATCAATAAATACCCCCAATCACCCACCCTTACAAAAGAAAAAAATATATAAATAATCAAGTTCAAACAAAAATTTTTAACTGTAACTTAAGTCCAAAAAATATAAAGTTTATGTTGAAAAATGTAAAAATTAAAAACAATTCTTCAGCCACCAAAGGCCCTCTCACAGCCTAGGAAGGTCAGTAGAGCACAAGTACTCTCACTTCCTGAGCCCAAGAGCTTTTCATTTTAAATTTATCATTCAACCCCCGAGCACTCTCACTACCGGGGGAATGAAAGAGGCACTCTCACTGCCATTCAGATGAAAGCAAAAGAAAAGTAAAATTATTTTCTTCTTCTTGAAGTTAGGTGGGGCTGTTTTAAAAAGGACTGGTCTCAGTACAAAGTAATTGGAGGAAGCAGAGAAATCCTGAAAATGGGCCAGAGATGAACACAGGCAAACCAGCAGAGAGTGAGGACTCCCCCTCATCACACCCCCAAACCGCCTAATCAGGCTCTATCACACCACCCAAGATCCGCAGCCACAGATACCCAGAGGCCAGATTAAGAAGGCCAACCTCGGAATAACCTAAGAGTACCCCAAAAAACCTCTAGCTCCCCAGAGGCAAAGTGAGGCAACTCCTGCTCGGTCCTGGGCAGCGTAGTCCACGATCACCCAGGCACAAAGAATGGGGGGGGTAGGAGCCTCCCTCAACCAGTACACCATACAGGGCCTGTTTCCCCTAATTCAATGCTGGACACTCCAAATTAGAAAATATAGTCAAAAGATAAAATCCCAAAAAAGGAGAGCAACCGATCAATGAATCGGGTCCCCCACTCACGACACTTTGGAGCGATATCACCAATTTAATCCATTGACGCTTCACCAGTAATCTCCTGGCCTTTCAGTCCCAAACAACCCTACTAGATCCTCTGATCGATACCTCCCTTTAGAAGACCAGCAGATGATTATCCAGGTATCAAAAGTCGAAAGTAAGTACAACAAGTCCGAATCGTGACACCAATCCAAGGAATGAGGCACTGAACCCCACAGTCAATAAACAGAAAAATCCACGGTAGCAAACCCAGTAGACCGAGCACACAAATGACAACAGATGGAAAGTCAGCAGCTCCAGAGCACACTACGCAATGGTCAAAAAGTCCTAGCGATATCACTTGTAAACTCGGCACACTCTTCCATCGTACTTGTTCCAAAGCACCTGCTCCGATACCGATTTGGAGCTTGAAACCAAGAAAAAAGCCCAGTTTATTTAATCTGTAGAGTTTTAGGAAAATGTAGAAAACTAAAAACGAAAATAAACAATAGGGATACAATAGGGACACGCAAAACACTAAACTACAAAGCAGAAGCAGCCAACAGCATGCCCAGCCCAGCGGCCATCATAGCAATGTAATAAATAATAAAATACTTTCCACCAATTCAAAATGACTAATTTGCATATCTGTGCTATTCTAACTGGGAAACAAATATTTTTTCCTTGAAGCTAAATTTTATCTTTCTAAACTGCTGCAATTAAATAAATTATTTTCACACCCAACATAAAAACTCAGTTGGTGAGATAAGCAGTTTAACAATTTGAAATTCTCTCACCATCATTAAAAAGAACATCCTAGAGGCAGGGTTTACATACTGATTGACTCTTCTGAATAGTTTGGATGTGAGGGTGATTTGGCTGAGATATCTGTATTCCACATTGATCACTAGGTTTGATTTGGCTGATCTGGACAGGCAGGTGTACCCATTCTCCTTCATCACTCCATGTGTGTTTCTCCTGAAGCTCAGCGCTCAGTTGAAGAAGACCTCCTTCTCCACTAAAATAGTGTGAATCCTTTGTTAAGGGTATAGCAAGGATTATACTTCTCTGCTAGGACCACCAAACAAGTCCACTTGTGGGAAGTGTAGGGAAATTAAAGCTCTAGGACTATCATGCACTACAAGTGGCAGTCTGCCTTCATTTTGACCTTTCATCTTTAAAAGTTCAATTCTTTATAAGTTTCAGTTGGACAATCAGTACATCACGCCTAGTGTTCATTGACAGTTAATCTAATCCATTGGAAAGGCTTATTACTAATATTAAAAAAAAATGAGAAAAATACATCTACTTTCAGGAGTTTTATGTTACATTTTCATCAGTATTTCAATCAAGGTAAAATGTTCCTGAATAGTTGGTAGCAGTAAGGACTGCTCCTGATGTTATCCCTGAGGGGAAATCTCGTCACTGCTCCCTTGCATCTAGGGTGGACCGAGAATCTAAACACTTTCATGTTTCAAGCCAGGCTGCTCCTGCAGATCATTGTCTTTCATTACTGAATGTTCTTCCCTTTCCCAATGGACTTCGGCCACGGTTCATGCAGTCTTGTAAATGCGTATACCTCTGTCACTCTCTAGGCAATGTAGACTACAGTAGGCATCTATTATGAGGATTTGCTATTTTCGTAACATGGTAATGTGCATAGATAACACTCATTTTAAGCACATTTATGTTGCCTCTCCAGGGTCAGGGAGCTGTTTTCCTTTCTTCATTTTTCAATATATATGATTACAGCTATCTGGCATGAAGCAACATTTTCTCCTCTAGCAATAAAGGCATAAGGAAAGATTCCAAATGAATCACAAAAGATAGTTTATTCTGGCACAGTTCGCAACAGCGCTGATGCTGGTTCTAATAGTGGCTGTTGTCTAGCATGATTCAGTTTTTTATGAAAGGTTTTTTAAAAATGTATCTCCTGGTGGAAAAACTGGAGATGCATACCTTGAAAAGATTAATAGAAGACAGATAAAAAGTCAGTAGCCAATCACAATTCTTTGTCTCTCTAACTCTCTGTAAAAGTCCGCCTACATTGTCATTAACCATGTGCTTGTTTTGTTTGTGATTGTCTTGGAGTGAAAATGTACAAAACTTACTACCATATATAAATATTTTCCTTTTCTCTGGAAGTTGTCACTGAATTCAAATCTGTAAATTTTTTCTTCATCCCATTTTAAATTTCTTCTAGTATGGTGCCTATCACTCTCAGCATTGTTGCATAGGTGACTGCATGAAGCTCCAATAACAATTGCCCGGTATCCACTTCAGTGCGATCCCTTCTTCTCAGATCACAGTACAGCCTTGTATAATTTAATATGTAAGAGTGGTGCCAGTATTCTTAGACCTTGCAGAACAAAAAGTGTTAAAGAGATGGATGTGAATCATTAAAGAAAATTCCTCCTGAGTTGTACTATGACGTGAATAGTATTTCCATAATAATAACTGTAACAGTAAGACAAAATAGTGTGTTTGCTCAGTTAATCACAACTTTTATAAGACCTCATTGCTGAAGAATATGGATGATTTTTGTTGGTCTCACTACTGATTGGGAAGAAAGAGAAGTGATTCTTCCCACCAATTGAAAATGACTAATTTGCATATCTGTGCTCTGCTAACTGGGAAACAAATATTTTTTCCTTGAAGCTGAATTTTATCTTTCTAAACTGCTGCAATTAAATAAATTCTTTTCACACCCAACATAAAAACTGAATTGGTGAGATAAGCAGTTTAACAATTTGAAACTTTCTCATCATCATTAAAAAGAACAATCTAGAGGCAGGGTTTATATACTGATTGACTCTTCTGAATGGTTTGGATGTGTGTGTGATTTGGCTGAGATACCTGTATTCCCCATTGATTGCTACATTTGATTCAGCTGATCTGGCTAGGCAGGTGTTCTGATTCTCCTTCATTACTCCATGTGTGTTTTTCCTGAAGGTCAGTGTTCAGTTGAAGAGGACCTCCTTCTCCACTAAAATAGCATGAATCCTTTGTTAAGGGTATAGCAAGGGTTGCCCTTCTCTGTTGGGACCAACAAACAAGTCCATTTGTGGGAAGTGTAGGCAAATTAAAGCTCTGGGACTATCAGGCACACCCAAGTTAGGCACTGCACGTGGCAGTCTGCCTTCATTTTGACCTTTTGTCCTTTAAAGCAGCAGTACTACGAAAAAAAAATTTGCGCTTTTTTGATAGTTTATTCCCTGTGCCCTGCTAATCATATACCTGGTACTCTTTCTCATCGGCATTGTACTATCGCCGAGTAATTTGCTCAGTTATTCTCTGCTTTTGTTTACATTTCTGCCACCCAGCATGTTGCACTGGAACCCCCTCTACTGCCAACTGCACATTTGAATGACTTGCAGAGACATCAGGAATGGTCAGCAGAGGGTCCCTCTGCAGTTGTCAAAAGACGTGATGCGACCGGAAGGAAAAGCGCAGCTGAAATTAATCAGCCGCCATATTTTTTGTAGCGCTACAACACTTCAAATAAATTGCAAATATCTAAAAAACTAAGGACGACTGGGAAAAAATATTTACTGGTATGGAAACTGGAACTTTGGCCACATGCTTACAGCTGAAAAACAGAATTTTGATTGTTCACTTCCTGATTTCGTAGTACTGCTGCTTTAAAGTTCAATACTTTATAAGTTTCGTGTATAATGATTTCTTACTGTTGCTAATAATGTTCAGCAAAATGTGTGCGCTTTATTCAGCACTGTAGCCACCTGCAACATTGTAGCAGTCACACCTGTACCACTGCTTTATAAGAATCTTTTATTGCAGTGAACCAATCCTTTCAAAAAATCAATAAATAGATTAAAAAAAAGTTTTCTTATTGGTAACTGTTACAGATACGATGTTTCAACAGCAACATCAAAATATACTATTATAAGGGACTCCAGCTCAGCCCAGAGAGATACAGATGTGTGGGACTCTGACTGCTTGCATGATCCTTGCTGGCAATTTGCTGTGCTGATGTGGAAAAGGGTCTTTGGCTAAAGGTGTTAACCTGAAACTAATAAATAAATAAATTAATAAATATCACACATACTGTACAATTCTCCTGTAGAAACCTACTAATTAACAAAAGAAAGCAGCTACACTACTTCCAAAATAAAACATATTAGCTATGTAGCTTTAAAATTAAAAGTACATACTGTTTTCTTTTTGAAGATCTAACTATAACCACTGTATTAAATCATATGTAAATGCATCATAACCTTCATGCTTTACATACACCTATATCATCAAGTATACACCTGGATTTAAAAAAAATCATTTAGGCAAGTGCATTATTAAGTATCCTGCAGAAATAAAGAATGTATTTCACAGTACATGTTCTCTACTCTTTTCCATTGTCCTATAAAACACACCTATACCATAACTGTGGCGGTTTTGCAATAAGGCTCCATTGAGTCTCGGTTGGACAATCAGTGAATCACCCCTAGTGTTCAGTGACAGTTAATCTAATCCGTTGGAAAGGCTTATTACTAATATTAAAAAATGAGAAAAATACATCTACTTTCAGGAGTTTTATGTTACATTTTCATCAGTATTTCAATCAAGGTAAAAATGTTCCTGAATAGATGGTAGCAGTAAGGACTGCTCCTGATGTTATCCCTGAGGGGAAGTCTCGTCACTGCTGCCTTGCATCTAGGTTGGACTGAGAATCTAAACACTTTCATGTTTCAAGACAGGGTTGCTTCTGCAGATCATTGTCTTTCATTGCTGAATGTTCTTCCCTTTCCCTATGGACTTCGGCCATGGTTCATGCAGTCTTGTTAATCGCGTATACCTCTGTCACTCTCTAGGCAATGTATACTACAGTAGGCATCTATTATGAGGATGCGCTAGTTTGGTAACATGGTAATGTACATACATAACACTCATTTGAAGAACATTTATGTTGCCTCTCCAGGGTCAGTGAGCTGTTTTCCTTTCTTTATTTTTCAAAATATATGATTACAGCTATCTGGCATGAAGCAGCATTTTCTCCTCTAGCAATACAGGCACAAGGAAAGATTCCAAATGAATCACAAGAGATAGTTTATCCTGCCACAGTTTGCAATAGCGCTGATGCTGGTTCTAATAGTGGCTGTTGTCTAGCATGATTCAATTTTTTATGAAATGTTTTCTGAAACTGTACCTCCAGGTGGAAAAACTGCATATGCATCCCTTGTAAAGATTAATAGAAGACAGATAAAAAGTCAGTTGCCAATCACAATTCTTTCTCTCTCTAACTCTGTAAAAGTCCGCCTACATTGTCATTAACTATGTGCTTGTTTTGTTTGTGATTGTCTTGGTGTGAAAATGTACAAACATACTATCATATATAAATATTTTCCTTTTCTCTGGAAGTTGTCACTGAACACAAATCTGTAATTTTACTTCATCCATTTTAAATTTCTTCTAGTATGGTGCCTATCACTCTCAGCATTGTTGCACAGGTGACTGCATGAGCTCAATAACAATTGCCTGGTATCCACTTCAGTGTGATCCCTTCTTCTCAGATCACAGTACAACCTTGTATAATGCAATACGTAAGAGTGGTGCCAGTATTCTTGGACCTTGCAGAACAAACAGTGTTAAAGAGATGGATGTGAATCATTAAAGAAAATTCCTCCTGAGTTGTACTATGATTTGAATAGTATTTCCATAATAATAACTGTAACAGTGAAGAAAATAGTGTGTTTGCTCAGTTAATCACAGCTTTTATAAGACCTCATTGCTGAAGAATATGGATGATTTTGTTGGTCTCACTTCTGATTGGGAAGAAAGAGTGATACTTTCCACCAATTGAAAATGACTAATTTGCATATCTGTGCTATGCTAACTGGGAAACAAATGTTTTTCCTTGAAGTTGAATTTTATCTTTCTAAACTGCTGCAATTAAATAAATTCTTTTCACACCCAACATAAAAACTCAATTGGTGAGATAAGCAGTTTAACAATTTGAAACTCTCTCATCATCATTAAAAAGAACACCCTAGAGGCAGGATTTATATACTGATTGACTCTTCTGGATGGTGTGGATGTGTGGGTGATTTGGCTGAGTTGTCTGTATTCCCCATTGATTGCTACATTTGATTCAGCTAATCTGGATAGGCAGGTGTTCCCATTCTCCTTCATTACTCCATGTGTGTTTTTCCTGAAGCTCGGTGTTCAGTTGAAGAGGACCTCCTTCTCCAGTAAAATAGTGTGAATCCTTTGTTAAGGGTATAGCAAGGGTTGCACTTCTCTGCTAGGACCACCAAACAAGTCCATTTGTGTGAAGTGTAGGCAAATTAAAGCTCTGGGACTATCAGGCACATCCAAGTTAGGCACTGCAAGTGGCAGTCTGCCTTCATTTTGACCTTTAGTCCTTTAAAGTTCAATACTTTATAAGTTTCGTATAATGATTTCTTACTGTTGCTAATAATGTTCAGCAAAATGTATGCGCTTTATTCAGCACTGTAGCCACCTGCTACATTGTAGCAGTCACACCTGTACCGCTGCTTTATAAGAATCATTTATTGCAGTGAACCAATCTTTTGAACAAATCAATAAATAGATTAAAAGAAAGATTTCTTATTGGTAACTGTTACAGATGCGATGTTTCGTAACAGCAACTTCAAAATATACTATTATAAGGGACTCTAGCTCAGCCCAGAGAAGATACAGATGTGTTGGACTCTGACTGCTTGCATGATCCTTGCTGGCAATTTGCTGTGCTGATGTGGAAAAGGGTCTTTGGCTAAAGGTGTTAACCTGAAACTAATAAATAAATAAATTAATAAATATCACACATACTGTACAATTCTCCTGTAGGAAACCTACTAATTAACAAAAGAAAGCAGAAAACTACACTACTTCCAAAATAAAACATATTAGCTATGTAGCTTTAAAAATTAAAAGTACATACTGTTTTCTTTTTGAAGATCTAGCACTTTAACCACTGTATTAAATTATATGTAAATGCATCATAACCTTCATGCTTTACATACACCTATATCATCAAGTATACACCTGGATTTAAAAAATCATTTAGGCAAGTGCATTTTTAAGTATCCTGCAGAAATAAAGAATGTATTTCACAGTACATGTTCTCTACTCTTTTCCATTGTCCTATAAAACACACCTATACCATAACTCTGGCGGTTTTGCAATAAGGCTCCATTGAGTCTCGGTTGGACAATCAGTGAATCACCCTAGTGTTCAGTGACAGTTAATCTAATCCGTTGGAAAGGCTATTACTAAATTAAAAATGAGAAAAATACATCTACTTTCAGGAGTTTTATGTTACATTTTCATCAGTATTTCAATCAAGGTAAAATGTTCCTGAATAGATGGTAGCAGTAAGGACTGCTCCTGATGTTTCCCTGAGGAAGTCTCAGTCACTGCTGCCTTGCATCTAGGTTGGACTGAGAATCTAAACACTTTCATGTTTCAAGACAGGGTTGCTTCTGCAGATCATTGTCTTTCATTGCTGAATGTTCTTCCCTTTCCCGATGGACTTGACCATGGTTCATACAGTCTTGTAAATCGTATACCTCTGTCACTCTCTAGGCAATGTATACTACAGTAGGCATCTATTATGAGGATCGCTAGTTTGGTAATATGGTAATGTACATAGATAACACTCATTTGAAGAACATTTATGTTGCCTCTCCAGGGTCAGTGAGCTGTTTTCCTTTCTTTATTTTTCAAAATATATGATTACAGCTATCTGGCATGAAGCAGGTTTCTCCTCTAGCAATACAGGCACAAGGAAAGATTCAAATGAATCACAGAGATAGTTTATCCTGCCACAGTTTGCAATAGCGCTGATGCTGGTTCTAATAGTGGCTGTTGTCTAGCATGATTCAATTTTTATGAAAGGTTTTTGAAAATGTATCTCTGGTAGAAAAACTGGATATGCATACCTTGTAAAGATTAATAGAAGACAGATAAAAGTCAGTAGCCAATCACAATTCTTTCTCTCTCTAACTCTCTGTAAAGTCCACCTACATTGTCATTAACTATGTGCTTGTTTTGTTTGTGATTGTCTTGGTGTGAAAATGTACAAAACATACTATCATATGTAAATATTTTCCTTTTCTCTGGAAGTTGTCACTGAACACAAATCTGTAAATTTTACTTCATCCAATTTAAATTTCTTCTAGTATGGTGCCTATCACTCTCAGCATTGTTGCACAGGTGACTGCATGAAGCTCAATAACAATTGCCTGGTATCCACTTCAGTGTGATCCCTTTTCTCAGATCACAGTACAACCTTTATAATGCAATACGTAAGAGTGGTGCCAGTATTCTTGGACCTTGCAGAACAAACAGTGTTAAAGAGATGGATGTGAATCATTAAAGAAAATTCCTCCTGAGTTGTACTATAGATTTGAATAGTATTTCCATAATAATAACTGTAACAGTAAGAGAAAATAGTGTCGTTTGCTCAGTTAATCACAGCTTTTATAAGACCTCATTGCTGAAGAATATGGGTGATTTTATTGGTCTCACTTCTGATTGGGAAGAATGAGAGTGATACTTTCCACCAATTGAAAATGACTAATTTGCATATCTGTGCTATGCTAACTGGGAAACAAATGTTTTCCTTGAAGTTGAATTTTATCTTTCTAAACTGCTGCAACTAAATAAATTCTTTTCACCCAACATAAAAACTCAATTGGTGAGATAAACAGTGCAACAATTTGAAATTCTCTCATCATCATTAAAAGAACACCCTAGAGGCAGGGTTTATATACCGATTGACTCTTCTGAATAGTTTGGATGTGAGGGTGATTTGGCTGAGATATCTGTATTCCCCATTGATCGCTAGGTTTGATTCAGCTGATCTGGATGAGCAGGTGTATCCATTCTCCTTCATCACTCCATGTGTGTTTCTCCTGAAGCTCAGGCTCAGTTGAAGGACCTCCTTCTCCATTAAAATAGTGTGAATCCTTGTTAGGTATCAAGGGTTGCACTTCTCTACTAGGACCACCAAACAAGTCCATTTGTGGGAAGTGTAGGAAATTAAGCTCTGGGACTATCAGGCACATCCAAGTTAGGCACTGCAAGTGGCAGTCTGCCTTCATTTTGACCTTTACGTCCTTAAAGTTCAATACTTTATAAGTTTCGTGTATAATGATTTCTTACTGTTGCTAATAATGTTCAGCAAAATGTGTGCGCTTTATTCAGCACTGTAGCCACCTGCTAAATTGTAGCAGTCACACCTGTACCACTGCTTTATAAGAATCTTTTATTGCAGTGAACCAATCCTTTGAACAAATCAATAAATAGATAAAAAAAAATATTTCTTATTGGTAACTGTTACAGATGCGATGTTTCCTAACAGCAACATCAAATATACTATTATAAGGGACTCAGCTCAGCCCAGAGAAGATACAGATGTGTGGGACTCTGACTGCTTGCATGATCCTTGCTGGCAATTTGCTGTGCTGATGTGGAAAAGGGTCTTTGGCTAAAGGTGTTAACCTGAAACTAATAAATAAATAAATTAATAAATATCACACATACTGTACAATTCTCCTGTAGAAACCTACTAATTAACAAAAGAAAGCAGAAAACTACACTACTTCCAAATAAAACATATTAGCTATGTAGCTTTAAAATTAAAAGTACATACTGTTTTCTTTTTGAAGATCTAACCCTAACCACTGTATTAAATTATATGTAAATGCATCATAACCTTCATGCTTTACATACACCTATATCATCAAGTATACAGCTGGATTAAAAAAATCATTTAGGCAAGTGCATTTTAAGTATCCTGCAGAAATAAAGAATGTATTTCACAGTACATGTTCTCTACTCTTTTCCATTGTCCTATAAAACACACCTATACCATAACTCTGGCGGTTTTGCAATAAGGCTCCATTGAGTCTCGGTTGGACAATCAGTGAATCACCCTAGTGTTCAGTGACAGTTAATCTAATCCGTTGGAAAGCTAATTACTAATTAAAAATTGAAAAAATACATCTACTTTCAGGAGTTTTATGTTACATTTTCATCAGTATTTCAGTCAAGGTAAAAATGTTCCTGAATAGATGGTAGCAGTAAGGACTGCTCTGATGTTATCCCTGAGAAGTCGTCACTGCTGCCTTGCATCTAGGTTGGACTGAGAATCTAAACACTTTCATGTTTCAAGACAGGGTTGCTTCTGCAGATCATTGTCTTTCATTGCTGAATGTTCTTCCCTTCCCGATGGACTTGACCATGGTTCATGCAGTCTTGTAAATACGTATACCTCTGTCACTCTCTAGGCAATGTATACTACAGTAGGCATCTATTATGAGGATCGCTAGTTTGGTAATATGGTAATGTACATAGATAACACTCATTTGAAGAACATTTATGTTGCCTCTCCAGGGTCAGTGAGCTGTTTTCCTTTCTTTATTTTTCAAAATATATGATTACAGCTATCTGGCATGAAGCAGAGTTTTCTCCTCTAGCAATACAGGCACAAGGAAAGATTCCAAATGAATCACAAGAGATAGTTTATCCTGCCACAGTTTGCAATACGCTGATGCTGGTTCTAATAGTGGCTGTTGTCTAGCATGATTCAATTTTTATGAAAGGTTTTTGAAAATGTATCTCCTGGTAGAAAAACTGGATATGCATACCTTGTAAAGATTAATAGAAGACAGATAAAAGTCAGTAGCCAATCACAATTCTTTCTCTCTCTAACTCTCTGTAAAGTCCACCTACATTGTCATTAACTATGTGCTTGTTTTGTTTGTGATTGTCTTGGTGTGAAAATGTACAAAACATACTATCATATGTAAATATTTTCCTTTTCTCTGGAAGTTGTCACTGAACACAAATCTGTAAATTTTTACTTCATCCCATTTAAATTTCTTCTAGTATGGTGCCTATCACTCTCAGCATTGTTGCACAGGTGACTGCATGAGCTCAATAACAATTGCCTGGTATCCACTTCAGTGTGATCCCTTCTTCTCAGATCACAGTACAACCTTTTATAATGCAATACGTAAGAGTGGTGCCAGTATTCTTGGACCTTGCAGAACAAACAGTGTTAAAGAGATGGATGTGAATCATTAAAGAAAATTCCTCCTGGTTGTACTATGATTTGAATAGTATTTCCATAATAATAACTGTAACAGTAAGAGAAAACAGTGCGTTTGCTCAGTTAATCACAGCTTTTATTGCTGAAGAATATGGGTGATTTTTGTTGGTCTCACTTCTGTTTGGGAAGAATGAGAAGTGATACTTTCCATCAATTGAAAATGACTAATTTGCATATCTGTGCTATGCTAACTGGGAAACAAATGTTTTTCCTTGAAGTTGAATTTTATCTTTCTAAACTGCTGCAACTAAATAATTCTTTTCACACCCAACATAAAAACTCAATTGGTGAGATAAACAGTGCAACAATTTGAAATTCTCTCACCATCATTAAAAGAACACCCTAGAGGCAGGTTTATATACCGATTGGCTCTTCTGAATAGTTTAGATGTGAGGGTGATTTGGCTGAGATATCTGTATTCCCCATTGATCGCTAGGTTTGATTCAGCTGATCTGGATAGGCAGGTGTATCCATTCTCCTTCATCACTCCATGTGTGTTTCTCCTGAAGCTCAGCGCTCAGTTGAAGAGGACCTCCTTCTCCATTAAAATAGTGTGAATCCTTGGTTAAGGGTATAGCAAGGGTTGCACTTCTCTACTAGGACCACCAAACAAGTCCATTTGTGGGAAGTGTAGGAAATTAAAGCTCTGGGACTATCAGGCACATCCAAGTTAGGCACTGCAAGTGGCAGTCTGCCTTCATTTGACCTTCGTCCTTTAAAGTTCAATACTTTATAAGTTTCGTGTATAATGATTTCTTACTGTTGCTAATAATGTTCAGCAAAATGTGTGCGCTTTATTCAGCACTGTAGCCACCTGCTAAATTGTAGCAGTCACACCTGTACCACTGCTTTATAGAATCTTTTATTGCAGTGAACCAATCCTTTGAACAAATCAATAAATAGATAAAAAAATATTTCTTATTGGTAACTGTTACAGATGCGATGTTTCCTAACAGCAACATCAAAATATACTATTATAAGGGACTCCAGCTCAGCCCAGAGAAGATACAGATGTGTGGGACTCTGACTGCTTGCATGATCCTTGCTGGCAATTTGCTGTGCTGATGTGGAAAAGGGTCTTTGGCTAAAAGGTGTTAACCTGAAACTAATAAATAAATAAATTAATAAATATCACACATACTGTACAATTCTCCTGTAGGAAACCTACTAATTAACAAAAGAAAGCAGAAAACTACACTACTTCCAAAATAAAACATATTAGCTATGTAGCTTTAAAAATTAAAAGTACATACTGTTTTTTTTTTGAAGATCTAACACTAACCACTGTATTAAATTATATGTAAATGCATCATAACCTTCATGCTTTACATACACCTATATCATCAAGTATACAGCTGGATTTAAAAATCATTTAGGCAAGTGCATTTTAAGTATCCTGCAAAAAAATGTATTTCACAGTACATGTTCTCTACTCTTTTCCATTGTCCTATAAAACACACCTATACCATAACTCTGGCGGTTTTGCAATAAGGCTCCATTGAGTCTCGGTTGGACAATCAGTGAATCACCCCTAGTGTTCGGTGACAGTTAATCTAATCCGTTGGAAAGGCTAATTACTAATTAAAACTTGAGAAAATACATCTACTTTCAGGAGTTTTATGTTACATTTTCATCAGTATTTCAGTCAAGGTAAAAATGTTCCTGAATAGATGGTAGCAGTAAGGACTGCTCCTGATGTTATCCCTGAGGAAGTCTTCACTGCTGCCTTGCATCTAGGTTGGACTGAGAATCTAAACACTTTCATGTTTCAAGACAGGGTTGCTTCTGCAGATCATTGTCTTTCATTGCTGAATGTTCTTCCTTTCCCGATGGACTTGACCATGGTTCATGCAGTCTTGTAAATGCGTATACCTCTGTCACTCTCTAGGCAATGTATACTACAGTAGGCATCTATTATGAGGATCGCTAGTTTGGTAATATGGTAATGTACATAGATAACACTCATTTGAAGAACATTTATGTTGCCTCTCCAGGGTCAGTGAGCTGTTTTCCTTTCTTTATTTTTCAAAATATATGATTACAGCTATCTGGCATGAAGCAGAGTTTTCTCCTCTAGCAATACAGGCACAAGGAAAGATTCCAAATGAATCACAAGAGATAGTTTATCCTGCCACAGTTTGCAATAGCGCTGATGCTGGTTCTAATAGTGGCTGTTGTCTAGCATGATTCAATTTTTTATGAAAGGTTTTTTGAAAATGTATCTCCTGGTAGAAAAACTGGATATGCATACCTTGTAAAGATTAATAGAAGACAGATAAAAGTCAGTAGCCAATCACAATTCTTTTCTCTCTAACTCTCTGTAAAGTCCACCTACATTGTCATTAACTATGTGCTTGTTTTGTTTGTGATTGTCTTGGTGTGAAAATGTACAAAACATACTATCATATGTAAATATTTTCCTTTTCTCTGGAAGTTGTCACTGAACACAAATCTGTAATTTTTACTTCATCCATTTTAAATTTCTTCTAGTATGGTGCCTATCACTCTCAGCATTGTTGCACAGGTGACTGCATGAGCTCAATAACAATTGCCTGGTATCCACTTCAGTGTGATCCCTTCTTCTCAGATCACAGTACAACCTTTTATAATGCAATACGTAAGAGTGGTGCCAGTATTCTTGGACCTTGCAGAACAAACAGTGTTAAAGAGATGGATGTGAATCATTAAAGAAAATTCCTCCTGAGTTGTACTATGATTTGAATAGTATTTCTATAATAATAACTGTAACAGTAAGAGAAAATAGTGTGTTTGCTCAGTTAATCACAGCTTTTATAAGACCTCATTGCTGAAGAACATGGGTGATTTTTATTGGTCTCACTTCTGATTGGGAAGAATGAGAAGTGATACTTCCACCAATTGAAAATGACTAATTTGCATATCTGTGCTATGCTAACTGGGAAACAAATGTTTTTCCTTGAAGTTGAATTTTATCTTTCTAAACTGCTGCAACTAAATAAATTCTTTTCACCCAACATAAAAACTCAATTGGTGAGATAAACAGTGCAACAATTTGAAATTCTCTCACCATCATTAAAAGAACACCCTAGAGGCAGGGTTTATATACCGATTGACTCTTCTGAATAGTTTGGATGTAGGGTGATTTGGCTGAGATATCTGTATTCCCCATTGATCGCTAGGTTTGATTCGGCTGATCTGGATAGGCAGGTGTATCCATTCTCCTTCATCACTCCATGTGTGTTTCTCCTGAAGCTCAGCGCTCAGTTGAAGAGGACCTTCTCCATTAAAATAGTGTGAATCCTTGGTTAAGGTATGAAGTTCACTTCTACTAGGACCACCAAACAAGTCCATTTGTGGGAAGTGTAGGAAATTAAAGCTCTGGGACTATCAGGCACATCCAAGTTAGGCACTGCAAGTGGCAGTCTGCCTTCATTTTGACCTTTCGTCCTTTAAGTTCAATACTTTATAAGTTTCGTGTATAATGATTTCTTACTGTTGCTAATAATGTTCAGCAAAATGTGTGCGCTTTATTCAGCACTGTAGCCACCTGCTAAATTGTAGCAGTCACACCTGTACCACTGCTTTATAAGAATCTTTTATTGCAGTGAACCAATCCTTTGAACAAATCAATAAATAGATAAAAAAAATATTTCTTATTGGTAACTGTTACAGATGCGATGTTTCCAACAGCAACATCAAAATATACTATTATAAGGGACTCAGCTCAGCCCAGAAGATACAGATGTGTGGGACTCTGACTGCTTGCATGATCCTTGCTGGCAATTTGCTGTGCTGATGTGGAAAAGGGTCTTTGGCTAAAAGGTGTTAACCTGAAACTAATAAATAAATAAATTAATAAATATCACACATACTGTACAATTCTCCTGTAGGAAACCTACTAATTAACAAAGAAAGCAGAAAACTACACTACTTCCAAAATAAAACATATTAGCTATGTAGCTTTAAAAATTAAAAGTACATACTGTTTTCTTTTTGAAGATCTAGCACTAACCACTGTATTAAATTATATGTAAATGCATCATAACCTTCATGCTTTACATACACCTATATCATCAAGTATACAGCTGGATTTAAAAAATCATTTAGGCAAGTGCATTTTAAGTATCCTGCAGAAATAAAGAATGTATTTCACAGTACATGTTCTCTACTCTTTTCATTGTCCTATAAACACACCTATACCATAACTCTGGCGGTTTTGCAATAAGGCTCCATTGAGTCTCGGTTGGACAATCAGTGAATCACCCCTAGTGTTCAGTGACAGTTAATCTAATCCGTTGGAAAGGCTAATTACTAATTAAAAACTTGAGAAAAATACATCTACTTTCAGGAGTTTTATGTTACATTTTCATCAGTATTTCAGTCAAGGTAAAAATGTTCCTGAATAGATGGTAGCAGTAAGGACTGCTCCTGATGTTATCCCTGAGGGGAAGTCTCGTCACTGCTGCCTTGCATCTAGGTTGGACTGAGAATCTAAACACTTTCATGTTTCAAGACAGGGTTGCTTCTGCAGATCATTGTCTTTCATTGCTGAATGTTCTTCCCTTTCCCGATGGACTTGACCATGGTTCATAGCAGTCTTGTAAATCGTATACCTCTGTCACTCTCTAGGCAATGTATACTACAGTAGGCATCTATTATGAGGATACGCTAGTTTGGTAATATGGTAATGTACATAGATAACACTCATTTGAAGAACATTTATGTTGCCTCTCCAGGGTCAGTGAGCTGTTTCCTTTCTTTATTTTCAAAATATATGATTACAGCTATCTGGCATGAAGCAGAGTTTTCTCCTCTAGCAATACAGGCTAAGGAAAGATTCAAATGAATCACAAGAGATAGTTTATCCTGCCACAGTTTGCAATAGCGCTGATGCTGGTTCTAATAGTGGCTGTTGTCTAGCATGATTCAATTTTTTATGAAAGGTTTTTAAAATGTATCTCCTGGTAGAAAAACTGGATATGCATACCTTGTAAAGATTAATAGAAGACAGATAAAAGTCAGTAGCCAATCACAATTCTTTCTCTCTCTAACTCTCTGTAAAGTCCACCTACATTGTCATTAACTATGTGCTTGTTTTGTTTGTGATTGTCTTGGTGTGAAAATGTACAAAACATACTATCATATGTAAATATTTTCCTTTTCTCTGGAAGTTGTCACTGAACACAAATCTGTAAATTTTACTTCATCCCATTTAAATTTCTTCTAGTATGGTGCCTATCACTCTCAGCATTGTTGCACAGGTGACTGCATGAAGCTCCAATAACAATTGCCTGGTATCCACTTCAGTGTGATCCTTCTTCTCAGATCACAGTACAACCTTTTATAATGCAATACGTAAGAGTGGTGCCAGTATTCTTGGACCTTGCAGAACAAACAGTGTTAAAGAGATGGATGTGAATCATTAAAGAAAATTCCTCCTGAGTTGTACTATGATTTGAATAGTATTTCCATAATAATAACTGTAACAGTAAGAAAATAGTGCGTTTGCTCAGTTAATCACAGCTTTTATAAGACCTCATTGCTGAAGAATATGGGTGATTTTGATTGGTCTCACTTCTGATTGGGAAGAATGAGAGTGATACTTTCCACCAATTGAAAATGACTAATTTGCATATCTGTGCTATGCTAACTGGGAAACAAATGTTTTTTCCTTGAAGTTGAATTTTATCTTTCTAAACTGCTGCAACTAAATAAATTCTTTTCACCCAACATAAAAACTCAATTGGTGAGATAAACAGTGCAACAATTTGAAATTCTCTCACCATCATTAAAAGAACACCCTAGAGCGAGGTTTATATACCGATTGACTCTTCTGAATAGTTTGGATGTGAGGGTGATTTGGCTGAGATATCTGTATTCCCCATTGATCGCTAGGTTTGATTCGGCTGATCTGGATAGGCAGGTGTATCCATTCTCCTTCATCACTCCATGTGTGTTTCTCCTGAAGCTCAGCTCAGTTGAAGAGGACCTTCTTCTCCATTAAAATAGTGTGAATCCTTGGTCAGGGTTGCACTTCTCTACTAGGACCACCAAACAAGTCCATTTGTGGGAAGTGTAGGAAATTAAAGCTCTGGGACTATCAGGCACATCCAAGTTAGGCACTGCAAGTGGCAGTCTGCCTTCATTTGACCTTTCGTCCTTTAAAGTTCAATACTTTATAAGTTTCGTGTATAATGATTTCTTACTGTTGCTAATAATGTTCAGCAAAATGTGTGCGCTTTATTCAGCACTGTAGCCACCTGCTAAATTGTAGCAGTCACACCTGTACCACTGCTTTATAAGAATCTTTTTTGCAGTGAACCAATCCTTTGAACAAATCAATAAATAGATAAAAAAAAATATTTCTTATTGGTAACTGTTACAGATGCGATGTTTCCTAACAGCAACATCAAATATACTATTATAAGAGACTCCAGCTCAGCCCAGAGAAGATACAGATGTGTGGGACTCTGACTGCTTGCATGATCCTTGCTGGCAATTTGCTGTGCTGATGTGGAAAAGGGTCTTTGGCTAAAGGTGTTAACCTGAAACTAATAAATAAATAAATTAATAAATATCACATACTGTACAATTCTCCTGTAGAAAACCTACTAATTAACAAAAGCGAAAACTACACTACTTCCAAATAAAACATATTAGCTATGTAGCTTTAAAAATTAAAGTACATACTGTTTTCTTTTGAAGATCTAGCACTTTAACCACTGTATTAAATTATATGTAAATGCATCATAACCTTCATGCTTTATACACCTATATCATCAAGTATACAGCTGGATTTAAAAAATCATTTAGGCAAGTGCATTTTAAGTATCCTGCAGAAATAAAGAATGTATTTCACAGTACATATTCTCTACTTTTCCATTGTCCTATAAAACACACCTATACCATAACTCTGGCGGTTTTGCAATAAAGGCTCCATTGAGTCTCGGTTGGACAATCAGTGAATCACCCCTAGTGTTCAGTGACAGTTAATCTAATCCGTTGGAAAGGCTAATTACTAATTAAAAACTTGAGAAAAATACATCTACTTTCAGGAGTTTTATGTTACATTTTCATCAGTATTTCAGTCAAGGTAAAAATGTTCCTGAATAGATGGTAGCAGTAAGGACTGCTCCTGATGTTATCCCTGAGGGGAAGTCTCGTCACTGCTGCCTTGCATCTAGGTTGGACTGAGAATCTAAACACTTTCATGTTTCAAGACAGGGTTGCTTCTGCAGATCATTGTCTTTCATTGCTGAATGTTCTTCCCTTTCCGATGGACTTGACCATGGTTCATGCAGTCTTAGTCGTCGTATACCTCTGTCACTCTCTAGGCAATGTATACTACAGTAGGCATCTATTATGAGGATGCGCTAGTTTGGTAATATGGTAATGTACATAGATAACACTCATTTGAAGAACATTTATGTTGCCTCTCCAGGGTCAGTGAGCTGTTTTCCTTTCTTTATTTTTCAAAATATATGATTACAGCTATCTGGCATGAAGCAGAGTTTTCTCCTCTAGCAATACAGGCACAAGGAAAGATTCCAAATGAATCACAAGAGATAGTTTATCCTGCCACAGTTTGCAATAAGCTGATGCTGGTTCTAATAGTGGCTGTTGTCTAGCATGATTCAATTTTTATGAAAGGTTTTTGAAAATGTATCTCCTGGTAGAAAACTGGATATGCATACCTTGTAAAGATTAATAGAAGACAGATAAAAAGTCAGTAGCCAATCACAATTCTTTTCTCTCTAACTCTCTGTAAAGTCCACCTACATTGTCATTAACTATGTGCTTGTTTTGTTTGTGATTGTCTTGGTGTGAAAATGTACAAAACATACTATCATATGTAAATATTTTCCTTTTCTCTGGAAGTTGTCACTGAACACAAATCTGTAAATTTTACTTCATCCTTTTAAATTTCTTCTAGTATGGTGCCTATCACTCTCAGCATTGTTGCACAGGTGACTGCATGAAGCTCAATAACAATTGCCTGGTATCCACTTCAGTGTGATCCCTTCTTCTCAGATCACAGTACAACCTTATATGCAATACGTAAGAGTGGTGCCAGTATTCTTGGACCTTGCAGAACAAACAGTGTTAAAGAGATGGATGTGAATCATTAAAGAAAATTCCTCCTGAGTTGTACTATGATTTGAATAGTATTTCCATAATAATAACTGTAACAGTAAGAGAAAATAGTGCGTTTGCTCAGTTAATCACAGCTTTTATAAGACCTCATTGCTGAAGAATATGGGTGATTTTATTGGTCTCACTTCTGATTGGGAAGAATGAAGTGATACTTTCCACCAATTGAAAATGACTAATTTGCATATCTGTGCTATGCTAACTGGGAAACAAATGTTTTTCCTTGAAGTTGAATTTTATCTTTCTAAACTGCTGCAACTAAATAAATTCTTTTCACACCAACATAAAAACCCAATTAGTGAGATAAACAGTGCAACAATTTGAAATTCTCTCACCATCATTAAAAAGAACACCCTAGAGGCAGGGTTTATATACCGATTGACTCTTCTGAATAGTTTGGATGTGAGGGTGATTTGGCTGAGATATCTGTATTCCCATTGATCGCTAGGTTTGATTTGGCTGATCTGGATAGGCAAGTGTATCCATTCTCCTTCATAACTCCATGTGTGTTTCTCCTGAAGCTCAGTGCTCAGTTGAAGAGGACCTCCTTCTCCACTAAAATAGTGTGAATCCTTGGTTAAGGGTATAGCAAAGGTTGCACTTCTCTACTAGGACCACCAAACAAGTCCATTTGTGGGAAGTGTAGGAAATTAAAGCTCTGGGACTATCAGGCACATCCAAGTTAGGCACTGCAAGTGGCAGTCTGCCTTCATTTTGACCTTTCGTCCTTTAAAGTTCAATACTTTATAAGTTTCGTGTATAATGATTTCTTACTGTTGCTAATAATGTTCAGCAAAATGTGTGCACTTTATTCAGCACTGTAGCTACCTGCTAAATCGTAGCAGTGACACCTGTACCGCTGCTTTATTAGAATCTTATATTGCAGTGAACCAATCCTTTGAACAAATCAATAAATAGATAAAAAAAAGATTTCTTATTGGTAACTGTTACAGATGCGATGTTTCCTAACAGCAACATCAAAATATATTATTATAAGGGACTCCAGCTCAGCCCAGAGAAGATACAGATGTGTGGGACTCTGACTGCTTGCATGATCCTTGCTGGCAATTTGCTGTGCTGATGTGGAAAAGGTCTTTGGCTAAAAGGTGTTAACCTGAAACTAATAAATAAATAAATTAATAAATATCACACATACTGTACAATTCTCCTGTAGGAAACCTACTAATTAACAAAAGAAAGCAGAAAACTACACTACTTCCAAAATAAAACATATTAGCTATGTAGTTTTAAAAATTAAAAGTACATACTGTTTTCTTTGAAGATCTAGCACTTTAACCACTGTATTAAATTATATGTAAATGCATCATAACCTTCATGCTTTACATACACCTATATCATCAAGTATACAGCTGGTTTAAAAAATCATTTGAGGCAAGTGCATTTTAAGTATCCTGCAGAAATAAAGAATGTATTTCACAGTACATATTCTCTCTTTTCCATTGTCCTATAAACACACCTATACCATAACTCTGGCGGTTTTGCAATAAGGCTCCATTGAGTCTCGGTTGGACAATCAGTGAATCACCCCTAGTGTTCAGTGACAGTTAATCTAATCCGTTGGAAGGCTAATTACTAATTAAAAACTTGAGAAAATACATCTACTTTCAGGAGTTTTATGTTACATTTTCATCAGTATTTCAGTCAAGGTAAAAATGTTCCTGAATAGATGGTAGCAGTAAGGACTGCTCCTGATGTTATCCCTGAGGAAGTCTGTCACTGCTGCCTTGCATCTAGGTTGGACTGAGAATCTAAACACTTTCATGTTTCAAGACAGGGTTGCTTCTGCAGATCATTGTCTTTCATTGCTGAATGTTCTTCCCTTTCCCGATGGACTTGACCATGGTTCATGCAGTCTTGTAAATCGTATACCTCTGTCACTCTCTAGGCAATGTATACTACAGTAGGCATCTATTATGAGGATGCGCTAGTTTGGTAATATGGTAATGTACATAGATAACACTCATTTGAAGAACATTTATGTTGCCTCTC
The DNA here is from genome assembly GCA_016271365.2 of Neoceratodus forsteri. NCBI lineage: Eukaryota > Metazoa > Chordata > Ceratodontiformes > Ceratodontidae > Neoceratodus > Neoceratodus forsteri. The sequence continues at coordinate 776,464,120 of CM057454.1, forward strand.
CAGGGTCAGTGAGCTGTTTTCCTTTCTTTATTTTCAAAATATGATTACAGCTATCTGGCATGAAGCAGAGTTTTCTCCTCTAGCAATACAGGCACAGGAAAGATTCCAAATGAATCAAAGAGATAGTTTATCCTGCCACAGTTTGCAATAAGCGCTGATGCTGGTTCTAATAGTGGCTGTTGTCTAGCATGATTCAATTTTTATGAAAGGTTTTTTGAAAATGTATCTCCTGGTAGAAAAACTGGATATGCATACCTTGTAAAGATTAATAGAAGACAGATAAAAGTCAGTAGCCAATCACAATTCTTTCTCTCTCTAACTCTCTGTAAAGTCCACCTACATTGTCATTAACTATGTGCTTGTTTTGTTTGTGATTGTCTTGGTGTGAAAATGTACAAAACAACTATCATATGTAAATATTTTCCTTTTCTCTGGAAGTTGTCACTGAACACAAATCTGTAAATTTTTACTTCATCCCATTTAAATTTCTTCTAGTATGGTGCCTATCACTCTCAGCATTGTTGCACAGGTGACTGCATGAGCTCAATAACAATTGCCTGGTATCCACTTCAGTGTGATCCCTTCTTCTCAGATCACAGTACAACCTTTTATAATGCAATACGTAAGAGTGGTGCCAGTATTCTTGGACCTTGCAGAACAAACAGTGTTAAAGAGATGGATGTGAATCATTAAAGAAAATTCCTCCTGAGTTGTACTATGATTTGAATAGTATTTCCATAATAATAACTGTAACAGTAAGAGAAAATAGTGCGTTTGCTCAGTTAATCACAGCTTTTATAAGACCTCATTGCTGAAGAATATGGGTGATTTTATTGGTCTCACTTCTGATTGGGAAGAATGAGAAGTGATACTTTCCACCAATTGAAAATGACTAATTTGCATATCTGTGCTATGCTAACTGGGAAACAAATGTTTTTCCTTGAAGTTGAATTTTATCTTTCTAAACTGCTGCAACTAAATAAATTCTTTTCACACCCAACATAAAAACCCAATTAGTGAGATAAACAGTGCAACAATTTGAAATTCTCTCACCATCATTAAAAAGAACACCCTAGAGGCAGGGTTTATATACCGATTGACTCTTCTGAATAGTTTGGATGTGAGGGTGATTTGGCTGAGATATCTGTATTCCCATTGATCGCTAGGTTTGATTCGGCTGATCTGGATAGGCAGGTGTATCCATTCTCCTTCATAACTCCATGTGTGTTTCTCCTGAAGCTCAATACTCAGTTGAAGAGGACCTCCTTCTCCACTAAAATAGTGTGAATCCTTGGTTAAGGGTATAAGGTTGCACTTCTCTACTAGGACCACCAAACAAGTCCATTTGTGGGAAGTGTAGGAAATTAAAGCTCTGGGACTATCAGGCACATCCAAGTTAGGCACTGCAAGTGGCAGTCTGCCTTCATTTTGACCTTTCGTCCTTTAAGTTCAATACTTTATAAGTTTCGTGTATAATGATTTCTTACTGTTGCTAATAATGTTCAGCAAAATGTGTGCACTTTATTCAGCACTGTAGCCACCTGCTAAATTGTAGCAGTCACACCTGTACCACTGCTTTATAAGAATCTTTTATTGCAGTGAACCAATCCTTTGAACAAATCAATAAATAGATAAAAAAAAGATATTTCTTATTGGTAACAGTTACAGATGCGATGTTTCCTAACAGCAACATCAAAATATACTATTATAAGGGACTCCAGCTCAGCCCAGAGAAGATACAGATGTGTGGGACTCTGACTGCTTGCATGATCCTTGCTGGCAATTTGCTGTGCTGATGTGAAAAGGGTCTTTGGCTAAAGGTGTTAACCTGAAACTAATAAATAAATAAATTAATAAATATCACACATACTGTACAATTCTCCTGTAGAAACCTACTAATTAACAAAGAAAGCGAAAACTACACTACTTCCAAAATAAAACATATTAGCTATGTAGCTTTAAAAATTAAAAGTACATACTGTTTTCTTTTTGAAGATCTAACACTAACCACTGTATTAAATTATATGTAAATGCATCATAACCTTCATGCTTTACATACACCTATATCATCAAGTATACAGCTGGATTAAAAAAATCATTTAGGCAAGTGCATTTTAAGTATCCTGCAGAAATAAAGAATGTATTTCACAGTACATATTCTCTACTCTTTCCATTGTCCATAAAAACACACCTATACCATAACTCTGGCGGTTTTGCAATAGGCTCCATTGAGTCTCGGTTGGACAATCAGTGAATCACCCCTAGTGTTCAGTGACAGTTAATCTAATCCGTTGGAAGGCTAATTACTAATTAAAACTGGAAAAATACATCTACTTTCAGGAGTTTATGTTACATTTTCATCAGTATTTCAGTCAAGGTAAAATGTTCCTGAATAGATGGTAGCAGTAAGACTGCTCCTGATGTTATCCCTGAGAAGTCTCGTCACTGCTGCCTTGCATCTAGGTTGGACTGAGAATCTAAACACTTTCATGTTTCAAGACAGGGTTGCTTCTGCAGATCATTGTCTTTCATTGCTGAATGTTCTTCCCTTTCCCGATGGACTTGACCATGGTTCATGCAGTCTTGTACGTCGTATACCTCTGTCACTCTCTAGGCAATGTATACTACAGTAGGCATCTATTATGAGGATCGCTAGTTTGGTAATATGGTAATGTACATAGATAACACTCATTTGAAGAACATTTATGTTGCCTCTCCAGGGTCAGTGAGCTGTTTTCCTTTCTTTATTTTTCAAAATATATGATTACAGCTATCTGGCATGAAGCAGAGTTTTCTCCTCTAGCAATACAGGCACAAAGAAAGATTCCAAATGAATCACAATAGATGGTTTATCCTGCCACAGTTTTCAATAGCGCTGATGCTGGTTCTAATAGTGGCTGTTGTCTAGCATGATTCAATTTTTTATGAAAGGTTTTTTGAAAATGTATCTCCTGGTAGAAAAACTGGATATGCATACCTTGTAAGATTAATAGAAGACAGATAAAAGTCAGTAGCCAATCACAATTCTTTCTCTAACTCTCTGTAAAAGTCCACCTACATTGTCATTAACTATGTGCTTGTTTTGTTTGTGATTGTCTTGGTGTGAAAATGTACAAAACATACTATCATATGTAAATATTTTCCTTTTCTCTGGAAGTTGTCACTGAACACAAATCTGTAAATTTTACTTCATCCCATTTAAATTTCTTCTAGTATGGTGCCTATCACTCTCAGCATTGTTGCACAGGTGACTGCATGAAGCTCAATAACAATTGCCTGGTATCCACTTCAGTGTGATCCCTTCTTCTCAGATCACAGTACAACCTTTTATAATGCAATACGTAAGAGTGGTGCCAGTATTCTTGGACCTTGCAGAACAAACAGTGTTAAAGAGATGGATGTGAATCATTAAAGAAAATTCCTCCTGAGTTGTACTATGATTTGAATAGTATTTCCATAATAATAACTGTAACAGTAAGAGAAAATAGTGCGTTTGCTCAGTTAATCACAGCTTTTATAAGACCTCATTGCTGAAGAATATGGGTGATTTTATTGGTCTCACTTCTGATTGGGAAGAATGAGAAGTGATACTTTCCACCAATTGAAAAGACTAATTTGCATATCTGTGCTATGCTAACTGGGAAACAAATGTTTTTTCCTTGAAGTTGAATTTTATCTTTCTAAACTGCTGCAACTAAATAAATTCTTTCACACCCAACATAAAAACTCAATTGGTGAGATAAACAGTGCAACAATTTGAAATTCTCTCACCATCATTAAAAGAACAACCCTAGAGGCAGGGTTTATATACCGATTGACTCTTCTGAATAGTTTGGATGTGAGGGTGATTTGGCTGAGATATCTGTATTCCCATTGATCGCTAGGTTTGATTCGGCTGATCTGGATAGGCAGGTGTATCCATTCTCCTTCATCACTCCATGTGTGTTTCTCCTGAAGCTCAGCGCTCAGTTGAAGAGGACCTTCTTCTCCATAAAATAGTGTGAATCCTTGGTCAAGGTTGCACTTCTCTACTAGGACCACCAAACAAGTCCATTTGTGGGAAGTGTAGGGAAATTAAAGCTCTGGGACTATCAGGCACATCCAAGTTAGGCACTGCAAGTGGCAGTCTGCCTTCATTTTGACCTTTCATCCTTTAAAGTTCAATACTTTATAAGTTTCGTGTATAATGATTTCTTACTGTTGCTAATAATGTTCAGCAAAATGTGTGCGCTTTATTCAGCACTGTAGCCACCTGCTAAATTGTAGCAGTCACACCTGTACCACTGCTTTATAAGAATCTTTTATTGCAGTGAACCAATCCTTTGAACAAATCAATAAATAGATAAAAAAAAATATTTCTTATTGGTAACTGTTACAGATGCGATGTTTCCTAACAGCAACATCAAAATATACTATTATAAGGGACTCCAGCTCAGCCCAGAGAAGATACAGATGTGTGGGACTCTGACTGCTTGCATGATCCTTGCTGGCAATTTGCTGTGCTGATGTGGAAAGGGTCTTTGGCTAAAGGTGTTAACCTGAAACTAATAAATAAATAAATTAATAAATATCACACATACTGTACAATTCTCCTGTAGAAACCTACTAATTAAAAAAGAAAGAGAAAACTACACTACTTCCAAAATAAAACATATTAGCTATGTAGCTTAAAAATTAAAAGTACATACTGTTTTCTTTTTGAAGATCTAACACTAACCACTGTATTAAATTATATGTAAATGCATCATAACCTTCATGCTTTACATACACCTATATCATCAAGTATACAGCTGGATTTAAAAAATCATTTAGGCAAGTGCATTTTTAAGTATCCTGCAGAAATAAAGAATGTATTTCACAGTACATGTTCTCTACTCTTTTCCATTGTCCTATAAACACACCTATACCATAACTCTGGCGGTTTTGCAATAAAGGCTCCATTGAGTCTCGGTTGGACAATCAGTGAATCACCCCTAGTGTTCAGTGACAGTTAATCTAATCCGTTGGAAGGCTAATTACTAATTAAAACTTGAGAAAAATACATCTACTTTCAGGAGTTTATGTTACATTTTCATCAGTATTTCAGTCAAGGTAAAATGTTCCTGAATAGATGGTAGCAGTGAGACTGCTCCTGATGTTATCCCTGAGGAAGTCTCGTCACTGCTGCCTTGCATCTAGGTTGGACTGAGAATCTAAACACTTTCATGTTTCAAGACAGGGTTGCTTCTGCAGATCATTGTCTTTCATTGCTGAATGTTCTTCCCTTTCGATGGACTTGACCATGGTTCATGCAGTCTTGTAACGCGTATACCTCTGTCACTCTCTAGGCAATGTATACTACAGTAGGCATCTATTATGAGGATCGCTAGTTTGGTAATATGGTAATGTACATAGATAACACTCATTTGAAGAACATTTATGTTGCCTCTCCAGGGTCAGTGAGCTGTTTTCCTTTCTTTATTTTCAAAATATATGATTACAGCTATCTGGCATGAAGCAGAGTTTTCTCCTCTAGCAATACAGGCACAAGGAAAGATTCCAAATGAATCACAAGAGATAGTTTATCCTGCCACAGTTTGCAATAAGCGCTGATGCTGGTTCTAATAGTGGCTGTTGTCTAGCATGATTCAATTTTTATGAAGGTTTTGAAAATGTATCTCCTGGTAGAAAAACTGGATATGCATACCTTGTAAAGATTAATAGAAGACAGATAAAAGTCAGTAGCCAATCACAATTCTTTCTCTCTCTAACTCTCTGTAAAGTCCACCTACATTGTCATTAACTATGTGCTTGTTTTGTTTGTGATTGTCTTGGTGTGAAAATGTACAAAACATACTATCATATGTAAATATTTTCCTTTTCTCTGGAAGTTGTCACTGAACACAAATCTGTAAATTTTACTTCATCCATTTTAAATTTCTTCTAGTATGGTGCCTATCACTCTCAGCATTGTTGCACAGGTGACTGCATGAGCTCAATAACAATTGCCTGGTATCCACTTCAGTGCGATCCCTTCTTCTCAGATCACAGTACAACCTTTTATAATACAATACGTAAGAGTGGTGCCAGTATTCTTGGACCTTGCAGAACAAACAGTGTTAAAGAGATGGATGTGAATCATTAAAGAAAATTCCTCCTGAGTTGTACTATGATTTGAATAGTATTTCCATAATAATAACTGTAACAGTAAGAGAAAACAGTGCGTTTGCTCAGTTAATCACAGCTTTTATTGCTGAAGAATATGGGTGATTTTTGTTGGTCTCACTTCTGATTGGGAAGAATGAGAAGTGATACTTTCCACCAATTGAAAATGACTAATTTGCATATCTGTGCTATGCTAACTGGGAAACAAAAGTTTTTTCCTTGAAGTTGAATTTTATCTTTCTAAACTGCTGCAACTAAATAAATTCTTTTCACACCCAACATAAAAACCCAATTAGTGAGATAAACAGTGCAACAATTTGAAATTCTCTCACCATCATTAAAAACACCCTAGAGCAGGGTTTATATACCGATTGACTCTTCTGAATAGTTTGGATGTGAGGGTGATTTGGCTGAGATATCTGTATTCCCATTGATCGCTAGGTTTGATTCGGCTGATCTGTATAGGCAGGTGTATCCATTCTCCTTCACAACTCTATGTGTGTTTCTCCTGAAGCTCAATACTCAGTTGAAGAGGACCTCCTTCTCCACTAAAATAGTGTGAATCCTTGGTTAAGGGTATAGCAAGGGTTGCACTTCTCTACTAGGACCACCAAACAAGTCCATTTGTGGGAAGTGTAGGGAAATTAAAGCTCTGGGACTATCATGCACATCCAAGTTAGGCACTGCAAGTGGCAGTCTGCCTTCATTTTGACCTTTCGTCCTTTAAAGTTCAATACTTTATAAGTTTCGTGTATAATGATTTCTTACTGTTGCTAATAATGTTCAGCAAAATGTGTGCGCTTTATTCAGCACTGTAGCTACCTGCTAAATTGTAGCAGTCACACCTGTACCGCTGCTTTATTAGAATCTTTTATTGCAGTGAACCAATCCTTTGAACAAATCAATAAATAGATAAAAAAAAATATTTCTTATTGGTAACTGTTACAGATGCGATGTTTCCTAACAGCAACATCAAAATATACTATTATAAGGGACTCCAGCTCAGCCCAGAAGATACAGATGTGTGGGACTCTGACTGCTTGCATGATCCTTGCTGGCAATTTGCTGTGCTGATGTGGAAAAGGGTCTTTGGCTAAAGGTGTTAACCTGAAACTAATAAATAAATAAATTAATAAATATCACACATACTGTACAATTCTCCTGTAGAAACCTACTAATTAACAAAAGCGAAAACACACTACTTCAAAATAAAACATATTAGCTATGTAGCTTTAAAAATTAAAAGTACATACTGTTTTCTTTTGAAGATCTAGCACTAACCACTGTATTAAATTATATGTAAATGCATCATAACCTTCATGCTTTACATACACCTATATCATCAAGTATACAGCTGGATTTAAAAAAATCATTTAGGCAAGTGCATTTTAAGTATCCTGCAGAAATAAAGAATGTATTTCACAGTACATGTTCTCTACTCTTTTCCATTGTCCTATAAAACACCTATACCATAACTCTGGCGGTTTTGCAATAAGGCTCCATTGAGTCTCGGTTGGACAATCAGTGAATCACCCCTAGTGTTCAGTGACAGTTAATCTAATCCGTTGGAAAGGCTAATTACTAATTAAAAACTTGAGAAAATACATCTACTTTCAGGAGTTTTATGTTACATTTTCATCAGTATTTCAGTCAAGGTAAAAATGTTCCTGAATAGATGGTAGCAGTAAGGACTGCTCCTGATGTTATCCCTGAGGGGAAGTCTCGTCACTGCTGCCTTGCATCTAGGTTGGACTGAGAATCTAAACACTTTCATGTTTCAAGACAGGGTTGCTTCTGCAGATCATTGTCTTTCATTGCTGAATGTTCTTCCCTTTCCCGATGGACTTGACCATGGTTCATGCAGTCTTATCGTCGTATACCTCTGTCACTCTCTAGGCAATGTATACTACAGTAGGCATCTATTATGAGGATCGCTAGTTTGGTAATATGGTAATGTACATAGATAACACTCATTTGAAGAACATTTATGTTGCCTCTCCAGGGTCAGTGAGCTGTTTTCCTTTCTTTATTTTTCAAAATATATGATTACAGCTATCTGGCATGAAGCAGAGTTTTCTCCTCTAGCAATACAGGCACAAGGAAAGATTCAAATGAATCACAAGAGATGGTTTATCCTGCCACAGTTTGCAATAAGCGCTGATGCTGGTTCTAATAGTGGCTGTTGTCTAGCATGATTCAATTTTTATGAAAGGTTTTTGAAAATGTATCTCCTGGTAGAAAAACTGGATATGCATACCTTGTAAAGATTAATAGAAGACAGATAAAAGTCAGTAGCCAATCACAATTCTTTCTCTCTCTAACTCTCTGTAAAGTCCACCTACATTGTCATTAACTATGTGCTTGTTTTGTTTGTGATTGTCTTGGTGTGAAAATGTACAAAACATACTATCATATGTAAATATTTTCCTTTTCTCTGGAAGTTGTCACTGAACACAAATCTGTAAATTTTACTTCATCCCATTTTAAATTTCTTCTAGTATGGTGCCTATCACTCTCAGCATTGTTGCACAGGTGACTGCATGAAGCTCAATAACAATTGCCTGGTATCCACTTCAGTGTGATCCTTCTTCTCAGATCACAGTACAACCTTTTATAATGCAATACGTAAGAGTGGTGCCAGTATTCTTGGACCTTGCAGAACAAACAGTGTTAAAGAGATGGATGTGAATCATTAAAGAAAATTCCTCCTGAGTTGTACTATGATTTGAATAGTATTTCCATAATAATAACTGTAACAGTAAGAGAAAATAGTCGTTTGCTCAGTTAATCACAGCTTTTATAGACCTCATTGCAAAGAATATGGGTGATTTTATTGGTCTCACTTCTGATTGGGAAGAATGAAAGTGATACTTTCCACCAATTGAAAATGACTAATTTGCATATCTGTGCTATGCTAACTGGGAAACAAATGTTTTTTCCTTGAAGTTGAATTTTATCTTTCTAAACTGCTGCAACTAAATAAATTCTTTTCACACCCAACATAAAAACTCAATTGGTGAGATAAACAGTGCAACAATTTGAAATTCTCTCACCATCATTAAAAAGAACACCCTAGAGGCAGGGTTTATATACCGATTGACTCTTCTGAATAGTTTGGATGTGAGGGTGATTTGGCTGAGATATCTGTATTCCCCATTGATCGCTAGGTTTGATTCGGCTGATCTGGATAGGCAGGTGTATCCATTCTCCTTCATCACTCCATGTGTGTTTCTCCTGAAGCTCAGCGCTCAGTTGAAGAGGACCTCCTTCTCCATTAAAATAGTGTGAATCCTTGGTTAAGGGTATAGCAAGGGTTGCACTTCTCTACTAGGACCACCAAACAAGTCCATTTGTGGGAAGTGTAGGGAAATTAAAGCTCTGGGACTATCAGGCACATCCAAGTTAGGCACTGCAAGTGGCAGTCTGCCTTCATTTTGACCTTTCGTCCTTTAAAGTTCAATACTTTATAAGTTTCGTGTATAATGATTTCTTACTGTTGCTAATAATGTTCAGCAAAATGTGTGCGCTTTATTCAGCACTGTAGCCACCTGCTAAATTGTAGCAGTCACACCTGTACCACTGCTTTATAAGAATCTTTTATTGCAGTGAACCAATCCTTTGAACAAATCAATAAATAGATAAAAAAAATATTTCTTATTGGTAACTGTTACAGATGTGATGTTTCCTAACAGCAACATCAAAATATACTATTATAAGGGACTCCAGCTCAGCCCAGAGAAGATACAGATGTGTGGGACTCTGACTGCTTGCATGATCCTTGCTGGCAATTTGCTGTGCTGATGTGGAAAAGGGTCTTTGGCTAAAGGTGTTAACCTGAAACTAATAAATAAATAAATTAATAAATATCACACATACTGTACAATTCTCCTGTAGAAACCTACTAATTAACAAAGAAAGCAGAAAACTACACTACTTCCAAAATAAAACATATTAGCTATGTAGCTTTAAAAATTAAAAGTACATACTGTTTTCTTTTGAAGATCTAGCACTAACCACTGTATTAAATTATATGTAAATGCATCATAACCTTCATGCTTTACATACACCTATATCATCAAGTATACAGCTGGATTTAAAAATCATTTAGGCAAGTGCATTTTTAAGTATCCTGCAGAAATAAAGAATGTATTCACAGTACATATTCTCTACTCTTTTGTCCTATAAAACACACCTATACCATAACTCTGGCGGTTTTGCAATAAGGCTCCATTGAGTCTCGGTTGGACAATCAGTGAATCACCCCTAGTGTTCAGTGACAGTTAATCTAATCCGTTGGAAAGGCTAATTACTAATTAAAAACTTGAGAAAATACATCTACTTTCAGAGTTTTATGTTACATTTTCATCAGTATTTCAGTCAAGGTAAAATGTTCCTGAATAGATGGTAGCAGTAAGGACTGCTCCTGATGTTATCCCTGAGGGAAGTCTCGTCACTGCTGCCTTGCATCTAGGTTGGACTGAGAATCTAAACACTTTCATGTTTCAAGACAGGGTTGCTTCTGCAGATCATTGTCTTTCATTGCTGAATGTTCTTCCCTTTCCCGATGGACTTGACCATGGTTCATGCAGTCTTGTAATCGTATACCTCTGTCACTCTCTAGGCAATGTATACTACAGTAGGCATCTATTATGAGGATCGCTAGTTTGGTAATATGGTAATGTACATAGATAACACTCATTTGAAGAACATTTATGTTGCCTCTCCAGGGTCAGTGAGCTGTTTTCCTTTCTTTATTTTTCAAAATATATGATTACAGCTATCTGGCATGAAGCAGAGTTTTCTCCTCTAGCAATACAGGCACAAGGAAAGATTCCAAATGAATCACAAGAGATAGTTTATCCTGCCACAGTTTGCAATAAGCGCTGATGCTGGTTCTAATAGTGGCTGTTGTCTAGCATGATTCAATTTTTATGAAAGGTTTTTGAAAATGTATCTCCTGGTAGAAAAACTGGATATGCATACCTTGTAAAGATTAATAGAAGACAGATAAAAGTCAGTAGCCAATCACAATTCTTTCTCTCTCTAACTCTCTGTAAAAGTCCACCTACATTGTCATTAACTATGTGCTTGTTTTGTTTGTGATTGTCTTGGTGTGAAAATGTACAAAACATACTATCATATGTAAATATTTTCCTTTTCTCTGGAAGTTGTCACTGAACACAAATCTGTAAATTTTTACTTCATCCCATTTTAAATTTCTTCTAGTATGGTGCCTATCACTCTCAGCATTGTTGCACAGGTGACTGCATGAAGCTCCAATAACAATTGCCTGGTATCCACTTCAGTGTGATCCCTTCTTCTCAGATCACAGTACAACCTTTTATAATGCAATACGTAAGAGTGGTGCCAGTATTCTTGGACCTTGCAGAACAAACAGTGTTAAAGAGATGGATGTGAATCATTAAAGAAAATTCCTCCTGAGTTGTACTATGATTTGAATAGTATTTCCATAATAATAACTGTAACAGTAAGAGAAAATAGTGCGTTTGCTCAGTTAATACAGCTTTATAAGACCTCATTGCTGAAGAATATGGGTGATTTTTTGGTCTCACTTCTGATTGGGAAGAATGAGAAGTGATACTTTCCACCAATTGAAAATGACTAATTTGCATATCTGTGCTATGCTAACTGGGAAACAAATGTTTTTCCTTGAAGTTGAATTTTATCTTTCTAAACTGCTGCAACTAAATAAATTCTTTTCACCCAACATAAAAACTCAATTGGTGAGATAAACAGTGCAACAATTTGAAATTCTCTCACCATCATTAAAAGAACACCCTAGAGGCAGGGTTTATATACCGATTGACTCTTCTGAATAGTTTGGATGTGAGGGTGATTTGGCTGAGATATCTGTATTCCCATTGATCGCTAGGTTTGATTCGGCTGATCTGGATAGGCAGGTGTATCCATTCTCCTTCATCACTCCATGTGTGTTTCTCCTGAAGCTCAGCGCTCAGTTGAAGAGGACCTCCTTCTCCATTAAAATAGTGTGAATCCTTGGTTAAGGGTATAGCAAGGGTTGCACTTCTCTACTAGGACCACCAAACAAGTCCATTTGTGGGAAGTGTAGGAAATTAAAGCTCTGGGACTATCAGGCACATCCAAGTTAGGCACTGCAAGTGGCAGTCTGCCTTCATTTTGACCTTTCGTCCTTTAAAGTTCAATACTTTATAAGTTTCGTGTATAATGATTTCTTACTGTTGCTAATAATGTTCAGCAAAATGTGTGCGCTTTATTCAGCACTGTAGCCACCTGCTAAATTGTAGCAGTCACACCTGTACCACTGCTTTATAAGAATCTTTTATTGCAGTGAACCAATCCTTTGAACAAATCAATAAATAGATAAAAAAAAATTTCTTATTGGTAACTGTTACAGATGCGATGTTTCCTAACAGCAACATCAAAATATACTATTATAAGGGACTCCAGCTCAGCCCAGAGAAGATACAGATGTGTGGGACTCTGACTGCTTGCATGATCCTTGCTGGCAATTTGCTGTGCTGATGTGGAAAAGGGTCTTTGGCTAAAGGTGTTAACCTGAAACTAATAAATAAATAAATTAATAAATATCACACATACTGTACAATTCTCCTGTAGAAACCTACTAATTAACAAAAGAAAAACTACACTACTTCCAAAATAAAACATATTAGCTATGTAGCTTTAAAAATTAAAAGTACATACTGTTTTCTTTTTGAAGATCTAGCACTAACCACTGTATTAAATTATATGTAAATGCATCATAACCTTCATGCTTTACATACACCTATATCATCAAGTATACAGCTGGATTTAAAAATCATTTAGGCAAGTGCATTTTTAAGTATCCTGCAGAAATAAAGAATGTATTTCACAGTACATATTCTCTACTCTTTTCCATTGTCCTATAAAACACACCTATACCATAACTCTGGCGGTTTTGCAATAAGGCTCCATTGAGTCTCGGTTGGACAATCAGTGAATCACCCTAGTGTTCAGTGACAGTTAATCTAATCCGTTGGAAAGGCTAATTACTAATTAAAAACTTGAGAAAATACATCTACTTTCAGGAGTTTTATGTTACATTTTCATCAGTATTTCAGTCAAGGTAAAAATGTTCCTGAATAGATGGTAGCAGTGAGACTGCTCCTGATGTTATCCCTGAGGGAAGTCTCGTCACTGCTGCCTTGCATCTAGGTTGGACTGAGAATCTAAACACTTTCATGTTTCAAGACAGGGTTGCTTCTGCAGATCATTGTCTTTCATTGCTGAATGTTCTTCCCTTTCCCGATGGACTTGACCATGGTTCATGCAGTCTTGTAAATGTAGTATACCTCTGTCACTCTCTAGGCAATGTATACTACAGTAGGCATCTATTATGAGGATCGCTAGTTTGGTAATATGGTAATGTACATAGATAACACTCATTTGAAGAACATTTATGTTGCCTCTCCAGGGTCAGTGAGCTGTTTTCCTTTCTTTATTTTTCAAAATATATGATTACAGCTATCTGGCATGAAGCAGAGTTTTCTCCTCTAGCAATACAGGCACAAGGAAAGATTCCAAATGAATCACAAGAGATAGTTTATCCTGCCACAGTTTGCAATAGCGCTGATGCTGGTTCTAATAGTGGCTGTTGTCTAGCATGATTCAATTTTTATGAAAGGTTTTTGAAAATGTATCTCCTGGTAGAAAAACTGGATATGCATACCTTGTAAAGATTAATAGAAGACAGATAAAAGTCAGTAGCCAATCACAATTCTTTCTCTCTCTAACTCTCTGTAAAGTCCACCTACATTGTCATTAACTATGTGCTTGTTTTGTTTGTGATTGTCTTGGTGTGAAAATGTACAAAACATACTATCATATGTAAATATTTTCCTTTTCTCTGGAAGTTGTCACTGAACACAAATCTGTAAATTTTTACTTCATCCCATTTAAATTTCTTCTAGTATGGTGCCTATCACTCTCAGCATTGTTGCACAGGTGACTGCATGAAGCTCAATAACAATTGCCTGGTATCCACTTCAGTGTGATCCCTTCTTCTCAGATCACAGTACAACCTTTTATAATGCAATACGTAAGAGTGGTGCCAGTATTCTTGGACCTTGCAGAACAAACAGTGTTAAAGAGATGGATGTGAATCATTAAAGAAAATTCCTCCTGAGTTGTACTATGATTTGAATAGTATTTCCATAATAATAACTGTAACAGTAAGAGAAAATAGTGCGTTTGCTCAGTTAATCACAGCTTTTATAAGACCTCATTGCTGAAGAATATGGGTGATTTTATTGGTCTCACTTCTGATTGGGAAGAATGAGAAGTGATACTTTCCACAATTGAAAATGACTAATTTGCATATCTGTGCTATGCTAACTGGGAAACAAATGTTTTTTCCTTGAAGTTGAATTTTATCTTTCTAAACTGCTGCAACTAAATAAATTCTTTTCACACCCAACATAAAAACTCAATTGGTGAGATAAACAGTGCAACAATTTGAAATTCTCTCACCATCATTAAAAAGAACACCCTAGAGGCAGGGTTTATATACCGATTGACTCTGCTGAATAGTTTGGATGTGAGGGTGATTTGGCTGAGATATCTGTATTCCCATTGATCGCTAGGTTTGATTCGGCTGATCTGGATAGGCAGGTGTATCCATTCTCCTTCATCACTCCATGTGTGTTTCTCCTGAAGCTCAGTGCTCAGTTGAAGAGGACCTCCTTCTCCACTAAAATAGTGTGAATCCTTGGTTAAGGGTATAGCAATGGTTGCACTTCTCTACTAGGACCACCAAACAAGTCCATTTGTGGGAAGTGTAGGAAATTAAAGCTCTGGGACTATCAGGCACATCCAAGTTAGGCACTGCAAGTGGCAGTCTGCCTTCATTTGACCTTTCGTCCTTTAAAGTTCAATACTTTATAAGTTTCGTGTATAATGATTTCTTACTGTTGCTAATAATGTTCAGCAAAATGTGTGCTTTATTCAGCACTGTAGCCACCTGCTAAATTGTAGCAGTCACACCTGTACCACTGCTTTATAAGAATCTTTTATTGCAGTGAACCAATCCTTTGAACAAATCAATAAATAGATAAAAAAAATATTTCTTATTGGTAACTGTTACAGATCCGATGTTTCCTAACAGCAACATCAAAATATACTATTATAAGGGACTCCAGCTCAGCCCAGAGAAGATACAGATGTGTGGGACTCTGACTGCTTGCATGATCCTTGCTGGCAATTTGCTGTGCTGATGTGGAAAAGGGTCTTTGGCTAAAGGTGTTAACCTGAAACTAATAAATAAATAAATTAATAAATATCACACATACTGTACAATTCTCCTGTAGGAAACCTACTAATTAACAAAGAAAGAGAAAACACTACTTCAAAATAAAACATATTAGCTATGTAGCTTTAAAATTAAAAGTACATACTGTTTTCTTTTGAAGATCTAACACTTAACCACTGTATTAAATTATATGTAAATGCATCATAACCTTCATGCTTTACATACATCTATATCATCAAGTATACAGCTGGATTTAAAAATCATTTAGGCAAGTGCATTTTTAAGTATCCTGCAGAAATAAAGAATGTATTTCACAGTACATGTTCTCTACTCTTTTCCATTGTCCTATAAAACACACCTATACCATAACTCTGGCGGTTTTGCAATAAGGCTCCATTGAGTCTCGGTTGGACAATCAGTGAATCACCCCTAGTGTTCAGTGACAGTTAATCTAATCCGTTGGAAAGGCTAATTACTAATTAAAAACTTGAGAAAAATACATCTACTTTCAGGAGTTTTATGTTACATTTTCATCAGTATTTCAGTCAAGGTAAAAATGTTCCTGAATAGATGGTAGCAGTAAGGACTGCTCCTGATGTTATCCCTGAGGGGAAGTCTCGTCACTGCTGCCTTGCATCTAGGTTGGACTGAGAATCTAAACACTTTCATGTTTCAAGACAGGGTTGCTTCTGCAGATCATTGTCTTTCATTGCTGAATGTTCTTCCCTTTCCCGATGGACTTGACCATGGTTCATCAGTCTTGTAAATCGTATACCTCTGTCACTCTCTAGGCAATGTATACTACAGTAGGCATCTATTATGAGGATCGCTAGTTTGGTAATATGGTAATGTACATAGATAACACTCATTTGAAGAACATTTATGTTGCCTCTCCAGGGTCAGTGAGCTGTTTTCCTTTCTTTATTTTTCAAAATATATGATTACAGCTATCTGGCATGAAGCAGAGTTTTCTCCTCTAGCAATACAGGCACAAGGAAAGATTCCAAATGAATCACAAGAGATAGTTTATCCTGCCACAGTTTGCAATAAGCGCTGATGCTGGTTCTAATAGTGGCTGTTGTCTAGCATGATTCAATTTTTATGAAGGTTTTTGAAAATGTATCTCCTGGTAGAAAAACTGGATATGCATACCTTGTAAAGATTAATAGAAGACAGATAAAAGTCAGTAGCCAATCACAATTCTTTCTCTCTCTAACTCTCTGTAAAGTCCACCTACATTGTCATTAACTATGTGCTTGTTTTGTTTGTGATTGTCTTGGTGTGAAAATGTACAAAACATACTATCATATGTAAATATTTTCCTTTTCTCTGGAAGTTGTCACTGAACACAAATCTGTAAATTTTACTTCATCCCATTTTAAATTTCTTCTAGTATGGTGCCTATCACTCTCAGCATTGTTGCACAGGTGACTGCATGAAGCTCAATAACAATTGCCTGGTATCCACTTCAGTGTGATCCCTTCTTCTCAGATCACAGTACAACCTTTTATAATGCAATACGTAAGAGTGGTGCCAGTATTCTTGGACCTTGCAGAACAAACAGTGTTAAAGAGATGGATGTGAATCATTAAAGAAAATTCCTCCTGAGTTGTACTATGATTTGAATAGTATTTCCATAATAATAACTGTAACAGTAAGAGAAAATAGTGCGTTTGCTCAGTTAATCACAGCTTTTATAAGACCTCATTGCTGAAGAATATGGGTGATTTTATTGGTCTCACTTCTGATTGGGAAGAATGAGAAGTGATACTTTCCACCAATTGAAAATGACTAATTTGCATATCTGTGCTATGCTAACTGGGAAACAAATGTTTTTCCTTGAAGTTGAATTTTATCTTTCTAAACTGCTGCAACTAAATAAATTCTTTTCACCCAACATAAAACTCAATTGGTGAGATAAACAGTGCAACAATTTGAAATTCTCTCACCATCATTAAAAAGAACACCCTAGAGGCAGGGTTTATATACCGATTGACTCTGCTGAATAGTTTGGATGTGAGGGTGATTTGGCTGAGATATCTGTATTCCCCATTGATCGCTAGGTTTGATTCGGCTGATCTGGATAGGCAGGTGTATCCATTCTCCTTCATCACTCCATGTGTGTTTCTCCTGAAGCTCAGCGCTCAGTTGAAGAGGACCTTCTTCTCCATTAAAATAGTGTGAATCCTTGGTCAAGGGTTGCACTTCTCTACTAGGACCACCAAACAAGTCCATTTGTGGGAAGTGTAGGGAAATTAAAGCTCTGGGACTATCAGGCACATACAAGTTAGGCACTGCAAGTGGCAGTCTGCCTTCATTTTGACCTTTCGTCCTTTAAAGTTCAATACTTTATAAGTTTCGTGTATAATGATTTCTTACTGTTGCTAATAATGTTCAGCAAAATGTGTGCGCTTTATTCAGCACTGTAGCCACCTGCTAAATTGTAGCAGTCACACCTGTACCACTGCTTTATAAGAATCTTTTATTGCAGTGAACCAATCCTTTGAACAAATCAATAAATAGATAAAAAAAATATTTCTTATTGGTAACTGTTACAGATCGATGTTTCCTAACAGCAACATCAAAATATACTATTATAAGGGACTCCAGCTCAGCCCAGAGAGATACAGATGTGTGGGACTCTGACTGCTTGCATGATCCTTGCTGGCAATTTGCTGTGCTGATGTGGAAAAGGTCTTTGGCTAAAGGTGTTAACCTGAAACTAATAAATAAATAAATTAATAAATATCACACATACTGTACAATTCTCCTGTAGGAAACCTACTAATTAACAAAGAAAGCAGAAAACTACACTACTTCAAAATAAAACATATTAGCTATGTAGCTTTAAAATTAAAAGTACATACTGTTTTCTTTTGAAGATCTAACTTTAACCACTGTATTAAATTATATGTAAATGCATCATAACCTTCATGCTTTACATACACCTATATCATCAAGTATACAGCTGGATTTAAAAAATCATTTAGGCAAGTGCATTTTAAGTATCCTGCAGAAATAAAGAATGTATTTCACAGTACATGTTCTCTACTCTTTTCCATTGTCCTATAAACACACCTATACCATAACTCTGGCGGTTTTGCAATAAGGCTCCATTGAGTCTCGGTTGGACAATCAGTGAATCACCCCTAGTGTTCAGTGACAGTTAATCTAATCCGTTGGAAAGGCTAATTACTAATTAAAACTTGAGAAAATACATCTACTTTCAGGAGTTTTATGTTACATTTTCATCAGTATTTCAGTCAAGGTAAAATGTTCCTGAATAGATGGTAGCAGTAAGGACTGCTCTTGTAATGTTAGCTCTTGCTACCATTCCAGTCTCAGCTTCAGGGTCCCTTACAATGGTGTAACCCTCTTTAGAAAATAGGTCAGCATCGGGCTAATGAGCACACCCCGCCCCAGTTCTGATTTTCAAAGCGGTAGTCTAACAGTAAGGGTTCCCATGCTTGTTCTTCAATATAAACTATATTGCCATGTTCAAGACAAAGCCTACTTTTAGGCCATATTGTTCATCTCAGAAAGTTTAAAATATGCATAACTCGTGCATGCATGAGTACACGCCATTTCGGGGCCACCTTGTTCACACGAGTGTTCTCTTGTCCTTGGGAACGTGCAGAGGCATTGGGTGGGTGGAACTTCGGATGAGTTATTAAGAAGCTTGGTTTGAGTAAAATCACATTTTAATTGAAAAATAAACTAATGAATAAGGTAAAATGGGCAGCCCAGATACAGTCAGCAAGCGTGTAGTCTTTGACAATAACAGTGGTCCCATAGGACCAAAAAGAAATACTAAAGCTGACAGTACTTGTGATAGAGTGTATGTCTGTCACACTCTTTTACCATGAGCTCCTTTACAACCCCTGCAACACAGGTTTAGACAGGGACTGTAGGGATTTGTACCAAACTCCTCTTGCTTTAACGTTGGCCCTTTAAGACCTCACTGCTCTGCATGCTCTACTTGTTGGCTATCCTCCATGGGGAGGGTTAACAAGTAACAACCGAGCTCAATTTATTTACTTACTTCAAAGGTTTTGCCAGGAAAGACATACTGAGCTGGTAACAGCTCATTTCCAGATGCATCCTGGGGGTTGGGGTGGGGGAGTAAACAGTACACAATGTGCAAGAGAGGATAAAATACAGCAAGGTGTAATGGTAAAACAATAAAATACATTACAGTTGAGCAGTCATGATGTTCAAGCAGGAAAACCAGTGCAACCAAAATAAAGATAAAATACAGTGTAAAAACAGGTACCAGTGCAATACAATACTGGGAGCATATACCAGATTATGAGAAGACTAATACCACCAGACTGCTCAAATGTGAGTTATCTATCCCAGTACAGTAAAGTACGCACAAGAGCAACACATTACAAGATGTGAACACTGATAAGGAGCAAATTAATGCCACCCAGACTGGGGGGCAAAAAGATGTGTAGGAAATGCCCCCACGGGAAGGGGAGCTCAAGGGTCGGGGTTAAGCACAGTTGCAGGAGGCAGATGTAAAGTCACAATATAGGGTCTTGAGAAGAAGGAATAGGCTGAGCAGATAGACAGGTGAAGAGAGGACCCAAGCTTAGGAAAATAACATGAGAAGGCAGCTTGGCCTGCAGTATATTTCCTTGATGGATGTGGGATGCAGTATTCCAATAATCGGGGGTTAACAAGGTGGAAAGAACAGTTACGTACTTACCGTAACAGTAGATCTTCCAAGAGAATCTCCTTCATCAGCCACACCTATGAAACTTATAGTCGTCAGGCATTAGGACCACATGGAAACTTTTGCAAGCAGTCCACTAGGAGCCACCCATGACGACGTCTGACATCGGCTTTCCCACATAAATGTGGGTGGCCCCTTCCCTCCTCAGTTCCCCACCAGAGATCATGCTCAGAGGACCTCCCTATAGGGAACCAGAAGAGAACCTAGGGCCAGGCAAGGCAGAGAGCAATAGGTAGACCCTTATGGAGAAGGAGACAGCACTTACAGACTCCTAGGACCCTCAGGGGGATGAAGGGTGGGACAGCACGGCCTGATAAAAAGAGATTCTCTTGAAGATCTACTGTTATGATAAGTATGTAACTGTTCTATCTTCTTTGAGGCCATCTCTCATCAGGCCACACCTATGGGACAAGTACCAAGCAGTACAGACAGTGAACAGTCTGGGTGGCTGGAGCCTGCAGGCCTAAGAAAGAAGGCCTTGAAGCACAGCTAGACCAAAATCAGCTCTTTTCTGAAAGGCAATGTCCAGACTTTAGTGTTTGGAAGGTGTGGACAGCACTCCAGGTGGCAGTTGCACAGATCTCCGCAACAGACACATATTTGAAACATGCAACAGAAGTGGCCATGCCTCTGGTGGAATGACCATGAGCACCACCAGGAAGTTCCTTACTGTACTTCCTGTAACATAAAGTAACACAGCTGGCCAGCCATTTGGACAGGCACTGTTTAGAAACAGAAGCACCCTCTTTCCCAGGGGCAAATAAAACAAAAAGCTGTGAGGACTTCCTGCAATCCTTCGTATGGTGTATATAGTATCTGAGTATTCTACGTGCATCTAGAGTACGGAGCAATGCTTCCCCTGGATTGGCATGCTCCAGGAAATAAACTGGCAGGTGGATGGTTTGATAAAAGTAAACTCAGATACCACCTTTGGTAGAAACTTAGAACCGGTATGCAGAGACACCCTGTCTTTACGAAAAATCAAATAAGGTCACTCACACATTCGAGCCTGAAGCTCTGAAATCCTTCTAGCAGAATAGCAACTAAAAATAATGCTTTCCAAGAAAGGAAGCATAGGCCACAAGTCCTGACAGGCTCAAAAGAAGCCAAAGTAAGCTTTCTAACACATAATTCAGGTCCCAAGCTGGGACTGGATTACAGAGAGGCTTCAAGTGCAGAATGCCCCTCAAGAACATACAGGCAACCTCCAGCTGGGCAACCGTACAACACTCAACCTTCCCCGGTAGAGATGGTCCGCTATCGCCCTCTGAGGGGCTTGCACCCAGCAGGACTGCTGGTGGTAGCTGATCTATCTAGGGTTGATGCAGCATGTGCGACTGGCAACGGAGAGGCGGTTGCCACCTATGATAGTGTGGCTTCCGGGGCTCTGGATGCCACTGCATCAGTCCGTTTACAACCCAGGTCTTCTCACGTGAGATCCAAATGGTTTGATGGGGATCTCAGAGTGATGAAGAGAGGTTGTACCATGCCCAGTGACAGCTGGCTACGGAAAGTGTCAGCATGCAATGTCGGGATGCCTCGTGTTTTCAAAGAGGGCTCGCCCAGAGCAGTCTCTAGGATTCTAACTCTGAGTCGGAGTTGGACGCGGGGACACCCAGCGAGGCTGTCCCGACGTTGCATGGACCACCACAGCGACGGGTGGATTTTGCCCGACTTCTGCACTGTGGTGGCTCCTTGTGGTCGGGATTTGCTGTGATGACAGTATCGGCGAAGATCAGGGGTCGAAGTTGGAGCGCTGCTGGCGGTGGACCTGGCTGGAGTCTGATAAACTGGTCCTGTGTGCTCACTACGGTGAGTACCATGCGACAATCTCCATAAGAAGGCAGAATTCCTGTCCAGGGAGATTGCCGAGGAAAACTAGACCTTCTCAGCTGTTTCAATTGTAGACAGGATTTACATCTGTCCTGTCTGCAGCCGAAAACACCTTTTTCATCCACTTTATGTGAAGAGTCTGCTCTGTTCTTCTCCGACAGAGTGTCAACTATCCGGTCGGGGATTCCACCAGTTAGGCTTGTGCCTAGCAGTGGTCGGGTTGGGGGGACCAGTGGCACTCCACCTATCTGGGAAGAGTTTAGGCCAGTTGAGGTTTCTGATGTGACTAAGATGATCGGGGAGCTGAAGCACACCTTTTGTGACCTGGACCCAGCCCTGACACAGTTCTTAATGGGATGTGTCGAGGCTGTCGGCCCGGTGTTCACCAGGATTGTCAGGTGCTCGTTGGCAGAGGGAGTCCTCACAGCTGTCTTGAAACAGACGCTGGTAAGGCCCCTCCCTAAGAAATCTTCCCTCGACCCTGCTGTCCTGGTGAATTACTGTCCTATCTCCAACCTTCCTTTTTGAGCAAGGTTGTTGAGAAGTTGGTGGCACAGCAGCTCGAAGATCACCTGGTGTCCTCGGACATTTATGAGCCATTTCAGTCAGGTTTTCGGGCTAGAAACAGCTCTAGTGAGAGTGCATAATGATCTGCTCAGAGCTAGAGATAGAGAAGACAGGTCAGTTCTTGTTCTCCTCGATCTCTCTTCAGCCTTTGACACTGTGGACCACGTCGTGTTGCTGGATTGGCATTGTGAGTTTTGTGGACTCGCCGGTACTGTCATCAGGTGGTTTGAGTCCTATCTCTTGGACAGGGTGCAGCAGGTGGCGATGGGAAATTTCTCCTCCACCCCAATGCCTCTGTCTTGTGGAGTTCCAAAGGGCTCAATCCTGTCACCGATGTTGTTACTTGGTGTATACTGCCTCTGGGTGAGATCATTCGACAATACAGTGTGGAGTTTCCAGTGCTATGCAGATGATACACAACTGTATTTGTCTTTTGCTCCCAGAACATCAGAAGCAGTGGACGTGGTTAACATCTGTCTGGCTAAAATCAATGACTGGATGGCTTCCAGCTGGGTGAGACTCAACCCAGCTAAGATGGAGATGCTGGCGATCCAGCCTGGTCATGGGCGTGATGGGTCGTTGTCCGAGGTGGTTTCTGGTCTTATTCTGGGTTCTACCCTGTTGATGGCTTCCCCAAGGATGCAAAATCTGGGCGTGATCCTTGACAGCAGGCTGACTTCTGAAGATCAGGTGTCATCTGTTGTCAGTAGTGGTTTTACCATCTGGAACATTGCCCAGATTAAGCCCTCGTTCTGCCAAAGGACCTGCTGGCGCTAAGCGCTGCGTCTTTGTTTCCTTCAGATTGACTACTGTAATGCTCTGTACTTGGGGTCACAGGAGGGACCCTCCGCAGGCTGCAGCTGATGCAGAATGCCACAGCCCGGCTCCTGACAGGCCTTTCTAGGTTTAGCCATGTGACCCCTGTTCTGCGTGCTCTGCACTGGCTGCCGGTCAGGTGGAGAGTCCTTTTCAAGGTGGGACTTCTCACCTATAAGGCCCTAAATGGACTGGGTCCTGACTATCTGTCAGAGCTTCTGACACCAGTGATCTCTTCCCGCTCCCACCGGGCCTCTTTGAGGGGCCTCCTGGCCGATCCCAGGATACGGCTCAAAACCTCTGGAGATTGTGCGTTTAGCATTTCTGAGCTGTCCCTGTGGAACGGATTACCTCCTACAGTCCGGGAGACCCCCTCAGTAGAGGTTTTTAAGAAGAAATTGAAGGCACACCTCTTTGGCCTGGCTTTTAACAAATGCTGAATTAGGACATTTTGCTATGTCTCTATGTTTCAATTTCTATTTTTTATCAGTATTTAAGAGTTTTATATTTTAGTTTTAGTACATGATGTGATTGTACTGTTTTGTAATATTTTCTTTTCATATTATTCATTAATTGTAATCTCTGTGAGGCACCCAGAGACTCTCTGGGAATGGGCGCCACACAAATAAAATTGCTTTGCCTTGCCTCAATCGCACATGGAAAGCTGAAATGGCAGGCAAGTGCACTTGATAGAAGAGTACTGTAGGCCTGCATCGGACAAGGACAGCAGATACTCCAGAACCTGATTTACTGGACAGGCAAATGGTCTACGGGGTGAGAAGCAGCCCACAAAGCAAACCGCTTTCACTTCATGGAGTAGGTAGCTCTAGTGGAAGGCGTTCTGGCAGCCTCCAATATATCAGCCAAATTTTTGGAGGTAAACAGTTCCACCTGAGGAGTGTCCCACTGGGAGAACAGACTGTGAACTACCTCCGAATGGAGAGACCACTCATGAGACACCTTGCCCACCCGGCTGAGGGCGTCCGCCATCTGATTGGAGCTCTTGCTACATGGATGTCCAAGAGGTCCGCCTCCAGGCTGCATACAAGAGTGCAGACAGGAGAGCTTCCTTGCACAGGGCAGGGAGTGTGTCCTTGCTTGTTGGAGGTAGTACATGGTTGTGGTGTTGTCCATCTAGACTTGAACCACTTGAGTCCGACAGGCGGATGAAGGCAGTCAGCGCCAGTAGTTCTGCTCGAGCTCCAGCAGGCTGATGTGGCATCAGGACTCCTCGGGGTCTAGAGCCCATGGACTCTGTTCCCCAGATGGGCACCCCAGCCTGTGAGAGAGGCATCTGTCGTTAGGATGACCGTTGGCTTGGGGCAGACAAACAGAATCCCTTCCTGCAGATGCTCTGGGACTAGCCATCACTGGAGGGTATCCCACATCCTCTGGGTCACAGTGACCCTTGTGCTGAGACCACTGACTGGCCAGCTCCAATTGCAGGAGCACATATGCCAACAGGCCTATTGGACCACGCT
The DNA here is from genome assembly GCA_016271365.2 of Neoceratodus forsteri. Lineage (NCBI taxonomy): Eukaryota > Metazoa > Chordata > Ceratodontiformes > Ceratodontidae > Neoceratodus > Neoceratodus forsteri. Next base: position 776,488,988 of record CM057454.1, read on the forward strand.
GGTGCAGGCCACCATGTAACCAGAAGGTGCAGGAAGTGGCGGAGCCATCCCCCATGGGAGGACCCAGGGAGGCGTGATGGGCATGGGGTGGCACCCCCATCTTGTCACTGAGCAGGTTTGGGTGAAGAACCGGCTGAGGAACCACCGGGTCCCTTCCATCTGAGCTTATGGACTACCAAGGCCATGGACTTGGGCCTAGGTCAACAGGACTGAGCCTGCTGCTGGGCTGGTTTTGCCGCAGGAGTGGAGGACCAAAAGGGCTTACGCTTCAGCTGCTTGGAGCCCTTGGGATCCCTCTGGGCGGATGTAATGGAGCCCAAGGTAGCATTGGACTTCTCAATGCGCTGGAAGTGACCCTCCTCACCAGGCCCAAAGAGGTTGGTGCCCAAGAACGGAACATCCACCAGCTTGTGCCGAGTGTCTGCCATGAAGGTCGAGATCCACAGCCAAGCTCTACGGCACATGGCAACTGTGGCTGCCACTGAGCAGGCACAGGAATCTCCGCTATCCAGAGCTGTCTGAGATTGCTGTTTGGCCACGTCCCGATCCTGGTCCCAGACTTGCCTAACGGTAGTCGGGAGATCAGCGCGGTGATGAGGAATCACCTCATTCAAAAAGCCCAGAAGGGCATGGGAGAAGTGTACCATCATGATGGCGAGTGTCGTTGAGGCACAGGTCAGGAAGCATAGAAAAAAACAGATGCAGCTGTAGAATTGCAAAAGTGTTTATTAGTACTAGCAGTAACATAAAAAAATAAACGTTCAGTATAACTGTTTGCAAAGGCAGAATAAACAGAGAAGATCCATCTGAGTTTTCCTTCAATCTCTCTGTCTGTAGCTCTCTCTCTTATAAGTCTTTGCAACCCCCCTTCTTAACAAGCATCCTGTTTTTTTCTAAAATGTTCTTGTATGTTTCAGGCAGGTCCAGCAATAACACAATGTCCCAGAACTGAGGCCCCTTCACCATAGCTTCTGAAAAAGGGCTTAAAAAACTGCTCTCAGGTTAACCCCTTGAGTTCCCAATAGCTTTCTGCAATCATCTCAAACTATAATTATACACATTTCAACTGTAACACTATCATTTCTAAACAAAGAGATCCCAATATCAGTTACATTTCCACATAATGATTTGCATATATTTTTATACCAGCAGATATGCAAGGGAGGAAAAAGACAGAAACAGCAAGGGAAAATTGAGAAACAGTGAGAGGCAGAGAACTGCAAGACTGTCGGGGTGATCAAGTCCTAGGTCTCACGAGAAAATTTGGCTGCACAACCAGACAAGAGACAGGAAAGGAAAGAACAGAACAGATCCTTGCATTCAAACTCTCCACTTAACAACTGGGACAGGGTCCTATTCAACTCTGTCACATACGCCCCGTCCCAAGAGGGAACCTGTATTATTAAACAGGTTTCCAAAACTCTATTAATTCTCTACTAATATTAGCTTCTAACTTTCAGAAATTAAGCACATGTACAGTATCCTTTCTTCCTGTAACAGTACAGCAAACAGTAAAGTTTAAACTCATACATTTGTTTTTCAACCTTCAGAACCCTCAATTCCTGATCCATATCTTGACAGAAAATCAGCATTGCTATTCTGTTTATCAGATTTGTGTATCACCTTGAATTTAAATGGCTGTAATGCCAGGTATCATCTTGTGATTCTGTAATTGTTATCTTTTATTTGGTTACTCCAACACGGAGGATTGTGATCTGTTATAAGTACAAAGTCAGCTCCTAGCAAATAAAACTTAAGGGACTCCATGGCCCACTTTGCTGCTAAACATTCCTTTTTACAGGTGGAGTACCTTTTCTCTCTGTCATTCAACTTCCTACTTATGTACAGAATAGGATGTTCCGTCCCATCTATATTTTGACTTAGGACTGCACCTAGGCCTACCTCTGATGCATCTGTTTGTAACAAAAATGGTTTCTCAAAGTCTGGGCTTCTTAGAACAGGGGCTGAACATAATGCAACCTAATTGGCTCGAAAAGCTTCATCACACTCACTTGGTTGAAAGCTCCACCTCTCTCACCCTCAGATGATGCCACCTTTGGCTGATCCCCCAACCCCTCTTATATAATCAGTCTATCTGTTAATATTTACTAATCTGGCGTGTACAAGTTCAAATTTTACTATTACTGCCTGTGTATATATTCAATGTTTTTCTTTTTTCTCTGTAAACCTTGTATTTTTATAATGTTTGTTCAACACTGGCGTGGAACCTTTGAAATGAATCCTTAACTCAAAAGGTATTAATCCCAAACTGAAATAAATAAATAAATAAAAACACTCTGGGGTCCATTTACATTATTTGGGAACTGTTTCTTTGAGAGTTCAGTGAGGGGAGTAGCTAACTCAGCAAAGCTGGGAACAAATCTCTGACAATAACCACCAGCCCTAAAAAAGACCTGACATGTTTTTGTTTTAGGGACAGGGCTATTAGCTACAGCTTCTATTTTAGAAATTTCTGGCTTAACTTCTCCATTTCCCAACACATAGCCCAAATATCTGGTTTCCTGCATGCCCAATGCACACTTGGTAGGATTAATAGTCAGACCTGTGTAACCACCCCTTCCCTTCTACCTGCACACCCACCCTCAAGTGGTGCTGCCTAAGGGAATATAGGTTGGTGCCTGGGTTTGTGGTTATAATTGGCTGGGCAAGTGGCGTGGTGCCTCCACCTATGGGGATCCTTCTAACAGCATACTGCCAGGGTGCTTCCCCAGAGGAAATGAAATTCAGCCCCCTCCCTTTGGAAACAGGTAAACACTATACGTTCCCCTCCCCACTTATAACTGTAACCCCCTTGTTACCTGGGGTTACTAGAATCCCAGTAAGACCTAGTGGTAGGCAGGGAAGGCAGCTTGTGAAACTCCAGTTAAATGGATTTCACACTGTCTCACTCTGTTCTCAGTCTCAGCTGAGACTGAGGGATGACATCATCATAGAACTATCGCACCTGCATGAGCCACAATGGAATCTGCAGCAAGGGAGTTGGAATAGAACGTTGGGAGGTTTGAACGGTGTTCAGTGGTCAGTTGAAGTTGGGAGCTTGCTGAGAAAGCAGCTCAGCAGCTCAGAGTAGGCTCTAGGAGCCTCAGCCCTGACAGAGGGCTACTTTTAAGTAAAAGGGTGCGTGTCTCCACCTTAAAGAGAGACACAGAAGATAACTGAAGTGGTGGAGACCGCTGTTTTCGGGTCTCAGTGCCCCTTCCCCCCGGGGATGGGGGCAGGAAAGGTTTCCCTGCAGATTCCTGGGGCAACCCCCTAGTTCTGCTTGTAAAGGAAAAGCTGCCTATGTGTTCCAGAGTTTATTTGGGAGAACAAGCAGACTTGTGAGTCGCCTGTGGGGCACCTGCAACGTGAGGGTGAATGTTTGCTCTTGCTAAAAGGGCCTATGTTTTTCACCCTGGGACTTGTGTGACAATGTGGGGATTGAACTACTAAAATAGTGGAAGCCTAGAGTAATGGGCTAAGCAAAGTAAAAGTAGGTTCAAGTCCAGAGCTTGTTGGGATGAAAATGATATGTAGAGGAGATGTGACAGACGTCTACCCATAATCTACATTTGAAAGTTTTCAGTAAAGGAATGGTTCAGTTTCCAGAGAAATGGCCGGGTATGGGCTGTGGGAGCTGGAGGTGGGTGGCCCCCCATCTTTAGTGACCAGGTCCACCTCTAGGATTTCTTCTGTGGATTTCTACTTTACCTCAGGCACTTGGCCAGTGATGAGGGAAGTACCCAGACGTGGAATTGTAAGGAAAATTCTCTATAGGAGTCGAAGGCTCTAGTGTGGTTTGGGTAGCCACAACAGGATAATTGGTTCATTCCTCAAGTGGCCGGCAGGGGAGCCGGGCCAGTGGGAAAAACACACGTAGTGTACAAGTCGGGCTGTGTACCCAAAGCTGCGTGCAAGTCCGGGCTGTGTGCCCGGTGGGTTTAGAGCCTGAGGGCTGGAAATAGTGATAAAGTGTTCTGTAGTCTCTAATCTGCATTACCAGGAATGTAGCCCCATGGGGGGTCCGTCTATGCTTTACTTGTTCAGCTTGGATGTAAATAAAAGCCACACTGAAGAATCCCATTCCTGGTTCTGGACATTACAGTTATTGCTTCCTGTGTTCGGATTTACTTGGGTGCCCCTGTTCAGAGTAGCTAAACCTAGGTCCCCTGTGCCGAGTAACCTCATCCTCCCGAACCCAGACCCCACCAGGTACTGCTGTCAGCTTCAACAGCATGCCACCTGTCGTTTTGGCAAAAAGGCAGGGGTGAGGGGTTACATAACTCTAAGCATGAAATATCACACTACACAATAATGCAATGGCTGCAACAGATTTCAGAAAAATAAACAGCAGGGGTTTATTTTGGGGTGGATAAAAAGGTAGGGAGCAGTGGACGCAAAGGGGAATAAAACAGTCAATAATCAGATTCTAAACTCTATGCAAATCAACAAAAGGACAAAACACTGGCATTCATAAATAGTACTATGCATTCCAGGATTACCAGCCCCAGTTCTACTCCCGCCACTAGTGCACCAGTTAACCCCACAGTCACTGTGAGAGCTCTCAATTTTGGTGTGCACACACTGAGCAGTTGCAGGCCTGTGACTTGGAAAGGCTGGGTGCAGCAAAGGTGAAACGCTGGGGTGCTGCAGTGCACAGTACCAACCACTCCAGGGGGTGCAGTGAAACAGTTTTATTCCTGGCTGTACTAGTTACTTAGGGCATTGCTAAAGTCATGCAGGAAGCCAAGATGTAAAGTTAATAAACTAGCTAGCGGAACAGTTAGAAAAGTATTTGTTTGGGTAAAACCCAGTACTCACGACCTTTGGTGAACAGATGCAGGCTGTCGGAGGATGTCTCCCTTTTCAGGCAACTTGGAAGAACAGGCAGGACGCTTAGATGCAGGCAATGATCCTCTTCACCTCACAGAGGGACTTGTCGTCACCCATCTCGACTGTAGGTAGGCAGCAGATCAGGCAAGCAGGTAGGGCCTCAGAGCATAGGTCCTGACAGGAAACTCAGTCTCTGAACTGGTAAGGAAAAGAGGCAGTTGCTTTGGTTCCCTTACTCTCCACAGCAGACAAATAATTCCTTCAGCAAGCTTTGGATATTTGTGACACCAAATATCCCAGTTCATTCAGCTGAGTCAAATCCCAGTTCTAGGGGATTCACCAGGATCTTCAGTCACCAGTTATCAACCTGTGGAGAAGGCTCAACTTCAGGATCGTCTATCTGACAGCAGCAGGAGCTGACAAAAAAATATACCTTCTCATTTAACTTTCACTGGCAAGTCTCACTCTGGCTCTTTGTTTGTGCAAAAGGCACAAAATACAGGTTTTTCTATCTGACAGCAGCAGGAGCTGTCCAGAAACACTTCTTCTCACTTCAAACTCTCATTCAAGACACACTGGCAAACTGTAAAGTTCAGAATCCTCAGGTTTGAAACTCAGTCTTTCAGTGGTCCACACAACTCACAAGCTCTTCATCCTGTTTGGCAGTACTGCAGCTACCAATCAGATACCACGCTGTTCTCCAGCAACCTCAGCAAAGATGGCCGCCACTTGAACAGTTCTCTAAGCTCAGTCACTTTCCCTAAACTGTAAAATAATGTGTGCACACTGTTGGCAGCATCTGGCTGCATGGCTAGCACCCTCCTGGTCCCTTCTGAGGGTCACTAGGGCCAGGGGGTACATTTTGGGGACAGGAGCAGAGTCTGTAAATGGCCATCCTCAGACGCTAAGCATTCTGGGACATGTAATCCCTTGCAGTCGCCATCTTTTCCCTTATTCCCCGACCCACTGGTACCACTGGCAGGGTTGGGGAGTTCTTCCAAAGTTTAAAGTGCTTGCTTTTTGTCCCCCCGCTCCTCAGGCAGTCTGGTGGGACTGGGGTGATGAATCCCCTCTTGCGGCACTCCTGCCGCTTCTTGCAAGCACCTGTGGCACTAGGCCAACAATGCGGCCTGTTCCTGTGCTCCCTGCCTCGGCCAGCGGTAGTCTGGGGCGGAAGAACTTCTCTGCAGCACACTGGCCGCTTTCTTATTTTAGGTACAGGAGGCGCTTGAATTGCTTTTTCCGCCTCCCTGGCCCCTTTGCAGTTTGGGGGAGCCGGAGAAGTAGAGACAACAAGCGGCTCTCCGACCACGCAGGAAAAGGTGCAAGAGGTGCTGGGACAGTTACAGTGCTCCCGGCCGCTTAGCAGTCCAAGATTGGGCGGGAGAGCTAGAAACGGCAGCTGCAGGATGACACAGGCCAGTAGGAGCATCAGGTAAGCTCCAGACTTGGAGGGGGTTACACCTGCATTTCTAATAGCCTGGATAACTGCTCGTAGGTGTTCCAGGTGGCTTTTCCAGTCTGGATTGTACACCATGACATCATCTAGGTCCGCAGCACAATAACCAGTGAGAGTTGATAAAATTACATCCACGTACCACTAGGATTGTAGCTGGTGCATCATGTAAACCAAATGGCATGGTGGTGAACTGATAGAATCTAACAGGAATGGCAAATGCAGTTCTGACTCTGGACTCTTTAGCTAAAGGGATTTGCCAATAACCCTTGGTGAGATCGAGGGTACTGATATACTTTGCACTTCCCAGTCTGTCCACCAAATCATCTATTCTGGGCATAGAATAACTGTCAAATTCTGACACTTGATTAAGTTTCCTAAAATCAAAGCCGATTCTAACACCCCCTTCTTTTTTGCTTACAATTACCACTGGAGATGAACAAGCACTCCTTGACTCTTCTATGATATCCATTTCTTTCATTGTTTGTATTTCCTTATCCACATCAGCTCTTAACCGCTCTGGTAACCTGCATGTCTTTTGCCTAATAGCTCGCCCTATTACATGCTTGACCCCTTTTGCTCGGCCCGGTACTGTGGTAAAAGTACTGTTAAAATGTCTTTAGCACATTACAAATGTCTGCAGTTTGTTCTGAGGTTAAGAAAACATTTGCCTTTACAGCATCAGCAGTTACAGTTTGTTCCAGTCTATCATAAGCTACATCAATATCTATCATTTTCTGGTAAAACTAGCAAAGCAGCTTTTGGCATTTTTTCAACCCATTTCTTGAGGAGGTCAGCATGGTATATCTTAGTAGGATTTTTCCTGTCAGGGCTCTCAGTCTCGTAGTTAATGATGCCAGTACGTCTAAGCACTCTATAAGGCCCTTGCCACTTCATTAACAGTTTATTTTCTGTTGTGGGTAACAGTAGCAAAACCTTTTCACCTGGCTCAAAAACTTTCTTTTACCCAATGGTCATAATATAGCTTCTGCTGGTTTGGGCCTCTTCCTGATTACTATGGACAATTTCAACATATTTTGCCAGCTTCTTTCTTAGGACACACATATAAGACGTTATAGATTGTTTTTGAGTGGGGTTATCTTCCCATGTTTCTTTTATCACATCCAGTGACCCTCTTGGCTGCCTACCATATAGCATTTCAAATGGTGAAAACCCTGTTGATGCCTGTGGCACTTCTGTTTAAGCAAAATGTAGGTAAGGTAAGTATTTGTCCCAATCTTTCCCTTCCTCTTTTATAAACCTTTTTAACCTGCATTTTAGGATTTGGCGAAAACGCTCAACAAGACCGTCTGTATGAGGGCGATGGGGGAGGTTTTTATGGCAGTGATACCTAGTAGTCTTTACAGCTCTTTAAGTAATGCAGCACCAAAATTACTACACTGATCAGTAGTAATTTCTTTAGGTATGCCCAGTCTGCTGAAAATGTCTGCAAGCTCTGCTGCCACTTTTGAAGCTGTGACAGTATGTATTGGAACCGCTTCTGGGTATCGAGCAGCATAGTTGCATACTACCAGGATAAATCTATTACCCTTTTTACTTTTGTCTAAAGGACCAACCAAATCCATTGCAATTCTCTCAAAAGGCACATCTATCATGGGTAGGGGCACCAGGGGCATCTTGTCTTTTCTAGTGACCGGGGCTACTTTCTAACACTCAGCACAGGAATTAAAATAGGTAGCAACATCTCATGAATTCCAGGCCAGTAAAATCTATACAGCAATCTGGCAGGGGTGCGATCCTTCCCTGAGTGACCAGCCATAGGACTATCATGTGCCATCTGTAACACCTCTGTTCTACACTTCTGTGGTATAACCAATTCTTCTGTCTGTTCCTGTGTCTGAGGTTTAACCCAAACTCTGTACAGTAACTCATTACATTTTTTAAACATTGGTTCACCCTGTGTTGGTTTCACCCCCAGCTGCTTAAAATAACCGTGGAGAGAAACATTGTTAGCTTGCTCTGAAACAAAATCACAATCAGTTATCAGTTTAGCTTCAGCATTTTCATATTTTAACCCTTTATGTCCATTAGTCTTTTGTTGCCACTGTTGTTTCAGACGTCTTCTTTCTTTCCTGGACTTTCGTATCTTGGAGCTGTTCTCAAACAAGTCCGAATCAATGTCACTGAAAGGAAAAGTGTCCTCACCATTTGAAATTTTCTTTGCCTGAGCTCTTGTTACCACTGCTGCTGAAACTGAAGGGTTTAGTTCCTCCGAGATTAACTCAGTAAATCCTGGACAGTCATTTCCAATAATCACAGGTACAGGTAATTTAGGTACTATCCCCACTTTCATTTGGTGTGACACACCCTAAATGGTCATAGTCACTTGGGTGGTGGGATAGTATCAAGTGTCCCCGTGGATGCAGATGACACCAGTACCTGGTCGTTTTGCACAGTGTTTTCCCCAGCACTTCAACATTCACTAGGGTCTGTCTACTTCCCGAATCAATGAGTCCCTTTACAGTCTTATCCCCCACCTTCACATCTGTTAAGTACTTCCCCCAATTTGCTACGGACAAATCTGCTCCAGTGTCACTCTTCTTATGGCAATTTCTTGCAATATGGCCTGGCTTATTACAGTTATAGCAAATAACGTTTTTGGGCACAGATTTGTTACCCCCACCAGAGTTCTTATCAGACTTGGGAGTTTAAATGGGAAAAAGTGTCTTATCGGTGCTTGGCTGTTACCTCGCTTCTGTGGCGTCTGTCTGGCCATTTGGTAGTCTTTGGCCAAAGAAAGAGCCTTTTCCCCACTTTCTGGTCGGTGTTCCTTTACCCAAAGCTGCACATCTGTAGGCAGGATATTGATGAACTGCTCCATTGCAAATGTGTCAATCTGTGGGACTGTTTTGGTCTCTGGTTGGAGCCCTTTTATCAGGAGTTCTCTGAGTCAGGTGAAGGCTTCTCAAGGATTGTCGACGGAGTTATACTTCAGAGATCAAAATCTCTGCCTGTAGGTCTCTCTTGAGATGTCATACCTTTTCAGGATTTCGCTTTTCACCAGGTCATAGTTTTCTGACTGTGCAGTGTCCATATTGCTGTAGTCAAGTTGGGCTTTCCCTGTCAGGTAGGGTACCAGTCTGATAGTCCTGATTGCTTGCAAGGCATCCAGCCATCACTGCTCTTGTTGCTGCATCTGTTCACTCATTCTGCTCCTGTCGCTGCATCTCTTGTCTCCTCTGCTGCTCCTGTCATGGCATCTCTACTCCTCTCCTCTGCTGTTCGTGTTGTTGTATTTCTTCTTTCTTTATGCTTCTAAACATTGAGCTCTTTCTCTCTCTTCTCCATCTTTTATTGTATAGCCCACCATTTGAAAAAGGCAGTCAGGTTCTGTCACTGACTGTTCTTTTTACATAACTAGTGCTGGCTGTATAGTCATCTTAGTTTCTGTCTCTGCTAGTTTGGTTGCCATTCTCCTAGTAACCACTCCTGGGTTTGCTGCTACAGAATCCGTACATTTCTCTATGCTTCCCTGGTACTAGGGTCCAGTACCCATGCACAAAACTCCTGGCTTAGAGTATGCATGGCGTAATCCCACTGTTCCCACGATCTGTCGTAGAGGCACAGGTCAGGAAGTACAGAAAAAACCAGAAGCAGTTGTGGAATTTGCAAAAAAGTGTTTATTAGTACTTATAGTAACATAAAAAAATAAACTTGTTCAGTATAGCTATTTACAAAGGCAGAATAAACAGAGAAGATCCATCTGAGTTTTCCTTCAATCTCTGTCTCTTCCAAAAATACTGTAGCTCTCCCTTATAAATTGCAACCCCACTTCTTAACAAACATCCTGTTTTTTTCTAAAATGTTCTTGTATGTTTCAGGCAGGTGCAGCAAGAACACGATGTCCCAGAACTGAGGTCCCTTTTCCAAAGCTTCTGAAAAGAGGCTTATAAAACTGCTCTCAGGTTAACCCCTTGAGTTCATAATAGCTTTTTGCAGTCATCTCAAACTATAGTTATATACATTTCAACAGTAACACTATATAGTTTCTAAACAAAGGGATCCCAATATCAGTTACATTTCCACATAATGATTTGCATATATTTTTATATCAGCAGATATGCAAGGGAGGAAAAAGACAGAACCAGCAAGGGAAGACACAGACAGTGAGGGGCAGAGAACTGCAAGACTGTCAGGGTGATCCAAGTCCTAGGTCTCACAAGAAAATCTGGCTGCTCAACCAGCCAGACAAGAAACAGGAAAGGAAAGAACAGAACAGATCCTTGCATTCAAACTCTCCATAACAACTGGGACAGGGTCCTATTCAACCCTGTCACACCTAGCTTGCCTGACAGAGGCCGAGTGAGGAGGCAGCATACACATTTTTAGCCGAGAGGTCCAATTTCTTGGACTCCTCATTCGGCAGTCTGTCAACGTCCTCAGAATCGCCAAGGTACCGAAACACTAAGTCAGCCACTAACACTTCGGCTGAAGGGTGCTCCTTGAACCCCACATATTTGCAGGCCATCTGGGCCGCGGGCGCAGGGCAGGAGACAGGGCACTGCCAGGGTTTCAGGGGCAGGGCTGACAATGGCCTTGGCCAATGGGAAAGCCTCCATCAGAGAGTCCCCTTTATCCAGAATCTCTGTGAGGGAATAGCGAGCCCGCCTTTGGAAAGGCTCCAATTTCATCCCTGTGGACTTGGAGATGAGACTGAGGATGCCCATGAAGTATGTGGATCCTTCTTCTGTTGAGAGGTCCCCCACCAACTCCATGTCGACCAGACAGGAGTGCAGTGAGGAATCCTTGGACTCTGAGGAGTCTGCATAGAGCAACCTACCACCCAAGTCACTCCGGACTTGCCGTGGGTGGTCAGGTGTAAGAGTGACCAACAGCCAATGGGGTAGCCCCTGAGCCAGCCGAGACTCCTTTGTCGGACCCGGTCGGTGGCTGTTTGGGCAGCGGCTCCACCACAAATTGGTGGAGGCGCCAGCTTTGACCAATGGAGGTAGTCCGTACCAGCTCCGAATGGAGGAACAGTGTTGACTGGCCCCACTGAGGGTGTTGGTGTCGGCCTGTCGGGCAACAACCAAGTGATGGCGGTGTGGGAGCCAGAGTCAGGTTCAGACTGGACAACACCAGCGGTTTGCCACATAAGGTCATCATAGCGTCGGCAACTTGCGCCAAACTTTTCCTCACCTGAGGAGGATGAAGACGAATCATGGCGGCACACGCTTCCCATGGTGCCAAGAGCAAGACACCTAACGCGCGACACCTCGAGCCCAGAAGATGGGGAACACCTAGACCTCGACCATGGCCACCGGGGTGCTGATGGGGAGATCTCAGAGGGAGCCAGGAGTGCCACAGCTCCTCCTATTCTAGGTCGGTGACTGGAGGGTCCGGTTCAGCGGGCTGAGCCGACTCTTCGGTGGTCACCGGCAGGACCAGAGTCCTGAACAAGGAGTTATCAGCCTCTTTGGATGACAACCAGTCGACCTGGTCAAGAAAAATCTCACCTGCATCGTCAGCCAGCATCTCAACCAACTGGCCTGATGGGGGCACCATGAAACCAGTGGCCAAGGCCACAGTTTCGAACCATGGTCAAAACCTGAGATTCCTGAGACCAAGAAACGTCCCGGTCCCAAGAATATGTAGTGAAGGTCTTCTCCTTCACTCTCTTGGACTCCTCCTTGCGGGAGTGGGAGCTGTGCGAACCTAAAGAGCCCTCTCCCTTGGTCAGGAGAAACTGGCACAGCTCATTGAAGGAGTCCGAATAAGTGCAGCCCAACTGAAGTGGAACACAGGCCGAAAAGGACTGTTGAGCAGCCCGAGCCACATCCTCCTCGAAGGCCGTAAGTTGCTCCAGCTGCTTGGTGGACCCCACAGTCACTGAGACCACCCAATGTGCGTCCTTGGATTTGACCGGCGGATGTCATTTTTCTGGGCGGCCCAACTTCAGGCAGGCAAGGTAGTCCTTGATGAACGGCACATGAAACGACCAGCAAATATCGCAAGCCTGGGGATCATGCTCATGGCCCAGGCAGTAAATGCACATGGCATGGGGGTTGGTACGTGACATCTTTTGCCCACATGGGCACTGGCAAAATCCAGGTGAAGACTGGGCCTCCATCGCGATCGAAGATCAAGCTGAAGATAGAACTCTAACGAGTTTACATTTTGGAAGTAAATCCAAAGATTTGAGCGCCAGGGTCTACTCAACGTGGGAGCGGTAAGGAGGGAACCTGCTTCTTCCAGTGGAAAGGAAGATCTGGTGTCATGGGCCTGAGCCAAGGGTTATACCATCCGGGTGGGTGGGAGAAGCCAGCTCGAAGACTTTCCAGCAAAATTTAAAGGGGAAAGGACAATGTCAGAACGTGTGCATAGAACAACATATCCATGTCACCATATATATTGGGCCCTATGCATGAAAGCACGGAAAGTACGATGAAAACAGATGTAGATGATGCGCGCAACTGCGTGCCGCACAGTGGACGGCAGCAATGCAGCATTCACAGAGGCTGCTGCGCGCAGTGGGTGGGACCAAACAAGCCACAGAGCACAATGTGCAGGCAGAGCAGGCGGGCCCGCAGTACGCAGGAACGCCCGTTGACCCCACCATATAAGGTGACGGAACACCCCCATGCAGCCGTACAGCTGTGCATATCACGCAGCACACACTGCAGTACGCTATGGCGGAACAGGCAGTGGATGCAGAGGTGGGAACAGAGGACATGGAGGAGGGCAATGGATGAAGGGGCAGTGCCGCCTACGAACAGGGACATGGCCGTGCACGGGGTGGGAGACGGTCCCGTGCCACCAACTTCAGTGGTGGGAAAACTGTCATCATGGTTACCGACATATGCCAGCACTACAGCAGGCTGTATGGTGCAGAGTCCCTGAACACACCAGTGGAAATCAAGTCAAGGCTATGGCTGGACATTGAGGCCGCTGTAAACGCTGCTGGGTTAGAGGCACGGACCCTGGCAGCAATAAAAACATAAGTGGGCGGGGCTGTAAGGGCAGTGGTGAAGCGGAGCTTGCCACTCTCGGGAAGGCACGTGGCGGGCACGGGAGGCGGCCCGCCATGTACGGACAGCCAGCTGACCCCCCCCCCAGAGCGACTCGTAGCTGAGATGCTGACAGAGGTCGCCATCCGTGGAGTGGCAGAAGGGGTGGACACGATGGCAGGCAATGGTAACCCACATGTATGTGGATGTGACAACGCAGCCATACTACAGCCCCAGTAACCCCCTTGCAATGTACCCACAGGTGACGCAGGACCTGTGCGCTGTGGCCCAGCGCATACCAGGGATAAGACCCCTGCAACACCAACAGTGGCAGCAATGGTGACCGGTCACTCGTCAGCGGATGAAGTACGTACGTATACACACCCTGGTGTGGGAGGGTGGGCAGCCATGTGCGGCAACCTAACATGCCCTTTGTACCCCAGCAGGTGCAGAGCCAGAGCCCCAAGAGAATATGGCCATGAGGAGGACAGCACACTCTGGCCCCACGGGAGGAGGACAGGGACCAAGCAGTACACTGTAGTAGGGATGGACATGCACGACAAGACGGGACGAGTAGAATGGCACGCTCAAACCAGCCATCATGCAGAGCTGCTGAGACACGCATGGATGCTGATGGCCCCTATGGCACCGTATGCTGTAATGCAGCAGCGCCACCACACAGTGACGGGGGATGAGGGGCCCTCAGACTGCACCCATACATGTCACCAGCCACCGCGGTCACAGACGTACCTGGAAAAGCAGTACCGGCAACTGCAGCAGCTGGAGCAGGACTGCCTTAAGGCACAATGCTGGAACACCACCACCGTGGAGGCACAGACAGTGGTGAACCGTAGCATGTATATGGCCATCCTGACGTGTGCGATGGCACTAGAGGGCATCCATGAGATGATGTGACATACACACATGGCAGGGCGGTGAGGTCCACCTGCACATCCAGAGGTCACTGATACCGCCACGCGATGCAGATCACCATTCCCAAACGCACACTGGGTCGGGGAGGAACACCTTATGTCTGCTGTTGGCGATCGCCATGCCCAGGCACGGCCATGGCTGAGGGGTCGCAACCATCCTTACCACACACAGCACCTTCAGGTGATAGCAGTGGAGCCATAGTGGTGGAGCCACACCAGCACATGCTGCACAGCAGGGGCGTGCACAAGGCGCTGGCAGCGAGGGCCCCGGTACTGTCGATGCCCATGGCAGACATCGCAGATGCACTGGGCCGCATACGTGCCCACCAGCACGCCAGCTTGGAAACCGGGCCTTGGCATGCCTCATGGAATGTACAGGGCCAGAGTAACACCACCACACCGTGCACTACCGTACGGTACCGGCATACATATTCCCGCAGATGCCACCGTACTGGGAGTGGTGTGCGTGTACCCCTGGGAGGAGAACCATGCACATGTGCAACAGTGGAACATACACGCAACCCCCCACACAGACACACCCACCCATGACGTGGCGCACCCAGGCATGTCTTCATCATTGTGCATTGACAGGACAATATGTAACGCTGTAACAGGGCCACCGCACCATGCACCCTGCAGCAGGAGCCTGGCACTGTGGCCTGTTTGTCCCCAGTGCCATGGCTGTTGCAATACTCACCCGCCATGTGTATGGTGTGCCATCAGCACCTGAAAGTGCCCTCCACGAGCGCCTGCCAGGCCGCACAGCCACCTGCCGTACCCTGGACCTGGACAGGCGCCACCCTGGCGTTGTCCCCACCGCCCCGTGGGGCATTGGGTACATTAGTCAGCATTGGCACATTCACAGCATGGCACACACAATGAACACCTTCAATCAATCAATCAATCAGTCTTTATTTTTATAGTGTCTTTCAAAACCAAGGCGCTGTACAAACATAAATAGAATATAAAAACAATAATAACTTTTTTTAAATCAATTCAATTAATCTGGGAAAGCCAAAGTAAATAAATATGTTTTTAGCATAGAGTTAAAATTACTGATGGTCAGGCATTCTCTTAACCGATGAGGTAGAGAATTCCACAGGGTCGGTGCTGCAAATGAAAAAGCATGAACTCCAGATGTTTTAAGGCAAACCCTGGGAATCTCTAGCAATCCCTCGTCGGCTGATCAGAGTGGGCGATTGGGGGAGTATGGCATCAGGAGATCTTTAAGGTAGTTGGGTCCCAGTTCATGTAGGGCTTTAAAGGTAAGCAAGCCTACCTTATAAGTGATCCGCCAGTGAACTAGCAGCCAGTGCAGTTCGCGCAGCATAAGCGTAATGGGACTGAACCTAGAGGTACCAGTCAACAGCCCGGCCGCAGCGTTCTGCACCAGCTGCAAGCAGCAGATGTCGACCCCAGACAGCCCTAGGTAAAGGGCACTGCAGTAGTCAAGACGGGTAGTAATGAAGGCGTGGACCAGTGCTGGACGGTCACCCGGGGGAATCGGGTGTTTCACCTGGGCAATGTTCCTCAGATGGTAAAATGAGGATTTGACCACAGCTGACACCTGAGACTTCAAGGTCATGCCATCATCAAAAACAATGCCCATGTTACACACCCAATCTGAGGTGGTGAGCTGGACACCGTCAAGCCAAAGGCCGACATGTGCCCAGCAGCAACACCTGCCCATGCGCCGGTTCCACGAACAGCACCTCAGTTTTATCCGGATTCAGTCTTAACCAACTCGAGCTCATCCAGTCTTTGATGATCTCAGAGAGGCAACTATTTAGCATGGATATCGCATCAATCTGTCTGGGTACAAAGGACATATACAGCTGAGTATCATCTGCATAGCAGTGAAAACTCAAGCCGTATCGCCTGATGATGTCTCCTAAAGGCAGTATATACACTGCAAACAACATGGGTGCCAATATGGAGCCCTGTGGCACCCCACAGGACAGGAGAGGGCATCAGAAGAATAAGTTCCAGTGACCACCCTCTGAGACCTCCCTACAAGGAAGGATCAAAACCATTTGAAGACTGTACCGGACAGTCCACAAATGAGCTGCAAGGTCTCCAAAAGCACCTCACAGTCCACAGTGTCAAAAGCTGCTGAGAGGTCGAGAAGGACCAAGATGGCACGAGCCTTTTGATCTCTCGCAATCAGGAGGTCATTTAATACCCAAACAAGGGCAGTCTCCATGCTATGCCTCTTCCTGAAGCCAGACTGGAGAGCTTCATAGACATTGTGAGTTACCAAGTGATTGTCCAGTTGCAACGCAACCACCTTCTCAATAACCTTCCCCACAAAGGAAAGGTTAGAGATGAGGTCGGTAGTTAGCTGGATCGATGGGATCCAGGAGGGTTTTAAGGAGTGGTCGAATGACTGCCTCCTTTAAAGGGATCGGAAGAGTTTCCCTCTCAAGGATCTTCATACAATTTCAGCTAGGATCGGGCAGACAACATCTACATATCCCACCAACAGGGAGGTAGGGCCCGGATCCAAACTACAACAGGTTGGGCGCAAAGTCTGGATAATCTTCACAATGTCCGTGAATTCCGGTCGGCTAAAGTCCGTCCAGACAGACCGGGTCCTCACTACCTCCCATCGACCTCCATAACCCCTCATGGGCAGAGCCGGGCCAATTCCAGACCTGATGCTGGCAACCTTATCAGCGAAAAACTGAGCTAGCTCATCACACTTAATTTGTGAAAAAGCTCTTCCAGATTGTAGACAGATTGGATTGCACAATCTATCAACAATCTGAAAAGAGCTGAGCCGGTCGGTTCTGCAGCAGAAATCTCCCTGGACAGGAAATACAGGTTACTCACCTGTAACAGGAGTTCTAGGAATGGTATATGTTGTTCATCCACACTTATAGGCAGGTTCCTTGCCGCTTTAAATCTTGCCGGAAGGTCTTCAGCTGGCTCCTCCCACCCACCCGGGTGGTAAAACTCTCGGCTCCGCCCCATGACGCCAGATCTGGCCCGCTGGAAGCTCAGGTTGTGCGTCGAAGCCGGGGAGGTCGGGTGGGTCGTGTGGATGAACAACATATACCATTCCTAGAACTCCTGTTACAGGTGAGTAACCTGTATTTCTAGGGACATGGATATGTTGTTCATCCACACTTATTGGCAGACTCCTAGCAGTTCTCCGGGAGGAGGGAGGCAAGGCGCACACCCCCAATACTTACTTGGGAAATAAGGACTGGAGAACCGAGGCCCCAAAACCAGCATCCCGGCGTGACTCAAGGTCGATGTGGTAATGGGTAATAAAGGTGTGTGCTGACTTCCAGGTAGCAGCCCTGCAGATTTCCTGGATAGGGACGTCCCTGGAAGCAGCAACCGATGCAGCAGTATGGCGGGTAGAATGAGCTCTTATCCTCTGGGAGGCTCCATGCCCGCCAACTTATAGCAGCGATCTATGCAGGAGGTGACCCACCTGCCTATCGTCCGCTTGGCTGCAGGTCTGCCAGGTGCGGCTTCAGCGTAGGTGACAAACAGCTGGCGAACCTCTCCCCGAATTTCAGCCGTGCGCTCCTTATAATAAGCGAGCGCCCTTCTAGGAGTCAGGTATGGAGCCTATATTGACCTCAAGGTGTGATTGGGGTAGAACACCGGCAGAGTCAACATCTAGTTAAGGTGAAACTCCGACACCACCCTGGAAGGAATTTCGGGTGGGGGCGCAGGACAACCTTGTCCCTGTGGAAGACCAGGTAAGGAGACTCGATGCAAAGCGCCTGGAGCTCTCCCATCCTTCTGGCTGACGTGATAGCCACCAAGAAGGCGGTCTTCCACAACAGGTGAGAGAGATCACACCTGTGCATTGGTTTGAATGGCTTGCCCATGAGCTTTGCCAGTACCAGCAGTAAATCCCATGGAGGTGGCGGTTCTCGCACCGGAGGGGAAATGTGATCAAGGCCTTTGAAAAAGCGCCCGACCACCTTTTCCTGTGCCACCGACTGCTTCCCGGCCCGCACCCGGTAAACAGAGATGGCTGCCAGGTGCACCTTTAGGGTTGTCGACCTAAGCCCTTGACTAGAAAGGGACCATAAATAGTCCAAAATGCTTGCCACAGAACAGGAGGAAGGGTCCAAGCCCTTGCCCTGACACCAAATGGAGAATCTCTTCCATTTGAAGGCGTAGCATTTTCTGGTCGACTCATCGGACGCCTCAACAACATTGAGGACCTCGTCGGAAAGACCCAAGGCCTGGAACTCTAGCAGCTCAGGAACCAGGCCGTCAGGTGCAGGGATTGAAGGTCCAGATGGAACACCTTCCCTGATTGACTGAAAGCAGGTCGGGCGAGCTGGAAGCTGCCTCGGGAGCCTGGAGCTGAGGCTGAGGAGATCTGGGTACCAGAACTGGCGGGGCCAGTCTGGGGCTATCAGGATCACCTGCACCTTGTCCCTCCTTGCTTTGAGAAGCACCTTGTGAATCAAGGGAAATGGGGGAAAGGCGTAGAAGAGGTCCGGGGTCCACAGCCTCGAGAAGGCATCCCCCTGCAGCGAGCCCTGCTGAGGGGGGCGGGCATGAAACAGCCTCAGCTTCGCGTTCTCCCTGGAGGCAAACAGGTCCACCTGAGGTGTGCCCCAGTGGGAGAACAGATCTTGTACTACCTCCGGCAGGAGAGACCACTCGTGAGATGCAGCCCCTATCCGGCTCAGGGCATCGGCCAGGGTGTTGGAGGCTCCTGCCACATGAATGGCTAGGAGATCCGCCTCCAGGCTGCGCACAAGTGACCAAATGCAGAGAGCTTCCTTGCATAGAAGCATGGAGCGCGTCCCGCCCTGGCGGTTCAGGTAGTACATGGTCGTGGTATTGTCCGTCTGGACTCGGACCACTTGACCCCGGAGAAACGGAGCAAAGGCGGTGAGAGCTAGGCGGATCACCGGAGCTCCAGCAGGTTGATGTGGCATCGGACTCCGCTGGGACCAGAGGCCATGCACTCGGTGTTCCCCAGATGGGCACCCCAACCCATCAGAGAGGCATCGGTCGACAGAGGACCGTCGGCTCGAGGCGGACAAGCAGGATGCCCTCCTGCAAATGGAATGGAGCGGTCCACCACTGGAGGCGTTCCACATCTCCTGGGTCACTATCACTAGCTGGTCCAAAGGATCGCAGCATCATGACCACTGGCTGGCCAGTCCCCACTGAAGGGCGCATGTGCAGCGGCCCAACGGACCACGCTGGTACAGGCCGCCATGAGACCCAGAAGGCAGGGAAGTCCCGGGCAGGCGCGATTGCCCAACCAAAATGATTGGGCAAGGAGGTAGAACCTCGGCCCTGTCCGCGGGAGTCGTGCTCTGGCTCGAAGAGTCGAGCTCTGCCCGATGAACAGGATCACCTGCTTTGGCTCGAGTTCCGACTTGGCCTCGTTGATGAGAAGGCCAACTCGAGAGCAAACCTGGAGGGCCAGATCTCTGGACCGCTCCACCTCCCGTCTGGAGGAGGCTGCTATCAGCCAATCGTCCAGGTAAGGGTATACCAGGACCCCTCGGCGCCGCAGGAATGCTGTCACCACTGCCATGCATTTGGTGAAGACCCTGGGAGCTGGAGATAAGCCGAAGGGCATGGCTCGGAACTCGAAGAGGGATCTCTCCGCTCGAAAGCGGAGGAATCTCCGATGTGACGGACGGATAGGGACGTGAAAGAACGCGTCCTGTAGGTCCAGAGAGCAGAACCACACGCCGTGTTCCAGAGATGGTATTATCTGCGCCAGAGTGACCATTCTGAAGGTTCGAGACCTTAGGAACTTGTTCAGGTCGTGTAGGTCGAGAATGGGGCGCCAGCCCCCCGTCCGTTTCGGAACCAGGAAATACCTGGACATGAACCCCGGGTCTGAAGGAGGGTCCTCCACCTCCGTGATCACCTCCTTTTGGAGGAGGAGAGCGATGTCGGCTCGGCGAGCCGCCAGTGAGGCTGCGGACCCCGAGACCCCCGAGTGCGACGGCTCTGAAGAGGCGGGGCCTGCTCGAATTCCAGAGGTAGGCCTTTTCCCACCACCTCCAGTACCCACCTGTCCGTGGTAACAGTGGACCAGGCGGAAAGGAAGTGTCTGAGCCGTCCCCCCACGGGGGGAACCAGGGGTGAGGTGACAGGGATGGGGGCGACACCCCTCAGCCCGTCACTGGGCAGGCTTGGAGGAGGGACCGGCCGAGGAACCTCCTGGGCCTTTACCTCCCTGCTTCCTGTTGGAGGAAGCCGACGGCTTGGGCTTGGGATACCAAGGTCGAGCCTGCTGGCCCTGACGTTGCTGGGCCGGGCCACGGCGCAGAAGGACGAAAGGGCTTAGGCTGTGGCTTGCGGCCTTTGTCCTTCTGAGTGGAAGAGACCCAGTCCAAGGTAGCATTGGACCCTCGATCCTCTGCAGGTGACCTTCCACCCCAGGGCAAGAGGTCAGTCCCCAAAAGGAACATCCGCCAACTTGTGCTGGTATCCGAGTAAGGTGGATATCCTCAGCCAAGCCCGACGGCGCATGGCCCTACGGCCACCACAGACCTGGCACATGAGTCCCCAATGTCTAACGCAGTCTGGAGCTGCTGTTTAGCCACTGCCCTGCCCTGGTCCCGCACCTGCCTGACGGTAGTCTGCAGATCTGCGGGAAGATGAGGGACAACCTCATCCAGGGAGCCCAACAGGGCGTGAGAAAAATGTGCCATGAGGACGGCCGAACTGGCCTGACGAAGGCCGAGAAAGGATGCAGCATAGACTTTTCACCCGGCATAATCCAATTTCTTGGATTCCTTGTCAGGAGGTTTGTCCACATCCCTGGCGTTCCCGGCACGCCGGAAAACGCTGTCGGTAACCAACCCCTCGGCCGAGGGGTGTTCCAAAAAACCGGACAGAGAACCGGTAGGGATTGCATACTTCCTGGCCAACCTGGCCGAAGGCGCAGGGCAGGAAGCAGGACGCTGCCAAAGTTCCAAGGCCGGACCCACTATGGCTTCGGCCACCGGAAAGGCCTCCGTAGGAGAATCCCCTCGGTCCAGAATCTCCGTGAGGGGATACCTGGCCCGTTTAGAAACGGGTTCGAGCTTCATCCCGGTGGACTCCGAGATGAGTCGAAGCAACCCTAAGAAGGACGAAGGGCTATCATCCATTGACTGTCCTCCCGAGGACTCCAAGTCTATGCGCTTGGAGAAGAGGGAGGAACCATCATCGGACTCAGAAGAGTCCTCAAAGAGCTGCCTCGGCCCTGAGCCACCCTCCACCTGCCGAGGTTTATCGGGAGTGAGGGTGACCGACAGCCTATGGGGCAAACCCAAAGCCGACCGAGAATTTTGGTGAGCCCCAACTAATGGCTGTGGGCGGAGGTTCCACCAGAATCGGTGGGGCAGCTGGAATTGGCGAACAACGGCCTGAGAACAGGCTCCTCGACTACAATGAGGGTTTGTTTCGGCTGCTCGGTGACAACCACTTAATGGCTGGGGAAGGCGACTGGGTGGCTTATTCCCGATCAAAAGAGCTGTTGCCACATAAGTTCCTCGTACCTCGGCAACTAGCGAAGCCTCTCTTACATCCGAGGAAGGCGGCGGCCGCTTCCTGTGATGCCAAGACCGAGACCGCCTATGGACGGCGGATAGGTTGGACCACGAGATCTCCGAGACCGAGACCGAGAGTCTCGACTAGGCCAAGGAAGGCGAGGAGAAGTGTCGGAAATCGGCACTCCCCTCGGCTCGGATGATCCCACCGAAGGCTCCGGAACCAGAGGCACAGACGAGCCGACGGGATCCTCAACTCCACGGGGGAACCAGGAGAGGATTTTCAGCTTCTCCAGCCGACAACCCATCCGAGAGGTCGAGAAAAATCTCGACGTCGTCGTGAGTCTCGGCCAACTGGCCTGGCAGGGGACACCGTGAAGCCAGTGGCCAAAGCTGAGGTCGACGAAGTTGACTGTCGACAAGGGAGGAATCTTTCCGCTCCCAAGACGTCGACGGAGAGACTTACTTTTGCTCTTTTGGACCTGGAGGAAGGTCCGAAGAAGTTGGACCCTCACTTTGGTCGAGAGGTCAGACAAAGCTCCTTAAAGAAGCGAATAAGAGGCACCGAGAGAGAGGCGGGACAAATGCGGCGAGGTGAAGCGGCCTCGCCGCCTCCTTGGGCGATCATCTGCTCAAGCTGATCCGCCCGAGCCCGCCGCCCTGGACACCATGTCAGGCCTCCTTAGATTTCACCGGTGGAATTCTTTCTCGGGGTGCCCCCAGTTATGTCCAGCACCTACGGTCTTCAGAGGCGTGGGCGAAAAGGAAGAGCACCGTCGCAGGCCTGCGGGTCGTGCTCAAGGCCCAGGCAGTAGGCGCGCGTGGTGCGAAGATCCGTCCTAGACATCTTCTGCCCGCAAGGGCACCTCCAAATCCGGGAGTCGATTTGTCCATCGCAGCCGCAAGGGAGAAGAAGACCAAGTCTTTTGCAAAACTTTTCAATTTTGAACTTTCAAAGAATTAGGAACCAGTCTTAAGCGCAACGCGTTAAGGAGGGAACCTGAGCTTCCAAGCGGTAAGGAAGATCTGGCATCATGGGGCGGAGCCGAGAGTTTTACCACCCGGGTGGGTGGGAGGAGCCAGCTTGAAGACCTTCCGGCAAGATTTAAAGCTGCAAGGAACCTGCCTATAAATGTGGATGAACAACATATCCATGTCCCTAGAACTCTGCCTTCTTACAGGTGATTTCTGATTGATAACCATTATAATGCTCCATCAATCTAAGCCAGTCAGCATCAGGCGGACTTCCACCATGCTCTCCCCAGCCTTGACCACTCCATCTCAACTCCTTCAAGGACCCATCATACCACGGGGACCTTGGGTGAAGAGTGAGTGGTCGAACATGAACAAAAGCAATCAAGTCCAGGGCATCTTCCACTGCCTTATTATAGGCTAGTACAAGATCCCCTGAACTTGTGCTTTCACCCAGCAATCCCGATAGGTCCAGCACAGCCGACAGACCATCTTGGGCAACTCCTCTTAAAGAGCAGTACCGGACCATCTCCAAAAGAGTAAGTCCATTTGGGGGGCCCCAAAACTGAACCCTATGGTGTGATGGTCAGACCAACTGACTGGTTCCACCCCCAAGTCGGTGATCTTCATCCCCAGGAGGAAAAGCAGATCCAATGAGTAACCTCCTATATGGGTGGAGGAGGTAACTACCTGTGTAAGGTCCAGCATTGTCATTAGCTGGAAGAGATTTTGACCAAACTGCGAGAGTTTTTCATCGACCCAGGCATTGAAGTCCCCAGAATTATCCATCTGGGGACTCCAACACCATGTTGATGACAAAGTCCGCCAATCTCCTGCAGGAATGCACTCCCATCACCGGGTGGACGGTAAATAGGAGTATCCTATAGCCTACACCTCACCCACAACACACTCAAAGGATCAGGTGGTCCCCACTGGAACATCCACAAGGCCCAGCTCAGTCTTAAAAAAGATGGCTACACCCCCACCCACGATCCAACCTCGGGCGGTGGATCACCGAGAACCCAGCTGGAACCGCAGAAGCCAATACCGGGCCTGCATTTTCATCCAGCCAGGTCTCTGTGATGCATGCCAGGTCCACCGTTTCAACAAGAACAGCTATAATGACTGTCATGTTTTTGACAGACCTCGCATTACATAACACCGCCCGGGTTGGATGAGATGCTGGGGAAGACCTCGACTCCTGACCAGCGTTTATTGCTGGGCCCTTGGGTATGGGAACAAGACAGGGATTACCCCTGTCCTGACACCATTTCGCCCAAGGGCGTCGCCTGGTCCCTACCACCCCAATTCGTCCCCCCTTTTCCATTTCTCCACCAGGCCCAGTTCTGCTCCCCTTCCTCGCCTCCTGGCAATCCCAAGGGATTGGCAATGTTTATCACGTCTCTGATGGTAAAAGGGCAGTAAAGGGTGCAATTCCCTAAGCCTGGTGGGGGAACTGCCTGACCACCCTTTGATCTCCCTACACAATCTAAAACACAAATCTATCTACACACACACACGAAAACCTAACACTCAAATTCACAAATACAAGCGGGTAACCACCTCCCTCAACAAGGCTTGTCGGCAAATCACTGGCACTCAACGTTATACACACATCTGTGACCTCTACTCCCGAACCAGCTGGCTGCAACTTGACAAGCGTATTAAATACCAAACCTGCATAGTGGCTAAGAAAATTCAGATGGGCCTCGCCCCACCCGGTGTTGCTACTCTCCTACAACCTAAGAAAAGCAGCCGGTGTAGCTGGTGGACCAAACCGCAGCAGTTCAAATCCCTTACTGTCGCACAACCCAAGGTCAAACAGCTTTTGCCTACCGGGCCGCCAACTGGCTAAATGGACTCTCTAGTGATATCACCACCACCCCCACGCTTGGTGCCTTCAAAACCAGGCTCCAACACTCTCATAGCCGCCTGCACATGTGACTAAGGTCTAGCTATGAAAGCACCACAGGGTGGCCTCCCAGTTTATGAACAGATCACTTCATCGTGGCTCCCCTTGCTCGGTCTACATCCACAAGAGCCTCAGCCTCCTAGCACTTGCTGACACCACCATGCCCAACTACTGCACTTATAGTTTGTTCTCTGACAATGCACCCAGGCTGCATACCCTCTCCCTCCACCACCACCCCTCCTTTTCCTCCCTCTACCTCTCATAATCTACCTTGCTGTCCCCCTCACCCTTTCCCCCACCCCACCTCCCTCTATCCCTTTCTCTTCTTTTCACTTCTTTCCTCCTTCCTTCATTAATGTTTGCCTCAATTTATGTTCTTCGTCTACAATTTTGTTTGTACATTGATTTAATTGTGTTGCCTGTAATGCTCTGTTAATCTGTACCTCATAACGTGGAACCTCTGTAAAGAGCCCTGGCTTAAAGGTATTTGTAATCCTAGAGCAGCAATAAAATAAATAAATACCGAATTAAACAAAAGTATAATAATACACCCTATCAATTCTCTCTCACAGATTGGTAGGAAACTTAAACAAAATACCAGCACTATAACAAAAAACACCACCCACAAGTTCCAAAATACTAACCCCAAATTAATAAACCCCACAAATTACTACTTACCAACAACAATAAAACATTAAAAATCAGTCATAATGCAGAATGACCATAGTTTGATATCAGTGTAGTAGCATTATCCACTATATGCAGTTAGATTTTTAACAGTTCATTCCCCAGATATAAAAATAAATTTTAAAATATAAATGATTCAGTCTCGGAGTCCAGGACAGTAATTTAATCAACTTGAAGAAAAAATGAAATTCAAATCCAAAGGTATTAAATAAGTTCAAATAAAAATAGCCTTGCATGCCTTCGCTGGACTCATCATAAATCTGTCGCCAGTATGGTCCAAGCATCTGAAACGCATCTTCAGCTGTCCGATGGTTCTCTCCAAGACGGCCCGCATCAGTCTGTGTGCCGTGTTGTATGTAACCTCTGCAGGCATGGCAGGGGCATGGTATGGCGTAATCAAGAGTGGTCCGCAATGGATATCCACTGTCACCTGCAGGGGTGGAGAATGACGTGTCAGTGGCAGGCGTACAGTGACATGAGGCGTACATACCCTGACCGGATGCAGCGACTCACCGAGCAGCCAGCCATTGAGCCGTCCAGTGCGTAGGTATGCACCCCTGCCAGAGTCATCAAGAATGTAGGAATCATGCGTGGAGCCCAAGTACTTGGCGCACACAGCTGTGATGATGCCCTTCGCGTCAAAGACCACCTGGCAGTTGATGCTGTGGTATCCCTTTCAGTTCCTGTATGCCTCTCATGGGCAGCGGGCATGAGGATTGCAACATGTGTCCCATCGATGGCAACACAGACATTGATGCACTGCATTGCACAGAATGTCTTTTTGTTGCCCTGACATAGGCGTGTGAAGGCGATGTGCACCCCCACATGCTCTATGAGGGCATCTGTCACCTGTGCCACGGCCCTGGAGCCGGAGAACTGGCTCACACCTACAGTGTCCCCGGTGACATGCTGGAATGACCCTGTGGCATAGTAGCCAAGGGTGCATAGCACCTTCTTTTCCACCATCATGGCACATGACCACCATGTCCGTGGCTCCAATGCTCCCCGGATGCTGTCACACAGCATGCTGATGGTGTCCCCACGCGGTGAGTGGAAAGCCAATGCAATGTCATGTTCATCTATCTATGCGGGCGTGAACACGCGCGGTCGGTGTCCACTACATCTTCTGTGGTCAGCTAGCTCATCGAGTAGGTGGACGTGCATTAGTATGCCCAGACACATCTTGCTACTGTGATAGAGTGATCTGTGCAACACTGCACCTGTGCCTCTTGTACCGGTATCCTGCCACGGGTATGCCCTTACGTGGGTGTGGCCACGTTGTGAGGCACTCCCGTCACACGCCACTGCCATGTGCAGTCTGTAGTGGTGCATGTTGTTGCCATCATGGCGGGGAGGATGGTTGAGTGCAGGGCCATGTTCCCATGGCACCTCTTCTGGGTAACCGAGCAGGACTATGCAGACAGTGGTGGCTACGATGACCTGTAGGTCTTCAGGGAGTTCGAGAGGGTAAGTAGACTGTGCTGTGTCCATGGGTCGGGGGTCTGTCCATCCTTCACTTTGCGTTGGGCTCATGTGTCTCCCTTCCCCTTCACAGGACCATGGTGGAATACCTGCCAGACTCGAGCTCACTCTACAGGTCCAGCCAGATGAGGCGCATGTTATTGCACAGTCCAGGGTGCCACAGCATCTGCGGTTCCGGGAGTGGCTGCCACAATACATGATCCAGCAGGGAGCCGGGGGTGACCTCTACTATGAGGATTATGCCTACAGGGTCTGGGACATCTATGTCCACTCACCAGTGGGTATGCCTGCACGTTCCCTGTGTGCTGTACGCCGTGCGTGTGACCACTGCTGTACTGATGTGTCTCCCTTTTCCTTTCAGCGTTACCATGGTCCTGTGAGGAGAATGGTGCTCCGCCTCGAAGGGCGGAGGTCACAGCAGTCTATGGTGGAGAAGGAGGAGTGTGACAGGCAGGACAGCGGACATTCAACACAGACCAGGCCCTGGCCGTGACTGCCGCAGCCTGAAGGGGTGCCAGCAGGACTCCTCCCGAGTGTGTAGTCATGGGGAGATACTGGACACGGACAATCATGACTGTGTGGTGGCCGTGCACATGGGGGGGGGTTGGGCAGACCCTGTTTGACGTCTGGTGGACTGTGTGCAGGCCTGGAGGACTAGCTGGCTATGCATCAGGGTGTGCCTGTGGGATCTGTGCTGGCCTGGGGGGCGGGGTACCTGATGTTTGCTGGTGTTGTCTGCAGGGTGTTTGGGTGTGGGTGTGGTTCAGTTATGTTCCATTCTGTGTTTCTTCAACATGCATTAAACGTGACTGTGTTCCATTCCCTGTGTGTTGACGGTCTCCGGGAGTGCAGGTCGGTGGGGGGCTACATGCCTTGCTGGTTGGGTGTGCCAGACCGAGGGGGCCTCTCAGTCATGTGTCTGGGTTCTGCCCTGCATACCTCTCGGCCCCATGCCTCATATGTCTGGGTCGAGGGTTACACCTCCCAGGGACACAGACCCACTGTCAGGGGCACATCATACTCACTGGTGTTTATTCACTCAGACAGCTGCTGGGTTGGGGTTCCATGCTGGATGCATTTGTTGTACTGTTTGACATTACATGTTTCTTGGCATTCACACTGTTCTGTTCCTTCATGGGTATTAGCACTGGGCCAGAGGAGGCATTTGGGGCACTTTCAGGGACGTCCCTGCTGTTCAGGGTCGGTTGTGTGGTGTGCTGCTCTGTACTGGATGGTTTCACGCTGGTGCAGGCCTGCGGCCCTGCCAGTGTGCCATCTGCATGGTGCACTGGTGTGCCGTTGTGTGTACCGTTGGCCGTGTGCCGCTCCGTAGTTTGTGTGGGTGGCAGGTGTGCCCACAGTGCTGCTCGCCTGTGCGGTCACTGTGCCGCAGGACCTAGTGTTGTGGCACGGCGGTGAGCCACCGATGCGGGTGTGCAGGCACGTCTGTGCCTGGGTGGCTGCATGTCACGTTTGCCTGTGCAGCCTCCCATGGGGTGTTGCGCATCATGCTACGCTACCTTTTCCGTCGCATATCATATGCATCAATGTCTGCGCAGCATTCTGTCATGCATGTGCATACACACTTGTGTGCGCGGCCACGACCCTGCGTATCGGCGGGGCGGTGTGTTGGTGTTCTATTCTGAACACCTGTTGTGCGCCTGCCATGTGCCCTTTGTGCATGCCGCTTTGCGGTGGTGTGTGGGTCGATGCGATGTAGTACTAACACGCCTGCCTTACGCATGTTTGCGCGCTGCACTTATCCGTCGTGCATAGGGCCCATTACGTTTAAGTGGTTTTACATGCGGTTCCGCAAGGCGAGAACTGCATTTCAACAGAGGGTTCTCAGTTTCCGGGAACTGAGAAAATTCCTAAAATAGCGAAAAAATACCCTGACCTTAACACAGAGTATCAAAAACTGACTAAGAAGAAATGAACAATACTGAATCACCAAAGAAATAAACCAGGATATCGGCACGGTGAAGAGCGACTTCGGGGTAATGCTTCCTCTCAGGCGGAGAAATAAATCTGCCTTTAGAGGGCAGGGGAGAGCGTGATCACAGCGGAGTTTTGAATTTCTTTCTAAAGTTCTCTAATTAGCATAAAATTCTAGGCTCCAGGGCAGCTCATTCCAGAGGAATGAGCACCTTCAACAATAGTGATGGATTCCTGAGGTTTGAATAATATTTTCATGTAGTCAAGAACATTTTATTTATATGGTGCTCCATCCAAATGGCTCTGAGTGCTTTACAGCAGACATAAAATAATTAAAACAGATTAAAATTTACACAAAAAGTTAGGAGGCCAGTCCAAAACATAAACTAAACAAATGCAATTTCAAGTGTGACTTAAAAATGGTCAGCAAGGGAGCCAGCCTCACTTCACGGGGAAGGGCATTCCACAAAATCAGTGCTGCTACACCAAAAGCCCTATCCCCAGAAGATTTCAATGATGAGTGAGGGACAGAGAGGAGGTCTGCCTCAGCTGACCTGAGGGCATCAGAAGGAGCGAACGGACCCAGACAGTGTGGGGACTTGTAAGCTTTACGTCTTTGATATCCGGGTGGGTGCACTGATCCAAAGGGCCATTTTCAGGCATGTCAACAAACAAACTTTGAAACTAATGCACCACCTGACCGGAAGCCAGTGGAGGATGCGGAGAACCAGAGTGATGTGCTAGGAATGAGATGTCACAGCCACTAACCAGGCTGCTGCATTCTGAACCAGTTGCAGGTGGCACATCAGCCTCACGGAAAGTTCCAGGTAAAGAGCACCGCAATAGTCCAGCCTTAATTGCGTGCACTAGTGTTGCCAGGTCAGACGGCTGGAGATATGGCCTGATCTGGGTGATGTTACAAAGATGGTAATAGCCACTGCAGACAACAACCGACACTAGAATTCCAGAATCAGCTTAGAGTCCAATGACCCCCAGATTCTTAACCTATTAGCCAGACAGAGGGACACTCCTCCCAATCAAGGGAAAGCAGTACCCCCAAAGGTCACGGGAAAAGGAAAGGGGAAATTGTTTAACCAGAAAAGGCACACTAAGCCAGAACTTGTTTCCAGGTGTGGCCTGGGAGCACAAGGAAGTTAAGTGACTTGCTCAGGGTCACACAGTATGCAAGTGGGGGCTGATGGGATTCAAACCAAGGTCTCCAGGTTTGCAGCTCAGTGCCCTTAACCACAGTGCTATACTGCCTTGCTGTGTGCCATCTCGACCCGGCTCCACCAGTAGCACCTCCGTCTTTTTATGGGTTCAGTCTGAGTCAGCTAACTGCCAACTAGTCCTGGATCTCTTTAAGGCACTCGCCCAATACCAAGAGAGCTGCCACATCATCCAGGACACAAGGCACATACAGCTGGGTATCTGCCATAACAATGAAATGCCAAGCCATAGTGCCTAATGATCTTCCACAGAGGCAGCATGTACACAGTGAATAACACAGAGGCCAGGATTGCCCCTTGAGGCACCCCATAGCACAGCTCGATGTTTAGGAGCCAAGTACTATCTGCTGTGTCCTGCCAGTTATGCAGGACTTGAACCACTATGAAACGGTGCCTCAGAGACCCACACAGTGCCTGAGGTGAGCTAAGAGCACACCATGATCGACCATGTCAAATGCTGACGAAAAGTCTAGAAGAACAAAAATAGAATATTGTCCACTATCCCTTGCTGAAAGGAGATCAGGATATACCCTGACTAGGGCAGTGTCTGCACTATGGTGAGGCTGAAAACCGGACTGGAAGGGCTCATAGATGTCATCTCTCTCCAGGTGTTGTTCCAGCTGTGATGCCACCACCTTCTCAATCACATTCCCTAAAAAGGGAAGGTTCGAGACAGGTCTAATTGTTAAGATCACCAGGGTCCAAAGACACCTTCTTAAGAAGAGGCATCACCCCCACCTTTTTTAGGGCACAGGGAAATACCTGCTCAAGAAATGAACCACTGACAATCACCACCATAACAGGATCAAGCAAATCCCAGCACTCTAAAAGGAATCTGGTCAGCCCAGGGTCCAACATACAGTAGCTGGGTCGCAATGCAGAAACCACCGGTGACATATCATCTGGAGTAACCAGACCAAACTCAACCTACAAAGGTGGAGTGCTCATCACTCACTTGGACCGGACACCATCAGCCATTGACTGGCTGCTTGGGAAGATCCCAGCCCTCATGGCAGACACCTTGGCTAGGAAGAAACAGCCAAACTCCTCACATTTTTTGTGAGAAAAAGTTTCACAAGACTGTAGACAGACTGGATGTAATAATCTGTCGACATTGTTGATAAGATGAGCTGGCCAGTTCCTCCCTGCAGCAATCACCTGTGACAGGAATATTGTCTTTTTCAGGGTGACTGCCCGCTGATAGTCAACATAATGGGTTCTCAGCGCCAATCTATCTGCCTCCAGACGGGACCGCCGCCTCTCAATTTTCAGCATCTTCACCTCAGTATCAAACCAGGGTGAACTGAGGCGTGAGGTTAATGAGCGACACGGACCGGTGCTAGGGAGTCGAAAGCAGAGAAGAGGGAGACATTGTAAACCTCCATTGCTGCCTCAACACCCATCACACAAGCCGTCTAAATGCTTGAGATGCTGAGGATGGCCTGAATGCTCTGAGGCTCCAAGTGTTTAAAAGAGCGGTACCTGACCATCTCCACAGGTGGGACTGAATGGGGAGCCCCACAAAGAAATTGAATGACATGATGATCTGACCAAAAGACCAGATCATCAACCTTAACATTACTAATGTCAAGACTGGTAGAGAAGACCAGGTCCAAGGCATGGTGGTGTTTATGGGTCCCAGGAGCAACTGCTTGCACAAAGCCCAAGGATGACATCACCTGGAGGAACTGCCCACCAAATAAGGATGTGTCATCATCAACC
Organism: Neoceratodus forsteri; assembly: GCA_016271365.2. Lineage (NCBI taxonomy): Eukaryota > Metazoa > Chordata > Ceratodontiformes > Ceratodontidae > Neoceratodus > Neoceratodus forsteri. The sequence goes on from CM057454.1 coordinate 776,520,600, forward strand.
CAAGCACTGAAGTCACCCAGAACCATGAGTCTGGGTGACTTCAAGACTAGATCAGCCATGAGACCCTCCAGTTCCTGCAGGAATTCGTGCTCACAAACAGGAGGATGGTATAGGAGCATGATCCTGCAGCTTGTGCCTGGACCACCCTTCACAGCCACACATTCAAATGACCTTGTCTGTCGCAGTGGGTATTCTGATAGTTTCAAGGTGGATCTAAAACAGATGGCTACCCTGCCTCCCTTTGTTCCCTCCTTGGGCAATGTACCACAGAGAACCCGTGGACTAGATGACTCATGCACAAGGCCGAGCATTCCCTCCTCATTGGGTCCCTCCTCTCTTTGGGAGAATCTCAAAATGCCTCTTCTTGGTTTTCCAACTACTTACAGAGCAGATCCCAGCAAGTCCGTATCAACAACATTCTCTCCTCCAGCCTCCCTGTAAGGTCAGGGTCCCCAAAGGCTCTGTCCTTGGACCCCTACTTTTCAGCTTGTTTTTGAACTCTCTTCCCAAGGCCTGCTCTGGAAAACATCTACTATATGCTGATGATGCTGTTCTCTTTAGCAGCCATCCTGACCATACCCCTCTCCAGAATGTCCTCCAAAATTTATTCTCAGATGCAGAAACCTGGTTCTCTGACCATAAACTTGTACTTAACTAAAAGTAAACTAAGACCATGGTCTTTTCCCACCACCGGAATAAATATCATGGTACCCCACTACAAATCCAGCAACCTACAACTCCTGCCTGGAACAAGTAGAATTCATTTAAATATCTTGAGTCACCCTCAACTCAGCCCTTACTTTCCATGAACACATCCAGCTACTTAGCTCTGCTATAAACACCAGAATAGGGATCCTATACCACCAGACGCTATCTGCCCACTGATGCGCTTCGCCTTGCTGCCTCTTTCTCCGTCCTCTCCCTAGTGGATTATGGGATTACCATCTATGGTGCCGCTGACCATACTGCCCTACACAGGATTAAAGTGTCACTCAACAAAGCCTGTCGGTTTGTCATAGGCTGTGCTAGGTGTACCCATACATGCGACCTCTATAGTCATTCGAACTGGTTGAATTTTGATGGCAGGCTAAAACATCATACCTGTCTGCTTGCCAAAAAAATCTCATTAGACCTTACCCCCCCTCAGGCTCAAAAATCTCCTTCCCCTTCGTATAGAGCCACTAGAAGCTCATCCGTGGCCATCTTTCAGGTTTCCCACTATAGGACCTCCCTTGGACATTGTGCATTCCAGTATAGGGCCCCCCTTCCCTCCCATATAGAAACATAGACTTTGACGGCAGATAAGGACCACTTGGCCCACCCAGTCTGCCCATTTCCCTACCTACTGGATAAGCTGCAGATTCTAGTTAACCAACAGCCTACTTCCTGCAACCCCCCATTACAATTGCCTTATGTCTGTCCCATGCATGTTTAAATTCCCCCACTGTTTTAGACCCAACAACCTCCCCAGGAAGGCAGTTCCATGCATCCACCACTCTCTCCGTGAAAAAAAATGTCCTCACATTACCCCTGAGCCGTCCTCCCTCTATCCTTAAATTGTGCCCCCTTGTTCTTACACATCTCTTTCTGAAAAATGCTACCCTCCTGGACTTTCTTGATTCCCTTGAGGTACTTGAACGTTTCTATCATGTCCCCCTGTCCCTCCTTTCATCAAGGGTATACAAATTAAGCTCTCTCAGTCTCTCTTCATATGGTTTCTGATGCAGACCCTGCACCATTTTAGTGGCCCTCCTCTGGACTGCTTCCATCCTATGTCCTTGCGTAGATGAGGTCTCCAAACTGCACACACAGTACTCCAGATGGGGTCTCACCAACTGTCTGCACAGAGGATAACCACTCTTTTTCTACTTGTGATGCCCTTCCTATGCATCCCAGTATCCCCTGGCTCTCCTTACTGACTTCTCATATTGCTTACCAACCTTAGATCATCTGATATGACTACCCCAGGTCCCTTTCCATTTTGTTGTTGTTAGTACCTCCCTGCTATTGTGTACTCTTCTCCTGGGTTTTGTTTCCAGGTGCATTACTTTGCACTTCTTTGCATTGAATCTAAGTTGCCATATGTCTGACCATTCCTCCAACCTTGCCAAGTCCCTTCTCATCCTTTCTACCCCCCCTTGTGTATCAACTCTGTTACAGATCTTTGTGTCATCTGCAAAGAGGCATACCTTTCCCTTCAAACCCTCTGCAATGTCACCTATAAAGATGTTAAAGAGAACTGGACCCAGTACTGAGCCCTGAGGTACTCCACTAGTGACCCCCCTTTCTTCGGAATGTGTTCCATTCACAGTTACCTTCTGTGTCCTGTTGTGCAGCCAGTTTGCTACCCAGGCTAACACCCTGGGACCCACTCCCAGGCTGGCTAACTGATTATTAATCTTTGTCTGGGACTGTGTCAAATGCCTTGCTAAAGTCTAGGTAGGCCATATTCACAGCCCTCCTGGTCTATTACTTTGGTCACCCAGTCAGGGCCACCATTGGTGCAGAGTTACAGCCAATGGGCTTTGTAGCCCATATCAGATGATTTCAGGGATTTGTGAATGAACATCATTCGCAAATCTGGACTGTTATGTACGGTATGGGCTGCTGACGCTTCATTACGTAGTTTGCACCAATGGGCGGCAGCCCTACCGACAGTCAGTCGGCGTGCGCGGGCGGCAGGCGGGTGGGATGCTGTCGCCGCCGCCGCGGGGGGAGCGGTGGAGGGGCTCTTGGGTGGGGGGGACACTAGACACCAGGGAGATGTTTGGGGGTTGTGATGTGACATCTGCCCGCGATCGGGCTTTACGGTCCACTGACCACCAGGGAGATATATTCGGCTGGGGTTATATCTTGCCCGCGATCGGCACTGGGGGTCTACACGCGTGTCGCTCGCGATCGGGCTTCGGGCACGTGTGTGTGTGTGTGTGTGGGTTTGTGATTCCTGTACTGCCCGTGATCGGGCTTCAGAATATGTGTGGGGGTGTTACATGTACTTCTATCTGTCTGCGATCGGGCTTCAGAATATGTGTGTGGGGGTGTTCTATGTACCTGTACTGCCCGCCGATCGGGCTTCAGAATATGTGTGGGGGTGTTACATGTACCTGTACTGCCCGCAATCGGGCTGCATTGTGCGTCGGTCCCCGACGGCTGCTGCCTGGCAGGGTGGCCAGGCGCAAGTCCTCGGGGATCGCGCACCTACATGCAAATGGCATGCAAATGGGGCCCATAATTGAATGCGTGGCCCCCTAAGCGCTGCATAAATTATGGCCCCATTTGCATGCCACCTTTTGAATGCTCGGAAATTTGCGCATGGCGCAATGGTACTAACATACCGCAAGTTTAATGCTCATCTCTGGCAACTTGCGTGGCGCAAGTTCCGCTGCACCGTGCGCGAAGTGCTGTGGCTGGGAGTGATATTCAAGGAGTTGCGCAATAAGCGCAAGCCTTGAATATCACCAACGCCACAATTCCAGCGCAACTATTTTGAGCAGCGCAAGGGCTTGCGCCTCAGAATGGCGCAGTTTGAATATCCAGGCCAATGTGTCCATTTTTATTGATGATAAAAAATAAAGAAAAAATATTTGTTTGTGTTTTATTTTGTTTTATTAATTTATTAGTACGGGAGATAAAGTAGTCCTGTGTTGCTAGGGAGAGGCTGACAGTTTGTTTTTCTAATAATGGGAGTGTGTGATAGCGAGTGTCCATTTCTCTTTTCCCTGCCTAGCCATGATTAAGACATTTTTTTTATTTTAGAAGTAAAAAAAAAAAAAAGGTGCAGTAGCGTGTTTGTAGAAAGACAGTGTGATGGAGTGGGAACTAGCAGGCTGGATCATCGTGGTTTCTGGGGTTAGTTTCCATGATAAGGAAGGGGGTAGGAAAGTGGAAAACTGAGCTGATACAAAGGAAAAGCTGCTTTGAGTGTTATAACGAGAGAGAGATAGAGTTTCCCGCATCAGGTTCCAGGAGTTAAGAGTGGGTCTGTGTCCTCCGATGATGGGGCTCAATGTTTCGTGTGTAGTAAAACGTGGTAAAAAAATTGTTGGTACCAACTTTTATAAAAGTTTGGAACTCAGTCGGCATTCCGGGTTGGTATTCACGTGTGACGACTTTGGTAAAGACAGAGAGAGGGTCAGGTAGGCTTTAATTTATGTCGGGGAATATCGGGAACGGAGAAAGCGAGTAGTGTATTTTTTCCAATTTTAGATGTGGTTTGTTTTGAGTCTCGGACTGCTTGAGCAGGTAAGGTCAAAGGCTAACGTGGAATTTCAACTGTGGAGATGACATCTTCATTATTAGGTCTGTGGGGCAGTGCTGTAATGGAGGGTGAAGATGTTAGGAGACAGATGTGAGAGGACAGCCGTTTTAGCCCGAAAAGATTTCTGAAATGATTGTTTAAAAAATAAAAGTGTTGTGGTTTGAAGGGTGGTTTGCGTATGGGAATGGAGGCAGAGCAGCAGTCATGAGAGATAGCCGTTTAGCGGTGATTCACGAGTTTAGCAATTGTGGATTTCTGTTGCTTGGAGTGATTTCGGGTGGGGTTACTGATTCGGCTGACTGGCAGCTGGCACCTCTTCCCGTGGGGTGATGCTAGGATTTACAATGGGAGAGAGGTGCCAGTGAGCCAATCAGGATGGAGGATTTGACTTGTGTTTAAGTGCCCATTGTATAATTAAGCAATTTATCATTTATCATTTTGTAAACAATTTACCGCGGTATTTTAGCAAAGTGGCGACAGGACAAATCGCGGCAGTTTCGTTTGAAGTGAAAGCGACCGGATTAGCACGATATAAGGTTGGCTGGCACTTTTACCAGTGGGTACACTGGAGGATTTATCACAGTGGTAAATGTGCCAGCCAACCAATCAGTATGCAGTATTTGGGACACTGGATTTACCACATTGTATAATCGGCATTGACAAATGCTTGTTTTTCTAATTAAGTAAACCAGTGTAGGAAGAACATAAGAAATTTGTGTTGAGAGTGATGCCTTAAATTACTAGGCAGAGGAATATACACAGAAACATATGGGACGCATGTACAACAGCAAATTTTCGGCATTGACAAATGCTTGCTTAACCGTGTTGTGCCCAGCGCCTTAAACTTACTGTTCACTGAAAATGATATTACCTCGTTTTCATGGGGGAGCCTCTGCCTTTTAGCCCGCCTCTCGATTTACTGTTACTTACAATAGAAACGTGAAAAGTGCTGACCGCGCCACTGGAGATAATAGTGACCCGTCGTGGCAAATAGCAGTTCGAACTGTTTGTTTCGGTTCGTGATTTGGTAAAGGTTGTGCACAAGCTTTGCAGAGGTGAGGGGCTGTTGCATTGATTGACATCGAAAACGTGGTGTTTCGAAACGGTGACTTTTGGACGCCATTAAGAAACGACCAGTGGACTTGTTCGACTTCGTGCTCTGGTAAAGGGCTGAGCACAAGCTTTGCAGAGGTGAGGGGTTGTTGCAGTGATTGACATTGAAAACGGTTGCTGTGAAAAAAAGGGTAAACGGCGTTTCGAAACGGTGACTTTTGGACGCTATTAAGGAACGACCAGTGGACTTGTTCGTGCTCTGGTAAAGGGCTGGGCACAAGCTTTGCAGAGTGGTGGAGTGCGGGGGCTTGCAGCATGGACCTGTAAAACGGTTTGCTGGGAAGGGGACACCTTGTTGCTGCTTATGGAAAGCGACTTTGCACGGCAGCAGCGCAGGAGACTTAAGTTTCAGTTGTGCCGCGGGAAAGGGTTTATCACAAGCTTGGCGGGGAGGGGGTAACCATTAATATGAAACTGTTGCTGTAAAAAAGGGGGGCACTTGGTTCTAAACAGCGCGACCTTAGTTTGCACTCTGCAAGGAAACAGCAGAGAACTTATTTGAGTGCGTTAATTGAAACATTCATTGGACACTTACATAATAGAAATGGCATGCATTTATTGTTTACATTTTCAGATATAGGCAGAAGTGCGGGGCACGTGCATACAAATTGGAATTGCAGTCGATGCTTACATGTTCAGACGTAGGCATACGTATGTGTTTGGGGTGGGGTGGTTATAGAATAACAGTCCTTAATTGGAGCAGACGGGAGTAGCTAGCGGACCTAGATGTTCATGCGAACTGAAAAATGACGTCATCCGCGTTGGTTAACTCAGCTGACCATCAGTACCAACCCTACCTACACGACAACGTGTGCCTTCAACTTTTGCAATTCTGACTCTCCACCGGTACTGTTACTGAAGATTGTCTATCACAGAGAAGGGGGGCATGTCTTCTTTTTAAAGTTGTATGTCAGCAATAAGATAGCCTTGATTTGACACACAGAAAAAAAAAAAATTATTAAAAATTGAAATTGGTTTTAAAAATGTAAGTAGAACTCTTGTTATAAGTGCAGTAAGACTGCAACTAATATGCATTTACATGTTCCCTATGTTATCTGTTGTTGCCTATTATGAAATGGCTAGGATATTTTAAGAAAGCCGATTGGCTAACAAACGTGTTAATATGTCTAACACACAAAAAAGGGCAGGCAATAAGTATGCTTTTATGTACTCTGGTCGGCCATGAAAATGGGACTGTGGCCCATGGACCTACCAGATTAAATGAACAAAACAAGACACTTCAGGGAGGTGTAATTGTGGTCAGTAATATCTTTTTCCTCTTTTGTGTTCAAAGGCACTTGAGACGTATGATTATTGAACCATAATTACATACCTTTAAGTGTTTTATTGCACACTTAACACAGTTTGCATGAGAAACATAGAAATTAAAGGCAGATAAGGACCGATAGGCCCATTCAGTGTGCCTATTTTACCTAACTACTACAAAAGCAGCAGATCCTATTAGATCTCTAGCTTTACCTCCACTTTTGTATCGTTAGGGTTCCCGTATGACCATCCCATGCAGTTTTGAATGCTCCCACTGACTTAGCCCCCACCACCTCTGCTGGGAAGCTGTTCCATGCATCCACCACTCTTTCCGTGAAGAAGTACTTTCTCACATTGCCCCCTACTCTATCTTAGTGAGCACAGTCACTATGCAGAGGGAGTATGATCTTCCAAGTGAGTTCTAAGTACAAGGCTCTATGTTCAGGTAGGATTTGCAGTGCAGAGAACTCTGGCTAGCAGGTAGACTTGTGCACAGTGTGCGTTGGTAACTTGTTTAAAGGTGTCTGTGGAATTGGCATCTCTGAGTTCAGTTGGAGGAGACTTCCATTGTGTCAAAAGTTTATATGAGACCCGATTGGCCTATGGCACTGGTGCATTTAGGGAGCTGGAAACATATCGCCCTTGGTGCCTGGAGTGTATATTCAGAGAGCTGTATTGGGCTATTGGAGTAGCCAGATCACTGGGGAGTGTATCCTTAAAGTATTTGGATAGGAAGGATGCCCGTTGGGAGAATCTGGGGGTATTCAGGGTGGATAACCTGATTTGCTATACAGGTCACAGTGATGATGCATTCTTGGTTGACAGATTAGGGCGAAACTGCAGAAGATGTTTTATGTGGTATTTAGTATAGACACTGCTGACCCATATGCAGTGTCCATGGAGGGTAGAATAGTTTTGGAGCCTGTTTTCACTCCTAGTGAATTGTTGGAGGCAGTTTGTCTTTGTTCTCAATATATGGTGGAGTTTGGCCCCCAAGTGGTCTGTGTGCACAGAGAAAGGGGGCTAGTCAGATGAATAAATACAGAAATTTTGTGACTACATTTAGTGGGGTACCCTCCAGTGCTCAGAACCTAAGCTTAGAGGAGACTTGTTTTAGTAGTTTTTGCGTGCTGAAAAGATACTTGGGCCAGACTGTTAGCTTGAAACCATGCATAGTTGCTCATTAGGTCACGCTGCAGGAGGAACTCAACAGTTTTGCGGCTGGGTACACTACCAAACAGGACAGTGCCATCTCTGTACATGTATCGTGACTGAAACACGAGACCAGGAGGGTTGTATAAGAACATGGAGAATAGTAGTGTGCTTAGCACTGAGCCCACAGGAACTCCACTATGAATAGGAATTGGTGCAGGAAACATATTTGAGATTGAGAACTTCGGTGCATTTGGAGAGAGATCCCTCAAACTGCTTGTCTGAAAAATTGAAGAGATCCCTGACAATGATAGTTTGGTGAGTAGGAGCTGGTTGGTTCCCAGTGTTAAATATCATGCATTGCGTGTGATAAGGGTGACAATAATATATTTGAAAGAGGGATTCATTGCCTTTTTGGTGGAATGACTGATGCCCAGATTTGAGCCTTGTCAAGATTCCTTGCTTGGATGTCCATTGGTGAAGTGTCCTGATTGAGTCCTGATGGGAGTGAGTTGAGGCTCCAGCTGCTTGTATGATACAGTTTTTGCTTGTTGTAGTTATAATTTTTCTTCACCTGGATAACCTCATTATAGGGTACGGGTCATGTGTTGAAAGTTTGAGCAGTGAAGTTCTGAGCACCATAGCAGCAAGTTTTAGCCCTAAGACTGACCTGCAGGATAGAAACAGTAACATAGCATTGTAGTGACAAAAAGGGTTAGGGGTTCATCTTGTCAACCCCACCTGCCTCACAGTAGTGACTATACCCAGTTTTCGTATGCTTATTAGCCATTTTGCTGCCACTGTAACCTTCAGTGCCTTTCTAACTGTAGAATCTGTTTAGTCTGGCTTTATTAAAAACGTTTCATTAGGGAAAGCAGCTTGTTTCAGATGTGTCGAGGAGCTAAGGTGCAAATGGATTACATACAAAACACTTTTGGACATCAGATAGTGTTATAGAAGTGAAAACAGGTCGAGTGTAAGGGCAATACATGAAAAAAGCAAACAAACCAATAACGCATACTACGAACATACGAAATTTGCCAGCAAATAAAGGCCTAGAGGTCTATCAAGTCTGCTCGAATGTGCAGCTAACACCCTTTATTCTGCAGCTGCCCCTCCCTTCCACCCTTCCCCTTCATTGACCCTACCCTTGTCCTGTCCCGTCCCCTTTTGAAGCAGTCCACTGTTCTACTGGATACCACTTCTGCAGGTAACGCATTCCACCCAGCTACTCACGCTCTCTGTTTAAAAAAAAAAAAAAAAAAAAAGTGTCTCCTCAACTTCCTCCTGAACCTTCCTCCCTCCAGTCTCCTATCATGACCCCTTGTGTCCCTCCCCTTCCTTACTTTGAACAGCCCCTCTGTACCTGTCTTGTTTATTCCTTTCATGTACTTAAAGGTTTCAATCATGTCCCCCCGTCCCTCCTCTCCTCCAGTGAGTACATGTTCAACTCCCTCAGCCTCCTCTTGTATAAGTCCCCCAGCCCCTTGATCATCTTTGTCGCCCTGCACTGCACCCCCTCCAGTAACTTAATGTCCCTCTTCAGATATGGGCGCCAGTACTGCACGCAGTACTCCAGGTGTGGTCTAACTAATGACCTATACCGTGGCAGAATCACCTCCTCCCTCCTCGAGGATATACCCCTTGCAATACAACTCAGCATTTTGTTGGCCTTTGCAGCTGCCTTCCTACATTGTGAAGAGGTGTTCATTGACCCTGTAATTAGCACCCCCAGATCCTTCTTCTCTGTCTGGGCTAGCTGCACTCCCCCAAACTGGTAACTCTTCCTTGGGTTCTTCATCCCAAAATGCAGCACCTTACACTTTTTGGCATTAAACCCCAGTTGCCAGGTGTCTGACCAGGTTTCAAGCTTTGCCGGATCATCCTGGAACCCCTGCCATCTCCCTAGGTCATCCACCACCGCTCCTACCTTGGTATCATCAGCAAACAGACTGATCTTGCTCTTGCTGTCCTGTGATATGTCTGCAATGAATATCCCAAACAACACTGGTCCCAACACCGAGCCCTGTGGAACACCGCTTGTCACTACCCTTGGGTGTGAGAGCTCCCCACCACCACCCTCTGTTGCCTTCCATGAAGCCAGTTCCCCACCCATCTCACCAGCTTTGCACCTGCCCCTGTGCCTACTACCTTATTTCCCAGCCTTCCATGCGGCACCGAGTCGAATGCCTTACTGAAGTCCAGATACAGGACATCCACTGCATGGCCACTGTCCAGTTGCCTAGTTACTCAGCCATAGAACTCCCATCAGGTTGGTTTGGCAGGATCTGTCCTGTATGAAGCCATGCTGTCTGCTGTCCTGTAGTCCTTTGGCCTCTAGGAGGGCCACCAGCCTCTCCTTCAAGATAGTCTCCATTAGCTTACCCACGATGGATGTGAGGCTCACTGGTCTGTAATTTCCCGGTTCATCCTTGGGGCCACTCTTGTGGAGGGGCACCACATGAGCCATCCTCCAGTCCTGAGGTACACCCCAATGTAATGAGGCATGTAAATCGTCTGCCAAAGGTCCTGCAAGGACCTCTGCCAACTCTTTCAGTACCCTGGGGTGGATGCCATCTGGGCCTGGCACCTTATCCACCCTCAGTGCCTTCAAACCCTCCTGAACTCTGCCCTCCATGATTTCCCATCTGTCACCCCCCCGTTTCTGCCATTTCTCCCCCTTGGGTGTCACCCCTCTTCTCTTTAGTAAATACTGAGCAGAAGTACTCATTTAGTGCTTCTGCCTTATCACTCCCTGCTTCCACTCAGCCCCAATCCTTTCTCCGTGGTCTTTACAGCTCCTTTTTCCGTGATGTACCTAAAGAAGTCCTTCTCCCCCTTCTTAATGCCTTGTGCAAGCCTAAGTTCCGTAGATGCCTTGGCTCCCCTTACTGCCCTTGTCACCTCCTTCGATTCCGTCGTGTACTCCTCCCTGTCCTCCCCTCTCCCTGTTTTTTTGTACTTCCTAAAGGCAGCTCTTTTCCATGACTCCTTGCTCAGCCAGCTCGGTTTCTTAGCCCTAGCCTCCTTCCTCTGGGCCTTGCAGCAGGTTTTGGTTGCCTCCATTATCCCCAGCTTTATGAGCTCCCACCTCTGGTTAGTGTCCATACTAGATTAAATTCTGGCCAGGTACCCTTTTACCACTTCCCCCATCCTCCCAAAGTCTGCCCTCCTGAAGTCCAGCACTTTTGTGCCAGATTCCACTCCTTCCTTGCCCATATCCAATGTGAGCCTTACTGAGTGGTGGTCACTCCCTGACAGTGGTTCCTCCACTGTAAGTTCTCTCACAAAGTCCCCATTTGCCAGCACAAGGTCAAGGGTATTCCCTAACTTGGTTGGTTCACTGACCATTTGCAGCAGGAAGCTGTCCTGGAAGGCATCCAGCAGTACCTGCTCCCTTCTGTTCCTGGTTGTTGGGGTACTCCAGTCCACTCCTGGCATGTTGAAGTCCCCCACAATCACCACACTACCCTTCTCGCAGGTCCTCCTGATCTGTCCTGCTAGTTCCCTGTCTAACTCCTCCGTCTGAGATGGCGGCCTATATACTACTCCCATTCTAAGAATCCTGTTCTTGGAATCCTGGATTTCCATGCAAATTGACTCCATACTACCCTCCTCCCCTTCCTCTCTTACACACTTCAGTTCTTCCTTCACATATAGTGCCACACCCCCTCCTTTCCCAATCACCCTGTCCCTACGAAATAACCTGTACCCTGGTACAGACAGGTCCCAGTCATTGTATTGGGTGGCCCATGTTTCTGTGACGGCTGCAATGTCTACCTCTCCCTCTGCCATGAGCACCTGTAACTCTGCAGTCTTCCTTCCAAGGCTCCTAGCATTAAGGGTAACCACCTTCCACCCTTTCCCCCTCCTCCCATCCTACCCTCCTTCACTAGCATCACCAATAGTACTTGCCATTTGTCCTTTGTCACTGTTATGGGGGGGTAAGCTCATATGGTTTCCCAACCTGTGGTTTCTGCATGTCTCTTGCCCAATTGCCACCCCCCGCTCCTAGTTTAAATTCCCTACTTCCTCTATGTAATTCTCCATCCTCTGTTTCAACACTTTCTTTCCCTCCTCACTCAGGTGTAGTCTGTCCTTGGCATAGAGACCACTGTCCTCCCAGGTCCCTCCCCATCCCCCCAACAGCCCATACCCTTTAGCACAACACCAGGTTCTTAGCCATCCGTTAAATTCCTCTATTCTCAGCTTTCTTGTTGTGCTTGCCTTGGGCACTGGAAGTATCTCCGAAAAAGTTACTGATCTTCCTGCCCCCTCACATAATTGTCCTAGGTCCTCAAACCTCCTCTGGACTATATTTACTGTCTTGTCAGCCAGGTCGTTCGTCCCAAGATGTATAATTAAATGAGGCTTGTCCCTACCCCTTCTAGCATATTTCAGAACAGATTGTCCCACCCTTTCCGCTGTCATTCCTGGCATGGCCTCCACCCAAATGTGACTATGCCTCTCCCCCCTTGCTACCCGACCTGACTCCTCTTAGTATTGAGTTCCACAGCACTAAGATTCCACCACTCTTTCTCCCTGCTTGCTTCCATTCATCTCCCTCTCTCATTTCCGGCTCCTCCTCTTCCTCCTGCACATTATTTCCCCTGTTTTGCCCCTGTTGCAATTCTCCCAGCAGAACTTCCCCCCCGCTCCGGTTTGGTCCAGGCATTTATCAATTACTCCTCTAATTTCATCATTTCCCTCCTCCACCTTCTTCCTCTATAGCAGTGCAAAACTATTTTCTGAAGACCCTTCACAAATGCCCACTCCCTCTCTCTTCATAGTAACCTGCTCTCTCCTTTCCACTTCATGACTTTTGCCACTTCTTCACCTCCCCTCACAAGTCCCTATCTCCTTCCATTTGTCTTTTGTCTCCTGACCTGGTTTCCCCGGCACTCTTTCTTCCTGGCCTGGGCCCCCCTTGTCCCTGCTTCCATTCTTCTGACCCTCTCCTCACCACTGTTGGCTTAAATCGTCCTCCCTCATCTCCCATTCTTCCTCCCTCCAGTACTGGGCTAAACCCACCCCCAGTCTGCCTTGCCCGTCTTAATTCCTCCTGCAGACCCTCAAACTCCTTTCTAAGTTTCGCTGTGTGGTTGCACACTAAACATCCTCCCACACTCCAGGCAATTTTTAGAAAGATTGGTGCACCGCAGTTGTTGCAGCCTACCACCCTACCCATTGCTGTCGTTGCTCACCAGCGACCCCCCCACCCTTCCAGATGCAGGATACCAAACACTCCTCCCAAGTCTCCCTCCCTCCTGTTAGGCTGCACACTGTTAGGCTCCTGTAGTAACAGGCTTTTTAAATAGATATTACAGGAGTCCAGATCAGCTCATGGCATAATTTTCAGATAACACATCATTTAGGCCCTGTCCACACTATGCCTCTGTAACGTTACAGAGGGCTCAAACCGTTACCAAAACGGTTTGCGTTTACATCTGTAACGTTACAGAAGGCGTTTTTGTAACCGTTGTTGAAACCACTTGTGAGGTGGTTTGAACAACGGTTACGTAAGCGTTATGCCCCTGTAACGTTACCAGCCATAGTGTGGACGCGTGAGCATGTAGCTCCAGTATTCCCCCAATGCAGCACGAACTGCAGTGTGGGATAGGGTGCAGCTGTAACGTTACAGGGCACCCACAAATGTGGACGGGCTGTAACGGTTCCAAACCGTTATCGAGACTGTTTGCCGGCAGTGCGGACACACTGTAACGGTTCCGGTCTGTAACGGTTTGGAACCGGTACAGACTGTTAGTGGTGTAGTGTGGACAGGGCCTTAGCCAGCTACTTTGACATACTATCAGCCAGTCTGGAAGATAGAATGGCACCCAAGTCAAGCATCAGTAATGACTGCTGGGTAAACCAGCAAGAATGGTGACATAGATGTGAATGAATAGCATAGAAACATAGATTTGACGGCTGATAAGGACCGCTTGGTCCACCTAGTCTGCCCATTTCCATACTTACTGCATAAACTCCAGATCCTATTTGATCTGCAAATTGCCTTCTCCTTCCTATTACTAGGGTTGAGAACACAATAATGAGCACTCCAAATGAAAGAAAGCACACCAAGTCCAGTAACTACAAAGGTGTCATTCATTGCGGTGCTAAAAAGGTTGGGCCAGCTACCCCACTAGGGTTGCCTTCTGTCTGTCCCATGCATTCTTGAATTCACCTATCGTTTTTGCCCTTGCGACTCCCTCTGGGAGGCTGTTACATCCACTACCCTTTCCGTGAAAAAATACTTCTTCACATTGCTCCTGAGTCTTCTTCCCTCTAGCCTCATATTGTGACCCCTTGTTCTTGCACATCTTTTATTTATTTATTTTTTTGGGGAAAGATGCTGCCCTCCTGAACTTTGTTTATCCGCTTGAGGAACTTGAAGGTTTCTACCATATTCCCCCCCCCCCCCTTTCTACCAGGGTATGCATATTGAGGTCCTTCAGCCTCTCCTCATAAGGCTTCTGGTGTAGTCTTTGCACCATTTTTGTTGCCCTCCTCTGGACTGCCTCTACCCTGTCTATGTCCTTATGGAGATGTGGTCTCCAGAACTGAACACCATACTCTGGATGAGATCTCAATCAATCAATCACTTTATTTAACCAGGCATAAACGCCATTGAGCAAGCTCATTTTCAAGGTGGTCCTGGGCATTAATACAATACAGTACACTTCGTAAGATTACAATTATGGTGGACAATGGTGCAAAAAAAAACAACAAAAAAAACATTGTGAAGGTGCCAGTCAATATGGGCCTATACATACCACTCAACATAATTAACATGCAAAGGTACATAATGATAAGCTTTACTGAAATGAGAAGAGACAACAATCCCATATAGTTTCCACTGAGTAAGAGCTCATACCTAAATGATAACAAAATAAGGAGGTATTAAGGAATAGTCAGTGGCTCAGTAGGTAGCACACTTGTCTCTGAGGCCGGGAGATCAGAGGGCTGTGGGTTCAGTTCCCACATCTGGCACTTGGATTAATATCCCAGTACTGACACTGTAGTGCAGCATGAGAGGGGTGCTGCACTTCTGAGATGCCGTCTTTCAGATGAGATGTTAAACCGAGGTCCCATATGCCTGGATTGGTGGTAGTTCAGGTGGATGTTAAAGATCCCATAGCACTTTTCGAAAAGAGTAGGGGAATTTCCCCGGTGTCCTGGCCAAATTTCTCTCATTCACTAATAAATACCACCAACAGCTTAATCTGGTTCAAGTTCAGTTGACATTCATCTGTATCCCCTTCCCCTGGGTCGTGCCTGAAAATAGGCAGGATATGTCTAGTGCACTTACCCGGTCAACAAAAACTAAATAAATAAAATTGGGGTGAAAGAGTAGGCAGCCAAAAGGGAGGCCAGAATAGGTAAAAGGTAGAAAATAGGCAGGGTCATCTTGGATTAAGGGAACTAGGCTTGTAGGTCCTAGGTTTCTGTTGTTAGGAACGTGGGGTGGATGAGATACTTAGGCGTAGGATTTGAGAGTGGCATCCGAGGCTTAGGGGTCATCGGCATCTGAAACAGTTGCATGATTCCTTCAGATAATCTGTTAATAGAGCTTTAAATGTGAAAATGCTTGGAAGTGAGGATAAGTTTAATGAATCTTGCATAGTGTTCCAAAGTGATGGAAGTGAGAAGTTGATTGCTGCTGAGCCAAGGGTAGTTTTCACTCTAGGAATCTGGAAGCAGATTAAGGAGAAGCGTCTCGGGCCATAGGAACCTTTAGCCCATTTGAAGATGTTCGAGATGTATGCAGGGAGGTTATCAGATAATGCTCTAAAAAACCAGAGGAGAGCATTCCTTTTTCTTCTAGTTGAGAGTGAGGTCCATCCCGAAACCTGGTAAAGACGACAGTGATGTGTACTATGGGGTAGATTTAAGATCAGTCTTAAAGCCCGGTGGTAAAGGATGTCCAGTTTGTTTAGCATCGTTGATGGGCAATGACTGTAAAGGAAGTCAGCGTAGTCCAGGATAGGTAGGAATGTAGTTTGTACTAGTCTCGTTCTGGCTTCTAACGTGAGTAGATGTTTAATGCGATAGAATAAACCTAATCGCTGTCTCTAGTTTCGTCAAGGTTTCATTTAAGTGGCACAGAAAGTTGAGCTTGTTATCCAGCCAGAACCCTAGGTATTTAAAGGTATCAACTACTTCAAGGGGTTCATCTAAGAGTGTTCGGATCTGTGTGATATGTGGACATCCGGAAGTAGACTTTGGTGAGAGAATCATTGCTTTAGTCTTTTTGGCATTGAGGAGGAGCTTATGAGTAAGAAGGTTGTATTGAAGGGTGATGAAGTCTTTCTGTAAGTACTTATGGGCCAGATCCAAGGATGAATTTGTGGTATAGAGTACAATATCATCTGTGAATAAGTGCACATTTGCTGTGCCCAGCTGCGAGTCCAGATTATTGATGTATATTGCAAAGAGGATAGGGCCCAGGATGGAGCCTTGTGGGACTCCTCGTAACAAGGATTTTTGTGGGGACAGATCTCCTATGGCTTTGACTTGTTGTAACCTATTGGTTAGGTAGCTGGTGAACCATTTAATGGCAGAACTATCAAGTCCGATGTTACTCAGTGCAGTAAGCATGATGGTATGATCCACAGTATCGAGGCCTTACTTGATCAAGGAAGAGGGCAAATACATGTTTCTTAGAGTCCAAGGCCATTTGCCAGTCTGTAGTTACTTTGGCAAAAGTCGATATTGTACTGTGTTTGGCTCTGAAGCCGGACTGAGCCGGGTTTAGCAACTTTTGTGAATCCAAATGTTCTCTAAGTTGGATATTGACAATTTTTTCAAGTAATTTACAGAGGACGGATAGTATAGAAATAGGCTGGTAATTGTTCAGATCACTCGGATCCCCAGTCTTCAATAATGGTAGGATGTGGGCAGTTTTCCACAAGACAGGTAGCTCACCTTGAATCAGAGAGGTGTTGAATAAGTGTGTAATGGGGGTGGTCAGATAGGTATGGCCAAGTTTTGGGAAGTAAAGTTCAATATTATCTGCACCGCACTCTTTTTGTATCCAGAGAAGGAGGAGGTCCTCCACTTGCTTGAGCAATGTGTGAGGAAGCTGAAGGGGTGGGATGCGGTTGGTTATGGTTGTGATTATCAGTGAAGCCAACAGTGTAGTCTCTTGCGGGCTAAGTTTGCTGATAGGTGAGGTGTCAAGGCAAGCCCTGCAGTGGCAAAGTGATCATTAAGCTTTTCTAGTTTATCAGCTTTGTCCATTATAGGTGGTACCATCAGACACAATTTTGTTTGGAAGGGGTGTTGCAGTGGACTGACCATCGACTTCTTTGAGGATGTTCCAAAATTTGGCAGAGTTGTTTTTATTGTCTTCTAGTTCTTTTTGGAAGTACCTAGCTTTTTCTGACCTAATTAGCTTGGTACAAGCATTCCTAGTGGTACGGAATGCTAACCAATCAGCCTCCAGGTGGGATTTCCTCGCTTTTTTCCACCAGTAGTCCCTATCCCGAAGTGCTTTCTTTAGGATGGGAGAGAACCAGCCAGGAGTTTTATTTTTTGATTTGATCAGTCTTAGTGGGGCATGTTTGCCTATTAGCTCCAGTAAGAGGCTGTGAAAGATGTTAAATGCCTCGTTAAAGGTGGGGGCTAGGTAGAAATCCTGCCAACGAATGTTGCTTAGATCTTTCACTAAAGTGTACTGGCAGAACTTCCTCCAGTTGTCTGTATAGTAGCCTCGCCACCTCCTGTTTTCTAATGGTGATACCTCTACCTGTGCACTCCAGCATCCTTCCAGTTTTCACCAGTGCCTTCTCACATTGGTTGGCTACCTTTAGGACATCTGTCATGACTACCCCCAGGTCTCTTTCTGTCTCCTAAAGCTGGTCTCTGGGCTCATCACTTCTGCAAGGTCCTTCCTGGAACCACGTGACAGGCAGGAGGTATACAGAATTCTGCAGGACGGTGATATCCTCGTACTCATTTCCTCCAGACGTCAGTTTACTTCCTGCCTGTCTAGTGGTAGGAGCTCTGCAAGACCTCTGTCACAGGAGTGACAAACCCGAAGACTTCAGTGAGTCTACAATTTTTTCCACTTTTGGACAACTGATTAGTGCTCCTGTGCGCTAGCGCAGGGACCCCAGTCTCAGCCTAGCAAGCTGTACAGACAGGCTCCATCTCACACCAACGCAGCCACCTTCCGCGGAACCCCCACCCCGGAGCATCGAGGAGGCAGTCACGGCGTGCCTGGGGCCAACAGGACCAGCGCTCTTACGGCCACAGATTTAGACTCCACGTGTTGCCTGAAGCAGCAGCTGCCTCGTTAGCGGGCGTCTGGACCTTCTCTCCCGTCGACAGTCACGGGACGCTTAGGCCGTCGGCGCACCTGCCAGTCAGAGAGCTGCATTATCGCATTAGGTTCTCCGACGCTGGATAATTAGCGTGGGAACATTAACACTCTTCAGGCAGGCGGAGAGGCAGGCAATTAAGAGGGTCAAAGGAGCAGACCATTCCTATACTCATCAACGAGCATTGTCTGTTCAGATCGTCAGCAGATCTTGGAACTTGGGGGTGGAACCAAAGCCTTAAAGGGACTGGACTGCACCAAGCTCAGTTCTTTAAAGCAATAACAAACCAGAGCCTTAAAGGGACAGGAAAGCACCAAGCTCAGTTTTCAAGGCAATAAAAATATTTTATCAAATTCTTTAAATCAGAGTATCATGGCCTAAACTAAGGACAGACCCCACCAGAGGCAGAAAGTGCCACAAGTGCAGAACACCCATGCTGGCCACATTCACATCGTCTCTGTGTGTCAAATGTGACAGTGCAACCTCTCCAGCCTGGGACGAGGCAGACGAGGCATCTGCCTCAGAATCTCGGGAACCACGAGACCAGCTCAGGGGTCAGGGCAGTCCCCCAGCTTAGAGGGGTGTCGCCACTCGGCTGGGGCTCTAGCCCCAGATCTAATAGAGAAACTGAATAGAGCCTTCGCCATCAGCCCCTCATGTTTTGATGCTCTTCAGCAGTCTCCGGAGCCCAGGACCCATAGGAAAGCCACCCGCAAGTGCACTCCCTCCCCATCCTCGGACGAGGACACTCCCCGCTCCTCATGACAGGAGGAGGAGGAGGAAGAGGCCCAGATCCAGGAGTAGATCCAGACCCAGGGACGCAGCCCATGGGAAGCACAGACGGGACAGGTCACCCTCGGGGTCCGGCTATACATCCTTAGAAGAGGGGGAACTCCCAAACTCTGATTCCGACTCTGACTCCTCATCAGCCAGAAACTTTGATTTGGAAGATCTAGATTTTTTTCGTTAAAAAGGTGTCGGAAGAGATCCACCTGAGCTCACCTTTTCTTCCAGAGCCCAAGTGAGCGAAGCGAGCATTCCAGCCTGTCAGCATCAAAGCCAATGATGGCTTTTTCCCTCCCTCAGGCCATAGAGGACCTCTTAAAGAAGGAATTACAGGGACCCGAGCGTTCTTTCCCCATCCCTCGCCGCCTAACCAAACTACTGAAATTCGACAAGAAGCCTTCTGAGAAATGGCTCGACTGTTCTGGGCTAGACCCTCTTATCTCAAACCTCATGAAAAAGACTGTTATCCCAGCAGAAGGTGGAGCCTCTCTGCGGGACCCGTGGATAGGAAAGTAGACACCTCTCTAAAGAAAGCCTTTCAGTCCACCGCAACCTCCCTCAAGGCAGCTACGGCTAACCTCTACTCGGCTAGAGCTGCGCTCTCCTGGGCCACTGATCTGGCATTCCAGCTCTTTGATGAGTCAGAGAAGAACCAACCCATTTTACAGCATTTGCAACTCATGGGACTAGCTTCGGCCTATTCAGCTGACGTATCTGAGGAGGCAGTCAGGTATGCAGCAAGGGCTATGTTTTACCAGACCTTAGCTTGCCGCAACTTATGGCTGTGAGCTTGGCAGGCGGATGCCTCCTCGAAGATGCATTTGCTAAATGCCCCTTACGAAGGAGGCCTTCTTTTCGGCTCGGCTCTAAAGGATGCGGTCAAGGAGTCTGGAGAAACGGCGAAAGTGCGAATGCCGCAAGCCTGGGGAAGGAACAAGCCCTGGGCCTCAGGATCCAGACAGAATTTTCGTGCCCAAAATTATTCCTGGGGTCAGAACAAGGCTCCAGGCAGATGATCCTGGCTGAACTTGCGCTACCAACGTAGCTCCCGAGGTGGCAGAGGAGGCGCCTGAGATACTGAGGGCGACTCCAAAAAATCACAGTGAGGACTCGCGGACCCATCCTCACGTCGGGGGCAGGCTTTCCAGCTTTTTCGAATAATGGGTCCGCACCACCACAGATAAGTGCGTGTTAGATGTAATTTGCAAGGGTTACTTCATCGAGTTCGACTTCTAGCCCCCCTCGCCCCACATAGTGCCCTCGCTAGTCTCAAGCAACCCAGTAAACGAGTGGCAACCCTGCAAGCGATTTACAGGTCTCATACAGGCAGCAGCGATTGAACAAATCCCTGCTCCAGAAAGGAACAGAGGAGTGTACTCCCTATTCTTCATAGTGCTAAAACGCTCGGGGTTCCGGCTAGTGTTAGATCTCAAGTTTCTAAATGGCTTTGTTCATCACAGAACATTCAAGATGGAGACCCTGTCCTCCATCATCTGAGAAATCCATCAGGGAGACTTTTTGGTCTCAGTAGATTTACAAGATGCTTATCTGCACATTCCCATCCGGAAAGCACACAGTCAATTTCTAAGATTCAAAGTGGAAGGTCACCATTTTCAATTCATGACTCTGCCCTTCAGCCTGTCCACAGCCCCCAGAATCTTCTCCAAAGTTCTGGTGACAGTGGTCGCTTGCCTCCGAATGCAAGGGATCCAGCTCTTTCCATACCTGGACGACATTCTCATCAAAGCCCCAGGGTACGATCAAGTAGTGACGGAGGTCACCCAGTGCCTTTCCTCTCTGGGGTTCGTAATCAACCTGAAGAAGAGCTTTCTGTGACCGTCATAGTCTCTGAGCCATCTGGGGGTGAATATCAACACGATCCAAAACGAAGTTTTTCCCACAGAGTCGAAATTCATACCTGACTGCCTCCTCTGATACGTCAGCCGAATAGGCCGAAGCTAGTCCCATGAGTTGCAAATGCTGTAAATTCTACTCTACAAATTCCAAGCAGCTCAATCTCTGCCGGCCCACTGGCTCCTTCATGCAACTCATAGGGACGATGGTTTCCCTGGTAGACTCGGTCCCCTGGGCACTAGTCCACATGCGACCTCTCCAGTCAGGTCTCCTCCAGTAATGGTTCCAGTCGAGGGGCATAATGGACCAGAGGATTCGGGTATCTTGCTAGGTGAAGGACTCCCTGATATGGTGGACTCAGCAGAACAACATCATGAGAGATCTCAGTCTGGGACACCCTCACCAGATTAGTGTCACCACTGATGCCAGTCTCCAGGGCTGGGGGCGCAGTCGGAACAGCTCTCGACACAGGGCAAGTGATCTCTGGTGGAGTCCCTCTAGAGCATCAGTGTACTGGAGATGCAAGCAGTCTGCCTGGCACTGCAGCAGTTCAAGACACAGCTTTCCCACTGGGACGTCCTCATCCTCACGGACAATCGGATGACAGTGGCATACGTCAGCTGCCAAGGAGGTACAAAGATCTCTCGGATGCTGTGAGAGGCTCTTCTTCTCTTTCAGTGGGCGGAAGACAACCTGGGAGGTCTAAGGGTGGCATACATCCCAGACCAGGAAAATGTCACAACAGAATGGTTAAGTCGAAAGGACATCTTACCAGGGAAATGGGAGCTCAAAAACAGCACCTTCCTGCTTATCACGGCGCGGTGGGGCCACCTGCAGGTAAATCTTTTCGCCTGCCAAAAAAATTACAAAGTTCCAAGGTTCTGCTGTCTCAGCAAGGATGAGAAGGCTATGGCACAGGACGCCTTCTCCATCAGCTGGGGTCAGTTCAATCTCCTGTATGCTTTTCCTCCAATTCCGATCTTTTCAAGGGTACTGCACAAGATTGCCCAAGATCAAGCAGAGGTGATTCTGGTTTGCCCACGCTGGCCCCGCAGACCGTGGTTTCCCCAGTTAGTCAAAATGTCTCTTCAGTCTCGCCTGGCATTCCAAGTAAGCCCAGGCCTACTACATCAGGGACCGGTGCTGCACCCCAGTCCTTGCAATCTGTCCCTCTTGGCGTGGAAATTGAGCGGGAAACTCTCAAGGAGTTAGGTTTCTCTGCACCTGTCATAGAAATGATGATTCAATCCAGGTGGGCCTCATCCTCCAGGATTTATTATAGGATCTGGAGAAAATTCCTGTTCTGGTTACAAGACACCTCTCTACCGGATGACTCTGTGTCTCTACCTACCATCCTTCAGTTCCTTCAGGAGGGTTTCAACAAGGGCCTCCAAGTGACTACCTTAAGAGTCCAGGTGTCTGCTTTAGGTGCGCTCCTGTTAGCGGACTCAGGCAAATCTTTAGGCGCTCTTCCTCATGTTTGACAATTTCTAAGAGCAGCAACATTGAAGTGTCCTCCAATAAAACCTTTAGTACCTCCTTGGAGGCTCAACCTAGTACTCAAAGCACTCACCAAGCCAACTTTTGAGCCCTTAATTACTTCCTCTCTCTATGAAGGCTGTCTTTCTCTCATTGCAATCATGTCAGCCCAATGCATCAGTGAGATAGGAGCCCTGTCATCCAAAGAACCTTACACTATATTTCATCAAGACTCAGTGGTTATGCGGACAGATCCGGCCTTTTTATCAAAGGTAATGTCTCCTTTTCACTGCAGCCAAGTCTTGAACATTCTCTCATTCTGTCCTCACCCCAAGAATGAGAAGGAGAGAGAATTTCACACGCTTGATTCACGGAGAACACTAAAAATTTACATCAAGAGATCAGACTCGGTCTGTAAGACTTCAAGTCTATTCATCCTTGCATCAGCCCCGAACATGGGTAAGAAGGCATTAAAGGACTCTATTGCTAGGTGGATTCGTTCCACCATCGCCATGGCCTACCAGAAGGCTGGGATTGACCTGCCGGGACCAGTGCAAGCACACTCATCCCGAGCGATTAGCTACGTCCTGGGTGGACTTCAGAGAGGCTTCCCCGGCAGACTTATGTAGAGCGGCCACTTGGTCATCCATCCATACCTTCACAAAATTCTGCAAGCTGGATGTCGTTGCCTCGGCCGAGGCGTCCGTTGGACGCAGGGTCCTCCAGGTAGTGGTGGACCCATAAGGGACTATGAACATTTTTCCCACCCAGGAAGTGGAGGGATGTACTGCTTTAGTATATCCCAAAAGTGATGAGCCCGGAGACCAGCTTTAGAGGAGAGAGAAATAGAAATTTAAATACCTGTAAAAAATTTTTTCTCTGACTGCTGGTCTCCGGGCTCCGTCCCTCCCAGAATGCTGAAAGTCGGCCTCCGGCCGCAAGTTACACTAACCTTTCTTTTGTTTGTTCCAAGTTATGTGTTTTCCTCAGAAGACAAAGGCTATAGAAGTACTGATGTCTGGAGGAAATGAGTGGGAGGATATCACCGTCCTGCAGAAGTCTGTATACCTCCTGCCTGTCACGTGGTTCCAGGAAGTACCTCCCGGAAGTGATGAGCCTGGAGACCAGCAGTCGGAGGAAGAAAATTTACAGGTATTTACATTTCTATTTCCTGTGTGGTTGTCATGAGTACCCCTCCATCTTGTCTGGGTTTTTGTTCCCCAAGTGCAAGTTTTTGCACTTCCTTGCCGTGAAATCTAAGCTGCTACACTCTTGCCCATTCCTCCAACTTGCCTAGATCCCTTCTTATATTCTCCTCTTCCCTCCACCCCCAGGAATGTCAACCCTATTGCAGATCTTAGTGTTGTCTGCAAAGAGGCATACCTTCTTTTCTAGCCAGTCTGCAATGTCGTTTATGAAGACGTTAGAGGACAGGCTCCAGCACTGAACCCTGTGTCACCCCACTGGTTACTCCCTCTCTCTTTGGATTGAACTCCGTTTATCACCACTCTCTTGCTCCGCCAATTTCTGACCCAGTTTACCACCTTGGGACCCATTCCCGGATTGACCAGCATGTTTACTAACCTTTTGTGTGGGATGGTTCTTGTGCAGGATGGTGTCAAATGCATTGCTAAACTCTAGGTAGGCCATGTCTAGCGGCCGCCCCTCCTTGATAGCTTTCTTTCACTGGGTGACATGGGTAGTTATCAGATTTGTTTGACAAAACTTTCCTGCTGTGAATCCATGTTACCTCTGATCTTGTGCCCCGCTGGCCTCAAGATATTCCACAATCCTTTCCTTTAATGCCAACTCCATTATTTTACCCACCTCTGAGATTAAACTGACTGGCCTATAATTTCCAGCTTCCACCTTGCTCCCACTTTTGAGGAGGGGTATCACATTCGCCCTCCTCCAGTCCTCCAGTAGTACTCCCTCCTCCAGTGATTTGTTGAATAGGGCTGTCAGTAGTGTCACTAGCACATCTCTGAGTTCTTTTAATGTTCCGGGATGTATCCTGTCAGTCCCCATTGCCTTGTCCACTTTCAGTTTCAAGAGTTCCTTATGGACTTTCTTCCCCCGTGAATAGACTGTTGTCCACCCCCTTCCATGTTTGTTTCTACTGTCTAATTGTGGTCCCTCCCCTTACGAACATATGAAATTGTTGGCAGAAAAAGGCCCACGGGTCTATCGAGTCTGCCCGATTGTGCAGCTGTTAGTTTCAAATCATTGCCGCTGCCCCACCACCACCCAAACCACTCTCTTCCTCCTCTTTTCCGGTCCTTCTCCCCTTTTGTGTTTTTGTCTGTACCAACCATGCTCTTGACTTGATCCCATCCTCGCTTAAAGCTATCCACTGTCCTTTGAGCGATTAACTCCTCCGGCAGTGCATTCCAACCTGACACCACTCTCTCTGTGGAGTAGTGTCTCTTCATCTCCCTCCTAAACTTTCCCCCTTCCAACTTCAGACTGTGCCCCCTAGTGATCTTCCCCTTCTTAAGCGGAACAGTTCTCCCTCCATGACTTTGTTTATGCCTTTCAAGTACTTAAAGGTCTCCATCATGTCCCGTCTTACCCTTCTGTCTTCCGGTTAGTACATGTTGAGCTCTTTCAACCATTCCTCGTATGGCAACTCCCTAGTCCAATTACATTTTTGTAGCTTTACGCTGCAACCCTCCAGTAATCTAACATCCTTTTTGAGGTATGGGCACCAGTACTGTACACAGTATTCCAAGTGTGGCCTCACCAATGATCTATACAATGGCAGGATGACCTCTTCCTTTCAAGAGGTGATCCCTCTGGCAGTGCACCCCAGCATCCTATTTGCCCTTGCTGCAGCTCTCCTACACTGTGCAGATACCTTCATGTTCCCTGTCACTATTACTCCCAGGTTCCTTTCCTCCTCTGAAGCCATTACCTGCACTTCCCCCAGCCAGTAGCTGTTCTTGGGATTTCTGACTCCAAGGTGCATGACCTTGCACTTCTTAGCATTAAAGCCTAACTGCCACTCACTAGACCAGTGTTCGAGTTTAGCTAGATCCTCTCTGAGTGCCTGCTTGTTTCCTCATTGTCCACTTTTGCACACATTTTAGTGTCATCCGCGAACAGGCAGATCTTATTCTTGACCCCCTCTGCAATGTCTCCAGTGAAGACATTGAACAAAACTGGGCCCAGCACTGAAACCTACGGTACTCCATTCGTTACTGGCCATAGCTTGGATGCCCCCCCCTTACAACTACCCTCTGTTGTTTGCCCTGCAGCTAGCTGTCAACCCACCCCACCATTTTTTTTCCCCTGCTCCCATGTCCCTCAGCTTGCTCATTAACC
Organism: Neoceratodus forsteri; assembly: GCA_016271365.2. NCBI lineage: Eukaryota > Metazoa > Chordata > Ceratodontiformes > Ceratodontidae > Neoceratodus > Neoceratodus forsteri. The sequence continues at coordinate 776,546,154 of CM057454.1, forward strand.
TCCTGTGCAGCACAGAGTCAAAAGCCCTGCTGAAGTCCAGATATAGGACATCCACAGCGTGGCCTTCATCACCCGCTCTAGTGACCCAGTCGAAGAAGTCGATTTAGGTTAGTTTGTCAATATCTTCCCATGACAAACCCATGCTGTCTCTCATCTTGTAGGACATTGCTATCAAGAAAGGCTATTAACCTTGTAACACTTCGACAGCTGGGTCTGATTAACCTATGTTTTTTGTAATATAAAAATGTGTTATTGAATGTCTCATGGGAGATGCTGACGGTCTGTGGAATGACAAACCCCCTTCCCAGGTTTTAGCTAATAGGTGTTACCTGGAAGGCCAAGAGACAATTACAGGCTAGAAGAGACTTAAAATGTAGGATCTCCTTTTTATGTGACTAGTTGCAGCTTGCTAGATGCCAAGATAGATCATAAACTTTTATAACGTTCAGAGGAAACACAGTAAAATTCACATGGTGATACAAGGCATGTTGCACCTCCGTGAGATCTGGTAGAGAGACATAACAAGTCCCTTTGTTGTCCTGGAAAGGGGAAACTGCTCATAAGATCAAAGAAAGCCACATGAGAAAATGAGTTGTGCTGAGATCACAGAATTTACCTTTGATAAGACATCCTGTTTTGCATAGATATATATTTTTTATATTCTGACAGGGAGGAGCTAGGTGACCTCACACAAAGAGGTTGGCAAAGCCAGTTTTTAAACTGTATTCCGTTTTCCATTTAGACACAAATGTTTGGACTCTGAAAGAGAAACATCTGCAGCACTGAGATAAGAATACCTTAGAACAGGCAAGTCTGAGTGTATTAGTGGTAGGAATCTGCACTTTTAAACCTGTTTTGTTTAAGTGATTTGTATGTTTTGTGATATATGGTTCTGTATTTACATGTTTTTTTTTTATCTATTTTGAAGTAAACCTCTACTTTAGAGACTACTTGGTGTGCCTTTGAATTTCTTTTTCTTGACAAGGGAAGAGTACATGGTTAAAGCTGACACTGCTCAAAGCTTACTGGTTTTACCAAACTGGGTAAAGGTAAGAATTTATTCTGAGGTCTTTAATAGAGTTTTAAGGGTTCATTTTATATGCCTGGTTAGGTGCCCATAGGCAAAAGATATCTGCCCCCCCCCCCGAAGAGCAGAATTAGATGAGCCTGTACATTGGGTATGCTAACAAGAGGTTCACAGTTTGAATCCTTCCAAGACTTGAGACCAAAGGTTGATTCGAACCCACAAAACAGACAGGAGGGTTACCCTGTTTCTCTTAACTGTTCACAAGACTGCGCTTGGAGGTTGGCACTTTGGGAGTAGAGGGCTGACCTGCTGAGTGGGTTTGTGACAACCTCCCTTTCAGAATGGCTTCCATCAGCTTCCCCACTGTGAAAGTCAAGCTCACTGGTCTGTAGTTACCCTTTTGGTTCTTGGGTCCACTTTTGTGAAGGGGCATCACGTGAGCCATCCTCCAGTCCCTGAGTACATTCCCCGTCTCCAAGGAGATGTTGAACAGGTCTGTCAGAGGGCCTGCCAACAACTCGGCCAGTCCCTTCTCCTTTTTTTGTGAATACTGAGCAGAAGTTTTTATTTATTTGAATCTTGGTAACCGGGTAAGCCCACTGAGACAGAATGTCCCTTTTTTTTTTTTTTTCTCAGGGGTGTCCTGGGGTAGGGGTACATAGGGAGATACAAAGATGCAATAAATAGCAGCATAAGATAAATTTACAATGACACTTTTACAAAAGATCATACTTAAGAAAATCAAATCAAATATCACTGGCAACAATTAAGTTACAACTTCAATTAAGTACAGATAGCAAAAGGATTGCAGCAAAGAACGATACATATAGATATACTCTTAGTCCAAGAGAATGTCTGTAAATGTTTCCATAAACCCTAACAATATCTAGTCCTTGCCAAAGCAGAGGTCCCTGGGCTTCTTTCATACCACCCCTTCCAATACTAGTGTAAACTGTTAAAATGATTTCTCCCCACCCCAGTCATTGTTGCCCCCACCTCGCATCTCTGCCCCTCCCCTTGATCTCCCTTCACGCTACCCCCCTCCTTCTTCAGCTCCTCCTCCCCTTGCCACTCCCTCCTTCATTCCCTAGTATTCCCCTTCTTCTCCTCCTCCCTTCCCTCTGTTCACCCTCCATGATTCTCCTCCCCACACTCCTTCCCCTCGCCAGTTGCGCTGACAAAGCCTTCTCTTGCTGCTTCACTAATTCGAGCAAGTTTTGGATTCTAGTCCTCTTGCTGTACTCTGCACTTACCCTGGCATAGCTTTACTATACAGTCTGCATCTGAAATGTAAACGTCTCACTCTGTTTCGCACTGAACTCAAAACCTGTCATGTTGTGTACTGGCCTACCAGGTTCACCAAGTTCCTTTACAACCAGTATACTCATGTGGACCCTTTTGTAACTTGTAATATAACTTTCTGTTGAATCTGTGTAACCCTATGTAATCTATGTGTTTGATTTATGTATCTGTATGTATGCCCCCTTCCTGACAAAGCCACTGGTTGACTGTCCCCCTCTCCTGCTCCACCCCTCACCCCTTTTCCTACCTATGACAAGGCCCCCTCAGGCTACTCCTCCCTAACTCCGGCTTAATTCCTTGATGCCTTTTCGTGGCCTCAACAATATAGTGAACCGCATGTCAAAATGCACTTCCAGTACCTGTACAATATAGGCAGTGCAATAGTCTACTCGCCTGCTTGTACAGCCCGTCAGTATTCTGTCTTCCTGCAATACTCCTCAAACTACCTCTATAATTTTGTCTCTTGCCCTATTGTAATGGAGCCTTGTAATTTTTTGTCTATTAGTCTACCTGACACTGAACCTTTGTAAAAGAGCCTGTTGGGTCAAAGGTGTTAATCTGCAGCTGAAATAAATAAATATGTATGACCTGGAACCTTTGTAAACTAGTCCCTAACTCAAAAGGTATTAATCCCAGTCTGAAATAAATAAAATATACAGTGCACATGAGCATTAGGTACTAATGATCATGTTTTCGTTCAGGATTTCAGCTTTTTCTAGGTCCTCCACACACTCTTTCCCTCCCTTGGCCTTTTTTCTGTCCCTAATGTACTTGAAGGTTTTGTCTCCCTCTTTTACTGTCTGGGCTATTCTTTCCTCTGTTTGTGCCTTTGCACACCTGATTGCCTTCCCTGCCCCCCTCTGTTTTGTCTGATAGCACTTCCCTGCCCTCCTCATGCTGTTTTCCCTTGTACTTTCTGAATGCCAGTTTTTACTCTCTAACCTTCCTTGCCACTTCTTTTGAGAACCATATTGTTTTTTTCTCTTTCTTTTTGCTTTGTTAACTTGCTTCACACAAAGGCTTGTTGCCTTTGCTATGGCTCCTTTAAGGTTCTCCCACTGTTCCTCTACCCCCCAAGCCTCTCCTCCTTCGCTAGGGTTTTCTGTAGGCATTCTTCCACTTTTACAAAGTTGGCCGTCCTGAAGTCCAGGACCCTTGCTTTTGTGTTGCTTGACTCTTCTTCTGCCTTCACCTTGAACCATACTGTATGGTGATAGCTGGACCCTGGATGGCTGCCCACTGTTACATTTTGTTATTCTGTCACCATTGGTGAACACCAAGTCCAATATTGCTCCCTCACGTGTGGGCTTCCCCACTGGCTGCCTGAGGCACGCCCCCTGCAGGGCATCCAGTATGTCCCTGCTCCTGGATGTGGCTGCCGAACAGGTGTTCCAGTTAATATCTGGCATATTTAGGTCCCCTACCACCAACACTTCCCCTTCCTCTGAAATTTTATAGACGGTTTTTACCAATACCCTATCTATTTCCTCCCCCGTGCTGGGGTTTGTAGATAAGTCCTGTGCGGATGATGGTGCCATTGCCCATCTCCAAGGTGACCCACAGTGCCTCCTCCCCTCCCTGCTTTCCCTTTATCTCAGTTGCTTTGATCCTCTCTCTGATGTAGATAGGTACCCTTCCTCCCTTTTTGTCATCCCTGTCTTTCCTGAAGACTGTGTACCCTGGTCTGGTAACATCCCAGTCATGGTTTCCCATGTACAGTGTTTCCATAATCTCTGCAATGTCCAGGTCTTCCTCTGCCATCAAGGCCACTAGGTCTGGGATCTTGTTACCCAGGCTATGAGCATTTGTACACATAGCCTACTATGTTTTGATGTCTTTGCACCTACTAGTTCCTCTCGTAGTCCATCCCCCTATGTCTCCCCTAACTTTTTCCTCTGCTTCAGACCCTGTTGTTGATTCCTCATTTCTGACTACCTTAACCTGTGGAGGGCGAGGGGGGTCAGTTAGATTTTCCCTGCTTACTTCTGCCTCCCCCTTGTCTAGTTTAAATGCTTGCCAGTGAAACATTTAAACCTCTCACTCAGGATTCTGGTCTCCCCCCCCCCACCGATGGATACAGACCTTCATTCCCATACAAATCTGCATCCCTCCAGGTGGGCCCTCTCTCCCCAATGAAGCCAAATCCCTCAGCTCTGCACCAGTTCTTCTGCCATTCATTGAATCTCACGGTGTGGAGCATCCTAGCCTCTCCCATGCCTTGGGTAACACTTCCGAGAAGGTTACAGAGTGTGCCACCTGTCTAAGGCCCCTCCCTAACTCCGTGAACTCCCTCTGCACTGCCCTAACCTCATCCTCAGCCAGGTCATTTGTTCCCAGATGGACAGTGATGTCTAGCTCAGCCTTGCGTCCTGCTGCCCAGCGATCCTTTGGATTTGGTTCTCATCCCTCCAAGCCGTGGCACCAGCTAGGCACTGTATCTCCCTCTGTCCTGCCCCCAAGTCTACCCCCTAATAATAGAGTCCCCCACTAGGAGCTGCTTCCTTCTCCTCTGAGGCCCCCTGCTTCCCCCCCCGTGGGGTCTCCACTGTGAAGGTTCCCCGCATCCACCTTATCCACCACTGTGGGTACCACCACGGGACAGCCCCGCCAGTACGGCGTTGGAGTTGTGGAGTGGAACTTAAGGTGGTATGTGCCTCTGCCCAACCTCCCTCACCCACCCCGAGACCACTGTCGTCCAACCGCCCCTCCTTACTGGCATCCTCTGAGGCAGCAGGGATGGACTTGGTGGTCCCTGGGTGGGGGAGGAGGCCTCCTGAACCTTAGTTAACTCAGCCTGGAGAGGAGCATCCTCCACCCTCAACCCAGAGAGGTGCAGCAGATGGGGCAGCACTGTAGCCTCCAGAATGTCTCCCTGAAGACAGCCACTGCATTGCACCACTCCCATCATGTCCGTTTTCTACCTTCTCCATGATAAGCTTTAGTCACCCAATCACAGGGTTTTATTTAACTCCAAAAATCGATTAGCGTTTTGCTCATAAAAGTGCTAAAACATTGTGAAGATGCATAGCAGTCGCCTCACTGTGTTTAACAAACATAACACTTCTAAAAAACCTATATAAATACTTTCTGTACAGTTAGCATTGTCCCAAGAAAAAAACTGCTAATCAATTATTTAAAACCCTGAATCAATAATTTTTTGTTTTTTGTTTTAAAGCAAGCAGTTTTGTCAGAGAATATACAAAAGACCTTTTACATTCAGTAAGTTTTTAGTCACACAGTTGCTAGCTTTCACAGACTTTAGTCACAATTGCTGGTGACATCACCTTTGCTTTACAAACAAGCAACACACGGTTTTGTTTAACAGAAAAGGACCTTTTCCCTTAGAGCTTCTAATCACCTACTATCCAACACACACCCTCAGTTGCACCTTTTTTGGTATATACACACACAAACACACAAGGTTTTGTTACAGAATAAGAACCCTTCCCTCCGAACTTCTAATCACCCCGTATCCTCCAGCACAAGTACACCTTGGCACACTCTCTCTGTCTCCAGTTTTCCCCTTTCACCGAGATTCTGATTACTCCCCTCAATCCCTTACACAGGCTTGTACTCCTCTAGAATATAGAGGTCTCCTCTAGGTTATATTGCTTATTATCTGCTTCCTTTTCTGGCCGTTGTCTCCTGATCACTTGCTGTCCTGCTTTCTTGTTTGTTCCTCCCATCACGTGTTGTTAGTTCTTTCTAGTTATTGGGTGGGTGGGGGTGTAGGGCCAAAAAACCCTTCCACTGCTCCACATCCCCTTTTCCCTGATGCCTTTTTTCTTCCCCGGAGTTTCCCCTCTATTTCTGCTGCTGCTGCTGTCTAAGGAGGTTGGGGTGGTGTGCCGACTTCAATCAGCCCTGTCCTCCACACTGCCAGGAATGTCTGTGTATTGCACTAATGCTTAATTGTGTCAGTAGAGGTGTTGACATTTACCATTATACTAACAGCAGCATTTCTGTATTATTTTAAACAGTAATACCCCCCCTTGCCATAAGTAGTGTTTTTGTTATGCATTCACAGCAGTGGTACAGCATTATGTCACTGCTCTTGGATGTAGGTACATTGTGCCCATAACAGCTGCTCCAGGATCAGTTTGCCAGCCTCTCCAAACGTATATTGGATCTGTGTGTACTAGATGTTGTTAACCCCTCGCTTGCAGAACAGCAGCTGCAGTGGAATAGTGCATAGAGCCCATGGCTGTGAATTCAATTCAGTTTTATTTTTATACTGGAAAGTATGTGAGCAAAAATGCCCATTTTCACAAACGTCCAGTGGCACAGAATTTTGATGATACAGAGAAAAAGGTAAAAAAATATTTGCAAAATGTTACGGTATTTACAATAGGAACAGTGTACATGACAGGAGCATGTAGAGTAGAAAAAAAAAAATACAGCACACAACATCAGAGCCAATATACAGATACATATAAACTCTAAGGTAACTCGAGGGTTGGTGGACATTCAGGAGGGTTACCTACTGGGGCAGACACAAGTGGTGGATTGGAGGATGTAGTCCTTGAGGGAGGAGGGGAATGAGCAAATTGAACTACATGACTGAAGTTCAGGGGGCAGTTTATTGTAAAACTTAGGGCCCTTGTATGTGATGGAGTTCTGCGCATGCTTGGTGCAGTAAAAAGGGGTGTCCAAGGTATGACAGGTGGCCCCGCTTGTACTGTGCTTGGGGACCGATAAGGGGAAAAGGGAGTTGGCGGTGATCAGCAGCAGGTTACGGTGAACTTTGCGTAGGAAAGAGAGCATTTTAAATTGGAACTTGCCTTCAAGGGTGAGCCAGTTGAGGGAGGCATAGAGGGTACAGTGATGGGTCATCCAGGAGAGGCCAGTTACGAAGCGTGTGATGTTGTTTGTAGTCCTGAGTTTGGAGAAAAAGGGGAATGTGATGGGGGGAGTAGACAATAGAGCCATAATCCAGGAGGGGCAGGAGAAGGGAGTTGGCGAAGCTTAGTCTGGACAGGGATAAGGAGCTTTCTGATTCGGTATAAGAGACCTAACCTCATAGATTTTCTTGATGAGGCTGGTAATATGGATATTGTAGGTAAGGTGAGGGTCTAAATACAGTCCAAAGTATTTGAATTCGTAGACTTGTTCTGTGATGTTACCAAGGTTGTCTGAGAGGGATTGGCTCATGACTGAGGCTTTTCTTGGGCCAGAGAAGATCATAAACTTGGTCTTCTTGGAGTTGAAAACCATGCCTTTGGCAGAGAACAAAAGTGTGTAGCTTGCTGAAGTCAGATTGCAAATTGCTGAACATTGTGTCCAGATTAGTGTCGCTGTAGTAGAGGGCCGCGTTGTCAGCGAAAAGGATTAGTTGGGTGGAGCCCTGGGGTACCCCATATTTAATCGGACATTCAGCAGAAAAATGAATGGGAGATTTGGGTTTGAATCCAAGGAAAGTCATAAAGTTTCTGTTTCCTTCAGATGTCACCAGCGTAGTGATCTGTGGAAGCGTGGTTTAGGAGTACTAAACCTACACTAAGGGGAGTTAAAGTGCCATAAAGGATTCTCACAGTAAAGTGATTCCACGTCATTTTGGCTACTAAACTGATCCTGGAGCAGCTCTTATGGGCACAATATATAGAGCTTGTTCTTGTTTGATTTCCAAGCAGCCTTTGGTTCTGCTCAGTTGGGTGTGGAAGGGCGCCATTCTTTCTTCTGGGTTAGGCAGACAATTGTATGTGGAAGTAGCTTTTTGTGTGTGTGTGTGTGTGATTATTTCTCCCCTTGACCCGGTCGGCCCTTTCTCCTGGCCTCCTCCCAGCCCTGTCCTCCGAACATCAGACCTCCTCCTGTCTTACCCCTATGGCTTGCCCTCTGTGGCAGGGTGGTGGGGAGCGACACAACCCACCAAGGCCAGATCCATGTTGGGGGAGGTGTCTTCTTGGGGGTAGTGCCTGCGTAGTACGGCCATCATGTCGCTCGGCCAGGACCAGGTTTTCCACTTTTCTGCAGAGGGGAGCTTGCTCTGTCGACAATGCTTGAACTGTGTGTGCAGGTGCATGCAGCATGACGGTCGGCTGCTCCGCCTCCATGCCCCAGTGTGCAGGACTCGGCGTGCCAACACTCCGCCACCGCTAGGTGTCAGGCAGGCGCCTGTCTCTGTTTCCCACTCTCCCTGGGAGAGGAGAGCCATCCTCCAAACGCTCAGGCCTCTCCCACCCTGGCTGATCCCCGGCGACCTGCTCGCACCGTGAACATGGGTTGCTGGCATGGCAGGAGGCAAGGCATGATGCCTCAGCCCTCCACACCACTGGGCCAGCATGGAAGTAGCTTGTTAACTGAATAGTTGTCTGAAAATGATGTCTTATGCCTGATTTGGGCTCCTGTGATATTATTTTAAGGTATATTTCCTCAGGAGTGTAACACTATGCATACATTGCACTGAGATAACCAGCGAAAGTGCTACCTTTCACAACCTCACTGTTTAGGCTAGTCCGTATGTTAATCACCCTCTGTGATGTGATGCTTTGTAGTGTTTTTTTCCTATTCCTGCAGTTTGACTGATTGCTTACCATCCAGTCCTGTGCAGTTTGTACTTTTTGCCAATAAGACTTTATCAGAACCCTTTGTCTTCTCTTGCAAAAAAAATGTTTCTTCGGCATTCATCATTCCACATAATTTATACTCACAGAATCATGTTACACTAAACACTCTATTTAGAAAGCCTGTTTTTATGTGAAGCACAGATCTGGGGCCCGATTCTCAAAGATCCTCAGTGCTGCGGCAAAATCCAGGTGTGCCAGGGATCCTGCATCCAATTTTATGAAAAATCAGGGTCCTGGTGCCAAACTTCTTGGGTTTACCACAAGTTGATTGCTGTGCCAAACAGTTGGTGCACCTGCTGGAATTGCCACAGGATCCACCTGCCCCATCCTCCCCAGTGCAACACTAGAGGGCCAGGGTATTTGGGGAGAGAGGAAGCTGCTGGACAGGAGGGTCCAGGGCAAAGGGCGTAAGGGGAGTTGAGGGGACAACTGGGTATTTATGGGATTGCTGTAACACAGCGGAGTGCGTTTGCTGTTGTATGTAATCTCATAATTCATATTAATACCTATTAGAGTGCCGTAACTACTGTACCTATGTATTTTACTGGGGGGGTCCAGGGTCAGACAGTGTAGCTGCCAAGGCTGTGCCCACCTGGGGCCATGGCACATTCTGTCTTTGAAAGCCCCCAAACCTGTGTAGTTTAATATGTACAGTAAGTGTGGTAATCTGATGCGTACTGATACAAAGTACAAAGTGCTGCAGTACCACTTCGATCCCCAATGTCCCCCATAAATATTATCGTCTTCCTGGTAGTCTACGGACCCCCATCCCAGATGTCCCCTCCTCCGGTAACATACATCTTTCCTGTTAGTCTAGCGGACCCCCTGATCCCTGATCTCCCCAGAACCGTTGTATAACATTCCCTGGTAGTCTAGTGGCCCCCCACTCGTGACAGTGCCCACCACCCGCCCCCCATCTCTTCTGGGACTACGGCGTGGCACAGCCTCCGCTGTTCTCCACAACTGGCTGCCGACTGAGCTGTCAAGGGCGCATACAGCCGACCACCAACTGAGCTGTCTGGAGAGTGTACTGCATGTGCACACGCCACAGTAAGTGCATACTGTATATGGCATACACTTCTTGACAGCTTGGCCGGGCGGCCAGCCTTGGTGGAGAGCGGAGGGCTGTGCTGATCGACAGCTCACGGAAGAGGTGGGGGGGCACTGCCTGCCAGATGTGGGGTGGGGGTGGGTCCACTAGACCACATGGGAATGTTTTATATAACTGGTTGTGGGGGAGATCGGGGATCAGGTGAGCCACTAGACTACCAGGGAAGATATATAAATGTTTATGGGGGAGATAGGGTGTGCCAGCTAGACTATCAGGGAAGATATGTAGATATTTAGGGGAGACATCACGGATTGGGGGAGGTCTGCTAGACTACCAGGGAAGATATGTAAATATTTATGGGGGACATTGGTTTGGGGGGGTCCGCTAGACTACCAGGGAAGATGTATACATATTTACGGGGGACATCGGGGATTGGCAGGGACTGATAGACTACCAGAGAAGATATATAAATATTTATAGGGGACATCGGGGATTGGAGGGGGGCTGCCAGACTACTAGGGAAGATATACAGATATTTACAGGGTCCGCTAGACTGCCAGGGAAGATATATCAGTATTTATGGGGAACATCAGGTGTCGGGCAAAAGTAGAGTGGGATTCTGTTTTTGTCGGTGATTTAAAAATCGGTAACTGTATACAGTCGGGAAGTTGGTGATGGGAAATCTGTTGGGAAGATCCACTGCCAGATAGTGTGGATGAACAGCATATACCACTCCTAGAACTACTGTTACAGGTGAGTAACATGTGTTTATTAGTCATTAGTAAATAGCATTGGTTATATAACTAAAAACACCAGTGTGGCTAAATGAGCTCCCAACTGCTATACTGGACCTGTCCACCCATTCTCATTTTAAATCTGCCTTGATAAAGTACTTTATGTCGAAAATAACCCACAACTGCACTTAAATACCTGTCGTAACCCACCCTTATGTGACCACATCATTCAACTCACCCCCCCACTCCAGTCCCCATTCTCTCCTAGGTTATGTTCCTGACTACCCTGATAATGCTACCTGGTAGTGGCTGTTTATTTGTTCTACACCGAATGAAGGCCATTTGTTGGTGAAATGCTTGTCCAAATCATTGTGCTGTTTATACCTCGTCTATTTAATGCTCTGTAATGTACAACATGGAACCTTTGTAAATGAGTCCCGGCTCAAAGGTGCATCTCCGAATCACTAATAAATAAATAAAATAAAAGATGATCTGGCATGCAGCCAGGAAGCGGGAGGGGGGGGTTACAAAAGAATCAGCATCATTGATGATACTGCAGTGATACTATAGGCTGAAAAAAGATGGGCAGACTAGACAGTAGTATGAAGTTTGGAGTGGATAATCGGTCATGAATGAGGATATATAGGATGCAGTGATTATCACCTCTCAGCCAATTTTTGCTAATTATACCAAATTTTTCACCGTCACATATGTTGCATTTTGTTGAAATAGCCTTCACTCTCTGGAAAATATTGTTTATATGTTGATATACTGTAGTATTCAGTACTGATGTCATTTTAATGTTTTTATAGAATGTGTTTTGAGGAGTTTGTTTCTTTTGTAACACAAGTCGGATTGTCAGTTTAAGCTTTAGCATTTTCTGTAGTTCTCCACATTGTCAATGGGTAGTCATTACAGATGGTTAAAATGCACCCCTGCTAGGGGAAATGGCACAGTCCAAAGGCTGAATTGGTCTAGAATGTTGGGCACATGAACATTCTGGACCATACAGTTCTATAGGTAGATGGAGAGGCTAGAGTGTGGACTAACGCCATCAGCTCACTGGCTCAGTTGAAGTCGTGCGTTCGCCATATTACTGGAGAATGCAGATGCCGAGAGTGAGGATAAAACCACTATGTGCATGGCCAAAATTGAAACCGTGACTTAATGTGTAATGCGGGGGATTACCCATCATTCTCATTTGTCACCTGGACCAAGCAATTATTTCTTGCACATTGAACAGTATACTGTTTCCGACAGTAAACAGAAGGCAAGACGAAAAATCCTTTCATTGTGTAATGTATTGGTGGTGTTGCCACTCTGCATTAGCAGAGCACAGTGCTTCTCACACTGACAGCAAGTTCATGCTCTACGGCACAGTGCCCCTTGCCAGCAGCGTATCTTCCTGTAATAAGGTGGATGTTAGCGTCCACTGACAGTGTGAGTCCGTCCTCTAGCCTCTCTATCTACCTATAGAACTCTATGTTCCAGACAGCAGCAGCTCTCCTGTGGGCTGTACCATTTCTCTTAGTAGGGGTGCACATTACCCATCTGGAATGACTACCTATTGATAATGTAAGAGCTAACAGAAAAGGAAATTATGGTAAGTATGAAGAAATTTCTTGTTTGTTCCCCGGACACCAGACCCATTTTCCAAAACTAGATAAGCACATACCATTAATTCATAAAAAGCGTACTGTATATATTGTTCAAATTAATAGTTTGGTGCCTTTTAGTACCATTGGTACTTTAATATTTGCTTTCTTGTTGTTTTTTAATTGGTCTTTCGTTTTTATTTATAACTTTTCACTTTTTTATTTAATTTTTCACTTTATAAGTCAACACAGCATTGGAAAGTTTTGGAAATGCTCACTATATAAATATATTTGAGTTTGTTTTAAAACCACCTCTTTATGTTTATCCCATCTTTTAGGCCATCAGAAAACTAGCATAATGTCTTCCAAACCCAAACTTCACTATGTTAATGGAAGGGGATTGATGGAATCGATTCGATGGCTGCTAGCAGCTGCTGGCGTTGAGGTAAACTATTATAATAAATGCATGGCTGTGCAGTAGCCCTAGTTACATAAGCTAGGTCAGGCTTTGCATAGGAGAGAATTGCATATACAATCCAGTTCTTGTGTCATAGCTAACAGGATCACCATCTACTCCTGCCAGTAAGTTGTGGAGTATTTGTCATTTTAAGTAATGTGAAATAAAATAACCATCTTCGAGTGCATTCTTACTGTGTAAGTGCTTAAGTGCTGCCCTAAGTTCAGCTAGCAGTTGTATAAAGCAGGTTTGGGGGCACTGCTAGAGGTTCACTAAAAGAGCAACTGCAAACATGTTAGTGGTTTGGTCATAGTTTAATCGTATGTATAACATTCTGAAATAGAACGTGAATGTTTAAACACTCTGCCAGTATCTATTGTGTTGTGTTTTTTTTTTTTTCCTTACAGTTTACATTTTTCAGTGTTTGTATTCCATACTCATCAGATCCTGTCTAGTCTGTACTCATGCTGAACCTGGAGCGCGTATACATCATAGGGGACGCGAGGGCAGGCAGACAGCAAGCAGCTCTCCCCAGCCAGCAGCCAGTGCAACCGAGGACGCCCCCCCACCGAAGCTGACCCAAAATCGGGGTTGCGAGGGCAGGCAGACAGCAAGCAGCCCTCCCCAGCCAGTGCAACCGAGGACACACTGTCCCCCACCGAAGAGGACCCAAAGTCGGGGTCGCGAGGGCAGGCAGACAGCAAGCAGCCCTCCCCAGCCAGCAGCCATTGCAACTGAGGACGCCCCCCCCCCCAACCGAAGCAGACCCAAAGGTATGGACGCTTCACTGAATCGGAGCCTGTTAGAACTTGGCGCCAAAATGGAATTCAGAAATCTGGGACAAAGAAAGAACTCTAAAAGCTGTAGCCTTAAGGACTTTTATAATACTGTCGGCACAGGCTTACAGATAGATTATTTGCAAGGAATTTACTTGTATTTAACTACTTCAATACCCTTTCTGTGGGACAATTTACTTGTATTTTAACTACTTTAATACCCTTCTGTGGGACCCTTACAAATAGCATACTGCTCAGCTGTTGCACAGACGTAGAGTTCACTTAAGGTGTTAGCATTACAAATAATAGGCTACCTGATTAGTGTTGCTCCTCCCTCACTCTCTGTCGGCTATTAAAGTCTCTGTCTTTCCTTCACAGTCAGGGTCATGAAGGCAGGCAGACAGCAAGCAGCCCTCCCCAGCCAGCAGCCAGTGCAACCGAGGATGCCCCCCCCCACCACGAAAGCGGACCCAAAGGTACAGACGTGCCACTGAATTGGAGCCTGTGTTAGCCCCGCCACCCCCACCACCGCCCTTGGTGAGCTCCTCACTTTATAGCAATCACTCACATGACTTCCAGAACCTATCAGCCCACTCTCCCATTTGCTGCTTATCAGCTGCTACCACTAGTGGCCGCTATACCTCTGCCAAAGCATTTTTCCTCCTACCTCTTCTACCCCTGCTATTTTTCTCACTTGCCCCACTGGCATCCCTTCCCCCAGCGGACCTCCCAAAAAGGGAACCACCCTCACTTATGACCCCCTGCTTCATCCCCCAGCCCATCTATACAAACTCTCACCAACAGCAAGACCGCACTAAAGTGCACAGTTGGCCCATTAGCGCTACCATCCTACCCGCCTCTTTTCTACCAGGTCATACTGTTCTCCGCATCCCAGCCCTCCGCTGTCCTCAGCCCGCAGCCTCAGATCCCACCCCTACTACCAGGCCCAAATACCTCCTGGCATAAATCCAAACAGTATATCATACTACTACTCCTCCTGGCCAGAGATATTGAGGCCAAACCTGGACCCACCCCCCCAAACGCTCACACCAAGGGTCTCAGGCTCCTGCACCTCAACACCTGCAGCTTACTAAACAAAATAACTGTGCTACAACCAAGCACCCTATCCCATCGCCCTGATATCCTGATCATATCTGAAACCTGGTTAAAGCTGCATCACACTGATGCTGAAATATCCATCCCTGGCTACTTAATCATCAGACGTGATCACCAGGGAATAAGAGAGGCAGTGGAACAGACATGTACATCTCCTCTAAGCTGCAGTTTACCATGATACAAATTATCTCACTCCCAGCCCACATCGACTCTCTCCTAATCAAACTTTCGTTCCCGAGTTCCACCCCTGTGTACGTTGCAGGTACCTTCTGCCCCCCGGCACACCCCTACCTGACATCCTAGCTCACCTGGACACGCTAAAATCATTAACCACGGGAGGCAAGCTTCATGTCATCGGCGATTTTAACCACAACTGGCTAGCCACAGATAAGGTCCACCTCATGACCAAGATCGAATATCTAAATCTCACGCAACTAAATGAAGACCCCCACCTGGCTAAACCACAAAACACAAAATCACTCACTCCTGGACTGGATCCTCTCCTCCCACCCCCACAGGATCCTACGTGCGGGCCTGCTCTCAGACCCACTAAGTGACCACTACATGATCTTCATGATCAGAAAAGTGCATAGGCCCACCGCTCCCACCACTAAGATTCTACTTACAAGGTCATATAATTCCCCGGATCTAGCATCGCTCATGCACGACCTCAGTCAAGTAGACTGGTCTTTCATCCCAGCGGCGACATCTATTGACGCTGCACTCAAAACTTTCAAGGCCAAATTTCTAAAAGTCTGGGACTACCATGCCCCCCAGCGCACAAAAAGAGTCAGAGGCGCCCACCTTCCCTGGATCACTGCTGATATCATCAGCCAGTGCCACTCCAGGGACCACTCATGGAAAGTCCACAAGAAACTGGGCACCCAGGCATCCTTCCAAAGCTACAGAGCCGTCCGCAACTCCTGTACTAATCTCATTCACCAGGCAAAAAAGAACTGTTTCCTATCGGCTTTCAGCGCAAACCTAAACCACCCGACAAACTCTTGGAAATCATTCAAATCCCCTTTCTCCTTCCCTACCCAGCCGCCACCACTGACACTGTCCATACAGGATACTTCCATCACCGATCCCTGTGAAGTTGCCACTGCTTTCAACACCTGCTTCTCCAGCTGTGCTGACTCGCTCCTATCGTCCCTCCAGCACCAGCCCACTCCGTGCCCCCCCCCCCACCAAGAGCACTCCTACCAACCATACAGTTTCTCCTTCCGCCCTGTATCCCCGGACGAAGTACTCAAATCCCTCCGTTCCCTGAACCCTAACAAAGGTAAATGCCCCACGGCCCTGGATGCCAAGATGTTATATCTGTCCGCCTCAGCCATAGCCACCCCACTAGCCACTCTGTTCAACCTCTTCTTCTCACTAGGCAAACTACTAACCGAATGGAAACAGGCTACCATCATACCCCTCCCAAAAGGGGGTGACTCCTCCTCCCCATGTAACTATCGCCCCATCTCCCTACTCTTGATTTTGGCAAAACTACAGGAACGTCTTGTTTTCGCCCAACTCTCTCCCTATCTGGACGCCTCCTCCTTCTTCACCCCATACCAATCCGGTTTTCGCAAATCACGCTCGACTATCACCTCCCTGCTAAGACTCACTGACGACATACTGACCGGCATGGACAAAGGCCAGATCGCTTCTGCCATCTTTATAGACTTAGCCAAGGCCTTCGACACCGTCTCCCACACACTGCTCCTTTCTAAACTAAAAGAAGCCGGTCTCACCATTCCAGCCTCCACCTGGTTCCACGACTGCCTGGTGGGTAGGCACCAGGCTGTAAAAGTCGCCTCACACAATTCTAACCCCCTACCAGTTACCGCTGGCGTCCCCCAAGGCTCAGTCTTGCTCAGTCTTGGGCCCACTGCTCTTCTCCATATTCTTAAACGACCTCCCATCAGCTTGTCGCTACTCATCCATCCAAATGTATGCAGACGACACAGTGCTGTACACCACGGGCCCTTCCACAAGCGAGGTGGTTAATCTGCTACAGCAGGATTTCAACGCCATCCAGGACTGGTTCCGGTCAAACCAACTATTCCTAAACTCTAAGAAAACTGTCACTCTTTCGGCTCACAGCAAAGACTCTCCGTCAAGCCCCTTGCCCCCCTTTCCAAACCCTGGATGGGACCCTCCTGGAAGCTTGCACCAGTTTCAGATACCTAGGCATCTGGCTTGATTAGCACCTTGATTTCGCCACTCACATTGATTCCCTACATAAGAAACTACTCCCTAAACTCGGTGCCCTATATAGGAACTAAAGCTGTCTCCCCTCTCCTGCCAGGAAAGCTATTGTTCAAAAGGTGATACTCCCAATACTCTACTATGGCGACATAGTCTATACTACTGCTCCCTCCTCCACCTTGGCCAGCCTTGACACCCTTTTCCAGTCTTTCTGTTGCTTTATCCTGGACTGCCCACAAACAACCCACCACTGCGCCTTATACAGCTCCCTAGCATTGCCGTCCCTCCAAGACCGCAGATTAACCCACTGTGCCAGGTCCGCATCCAAATTCTGGTCCCATACCCTTCCCCCCTACCTGGCCTCTGTCCTCTCCCCACAACCTCCTCCTGCTTACTCCCTCAGAAGCTCGGACCCCAGGCTCCTCCACGTCCCTTTCATGCACACAACCAAAGGGCAGGCAGCTTTCAAATTCCGTATCCCCCAGCTATGGGGACAGTAAAAGCTGATAAGGAGTGAGCGCTCTGGACTGTGACCTGAACTCACAGGTCAGACACAGACAATAAGAAGTTAGAGTGCCATTGATACTTATAGCTGTCTATGTCAAAATGGGTAAACAACATCTCTTCTTGGTTCCATTTCTACAAACTACACAGATTCCTGACTAGGGTTACCACCTTTTAAGAAGCCCAAAGTGGGACATTTTTTACTGAAACATGATTTTTCGCAGGACAGTACGTAACTTCGACCAATGCAACAGACTTGTTTTCTCTATATAATGAGAATTAAGGCTAAGTATTGTAGTTTCTTAGTTGCTTCTATTGTTTCTTATTTTAAGGTATTTTAGTTAAGGTTTTGTAGTTCTCTTCAACATTTAGTAGAAAGTCAGAACATATTTTTTCTACTATAAAATCAGGACATGTAGTATTTTTCATGTTTTTTTGCAGGACACAGCTGCCCAAATCAGGACTGTCCTGCGAAAATCAGGACAGGTGGTAACCCTATTCCTGACTGAACATCATACTCACGTTTGACCTGTGAGTTCATTTCATTCTCCAGCATGCTCACTCCTGATTAGCTTGTACTCTCCCTATAAACAATTAAGTGATTAAACAGAATGAAAAGGTTAAAACAAATTGCGTCATAGCCTCTGTGATGCACAAGCTCTCTAGGTTCAGCCTGAGTACGGACTGAGACAGGATGTGATGGGTATGGTATAAAACATTGTAAAATGTAAAGTATAAGGGAAAAAAAGACATTGGCAGAGTGTTGGCAGAGTGTTTAAACATTCATGTTTTATTACAGAATGTTATACATACCATCAAACTATGAGCACACCATTAACATGTTTGGCGTTGATCTTTAAAACAGCAGTATTTGTTGCTGGCAGAAAATGTTATAATGCTGTTTGTTTTGTTTTTTTGTTGTTTTTTTTTGGCAGTGATGAATTTCTGACATTCTTATAGTCATCATCAGTGCATTTTAAATCTGCTTTTGTTAATAATTTTGCAACCAAGACTCAAGTCAGTAAATTTTAATGTTTAGTTTTACATTTTTTGGCCAGCAAAGATGCACTAAGCTGAGGCTTGTTTCCAGGTGCATTCTGGTAGCACAGGGAAGTTAAGTGACATATGGTAACAGTCTGCAAGTGGTGGCTGTGGGATTCAAACCCAGTTCTCCAGGTTGGCAGCTCTTTGCTCTTAACCACAACACTATACTGCCTCCCATCTTTACTGCCTCTTTGCTAGTAAAGATGGCCTCCACTAGTATATCTGTTCTACTGAGGTTACTTTCTGACAGTAGATACTGAATTTATATTGTGGAGAATGTTGTTGTTGTAGTAATTTTATTTAG
This sequence comes from Neoceratodus forsteri, assembly GCA_016271365.2. NCBI lineage: Eukaryota > Metazoa > Chordata > Ceratodontiformes > Ceratodontidae > Neoceratodus > Neoceratodus forsteri. Next base: position 776,564,832 of record CM057454.1, read on the forward strand.
TACCCAATCCCAGAGGTTCTGGGTGCTGTACAACATAACCATAAAAATATATGACTAAAAGAAATATAACGCATAATAATAGATACAAACAACTTAAAACATGAAGTGCAAATTCAGCAGTCAGGATAACTTGGAATATTAAGACCAGTGGTATTAAATCGGGTCAATGCTTTACTGGACAGGTGGATCTTTAGACCCCGCTTAAAGGCCTTCACAGAAGGGGCTTTCCTTAGAGACCTGGGAGGTGAGTTCCACAGGTTGGCCCAGGTACCTCAAATGCGCAGTCACCAGATGACTTGAGCCTGGCCCCGGGAACCGCTAGGAGGTTCCTCTCAAGTGGAGTGGAGATGGCCAGTTGGGCAGAAAGGAGACAAGAGCTCACTCGGGTAACTTGGGGCCCAGGCTGCATAGGGCTTTGTGGGTCAGCAAACTGACCTTGAAGGAGATTTGCCACTTCACCAGTAGGCAGTCCAGGTCACGCAGGACCAGGGTCACATGACATGACCTCAGAAGGCCTGTCCATAACCTGACCACTACGTTCAGCACTAGCTGCAGGTGCTACAGGACCCCTACACTCGCTCCCAGATACAGAGTGTTACAGTAGTTGAGCCTGGAAGTTACAAAGGCATGCAACAGTGGGGCAGGTCTTCTGGCAGGATCGAGGCTTTAATGCAAGAGAGGTTAAGAAGATGGTAAACGCCATTCTAGACTATGGACAACACTCGAGCCTCAAATGGCAGTCTTTCATCCAGAAAGACGTTCAGATTCTTCACCTTGGTAGAAGCCACCAGACTTGAGGAACCAAGTACCAAACTGGTTTTCTCTGCTGTTGCCCATACACCGTGCCATCGACCAGGCTCAGTCAATAGTACTTCCATCTAGTCCAAGTTGAGCCACAGCCAGCTAAAGGACATCCAGTCCTGGATTCTGACCAGACATAAATTCAGGGCATCTTCTGCACCAGGCAACAGGATCTAAATGACAGATACAGCTGAGAATCATCTGCATAGCACTGAAAACCCAGGCCATGCTGTTTGATGATATTACTCGGAGGCAGCATGTATACTGCAAAAAACGTAGGTGGGAAAGTCGAGCACTGGGGTACACCACAGAGAAGGAGCTTCAGGAGTGAGGCAAAATTTGCCATTACTGTACCACCCTCTGTATCCTGCCACTGAGGAAGGACTCAAACCAGCTGATGACCCTACCAGCAAGTCCGCACTACTCCCTGAGATGATCCAACAACATTCTATAGTCCACAGTCTTAAATGCTGATGAGAAATCGTGTAGAATGAGAATTGACCATTCCTCTCTATCTCTAGCCTTGAAGAGGTCATTGTGCACCCTGACCAGCGCAGTGTAAGTACTGTGACTGGATCTAAATCAAGACTGGAGTGGCTGATAGATGTTAAAGGCTGTGTGGTGAGCCTCGAGCTACAGAGTCAGTATCTTTCTTGATGACCGTTCTTAAAAATGGAAGGTTAGAGATCAGTCTAAAAGTTGCCAAGCAGTCCAGGTCCAAAGTTGTTTTTTCAGAAGGGGTCTCACCAGTGCATCTTTCAATGCACTCAGTAAAAGCTTATCTAAAAGGGGACACAGAACTATCTTGGCAAACACTGGACCCAAGAATACAACACAGCTCACTAGGAGGCGTGTTGGACATGGTCAGGTCCCAGTAAGTGGGCTACAGCTCAGAAATCCCCCCCCCCAAACACACACACACACCTGCTCCAGTGAAACCAGCCTAAACTCGCACCAAATATGAGGAGTAATCCTTAAGACAACCCACTCCAAACTGATGGACTGCAGCAGCCCAGTTGGGGTTATCCTGGACCTGATCGAAGACACCATGTTGGAGAAGAACTGGAAGAACTCTTTTCACTGAGTGGATGAAACTGGCTGTATTAGTTGAAGACAAGCAGGATGTAATAACAACCTGTCCAATGTCCAGAAGAGCTGAGCTGAGCTGGTCTGTTCCTCCCATCGCAATCTCCCTGGACAGAAATATTGTCTTCTTACAGGAGATTGCCCTCTGATACTCACCATAGTGAATTCTCTGAGCCAGTCTGTCTCAGTCTGCTCCAGCCATTTGATGGACTTGGGTTGGACAGGCAATAAAGTGTCATCAGTGAGTTCACAGAGCTTGCAGTTATCCTCATCGGTTTTCTTCCATTCCTCCACTGCTCCTTGGTCAAAATCCATACCCTCAGGGATTGCATAGAAGGCATTTGTGACCTCAGTCTGTTAGTCAGATTGCTCTGAATCCTGTGGTGTGACAGGCATCCTAGCACACACAGCTTCTGAGAGATGTCCAGAACAGAACCCTTGTGTTTTGCTATTCTGCCTGCAGGATACAATAGCAATGTCTGTAAGGCTACAAGGTGTCACTTAGTTACCACCTATATCAGCACTTGAAGGCTCATATTAGTGCATAGCTAAATCAAGATAATCACATTATCTTGCCGATGGCAGGGGTAATCGACCGTAGTAACATTGAAATTCACAAGCATTTGGGGGCGGAGCCAACTGCCGAACTGAGCACACACATGTGTTTACAGCTTCAGATCTGAACAGCATCTATTGAACGAAAACGGCTACATCCACACTTCCTTTCTAATTTTGGAAGACAAATTTTGAGATCCCGAACTGAAACGGCACAGTTTGATATCAAAATCGATAACCTGGGTCGTAACATTCAAGGTGGGCAAACGCCTGATGGAGCGAGACTGAAAACAGATAAGGCTCATACCAGCTCCACACCAGGGACATCCTCCGGGGTGACTGAGTCTGGACAGCCAACAAATGCAGCCTTACTCCATGCAGTTCAGTCCGAGTGCCAAATTGAAAGCCTTGGTCGGAAAGGTCGCCACCCTGGATGCTACAGTAGTCTGAGTCCAAGGGGAAATAAAGTCAGCAGCCAAGGCCCTTACAACAGCGGTGGGCTTGGTTAAAGAAAATTCGGTACTGCGGCTATGATTGGAGCATCTAGAAAACCAGGCCAGGGCATCCATGTTTGGATCAAATCAAATTTTGTTTATAAAACGCCTTTCTAAAACCAAGGCGCTTGTACATAATTCATTAAAATAAATCAAAAACAGTTAAGACAATAAATAAACGGGTTAAAACTCGTGGCTGCAGCATTAAAATTCAGTATATGCCAGACTAAAAAAAGAAATGAAATGAAATGTGATGGATGATAGGAATGCCTGAAGAGGCTGGAGAAGAACATTTTAAAGTATTCATTCATCAATGGCTTATGGAGCACTTGCATTTCCAGGACTTTAATGTACAAACAACTGTACAGAATCACACCCAGGAGGACTATGGGAGACAGTCTCCCTCCTTGGATTGTCATGCTTGTGCTCATGGATGAAGCGGAGCGAGACGCAATGCTGCATGCAGCCAGACAGGCAGAAGCCTTGGAATGGAATGGAGCTGTTGTCTGTCTGACTTTTTCCAGACCTCAGCTTTTCTACCCAATCTCGTCAAAAGGCTTTCGATGGTGTGTGCCAGCAACTTTGTGTCTTTGGGGTCCAACATGTGCTAATGCTCCCATTCAGTCTGAAGATTATTTATGGAGGCAGAACCTACATTTTTACGGACCCGAAAGATGTGGGTAAAACAGCCTGTATCAGCAAAGAATTTGCTGCAAGAGGATCACATCGGACTCTGATAACTGCTAAGAAGATCTGCCGAGAATCCTTTCATAATGGTCGGTAAGAGATCTGAAATTGGGACTGGAATGGGAAGAGCCAAAAATGACTTTGCTGAGAGACACATCTATTATTAATGTTAAGTAACAATGGCAGTCATACTGTAGGTGTAAACACTGTATAATTAATAGTTAAGTAGGTTTAATACCACAAATTCTTATGGCCTAGATTGTGCATTAGTTGAAGTTACAAGTTAAAATGACATCTTCCCACCACAAACACTGAGAAGACCTCCATTTTGAAGTTCTTTTTATGGCAGGAGGGTTACTATCGTAGCTGAAGTGTTGAAGTTACAAGAAATTTTTTCCAAGGTTTGAGCTAAGGTTCAGGACACTGTTTAAAGACTATCTTTTGATCCACAATATCTAATGATGCTAGCCAGTAACATTGGCCAACTGACTGTTTGTTTGTTTGTTTATTTATTTATTTGCACATCGGTTTACAACCTTTGAGCCAGAGGCTCATTTCCAAAGGTACCTCGTCACACAGAGGACAAATACAAATACAAGCATTCTCGGTTCCAGGATATAGGTTACATAGTTTGCAAACACATGTGATAAAGAACAAGACAAATACATATACAAGCATTTTAGGTTCCAGGATATGGGTTATCATAGATAGCAAGCACATGTGATAAAACAATTATACAGAGACACCAGTTTGGTTACAGTGGGCATATTAGTACGACAGTATGAGCAGTCAACAAGTAGTAGCAGTTTAATCAGAAGTGGTACATACTTGCACGGAGAAAGGGCAAGCAACAGGAATAATGGCAGTACAAGCAGAAAAAGGGGTAGGATTTAAAAAGGTGCGGTAAGGATGTTGCCCAGTGGGCATTGTCATGGCACAGAGGGTTGCGCCTCAGATTATAGACAGGTGCAACTACGCGTGTTGAATAGTCCACTTCTGAGAGCAGTTTTGAATTAGGAAATCATGGGGGTATCCGAGATGGGGAGAGGGAGCGAGTTGTACCAGGAAGGGGCTCTATGGTGGAATGACCTCTGTCCATGGGAGGTCCTAGATCTTGGTACCAGAAAAGTGGCCTTGCAGGAGGTCCGTGTACAGACCAAGGGTTGGGCTAGGTGGAGGGAGGCTGTCAGCCCGGGTGGGGATAGCCCTAGAAGAGTTTTTTGTTTGATATCGCAGTCGTTCGTCTAGGTTCAGCAGTGTTGCCATACCATAGAGCTGGCACGAGTGTGTGAGCCTAGGGGCCCCAGTAATTAGCCTGCACACCTTGTTTAGGATGAGGCGGATTTTGTTGAGGGCAGTTGTGTCTGCAGCACTGTAGACCGGTAGTCAGTAGTCAACCAGGGATAATATAGAGGATGTCACCTCAAGCCGGAGGGCAGCGGGGAAGGGGGACAGTTTTTGTAGCGGTATAAGATACCTAGCCGCACATTGGTAGCTGAGGCAAGTGCATCAATGTGGATGTGGTAGGTGAGTGCCGAGTCAAAGGTGACCCCACGGTATTTGTAGGAGTGTACCTGCTCTAGTGGCTGTTTGGAGCAGGGGAGGATATGGAGTGGGAAGTTGCTGGCTTTGTTTTGGGGGTGGACAAAGAGCATTGCTTTTGTTTTTTTGAGATTTATGACCAGTCTGTGCTCTTTAAACCAGGTTTCGGCTTCATTATAGGAAAGTTGCAGGGAGTCCTGGAGGGAGGTAGGATTACGGTGGGTGGCAAAGATGACGGCGTCATCTGCATACAGCAGAATTTTCCCAGTGCATGCACTGGGCAAGGTGTTAAGTTAGAGCGAGAAGAGTAAGGGTCCCAGGAAGGGCCTGAGGAACCCCTGAGCGGATGGGACACGTTTTTTAAAGTGTTCCATTAATTTTGACACGTTGGGAGCAGGCGGATAGATAGCTGGTGCACCAGGCGAGTGGCCCAGTAGCGAAGCTAGTGTGGCAGAGGGCATCTAGCAGGAGGGGGTGGGAGACAGTGTCGAAAGCCTTAGAGAGGTCGATGAACACTGCCCCGGCTAGGGAGTCAGAGTCCAGGGATGAGTGTAGGAATGTTGAAAATTCAACTAGTGCTGTGCCTGTACTGTGTCCAGCACGGAAGCCATGCTGTTCAGGGCAGAGGATGTTGTGTTTGGTCAGGTACTCAGTGATTTGCATGGCAACCAGTTTTTCAAGGGCTTTGGAGAGGGGCGGGAGCATAGAGATAGGCTGGTAGTTCCTGGCTGAGGACCTGTCACCTCCTTTGTGAATGGGAGTAACAATGTTTATGAACATGTGTTAATAGTTCCTATTTGAAAAGTTAATAAGTGTATGCTGTTTAATGGCACGGTAACGCAAACTGCACAAGTCTGAATTTTTTCTGTTTGTAATTTTGTAAATAGAGAACACATAGTTCAAAGTCTGGATGGTACACCATTTCTTGCAGCTCCTTTAATATGAAATGTCCTCGTTCTTGGCAGTACTTGCCCGTTTTGTGAAACTAAGAATAGAGTACTTTAAATGGGATTTCCCCTCACATAATGTAACTCTAGCTAGAATTTTATCAACTCCTATCATTGCATTTGGAACATTTTGTGTGTCTAACAAATGCTAAATTCTGCCTGAAAAAGGCTTGTTTTTATTTGTAAAAACCAATAACATGTAAGTTCAAAAAGAAATTCACAAGCATTTGAACACGTGAAATCATAAAGTGCAGAATGCTGGAGACATGATTCAGTTAACAGTAACTGATGTTCTCAGATACCTGGGATTCAGATAACTAGGGTTTTAATGTATTCCAATACTAAATGCAGGAACCGGGAGGTTACAAACTCAATGTGCCAATTAAAATTAATGTGTTTTATTACTTACTTTTTTTGTCAGTACAGTTCAGAAAGTAACATGCTCAAAACAGAGCCCTTTCAGTATGGGTATCGAGTGTGCTGTTTTCTTGTTTTTTGTATACTTGTTTAAGCTTTCAAGAAAACAACATAACAGATATAACCTGCATTATGACAGAAAAAAACTAAGGTGATTCCAATTTACAGAAAGGGCCCAAAAATGGATATCACCAGTTCTAGGGATGTGGATATGTTTTTCAATCCACACTTACTGGCAGGTTCCTTGCCGCTTTAAATCTTGCCGAAAGGTCTTCAAGCTGGCTCCTCCCAACCACCCGGGTGGTAAAACTCACGGCTCCGCCCCATGATGCCGGATCTTCCTTACCGCTTGGAAGCTCAGGTTCCCTCCTTTGCGCTCTGCATTTTAGGCCTGGATCCAAACTCTTCAGTTAACCCGAAACTAATTTTAAAATTTACAAGACTTTGGTCTCTATCTTCCATCGCGGCTGTGATGGACAAATCGACTCCCAGTTTTCGTCGGTGCCCTGTGGGCAGATGATGTCCTGGACTGATCCGCACTCCATGTGCGTTTATTGCCTTGGACTCGGCCATGACTCACAGGCTTATGAGTTGTGCAAATCCTTTGGGCTTGGTCTTGGAGGACCGCGCTGCCCGATTGCTGTTGGGGTGACCCAAGAAACGTCATCCTCCGGTCAAGTTGAAGGAGGCCCGTTGGGCGGTGTCTGCGGCTGCGGGCTCGGCTGAACAGCTGGAGCAGATGATCACCCTCGAGGAGGAGGTGGCCCAGTGAGCATCATCATCATCATCCTCTGTCGCGGCGTTTATCCCGCTCTCCTTGGGTTCCTCCTACACAGCTTCTTTCAAGGAGCGTTGCCAATCCCTCTCCACCAAGGGAGAAGAGCCTTCGGGACATTCCTCTCGGTCCAAAAAGAAGGATCCCAAAGGTAAGTACCACCGTCGACGTTCATGGGAGCGGGAGAGGTCCCCTTCTCCGGATAGTCGACACTCGACTTCGGTCGAGGTTGTGGCTAAGGCCGCAGGCTTCACGGTGTCCTAGTCAGGTCAGCCGGCCGAGACACCCATTGACACAGTCGAGATTTTTCTCGACCTGTCGGACGGGCTGTCGACTGGAGAAGCCAACAGCCCTTCTTCACCAGTTCCCCCGGTGGAAACCGAGGACTTACCTGTGCCTCCTGTGCCGGAGTCCCTGGTTAAGGTCCCTGAACTGAGGGAGGAGCGGGTCCCCCAGACCCACCCTCGAAAACATCGAAGGTCTCAGTCTCGGTCTTGGACCTCTTCCTGGTCCAGCCTATCCCGCCGAGATTGGCGGTCTCTGTCTCGGCACTGTGGAAAGCGGCGGCGCTGCTCATCCTCGTCTTCGTCCTCTTCGGAGGATAGGCTTCGGCGCAAATTGCGTCGGTGCTGCGAGGATCTAACGTGGCAGCAGCTCCTTTTGACTGGGAATAAGCCAACACCGTCGCCTTCCCCGGCCATTAAGTGGCTGTCACCGGAGCGGCCGAAACAACCCCTCATAGTGGTGGAGGAGCCGAAGCAGGCACCGGTTGTTCAGCCGAAACCGGCTGCGCCACCCATTGTGGTGGAACCTCCACCTCCACAACCGAAGACTGGGGCCCCGACCAAGGATTCTCAGTCGGGTCAGGGTTTGCCCCATAGGTTGTCGGTCACCCTCACTCCCGATCGACCTCGGCAAGTGGAGTGTGGCTCAGGCGCTCGGCAGCTGTTCGCAGACTCCTCGGAGTCTGATGATGATTTCTTCCTTGTTCTCCAGGCCGCTTGACTTGGGAGTCCACTGGGGGTCAGTCGGTGGACGAGAGCCCATCCTCGTTTCTTGGAATGCTTCGGCTCATCTCAGAGTCCACTGGGATGAAGCTCGAACCCGTTTCAAAACGGGCCAAGTATCCTCTCACGGAGATACTGGACTGAGGGGATTCCCCCACGGAGGCCTTCCCGGTGGCCGAAGCCATTGTTGGCCTGGTCCTGGAGCTATGGCAGCGGCCAGCTTCTTGTCCAGCACCTTTGGCAAGGATGGCACGAAAGTATGCTGTTCCCACTGGTTCACTCTCCGGTTTCTTGGAGCAGCCCTCTGTGGAGGGGCTAGTGACCGACAGCGTTTTCCGGCGTTCCGGGAACGCTCGGGATGTGGACAAGCCACCCAATAAGGAGTACCAAGAAACTGGACTACTCCGGACGGAAAGTCTATGCAGCTTCCTTGCTAGGCCTTCGTCAGGCCAGCTCGGCCGTTCTGATGGCACACTTTTCACACGCCCTTTTGGCTCCCTGGATGAGGTGATTCCTCATCTCCCGGCTGACCTCCAAACTACGGTCAAGCAGGTGCGGGATCAGGGAAGGGCGGTGGCAGAACAGCAGCTCCAGACCTCCCTGGACATCGCTGACTCGTGTGCCCGGTCAGTAGCGGCTGCAGTGGCCATGCGCCGTAGAGCTTGGCTGCGGATCTCCACCGTCACGGCAGATACCCAGCACAAGCTGGCAGACGTTCCCTTCCTGGGTACCGACTTGTTCGGTCCTGGGTTGGAGGGGCATCTTCAGCGGATCGGGAAGTGCAACGCCACCTTGGACTCGGGTCATGTCTGCCCAGAAGGACAAAGACCGCCAGCAGCAACGTAAGCCCTTTAGCCCCTGCGGCATGTCTGGCCCAGCAGCACCAGCATCAGGGCCAGCAGGCTCGCACTTGGCACCCCAAAGCCAAGCCTGCTGCTTCCTCCAGCAGGAAGCCGGGAGGGAAAGGTTCAGGAGGCTCCTCAGCCAGTCCTTCCTCCAAGCCTGCCCAGTGACGGGCTGAGGGGTGTCGCCCCCAACCTCGTCACTCCTCCCCGGGTTCCCCCCGTGGAGGGACGGCTCCGCCACTTCCTTTCTGCCTGGTCCGATATCACCATGGACTGCTGGGTGCTGGAAGTGGTAGGAAAGGGTCTGCCTCTGGAATTCGAGCAGTCCCCACCCTATCGAGCCGTTGCCCCATGGGGGGTTACGGGATCTGCAGCCTCTCTGTCGGCCCGTCGAGCCAACATTGCCCTGCTTCTCCAGAAGGAGGTGATCAGGGAGGTGGCGGATCCTCCATCAGACACAGGGGTTGTGTCCAAGTACTTCCTGGTCCAAAAACGGACGGGGGGCTGGCTCCCCATTCTAGACCTACACGACCTGAACAAGTTCCTAAGGTCTCGAACCTTTAGGATGGTCACTCTGGCTCAGATCATCCCATCCTTGGAGCGAGGCATGTGGCTCTGTTCTCTGGATCTTCAGGATGCGTTCTTTCACGTCCCATTCCATCCGTCCCACCAGTGATTCCTCCACTTCAGAGCGGAGGGATCACTTTACGAGTTCCGGGCCATGCCCTTCAGCCTCTCTCCAGCTCCCAGGGTCTTCACCAAATGCATGGCAGTGGTGACAGCATTCCTGCGGTGCCGAAGGGTCCGGGTGTACCCTTATCTGGACGACTGACTGATTGCAGCCTCCTCCAAGCCAGAGGTAGAGCGGTCCAGGGATCTGGGCCTCCACGTCTGCTCTCAGATTGGCCTCCTCATCAACGAGGCCAAATCGGAACTCGTGCCAATGCAGGTGATTCAGTTCATTGGGGCAGAGCTCGACTCTCTTCGAGCCAGAGCACGGCTCCCGGCGGACAGGGCCGAGGTTCTTTCCTCCTTTGCCCAGTCATTTCTGGTTGGGCAGTTGCACCTTGCTTGTGACTTCCTGCGCCTCCTGGGCCTCATGGCGGCCTGCACCAGTGTGGTCCGTTGGGCCCGCTGGCACATGCATCCCCTGCAATGGGGACTGGCCTGCCAATGGTCACAGTGCTCCAGTCCTCTGGACCAGCCAGTGATAGTGACCCAGGAGATGGGGAACACTCTCCAGTGGTGGATCGTTCCGGCTCATCTGCAGGAGGGTATACCATTTGTCCGGCCAGAGCCGACGGTCACTTTAATGACCGACGCCTCTCTGATGGGTTGGGGTGCCCATCTGGGGGAGCTCAGAGCGCACGGCCTCTGGTCCCCTCAGGAATCTCGATGCCTTATCAACCTGCTGGAGCTTCAAGTGGTCCGACTAACACTCACCGCCTTCGCTCCATTTGTACAGGGTCAAGTGGTCCAGGTCCAGACGGACAACACCACGACCATGTACTACCTAAACCGCCAGGGCGGGATGCCCTCCTTGCTTCTGTGCAAGGAAGCTTTCCACACTTGGTCTTTCGCGAGCAGACTGGAGGTGGATCTCTTAGCCATTCATGTGGCAGGAGCCTCCAACACTCTGGCCGATGCCCTAAGCCGGATAGGTGCTGCATCTCATGAGTGGTCTCTCCTGCCAAAGGTAGTACACGATCTGTTCTCCCACTGGGGCACACCTCAGGTGGACCTGTTTGCCTCCAGGGAGAATGAGAAGCTGAGGCTGTTTCATGCCTGCCCCTCTCAGCAGGGCTCGCTGCAGGGGGATACCTTCTCGAGGCCGTGGACCCCGGGCCTCTTCCACGCCTTTCTCCCATTTCCCTTGATCCACAAGGTGCTTCTCAAGGTGAGGAGGGACAAGGCACAGGTGATTCTGGTAGCCCCAGACTGGCCCTGCCAGTTCTGGTATCCAGATCTCCTCAGCCTCAGCTCCAGGCTCCCAAGGTGGCTTCCAGCCTGCCCGGACCTGATCTCAGTCAACCAGGGGAAGGTACTCCATCAGGACCTTCAAACCTGCACCTGACGGCGTGGTTCCTGAGTGGCTAGAGTTCCAGGCCTTGGGTCTTTCCGACGAGGTCCTCAATGTTGTTGAGGCATCCTGTAAGGAGTCGACCAGAAAATGCTATGCCTTCAAATGGAAGAGATTTTCCATTTGGTGTCAGGATAAGGGGTTGGACCCTTCATCCTGTTCTTTGGCCAGCATTCTGGACTACCTATGGTCCCTTTCTCAGCTAGGGCTTCGGTCGACGACCCTTAAGGTGCACCTGGCAGCCATCTCTGCTTACTGGGCACGGGCCGGAAAGCAGTCGGTGGTGCAGGAAAAGGTGGTCGGGCGCTTTTTCAAAGGCCTTGATCACATATCTCCTCCGGTACAAGAACCTCCACCTCCTTGGGATCTACTGCTGGTATTGGCTAAGCTCATATACAAGCCATTTGAACCGATGCACAGGTGCGATATCTCCCACCTGTCGTGGAAGACCGCCTTCTTGGTGACTATTACGTCAGCTAGAAGGATGGGAGCGCTCCAGGCGCTTTCCATCGAGTCTCCTTATCTGGTCTTCCACAGGGACAAGGTTGTCCTGTGCCCCCACCCGAAATTCCTTCCGAAGGTGGTGTCGGAGTTTCACCTTAACCAGGTGTTGACTCTGCCGATGTTCTACCTCAGTCACACCTCGGAGGCCGAATATAGGCTCCATACTTTGGACCCTAGAAGAATGCTCTCTTATTATAAGGAGCGGACGACTGAAGTTCGGGGAGAGGTTTGCCAGCTGTTTGTCACCTACGCTGAAGCCGCACCTGGCAGACCTGCAGCCAAGCGGACGATAGGCAGGTGGGTCACCTCCTGCATAGATCTCTGCTATAGGTTGGCGGGCATGGAGCCTCCCAGAGGGATAAGCGCTCATTCTGTCTGCCATACCGCTGCTTCAATGGCTGCTTCCAGGGATGTCCCGATCCAGGAAATCTGCAGGGCTGCTACCTGGAAGTCAGCACACACCTTCAGTACCCACTACCACATCGACCATGAGTCACGCCGGGATGCTGGTTTTGGGACCTTGGTTCTCCAGTCCTTATTTCCCAAGTAGGGGGTGCGCACCTTGCCTCCCTTCTCCCGGAGAACTGCTAGGAGTCTGCCAGTAAGTGTGGATTGAACAACATATCCACTTCCCTAGAAATACAGGTTACTCACCTGTAACAGGAGTTCTAGAAGTGGTATATGTTGTTCATCCACACAACCCACCCGACCTCCCTAGCTTCGACACGCAACCTGGCTTCCAGTGGGCTACATCTGGCGTCATGGGGCGGAGCCGAGAGTTTACCACCCTGGTGGGTTGGAGGAGCCAGCTTGAAGACCATCCGGCACGATTTAAAGTGGCAAGGAACCTGCCAGTAAGTGTGGTTGAACAACATATACCACTCCTAGAACTCCTGTTACAAGTGAATAACCTGTATTTATCGACCAATTAGCTTAACTTCAGTTGTAGGAAAGTTAGCAGTTGAATATGTTAAAGAACTACTGAAACATATTATGGGAGAAGGACTGGAAGATATAAACCAGCATGGTTTCAGAGCAGGAAGATCATGCCTAACAAATTTGTTACACTTTTTTAAACCTGTTAGTGGTGCTGTAGACTCAGGACTCCCAGTTGATGTCCTCTTCTTGGACTTCTCCAAAGCTTTTGACAGTCTGCCACATGGACTATTAATAAAGAGGCTGCAGGAATTGAAAATAAGCAAAGACACCATATGTTGGATTAAATCATGGCTCCATGATAGGAAATGAAGGGTATCTGGCAGGACAATGTCGCATCATGGCTAGAGGTAACCAGTGGGGTACCTCAAGGATCAGTACTGGGGCCAGTATTATTTTGTGTGTATGTATATGTATATATTCCCTACAGACATCGACCAGATGTTGGCATAGTAAATGTGCTGACGACATGAAAGTGGGAGAATTAGTGGGGAGCAATGAAGCAACAAGAATGTTCCAGAGTGAAATTAACAGAAATATCGAGTGGCCAATGATACATAGACTACCATTTAACATACAAAAAGTAAGCATTAATCACTGAGACAGGAGGTATTTCCCAGGAATTAATGCATGTGTTTGGTTTTTTTTTTTGGGGGGGGGTGCACGAGGCCGAAGGCAGAGTGCTTCCCACCACCCAACCATGCATTTATTCCTGGGAAATGCCTCCTGTCGAGGGGATTAATGCACATGGCTTTTATGGCCACTACTTCTGTTATATTTTTTTTTGATAGTAATTATGAAAAAAACACTACATAAAAAACATGTTTTTTATTCGTGTTTGTTTTTTATATGCATATTGTTGTATTTCACTACCAGGAAGTTTGTTTCTGGAACCATAGTTATTTCTGTAGTTATGAATACACTGACAATTTTTTTAATAAACGCTGGTTTGATTCCTTACACTGTTTGTAACCTGCAATACTGATTAACAGTTTTTTACAAGCAGTGGGTAAATTTGTAGTTGCTTCGTTTGGAATTGTAAGACATTACCTATGCATTGTGGGAAACATTACAGATTTGCGTACAATGGAACACTGCTTATACATAGAAACACATGCAACTACTCATTTTTGGAAACGTTTTCATTTTCTTACAGTATTGCTCATAACTGGTACCTTTCGTCCGATATCTGTGGCTCTGTGATCGAGATCTCTTTTGTCACTCGCTCTGGTACACATTTCATAGTGCTGACTCCAATGCCGAACTTGTGTGCCGCTAATCAGTTACTTGTCGATGTGTGCTTATCCAGATTTATGGGCACCTTACTTGTCAATCTCAACAGTTGAAAGCGATTGATGGAATATATTTGATGAGATACACATTGATTGCTATACTACTGTTATTGGCTTCACTACTGATATTTTGATTGCCTGTACTGTCTTGTGTACTCTTACAGGACTCTCACATTGTAGGGGTGGTCATTTTAGCTCCGCATGACCTGCTGTGGGCATAGTTCTTTCTTGATTTTTCAACTGTGCTCTCACTACTGACTTTGCGTACATGTGTTTCTGTGGGGATATTGTCTGGCGCTCGATTACAAGGCAGACTGCTGCTGAGTTCTGGGAGATCAATGTTCCTTGCTGTTCTACTTACCCATGTTTGTTTTTAATCGGTTTCAATACCATCGTTGTGCGATCTACAGTGTCCACTGGGTGCATGGGTGGGGAGCAGGAATTTTTTTGCATTTGTTTTCCTGTTGTGGTCAATGTTAGTATTACACAACTGTGCATATGTAAGGAATTAATGCACGGTTGAAACATCCCCATGTGATGTGTTTTCACCAGTTACTTGTCTTTCTCACTGTTGTTTCATTAATGCCATGTTACAGTGTAAAATAATGCATAAAGGAGCCAGAAACGGTAGAGCAGCATATTACATGAATGAGATAGAAATTAATGAGACAGACAGCGAGAAAGATCTGAGCATCATAACAAACAGCAAACTGACAACAAAAAAAAACAATGTAGAAAAGCAGTAACTAAATGTAGCAAAATTATGGGGTGCATACTAAGGAATACAGCTAGCAGGGATAGAGAGGTACTTATGCCCCCATATAGCACTCTGGTTGGCAACATTTGGAATATTGCGTTCAGTACTGGGATCCGTACATAAAGTCTAATACCAAGTTCTTGGAAAGGCCTTCAGAGAAAGGCGACTAAGAATATCAAAAACATAGCTGGTAGGCCTTATGGGCATAGGTTAAGAGAATTGAACCTGTACTCACTAGAGTATAGACGTATAAGGGGTGACTTATGTCTGGTTCATAGAACTATGAGTAATGATTTGATGGAATGTGTAGGACTGGCAAGAAGGGTGACAGGAAAAGAAAATAGAAACCACTGCCTACAGTTAAATGGATTTTTATATAGAACTGAAAGGAGAGCAAACTGGTTCAGCCAGAGAGTGGTATCTGTATGGGACGGGCTGCCGAGGAATGAGGTGGAAAGTAAGACATTAAATGAATTCAGGAGTGGCTTAGACAGGTATATTGGGGACACCAAATTTGGATATCTGGAATAAACACGGCAAGTCACATGGCCATCTGGCTCATGACTTGTACATACTATGAAACTATGATGCAAAGACATGTAACCAAATGACAGTCATAATTAAGTACAGTGAGTCTGTTTGCATCTCATCAACGTGTACTATAGCCATACATCTGCTGATTGCCAACTACATTACATTAAAAAAAACAAGAACATGTATAGTAATGGTAGATCTGGGTATAGCAGTGGACTTGGCCTACCTAGGTTTCAGTAAGGCATTTGACACTGTTCCACATAGGAGACTAGTAAGCAAGCTGGATGGCTTCACTTAGGAGTGAGTCCCAATATGGTAAACTGGATAAGAAATTGGTTAGGGGATAGACGACAGAGATTGGTGGTAATTGGAGTTCACGCTAAGGAATGAAGTGTAACCATTGTTGTGCCTCAGGGATCAGTGCTGGGACCGGTCCTCTTTTAATGTCTTTGTAAGTGATATTGCAAAAGAGCTGGAAGGAAAGATCTGCCTCTTTGCAGATGACACCAACATCTGCAATAGGATAGACACGCTGGTGGGGGGTGGAAAGGATGAGTAGAGACATGAGAAAACGAGAGGAGTGGTCAAGTGTGTGGCAGCTGGGTTTCAGTGTGAAAAAGGGCAAAATAATTCTCACAGGGCACAGAAACACAGGAGCAGAATACAAAATGGGTGGAGTGGTATTGACGACCACCAAGCAGGAAAGAGACTTGAAGGTAATCATATTGGATGACCTAAAGGTGGCCAGGCAGTGCGACAAGGCAGTAGGGAGGGCTAGTGGGATGCTGGGGTGCAGAGGGAGGGATAGCACCAACAGAAAGAGGGAAGTGGTGTTACCTCCTTATAGATCTTTGGTAAGACCCCACCTAGAGTACTGTGTCCTTTCTGGAGACCACATCTCTGGAAGGACATAGATTGAGTGGGGGCAGTCCAGAGGAGGGCAACTAAAATGGTGCAGGGTCTGCATCAAAAGCCCTGTGAGGAGAGACTAAAGGACCTCCGATGTACACTGTGGAACAGAGGAGTTGGGGGAATATGATGGAGAACTTTGAATACCTCCTGGGGTTAATAAGGCACAGGAGGGGAGTATTTTTCAGAAGAAAAGATGCTCAAGAACAAATGGACAGGCTGTGAAGCAGGAGATGTGTGTGGAAGTACTTCTTCACAGAAAGAGTGGTGGATGCCTGGAACAACCTTTCAGCAGAGGTGGTGGGGGCGAATACAGTGGGAGTCATAGTGGAAAGAAGAGGGAAGGGAGAAAGCCGTAGATCAGGCACAGTCTGCGGTAATAGTTTAAGTAGGGAGAAATGGGCAGACTGGATGGGCCAAGTGGTCTACCATCAAATTCCATGCATGTTTCTATTTTGTTTGTACTTTTTTCAAGGGTGCTAACCAAGTGGCCATTTCAGTACTCTTAAAATTTAACACACCTTAAGTCATTGCTGCCCACAAAGAAGGGCCTGCAATTCATTTGACACTTTCTTTGTTTTTACCCCAGTTAGAAACATAGAAACATAGAATTTGACGGCAGATAAGGAACGCTTGGCCCACCTAGTCTGCCCATTTCCCTAGCTGATGGAATCTAGATTTAGTATTTGCTGTATTGGTCCTTGCAAGAACAGATCCAGAAGCGAATGATTTGATACCTTTTAATGGACCAACATACAGTAGATGTAACAACAAGAACAAAGTGCTCTAACTTTCGGACCAACCAGTCCTTCTTCAGAAGCCTAATAGCCGTTGTTTAGAAAAAACAATACTTTTAACAGCTAGATCATGCAGAAAAAAAACAGAAAAAATCCCCATTGGTTTAAACCACTCATTTAAAAAATACAGATGATGATGTCAGAGAAGTTTAACAGTACCATATTACCTTCAGCCAGGAGGGTCCCAAGGTCAAAGGTGCTTGGTGCAAAACACATACAAAGAATCCTACTGCATATAAATTCAATTGACATAAGATAACACTGCTGGAGAAGATGACTCTTAAATCAAGCTATGAGTATCACAGTGTGTATAAGGATGTGATTATTGAAAAGCAACCACCACTCAGATTGAAGACATACTAAGATTGTCTTAGGACTCCCAGGAGTTTCAATGCATGCATTATAGACAAGAAATTACCAGTGAAGTTGTCTTAAAAACATCAGTGCACACTGTATAATGTGTAAAACTTAGCTGGACCTATCACCTAGCTGTACTCTCCAGCTAGATATCATGCCCCATAACTTCAAAAATCTCTAGTATAGTGACAGGAATACATAAATGATAATTTAAATATAAATTGATAGTATTAGTGTCAAACAAAAAAAACTCTAGTTGAGGACCACCAAGGAATTAAGACCATGTAGCTTGATATCTACTGATGTCTGTATACACTGAAAATGTAACAACTTGATGTACCAGAAGTGTCTAAGGAATCTGAAAAAGTGATAAAAAATTTAATTTCTCTCCTCCTCTTTACACAAACAATACACCCTACCCCACCCCACATCCCCATAATGTGGGGGGATGACTAGCTTTAAGGAGATTCTCTCTCTCTCTAACACACATACACACTCCTAATGAACCTTTATTCACATCAGTCATTGCAATTGTTCCCCAAAGGAATTCGACTTGTCATGAAATCCTAAGTAAAAGGGCTCACGTATCCTAATACCCATGACCAAAATGTAACACTATTTAACTGTACTCCTATCTGCTTAGTACCATTTCCAAGGATTCTGGATAGAACTACGATGAAATAAAATGACCACCTTCCCCAGGATAAGGTAACTAGCAGTAAATATAAAGTATGTGTGTAAGACCAGAGGTCTAACATACCTACATTTCCACAAATCACTACAATATTACTCTAATGTAAAAAGATCTGTCCAGGAACCCCATGCAAATGAGATCTCGCGTCCCAATATGTACAGAGTTAAAAAAATATGTGACAATCTATAACACTCCTTGTATGTACAGTAACAGGTTAGGTAATCTGAACATGGTGCAACGGAATCAACCCCTCTCCCGGGCAAAGATAAAAAGTAAGGAGGAATTAATATTCATTATGTATGTGAAGTAAGAGTAGTAACACACTGTAACTTCTTGTATCTAAATAGAGGCTTACCTCAATGTGACAGCAAGCCCCACACCGGTTATACCACATACCTCACAACACATACCCACACACATGCATACTGTCACGCACCCACATCCCACACATGCTGAAGTCCTATAATATACCAGTCTGAATAAGAAGTCTGTGGATGTCAGTTTCTTTAATGTCCCATGAAACCCAGATCAACGTTCATCCCATCTGCTACCATATTAAGATGTAAAATAAGTTTAATCTCAAAAGCTCGTCTCTGTTGTGTGTTTTCGAGATTTCCTTTTAAGACCATTACTGACATATCTGAAATTGAGTCATCAGGCTGGGAGAAGTGGTGCCCCACTGGTTTTTCACTTTTCTTTCTTCTAATAGTATGTCTGTGCAAGTTTCATCCTTGTGCAGAGCTGTTGGCTTGTCTTTCCAACGTAACCTGTTTGTGGACATCTTTTGCACTGAATGAAATAAACAACATGTCGTGATGTGCATGTATAACTCCCATGCACCTTGAATTGTCTGTTTTGTGATGTAATCACACAGTCCGAGGGTGGAAATGAGCTCACAAGTCTTACAGGTGCGGTGATTGCAGGGTCGTGTGCCATTGTGTGACATGGTATTCTGTTCTTTATTTTATTTTTATTTATTTAGTTTTTGTTGACCGGGTAAGTGCACTGGACAAATCCTGCCTATTTTCAGGCATGACCCGGGGGAGGGGGATACAGATGAATGCCAACTGACCTTGAACCAGATTAAGCTGTTGGTGGTATTTTGAGCGAATGAGGGAAATTTGGCCAGGACACCGGGGAAATTACCCTACTCTTTTCGATAAGTGCCATGGGATCTTTAACATCCACCTGAACTACCACCAATCCAGGCAGGTGGGACTTCGGTTTAACGTCTCATCCGAAAGACGGCACCTCAGAAGTGTAGCACCCCTCTCATGCTGCACTACAGTGTCAGTACTACGATATTAACCCAAGTGCCAGATGTGGGAACTGAACCCACAGCCCTTTGATCTCCCGGCCTCAGAGGCAAGTGTGCTACCTACTGAGCCGCTGACACTGACCGTTCTGGTGAAAACTTGCTCCTAACAATTAGGCTGGCTAAATGTGGTGGTTGTTTAAAGATGATAGTGGGAGTTCCTTAAAAATACAATTAAGTTTTTCATCCTCACTGAATATTGGGTGGAGGTCTTTAATAATCTTACGCAGAAGTTCAAGGTCTGGATGATATATGACTACTAAGGGTAAAACACCTTTGACCTTGGGACCCTCCTGGCTGAAGATAATATGGTACTGTTAAACTTCTCAGACATCATCATCTGTATTTTTTTAAATGAGTAGTTTAAACCAGTGGGGATTTTTTCTGTTTTTTCTGCATGATCTAGCTGTTAAAAGTATTGTTTTTTCTAAACAATGGCCATTAGACTTCTGAAGAAGGACTGGTTGGTCCAAAAGCTAGAGCACTTTGTTCTTGTTGTTACATCTACGTTGGTCCATTAAAAGGTATCAGATCATTTGCTTCTGGACCTACCTGATGGATAAGCTGCAGATTCTAGTTAATCAGCAGCTTACTTCCTCCTACCCCCACTAGAATTGCCTTATGCCTGTCCCATGTATTCTTGAATTCTTCCACTGTTCCTAACTCCACAACCTCCTCAGGAAGGCTGTTCCATGCATCCACAACCCTTTCTGTGAAAAAATACTTTCTAACATTACCTCTGAGCCGTCCCCCCCATCTTCAAATTGTGCCCCCTTGTTCTTGCACATCTCTTCTTCTGAAAAATACTACCCTCTTGTACTTTAATTCCCTTGAGATACTTGAAAGTTTCTATCATGTCCCCCCTCTCCCTCCTTTCCTCAAGGGTATACATATTAAGTTGCTTTATTCTCTCCTCGTATGTCTTCTGGTGCAGACCCTGCACCATTTGGTTGCCCTCCTCTGAACAGCCTCCACTCTATCTATATCTTTGCAGAGATGGGGTCTCCAGAATTGCATGCAGTACTCCAGATGGGGTCTCACCAACTGTCTATACAGAGGGATAACAACTTCCTGTTTTCTACTGTTGATGCCTCTCCCTATGCATCCCAGTATCCCCACAGCCCTCCTTACTGCCATCTCACATTGCTTTCACACCTTTAGGTCATCTGATATAATTACTCCTAGGTCTTTTTCGATTTTTGTTGTTATTAACTCATCCCACCATTGTGTACTCTACCCCAGGGTTTTTGTTTCCCAGATGCATTACCTTGCACTGCTTTGCATTGAATCTGAGCTGCCACATATTTGACCATTCCTCCAACCTTGCCAAGTCCCTTTTCAATCGTTCCTCTCCACCTTGTGTATCAACCGTGTTTCAGATCTTTGTGTCATCTGCAAAGAGACATACCTTTCCTTCCAGGTGCTCTCCAGTGTCACTTATAAAGACATTAAAGAGGACCCGTCCCAGTACCGAACCCTGCAGTACCCCGCTAGTTACCTTCTTTTCTTCACTTCGGACTCCGTTTACTATTACCCTTTGCGTCCTGTTGTCCAGCCAGTTTTTTATCCAGGCTACCACCTTGGCACCCACTCCAAGGCTGGCTATATTAATCTTTTGTGTGAGACTGTATCAAATGCCTTGCTAAAATCTAGGTAGGCCATATCCACAGCCCCTCCCTGGTCTACTACTTTGGTCACTCAGACAAAGAAATCTATTAGGTTCATCTGACATGACCTTCCTGCTGTGAAACCATGCTGCCTTGGGTCCTGTGCCCCACTGGCCTCTGGGTAATCAACAATTCTTTCTTTCAGAAGTGATTCCATTATTTTCCCTACCACTGAAGTCAAACTAACTGGTCTGTAGTTTCCTGCCTCTGCCCTGCTCCCACATTTGTGAAGTGGAATCACATTTGTCCTTCTCCAGTCCTCAGGTACCACCCCATCCTCCCATGATTTGTTAAAGAGAGTAGTCAGTGGTGTTACTAGTTCTACCCTTAGTTCTTTTAGAATTCTTGGGTGAATCCCATCAGGCCCCATTGCTTTGTCCACCCTCAGTTTCAAGAGTTCTTTCAAAACCCTTTCTTCTGTGAATGGACTGGTATTGATCCCCCTATTCAGTGTTTCTCCCTTGTTTGGTTTAGGTACCTCCTCCTCCTCTTTCGCTGTGAATACTGAGCAGAAATATTCGTTCAGTATCCCTGCTTTTTCACTGTCACCCTCTGCCCATATTCCCTTCCCTTTAAGTCTCTGTATCTCTCCCTTGGTCTTTCTTCGCTCCCTAATGTACCTATAAAAGGTTTTATCCCCCTTCTTAAGAGTTTGCTATCTTTTCCTCAGTTTGTGCCTTTGCTATTCTGACTGCCTTCCCTGCCTCCTCCTTCTTTAACTGATAAAGTTCTCTGTCCTGCTCCTTCTGTGTTTCCTTATATTTCCTGAATGCTATCCTTTTCTCCTTAACCATCCCTGCCATCTCTTTTGAGAACCATAGTGGTTTTTTCCTTCATTTTGTTTTGTTGATTTGCTTCACACAAAGGCTTGTTACCTCTGCGATGGCTGTTTTGATTATTCCTCCACCCCTCCTTCTTGCCCGTTTGCTAGTGCTTTTCTGAGGCACGCTCTCATTTTCCTAAAGTCAGCCTTCCTAAAGTCCAGTACTCTTGTTTTTGTATGGCTTGACACTCTGGCTGTGTTTATGAACCACACTGTTTGGTGGTCACTTGTTCCCAGATGGCTACCCACTTCTAAATCTGAGATCCTTTCTCCTTCCCCATTTGAGAGTACCAAGTCTAAGATTGCTCCCTCCCGAGTGGGTTCCAACACTAGCTGTCTGAGGCATGCCCCCTGTAGGGCATCAAGAATTACCCTACTCATGGATGTGCCTGCAGCAAAGGTACTCCAGTTAACATCTGGCATATTCAGGTCCCCCATCAACAATATCTCCCCTTTTTCTACCTCCCCCTGAGATGGGGGTCTGTACACAACCCCCATGTGGATTGTGGTGCCATTTCCTGTCTCCAGGGTGACCCATAGTGACTCATCAACTTCCTGTATACTCTTTAGTTCTGTTGCTTTAATCCCTTCCCTTATATAGAGAGCTACTCCTTCTCCTCTTTTACCCACCATGTCCCTCCTGTAGACTGTGTATCCTGGTGTGTTGACATCCCAGTCATGGTTCTCTGTGTACCATGTTTCAGTGACTGCCACAATAGCCAGGCATCCCTCTTCCATCAAGGCCACTAGTTCAGGGAGCTTCTTGCACAGACTGCAGGCATTGGTACTTATCACCTTCCATGTATTTTTTTTATGGCCTTACCCCTTTTAGCCTCATCACTGCCCTTACTGCCTTTTTCTGCATTTATCCTTGTCCTGCTCCCTACTGACTTCTTTACCTTGTTGTTTACCTCTCGAACTACTGTGTTTTATGGGAGGAGGCTGGGGGTTCCCTGCTCCTTTTCAGTGCCGCCCCCCTTGGCTAGTTTAAATGCTTGCCAATGAAGCATTTAAACCTGTCACCTAGGATCCTGGTTCCCCCCCCCTCCCCTGGACAGATGCAGACCATCGCGCCAGTATAAGCCTGCATCCCTCCAGGTGGCTGACCAGTCCCCAATGAAGCCAAAACCCTGAGCTCCACACCAGTTTTTCAACCATTCATTGAATCCCATGGTGCGGAATACCCTAGCATCATCCTTGCCATAGACAGGCAGCACCTCCGAGAAGGTTACCTTTCATGCTACTTGTCTAAGGCCTCTCCCCAACTCCTCTTGCACTGCTCTAATCCCATTAACAGTCAGGTAATTTGTCCCTAGGTGGACAATGACATCCAGCTCCCTCCCTCGTGCAGCTGCTTCTGCGATCCTGATGATTCGCTTCCTGTCTCTCCAAGCCGTGGCACCAGGCAGGCACCTTACCTCCCTATCCCCTTCGTCCCCCACTTCTACTGCCCTAATGATTGAGTCCCCCACCAGGAGTTGTTTCCTTCCCCTGTGGGGTCTTGTGCCACCCTCCTGTGGGTCTCCTTTGTGGAGGTTCCCAGCATACTCCTTGGTCTCCACTGCAGGTGCCTCCATAGAGGAACCACTCTTTGCCAGAACAGCATATGAATTGTGGAGAGGTACTACTGGAGGGATGCACATCTGTTCCACCACCCTCTCCCTCCCTGAGCCCACCTTGGTCTAACCGCTCCTCTTTCTTGGCAACCTCTGAGGTAACGGTGGTGGCCCTGGTGGTCCCTGGGTGGGGGAAGAGGTTTCACGAATCCTAGCCAGGCCAGCCTGGAGACGGGCAACCTCCTCCCTCAGACCAGAGAGGTCCCTGCAAACAGGGCAGCATCGCAGCCTCTAGAATGTCTCCTGGAACACTGCTGCCCCACAACCATTGCATACACCACTCCCATCTTGACTTATTTTGTGTCCCCTCTCCTGTTGCTTTGTGTGCTTACTGTCTCCTCCCTCTGTGTATTTTTACACTTACTTTCCTACTGCCTGTGTGCCCTTACAACTCTCGCCCTTCCTGTTCCAGGACAGGAACTTTCTGTAGTCTTCAGTAGTCTCCTTCTTCCATGCTTGGATTCAGACCTCCAGCAGGTGGGGAGAAGAAAGAGTTATTTTTTTAGGTTCCTTCAAGGTTGATGAAACTAATGTGTCTCAGTGATCCTTCCCTTCCTACTGCCAAACAGGAAGTTCCTGTTGTCTGTCAAATCTAGTGGCTATAAAAGTAGAACTGGCTTGGGGTGGGAAGGAGAGCAATTAGTAAAAAGAAATTTTTGTAACATGGCATAAAATAGAGAAACGAAATGAAGCATTCAGATAGGTGCAAACACACCATGTGGTATAATGGAAACCATGGTCTAATACCATAGTAGATCATGGTTTGTGATGTAATACCTTGGCAATCCACTACAAGCAAGAAGCAGTATACAAGTGAAAACAATATGCAAATAGCTTGCAGTGTGTAGTTGTCCCAGCTTGTAATTGCTAAGAATTTTCCTGGCACAGGGTTTTTGACATTTTCAAGATTGTTCTATGTTGTAACTGTGACAGAAGTTCATGAGTTACTAAAGATTGTACATTTAAACTCTACATATACTGTTAATTATGCTGCAACAATATTTCTTTATAGAAGTGAACAGTTACATACTGTTACCATCTCTTCTGATCTACTGCTTTCTAAGCAACTGTGGGTGCAATGCATTGTGGATGACTGAATAACATTATCTGTCCTAGCCTTTTCTTGGTGAATACACAGTGGTAAAGATGAGCATGCAGCTTCTATAACCGAAAGCAAAAATAACAGACACTGAGATAAACAAAGCAAAATTAAAGAGAGAGGATACTTCTGTGTGTGAAAAGAAAAATAAATTGAGAGAAACGAAAAGAAGTCAAAGAAACAGACTAACAATAGTAGTCAAAACAAGTATTTGAAAGATGAAAGCAGTAAACGTTATGTTGTTCTATGTCCTGCTGAGTTAGATAGTTTAGAGGGAAAAAAAGTGGAAATAATATTCCGAAAAATAGTAGTTGTTCAATAAAGTGTTTTTCAGATTGGCTTAATTCAGTACATTTGGAGAAACGGTGCTTGTGTTACTAGGATTGTTTGACAGCCACCTATTGGTCTGAAAAGGAACTGGAGGAAGAAAACTAAAATGTACCATAGCACACTCCCATCATACAGTGCAGCCCATATCTTCTAATACACAGAAAGGAAAATCAAAGCACCTAGAATAGAAAGTGAATTGCAAGTTTTTGAAAAGTTGTAAAATATGTTTTGATGTTAGAAAGCTTAAAGCTTGTAGTGAAAGTTATTTCAACAAAAGTGAAATAGCAGCCACGATATTTCCAATAGGTGTGTTCCAATTGTTTTCAAGTATATGTATATCATGTTTAACAGCTCAACATACAGTACTCTAAAAGTAAATCCGTGTGATTGTACTCATTTATTCAAAAACTATTAGTCATACACTCATTGCCATGTTACAAGTGGATTAAGCCACTCGAAAGGATGGGTCTACAGTGGAATTAATCCATGGTTGGTTGGTTGGACACACTCGGCCTTCGGCCTCATGGTCCAACTCCCCCAACCATGGATTAATTCCACAGTAGACCCATGCTTTCTCGTGGCTTAATCCTTACGTAGTTCTAGACTGCTGTATCTTGCTCTGAAACCCAAGTGTTCTCTTCTGTCAAAAACAGCAGGAAGCTGTAATTGGAGACAGCTGCTTTTGTATTACTAAGCTGCTAAGCCACACCCCCAATTAGATTCACCCTCTGCTCTGACTCAGTAACTTAAGCTGATACAGCCCCCTTCCTCAGAGAAACACAGTGACTTTCTTTTTTTTTTTTTTTTTTTACTTAAATGAGACCCCCTTCTTCTAATAAAGTATCTGTTTGTTTAATCCAAACAGGTACTAACTCCTACAGAGAAAGAAGTGATTTTTTTTTTTCGGATGACGTCCTCTTATACCTCCGGAACCCATCAACCGCCCTCCCGAAAGTCAGTGAGCTGTTGGAAGCCTTTGGACAAGTCTCAGGTTACAAAGTAAATATCTCAAAGACCGAGATCCTGACCTTCCAATTCACCCCTGATCAAGGTATACAGAACCAATTTCCCTGTAAATGGGACTCTGGTAAGATGAGGTATTTGGGGATTAATTTAACTAGGGACCTCCGAGACTCCAACAAGCAGAATTATGCCCCTTTACTACTCAACTCAAAGAAGACTTGTCACGTTGGAGTGCTCTTCCGCTTAGCCTCTCCAGGAAAATAGATATTGTCAGAATGGTGACCTTACCTAGAGCCCTATACCTTTTTAATAATATCCCTATTACTCTGCCGTGTTCTGACTTTGTGGAATGGGAGAGGGCGCTCTCTCGATTTTGTCTGGTCGGGCCGTAGTCCGAGGGTCAGGCTGAAATTACTAACAAGACCGAGAGGTCTGGGGGGGCTAGCCCTCCCTGACCTCTATCGGTACTACCAGGCAGCCCACTTGGCCCATATAGCAGCGAGACAACTTACCACCGCTGAGGCACACTGGATGGAGCTTGAGCAAGCTCTCGTCCCTGACTTGGAATATTTAGCAATTCATTACCAAGAGAGAAGGTCTGCAGGTGCAGGCCTGAATCTGTCTTTAGAGCTACAGCATCGGCTGATGGCATGGAATCAGATAAAAAGGTAATTTATGCTTTTCCCCTTTATACCATTAATATGCCCAATTGCTGTACTTCCCAACTTCCAACCAGGGAGATTGGACCATGGCTACCGTCAGTGGTCCAGATACGGCCTGAAGTACTTATACCAGATTACAACTGGGGGAGCTATGTGGTCATTCCAAGAAGTCCAAAGGAAATTTAGTCTGCCCAATACACACCATTGTAGATACTTACAAATAAGACATTACTATGAGTCACTACCCTTGGAGGTGAGAAAATCTGAGCACTGGCCTCCCCTAATCTCTGGGTTGCAATCTCTGATTGCCTCCCCAAAGCAGAACCTCCAGATTTCTATCCTCTATCAGGCATTAATGTCACACGAGTCAGCCAGTCTTATAGAAATCCGAGAGAAGTGGCGGCGAGAATTAGATGCCCCCATAGATGACACACATTGGGAACAGGCATGCAGACAAGTGACACGCACATCTAGCTCACACCAGGGACGGGAATTTGCATGGAAACTCCTGGTACGTTTTTTCAAAACCCCTGTGGTCACCAGTCACTATACTATAGGACATTCAGCCTCATGCTGGCGTAAGTGCGGTGAGGCCAAAGCCCATTTAACACATGTACTCTACACCTGCCCTAAGTTAACACCATTTCTTGACACCTTGCAGTCAGAACTGCAAGAAATTTTTGATAGGCCCCTCCAGTTAACCCCGCAGATATTTATTTTGTCAATACTCCCTAAAGACTATAGAGATCAAGACACCCGGTACCTCTTAGCTATCCTCCTTGCGGCTGCTAAAAAAGCCATCACCAGGCTTTGGCTGACCCCTACGATTCCATCCATACAGGATTGGTGGGCTATAAGTAGACAAACCTACCAGATGGAAAGAATAACATTTAGTCTAAATGATAGAGACGACCGATTCAGGTCACGTTGGAGCAGATGGCTCCTGTACTACATGCTAAAAGATACAACCTTTGTGCCGTAGAGTAATAAGTGCTCCCCCCCCCTTTTTTTTTCTTCTCTTTCCATCTTCTCCCCCAACATCATCCCTTCCTTTTCCTAATTTCCGCCTCTGCATTCACCTTGAACTGGTCCCGGGGCCTCCCATGGTCTTCCAGGAAGGGGGCCTGAATGAATGAATGAATGGTTGAGAGAAATAATGCTATAGTATATAGTATATTGAAGGTACCTCATCTCTCGGCTCGGCGCCTGGGACCTACAAGAATAGCCCTGAAGATATATGGACTTTTGATTCTGGGGACATTGATCAATCAATCAGTCTCTGCATGGACAACAGGCTTTGTTACTTCTGAGTTATTACAGGCTATTACTCTTTTAAGTTTATAATGTAATTTGACCATTGTGAATCCTGTAGGTACTCACACATTTATGTACTGTGATTGCTATTTGGACACAATCGATTTTAAGTAAAAATGAAATGAAGAAAATTAAAAAAAAAAAGTGATTTTATCAGCAAAAAATCTTTAGTTCTAGACTGCTGTATCTTGCTCTGAAACCAAAGTGTTCTGTCAAAAACAGCAGCAATTTTCCTTTGGGGATAATCTCTCAGACATACTTGGAATAGGAATTTTTTGTTTCCAGATTTCAGAATGAAGTGTACCACTTCACTGTGAAACATGGAAACTAAATTTAAGGCCACCTGTCGGGCAGATGCGTTCTCCAGTTGGCTATAAGAACCAGTCCTCACAACCCAATACCACCACCAGGATTTGGTAGATGTTTACGGTGGCTCTTGGTTTCTTGCCTCACTCAGCAGTGGGTGGTAGGGGTTGTATTTGAGCAACAAGAAATGGTGGTGCCTCCACCCAGAGAAAGATTTAAGTGGGCCTGATGAAGTGATGGTAGAGCCCCCTGGGAAGCTGTACCAACTCGCCTCCTCACTGCGGTCACACCTCCCAGAGACCACAAGTAAATACAACAGTTCCCTCAAAATAACATGTACAGTGTTAAGGCAGTCAATAATGAGAACAGAGTTAAACCGCAAAACACAGCTTTATCAGACACAGACTGGTCCTGCAAGGGAAAACTGGGTAGTGCAGCACCCACAGTGTGACCTCTGTAAGTGCCCTCTTAGTCAGGGTCGGGTCACACTTTACACTAGGCCGCAGTTAGTCAAGCCTGCCTGTGCATGGCCAGCTGTCCGCCTCGCATTACAAACCAGCACAGATGCCCACTGGTTCCCCTTTACTGGAGGCTGCTACCTGCTCCTGCCTGGTACTAAGTCTGAGAGATTATCCCAAAAGGACAATTTCTTAGACTGAGGCGCAATTGTAGTAGTACTGAGTGTTTTGATGTAGCAGCCAGAGACCTACAAGAAAGATTTGGAGAATGGGGATATAGCTCCACCCACATCCAACAAACTTACAATGAGGTAAGAAATATACCTAAGAGTGAGGTAATGGAGAACAGACCAGAGATAAAACAGGATCCCCATAGGCTCAGCTTTGTAACTACTTGCTCAGTTCATGCGCCAAAGGTGGGAGAAATAATCGGATAAAACTGGAACATTTTAAGGGGTGATATTGATCTTAGTAACTACCATAACAGTACCCCGAGATTGTCGCACAGAAGGGCTGCCACCCTGAGAGACCATTTAGTCCACAGCAGGCAGGCTAGATCTGCTATGAAGACGTGGTTGTTAAACAGTTATGTTGGTGGTTTTAAATGTCTGAAGTGCACACGTTGGCCAGCAATTTCCCCGGGGAAGGATTTTAGAAGCCCCCATGTAGACAAGCTGTTCCAGATTAGACAGCTGATGACCTGTGATACATTTGGGGTCATATACACTGTACATTCCTGTGTATATTTTACATTCCTGTCTATATTTTAATGCTGTTTTGACAGTTGTACTTTGTGTGGACATACTCTGTTTATCCCGTACTATGACTGTTACGTTATTAGTATTCATTGTATTGTCTTAATCTTATGTTGTTCTGTCTTTTATACTGTCCTTGATACCATGACGTGGAGCCTTTGCAAAGGAGTCTCTGACTCAAAGGTTTGTAATTCCAATTTGTTCTAAATAAATAAATATACATGGCAGTGTGCACTTGCAGGGCATTTTGTATAGGTAAGATGAAACTTCAATTTAAGACATGCATAGGGGAACACTGCAGGGCAATAAAAAAAACTGACAGAAGCCGGCCTGCCAGTGCAGCGGTAGCATTACCACTTGCGGCGCTGGTGGCCTGCGTTCGGGAATGAGCTTGAATCATCAGAGGGCCGGCCAGGGGAAGAGGCTTGAGCATCCGTTAGACTGCTCGTCTCCTCCGGGGGGAGGCAGGCTTGGTGCATGACTGACCTCTGGCAGTGGCCGGAGGTTCAGCAAGCCCAGCAGGGGTGGGAGGCGTGACCGACTTCTGTCCATGCCATGATGTCCTAGCGCTGTCACGCTCCGGGGGGAGTACTGGAAAAAGCTCAAACCCTGATGTGACACAGATGTGAGGGCCGGAGATTAGCCCTCACTTGCAGCCGCCACGACTTTTGGAGAGGACCCCGACGAGACATGAAGGTATGAGGGGTAAGGAGGGGGCCCCTACTCGTCCCCGTCTGGAGGGTAACCCAAGGCTTCGTGTGTGGGTCCCCAGGGTTGCGGCGGCTGGTGGGCAGTCGGGTACAGCACCGGAGTTGAGGGGGAGAAAGAGAGATTTAAAAGAAAAACAAACAGTGACCTTTCCTATGCAGCAGCACTACATGTGCTAAGGTCAAGTAATAGGAACAAACATCATTTTTCCTTCAGGGCAATTGAAAAAAGTTATCCTAAACCCAGAGGTGGAGATTATAATAATGCTATTCTTCAAAGGGAAGGATTTTGGATTTATAGCCTGAGAGCCTGCAGCCCACCAGATCTCAACTACCGCTTAGATATTTCTCCGTATATTAATAAAAGGAAGTAAAAAACTACTAGAGTGTATGTTTTTTCCTTGAGAAAAATGGCAACTGAGTTACTTTTAGATAGCAAATTTCACTGCCTTTAGCAAGGCAAAGATTTTCATATGTTTGGTGTGTGTTCTTTTTTCTAGGTATCCACTTGTGCTGCCATCTGATTTTAAAATGTTCGAGGGAGCCTATCTGACATCGGGTCAATGTGTTCACACAGGACTCTTGACTGATGCAGATCTGAACTCTCATGATTTTGTAATCCTGGCCACTGGCTATTTAGTCTAAAGAGAATCTAAAAGACTGCGTAAAAGCCAGCTTCTCTTCAAATAATATTTACAACACTTGTGTTTTTATTGTATAAATAGTAGGATGTATTGTAGTGTGAATATTTATCTATGCATTTATTTCTGTTTTTAATCGCATATCACTGAGTGATGTCGCTGTTTTAAGTCACAATGTAATGATGTCATACTAATGTATAAATGATGCTCTTGTGATCTGTTTCACAGATCCTTTGAAAAGGAATTTTTGAATTCTGAAATGCATAAGGAGATGTAAATTTTGCACTGGCACTTCAATAAAATGCAACACTTTTGATACCTACCTGAGCAACGTTTTATTATCAGGTGGTGAGTGCTGGATTTGTATGCTGACTGTGTTTTTATCCCGGCACCCCGTTCTTGTGCAGACTCTGTTTGTAGTGGAGTCTGAGACATTACTTTAGAGCACTGGTTGTTCCTCCTCACACAGTCACTGGATTCCTTAGGTGTAGGATCATTGCAGGTCAGATGTAGGTGCTGTGGGTCAGCCGGCATTGGTACACTTTTAAATGTGGAGCAACATTCTCGAAATAGCATTCTGCGAAGACCATGCATTTGCTGAATATGGCAAACTGACCCCAAATGCGGAGTCAATTTTAATCTGGCCTGATGGCAAACTAGAACAGATACTCCTAGTTACATAAGGTTTTCCTTTGAAGCAAGGCCATTTCTCCTGGCTTGGCAGGCCTCTGAATCTTCACTTTAACTGGGGTGTCTGTCTCGCCCAGCTCTCTCTTTGGATCTCTCTGGTGTGCTGGCTAATTGGCTTCTCCTGGAGGTTCTGCCATTCTCCTCTCTGGCTTATTCAGCTGCTGAGGCCCAGTCATGTCCTGGCTTATAGACCCTAAGGATGGCAGCAGTGTGACACCTGGCTGAGGTGCCTGTAGTGGGTCCCAGGCCAGCAACTCTGGAATTGTCTTAATGCTTTTTTTTTTTTTTTATTTTTATTTTTTTATTTTATAGTCTGTCTATGCATCGGAGTCCTGAGGCATCTCTCAGAGGTGCTCACTCGATCTTGCCTGCTACTCCATTGGAGAGACCCTGCCACCGATTGGGGGGGGCCCCACCAGGACATCATTCTAGTCCCCCGGATCACCCTCCCGGGGAGGGTCCGCCTCACCTACCTTTGCGGCATCTTCCTGTAAATTAGAAGGGTCCGTCCTGTGGGGTAGGGCTGAGGACCATTTGTGTAGCGG
Source organism: Neoceratodus forsteri (assembly GCA_016271365.2). Taxonomy (NCBI): domain Eukaryota; kingdom Metazoa; phylum Chordata; order Ceratodontiformes; family Ceratodontidae; genus Neoceratodus; species Neoceratodus forsteri. The sequence continues at coordinate 776,596,739 of CM057454.1, forward strand.
TCCGGCATTGGGGATGTGCACAGATCACTGGAGCCCTCGTCGCCTCCTCAGCCCTCCGGGGTTTTTCCTACTTGTTTTCACCCCTGGAGCACGGATGTGCAATGGTGTCCATGGCGCTCGACGTGCCGACGCCCTCCAGTGCTCCACCCTCAAAGCGTTTCGTGAGCGCCACCTGTTCCGGCACTACCCCCAGCCACCACCAGGAGCTGCACTTGAGTGGCGCTAACCCCAGATCCCTCCCTGGAAAGGGAGAGCAGTCCTCCGTATGCTCAATCCCTTCCCTCCCGACCCCCGGCAGCCCGGGCTCATTCACAAACCTGGGTCACCAGAACAGCGAGGGGTGTGGCGTCCAGCGCCTCAACCCTCAGCGCCACCGGGCTGGCCTTCATGCTTCATGCTGTCTGAGAATCTTCTCATGTTGGCTAGCATAAGATTGCCCCTCTGTCTCCTCCAGAGGATTTGGCAGCTGTCTAGGCCCCATCTCTCAGCTGCACAGTCTGACTGTGGTACAGCTTGAAACCTTCCTGGTAACAGGTACAGCTCACTCACTGAGATCTCTGGCATATTTGCCAGCCTCTATGTCTGTCTCCTCCTTATGGCAGTGAAACTGAGGCATCTCCTGTCAGCTGACCATCAGTCAGAAACCTCAGCACCCCACAAGTCCTTGAAAACAGCATCAAAATACATTGTCATTCCTCGTCTAGAAGTCTCCAAGGAGCTTGATTCTGTTCTCTAGCACCTTGATTTTCTGTACTGTCAGGTCAGGGGTCGCCAAAATGGTGGTAGCCATGGAGTCCTGGGGCAGTGGCCCCAACAGTATAGTTTTTCTATGACTCCAACCCTGGCAGCAGCTCCCCACAGTTCAAGCAGCAGGGTTGGTTAATGGTCTTTGATTGCATTTGTGTGACAATTTGGGCACTCCTCTGTTTGGTCTCCGCCTGCTTTTGATATGCAGCGAAAGCAGTTTCCACGTGGCACAGGAGGCACCTATGAAATGTGGCTCATGCTGGTCCTCCATCCAAGGAATCCAGGACCTGGGGCTGGAGAAGGCAAATGGAAGAGTGTAGCTCAGTGGGGCCCAGGTCAGCTCTGTGCGTGTGTGTGTGTGTGTGTGTGTGTCTGGCTAAAGAACTGACTGCTCTCGGCATTAGCTGCAAAAGTTGCACAGTCCAACCTCTAACACACACCGAATTGCTAGTCTCACACATGACATTTTTCTGTCTAGACAAATTATTTCCTGACTACCCACTAACCATGTTAGTCAGTATCATCCCAGTCACTTTTGCGTTTCTCTTTCCCTGGGCCACTTGAATATTTAAGTATGACAAAGGGACATGGGTGTCACACATGCTGTTGTTTTTGTGAAAAGGGATGTTAGTGGAGACACCTAGAATATCATAGCAGATCCTTGGAACCGGATGGGCTGGCCAGGAAGAATACCTCACTGGGACAGCAGTCTCTTCATCAACTTCAGAGGCTTAACCCTCTTCAGAGTTCAACACGGGTTCTTTTTTATGTTCTCAAGTCACTGTATCCTCTTTCACTTGTATCTTGTGTTCTTTAGTGGCAAGAGGCTGTGTGCGTGGTTTACAAAGGACTCCTCTTATGGATCCAAACCTGTTCCACTTGCATGGTTGTCTGGTTTGGGTACCACATATGGGAACAAACTGGGGAAGTCTCTAAAGGAATAGTAAAGGATCTTATACGCATCCTCATCCGACAACTCATCAGTTTGGTTTTGAATTGGTGGTTGGGCCTGTTGCAGACCCTGGTTGGTTATAGGCCCCCTTGGTGGTTTGGGTGTCATATCAATTGGCAAATCTTTTCCTTTAATTTCTGTTTATTAAAGAATTTTGAAATTTTTACGACAAAACAAACACAACACAATACTGCATATTCATTTTATTTATTTGATACATAATCGGAATTATAATCTAACTATGAATTCACTAAGTAGTCAACAAGTATATTAGGCACTGGCAGGTAAAAACTGATATGAGGTTATCATATGACGGACAGTACAAGTATTGACTCATTTCATGGGACAAATTTGGATCTCCTGGTTGCAATATAAAGGACCCATTGCTGGTGTAGTAGTTCAGATTTAGGTTGCAGTTGATTCAGTCTGGCAGTGATTTTTGATACACCTCAACCATCAGTTCTTGCCAGGGTTGAATTGATGGAGTCTGTTTAAACTACCAGTTTTTATGATTGCTTTTTCCCCCAGTTATGAGGCAGACATCCAACAGTCATGGGACAGCCGGAGCACAAAAACTACCCAGATAGTCCAAAATAGGGCCTTCAAACCCCAGGAATCCCTCACTGTGCTTTAACTGCAATCATTCTACTGGAATGAGCTGTCCCAGAGCCTAGAATGTTATGCTAATTATGGAACCTTAAAACTCAAAATTCAAAACTCTGCTGTGTGGTCATGCCTCCAACTAATGCCAGATTTATTTCTCCACCTGACGAAGAAGTTGCCTTGAAGTCATCTCCCTACCTTCACTACCATTTACTTTTTTCCTCTATTTTTATAAGTAATGTTTTTAGTTTCTAGTTTTTGATGCTCTGCGTTAGTTATGGTGTTGTTTTGTTGAATTGTTTCATTTGTAGATTCTCTGGTTCCATATTGATTCCCCAGATTCTGGCTCTGTTCCCGTCTTCAGGGAACTGCGTGTATATAAAAATTAAATTGAAAAAAAAAAACAAATGCACATATCGTAAATTTTTTTTTTTTTTTCAGTGACCACTTGACAGTTTTTATTTTTTGTCTCTGTTCCCTTTTCCAAAGGAACCGAGCCCTTTGCCAATGGAACCGAGACTATATTTGGCCTTATTTTTTTCTCCATTTAAAATCTTTATTCTTTTTTTTTTATTATTTATACACGTGTATCTATATATGTATGTATGTGTGTGTGTGTACATATAAATATAAATATGTGTGTGTGTGTGTGTGTGTATATATATATCTATATATCTATAGCTATTTGGTCCCAGTCGCCTTCTCCCGCCAACTGGCGACGGAGACACCTAGGTATATTTTTACAGGTTTTCTCTCCTCCTCCCCCCGAAGCCCCGGCACATGGCCGTGCGAGTGCGTGGAGGCACACTACGCACCCCGTGGCACCAGCTCAGCCCCTTCCACCTCCCGTAACTGTTTGCCACCCCCTCTCCATCTACGCTGCCCACTGGACCTCCACCCGGTGGGAGCGGAACTATGGGGGGTGCCAACCCACCCTGGCGACCCTCAGGAGAGCTGCCCATCGGCATGCTCAATCCTACTCTGCCCCCCCACGCCGACTGAACCCGGGTCGCCGGCGTAGTGCAAGGTGTGGCATCCAGCGCCTCAACCCTCAGCGCCACCGGGCCGGCTTAAAATCTTTATTCTGCAGTTTCTTTTTATTACAAGGAATCTGAATGCTATTCATTAGCAATATTGAGGAACTGAACCACTTTTTGGTCCTCAGAGTTTGGCATTACTAATGGACTTCATCAGAGTTTGGCATTACTAACGGACTTAAGGAGGACAGGACCTACAGGCTTTAAAAATTGCAAAGTTTGTTTTCAACTCCTGGCTAAGGCAGACTGTTTGGAGTGTGTACAGTCTTTCTTTTCTTTTGAGTAAAACATTGAAGTAATAAAAAATAAAAAAGTACATCAGATTCAATGTAGGAAACTGTCACTACATGTTTACAGTCCAACCCTTCGGCCTATCCTCGGCTTCCAGAGTGTTCACAAAATGCCCATCTCTGGTGGCAGCACATCTGAGAAGACATGGGGTTGTTGTCTTTCCTTACCTAGATGACTGATTAGCTGCAGGACAGTTAATCCAGGAGGCCAAGTCCTCCCTCCTTCTCACCCTGCAGGACCTGGGCTTTCTAATAAATGCCCCAAAGTTCCAGACCGAGCCTGTGCAGGTTCTGGACTTTATAAATACAGAGCTGGATGCCCACCAAGGAAAGGTTATCCTTCCTCAAGAAAGAGTGGCAAACCTGATAGTGCTTGCAAGGTCTTTCAGGGCAGGCAACCCAGATCAGCAAGTGACTGACTTCCTTCAGCTGCTTGGGCACATGGCCTCATCTACAGCTGTAGTTACAGGTGCTGTGTTCCAAATGAAGGATGTACAGTACCACCTGCAGTCCCAGTGGTCTCGGAGGTGGGACCCATTGTCAGAGCTGGAGCCAACGTCAAAGTGCTTGTTAAAGGCACTGGAGTGGTAGAAGAAAGAAGACAACCTCAGAGAGGGGTTTCTCTTCTTTCAGCAGCCACTTATGGTGGTGTTCACTACAGATTCCTCCCTCCTGGGCTGGGATGCCCATCTGGAGGATTTCACTGTAAATGGAGTATGGAGCCCACAGAAGTCTCAGGAGTACATAAATCTCCTGGACCTCAGGGCAGTGTACCTGGCAGTGCAGACCTTTTCCTCCCAAATCAGATCAGTCTGTCCAGGTCAGAACAGACAGCACCACTACCATGTCTTATATCAACAAACAGGGAGGGACAAGATCTTCAAAGCTGTGCACAGAAGCAATGAAGGTTTGGAATCTGACTTATTTCCTGGAGGTGCATCTAACAGCAGTTCATGTGCCAGGGAGGGGCAATGTCTTGGCAGATTTCCTGAGCAGAATCAGCCAGAGACGTCACACATTTATTGATTTAGTTATTTAAGAGTTTTACCAGGAAGGCATACTGAGCGGTGAGCTGCTCGATTTCAGATGTGTCCTGGGGTTGGGGGAAGAAGGAATATATACAGTATAATAAACATGGCATATACAATACACTTCAGAGTCGAGATTTCAGATGGTTACAATGTGAACAGGAGATATGAGCAACAGGCAGGAGATTAGCACAAAAAACATGTACAAAGAAATTTACAGTGCTTTGCATATATTAAGCATGTAGAATACATATTACAGGTGCATACTGAGAGCACCATAGTTACAAATGGATGTGAACAGCTAGATGTGATCAACTGCAGAGGACCTTATAAATAAGTACTCGGCTGAGGGCAGAGGTATGTGTACACTTAGTAGTGAGCCGGGGTACAACACATAACATGGTAATAGAATTGTAGAAGTGGGGGGCACTAGGCTCCTCAGAAGAGCTAGGTGCATGAACAGTTGGAGGAGAAATGCATCTTGAGGAGATAGACAACACTCAGCATCTCAACTATGTGCTTTATGTCTGCTGGCGAGGCGTTCCATAATTTAGGCATGCGGTAATTGAAGGCAGCTTGTTCTTTAGATGTGGACATCATTAGGACATAAGAAAGCCGGGAGTCTGTGTTCCTGAGTGAGTGCGGGGGCTGAACTGGCGGGAGGCGGACTCGAGGTGGGGAAGGGACTGTGCCCAGAATTTCGCTGTAGCCTTGGCACAGTGGGCATGTCTTCGATCCTATAGTGAAGGTAGGTTTAGTGACTTGCATAGGTTGCAGTGATGTGTCATGGGAGGGCAGTCCAGGACAAAACGGCAGAAGGAATGGAAGAGGGGATCTAGTCTGGCTAAGGTGGACTTAGGGGCTGCGCGATAGTCCCCATAGTCAAAAATTGGGAGGATCATTTTCTGTACGATTGATTTGCGAGTGGGCAAAGGGATGCAGGCCCTGTTGTGATATACGGCGCCCAGCTTGGGATGAAGTTTCTTGTGGATTGTGTCGATATAAACAGAAAAGTTGAGGTGCTGGTCAAGCCAGACCCCGAGGTATCTGAAGGAGGTGCAATCCTCCAAGGGGGACCCATTAGTGGTGTGGAAAGTGGGTGTGGCGGGGAGTCTGAAGATTCTTTGCCTTGTGCCGAAGGTTAGGGAGACAGTTTTCATGGGATTAAGAAAAAGCTGGTTTAAGCCAACCAGAGCTAAACAGCACTGAAGTCCTCCTGGAGTCTAGAGGCCGCTTTAGAGGTGGGAGGGACCTGATGCAAACAATACAGTGTCATCAGCGTACATGTGAATGGATGTGTGTGGGCATACCAAGGGCAGGTCATTTAGAAAAATGAAGAACCATATCGGGCAGAGGACCGAGCCTTGGGGGACCCCAGTAGTGACAGGGAGAGGGACAGAAGTGTAAGAGCCTGTTCTTACAGCTTGTGACCTGCCTGCCAGGTAGGAGTGGAACCAGCTGGTGGCTGCTTCAGAAAGTCGGGCATGTGAGAGTTTGGAAATTAGAAGGGTGTGGGAGACGGCATCAGGGTCCTTGGCAAGGTTGACAAAGATAGCTGAGGTGGTGTGCCTGTGATCCATACCAGTGAGGACAGTGTTGGTGAGCCTTAGAAGTGAGGTGATGGTGGAGTGCGACTTCCTAAATCCAGACTGGTAGGGTTTGAAGAAGGAGGAGGAGTCAAGAAAGGAGGAGAGTTGGGAGAGAACAAGGTGCTCCTGTAGTTTAGCTAGGATGGGGGAGTAGGGCGATAGGGCGGTAACTGCCCGGCGAGGAGGGGTCTCCCCCTTTAGGGAGGGGGATGATGGTGGCATGTTCCCAGTCAGATGGGATTGCACCAAGCGAGAAAGAGAGATAGAAGAAAGCAGCCGGTGGGGTGGCGATGGCGGGGTAGATAGGTGGAGCATTTTGGAGTCCAGTCCCAAGGGGCATTTACCTTTGGATGGATTGAGTGCCTGCAGGGCTTTTAGCACTTCGGTTGGAGTAACCAGGCAAAAGGAGAAGCAGGAGGCCAGGGAGGTGGGTGGACAGGGAGGGGATGGACTTGGGGGGGTGGTGGTGAGGGAGAGAGGATAGGAGAGAGGATGCACAGCTAGTGAAAAAGGTGTTTTAAACTGAGGCCACAGCACCTGGTTCAGTGACAATTGAGTCTTCTACATTGAGGGCTGGGGTGGGGGCCTGGGCGGGGGAGAAGAGTGATTTGATTGTTTTCCAGAATTTTGCTGAGTGATTTAGATTTGTGTGGAAGGAGGCCTTGAAGTAGTTTGCTTTGGCCTGATGTAGAAGCCTAGTGCAGGAGTTACGGAGTGAATGGTAGAGTTGGAGTGCCGCCTGGGTGCCAGTTGTCTTATATGTTTTCCAGGCCTGGTCCCTGGCATGGAGTTGATCTATGATATTGGCTGTGACCCAGGGCAGGTGAGTGCCCCTTACTCTAGTCCTTCTGAGCGGGGCTTAGTAGTCCCAGATGGCTAGGAATGTGGACTTGAAAAGCTCAAGGGCAGTGTCGATGGAGGATGCCTGTGGGATGCAGGAGCAATCAGTGTTTGACAGGTCATTTAAGAGTGCTCCAGGGTTGAGGGATTTGTATGACCTGGTGAGCAGCGTTCCCGGGGGAGGTGCTTTGAGCCGGAATATTTCCCTTACCATGTGGATCATGTGGTGGTCATTTAGAGAGTCCGGAAGGAGTCTGGTCTCAAGTATCCGATGGGGGTGTGAGGTAAGGGCCCAGTCTTAAGAGGGAGTGGTTCTGTGATTTGTGATTTAAGCGTGTGGGTACAGATATTTGTTGGGTCATGTTTAGTGCATTCACCTGGCTACGTAGCTTAGAGGCGCTAGCATTGGAGAGCCAGTTATAATTGGAGTCCCCTAGGATATGTAGCTCGCCCCCCCAATGCAAGTGACTTTAAGGTGCCCAGGTGGTCCAGTACGGTGGGCATAGGGGTGCCTGGGGCACAATAGCACCCTGCTGTATATAATGGAATTGTGTGTGGGAGTGAAATTTTGATTAGCAAGGAGTCTGCATGGGTATGGAGAGCTGGACAGGGGTGAACTGGTGCTGAGAGGCAACGAACATGGCAATGCCTCCCTCTTTTTTTTTTTTTTTCTTTCTTTACCCTGGCAGTCATGTCGAATGATGGAGTAGCCCAGAATATAGTTCTGTGTCCAGGTTGTGGGGCTTTAGCCAGGTTTCAGTTATTATCAGAATATCTGGACGCAGCATTAAGACACTTGGTTGCAGTGCGGTGAGCTTGTTCACAATGCTGCGTATGTTTAGGTGCATTATCTTAAAACCCTTGGTAATTTGAGAGATGGGGTGGGGTTGGGTGGGTTGGTCCAGGGATGAGCTCAACGTGTCCTGCTAGTAGGAGCAGTAGTGTTAGTAGCTGTTTTGTTTTTTTGCATGATCCATTGGGATTTGCGGAGAGCAGAAGGTTGCTGGGAGGTTTGCGGAAGTCTGCTTGTTGGAGAGATTTTTAATGCAGTCAGCCCTGCATGAAAAGAGGGTGGCAGGATGGAAGCCCTGGGATCCCAGTTAATCCAAAGACTTTGAGGCGGTTGCCATATGGTGGAAGTAGCGTAGGGAGGAGGAGCAGCCCCACTGGCCATTATAAAGGGGTTGGGCTGTGATGCTGGGTAGGAGGAAGGTGGGAGGGAAGCTAGGGGTGTGAGCAGGCACAGTAAGGAAAGATAAAGTGGCAGCATGTTGTAATTGCTGGGTTTTGGCAGATGGGATGTCTTGGGCGGCCACTAGTGGTGAGAGCAGATAATCTGCTTATGGGAAAGCGGGCTGATTAGTTATTTCGTCACGTGATCCAGCCTATATATGACTGAGCTCATCTAGGGTGGTGGCGGAGGCTGTGGAGCAGCCGGCGCATAGTGCCAGCAGGGCCTCACTAACACTGAAGAAAATCGCTGGCATTCTCTGGTGCTGCAAATTACCCTGAACAAGAAGACATTGGCTGCAGCATTCAGAAGGTGGAGCACACCAGAGACAAACCTGTTCGCATCCTGGGAAAACTACCAGCTCCCCGTGAGGACAATCCTTGAAGATGCCCTAAACCTCAGTTGGGCAAGGAAGTTTCTCTGTGCCTTCCCCCATTCCCACTCTTACTAAGAGTGTTTCTGAAATTGAGGGGGGAGTCTGTACCCATAATCCTAATAGCCCCAGATTGGGCCAAGCAGACTTGATACTCGCTTCCTGTCCCTATCTGCCAAACATCCTATCACTCTTCCCCTGAGGTACAATCTGCTGACCTTGTCCCAGGGCAAGATGAAATTTCCAGACCCAAGAACCCTGCGTCTCAGTGCATGGTACTTGAACAGCTAGAGTTTTCTGGGTTAAACCTTTCGGAAATGGTTTTGGAAGTGCTTAAGTTTGCCAGAAAACCAGCAACATTGAAAACCTATGCTTCAAAGTGGAAAATATTTTCTCTGTGGTGTTCTTCTTGCTTAGACAATTCCAGGCAGACCTTCACTACCTGGTTCACCTTCAGTCCTCGGGCTGCAGGCCTTCAGCTCCAAAGGTGCATCTGGCAGCAGTGTCAGCATATACTTCAGCTGGCAGGGATAGGTCAGTGGCCTCTCGGCTCATCTTCAGAAAGTTATTTAAAGGTCTTATCCACCTGTACGCTCCTTTCAGGGATCCAGTTCCACCATGGGACCTGAATCTGTGAATTGCCCAGCTCGTGGAGCCCCCTTTCAAGCCCATAGTAACTGCAGATTTGAAATATGTTACTTGGAAGACAGTGATACTGGGGGCTGTGATATCTGCCAGAAGGGTGAGCAAGCTGCAAGCCCTCTGTACAGATCCTAACTATATCATATTCCACAGAGACAAGGTAGTGTTGAGAACTAACAGAAAATTCCTCCCCAAAGTGGCGTCTGAATGTCATCTGAACCAGTCTGTTGCACTCACTTCCAGTGTTCTTTACAGCAAAATCCAGTTTAGGTGAGCAGAAGCTCCAGAGTCTGGTTGTTGAACAGAACACCGAGCTATGATTTGGACTGTAGAAAAGAGGTAAGGTCCACTAATACTCAGCCATTTATTACCTGTGGTGAAGTGGATAAAGGTAAGCCAGCATCCAAGAGAACAATTTCTCATTGGATTCTCCTGCATACAGTTCTGTTATGGCAAAGCTGGCAAGCTGTCACCTCAAGGCCTCAGGGCACACTCTACGCGTGGCGCCTCCACTTCAGTAGCAGCATCAAGGGGTATTTCCTTGCAGGAAATCTGTAAAGCAGCTACCTGGAAAACCATGCACACATTCACAAAACATTTTCTGGACACACAGTCCAGAAGGGATGCCAGATTTGGCCCTGCTGTCTTGCAGAACTGTTTTCCTAACTAGGTTCTGTACCCAACCTCCCAAGGTACTGCTTTGTAGTCTGCAGTTGCTAAGCATAGTCAGGGATTCCTGGGGTTTGAAGAAAAAAATTATTCACCGTAGTAATATTGTTCCTTCCAAGGGATCCCTCACTATGTTTAACAAACCCAACCCTACCTCCCCTTCCAGAACCTGGAAAAAGGTTCTCACAAGAATTGGTTCTTTTCAGTTTGCGTGAGCATTACTTGGTACAGTGCCTTACAATTGATACTCTGTGATCTAATCCTTTTAAATCTGTTCTGCCACATTTAACAGTCCCCTGGGACTCCTTTTAAATATTTTTTTTTTTTTTTTCTGGTAGTCACTTAGCTAGTTGGGCGGGGGGAGCCTGACCATACAGTAGAGTTTTTTTGAATTTCATTCTAAGATTCCATAATTAGCATAAAATTCTAGGCTCCATGGCAGCTCATTCCAGGAGAACAATTGCAGTTGTTATGCACAGTGAGGAATCCCTTGTAAGAAACATTACTATGGTGAGTAATTTTTTTTCATCCAGTTTGTGAAGTGTAAGGAGTGCCCAAAAGTCTCCTTCAGTTTTTTTGTTCCAATTCCAGTAAGGATGTTAGCTAGGGTAGAGCCAAAAAATATATGCATGGTTGGCAGCCCTGCACTCACTCCCTCCAACAACTTGCCACCATCTGCAGGTTGTAGTTGGCCTACAGTATATGTCTTGCTTCATCATAGAAACATAGAATTTGACAGCAGATTAGGACTGCTTGACCCATCCAGTCTACCCATTTCTCCCTACCTACACCATTATGACAGACCGTGCCCGGTCTACAGCTCTTTCTCCCTTTCCCCTTCTTTTGCTCTATGATTTCCTAGTGCTTATCCCATGCATTCTTGAACCCCACCGCTCTTTTCATTGTCTTTAAATGAGAGGGGGGGGGGAGATCACTGTCTTCCAGGAAAACTCCTTCCAGATATGGGAAAAGTGACCTGATGAACGTTAGTGGCATACTTACCTGTTGTGTAATAGAGATAGAAATCCCCAACTCAGTTTTCCATTTTAGGCGGACACTGTCTAGGGACTGGAGGTGCAATTAATATCAGGCCAGAAAATGAAAGCTTGGGTGGGATCCGCTTGGAGTATCCATATTATCAGGATATGAAGTTTGGGTAACTCGGTGGTTTGGAGCCAGGCCAATAATTGGGGCTTGATTTAATTACAGACTTGTATGTATGTGAAAAAATCCTGCTGGTGTAACACATTTCTCGGGCCTTCTCGAATTTTAATAAGTCTCTACCCTGAAGTAGTTGGGAGGGTGGTGTAAGGCCTGTTGCATCCACCATGTAGAAGTATGATCCATGGTGGCAGGTCCCATGTAAACCCCACACTTTGTGGAGCGAGGACTGGGGGGGAAGGAGGGTGGCATGGGTGCTAGATGGTGAGTGAGGTTCAAATATCAGGCAGGAGGGGGTACCGTCTGTGGGGTTGGGCACCCATCATTGGTTCTGTGTAACTCTGGGTGGGCAGGAAGGAGATACTGGCAGTGGGGTTTGGAGACCCTGCATCACCGGTATGGTATAAGATCAGGCAAGTGAGAGGCACCCACCACCAGTTTTTTGTATTTCATCAGGTGTGTGTGTGGGGGGGGGGGTGCTGGTGATGGAGTTGTGCACCAGCCACTGGTTTTATGTAGCATTGGGAAGAGGTGCCAGTGGGGGAGTTGGGCATTCTTCACGAGATTGGTATAAGATCATGCAGTCCGTTGGGAGATGCCAGTGGCAGGTTGGGCACCCACATGCTAACAGTTTTGTTGTAAATGTTGGGCAAGAAGGGGTACCAGTCAGCAGGGGTGGGCTTCCTACCATCGAAGAAACTTGAGGGGTGTGGGGATTGTGAAAGCAGTAAAAACCAAGGGACTAATTTTTACAGGTTACTTAAAAAAAAAAAAAAGAAGGTTTTTAACAAAAAGGCATTTTTTTATTTAAATGTTCTCAGTTTACTCATTTTATAAAGAGAATATATATGAAAAGCTGTGTGTATCCAAACTTGCACACTTGTGCGGGATGCAACATAAACCCCAAGAGCAAAGTTTGAGGGGTTTATAAGAGCATCCCACACAGAGGGTGTGTATAAAAGTCTGTTAAACACCTACCCATGTTTCATTTGCTGCTATTTTTTTTTTGTTTATATAATTCTTGGTCAGCATTTTTAATAAATAATAATAATACTTTATTTATAAGGTGCCTTTCAACAAACCAAAGCGCCTAACAATAAACTAAAACAGCACATAAAACAGTAAGTATCCATTTTTATAAAATTCAAATAGCAGACAAAATAAAATCAAACAGAAAAGGCTTGATGCTATAAGTGTGTTTTAAGGTCCCGTTTAAATCCCTCCATGGTGGTGCACTCCCATAGCTGATTGGGTAGAGAATTCCAAAGGGCTGGGGCCGCGTACATAAATACCTGGGCCCCCGAAGACTTTAAAGAAACCCGTGGAATTTCTAGCAACCCCTTGTCAGCGGAGTGATCACCCAGGGCAGTAAGGAACCAGAAGCTCTTTCAGATAGTCCAGGCCCAATCCGTGTAGGGCTTTTGTAAGTCAGAAGTCAGACTTTAAAGGTGATCCGCCACTGTACTGGCAGCCAGTGCAGTTCGCGCAGCACCGGAGAGATGCGACAAGACCGGAGCATCCCCGTCAATAACTGGGCTGCAGCATTCTGCACCAGCTGCAAGCGGCGGGTATCCACCCCAGGTAGCTCTAGGTAAAGGGAGTTGTAGTAATCCAGGCACGAGGTCACAAAGATGCGGACCAATGTGGGAAGGTCGCCGGATGGAACTAGGTGCTTAACCCTGGAGATGTTCGTCAAATGGTAGAAGGAGGCTTTGACAATTGCCGACACCTGCTATTGCAGTGTCAACCCCTCGTCAAAATAACCCCCTCCCCCCCGGTTTCGCACCTGTTAAGAGATCCGGAGGGGTTCAGAGAGACATTGACAGTTCAGCTATATAAACTAAACTAATTGTGGAACTCACAGCTCAGTTATGTAAAGTGTAACTTGTTTGTTTTTGAAGTATAAACATTCAGCTACTTTTCTGCAAGAGAATTGTTAGAGAGGCAGTTGTACTACTGGGACGTGCTGCTTTAGCAGTGTGAGTTTGATTGACAGTTTGTGATTATACATGACCAGTTGTAACCAAAAATTACAACATGGTTATTTAGCTGTTAGAAATGCTGGCCAGTAATTACAGATGCTGTAAGACACTTCAGGGGTGGGACATTATTCTGATCTAACCACATTTCAGGGGCTGACTGCACTTCGCCTGTGGCAGCATGTCTCATTATGACTCTGAGCATGTGGTTAGATCTGCATAATGCATGCCCCATCATGTCTTATTGTTTATTTTATCAACCTAAAGGGAGAATATTATGATATTCTCACAGTAGATGCCTAATGAACAAAAATATGTGACTTTTTATTTACATTGCCATTGCATAAATATCTTCTGTAAAAGTTTTGACTATTATCAACTAAGTCAGGTTGTTCTAAGGCACATCATGTGGTGTTCTAACTGGCTTTTTGTTTTTTTGCAGTTTGAAGAAGAATTTATTACCAGCCGAGCACAATTACTGCAGCTGATCCAAGGTGGGACTGCATTGAAATATGTGATTTTTGGTGTAAAGTTTCCCGTAATGAGATGTTTCATTCTATTATGCTAACTCAGGGAAGTGTTTTACATGGTAGAACAAACTGGTGGTCGCATTGCCCTTCATATAGAAAATAGTCTGACAACACATGAAATAAAACATAATGTCAGTGGGGGAAACGAGATAATTTGTGCTCAGACAAAGCTTCCACAAACAAACCTAACCTTTGGCATAGTCTACCGCTCACCTAATCTACTGGCATCTGAAAATGACAATTTATTATTGGAATTAAAGGAAACAAAAATAAAAGGTGACTGCATCATTATGGGAGACTTCAACTTCCCCAACAATTAACTGGAATATACTTAATGGTAAAACTGCTATAGAGAATATGTTTTTGAATATTACTTTTTCACAAAATCTTGACCAATTAATCACAAAACCCACAAGAGGAACAAACATACTTGATTTGATACTGATAAATGTCGAAAATAAAATTCAGAATATTACCATACTACCCCCCTCTTGGTGACAGTGACCACTGTATGTAAGATTTGATTATATAACTACCAGAAATCACACTAGAGTAAAAACAAGTATGAAAGATTATAACAGAGCGGATTATGACAAAATAAAGTTGCATCTATCGAATTGGAATTGGCAGGAAGAACTTAAGAACTTACATGTTGAAACTATGTGGGAACATATAAACCATCAACTCAGATACTGTATAGACAATTGGATACCGTTTTTTATTACAAAGTATAGCAATAACAAACAAGTTCCCCCATGGTGTAACAACGCTATTAGAAAATACTTGCGGGGGGAAAAAAAATGAGACTATCAAAAGTATAAAAAGAATCATTCACCCCAAACCTGATCTAAATTTAAGCAGTGCACTAAAACAATAAATGTATGCTAAAAAATGCGAAGTCAAAATTGGAAATCGACCTAGTAAGCAAAGTTAAGGATAATAAAAAAAAATAAAAATAAATAAATAACAGTTTTATAATTACATCGGCGCTCTAAAGTGTGGACAGCAGGCCATTGGACCCTTAATAACTAATAAGGGAATTAAAACAAATGAAGAGGAAATCGCACTTGAACTGAACAACTATTTCCTAAGTAGATACGAAACAAGAGAATCAGTCACTCATATAGATAACAGCATAATTGACAAAAACACAGATATGATCCCAATTTTTAATATAAATGAGGTAGATCTCATCATAAAAACACTTGAGACCAACTGTTCAGCAGGGCCAGACGATATTGCCACTAAATTCTTAAAATAATTAAAGAAATTGTGGGTCCACTTACCCTCCTTTTTAATGCTTCTTTAAAGAAAGGTAAAACTGTACCACAATGGAGAGGGGCTCTGGTCACTCCAATATATGAAGGTGGTAATAAATCTGAAGCTAGTAATTACTGTCCAATAAGACTTACCTCTGTAATAGGTAAAATCATGGAGAGACTATTACAAAAGATTATAACAGAGCATATTAATAACTTGATCAGTTGATACCACTCAACATGGATTTTTAACGGGAAGATCATGCCTCTCTAATCTGATTCAGTTCTTCGAACCAATCAGTGCCACACTAGATAAAGGCATATCTGTTGATGTAATTTTCCTAGACTTTGCCGAAGCATTCGGCAAAGTGCCCCATCGAGTACTCCTACAGTACCTACAATGAACAAGGCTGCATCCAGATATTATTAACTGGGTACAGTCATGGCTTGAAGATCATCAACAGACAGTAACAGTTAAGGGAAACTTATCAGACTAGGGAAATGTGATAAGTGGTGTTCCCCAAGGGTCAGTGCTAGGCCCTATTCTGTTCAACATTATGGTGGCCACAGTGTCAGTCTCTGACAGTGCCTGGTTAAGCAAGTATGCAGATGACTGCAAGATTGGGGGCCTTGTTACCTCAGAAGCAGATAGTAGACAGTTACAACAACAACTTGATAAGTTAACAGACTGGGCGAGGGAAAATAAAATGACATTTAACAAAAACAAATGCAGAGTTATGCATTTTGGTAGAAAAAAATGTCAATTTGGCTATAAATTAAATAACATACTATAGAGTACAGTGGAAGCAAAAGATCTAGGGATAATGATTGCTGACACACTATCATTTGACAGGAATTGCTCTATTACAGTTAAATGTCAGAGATCATAGGATCAATTTTGGGTAATATAAAGAGTAGGAAAGCGGAAGTAATTGTGCCATTATATACCAGCTTGGTATGACCACACCTGGAGTACTACTCCTAATTTGCTGCCCCCAACTACTATAAAAAGTAGGAAAAGGATAGAGGGTGTTCAGAGGATGATCACTAGAAAAGTCAATTCCCTACGACATCTCGATTATAAAGACAGATTGAATAAATATGTTTTCCACCAAATATAGGCAAATTAGTGGAGACCTATGCCTATTATATAAGATTATAAAATATGAATATATGTGTGAAACAATAGGGACCACAAGATACGAAACCTCTAGAACAACATGCAGCAATAATTATAAAATTAAGGGTGAAAAAAAACAAGACATCTAGAAGAAGTAAGTTCTTCACGCAAAGGGTAGTCACGCTGTGGAACTCACTCTCACAGTATGTAGTCAGTAGTAAAAACATAACATTTAAGAATAGACTAGATGTGCACATGGGAACCAAAACATACGAATTCCACCCGTGATGAATATGAGTGGCGAGTTCTATAAAAGGCCTAAGGGCTTTTTGAACTCGAAAAAAACACCTATGGTAAAAAACATGTTCCCAAAAAAACGCTCTAGTGTCACAGTGGCAAACTTTTTGCGAGGCTGAAATAAGGAAAAGGATTTTCTCTGTGAGGTGACTACAGTGGCTGTACTTGTTCCATCTCAGATGGTTAGGAGTCAAAATTAATTAGGTTTTTGCAGCTACTAGATAAGGCCTGTAGGGCTTTTGGCTGGTAAAACCCACTTGCAGCACAGTCAGTAGTCCTGCTGGTTTAATTCCTCCAGTACTTTATTGATTTATTTATTTTATTAACTAGGTAACTGGAACAGAGTCCCTTTAATAGTATGGACCTGGGAGATGAGGTAACAACATTAATACAGTACATTAGAATAAAAAAAAAACAAAGTACAGGACAAGTTATATTGAGTATTGTCAAAGGCTGTAACAGGCGATGTTAACAAAGCAATGTTCCTTTAGCCTAGAGATTTGAGGGTAACGTGGGATTCGTAGTCCAAATGTGAAGTGGTAAGGAACTCCGAATTTATAAGGCCCTGAAACCACAGGCTTTTTGTCCCATGGCTGTCCTAACCTGTGTAAAATTAAGCAGATTAGTGTCTGTGGTACAAACAGCGATGGTGCGTTTGTAAGTCTGCCATCAGTGCAGATCGTGCAGTAAGGCTGTGGAGCACTGCTTTATTACAGAGCTCTGAGGCTGGGGCCAGATTACAGTCTGGGGACCATACTCAGAAGAAAGCAGATATACAAGTCAGTGGGGCTACTTAAAGGAAAATATTACTGGCCTAATAGAAGATCTTATAGCATTTGGTTGTATGGCTGCTTTCAGTTTTAGGCCCTGGATATAACAAGTTTAACCAGTTAACTTGACTCTTTAGTTTTTCAGTAGGCAGCTATATGAAAAAAAAAGGTTGCCTGTCTTTTTTTCAGGTGTCACATCAACAACTGAAAAAAATACAGTTTTGAGCTTGGGTGACTGAGGCAACTTTATTTCATTTTAAATGTTCTTTTACTCTAGGGGCCTTCTTTCTTGTTGGGATCTCTTGCAGTGATCATCATTGCCTGTTTTCTTGGCTGTGGAGATCATTCCTTGTATGTTTTCCACTAGTCCTACCTATACTTCAGCCTGGTACTTTTTCATAGTTTCCTCATATAATAGGGCCCACGCCATACCAGCACCTCGATGGGTGGTGCACACCTTATCTAGCCTATGGCCATATGCAGCAGCGGGGACTTGGCTAAGGGAGAAGTTGCCCAAGACTGTCACCAGCTGTGACCAGGGAGGCAGGTAACATGTCAGCTGCCCAGTGAGGCGGACGACTGTTTCAACCCAGTACCTCCCTCAACAGCATACTCTAGGACCTTCACACCAGGCGCAAACCACACTAATTACAGTTGAGAAGTAAATAGTCCAAGTCATCATATCTCTTCAGAAGTTAAGTGTGATGTTTACCAAAGACTGCTGTTTTTATTCTGTTACTTTGAAAATGTTTTGAGTAAAAATAATGCAAAGTATATTGTTTTTTTGTTTTCGTAATTTGTTTCCCCATACATTTTACAATGTCAGGTATTCATTCCTCTTGTGTGCTTTTTTTTTTTTGTTACCTCAGAATCAAGCTACTTCATACAGTAGTCAACTCAGACTCCTGTAACAGTCCTGTCTCATTAAAGTTAACTCGTTACTTCTGATAAGCTTCGTAGGGATTTATTTAACTCTAAAAATTGATTAGCGTTCTGCTCGTAAAAGTGCTAAATCTTTGTGAAAATGCATAGCTCTTGCCTCACTGTGTTTTTACAAACACAGCAGTTCTAGAAAATCTATATAAATACTTTCTGTACAGTTAGTATAGTCCCAAGAAAAAAACTGCAAATCAATTATTTAAAACCCTGGCTTCGTATGAAGTCCGAACCACCCCTTGCTTGCCTGAGACAAAATGGCAGCTCAGGACAGAATGAGTATTTGTCAGTGCAAAGTGCAGATGTGTGTGCTGAAACTGAACCAAAGCAGACTTGCAGTATCTGTACAACCTCACCTGTGATGGTTACAAAGAACATTTATTTGAATCTAAAGAATTCTGGATACATTTCAGTGTTTCATCAATGTTCACCAGGTTTTAAAATATGTGTATGACATTTGACCCATTTTATAGTGTCGCACACATTCCTTCATTTCATACCCTTAATCTTTCATGCAGTAGAGGTAAAAGAGATAAACAATGTCTTGCTAAATGTTGCTTACTCATCGTGAGATTCCAAAGAAATCAGCAGTGTCTGGGATAAATGTTGCTTTATCATCGCAAGATTCCAAAGATGTCAGCAGTGTCTTGTTAAATTTTGCTTTATCATCATGAGATTCCAAATACTGCATACTTTCAGTTTTCTACTGGATATATTTTCCATGAATAGTATTATTTATTTGATCCTCTGTGGGTTTTCTTTATAATGAACCTGGCAATACTTTTCCTGCCTTTTTTTGTTATAAGAAGTAACCATTGTCCCCCCTTTTTTTTTTTTATATCCAGATGTTTCCACCTGCCATAGATTCTTTCCTGCCTGACAGTCCCCCATGCCTATCCTGCATGCTCCCCCCGCCTTGTCCACTATTAGCCCCCGGAAAGACCCTGCCGTGTTCAGTTAGCCCCTGGCAAGTATTCTCCACAGCTCTTTCCACCCTGTCCACCACTAGCCCCCAGAAAGATTTCTCCACTGCCCCTACCCTGTCTACCACTAAGTCCTGGAAAGTGTTCTCCACAGCTCTCCCAAGCCCTATCCACCACTAGTGCACCCCCCCCCCACAAGCACCCTCCACAGCACCTTCCTGATATTTCTAACACTAGCCCCTGCAAGTGCCTCTATGCCTTCCTTCAAGGAACACAATCCGATGGGCTAGGGGATTCTCAGCAACAGGGTCCAAGAGTGTCTGTTGTTATTTATTTATTTATTTATTCATATATCGGATTTACAAACCTTTGAGTCAGAGACTCATTTACAAAGGCACCTCGTCGCAGGGAGGGGAGACAATATAATTGTGAAGTAAGACAGTGGGAACAGCACAGGTGAGACACAGACAGCATATATAATAGGCATTTCAAGAGTAGGTAAATAAAAACAAATCATACAGGGACAGGTTGGGTTAGAGGCACTCTCGGATAGCCCTATGACAGGCAAATACAGCTACGAGTGCTCGTGAGGTGTTTGCATAGGGCGGTTTTGAAGGGGCCAATTTTGGGGATGTTTGTGATGTGCATGGGGAGGGAGTTGTACCAGGATGGTGCTCTGTGGTGGAAGGACCTTTGTGCAAGCGATGTCCTGGCTGTAGGCACCTGGAAGGTGGTTTTGTTGGTATTAAGGGGTGGCGATCGAGTGGGAGGCCCGTAGAAGGGGTGTGGCGACTCCTGTGGGGCATAACCCAAGTAGAGCCTTTTTTGCCAGTATACAGGTGTGGTATTGCAGGCGTTCTTCAAAATTGAGTATGTTTGAGGTGGAGTAGAGCTGGCATGTGTGAGTTCTGCTGGGGGCACCGGTCAGGAGCCTGCAGGCTTTGTTGATAGAGGTCTGTATTTTTGTGAGGGCAGTAGGGTCAGCGGCTGCATAGATGGGGAGTCCGTAGTCAACCAAAGACAGGATGGAGGAAGAGATAGCCAGCCGTAGGGCGAACTCGGGGAGGCAGTCGTTGTGACGGTATAGGAGTCCAATCCGGGCATTCATGGCAGAGGACAACGCACTGACATGGGCATGGTAGGAGAGAGCCGAGTCAAAGGTGATGCCCAGGTATTTGTATGTTGATACCTGCTCAAGGGGGTGGAGGGTGCTGGGAATGATGCAAAGGGGAGCATTTTTGGAGTTACTCTGTCTGAGTGCAAAGATCATTGATTTTGTCTTTTTGAGATTCAGAACCAGTCGATGGTCAAGGAACCATTTTTCAGCTTGGCTGAAGGAGAGTTGTAGGGAGCTCTGGAGGATGAGTGGGTCGGGGTGCGAGGCGACTAGGACTGCATCGTCTGCATAAAGAAGCAGTTTGCCTGTACAGGAGCTGGGAAGGGTGTTTAAAAAGAGACTGAATAATGTAGGGCCCAGGATGGAGCCTTGTGGGACCCCGGAGCGTACAGGCAGAGCAGTAGATAGGATTCCATTTAATTTAACCCTTTGGGATCTATCCCTGAGGTAAATGGAGAACCAGGCTAGAGGGCCAGATGAGAGACCCAGCTGGCGGAGGGTGTCAAGCATTAATGGGTGACTCACAGTGTCGAAGGCCTTAGATAGGTCAATGAACACTGCCCCAGCAATCTCCCCTGCATCAAGTGCAGAGTGTATTTGGTGGGAAAATTCCAATAGGGCTGTGGTGGTGCTATGACCGGAGCGGAAGCCATGTTGCTCAGGGCAAAGTATATTGTAGTTGGATAGGTAATCCACGAGTTGTATGGATACTATTTTCTCCAGAGTTTTTGAGAGGGGGAGGAGGATGGAGATAGGTCTGTAGTTGTTTGGTATTGTGCAGTCTCCATTTTTATGGATGGGGGTGATTTCAGCCTGTTTCCATGCACTCTGGAACTGGCCGAGGCACAGGAGGCTTATAGTAGGTCAGTGGGGGATAAGTGACATCCAGTGTCAGGTGGAGTATCCTGGAGTCAAGGGGTCACAGCTCGGCTATGGGAGGTGAGGGTTTTAGGAGGAGTGGCTTAGCATCTTGGGGAGATAGCCCTGAAGAGAAAAGGCGGACAGAAGCAGCTGGGAGGTTGGTTATAGGGACGGGTCAAAGAAGGAGGCAGGGAGGACTGCATTAAGGTCAGAGAAAGTTGTGTTGAGGCAGTTAGCAACACGAGATGGAATCAGTATTAGTGCGCCATTAATAACCATCTGCGAGGGAGGAGGGCCCAGGGTCTTCCCGTTTAACTCCTTAATGTTATCCCAGAAGGCTCTGGCAGAACCTCAGGAGGAGAGTTAAGGCGGTTTGATAGTAGTTGACTTTGGCTTGTCTTATGGCCCAGGTGCACTGGTTGTGAGCTGCATTGTGAAGCACCTGTCTGCTGACCTGCCAGTCTCGACAGCTAATGTGCCATAGGTTATCGCGCTGCTTTAGTTGTTGGATCAGGAGAAATCAGGCAGCAGTGTGTCTCTTGGGGTGGGGGTGGGTGTTGGTGACGGGCAAGATGTCACAGGCCTTACAGAAGGCATTGGTGAGGAAGGCTGGGCAGTATCTATGTTTGTTGCAGGGAGATCGGGGACAGTCGACCTGGGCAAGGTGCTGCTTTAGTTTTAGGCCCCGGGCAGAAGCGTCCGACGGGGTTGCTTTGTACGCAGGAGTACATGTGGGGGAGGAACAGAAGCAGAGAATAGGCGAGTGGTCACTAAGGGCGTTGGCTAGGACGCTTACTGCCTTTACTTTGTGTGGGCGGTTTGAAAGCACAGTGTCTAGTAGGGAGCTGGTCCCACTTGATTGGTTAAATCTAGTGGGCCAAGTCACTAATTGGGATAGGTCAAGGGCTGAGAAATTGTCCTTAATTTGCGCTGAAGTGGAGCTAAGCCAATTGATGTTGAGGTCTCCAAGGACAAGCTGATCAGCCTTGTGTGGCAGGGTAGAGAGATAGTCTGTGAGGGAGCGGACAGCTAGATTTTGTACACGTGGGGGTACATAGGTACCCCATGCCTGCTGGTGACTTTTCTGCCCTTGTGTACCTTTGTACCTTCTTCCTTCTCAGTGGCACCTGCAGCTAAAGACCTGGTATGCACGTAGTGTCTGCAGGCACACATGCCTACCCATTGTGAGGTAGGTAGCTATCCCCACTACCACCAGTGGCCACTGTGACACCAGATAAAGGGCCATTCCTTCACAGGTTGGACAGATTGTTTACAAACAGGGCCAACTTCAGGGTTCAGAGTCCGCTTCTGTACCAGAGTTGCCTGCATATGAGTGCAATGCACTTGCCCTGGGCAACCAGTTGGCCTTTTTATTTTTTTTTAAACTTGATATGCTTTATACTGCTTCCGGCAGCAACCCCTTCATCCCCCGCCTCTGCAAGAAGACCCGGTATCCTCTGCTCACAGTGCCCCCTAGATTCCCCCCAGGGTGGAGCCTCTGGGCCCCCTAGCAAGGGTCGTCGGATCTGCCTCGGTTGTGGCGGAGGCGTTATTGGACACGCTGGAGAATTTTTTTTTGTTTGTTTCTTTGTGTTGTGGGAGGCGTGTCTACTGGATGCCGCAGTGGGATCCCATCATGCATTCAGCACGTCCTCCTCAGGATGGCACTAGCCGGCACTCTGGTACCGGTGCGTCCGGTGGTCACCGAGGCACTGGACGAGTCACTCTGCCTCCCTTCTCGGAGGTGGAGAGCGTGCCATTGCTACTCAATCCATCTCCATCCGGCCCTCGAATGTCCTGAGTCTGTTCCCGAACCCAGGTCACCCGCGTCACAGTGGTCAATCTTTCTGCTGCGCCGACAGGCTGGCCAAACCACTTGGCCTTTGAAATGGCTTGTATCAAGGGGGGTGGAGTGGAACCTGTGCAAGGTGGCAGCATGCTGTTCGAGCTCACAAGCTTGGAGAGCAGCTTTTTTTTTTTTTTTTTAAGGCTTACTTTCTGCCCTAACTCTTTAAAATAAGTCATGAATAAAACCTTTAAAAGCTGAAAAGAGCTAAATGAAATTGTAGAGAAACCAATCTGATAAATGTGTTTTGTATTGGAGGCTGTGGAAGGGCTCATGGTGGGCCAACATTGGATATAATGACAAATCACCCTGAAAACATGGTGGCTTCTGTTGTACTACCTGATGTCATCACTGGTCACTCCCCAACCTATTTTGTATGGGGCAAAACCAAACCCACCCCAGGTGGACCCTGCTTAATTACCTTCCATAACTATGCAAATTTTGACCCGCAACTTTTTTTTACAAGACATTGCGGCCATGGATTGGTCCTCCCTTCTCTCAACTAGTGATGCACAGTCTGCTTTTAATATATTCCTGACCCACTTTCTATTGCTTCAAGAAAAACACTGCAAAATTACGACCTGCCGTGTAAAAAAAACAGGCAAACACGCTGGCTTAATTCTGTCCTACTATGTAAACTAAAACATAGGGAGAAAAGCTGGCTACATTTCAAAAGAACATGACTATCATCTGACCTCCACACCTACAGGGTACTGCATAACTCCTGCAAGAAGGATATCAAAAATGCAAAGAGCTCCTACTGCAAAGATCTATTAACCAATTCCTATGGTGACTGTAAAAAAATTTTGGTCCCATATAAAGTTCTTTCTTGGCTCAAATCAGGCTCCTACCCCAAATGACGTGTCACTTAATGGTGTTCATTGTAATGATCCTAGAACTATTGCCAACTTTTTCAATAACAAGTTCTCTGACTTATCTAGTTACGCCTCTTCTTTCTCTGCCCAACCGAACATATCCTCTCCCCCAGAGGTCAAAGGTCCTCATTTCTTCTTTAAGGCAGTCTCTAGAATTGATGTGCTTAGATTACTAAACAAGATCTTTGACCACACCGTGGCAGGCTCAGATAATCTCGAACCCAAGCACCTAAAGCTAGCTGCCCCCTACATTGCTGCTCCCCTTGCCAAGATATTCACGCTCTTTTTGTGTCAGAGCTTCATCCCTAATATATGGAAGGTTGCTAGGATTACCCCTGTCTTCAAAAAAGGAGATCGTAAAGACCCCTTTAACTATCGACCCATAGCCATCCTTTCAGTCCTCAATAAAATCCTGGAGAAACTGGGTTGCCGTCCAAACTATTGACTTCCTCCAGAAACATGAACTACTTACCTCTGCCAGCATGGCTTGCTAATGGCCATTGCACCTGCTGCCCTTCTCAAATTCACGTCTGATACCCTGGTGGCTATGGACTCTGGGTTTCTCACAGGCCATTTTCATCGACATGACCAAAGCGTTTGACCTAGTTGATCACTCCATTCTTCTGACTCCTGAGATCTCTAGGTTTCTCTGCTGATGTCGTAAGATGGTTTGGTAGCTACCTGACTGACAGGACTCAGACTGTGAAATACAATTCTACCCTCTCGGACAAGACCACTATAAACATTGGGGTGCCACAAGGTTCCATTCTTGGACCTCTACTTTTCTCCATATTCATAAATAACATCATCTCTGACCTCCATAGGGCAACCTCTCTACTATATGCTGATGACATTGTGCTTTACACTAGCGCAGAGAGCCTCAATGACATAAATCTGCAACTCTCTCTCGATTTCCAGCATATAAACAGTGGCTTTCTAGTCACAAGCTGGTCCTAAACGAGGCCAAAACCCAAGCTATGATCTTTGGATCACAGGCAAAACTCGAACATTCATGCCCAAATTTCAAAGTCTCCTCCGTGAATGGTTCAGCAGTTGAGGTGGTAAATTCTTTTAAATATCTGGGTATCACACTTGACCCATCACTAAATTTTGACCTCCACATCAAACAGACCTGTAAGCTGGTCAGTTCTAAACTGGGTATAGCCTACCGAACCAGCTATGCACTCACACCCTCAGCCAGGCTTGCCATTGCCTGTGGCATACTCCTGCCCACTCTTACTTACGGTGTTGTTACTTTTACCTCCACATGCAAATCTAGTTTTCAAAAGTGGGATGTCACATAAAACAACATGTCGATATGCATCTTCCTCTCATCGACTGAAACACCGCTGTCTTCTATATTCAGACCTTGGATGGCTTCCACCTTCTGAGACTAGGCTTTTGCTTATGGCTCTGTCATTGACAATATTATCCGACAACAAGTCCCCAAACCCCTGGCTGACCTCTTCCAAAATCTGACATCTTGCAATGGGCTGCGGTCTGCTGACCGTGCCCCAGTAGTCGTCCCCATACATAACACCTCCAAAGGAGCATGTGCTTTTGCCTGTCATGCCCCCCTTTACTGGAACACCTTCCCGCTAGTCCTATGCCAGTCCACGTCCCACGCGTCCTTTAAGAAAGGGTTGTGTAACCATCTCAGCACTTCTTGCAAGTGCTCCTATTTCAAACCACCCTAGCTCACAATTACCCTCCTAGCATTACCTTTCCTGCCTCTTACTTTACCATGCCATACACTAAGCACTTTTTTCTACCTTTCTTGACTTACCTCCTCATCTTGCCTCATCCTAACCCCCATTTCCGACCTCTCTACAGCTATCCTCCCTACTGTTATTTCTCCCTTTACTCCCCATTTTTCATTACCGATTGAATATTTCTATATTTACTAATTGTTATTTTTTTCCTCAATTTTGGTTTTATATTGTAGCCTTATAACTTGAACTGTTTTTCCATGTCTCTTTCTTTACTGTTAATGCACCTACTTTGTCAGTATCTTTTCGGTAATATATTGTCAAATATGTCAAACCAATGTTGTAATGTCTTTGCCTGTATTTCTCATTCTGTACTCTCCCGGGTCGTGCCTGAAAATAGTCATTGCTATGGCTAGTGCTCTTACCGGGTTAACAAAAACTAAATAAATCAATAAATACCAGTCCCAAGGCTGCTGAGTCTTCCCAGCATGTTACACATGCCTGTGTCAAGAATATAGACTCCTCATATCAAACCAAGCGATCTTGCCTTGGTGGCAGTATTGCAGGACATGACTGATAGAGAGATGTTGCAGAGAAGGCTGTTGCTCGTATAACTAAAGGATTTGTTTGCAGACCTGGGCTCCTAATTTGACTTATGGTACAAACTGTGATGGCGATCACTGAAGAAGTTGAGGTGTGTGAATCACAAATTGTGGCTTTAGAACAAGACATGATTGAGATCAAAAGCACAACTAATGTCTTAGATACTGCCAGAGAGGTCACTGCTCATGATAATGTGTTAGAAACATACACAAACAAGGATAGAAAAAGGCTATAAATCTGTCAAGTCTGCCTTGATGCCCCACAGTGTATTTACTCTGAATTGGTCTTCTCTTCAGAGTTATCCCTGTCTCTCACCCCCTCTTGTTCCTAATAACTCCTTTAAAATATATCCCATTATGTTCTGAACCCAGCCATAGTCCCAGCATTGACCACATTGCTGAGTACACTACATCACCCATGCACCACCTGTTCCTTTAGAAAATCTTCCTTATGTCCTTTGTGAATTTCCCCTTGTAGCTTCAGATTGTACCCCCGGTGGATAAACTGCTCCTCATCTTGAATAACTCTGTAGCATTTATCCTGTTGTATCCTGTATGTATTTGCATGTTTGTAATACACTGCTCTACCTCCCATCCTCCAATGAATGCGTATTGAGACTCGGTCCCTCCTCATAGGGCACACCCTGCTGTCCCTGAGTCATTTTCTTTGCCTTGCATTATGTTAAGGTTGCTTGGATGCTTGGAATCTTGAGTTGCGGAATCTGATTAGTCTTGAGTTTTTCTTTCTCTCCCTAGCCCCCCAAAAAAAAATATGGATTTTCAGAATTGAAGGCCATAAACCTAATCTCAAAAAAAGAGTTGCATGCAGAACTGGAATCTGACCGGAATTTTATCTGGCATCATATACTGGTTTAATCTACCCCTGTCTAGAAAGAGGCCTCTTTGTTGAAAATAAAGACCTACCCCCCTTTCCCCACCCTTATTTCTCCCCTGAACAAAACCCTGGATTACCACCACACCTTACTCTGCACAGCGTCTTGACAGAACGACAGTAACCCAGGGTTTTGTTCAGATCAGCCATCTCATTATTTTCCCGGTTTACAAAGAGGGACTTTGATGGCCAGGTCGGGGCTGGTTATTGGTTTGCTCATTGTGAGTCACTTAGATAATTGGAACAGAACAGAGATGGCAGTACTTTTTGAATGGTTTGAGGTTGATTCTGGACTGTGTGTGTGTGTGGGGGGGGGGCAGCAGCTATGGGGTATGTGTGTTTGAAGGTGTCACTGGGGGGTTCCATTGCTAGGGAGGTCGGGTTACTCAACTTATTGGAACTGGGCAGTTACTGCTGGTTGCCTTGGACCTGTCCTTGGACCAACTTTTTAGTTCAGAAGCCGGAATCTATTGGGCCCTCATACCTCCAGTGAGTATCCGCGCAGCAGGCAGAAGTCATCATCACTTAAGGTAAGGAAGTTGAGAAATGAGGTTGTGGGAAGGGGGAGTTCTTTAACTTTGCAGCAAGGGGTCCTTTCTCTGGGTTGGAGGTGTTAACTATAGTCTGATTCAAAATAGGAAATTCCATTCTGACCCTGATTCCAATGCCTTAACTGGCACCGAAACAGAATCCAACTCGAAACTGAAGTTTCCAACAATTCGACAGATGCAAACAGAATAGAGTTTGCCAAATCCCAGCTGTCCTGTACTGTAGTTTCTAACATATCCATTTCCTTTTTCAGATGTGGACTCCAGAATTGCACACAGTACTCCAGGTGCGATCAAATCAGGGAGCCGTACAGTAGCATTATTACCTCCTTCATGTAACTGGTGAAACCCTGCCTGATGCATCTTCATATCCTATGTGCAGGGGCCCCTGGTATCTGCGGCACTTTGTCCCCAATTCTGCGGCAGCATTTTTGTATTTCTGCGCCCTGATTTATTCATTTGTGTGGTAGAATGCAATCCTGCCATTTGTTAAAATATGATGTGATGTCATCAATGACGTAACATGCTGAGCACAGAGGAGGGACTTCAGGATAAACAAGATGGGGAAGGGGTCTGGCACTATTGAAAAATGGTATATTTGAATAACAGTTCACCAAGAACAATGAATTCTGCCACACTACATATATTCTGCAGCATGGTACAAATTCTGTGGAAAATTCCACAGCCGCAGAATCACAGAATTCCAGAGGCCTTTCCTATGTGCCTTCCGCTTTACTGCACTGGAAAGAGGTTTTTAGACTATTAATAATGATCACTCTGAGGTCCCTTATCTCCTTTGAGTGCTCCACTTTTTATATTTCTTGGCATTGACTTTAAAGTTTCAAATACTGAATCCCTTCTCCTGCCTGTCTGCATCCTTTTTCATGCTGCTCATTCCCTCTTCACTATCCACTATCCTGTAGAAGTTATCTGCCAACAGGTGCACTTTGTCCACCTGAATATAACTTACGTACATATATGGTAGGGGAGTGAGTTA
This sequence comes from Neoceratodus forsteri, assembly GCA_016271365.2. Taxonomy (NCBI): domain Eukaryota; kingdom Metazoa; phylum Chordata; order Ceratodontiformes; family Ceratodontidae; genus Neoceratodus; species Neoceratodus forsteri. The sequence goes on from CM057454.1 coordinate 776,625,162, forward strand.
GGATGTACAGACAGACCCTAGAAAAAAGTACAAGGTACAAATAGTGTTTTTATTAGCAATGTAGCAATGCAACAATAAAAATAACAAACTTACTTGAACATAGACAGTGCTCACAGAAAAAGACCAGTGGTTCGTCCAGTCTGCCTAGTTTTATCTTCCCTTGCCCCATGACCTATTATCTAGATTGGGATTTCATCTGTGCCTCCCCACTCCCCACCCCTGACTCCCTGCCTTACTGGTACCCCCGCAGTCCTGCAGAAAAGTTCCTTGCAGTTTACCTTGTTTAGTCCTTTCAGGAATTTGAAGGTTTCCCTCTTCCTTCTGATCTCCAGCTTATACACGTTCAGTGCCCTTAGCCGCTCCTCATAGCATCGGATATTCTCTCTTGACCCTGTATCATTTTGGTTATTCTATGAAGCACCGCCTCCAGCCTTTCTCTGTCTTTCTTCAGGTAGGACTCCAGATCTGTGCACAGTATTTCAGATTGGTTCTTTGATTTAATTTAAAATGCGCAATTGCAACTGATCACAAGGACCAGCTGATGTTCATTACAATTTCATCAATACGTTTACAAGGTAAAATTAAACAGGTTATATAGATACAGCTACACTTTTTTTTTTTCTATTTATTTTTTGTTGACCGGGTAAGTGCACTAGACAAATCCTGCCTATTTTCAGGCACGACCCGGGGGAGGGGGATACAGATGAATGCCACCTGACCTTGAACCAGATTAAGCTGCTGGTGGTATTTTTAGTGAATGAGGGAAATTTGGCCAGGACACCGGGGAAATTCCCCTACTCTTGCTTCCTGTGAGCAGGGGGGACCCATTTTCCTGTGGGACCAAGATGGCGGCTCCCATGGATCCTGGTGGAGAAGAACTGCATACAGGAGAGACACAGACAGAAGACAAGGAATCCCTTTCTGTTTCAATATCTCTTGTGGACAATGGTGGCGCTGTGAGACTGATGGGAGAGAGGAACAGTCTCAGGATGGCCAACAGTGGAGGAGCTCAGATGCAAGAGAGCTCACAGGCTTTACCAGAGCAGAGGGAATGATCGGCTGGAATGCACCCGGTGGTGGCCAGCAAAGCGTATCTAACCCTCAAAACACAGTTTTCAGATGGAAGGTGAAAAATGCACTAAGTCCAGCACACATACGAGGAGTATGTCTAGCTTTAATTGCAAGAGCACGCCGGCTTTAAATCCAAACCCGAAGTGCGATTTCTAAATGCCGAGACAGCTGATGATGCTTCGACGATCAACAAGCTCTCACTATATTACAAGAGAAACAACGCCTTTGGGAGAAGGCTGCTATGGATTATCAAATTGCTCAGCTTGCTGCTGAAGAAGAGATTCGGAAACGAAAGAGACCCGAGGTAGATTCACCCTCAGGTCATACAGGTACTGACTTGAAAATACATAAAGGTGTAAACAGCCCTGAGGGGAAAAAAGCTTGTTCACCGAAGATTTCTGGAGATACAGAAGTAGAATCTTCCCCCACATGGTCCCCAGATAACGCCTTGAAAAGGGCGGGGTGGCTGCTGTTAGATTCGGGTCAGTGGATCACGGACCCTGCCATACCAATTCCAGGTATGGATCATACCCCTCTTGCAGTTTTAGATGGGCCCAATTCTGAGACTAGTGTTCCTGCAGCTAGGTCTGAGGGTAGTTTAGGACCTGGTTCTATAATACAGAATGTAGAATTATCCGACGTAAACAGGCCTTTAATGGATCCAGGTGCTGTGGTTAACCACAACCAGCCAGTTAGTCCCAAACTAGGATCAAAATCACCTCAACAATGCCAAAGTGGGAAGTTGGAGGAAAATGCCAACTAAAATAAAGCTACTAATGATATAGGGCCTGATGTTGATCAAAATACCCTACCACGTCTTACAACCCCAACTACTTCCTATGCTAGCCTTTTTCATAAACCTGTTTCCTTGGCTAAAAGACGAAATGCTGTAAGGCTGAGGTTTTGGGACCCACTGATACCATGCCTGACAGATTCTATGTGGGGAAAGTCTTACTTAAACAAATGCTGGGTTTATCAGCTTCAGTGAGGTGTATGCCTTGATTCATACACCAGGAGACAATACGTATGACATTAGTTTTCGACACCAGATATGTTAAACAGATTTTGGATGAAATACGCATTATTAAAGACTAATCCTACTTGGGTCCATTTTCAGGCCATACCATTAACCAAACAGACATTCAAGGTTACTGTATTGTTCCGAATGAAGGTGTTAATGTGGGGATATCTCCTACTGGTTGGAGAAAAAGTGTACCCTGAAAGGAAACCCAGAGCCCATTCTTGATACAGAAGGATTTTGGAATGGTGGTTGAAGATTTAAAGTTAATTTAAACCAAACCGAAGAAGGTTTACAACATCTTCCCAGTTGCTTTTATTTGGGAAGGGATAAAGGATTTAGCTTTTATCCAGGACAGCCCCGCCACTGTTATAAATGTGGTTCTGGTAGACACCTTAGCAGGAATTGTGAAGTCATCAAATGTGTCCAGTGTGGAGGATTGGGGCATACAATGTCAGATTGTCATCATCCAGCTAAATGCTCACTTTGTGAAGAACCCCATGTATTTACTGACTGTCCTTAGGCCCAAAATAAAACAAATGGAGATTTTATGACAGGATTTTTTACCTAAACACAGCAGTACATGTGGTCCAGAGGCAAAACCTGTACCTCCACCCCACCCCAAGTAGGCCTGAAACCATACCTAGTATGGAATGGCAGACATTTTGAAATTGTATCAACTACTCCTCCCAGGAAGAGGAGAACTTAATATCTACTAAAATAGTGATTCTTACAGATTCTGTTGCGGCCAGGTTATTCCTAATACTATGCCTCCCCTTTCCACCTGAAGAACCTTTTAACCTCATTACTGCTAGACGTCGTAGTTTAAGATCCAGGACCTCTAAAATACCTATATCTGAACAAGGTTTGATACCCCTCCAGAATGCATTTTCGTATTACAGGAAGACATAGGTACTGAGTCAGATTCCACCTCAGTACATTCTTCACAACCTGAAGGATCTTCTGATCCAGAACCATCTGCTGCTGATATGGATACAGTGAAAATAAAAAATGGGTCAACCTGGGACGAGAAAATCTACAAAAGAAATAATAAAAATAAAGGAACATTGATATGAGTTATGACAACACCCTTCTTCCCTTCCTCTTTTGTCTCTGTTTTTGAATATAAATTTGGCATCCTTAAATGTTAATAGTATTCAATCAAATAGGAAGCAAATGTTGATATATTCACTATTTGATGGAGGCAAGGATGATGTAGTTTATTTTCAAGATACTCGGTTACATACCAGGTTTGAGGTAGAACAGGCCTCTGAAAGGTGGAAATGGGGTACTGTTTATTGGTCTGTTGGTGAAGAGTTATGCACAGGGGTAGGTATAGCAGTTAATAATCCTACAGCACGCCTAGTTCAACTTATAGATGTTTTGCCGGGTTGCATATTATTGTTAGATATGATACTTAACGATTTACACTGTAGATTTATTAATGTTTACGCTCCGCAAGCTAAATCTGCGAGAATAGCATTATTTAAGACTTTATTGCCCTATTTGTTCACTTCTAGATTTGTGCTTTTAGTGGAGATTTTAATTGTAGCCGTTATCATACTGGATAGAGGTATACGATCCACAAAGTTATTTTGTGATACTAAGTGTCTTAATGATTTATTGACACAGTCAGGATTGGTTGATGTTTTTGATGTATTAGGTAAACCACAAAAAACATTTTTTCAAGGTACTAAAGCGACAAGGATAGATTTCTGGTTTATTTCAGATACTTTAACAATACAGAAAGCTCAAACTATACCAGTTGCGCCTTCTGATCATGTGATACTTGAGATTACGATAGGTAGTTATGAAATAATGCATAGAGGACCAGGATATTGGCGTCTTAACCTGGAATTACTTAAGTTACCAACTGTTGAAGAAGGAATTTTGGCAGTACTACAGGCAAGGAAATCAGTGGTTAGCCTCTATGATTCGTACAGAGATTGGTGGGAAGATACAAAAATAGATATAAGACAATATTTCCAAATAATTGGCAAGATTAATGGAAATTTAATAAAGATACATATACAAAAACTCGACAACAGTTTTTAGACTTACATTTTATAGTTGCACAAGGGGATTATACAGCCTTATCTGAATTAGATAGAATTCGAAAATTATTAAATTCAACACAATACAGTAGATATAAATCCTTAGATGTAGAAAGAAGATTTAGTTCCCAAGGAGGTAAAGCCTTTATGGACCCCTATCAGTTTTGTGCTGAACAAAGACATCAAAAATATATGGCAGAGGTTTGTGACTCTACAGGTAAAAAATGTACGACCAGGAAAGATATTATGAATGCTTTAGATAATCATATACAGCAATTATTTGGATATGCTACTGTTTCTGGTTCCCCACATTCCTTATGGTTAGCTCAAGTGATTCCACCTATGCTTGATAAATATAGCAGAGACATGTTGCTTGTTGATATAACATCTTTAGAAGCATCGCTAGTTTTTCATTAACAAAGGCAGGTACTGCCCAGGAGTGATGGTTTGCCATATATAGGATATATAAAATCATTTTACAATATTATTACAAGAATTTGTAGAGGTCTTAAGGGAAATTCTGATTACAGGACTATTACCAAATAGTATGTCGGATGGTTTAGTGGTATCTATGTACAAAAAAGGAGACAGAACTAAGTTATCAAATTGGAGGCCAATTACCCTGCTTAATACGGATTTTAAAATATTTACAAAACTTGTTACATAATAGACTTATACCAATGGCTGATTTTCTATTACACAGTTCTCAGGCATGTTCAATACCAGGAAGAAAGATTTCTGATGGTTTAATATTACTTAGATAAATATTTCATAGAGGTAATACTGGTGAGCTTACAGGTCTTATTTTAGTCTGGATCAGCTAAGGCTTTCGATAATTTAATCATGAGTATTTATGGAGTTGTTTGCTACATATGGCATTCCTGAAATGTTTATTAATTGGATTAAAACATGTTATAAGTCTGCCTCTGCTAAAGCCTTTTGTAATGGGTGGATAGGTCATAGGTGTACTGTTTTAAAGGGAGTACAGCAAGGTTGCCTCTGGGTGCTTACTATATTTATTTACTATTGATCCGCTACTTAGAATGGTGGATAAAACTAGAGGTATACAGGGTGTATCCTTTTCCTGCGAAGACCCTGAAATAAAGAGCATTGCATATGCAGATGACATTTGTTTTATAATAGGAAATATCCCATCAGCACATAATCTGGGAAAAATTTTAACTAATTTTACGACTCATACTGGAGCTCAAATAAATTTCCAGAAATCTTGTTGCCTTCCTCTTAATGCTGAAGATGTCACAGATGATATAATAATTGGGGTACCAGTATTAAAAGGGACGGCCCCTATTTTAGGGATCTTATTTGGTTCTGGAGATTTGGCTTATCAGAATTGGATACTTAAATTGAATGAAGCACAAAATAAGGTTAATCTTTGGAATACTTAGCTTAGCTAAATTAAAGCGAATCTACATGATAAAAACCTTTTGTTACCCATATTTTTATATTTAAGTACAGTATATAGCTTACCATCAACTTTAGAAACCAGAATATATAGTTGTTTTTTCATGTATCTGGGGAAACTGTTTAAATCCAATTAAAGAGGCTTACTATTGAGAGAAAAAGTAATGGAGGGTTGAAGATGATACAACCTTGGTATTTTTTCACCATATATTTATATGCCAATTTATTCCCTTGGTAGCTCAAAAATTAATAGATGGTCCCCTTGGGTCTTAGATTCCTTGGGACCTATTTTCTCTATTTGGCCCGTGTATGATAACCTTCCTCGACAAATTTCAATTTCTTATTTACCTGATCCAATGAGAACTTGCTTTGCTAAAATAAAGCTATGGGGTATTTCCAAAGAGCATCTCCTTTCTTATACTCGGAAAAACTTGTATGAATCTTTGATTTTAAAATATTTTCAAGAGACAGCAGGATTTGATTCTTGTTCTTTGCCAGATAGATTACTGATAGGTGAAATGCTGATTTCCCCCTCGTATTCCTACTTTTATGTGGGATGTAACTTGGCTGGCCTTGCATGGTCGCCTAAATGTAAGAGGAAATCTAAAGCATAGACAGGTGTCAGAGAGATATTGTCCTAGAGGAACATGTCCAGATGTAATTGAAACAATGCAGCTTTTATTCCTAGAGTGCCCTTTTATTCAAGGATTTTGGCAATCTATTCAACGTCGCTGGCCTACATCTCCATTTGGTTTTATGACTTTAGAAATATTATGCCTTGGTATTTTGCCTTTTCTGTGGACGAAACATGATAGAGTAACACTATGGTTATTTCTTGTTTGTTTTAAATTTTACATATGGTTTGTCCGGTGCAGATTGACTATTCAACAACTACATTTTACTTCTGACGAGTTGTTTTTTTTATGATAGAAACAGCAATTAAGGACATCAGGTTGCAAGATTATAATTCAATCCAGTCAACAACATTTCAAGGAAGATGGGCCTCTATTGATTGGTTATAATAGATATAAGTAAAATGAGTATGTATAGTAAGTATATATGCCTATCATATTTAAGCATGATATAGAATAAATAATTTAGGATTTGTGTTATACGAATATACCTATAAATTATATAATTGTGTTTAAACATATGGTTTAGTTAAAATTATTGTGTGTCTTAACACTGTTTGGTTTTATTTTGACATTTGGTATCTGTATATTGATTTGTATAAATTGCTTTAGGTGTTGTACATTTTTTGATTGTATGTTCCTTTCCAACTTTAATAAAAATTCCCCTACTCTTTTCGATAAGTGCCATGGGATCTTTAACATCCACCTGAACTACCACCAATCCAGGCAGATGGGACCTCGGTTTAATGTCTCATCCGAAAGATGGCACCTCATAAGTGCAGCACCCCTCTCATGCTGCACTACAGTGTCAGTACTGGGATATTAACCCAAGTGCCAGATGTGGGAACTGAACCCAGAGCCCTCTGATCTCCCGGCCTCAGAGGCGAGTGTGCTACCTACTGAGCCACTGACACTTACACAGATCTCAGCAATTACAAATCTTCAGCAATACATTTTTACAACTGCAGTACATTATGTCACTGCAGACCTAACCAGATTTCTATAGAGAGGTAGGATTATCTCTGTCCTCCTGCTATTGTAACCTCTTCCAAAACACCCCATCATTTTGATTGCCTTGCTGTAGGCCTTGTTAGGTTGGCTAGTGTGTTTTAGAGAGTCACTTATGATGACTCCCAGGTCCCTTCCTTCTGAAGTAGTGCCCAGCTTAACCCCTCCCATCCGGTGTAGGTCTAATGATTTTCTGTTTTTGAACACCAATAAACAATGGAATTTGTCATTTTTATTTTATTTATTTTTTTAACTCCACTTTATTAGGGAAGCACAAGCATAATACAGCCTGTGAATTCTTCAGCAGTATACTGTTCATACATCTTGTATATGTAAATAACAGACGGTAACAATATATTACATACTATACAACCTTGGTGTTTTAGAGTAATGAGAAGGCGAGCTTCTAATAATCTGTATATTACTTAGGGTGTTGACTGTCATTTCAGTAGGTCTGCCTTCCCCCATTTAGCTAATAACAAATTTACTCTAGCCAACAGTGACCACTGAATTCTTAAACTTAGCTAGTAACCGTAGAAAGAGGAAAGAAAAAGAAAAGGGGAAAGGGAAAACCTGCAGGGGAGAAAGTAAACCAAGAAAAACATTAACCATGCAATCATTGGTGTTGTTACCATTCTTCATTAACTGTTTCTCATATCAGTAATTCTTTACCTTGACCTTTAAACTGGGGCAGGTTGCCCTATTTTGTCCGTGGAATTAGTGTCTTTTCACTTGACTATCCCCCCCATCCCATTATCACTAGGTCATGTCTGGCTATCCATCTTTTCCATAATTCATTGTGTTTCTTAGTTCGCAGTCTGAGCTTAGCTGCCAGGCTTTCCATATGTTCTATATTTTCCACCCTTTGAACCCAGGATTCATATGAAGGGGAAGTAACGCTCAGCCAGTTTGCTGTGATTTCCTTTTGGGCTGCCAGAGTATTCTAAGCAGTCCTTGTGATGGGGACCTCCTAGCCTTGGGGGACCTCAAGGCCCAAAATCTGGGCCAGAAGTCCAGTGGGACTGGGGTGGCCCATAATGTTGAAATTTCGGCATGTACTCTATCCCGAAAGTCCCCTAATTTTGGACACGGCCAGAATTTATGGTGATGGGACCCCTCCTGTCCGCAAACCCCTCCAGCAGTGGGCTAAGTTAACTTCCATGAAGTGTCTGGTTATCAAGAGTGTGTGGAAGAACCTTGTCATACATTTCCACTTGAACTCTCTCCAACCTGGAGAGGCTGTGAATCCAAACTCCATTCCCGGGCCCTCGTTAACTATCTTCTACACAGAAACATAGAAGCTGACGGCAGATAAGGACCGCAAGGCCCATCCAGTCTGCCCATTTCTTTTTCTACCTTATGGATGTGCCATCTGCTTTTGCTCTGTCAATGGCCTGTCTATTCATTCTCATCTGTATTGCTCCCGTTTGCCTATCCCATGCCTGTTTGAAGCCCTGCACTGTATTCATATCCTTCACTTCCTGAGGTAGGCCGTTCCATGCATTCACCACCCTTTCTGTGAAATAGAACTTCTTCACATTACCCCTTAATCGGCCTCCCTCTAATCTCATGCTGTGTCCTCTTGTCCTGCTATTTTTCTTGTATGGAAACATGTTAGACTCTTTCACCTTGTTAATGCCCTTAAGGTGTTTGAATGTTTTGATCATATCACCTCTCTCCCTCCTTTGCTCTAAAGTATACATATTGAGCTCCGTTAATCTGTCCTCGTATGTTTTCTGCTGCAGTCCCTGCACCATTTTGATTGCCCTTCTCTGGACTGCCTCAATTTGGTTAATGTCCTTGTGAAGATGTGGCCTCCAGTACTGCACACAGTACTCCAGAGGGGGTCTAACCAGCCTCTTGTAAAGAGGGATTATTCTAGGGATGTGGATATGTTCAATCCACACTTTGTGGCAGGTTTCTTGCTGCTTTAAATCTTGCCGGAAGGTCTTCAAGCTGGCTTCTCCCACCTACCCGGGTGGTAAAACCCTCAGCTCCGCCCCATGATGCCATATCTTTAATGCTTGGAAGCTCAGGTTCCCTCCTTACCGCTCTGCGTTTTAGGCCTGTATCCAAACTCTTCAGGTTTTCTGAAAATTATTTTAAAGTTTACTTGACTACAGTCTTCATCTTCCCTCACGGCTGCAATGGACAAATCCATTCCCGGCTACCGTCGGTGCCCTTGCGGGCAGAAGATGTCCCGGACCGATCCGCACTCCACATGCATTTACTGCCTGGGGTCTTGCCCACGATTCACAGGCCTGCGATCTGTACAAGTCCTTCTCGGCTTCAGTTTTAGAGGACCCCGCTGCCAGACTACAACTTGGGCGCTCCGAGAAACAGTACCCGCTGGTGAAGTCAAAGGAGGCCCGTTGGGCGGTGTCCGCGGCTGCAGGCTCTGCGGAGTGGCTGGAGCAGTTGATCGCCCTCGAGGAGGCGGCAGCCCAGGCTGATTCATCTTCCTCCTCAGCTGCGGCGTTTATCCCGCTCTCCTTAGGCTCCTCCTACATTGTTTCTTTTAAGGAGCTTTGCCAGTTCCTCTCCACCAAGGGAGAAGGGCCATTGGGACATACCAGTAGGTCCAAGAAAAAAGAACCAAAAGGTAAGTCCCACCATCGACGTTCATGGGAGTGGGAGAGATCCCCTTCACCGGACAGTTGGCTCTCGACTTCAGTTGAGGTTGCAGCTAAGGACGCTGGCTTCACAGTGTTCTTGTCAGGTCATCCGGCCGACACACCCGTCGACGCGGTCAAGATTTTTCTCGACCTGTTTGATGGGTTGTCGACTGGAGAAGCTGACAACCCTTCTTCACTGGTTCCCCCGGTGGTAACCGAGAACTTGCCCGTGCCTCCAGTGCCGAAGTCCCTGGTCAAGGACCCTGAACCGAGGGATGAATGGGTTCCCCCGGCCCCTCTTTGACCCACCCTTGGCGACCCCGAAGGTCTCGGTCCTCTTCCAGGTCGAGTAGGTCCCACCGACATCGGGCGGTCTTGGTCTTGGCACCATGAAAGAACGCTGTTCGCTCATCCTCGTCCTCTTAGGAGGATAGGCTCATGTAAGTTACGCCGGCGCTACGAGGACATGATGTGGCAGCAACTTTTGTTGACCGGTAACCAGCCGAGTCCGTCGCCTTCTCCGGCCATTAAGTGGCTGTCACTGGAGTGACCGAAGCAACCCCTCGTAGTTGTCGAGGAGCCAACCCCAGCGCCGGTTGTTCGGTTCCGCCGCCTCCTCAGCTGAAGACTGGGGCCCCGACCAAGGATTCTCGGTCGGGTCAGGGCTTGCCCCACAGGTTGTCAGTCACCCTCATTCCTGATCGGCCTCTGCAGGTGGAGGGTGGCTCAGGCGCTCGGCAGCTGTTTGCTGACTCCTTGGAGTCTGATGACGACTCCTCCCTGTACTCCAGGCCCATTGACCTGGAATCTGCAGGGGGTCAGTCGGTGGACGAGAGACCATCCTTGTTCTTGGGTATACTTTGACTCATCTCAGAGTCCACTGGGATGCAGCTCGAACCTGTTCAGAAATGGGCCAGGTATCCCCTCACGGAGATACTGGACTGAGGAGGTTCCCCTTCGGAGGCCTTCCCGGTGGCCGAAGCTATTGTTGGCCTGGCCCTGGAGTTGTGGTAGTGGCCTGCATCTTGTCCCACACCTTCAGCCAGGATGGCTCGCAAGTATGCGGTCCCCACCGGTTCACTCTCCGGTTTCTGGGAGCACCCCTCTGCGGAGGGGCTGGTGACCGACAGTGTTTTCTGGTGTTCCGGGAACACTAGGGACATGGACAAACCGCCCGATAGAGAATCCAAAAAGCTGGATTATTCAGGACGGAAGGTTTACACTGCTTCCTCCCTAGGCCTTTGACAGGCTAGCTCAGCTATACTGATGGCACATTTCTCACACGCCCTTGTGGGTTCCCTGGATGAGGTGATTCTCCATCTCCCGGCTGACCTTCAGACGACGGTCAAGCAGGTGCGGGATCAGGGAAGGGCAGTGGCTAAGCAGCAGCTCCAAACTTCTTTCGACATCGGTGACTCTTGTGCCCGGTCAGTAGCGGCCGAAGTAGCCATGCACCACAGAGCTTGGCTCAGGATCTCCACCTTCACGGCGGACACCCAGCACAAGCTGGCAGACGTTCCCTTCCTGGGCACCGACTTGTTTGGGCCAGGGGTGGAAGGCCATCTCCAGAGGATCGAGAAGTCCAGTGCCACCTTGGACTCGGTCACGTGTGCCCAGAAGGACAAAGGCCTCCAGCAGCAGCGTAAGCCCTTTCGCCCTTCCGTTCCTGTGGCACGTCCGGCCCACCAGCACCAGCAACAGGGCCAGCAGGCTCACACTTGGCACCCTAAGACCAAGTCTGCCACTTCCTCCAGTAGGAAACCTGGAGGGAAGGGTCCAGGAGGCCCCTCGGCCAGCTCTTCCTCCAAGCCTGCCCAGTGACGGGTTGTGGGGTGTCTCCCCCAGCCTCGTCACTTCTCCCCAGGTTCCCCCATGGGGGGGGGACGGCTCCGCCACTTCCTTTCCACCTGGTCCACTATCACCACAGATCGCTGGGTGTCAGAAGTGGTCAGCAGGGGTCTGCCTCTGGAGTTCGAGCAGTCCCCTCCCTATCCAGCCGTCGCCGCGGCGGGGCAACGGGGTCTGCAGCCTCTCTGTCGGCTCATCAAGCCGACATTGCCTTGCTCCTCCAGAAGGAGGTGATCAGCGAGGTGGACCCTCCTCCAGACCCAGGGTTTGTGTCCAGGTGCTTCCTGGTCCCAAAGCGGATGGGGGGCTGGTGCCCCATTCTCGACCTGCACGACCTGAACAAGTTCCTAAGGCCGCGCACCTTCAGGATGGTCACTCTGGCTCAGATCATTCCATCCTTGGAACTAGGCATGTGGTTCTGCTCTCTGGAACTCCACGACGCATTCTTTCACGTCCCAATCTGTCCGTCTCATCAGCGATTCCTCCTCAGAGGACAGGAATCTCTTTACGAGTTCCCGGCCATGCCCTTCGGCCTTTCTGCAGCTCCCAGGGTCTTCAAATGCATGGCAGTGGTGACAGCATTCCTGCGGCGCCGAGGGGTCAGGGTGTACTCTTACCTGGACGACTGGCTGATTGCAGCCCCCCTTCAGGTTGGAGGTGGAGCAGTCCAGGGATCTGGCCCTCCAGGTCTGCTCTCAGATTGGCCTCCTCATCAACGAGGCCAAATCGGAACTTGTGCCATCGCAGGTGATTCAGTTCATCGGGGCAGAGCTCGACTCTCTTCAAGCCAGAGCTCGGCTCCCGGCAATCAGGGCCGAGGTCCTTTCCTCCTTTGCCCAATCATTTCTGGCTGGGCAATTGCGCCCTGCCCGGGACTTCCTGTGCCTTCCGGGCCTCATGGCTGCCCGCACCAGCGTGGTCCACTGGGCCCGCTGGCATATGCGCTTCTTGCAATGGGGCTGGCCAGCCAGTGATCACAGCACTCCGGTCCTCTGGACCAGACGGTGACAGTGACCCAGGAGATGTGGGACAGCCTGCAGTGGTGGCTCGTTCCAGCTCATCTGCAGGAGGGTATCCTGTTTGTCCGCCCCGAGCCGATGGTCACTTTAACGACTGACACCTCTCTGATGGGTTGGGGTACCCATCTGGGGGATCTCCGGGCCCATGGCCTCTGGTCCCCTCAGGACTCTCGCTGCCAAATCAACCTGCTGGAGCTTTGAGTGGTTCGACTAGGAGTCAGGTGGTTCGTACGGAGTCAGGTGGTTCAGGTCCAGACGGACAACACCACGACCATGTATTACTTCAACCATCCGGGCGGGATGCACTCCTTGCCTCTGTGCAAGAAGGTGATCCGCATCTGGTCTCTCGTGATCAGCCTGGAGGCGGATCTCGTAGCCATCCGTGTAGCAGGAGCCTCCAACAGTCTGGCCGATGCCCTCAGCCGGATAGGCACTGCATCTCACGAGTGGTCTCTCCTGCCGGAGGTAGTGCAAGACCTGTTGTCCCATTGGCGCACCCCTCAGGTGGACCTGTTCGCCTCCAGGGAGAATGCGAAGCTGAGGCTGTTTCACGCCCGACCCCTCAGCAGGGCTCGCTGCAGGGGGATGCCTTCTTGAGACCATGGACCCCAGGCCTCTTTTATGCCTTCCCTCCTTTTCCTTTGGTCAACAAGGTGCTCCTCAAGGCGAGGAGGGACAAGGCGCAGGTGATCCTGGTAGCCCCAGACTGGCCTTGCCAGTTCTGGTACCCAGATAGCCTCGGCTCCAGGCTCCCGAGGTGGCTTCCAGCCCACCCGGACCTGATCTCAGTCGACAAGGTTCTCCATGGGGACCTTCAATCCCTGCACCTGACGGCCTGGTTCCTGAGCGGCTAGAGGTCCCGGCCTTGGGTCTTTTCGACGAGGTCCTCAACGTCGTTGTGGCGTCCCATAAGGAGTCAACCAGAAAATGCTACGCCTTCAAATGGAAGAGATTCTCCATTTGGTGTCAGGACAAGGGGTTGGACCCCTCTTCCTGTCCCTTGGCTAGTATTTTGGACTACCTGTGGTCCCTTTCTCAGCTAGGGCTTCGGTCGACGACCCTCAAGGTGCACCTGGCAGCTATCTCTGCTTACCGGGCATGGGCTGGCAAGCAGTCGGTGGCGTAGGAGAAGGTGGTCGGGTGCTTTTTCAAAGGCATTGATCACATATCCCCTCCAGTGTGAGAACCTCCCCCTCCGTGGGATCTACTTCTGGTATTGGCTAAGCTTATGGGCAAGCCATTAGAACTGATGCACAGGTGCGATGTCTCCCACCTGTCATGGAAGACTGCCTTCTTGGTGGCTATAACGTCAGCCAGAAGAATGGGAGAGCTCCAGACTCTTTCCATAGAGTCTCCTTATCTGGTCTTCCACATGGACAAGGTTGTCCTTCGCCCCCACCCGAAATTCCTTCCGCAGGTGATGTCGGAGTTTCACCTTAACCAGGTGTTGACTCTGTCCGTGTTCTACCCCACTCGCATCTCGGAGGCCGAATATAGGCTTCATACTTTGGACCCTAGATGAGCATTCGGTTAGTATAAGGAGCGAACGGCAGAAGTTTGGGGAGAGGTTTGCCAGATGTTTGTCACCTGCGCTGAAACCGTGCCTGGCAGACCTGCCACCAAGTGGACAGTAAGCAGGTGGGTCACCTCCTGCATAGATCTCTGCTATAGGTTGGCGGGCATGGAGCCTCCCAAAGGAATAAGAGCTCATTCTACCTGCCATACCGCTGCTTCGGTGGCTGCTTCTAAGGATGTCCCTATCCAGAAAATCTGCAGGGCTGCTACTTGGAAGTCAGCACGCACCTTTATTTCCCATTACCACATTGACCTAGAGTCACACCGGGATGCTGGTTTTGGGACCTCGGTTCTCCAGTCCTTATTCCCTAAGTAGGGGGTGCGCGTCTTGCCTCCCTCCTCCTGGAGAATTGCTAGGAGTCTGCCACAAAGTGTGGATTGAACAACATATCCACAGTCCTAGAAATACAGGTTACTCACCTGTAACAGGAGTTCTAGGAGTGGTATATGTTGTTCATTCACACGACCCACCCGACCTCCTTGGCTTCGATGCACAGCCTGGCTTCCAGCGAGCTAGATCTGGCGTCATGGGGCAGAGCCGAGGGTTTTACCACCCGGGTGGGTGGGAGGAGCCAGCTTGAAGACCTTCCAGCACAATTTAAAGCAGCAAGGAATCTCCTAGAACTCCTGTTACAGGTGAGTAACCTGTATTTACCTCCCTCTTCCGACTTGTGATACCCTTACTAATACACCCCAACATCCCCCTAGCCTTACCTACTGCTTGAGTGGTCTGCTTGGATGATTTCATGTCATCGGTGATGATGATGTCCAGGTCTCTTTCTTCCCTTGTGACTGCCAGCAACTCCCCTCCCAACCTATAGGTGGTTTCAGGGTTTCTCTTCCCTATGTGCATGATCTTGCACTTCTTTGCGTTAAACCCCAGTTGCCACTCTTCCAACTATTTTGCTACTTTATCCAGATCTCTTTTCATTCTGCCCACCCCATCTGGATCATCTACTCTGTAGCAGATCTTGGTGTCATCTGCAAACAGACAAACCTTACCCTCCAGTCCATCTGCAATGTCACTGATAAAGATATTGAAGAGGACTGGCCCAGGACTGATCCCTGAGGTACCCCACTTGTGACTTGCATCTCTTCTGACTGTATACCGTTTACCACCATTCTATGTTTTCTGCCCATCAACCAGTTTGCCACCCAGTTGACCAACTTCCGACCCACCCCGAGCCTACCCAGCTTATTAATCAATCTTCTGTGTAGAACAGCATTGAAAGCTTTGCTGAAGTCAAGGTAGGTGACATCAACTGCTCCCCCTTGGTCCACCACTCTGGTTACCCAGTCAAACAAATCTATGAGATTAGTTTCACAGGACCTTCCTTTTGTAAACCCATGCTGTCTTGGATCCTGTGCTCCTATGGATTCCAGGTGTTGCATGATCCTTTCCTTAAGGAGTGCCTCCATAATCTTGCCCACTACTGAGGTAAGACTGACTGGTCTGTAATTTCCTGCCTCCTCCCTGCTACCACTCTTGTGGAGCGGGATCACATGAGCCTTTCTCCAGTCTTCTGGGACCTCTCCTGTGCTCAGAGACTCACTAAACAGTTCTGATAATGGCTCTGCTAGTTTCACCCTTAGCTCCTTTAGTACCCTGGGATGTATGCCATCCGGTCCCATTGCCTTGTCCACCCTGAGCTTATCGAGCTCTTGTAGGACCCTTTCTTTTGTGAAGGGACTGGTGAATACCTCCTTTGCCCCTGTGTCCGTGGTGCTGAGCTATGGGCCCTGCCCTACCTTCTCTTCAGTAAATACCGAGCAGAATGATCTATTTAGGATAGATGCTTTTACATGTTCCTCCTCATCACATACCCCCTTATCCCCTTTGGTCTTAGCAATACCCCCTCTGGACTTTATCCTTTCACTAATGTATCTATAGAAAGTCTTGTCACCTTCTTCTGCTGTTTGTGCTAGTGTGTCCTCGGTTTGGGCCTTTGCCTGCCTTACTGCCTTCCCTGCTTCCCTTAGTGAAGTTTGGTATGCCTCCCTATCTTCATCCTGCTGCGTTCCCTTATATTTCCTGAAGGCCAGCCTTTTGGCTCTGACCTTTTTGGCTATTTTTGAGAACCAAAGTGGTTTCCTTCTTCTTTTGCACTTCCTTTTCTCTCTAACGCAATGGGATGTTGCTTCAAGTATTGCATCCTTAATGTATTTCTTTTTGCCAGGGCTAGCTTAACTCTGTTGTCTGTCTAATCAAAGTCAGCTCCTCTGAAGTCCCATATTTTTGCCTTGGAAATGGATGATTTAGTTCTAGTTTCCAAATCGAACCATACCATGTGATGGTCACTGGCCCCCAGGTGACCTTCTACCTGGAGATCTGTGATCCAGTACTAGATCTAGGATAGCCTCTCTTGTGGGTTGTTGTACCAGTTGTTTGAGACCCTCCTCCTGCAGGGAATCCACCATGTGTCTAGTTCTGGCAGATGTTGCTGCTGGTATTGACCAATCTGTATCTGACAAGTTGAAGTCTCCCATTATCAGACCCTCCCCTTTAGCTCTCCTGTTTTGTATATTGGGGTGTCTGCCTCAATCTCCCATTTACTCCGGATATCTGCCAATACCTGATCACCTGCTCCCAGAAGGGTCTTCGGCCTCTGAGATGGTTCCTTTGGAGCCGAGGAGCATAGCTGACCAGTATAAGAAGCTCTCCAGTGGAGTCAAGTGTCTGTCTATTTTTGGGATTTAGTTGTTTGACGTCGACTGCATGTAGTGCTTGACTTGGAGAAATCTATGAAAGTCTAAATGGGGAAGGACAAATTTTGTTTTGAGTTCACCAAATGACACTTAAGATCTTGTTTTGAATCATTGAACAGTATCTGCTCGGCATTCACCGATTCCATTTACAGAATCCTGGGTAGTTCTTGCAGGAAGGAACCCTGGTTCCCCAGTTATTGCTGTGGGGGGTCCCATGTCATTGAGTGTTTGCGTGAGAGATCTTGCTTTAGCAATGATTTTTAAGGCGTGTTTAATCCAGGGATTCACCACCTCTCTCCACACATGGGGATAAAGGTGGCATGCAGTAAAGCAAAGAGGGGGATACTTCCAGTTTGCCATGCCTCCATTTCTCTCCAGCATCATTTCTCACCTTGTTTGATCCATGTTACTGCTGGTGCTAATTGAGCAGCGTAATAATAAAGTTTTAGGTCAGGCATAGCTAATCCCCTTTTCTCTTTTGGGTGTGAGAATATCCCTCATAGCTGTTCTGTGTCACCCTGCTTTCCAGACAAATCTCAATATGCACTTATTAATTAATATCCAGAATGATTTTGGAATTGAGATGGGTAGGGACTGGAACAGGAAGAGGAATCTTGGGAGGATATTCATTTTGAAGGTGGCTATCCTACCCTGCAGTGTGAGCTGCAGGACTCCCCATCTCTTCAAGTTTCCCTCAATCTCTGGCCAAAGTTTGTTGTAATTCAGTTTAAACAGGGAGGATGTGTGGGGAGATTTTGACCCCAAGGTGTCTTTATCACAGTATTTGTGGTCCACCTGAACGGAAAATTGTTTAACATCTTTCTAGGGAGAGAGCTCTCCCCCCCCCAACCTGATAGCTTTTGATTTATCTAGGTTTACCTTATAACCGGAAATTTGCCTGTATTCATCTAGCATCTCAAGTAATGCTGATATTGAGGTTTGTGGGGAGGTTATATAAAAGAGTATCATCTGTGTATAAGGAAATCTTATGTGTAGTATCTCCCACTGTAATCCCCTTAATAGAATGTTTACTCCTAACGGATACTGCTGACAGTTCTGTGCATAAGGCAAAGCAAAGTGGTGGTGGTGGTGGGGGGGGGACAAAGGGCACCTCTGTCTGGTTCCTCTCTGGAGATGAAAACTTGGGGAAATTACCCCACTTACCCTTGTGGCGGCTTGTGGGGAAGCATCAATTGCCTAATACTGTCTTGAAATGTTGGCCCCAGTCCCATTACCACAAGCGTCTTGTTTAGGAACCTTCAATTCACCCTGTCGAACTCCTTTTCCACATCCATAAAGATGGCCGGAGCTGTTTCTTTTAACTTTTGTTGCCAAGTGATTAGAGGTGGCGAATATTATCGTGAATCAATGTGCCCATGATAAAACCTGTCTGATGTGGCTGAACTAGGGACCCGATGCTTGCCTGGAGTCTTTAGTCCAAAACAGAAGTGAAAACTTTTTGGTCCACATTTAATAGTGAAATGGGGAGGTAGGACCTGCACAAAGTAGAGTCTTTATCCACTTTGTGGATGATGGAGATCTGGGCATATTGTCAGGAAGGTGGAGCTCCCTCTCCCTCTTGTGCTACCTTGAAGACCTCGTTTAGTGGATGGATGGTACGTCTATAGAGGTTTTATAGAACTCTGTGGGGATCCCATCAGGTCCTGGCACCTTTCCTCTTTTAAGCTCTCATCACCTCTCTCACCTCTCTTATTGATACAGGGGTGTCGATCTCCTCTTACTTAGCTGCCAATAGTTTGTCAGTTTGTTAAAGTTTTCTAGCTCTTCTGGGAAGTTGTTAATCTGTTTGCCAGAATAGAGATTTTTATAGAATGTTAGGGAGTGCTGTGAAATTTTTTTTTGGGGGGGGGTATGTATCGTATTGTGTAGATCTTTGGTCTCTTCTTATTCATAAAACTAGCCAGCTAGCAGTCTTTTTAAGAAGCTGCCAGGCCAGAAGCCTCCCAGCCTGATTCACAACTTTATAGTATCTTTTTCTAGTGTAGCAGAGGGCCCCTTCAATTTTGTCATCTAATAATTTTTTTTTTTTTTCCAACTATCTTTCTCTCCAGTCGGAGCTCGGGGGAACTCTCTCGGGCAGCCTTATGCTTATCCTGTCCTGCCTGAGGATTGCTGCGGCCTGTGCCCTCTTCCCCCATGCGCACCCCCAGTTTAACCGCCTCCGGTAGCTGACTCACTCTAGGGCTCCTTGACAAGGTGCATGCAGGCGGGACCCAGGTGGAGGAGTGATGAGGCCAGCCAGAGGCAGACCCCGGCGCTGGGCATGGAGGATAGGTGCCGTTGGCTATCCTGACAGAGTGGTTTTCCTTGTCCTACCCTACCCCTCCCTCTCGTCGCATCCCCCCGATGCTTGGCACTTTGGCAACCTCTGCCAGCATCAGGCACACTGTTACATGGTACCCTGACTTTCACCAGGGCCGCTGAGCACTGGGCGCCCCAGTGCCCTCCTCCCGGGATTGGAGAGCAGCCCATCGGGCACTCCATCCAATCCCTTCCCTGCTGACCTCCAGCATTCGAGCTTGCTCCTGAACTCGGGTTGCCGGCATGGTGTGAGGTGTGGCGTCCAGCACCTCAATCCTCCGCATCGCCGGGCCGGCTCATCTAATAATTTTTTTAGCCCAGCCCTGTGTTCCTCTAGTTTCTTCTTCACCTCTTTGTTGAGGATTACCTTGTGTTCTGCTTCCAGGTCAGATATTTTTTCCTCTAGCTCTGTGTTCTCGAAGTCTATCTATTTTTAACCCTGCCGCTAAGCTAATTGTTCTGCCGGTTAGTACCATCTTGAAGTCGTCTCACCAGGTTGCCGTTGAAGGATCCCAGGGGACAGTTTGTGGCAATATATTCCTCTAGACAGGCTTTTACCAGTGGTTTGTAGTACTCTCTATCTAACAATGAAACATTCAACCTCTAAGCTGAATTTTTTGAGGTGGGGGAAAGGGACAGGGACATGTGGACCGCACTGTGATCGAAGACCGTTGTTGGGAGTATTTGGGCTGAGTCAAGGGTGTGTACTCTTTCCACTGAGATGAAAAAAAAGATCAAGCCTAGAGTAGACCTGGTGGGGGGCAGACTAACAGGAATAATCCCAGACTTTTGGATGCTGGAAGTGCCATGCCTCCAACAGGCCCAATTCTTTCGCTATCTCCCCCCTCCCCCCAAGACATCTTGCGGCGGGACCCTGAGTGGACATTCCAGTGCCTGATCTATCCAGGTTAGGATTGAGGACTGTATTGAAGTCACCTCCTATTATATAAACAACTCTCCTGGTGGTGGTGTAAATTTCAGCAAGGTTTGTTTTGGGAACTGTGCATTTTCTTTTTCCTGATTTGGAGCATAAATGTTAAGCAGGGAACAGCCCTATAGGTACTCCTAAGGAGTAGAACTCTGCCCATGGGGTCTGACTGAACCGCTGCCCCCTCTAGTGGGCAGTGTGTTTGGACCAGAATTGCCACCCCTCTTTTATGGGGTTGAGCCTGATAAGAGGCATGATGAACACTTACCCACCCATGATCTTTTTAATTTCATCACCGCTTTTTGTGCTAGGTGGGTCTCCTGCAGGAATGCTACCTCTGCTCCCTGCTTCTTCAACTCCTTAAGGACCCTGGTTCTTTTGTTAGGGCTGTTAAGACCTCATACATTATATGTAATTCAAGTGCCATCAGACATTTTTAGTAGTTGTTGTTATTATAGCGTGACCTTTCACTAATACCAATGCAAAACAGCTGATACAACCAGTAACCACAAAACTAGTAAGTCTATTAGAACACCCTAAATGGAACTCTTCCAAACGTAAAGAACACCCAGCCCCCTGACTGGATGGCTGGGTGAGGCCCCCTGTCAGGGGCCTTGTGCTTGGTAGTTCTGTATTTTGCGCTTCCCCATAATGCCAGGTAGTGTAAATGGCAACCTCCTACCCCCCAACCCCCTTGTGCACCTCTGCTGTTAGGTAAAGGCCGGTCCAAACTTCCAGTTATTGTCCCTTAGAAATTTCTGATTGTGCTCAGTATTGCTCCCTATGGTCCTCTATTAGGAAACCAGCACTTGTGTCTGGGGGTTAATCCGAGTTATTTATTTCTGTATTACCTTGGGTGTTGACCTCTATCTTGGCTCCCCTTATCCCATGTCATTAGAAACTTTCATTATTTCTCTCCGGCCATCCATCCGTTTCAGGCCCCCCGCTCCAGTCAGTTCAAAGGAACCCCGGATATGAGATCCTGGTCTCGGGAGAAGCCACAAGCCTTCTACAACTCTGTGGTACCGGGTTTCAATGCTAGATCACACTATAACTGCACCAGAATAATATTTTGACTCCTAGCTGTCTGTTCCATATTCCTTTCCACAGAGGTTGTGAGCGACTCCTCAACATGGGAAGAGAGACCCCCGCCATTTGTGGTTCCTGCACGGAGATCAACTGCGATCAGGATGCCCTTACTCCCCATAAGGTCTCTGTCCATGCTGGAGGTCCATCCCATGCTCTCTTGAAAATTAAAATACTCATTGTTTATGTCTGTAGGCCCTGGTCATAGACAGCCTGTGACCCTCAAGCTGTGCCCCACAACTCCTTTTTACTTAAAGAGCAGCCAAAACCTCCAAGAGAAATAAAAAATAATACCTAGACACAGTTCAGCCTACATTTTGCACTAGCTCTAACAGAATACATATGGCATGCAAGCTGAACTGTACCAAAACACCACGCCTTTGAAAGGGTTTTTCCTTGAGGCGTCAGCAGCTCCACAAATCTCTTAATATAGTATCCTGTTCTGTTAGGTATTCACCCTAGGGGATTTCAGTACCCTTCTGAACCCCTCTCCCTTGGCAGAGCTCAGATCTGATCTATTCATTAGGAGTCCTTTGTGATCAATGTAATGCAGGGAGTCCTAGCCACTGTGGGGAAGGACCGCGGCCCACTCCAAGGGACACTGTACCTTGCAGTCCCTCCAAAGTCTTCAGGTCCTTGCCCAACTAAAGTTTTTTTTTTTTTGTTGTATTATTATTTTTTTTTATCTCCCCTCAAGCCTTGCAACCCACCACTCCTTCAGGCTACCTAGGTCCTTCACCCGTTACTGCCTGTCCCGTCCTGAGCCCTCTCCAGCTTCACATCACAGCCGCCCCTGGGGTAACCCGGACGTAACCCTTTGCCGGGCAGGTCCCCCCCCTCCGAAGGGAAAGGCACCAGAGGGGGCAGCCAGCACATACTTGGCCCCAGGGTGCTGCTGAAGTGGAGGGGCTCTTTCAGGGCATCAGCAGCAATGGAGGACCGGCAGCCGTCATCTGGTCTGTGGCCAGGCAGATTTCTGCTTTTCTGCACTGTTCCCCATGCGTTGCCCTCTGCAGTGCTCCCAGTCTCCACTGGGGCTGCTGCAGAGCGATGCCAGCTCACTACCCACCCCAGGAGAGGGGAGCAGTTCCTATGGACGCTCAATCCTGTCCTTCCTCTGCTAGCCCCCAGTGTCCCGAGTCCGTTCCCGAACCCGAGTCGCTGGCGTGGCCTGAGGTGTGGCATCCAGCACTTCAACCCTCAGCACCACCGGGCCAGCCCCCAACTAAAGTTTTTAATTAAGTACCCCAGGCAGTAAATGCTCCTTCATTAATGTACATTTGCTCAGCTCTCAGGGGCCTACCATCTTTGCTTCTCAGTTCCCAAACTCAGCCAGGCCAACGTCACTTTCGTAGGTAGCCGGCCCAGCCCCCTCACCCACCCCTGGCATCACCCGAGTACCTTTACCATGTTAGAGACTCGCTAGCGTGAGAGGTAATTTCCATTGTTTATCCTCCAGCCACCTTTCCCAGGCAAAGGATGGCCTTATCTTATCTCCCCTTTAGTCAGATCAGGGATCGCTGCAGTCTTCGGGTGGTGGATTTATCAATGTGGGATCCATCTTTAAATCTACTGGAGCAGGTATTTTATTGCTTTCCTTCCCCTCTGACCAGTTGTACAGAAGCTTGGCCATGGGGTGTTTCATGATATCTTGGTCAACAGGTTAACCAGAACTTCCTGATAGGCAGAAGAATGGAAGACTGGGAAGACAGGGCCTCTGAAAAAGAGAGGGGACAGAAGAACCAATGTATTAATCTAATGGAGCACATGGATCAAACCGGACGTAACCCCCCCAACTTCGGCGCATGCATTCGTGATGATCCCGACTACTGCCCACTCTAACCAGTTACCAGAATCCACATTGCTATTTACCCCAAAAGCCCTTGAAAGCAATACTATTAATACCCCCAGTCCACAGAGACTGTTTCTCTAGTTCAGGATGGCGCCATCTTCTCCATCTCGCCATGAGGGTTTTCAAAGAAGAAGCAGAATACAGAAAATTTCAAAGTCCAGTCTGCTGTGAGTTCAGATACTTTGCTTATCTTTTCAGGTTTTAATGTCAGTGGTGGAAGTTTCTTCTGGTCAGGAAGGTGAACCATGTTGCTGATGGGAGGCTTGATTTTTCTTGCTAGACCCAGAGGTCCTAATCCAGGGGTTCAGCTGTGGGAGAGCATCCACTAGGGGGTCATCTGGGCGGGTGTAGAGATCTGGAGGGGACCCCTAGCTGCTGCAGTATTGGTTTTGGCTCCTTGAATGTATGAAAGAATGCTGGACCTTCCGTCAAGGAAAATTTTAATTTAAGTCGTGGCCAGTAAGTGCATTTTGGTTCCTTTTGTAGCCAGGAATTGTTTGATGGACAACTGGGGGTGTCTCTCTTGCTGTGTGAGTGGAGTGAAGTTCTGGTCCAAGTAAAGTCTCTGGTCCTCGAATACTGTCTCTTTCTTGGACCAAGCATTTTTGTAGGACTTTTTTGGTTTTGTTCCGTAATCAAGGAATTTCATTACAATAGAGCGTGGACTAGCTTTGGGGTCTGAGGACTTTTTAGCAAGGGCTCTGTGTGCTCTCACAATATTCAGTGGGGTTTCGGAGGGAAGATCCAGTAGTTCTGTAAGGAATTACTAGATAAATGAGATGGGGGAGGGTCTAGATTCGAAGTCCCTCACGTCTGCATTGGTAGAAGGCGAAACCAGAAGCCGGAATTTGTCATTTTAAACCAGCACTTAAGTCAATTTTTCGTGAAAAATCCCACTTTGTCCTAGCTTTTTTGGCAAACCTCTCCATTATAAGACAAATTCTTGTACAAAACATGCTGATTTGCCCACAGTTTGGGGGGTGGGGTGTGTGTGGGAAAAATGGATTTAAAGAGTTTGCCAAATGGAATTGGCTATTTTTTTTTTTTAAAACATTAAATCATTGGCTCTAATTCTGTCCTGGGGTTCTTATTCCATATGTGTGTCACCCTGCACTTTTTGGCATTGAATTTTAGCTGTCAAACCTTGGATCACCTCTCCAACTTTTGCGGGTCCCACAGAGCAAAATGTCATCTGCAAAGAGACACATTTTTCTCTCTATTCCTTGTCCCATGTCGTTGATGAACACATTAAAAAGGACTGGCCCCAGGACTTACCCCAGCTGTATTCTACTTGTGACCTCCTGTCCCCAATCTGACACCATTTACCACCAACCTCAGCTGTCTCTCCCCCCACAAACCAACTGCCCACCCATCTAACTAGGTCTTTCACTGCTGCCAGTTCCTCTAAGCTCTTCAGCAGCCTTCTGTGAGGCACCACGTCGAGTGCCCTACTGAAGTCAAAGTAGAGCAAATCTACTGCTTGTACCTTATCCACAGCCTTTGTTACCCAGTCAAAGGCTACTATCCGGCTGGTCTGTCAAGAGCTTTCTGCCATAAACCCATGCTGCTTACTGTCCTAGAGTAAATTTCTGTCCAGGTAGTCCACTAGGTCCACTTGGACTAGTGTCTCTATTTGTTTACCTGCAATGGAGGTGAGATTCACTGGGCTGTATTTTCCCAGTTCCTCCCTATCCCCTCCCTTGTGGACCAGCATCACATCCGCTATCCTCCAGTCTCTTAAAACCACGCATGACTGTAGTGAGCTGTTGAATAGCCTAGCCAAGGGCTCAGCTGGTTCTGACGCAAATTCCCAGACCACCCTCGAGTGCATCCCATCTGGACTTAGAACTTTATCTGTTTTCAGGGCTACAAGCCCCTTTGTAACCCTTTTTTCTGTAGTTGGCACCTGCCTCTTACTGGGATCCCCTTGCATCAGTCTTTATGCGCATTAAGCCCATTTATACCCAAGGGAGTTAGATGGCATTAAAATGGCAAACCGAGTTGGAAAACTGCTCTGGCAGCTGCTTTACGTCCATTGTAAATAATAAGTTTAGCAAAGTCTTTTGCACTCCTTATCCGCTTTAAAAGTTCTTACTTGTATAAAAGTTATAGGTCCCTTTTTAAGCATAGAAACATCGAATCTGACGGCAGATAAGGACCGCTTGGCCCACCTAGTCTGCCCATTTTCCTACCTAACAGATAAGCTGCAGATCCTAATTAACCAACAGCTTACTGCCTCCTACCCCCCACTAGGATTGCCTTATGTCTGTCCCATGCATTCTTGAATTCCCCCACTGTTCTTGACTCCACGACCTCCTCAGGGAGGCTGTTCCATGCATCCACAACCCTCTCTGTAAAAAAATACTTCCTCACATTACTTCTGAGCCATCCCCTCTGTCTTCAAATTGTGCCCCCTTGTTCTTGCACATCTCTTTTTCTGAAAGATGCCACCCTCTTGGACTTTGTTGATTCCCTTGAGGTACTTGAAAGTTTCTATCATGTCCCCTCTCTCCCTCCTTTCCTCAAGGGTATACATATTAAGCTCCTTTAGTCTTTCTTCGTATGTCTTGTGGTGCAGACCCTGCACTATTTTGGTTGCCCTCCTCTGGACAGCCTCCACTCTGTCTATGTCTTTGCGGAGATGGGGTCTCCAGAACTGCACACAGTACTCCAGATGGGGTCTCACCACCTGTCTGTACAGAGGGATAACAACTTCCTGTTTTCTACTATTGATGCCTCTCCCTATGCATCCCAGTATCCCCCCCAGCCTTCCTTACTGCCTTCTCACATTGCTTGCCCACCTTTAGGTCATCTGATATAATTACCCCCAGGTCCCTTTCCATTAGCAGTAGGAAGTAACACCTTGCAGCTTCAGGTTAGCCTGTTTGACTAGGTCTTTTTTGCTCACTGTGTCTTATGCAGTCTGCCCTTCTTGTCGGAGTTCAGAATGTTTTGAGAGTCCATTCTCGGCAGCAATTCCAATGGCTATTGTTTTTTTTTCTGATCTGACCTCCCTTTGACCTTTTGGTCTCAGTATTACTGCATCATACCACATGAAGTTGTCCTTCCTGAGCTGAATAAGCAAATTAAAAAAAAAATAAAAATAAAAAAAAAAACCCTCTCGCTCAGGCTTGGTAAACATTAACCTCCTCCTCCCTCCAGATTTCATGTATTCTTTTAACAGACTCCTAGTTTTAGAAAAAATTATCTCCTTTCACAGCCTGAAGAGCACCTCATATTCATTTTAACAGCTCCTAAGTGTGCAGTTGGAGACCTTGTAAGTATGATTTCATGGGTTGGTGGGTCACCATATACTGCAGCACTGAGGTGAAAAGAAGAAAAGAGCAAATAAAGGCAGCATGATAGGGAAATACAAAAGAAAGGGCAAGGTATGGGAGAGGGTCCACAGACTGCTGGAGGAGCCAGCTGTTGGGTCACATAGGAATATGGTTGCGTAACCACATTTTGAAAATACAGAAAAGACAAGACAGGGAAAGGATGGGACAAGATGAAACACATGTTCTCTGTAATTTGAGTTTTCCTATTAAAAAATAAATAGGGCAAGGTTCTGACAGTGTCACAGTACGTTAGAACAGCCATCTCGGAACAGACCCCTGAGGCACCCTGCCAGTTATCTCCCTGACATTTGAGAACTTAAAAACTCACTGGGAAGACCCGGTGGTGCTGAGGGTTGAGGCACTGGATGCCACACCTCATGCTGGCAATCCGGGTTCAGGAACAAGCTCGGGCCGCCGGGGGTTGGCAGGGGAAGAGAGGATTGAGCGCCTGGAGGACTGCTCTCCTCTCGGGGAGGGAGACTTGTTGTCCTGCTGGCTGACTGCCCTCTGGTGTTGGCCAGAGAGCAGTACAGGTGGGAAGGCACGTTCGATGTGCCTACATTGGTGGGGGGACGGGAGAAAGTGGAGGAAAGGAGGCCCTGGCAGCGCTCAGTAATGGCTGCCGCGACTGGAGGGCTGTCCCGGCTTCTGGATTGGGTCTCGGAAGTGAGCGCACTGCCTCTTCCTGACTCCCGCCACGGGGTGATCTGCAGGAGAATACTGGGTCAGCAGGCGTGGGCGGGTCTGGAGAGAGAGTTCCTCCATTAGGAGGGCCAAAGCCACCTGCCAGGAGTCTCTAGGAAGAGGATAAAGTGTGTATGGAGAAAAAAACTCACTGGGAAGTGTTAAATAGTGTGTTTGGCTAGAAGCTTTGTCACTGCATTTGTAGTGACTCTTCACTAACTGACTGGCACTTTCATTAAATATGCACACATGTAGCACTTTCCAGTGAGTATACGTTTGTCCTTTTCTTGACTGCAGTTAGTTACTCTCTTTGTATGTGCTTGGCTGGGGGTTAGCTGCCCCTTTTAGTGCACTGTGCTGCTTTCCTGAGTGCACCCCACGTTTTAACACACGATTTCAACTGCCTGGCCTCTGTCAACCATCTCTGTTGTTCGTTTGACGAAGCTTGCCACTCATAAGACCCATATTGATTCCTATCCATAAACCTGTTTTCTTACAGGAATTCAGCTATCTGTTCTTTTATAATAATGCTTCTAATAGCTTGCCTACTGTAGATTTCAGGCTCACTAGTTTGTAATTTCCAGGGTTTTCCCTATCCCTACCCTTGTGTTAAATAACAATGATAGCCACCGTCCAGTTCATGTGCACTTCATCCTTTGCCAGAGACTCAAAAAACAAAACAAAAAACGGGTCTGCTGAGTGTCCTGCCAGGGCCTGTCATGTCTTCCTCAGCACCCTTGGGTGCAGTCCACCTGGCCCTTGGGATTTGTTTACCTGTAGGTCCTACAGACCCTTCACTACTCTCTCTTCTGATTCACCTCCCATTTCTTAATTTGTCACTAGCTGTAGCCTTGATTTTTGTCTCACTCCGGTATTTCTTCTGCAGCTTCCATCATAAAAGAACTAAAATACTCATTCAGTATGCTTGCTTTCCCCTCATCCTCCTCCACATTTTCTCCACCTTTCTATGCTATCTCCTGTTTGTCCATCATAGTGGTATACATAATGTTTCTGCTTAAACATTCTGCTTAAAGTTGAACCAGCATAACATTCTGTGGTGATTTGCATATGCAGTCCATGATGCTTTGCATTGTGTGGGCATGTGTGATTTTGTATTTACATAATGTTGTTCTGTCTCTCTTATGGTTATAAGAGTGCCTTCTCAAACTCTTCGGATGATAGAACTGCAACGCACACATACAACTTGACAAACTGTTAAGAGACCCAGAAGCTGTGCAGACATGCATACATATTATAAAAATGTTCATAGTTTCTGTTTTTGATAATCTAATGTGAATTTGAAATCAAAATGTTTTACTTTTCTGACCATTAGAGGTGCCCCTGTATGGGAAATAGACTACAGTAGGGCAACTGAATTTAGCATTGCCGAATGTTAGAACTTTTAGCATGAGACTAAGTATAATTATGAATACCTGGAATGTTCAGAAATAAACAATCCTGATTTGCAATGATGCCTTGATTTATAATTGCCCTAATGTACCTGAAGAAGGTGTTCTCTTTTTTTCCTTGATTCCTTCTGCTATCCTTAGCTCTTCGTTTCCTTTGGCCGTCCTAATGAGCTGTTTTTTTTTTTTTGTTTGTTTTTTTGTTTTCCTGTAGCTGTTCCTTTTACACACTTTCTTGTTCTCATTTTGCTCCCCTTTGTAGAGCATAAAAAGCTTTTGTCTGCCTAACCATGTTGGTTTCATATACTTTTTTTGTTTTACTGAAAAATATAATGCACACGTGCTTCCTGCAGTATTGCTCCTTTTATTGTTGCCCACCTTTTTCTGTCCCCTCTAACTTGTGAATGTTCTCTAGTTGACTGTTGATTAATTTTGTAATTTTGTAAAGCAGTGTGTCCCAAACATAACCAGTGTTGCTTTATCTCAAATTAAAATGGGTTTACAATCTTCTCAGGGAAAATAGTAGCTGGGTGCGTTATATGGCAAACAGTGCTGGCATGGATATAATTCTTGAAATATATGCAAAATTATTGAGGGTTCCTTTTGATGGTGACTTAGAGATGTGCTACAGGTTTTCAGGATGCTCATGGAACAGACGCCCTGGGCCACAGCAAGGTACTAGTACTTCTGATATTTGTCCTGCTGTTATTGTAATTTGGGGTGCTGCTGCATAAAAAGGCAAAAAGAAATGCAATCATTAGTTTGAAACTTAAAAATACTCTCTTACCCTGACTGCACTCAACAAACTCCACACCAGAGGCGCAGGCTATTGAACTTTAAACCGGCCCTTATTAAACTGGGAAATCTGGTGGTTGTGTTGAAACCAGCAAAGTTAAGGATAGCACTCGGTGGAAAGGCATTTTCAGACACTCACAAATTTGCAGTACAAGAGTTTTTTTAGCACTTGTGTAGCTTGTAGTGACACAATAACTCTGTTTTAGCTGAGACTACAGACAATTGTGCCATAATTAAAGCCTGCCATGTATGCCATGCAGACAGGAGCGCAGCCATGCAGACAGTGCATGGCAGGCTCGCGGATGCTCTTCAGACGGTGTGCTCAGATTGGAAATCGCTGTCTCATTATGGGGCTGTGTTGGCACAGTGTGCATATTAACTGTGTTGTGCTGGTGCAGCTCCAGATAGAATATGTCCCACTGTTGCATCATGTGCCTGACCTCCTGCAATGTAAATAAATTGTGGTACTGGAATCGGAGACATTGGATTCTAGCCCTGTTGCAGGAACAAGGATTTTGAGAATCTGGATGCAAATCCTAATTCCTAACAAAGTATTGGAATTTTATTCTGAATGTACATCCAGTACTGGTCCCAGTGGGCCAGCAGATACAAAGTCAGATGCTAACTTTCCAGATTTGTCTTATCCCCCTTCCCCCACCCTCAAGGGCTGCCTATAAGACCCCTCCTCCTCATCTGCCACTGTCAGTTTCACATTTACTACAAATAAAAAAAACAAAAAAAACTAGCAGACGTAGCCAGCTTAAATGCTTGTAGCTACTTCATTGAGCAGCAAACTGGGCCATCGATTACTGTGACAGATAGCTTGTCTCTGCTCAGTGGAGTGGCCCCTGATGTCTCTATCTGGCTATGTCTACTATTTTGTTTCCCAATAAGTGGAGAAACTTTGACAGAAAGGGATATTGCAAGCCATACCTGAGGTTGAGGAGGGATAATTAATTGATAGCTGTACATAGTGTGGGGGTGGGGTGGCGGAATGTCTAAAGTATCTGCCGGCCCACTAGGGCAGGTATTTGATACAGAAATGGAATTTCCTATTCAGGGTCTTAAATTGGAAATTCAAATTTTTGAAAATCTGCTGGATGCACAACAGAACAGAATCTGCTGATTCTAAGCATCCCGAATGTAAGTTATGCCACAATGCATTGTTCCTCAAAGCATGCACATGTACTATAACCATGTACTTGTGTGCTAGAACTTCACTGTTGTTGAGCCTTGACTCAGTATGTTCCAGGAAAAATAAGTGTGATATGTGCAAATGGGGCTTTAGAGCTGTTGGGGGTAGGGGGTGTGATCAGTAGGCATGTTTACACTACTGCTGCACTGTGGCAGCTTGTGTGTGTGGAGCGTAGCACCACAGTTATTGCCAGCGTGTCCACACACAGGAGCTGAGGAGCATAGTGAGTGTTGGTTCCCTTCCCTTACCGACCCCTTTTTTCTTTTTTGCATAATTTCTTTATTTGTTTTGATCACAGACTTACAGCCATATACGCACAATGCATACATTTGCATACATTTGTACTTCATGGAGAGTCCTCCACCAGGTCCAGCTCACCAGAGTCTTTAAATGTTACGCATACGAAGCGCATCCCTTACACAGGAGGATGTACCCCTATGAATTAAAATAATGGGCCCCGGGAAGGTATACCTCTTTCATATCTGGCATCCTGTTATCTGTAAACATACAGACATTATCCTAAACAGACTTGATTTTCAGAGCCCCGAAGGCTGCTAGCCCTGGTGAACCAGTCCGTTTGCTTTGAGGCCAGCCCAGCATTCTCCGGCCCATGATTAGGGTTTCAATCCGAAGGCCAGATGTCGACAGTTGAGCCAGCTTTTCCTGATCTAACATGTGCCATTTGGGGACCTATTATAGGGCTTGCACCAAATATTTGGTGCAAGCTGCCGTAAAGTGTGGAAAGTGTAGCAGCTACTCCCAATGTGCTAAAATCGGGTGCAGTCCCAGGAGTTTGGAGCAGCTGCACAAACAATGGGGTTGATGCAGGGATTGACCCAAGCCCTGCATCCCCCTTGGAAAATCAAGCCCACTGTCTCTGTCGGGCTATGGCTGTTCACCCTAATCTAGGGAATTCATCTCTGCTGGTACTTTGATAAGCTCTGGACCCTCATGATTGTTACCTTGAGAGCCCCAATATCAGGGCATTCTTTGAGAAATGTAGCTGAATCAAATCAAGAGTCTACCCTGCATTATGGTTAACCTTGTGGCTTCTGGAAGCCATTGTAACACCTGTCCCCAGGTATGGTCAAACGTGTCTCCCTGTCCCTTGTGCAACAATGTCAGACACTCTGATCGCAAGCTGTCTGCCAGAAGACACATTCATTGGGTCCTGTTTGGATTTGTGTGACTAACTCCTGTGTTTAATATACATGTTTTTGCCAATATCAGGGGGATCTGCAACATGTTAAGGCAATAGCAACTACAGTGGAACATCTTTGTAACAGACACGTTCGTGTAAGCAAGTTTTTTTACATTATAAGGGGTGTCTGCTACATCCTAAAATCTTAGTCTAAATCTCCATATAAAATGGGTAGGGACAGTACGTGAATCTGATTGGCTGGCACTCCTTGCCGCCATACTTTCTTTTTCCTTTTTTAGGTTACACCCCAGAAAAAAATAAGTACCCCCCTCCCAAAAAAAAGCAAGCACCCCCAAAACAGTGTCTGTGCCACCCTCCCTTTAGACGTCCGAAACCCACCATGTTGATTCCTCGCTAATGGCACGATTTTAGCGAGCAAAATCAGAAGGCACACATGTTAAGACTCGCATCACTTAAAAGTATTGCTTCTAGTTTCAAATTGCCTTGCTGTCCCTCCCAAGCGGCTCCCTTCCCCTTCTTACCTGCAGCTCTACGAATGCTCCAAACTGCCTCTAAAGCCCCAAGAAGAGGGGGACCGCCAGGACTTTCACAGAAGTTGCTACTGCAGGAGGTAGCCTGCTGCTAGAAAGACCAAAAGCAAAATTCCGGTCTTGTCTGCTGTCTGATGTACTGACTGGGTGGCTGTACTAAGCGTCCCTATTGACAGCATTCATTTAACAGCGTCCCTAGCAACCTAAAGAAAGTGAAGGGAGTATTTCGCATCAACCCAGATATTTTTTTTTTATTTTATTTTATTTTTTTTTTTAAATATTACAGATTAGCAACATATACCCACTTTATAAGCGCAGTAACACACTCCGGGGTGTGTGTTATGCTTTGATAAACACACTTCTAGGGGCAGTAAGACTATGGCCCTCGGTATGCATTTACCAGAGCGTAACCTACACCGTTGTGTGTTATTGCTTGCTTAGAAAATGGGGAAAGCTATTTGAGCCTTCTGATTGGCTGATACACTTCTGCAGGTGGGCATCTATCAGACAACAAATACCCACCTATTAAAAGTGCCAGTCTAGCCTGCCCCATCACCAGGATCTTGGTGCCTAGCCAGCTTTCTTAATTGGCTGATACCCCTTATTTTCAATTCAAATCTCCACCATTTTTTCTGTCGCTTAGCGCACAACAAACAGACTGACTGACATGAGTACAATCACTGCATATCAAAGTATAAAAAATGTAGCCATTTCCTTCGAAAACGCACTGTTCCCAAAAAACTACTTCTTCCAATGCTAATTGTCTTTCGAACTATATCTCGCTCACACTTTTGAACCCTGCGACTCCCGCTCAGCTCTGCACCTTGCCTGCTCCATTTGTAAGCGACCATTTAAAAAACAATTCTAGGGACATGGATATGTTGTTCAATCCACACTTATTGGCAGGTTCCTTGCCGCTTTAAATGTTGCCGGAAGGTCTTGAAGCTGGCTCCTCCCACCCACCCGGGTGGTAAAACCCTCGGCTCCACCCTATGACTCCAGATCTTCCTTACTGCTTCGAAGCTCAGGTTCCCTCCTTAGCGCTCTGCATTTTAGGCCTGGATCCAAACTCTTCGGTTAACCCGAAACTAATTTTAAAGTTTACAAGACTTCGGTCTTCATCTTCCCTCGTGGCTGCGATGCACAAATAGACTCCCGGCTTTCGTCAGTGCCCTTGTGGGCAGATGATGTCCTGGACCGATCCGCACACCATGTGCGTCTACTGCCTGGTGCTTGGTCATGATTCGCAGGCTTGCGAATTGTGCAGCTCCTTCTCGGCTTTGGTCTTGGAGGACCATGCTGCTCGACTTCTTCTTGGGTGCCCTGAAAAAATGGTATCCGCCGGTCAAGTTGAAGGAGGCCCGTTGGGCGGTGTCCATGGCGGCGGGCTCCGTGGAACAGTTGGAGCAGATGATCGCCCTCGAGGAGGAGGCAGCCCAGGCCGCTTCTTCTTCCTCCTCGGCTGCCGGATTTATCCCACTCTCTTTCGGCTCGTCCTACACGGCTTCGTTTAAGGAGCTTTGCCAGTCCCTCTCCACCAAGGGAGGAGGGCCATCGGGACATTCCAGTTGGTCCAAGAAGAAGGACTCAAAAGGTAAGTCCCACCATCGACGTTCGTTGGAGTGGGAGAGATCCCCTTCACCTGTCCGTCGACTTTCGACTTCAGTCGAGGTTGCGGCTACTTCACAGTGTCCCCGTCAGGTCAGCAGGCCGAGACAGCTGTCGACACGGTTGAGATTTTTCTCGATCCATCGGACGGTTTGTCGACTGGTGATGCCGACAACTCTACTTCACCGGTTCCCCAGGTGATTACCGAGGACTTGCCTGTGCCTCCTGTGCCAGAGTCCATGGTTAAGGTCCCTGAACAGAAGGAAGGGCGGGTTTCCACCGTTCCCTCTCTGACCCACCCTCGGAAACCCTGAAGGTCTCTGTCTCTGTCCTCTTCCAGGTCCAGCTGGTCCCGCCGACGTCAGCGGTCTCGGCACCATGGAAAGCGGCGTCGCCATTCATCCTAGTCGTCCTCTGTGGAGGATAGGCTCCGGCGCAAGTTGGGTCAGCGCTACGAGGATTTAATGTGGCAGCAGCTCTTATTGTCTGGGAATAAGCTGACTCCGTCACCTTCTCCGGCCATTAAGTGGCTGCCACCGGAGCAGCCGAAACAACCCCTCGTAGTAGTCGAGGAGCCGACTCCGGCACTGGTTGTTCGGCCGAAGCCGGCTGCTCCGCGCATTGTGGTGGAACCCCCGCCTCCACAACCGAAAACTGTGGCACCGACCAAGGATTCTCAGTTGGGTCAGGGCTTGCCCCACAGTTTGTCGGTCACCCTCACTCCCCGATTGACCTTGGCAGGTGGAGGGTGGCTCAGGCGCCCGGCAGCTGTTTGTAGACTCCTCAGAGTCTGATGACGACTCCTCCCTGTTCTCCAGGCCGCTTGACCTGGAGTCTGCGTGGGGCCAGTTGGTGGATGAGAGCCCATCCTCGTTTTTAGGTTTGCTTCGGCTCATCTCGGAGTCCACCGGGGGATGCAGCTTGAACCCATTTCGAAACGGGCCAAGTATATCCTCACGGAGATACTGGACCGAGGGGATTCCCCTAAGGAGGCCTTTCCTGTGGCTGAAGCCATTGTTGGCCCGGCCCTGGAGTTGTGGCAGTGGCCAGCATCTTGTCCCGCGCCTTCGGCCAGGATGGCCCGAAAGTATGCAGTCCCTACCGGCTCACTCTCCGGTTTCTCAGAGCACCCCTCTGCGGAGGGGTTAGTGACTAACAGTGTTTTCCGGCGCTCCGGGAACGCTCGGGACGTGGACAGACCACCCAATAAGAAATCCAAGAAGCTGGATTATGCAGGGCGGAAGGTTTATGCTGCTTCCTCCCTAGGCCTTCATCAGGCTAGTTCGGCACTTCTGATGGCACATTTCTCAAACGCCGTCATGGGCTCCCTGGATGAGGTGATTCCTCATCTCCCGGCTGACCTTCAGACGATGGTCAAGCAGGTGCGGGATCAGGGAAGGGCGGTGGCAAAACAACAGCTCCAAACTTAGTTGGATATTGGTGATTCTTGTGCCCGAACAGTAGCGGCCGCAGTGGCCATGCGCCGCAGAGCTTGGCTGCGGATCTCCACCTTCACGGCGAACACCCAGTACAAGCTGGCAGACGTTCCCTTCCTGGGCACTGACTTGTTCAGGCAGGGGGTGGAAGGCCATCTCCAGAGGATCGAGAAGTCCAGTGCCACCTTGGACTCGGTCACGTCTGCTCAGAAGGACAAAGGCCGCCAGCAGCAGCGTAAGTCCTTTCGCCCTTCCGCTTCTGCGGCACGTCCGGCCCAGCAGCACCAGGGCCAGCAGGCAGACACTTTGCGCCCTAAGGCCAAGTCTGCCGCTTCCTCCAGTAGGAAGCCTGGAGGCAAGGGTCCAGGAGGTCCCTCAGCAGGCCCTTCCTCCAAGCCTGCCCAGTGAGGGGTTGAGGGGTGTCTCCCCCAACCTCGTCCCTCCTCCCCGGGTTCCCCCAGTGAGGGGATGGCTCCGCCACTTCCTTTCCACCTGGTCCGCTATCACCACAGACCACTGGGTGCTAGAAGGGGTGGGCAGGGGTCTGCCTCTGGAATTCAAACAGTTCCCTCCCTATCGAGCCGTCTCCCCATGGGGGGCAACAGGGTCCACATCCTCTCTGTCGGCTCATCGAGCTGACATTGAATTGCTCTTCTAGAAGGAAGTGATCAGCGAGGTGGCGGATCCTCCTCCAGACCCAGGGTTTGTGTCCAGGTACTTCCTGGTCCGAAAAACGGATGGGGGGCTGGCGCCCCATTCTCGACCTACATGAGCTGAACAAGTTCCTAAGGCAGCGCACCTTCAGGATTGTCACTCTGGCTCAGATCATTCCATCCTTGGAACTAGGTGTGTGGTTTTATTCTCTGGCCCTTCAGGACGCGTTCTTTCACGTCCCAATCCGTCCGTCTCAAAAGCAGTTCCTCCGCTTTCGAGCAGTGGGATCTCTCTACGAGTTCCGGGCCATGCCTTTCAGCCTCTCTCCAGCTCCCAGGGTCTTCACCAAATGCATGGCAGTGGTGACAGCATTCCTGCAGCCCCCTCCAGGTTGGAGGTGGAGCAGTCCAAGGATCTGGCCCTCCAGGTCTGCTCTCAGATTGGCCTCCTCATCAGCGAGGCCAAGTCGGAACTCGTGCCATCGCAGGTGATTCAGTTCATTGGGGCAGAGCTCAACTCTCTTTGAGCCAGAGCCTGGCTCCCAGTGGACAGGGCCGAGATCCTTTCCTCCTTTGCCCAATCATTTCTGATTGGGCAATTGCGCCCTGCTCGGGACTTTCTCCGCCTCCTGGGCCTCATGGCGGCCTGCACCAGCATGGTCCGTTGGGCCCCGCTGGCATATGCGTCCCCTACAATGGGGACTGGCCCGTCAATGGTCACAGCGCTCCAGTTCTCTGGACCAGCCAGTGGCAGTGACCCAGGAGATGTGGGACAGCCTACAGTGGTGGCTCATTCCAGCTCATCTGCAGGAGGGTATCCCGTTTGTCCACCCCAAGCCGACGGTCACTCTGATGACCGATGCCTCTCTGATGGGTTGGGGTGCCCATCTGGGGGAGCTCAGAGCCCATGGCCTCTGGTCCCCTCAGGAGTCTCGATGCCACATCAACCTGCTGGAGCTTCGAGCGGTCCGACTAGCCCTCACCGCCTTCGCTCCGTTTGTATGGGGTCAAGTGGTCCAGGTCCAGATGGACAACACCACGACCATGTACTACCTCAACTGATAGGGCGGGACGCACTCCTTGTCTCTGTGCAAGGAAGCTCTCAGCACTCGGTCTCTTGTGATCAGCCTGGAGGCGGATCTCCTAGCCATTCATGAGGCAGGAGCCTCCAACACTCTGGCCGATGCCCTCAGCCGGATAGGCACTGCATCTCACGAGTGGTCTCTCCTGCCGGAGGTAGTACAAGATCTGTTCTCCAACTGGGGCACCCCTCAGGTGGACCTGTTCGCCTCCAGGGAGAATGCGAAGCTGAGGCTGTTTCATGCCTGCCCCCCTCAGCAGGGCTTGCTGCAGAGGGATGCCTTCTCGAGGCCGTGGACCCCGGGCCTCTTCTGTGCCTTCCCTCCATTTCCCTTGATCCACAAGGTGCTTCTCAAGGTGAAGAGGGACAAGGCGCAGTTGATTCTGGTAGTCCCAGACTGGCCCCACCAGTTCTGGTATCCAGATCTCCTTAGCCTCAGCTCCAGGCTCCCGAGGCGGCTTCCAGCCCACCTGGACCTGATTTCAGTCAGTAAGGGGAAGGTACTCCATCCGGACCTTCAATCCCTGCACCTGACGGCCTGGTTCCTGAGCGGCTGGAGTTCCAGGCCTTGGGTCTTTCCGACGAGGTTCTCAACGTCGTTGAGGCGTCCCATAAGGAGTTGACCAGAAAATGCTATGCCTTCAGATGGAAGAGATTCTCCATTTGGTGTCAGGACAAGGGGTTGGACCCTTCTTCCTGTTCCTTGGCTAGCATTCTGGACTACCTGTGGTCTCTTTCTCAGCTAGGGCTTTGATCGACGACCCTTAAGGTGCACCTAGCAGCCATCTCTGCTTACCAGGCGCGGACCGGTAAGCAGTCAGTGGTGCAGGAGAAGATGGTTGGGTGCTTTTTTAAAGGCCTTGATCACATATCCCCTTCGGTGCGAGAACCTCCACCTCCGCGGGATCTACTGCTGGTATTGGCTAAGCTCATGGGCAAGCCATTTTGAACCGATGCACAGGTGTGACATCTCTCACCTGTCATGGAAGACCACCTTCTTGGTGGCTATTACGTCAGCCAGAAGAATGGGAGAGCTCCAGGCGCTTTCCATAGAGTCTCCTTATCTGGTCTTCCATAGGGACTGGGTTGTCCTGCGCCCCCAACCGAAATTCCTTCCGAAGGTGGTGTCGGAGTTTCTCCTTAAGAAGGTGTTGACTCTGCCGGTGTTCTACCCGTGTCACACCCCGGAGGCCGAATATAGGCTCCATACTTTGGACCCTAGAAGAGCGCTCTCTTATTATAAGGAGTGAACGGCTAAAGTTCGGGAAGAGGTTCGTCAGCTGTTTGTCACCTGCGCTGAAGCAGCACCTGGCAGACCTGCAGCCAAGCGGACGAGAGGCAGGTGGGTCACCTCCTGCATAGATCTCTGCTATAGACGTGGCGGTCGTGAGGGCCCGTAGCAGCCCTCCCCCAGCAGCCCTGCAGGTCACCTAGACGAGCTGAAAACCAGGAGACCCCCCCGGAGACGTGGCGGTCGTGAGGGCCCATAGCAGCCCTCCCCCAGCAGCCCTGCAGGTCACCTCGACGAGCTGAAAACCAGGAGACCCCCCAGAGACGTGGCGGTCGTGAGGGCCCGTAGCAGCCCTCCCCCAGCAGCCCTGCAGGTCACCTCGACGAGCTGAAAACCAGGTAAACTCGCAGCCCCTTGAAGGAAGCATCCGACGACTGTGGTGCATCCAGGACTATTCGAGCGTTTCTCAAAACGGCTAGTTTCGGCGTCCTGCACCTGTCCTCGCCCCCGAGGCGCAACTCCCCTGTGTAATCCGTGGCGCCAAATTTTAAAATGACTGGAGCCTCTCCGGTCGGCGTGGCAGAGCAGTTAGACTTGTAATTGATGTATTGTTTGGATAGGCTGTCTAGAAAGCCCCTACCCTAGCCTATCTCTATAAAGCAATCTCCCCTGTAAATGTTTGCTATTTCCAGGCACTGTAATACCAGCATTGCTTCGTTTTGTATGGCTTTCTGAATTTTGCACTTTAAAAACTGCTTAGTCGCCTGTGCCCATTAACATCCTGTTATGAACTGTATCTGACTCATGCTAGGTTAGCTCAGCCTGCTGTTTGTGGAATACATGCTTCCCCCTCCATAGTAAATCCTGCCTGATAATTTATGCTAGGTTAGCTCTGCCTGCTGTTTGTGAAATCCTTGCTTCCCCCTCCACTGTAAATCCTGCCTGATAATCAACATAACTGTGTTGCCGAAGCTGCCCCTCCCCTAGCCCAATCCTCCTCGCTCCCCCCATTTTCCATTGTTTCCTGTACTGCTGCCACCCTCCCCCCTTACCTTACTTATCTGTGTGTGCTTCTCTTGTTCTCGACAGGAGACCCCCTGGAGACGTGGTGGTCGTGAGGGCCCGTAGCAGCCCTCCCCCAGCAGCCCTGCAGGTCACCTCGATGAGCTGAAAACCAGGTAAACTCGCAGCCCCTTGAAGGAAGCATCCGACGACTGTGGTGCATCCAGGACTATTCGAGCATTTCTCAAAAGCGGCTCGTTTCAGCGCCCTGCACCTGGCCCTCGCCCCGTAGTGCAGCTGCCCTGTGTAATCCATGGCGCCAAATTTGAAAACGACTGGAGCCTCTCTGTCAGCGTGGCAGAGCAGCACTAGCCCCACCGAATGCTGCGCATTTGGCTCCCCACCACCCACCACCACCTTGGTTGGCTGTCCCTTAAATAGGCTGCAGGGAGTCCGGTGGTGCTGAAAATAACCTATCAGCCCTGTTTCCCATCTGCAGGTTATTTTCTCTCGCCACTAGTGGCCTCCCTGTCAGCCTAGCCCTTACTCTATCTTACTTGCTGCTCACCCTAAATTCTTGCCCAGCTGTCCACAATTTCCTCCCAAGTTCAAGCTGACACTTGCTGCCCCTCCCTCTGCTGACCCTGCGCTGCCCCCGTTAAAAGTGCACCCAGACCAAGTGACTGTTCACCTATACTTGGTCTCACCCCCAAACTCTCATATATTTGGTCTAATCCCCATACTCTCAGCTCGCTTTCAGGACTTTTCCCTCCTCCCTGTCCCACAGTAGGTGCTCTATTTTGCAGCCATTATGGCAGTTCCCCCTGCGTCCTCAGGACCCCCTATGGTTATTGCCTCCCCACTCAGTCCGCTACCCACCATACCGTCTCTTAACTCCTCCCCCTGGCTCTCCTCTAATGGACTCAAAATTGCCCACCTTAACATACGAAGCCTCCTACGCAACCTAACCGAGCTTACTGCATGGGTTGCTCACCATAAGCCAGATATCCTGGGCCTC
Organism: Neoceratodus forsteri; assembly: GCA_016271365.2. NCBI lineage: Eukaryota > Metazoa > Chordata > Ceratodontiformes > Ceratodontidae > Neoceratodus > Neoceratodus forsteri. The sequence goes on from CM057454.1 coordinate 776,665,457, forward strand.
TCTGAAACCTGGCTTAAGCCACACATCCCTGATTCCCAGTGCTCTCTCCCGGGCTATTACCTCCTCAGACGAGATCGACCGGGGAAAAAAGAGGGGCGGCGAGGTGCTCCTCTATTATAAGGCGCACCTAAACATGTCCCCCATCGACCACTTTCCTACCAACCCTCCTGCATGTGAATTCCTGCATGCTCTCCTCCTGCTGGGTCACACTAAGAAAATTCACCTGATATGCACTTACATCCCCCCCAATGATGGTCTGACTGGTCTCTCCTCCCTGCTTGACAGTATTGGCATTAAAGCGGGTCATAACGAAATCCTAGTAATAGGTGACTTCAACCTCAGTTTGTTGGGTGCCAACTGCAAACTGTACGAGCCTCTGCTCTCTGGCCTTGCCCTGAGCCAAGTCATTACCGAACCCACCAGGCTTTCCTTACGGGGGAACAATGGCTCCCTTATCGACTGGATCTTGTCCAACAGGCCTACCAATATCACATCCTCTGGAATCTCCCGGATGTCATCTCTGACCACTCACCTATCTTCTGCATCTGGGGCATCTCACAGCCCAAAATCCCTAGTAAAGTGATCGAACTGAGGGACTACTCCAAATTCAATACCCAAAACTTCCTTTCTGACCTCCTAACAACTGACTGGTCAGGGGTCACTGCCTCCAACGACCCTTTACAAGCTCTGGACCTATTCCTAGCCAAGTTTGTCCCCGTTCAGAATAAACATGCCCCCTCACTAGTAGAAGGGTGAGGGGCACCGTCCCAAATTGCTTCACGGGGGCCTATTTTCCCTCATGAAGGCCAGGGACAAATGCTGGGCGACCTACAAGGCCTCCCACAACTATAATGATCTGATGGCCTATAAGCACCTCAGAAACTCCTGCAAAAGAGCCATCCGCTCAGCAAAAAGCGAGTTCTCTAAAGCTGCCTTACTCTCCTCCGCTAGCAACCCAAGGAGTTTCTGGCAAAATATTAAAAATGCTGTCGGGGGGTCAGCCGGAGCACAGGTCACTGACCTGCTTGTTGGGGGGATCAGCTGCAATAACCCTCTCACCATTGCAAACACCTTTAACTCCATGTTTTCTGAACTGCCTCCCTCCTCTCCAAAGTCCTCAGCCCCCAATCCCGCCGGCGCCCCAACTCCTGGACTTCATTCCCAGCACTCCTTCCAACTGAGACTAGTCTCACCTAAGGATACCCAGCTGCTGCTCGCGGCCTCTCCCCCCACAGCGGCGCTGGTCACGACAGCCTCGAGCCTAAGCTGCTCAGACTAGGGGCCCACCTCCTTGCCAGGCCCGTCTCGCACTTATTTAACACCTCCATTACTACTGGGATCATCCCTGACCTGTGGAAAGTCGCCAAGGTCGTTCCCGTCCTAAAACAGGTGAATCCCAAAGATCCTTGTAACTACCGACCTATTGCCATTCTGTCCACCGCCAGCAAACTCCTCGAGAAAGCTGTCACCTCCCAGCTCTCCCTATATATACAGGACTGCAGCATCCTCTCCCCTGCACAGCATGGCTTCAGGAAAGGGCACAGTACGTCCACCGCCCTTGCTGTAGTCACTTCCCTGATCAGGACTGCTGCTGACCAAGGCAATCTCACTGGAGCCATTTTTGTGGACCTCTCCAAAGCCTTCGACAGGGTTGATCACTCCCTCCTCGGTTCCATGCTCCTATCCCTTGGGTTCTATCCCTTCGCCCATGCTTGGTTCCTAAACTATCTCTCCAACCGACAGCAATACACCAACTTCAATCAGACACTCTCCAACCTCTCACCAGTCCACTGTGGGGTACCTCAAGGATCCGTCCTTGGTCCGACACTATCCTCACTGTTTATTAATGACCTATCGTCTGTCACTGCCCATGGTCACACCACCCTGTATGCGGATGACCTCGCCCTCCTGGCCAGCTCCCGGGACATCTCCACAATAAATTCCCAACTGAATACCAACTTCGAAAGTATCCAGACTTGGCTGGGGGACCACAGGCTCACCCTCAATCTCAAGAAAACCCAAGCCATGCTGTTCGGGTCCCTGCACAAAATAAAATCCTGCCCCCCTGCAAATCTTTGGGGCAGACTGCTGCCCTTGAGGCCGTAACTGCCGCCAAGTACCTGGGCGTCACCCTGGACCCACAGCTGGACCTTACCCTACACATCCGTAACGTTTGCAAGGCCACCAATGGTAAGCTTGGCCTAGCCTATCGAGCCAAAAACTGTCTCACCCCTGCCGCTCGGCTGGCCATAGCCAGGGGGGTCCTCCTCCCTTCACTCTGCTATGGACTCGTAACATTTGGCCCAGTTCCCAAAACCAGTCTCTCAAAATGGGACACGGCCTACAACAATGTTTGCTGCTTCGCGCTCTCTGCCCCTTCCCTCACCCACCGCTGTGATCTTTACAGCCGCCTGGAGTGGCTTCCTCTGCAGAAGCACTGCTCCTTCGTACTCAGAAACTTCATTGACAGCATTATCCGCTCGGCCACCCCCTCAGCCCTCGCCCTTCCCCTCAAACTAGGCTACCCCTCCTACCACCTAAGATCTGGGCTGAACCAGGAATGCCTGGTTCCTAGGACCCACACCCTTGCGGGGGATCGGGCCTTCAACACATACGCCCCCAAACTCTGGAACTCACTCCCTGAGCTTACTCGGTCCACCACCTCCCATCCTAGCTTTAAAGCTTCCCTCTGGAACTTCTTGAAACCTTCCTCCCCCTGTCCCTGCACCTCGTAGCTATTTACCTGAGCCTCGCTCCTCCCCCAGCCCAGTTGGGTGGGGCCTCAGCGCTACCCGCACTTACTTCTTCTATAATCCGGTCGAGAAGCTAGTACATGACCCCCTGCCTGCACCCCCTCCCCCGCAGGCACTCATCATGGTCATTGTTTTGTCTACCCCGCTGTTCTCCTCCTAATTTTCATCCTGTATGTACCATCTTAATGTATTGCACTGTGCCAACCTATTGTTGAGCTGGCCTTGAAATGTCTGTTATTTCATATGTATTTTCTTGATTCCTCAACTGTTCATGTAAGAATTTTTACCTGTAACTCTCCCGGGTCGCACCTAAAAATAGGCACTTGGCTGTCTAGTGTGCTTACCCGGTTAACAAAAGCAAATAAATAAATAGGTTGGCGGGCATGGAGCCACCCAGAGGGATAAGAGCTCATTCAACCCGCCATACCGCTGCTTCGGTGGCTGCTTCTAGGGACGTCCCTATCCAGGAAATCTGCAGGATTGCTACCTGGAAGTCAGCACACACCTTCATTTCCCATTACCACATTGACCTAGAGTCACACCGAGATGCTGGTTTTGGGACCTCGGTTCTCCAGTCCTTATTCCCTAAGTAGTGGGTGCGCGCCTTGCATCCCTCCTCCTGGAGAACTGCTAGGAGTCTGCCACAAAGTGTGGATTGAACAACATATCCACGTCCCTAGAAATACAGGTTACTCACCTGTAACAGGAGTTCTAGGAGTGGTCTATTTTGTTCATCCACATGACCCACCCAACCTCCCTGGTTTCCAGCAGGCTAGATCTGGCGTCATGGGGCGGAGCCGAGGGTTTTACCACCTGGGTGGGTGGGAGGAGCCAGCTTGAAGACCTTCCGGCAAGATTTAATGCGACAAGGAACCTGCCGCAAAGTGTGGATGAACAACATATACCACTCCTAGAACTCCTGTTACAGGAGAGTAGCCTGTATTTTGGGGGTCTGCCTCATGAACTGTGACACTGTCGTTTGTCGTTTCCAGACCGGTCCCGAAGGTGGTTCCTACGAGTGACTCATAAATCACCTTCGAGGCCGATTAACGCTATGACAGTGACAAATTATGAAGTGGGGTCCCAAACCCCATATGTTGAAAATTTGGTGAAAAATTCCCAAAATGCCTGAGATATGCAGTAAAGTTGAAAACCCTATTTATTACATTATACAGCTTACCGGCATTTTCTCAGTTCGTGGTCAGCTTTGAAGAGTGCAGACGTGTTCCCAGTCCACTGAAGATCGCTCCACGAGTCCGGAGGTAAGTATGGGGTGAGGTGGGGGTGTAGGGAGGCAGGGTGCACAGAGGTGGGCGTGGGTGGGGAGATTGGGTCAGACAGTCTTCTTCAGATTTCTTTTTTTTTTTTTTAACAGGCGGCGGGACTTGGCCACGCTGGGGTGGGCTCTAGCGTGGCAGCTGGAGAAACTGTTTGAAGCCATGGAGCGATGAGAGATTGGGCACCCGTTGGCCTTCTGATCTGTTGCCATGCTGGGGTGGGCTCCCCAGCATGGCATCCTGTAGTCTCTTGGGGGGAACAGGAGCCGACGGGGATTGGGGCACACCACGTCATTATTGTCTGTTGCCACGCTGGGGTGGGTTCCCAGCATGGCATCTGGAACTCTGTTTGGGAGTGCTAGATAAATTTAAAAGTGCAACAGCCAACATGGCAGAACGATCAAGAAACAGGTTAACGATAGTCCTTTATCAGAAAAAATTAGAAGGTCCAGTAGGCACAGTACGAACATACGAAAAAGCCAGCAGAAGACCATATTGTCTATCAAGTCTGCTCGTATTGCAGGGTCCACAACTTGAGCTAATGTCCCTACACTCTCTGCCCACGCCTCCCATCCTCCCTACCCATAATCAGTGCCTTCCACCTATGTCTGTCCCAGCCACTCTTAAAGCTGACCACTGTCTTCGAGATTACCTCTTCCAGCAGTGCATTCCAAGTGTCCAGCACCCTCTCTGTGAAAAAGTGCTTCTTGACCTCCCTCCTAAACCTCCCACCCTCCAGCTTAAGACTGTGCCCCCTCATGTTATAGAAACATAGAAGTTGATGGCAGATAAGGACCGCAAGGCCCATCCAGTCTGTCCATTTTTTTTTACCTTATGAATGTGTCATAAGCCTTTGCTCTGTCAATGGCCTATCTATTCATACTCATCTGTATTGCTCCCTTATGCCTATCCCATGCCTGTGTGAAGCCCTGCACTGTTTTCATATCCACCACTTCCTGAGATAGGCCGTTCCATGCATCCACCACCCTTTCTGTGAAAACGAACTTCCTCACATTACCCCTTAATCGGCCTCCCTCTAATCTCATGCTGTGTCCTCCTGTCCTGCTATTTTTCTTGTACTGAAACATGTTAGACTCTTTCACCTTGTTAATGCCCTTAAGATGTTTGAATGTTTTGACCATATCACCTCTCTCCCTCCTTTGCTCTAGGGTATACATATTGACCTTCATTAATCTGTCCTCGTATGTTTTCTGATGCAGTCCCTGCACCATTTTGGTTACCCTTCTCTGGACTGCCTCCATTTTGTTAATGTCCTTGTGAAGGTGTGGCCACCAGTACTGCAAGCAGTACTCCAGATGGGGCCTAACCAGTGTCTTGTAAAGAGGGATTATTACTCCCTCTTACGACATGATACCCCTGCTAATACACCCCAACATCCCCCTAGCCTTACCTACTGCTTTAGTGGTCTGCTTGGATGATTTCAGGTCATCTGTGATGATGATGCCCAAGTCTCTCTCTTCCCTTGTGATTGCTAGCAACTCCCCTCCCAACCTATAGGTGGCTTCAGGGTTTCTCTTCCCTATGTGCATGATCCTGCAGTTCTTTGCGTGAAGCCCCAGTTGCCACTCTTCTGACCATTTTGCCAGTTTATCCAGATCTCTTCTCATTCTGCCCATTCCATCTGGATCATCTTCTCTGTTGCAGATCTTGGTGTCATCTGCAAACAGACAAAACTTTACCCTCCAGTCCATCTGCAATGTCACTAATGAAGATATTGAGGAGGACCGGCCCCAGGACTGATCCCTGAGGTACTCCACTTGTGACTTGCTTCTCTTCTGACTGTATACCGTTTACCACCACTCTCTGTTTTCTGCCCACCAACCAGTTTGCCACCCAGTTAACCAACTTCTGATCCACCCTGAGCCTACCCAGCTTATTAATCAATCTTCTGTGTGGAACAGTATCAAAAGGTTTGCTGAAGTCAATGTAGGCGACATCAACTGCACCCCCTTGGTCCACCACTCTGGTTACCCAGTCAAAGAAATCTATGAGATTAGTTTGACAGGACCTTCCTGTTGTAAACCCATGCGTCTTGGATCCTGTGCTCCTATGGATTCCAGGTGTTGCACTATCCTTTCCTTAAGGAGTGCCTCCATAATCTTGCCCACTACTGGGGTAAGACTGACTGGTCTGTAGTTTCCTGCCTCCTTCCTGCTACCACTCTTGTGGAGCGGGATCACATGAGCCCTTCTTCAGTCTTCTGGGACCTCTCCTGTGCTCAGAGACTCACTAAACAGTTCTGATAATGGCTCTACTAGTTCCACCCTTAGCTCCTTTAGTACCCTGGGATGTATGCCATCAGGTCCCATTGCCTTGTCCACCCTGAGCTTAGCGAGCTCTTCTAGGACCCTTTCTTTTGTGAAGGGACTTGTACACACCTCCTTCCCCCCTTTGTCCATGGTGCTGAGCTGTGGGCCCTGCCATACATTCTGCTCAGTAAATACTGAGCAAAAGTATCTATTTAAGATGGATGCTTTTCCTTGGTCCCCTTCCACACACTCCCCCTTATCCCCTTTTATCTTAGCAATACCCCTCTGGACTTTCTCATTTCACTGATGTCTCTATAGAAAGTCTTGTCCCCTTCTTTTACTGTTCGTGCTAGTGTTTTCTCGGTTTGGGCCTTTGCCTGCCTTCCCTGCTTTCCTTAGGGAAGTTTGGTATGCTTCCCTATCTTCGTCCTGCTGCGTTCCCTTGTATTTCCTGAAGGCCAGCCTTTTAGCTCTGACCTTTTCTGCTAGTGTTTTTGAGAACCAAAGTGGTTTCCTAATTCTTTTACTCTTGCCTTTCTCCCTAACACAAAGGGATGTTGCTTCCAGTATTGCATCCTTAATGCTTGCCCAATTTGCCTGTACCCCCTCACCTGTATTTCTTCTTGCCAGAGCTAGCTTAACTCTGTTGGCCATCTTATCAAAGTCAGCGTCTCTGAAGTCCCATATTTTTGCCTTGGAATGGGATGATTTAGTTTTAGTGGCCAAATTGAACCATACCATGTGATGGTCACTGGCCTCCAAGTGACCTTCTACCTGGAGTTCCATGATCCTTTCCCCGTTAGTCATTACTAGATCTAGGATAGTCCAGTCTCTTGTGGGTTGTTGTACAAGTTGTTTGAGGCCCTCCCCCTGCAGGGAATCCACTATGTGTCTAATTCTGGTGGCTGTTCCTGTTGGTATTGACCAATCTGTATCTGGTATGTTGACGTCTCCCATTATCAGAACCTCCCTTTAGCTGTCATCTTTTGTATATCTTGTCACAGTAATGTGTCTGTGTCCTCCCCTTGGTCTGGAGGCCTGTAGGCAACCCCAGTTCTTATGGCTGTCCCATTTCCTGTTTCCAGGGTTAGTCACAGTTCTTCTGGCTCCTTGTGTGTATTCTGAATTTCTGTAGCTTTGATATTTTCATTGACATAGAGGGCTGCCCCCCCCCCCTTTTTTTTTTTGCACCTCGGTCTCTTCTGAACAGTACATAGCCGGGTATTGAAGTCTCCCAAGTGTGGCTACTGGTGAACTATATCCGCTAATGACTACTATGTCCAGCTTAGCCTCTGTCATTGTTGCCTGCAGGTCTGGGATCTTGTTTCCCAGACTCGGGCATTGTGTATGATTTTCCATTGGCCAGATTTCGATCTGAATTGGTTGTTTGGGCGAGGTTGACATTTCCCCGCGGCGTGTGTGGGAGCCAGACCTTTCCTTACCTGATGATGCAGATGAACTACAAACATGCTGAACTCCTGTTTGATCACTAGCTGAGTGGGGAAGGGTGTTCTTCCCATTCGATGTATCAGGTGCTACAGCCCTCTCCCCACTGGCTAGTTTAAATATTCTAAAAGACATCAAACTTCTGCCCCAATGCACTGACTCACTCCTTAGTCAGATGCAGTCCATCAGATTTAAAGAACTTTTGCTCCCCAAACTGTTGCCAGTTACCTACAAAGGTGTGTCCTTTTTCTTGGCACCAGTCCTTGAGCCACATGTTTAGCTCCCCATCTCCCCTTCTCTGACCTTCCATCCATCTGCCCCCCTTTCCTAGACTGGCAGGATCTCATATAAGGAGATGCCGGATGAAATGGATGTCGGTTGTCTCCCAGCCTGGTCAGGTGTTCCTTGGTCTCAACAACTGACCGGCTGGGGAGATCATTAGTCCCTATGTGTACCAGGACATCGATGTTTTCTCCTGCTTCCTGCACGATTTTAGCAATGTGGTCAGTGTCTCTCTACGCTGATGTACCTAAGAGACATCTAACCATTATTCCCAGCTGGAGGTATGTATCAACTCCCTGAATCATGGAGTCTCCTATGATCAGAAGTGTTTTGGATTTCCTTTTTGCTTTTTTTTGGTTTGGTCCCTGTTTTGGGCGAGTTTTGTTGTGCTAGCTTCTGTGCTGCAGTGTGCTGCTCTGCAGTGTCCTCTGCCCCTTGTTTGATTTTGGAGATAGCTGCAGATACCTGTTTGTAGTTTTTACATGGTTTGTGGAGGTGATACATTGGAGAGCATTGAGAGATGGGGCAACCGATTTGCCCCTTCTAACCACCTGCCAGCCTCCCGGACCAACTACCCTCTGCGGTAGAGGTACTTCAAGTTGAATGTTGGGGAAATGGCAGGCAGTTCTTATATTTCCTCCTGAATATGCGATTTGAGGTGTGCAATCGCTGCTCATACTGCCTGGAACCGAGCCCTTAGATCTCTGATGGTCCAGCATGTAGGACAGCATCCTAAATCCTGTATAACTGCCCTTTTGAAAAGGTCCTGCAGTGCCTGCAGTTAATAGCATCCATTCCACTTGAGTTGCCAAGTTTATAACCTGGTCCAAATAATTAGAAGGAGGAAAATAAAAGTGGAAGTTTGAAAATGTGTTTTTTTTTTTTTTTATATATAACTTGTTATAACAAGTTAAATTACTTGTGCCCCTGTAAGTGAGATCACTGTGTGGATACCCCTGTTATCCTCACCTTCCTGCTTTACTACAGGAAATGTCACGACTGTGCTACTCTATAAAAGGAGTGTAGCATGGGGTGGTTGGAGATGGGGTGGGCCCTTTCCCTGCCGAAAAAGAACAACCACGGATGAAAAAACGAGGTAAGAGCAGAAACCATCAACCAACAACAAATGCAGTAGCAGTGAAAGCTTAGCCTAGTGATAGCTAAAACTGTAAACCCTGTAAGCACCACCTGTAACAATTTCACATAAGATATACCCTGCAAAAAACACTTTGCTACAGGAAAAAAAAAAGCAGTAACAGAAGATATACCTTGCAAAAAACAGTTTGAATCAGAGAAGATTACAGCAGTAATCTCTAAGCACAAAACAGTAATAAACCTGTAGGCACACCCTGTAATAATGCAGCAGAAGGTATAACCTGCAACAGCAATTTGAATCAGAGAAGATTACAGCATTAAAATGTAAGCAGAAAACAGTATCGGACCTTGTGAGCACAAAAGAAAATAACACATAGTAAATCTACTAGCAAAAAGAAGCCTTAATCTTCTTCCTTGCTGTGATAATGTTGTTCCTTGCTCTGTCCTTATAAGCATACCTAGAAGAAAAGAGCTCAGGCTGTGGTTGCCACTTGGCTTAAAGAGATTCTCCTTATCAGCCTTACTTATCTCTTTCAAGTACTTGAAAGTCCCAATTATGTTGTGTCTTTCTTTCCTGTCTTCCAGGAAGTACATGTTCAGTCAACCTCTCCTCGTATGCCTTACCCTGCTCACCAGCTATCATCTTTGTAGCCCCCTCTGGAGTATGGACCTTCTCCAGCAGGTTAATGTATTTTTGAGGTGTGGGCATCAGTACTGATCTCCATACTCCAGATGTGGCCTTACCAGTGACTTGTACAAGGGCAGTATAACCTCCTCTCTCCTACTACTGATCCCCCTAGATATGCATCCCATCATCTAGTTTGCCTTTGCTGCTGCATTCTTGCACTGCATGGAGTGCTTCAGGTCACTAGTGATCATCACTCCCAGGTCCTTCTCCTCCTCTGATGCAGATACTCTGACTCCACCCAGGTAGTACTCTGTCCTGGGATTCTTGGCTCCAATATGCATAACTTTGCATTTCTTGGCATTGAAGCCAAGCTGCCAGATCCTGGACTACCTCCCCAGCTTTTCCAGATCTTCCTGTATTTCCTATATCCCTTCAGCTGTGTCCACTCTCCCGCAGAGCTTGGTGTCATTTGCGAGTAGGCACATTTTGCCCTTAATGCCATCCATAATGTCATTGATGAAGACATTGAACAACACTGTCCCCAGCACAGAGCCCTGTGGGACCCCACGGGTTGCCTCTCTGGTGCCAGATAACTCTTCCCCACACAACCACCCTCTGGGTTCTGTCCCTCAGCCAGTTTTCCACCCATCTGGCCATCGTTTTCCCCAACCCCGAGATCCACCAATTTCCTTATCAAGCTTTTGAGGGGCACAGAGTCAAAGGCCTTCCTGAAATCAAGATAGAGGATGTCTACCGCTTGGCCCCTGTCTACTGTCTTAGCGACACAGTCAAAGAAGTCAATCAGATTTGTTTGACACGATCTCTCTCCATCCCCCCCAAGAACCCATGCTGTCTCGCATCCTGGAGACCATGTTCTCTAGATATTCCACCAACCTTTCCTTTAGTATAGTCTCCATGAGCTTACCCACAATGGAGGTCAGATTGACTGGTCTGTAATTCCCTGGGTCATCCTTGGGACCACTTTTGAGGAAGGGCACTACATGTGCTGTTCTCCAGTCCTGCGGTACCATGCCTGACTCTAGTGAACTATTAAATAGGTCTGCCAGTGGCCCTGCCAGCTCCTCGGCCAGTTCTTTTGTACCCTTGGATGCACTCTGTCCGGGCCTGGTGATTTGTCCACCTTCAGTGCCAGCAGCCCCTCCCTCACTCTATCCTCCTCTATCTCTACATCTGTGTTCCCCTTCCCTTACTCCTCTTTTCCCTCCTGAAGGCATTGGTCCATTCTTCTCCCTGGTGAAGACGGAACAGAAGTATTCATTTAGTATCTCTGCTTTTCCCCCATTATCCTCCACGCCTTTCTTAAGACTTCCAAGGTACCCAAGCATGGAGATTAACTTAAATCCAGGCATAAACCCTAGCAGAGTCAATCATTAGTGTCTGAATCAAGTTCAGTTTCCCCCTCCTGTGCTTTAGAGCCAGTCTGAGCAGCTATGAGCTTGGAGGCAAATGAAACTGCCACCTCAGGATCTGATAAGATATGTGTCTTACTTGCATGGCGAACTTGGAGCCTCGCTGGAAATGAAAGCTGTGCAGCAATTCCGTTCTCCAGCAGAGATTTTTGTAATAGTTTGCAGCACTTTTTTCCAAAAAGGGCAATCTTGTTGCCTTCCCACACAGTCTCCACATTGTGTAGCAGCTTGTAGTAGTGGGATACGTGCTTCTGGGCTGGAGAGAGAGAGAGACTATGGCCACCAGCGGTCACGAGTTCACTTTACCTCACGCTGTAACCCACATAGGAATGGCAAAGGCCTTGGTCATTGTTACTCCAGAGTCCACCAGCAATAAGGTAAGGTCTGTAAAGATCAATCTGGTTACAGCAGCCACAGTTTCAGTACTGCCAGCATATCTGGGTGGGAAACCCACAATTCAAACGTTGGTTTGCCGCCGAGCATTTTCTAAGGCCTCCACCTTCACCTTGAGATAGTCAAAGTCCTGGACAAACGCTGCATTCCTTCCCCGCTGGTGTTCACCTTCATCATTGAGTTCCAAAATATGCGCTTCATTAGCCTGTACCTTGGTATCCGGCTAGGTAAAACGGGCTTCAGCTGCGGCAAGTCGGCAGGTTCTTTCCCATTAGCTTGTATTTTCTGTAGCATCGCCATAATCTGGGGATTCGGTGCCTTGGAGGCTTTGGTATTCACTGAGGAAGACGACCCACACCCAGTACTTCTTGAGCTTGGCGTGGAGGAGACGTAGGCATCTAGATTTGGTGCTGTGTGTTTGTGGTCTTTTTCGGACCCATAGTCTGATTTCTGCTGTTCACCCACAATCAGAGCTATCAAGGAGCTAACTCTTGTCCCAAAAAACTATTAAATTTAACTTTTATGCAGAACCTCGTCAGGAGCTAAGGAAAAGCTGCCACCATGTTGGGTGCTCCACAGCATCCCCTCCTCTATTGGTCTTATCTGCCTTGCAGCTAATACCTTTAAAAAATGCCTGTCCTGTTACTGGCTTCTTCTCCCCCCCCCTTTTGTTTCTCATAAGCTTTGGTACCTCTTTCTCCTGGCTCTCATCCTGGGGGGGATATTGAACTGAATCCAGGTCCTCTGACCCACTCATCCCTGAATTGTACTAAGTGTCTCTGTGTAGCTCACCTTAGTATTAGGAGCCTTGTCCGCAGCCATGCTGACCTCGAAGCATGGGTTACTGTCTGTATACTTGATGTTCTTTGCATATCTGAGACCTGGCTTAAACCATCCATCCCTGACTCTGTCTGCTCCCTTACAAACTATAACCTGCTTAGATGTGACAGACTCTCCCCTAAACGGGGTGGGTGCCTTATTTTATAAGACTCATCTAAACCTTACTGTCACTCCTATCCCTGCATCCTCCCTGTGTGTGTCCCTACATGCCACTCTTCTTCTAGGTGCGAAATAATTACACATAATTTGTGCCTACAACCCACCACAAAGTGCTACCTCTGGCCTTGAAGAATTACTAGATCAAACTGCCCAACTCTGTCAAAATGAAGTTCTTATTCTTGACAACTTCACTGGCGACCTTAATCTTAACTGGCTGGGCAAGTCGCAGTCCTCCCTTCTCTTCCTGGTTCAAAGCTATAACCTACATCAGCTCATTTCTGAGCCTAACAGGGTCACTTCCCAATCAAACTCCAGCACACTGATCGACTGGATACTGAAAAATCATGTTGACCGCATCGCTACTGTTGGCATACTTGCTGATGCTATAAGTGACCACTCCTCAGTCTTCTGCATATGGAATCCCTCATCTGACATTTCTCCACCACCTTGGTATATTGCCTTTAGAAATTTTGCCAGTCTTGACTGGGGCAGATTCCTTGTAGAGGTTTCATCCATTGACTGGTCCTGTCTGTACTTTGCTCATGATGCTCAGACAGCTGTAAGCTGCTTCCTTGACATATTTGGCTCTCTCCAAGATAGGCATAACACCCCTTATCATCTGATGAGTTCATGGTAAACAAACCAGATGACTTCATAAGGACCTTCCATCCCTACTCTGTACTAGGGCTAAATGCTGGAAGCGGTTCAGGTCTTCTGGCCTGCTATCTGATTTCAATCACTACAGGGCTCAGCATAATGCCTGCAAAAAACAGATTAGAATTGCTAAAAGTTCCTACTGCAAAGGGCTACCCCAGGATACTGCTGGTGACCCCAGGAAATTCATGTCTCATATAAAACCTTCCTCGACTCGCACCTATCCTACACCTCTAATGATACGATACTAAATGGAGTTCACTGTAATGATCCAACTAGTATTGCTAACTCCTTTAACCTACATTCTCCAACCTATCCATATATACTTCCTCTTTTCTTTCATCACAACCTATAAACCATTACTCCACCCCTAAGTCTAATACTGGGATCCCCCCATTCCGTTTCAAAGCCATACCCAGGTTTGAAGTACTAATACTACTAAATTTAATCTCTGATAGCACTAGCACTGGCTCCAACGGCCTGGAACCAAGGCTGTTAAAACTTGCAGCTCCTTTTATTGCCGCTCCCTTGGCAAGAATTTTCACTTTGTCTCTGTGCCGCAGTCAAGTCCCTGACATCTGGAAAATTGCCAGAGTCACCCCAGTTTTCAAGAAGGGTGATGCTAAAGATATTTCCAACTACTAGCCTAAAGCCATTTTCTCTGCACTGAGTGAAACTCTCGAAAAGCTTGTTGCCTCCAAAACCGTTGAGTTTCTACTTAAATAAAACCTCCTGTCTGACAAACAGCATGGGTTCTGCAAGGGTCACAGCACTACCACAGCATTACTCAAATTCACAAACAATACTTTCTCTGCCATGGATTCTGGTCTTCTAACAGGCGTAGTCTTCATTGATCTTACAAAGGCTTTTGATCTTGTAAACCACCACCTGCTCCTTGACATCCTTCATTCCATGGGGTTTTCCCCTCCTGTTGTGGCCTGGTACAAAAGCTATTTATCGAACAGAATTCAACTCGTCAAATTTAACTCTGCCCTCTCTGATCATACTACCATTAACATTGGTGTCCCCTAGGGTTCCATCCTTGGCCCGCTCCTCTTCTCTATATCAGTAACATTACCATGGACATCCCCACCTGCTCTTCTCTACTCTATGCTGATGATATCGTCCAGTATACTAGTTCCAGAAACCTATCCGATATTAACCTTTAATCTCTCCTCTGCCTTCTCAAAACTTCTGACATGGCTCTCTGCTCATAATCTTGTTCTAAATGTGAGGAAGACACAAGCCATGCTCTTTGGCTCTGCCTCTAAACTCAAATCTTGCCAAGATCAGCTCAAGGTATCTTGCTATGACAGCTCCCTAATTGGGACTGTAAAGTCTTTTAAATACCTTGGGGTTCTGCTGGACGAGTCCCTTGATTTTGATTTCCATATCCAGGCCTCCTGTGAGTCTGTTAATGGCAAGTTAGGGATTGCCTACAAAACTAGATAAGTTTTAACCCCTTCCTCCAGATTGGCCATCTCTAGAAGTATTTTGCTTCCAGCTCTTAACTTACGATGTTGCTACCTATGCTAATGTACTCAAGACTACTGTTCGCAAGTGGGACACAACTTACAATAATATTTGTCAGTATCCTTATAATTCCCACGGCACAAACATCATTGCCAGTTCTACGCCGATTTAAAATGGCTCCCCCACCCTTAGGCTCTATTCATTGGGTTCCCTAATGGATAGTGTTATCAGATCCCAATCCCCCTTGACTCTTGCCTCCATGCTTATCTCCCAGTCCTCCTCCTATGGCCTTTGCTCTGTGGAACAATTTCTCTTACACATACCTAGATGTAAAACCTCTAAGGGTTCCTGCACCTTCTCTCATGCTGCCCCAAAATTTTGGAACTCTCTCCCCTTAGCCATCCGCCTATCCAAGCTATCTTTGAAAAGGAATTCCTGAAATTCCTGTCCCAATCATTCCCCTGTGTGTTTTTTTTAATCCTCCTTAGCTCACTGTAGCCTGCTGACTATATCCCCCTCTTCAATCTTCCCTACTAGTCTGTTTCCCTGCCTTGTTGCCTTGCCCTTACTACTGTTTTCTATTTCTCTCCTGTTTATCCTCTATGTTCCTTTGTAACTTGCACTTACCCTGGATTGGCGATTCTTCTGAGTGTTATGACCTCTCATGTGCTTCTCCCCCTACCACAGGAGTCCTGCTACCTCCGTACTTATCCAACAGCTTTTATGTCAATGTTTGTACTTCTTATTATTTATTATATTTTATCTTTGTGCAGATGTACATATTAAACTGTATTTTACCTCCGTACCCTGTATGATAAGGGATCTACTAACTGCTGTTAAGTTGGTTTTGTTTTCTGTCATTCATTGTGTACTGTGTATTGTGATGTTCCTGATACCCCCTTCATCTTGATTTCCTACGGTTTTTATCTACTTCCTGATTTTGTACTGTTTGTTTTGTGCTTTGTAACCTCCCAGGTCATGCCTGAAAATAGTCATCCTTATGGCTAGCACACTTACCCAGTTAACAAAAACTAAATAAATAAAAAAAAAAACAAATAAAGAGGGGAGACTCCCAGGCAGGAAGTCCCACCTTTCTTGTTCCCAGACTTCCTCATGCTAGAGCTCTATTAAGTCCACAGATTTCAGCCAGTCTGAGCCCTTAGTAATCCACAAAATGGACACCAGCAACCAAAAGCACATGAAGTCAGGCATTTCTTAAATTAATAATTTTTCTCAACATATAGCAATGTGTGCAGTTTGGGCTTAAAGAAATATTTCATTTAGTATCAGAAAGATACAGATAAGTCCAGCAATGTAGAAAAAAGGCATTGCCAAAGCATTGTTTGTAGCAGTTTATCAAATGTGTTTTATACATTTCGTCCAACAAGAAGAGCTTCATACGTCCTGTCACCTTAATTACCCTCCATATAAAACTAATAGTGGTTTATAGTACTTCAGTATTTTGTTTTATATTTTATTTAGGGCCAAAACCACAGATTCATAGAGTTCATGTAATTTCTTCTACATGTGCAGTATTTTGCAAATGGTAGCTTTTAACGGGGAACACAGCACCAAAGCCCACACGCTTTTCTTTCACCAACTGAGCTAGGGCAGCCCTTGTATACTTTACTTACTGTAATCCTTAGCTCTGTGTGTGTGGGGGGTACAGAAAGAGAAGAATCAGAGCATTAAAGTTTCAACCCCGAGTGATCAGGCTAGAGAAGACAGGATAGACTGTTTTAAAGGTTAACATAGAAGAAAGGCTACAGTCAAAAGGATAGGAAAGGAACATCAAAGGTAAATTAGCATGCTGTAAGCCCATTCTGCCCTGAAGGTTTCAGGTCTCAGAATGCTTTCATTTTATCTGGTACCTTAGGGCAGCCTTCTTGGGCTGTATGGCTTTCTAGTGCCTTAGGACCTCATTCTCTATTTTTATTAAACAAAAAAACACAGTGGGAGGGTTTCATCCTACCACAAGGATAAAACCATGAAGGGAGGTAATGGGAGAACAGAATCACTGTGGGTTCAGCTCACAGCGACCTTCGGGAAGAAACTGCAGATGGGGGTGATTTATAGACCTCCAGGACGGGGGAAGAGAGAGAAAAATATGGAGCTGGGGCAGAACTAGAAAGCAGTGTGGCAAAGGTGGAGGTGGTGGTGGGAGATCTAAACCTGCCAGATACTGATTGGGACATTCCAGCAGCCAGAGGCTCCAGAAGTTGGGCATTCCTGGATGCATTGCAGGACTGCCTGCTGGTGCCATTGGTTAAGGAACCTACTAGACAGGCTGCCTTTCTCGATGTGGTGCTCACCAACTTGGAAGTGGTAGGTGGAGTGATGGTAGGGGGGAGCCACTAGGGTCCCGTGACCATAAATCCTATATAGTTCGACCTGGCATCGAAGGCTAAAGTCCTAGATTTCAGAAGGGCAGACTGCAGCTGGATGAGGGAACTGATCCAGGAAAGATTTGTCCGAATAGATGGCATCAGGGATGTGGAGGAAAGATGGGGGGTGGGGGCAATCAGGGGGGCCAGTATTGAGGCGACATAAGTGTTGCACACAAATTGTAATCAAAAGAAGCATGTAAGAGACCAAAAATGGTTCTCTGGAAGGGTGAGGGAAGTAGGAAAACAAGGCAGTTTCAATGGCAGTTAATCCCCTTTGTCATGCAGGAATCTTTGACGCTGTGCTGTATCCTGGTGAGATCCACTGTACATGGAAAAACTAGGGGAGGAGGAATGGGAAGAGTGCCACATGAGAACAAGGGAAACCAAAAGGGCGGTCAGACTTCAGAGAAGCAAATGTAGACACAGAGCTGCACATTGTGAAGGAAGTCAAGGGAGGGGGGAAAAACAGTTCTTTAGATAAATTCAGGAAAAAAGGAAGATGGCAGGAGGAATTGTTAGGCTAACTGAAGGAGGTAAGGTACCTGAGGAGAACGGGCAGAAAACTACTACTTCTGCTCTGTATTTACAAGGGACAACAGTGGACCTCTGCCAGAGAGTGGCATTCAGGCGGCTGCAAAGAGGCTGTCAGAGATGAGGCAGCAAGTATTTACCAATGAAAGGGTTCAGAAAGGGCTAGCAGCCCTAAAGGTAGATAAGGCCTCGGAGCAGGGGTCGATCTTAACATTGTTTTACTAGCCCAAACACTAGTGCAAATTGACCAGGGCTAGTGTAGCTAACTCTCTACTAGCCCGCCTTGACTAGTGCAGATTTTCATGGCTGTTAGTGAAGTTAAAAATGTCTCTACTTTAGCATTCCCTAGTCCTCATGCTAATCTCTCTCAATGTTCCAGATGGCCAGGTGTGATTAACAGCTCATTAAGAGCTGCAGTTATCTGGCAGCTCAAGAGAGGGATCCCACAAAAGACTGAATGTGAGTCATTATCACTCCACTGTTAAGACTTTCAGCTAGTGTTCAGGGTGTGATCAAGGGTAGAGTGCTGTTAAGTCACTAGGTTCCAGTTTTTTGAATTTGTCTATGTCTAACAATTGGCCAATATTATTAAGACCAGTGCCCCTCATTTCTCTACATTTTGAGTGTTTGTGCCCAACATTTCAGTGACAGAATGCAAAGAGGTGTACAGGATCGGCCCTGTAGGTGGTGGGTTTTATCCCAGCCTCACCATAACTTCCCTGTCCCCTCCAAATCTCTTTAACTCTGTTCTTTCCCTGGACACCACTGCAGACCAGACTCTGAAGTGACCATCCATAGCTGCCATTACTGGCAAGTGTAGGGAGTCCATAGCTGCCATTACTGGACCATGCCAGCCATCACCATCCATATAGAGTTCCACCCTTATCCCACTCAGCATGTCCTTTCAGCCTAAAAACAAAGCTCTGGATCATGTATGGTACAAAAATAAACCTTGATAAATAACAGAGTTTGAAACCTTGAAATAGGAATTCCTGGGGTGCATAGATCATCCTATACAGAAACAGAAATAGTATAGTATTATGCCTGTGTACTGTTTTCCCAGGGCTGATGAAGGACAATGTTTAAGAAAAATCTGTTATTGTTGGGGCAGAACATATTAAAATCAATGGTTTTACAGATAAAAATCTCATAGTTTTCTATTTCCCAAGCCCCTCAGGTTTGTCTAGCCCCCACCCCAAATCTTATATGTGCTACTGGCTCACTTGAGACTGTACAAAAACTTTCAAAAGTGCAGGTCTCCAGCTGAATATAGGGTGGGGACCGAGAGTGTCTTTCTCTGCCTGACTCTGTTTATTGCCCTGTGGGTGGTGGTGACGGTGTGGTGAGGTGCATGATGATGTCAGCTATTGTGTGCGCAGAGCTAGGACTGCTTGATTTAAACATTTGCTGTTGTGATATCCTCTCTCTGTTTGGTGTGGGGGGTGCAGAAAGAGGAAGAGAGGAGGCTATGGTACAAAACAACAGGGGGGGCTCACTGTGATGGCACTGCAGTCTTTTTTTTTTTCTGCTGGGGAGCTGGAAGCAATGTAGGAGCAGGATAAATGTGCAGTAATCAGAGTATTTCTTGACTTTGCTTGCATTATTTCTTGCATAAGTGAGCAAAATTTACCATAGTAATTAAGGGCTAGTGCAATCATCTGCGGGCTAGTGCAATTTTGAATCAACTTGCCCTGCTGGCTAGTGCAAAAAAAAGTTAAGGTTGACCCCTGCCTCGGAGCTAGAAGGGATGCTTTTGAGGGTGCACAAGGAATTGGCATCGGAACTAACTGAACCACTGATGGGGCTTGTCAATAGCTCAGTTCAGACAGGGATCGTGCCAGAAGACTAGAGGGTAGCAGATGTAGTCCTGCTCCATAATAGGGGACAAGGAGCAACCAGGTATCTACAGACCTGTCAGCCTTTCTTTCCTCTCTTGTGAGCAAACTGATGGAGGCACTAGTCAAACATGACCTCATGGACTACCTGGTGAGCAGTAGACTCTTAAGATTGTAAAAGCCCGGGTTTGTGACAAGGAGGTCTTGTCAGACCAACCTGGTAGTATTCTTTGACTGGGTAACAAGGGTAGTGGCTAAGGGCCACTCTGGATTTACCCTACTTTGATTTCAGCAAGGCTTTCGACTCAGTGCCCCACAGAAGGGTGCTGAAGAAGCTAGAGGATCTGGATGCAGTGAATGACATAGTTAGTTGGGTGAGAAACTGTTTGGAAGTGACCTAGCAGAGGAGTGTAATTAATTGAGTCGGAACAGAAGAGCAGGAGGTCAGTAGTGGGGTGCCACAAGGATCGGTCCTGGGTCCAGTCCTTTTCAGTATAACTCCTCAACGACATGGGAGAAGGAATCCAGGGCAAGCTGTGTCTCTCTGCAGATGACGCTAAACTCTGTGACACAGTGGATAAGTGAGGAGCGGGTTGGGGAGATGCAGAGAGATTTGCAATAGCTAGTGGGTGGTCAGAGGTTTGGCAGTTGAAATTAAACACCAAAAAGTGCAAGGTGATGCACATACAGAATAAGAACCCTTGGACAGAACACGGGATGGGGGAGTAAAGCTGGGCATGACCTTTGAGGAGAGAGACCCTAAGGGTTGTCTTCAGTGACTATTTGAACAATCAAACCAGTGTAACAAGGCCTACAATAAGGCAAACAGGATGCTGAGGTGTATAGGAAGGTGTATTGACTGCAGAAGGAAGGAGGTATTGCTCTCTGTATAGAGCATTGGTGAGGCTTCATCTGGAGTACTGTGTCCAGTTCTGGGGACTTCACCTGTGAAAAGATGAGGACAAGCTGGAGACAGTGCAACA
This sequence comes from Neoceratodus forsteri, assembly GCA_016271365.2. Lineage (NCBI taxonomy): Eukaryota > Metazoa > Chordata > Ceratodontiformes > Ceratodontidae > Neoceratodus > Neoceratodus forsteri. The sequence goes on from CM057454.1 coordinate 776,685,893, forward strand.
AAGGTTGACTAACATGATTCATGATCAGCAGGGCAGATCTTACAAGGATTGGCTCAAGGCACTGAACATGTACTCGCTGGAGGCCAGATACGAGAGGGGGGAGATCTGACCAAGACCTTCAAGTTCCTGAAAGGAATGAACAAGATAAACTGTGAGGAAAATCAAGAACATGGGCACGAGTGGAAACTGACGGGGGGGGGGTTCAAGAGGGACATGAGAAAGTTTGTTTTAGATGGTGGAGCCATAGAACAGTCGTGACTTCTGAATTTGTGGGCACCAAAACCATCAATGGTTTCACGCACGGCTGGGACAGAGTGGATGGCTTGGTGGTTGCTCAGGGTGGTAGTGGTAGTGCCAGGAGCATGGGGGGTGGATAGTGTGGGTTAGAATCCTGTGTGGACAGTAGATCCCAGGTTTGTTATGGTTTTATGGGCAGACTGGATGGACCAGTTGTCTTTTTCTGCCGTCATTGTCTGTTTCTGTGTAACATATTTTTTTTGGGGGGGGTGTAAATTTTGACTGTAGCTTCCCCTTTAAAATGCATTAAGGTGATCCCATCATACTTGGGGAGGCAACTCTACATAAGCAGCATGAGCAGCGTACCAACAAGAGATATCAATACACATGACCGTCATTTTTAGATGACAGCCACTTTCATTTAACACTTTAAAAAGACAAAGAACATTAAGAGAAAATTAAACATTGTAATTGTAGGAAACTTATTTATGCAAAGTAGAGGATGTATATTATAGAGTTGTATGATAAGGTGTACTTGAGGTTTTCACTGCAGCATCATTTTCCTCTACAAAGCCCCCTATATACCTATGGAAATAAGTTCTGTGCTACCATAAAAAGGGACCCAGTGTAGACAAGATGTTGAATTTCAGTTGGGGTACCATAGGCTAATTGTAAATATATACATGGATATCTATATATGTGTGTGTATGTATGTATGTATGGTATATTTGAAGGAAGTGTGACCTAGTTGAGTGCTGTGAACCTCAAGACCCAGGTTTGAGATTATAAACGATGTTTATGTCCTGGAACGTCTTATTGCAAAATGTAAAGACAGGACTCTACAATTTGAGATTAAATGGAGACCATGGGTACTCTATCTCTGAAAGAGATGCTTCCTTCGTGCCCTAGATGGCACTGGTGAGGGGGTATCATAGTGGGGGCTTGCTGATTGATCGGGTGGTATCTGCATCTCTGGGGAGGGCAGGAGCAGCCTGGGCCTCATTTTAATTTTTTTTTCTTTCTGTATTTTTTGCTTTCCCCCTATTACTGGGGGAATATGTATGTATATTAGCAGACTGTTGTTTTTGAGTATATGGGACCTCAGGTAACTGTTTGCCTGCTGATTTAAATATTGAAACCTATGTAACATGATATGGAAACCTACTGTTAATTCCTGTACTGTGCCATTGGAATAAAAATAAAGTAGTTTAAAAAAAAAAAAAAAAGACCCAGGTTTGAATCCCCACTATGCTTGCTACTTACTCTGGCCCGGATATTCAAACTGCGCCAGGCTGTGGCGCAAGCCTGGGCGCAGCTCAACTTTGTTACGCAGGGGTGTGGCCTGGGCAATATTCAACGGAGCTGTGCTATGGCACAGCAGCTTTGAATATCGCACCCTGGCCACCCCCACTGTGCATGGGCGCGTGGCACTGCACCAGCACAAGTGGCCAGATGGAGCATGGAGATGCGCTAGCATAATGCCACAAGCCATGCACAGCACCCGCGAGTATTCAAAGGGGACATGCAAATGGAGCCATAATTTATGCAAGGCACACATGGGGCTATTTGCATGTCATTATGGCCCCATTTGCATCCCATTAGCATGCAGGCGCCGATCCTCGACGACTTGTGCCTGGCGCCTGCCAGGCAGCAGCCATCGGGACCGCCCTGCAGCCCAATCGCGGGCATTTGTCTAAAATAAAAAACTCTAATATCCCTGGTGGTCCAGTGGACCCCTATGTGCCCAGTTTGGGCATCGGTATAAACCCCGTCCAATATCCCTGGTGGTCAGTGGACCCCATGTGCCTGATGCGGGCATCGGTATAACCCCCGTGCAATATCCCTGGTGGTCCAGTGGACCGCACTCTGCCTGATCGCGGGCATCTTTAAAACACAGAACAGTCCTATAACCATGGGGGTCTAGTGTGTCCCCCTCCCACCGCCCACTGGGCCTGCCCGCTCCCCCTCGGTCAGTCTGTGAGCAGGCGGCAGGTGGAGTGGGTGCTGCCCCGCCCGCTGACCAGGAGGGGGGCGGGGCAGGGGCCTGTGTGGCGGGTGGGAGGGGCACTCAGCCCCCAGGGTAATAGGACTGTTCTGTGTTTTAAAGATGCCCGCGATCGGCAGAGTGCGTCCACTGGACCACCAGGGATATTGGACGGGTTTATACCAATGCCCGCGATCGAAGCACATCGGCATGGGGCCGCCAGGTGCAGCAGGGATCTAGTGGCCACCCACAGGTGGCAGCTGCCATGTTGCTTGTAATGCAGCAGCTCACCTGTGGTGGCCATCATTTTTCCTTTTTGGGGGCTTAACTTTGTGCAGGCGCAGGTAGGGGTTGGCATGCATGACTCTGCACATCCCAGGCTGAATATCGGGCGTGCAGGTTATGCATGGGCACGCCCCCATCTGTGCCCAAGATACATTACTGATGCGCTGCAGCGATCGGGATTTGCGCGGCGCACTTTTCCCTTTGAATATCATGCCGCGGCATCAGTGGGTTGTGCATGGCGCAACACTGTTGCGCCATGCGCAACCCTTTTGAATATCTGGGCCTCTGTGTTCATGATATTATTAATGTAGGCCCATAACCCTACAAAAGTAGTGTGGCTAAAATAAACAGATCAACTAACTTGGACCAGTGTAAGTGTAATTTTTGAAAAAGGGTTCAGCATAAAGTTGATTCAGTCCTTATCCCCTGAACTGTAAATAAATATTTATTTATTTATTGACTAATTTGTTTACATATAATATTTAGTGTTTGCTGACTGGGGAAGGAAAACTAGGAAAAAGTTCCTGTTTTCATCGTAGTCCTGGGAAGTTTTACTTATTTATATAGGTATGTATGTATGTATGTATTATTAGAAAATTGGTAACTGGGAAAGGCACACTGAGCTGAGGCTCATTTCCAGGTGCGACGTGGGGGAAGGGTTACAGAACGCTACATCTCTGCCTGCTATACATCGGAATCCCCCCGGAGCTGAATCCCCTACCTGCATGGAGGAGGAACCATCTGCGAGTGAACAGTGTGAGTGTGTGTTTTACTCTTGCCGCAGTACTTTTGTTTTTACTGTGCTTGGTTTGGGACTATAATTTCACCTAAGACCCAGTGTGAAGGGGGCTCGGGGGAGCCGACTGCTGAGGTCGTCCAAGGGGCCGGACACTGCACTTCAAATTCCCGTGCTGCTCATCTGTTACTAGAACGCTACATCTCTGCCTGCTATACATCGGAATTCCCCCAGGAGCTGAATCCCCTACCTGCACGGAGAAGGAACCATCTGCGAGTGAACAGTGTGAGTATGTGTTTTACTCTTGCAGCAGTACTTTTATTTTTACTGTGCTTGGTTCGGGACTGTAATTTCACCTAAGACCCAGTATGAAGGGGGCTCGGGGGAGCCGACTGCTGAGGTCATCCAAGGGGCCGGACACTGCACTTTAAATTCCTGCGCTGCTCGCTAGCACGAGCATTAGTAAGTGGTGCAAGCGCCACTCCTACACAGAAAACACTTGGAGCAAGGTGTTTTTATGCACTTAAGGTACATGCAGTTTAAGTAATAAAATTAGAAAGTATATGAAATTGTCTTGGATGACAGAAGGGACTGCGATTTTTTTCAAGTCTGCCAGTTAATAAGTATATAGGGTTTGAGTAGTAAATAAGTAACTTATAGTATAGTGTATTTAAAAGCTATATACTTGAATTGCTGATTTAGACAGCATTTTTAAATAGTTTACATATTGTAACTTTTAACTGCTAGTATATATTTTATACATAGAAAATGATGATGCTGGTAATACTGTTGTGTAATTTAAAGTATAGAGCATTTTTAGATAACGAACTGGATTCTAGATTAGGAGTTTATTGGCCAGATGATGTCCCATTTTTACAGGAAGTACAAGTAAAAGAAAGTTATTCAAGAAGAAATGCTTTTACCAATGAATGGAATCAGTATTGTAGAGCTAGAAGTATTAGGATAGTGGAAACACACAAACTTCAAAATGAGATACACAGAAACAATATGTTTATAGTTGCACTGACAGTTTTAGGAGGGGATGTGGAATTAAACCCAGGGCCTGAAGTGACCACAGATACAGGTCTGAGATGTTTACATGAGAATGCAAGAAGTCTGGCCTCAAAAATGAATATTCTTAATATCCTAGTAGAAAAAGGAAAAACAGACGTAATTGGGCTATCAGAAACTTGGTTATCTACAAAAATAAATGATGGAGATTTATTTCTCCAAGGATTTAGTATCATCAGGGCAGTTAGAGAGGCTAAAGGAGGTGGGGTCTGGCATTGTACATTAAACATTCTGTTGGAATGACAACAGTATTAATTAAGGGAAGTCTGAATAATATTGAGTACTTGGTGGTGAATTTACAGAAACTACAGTTGGTTGTGGTTTTGGTGTATTCTCCACCTAGTACGAAGATATATAAACTGGAATTGGTACTGAACATGAAACAAGACTGTGTGAGAGACAAACCGGTGGTCATGTTCGGTGATTTCAATTGCGATTGGTTTAAACCATGAGGTAGGAAATTAAAAGATCTGTTGGCACCTATGGGAGTTCAACAATATATTAACCAACCCACAAGGTACACAAACTTGATGACACAGGGGTCCATTTTTGGACATTTTTTTTTTGCCTCAACTCGGTTACAAGTTAGTAATATAGGGATCTTACCACCATATTTTGGAGATCACAATACAATAAAAAAAGTACTCTGTCAAAATCAAATTAAGACTATGCCCACACTAGGAAGAATTCGAGATATGAGAAACTTCTCACCGGATAAATTTCTTGCTGATGTACAGAACGAGCAATGGGAAAGATGTATTTAATACCTGATATGGATTTAACAGTACAATATTTTACTCAGACATTTTTGTCTATATGTGACAAACATGCACCTATGTGCAAGACTAAAAGAAATGTAGCCAAATTCCCTTGGATCTCAGACAAATTATTAAAGTTGATTAGAATTAAAAATAGATTGTTGAAATTGGCTAAGAAATCTAAATTAGAATCAGATTGGAATAAGTATAAGGAATGCAGAAATGCATTCAGAAATCATCTAAAAAGGGCAAAATATAATTACTTCAGTGCCAAAATAGAGGGGAACAAAGATCCAAAAACTTTTTGGTGAATAGTGAGACAAATAATTAAGCCAGGGTAATCGGAGCAAAACCAAATAAAACAAATTAAGTATAGAGGTAATCGGGTTGAGAAGGGTAAAGGTATATCTAATGCACTTAATGACTACTTTGTTAACCTTCCGGATTTGGAGTTAGATCAGGAGGGGAATCTAGTGAGAGAGAGACAAGGGACATACAAGTTGATAAGTATCCACCTTTTTGATTTAAGAAACTAAAAACATCAGAAGTCAGGAAAGGCTTGTCCAAGATTAACATACATAAATCACCAGGCTTGGATGCTTTAGAAGGCAAGTTTCTGCAGTTGGCTTCACAATATATTGCACTTGTAATTACTTATATATTTAACTGGAGCTTATGCTCGGGTATCTTTCCTACTATTTGGAAACAGAGTAAAGTAATCCCTCTCCATAAAAGAGGTGAACACAGTGACCCAGGACAATATCGTCCTATAGCCCTACTACAAATATTATCAAAATGTATGGAGAAACTTGTCCATTTGCAGCTTATGGAATATTTAGAAAAATATAATATCCTTGCACCCTTCCAGTCAGGTTTTAGAAGTGGGCACTCTACTGTACAAACTCGGCATTGGTGGAGTTTGATGACATAATTGCAACATCTAGGGATGCAGGTTTGGAAACTGCAGTACTATTTATAGATTTGTCGAAGGGCTTTGACCTGGTGGACCATCCCCTCTTATTGTATCGCCTTTGAGAAATTGGCATCAGTGGAGGCCCTGAGAATTGGTTTGAGTCCTATTTAAAGGACTGTACTCAAAGGGTAGCAGCAGCTGGAGTTTTATCCTCCAGTAAGCAGATATATTGTGGAGTACCGCAAGGCTCTATATTGGGTCCTTTATTATTTTTGGTACACATTAATAATCTTCCGCTTGTATTGAAACATTCAAGCATAAGATTATATGCAGATGATATGGCCATTACTACATCAGCCAAAACACAGGATGAACTCGGGGGGGAAAAGCTACAACAGGATTTTGATAGCGTGGTGGGGTGGTTCACCAGGTCAGGGCTTTTGGCAAATACTAAAAAAAAACTAAGATGCCACAGTTCGGGGTAAGAGATGAAAAACTGTTGGAAATATTAACTTCCAACAAAACGAAGCTTGAGCAAGTAAATGAGTATCAATATTTGGGAATTATCTTTGATAGCAAATTAAAATTCTCTAAACATGTCACACAGGTGTTTGAGCAATACTAATAAAAAACTAGGGGCCTTAAGACATACCTCAAGAAACTTAAAATGACAAACCAGAAAGAGATTGGTTGAACAGATGATATTGCCAGCTCTGGAATATGGTAGTATCATTTATAGAACTGCAAATAAATGGATCCTAACTAAATTGTACAAAGTATATAATAGACTAGCTAGGTTCATATTGAGCTGTAGCTTCAGCACTCACCATTGTGACATGTTTAGAGAGTTGGATTGGCATACATTAGAAGACAGGAATCGAGTAGTTTAATTAAATTTTGTGCATAAATATCTGGTAAAACATCTAGTACACTATATTACAATTACACTATTAGACAAACAATCCAAGAAAGAACAAAAATGTACTAGAGCTATAGTAGAAAATAAGGTTGCATCAATATTAGCTAGAACCAAGTTTGGGGAAAAAAAGATTAAATTTTCAGGCATCTCAATACTGGAATGCATTATCATATAACATGCAAACTACAGTATGCTCTCTACTATAGAATTTAAATCAAACTTGAAAGCCACTCTGTCTACAGAATGTAATTGTTAATTTACGAATGTGTACTTGTTGTGAGTTTGTCTTAGTATTGTACTATTTTATGAGAGACTTATTATTATTTTGTATGATGTAACATCCTGTACAGGACTGTCTTGTAAACAGGGCTAACGCCCTTATGACATGAAATGTCAAGATGTATTTTTTACATTTTGTACTTCCTATATAAAAATAAAATTTTAATTCATTCATGAGGAAAAGTGAAACATAAAACAGCATATTTCATTACATGATACAGACAAAAAAGTGTAGATACTGTACAGTTTGTAATACTCCACTGGTACAGACTTGGAACAGGTTAAAGTGCAGCTATGTTGTACAAGTGGAAAACTGAAATTTGGTATCAAAGCAGTACAAAAGGTGGTATGGATGAAAACTGGCTCATATTGAACCAGATTGAGCAACCTTTTTTTTATTATTATTGAACGTGTAAGGATTAACACATGACAGAGCATGGGTTACTGGAGAATGAATCTGTGGCGGGGGGGGGGGGTTTGCGGCCACCCAGGTGTAGATTACCCACAGTCTGGAGTGGATTAATTCAGTTATAACATGGCAAGTTTCAGTAGCCGTTTCATTTTTACAGAGCAAGGGACACAGACTGCATGTGAACTGCTGTGCTGCTATGCCACAAAGACGGAGAGCAATGAGGAAGGCTCCGGGACAACAGTACATTTCTGCAGTGACTGAGTTGTGTTAATTGGAGAGAGAGAGACAGTTGTGCCATTTCAGGAACGGGAGGGAGAGCGAGTAAGAAGTCTCCGTGACAGTGATTTGGTTAGTCGGAGGGAGGGAAAGTGGTGCTGTTGCAGTAGCTGGATGTTTGTAGAGAGACAGCGAAAATGACAGAGAATGAGGAGGAAGGCTCCGGAACAACAGTACATGTACGCAGTGACTGTGAGTTTTGTTTATTTGGGGGAGAGAGACAGAGGTGCTGTTTTACTACCGGGACAGAGAGCAACTAGGAAGTCTCCGGGACTCTGCTTTTGTTAATCGAGGGGACAGAGCACGGTGCCGTTTTAGTAGCAGGACCAACCGTGGATTACTTGAGAATTAATCCTTGATCAGGTGATGTGTGTTGGCCAATGAGCAGGTGCCATGTTATAAGGGAAATTTGGCCATGACACCAGGCAAGCCCCCTATTCTTTTCAAAAAGTGCCATTGGATCTTTTGAAGAACACATAAGTGCCCCCCGTATCTAATCTCTCTCCTCTCTCTCCCTTCCAGTGCTTGCTCTCACTCTTTTGCTCTCCCTCAGTTGAAATCTACTGCTGGCTAGACTGCCTTCTCATTTTGTTTCCTTAAACTTTGGGGTTCCCTCCCCCTCCTGTTTGCTCGTTCCTTTCCTGCTTTTAAAGCTTTCCTCCATGTGTTATGTATTCACTCCTGCAGTTCCTTCTGATATTGGTTTTACTTCACTGTCCTCAGCACTTCCCCAGTATCAGTCATTCGCCAGTTTAATATTTTGCCAAGTTGATCTATTTAATTGTTCTTTAGCTCAGTTCAATAATTTATTGCATCGTTACTTATTGTCAGTTTATTCTTCGGCATAATTGTCCTGTTTATTTTTGACATAATTATTATATGTATTTTATATTCTTTATTTTGTATCCATTATTGTTTTCCGCACTTCCCCATCCCCCAGGACACATCTAGAAATGAGCTGTTACCAGCTCAGTATGTCTTTCCTGGTAAAACCTTTCAAATAAATTAAAATAAAATGTATACATACATACAAACATACAAACATACATACATACATACATACAAACAACAGAAAACAGGCAGATGGGACCTTGGTTTAATGTCTCATCTGAAAGAGTGCACTCCAACAGCACTGTCTCTCCCCCCAAGAAAAAGAAAAGCACCATGTTTGGGTATCAGTGCGGTTACTTTTTAACCAAGCAGAGTGAGCCCCCTGAAGAATTACCAGCACCAGTTCCTGCAGCACCTGGTGTTCATTGAGGGTCTTCCTTCCCAGTATTGACAAGGCAAGATCCTGCTTAGCTTCTGGGATCTGATAGGATCAGGCTCCAGGGTGAAAGGAAAAGCACAAAGACTCATAAAAAGCAAACCTAAAACACAATCTTTGGAGTCATTTGTCTCATAAATTCAAACTGCATCAAATAGTTAAGGACAGTGCCATGTCATGACAACTCCAGCAGGAGAGACCCAACTCTCCCACTATATCCGGTCAGCAAAAACTAAATAAAGAAATACGATGATCTTCGGCTTAAATAAAAATCTTACAGTATTTTCCTCAAAAACACAAACTGCTCAATCTGGGCTCCTAGACTCCGTATTTGCTATTAAGGAGATAGACTGAATCAAGTTTCCCCTCTTGGGCAGTTGCCTGAAAATTAACCTTAATATGGGTCCAGGTTATATTAATGTGGTTACTTTTAGCTGTACTTTTATTTGAGCAACAAGGCATTAAAGAGCATGTGCCCAAATTGCCCTGTGCATTCTGGCATGAAGGTGGTTGGTGACACAGGACTCTAAATATGTCAGATATTCTGCTTGTTCTGTTTTGCACGAATGAGGATATGATTCCACTGTCACAAAAAGAAAGTTTTTTAAAAAGGACAAGCTGCAGGTCCGAGGTATGCAATCACTGAATTAGGAAAGAGCTTCAAGGATATCTCTCTTATCAGGATACACCTATATAACTATAAGTCACCAGATGCTAGGACCACACAGAAACTTTTGCAAGCAGTCCACCAGGGGCCTCTCATGACATCAGATGTCGGCTGCTACATAAAAGTGGGTGGCCCCATCTCTCCTCAGTTCTTTACCTGCAATTGACCATACTCGTCGGACCGCTGAAGTAAATGGCGCTGCATTAGCCACAGTTTTAGTTTCTTTTATATAAGAAGTAATCACTTTTACAGTGATTTTTGGTGACCTATATGTCATTGAAGGAACTGTCGAAACTGTTCTGCTGCTGTGACTGCAGTGAGAAGATTTACACTGGCGACTCCCATCACATCTGTGTTTGCTGTCTAGGCTCGGACCACAGCATGAAAACCTGCCCTGTCTGTAGATGCTTCAACTCTGTGACCAGGTGACACCATAAAGGGGTCCTAGGGAAGCATCTTCTGGAGAAGAAAGTGGTCATGATGGAGAAGGAGGTCCAGCAGAAGAGTACTGTCGAGTCGCCGTCCCAGTCTATCATATACGGGTCTTCTAACTCCTGAGACAAGTTATCAGTGAGTTCACCAGGACAAGGAGAAGCAGAAAACCTCTCTGGTGTGTGCCAGGTTACCCTTCCACACAGCAGGTATGACCTATTCTGCACCGTCAACCACTTCCACGTTGACCCGCCCCCCGACCATCGATTCGACACCAGGGTTGGGCCTTGGTGCTGGCACTACCAGACCTAGTACGGCTAGTATGTTGCCATCAATGTCTGGGACACAGTCTCTCCCATAGACTCCTCCAGTCACACCCGTTGACCACACGAGCGACAAAGTTTAGGTGGTATTAACATTTTTTACTGATATGATTGTGCATCTACTAACCCCTGTCCCAGAAGGTCTGTCAACAGGGCCTGCTACCAATCCCCCTCTCGGTGATGCAAGGCAGACCCTTGTCCCAGCCACCTTCTAGGGTGCTGGTGCATTCTCTGCTGCCCATCCACCTGCTTGACGATGATTACGAGCACGATCCTGACTTAATACTTGGGTAGAATGAGGAGGAAGAGGCTGAGGTGTATGCTGAGAGCCACTCTGACAAGGGCACAAGATCTACAGTGTCCACCTGTAGTGAGGACTTTGTGATCCACACTCCAAGGCTCCCACCTGAGACCCTAAGTTCCTCACCATGATGCAGCAATTGCAGGCTGCTATGGGCTTTGTCATAAAACAGCAGGTCCCTACAAAGAAAAATGTAATAGATTTCCTGCAGCTGCCTTCCTCATCTCCTATTGTGGTGCCACTTCTCCTCCCTGCTTTTGAGGATGCCACCTTTGCTGCTTGGTACAGGCCAAATGTTCCAGCCATACCATAGAAGGCAGACAAAATGTAGATGGCCCCTTCTGGGAAGCCATTTTTTTGCCACGTAGTCTGAGGCAGACTCTGTGGCCATTAATGCTACCCATGACAGGTCAAGGGCACTTAAGTATCTGAGTTCCCTTCCTCTTGATAAAGAGTCCAGGAGGCTGACCATTTTAATTGGGCCTTCATATTGTCAACTACCAGGCCCACATGATAAAGTACTTGGAACACTCTTGGGAGGAAGGCCAAAGCAGCTCCACAAGCCTTACCAGAGGGCATCCCCAAGAATAGCTTCTTAAGGTTCTTAATGCTGGGGCTGATGTGTGCAAGCATCTGTTTCTCATGGCTTATGATGTTTCATATGCCTCTGCTGGGGCTGCTGCCTCTGACATCTATCCTGGGAGGTACACATGGCTCAGGGTGGCAGTGTTTGTGAATGATGTTCAACAGTCTGTTCTCAGTGCCCCTTTCAAAGGACATCGGCCATTTGGTTCTAATGTCCAAGACTTTCTTTCCAACCTTCAAGCCTTAGGCAGAAGCCATCAATGCATTCTCTTTACCTTACCCAGCCAAGGGACAGGCACAGGGTCCCTTTTTGTCCAGCTGGTGCCGGGCACCACCCACCAATCAGACGGTAGGGTAGGGGCAAGGGAGCAGGAGCCTTGCCCAGTCTCAGCACTGCCCCAGGTGCAGATTCAAAAGTTCCTAGAGGTGGTGGCACAGGTGGAGCTGCCACAACCACCTCCGCCTGACTCCTTGTACAGCCCCAACCATCATTACCTTCCTGGCTGGTTGTAGGGGGTCTCCTCTCTGTCCACTTAAATCAGTGGAAAGAGGTGACAACAGATGCCTCAGCTCTAAAACTCTTAGAGCACAGCCATGCTCTGAAACTTTTGGACTAGTTTCCAGATCATCTGCCAGTGGTAACCCACAAACGCCTTCCTCTACTCCTGGAGGAAGTTCAGACTTTACATCAAAAGAAGGCCACAGAGCCATTGCCCTTCGAACAAAGGCATATGGAGTTTTACTCTTGCTACTTCCTGGCCCCAAAGTGTACAGGTGATCTGCAGCCTATTCTGGATCTCAGAGAACTGAACTTTTTTATAGAGTACAAAAAGTTCAGAATGGTCACTCTGCAAGCCCTGCTTCCACTGCTGCACACAGGGGATCGGATCTGTTCTCTAGAAGTGAGGGATGCTTACCTTCATATTAAAATTCAGAAGCCTCACGGAAAATACTTGAGGTTCCTATTCCAAGGAGAACATACCAATTCAGAGTGTTGCCCTTTGACTTGTCTTCTACATCATGAGTCTTTACCAAATGATTGCCAGTAATAGAAGCAGCCCTTCGCAGGGAAGGCCTCTATGTTGTCCCCTTCCTGGATGACTGGCTCTTGAAAGCCCACTCCAGGGACCAGTTCCTACACACATTAGCTTGAACCAGGCAGCCGTTCAATACTCTGGGGGTCACTGTCAACATACGCAAGTCAGTGTTGATCCCTTGACAATGACTGCAATATATAGGAGCAGTTTTGGACACCACTCTGGGATCAGTTTCCTGCCCCTAGACAGGATCCAATGCCTGATTGGCCAAGCACAGCTAGTACATGACAGCCAGTATGTCTCAGCCTGGGCAATCCTACGGCTCCTGGGCCTCATGGCAGTGGCCAGTGTCACAGTACCTTTGGCCAGACTGCACGAGGATGAGAGTCCAGTGGGATTAGCTTACAGATGACCTAGAACAAAGGGTTCTAGTCACATCTCCTGTGTGCAAAGTGCTCAAGTGGTGGGTGGAACCCAACAGTCGGTTAAAGGGGGTTCCCTTCTTGATCCCTCTCCCCTCTGCAGATTCTCTCAACAGATGCTTAGAGGATAGGCTGGAGTGCACACTTGGGCTCCCATCAGACACAAGGGGCATGGACCCCAGTGGATGGCACCTTGCACATAAATATTCTAGAAATGCATGTTATTCTGCATGGGCAACAAGCCTTCCAGACCTATCTGTCCCCGGGTCCTCTGCTAGAGCAGACGGACTGCGTCGGTGTGATGCACTGCATCAACAAGCGGGGGAGGGGCTTACTTTTTTTTTTTAATCATATAATATTTTATTGAGGTATTTTCATTTTTTCCATACAGTAGAAGGTAAACATGACATTCTATCAGCTGCTGAGTGTGGTACAGTCCAAAAGACATCATGAAGGAAAACCTAGTTATCTTCTATTACACCTATACGTCATTATAGGTCCATTATAAGGCATAGGCGATTGACAAGTCTGATTTCTATTACCGTTGTCTTAGAGATGGGCAATATATCAAAGATGAGGAATACATAGAACAGAGTTGCCCCCTAGTAAATAGCAGGTGCTTATATCTTAATGTAAATACATATCTTCTCATAGCACAATCTATGATATGTAATATAACAATGGAGCACAGTCTTCATCTTATATTGGAGGGTTGGATGGTGGCTCTGGAAGTTTGCAAAGAGGGGAACTGAGATATGGGTCCCATTTCTGGTAATAGCGATGAAGGTTCCCCCTCTGAAGATAGCAAAGCCTGTCGAACAAGGAAAGCTTAGCCAGAGCTGCCTGCCAGGCCGTACGAGTAGGGATGGCTGGCTAACGCCAGAACCTGACGATAAGGCGCTTAGCCTCCAAGATAGCTGCCATAGTCCAGTTCTTGAGGGGTTTAGGCAGCTGGCCCAAGGCGGAGGGATCTCCTAAACATAATTTGGCATCCGTCAATACAATGGGTTGTTTAAGGACTACAGATACGTCCGATGCAACCATCCTCCAACAGGATAACAAGTTAGGGCAGGACCACAGAATGTGGAGAATATGTGCCTCCCCCTGGGAGCAACGCCAGCATTTGTTATGACCAAGCAAACCTCTGGAGTGAAGAATCACTGGTGTGCGGTGCCATAACAGTAACATTTTTAACTGTAAGAAACGACTATTGGTATCACTGTAGGTATGGTGTATACCCTTGAGATAAGAGATCCACTGTTCATCTGATATAATCGAGCCAGTGTACATTTCCCACTTCTTTTTACAAGACAAAGATGCGTTAGATTGTGCGTCCCTCCATACCCCATAGAAGCGTCCCATGACTCCCTTACTCGAGGGAGACTGGTGCAGGCTGGCCAGCCAAGACCATCGTGTGATCTCTTGGGATTTGGGGAGAAGAGGGTGTAAGGCACTACGTATTTGTAGGTATCTCCACAAGTCGTTGTGTGGTAGGGAGAATTGTTTCTGTAACTGCTCAAAAGGGGGGAAGGGATATGTGCCTGAAGGAGAGAGGTCCTGTACCACCTGAATTCCGTCTTTGTACCAGGACGGCCACCAGATTGTTGCCCCATCAATTTGGATAAGGTTGTTGTGCCATATAGGAGCATATTGTATGGGAGGATTCCAAGATTATCTGGGCAAGTGCGATTTAGCCCTAAGGCATTTCCGTGAGCGAGCTGTGCATAGCACAGTAGGTGGGAAAGAATGTAGCAAGCTCGTTTGAGGGGTGAGCAGTCTATATAGGGGAATTGCTTTTGCCAAGTCTTGTTGTAACTGAACCCAGATCAGGGGGTCATTAGCCGTGGGCACGAACAATTTAGTTGCCTGTGCGGCTACACAAGAGAGATGGTAACCATAATACCAAGGGACATTAAGGCTCCCCTGAGACCAGTGTGCCCTCAGTTTGTGCTTGTTCCACCAGGGCAGTTTGGAGTTCCATAAAAAATTGGTTGTAAATTTCTCTAAGGAGGAAAAAAGTTTGGGTGAGAGGGAGATAGGCAGATTGTTTAAGAGATACATAACACCCTGCCTGGAAGGGAGAGTTGCAGCTTACGCCATCTCTTGACCTCCACCTTTAATTGTGCCAACAAAGGGGAGAAGTTTGCAGATTTGAGCGATTGCCAGGCCGTTGGTATATAGATACCAAGATAAGTGAATCCAGAGCTCGCCCATGACAGATCGGTGCCTTGGATACAGGTCTTGGTGCAGTGCTTATTTAGGGGGGCTAAGGTGGTTGTTTTTTTTTTTTGTTTGGTTAACACAGAGGCCGGAAAGTGCACCGAATTCTTTGAACATCTTGAGCACCGTCGGTAACGTTTGTTGGGGGTTCAAGAGGGTTAACAATAGATTGTCCGCATAGGCCACTACCAGGTAAGGTTGGTTGGCTACTGTAATTCCTTGAATTTGCGGGGAGGCCATAAGTGTCCTAATCAGCGGATCCAGGGCCACCAAGAATAGTAGGGGGATAATGGACAGTCTTGTCTGGTGCCTCGGTGTAACTCAAAAGGAGGGGAAATCTCCTTGTTGGTAAGGATATGGGCTGTGGGGGAGCAATAAAGGGTATGTACCCACTGCATAAATATGGGACCAAAACCATACTGGAGGAGAACCTGATATAGATATTGCCATTCGATAGAGTCAAACGCCTTGGAAAAATCAACCGCCAAGACTGCTAAAGGAAGAGTGGATTTGGAGGCTTACCACTTCAGGTTTAACAGGAGTCTGGTATTATCTATTCCAGATTTTCCCCACATAAACCAAGTTTGGGAGGGGTGTATGATCGATGGGAGAATGGACGTCAGTCTAGATGCCAGTGCTTTGGCTAATATTTTTGTATCAACTGACAGGAGGGATATTGGCCAAAAATTGGCACAATCTAGGGGATCTGCAGATTTTTTCGGGAGAAGGGAGATTATTGCCTCCTTCATAGTGGGAGGAAAAGACCCAGAGTTATGGGCACAATGCAAGGCACTCTGTTGGAGAATAACTGGTCCCAGAGCTTGGTAAAGCTCTACCGACATTCCGTCAGGGCCTGGGGCCTTCTCCCGTGCCATTTGAGATAATGCCAATTGAAGCTCCGCGCACAAAATGGGTGATTCTAGAAGAGTCACCTGGTCAGGGGTAAGAGTCGGTAAGGGTGTTTGTTGGCAAAATTTGTCAGATCGTTCTTGTAACTCCGGGGCAGTAAGAAGAGATCGAGATTGGTAGAGAGCTTGGCAGAACTCCTGCATGGTGGCATTAATTTGTTTGGGGTTGGTGGCTATAGAGCCTGCCGTAGTACGAAGGGCATGGATTCTTGTAGCTGCTTGCTGTTTCCTTAGGCAATAAACAAGTAACTTCCCTGAGTGCTCGCATCCATCCCAATAAGCCTGTTTTGACCTCAAAAGACGCCATTCTGCTTTTTGGTGTAGTATTGTGTTAATTTGATACTTAAGGCCAACTATCTGCCTATAAAGGGCATTATCCGGGCTATCTCGTGAGATAGATTTGAAGCGTTCTTCCAAAGCAGCTAGGTTTGTCTGAAGTTGGGATAGAGTTTCCCTGTGCTTCCGATCACGTGCTACTGAAAAAGCAATGATATGACCCCTTAATACAGCTTTAAATGCTTCTCAGACAGTGCTTGAGGGAACCCCACAATCTTCGTTTAGGGAAAAACAATCTTTTGTGACTTGTGAGAGGTAAGAGCGAAAGATCCCTAGTCGCCCTCAGGATTCTCTCTTTGGTCGTATATCGTAGCAGATAAGCCACAATTGGTCTGGGTATGTTGGAGTGTTTGTTTCACTGGGTAGGAACTCTGTGCACCCTCTCGACCTCAATTGGGCCTCTCCAACAGTCCCCTAACATGCGAGGGAGATTGTCGTTTAGGAATTGTTCAACTGAGTGCCCTTTCGACCCCTCTGGGAGGCCCACAATCCGCAGATTGTGCTGCTGGAGACGTTGCCAGATTCGAGTATGTTGAGCTTCACACGTTTCTGCTTTTTGTTCCACTACATTCATCCTGTCATGTAAATGTTGAACCTCCTTAGTAGTACCAGCCAGAGTTAAATTAATATCATCCACTCTAGTAATTAGGGTTTCCAGAAGTTTAGTAATATGTTGCAAGGATTCCCCAACAGCCACTGGTTGCTCCATGTCCAAACTGTCCGGTATGGAAATGAGTGGAAGGTCTGTAATGTAGGGTGGAACCCGTTACCCAGTGGCAGCCTCTCAGACGGGTGGTGCGCAGATGTGAGGCCTGTGCAGCCTAGGCGGGTCCAAGTGATTACAGGTCACAGTGCCACTAAAGTCGTGTGTTCGCCCGAAACCCGTCAAAAGGACGTGCTGCCCAGCAAGTATGGTGTTACCCGTGCATTAAGCTGCAGTTTTAGACAGGAGACTCCACAGGATCGCGGTGTCCGAACGCGGATGGGCTAGGGTCTAGAGAGAGAACTTTGGCGCTATGCTACCATCTTCCTCGGCGGCTAGACCATGCCGCCAGAGAGGCTCACTCTTATCCCCTATTAAGGGAAGCAATGAGGGTCTGGTACTGGGCTCTGGAACACTGTCTAGAATTGTCAGCAGTACATGATCTAGGCACCCAAAATGTCTTGGCAGACAGGCTAAGCAGGTCACAGTCCAGGATGTACGAATGGGAACTGCTGATCTTGGTCATTGACAACTTGTTTGATAGATGGGGTCATCCAGAATTGGACCTTTTTGCATCCCCACACAACGGAAAACTGCTGCTTTTCTACTCTCTCATTCCAGGGCCTGTAGGTTTCTGTCACGATGCATTGTCCCTCTCTTAGAAAGGGAGGTTCCTGTATGACTTCCTTTCTCCCTCTCACTCAGAGGGTGCTTCTCAAGCTCTAGTTGGAGAGGGCAACTTTAATACTCATTGCTCCCTATGGCCTTGACAAGTCTTGTTCCCTTTACTACAATAGCTGGTGGTGGAACCACCAGTGCCTCTGCCCTTGTGCAAAGGTCTACTGCCACAGGAACAGTGAACCCAGGGCCAGCCCACTGGCGATGGTAGTGCTACCGCTTGCAGCATGAGCCTGGGAAGTTGAAAGGTTAGCTTGGGGGGGGATCAAGCATCCTGTGGACTGCTGTCTTCCTCTGGGGAGAGAGTGGGGACGTTGCCTGTGCTCGAGTGACCCCACACTGTAGCTAGGGGTGCAACAGCAGGGACTGTCTCAGTTGGGAGGTGTGTCAGACGTTCGACATTCCCACCCCAACGTCCTTGCAAGTCGCACCTCCTGGGGAGAAAACCAGAAAAGAGAAGTTCCACCGCCACAGGATGTCCGCCACTATGTTGTGGACCCCGCACCACCTACCAGGCTCCCTCTCCCATTCTACTGTTCAGTCTCCATTGGTTGAGAGGCCTGTGGGGGGTATGCCGAGGGTGCTCGGGAGTGGGGTAAGTCCTGGGGTTTGTGGCAGGGCTGAGCATGATTGGACCGATGGGGACCAGCAGACGAGAAAAAGTACAATAAATTAAAACAAAAACAGGGAATCCTGGTCCATACAGACCTCAGATCTCTTCATCTCCATCGATGGCTCCTGAAAATATAGCCATTGCCTGGTTTAGGGTTTCCCAAAAAGTGGCTGATGTCCTGGTGGCAGCCAGAAAGCCTTCTACCAGGTCCACTTACTCTCTGAAGTGGACGCGGTTTGTTCCGTGGGCCGCTTCTCCTCATCTGGATCAATTCACTTGTCCAGTTAATAAGGTTCTGGAGTATCTGCTGTCTTTATTGGATGCAAGCCTGTAGTAGTCCTCCATCAAAGTGCACTTGGTTGCCATTTCAGCTTTCCATGTGCCCATTGAGAGTCACACAGTTGCTCAGTTGGAGGTAGCTCATATGTTCTTGAGAGGCATTTCACACCTGAAGCCTCCTATTAATAATCCAGTCCTGGCTTGAGACCTGAATGTTGTTGTGGAAAATATTACTTTGGCTCCTTTTGAGCCAGCTGCGACTTGTGGCTTACGTTTTCTTTCATGAAAAGTGTTGATCTTACTTTGAGGATATCTCTTACAGCAGGCCATCACCAGCTGGACTTAGCCATCAGGCGTTGGAACCCCATGGAAACCTTTCTAGCTGGCAGACTACCAGATGGGGCTGCCCACCTCTGACGTCTGCCTATCCTGTATAATGTGTGGCCCCTGTGCCCTCCTCAGTACTTTCCCGCAGTCAACCAATGCACATCGGACCACGGACTCTGCCGCAGCTACAGTCGATCACCATTTTCCCTCGCTTTCTTATTTTCTCGTTAATTTAAACATTGACATTTTTCAATGTTTCTTCTTCACGTTTATGCCTTCATGACCGTCGTCTTCTTCTGACCGCTCCACTAAGTGTGCCTGCAGCAAACAGATCTTGGACAAGGACGGCCACTCTGCTTGCCTCTTCAAAGGTCCAGACCCTGACATTCAGACCTGTGAGGTCTGCCAAATGTTTAACCTAGACACCAGGAGACACTGCCAGATAACCCTGGAAAGCCATCTCCTCCAGCAGAAGGTTGCCCAGATGGAACGGGAGCTGCAGGCCTGGAGTTCCCCCGCATCCCCAGCCCAGTTCTTTGGCTTCTCTTCATCCAATTCCAAGGAAGAATCCTCAGGGAAGCATAAGTACTGGGACAAGCATCTGGATTGATCCTGGTCTACTTCCGGCTCGCAGTCTTCCCATAAGGTTTTGAAAACAACCATGTCAGGGTCTTCCTCCCGGGGGTGAGGTCAACCTCCTCTGCCCCACACACCCTTACCCCTTCAGGGCTGCTGGTGACCTCGTTGCCCACCCGGACCTCTGTGACCAACGGCGGCTCCTCAGGGCAGGGGTCTCTCTTATCTTGCCCCCCAACCCCTGCTCTTTTAACCCTTGTTTTCCACAGGTGGCTTAGCTGGTGCTCCTTTGGTCGGCACGGGTGCTGCTGGTGCCAGTTCTCAACCTGCTACCCCCTCACCCCCGATGCCAGTCTCGAACTCCGGGACCTCTGGTTCTACCCCTCCTTTTACAGGGGCATATTCTGCTAGGCACCTGTGACTCTCTGAGCCCGGTTCCCCCCAGCCTTTGCAAGTGAGACCGTCCTCCCAAGCGTCAGCCTCTCCTAACCTGGTGCCTGTGGATCTCACACCAGCATCACTCAGACCAACGCCCGCTGGGTCGGCATCTATTCTCCCACAGCCTAAAGGCCCTTCGCTGGTTCTACCCCCAGCGCCAGCAAAGCCTTCATTGGCACTCCCTCTGTTTACTCCCAGGGGGCCTTTAACTGGCCTGCCACTGCCAGGGGACTGGTGCCTGTTCCGCCACCCACCCCTGTGGGACTGCAACCAGGGTATCTGATCTTGACACTAGAGGGTCCGACACCAGCCTATCCATATCCAATGCCAGTGGGACCGATGCCGGCTTACCCTTACCCTGTGCCTACAACCGCTCTACAACAATCTCATACCTGGGAGTCCATTGCCCGTGGATTACCACAGCCTGATCTCTGCGCTGTGGACCTTCATGCAGTTGCAGGTCCCTAGAGCTGCCCCAGCCACACCATTCAGGGTCTTCTCATGGCTCTGCTCCTGCCAGCCTGACCCACCCAGGACAGAGTGCTCCTACTACCCCCAGGAGCCCTAACGACACAGGTACCCCGCTCACCCGGTTGGCCGCCAGTCTGGTGACAGTGGGGATGAGTATTCTGTCACTGATGACAGTGTCAGTTCGGAGTCATATTCCTTTGAGGGGGTCTCCTCAGGAGATGAAGGGGAGCCCAGTAATTTTCCTAAGTCACCTCCTTATGACCCCACCTTTATGGATATCATGAGGTACATCCAAGATGGGCGTGGGAGACTGAGGAACAGGACCCAGAGTGTTGCCGCTTGGCAGTCTGCCTTTGTCAATGTGATGCTGCTCCTTTGGTAGTCCCCCCATTCATTGAGTCATACGAGAATGTTACTAAGGCCACATGGCTCCATCCCCATACTGTCCCTGCAGTCTCTAAGAAGGTTCACAGGCTCTACCATGCTCCAGCTGGCAAATCCTTCTTTGGTGAGCACCTCAAAGCCGACTCTGTAGTTTTTAATGCGGCCCACGACTGCACCAAGTGGCCGAAGCATCTCGGTGCCCTCCCTCCAGACAGACAATTGAGGCAGCTGGACCAGGTGGGCAAGCGTGCCTTAGCCTCGGCCACCCTCGCCATCCAGGCCCACATCGTGCAGTACCAAAACCTGTTGTGGGACCAAGCTAGAGAGGCAGTCACAGTGATGCCAGATGACCCCTCCAAACAGCAAACTCTTCAGGCCCTAAAGACTTGGTCAGACGTTGGCACCCTTATGATGCTGTGGATGCTTCAGGCCAGACGGCTGCCGAGAATATTGGCATGAGGCACCATGCCTGGCTTAGAGTCTTGGGCTTTGCCCCTGATATCCAATCCAGCATTATGGATGCTCCCTTTTGGGGTCCCAAACTGTTTGGGGGTGATGTTCAGGCAGGACATTATTTCTGAGCTCCAAACTTCCAGGAGGGCCTTGAAGTCTGTCCACTCCATGTACCGTACCCAGCCAAAGTTGGGTCACAGGGATCTTTTGCATTGCTCCTCCTGTAGACAGACCCAACCCCCTCCCAAGCCCCAGGGCAAACACAAAGCAGGTGCTGCCCTCCCTGTGCCCACCCCAGACCCTTCCTGGGCTGCCAGAGGCACGTCCGCTGCCCAGCTAGGGGCTGCCCCCGCCTCCAGGCTCCTTGCCTGACCCCCTCCTCCCCACAGGGCTTCAGCAGGTGGTGGTCAGGGATGTCTTCTTCCTCCACCTGGACAGGCAGAGGGACATTATTACAGACAGCTGGGTGCTACAGCTAATAGAGCACGGCCACACCCCAGAGTTCCTGGAGTGGCCCCCAGAAAACCCACCAAGTCTGTCTGCGTATGCTTCAGGCCACATTCCCCTTATACGAGCCAAAATTCAACCCTTACTGCAAAAGACGGTCATAGAACATGTTCTCAAATCCCAACAGCGATGGGGTTACTATTCTCACTTCTTTCTAGTTCCCAAGAAGACAGGGGATCTCCTTCCCATTCTGGACCTGAGCAATATCAACTTGTACGCAGAGTACAAACGTTTCTATATGATGACCCTTCAGGGTCTGCTGCCCCTGTTTCACCAGGGGGACTGGCTCTGCTGTTTGGATTTGCAGGATGCTTACCTGCACATCAAAGGTTTTGCATCCCATAGGCACTTCCTTCACTTTCAGTTTATGGGAGAGCACTACAGTTTTCGGGCTCTGCCCTGTGGCCTCTCCTCAGCCCCCAGGGTTTTTACCAAGTACGTGGCGGTGACTGCAGACTTGAGGTGACAGGGCTTTTACGTCTTTCCCTACCTGAATGACTGGCTATTGGCAGCCCTGTCCCGGGACTACCTGCTGTGAACTCTCGCGAGTACTTGCAGCCTTTTCCAGTCCCTGGGCATTACCATCAATCTGTCCAAGTCCTTTCTTACCCCCGCTAGCACCTTCTTTACATAGGGGCAGTCCTAGCCATGGTTTAGGGAAAAGCCTTCTTACCTTCCGACAGATGGCTCAGACCCACCTTCCCTTCTCCAGCCGCCATGTTCTGGCGAGGAAGTTCTTAAGGCTCTTGGGCCTCATGGCCACAGTCATTGCGATTTTTCCCTTAGCCAGGTTTCACATGAGGATTCCTCAGGGGACACTGTGAGTCCAGTGGGACCAAGACTTGGACACCGTGGCTCAACCTCTGCTGGCGTTGGGTCCAGTCAGGAAGGTGCTGTTGTAGTGGCTGAAACCCAGCAACCAGTTTTGGGAGGTGCCCTTTTCTATACCTTCCCCTCAGCAGCTTTTTATGACAGATGCCTCCGGTCTTGGCTGGGGTACCCATATGGGACCCTACCAAACCCAGGGGACTTGGTCAGAGAGCGAGAGGGATCTCCACATCAGTGTCCTGGAAATGCAGGTGGAATTGTATGCCCTTCAGGCCTTCCAGACTCTGCTTTCCCCAGGTCTGCTGTTGGTTCAGACAGACAACATGTATGCGTTTTATTACATAAACAAGCAGGGGGACTCATTGCTATCGCTGTGCAGGGAAGAAATGAGGGTCTAGTACTGGACCATTGATCACGGTCTGGAATTCCCAGCTGTCCATGTTTCCAGCGACCGAAACATCCTGGTGGACAGCCTAAATCACTAATGGTTAAGGGCTCACGAGTGGGAACTTCTGACCTCAGTGGTAGAAGATCTCTTTGACAGATGGGGTTGGCCCGAGCTGGACCTTTTTGTGTCCCCACACAATGTAAAACTGCCACTTTTCTGTTTGCTAGATCCATGGCCTGGAATTTTCTGGTGAGACGCATTGTCCCTCTTCTAGACAGGGAGGTTTCTATATGCCTTCCCTTCCTTCCTTCCTGCTCCTACAGTGAGTTCAGATCAAACTCCAGATGGAGGGGGCTGCAGTGATCCTCATTGACCCCTTCTGGCCTCGTCAGATCTGGTTCCTCTTGCTGCAACAACTGGCGGTGGAACTTCCGCTGTCCCTGCCCCTGTGCACAGGCTTGCTCTCCCAGGAACGGAGCACCCTGGTCCACCTGGACCTCAGATCTCTCCATCTCCATACATGGCTCCTGAGGACATGGCCATTGCCAGGCTTGGGGTCTCCCATAGGTAGGTGACGTTTTGGTGGCGGCCAGAAAGCTCTCCACCAGGGCCACCTACTCCATGGAATGGAAGCACTTCTCTCTTTGGGCTGCCTCGCACCAGTTGGATCCCTTCACCTGTCCAGTGGATCAGGTTCTGGAGTACCTTCTGTCCGTCTGACTCGTGTTTATGGTACTCCTCTATTAAGGTACATCTTTTTGCCATTTCTACATATCATTTACCTGTGGATGGGCACGTAATGGCCCAACTCGGCATGTCCCGCACATTCTTGTGGGGCATTGTGCGATTAAAACCCGCAATTGAGGAACCCCGTCCTGCCTTGGGACCTTAATTTTGTGTTGGAAAAACTTACACTGCCTCCCTTTGAACTGGCCACATCATGTGAGCTACGCTTTCTGTCGTGGAATTTTTTTAGTTGCCATTACTTCTGCTTGAAGGATTTCAGAGTTTCAGGACCTTATGTGTAAGGAACCTTATTTAGCTTTCCACAAAGACAGTGTGTCTTTGTGTACAGATCCTAAGTTTCTTCCTAAGGTGGTGTCAGAGTTTACTTTGAATCAATCCATCCACTTGTCTGTTTATTATCCGGAGCATTCCAGTCAAAAGGAGGCATTACTTCATACCTTGGATGTGCATAGAATCCTGAGGCACTATACACACCAGACCAAGGACTTTCGGAAGTCCACTCAGTTGTTTGTTTCATTCACCCCTGGGAAAGTGGGCGCCCTGGTGTCCAAACAGTGTTTGTCTAAATGGTTAGCAAATTGCATTGTCTTTTGTTACCAGAAGTACGGTAAGGAACTTCCTGGAGGGGTTAAGGGCCATTCCACAAGAGGTATAGCCGCATCGGTGACTTGCTTTCATAATGTGTCTACTGCTGACATCTGCACTACTGCCACCTGGAGTACTGTCCACACCTTTACCAAGCATTACAGTCTGGTCATTGCCTCTTGACATTGGGCCAGCTTTGGCCTAGCTGTACTCCAAGGCCTCTTTTCTTAGGTGATTATTTTTTAGCCAGATGCCCAGACTCACTGTCTTTTGTCCCAGAATTGCTTGGAACTCAGTCCTACCAGTGATGGCCTGCTGCAAGAGATACCGTCAAAGTAAGATAGTACAGATCTTTCTTCAAGGGGGCTCTTGCAGCAGGTAACACCAGTAGGACTAAGCTGCCAGATGCTAGGACCACACGGAAAACTTCTAGCTAGCAGACTACAGCGGCGGACCGCCCCCGACATTGGCACACCGGCGTACGTCCTCTAGTATAAAAGGGGCAGTCCCCCAGACCAACCTCAGTTCTTTTCCTGCCATCTATCCACACAAGTTGGACCTCCTGAGATCTCTACTTCAGTCGACTGCCATTTTACTTGCACTTTACCCGCGATTTCTTATTTTCTTAGTTTAAAAACATTGTTTTTTTCGGTGTTGTTTAGATTTTGTTTGCCTTCTTCTCCAGCTTTGTCTTCAGACTGTCCTTCGAAGTGTGCTTGCAGCAAGCGGCTTCCCTCCAAGGATGGCTACTCTTCTTGCCTGCTCTGCTTAGGCCCTGACCACAACACCGAGGCCTGCCAGGACTTCAACCAGGCCACACGGAGACTCTGTTTGAGGACCCTCCAAAGCTTCTTGCTGCAACAGAAGCTAGCCATGATGGAGAAGTAGCTTCAGGACAAAAGTTCCTCTTCTTCCCTGGCCTCCGGGTCATTGACTTCTCCTGCCCAGAAGGAGAAGTCTAGTGGGAAGCATAAGCAAAAGAACAGGCACAGGGACTGGTCCTGGTCAGCTTTGCGCTATCGGTCAGTGTCAGTGGCTCAGTAGGTAGCACACTTGCCTCTGAGGCCGGGAGATCAGAGGGCTGTGGGTTCAGTTCCCACATCTGGCACTTGGGTTGATATCCCAGTACGGACACTGTAGTGCAGCATGAGAGGGGTGCTGCGCTTCTGAGGTGCCGTCTTTCGGATGAGATGTTAAACCGAAGTCCCATCTGCCTGGATTGGTGGTAGTTCAGGTGGATGTTAAAGATCCCATGGCACTTCTCGAAAAGAGTAGGGGAATTTCCCCGGTGTCCTGGCCAAATTTCCCTCATTCACTGAAAATACCACCAGCAGCTTAATCTGGTTCAAGGTCAGTTGGCATTCATCTGTATCCCCCCTTCCCCAGGTCGTGCCAGAAAATAGGCAGGATTTGTCTAGTGCACTTACCCGGTCAACAAAAAATAAATAAATTTAAAAATCGGTCTCCGCATAAGCTGGCAGCCACCTCCGGGTCTTCCACCCATGGGAGGTCAGCCCCTCCTCCTTTGGCAGCTCTTACCCCTTCAGAGCTATCAGTTTCTCAGCTGTCTGCCCTCATCTAAGTGCGCTTGGTCGGAAACCCGATGTGCATATCAGTAGTTTAAACTAGGGAATGGGGAGCAAGTGGTCAAACAGTCCATCTAACCTACCCCACCCTATCAGGTGGCTCCTTGGTCACAACTCCCCTAGAAAAGAAAAACATACTGCATATCGTATTATCCACAGACAGATCCAGGACCTATCTGTACCAGAACAACTATGGCTAAGAAATCATTTCTACAGTCCACAAAGAGCGCAAGGGATGCATGGAAGGTGCTTAGCCTTAACACCAGAAGTTTGGGAAACGAGATCAGTGCGCTCCAGGCACTGTTGGCCAAGTCCAGTCTGAACACTGTGGCAATAACAGAAACTTGGGCCCCTGACTGCAATATATGGGACCTCAGCATGCCTGGGTACTCTCTCTATTGAGTGGATAAAAAGGGTAAGGGGCGTTGTGCTTTAAGTGAAAGGAGATTTAAGGGCAACATCACTCGATAGTATAAAGAAAGAAGGTGTTGAATCCCTATGAGTTCATATCAGCACACCCTAGGGAAAGAAAGTCTATATAGGAGTAATATATAGAGCACCCAGTGACTCTGAAGCCCTGGACAACCAACTGATTGAAGAAATCAAGGGGGTCACTTCCAAGGGAGACACTATAATAGTAGGGGACCTAAGTATACCAGACATTGACTGGTCTGTTCCTGCTGCCAAATCCTCTAGAAACCAAAGCATAGTAGACGCTACACAGGACTGCCAACTTGTGTAGTTAGTAGGCGAGAACACTAGGTTTAACACAATACTAGATGATGTCCTTACTAATTCTGACCTAGTGGACACTATGTCTGTGAGGAAACCCTTAGAAAACAGTGACCACAACACTGTATAGTTCACTGTACTCCTTGGAGCTTCTTATTCCCAATCTCTGGCATCGGCAATCAGTTTCAAAGGGGCAAACTTCACTAAGATGAGAGAATTCACCAACAAGAGACTGGAGGCTATTATGAAATTTTCCAGTGTCAACGACCTCTGGATGGTAATCAGACTATCATGGATGCCACAACCACCTTTGCAAAGACAACAACCAAAAATTACAAACGTAAAAATCCTATATGGTTTAACATGGAAGTCAAGGCAGCTATCAGAGACGAAGACAGAGCTTTTTTCAACCATAAAACAAAACCTACCGATACCTCCTGGGAAGAATATCTGGAATTAAGCAAAAAAGCCAAATGTGCCATAAGAGAAGCCAAGGCAAGTGCAGAGCTTAGCATAGCTGACAATATCGGTAATGGGAGCAAGCAGTTTTTTAGATACTTCCAGGAAAAAAGGAAGACATCTCAAGGGGTGGCGAACCTAAAGGACGGTGAGACAATAGTCAAAGATGATACGTAAAAGCCGGAAATTCCCAACAAATTATTTTGTTCAGTCTTTACCAGGGAACGGGATGGGCCCATGCCAGTAAGTGACATTTCAAGCAAACCAGAAGTTATGGGAACTCGGGCTTTTACCACCAAAAGAGTCATGGAAGCTCTCAAAAGTCTAAATCAAGATAAATTGCCCAGTCCAGATGGCATTCACCCTAGGGTCCTAAAATAATTGGCCAAGGAACTAGTGGAACCATAGTCCAGATTATTCAGCCTCTCCATCTAGACTGGGGTAGTGCCGGAGGATTGGAAAAGCACCGACATGATCCTCCTGCATAAGAGTAGGAGCAAAGAGGAGCCTGGAAACTACAGGCCCGTTAGTCTGACCTCCATGGTGTGCAAACTGATGGAAACGCTGATTATTTTACTTATTTTATTTATTGAAATGTTTTGCCAGGAAGGCATGCTGAACAACAAGTTGCTTGTCTCACGGTGCGACCGGGGTGGGGTACAAGTGGATTTAAAACAGAGATTATACATACAGTTACAGTTCACATACATAATGGTTAGGTATAGATTGAAACCAACATAGCAACAACACACAGCTGGATTGGTATTACAAATAAGAAACAGGTAAACAGTACAAAATAGAATATTAAGTGCTTAGGGAAGGAATCGAGTGGAAACATAGGAACCAGCTAGGAGGAGGACGAACAAGAGGGAACAAGGGGAGCCCAGACAATACCAGTAAAAAATATTTACTACGCTTACTTAAGTGTGAAGTAGGCAGGCCTTGAGCAAACAGGAAGCAGCTCAGTCAGTATAAAAAAAAGTTATGGGCGAAAAGGGGAGAGGTTAAGTAGTATACTGTATTGTGTGGGTCTAGGGGCTGCCTAATTAAGTGCAGTGCAGTGGGGTATGATGAAGGTGCGGGAAGAATGAGGGAGGGGAGGTTTGAGTAGGGAAGGAAGAGGCATGCATATATTGATACCCTCATGGATGCTGAGAACCCTGCCAGGGCAGAACTAGGCAAGGACAAAGGAGTAAGAAGATAAATGGGGGGGCAGGTGTAGGAAAGTGGAATAGTAGGGTAGGAAGATGGGTAGATGAGGGGCAGAGGTGAAGCTTAGGACTGTTCCCTCCAGAGGGCTGAGAACCCTGCCAGGGGGCAGAACTAAGTGGAGGCAATTGATAGGAGAGGATAGGTGGGGGCAGGTATAGGTCAGTGGAATAGACAAGGGGAGTGGCTAGGAGGGGGTTGGGGAATAGGATGGGGAGCTTGGGGAATAGCTCATATGAGCACATGACAGGAAGTTGAGGATTAAAACAGGAGCAGTTAGAGGAGAGATAGTTATGTAAGGAAGAGGCAAGGGAGTAGGAGGAGGAGTGCCATATTTGGGAGAGGAGAGAGTTCCAGAGTTTTGGGAAGCAATGGGGCGAAACTAGACTGACCAAGTGTTGATTGGTGGGGGATCACCAGTGTGAGAGTGTCTGAGGATCTGAGGGAGAGAGAGTGGGAGGGGGGCGGAGGGGTAGAAAGGGAGCTTGAGAGGTAGGGAAGTTCACATAACCAGTATTTAGAAGCGAGTTTGGCACGAGTGAGATGCCTGTTGGCAAGAGGTGGAAAGGACAGGGTATGATATAGGGCACAATGATGAGTTCAGGACGGGCCATCAAGAGCGAAGTGACAAAAGGAGTTAGAGAGAGTCCAGTCTGGTCAGGGAAGATATGGGAGCGGCACCACAGACTACATCACAGTAGTCGAAAATGGGTAGTATTATCTTCTGTACAAGTTCGCACCCGGCTGTAGGAGGGATGCAACTACGGTTCCTGTATAAAGCACCAAGCTTGGGGCACAACTTTTTCAAACTGGCGTCAGTGTGGCCCAAGAAGTTGAGGTGTTGGTCCAGCCAAACCCCAAGGTATCTGGATGAGGAGGTGTCCTCCAGGGTTGTCCCATCTAGGGTATTAAACAAGAAAAAGCTGATTACCTGGACAAGAACAACCTCCAAGACCCCAAGCAACATGGATTCACGGCAGGAAGATCATGCCTGACGAATCTTGTATCATTCTTTGATTGGGTACCCACCGAATTAGATATAGGGCACCCAGTGGACCTGCTTTATTTCAGCTTCAGTAAAGCCTTTGATTCCATTCCACACAAGCGTCTGCTAGCTAAACTCAAAAACACTGGTATTTCAGACCAGTTTATCAACTGGATAAAAGCATGGCTCCACGGTAGACACCAAAGGGTGGTAATCAATGGCGTGGGTTCAAGGAAGGTAAATGTTATAAGTGGGGTTCCCCAGGGTTCTGTCCTCGGTCCTGTGCTTTTCAACATCTTCATTGGTGACATATGTAAGGTCGTAAATGGCAGATTAGCTCTGCTTGCTGATGACACTAAATTGGCAGGAAGGGTGAATACTGCAGTATCCATCAGCAAACTTCATGCTGACCTAGGAAAACTTGAGGCATGGTCCAAGTAATGGCAACTTGGCTTTAATGCAAAGAAATGTAAAGTGATGCATTTGGGTAAAAACAACCCTAGAACGGAATATTGGTTGAACGGGATGCAGCTTAATACCTCATCAGGTGAAAGATACCCAGGAGTGTTAATCATGAGTCCCTTAAGACAACCAATAAGTGTAACTGCATGTAGCAAGGCCAACAGAATGTGGGGGTGCATCAGCAGAAGCTTTGACAGGAGGAGGAGGAGAAGAAACGTTATACTGCCTCTTTACATATCCCTGGTGAGACCTCAGCTGGAGTACTGCATCCAGTTTTGGAGCCCACATCTAAAGAAGGACATCAAAAGACTGGAGACAGCCTAGAGAAGGGCAGCAGAGATGACAAGACTACATGCCTTCCATACGAGGAATGCCTGAAAGAGCTGAAGCTATTCTTGCTGGAAGTCAGATGAGAGAAGGGGGGACATGATCAAGACATTTAAGTGCCTGAAAGGCATCAGCAAAGTGCCATACTCTGAACTGTTTACTAGGTCCCACAACACTAATACTAGAGGGCACAACTGGAAACTCAAAGGGGGGAGGTTCAGACATGATGTCAGGAAGTTCTTTTTCTTAGAGAGGGTGGTGGCACCTTGGAATAGTTTATCCGCTGAGGTTGTGGAGGCCAAATCAATCACCTCCTTCAAACTTGGTTGGGACAGGACATACATGCAACACAGGGTCGAGCGTGAGGACTCTTTTTGAGTAAGCATTCAATGCTAGCAGTCATGGCCCAGCAGGGGTCCATGCAAACAAATGTGCAGACTAGATGGACCTTTAGTCTCCTTCTGCTGTCACTTTTCTGTGTTTCTATCTCTGGCTCGCAGTTCTGGGGCATCTTACTTCCCTGCCTCCCAGCCTCTGGCCGCTGACCTTACTCCCTGCGGGTCCTCAGCCAGGTGGCTCAGTTCGGGATTTCCTTGTCAGGTGGCGGGTCTTTGTCTGTAGCTCCCCTGATCCTGGCATTGCCAACATCGGTCCCTGACTCCAGGACTGGTGCCTTTAAGCATCGACCAGAGCAAGTGCTCGCCTCTTCCGCCACACAGGTGACTCCTCTGCCTCCGTCAGGAGCTAACTCCTGCGATGCCTGTAACGCCGGACCAGCATCAGTCTTCGGCTGTCTGGCAGATGCTTGCTCTGCTGGGGTCTGTACCGACGACACCTCAACCGCTGTCGCCTCCACCTCTGTCAACATAAGCTGGCCCATTGGGCAATACCCAGCCGATGCCTGAGAGACCAGCACCCGGGTTCCCGATGCCTAATTGACCAATGCCGGGATACCTGACGCCCCAGGGACCTGCACCAGGTTACCTGACGACACCTCCCCAGTACCCTTACCCACCATATAATCCACCTCTTCTGGTGGATTATAACACTCCTTTTTCAGCTTGGTGGGCCTTTATGAAGGATAAAGATAAGGATACCCCCAGGAGGCCTGCCTCTCCTCTGCCTTCTCAGGATCCTCCTCCCCAAGACGACCGTGCGGGTCCTAGCGATCCACAGTCTCCAGGATCTTCTCCCGGTCATACAAACCATCATAAGGGGGAGTGTCTCCCTCTGATGCTGGTCCCTGTAAGTGACCACCTGGTAGGGATTCCTCCTCTTCTTCCTCAGAAGACTCTGAGGATTCCAGGGATCCCTCTGATGATACAGAGCTCCCCAAAGAGACTCCCAGGTCTCCCCCTGACGATCTTATCTTTCTGGATGTCATGAGGCACATACAGTCCCTGATGGGGTGGGAGATGAAGGAGCTAGACCCCAAACACCGCCTGGTGATCTACCTCTGCAAGAAGGACGCTACATAAGCCCAGCTGGTCCAGTTTGTTAAGTCGGGCTCGGGCGTGGGTAATCACTTACTAAGGTCTGCTTATGACACCATCAATGCAGCCGGACGAGCAGCAGCACCAGGAGTCTGTACCCACCATCACTTCTGGCTCTGGGTGTCAGGGTTCGCACCAGATGTCCAGTCAAAAATCTGTCCTGTTTAGTGATGATGCTCAGGACATCATTTCCCGCCTCCAGGAGTCTGGTAAGGCCTTGAGATCAGTCCACTCTGTGTATCGTTCTCAGCCCAGGTCTAGCCAACACCAGCCCTTTTGTCGACCTCTTGACAGCAGTCCAAGGAACAACAGCCAAAAGGCGCCTTTGTGCGCAAGGCTTCTACCCAGCCAGCTAGAGCTTCCACCCCAGGGCCCCTAGAGCGTCCCTAGCCACTCCATCAACCCCCAGGGCTACTGTATGACTCCTTGCCCAACCCCCCCCCAAGCGGAGGCCTTGGGGGAGGTGGTGGGGTGTTGCTTTTCCCTTTATCTAGAAGAGTGGTGCGCCATGACTTCAGACCAATGGGTACTTCAGACCATACAAAAGGGGCACACGCTGGAGTTTCTTGAAGTCCCTCTAGACAGCCTTCCCTTGCACTCCCATTACCCCCAGGCCCACATGAGCCTCATTCAGGAGAAGATTGTGCAAAAAGGCCATAGAGCCTGTCCCCGGCTCAAAGAGGGAAGGGGTTCTATTCTCACTTCTTTCTCATCCCCAAGAAGACAGGGGACTTGAAACTGATTCTGGATCTCAGACACCTGAACCTTTACACAGAATACAAGCATTTCAGGATGGTCACACTCCAAGGGTTACTGCCTGTCCTGCACCAGCGGGACTGGCTCTGTTCACTGGACATGCAGGATGCCTATGTCCATATCCTGATTTTCCCACCCCAGGTAAGGTTCCTCCGCTTTTGTTTCCAGGGGGACCACTTGGTTTCATGCCCGCCCCTTTGGTCTTTCCTCAGCTCCCCGAGTCTTTACCAAGTGCCTAGCAGTGTTGGCTGCGGCTCTTCAGAGACAAGGGTTTTATGCCTTCCCCTATCTGGATGACTGGCTGTTGACAGCCCCCGCAAGAGCTCAGTTAATTCAGACCCTGGAGTCCACCTTTCAGTTGTTCCAGCTCCTGGGGATTACTCTCAATCTTTCCAAGTCTTGTCTCTGGTTGAGCCAGTGCATCCGGTATATAGGAGCAATCCTAGACTCTTCACATGGCTGAGTCTTCCTGACACAGGACAGGGTGGATCGTCAGATAGTGTAGGCCCAGCTGGTATTTTCCTCCGGTCAAGTCCCAGCCAGATCTTTTCTGCGTCTACTGGGGCACAGGGCAGTGGCTATAGCCATGGTTCCCCTTACCTGCCTGCATATGAGAGTGCCTTAATGGACTCTGAGTCCAATGGGACCAACGTACCGATGACCTGAATCAGTCAGTTCTAGTCTCCAACCCAGTGAAGCAGAACCCCTCCAATCTCCTCCAAGGGGTTCCCTTCCAGGCAGAATCCTCACAGCAGATTCTAATGACTGACACCTCAGACCTGGGCTGGGGCACCCATCTGGCTGACCAGCAGACTCAGGGTTTGGTCAGAGGGCAAACAGCATCTCCACATCAATCTTCTGGAGATGCGGGCAGTCCTCTACATTATGTAGGCCTTCCAAACCCATCTCCTTCCAGGCCCATTCTTGGTACAGACAGATATGTCTGTGGTCTACTACCTCAACAAGTGGGGGACACACTCCTACCCCCTTTCCAGAGAGGCCATGAGAGTCAGGTACTGGGCCATAGGGCACAGTCTGAAACTAGGTGCCATACATGTTCCAGGCATCTAAAACGTCCTGGCTGACAGCTTAAGGTCCAGGTCGGGGGCTCACAAGTGGGAACTCCTGCCCTCTGTGGTCAAAGACCTCTTTAGCAGGTGGGGTCATCCAAAGACTGACCTTTTTGCGTCCCTACTCAATGCAAAACTGCCCAATTTCTGCTCACTC
The DNA here is from genome assembly GCA_016271365.2 of Neoceratodus forsteri. Lineage (NCBI taxonomy): Eukaryota > Metazoa > Chordata > Ceratodontiformes > Ceratodontidae > Neoceratodus > Neoceratodus forsteri. Next base: position 776,719,474 of record CM057454.1, read on the forward strand.
GATCCAGGGCCTGGTGTTTTCTGGCACGATGCCTAGTCCCTCTCTTGGACAGGGAGGTTTCTGTATGCCTTTCCACTTCTGCAGAGAGTTCTTTTCAAACTGCAGTCAGAGAGGGTGGAGATGATCCTCATAGCTCGCTACTGGCTGCATCAGATATCGCTTCCACTTCTGCAACAAGTGGCAGTGGAGGCCCCCTGTCCCCTTGCCCCTCTACTCAGACTTGCTGTCCTAGGAGCAGGGCACTCTGGTTCATCTGGACTGCAAGTCGGTGCATCTGTATGCTTGGCTCCTGCAGACTTAGCTGTTGCCTACTACAGAGTTTCTTCCTGGGTGGCTGCTAGGAAACCTTTCATGAGGGCTGCTTACGCCATGAAGTGGAAGCGCTTCTGCACTTGAGCCACCACTCGGCACTTGGATCCATTCACCTGTCCTGTGAATCTCATCTTGGAGTACCTCCAGTCACTCTCGGACTCAGGCCTGGGGTACTCCTCACTTAAGGTGCACCTTTCCACCATCTTTACATACCATGCACCAGTTGAGGAGAAAGCTGTTGCCCAACTGGATCTTTCCCGCTCTTTATTGCGGGGCATGTTGCACTTGAACCCCCCCCCCCAACTTGGGATCCTGTCCTGCCATGGGATCTTCTGTTTATGTTAGAAAAGCTTACTTTGCCTCCCTTTGAGCCAGCCACAAGCTGCGAGCTATGCTTACTGTTATGGAAAGCTTTGGTTTTGGTTGCTGTTACTTCTGCTCAGAGGATTTCGGAGCTTCGGGCTCTGATGTGCCAATTTTTTTTTTTTTCTCGAAGACAGGGAGGGTGTCTTTGCGTATCAATCCTAAGTTTCTGCCCAAGGTGGTGTCTAAGTTTACGCTGAATCAGTCCATCCACCTACCTATTATCCAGAGTACTCTAATCAGGGGGAGGCCTTACTTCATACTCTGGACATTCACCGGTACTATTTGGATTGCACCCGACCTTTCCGAAAAACTGATCAGTTTGTTTCATTTGCCCCCAGGTGAGAAGGGGATCCTGTTTCCAAGCAGTGTTTGTCCACGTGATTAGCTAATTGTATTGTGCACTGCTACCCACAAGTATGCAAGCCTTTGCTGGGACCGGTCAAAGATCACTCTACCAGGGGAATAGCTGCTTCAGTTGCCTTTTTCAAAAATGTGTCCACTGCAGACATTTGTGCAGCCGCCACTTACAGTTCTGTCCATACCTTTGTCAGGCATTACAGTCTGGACGTAGGGCAAGCTTCAGACTTGCAGTCCTTCAGGACCTTCTTTCATGAATGTCCTCTGACAGTTTCCTTTCTCCTCACTACTGACCGGGTCAGTTCCGTTACTGCTTGGGACTCAGTCCTACCAGTGTTGCCTACTACAAGAGCCCCCTCGAAGAAAAATAGTACAGTTATGTAAGAACTTACTGTAACAGTAGATCTTTAAGAGAAGCTCTTGCAGCAGGGGCTGCTTTCCCCTTCTCCTACCCCCTAATTGCTTTTTCTCCTTCTCAGCTACTTGGCTTTCCTCAATTCTGAGGAGCTGCCATGGTTCTCCTTTTCCTGGCCATGCCGGGGTCTGCGTCAGGAGAACTGAGGTTGGTTTGGGGGACCGCCTCTTTTATACTAGAGGACGTATGTCAGAGTACTGAGGCCAGGGGCGGTCCCCCACTGTAGACTGCTAGCTAGAAGTTTTCCATGTGGTCCTAGCACCTGGCAACTTAGCCTTACTGGTGTTGCCTGCTGCAAGAGCTCCTCTTGAAGATCTGCTGTTATTGTAAGTTCTTACATTACTGTACTTTCCGTAAGAACTTACTGTAACAGTGCATCTTCAAGAAGATCTCTTGCAGCAGGCCCTGCTTTCCCTCCCTCCTTCCCTCTTTTGCTCTTCCTGGGTCTTTCTACTCTGCCTTTCGGGGTGAGCCTTCTGCTTTTATTGTGCTGTAGGGATACCTCTGTGTCCTCTTCGGTTCCCCCCTTCCGGTGTCCTGCTTATGGTCTCTGGCGGGAGAACTGAGGAGGGCATGGGGGCCACCCACTTTATATAGGATAGGCTGACATCAACTGCTGACGTCTGTGGTGGGCGGGTCCCTTCTGGTAGATGGCTAGCTAGAAAGGTTTCCATGTGGTTCTAACGCCTTATGGCTAAGTCCAACCGGTGATGATCTGCTGCAAGTGATACTCTCAAAGATCTGCTGTTATGGTAAGTTCTTGCGTAACTGTACCTTTTTAGTTGCAATCATTTCTGCTTTTAGATTTCAGGGCTACAGGCTCTAATATGTGGGCCTCCTTATTTGATTTTTCACATAAACAGGGTGTGTTTGTGTACCAGTCACATTTTCTACCAAAGGTGGTGTCTGAGTTTGCTTTAAATCAAAGTATCCACCTGCCAGTTTATTTTCCTGAGCATGCCAGTCCAGGGGAAGCATAGCCCCATACTCCAGAAGTGCATAGAATACTCAGGTACTAGATATGCCACATGAAGGACTGCAGAAGGTCCTCACAGCTTTTTGTTTTGTTCACCCCTGGGAACGAGGGCACCCTTTTTACTAAACTGTGCTTGTACAAATGGCTTTGCAAAGTGTCTTGGTTTCTGTTACAGTAAGTAAGGTAAGGAACTTCCTGGTGTGGTTTGTGGTCATTCCACAAGAGGCAGGGCCACTTCTGTTGGACATCTCTGCAGCTACCACCTGGAATACTGTCTAGACTTTCACTAAACACCCCAGTCTGGACATTGTCTCTAGAAAAAGGGCTGTCTGTGGCCTAGCTGTGCTTCAAAGCATACTTTCTTAGGCCTGTACCCTCCAGCCAGCCTGACTGTTTACGGTCACTACTTGGGACTCGTTCCATTGGTGTGGCCTGATGAAAGAGAGATCCTCAAAGATGATAGAACAGTTATTTACTTACCATAACAGTAGATCTCCAAGAGAATCTCTTTCATCAGGCTATAATGTTCCACCCTCCTTCCCTGGGGGCCCGAGACCACAACTTGTGCTGTCTTCATTTCCATCATGGTCTACCTATAGCTCTCTGACTCACCTGGATTCGTAGAGTATTAGGTTCTCTACTGGTTCCCTACAGAGAGGTCCTCTGAGCAAGATCTCTGGTGGGGAACTGAGTAGTGGAGGGGCCACCCAAGTTTATATAGCAGCTGACATCTGACTTTGTCATGGGTGGCCCTAGTGGACTGCTTAGAAAAGTTTCCGTGAAGTCCTAGCTCCTGGCGGCTTATTGTTCTGTAGGTGTGGCCTGATGAAAGAGATTTTCTCGAAGATCTGCTGTTATGGCAAGTATGTAACTGTTCTTTATGCACAATATTCTGCTTCGCCCTCTGTAAAGAAAGTTATAAAGTTATGACTGATTCTGCGGGCCTCATGTGAAGAGTCACAGTTGTCTAGCTCCAAGCACTAGACCCACAGTATGGGGCATGGGCTTAGACCTGAAGCTGGGGGAAGGGATGAGCATTAGGATTGAACCCCCCCCAAGAAACATCACCTTCGATAAGTCAAGACTCCAAACCCTAATTTTTTCATTTCCTTACCTTGTGCGCTTTGTGTTCTTCGACCCTGTCGTCTGCATTTATAGTATATAGGTTTTTCGCAATTAATGTAAAATATATACATATAGTGCAAATTCGGACATGATTTCAAAGCGAAACAGTAGTCTCTAGTGTTTTTGTCATCCTAAACAATTATTTATTGCATTTCACTGAGCAGAGTAACACATATGAACCAATTCTTCAACTTTTATTACTCAACAGATGGAGTTTTACTGTTTGAACAGGTGCCAATGGTTGAGATGGATGGGATGAAGATGGTGCAGAGTAGAGCCATTCTGGCCTACATTGCAGGAAAATACGACCTTTATGGGAAGGATCTGAAGGAAAGAGCACTGTACGGTAACAATTCTGTTCTAGATCTGTTATAACTACATATTCATACAAGGAAATATGTTCTTTCTCTAGTACTTAATTGATCATCCACCTACACAGGATGGATAGTTTATCTTGGTGTTCAGTTGAAAAGTTGAGAAATAATTTTAAAGAGACAAATTTTGAAGCCTGCAAATCACTCCATGTTAGTGCTGAGAACTATGGCCCTGTCCACACTACGCCTCTGTAACGTTACAGAGTGCCCAAACCGTTACCACAATGGTTTGCGTTTACACCTGTAACGTTACAGGAGGTGTTTTCGTAACCGTTGTTGAAACCACATATGAGGTGGTTTCAGCAATGGTTATGAAACTGGTCCCGCTGTGGTAATGTTACCGGCGGTAGTGTGGGCGGGTGGTAACGGTCCCCTGCAGGGACCAAAGCACAGCGCGAGCTGCATTGTGGGATCGGGCACCGCCAAAGTAACGGTCGCCCGGCTCCCGATGTGTGGACCAGCAGTGCCGGTCCCGTAACGGACACCACCGAGGTGTGGACGCACTGCACCGCTCCCCGGCCGTAACGGATTGCATCCGTTACCGGGCTACAGCGGTGTCGTGTGGACGGGGCCTAAATGTATTTGGAGCTGCCGAGTCGTAGAGTGCTCCTAGTAGATGATGTTCCTTCACTTTGCATGGCAGCCTAGAACATGAGGTAACATACTTACACAGTGAAGAAACACCAATGACTGCCCATAAATATAATACAAATCACTAAGATGTATATATGGAAGTAGAGTCAAGTCACACAAAAAAAAAGATTCTGGATTTCAAGAGGGCTGACTTTTCAAACATGGGGCAACACCTCAAGAAAATCCTGGCCAGGGGGGTTAGAGGAACAGTGGGAGAAACTTAAAGGAGCCATAGCAGAGGCAACAAGCATGTGTGTAAAGCAAATAAACAAAGCAAAAAGAAAGGGAAAAAAAAAACTGGTTTTCAAGCAAAGTGGCAGGGAAGGTTAGGGATAAAAAACAGGCATTCAGAAAGTACAAGGAAACGCAGAGGGAAGGAGGCAGGGAACTGTATCGGGCAAAACAGAAGGAGGTGGGGAAGGCAGTTAGGAGTGCAAAGGCGCAAACTGAAGAAAGAATAGCCCAATCAGTAAAAGGAGACAAAACCTTCTACAAGTATATCAGGGAAAGGAAAAAGACCTTGGGAGGATTGTGAGGCTAAATGGGGTGGGGGCAGTGTGCAGAGGGGGATCTAGAAAAAGCAGAAATTCTAAACGAATACTTCTGCTCAGTATTTACTAGAGGAGGGTGGATACCAAATTTAGGTCCGATATCGGATCTGGATTTTTTTTAATCCATATCCGACCAGAATCTGATTTTATCTGGTCAGATACATTACTGCATTAGATACATTAGTGTACACAAGAAAGCCACACCTTGCATACTGTAAATGTTTCTTTTTATTTTCATAAAAAAAAAATTACATTTTTAAAATCACTATAAAAAAAAAAAAAAAGATATTTAGCAAAAGTTTATCTGAAATTGTCCAAGTTTTGCTTAATGAATGGAAGCATACTGGCTGTATCTGTTGACAGATGGAACCTTCTGTCTGTCTGTTATAATATCCCCCACCACACTGAAGACCCATTCACTGGGCACACTGGTTCGGGGTGAAGCCAAATAGTGTTTTGCTGTCCTCGCCAGAGTCGGGGAAATGGGCAGCATGGGATTTCCAAAATAAGTGCATCTGGTGTGTTTTTTTAAGCACTGTGCTCACTGAAAGGCATGTATCCAGCTCCGGGTTGCACTGTGGTACCCTATCAATTGCTGAAGCTGTAAAAGAAAGGAAAATGCTATTATTTTTGCCACAATTAAATAAAAAAATGAAAAAATAACAGGGCTAACTTTCAGTCTTCGGGCAGAGCGTTATTTTGTGAGTACGCCTCTACTTCAGGCTCAATTGCATGGGTGTCCAGTGGTGCTTTTGGAGGTAACAGCTGATCATCTGAGAGTTCATCTGCAAGTTAAGTATTAAACAATGTAGTGTTAACTGAGATGTTTTCTGTAGTTCACAGGGCTTGCGTTAATGCACTACTGAAGTCCCCGTAGGGCAAAAATCCTAATTTTGATGCACTGCTTTGAAAGCACTGCATCTGCTTTGGCACAGTCCTTCTGTGCTTAATTGGTGCTGCTGTCACTTTAAATGCACTGCTCCTCCATGGGACAGTGAGAAGGGCAGTGATGATCAGTCCTGTATTTTTTTTTCTTTACATATCGGAGGCAAGCTATGATTGGTGATGTGACTGTAAGGGGGAAGGGGACCCAGCTGAGTAGACGTTGCCAAGTTATCAGCATGGGCAGCGATTTGACAGTAAATCTGATGGGAGGATTATGTGGGCCAGCAGTCTTCTTCAGTTTGTATACCTGATCTGCAGCAGTAGAATCGGCGCGGTAAAGACAAGCAACTTATGGAGTGGTAGCCCCTGTCTGTTTGGGTCGGGAAGAGCTAGGGAATCTGGAGAACTGAGCACGGAGGAGCCAGGAGTGATGGTCATGACAGTGGCAGCAGCAGAAAACTGTGCCCGGTTTGGCAGTTCCACCTACGAGGTAATGGTGTCAGATGGAGCAAAGGAACATGTGTTTCTTCCTTCTTTGTGTGGGTCCTCTGAGTGTGTCAAGAATCCAGAATAGTGCCGCACTGGAGACTGGGTGACGTTCATTCAGGCCGACATCAATTCAGAGGGAGAGAGACTGTAAAAGTTACTGTTATTGGGGGGGGGCTAAAGCCAAGCATTTTCTTGTCAATCTAGTCAGTGCCTCTGAGTAGTACTGCCCTCCCCTGCTGTAGTGAAGTGAAGCTCGACTTGGAGACTGGCTTCCTAGATTTTCTATGGGCTGGCTGAGGAACGAAAAAAAGTTACCAGCTGCTAAATGAATGCCTGTGGCTGCCCCATCATAATTAGGGAAAGCGGGGGTATTTTCTCTATTTTCCCTGGCACCTGAAAACAACAGCATTTTATCTGGTGACTTCTGCTCCACAGACTGCCTTGCACTGAATCCGATTCAGTCTGTAGAGCAGTCCGGTGGCCCAGGCAAACAGAGAGTGCACCTCCGCTTTTGCTATTGATGAGGCAGCCGCAGGCAGGCATTTCTAACAGTTGGTAACTACTTGTATGTATCTGCCGTTTTTTTTTTTTTTTATATTCCTTGACAGCCTGACACACAATAAAAAAGGCAGGGAGGGTTTTAGTTTTACGTGTCATGCAGGGCAGAGTACTGCTGTGCTGATGAGGCATGGCAGTAACTTGTATATACTATACCTTCCGGCAAGGGGAAGGGGAGAATTGTTTAACCAGGAGAGGCACACTAAGCCGAAGCTTGATTCCAGGTGCAACCTGGGAGCACAAGGAAGTTAAGGGACTTGCTCAGGGTCACACAGTATGTAAGTGGGGGCTGTGGGATTCAAACCCAGGTCTCCAGGTTTGCAGCTCAGAGCCTTAAACCACTGTGCCATACTGCCTCGTAGATGACATATTACCATTTTAAAAAAAGCCATTTTTTGTTTTTTTCAGGAACATATAAATTTGGTGCACTGACCCCCAACTTTTGGCTTCTGACCTCCTACTTTGGGAGAAGGGGGTCAAACTGACCCCCTGATTTCTGACCCTAGCACAAGGCCTGAGTTCAGTCATCTTAGCTGTAGCAGATGCAGAATTCTTGAAATGGGATACCATCACCCGCCCTGTTGCAGGTACAGTAATTCTTCAACGGAGCACTGCTTCAGTATGGAATCTTGCACTATTAACTGCAGGGCGTGAGCAACATAACCGGCACTTGCCACAGCACTAAGTTTCATTGCTTTAGCTATATTGGGCCCATTATCTCTAATAACAAGGTGCCTTTTCGTGGGCACTATTCCCCAGTTGTCAAGTACTTTCAAAAACTCTTTAGAGAGATTTTCCCGTGTGTGCTTATCTGAGCGGTGCTGAACACGAAGCAGGGCAGAATGCCTGTTAAAGCTGTCATTAATTCAGTGGGCTGTGATTGGGAGGTAGGATATAATAGAACACTCTGCGGTCCAGCTGTCCATTGAGAAGCAAAACGAGGTAACATTAGCTAATTCAACCTACATCTTAGATCTTAGTTTACTATACATCTGGACGAAAAATGGTGAAAGGGAACATTGTTTAATGAGGAGTAGCACACTAAGCCGAAGCTTGTTTCCAGATATGACCTGGGAGCACAAGGAAGTTAAGTGACTTGCTCAGGATCACACAGTGTGCACCTAGGCAGCTGTGAGATTCAAGCCCAGGTCCTCAGATCTGCAGCTCAGTGCCTTAACCCACTGTGCTGTACTGCCTCCTAAATGGATCACAGACTGGTTAAAGGGAAGGCAGCAAAGGGCCGTGGTGGTTGGGGGGGACCTCTCATCACCAAGAGTGGTGACGAGTGGGGTACCACAGGGATCAGTACTGGGACTGGTGCTGTTTGGGATTTTTATTGCAGATATCTCACACGGGATCTGGCGCAAGATCAGTCTGTTTGCAGACGATACCAAGATGGGAGCTGTGGTTGATGATGCGGAGGGGTGGAAGGGGTTGCAGGAGGACCTGACTAAGCTGCAGGAGTGGGTGGAAACATGGCAGTTGGGGTTCAGTGCCAAGAAATGCAAGGTTCTGCACTTCAGAGCCAGGAAGCAGGGGAGAGATTATCACTTAAATGGGGTACAGTTGGGGAGCTCCACATGAAGGACCTAGGAGTGATCATTACGGGGAGCATAAACAACTCTGCTCAGTGCAGGAAGGCGGCAGCAAAAGTCAACAAAATGCTGGCGTGTATTGCAAGAGGGATCTCCTCCCGAAGGAGGGAGGTTATCCTGCCCCTGTATAGGTCATTGGTCCGGCCCCATCTGGAGTACTGCGTGCAGTACTGATGCCCATTCCTGAAGGAGGACATGAGATTGTTGGAAGGGGTAAAGCGAAGAGCCACAAAGATGATCCAGGGATTAGAGAGCAAGTCCTGCGAGGACAGGCTGGGAGAGCTGAATATATATTCACTGGAGGGAGAGGAGGGATGGGGGATATGATTGAGACCTTTAAGTATGTAAAGCAGTAAACAAGACCAGCACAAAAGGGATTTTCCAGATGAGAAAGGGGAGGGGCATGAGAGGGCATGGACTGAGATTGGAGGGGGGAAGATTCAGGAGGGAGATGAGATATTTTTTCACTGAAAGAGTGGTGGACAAATGGAATACCTTACCAGACGAGATAGTGTCCTGTATGACAGTGGGCAGTTTCAAGAGGGTTTGGGACAGGGTAAGGAGAAGGGATACTGGGAAGAGGGGAGCGGGAGGGGCAGCTGCAAGATGAGGTGCTAGCTGCACACTCAAGCAGACTCGATTGACCATGAGGCCTGTTTCTGGTGGCAATTTCATATGTTCATATATATTTCAGGTATTTTTACTTTGGAGAAGTGACTGCGCAAGGGTAAACAATATTTATGCTCAAGCACTGATAATCTTTTGAAACCAACATTTTGAGCTATTGTAAACAGCTGCTGATCTAGAGCAATCATCTCAGCCACTGCACTGGTAATTTCAACTGCTCTCGGGTTTTCGCTGGGGTAGGAATTTGACCATGCAATGCAGTTTTCATTTGTTTGAAACTCCCTCTTTATTTTCTTTTGCTGGTGGCTCACATAAGGATTCAGCTTGTTGCTCTAATTCTACTTTAGCCTTTTCAGTTTGCAGTTCAGAATATGCTTTTCTATGCTTGTCTCGTAAATGATTGAGCAAGCCAGGGGTGCCAAAACCTTTTATAGAAGAACCTCTACTGATATAAGTGGGAGTAAGGCAGAGATAACATTTAGCCTTGGACTCTGTCTCTTGTTAATAGTGAAAATGTCCATACCAGACTTTTGTTTGCCATTGTAGTTCAGAAGCTCCTGCTCACCTCTGAACACTTTGATCTCTCAGTCGGTCTGTGAACAGCGTGTTGCTCATGTCTCTGTCCCCGCCCCAGTGCAGTTCTCCTCGCAATCATGCACCACCTATCAAGGAAATTGACAAGTGCTCAGGTGTGAAATTAGCAGGTGCTCAAGTAATTAAAGTAAATAATGGGATCCAGCCTCTCAAAGGATAACTATCCGCCCGGAACAGAACTTTAAAAAATCCTGGATATCTGACCAGATTGTTTTATTGGGTCGGATATCTGCCCGTCCCTAGTATTTACAAGTGAAGGGGAAGGGGAGGGACCAAAATTAGGCAGTAGAAACACACATGAGGGAGAGGTGGACGCCAGTCCATTCACAGAAGAGAGTCCTACGGGAACTCTAAACTAAAAGTGGACAAGACAGTGGGGGCTGGTTGGGATTCATCCCAAAATACTGAAAGAACTCTGAGAGGTTCTATGGGCACCACTGACAGCCCTATTCAACACATCAATGGAGGAGGGCAAATGTGGTACCACTACACAAAAGTGGGAGCAAGGTGGAGGCTGAGAACTACAGACCGGTCAGTTTAACCTCAGTGGTGGGGAAAATAATGGATTCTAGGGACGTAGAGATGTTGTTCTAGCCACACTTTCTGGCAGTGCCTTTCTCTTTAAGACTTGTCCAGAAATGTCTTCAAGCTGGTTCCTCCCACCTACCCAGGTGGTAACTCCCTCGGCTCCACCCCATGACACCAGATCTTCCTTTCCGCTGGAAGAAGCAGGTTCCCTCCTTACCGCTCCCGCACTGAGTAGGCTCTAGCCCTGAAAATCTTCAGATTTACTTCCAAAACTATCATCTTCAGTTCGATCTTCGATCGCGACCGCGATGGACAAGAAGTCCGCTCCTGGGGTCTGCCGGTGCCCTTGTGGGCAGAAGATGTCCAGGACAGATCCTCACACCACGTGTGTCTACTGCCTGGGGCACAATCATGACCCTCAGGCTTGCAATTTTTGTTGCTCTTTCCACCCTACAGTCCTGGAAGACTGTCTTGCCTGTTTGAAACTGGGCCGCCCAGTGCAATAGAACCCGCAGGTCAAATCGAAGGATGCCCGTTGGGTGGTCTCCACGGCTGCGGGGTCCGCCAAGCAGCTTGTGGCCTTTGAAGAGGAGGTGGCCCATGCTGCGGCTCACTCCTCTTCCTCGGCTTCTACCTTTGTGCCACTTCATCTGGACTCGGCATTCACCGGCTCCTTCAAGGAGTTGTGCCAGTCCCTGTTGGCCCTCGGTCAGGGACCTTCGAGGCACAAATCCAAAGGTAAGAAAGAGTCCAAAAAAGAGAAAGATAAGACTCATCGTTGGTCATGGGATCAAGAGTGCTCTCAGTTGAGGGCCTCAGATTCCCACACTTCCCCGGATTGAGTACGGTTGAATCTTCAGCCTTGGCTGCAGGCTCCACGGTGACCCAATTGGGCCTGTCGGTTTAAATGCTGGTTGAGGCGCCGGCCGAAATTTTTCTCGAACCGACCAGTTGTTGAATGAAGAGATCAACACGTCTTTGTCTAGGACTCGGGTCCTGACGTAGACCCTTGGAGGGATGGATCAGTCCACTGACCCGCCACCTCTGGTCCCTGACCCTGACCAGGAGGAGCCTTGGCACTTGCCGACTCCTCCGAGCCCTGCTGCCGATTGCGGTCTCAGTCCCCTTCCTGTGGGTCAAGCTGGTCTCAGACATCAGCGCCAGCTCTCAGCACCACAGGAAGCGGCGTCACCACTATTCTTCGTCCTCTGGAGAGGAGAGGCTTTGGCGCAGGTTGCATCGATGTTATGAGGACTTCTGTGGCAAAAGCTGGCGTTTACCGGCAGCAAACCGACCCCAGTTTCCACGCTGGCCATCACCTGGCTGTCGCCCGAAAGGCCAGCACCGATGGAACTGATTTTAAAATGGTCCTGATTCAGCTGAATCCGGCCTCTCTGCCGATTGTGGTGGAACTGCCGCCTAAACAGTTGATGATCAGCGCTCCGACTAAGGATTCTCAGTCAGCCAAGGAGCTTTCCCATTGGCTGTGTGTCACTGTCACCCCTGACTGTCTGCGGATGGTCAGCGGGGATTCGGGCAGTTGACCACTCTATGTTGACTCCTCTGAGTCCAAAGGTTCCTCCCTGCACCCTCGTCCGGTCAACGTGGAGTCTGTGGAGGATCTCTTGACGGACTAAGGTCCATCCTCTTTCGTGGGCTTCCTCCATCCGATCTCTGAGTCGATGGGTATGAAGATGGAGCCCATTCAGAAACTGGTTTATTACCCGTTGATGGAGATTCTCGACCGGGGAAACTCTCTGGAGGCTTTCCCGGTGGCAGAAGACATTTTTGGTCCAGCCCTGTAGCTCTGGCAGCCGCCCCACTTCATAACCTGCGCCTTCTGCCCAGATGGCCTGCAAGTATGCGGTGCCCATTGGATCCCTTTCGGGATTCACAGAGCACTCCCCGGCCGAGGGGTTGGTGGCCGACTGTGTTCCAGCACTCTGGCAATACGGGGGTTGTTGACAAGCCACCTGATAAGGAGTCCAAGAAGTTGGACCATGCAGCTCAGAAGGTCTGTGCTGCCTCATCACTTGGCCTCCGCCAGACGAGCTTGGCCTTTTCTCTCATGCCCTGCTGGGCACCTTAGATGAGGAGCTTCCTCATCTGCCTGTGGACCTTCAGACCATGGTCAAACAGGTCTGGGACCAGAGCCAGGCTGTGGCCAAACAGCTCCAGAGTGCCATGGACATTAGGGACTCCAGTGCCCGCTCCATGGCAGCCTCAGTGGCCATGCGCCACAGGATTCGGCTGAGGATCCTGACTTTCACGGCAGACACACAGCACAAGCTGGCAGATGTCCCTTTCCTGGGCACCGAACTCTTCTGACCTGGGGTTGATGCTCACCTGATACACATCAAGAAGTCCAATGCCACCTTGGACTCTGTGACATCTGCCCAGAAGAACCCCAAGGGATCCAAGAAGTATCAGAAATGGAAGCCCTTTCAGGCCACCTCCACTCCTGTGGCCAAACCAGCCCAGCAAAAGGCTGGCCAGCAGGTTCAGGCCTGGTGCCCTTGGCCCAAGTCAGTGGCCTCGGTTGTCAGTAAGCCAGGAGGGAGAGGCTCCATTGGCACCTCAGCCGGGCTCTCCCCCTCTTCCAAGCTTGCCCGAAGACTGGATGAGGGGTGCCTCCCTCATGCCTGTCACACCTCACCTGGGTCCTCCCGTGGGGGGCTGGTTCCGCCACTTCCTTCCTTTCTGCCTGGTCTACTGTTACCACGGACAGGTGGGATCTGGAAGTGGTGGGTCAGGGTCTGCCGCTGGAATTCGTGCAGTACCCTCCTTGCTGAGCCTGCGCTCCATGGGAGGACTTGGTTTCTGCAGACATGCTGTCAGCTCTCAGAGACGACATAGGAACCACGACCTCCTTACGGAGGAGCTGGGCTGTTGTGGATCCTCCAGAACACCCAGGGTTTGTCTCCAGGTACTTCCTAGTGCCAAAGCTGATGGGGGGCTGGTGCCCCATTCTAGATCTGCACAACCTAAACAAGTTTCTCAGGCCATGCATTTTCAGGATGGTAACTCTGTCTTGGATCATACCATCTGTAGAGTGAAACATGTGGTTTTGCTCCCTTGATCTTCAGGACGCATTTTTCCACATCCCAATTCATCTGTCTCATCAAAGGTTTCTCCGCTTTCGGGCAGTGGGAACCCTTTACGAGTTCCAGGCCATACCATTTGGCTTCTCTGCTGCCCCCAGAGTCTTCACTAAATGCATTGCAGTGGTGGCCACTTACCTGAGGCACTGAGGGGTCTGGGTTTACCCCTACCTGGATTACTGGCTGATTGCAGGTCCCTCCAGGCAGGAGGTGGAGCAGTCCAGGAACCTGGCCCTTCAGACCTGCATCTCCCTTGGCCTCCTAGTCAATGAGACCAAGTCGGAACTCATACCTTCGCAGGTGATCCACTTCATCGTGGCGGGGCTCGATTCTTGCAGAGCCAGAGCCTGGCTCCCGACCGACAGGGCGGAGGCTCTCTCCTCCTGTGCCCGATCATTTCAGGTTGGGCAATTGCGCCCTGCCTGGGACTTCCTGTGCTTGCTGGGCTACATGGTGGCCTGCACCAGTGTGGTCCATTGGGCCCACTGGAGAATGCACTCCCTGCAGTGGGAGCTGGCCAGCCAGTGGTCTCAATGCGAGTGTCACTTCGACCAGCCGGTCACTGTGACACAGAGGATGTGAGACGTCATCCAGTGGTGGTTGGTCCCAGCGCATCTGCAGGAAGGGATCCCATTTGTCAGCCCAGAGCTGACAGTCATCCTGACGACCGATGCCTCTCTTATGAGCTGAGGTGCCCACCTGGGGGAAAACAGAGTCCACGGGCTCTGGACCCCCGAGGAGTCCTGACCCCACATCAACCTGCTGGAGCTCCGAGCAGTTCGGCTAGTGCTGACTGCATTTGCTCCACACATCCGGGGTCAGGTGGTCCCAGTCCAGACAGACAGACAGACAACACCATGACCATGTACTGCCTCAGCAAACTGGACAGGATGCACTCCCTACTCTTGTGCAGGGAAGTTCTCCTTTTCTGGACCCTCATGTGTAGCCTGGAGGCGGATCTCCTAGCCATCCATGTGGCAGGAGCCTCCAGTCAGCTGGCAGATGCTCTCAGCTGAGTGGGCAAGGCGTCTCACGAGTGATCTCTCCACCTAGAGGTAGTACACAGTCTGTTCTCCCAGTGGAGCACCCCTCAGGTGGACCTGTTCGCCTCCAGGGAGAACGCAAAGCTGAGGCTGTTTTGTGCCCACCCCCCTCATCAGGGAACGCTGCAGGGGGATGCCTTCTCAAGGCACTAGATCCCAGGCCTCTTCTATGCTTTCCCACCATTTCCCTTGATCCACAAGGTGCTGCTCAAGGCCAGGAGGGACAAGACACAGATGATTCTGGTTACTCCAGACTGGCCACGCCAGTTCTGGTACCTCGATCTCCTCAGCCTCAGCAGCAGGCTCCCAAGGCATCTTCCCCTACACCCGGACTTGCTTTCCATTAATCAGGGGAAGTTATTCCATCCGGACCTTCAGTCCCTGCACCTGACAGCCTGGTTCCTGAACGGCTTGAGTTCCAGGTTTTGGGTCTCTCCAAAGCTGTCTTCACCATGGTGGAGGCGTCTCAGAAAGGAGTCGACCAGGAAGTGCTGCGCCTTCAAATGGAAGAGATTCTCCATCAGAGTAAGGGGTTGGACCCTTTGTCCTGTCCAGTGGCTAGCATCCTTGACTACCTTTGGTCCCTCTCTGTCGGACCTTCAGCTGACAACCTTTAAGGTGCACCTGGCAGCCATCTCTGCTTACCGGGCGCGGGCTAGTCAGCAGTCTGTGACACAGGAGAAGTTGGTCTGGCACATTTTCAAGGGCCTTGACCACATTTCCCCTCCGATGCATGAACCACCACCCCCATGGGACTTGTTGATGGTTTTGGCAAAGCTCATGGGCGAGCCATTCAAACCGATTTGCAGGTGAGAGATGTCACACCTGTCATGGAAGACTACCTTCTTAGTGGCTATCACATCAGCCAGAAGCATCAGTGAGCTACAGGTGCTTTCGGTGGAGTCTCCTTACTTCGTCTTCCACAGGGACAAGATTGTCTTGCGCCCCAATCCGAAGTTCCTCCCAAAGGTTGTGTCAGATTTTCACCTTAACCAGGTGATTAATCTCCGGTGTACTTCACCAGTCACACCTGAGGCCGAGCACGGGCTTCATACTTTGGACCTGTGGTGAGTGCTAGCCTATTATAAGGAGTGCATGGCTGGAGTTCAGGAAGAGGTTCTCCAGCTGTTTGTCACCTACGCTGAAACCGCACCTGGCAGACCTGCAGCCAAGCGGACGATTGGCAGGTGGATAGTATCCTGCATTGCTCTCTGCTATAGGTTGGCAGGTAGGGAGCCTCCTGGAGGGCTCATTTCACTTGTCATACTGCTGCATGGGTGGCTGCTTCCAGGGACATCCCTGTCCAGGAAATCTGTAGGACTGCTACCTGGAAGTCAGCACACACCTTCATCCCATTACCACATTGACCTAGAGTCATGCCGGGACGCTGGTTTTGGGGCCTCAGTTCTCCAGTCTCTTTTCCCTAAGTAGGGGGTGTGCGCCTTGCCTTCCTCCTCCCGGAGAACTGCTAGGAGTCTGCCAGAAAGTGTGGCTAGAACAACATATCTACGTCCCTAGTAAAACGGGTTACTCACCTGTAACAGTAGTTCTAGGAGTGGTATATGTTGTACATCCACACGGAACCACCTGACCTCCCCTGGCTTTGGCGCACAACACTGCTTCCAGCGGCCAAGATCTGGTGTCATGGGGCGGAGCTGAGGGAGTTACCACCCAGGTGGGTGGGAGGAGCCAGCTTAAAGACTTTTCTGGCCAAGTCTTAAAGGGAAAGGTACTGCCAGAAAGTATGGATGAACAACATATACCACTCCTAGGATTACTGTTACAAGTGAGTAACGTGTTTATCCATGCTAAAGGAAAGGATTGTGGCATGTCTTGAGGCCAGCAGGGCACAAGACCTGAGGCAACATGAATTCACAGCAGGTAGATCTTGCCAAAGAAATCTGATAGATTTCTTTGACTGGGTAACCATGGTGGTCAGTCAGGGAGGAGCGGTAGACATGGCCTACCTAGATTTAAACAAGGCATTTAACGCCGTCTCACACATGAGGCTAGTAAAAGTTGGACAGTCTGGGAGTGGGTCCCAAGGTGGTAAACTGGGTCAGAAATCGGCTGAGCAACAGGACAAAGAGAGTGGTGGTAAACAGAGTTCAGTCCTAGGAGAGGGGGGTGACCAGTGGGGTGCCACAGGGCTCGGTGCTGGGGCGGGTCCTCTTCATTGTCTTCATAAGCGACATTGCAGAGGGGTTGGAATGGAAGGTAAGCCTCTTTGCGTATGACACAAAGATCTGCAATAGACTCGATACTCCAGACGGGGTGGAAAGAATGAGAAGAGACCTAGGCAAGTTGGAGGAGTGGTCAAGAGTGTAGCAGCTTAAATTCAACACACAAAAAAGTGCAAAGTCATGCACTTGGGTGCATACACTAGGGTCACCGGAATCCTGGAGAGGAACACAGTTGGGGAGAGATTCTAACAACAACAAAACTGGAAAGGGACTTAGGGGTGATCATAACATGACCTAAAAGTAGCTAAGCAACGTAAAAAGGCAGTGGGAAGGACCAGATGGATGCTGCAGTGCATAAGGAGAGGCATCACCAGTAGAAAACAGGAGGTGGCGATGCCACTGTACAGACAATTGGTAAGGCCACATCTGGAACACTGTGTTCAGTTCTGGAGACCATATCTCCCAAAGGACATAGACAGAATGGAAGTGGTCCAAAGAACAGCAATGGAAATGGTGAAAGGAATGCACCAGAAACCATATGAGGAAAGACTGAAAGACCTCAAAATGTATACCCGGGAGGAAAGGAAGGAGAAGGGGGATATGATACAGATATTCAGGTACCTCGAGGGGATGAACACTGTTCGGGAGGGCAGCATCTTTAAGAAAAGAGATGTGCAAGAACAGGAAGGGTATGGTAGATGCTACGGGGGGAAATTGGGGAAACATGAGGAAGAGTATTTTTTCACAGAGCGGTGGAGCCATGGAACATTCTCCCTACAGAGGTGAATTTAAGAATGCATGGGATGGAAAGAAGGCAACTGTAGTGGTAGGAAATGGAAGGTAAGCTGCAGATCAGTTAGGATCTGGAGTTTATTTAGGTAGGGAAATGGGCAGACTAGGTGGGCCAGGCTGTCCTCATCTGCTGTCAAATTCTATGTTTCTATGAGTCCCACTCCCCCAACCCGAACCATCCCCATTTTATTGGACTATTCCACTTTTTCACTGCTTGTACACGAGTACATAGTATAATTATAAGAGGTCCTCATATGCAGGGTTGCCCTTAATGCTGATTTGCTGACACGGCTCTAATGATGTGCAAGAAAACATCCATATGTTGTATATGTGTTGCTCAATGAAGTGCAGAGTGAGCTCCCTGAATTATCTCAGTTTGTCTGGGACTATTTTAAGATTGCATGTACTTTGTTTTATTCCTAGGATTCTCCTGTGGTTATTTAAATTTTGTTTTGTGGGTGAGGGCAGCGCGCTGAGTGTGTGTGTGTGTGTGGTTTGGTTTTATTTATAAATTGGTTTTGTTAGTGTGTATTAGTGAGTGGGGTGTTGATGTGATTTTTGTCATTAGTTTTATGGACATTATTTATCTTCTGTATTCTGTTCTAATACATTGTTTATTTTGTCTTAGTATATTAATTTTAGGGGTCAGGTTGATAACTTTTGAGTCGTCTGGGTAGAAATTGTTGGGGTGTGTTTTGCCTACTTTATTTTATCTGATTGTTTATGTGTTTTACTAGGCCAGTTTTTGGCAATTCTGCAGAGCAGCTGCAAGAGTGCCATCCCTTTGGAGGGTCTCCGTGTACCTTGCCTTTAGTTGTGGTCGATCTCTGCAGGATGATGGGGTTTCTCCAAGGGTGCTGCTCACACCGTGGATCTGCTCCACAGGTAGATTTTGAGGGTAGGATCAGGAATGTGATTTCCAGGAGGCACCTGGGAAGTAGAAGGTATTTGGAAAGGGGTTTTCTCTGCCTTATTCCTATTCTTCTGGCTTCGGAGTTTTCATCTCCGCAGATGACCAGTGGACCCAGCCGACTTGGCTTCTCCCCTTAGCGTAGTTCTGTGTAATGCCAGGTCTCTTAAAAATAAAATGGCCATGATTAAGGTCTTTATTTAGGATTCCTCTGTAGACCTGGTATATATTACAGAGACCTGGTTGGGGGATTTATTTTATTAATTGATTCGGAATTACAAACCTTTGAGTCAGAGACTCTCTTGCAAAGGCTCCACGTCAAGGAGGTACAATAAGGTATACAAGAAATGACAGTCAGAATACGGTATATGCCAGATAAAAACTATCCAGGTTAGGTACAATTCACTATGGATTTTTTAAGTAAACGGTATAAGCAAAGGACAAAATAAGGTCAAGTAGTAAAGTACTAGTCAGAGAAGGACAAGGAAGGAACTAGCAGGTATTGGTAAGGTTACTAAGGAGAGAGAGGGAAGGGAGGCATAAGGAGGAGAGTCAGTGAGAGAAGATACACAGCTAGCGAGAAGGAAACAGGGTAGGGAGGGAAGGGTGGAGGTTTAAAGCAATCACAGGTGCTGGAGGAAATTATACGTTCCCGAAGAAGAGATTTGAAAGGGCCAAGTTTGGATACAGCTGAAGTAGCATACAGGAGAGGGAACTAGATATCATTGTCCACCTTGGGACAAATGACCTAGCTAGGCATGGAATCAGTGCAGTGCAGGATGAAATTGTGGAGTTGGGGAGGGGCCTCAGACGGGTAGCAAGCACGGTTACCTTCTCAGAGGTGCTGCCAGTCCATGGCAGGGGTGAGGCTAGGGTACTACACATCATGCAGTTTAATGAATGGTTGCAAAACTGGTGCAGAGCACAGGGCTTTGGCTTCATTGGGGACTGGGGGTACACCTGGAGAGATGAAGATCTATACTGGCACGATGATCTGCATCTGTCCACGAAGGGAACCAAGATCCTAAGTGACAGGTTTAAATGCTTCCATGGCAAACTTTTAAACTAGCCATGGGGGGAAGTGCTAATAAGAAGCAGAAAATTTCAAGCCTCCCCTCATAAAACATGACCGGTAGTAAGGTAAACACTGAGGTACAGTGCTCAACAGAGGGCAGGACAGGGGTAAATGGAAAAAATAGACAAGGGCAAAAAGAGCAGGCATGGGAGAAAAAGGATAAAGCCAACATTAAATGGAGGGCAATGAGTACCAATGCCCGTAGTCTGGGAAACAAGCTTCCTGAGCTAGTAGCCTTGATGGAAGATGAACAATTGGATATTGTGGCAGTCACGGAAACATGGTACAAGGAGAACCATGACTGGGATGTCAACATGCAGGGGTACACACAGTCTTTAGAAGGGACAGGGAGGGAAAAGAGGAGGTGGAGTAGCTCTATACATAAGGGAAGGGATCAAAGCTACAGAACTAAAAAGTAAAGGGGGAGGACCAGAGGCACTCTGGGTTGCCTTGAAGACAGTGAATGGCATCACAATCCGCACAGGGGTTGTATACAGAACCCCATCTCAACGGGAGGAAATGGACAAGAAAATTATAGAGGACATTCTCAAAATGGCTGAAAAAGGGGAGATACTGTTGATGGGGGACCTGAATATGCCAGATGTTAACTGGATGACATGTACTACAGCCACATCCAAGAGCAGGGTCATTCTCGATGCCTTGCAGGGGGCAGGCCTTAGACAGCTAGTGTTGGAACCCACTTGGGAGGGAGCAATACTAGACCTGGTACTCTCAAATGGAGAGAGGATCACAAATTTAGAAGTCAGTAGACATCTGGGAACAAGCTACCACTGCACAGTAGCCATTAATACACAACCTATGGAGACGAGCCATACAAAACAAGCATACTGGACTTTAGAAGGGCTGACTTGGCAAAATGGGTGAATACCTGAGGAATACACTAGCAAATGGCCAAAAAGGAGGGGTGGAAGAACAATGGAGAAAAATCAAAACTGCCATCATAGAGGCAACAAGCCTTTGTGTGAAACAGATTAAACAAAGCAGAGTAAAAAACCACTATGGTTCTCAAGAGATGGCAGGGAAGAAAAAATTACTCACCTTAGTAATGTTGTTTCTTCTAAAGGAGTCTTGCTGTATTCTGACGTATGCAGTTAGGTCCTGCCTTTCAACTGCCCCGGAGAACAAAGAGTTAAATTTTCCATGGCCAGCATGGAATGTTCACCACAAGCTCGGTTGAAGCCCCTGTCTGCTGTTGTTTAAACTGCAACCATCAGATCTTTACGAGCAATACTCACTAGAAGTTATGTGTGGAAACTGTAAAACTCATACTAGCCAACTGGAGGGATAGAACCTACTTTGGAAACAGGCTCTGAAGTACTGCTGTACCAAACTGAGCATCACTCTTAGCCTGGATATCCAGAGAGTAATGCTTGGTGAAAGTATGGACTGTTTTCCAGGTGGCTGCTTGACAAATTTCTAAGAGAGGAATATCCCTGACAGCAGCCAGGGAAGCAGCTGTACCTCTAGTGGAATGGGCCCTCAGGCCTGAGGGTGGAGTTCTACCCAGTTTTTCATAGCAGAATTGTATACAAGAAACAATCCACCTGGCAATAGATCTCTTAGTGGCAGGTTTGCCCTTACCAACTTCTCCATACGTAAGGAACAACTGGAGGGATTCAAACCTGTGACCCTTGATACGCTGTATGTAGTAGCTAGGGCTCTTTTAACATCCAAGCTGTGTAGCCTCCTCTCTCCAGAGGAGGAATGGTCAGTGAAGAAAACAGGGAGAGATATAGACTGGTTGAGGTGGAAATATGAAACCACTTTAGGTAAGAACTTTCTGTTAGTTCTTAGGACCACTTTATCTCTATGGAAAGAGATGAAATCAGATTCCACTGACAGGGCTTGCAATTCACTGATACGCCTGGCAGAAGTAATGGCTACCAAAACACAGTTTTCCAAGTCAAGTACTTAAGTTCTGCTGAGGACAAAGGCTCAAAGGGGTGTTGCATAAGCTGAGCAATGCAAACATTAAGGTCCCAAGCAGGAGCAGGATCCCTAAAGGGGGGATTGGTGTGAAACAATCCCTTGAAAAGCTTGCAAAACACAGGATGGGATGATAGAGAGGAAGGCTTGCCTACTGACAAGAAAGCAGAAACAGCTGCCAAGTGTACTTTAAGGGTAGCTGGTCTGAGGCTTAGGCCATTAAGATGGACCATATAGTCCAGAACCGTAGGCAACTCAGCAGAGTCTGGAGAAATATTCTTCTTAGAACACCAAATGCTGAATCTTTTCCATTTGGAGTTGTAAGTCTTTCTGGTGGAAGGCTTTGAGAAGCCTTAAGGATATCCAGAACCCCTTGGGAAAGATGCAGATCTGCAAACTCTAACTCTTCAAGAGCCATGCCTTGAGATTGAGAGACCGAAGATTGGGGTACCAAATCCTCCCTGAGAGGATGTCAACAGGTTGTAATTCCTGGGAAGGCGGGAAGGTGGACTGCTAGGGACAGCAACAGGGATACCAGGGCTGTCTGGCTCAGTCTGGAGCAATCAGAATCACTTTGCATGGTTGTGACCTTATCTTGACTAACACTTTGAACAGGAGGAGAGGAAGGGGCAAAAGCATACAGAAATTTCCCTTCCCAGTTCAGAATCAGAGCATCCAGGGGAACTGAGCCCAAGACTGGGGTCTGCAACAGAAGAAGGAAGCTGGTGATTGTCTGGGGCTGCAAAAGATCTATCTCTGGAGTGCCCCATCTGAGAAAATCACTTTCAAAACTAGAGGATCTAGGGCCCATTAGTGATGGCCCTGGGATATTCTGCTCAGTGCATCTGCTAGGACATTGTCCTTCCCTGGGAGGTGAACTGCTATTAGAGAGGTTTGCAGGGAATAGGCCAGGGACCACAACTTCATTGCTTCTGTGCGCAAGGCCGTAGACAGAGTGCCTCCTTTCTTGTTGATGTACCACATGGTGGTGGTGGTGTCTGTTCTGACCTATACCACCTTGTTCTGTACAGATTTGGAAAAAGCTTGCAGTGCCAGAAACACTGCTTTGAGTTCCAAGAGATTGATGTGAAGCAGAGATTCCTGAGGTGACCACAGTCCTTGTGTGGTAAGATCCCCCAAATGGGCTCCCCAGCCCAGCAGGGAAGCATCTGTGGTGAGTATCACTGAATGAGACTGAGTGACAAAAGGAACCCCTTGTCTCAAATTGTCCTGATCCTGCCACCATTGCAAGGCTTGGATTAGGGTTCGAGTCACTGGGACTAGTTTAGTAAGGGAATCCTTTCTTTGGGACCAGAAGGCTCTTAAGTGGAACTGAATGTCCCTCATCTGGAATCTTGCACCTTGGACCACTGCTGTGGAAGCTGCCATGTGGCCCAGAAGCTGAAGGAAATGCCTTGCTGGTCGAGACACCTGAAGGGTGAATGAAGAGGCCAGTTCCATGAGGGTCCTTGCCCTTTCCAGGGGAGGGAAGGCTCTTGCCTTTACTGTATCCAGCTCTGCACCTATGAAGGTGAGGAGCTGTACTGAGTCGAGAACTGACTTTGGAAGGTTGAGAAGGAATCCTAAGGAAGTGAGCACTTGCTGGGTCACTTACAAATGTGACATGACTTGATCTGGAGACTGACCTACTATGAGCCAGTCGTCCAAGTATGGGAAGATGGAGATCTTTTTTCTCCTTAGGAAAGCAACAACTACTGCCAGGCACTTTGTGAAAACCCTTGGGGCTGATGTTAGGCCAAAGGGCATTGCTCTGAATTGATAGTGGCCTGAGGGCAACTCAAACCTGAGGTACTTTCTGTGGGAGCACCTGATGGGAATGTGAAAGTTGGCATCTTTGAGGTCCAGGGAGGCTAGCCAGTCCCCTGGCCTTAGGGAAGGATAATTCCCAGAGTCAGCATTTTGAACTTTGGCTTTAAAAGATGTTTGTTCAGATATCTTAGGTCCAGGATGGGCTGCCATTCTCCTGTCTTTTTGGGGGTTAGGAAGTACCTGGAGTACAATCCTTTGCCCTTGTGTAGGGTGGGAACCCTCTCTATAGCTCTGAGAGCTAGGAGAGAAGAAACCTCTGCCTCTAGGGCAAGGGTCTCTGAGAGATTTGCAGGTGGAAAGGATCTGGTTCTCATCTTGGGAAATTTTTTGAAGCTGAGAACCAGTCCCTGGCTTACTACTTCCAGGACCCACTTGTCTGATGTTAGAGACTTCCAGTCCTGGACAATGTAAGCCAGCCTGCCCCCTACTGGTATAGGAGAATCGGCCCGGGCAGACCCATCAGGGTGTCTGCTTGGCAGGGGCTTTAGGCTGAGGGGTGGATGCAGGCCTGCTCATCCCCGTCTGCCTCTCCTTTAAAGAACCCCCTCTGTGAAAAAGAGGAGGATGCTTGAGCTTGGTAAAAGGCCTTTGGAAGGCCTGCCCCTGCCCTGGACTGCTGCCTTTGAGGAGTTGCTTGCCTTTCTTTGGCCTGAGCACTCCTGTAAGTGGTCCTGTACTCATCCATCTTTTTCATGTAGTTCTCTGTCTGCTCCCCAAACAGAGAATTACCAATTACAGGAAAATCCATGGCCTTAGCCTGGGTATCCTGTGAGAGGCTAGTACATCTGAGCCAAGCCATCCTCCGAAGAGCCACAGATGTAGCCATGACTCTTGATGAAACATCATTGGAGTCCACAGCAGCATGAAACTGTACTTTAGATGCCTCAATCCCATCTGCAGCACCTGCTTGCTCCTTGGCAAGCTGGTCAGGGGCCTGTTTAACCAAACCAGCACAGTGTCTCACCTGGACTTCTGGTATCTAGCTGTATAGGCCATATAGTTAGCCTGCCTGAGTCCCAAAGATGCTGCCATGTTTGTTTCTTTGCCATGGCATCAATCTTCCTGAGTCCTTGTCTGGGGGTGTGATGCCAAGGGATATTTGCCTTATCACAGGCAGCAGCCTGCACTACAACATGGCTGCATTGCTGGAAAGGAACTCCGTGTCTGAGCCTGAGAGAGTGTACCTCTTGTCCATTTGTCTGTCCACAGGAGGTATAGAATTAGGAGACTTAAGAATTTTATGTGTCTGTTTCCCAAAGGATTTGTGGAGGGAATAGACAGTCTTCTGAACTCTGGGATGTCCATCATCTCAACATAATCAGGCTCCTCCTGATCCTCTACTGCTTCCTCCACAGGAAGCTGGAGGGTCTCAGCCACTTTGTAAAGCGTGTAGTGAGAGGGACTCAGAAAGCCTAGGAGGAGAAACACCTGAAAGTCTGTCTGGGGAGATGTCCGGGTCAATAGGCACATCCAGACTTTCATAATCACCATAATCATCCTCATACTCTCTTTCCTCCTCCTCTGGTTCATAAAATTCTTCCAAAGTATAATCCGGAACCGAGGGAACCGACCGAATCGAACCCCTGCCAGATGGTGCCGGTTTGGACGGAACCAAACTAAGCGATTGCACTATCTTTATCGCCTTGGTTATCTAATCGGCAGTCGGAGTATGAATTTCTGGGTCCGAACTGGACGATTTATCTTTTCTCTTTCTTTTCACCGGAGCCGACTCCTCAGAATCGGCTCTCCTTTTGCCTGAAGAAGTATCACCTGGTCAGAGGACACTCCTTCTGGTTCGGTCGGAACCGAACCGGGCTGGCCATCTGGGTCAGCGGACTTCTCGGCCTCCCTTTCCCTCAGTCTGCCTAATCTCTTTTCCAGGGTAGATTTGGGAAAATTCTTGCAAATTTGGCAGTCTGAATCGAGGTGGTCAAACCCCAGACAATAAACACAGGTGGTGTGGGGATCAGCCTTGGCAAAGACTTCCCCACACACACTGCAGTGTTGAAACCCAGTGGGCCCGTTTTTTTTTCTTGGGTTTCTCAG
Organism: Neoceratodus forsteri; assembly: GCA_016271365.2. Taxonomy (NCBI): domain Eukaryota; kingdom Metazoa; phylum Chordata; order Ceratodontiformes; family Ceratodontidae; genus Neoceratodus; species Neoceratodus forsteri. The sequence goes on from CM057454.1 coordinate 776,744,786, forward strand.
ACATGGCCAATCCTATCCAAAACTTACCCTTTTTTCGGCAATCCGCCAGGCAAGACTCCCCTATCGGTTCCTGACTGTGTCACGGGTCTTGGAAAAAAAACGTAATAAAGTCCGTTTTTTTTTAGAACCGATACGGACCGGTTACCACACTCTAAATCGAGCACAAACTTTTTTACCTCAAACTGATCGGTTCAGCTGAACCGATCCACAATTTACAAGTTCCACACAGAAACTAAACAAAAAACCTATCTAGTACTCACAGTACCACAGACAGAGACTTGAACTGACTAAGCGGTAACAGCAATTCAGTAGAAACTGACCGAAAAAACGACACTTCAACCGACTTTTTTGAACCGAGCAACAGGAGAAATCTCCGGAGTGACTGTTCAGTGAGGTGGAGTAAAGAATCTGACGGTTGCAGTTTAAACAACAGCAGACAGGGGCTTCAACCGAGCTTGTGGTGAACATTCTATGCTGGCCATGGAAAGTTTAACTCTTTGTTCTCCGGGGCAGTTGAAAGGCAGGACCTAACTGCATGTGTCAGAATACAGCAAGACTTCATGTTGTTTGAAGGTTAAGGAGAAAAAGGCTGCATTCAAAAAGTGTAAGGAATCACAGAAGGAGCACTACAGGGAACTGTATCAATTAAAGCAGAAAGAAGTGGGGAAGGCAGTCAGAATAGCAAAAGCCCAAACCGAGGAAAAAATGGCCAATTCAGTTAAGAAGGGGGATAAAACCTTTTATAGGTACATTAGGGAGCATAGAAAGTTAAGGGAGGAATAGTGAAGATTAATAAGGGAGCGGGGAGGTGGGCAGAGGGAGTCAGTGAAAAGGCAGAGATACTGAATGAATACTTTTGCTCAGTATTCACAAAAGAAGATGAGGAGGAGTTACTTAAACCAGACAATAGAAGCACTCTGGGTAGGGGGGTTGACACCAGTCCATTTACAGAAGAGAGTCCTGAAAGAACTCCTAAAACTCAAGGTGGACAAAGCAATGAGGCCTGACTGGATTCACCCCAGAATCCTAAAAGGACTAAGGGAGGACCTAGTGACACCACTGACCACGCTTTTTAACAAATCATGGGAGGATGGGGTGGTACGTGAGGACTGGAGGAGGGCAGATGTGATTCCCCTTCAGAAAAGTGGGAGCAAGGCAGAAGCAGGAAACTACAGACCTGTAAGTTTGACCTCAGTGGTAGGGAAAATGATGGAATCACTTCTGAAAGAAAGAATTGTGAGTACCTAGAGGCCAGCAGGGCTACAGGATCCAAAGCAGCATGGATTTACAGCAGGAAGGTCATGTCAGACGAATCTAATAGATTTCTTTGACTGGGTGACCAAAGTAATAGACCAGGAGGGCTGTGAATATGGCCTACCTAGACTTTAGCAAGGCATTTGACACAGTCCCGCACAAAAGATTAATAATCAAGTTAGCCAGCCTGGGAGTGGGTCCCAGGGTGTTAGCCTGGGTAGCAAACTGGCTGCACAACAGGACACAGAAGGTAACTGTGAATGGAACACATTCCGAAGAAAGGGGGGTCACTAGTGGAGTACCTCAGGGCTCAGTACTGGGTCCAGTTCTCTTTAACATCTTTATAGGTGACATTGCAGAGGTTTGAAGGAAAGGTATGCCTCTTTGCAGATGACACAAAGATCTGTAACAGAGTTGATACAAGGGGGTAGAAAGGATGAAGGGACTTGGCAAGGTTGGAGGAATGGTCAGACATATGGCAACTTAGATTCAATGCAAAGAAGTGCAAAGTAATGCACCTGGGAAACAAAACCCAGGAGAAAAGTACACAATAGCAGGGAGGTACTAACAACAAAAATGGAAAGGGACCTGGGGTAGTCATATCAGATGATCTAAGGTTGGTAAGCAATATGAGAAGTCAGTAAGGAGAGCCAGGGGATACTGGGATGCATAGGAAGGGCATCACAAGTAGAAAAAGAGTGGTTATCCCTCTGTGCAGACAGTTGGTGAGACCCCATCTGGAGTACTGTGTGTGTGCAGTTTGGAGACCTCATCTCACTAAGGACATAGGATGGAAGCAGTCAGAGGAGGGCCACTAAAATGGTGCAGGGTCTGCATCAGAAACCATATGAAGAGAGACTGAGAGCTTAATTTGTATACCCTTGATGAGAAAGGAGGGACAGGGGACATGATAGAAACGTTCAAGTACCTCAAGAGAATCAAGAAAGTCCAGGAGGTAGCATTTTCAGAAAGAGATGTGTAAGAACAAGGGGCACAATTTAAGGATAGAGGAGGACGGCTCAGGGGTAATGTGAGGACATTTTTTTCACGGAGAGAGTGGTGGATGCATGGAACTGCCTTCCTGGGGAGGTTGTTGGGTCTAAAACAGTGGGGGAATTTAAACATGCATGGGACAGACATAAGGCAATTGTAATGGGGGGTTGCAGGAAGTAGGCTGTTGGTTAACTAGAATCTGCAGCTTATCCAGTAGGTAGGGAAATGGGCAGACTGGGTGGGCCAAGTGGTCCTTATCTGCCGTCAAAGTCTATGTTTCTATATGGGAGGGAAGGGGGGCCCTATACTGGAATGCACAATGTCAAGGGAGGTCCTATAGTGGAAACCTGAAAGATGGCCACGGATGAGCTTCTAGTGGCTCTATCTGAAGGGAAGGAGATTTTTGAGCCTGAGGGGGTGAGGTCTAATGAGATTTTTTGGCAAGCAGACAGGTATGATGTTTTAGCCTGCCATCAAAATTCAACCAGTTCGAATGACTATAGAGTTGCATGTATGGGTACACCTAGCACAGCCTATGACAAACCGACAGGCTTTGTTGAGTGACACTTAATCCTGTGTAGGGCAGTATGGTCAGCGGCACCATAGATGGTAATCCCATAATCCACTAGGGAGAGGACGGAGAAAGAGGCAGCAAGGCGAAGCGCATCAGTGGGCAGATAGCGTCTGGTGGTATAGGATCCCTATTCTGGTGTTTATAGCAGAGCTAAGTAGCTGGATGTGTTCATGGAAAGTAAGGGCTGAGTTGAGGGTGACTCCAAGATATTTAAATGAATTTACTTGTTCCAGGCAGGAGTTGTGAAGGTTGCGGATTTGTAGTGGGGTACCATGATATTTATTCCGGTGGTGGGAAAAGACCATGGTCTTAGTTTACTTTTAGTTAAGTACAAGTTTATGGTCAGAGAACCAGGTTTCTGCATCTGAGAATAAATTTTGGAGGACATTCTGGAGAGGGGTATGGTCAGGATGGCTGCTAAAGACAACATCATCAGCATATAGTAGATGTTTTCCAGAGCAGGCCTTGGAAGAGAGTTCAAAACAAGCTGAAAAGTAGGGGTCCAAGGACAGAGCCTTTGGGGACCCTGACCTTACAGGGAGGCTGGAGGAGAGAATGTTGTTGATACGGACTTGCTGGGATCTGCTCTGTAAGTAGTTGGAAAACCAAGAAGAGGCATTTTGAGATTCTCCCAAAGAGAGGAGGGACCTAATGAGGAGGGAATGCTCGGGCCTTGTGCATGAGTCATCTAGTCCACCGGGTTTCTCTGTGGTACATTGCCCAAGGAGGGAACAAAGGGAGGGCAGGGTAGCCATCTGTTTTAGATCCACCTTGAAACTATCAGAATACCCACTGCGACAGACAAGGTCATTTGAATGTGTGGCTGTGAAGGGTGGTCCAGGCACAAGCTGCAGGATCATGCTCCTATACCATCCTCCTGTTTGTGAGCACGAATTCCTGCAGGAACTGGAGGGTCTCATGGCTGATCTAGTCTTGAAGTCACCCAGACTCATGGTTCTGGGTGACTTCAGTGCTGAGTTGATGATGACACATCCTTATTTGGTGGGCAGTTCCTCCAGGTGATGTCATCCTTGGGCTTTGTGCAAGCAGTTGCTCCTGGGACCCATAAACACCACCATGCCTTGGACCTGGTCTTCTCTACCAGTCTTGACATTAGTAATGTTAGGTTGATGATCTGGTCTTTTGGTCAGATCATCATGTCATTCAATTTCTTTGTGGGCTCCCATTCAGTCCCACCTGTGGAGATGGTCAGGTACCGCTCTTTTAAACACTTGGAGCCTCAGAGCATTCAGGCCATCCTCAGCATCTCAAGCATTTAGACGGCTTGTGTGATGGGTGTTGAGGCAGCAATGGAGGTTTACAATGTCTCCCTCTTCTCTGCTTTCGACTCCCTAGCACCGGTCCGTGTACGCTCATTAACCTCACGCCTCAGTTCACCCTGGTTTGATACTGAGGTGAAGATGCTGAAAATTGAGAGGCGGCGGTCCCGTCTGGAGGCAGATAGATTGGCGCTGAGAACCCATTATGTTGACTATCAGCGGGCAGTCACCCTGAAAAAGACAATATTCCTGTCACAGGTGATTGCTGCAGGGAGGAACTGGCCAGCTCATCTTATCAACAATGTCGACAGATTATTACATCCAGTCTGTCTACAGTCTTGTGAAACTTTTCTCACAAAAATGTGAGGAGTTTGGCTGTTTCTTCCTAGCCAAGTGTCTCTGTGAGGCTGGGATCTTCCCAAGCAGCCAGTCAATGGCTGATGGTGTCCGGTCCAAGTGAGTGATGAGCACTCCACCTTTGTAGGTTGAGTTTGGTCTGGTTACTCCAGATGATATGTCACCGGTGGTTTCTGCATTGCGACCCAGCTACTGTATGTTGGACCCTGGGCTGACCAGATTCCTTTTAGAGTGCTGGGATTTGCTTGATCCTGTTATGGTGGTGATTGTCAGTGGTTCATTTCTTGAGCAGGTATTTCCCTGTGCCCTAAAAAAGGTGGGGGTGATGCCTCTTCTTAAGAAGGTGTCTTTGGACCCTGGTGATCTTAACAATTAGACCTGTCTCGAACCTTCCCTTTTTAGGGAATGTGATTGAGAAGGTGGTGGCATCACAGCTGGAACAACACCTGGAGAGATGACATCTATGAGCCCTTCCAGTCCGGTTTTCAGCCTCACCATAGTGCAGACACTGCCCTAGTCAGGGTATATCCTGATCTCCTTTCAGCAAGGGATAGTGGACAATATTCTATTTTTGTTCTTCTAGACTTTTCGTCAGCATTTGACATGGTCGATCATGGTGTGCTCTTAGCTCACCTCAGGCACTGTGTGGGTCTCTGAGGCACCGTTTCATAGTGGTTCAAGTCCTGCATAACTGGCAGGACACAGCAGATAGTACTTGGCTCCTAAACATCGAGCTGTGCTATGGGGTGCCTCAAGGGCAATCCTGGCCTCTGTGTTATTCACTGTGTACATGCTGCCTCTGTGGAAGATCATTAGGCACTATGGCTTGGCATTTCATTGTTATGGCAGATACCCAGCTGTATGTGCCTTGTGTCCTGGATGATGTGGCAGCTCTCTTGGTATTGGGCGAGTGCCTTAAGAGATCCAGGACTAGTTGGCAGTTAGCTGACTCAGACTGAACCCATAAAAGGCGGAGGTGCTACTGGTGGAGCCGGGTCGAGATGGCACACAGCAAGGCAGTATAGCACTGTGGTTAAGGGCACTGAGCTGCAAACCTGGAGACCTTGGTTTGAATCCCATCAGCCCCCACTTGCATACTGTGTGACCCTGAGCAAGTCACTTAACTTCCTTGTGCTCCCAGGCCACACCTGGAAACAAGTTCTGGCTTAGTGTGCCTTTTCTGGTTAAACAATTTCCCCTTTCCTTTTCCCGTGACCTTTGGGGGTACTGCTTTCCCTTGATTGGGAGGAGTGTCCCTCTGTCTGGCTAATAGGGTTAAGAATCTGGGGGTCATTGTGGACTCTAAGCTGATTCTGGAATTCTAGGTGTCGGTTGTTGTCTGCAGTGGCTATTACCATCTTTGTAACATCACCCAGATCAGGCCATATCTCCAGCCGTCTGACCTGGCAACACTAGTGCACGCAATTAAGGCTGGACTATTGCGGTGCTCTTTACCTGGAACTTTCCGTGAGGCTGATGTGCCACCTGCAACTGGTTCAGAATGCAGCAGCCTGGTTAGTGGCTGTGACATCTCATTCCTAGCACATCACTCTGGTTCTCCGCATCCTCCACTGGCTCCGGTCAGGTGGTGCATTAGTTTCAAAGTTTGTTTGTTGACATGCCTGAAAATGGCCCTTTGGATCAAGTGCACCCACCGGATATCAAAGGCGTAAAGCTTACAAGTCCCCACACTGTCTGGGTCCGTTCGCTCCTTCTGATGCCTCAGGTCAGCTGAGGCAGACCTCCTCTGTCCCTCACTCATCATTGAAATCTTCTGGGGATAGGGCTTGTGTAGCAGCACTGATTTTGTGGAATGCCTTCCCGTGAAGTGAGGCTGGCTCCTTGCTGACCATTTTTAAGTCACACTTGAAATTGCATTTGTTTAGTTTATGTTTTGGACTGGCCTCCTAACTTTTTGTGTAAATTTTAATCTGTTTTAATTATTTTATGTCTGCTGTAAAGCACTCAGAGCCATTTGGATGGAGCACCATATAAATAAAATGTTCTTGACTACATGAAAATATTATTCAAACCTCAGGAATCCATCACTATTGCTTGACAGGTGCACTCATTCCTCTGGAATGAGCTGCCCTGGAGCCTAGAATTTTATGCTAATTAGAGAACTTTAGAAAGAAATTCAAAACTCCGCTGTGATCACGCTCTCCCCTGCCCTCTAAAGGCAGATTTATTTCTCCGCCTGAGAGGAAGCATTACCCCGAAGTCGCTCTTCACCGTGCCGATATCCTGGTTTATTTCTTTGGTGATTCAGTATTGTTCATTTCTTCTTAGTCAGTTTTGATACTCTGTGTTAAGGTCAGGGTATTTTTAGCTATTTTAGGAATTTCTCCAGTTCCGGAGGCAGGAACCCTCTGTTGAAATGCAGTTCGCCTTTGCGGAACCGCATGTAAAACCATAAACGTAATGGGCCCTATGCACGACGGATAAGTGTAGCGCATTACGCGCAAGGCAGGCTGCTAGTACTACATCGCATCGACTCCACACACCACCGCAAAGCGGCATGCACAAGGGCACATGGCAGGCGCACAACAGGTGTTCAGAATAGAACACCAACACACCGCCCCGCCGATACGCAGGGTCGTGGCCGCGCACACAAGTGTGTATGCACATGCATGACAGAATGCTGCGCAGACATTGATGCATATGATATGCGACGGAAAAGGTAGCGTAGCATGATGCGCAACACCCCATGGGAGGCTGCACAGGCAAGCGTGACATGCAGCCACCCAGGCACAGGCGTGCCTGCACACCCGCATCGGTGGCTCACCGCCGTGCCACAACACTGGGTCCTCGCGGCACAGTGGACCGCACAGGCGAGCAGCACTGTGGGCACACCTGCCACCCACACAAACCACGGAGCGGCACACGTCAACGCACACACAACGTGCACACCAGTGCACCATGCAGATGGCACACTGGCAGGGCCGCAGGCCTGCACCAGCGTGAAACCATCCAGTACAGAGCAGCACACCACACAACCGACCCTGAACAGCAGGGGCGTCCCTGAAAGTGCCCAAATGCCTCCTCTGGCCCAGTGCTAATACCCATGAAGGAACAGAACAGTGTGAATGCCAAGAAACATGTAATGTCAAACAGTACAACAAATGCATCCAGCATGGAACCCCAACCCAGCAGCTGTCTGAGTGAATAAACACCAGTAGTATGATGTGCCTGACAGTGGGTCTGTGTCCCTGGGAGGTGTAACCCTCGACCCAGACAATATGAGGCATGGGGCGAGAGGTATGCAGGGCAGAACCCAGACACATGACTGAGAGGCCCTCGGTCTGGCACACCCAACCAGCAAGGCATGTAGCCCCCACCGACCTGCACTCCCGGAGACCACAACACAGGGAATGGAACACAGTCACGTTTAATGCATGTTGAAGAAACACAGAATGGAACATAACTGAACCACACCCACACCCAAACACCCTGCAGACAACACCAGCAAACATCAGGTACCCGCCCCCAGGCCAGCACAGATCCCACAGGCACACCCTGATGCATAGCCAGCTAGTCCTCCAGGCCTGCACACAGTCCACCAGGCGTCAAACAGGGTCTGCCAACCCCCCATGTGCCGGCCACCACACAGTCATGATTGTCCGTGTCCAGTATCTCCCATGACTACACACTGGGAGGAGTCCTGCTGGCACCTTCAGGCTGCGGCAGTCACGGCCAGGGCCTGGTCTGTGTTGAATGTCCGCTGTCTGCCTGTCACCTCCTCCTTCTCCACCATAGACTGCTGTGACCTCCGCCCCTTGATGAGCACCATTCTCCTCACAGGACCATGGTAGCAGCTGAAAGGAAAGGGACACATCAGTACAGCAGTGGTCACCACATGCAGCGTACAGCACACAGGGAGCGTGCAGGCATACCCACTGGTGAGTGGACATAGATGTCCCAGACCCTGTAGGCATAATCCTCATAGTAGAGGTCACCCCGGCTCCCTGCTGGATCATGTATTGTGGCAGCCACTCCCGGAACCGAGATGCTGTGGCACCCTGGACTGTGCAATAACATGCGCCTCATCTGGCTGGACCTGTAGGTGAGCTCGAGTCTGGCAGGTATTCCACCATGGTCCTGAGAGGGAGGGAGACACATGAGCCCAGCATAAAGTGAAGGATGGACAGACCCCCCGACCCATGGACACAGCACAGTCTACTTACCCTCTCGAACTCCCTGAAGACCTACAGGTCATCGTAGCCACCACTGTCTGCATAGTCCTGCTCGGTTACCCAGAAGAGGTGCCATGGGAACATGGCCCTGCACTCAACCATCCTCCCGCCATGATGGCAACAACATGCACCACTACAGACTGCACATGGCAGTGGCGTGTGTGAGGTGCCTCACAGCGTGGCCACACCCACGAGGGCATACCCGTGGCAGGATACCGGTACAAGAGGCACAGGTGCAGTGTTGCACAGATCACTCTATCACAGTAGCAAGATGTGTCTGGGCATACTAATGCACGTCCACCTACTCGATGAGCTAGCTGACCACAGAAGATGTAGTGGACACCGACCGCGCGTGTTCCACGCCCGCATAGATGCCGAACATGCATTGCATTGAGCCCTTCCACCTACCGTGGGACACCATCAGCATGCTGTGTGACAGCATCCGGGGAGCATTGGAGCCACGGACATGGTGGTCATGTGCCATGATGGTGGAAAAGAAGGTGCTATGCACCCTTGGCTACTATGCCACAGGGTCATTCCAGCATGTCACCGGGGACACTGTAGGTGTGAGCCAGTTCTCCGGCTCCAGGGCCGTGGCACAGGTGACAGATGCCCTCATAGAGCATGTGGGGGTGCACATCGCCTTCACACACACACCTGCCTATGTCAGGGCAACAAAAAAGACATTCTGTGCAATGCACGGTACGCCGAATGTCTGTGTTGCCATCGATGGGACACATGTTGCAATCCTCATGCCCGCTGCCCATGAGGAGGCATACAGGAACTGAAAGGGATACCACAGCATCAACTGCCAGGTGGTCTTTGACGCGAAGGGCATCATCACAGCTGTGTCGCCAAGTACTTGGGCTCCACGCATGATTCCTACATTCTTGATGACTCTGGCAGGGTGCATACCTGCACTGGGCGGCTCAATGGCTGGCTGCTCGGTGAGTCGCTGCATCCGGTCAGGTATATGCGCCTCATGTCACTGTACGCCTGCCACTGACACGTCATTCTCCACCCCTGCAGGTGACAGTGGATATCCATTGCGGACCACTCTTGATTACGCCATACCATGCCCCTGCCATGCCTGCAGAGGTTACATACAACACGGCACACAGACTGATGCGGGCCGTCTTGGAGAGAACCATCGGACAGCTGAAGATGCGTTTCAGATGCTTGGACCATACTGGCGACAGATTTATGATGAGTCCAGCGAAGGCATGCAAGGCTATTTTTATTTGAACTTATTTAATACCTTTGGATTTGAATTTCATTTTTCTTCAAGTTGATTAAATTACTGTCCTGGACTCCGAGACTGAATCATTTATATTTTAAAATTTATTTTTATATCTGGGGAATGAACTGTTAAAAATCTAACTGCATATAGTGGATAATGCTACTACACTGATATCAAACTATGGTCATTCTGCATTATGACTGATTTTTAATGTTTTATTGTTGTTGGTAAGTAGTAATTTGTGGGGTTTATTAATTTGGGGTTAGTATTTTGGAACTTGTGGGTGGTGTTTTTTGTTATAGTGCTGGTATTTTGTTTAAGTTTCCTACCAATCTGTGAGAGAGAGATTGATAGGGTGTATTATTATACTTTTTGTTTAATTCGGTATTTATTTATTTTATTGCGTTCTAGGATTACAAATACCTTTAAGCCAGGGCTCTTTTACAGAGGTTCCACGTTATGAGGTACAGATTAACAGAGCATTACAGGCAACACAATTAAATCAATGTACAAACAAAATTGTAGACGAAGAACATAAATTGAGGCAAACATTAATGAAGGAAGGAGGAAAGAAGTGAAAAGAAGAGAAAGGGATAGAGGGAGGTGGGGTGGGGGAAAGGGTGAGGGGGACAGCAAGGTAGATTATGAGAGGTAGAGGGAGGAAAAGGAGGGGTGGTGGTGGAGGGAGAGGTATGCAGCCTGGGTGCATTGTCAGAGAACAAACTATAAGTGCAGTAGTTGGGCATGGTGGTGTCAGCAAGTGCTAGGAGGCTGAGGCTCTTGTGGATGTAGACCGAGCAAGGGGAGCCACGATGAAGTGATCTGTTCATAAACTGGGAGGCCACCCTGTGGTGCTTTCATAGCTAGACCTTAGTCACATGTGCAGGCGGCTATGAGAGTGTTGGAGCCTGGTTTTGAAGGCACCAAGCGTGGGGGTGGTGGTGATATCACTAGAAGTCCATTTAGCCAGTTGGCGGCCGGTGAAGCAAAGCTGTTTGACCTTGGGTTGTTGCGACAGTAAAGGGATTTGAACTGCTGCGGTTTGGTCCACCAGCTACACCGGCTGCTTTTCTTAGGTTGTAGGAGAGTAGCAACACCGGGTGGGGCGAGGCCCATCTGAATTTTCTTAGCCACTATGCAGGTTTGGTATTTAATTCGCTTGTCAAGTTGCAGCCAGCTGGTTCGGGAGTAGAGGTCACAGATGTGTGTATAACGTTGAGTGCCAGTGATTTGCCGACAAGCCTTGTTGAGGGAGGTGGTTACCCGTTTGTATTTGTGAATTTGAGTGTTAGGTTTTCGTGTGTGTGTGTAGATAGATTTGTGTTTTAGATTGTGTAGGGGAGATCAAAGGGTGGTCAGGCAGTATTCCCCCACCAGGCTTAGGGAATTGCACCCCTTTTACTGCCCTTTTTTACCATCAGAGACGTACAAACATTGCCAATCCCTTGGGATTGCCAGGAGGCGTAGGAAGGGGAGCAGAACTGGGCCTGGTGGAGAAATGGAAAAGGGGGGACGAATTGGGGTGGTAGGGACCAGGCGACGCCCTTGGGCGAAATGGTGTCAGGACAGGGGTAATCCCTGTCTTGTTCCCATACCCAAGGGCCCAGCAATAAACGCTGGTCAGGAGTCGAGGTCTTCCCAGCATCTCATCCAACCCGGGCGGTGTTTATGTAATGCGAGGTCTGTCAAAACATGACAGTCATTATAGCTGTTCTTGTTGAAACGGTGGACCTGGCATGCATCACAGAGACCTGGCTGGATGAAAATGCAGGCCCGGTATTGGCTTCTGCGGTTCCAGCTGGGTTCTCGGTGATCCACCGCCCGAGGTTGGATCGTGTGGGTGGGGGTGTAGCCATCTTTTTTAAGACTGAGCTGGGCCTTGTGGATGTTCCAGTGGGGACCACCTGATCCTTTGAGTGTGTTGTGGGTGAGGTGTAGGCTATAGGATACTCCTCATTTACCGTCCACCCGGTGATGGGAGTGCATTCCTGCAGGAGATTGCGGACTTTGTCATCAACATGGTGTTGGAGTCCCCCAGATGGATAATTCTGGGGGACTTCAATGCCTGGGTCGATGAAAAACTCTCGCAGTTTGGTCAAAATCTCTTCCAGCTAATGACAATGCTGGACCTTACACAGGTAGTTACCTCCTCCACCCATATAGGAGGTTACTCATTGGATCTGCTTTTCCTCCTGGGGATGAAGATCACCGACTTGGGGTGGAACCAGTCAGTTGGTCTGACCATCACACCATAGGGTTCAGTTTTGGGGCCCCAAATGGACTTACTCTTTTGGAGATGGTCCGTGACTGCTCTTTAAGGAGTTGCCCAAGATGGTCTGTCGGCTGTGCTGGACCTATCGGGATTGCTGGGTGAAAGCACAAGTTCAGGGGATCTTGTACTAGCCTATAATAAGGCAGTGGAAGATGCCCTGGACTTGATTGCTTCTGTTCATGTTCGACCACTCACTCTTCACCCAAGGTCCCCGTGGTATGATGGGTCCTTGAAGGAGTTGAGATGGAGTGGTCGAAGGCTGGGGAGAGCATGGTGGAAGTCCGGCCTGGATGCTGACTGGCTTAGATTGATGGAGCATTATAATGGTTATCAATCAGAAATCACCTGTAAGAAGGCAGAGTTCTAGGGACATGGATATGTTGTTCATCCACATTTATAGGCAGGTTCCTTGCAGCTTTAAATCTTGCCGGAAGGTCTTCAAGCTGGCTCCTCCCACCCACCCGGGTGGTAAAACTCTCGGCTCCGCCCCATGATGCCAGATCTTCCTTACGCTTGGAAGCTCAGGTTCTCCTTACCGTAGCAGCGTTAGCAAGACTGGTTCCTAATTCTTTGAAAAGTTCAAAATTGAAAAGTTTTGCAAAAGACTTCGGTCTTCTTCTCCCTTGCGGCTCTGCGATGGACAAATCGACTCCCGGTTTGGAGGTGCCCTTGCGGGCAGAAGATGTCTGGGGCGGATCTGCACTCGCGTCGTCTACTGCCTGGGCCTTGGCACGACCCGAGGCCTGCGACTGGTGCTCTTCCTTTTGCCCTACGCCTTGAAGACCGTGCTGCCCGATTACAACTGGGGCACCGAAAGAATTCCACGGTGAAATCTAAGGAGGCCCGATTGGCGGTGTCCCTTGCTGTGAGCTCGGCCGGATCAACTTGGGCAGATGATCGCCCCTCGAAGAGGAAGCGCAGGCCGCTTCTACCTCGGCTGTGGCATTTGTCCCGCTCTCTCTCGGTGCCTCTTATTCGGCTTCTTTTAAGGAGCTTTGTCTGACCCTCTCGACCAAAGTGAGGGTCCAACTTCTTCGGGACCTTCCTCCAGGTCCAAAAAGAGCAAAAGTAAGTCTCTCCGTCGACGTTCTTGGGAGCGGGAAAGATTCCCCTTCCCTTGTCGACAGTCAACTTCGGTCGACCCCTCAGCTTTGGCCACTGGCTTCACGGTGTCCCCGTCAGGCCAGTTGGCCGAGACTCACAGCCGGTCGAGATTTTTCCGACCCGTTGGATGGGTTGTCGGCTGGAGAAGCTGAAAATCCCCTCTCCTTGGTTCCCCCGGTGGGAGTTGAGGATCCCGTCGGCTCGTCTGTGCCTCCGGTTCCGGAGCCTTCGGTGGGATCATCCGAGCCGAGGGGAGTGCCGATTTCCGACACTTCTCCTCGCCTTCCTTGGCCTAGTCGAGACTCTCGGTCTCGGTCTCGGAGATCCTCGTGGTCCAACCTATCCCGCCGTCATAGGCGGTCTCGGTCTTGGCACCGCGGCAAGCGGCGCCGCCGCTCTTCCTCGGACGAAGAGAGGCTTCGGCGCAAGTTGCGTCGGAGGTACGAGGAACTTATGTGGCAACAGCTCCTTTTGACCGGGAATAAGCCGACCCAGTCGTCTTCCCCAGCCATTAAGTGGCTGTCACCGGAGCAGCCGAAACAAACCCTCATTGTAGTCGAGGAGCCTGTTCTCAGGCCGGTTGTTGCCAATTCCAGCTGCCCACCGATTCTGGTGGAACCTCCGCCCAGCCATTAGTTGGGGCTCGACCAAAATTCTCGGTCGGCTTGGGTTTGCCCCATAGGCTGTCGGTCACCCTCACTCCCGATAAACCTCGGCAGGTGGAGGGTGGCTCAGGGCCGAGGCAGCTCTTTGAGGACTCTTCTGAGTCCGATGATGGTTCCTCCCTCTTCTCCAAGCGCATGAACTTGGAGTCCTCGGGAGGACAGTCAATGGATGATAGCCCTTCGTCCTTCTTAGGGTTGCTTCGACTCATCTCGGAGTCCACCGGGATGAAGCTCGAACCCGTTTCTAAGCAGGCCAGGTATCCCTCACGGAGATTCTGGACCGAGGATTCTCCAGGAGGCCTTTCCAGTGGCGAAGACATAGTGAGTCGGCCTTGGAACTTTGGCAGCGTCCTGCTTCCTGCCCCGCCTTGGCCAGGTTGGCCAGGAAGTATGCAATCCCTACAGTTCTCTGTCGGTTTTGGAACACCCTCGGCCGAGGGTTGGTTACCGACAGCGTTTTCCGGCGTGCGAGAGCGCCAGGGATGTGGACAAACCTCCTGACAAGGAATCCAAGAAATTGGATTATGCCGGGTGAAAAGTCTATGCTGCATCCTTTCTCGGCCTTCGTCAGGCCAGTTCGGCCGTCCTCATGGCACATTTTTCTCACGCCCTGTTGGGCTCCCTGGATGAGGTTGTCCCTCATCTTCCCCGCAGATCTGCAGACTACCGTCAGGCAGGTGCGGGACCAGGGCAGGGCAGTGGCTAAACAGCAGCTCCAGACTGTGTTAGACATTGGGGACTCATGTGCCAGGTCTGTGGTGGCCGCAGTGGCCATGCGTCGTCGGGCTTGGCTGAGGATATCCACCTTTACTTCGGATACCCAGCACAAGTTGGCGGATGTTCCCTTTTTGGGGACTGACCTCTTCGGCCCTGGGGTGGAAGGTCACCTGCAGAGGATCGAGAAGTCCAATGCTACCTTGGACTCGGTCTCTTCCACTCAGAAGGACAAAGGCCGCAAGCCACAGCCTAAGCCCTTTCGTCCTTCTGCGCCCGCGGCGCGCCCGGCCCAGCAACGTCAGGGCCAGCAGGCTCGACCTTGGTATCCCAAGCCCAAGCCGTCGGCTTCCTCCAACAGGAAGCAGGGAGGTAAAGGCCCAGGAGGTTCCTCGGCCGGTCCCTCCTCCAAGCCTGCCCAGTGACGGGCTGAGGGGTGTCGCCCCCATCCCTGTCACCTCACCCCTGGTTCCCCCCGTGGGGGGACGGGCTCAGACACTTCCTTTCCGCCTGGTCCACTGTTACCACGGACAGGTGGGTACTGGAGGTGGTGGGAAAAGGCCTACCTCTGGAATTCGAGCAGGCCCCGCCCTTCAGAGCCGTCGCACCTCGGGGGGCCTCGGGGTCCGCAGCCTCACTGGCGGCTCGCCGAGCCGACAGCTCTCTTCCTCCAAAGGAGGTGATCACGGTGGAGGACCTCCCTTCAGACCCGAGGTTCATGTCCAGGTATTTCCTGGTTCCGAAGCGGACGGGGCTGGCTCCCATTCTCGACCTACGACCTGAACAAGTTCCTAAGGTCTCTAACCTTCAGAATGGTCACTCTGGCGCAGATAATACCATCTCTGGAACACGGCGTGTGGTTCTGCTCTCTGGACCTACAGGACGCGTTCTTTCACGTCCCTATCCGTCCGTCACATCGGATATTCCTCCGCTTTCGAGCGGAGAGATCCCTCTTCGAGTTCCGAGCCATGCCCTTCGGCTTATCTCCAGCTCCCAGGGTCTTCACCAAATGCATGGCAGTGGTGACAGCATTCCTGCGGCGCCGAGGGGTCTGGGTATACCCTTACCTGGACGATTGGCTGATAGCAGCCTCCTCCAGGCAGGGAGGTGGAGCGGTCCAGAGATCTGGCCCTCCAGGTTTGCTCTCGAGTTGGCCTTCTCATCCATGAGGCCAGAGTCAGACTCGAGCCAAAGCAGGTGATCCTGTTCATCGGGGCAGAGCTCGACTCTCTTGAGCCAGAGCTCGACTCCCGCGGACAGGGCGAGGTTCTTACCTCCTTTGCCCAATCATTTCTGGTTGGGCAATCGCGCCCTGCCCGGGACTTCCTGCGCCTTCTGGGTCTCATGGCGGCCTGTACCAGCGTGGTCGTTGGGCCCGCTGGCACATGCGCCCCCTTCAGTGGGGACTGGCCAGCCAGTGGTCATGATGCTGCGATCCTTTGGACCAGCTAGTGATAGTGACCCAGGAGATGTGGAACGCTCTCCAGTGGTGGACCGTTCCATTCCATTTGCAGGAGGGCATCCCGTTTGTCCGCCCCGAGCCGACGGTCTCTCTGTCGACCGATGCCTCTCTGATGGGTTGGGGTGCCCATCTGGGGGAACACCGAGTGCATGGCCTCTGGTCCCCGCGGGAGTCCCGATGCCACATCAACCTGCTGGAGCTCCGAGCGGTCCGCCTAGCTCTCACCGCCTTTGCTCCGTTTCTCGGGGGTCAAGTGGTCCGAGTCCAGACGGACAATACCACGACCATGTACTACCTGAACCGCCAGGGCGGGACGCGCTCCATGCTTCTATGCAAGGAAGCTCTCTGCATTTGGTCACTTGTGCGCAGCCTGGAGGCGGATCTCCTAGCCATTCATGTGGCAGGAGCCTCCAACACCCTGGCCGATGCCCTGAGCCGGATAGGGGCTGCATCTCACGAATGGTCTCTCCTGCCGGAGGTAGTACAAGATCTGTTCTCCCACTGGGGCACACCTCAGGTGGACCTGTTTGCCTCCAGGGAGAATGCGAAGCTGAGGCTGTTTCATGCCCGGCCCCCTCAGCAGGGCTCGCTGCAGGGGGATGCCTTCTCGAGGCTGTGGACCCCGGACCTCTTCTACGCCTTTCCCCCATTTCCCTTGATTCACAAGGTGCTTCTCAAAGCAAGGAGGGACAAGGTGCAGGTGATCCTGATAGCCCCAGACTGGCCCCGCCAGTTCTGGTACCCAGATCTCCTCAGCCTCAGCTCCAGGCTCCCGAGGCAGCTTCCAGCTCGCCCGGACCTGCTTTCAGTCAATCAGGGGAAGGTGTTCCATCCGGACCTTCAATCCCTGCACCTGACGGCCTGGTTCCTGAGCTGCTAGAGTTCCAGGCCTTGGGTCTTTCCGCGAGGTCCTCAATGTTGTTGAGGCGTCCCGTGAAGTCGACCAGAAAATGCTATGCCTTCAAATGGAAGAGATTCTCCATTTGGTGTCAGGGCAAGGGCTTGGACCCTTCCTCCTGTTCTGTGGCAAGCATTTTGGACTATTTATGGTCCCTTTCTAGTCAAGGGCTTAGGTCGACAACCCTAAAGGTGCACCTGGCAGCCATCTCTGTTTACCGGGTGCGGGCCGGGAAGCAGTCGGTGGCACAGGAAAAGGTGGTCGGGCGCTTTTTCAAAGGCCTTGATCACATTTCCCCTCCGGTGCGAACGCCACCTCCATGGGATTTACTGCTGGTACTGGCAAAGCTCATGGGCAAGCCATTCAAACCAATGCACAGGTGTGATCTCTCTCACCTGTTGTGGAAGACCCCTTCTTGGTGGCTATCACGTCAGCCAGAAGGATGGGAGAGCTCCAGGCGCTTTGCATCGAGTCTCCTTACCTGGTCTTCCACAGGGACAAGGTTGTCCTGCGCCCCCAACCGAAATTCCTTCCGAAGGTGGTGTCGGAGTTTCACCTTAACCAGGTGCTGACTCTGCCGGTGTTCTACCCCAATCACACCTTGGAGGTCGAATATAGGCTCCATACTCTGACCCCTAGAAGGGCGCTCGCTTATTATAAGGAGCGCACGGCTGAAATTCGGGGAGAGGTTCGCCAGCTGTTTGTCACCTACGCTGAAGCCGCACCTGGCAGACCTGCAGCCAAGCGGACGATAGGCAGGTGGGTCACCCCCTGCATAGATCGCTGCTATAAGTTGGCGGGCATGGAGCCTCCCAGAGGGATAAGAGCTCATTCTACCCGTCATACTGCTGCATCGGTGGCTGCTTCCAGGGACGTCCCTATCCAGGAAATCTGCAGGGCTGCTACCTGGAAGTCAGCACACACCTTATTACCCATTACCACATCGACCTTGAGTCACGCCGGGATGCTGGTTTTGGGGCCTCGGTTCTCCAGTCCTTATTTCCCAAGTAAGTATTGGGGGTGTGCGCCTTGCCTCCCTCCTCCGGAGAACTGCTAGGAGTCTGCCAATAAGTGTGGATGAACAACATATCCATGTCCCTAGAAATACAGGTTACTCACCTGTAACAGGAGTTCTAGGAATGGTATATGTTGTTCATCCACTCCCACCCGACCTCCCCGGCTTCGACGCACAACCTGAGCTCCAGCGGGCCAGATCTGGCGTCATGGGGCGGAGCCAAGAGTTTTACCACCCGGGTGGGTGGGAGGAGCCAGCTTGAAGACCTTCCGGCAAGATTTAAAGCGGCAAGGAACCTGCCTATAAGTGTGGATGAACAACATATACCATTCCTAGAACTCCTGTTACAGGTGAGTAACCTGTATTTCCTGTCCAGGGAGATTTCTGCTGCGCAGAACCGACCGGCTCAGCTCTTTCGTACTGTTGATAGATTGTGCAATCCAATCTGTCTACAATCTGGAAGAGCTTTTTCACAAATTAAGTGTGATGAGCTAGCTCAGTTTTTCGCTGATAAGGTTGCCAGCATCAGGTCTGGAATTGGCCCGGCTCTGCCCATGAGGGGTTATGGAGGTCGATGGGAGGTAGTGAGGACCCGGTCTGTCTGGACGGACTTTAGCCGACCGGAATTCACGGACATTGTGAAGATTATCCAGACTTTGCGCCCAACCTGTTGTAGTTTGGATCCGGGCCCTACCTCCCTGTTGGTGGGATATGTAGATGTTGTCTGCCCGATCCTAGCTGAAATTGTATGAAGATCCTTGGAGAGGGAAACCTTTCCGGATCCCTTAAAGGAGGCAGTCATTCGACCACTCCTTAAAAAACCCTCCTTGGATCCCATCGATCCAGCTAACTACCGACCTATCTCTAACCTTTCCTTTGTGGGGAAGGTTATTGAGAAGGTGGTTGCGTTGCAACTGGACAATCACTTGGTAACTCACAATGTCTATGAAGCTCTCCAGTCTGGCTTCAGGAAGAGGCATAGCATGGAGACTGCCCTTGTTTGGGTATTAAATGACCTCCTGATTGCGAGAGATCAAAAGGCTCGTGCCATCTTGGTCCTTCTCGACCTCTCAGCAGCTTTTGACACTGTGGACTGTGAGGTGCTTTTGGAGACCTTGCAGCTCATTTGTGGACTGTCCGGTACAGTCTTCAAATGGTTTTGATCCTTCCTTGTAGGGAGGTCTCAGAGGTGGTCACTGGAACTTATTCTTCTGATGCCCTCTCCTGTCCTGTGGGTGCCACAGGGCTCCATATTAGCACCCATGTTGTTTGCAGTGTATATACTGCCTTTAGGAGACATCATCAGGCGATACGGCTTGAGTTTTCACTGCTATGCAGATGATACTCAGCTGTATATGTCCTTTGTACCCAGACAGATTGATGCGATATCCATGCTAAATAGTTGCCTCTCTGAGATCATCAAAGACTGGATGAGCTCGAGTTGGTTAAGACTGAATCCGGATAAAACTGAGGTGCTGTTCGTGGAACCGGGCCGCCAGGGGGCAGGTGTTGCTGCTGGGCACATGTCGGGCCTTTGGCTTGACGGTGTCCAGCTCACCACCTCAGATTGGGTGTGTAACATGGGCATTGTTTTTGATGATGGCATGACCTTGAAGTCTCAGGTGTCAGCTGTGGTCAAATCCTCATTTTACCATCTGAGGAACATTGCCCAGGTGAAACACCCGATTCCCCCGGGTGACCGTCCAGCACTGGTCCACGCCTTCATTACTACCCGTCTTGACTACTGCAGTGCCCTTTACCTAGGGCTGTCTGGGGTCGACATCTGCTGCTTGCAGCTGGTGCAGAACGCTGCGGCCGGGCTGTTGACTGGTACCTCTAGGTTCAGTCCCATTACGCCTATGCTGCGCGAACTGCACTGGCTGCTAGTTCACTGGCGGATCACTTATAAGGTAGGCTTGCTTACCTTTAAAGCCCTACATGAACTGGGACCCAACTACCTTAAAGATCTCCTGATGCCATACTCCCCCAATCGCCCACTCTGATCAGCCGACGAGGGATTGCTAGAGATTCCCAGGGTTTGCCTTAAAACATCTGGAGTTCATGCTTTTTCATTTGCAGCACCGACCCTGTGGAATTCTCTACCTCATCGGTTAAGAGAATGCCTGACCATCAGTAATTTTAACTCTATGCTAAAAACATATTTATTTACTTTGGCTTTCCCAGATTAATTGAATTGATTTAAAAAAAGTTATTATTGTTTTTATATTCTATTTATGTTTGTACAGCGCCTTGGTTTTGAAAGACACTATAAAAATAAAGACTGATTGATTGATTGATTGAAGGTGTTCATTGTGTGTGCCATGCTGTGAATGTGCCAATGCTGACTAATGTACCCAATGCCCCACAGGCGGTGGGGACTAGAGTAAGCGCCTGTCCAGGTCCAGGAGTGCGGCAGGTGGCTGGCTGCCTGGCAGGCGCCGTGGAGGGCACTTTCAGGTGCTGATGGCACACCATACACATGGGGTGAGTATTGCAACAGCCATGGCACTGGGACAAACAGGCCACAGTGCCAGGCTCCTACTGCAGGGTGCATGGTGCGGTGGCCCTGTTACAGCGTTACATATTGTCCTGTCAATGCACAATGATGAAGACATGCCTGGAGTGCGCCCGTCATGGGTGGGTGTGTCTGTGTGGGGGGTTGCGTGTATGTTCCACTGTTGCACATGTGCATGGTTCTCTCCCAGGGTACACGACACCACTCCCAGCACGGTGGCATCTGCGGAATATGTATGCCGGCTACCGCACGGTAGTGCACGTGTGGTGGTGTTACTCTGGCCCTGTACATTCCATGAGGGCATGCCAAGGCCGGTTTTCCAAGCTATGAAGTACTGGTGGAAACACGTATGGCCCAGTGCATCTGCGATGTTCTGCCATGGGCATCGACAGTACCGGGGCCCTCGCTGCCAGCGCCTTGTGCACGCCTGCTGTGCAGCATGTGCTGGTGTGGCTCCACCACTATGGCTCCACTGCTATCACCTGAAGGTGCTGTGTGTAGTAAGGATGGTTCGACCCCTCAGCCATGGCCGTGCCTGGGCATGGCGTGCAATGACAACAGACATAAGGTGTTCCCTCCCCGACCCAGTGTCGTTTGGGGAATGGTGACTCGCCGCGTGGCGGTATCAGTGACCTCTGGATGTGCAGGTGGACCCTCACCGGCCCTGCCATGTGTGTATGTCACATCATCTCATGGATGCCCTCTAGTGCCATCGCACACGTCAGGATGGCCATATACATGCTACGGTTCACCACTGTCTGTGCCTCCACGGTGGTGGTGTTCCAGCATTGTGCCTTAAGGCAGTCCTGCTCCAGCTGCTGCAGTTGCCGGTACTGCTTTTCCAGGTACGTCTGTGACCGCGGTGGCTGGTGACATGTATGGGTGCAGTCTGAGGGCCCCTCATCCCCCGTCACTGTGTGGTGGCGCTGCTGCATTACAGCATACGGTGCCATAGGGGCCATCAGCATCCATGCGTGTCTCAGCAGCTCTGCATGATGGCTGGTTTGAGCGTGCCATTCTACTCGTCCCGTCTTGTGCGTGCTGCATGTCCATCCCTACTACAGTGTCACTGCCGGTCCCGCTGTCCTCCTCCCGTGGGACGAGTGTGCTGTCCTCCTCACTGGCCATATTCTCTTGGGGCTCTGGCTCTGCACCTGCTGGGGTACAAAGGGCATGTTAGGTTGCCGCATATGGCTGCCCACCCTCCCACACCAGGGTGTGTATACGTACGTACTTCATCCGCTGACGAGTGACGGTCACCATTGCTGCCACTGTTGGTGTTGCAGGGGTCTTATCCCTGGTATCGCTGGGCCACAGCGCACAGGTCCTCGTCACCTGTGGGTACATTGCAAGGGGTTACTGGGGCTGTAGTATGGCTGCGTTGTCACATCCACATACATGTGGGTTACCATTGCCTGCCATCGTGTCCACCCCTTCTGCCACTCCACGGATGGCGACCTCTGTCAGCATCTCAGCTACGAGTCGCTCTGGGGGGGGGGTCAGCTGGCTGTCCATACATGGCGGGCCGCCTCCCGTGCCCGCCACGTGCCTTCCCGATAGTGGCAAGCTTCCGCTTCACCACTGCCCTCATGTCCCGCCACTTATGCTTTATTGCTGCCAGGGTCCGTGCCTCTAACCCAGCAGCGTTTACAGCGGCCTCAATGTCCAGCCATAGCCTTGACTTGATTTCCACTGGTGTGTTCAGGGACTCTGCACCATACAGCCTGCTGTAGTGCTGGCATATGTCGGTAACCATGATGACAGTTTTCCCACCACTGGGATTGGTGTGCGGGACCGTCTCCACGCCCGTGCCTGTCTTCTCCCTGTTCGTGGCGGCACTGCCCTTCATCCATTGCCCTCCTCCATGTCCTCTGTTTCCCACCTCTGCATCCACTGCCTGTTCCGCCATAGCGTACTGCAGTGTGTGCGCATGATATGCACAGCTGTCTGGCTGCATGGGGTGTTCCGTCACCTTATATGGTGGGGTCAGCAGGCGTTCCTCGCGTACTGCGGGCCGCCTGCTCTGCACATTGTGCTCTGTGGCTTGTTTGGTCCCACCCACTGCGCGCAGCAGCCTCTGTGAATGCTGCATTGCTGCCGTCCACTGTGCGGCACGCAGTTGCGCGCATCATCTACATCTGTTTTCATCGTACTTTCCGTGCTTTCATGCATAGGGCCCAATATATATGGTGACATGGATATGTTGTTCTATGCACACGTTCTGACATTGTCCTTTCCCCTTTAAATTTTGCTGGAAAGTCTTCGAGCTGGCTTCTCCCACCCACCCGGATGGTATAACCCTTGGCTCAGGCCCATGACACCAGATCTTCCTTTCCACTGGAAGAAGCAGGTTCCCTCCTTACCGCTCCCACGTTGAGTAGACCCTGGCGCTCAAATCTTTGGATTTACTTCCAAAATGTAAACTCGTTAGAGTTCTATCTTCAGCTTGATCTTCGATCGCGATGGAGGCCCAGTCTTCACCTGGATTTTGCCAGTGCCCATGTGGGCAAAAGATGTCACGTACCAACCCCCATGCCATGTGCATTTACTGCCTGGGCCATGAGCATGATCCCCAGGCTTGCGATATTTGCTGGTCGTTTCATGTGCCGTTCATCAAGGACTACCTTGCTGCCTGAAGTTGGGCCGCCCAGAGAAAATGACATCCGCGGTCAAATCAAGGACGCACATTGGGTGGTCTCAGTGACTGTGGGGTCCACCAAGCAGCTGGAGCAACTTACGGCCTTCGAGGAGGATGTGGCTCGGGCTGCTCAACAGTCCTTTTCGGCCTGTGTTCCACTTCAGTTGGGCTGCACTTATTCGGACTCCTTCAATGAGCTGTGCCAGTTTCTCCTGACCAAGGGAGAGGGCTCTTTAGGTTCGCACAGCTCCCACTCCCGCAAGGAGGAGTCCAAGAGAGTGAAGGAGAAGACTCGTCATCGACATTCTTGGGACCGGGAACGTTCTTGGTCTCAGGAATCTCAGGTTTTGACCATGGTCGAAACTGTGGCCTTGGCCACTGGCTTCATGGTGCCCCCATCAGGCCAGTTGGTTGAGATGCTGGCTGACGATGCAGGTGAGATTTTTCTTGACCAGGTCGACTGGTTGTCATCCAAAGAGGCTGATAACTCCTTGTTCAGGACTCTGGTCCTGCCGGTGACCACCGAAGAGTCGGCTCAGCCCGCTGAACCGGACCCTCCAGTCACCGACCTAGAATAGGAGGAGCTGTGGCACTCCCTGGCTCCCTCTGAGATCTCCCCCATCAGCACCCCGGTGGCCATGGTCGAGGTCTAGGTGTTCCCCATCTTCTGGGTCGAGCAAGTCGCGTTAGTGGTCTTGCTCTTGGCACCATGGGAAGCGGTGCCGCCATGATTCGTCTTCATCCTCCTCAGGTGAGGAAAAGCTTTGGCGCAAGTTGCGTCGACGCTATGATGACCTTATGTGGCAACCGTTGGTGTTGTCCAGTCTGAACCTGACTCTGGCTCCCACACCGGCCATCACTTGGCTGTTGCCCGACAGGCCGACACCAACACCCTCAGTGGGGCCAGTCAACACTGTTCCTCCATCTGCGGAGCTGGTACGGACTACCTCCATTGGTCAAAGCTGGCGCCTCCACCAATTTGTGGTGGAGCCGCTGCCCAAACAGCCACCGACCGGGGCTCCGACAAAGGAGTCTCGGCTGGCTCAGGGGCTACCCCATTGGCTGTTGGTCACTCTTACACCTGACCACCCACGGCAAGTCCGGAGTGACTTGGGTGGTAGGTTGCTCTATGCAGACTCCTCAGAGTCCAAGGATTCCTCACTGCACTCCTGTCTGGTCGACATGGAGTTGGTGGGGGACCTCTCAACAGAAGAGATCCACATACTTCATGGGCATCCTCAGTCTCATCTCCAAGTCCACAGGGATGAGGTGGAGCCTTTCCAAGGCGGGCTCGCTATTCCCTCACAGAGATTCTGGATAAAGGGGACTCTCTGATGGAGGCTTTCCCATTGGCCAAGGCCATTGTCAGCCCTGCCCTGAAACCCTGGCAGTGCCCTGTCTCCTGCCCTGCGCCCAGCTGCGATGGCCTGCAAATATGTGGGGTTCAAGGCACCCTTCAGCGAAGTGTTAGTGGCTGACTTAGTGTTTCGGTACCTTGGCGATTCTGAGGGCGTTGACAGACTGCCGAATGAGAGTCCAAGAAATTGGACCTCTCGGCTAAAAATGTATGCTGCCTCCTCACTGGCCTCTGTCAGGGTAGCTAGGTGTGACAGGGTTGAATAGGACCCTGTCCCAGTTGTTATAGAGTTTGAATGCAAGGATCTGTTCTGTTCTTTCCTTTCCTGTTTCTTGTCTGGCTGGTTGAGCAGCCAGATTTCTTGTGAGACCTAGGACTTGGATCACCCTGACAGTCTTGCAGTTCTCTGCCCCTCACTGTCTGTGTCTTCCCTTGCTGGTTCTGTCTTTTTCCTCCCTTGCATATCTGCTGATATAAAAATATATGCAAATCATTATGTGGAAATGTAACTGATATTGGGATCCCTTTGTTTAGAAACTATATAGTGTTACTGTTGAAATGTATATAACTATAGTTTGAGATGACTGCAAAAAGCTATTATGAACTCAAGGGGTTAACCTGAGAGCAGTTTTATAAGCCCTTTTTCAGAAGCTTTGGAAAAGGGACCTCAGTTCTGGGACATCGTGTTCTTGCTGCACCTGCCTGAAACATACAAGAACATTTTAGAAAAAAACAGGATGTTTGTTAAGAAGTGGGGTTGCAATTTATAAGGGAGACTACAGTATTTTTGGAAGAGACAGAGATTGAAGGAAAACTCAGATGGATCTTCTCTGTTTATTCTGCCTTTGTAAATAGCTATACTGAACAAGTTTATTTTTATGTTACTATAAGTACTAATAAACACTTTTTGCAAATTCCACAACTGCTTCTGGTTTTCTGTACTTCCTGACCTGTGCCTCTACGACAGATCGTGGGAACAGTGGGATTACGCCATGCATACTCTAAGCCAGGAGTTTTGTGCATGGGTACTGGACCCTAGTACCAGGGAAGCATAGAGAAATGTACGGATTCTGTAGCAGCAAACCCAGGAGTGGTTACTAGGAGAATGGCAACCAAACTAGCAGAGACAGAAATCCAAGATGACTATACAGCCAGCACCAGTTATGCAAAAAGAACAGTCAGTGACAGAACCTGACTGCCTTTTTCAAATGGTGGGCTATACAATAAAAAGATGGAGAAGCAGAGAGAAAGAGCTTCAATGTTTAGAAGCATAAAGAAAAGAAGAAATACAACAACACGAACAGCAGAGGAGAGGAGTGAAGAGATGCCATGACAGGAGCAGCAGAGGAGACAAGAGATGCAGCGACAGGAGCAGCAGATGAGTGAACAGATGCAGCAACAAGAGCAGTGATGGCTGGATGCCTTGCAAGCAATCAGGACTATCAGACTGGTACCCTACCTGACAGGGAAAGCCCAACTTGACTACAGCAATATGGACACTGCACAGTCAGAAAACTATGACCTGGTGAAAAGCGAAATCCTGAAAAGGTATGACATCTCAAGAGAGACCTACAGGCAGAGATTTTGATCTCTGAAGTATAACTCCGTCGACAATCCTTGAGAAGCCTTCACCTGACTCAGAGAACTCCTGATAAAAGGGCTCCAACCAGAGACCAAAACAGTCCCACAGATTGACACATTTGCAATGGAGCAGTTCATCAATATCCTGCCTACAGATGTGCAGCTTTGGGTAAAGGAACACCGACCAGAAAGTGGGGAAAAGGCTCTTTCTTTGGCCAAAGACTACCAAATGGCCAGACAGACGCCACAGAAGCGAGGTAACAGCCAAGCACCGATAAGACACTTTTTCCCATTTAAACTCCCAAGTCTGATAAGAACTCTGGTGGGGTAACAAATCTGTGCCCAAAAAACGTTGTTGCTATAACTGTAATAAGCCAGGCCATATTGCAAGAAATTGCCATAAGAAGAGTGACACTGGAGCAGATTTGTCCGTAGCAAAAGTGGGAAGTACTTAACAGATGTGAAGGTGGGGATAAGACTGTAAGGGACTCATTGATTCGGAAGTAGACAGACCCTAGTGAATGTTGAAGTGCTGGGGAAAACACTGTGCAAAACGACCAGGTACTGGTGTCATCTGCATCCACGGGGACACTTGATACTATCCCACCACCCAAGTGACTATGACCATTTAGGGTGTGTCACACCAAATGAAAGTGGGGATAGTACCTAAATTACCTGTACCTGTGATTATTGGAAATGACTGTCCAGGATTTACTGAGTTAATCTCGGAGGAACTAAACCCTTCAGTTTCAGCAGCAGTGGTAACAAGAGCTCAGGCAAAGAAAATTTCAAATGGTGAGGACACTTTTCCTTTCAGTGACATTGATTCGGACTTGTTTGAGAACAGCTCCAAGATACGAAAGTCCAGGAAAGAAAGAAGACGTCTGAAACAACAGTGGCAACAAAAGACTAATGGACATAAAGGGTTAAAATATGAAAATGCTGAAGCTAAACTGATAACTGATTGTGATTTTGTTTCAGAGCAAGCTAACAATGTTTCTCTCCACGGTTATTTTAAGCAGCTGGGGGTGAAACCAACACAGGGTGAACCAATGTTTAAAAAATGTAATGAGTTACTGTACAGAGTTTGGGTTAAACCTCAGACAGGAACAGACAGAAGAATTGGTTATACCACAGAAGTGTAGAACAGAGGTGTTACAGATGGCACATGATAGTCCTATGGCTGGTCACTCAGGAGGGATCGCACCCCTGAGATTGCTGTATAGATTTTACTGGCCTGGAATTCATGAGATGTTGCTACCTATTTTAATTCCTGTGCTGAGTGTTAGAAAGTAGCCCCGGTCACTAGAAAAGACAAGATGCCCTGGTGCCCCTACCCATGATAGATGTGCCTTTGAGAGAATTGCAATGGATTTGGTTGGTCCTTTAGACAAAAGTAAAAAGGGTAATAGATTTATCCTGGTAGTATGCAACTCTGCGATACCAGAAGCGGTTCCAATACATACTGTCACAGCTTCAAAAGTGGCAGCAGAGCTTTGAGACATTTTCAGCAGACTAGGCATACCTAAAGAAATTACTACTGATCAGTGTAGTAATTTTGGTGCTACGATATAAGAGCTGTAAAGACTACTAGGTATCACTGCCATAAAACCTCCCCATCGCCCTCATACAGGCGGTCTTGTTGACGTTTGCTAAATCCTAAAATGCAGGTTAAAAGGTTTATAAAGAGGAAGGAAAGATTGGGACAAATACTTACCTTACCTACATTTTGCTTAAACAGAAGTGCCACAGGCATCAACAGGGTTTTCACCATTTGAAATGCTATATGGTAGGCAGCCAAGAGGGTCACTGGATGTGATAAAAGAAACATGGGAAGATAACCCCACTCAAAAACAATCTATAACGTCTTATATGTGTGTCCTAAGAAAGAAGCTGGCAAAATATGTTGAAATTGTCCATAGTAATCAGGAAGAGGCCCAAACCAGCAGAAGCTATATTATGACCATTGGGTAAAAAAGTTTTGAGCCAGGTGAAAAGGTTTTGCTACTGTTACCACAACAGAAAATAAACTGTTAATGAAGTGGCAAGGGCCTTATAGAGTGCTTAGGCGTACTGGCATCATTAACTACGAGACTGAGAGCCCTGACAGGAAAAATCCTACTAAGATATACCATGCTGACCTCCTCAAGAAATGGGTTGAAAAATGCCAAAAGCTGCTTTGCTAGTTTTACCAGAAAATGATAGATATTGATGTAGCTTATGATAGACTGGAACAAACTGTAACTGCTGATGCTGTAAAGGCAAATGTTTTCTTAACCTCAGAACAAACTGCAGACATTTGTAATGTGCTAAGACATTTTAACAGTACTTTTACCACAGTACCGGGCCGAGCAAAAGGGGTCAAGCATGTAATAGGGCGAGCTATTAGGCAAAAGACATGCAGGTTACCAGAGCGGTTAAGAGCTGATGTGGATAAGGAAATACAAACAATGAAAGAAATGGATATCATAGAAGAGTCAAGGAGTGCTTGTTCATCTCCAGTGGTAATTGTAAGCAAAAAAGAAGGGGGTGTTAGAATCGGCTTTGATTTTAGGAAACTTAATCAAGTGTCAGAATTTGACAGTTATTCTATGCCCAGAATAGATGATTTGGTGGACAGACTGGGAAGTGCAAAGTATATCAGTACCCTCGATCTCACCAAGGGTTATTGGCAAATCCCTTTAGCTAAAGAGTCCAGAGTCAGAACTGCATTTGCCATTCCTGTTAGATTCTATCAGTTCACCACCATGCCATTTGGTTTACATGATGCACCAGCTACAATCCTAGTGGTACGTGGATGTAATTTTATCAACTCTCACTGGTTATTGTGCTGCGTACCTAGATGATGTCATGGTGTACAATCCAGACTGGAAAAGCCACCTGGAACACCTACGAGCAGTTATCCAGGCTATTAGAAATGCAGGTGTAACCCCCCTCCCAAGTCTGGAGCTTACCTGATGCTCCTACTGGCCTGTGTCATCTCCTGCAGCTGCCGTTTTCTAGCTCTCCCGGCCCAATCTTGGACTGCTAAAGGGCCGGGGAGCACTGTAACTTGTCCCAGCACCTCTTGCACCTTTTCCTGCGTGGTCGGAGAGCCGCTTGTTGTCTCTTACTTCTCCGGCTCCCCCAAACTGCAAAAGGGGCCAGGGAGCGGAAAAAAGCAATTCCAGCGCCTCCTGTACCTAAAATAGAAACGGCCAGTGTGCTGCACAGGAAAGTTCTTCCCCGCCCCCGAACTACCGCACAGCGAGGCAGGGAGCACAGGAACAGGGCCGCATTGTTGGCCTAGTGCCACAGGTGCTTGCAAGAAGCGGCAGGAGTGCCGCAAGAGGGGATTCATCACCCCAGTCCCACCAGACTGCCTGAGGAGCGCGGGGACAAAAAGCAAGCACTTTAAACTTTGGAAGAACTCCCCAACCCTGCCAGTGGTACCAGTGGGTCGGGGAATAGGGAAAAGATGCGACTGCAAGGGATTACATGTCCCAGAATGCTTAGCGCCTGAGGATGGCCATTTACAGACTCTGCTCCTGTCCCACAAAATGTACCCCTGGCCCTAGTGACCCTCAGAAGGGACCAGGAGGGTGTTAGCCATGCAGCCAGATGCTGCCAACAGTGTGCACACATTATTTTACAGTTTAGGGAAAGTGACTGAGCTTAGAGAACTGTTCAAGTGGCGCCATCTTTGCTGAGGTTGCTGGAGAACAGCGTGGTATCTGATTGGTAGCTGCAGTACTGCCAAACAGGATGAAGAGCTTGTGAGTTGTGTGGACCACTGAAAGACTGAGTTTCAAACCTGGGGATTCTGAACTTTACAGTTTGCCAGTGTGTCTTGAATGAGAGTTTGAAGTGAGAAGAAGTGTTTCTGGACAGCTCCTGCTGCTGTCAGATAGAAAAACCTGTATTTTGTGCCTTTTGCACAAACAAAGAGCCAGAGTGAGACTTGCCAGTGAAAGTTAAATGAGAAGGTATATTTTTTTGTCAGCTCCTGCTGCTGTCAGATAGACGATCCTGAAGTTGAGCCTTCTCCACAGGTTGATAACTGGTGACTGAAGATCCTGGTGAATCCCTAGAACTGGGATTTGACTCAGCTGAATGAACTGGGATATTTGGTGTCACAAATATCCAAAGCTTGCTGAAGGAATTATTTGTCTGCTGTGGAGAGTAAGGGAACCAAAGCAACTGCCTCTTTTCCTTACCAGTTCAGAGACTGAGTTTCCTGTCAGGACCTATGCTCTGAGGCCCTACCTGCTTGCCTGATCTGCTGCCTACCTACAGTCGAGATGGGTGACGACAAGACCCTCTGTGAGGTGAAGAGGATCATTGCCTGCATCTAAGCCGTTCCTGCCTGTTCTTCCAAGTTGCCTGAAAAGGGGAGACATCCTCCGACAGCCTGCATCTGTTCACCAAAGGTCGTGAGTACTGGGTTTTACCCAAACAAATACTTTTCTAACTGTTCAGCTAGCTAGTTTATTAACTTTACATCTTGGCTTCCTGCATGACTTTAGCAATGCCCTAAGTAACTAGTACAGCCAGGAATAAAACTGTTTCACTGCACCCCCTGGAGTGGTTGGTACTGTGCACTGCAGCACCCCAGCGTTTCACCTTTGCTGCACCCAGCCTTTCCAAGTCACAGGCCTGCAACTGCTCAGTGTGTGCACACCAAAATTGAGAGCTCTCACAGTGACTGTGGGGTTAACTGGTGCACTAGTGGCGGGAGTAGAACTGGGGCTGGTAATCCTGGAATGCATAGTACTATTTATGAATGCCAGTGTTTTGTCCTTTTGTTGATTTGCATAGAGTTTAGAATCTGATTATTGACTGTTTTATTCCCTTTCGTCCACTGCTCCTACCTTTTATCCACCCCAAAATAAACCCCTGCTGTTTATTTTTCTGAAATCTGTTGCAGCCATTGCATTATTGTGTAGTGTGATATTTCATGCTTAGAGTTATGTAACCCCTCACCCCTGCCTTTTTGCCAAAACGACAGGTGGCATGCTGTTGAAGCTGACAGCAGTACCTGGTGGGGTCTGGGTTCGGGGAGGATGAGGTTACTCGGCACAGGGGACCTAGGTTTAGCTACTCTGAACAGGGGCACCCAAGTAAATCCGAACACAGGAAGCAATAACTGTAATGTCCAGAACCAGGAATGGGATTCTTCAGTGTGGCTTTTATTTACATCCAAGCTGAACAAGTAAAGCATAGACGGACCCCCCATGGGGCTACATTCCTGGTAATGCAGATTAGAGACTACAGAACACTTTATCACTATTTCCAGCCCTCAGGCTCTAACCCACCGGGCACACAGCCCCGGACTTGCCTGCAGCTTTGGGTACACAGCCCACGACTTGTACACTCGTGTTTCACTCTGGCCCGGCTCCCCCTGCCGGCCACTTGAGGAATGAACCAATTATCCTGTTGTGGCTACCCAAACCACACTAGAGCCTTCGACTCCTAGAGAGAATTTTCCTTACAATTCCACGTCTGGGTACTTCCCTCATCACTGGCCAAGTGCCTGAGGTAAAGTAGAAATCCACAGAAGAAATCCGTAGAGGTGGACCTGGTCACTGAAGATGGGGGGCCACCCACCTCCAGCTCCCACAGCCCATACCCGGCCATTTCTCTGGAAACTGAACCATTCCTTTACTGAAAACTTTCAAATGTAGATTATGGGTGACGTCTGTCACATCTCCTCTACATATCATTTTCATCCCAACAAGCTCTGGACTTGAACCTACTTTTACTTTTTAGCCCATTACTCTAGGCTTCCACTATTTTAGTGGTTCAATCCCACATTGTTCACACAAGTCCCAGGGTGAAAAACATAGGCCCTTTTAGCAAAGCAAACATTCACCCTCACGTTGCAGGTGCCCCACAGGCGACTCACAAGTCTGCTTGTTCTCCAAATAAACTCTGGAACACATAGGCAGCTTTTCCTTTACAAGCAGAACTAGGGGTTGCCCAGGATGCAGGAAACCTTTCCTGCCCCCATCCCCGGGGGGAGGGGGCACTGAGACCCGAAAACAGCGGTCTCCACCACTTCAGTTATCTTCTGTGTCTCTCTTTAAGGTGGAGACACGCACCCTTTTACTTAAAAGTAGCCCTCTGTCAGGGCTGAGGCTCCTAGAGCCTACTCTGAGCTGCTGAGCTGCTTTCTCAGCAAGCTCCCAACTTCAACTGACCACTGAACACCGTTCAAACCTCCCAACGTTCTATTCCAACTCCCTTGCTGCAGATTCCATTGTGGCTCATGCAGGTGCGATAGTTCTATGATGATGTCATCCCTCAGTCTCAGCTGAGACTGAGAACAGAGTGAGACAGTGTGAAATCCATTTAACTGGAGTTTCACAAGCTGCCTTCCCTGCCTACCACTAGGTCTTACTGGGATTCTAGTAACCCCAGGTAACAAGGGGGTTACAGTTATAAGTGGGGAGGGGAACGTATAGTGTTTACCTGTTTCCAAAGGGAGGGGGCTGAATTTCATTTCCTCTGGGGAAGCACCCTGGCAGTATGCTGTTAGAAGGATCCCCATAGGTGGAGGCACCACGCCACTTGCCCAGCCAATTATAACCACAAACCCAGGCACCAACCTATATTCCCTTAGGCAGCACCACTTGAGGGTGGGTGTGCAGGTAGAAGGGAAGGGGTGGTTACACAGGTCTGACTATTAATCCTACCAAGTGTGCATTGGGCATGCAGGAAACCAGATATTTGGGCTATGTGTTGGGAAATGGAGAAGTTAAGCCAGAAATTTCTAAAATAGAAGCTGTAGCTAATAGCCCTGTCCCTAAAACAAAAACATGTCAGGTCTTTTTTAGGGCTGGTGGTTATTGTCAGAGATTTGTTCCCAGCTTTGCTGAGTTAGCTACTCCCCTCACTGAACTCTCAAAGAAACAGTTCCCAAATAATGTGAAATGGACCCCAGAGTGTTTTTATTTATTTATTTATTTCAGTTTGGGATTAATACCTTTTGAGTTAAGGATTCATTTTCAAAGGTTCCACGTCAGTGTTGAACAAACATTATAAAAATACAAGGTTTACAGAGAAAAAAAGAGAAAAACATTGAAGCATATACACAGGCAGTAATAGTAAAATTTGAACTTGTACACATCAGATTAGTAAATATTAACAGATAGACTGATTATATAAGAGGGGTTGGGGGGATCAGCCAAAGGTGGCATCATCTGAGGTGGGAGAGAGGTGGAGCTTTCAACCAAGTGAGTGTGATGAAGCTTTTCGAGCCAATTAGGTTGCATTATGTTCAGCCCCTGTTCTAAGAAGCCCAGACTTTGAGAAACCATTTTGTTACAAACAGATGCATCAGAGGTAGGCCTAGGTGCAGTCCTAAGTCAAAATATAGATGGGACGGAACATCCTATTCTGTACATAAGTAGGAAGTTGAATGACAGAGAAAAGGTACTCCACCTGTAAAAAGGAATGTTTAGCAGCAAAGTGGGCCATGGAGTCCCTTAAGTTTTATTTGCTAGAGCTGACTTTGTACTTATAACAGATCACAATCCTCCGTGTTGGAGTAACCAAATAAAAGATAACAATTACAGAATCACAAGATGATACCTGGCATTACAGCCATTTAAATTCAAGGTGATACACAAATCTGATAAACAGAATAGCAATGCTGATTTTCTGTCAAGATATGGATCAGGAATTGAGGGTTCTGAAGGTTGAAAAACAAATGTATGAGTTTAAACTTTACTGTTTGCTGTACTGTTACAGGAAGAAAGGATACTGTACATGTGCTTAATTTCTGAAAGTTAGAAGCTAATATTAGTAGAGAATTAATAGAAAGTTTTGGAAACCTGTTTAATAATACAGGTTCCCTCTTAAGGACGGGGGCGTATGTGACAGAGTTGAATAGGACCCTGTCCCAGTTGTTATGGAGAGTTTGAATGCAAGGATCTGTTCTGTTCTTTCCTTTCCTGTCTCTTGTCTGGTTGTGCAGCCAAATTTTCTCGTGAGACCTAGGACTTGATCACCCCGACAGTCTTGCAGTTCTCTGCCTCTCACTGTTTCTCAATTTTCCCTTGCTGTTTCTGTCTTTTTCCTCCCTTGCATATCTGCTGGTATAAAAATATATGCAAATCATTATGTGGAAATGTAACTGATATTGGGATCTCTTTGTTTAGAAATGATAGTGTTACAGTTGAAATGTGTATAATTATAGTTTGAGATGATTGCAGAAAGCTATTGGGAACTCAAGGGGTTAACCTGAGAGCAGTTTTTTAAGCCCTTTTTCAGAAGCTATGGTGAAGGGGCCTCAGTTCTGGGACATTGTGTTATTGCTGGACCTGCCTGAAACATACAAGAACATTTTAGAAAAAAACAGGATGCTTGTTAAGAAGGGGGGTTGCAAAGACTTATAGAGAGAGCTACGACAGAGAGATTGAAGGAAAACTCAGATGGATCTTCTCTGTTTATTCTGCCTTTGCAAACAGTTATACTGAACGTTTATTTTTTTATGTTACTGCTAGTACTAATAAACACTTTTTGCGAATTCTACAGCTGCATCTGTTTTTTTTCTATGCTTCCTGACCTGTGCCTCAACGACACTCGGCCATCATGATGGTACACTTCTCCCATGCCCTTCTGGGCTTTTTGAATGAGGTGATTCCTCATCACCGTGCTGATCTCCCGACTACCGTTAGGCAAGTCTGGGACCAGGATCGGGACGTGGCCAAACAGCAATCTCAGACAGCTCTGGATAGCGGAGATTCCTGTGCCTGCTCAGTGGCAGCCACAGTTGCCATGTGCCGTAGAGCTTGGCTGTGGATCCTCGACCTTCATGGCAGACACTCGGCACAGCTGGTGGATGTCTCGTTTCTGGGCACCAACCTCTTGGGCCTGGTGAGGAGGGTCACTTCCAGCCATTGAGAAGTCCAATGCTACCTTGGGCTCCATTACATCCGCCCAGAGGGATCCCAAGGGCTCCAAGCAGCTGAAGCGTAAGCCCTTTTGGTCCTCCACTCCTGCGGCAAAACCAGCCCAGCAGCAGGCTCAGTCCTGTTGACCTAGGCCCAAGTCCATGGCCTTGGTAGTCCATAAGCTCAGATGGAAGGGACCCGGTGGTTCCTCAGCCGGGTTCTTCACCTCCAAACCTGCTCAGTGACAAGATGGGGGGGGGGTGCCACCCTCATGCCCATCACGCCTCCCCTGGGTCCTCCCATGGGGGGGATGGCTCCGCCACTTCCTGCACCTTCTGGGTTACATGGTGGCCTGCACCAGCGTGGTCCAATAGGCCTGTTGGCATATGTGCTCCCTGCAATTGGAGCTGGCCAGTCAGTGGTCTCAGCACAAGGGTCACTGTGACCCAGAGGATGTGGGATACCCTCCAGTGATGGCTAGTCCCAGAGCATCTGCAGGAAGGGATTCTGTTTGTCTGCCCCAAGCCAACGGTCATCCTAACGACAGATGCCTCTCTCACAGGCTGGGGTGCCCATCTGGGGGAACAGAGTCCATGGGCTCTAGACCCCCGAGGAGTCCTGATGCCACATCAGCCTGCTGGAGCTCCGAGCAGAACTACTGGCGCTGACTGCCTTCACTCCGTCTGTTCGGACTCAAGTGGTTCAAGTCTAGATGGACAACACCACAACCATGTACTACCTCAACAAGCAAGGCGGGACACACTCCCTGCCCCTGTGCAAGGAAGCTCTCCGTGTCTGCACTCTTGTATGCAGCCTGGAGGCGGACCTCTTGGACATCCATGTAGCAAGAGCCTCCAATCAGATGGCGGACGCCCTCAGCCGGGTGGGCAAGGTGTCTCATGAGTGGTCTCTCCATTCGGAGGTAGTTCACAGTCTGTTCTCCCAGTGGGACACTCCTCAGGTGGAACTGTTTACCTCCAAAAATTTGGCTGATATATTGAGGCTGCCAGAACGCCTTCCACTAGAGCTACCTACTCCATGAAGTGAAAGCGGTTTGCTTTGTGGGCTGCTTCTCACCCCGTAGACCATTTGCCTGTCCAGTAAATCAGGTTCTGGAGTATCTGCTGTCCTTGTCCGATGCAGGCCTACAGTACTCTTCTATCAAGTGCACTTGCCTGCCATTTCAGCTTTCCATGTGCGTATTGAGGCAAGGCAAAGCAAATTTTATTTGTGTGGCGCCCATTCCCAGAGTCTCTGGGTGCCTCACAGAGATTACAATTAATGAATAATATGAAAAAGAAAATATTACAAAACAGTACAATCACATCATGTACTAAAAACTAAAATATAAAACTCTTAAATACTGATAAAAAATAGAAATTGAAACATAGAGACATAGCAAAATGTCCTAATTCAGCATTTGTTAAAAGCCAGGCCAAAGAGGTGTGCCTTCAATTTCTTCTTAAAAACCTCTACTGAGGGGGTCTCCCGGACTGTAGGAGGTAATCCGTTCCACAGGGACAGCTCAGAAATGCTAAGCACAATCTCCAGAGGTTTTGAGCCGTATCCTGGGATCGGCCAGGCCCTCAAAGAGGCCCGTGGGAGCGGAAGAGATCACTGGTGTCAGAAGCTCTGACAGATAGTCAGGACCCAGTCCATTTAGGGCCTTATAGGTGAGAAGTCCCACCTTGAAAAGGACTCTCCACCTGACCGGCAGCCAGTGCAGAGCACGCAGAACAGGGGTCACATGGCTAAACCTAGAAAGGCCTGTCAGGAGCCGGGCTGTGGCATTCTGCATCAGCTGCAGCCTGCGGAGGGTCCCTCCTGTGACCCCGAAGTACAGAGCATTACAGTAGTCGAATCTGAAGGAAACAAAGACGTGCGCTAGCGTCAGCAGGTCCTTGGGCAGAACGAGGGGCTTAATCTGGGCAATGTTCCGTAGATGGTAAAAACCACTACTGACAACAGATGACACCTGATCTTCAGAAGTCAGCCTGCTGTCAAGGATCACGCCCAGATTTTGCATCCTTGGGGAAGCCATCAACAGGGTAGAACCCAGAATAAGACCAGAAACCACCTCGGACAACGACCCATCACGCCCATGACCAGGCTGGATCGCCAGCATCTCCATCTTAGCTGGGTTGAGTCTCACCCAGCTGGAAGCCATCCAGTCATTGATTTTAGCCAGACAGATGTTAACCACGTCCACTGCTTCTGATGTTCTGGGAGCAAAAGACAAATACAGTTGTGTATCATCTGCATAGCACTGAAACTCCACACTGTATTGTCGAATGATCTCACCCAGAGGCAGCATATACACTGCGAACAACATCGGTGACAGGATTGAGCCCTTTGGAACTCCACAAGACAGAGGCATTGGGGTGGAGGAGAAATTTCCCATCGCCACCTGCTGCACCCTGTCCAAGAGATAGGACTCAAACCACCTGATGACAGTACCGCGAGTCCACAAAACTCACAATGCCAATCCAGCAACACGACGTGGTCCACAGTGTCAAAGGCTGAAGAGAGATCGAGAGAACAAGAACTGACCTGTCTTCTATCTCTAGCTCTGAGCAGATCATTATGCACTCTCACTAGAGCTGTTTCATTGCCAAAACCTGACTGAATGGCTCATAAATGTCCGAGGACACCAGGTGATCTTCAGCTGCTGTGCCACTAACTTCTCAACAACCTTGCTCAAAAGGAAGGTTGGAGATAGACAGTAATTCACCAGGACAGCAGGGTCGAGGAAGATTTCTTAGGGAGGGGCCTTACCAGCGTCTGTTTCAAGACAGCTGTGAGGACTCCCTCTGCCAACGCAGCACCTGACAATCCTGGTGAACACTGGGTCAAGACAGCCTCACACACATCCCATTAAGAACTGTGTCAGGGCTGGGTCCAGGTCACAAAGGTGTGCTTCAGCTCCCCGATCATCTTAGTCACATCAGAAACCTCAACTGGCCTAAACTCTTCCCAGATAGGTGGAGTGCCACTGGTCCCCCCAACCCGACCACTGCTAGGCACAAGCCTAACTGGTGGAATCCCCGACCGGATAGTTGACACTCTGTCGGAGAAGAACAGAGCAGACTCTTCACATAAAGTGGATGAAAAAGGTGTTTTCGGCTGCAGACAGGACAGATGTAAAATCCTGTCTACAATTCGAAACAGCTGAGAAGGTCTGTTCCTCCCCGCGGCAATCTCCCTGGACAGGAATTCTGCCTTCTTATGGGAGATTGCCGCATGGTACTCACCGTAGTGAGCACACAGGACCAGTTTATCAGACTCCAGCCAGGTCCACCGCCAGCAACGCTCCAACTTCCGACCCCTGATCTTCATCGTATACTGTCATCACAGCAAATCCCCGACCACAAAGACCACCACAGTGCAGAAATCGGGCAAAATCCACCCGTCGCTGTGGTGGTCCATGCAACGATCGGGACAGCCTCGCTAGGTGTCCCCCGTCCAACTCCGACTCAGAGTTAGAATCCTAGAGACGCTGGGTGCGCAGCCCCCCTTTGAAAACACGGAGGCATCCCCGACATTGCATTGCTGACACTCTCCGTAGCCGCTGTCACTGCGGCATGGTACAACCTCTCTTCATCACTCTGAGATCCCCATCAAACCATTTGGATCTCACGTGAGAAGACCTGGGTTGTAAACGGACTGATGCAGTGGCATCCAGAGCCCCGGAAGCCACACTATCATAGGTGGCAACCGCCTCTCCGTTGCCAGTCGCACATGCTGCATCAACCCTGAATGAATCAGCTACCACCAGCAGTCCTGCTGGGTGCAAGCCCCTCAGAGGCGATGGGACCATCTCTACCGGGAAGGTTGGAGTTGCGGTTGCCCAGCTGGAGGTTGCCTGT
Source organism: Neoceratodus forsteri (assembly GCA_016271365.2). Taxonomy (NCBI): domain Eukaryota; kingdom Metazoa; phylum Chordata; order Ceratodontiformes; family Ceratodontidae; genus Neoceratodus; species Neoceratodus forsteri. The sequence continues at coordinate 776,783,640 of CM057454.1, forward strand.
ATGTTCTTGAGGGGCATTCTGCACTTGAAGCCTCTCTGTAATCCAGTCCCAGCTTGGGACCTGAATTATGTGTTAGAAGCTTACTTTGGCTTCTTTTGAGCCTGTCAGGACTTGTGGCCTATGCTTCCTTTCTTGGAAAGCATTATTTTTAGTTGCTATTCTGCTAGAAGGATTTCAGAGCTTCAGGCTCGAATGTGTGAGTGACCTTATTTGATTTTTCGCAAAGACAGGGTGTCTCTGCATACCGGTTCTAAGTTTCTACCAAAGGTGGTATCTGAGTTTACTTTTATCAAACCATCCACCTGCCAGTTTATTTCCTGGAGCATGCCAATCCAGGGGAAGCATTGCTCCGTACTCTAGATGCACGTAGAATACTCAGATACTATATACACCATACGAAGGATTGCAGGAAGTCCTCACAGCTTTTTGTTTTATTTGCCCCTGGGAAAGAGGGTGCTTCTGTTTCTAAACAGTGCCTGTCCAAATGGCTGGCCAGCTGTGTTACTTTATGTTACAGGAAGTACAGTAAGGAACTTCCTGGTGGTGCTCATGGTCATTCCACCAGAGGCATGGCCACTTCTGTTGCATGTTTCAAATATGTGTCTGTTGCGGAGATCTGTGCAACTGCCACCTGGAGTGCTGTCCACACCTTCACCAAACACTAAAGTCTGGACATTGCCTTTCAGAAAAGAGCTGATTTTGGTCTAGCTGTGCTTCAAGGCCTTCTTTCTTAGGCCTGCAGGCTCCAGCCACCCAGACTGTTCACTGTCTGTACTGCTTGGTACTTGTCCCATAGGTGTGGCCTGATGAGAGATGGCCTCAAAGAAGATAGAACAGTTACATACTTATCATAACAGTAGATCTTCAAGAGAATCTCTTTTTATCAGGCCGTGCTGTCCCACCCTTCATCCCCCTGAGGGTCCTAGGAGTCTGTAAGTGCTGTCTCCTTCTCCATAAGGGTCTACCTATTGCTCTCTGCCTTGCCTGGCCCTAGGTTCTCTTCTGGTTCCCTACAGGGAGGTCCTCTGAGCATGATCTCTGGTGGGGAACTGAGGAGGGAAGGGGCCACCCACATTTATGTGGGAAAGCCGATGTCAGACGTCGTCATGGGTGGCTCCTAGTGGACTGCTTGCAAAAGTTTCCATGTGGTCCTAATGCCTGACGACTATAAGTTTCATAGGTGTGGCTGATGAAGGAGATTCTCTTGGAAGATCTACTGTTACGGTAAGTACGAATCGTTCTTTCCACCTTTGTTAACCCCCCGATTATTGGAATACTGCATCCCACATCCATCAAGGAAATATACTGCAGGCCAAGCTGCCTTCTCATGTTATTTTCCTAAGCTTGGGTCCTCTCTTCACCTGTCTATCTGCTCAGCCTATTCCTTCTTCTCAAGACCCTATATGTGACTTTACATCTGCCTCCTGCAACTTGCTTAACCCGACCCTTGAGCTCCCTTCCCGTGAGGCATTTCCTACACATCTTTTGCCCCCAGTCTGGGTGGCATTAATTTGCTCCTTATCAGTGTTCACATCTTGTAATGTGTTGCTCTTGTCGTACTTTACTGTACTGGGATAGATAACTCACATTTGAGCAGTCTGGTGGTATTAGTCTTCTCATAATCTGGTATATGCTCCCAGTATTGTATTGCACTGGTACCTGTTTTACACTGTATTTATCTTTATTTTGGTTGCACTGGTTTTCCTGCTTGAACATCATGACTGCTCAACTGTAATGTATTTTATTGTTTTACCATTACACCTTGCTGTATTTTATCCTCTCTTGCACATTGTGTACTGTTTACTCCCCCACCCCAACCCCCAGGATGCATCTGGAAATGAGCTGTTACCAGCTCAGTATGTCTTTCCTGGCAAAACCTTTGAAGTAAGTAAATAAATTGAGCTCGGTTGTTACTTGTTAACCCTCCCCATGGAGGATAGCCAACAAGTAGAGCATGCAGAGCAGTGAGGTCTTAAAGGGCCAACGTTAAAGCAAGAGGAGTTTGGTACAAATCCCCTACAGTCCCTGTCTAAACCTGTGTTGCAGGGTTGTAAAGGAGCTCATGGGTAAAAAGAGTGTGACAGACATACACTCTATCACAAGTACTGTCAGCTTTTAGTATTTCTTTTTGGTCCTATGGGACCACTGTTATTGTCAAAGACTACACGCTTGCTGACTGTATCTGGGCTGCCCATTTTACCTTATTCATTAGTTTATTTTTCAATTAAAATGTGATTTTACTCAAACCAAGCTTCTTAATAACTCATCCGAAGTTCCACCACCAATGCCTCTGCACGTTCCCAAGGACAAGAGAACACTCGTGTGAACAAAATTGGCCCGAAATAGTTGCATAATATCGATGCATATTTTTAAACTTTCTGAGATGAACAATATGGCCTAAAAGTAGGCTTTGTCTTGAACATGGCAATATAGTTTATATTGAAGAACAAGCATGGAACCCTTACTGTTAGACTACGCTTTGAAAATCAGAACTGGGGCGGGGGTGTGCTCATTACCCTGATGCTGACCTATTTTCTAAAGAGGTTACACCATTGTAAGGGACCCTGAAGCTGAGACTGGAATGGTAGCAAGAGCTAACATTACAAAAGAAAATAATTTAGACCAACACGTGGTAATTATCTGTGAACAAAATAGCTTTCGTTGGGCCTGACTTACAGAATTTTTCTGCTGTGTGAAACACTAATGGTCTTTTGTTTCATGGTAATATAATACTGAAGAAATGTTTTGGTAGGATTTGTTTGCACAAGAGGTAAATGACAGTCATAAAAATGTGTCTCCCTATATGTGCCTCCTAATTAATTTGGGCAACAAATAGTTGAAATTAGTAAACTGGTTATTGGTGTCTTACAGAAGGTAAATTATGCATGTTTTCCAGGATTGATGTGTATGTGGAGGGAGCCAGAGATCTGATGCTGCTTTTTCTGAAAATTCCCTATATGTCTCCAGAAAAAAAGGAAGCTGATCTAAGAGTCATTAGTGACAAGGCCACAAACCGATACCTCCCGGCGTTTGAAAAGGTAATTTTGAGCACAGATTTCATAATATGGGACATGTTCTTGTATTACTGGACTGCAGCATGAGTGGCCGCTCGGCACAACACTTAAACTCACTGAACTGACTCTTCAGGTACTAACAATCAGGTCTTAGCATGTGAATTGCAGAGCTCTCTGCTGGTATGTGGGACTCCAAAGGCTGCTGAGTGCCTCTATGCCACAGATACGGAATACCCTGCAGCAGTGAGGGTCAGGCTTACTACTTTAACTGTTGGTGTGCTTTACCCTATGTGGTGCAGACTACCAGTACACATTTAATAGTTCATCTCCCCCACCAATGTACTACATACAGAACGGCAGCGCACTACCCATATGCTGAGGTTGCTTGTTGCAGCAGCCTGTGCCACAGGGCTTCCTCAAGCTGCAGTCCTTTTACAAGTGACATAAAAGACTGGAATGAAAGATTTTACTATTCTGGATTCCAGGAACTATGCTAGATATGGATAAGGTACTGGTATAATATGTTTATGTGTACAGTTCCAGTGTTTCTTACGGTTATGAGTTTCTTCTCAAGTCCATTGTGTGTCATAACTGCTCAGCTTCGCTTCAGTTTTCTCACCCAAAGAACTCAAGAATGCATTCTTATAACCACAGCTGACACAGTAACTGTACATGTAAACATGCATGATGAACACAGAGTCCTTCTGATCTTTAATGTCTGTGTTGACGTGGCCCTCACAAAATTGAGATGTTGTGTCCACTTGATTATCTTGGCTTCAATGTTAATATTTTGGTTGGAAAATGTTTAATAAAATAAATGTTGCATAGCAAAGAAAAGTTACTGTGTGCATCTATGGGTATGTTACAATTTGTTCTTTAAATTTTTTAACTACATTGCATTTTAAAAGAAAAAAGTATTGAAACAGGCAGCTGATTGGTCAGATGAGCAGTTTGTCTAAAAATTGGGAAATCACTATCCCAATAATAGCAACAATGCCGTCCCAACTTTAAAGATGTTGATCTTGCTACTGTAATAGCTTAATGTTAGGTAGTCACCAACGTAAATACTGTATGTGATTTGCAAAACATAGCACACAACAGTGTGGGTAAAACTGTGGAGAAGTAATAAACAGTGTGTATGTCGAGGGCCTTCAGCCACTCAGGGGTGTATTAATTAAGCAATAAGGCATGATGGGTGAGTATGGTGGGATAAGGGCCCACCTCGGGTGGGTTGAATTATGAAGCAAGGTAGAGTGCTTCCACCACCCGAGAAGGGCTGTTAGCCCACTATAATGTACCCCCTGGAGTGCCTTAATGTGATTATGAAATGGATCAGTTTTAGTAAGCTGGATGTATTTTTGAAACATATTTTTGTTGAGCTACTTTCAGCTGGGCCATTGTGCTGGGATAACCACCCCAGCTTGATAACGGGACACAAGCCCTCATGCTAAAAATCTCCCCCAACCCTGGTAAGGGCCCACTCTTTCTCACCGTTGTCTGTATTCCCCCCAGAAAGCAAGACCTCGCCATTCAGGTGCTTGCTGACTACGTCTCTGGCCTACCACCCCAAATGGCCTAGATAATTGTTGGTGACCTGAATATCAACTGGCTCTCTGCCACAGCCTCCCAAACCAGATATAGCTTTGCCACCCTTGACATGTCTCAGCTTGTCACCACCGCATCTAGATTCAACCCCTCTACTGGCTCCAGCACCCTCCTGGGTATCACTGTTACCAACTGCCCCCAGAGGGTGCTCGATATCAGTGCACTTCCTAACTCACTTAGTGACCACTTCCTGGTCATATTCTCTTGGTCTGCTGCCAACAGCAAACCTGCACCACAAACCACCCAGCAATGTTGCCTACTCCCAGGCGGCCTGCGTTGCCTTAAACTGTACCTCTCACAACTGGATTGGTCTCCAATCAGACTTGCATCATCCATAGATGAGGCATTGGATATTTTTACTTGCACTTTTAACACTGCCTGTGACCTCTATGTCCCTTCACTAGAAATCGCACCAAAAAGCAAAGCACGCCCTGGGTTAGCCCTCCTCCTTCACAAACTTAAAATGAGACAACCCTATGGCTCATTGTGTGGAATCTGGCAAGCCAGCTAATAGGCAATACAGATGCTGGAGCTAATAAGTGTATTTGGGCCATCTGACAGGCCAAAGCCCAGTACTACCAATTCGCTTTTGTCTCCTCCTGGGGGTCGGCTAGAAACGTTTGGGATAATGTAAAGGAGCTGAATGGGAAATCCCGCTCCCCACCCCCTCTCAACTCTCCTTTAATGGAACTGTCTGCTCTGACCCCCTTGGCATTGCAGACTGCCTAAACCACACTTTCTCAGACCTGAGTACAGTCCTGCACAGTAACTTCTTTGACCCCATCACTGTAGGACCCCTGCCCACTCTCCAGAGACCTCCTTTCTACCTACATACCATCTCCCCATTGGAGGCTAGACCCCTTCTGCAAAAAGCCATTAGTAGTAACAACCCCGGCACCGACCTACTGGACACTAGGCTACTTCATCTGATGTTGGATGCTACCCTGGTCCCACTTACCGAGCTGCTAAACCGCTCTCTCTGCCTGGGGCAGTTCCCAACAAGGAAACGCCATCATCCTCCCATCCTAAAGAGCGGCGATCGAGCAACCCCGGTAACTATCGACCCATCTCCATCCTCCCCCACACTCTAAGGTCCTTGAAAAGTAGTTGCCAACCAGCTTGTCAATACCTGGCCATGCACAATATCCTGTGCCCTGAACAGCATGGCTTTGTGTGGTCACAGTACCACAACCGCGCTACTTGAATTCTCCAACTTTCTGCACTCTGCTCTTGATGCCGGAAGACCTGCCAGTGCCGTGTTCATTGACCTCTCCAAGGCCTTTGACACGGTTTGCCATCCCCTTCTGCTTGACTCCTTCAGATGCCTTGGTTTCTCCCCGCCCCCCTTGCATGGTGCACCAGCTACCTCTCTGCCAGAACTCAGTGTGTAAAAAAATCAATAGCACCCTATCTGACACATGACCTGTCTGCTCTGGGGTTCCCCAGGGCTCCATTTTAGGCCCTCTCCTCTTCAGTCTCTACCTCAACTCCCTCCCCTTGGCCTGCCCAAGTAAGATCCTCCTCTACGCAGATGATGCTGTGCTCTTCGCCTCTGACCCCAACCCAAACACACTCCAGGCCACCCTCCAACAAGCTTTTGATAGAGCTGAGCATTGGTTCACATCACGAAGGGTAGTCCTGAACCTAAAAAAAGACCAAAGCTATGCTCTTCTCGCATTGCCAAAGCAAAGCCAGTGGTACCTCTCTCATGATACTGCCAAGCATACTAAACCCCATTGAGCAGGTTTCCTCCTACAAGTATCTGGGCATTACCTTTGATTTGGCACTCTCCTTCCATTCCCATGTCAATGCCCTTTCTGCTGCCACCAGTGTCAGGATTGGACTGTTACACTGCCATAGGGACTGCCTTCCACAAGAGGCCCTTAGATTGGCAATCACCTCCTCTGTCCTGTCGCTAATCGACTATGGCCTGCCCATCTATGCTGCAGCCAACAACACTGCGCTTTCAGAATCCGGCTCTCTATAAACAAGGCCTGCAGGCTAATGCTGCCTAAGGCGCACCTACGCACTCATGCCCTGCTGTACTCCACCACCAACTTGCTCAACCTTGAAGAAAGACTCTACTTCCAAACCTGCCTTCTTGTAAATGACCCTGTTAGGCTCTTCCCCTGGGTCGTGAACTCCCTGCAGAGTGCCTCCCTCAGTCTCCACCCACAGCAATGTCAAAACCTCCCTTATTGTCCCCAGGGTAAGGACCTCTATGGCCCAGAGATCCTTTTGCTATCTGGCTCCCTCTTGGTTCAATTCCCTCCCAGCCAACATAGCTGGCTCCACTAAGCTTGGTCCTTTCAAGGTCTCCCTCAGAAGCCATCTGACAAGCACTCGCTGCTGCAACTGCACATAATCCCCCACCTGCCCCTTACCCTCACCCCTAGGCTGGGTCTGCCCTGTCTACTTTTGCTGTATATGCCTGGGGTCTCAGGCAACATCTGCTGACTAATGTAATAAAATATCTCTGGTCGCTACCTGACGTGGTACTCGTGTACCTATATTATGACTATTGTGATCTACCTATTACCAAGCTTGTACCACAAGTGAATGCCTGTAACACTGGTTGCTTTTTTAATCTAAGCGTTATGTACTGTACTGTTTTGTTTGCTGTGATATATTGCTCTCTTGACGAGGTGCCTTTGTAAATGAGTCTTTGACTCAAAGGTCTGTAAACAGATGATCTAATAAATAAAATAAAGTACCTCTTGGCCAGTCAGGGGCCGGCATTCTTTCTACCCATTTCATAGTGTACAGGAGCTTATACCGTGGAATGGAGTACGAGTGGAATAACACACACCACAGTGTGTGACTTGTATAAACCACACCTCCTGGGTGGATAAAAACACTCATTTGACCCTTATGACTCAAACTCATCCAGTGGGTTTAGAATTACTGAATAGCCTATCCTGAGTTATTCCATATGTAGGCTGATGGTGGTCTTGCAGTGAAAGTAACAGGATTATGCATGGGTTCCTATGAAGAACAAAATGGTAATTTCATCGAGTCAAGCTGGGGGCAGAAATAAGTGGCTTCTTCAGCTCCATCTTCACAAGATAAAATTACCACCTCTTCATCACAGGCACCCACATGCCATATTTAATAAGTTATATTACATGGCTAGGAGGAGGTGTATTTACAAAACTGAGTGCAGGAGATAAGTGAGATACATCTTCACCATTGATTCCTACTTATGGGTCTAGGGCTGGAGACCCTAGGACCCCATGGGAGCTTTTCCTCCCTTCAGGGAGGAGTCAACATCAACTACTGACATCGCCTGCGCGCCTCACATGATGCTGCGCATTAGCCAGTAACCATAGTCTGCTCCCTCATGCACCTCAGTTCTGTTCTTGAGTCCACCCCATGGGAGCGACAGTGATTAAGTTTGACCGTTGTTAATAGAATTTCTTCTGTGTCATCACTGAGAAGTCTTTCTGTCCACGGTGTTGTCTTCATTTTATTATTTTCTGTGATGTTGAAGTCCGAGGAAAAAGAAAAATGAGGCTAAACAAGATCAACATCACCTCATTATGCAACATTGTCCCTGTAGAAAAGGTACCATGGCAGTGGACCAGCATCAGGTATATTGGGCCTGACTTGGCCCAACTCATAAAATGATTTGTGCGAGGTCTGTTTCTCCATAGACCATCACACCCTTGAGATCCAAGCGTTGAAGTGGAGTTGTCCGAGCTCCATCTTCGGAGGCAGGCAGTGCACGCGTGAGGCCAATGTCAGGTCCCTGGGCCCTTCCCCTGGGCTCCTTCCCAGTGCTTCTGGTACTGATGAAGCATGGTGTCCTCCTCAACCTTGCTGAGGCATTGGAAGCCCTGGGGGTGGATCACTCCATATACCAAAGAGTGATTTGGAGTGACTGAAAAAATAAACAAAAGTTTTTTTCAACTACGAACTGGAGTACATGCAATTTTTGGTAAAATTCTTGCCACCTTCACTGGGGCCTCACTCCCCTGGCTCTGGAGTGCGAGTTCTTTTGTTGTTTTAAGTGTTTTGGGGCTGGCAGCCTGACTTTCACCCTGCCCGGCTTTCGTTTGAGGAGGTTGATGCTGGCCCTGTCTACAGATGTGGCATTGGTCCTGGTGTTGGTTCTGGGCCCGACCACTGGGCATGGTGCCAGCAACAGTGCAACTTCTGGGTCCTTCCCCAGTTCCGATGTCATTCGCAGCACTGAGTCAGCTCCTGATTCCGCTCTTAGTGTCAGGGGAGTGGGGACAGACCCGGGGACCACATAGAAATTGGCACCAAGGGCAGAGTCAGAGGGGAACCTTTTTTTAGGCAAGTCCTTGACTCTTGAGTCTGGTGCCAGAGATGGCACCTGCTTAGAGTCAGAGGATGACCAGGGCATGGAGTTCTCTCTGGACACGTAGGCTGAGCCTGCCACTAGTGTGGACCAGAGCTGCCCCGTGGGGACTGAACAGCTCTGCTCTTCTCACTTGTGGGTCTCCCTCATGGGGACCAACCTTGTTGTTCCTGTTCTGCAGGTCTACCTTGTCCAAAGCCCTCCCCGTGGGCGAGGTCTTCTGAGCATACCCTTAGCCTGGATATAGGCCATAGAACCTCTGGGTCCTGTTTCCCTCCAGACCTGTACCTTCTCTGCCCGGGTTTCCAGGGATCATGGACCCTTTAGGGCCAGTCACCTGGAACCAGCATGGAAGTGTGTGTCTGATGTCTTGTATCAGTAACATAACAATCTCGACCAGGTCAAGTTCCATCCTGGCACCACCCACTTCCATGTCCAGCGCCTCTTACCCATCATTGTCCTCCTCTGAGGCCACAGAATCTTCCCTTCACATGTCCTCGGCCTCTGAGTACTCCCTGTATCAGAGATTCCCCACAGACATGTTGCAGGTCCTGGACATTGGCACTGTTGCCAACTGCTTTACCCTGTCCTTACAGCTGGGCCTCTTGGAGCTTTCAGTGATGCCTGCTGTGTCCTCCATCACTGGTCCAGATGCTTTGAGGATTGTTCAAGGACAGTATGGAGGCATCCCTTAGTTCTCTCTTCAGTCCCAAGAGACATCTACCTGTGGTGTTGTGCACCCACAGGCTCTACAGGTGCAGTGCCTCACCCCACTTCCGAGATTAAAGATCTTCGAGGATATCTCTCATCAGACCACACCTCTGGAACTATAGTTGCCAGGCACTAGGACCACACAGAAACTTTTTGGCTACTGTAGCAATCTTCTAGGGGCTGCCCACAACGACGTCAGACGCAGACTTTCCTACAATATAAATGTGGGCGGTGCCGCTCTGTCCTCCGTTCTTTTCCCATTGTCAACCATCTTTGCGGACTCCACGGAGACAGTGCCACTTCAGTCGACCACCAAATCTGCAATTTTTCTACTTTTATTATTTTTTTCTCTCCCTAGTAGTTATCACGTTATTTTAAAGTGATCCATGTCATTGTGCATGTTGACGACTGACTCCACCAACCCCTTCAAATATTGCAAGTGGGAGGAAAAGATCCTCAAAAACGACGACCATGACGCCTGCATCCGCTGTCTTGGCGAGGCCCACAATGTCAAGGCCTGTGTGGTCTGCTGCAGATAAAACCAGGCTACCCAGCAACGCCACCTGAAATCACTGTAGACTTTCCTCTTAGAACAAAAGGTAGCCAGAATGGAGAAGGAGCTTCAGGTGGGAAGCTCTTCTGTATCGCTGACCATGTCCACGGGCTGCCACTCTTCAAAGGCCCTGGACAAATCTTTAGAGAAACACAAGTACTGGAAGAGGGAGAGGAGCAGGATAAGTCCCCAGTTTGCTCTCTGCCAACACTGGCAGTGGGTCTCCGGACCCTCCTTGGCTGGTGATAGTTCATCAATGCTGGGCCTTCTAATGCCCCCATCGATGCTGCAGTCTCTACCACTCAGACCTCAGCTCCCTCTGGGTCAGCTGGTAGTGGGTTCCGCTGGATCTTTTATGGCCAGTGACTGCTCCTTGATGCCAGGGCTCCCACCTCCCCCGTAGACGCTGCAAGCTGCTCCATCAGCGCTGGGCCTGCAGCTTCCCCTGTCGATGCCTCAAGGCGCTCTGGCAACACCGGCCACTGTTGACATCCAGACTGTGCTCTCCTCCTTTGTGAAGATCATTCATCACTTGGTACCTCCTCCGGGCTTGACAACGCTGAGGCCTACCAGACCAGCCCCCGCGTTGACACCTGCCATGGTGCCACATCCTGCTCACTCCAGGGCATCAAAGTCCCTTTTGCCTTCCTTGCAGTACTCGGAGCCTGTTGACGAGGACCAGGAATACAATCCTGACCTCATCCCACAAGAGGATGAGGAGGAAGATGGGGATAGGAGCCCATCCAGGTCTAACTCTGTTTCCTCAGGAAGTGAGAACTCCATCAGGTATACCCCTAGGCCCCCTCCTGAAGAGCCCTCCTTCATCTCCGTGATGAGGCAGCTCCAAGATAGCAATGGGGTTTGGTGCTGTGGAGCTAGACATTACCAGGAGAAACCTTGTTGCTTTCCTAAAACTTTCAGATTCTCCCCCTCTTATTATTCCTCCTCCTCCTACTGGCTGTACTGGAGGATACCACCATGGCTGCCTGATACAGGCTGAGCTTGATCCCTACCATGCCCAGAAAGGCAAACAAACTATGCCAAGCTCCCTCAGGGATGCCGTTTTTTGCAGCGCAACCTAAGGATGATTCCGTAGTCATAAATGCAGCCCAAGATCAGTTTAAGAGGCCTCAACACCTTAGTTCTCCCAAGATAAGGAGTCGAAAAAGTTGGACCTCTTGGGCAAGAGGAACTTTGCTTTTGCCGAGTGGGCCTCAGAATAGTGAGTTACCAGGTCCATGTGGTCAAATTTCAGCATACCCTTTGGAAAAAGACCAAAGCAGCCGCTCAAACCCTTCCATAGGGCTCTCAGAAACAAGAGATGCTCAGGGCCTCCCGACTGGGGCTGACGTGGTTAAGCACATTTTGAGGTCTACCTATGATATTTTTGATGCCTCAGCCAAAGCAGCTGTGGCTGACATCTGCCTCAGAAGGCATTCTTGGCTCAGGGTGTCAGGATTCGCTAGTGATATCCAGCAGTCCATTTTGAATGCCCCCTTCAGAGGATATAAACTGTTTGGGGTGGATGTGCAGGATATGCTTTCTGACCTGCAAGCCTAAGGGAGAACCCTGTGATCTGTCCACTTTCTCTACCATATCCATCCAAAAAGTGGACAGAGGGTTTCTTTTTGTCATGCCACCCACAAACCCAGGTCAGGGGCCAGACAGCAGGGCAAGTGCAAAGCAGCTGCAGCCTTGCTTACACCTACCTTCACCACAGGAAAAGCCCTGAGGGGTGGAGGCGCAGCCCCAGCCACGGACTCTGCTTCAGCATGACTTCTTGCTAGACCCCCAACCTCCAGAATTCCAGGAGGGGGTGGTAGTGTGTCATTTCTCCCTCCACCTGGACAGGTGGAGAGAGATTACAACAGATGCTTGGATCTTTCAGCTCATAGAGCAAACTTACACTCTAGAACTTCTGGAGCTGGCTCCAGACCTTCCTCCAAATCATTCAAGCTACCCATCAGACCACATACCAAGTGTTACTGGAGGAAGTTTGCACATTGCTGCAAATGAGGCTATAGAACCAGTTCCCTGAGATCGGAGGAACAGAGGGTTCTATTCCCACTTCTTCTTAGTCCCTGGATCCACAGGGGACTTGAGGCCCATCCTGGATCTGCGTAGTCTGAACTTCTGTGTTCAGTACAAGGGTTTTAGGAATGGTAACTCTGCAAGGTCTGCTGCCCTTACTACAACAGGGAGACTGGATACGTTCCCTAGACATTCAGGATGCTTACCTGTACATCAAGGTTTGCACTCCTTAAAGGAAGTACTTCAGGTTTCTGCTCCAGGAGGAACACTACCAGTTCAGTATATTGCGCTTTGGCATGTCATCTGCACCATGGGTCTTTACCAAATGCTTAGCGGTAGTGGCAGCAGTCCTCAGGAGGGAGGGATTTATACATCTTCCCATATCTGGACAACTGGCTGCTCAAAGCTCAGTCCAGGGAACAACTGTCTCACACCCTGGCGCATAACATGCAGTTATTCAACACACTAGGAATCACGGTCCATCTGTCCACATCAGTTCTGACTCCCTTTCAGTGCCTCCAGTACTTAGGAGCCATTCTGGACACTGCTCAGGGCGCCACTTTTCTGCCTCTAGACAGGGCAGAACGTCTGATAGCTCAGGCTGAGGAACTTTACAGCAACAGGTATATCACAGCCCAGACATTCCTGACACTGCTGGGTCTGATGGCAGCAGCTATTTTAACAGTTCCCCTGGAAAGGCTGCACATACAGATCCCCCAGTGGACATTAACAGTCCAATGGGATAAACACACCGATGATCTAGAACAGGGTTCTAGTGACATTGCTTGTAGAGAGGGTGCTTCAGTGGTAGATGTACCCCAGCAATTTGCTCAATGGTGGTCCCTTTCCTAATCTCTTCCCCTCATCAGATCTTTATCATGGATACTTCAGAGTGGGGATGGGCTGGGGGCACACCTGAAGTTTCACCAGACCCAAGGTACGTGGACCACTGTGAAGAGCTCCCTCCACATAACCATCCTAGAAATCAGGGCCATTCTATATGGCCTACAAGCCTTCCAGACTCGCCTGCCCCTGGGACCTCTGCTAGTGCAGATGGACATCAGTGTAGTCCACTACATAAGCAAGGGGAGACCTACTCATACCCCCTGCGCAGAGAAGCGATGAGAGTTTGGTATTGGGCTCTAGAACACGGTCTAGAACTGTCGGCAGTCCATGTTCCAGATGTCCAAAATGTATTGGCAGACAGGTTAAGTAGGTCACGGTCCAGAATGCACGGGTTGGAGCTGCTGACCTCAGTGGCAGAAGACCTGTTCAACAGGTGGGGTCATCCAGAGTTGGACGTTTTTACGTCCCCACTCGATGCAAAACTGCCACGTTTCTGCTCACTCGCTCCAGGGCCTGGAGTTTTCTGATGAGATGTGTTGTCCCCTCCTGGAAAATGAGGTACGTTTATGCCTTTCCTCCTTTCCCTCTAATTCAGAAGGTGCTGATCAAGCTTCAGATGGAAGGAGCAACTCTGATACTCATTGCTCCTTTCTGGCCTCATCAGATCTGGTTCCCCTTACTGCAGCAGTTGGCGGTAGACCTTCCAGTGCCCCTTCCCCTGTGCAGAGGCTTGCTATTACAGGAGCAGGGCACTCTGGTCCATCCGGACCTTAAGTCCATTCATCTCCATGCATGGTTCCTAAAGACCTAGCTGTGGCTAGGTTTGAAGTATCCCAGAAGGTGTCCGATGTCCTGGTGGCTGCTAGGACCCCCCACCACCAGCGACATGTATTCCGTGACGTGGAAGTGCTTTGCTTTGTGGGCTGCTTCCCATCACGTGGATCCATTCACTTGTCCAGTGAAACAGATTCTGGAGTACTTGCTATATCTCTCAAATACTGGACTGCAGTATTCTTCCATTAAAGGGGAACTGTCATCAACAGGGTTTCTTAATGTCTGAAAGCCCATAAAAAGCTAGTTTAAGTGAGCCATTGTGTTTATCTGTGAATCTTTGCAGTCCAGCGTTATTCATACATAAATCAGCCCGTAATTAAGGGCTGGAGGCAGCCATATGGTTTAGGCTCCTGACAGGAAATGATGTCGCCAAAGATCTTAGCCTTCCATTGACTGTAGGTTAAATAGGAAATAGTCTGTTTTATTAAGTGTGTTTTAAGGTGTTATTACAACACTTTTTACGTTTATAATATTTGTTTTGTATGTGCATTGAAACTAGTGAGTCATTACCTTTACATTTCAAACTGTTAGTAAAAATCCATCTTTAGGGTTGCTTTAACCTCTAGGCTATACTGCCAGCTGATCATCAAAACTTACACATCTCAAGGCTGACTCTGTAGTGCCAACGGGTATTGGACCCCCATATCAAGATTTCTAAACCCTGTCTGTGTTCATGTCAGTACAGATTTCTGGGGCTGCCACAGCACCAGCTTCTGTCTTTTTCCATTCCCTCTCTTACAGCCCTTTCTCTTACAATTTTGGATGTGAACTCAGGTCTACAAAATGCAAATGTGGCTACATACCTACTGGCCTGGCATCATGGGGCCAGCCTTGAAATGTGTAGTTTTTGATTATCAGCTGGCAGTACAGCCTAGAGGTTAAAGCAAAGAGCTGTGGACAGCTCCGTTCATCCAGCAGAATGGGTTTTGATTCCATCATGCTGTACTTGTATATTGTGTGTGCGACAGGGTTGAATAGGACCCTGTCCCAGTTGTTATGGAGAGACCTACTCATACCCCCTGTGCAGAGAGAAAAAAAGAGGGCTGGTCACTTATGTGCCACCTCACCCCCCCAAAAAAAGTGGGGGGCTCACTCGTGGCCCTCCTACTAACAAAAATAAAATACATTATACATCTCTATATCATATACTTGTATTTTTCAATGAAGTGGGTGGGTGGCCTCCATCCCTCCAGTTTTTCCTATCCTCCTTAATTAGGATATATCCCCTCTAGGGTATATCCCTGTTAGTTGCTATACCATATGCAACACTTGCCCTGGGTGCTGTCTGATCTAACTCCACTGAGCAGATGCTCTGGACTTCAGAAGATATTCTGGAAGGTCAGCAGTTACGGTAAGTATGTAATTTTCTTTTTTTTTTTGTTCAAATATACTTTTGTTCCTCTGGCCATGGGTTGGAACCTCCATCCACTACCTCGTAAGCAAGCTGTCCTCCCTGCTGAGAGCTTCTTGCAGTCACCGCAGGTCCCAATACCCACCTGCAACACACTCCTTTGCGGCCAGCATCTTACTTCCTGGGGCCAGGTCTGCTGTCAGCCACTGTGGCATTTCTTCCCCACAGTCATCTGGCCACCTAGGGCTGAGGTGAAGTGTGATTATGTCCTGGGGTGCTGCAGCTCTGATCCATCACGGAAGTGGTACACTGGAGCAAGATTTATCTGTTTGTCCCATGTGCTGTTTTTGTGTTCTCCCCACCCCTTGCCAGGAGCATGCATCACAATAGGCTGCTGCCTGGGATGATGCAGCCAACCTGTGGGCACACTCCAGTGGCTTGCCTGTCACTCATGGATCCCCTGCACTGCCACCTGTGGTCACCCAGGTAGTGGTAGGGCATCAAGATGCGAGACCCCTCCTGCTCCCCAGAGGAGGAGAGTGTATTGTGGGACGCTTGAGCCTCCTCCCCCCCAAGCTGGCCCTCCCCTCCAGTGGCCTAGCTTGTTCCTGAACTTGGGTCGTCAGCATCGCGGATAGTAGCTCTGCTGCTGCGCCAGCAGGTCTGCTCATGTTTCCTTTCTTAGGTAAACAATACAGTAGCTGTTTATTTGAAAACTGCCAGCATGCATCTTCTTAGAGTAACCTCTTAAGGGCTGGTATGTTACAGTTAGGCGTTTTTTTTTATTTACATGTTTACTGCTTAGTTTGAGTTGGCGGACACGTTTTGTTGATTGAACACTAAATAGATTCAGGCATTTCTACTTAAGAGCTTTCTCTAGGTTTTTATATTTCCTGTAGGTGTTTTGTTATAGGTTGACATCATTTTTAGCTATATTTTGTACTGTTGTTTTTCCAGACTGTCTATTTTAGACTGTGTTAAGTTGAGGGGTGCATACTTTGTTTTGCTGACACATTGCTTTCACTTTGATTTTGCAGACAGGTAACAGAGTGTTTGATATCACTGTAGCGAATAACAGTGTGTGAATTGAGATCACCATCATCTGTTTTCCCCAGAAGTGACATCACTTTAATGAATAACACAGTGTAACTGAATTGTCAGTCATACATTATTCACAGAAGGGATGTCATCAAGGTGAGAAACACATTTTCTCATCAGACTAAAATCAGTAGGTAATAAGAATCATCCATGTAATTCATAAAGGATTATGCATGGTGAACAAGGTGGTAATTTCATTGAGTGGAGCTAGGGGCAGAGTAAGGCTGAAGGCAGAGTGGCTTGTCCTGCCCCCAGCTTCACAAGATGAAATTACCACTGAGTTCTTGGCACATACTCCTGCCTGATGAGTTATATTACATGGACAGGAGGAAATATGATTAAAATAATTAATACAAGAAAGAAAGTAGTTTTTGGTTTGTTATAGAATCCAGACTAGGTTTTATGTACAGTATATTTATTTAAATTCTGTTCTGAGTGATAGTAGCTGATGTCCAGGTTATCCTGTTTTTTGTTGATAGTAGCTCCGGTCCAGGTTCTCTGAGCTATGCAGGCCTTGATTTATTTTAATCTGCTTCAGCTGTGAGATCACAGTCTGCTATTGTAAGCTATTTGAAGCAGTTCTACTTTCCTCGGGAAATATGTAACTTGTTTATCTGTTAAGTAAATATATTTGTTGGAAGACTGCCAGTGTGTGTGTTTACAGTAATTGCTTAAGTTGTTGAACGCTACAATTAGGTGTGTTTTAATCATAGGGTTACTGTTTGAGTTGAATGGCTAATGTGACAATGTTTTAGGGATTCATGGTTATTAGGTCTGTATGCTTACTTTTTGTAGGATTTTGCTATAGGTTCATGTGTTGTTGTTTTTTTTTTTAATTTATTTAAATTTGTTTTTAATTTATTTACATTTTTTTTTAATGTGGCAGAGTTGCTTTGTGTTGTAGCCAGGTGCTTTGTACTTTGGTTTTGTAGGCAGTGACAGGGTAAGCTACTTTGGTTTATGTAGCTTGACTTTGGTTTGTCTTTGTATGAAATAACAGTATGTGTGACATTGCTATAGGTTCATATGAAGGGTTTCTCTTTCCATCTCTATAATCCACTGACCTGGTGTCTAGGCCTTCTTAGTGTCTTAATACACTTAATAAATTTCTCCTCTCCTCCTACGCCCTGAGCTCTTGCTACTACCAGTCTGCCCACCCTTACCCTTTTCACATCTGCCTTTCCTTCTTCCCATTCTACTGTTCCTCCCTTTTAACGCAAAGCCCCCCACTTACATTACTGTTCTATCCTCCACCTCTACCCCCCCCCCACTCCCTCTTGCCTAAATTTGATCTCTCCCACTAGTCTCCTCCTCTAAGCCCTCCACCTCCTGGACTGAGCCTACCCTCTAGGCTGCCACCCCCTCGACAGAGCCTACCCACCAGGCTGCCTTGCACTTGTTTTTCAGAACTGAATGATGTGTTTTACTATACCAGTTGAACAATAAAGTGAACATCTGTTAACTTTACTCATTGTATCAGGGGTACTCTGAATGTGGGCATCTGCTATAAGTCAGCTAATTCATTGCCTGAACAGTGCCATGGTTGAATTATCTCTTACTTGCTATATGCCAAGTTATTAGTGACTGTACATGGTGTTGCCTGACTTATTCCCTTACCATTGTAAAATGTACTCCCTTCTATTTTATTTGTGAACTGAAGTTCTTATTATGTATCTTATTCATTTTTATTCATTTATTCATTACAAATCTGGTATATAATCGGGTATCTATGTATGTATGTATTGTATTATTTAATACTGACGTGGAACCTTTGAAAACGAGCACCTTGCTCAAAGGTTATTTCCGAACCATGAAATAAAAAAATAAATAAATAATCCTTTCTGTTCTTTTCCATTCTTTTTTAATTAAGATCATACAGTAGTCTAAACTCTATATATGTTATGTCTCCGCTCTTTACACTAAAATGTATAAACCACTCTAAAGTCTGTAACTGAGTGAAATTGTTGCTCTTACTTTGAGATAGAGCTCTTGCAGCAGGTAATAACAAATAGGACAATGCCGCCAGGCACTATGACCCCATGGAAAAATTCTAGCTAGCTGTCCAATGCAGGGACCGCCCCAGACATCGGCTCCGCCCATGACATCAGCCACTGTATAAAGGGGGCAGCCCCCCAGTGCCGCCTCAGTTCTTTTCCTGCCGTCGGCCCAGCATCTCGGCTCCACAGACGCCTCATGCTTCCCATCGACGCCATTTTTTTTAAGGCTCCGAGCAGTTCAATTTCACAAGTATTCGGTCACCTCTTATATGTCTACCAAGTCTTCTACATCTACATTGCGGCGTAAAGCTAAGTGTGCATGCGGCAAGCAGATTCCAGCAAAGAACAGCCATTCGGCCTGTCTCTTGTGCCTGGGGCCAGAGTACAAGATAGATGACTGCCTGCATTGCCAAAGCTTCAACCAGCATACCTGCATCTGCCGCCTGAAGACTCTAAAGGCCTACCTCCTGGAACAACAAGTGGCCGCTATGCAGAAGTCGCATTCTGGGCACAGCTTCTCATCCTCCACTCACGATGCTTCCCCCAAGTAGAAAAAGCATTTGGGGAAGCACCACAAGAAGGATAAGGATAGGTTCAGGTCAGACTCACGGTCACATTCCCCACACAAGGGTAAAGCCTCCTCCTTCGGCTGGAAGTCTGACTCTGCCCCGCAGTCGTTGGCTTTCCCAGGGGCTTCGGCCACCAGGCCTCCTGCCTCATCCAAGACATCAGGTGGGAGCTCGGGGCATGGGCCTTCTCAGGCCCCATCTTCTTCTTCATTGCCCATCAGACTCCACAAACAATCAATAGGGTCTAGGGCCCAGGACTTGGCTGCTTCTTCCTCTACGATGGGAGTCCGGTCAGGCTCTTCCGTTGTCGGGCCTCATCCTCAAGTTCATCAGTTACATCTGACGACCATGGCAAGCACCAGGGTGTCGATCCTCCAAACAAAGCACCCGTGGTGCCTGACCTGTTGTCCGCAGTTATGTTGGACCGACAGGCTACCACAACATCTGCCACCATGGCTGTGGTGACTGACAAGGCTCCTACCTCCCAGTTGCTGTCAGCACCCAAAGGGCCTACGCCAGAGGACCTGATGGCACCTGAACTGACATTGGAACCTTCAAATCCCCTGACAACAGGATCCAACTACCAGTCTCTGGCTGATCCCCTAATGCCAGGGACCAGGAAAGATGATCAGTCGCCAGTCATTGGGACCAATGGTGGTCTGTAACCAGAGCCTTCCCAGATGCCAGACCTGACATCGGCTCCTTCAGGGCTGATCGGCAAGGCACCAGAGCAACCATCAGGCTCGATGGTCCCCTTGGCAGAGGTCGGCACACTATTCACCAGCTGGTGGAACACCATTAAAGGTGACCTCCTCCCTGAGCCAACAGAAGCGCCAGTGGCTGTCCCTCCGCTGCAGCTGATGCCTCCCCTGGATCACCGTCACCACCCCTGACGCCAGCCTACCCAACTCCAGATGGCTCAGACCATGGACCAGACTGACATCAGAGCAATGGACGTCGCACCTCCTCATGGTCTTCCTCATGTAGGAGGAGCAGGTCCAGGGAAGGTCGCTCCCCGGGACGGAGCAGGTCTAGGGCACGCCATTCCCGGCATCGCAGCAGGTTCAATGACCATCAGTTGGAACATTCAAGGAGCTATAGCGATTCCTTCTCAGCCTATGCTTCTTCAGAGGACGACTTCCCCCTGCCCTCACCTGATCCCAGGAAGGACTCACCGAGGTCACCACCATACGATCCTAACTTCTTAGAGGTGATGAGGCACATACAGTTCCTCAGTCAATGGGAAACTGAGGACTTGGACCCAGAGAGGAGACACCTAGCTAAATTCCTGAGGGCCACTGACCCCAAGCCACCTGTCATTCCCACTTTTGTAGAACCATTTCAGGATGTCACGAAGCTGGCATGGAAACACCCAGCTACTGCATCGGCGGTGCCCAAAAAGGCAGACCGTCTTTACAGAACACCCGGGAATGAACCACACCTTGTCGAGCAGCCTAAGGTGGACTCAGTAGTGCTGACAGCGGCTCATGGAAGGTCGCAGCAACCTAGGCATACCAGCTCTCAACCACCGGACAAGGAGTCTAGGAAAATAGACCAACTGGGGCAGAGAGTGTATGCCTTCTCCACCTGTACCATCACGTACCAGAAGTGCCTGTGGCAAAAGGCTATGGACCTCGCAAAGACCCAGTCAGACTTGCAAAACAAGACAGAGCTCTTGGCAGTTCTGCAGTCTGATTCTGATGTGAGCAAGCTTGTTCTCTGCAGTTCCTATGATGCGGCAGATACTGTGGCCCGGGCCGCCACCTCAGGTGTGTGCCTCATGTGGCACTCTTGGCTGAGGGTGTACGGATTCAGGCAGGACCTCCAGGACACCATCCTGGATTTGCCCTTCCAGGGCCTGGTTCTTTTCGGGCAAGAAGCTGAAAAGATTATAACAGGCCTACAAGATTCAAGCAAGGCAGTTTCAGAGGTACATAAGATATATAAATCTGAACCCTACCCTACTAGGCGCAGACCCTTTTGGAGGGCAGCAATCAAAGAAACAGCCGCAATGAGGAGGGTTCAAAAGAAAGGCACCCCCTCCAGCAGCAGACCATCAGGGACAGCGCTCGTCTAAGCAGCCTAGAGCTCCCCTTCCCACCCCTTCCGCATCTGCCTGACTCCTTGCCTGTCCCCCCCCAGCAGAGAAGTTAGGGGAGGCAGTGGGAGGGCGGTTCTCTCTTTACTTTGCAGATTGGTCGAATATCATCACAGATCAGTGGGTGCTGCAGCTCATAGAAAAGAGTTATGCCCTGGAGTTCTCCCAGTTACCACTGGACAACCCACCTGTCCCACTGGCCTGTCCCCATCCCATGCAGGTCTCATCCGGGTGGAAATCCAGGCCCTCATGTCCAAATGAGTCATTTGAGTAGTGCCACAACCCCAAAGGGGCAAGGGGTACTACTCTCACTTCTTCCTGGTCCCGAAGAAGACAGGGGACCTTCGTCCCATCCTAGACATCAGTCAACTGAACCTCTTTATAGAGTACAAAAAGTTCAGGATGGTGACGCTCCAAGGGCTACTTCCCTTGCTGTGCCACAGAGATTGCTTTGTTCCCTGGAAATGCAGGATGCATACATGCACATAAAGATCCTGCCATCTCACAGGAGATATCAGGTTCATGTTCGAAGGACAGCACTGCTAGTTCAGGGCCCTGCCGTTTGGGCTATTCTTGGCACCTCGGGTGTTTACCAGGTGCCTGGCGGTGGCTGCGGCAGCTCTCAGGAGGCAGGGACATTACATTTACCCCTGCCTAGATGACTGGCTACTGTCGGCCTCGTCCAGAAAGCAGCTCTGACGCACGCTGGAGTGCATCTTCATCATGTTCCAGAACCTTGGAATTATACTGAATCTCCTAAAGTCCACCTCATGGCCATGTCAGAGACTTCAGTTTGTAGGAGCCATCTTGGACATGGCTCAAGGGAGAGCCTTTCTCCCACTGAACAGGGCAGATCACCTTCAGTTGCTGGCTTGTAGATTAGTCTCAGTAAGCCAGACTCCTGCCAGAACTGTCCTACAGCTCCTGGGGCACATGGCTACAGCCATAGTGACTGCGCCTCTCACTCATCTGCACATGAGGACTCTACAATGGAATCTCAGGGTGCAGTGGGATCAGCGCAGCGACAACCTCGACCAGAGAGTCAGGATCTCAAAAGTGGTGCATCAAACCTTATCATGGTGGCTGATCCAATCCCGGTTATCGATAGGGGCGCCATTCAGCAACCCCTCTCCTCAACCGGTAGTCACCAAAGACGCATCAGGCATGGGATGGGGTGCCCATTTCAGGGACCACCATAACAGGTGGTCCTGGAATCAGGCAGAGCGCTCTCTCCACATGTATGTTCTGGAGATGAGGGCTGTACTTTATGCATTACAAGTGTTCCAGAATGACCTCCTTCCAGGCCTCACTTTAGTCTAGATGGACAACATATCAGTTGTGTTCTACATCAACAAGCAAGGGGGGACACATTCTTACTCCCTTTACAGAGATGCCATGAGGGTCTGGTACTGAGCGATAGACCACAGCCTGGAACTTCTGGCAGTGCATGTTCCAGGTCTTGAACACGCTTGCGGACAGCCTCAGTCACTCGCAGTCCCAAGCTCACAAATGGGAGTTACTACAGGACATAGCAAACGATCTTTTCGCCAGATGGGGCACTCCATAGTTGGACCTCTTTGCGTCCCCACTCAACGCCAAACTGCCAAGTTTTTGCTCGCTAGAGCCACGGCGTGGTGTTTTTTGGTGAGACGTGTTGTGCCTCTCCTGGACTGGGAAATTCCTCTATGCTTTCCTGTCCTTCCCCCTTCTGCAGCGAGTTCTGCTCAAGTTACAATCGGAGCCAGCCACCTTGATACTAGTAGCACTGTTCTGGCCCAGACAGATGTGGTTCCCACTTCTGCAGCAGATGGCGCTAGAACCCCCAGTTCCACTTCCTCTATCCTCTTGTTTGCTATCCCAAGAGCAAGGGTCTCTAGTGCACCCCCACCTCAAGTCTCTGCATCTTCACACATGGCTCCTGCAGACTTAGTCAGGAGCAGGTTCAGGGTGTCGGGGGGTAGCAGAAGTGTTAGTGGCTGCTAGGAAACCATCTACTAGGACCACGTACGCCATGAAGTGGAAGCAATTCAGCCTCTGGGCTACTACCCGTGACTTGGATCCCTTGTTGTATAAGGTGAAGTGGGTCCTGGAGTATATTATCCCTGTCGGGCTCAGGTCTAAGCTGCTGCTCCATAAAGGTACATCTTTCAGCTATCTCATCCTGTCATGTACCGGTGGGTGGTAAGACCTTGGCGCAGCTTAATCTGTCACGCACCTTCCTGCAGGTATCCTGCATATTAAGCCTCCCATCTGGGATCCTGTCTCTCCATGGGATTTGCTATTCGTGTTAGAAAAGCTGACTGCCTCCCTTTGAACCAGCCACGAGTTGTGAGCTCAGCTTTCTGTCTTGGAAAGCATTGTTTTTAGTTGCTGTTACTTCAGCCTGGAGAATTTCCGAGATTCAGGCTCTCATGTGTAAAGAGCCATATTTGGTTTTTCACAGGGACAGGGCGTCCCTTCGCACAAATCCTAAGTTTCTTCCAAAGGTGATGTCTTAGCTGACTCTCAACTAAGACATCAGTCTACCGGTTTATTACCTGGAGTACTCCAACAAAGGGGAAGCATTGTTGCATACCTTAGATGTACATAGGATTCTTGGGAACTATATTGACTGCACCTGGTCCATTAGGAAATCTGACTAGTTGTTTGTTTTGCCCAATGGATGTTGGGAGCACCAGTCACTAAGCAGACCTTGTCAAAGTGGCTGGTTAACTGCATTGTTTTCTGCCATGAGAAGCATGGAAAACTCGTGCCGGGGCCAGTAAGAGGTCACTCAGTGAGTAGGATTTCTACATAATTTGCTTCGCTCAAGAACGTGTCTGCAGCAGACCTCTGTGCCACAGCCACCCGGAGTTCGGCGCATACCTTTATCTGGCACTACAGTTTTGACATTGCTTCCAGACGGAGGGCAGGTTTTGACCTGGCAGTCCTCCAAGGGCTTCTCTCTTAATAGCCCAGAGATATTACCTTCTTTTCTACCACCCTTCTGACCTGGTGATATAACAATACTGCTTGGGACTCAGTCCTGTTTGTTATCATCTGCTGCAAGAGCTGTATCTTGTAGTGAGATAGTACAGTTACGTAAGAACTTACCGTAACAGTAGATCTTACTTCAAGAGGGTTCCTGCAGTAGGTCATTACATATAGGACTGAGTCATCTAGCGTCAGGACCACATGGCAAACTTTTCCAGCAGTGTCTGGTGGGGGGCCAGTTACCAGATGTCCTGTGACGGATGTCAGCGTGACCCTATATAGTGGGCGGTCCACGCTCCCGCCTTCCAGCTCTTTCCCACTGTCGACCTATGCTAGTACCTCATGGTAATCTGCAGCTTTGTCAATCACCATTTTTCTTGTTTCTTACATTTACCAGTCTGTTTTTTCGCATTTTGTCTCCTCCATCTCCGCCTCCAAAGGCAAAGAAGTGCACCGAGTGTGGGGCATAAATTCCCCACAAAGACTGCCATAGTCTCTGCCTCTTCTGTTTAGGCCTGGACCACGACACCGTGGCCTGTCCCGACTGCCAGCCTTTCAACCAGGCCACCCTCAAACGACGACAGCAGGCTCTGGAGGCCCATCTCCTCAAGTCCAGGATGGCTTCCCTCAAAAAGGAGATGCAGAAAATTCGGGACACAGCTCCTTCATCGGACAAGTAGAAGAAGAAAAAGGACAAGGAGAGGCACAGAGAAAAGAAGCGCTCTGAGGACCGGGACCAATCCTCGGCCAGCAAGCCTTCAACCAGCAAGTCCCTCTCCCCACCACCCACCCTCATGGTGACCCAGGCAGCTTCGAGGACGACCTCCAGTGGCTCCACCATCTTTCAACCTATCTCGACTGGTAAGTCATCTGCTGGCTCCTCCGGCGAACGCCCGGTCCTTGCCGGTAAGTCAGACCCCTGCTCCTCCGGGGCCTGCCCGGTGGTCAGTAAGTCGGACTCTGTTCAACAGCAGCCTGTAGTCCGCTCGATTTCAATTGATAAGCCGGTCGAGGGTCCCACCCTCCACCACCCGGTCGCTGTTTCGCCTGGTCAGTCAGTTGCCTCTGACGACCACTCAGGCATTCTTCTCCCATTGGGGCTCACGCCGTTACACCCAGCGTCCGGCAGAGCATGCTGGCTTCCTCGAGTCAGCCCTCCCCTTGGGCCCTGCTAGGCCGGGAGACTTCCTCTCTGCCTCCCCAGTGGTTTCCCCTGCCCCACAGCTTACATCTAGGACAGAGGATGAAGGACGATGTCTGGAAGTGGTTCTCTCTTCGCCCACTCCCTCGGCGGTTCCTCGGATTCCCCCCGTGGGACACTTCCCCTTCACCAGGCCCTACATCTACCCTCGTGTCGGGTCACCTTCTGACTGCTGCTCCTCCCTTGACGTTAAGAGCGCCATCAGATCTTTCACGTCAGCTCCCTCTGTCAGGGCCCAGCATTAGGCCCCTTATGCAGGGCCTGACTTCTCAGGGTCTGACGTCGGCTCACTCAATGCCAGAGTTTCCGACGTTCACCCCCTCTACGCCTGACCAATTCCAATAATGACCATCCCGATGTGCACCATCGTGATGGGTATTTTTCTGGCCTGTCCAGGCCCCTAGGCCAAGACCTGCCGTCCGCCCCCCCCCTTTTTACTGGACATCTGGCACCACTTTTTCCGCTGTCAGGCCTGATGACGTCTCATTACTCCCAGGGCTATTCCCCTGGGTATCAACAGGGATACCCTTACTATCAGGGGTACCCCTTCACTCTCTCGGTTTGGGGTCTCATTATTACACACCCCCAGGCAACCCGCCTTCTCCACCACCTCCTCAGCCTGACTTTCAATCCCTCATACAGGCTTGGTGGAAGGACGCAAGGTCCCAGCTAGTCTCGGATCTGGAACGCAGACTTCCTAATTTGGTGGCAGTACCTTCTGGCTAGTTCTCTCACAGTGCATGTGTTGGGAACTACCCCTCAGGACATCACCCTCCCAGATTTCGAATGTCTCGACGATGAAGAGCCCCCTGACTCTGCTCACGATACGTCAGGGTCTTCCTCAGACGAGTTATCCACCTCCCCAGGGGTAAAGAGTCTCCCAAGTCTTCTCCGGAGGACCCCTCTTTCAGCGAGTTCCAACACGCTAGCAGTTGAAATACTGAGGATCCGGACCCTATGAGGAAGCGTCTAGCCAAGTACTTGGATCTAGCAGCTGCCTCCCCTATACCAGTTCCTCCCTGGATAGCTCGGCACGAGGACCTTACCACCACCATCTGGAAATTGCCACATTCCATTACTGCTGTCCCTAAGAAGGCAGACAGGATCTACCACTCTCCCAAGGGTGTCCCCTTCCTGGACTCCCATCCCAAGGCAGACTCCATTGTCATTACTGCCGATCATGACCGCTCAGACAGCTAACCTCAAGCACATGAGCGCGTCCCCCCCCCACCACCACCACCACCTCCCCCGGACAAGGAGTCCAGGAATTTGGAGCAGTTCGGGAAAATATTTACTCTTCTGCCACATGTGCTCGCTCCCCGAATTATGTGGTGCATATGGTGTCATTTCAAAAGGAGACCTTAGCTAAACTTGAGGACAAGATCTCCTCCCTGGAGGACTCTGATCTTAAAGAGGAGATTACTAAAGATCTTCATCTGTCCAAAATCTCCTGCAGACATGCTCTTTGGGCCACTTATGATTCGGTGGATGCTGTGGCCCACTAATCTGCTACTGCAGTCAGCCTCAGAAGACACGCTTGGCTGCACATTTCTGGATTGACTACAGATTTGCAGGCAGCCATTCAGGACGCTCCCTTTCAGGGATTGGTCCTCTTTGGAGGTGATACTAAAGATATAATTACAGGCCTCCGAGATAGTGGTCAGGCTCACAGATTGGTCCATTCCATGTATAGGACTGGCACCCAAAAGAAGCAGCTCTTTCGGCGCCAGTTCAAGAACCAAGAGAAGCAACCGGCCCCAAAGAAGCGGCCCAAAAGATGAGCCAGGGGCTCCTCTTTCTCCTCTCCACTGGCCGCCAAATCCCAGAGAACGGCAGGAGGGCCTTTACCCCCTTATCCCTCTGCCTCCTGACTCACCCAGTTTTCCCTCCCCTCCACTTCAAAACATGGAGCCTGGGGGCTAAGATTCAGCCTTCATGTCCAGGAGTGGGAGGGCATCACCTCAGATGCGTAGGTCCTGCAACTCATCTCTCAAGGGCACACGCATTACTCCCCGCATCAAGCCTCTCTGGTCGAGGAAGAGATCAGGACTCTGAAACTAAAGGCAGCAATAGAACCTGTGTCTGTGTCTCAGAGAGAAAGGGGGTTTTACTTCCACTTTTTCCTGGTCTCGAAAAAGACAGGCGACCTCAGACCAATCCTGGACCTCAGCAGTCTGAACCTCTTCGTCGAGTACAAGAGGTTCCGCATGCTGACTGTTCCGAGCCTCCTGCCCCTTCTGCAGAAGGACCACTGGCTCTGTACCCTGGACATGCAGGACGCTTACCTGCATATCCCGATCTTCCCTGGCCACTGCCGTTTCCTGCAGTTTTGTTTCCAGGGGGAGCACTTCCAGTTTACAGCCCTACCCTTTGGCCTTTCCTCGGCACCCAGGGTTTTACCAAGTGCCTTGAGGTGGTGGCAGCGGCCTTACGCCGTCGGGGTATAGCGGTGTTCCCCTACCTAGATGACTGGCTACTGTCAGCTCTGTCCAGAGACATCCTTCTGGACTCCCTCTCAGTTACTCTGGACCTTTTCTCCCGACTGGGGATTACAGTCAATCTCCCCAAGTCATCTTTGACCCCTCTCAGAACCTTCTGTTTATAGGGGTGGCTTTGGACACGGTCCAGTGCAGAGCTTTTCTCCCCTCGGGCAGAGCGGAGACTCTTCGAGAGCAGGTCACCCTGGTGATCTCGTCCAGATCTCTGCCGGCCATAGCATTGCTACACTTGCTGGGCCTGATGGCAGCCTCTGTCTCCACAGATCCTTTAGCCAGGTTGCATATGCGGATGGCCCAGTGGACGTTACGCGTCCAGTGGGACCAGCGTTTGGACGACCGAGACCATCCTGTTTTGGTCTCCAGCGCGTCAAGAGGGATCTACTGTGGTGGCTAGACCCTCTGAATCTGTCCAAGGGTCTTCTTTTTCGAAGTTCCCCTCCTCTGTGGACCTTCACCACAGACGCTTCTTGTCTGGGTTGGGGAGCGCACCTGGGGAACCATCAAACCCAGGGTTTATAGTCCCAGCTGGAGATGTCTTTGCACATCAATATCCTGGAGATGAGGGTGTGTTTTTGAGCCCTTCAGGCCTTTCGGACCATCCTATCGGGAGGAACACTGCTGATCCAAACAGACAACATGTCGGTAGTCTGGTACATCATCAAGCAGGGAGGCACCCGGTCGTACCCCCTTTGCAGGGAGGCAATGAGGGTATGGAATTGGGCAGTCCAGCCCAACCTGGTTCTCACAGCCGTGCATGTTCCAGGCATTCACAACGTCCTGGCGGACAGCCTCAGTCAGAAGTCGTCCCTCGCTCATGAATGGGAATTAAGTCAGGAGGTAACAGACTCTCTGTTTCAGAGGTGAGGTCGCCCAGACAGCAATCTGTTTGCCTCCCCATCCACAAACTTCTCAGATTTTGCTTGCTTATTCCAGAGCCTGGAGCTTTCTGGCATGATGCATTGTCACTGTGTTGAACATGGAAGTTTTTGTACCCCTTCCCTCTCTTTCCCATTCTACAGAGGGTACTTCTCAAGCTGCAGCCAGAGGGAGTTCAGATGATCCTGGTAGCTACTTTCTGGCTGAGGCAAATCTGGTTTCTGCTAACGCAGCAGCTCTCAGCGGAACCCCCAATTCCTTTACCTCTCAGACACGATCTGTTGACCCAGGATCAAGGCAGGTTGGTACATCCAGGACTCAGGACCTTGCACCTTCACGTGTGGCTCCTTCAGATATAATCAGGGCTCTTTTTTCGGGGTCTCCCAAATCAGCTACTGGTGGAAGCGAGGAAACCCTCCACCCGATCCATCTATGCCATGAAGCATTTTTCCATTTGGGCGACTTCTAGAGGTTAGGACCCCTTTACCTGCTCTGTCCCCCCCAGGTTATGGAGTACCTCCTGCACCTGTCTGACTTGGATCTGTCATATTTATCCCTTAAAGTTCACTTGTCGGCCATCTCAGCCTACTACGTGCTGGTGGAAGGAAAAAACATGGCTCAGTTGGAGGTCTCTAAGACCTTTTTGAAAGGATCCTCCACCTCAAACCCCCATTCATAACCCCACCTTGGGATTTGAATTTTGTGTTAGAGAAGCT
Source organism: Neoceratodus forsteri (assembly GCA_016271365.2). Taxonomy (NCBI): domain Eukaryota; kingdom Metazoa; phylum Chordata; order Ceratodontiformes; family Ceratodontidae; genus Neoceratodus; species Neoceratodus forsteri. Next base: position 776,812,935 of record CM057454.1, read on the forward strand.
TACGCTTCCTCCCTTTGAGCCAGCGATGAGCTGTGACATGCGCTACCTTTCCTGGAAGGTGCTGTTTTTAGTTGCCATTACTTCTGCTCATAGGCTTTCCAAGCTTCAGGCACTGATGAATAAGGAGCCTTACCTGATTTTTCACAAGGACCGGGCGGTCCTGCATACTAATCCTAAGTTTCTTCCTAAGGTAGTTTCTGAGTTTACCTTAAATCAGACGGTTGAACTCCCAGTCTATTACCCTGCTCATTCTTACGGGGAGGGAAGGGATATCTCCTTCATACCTTGGATGGTCACAGAATCCTCAGATGCTACGTCCACAGAACTAAGAAATCCAGAAAGTCTGATCAGAATTTTGTCTCCTTCGCGCCCAAATCCTTGGGGTTGGCAGTTTCCAAACAGTGCCTTTCCAAGTGGCTTGGTAACTGCATTCGTTTGTTATCAGAAGTACAACAAACCTCTGCCGGAGAGGTCAGAGGTCACTCTACTAGAGGCATGGCTGCCTCTATGGCGGTTCTGCAAAATGTTTCTGCAGCAGAGATTTGTGCAGCAGCAACCTGGAGCTCCGTCCATACCTTCACGAAGCATTACAGTCTGGACACTGCCTCTAGGCATAGGGCCGACTTCAGTCTTGCAGGGCCTGCTGTCTTTCAGTTACCCCACCTTCCGTGACTCTCTCGGTCTCTCTAAGAGTGACTGCTTGGGATTCAGTCCTATGTGTAATGACCTACTGCAGGAACCCTCTCGAAGTAAGATGGTACAGACACGTAAGAACATACCATAACTGTAAATCTTCAAGAGAGGTTCCTGCAGTGAATCACTGTTGCTAGCCTTGCTTGTAGAGCAGAAAGCAGCTAACTAAAAGAAGCTACATTTTCTTATTAATTTAACACTTATATCTTAGCAGGAGTCAGTGTCTGCTGAGTTTAAGCAAACAGATACTTTTTTTTAGAAGTAGAAGGGGCCTTATTTAGGGTTTAAAAAAAAAAAGAAAGAAAAGAAAGAAAGTCAGTGTGTGTTCTGTGCTGGGAAGGATTCTGTATCAGTTTACTTTGCTAAACCAGTTGGAGGAGAGAGAGCTTAATTGGGGGTGTGGCTTAGACACCATAAAAGCAGGTGACTCAAATTACAACTTCCTGTTGCTAGCCTTTTTTCTTACTAATTGCCCTCCATCCCACCCACCCTAAGCCAGTTCTACTTTTATAGCCACTGGATTTGACTGTCAACAGGAATTTCCTGTTTGGCAGTAGGAAGGGAAAGATCATAGAGAAACATTGGTTTTGTCAACCCTAAAGGAAAAAAGTAGCTCACTCTCCCCCAGCTGCTGGCGGTCTGACACTGAGCAAGGAAGAAGGAGTCTACTGAAGAATATAGGAAGTTACTGTCCCAGAACAGGAAGGGTGAGAGTTATAAGGAGAGGAGAGAGTAAGCATACAGAGAAACAGGAGAGGGGACACAAAATAAGACATGATAGGAGTGGTGCAGTGCAATGGCTGTGGGGCGGCAGTGTTCCGGGAGACATTCTGGAGGCTGCGATGCTGCCCTATTTGCAGGCACCTCTCTGGTCTGAGGGAGGAGGTTGCCCATCTCCAGGCTGATCTGGCTAGGATTCGTGAAACCTCCTCCCCCACCCAGGGACCACCAGGGCCAATGCCACTACCTCAGAGGTTGCCAAGAAAGAGGAGAGGCTGGACCAGGGTGGGCTCAGGGAGGGAGAGGGTGGTGGAACAAAGTTGCATCCCTCCAGCTGTACCTCTCCACAATTCATTCGCTCTTCTGGTGGATAGTGGTTCCTCTACGGAGACACCTGCAGTGGAGACCAAGGAGGATGCTGGGAACCTTCACAAAGAAGACCCACAGGAGGGTGGCATGAGACCCCACAGGGGAAGGAAACAACTCCTGGTGGGGGACTCAATCATTAGGGGGGTAGAAATGGGGGAGGAAGGGGAGAGGGAGGTAAGGTGCCTGCCTGGCGCCACGGCTTGGAGGGACAGGAAGCGAATCCTCAGGATCGTGGGAGCAGCTGCACGAGGGAGGGAGCTGGATGTTGTTGTCCACCTAGGGACAAATGACGTGGCTAGGAATGGGATCAGAGCAGTGCAAGAGGAGTTTGTAGAGTTGGGGAAGGGCCTTAGACAAGTAACGTATACAGTAACCTTCTCGGAGGTGTTGCCTGTCTATGGCAAGGGTGGTGCTAGGTACTCCTCACCTGGGAATTCAATGAATGGTTGAAAACTGGTGTGGAGCTCAGGGTTTTGGCTTCATTGGGGACTGGGGAGCCACCTGGAGGGATGCAGACCTATACTGGCGCGATGGTCTGCGTCTGTCCAGGAGGGGAACCAGGATCCTAGGTGAGATGTTTAAATGCTTCATTGGCAAGCATTTAAACTAGCCAAGGGGGGAGGCACTGAAAAGGAGCAGGGAAATCCCAGCCTCCCCCCACAAACAACAGTAATTAGTGAGGTAAACACCAAGGTAGAGAAGTCGTTAGGGAGCAGGCCAGAAGTAAATGTAAAAAAAGGCAAAGGCAGTAAGGACAGGAATGGGGCTAAAAGGGGTAAGGTCATCAAAAAGTGGAGGGTGATGAGTACCAATGCCCGTAGTCTGTGTAACAAGCTCCCTGAACTAGTAGCCTTGATGGAAGAGGGTTGCCTGATATTGTGGCAGTCACAGAAACATGGTACACAGAGAACCATGACTGGGATGTCAACATACCAGGATACACAATCTACAGGAGGGACAGGGAGGGTAAAAGAGGAGGAGGAGTAGCTCTTTATGTAAAGGAAGGGATCGATGCAACAGAACTAAAGAGTAAACGGGGAGCAGATGAGACACTCTGGGTCACCCTGGAGACAGGAAATGGCACCACAATCCGCATGGGGGTTGTATACAGACCCACATCTCAGGGGGAGGGAATGGACAAGGATATGATAGAAGGCTTCCTTAGAGTGGCAGAAAAAGGGGAGATATTGTTGATGGGGGACCTGAATATGCCAGATGTTAACTGGAGCACCTTTGCTGCAGGCACATCCAAGAGCAGGGTCATTCTTGATGCCCTACAGGGGGCATGCCTCAGACAGCTAGTACTGGAGCCCACTCGGGAGGGAGCAATCTTAGACCTGGTACTCTCAAATGGGGATGGAGAAAGAATCTCAGATTTAGAAGTGGGTAGCCATCTGGGAACAAGCGACCACCAAACAGTGTGGTTCACGATAAACACAGCCATACAATCAAGCCATACAAAAGCAAAAGTATTGGACTTTAGAAGGGCTGACTTTGGGAAAATGAGAGAGTGCCTCAGAAAAGCACTAGCAAACAGGCAAGAAGGAGGGGTGGAGGAACAATGGAGAGTAATCAAACAGCCATCACAGAGGCAACAAGCCTTTGTGTAAAGCAAATCAACAAAACACAACGAAGGAAAAACACTATGGTTCTCAAAAGAGGTGTGCAGGGAAGGTTAGGAGAAAAGGATAGCATTCAGGAAATATAAGGAAACACAGAAGGAGAAGGACAGAGAACTTTATCAGTTAAAGCAGAAAGAGGCTGGGAAGGCAGTCAGAATAGCAAAGGCCCAAACCGAGGAAAGGATAGCCAACTCTGTTAAGAAGGGGATAAGACCTTTTATAGGTACATTAGGGAGCAAAGAAAGACCAAAGGAGGGATACTGAGGCTTAATAAAGGGGAGGGAATGTGGGTAGAGGGTGACAGTGAAAAAGCAGGGATACTGAACGAATATTTCTGCTCAGTATTCACAAAGGAAGAGGAGGGGGAGGTACCTAAACCAAACAAGAGAAACACTCTGAAGACGAGGGTCGATACCAGTCCATTTACAGAAGAAAGGGTTCTGAAAGAACTAATAAAATTGAAGGTGGACAAAGCAATGGGGCCTGATGGGATTCACCCAAGAATTCTAAAAGAACTAAGGGTAGAACTAATGACACCGCTGACTACTTTCTTTAACAAATCATGGGAGGATGGGGTGGTACCTGAGGACTGGAGGAGGGCGGATGTGATTCCTCTTCACAAAAGTGGGAGCAGGACAGAGGCAGGAAACTACAGACCAGTTAGTTTGACCTCAGTGGTAGGTAAAATTATGGAATCACTCTGAAGGAAATAATTGTTGAGTACCTAGAGGCTAGTGGGGCACAGGACCCAAGCAGCATGGATTCACGATGGAAGGTCGTGTCAGATGAACCTAATAGATTTCTTTGACTGGGTGACCAAAGTAGTAGACCAGGGAGGGCTGTGGACATGGCCTACCTAGATTTTAGCAAGGCATTTGATACAGTCCCACACAAAAGATTAATACACAAGTTAGCCAGCCTTGGAGTGGGTCCCAAGGTGGTAGCCTAGATAAAAAATTGGCTAGACAACAGGACGCAAAGAGTAGTAGTAAATGGAGTCCACAGTGAAGAAAGGAGGGTTACTAGCGGGGTACTGCAGGGTTCAGTACTGGGACTGGTCCTTTTTAATGTGTTTATAAGTGACATTGCAGAGGAACTGGAAGGAAAAGTATGTCTCTTTGCAGATGACACAAAGATCTGCAACAGGGTTGATGCACCAGATGGAGTGGAAAGGATGAGAAGGGACTTGGCAAGGTTGGAGGAATGGTCAAATGTATGGCAGCTCAGATTCAATGCAAAGAAGTGCAAGGTAATGCACCTAACATACTATTTTCCAGCAGATTAGGCCTTACGGTCTATCGAGTCTGCTCGAACCTAGATCCTTAGTTGGGTGCCGAGACCCTCCCATCCCTTGTTCTCTAGAAACCCCTATCATCCATCCCCACCCCCCCACCCCCGGGACAGGCCATCATCTGATACATCCACTTTCTGTGTCTGTCCCACCCTCTCTTGAAGCCCTCTACAGTGGATCTCTGAACCAGCTCACCAGGCAGTGCATTCCAAGGGTCCACCACCCTCTCGGTGAAAAACCTCCTCCTCTTTTCCCCCCCTCACCCTTCCACCTTCCAACTTCAAACCATGCCCTCTGGTGATACCTCCCTGCTTTAGTCTAAAGATCCCCTCCATGTTTACCCTATTTATTCCCTTGAGGTACTTGAAGACCTCAATCATGTCCCCCCTGTCTCTCCTCTCCTCTCCTCCAATGAAAACAGGCGGAGCTCCTCAAGTCTGTCCTCATAAGTCAAATCCCCTAGCCCTTGTATCATCTTTGTTGCCCTCCTCTGTACCCTCTCCAGGAGCTGTATGTCCTCTTCAAATGTGGTCTCCAGTACTGTACACAGTACTCAAGGTGTGGTCTAACCAGTCCATTGTACAGTGGCAGAATCACTTCCTTGCTCCTAGAGGTGATCCCCTTACGATGCTTCCCAACATCCTGTTTGCCTTGCTAGCTGCCTCCTGCACTGCTCAGAGTTATCTCACATGTATCCACCATGACCCCTAGGTCTTTTCACCTGGAAACAAAACCAGGGCAAGAGTACACAATGGGGGTGAGATACTGACAACAGTAAAATGGAAAGGGACCTGGGAGTAATTATATCAGATGACCTAAAGGTGGGCAAGCAATGTGAGAAGGCAGTAAGGAAGGCTTGGGGATATTGGGATGCATAGGGAGAGGCATCAATAGTAGAAAACAGGAAGTTGTTATCCCTCTGTACAGACAGTTGGTGAGACCCCATCTGGAGTACTGTGCAGTTCTGGAGACCCCATCTCAGAAAGACATAGACAGAGTGGAGGCTGTCCAGAGGAGGGCAACCAAATGGTGCAGGGTCTGCACCAGAAGACATAATGGAAAGTCTAAAGGAGCTTAATATGTATACTCTGAGGAAAGGAGGGAGAGGAGACATGATAGAAACTTTCAAGTACCTCAAGGGAATCAACAAAGTCCAAGAGGGTGGCATCTTTCAGAAAAGAGATGTGCAAGAACAAGGGGCACAATTTGAAGATGGGGGACGGCTCAGAGGTAATGTGAGGAAGTATTTTTCACAGAGAGGGTTGTGGATGCATGGAACAGCCTCCCTGAGGAGGTTGTGGAGTAGAACAGTGAGGGAATTCAAGAATGCATGGGACAGACATGAGGCAGTCCTAGTGGGGGGGTAGGAGGAAGTAAGCTGTTGGTTAATTAGGATCTGCAGCTTATCTGTTAAGTAGGAAAATGGGCAGACTGAGTGGGCCAAGCGGTCCTTATTTGCCGTCAAATTCTATGTTTCTATCACACTTTCCCTCCCTCCTTCCTGCAGTTTTCTGCATTCCTTTCAGCCATTCTGAACTGGGCTCCAGGATTTCATCCTTTCTCCTGTCTCATCCTTCTTAGATCTTCGGCGGGAGAACTGAAAGGCGGGTGCGGGGACCGCCCACTATATAGGATCACGCTGACGTCCGTCGCGTGATGTCGGGTGGGCGGTCCCACTCCAGACACTGCTGGAAAATTTTGCCGTGTGGTCCTGACGCCAGAGAGTGCAGTCCTATATGTAATGACCTACTGCAGGAACCTCTCTTGAAGATCTACTGTTACGGTAAGTTCTTATGTAACTGTACTATCTTCAAGAACAGCTCTTGTAGCAGGTATGCTTTCCCTCCCTCCTTCCCCAAGTGTTCTTTCTCCAGTTGTCCCTTTCAGGATGACAAAGCCTCCTCTGTTTGTCCAATCCTTTAAGCTAGCCGGGTCTCCGGCAGGTGAACTGAGGTGGTGCAGGGGGACCGCCCCCTTTATACAGAGGCTGACATTTCGGGGGCAGAGCCGACATCAGGGGCAGTCCCCCACCTTGAACTGCTAGGTAGAAGTTTTTCATGGGGTCCTAGTGCCTGGTGTCATAATCCTATTTGTTATTACCTGCTGCAAGAGCTAACATACTAACATACTAATTGCCAGCAGATTAGGCCTTACGGTCTATCGAGTCTGCTCGAACCTCAGATCCCTAGTTGGGTGCCGAGGCCCCCCCCCTTGTGTTCCAGAAACCCCTATCATCCATCCCCATCCCCCTTGGCTAGGCCATCATCTGATACATCCACTTTCTGTGTCTGTCCCACCCTCTCTTGAAGCCCTCCACTGTGGATCTCTGAACCAGCTCACCAGGCAGTGCATTCCAAGGGTCCACCACCCTCTCAGTGAAAAACCTCCTCCTCTTTTCCCCCCTCACCCTTCCGCCTTCCAGCTTCAAACCATGACCTCTGGTGATACCTCCCTGCTTTAGTCTAAAGATCCCCTTCATGTTCACCCTATTTATTCCCTTGAGGTACTTGAAGACCTCAGTCATGTCCCCCCCCCGTCTTTCCTCCTCCAATGAAAACAGGCAGTGCTCCTCAAGTCTGTCCTCATACGTCAAATCCCCTAGTCCTTGTATGATCTTAGTTGCCCTCCTCTGTACCCTCTCCAGGAGCTGTATGTCCCTCTTCAAGTGTGGTCTCCAGTACTGTACACAGTACTCAAGGTGTGGTCTAACCAGTCCATTCTCAAAAGTTTACTGTTACGGTAAGTTCTTCTGTAACTGTACTTTTAGAATCTTGCCAAGTGACTTTGTAGTTGATTCTTGTGACATTGCTGTTTTTCTGTAGTGTATGTCATGTCTAGATGTGGAACCTTTGTAAACAAGCTTCTAGCTCAAAAGGTTGTTTTCCAAATCAATAAACTTGAAACTTGAATTATTTTGGAGGGTAGGGCAGCCTTGATTTGTGTTATAGGCAGGTTAGTTTTTTTTCCTTTGGTTTGTAGGCAGTGAAAGACTGTGACATCAATGGGGTGGGCTTAGTTACCTTGTAACATGGCAAACTTAAGAACTAGGTAAAGGAGACAAATCATTGTATGAAATAAATCACATGCCCATATGTCAACACGGCATTATTTAAGCAATAATGCTGTGTTGAAAGTGAAGTACCTTCAGAATCCACGGAAGGAAAAAAGCACTGTTTACAAAATTACGTGGCAGTTTATTCGAAAGTGTTTCTCTTTGCCACCCACCCACTCAAATGCTCATAACTGTCAGAGCAGATAGAAACACACAAAAAAGAGAATGGAAAATGCAGAAACACATAGAGGTGAACAAGTATTATCATAGAAAGCACAATTACCATAATTAAATTAAAAAAAAAAAAAGTCACACCTGAAAGGAGCAGTAACGCCACTGAGAAAAGCACTCCACAACAATGAACAGTTCCAGAGCACACCGCAGGACTAGAGGTGTGGCAGGCAAAAATGTTCAACCCATTCCACTTTGAGTTGTTTACGGTACACAGAACTGAAAATTTTAACTATAGCGATGCACAAGATAGTGCGCAGTCAAAGAGGTAGGTAGATAGGCCGATACACAATATTGGAGGAGAAGGAACAGGCAAATGAAACGAATACAAGGACGTGAGATGGTATGGACGTGCAACAGGTGAACACAAGGTCAGACAGTATGCTAATGAGTGTGATACCGAACTCTGTAAACACATACAGCAACATACCGGAGACCTCCGTAGCAGGCTGTGAGAATAACAACCATGCAGTTTTAGACAAGCTACTGAAAATCACTTTAAATAAACCCTCATCTGTCAATATCTGAAATTTGTTTTCTATAACATCTGTATGTAAATAAGCATTTTTTCACGTTTTCAAAAGTACAGGAAAGATTTGTCCAACCAAAACACTGTGTCTATAGTATTAGATAATGATATCTATATTTCTAATATACTGAACTATCAGAAAAACCATGTTACAAGCGCATTAAGTCACTCCAAAGGTGGCATCTGATGGGGAATTAATGCATGGTTGGGCCTTTGTAGGCAATCAGCCTTTGGCCTCGTGCCACAACGGTCCCAGCCATGCATTAATTCCGCAATAGATGCCACCTTCGTCGTGGCTTAATGCTTACTTGGTTTAGGTAGTTTTTCAGATGAGAAGTTAAACCGAGGTCTCCTCTACCTGTTCTGGTGGTTGTTTAGGTGGATGTTAAAGATCCCATGACACTTCTCGAAAAAGAGTAGGGGAGTTTATTAGGGAAGAAAAATCATACAGCATACACTTTACTCAAAAAGGATTCAAAACAGAAAACTTGAAACCATTTGGTTATAAATAGAAAAAAACACTGTTGTCAATAATGAAGAAGCCCCCCCCCCCAAAAAAAAAAGAAAAAACCCACAACACGCTGGTCAGAGAAAAACCCAAAGATTCAAGTATTAGGTGCATCCGAGTCAGTGATCCATAACATGTTTCGCCATGCTGCGTTTAAAAAACACTAGTAACATGCTTTGCTTCAGCGTAATAGATTGACCGCAATTCCTGGGTAATTTTAAGAATCAATTCAATATATCTAATGTTTTTCTGCTGTAATATAAACAAACATCTAGTATTCCAAACATACCACTTGATGACAGTAAAAATAACATGGAGTACTTTTGTGCCATTCTTTCCAGTGTTGTGGGTAATGACCATAAAATATGTCCTAGGAAATAGTGGCAAAATGGGGTTCAGACCAATAGTCTGCTAATGACTGCCAAAACCCAAAAGTATATGTGCATGAAAAAATAAGTGGTCTGTGGTTTCTAGCAGTTGATGGCAGGATGCTGTACTACAGAAACGTTCTTCTAGCAGTTTGTGTTTATGATTGGCTTTAATGTTCAACTTAGCATAACAAGAAAGCCAGTGAACATCCCACATTTTGGGTGGGAGTCTAATATCAATCAGGAGATTTGCCAAATGATCTATGAGTGGTGGTGGTGGGCGGACAGGAAGGGAAAGGAAGGTTAGAGGTTCAGTATAGTGGTTAGTGATAATGGTGGCTTATAAAGCCTTTCTATGGGATGTTAACATCATATTACTAGTAACTTTCCAGGTTTTAAGCTTCTGGAACACTTCTCTGATATAAAGAGGGGTTAGTGCTGAAGGGCATTAAATTCTTAGGGTTCCTGAGTCCCATTTCTTAAACCAGGTCTGGCATGTGAAAAATAAAGGATCGCTCCAGCAATTCCCTGTGTGGAAAAGTTTTAAATGACCTTCCTGCTGCTTGCAGCTCAGTGTCCATTTACATGTGTGCTGATGACACCATCCTATTTGCCATTTGGCCATTCCCCTGCTGACCAGGCTTCAATGGGACTTTGACAACATCCAGCTCTGGTTCCGCTCAAATCAGCTGGCCCTCAACACCAAAAAAAAAAAAATGCCTCCATGACCTTTGGCACACGGCAAAATATCTCTAGGATTGGCAGTCCCCCCCCATCTTCCGTCCCCTAGATGGGTCCACTATTGAAAATGTACTATCCTTCAAGTACCTCGGGGTCTGACTTGACAACCACCTCGACTTCTCTGAACACATTTATTTATTTTATTTATTTATTTGCTTTTGGTATTTAATGCCATACGTACAAAAACTCCACCCTAAATTGAGAGCACTGTACCACCACCGCAGCTGCATCCTGCTCCAGGCCTGTAGAGCTGTCGTACAGAAAATGATCCTCCCTATATTCGACTGTAGCGACATAGTCTAGAGCTTTGCCCCCAAATCTAGCCTTTCCAGACTGGACTCTCTCTTTAACTCATTCTGTCGCTTTGCTTTAGACAGCCCTATACCTACTCAACACTGTACTCTTTATATGTCCCTCTACTTTCCCTACCTTGAAGCTAGGCATATGGCACACTGCTCCTCATTTATTGCCAAGTATTGGTTTGATTCTCCCTTCCTACCTGTCCTCACCCTTCCCCACTCGCTCAACTCCTATGACCTCCGTGAGCTCCCACCCCTTGCACCCCCCCCACACACACAAATCCTCCACTGCTGGCCAGTCTGCCTCTCCTGCCACTTCCTAAGTTCTGGAAACTCCCTCCCTCTCCCAGTTCTCTATCCTCCCTCCTGCTTAGCCTCTCCTCCCACACCTGCAACTGTAACCTGTAACCTCACCTAATTTCTCCCCTATATCCAATCTAACTCCTCCCCATCTCTTATCCTCCTTCCTTTCTCTATACCACCCCCTTCCCTGTTCCTCTTCCCCCTCCTCTCGCAACCCTATCCCATTCCCTCTACTATCTCACCCTACCCCTCCTCTGCCCACCTTTCCTACTCCACCCCTTCTCTCCTTCTCCTCCACGCCCTGTCATAACCCTTTCCTTATTCCTAATCCTTCTGCTCATCTATCTCCTCCTCCCCACCCCAAACCCACTTCTCTTAGTCTTTGACCGTAACTCTGTTTCTGTGTTCCCCCATCCTGCTTCCCCCACCCACAATTGTAACATGTATTGTTCTTCTACTAGCCAGTGCTGGCACACATTTGGCTTGCAGCTATAATTTTCAGTGCAGTGGTGCATGGTTTACGAGTTCTCACACTGTTTGATTATCCATTTATTCATTTGCATGGGTTAATCCATGTACACAATTTACTGAACATAGTTGATTTCGTATTTATTTCTCTGCTGTTTACAGTTGTAGCACATTGTTTTAGACTCATGTATTTTAAAGTGTACTGTCCCCCCACCCCCCCGGACAGATCTGGAAAACGAGCTCTTGTTAGTTCAGTATGTCTTTCCTGGTGAAACTTTTAAATAAATAAAGGTTGTAAATTTATAATAAAAAAGAATGCAATAAAAAGAATGCAATAAAAGAAAACGAGAGGGTTCACCATATTTAGACTTCCTTTTCGTACTGGGAGATAAAGAATGTTCCTTTTTCTCGGGTTCAAACTGCTTCCCCATACAGCCTGAAAAAAAAACACTAAATAGGGTGGTTTCTAAGGATTTGAGTGGTGGGAAAACATAACTAAGATAAAGGAACAGGGGAATTAAATACGTTTTGATTAGGACAATCCTCTTTTTCTTCCCCATCTGCCATTGGTTCCACTGTCATACCAGGGCCTTTCCCTGATTCAATTTAGGTTCCCAGTTCAGTTTGTCCATTTCCCCTTACCAAAAATGATTCCCAGAATTTGTATGTGATCTTTAATAAATTGTAATCTAGCTATGTCTGAAGTAGAGGGGCCACTGGCACAAATGTTTAAAACAGCTTCTACGGAGTGTGAGGTAGCTGTTAAAATGCAGAGGTCGTCCACATAAGCAATAGCTCTATAGAGTATTAAGCCTTCTTCACTTTGTAGGGGTTGTATAAGAGGACAGGAGTTTAAGATCAGCAACAGGGGGTCGAAACTAAAAATATAAAAGAGAGAGCTTAAAGGGCATCCTTGTTGGACCCCACATTTTACTGGGATGAGGGGCCCTTTCCACCCATCAACAATAAGCCTCACTGTGGCCATTTGGTATAAACATTGCATCCATTGTATAAATACTGGGGGGATACCCTACGTTCCTAATGTGCACCTTAAATATTCATGATTCACAGAATCAAAAGCATTTAGAATAAGCATTGGTCTAATGCCAAAGCTTTCGATTGGTCTAATGCCAAAACAAAATCCTATAATTTGTGTGTGTTACCCCTTTCAAAAATTTCCCCTAACAAAATCAAATGATCAGTGATAGTACATTTGGGAATAGAACAAGATTGTGCTTTAGTCATGATATATTATGCTATTGGTAGCAGTCTGGATGTCAAAGCTTCAGTGAGAATTTTAAAATCTGTGTTCAACAGGCTGATAGGTCTCCAACAATTCAGATTTTTCTTATCCCCATTTTTGTGCAGATAGACGAACAGTCCTTCTGACATATTTAATGGCATGTTGTGGGTAGACAGAATGTCTGTAAAAACGAGCTAGTTCTACAGCGAAGTCATTATCAAGCATTTTATAAAGCACGCTTGTAAAGCCATCAGGACCAGAGGCTTTTTAAATTTTCAAGGTGGAAACAGCTGAGACTACCTCAGAGGGATGAATATCTTTAATTAAAGCAGCAGCTAATTCTGGGGGGTATTGAGGAAAAAAGGAGACTGTCAAAAAATGCTTCAAATGGGTAGTATCATTCAGTTTACCCTGAAATAAGGTGGCGGTATGCTCAGTGACAATATCCAAAAGACCTCTGAGAGACTTCCGGTGACGTCAGCAGCCTGAATGGCAGCCTAAACTAGCAAGCCTCCCAGCCTAATATAGAATCGATCGGCATCTAAAATAGTTAAAAATGCAGTCGCCGGCAGAAACGACCAGATCGAAAGTGGGATCAACCAGGAATGCACAGACCCCGGCTCAAAAATTACAGCTCCTACTACAAGGAGAAAAAATGTCGAAAACATCGGGGCCTACTGAAAACTAAGCACGGCAATGGAGACTGGACCAGATGAGGAATACCCACAATTAGTAGCCTCAATAATGCAGACAGCCAGAACTGTACAAAAGATAGACACTTCACTAACATAGCTGAGAGCTGACATTGGTAGAATAGAGCACAGAATGGATAAATTGGAGCTGGGCTTTACTACAGTTGTGGAGCAGGCAGACCGTCACGACCGCCTCCTGTTGTTCTTGATGGCTAGGGAGCTGGAACTACGGGCCAAGTTAGATGATATTGAGGGAAGGAGCAGGAGACAAAATCTCAGGATCTATGGTGTTCCTGAGGGAGCTGAAGAGAGTCCCACGGATGTAATTACCTTCCTACAAAAGATATTAAGGGACTTACCTAAGCTACCTGCAGAATTTGATGTATCCATGGATCGGGCGCACCGCTCCAGTGCCCCTCAAGTCCTGGCTCTCGTCCGAGATCCTTCGTGGTTCGGATATCTAACTACAACTCAAAAGAGGAAATACTTAAGAGGGCATGGAGGTTGAAAAAATTAAGCATGGTCCACATCGTATAACGATAGACAACGATTATACTGCAGGGGTTCAGGAAGCACATTGTACCATGTGGCCGATTTTTAAAGCAGCTCAGATCCAGAAATTTAAAGGCACAGATGCTGTTTCGCGTGCTTCTAAGGGTAGAAACCAAGCAAGGCCCTAAAGTCTTTGAAGACCTGCTGGCAGCCAAAAGCTTCCTAGAAGAAATTGGAATACCAGTCCCTGGACTGGAGAAAGAGAAAATAGAGAAGGAGCGCCGGCAGTCGGCCTGGTCAGTGGCACGCAAAGGGCTGATGCGTTCCTCCCAGCCACATACAACTAACCTCCGAGAAGACATCACTGAGCTATTAAAGCCTTATGTTTCTGCAGTGCAGCTGGCCGGGATGGCCCCACAAGATGTCACTGCAACAGAGGTACAGGACCAGGCGATGGCCCCCCCTGTAGGACGGAACCTCCATAGACTGAAAGAAAAATCATATAGCTGCTGGTTATAACACAAATTGAGTACCTGGTGAGGTGGACTTGCTGAAAGGGACTTAATAGAAGGTACGAGCAGTAACGGACATATAGCCGATCCGGGGCACTTAATTCAAGGGCGGTAGGGGGGTTCTGGCTGCAGGGGGGAGGCGGCTTGGAGGGGGTGCTGTGGAGCTATGGAGGGCTCTGGGGCAAGGGGGGGGGATTTCCTTACTTCCCTCGCATGTCCTGAATAGGATGATGGAGAGGGGCTGAGAAAGATGTGGACATTTTAAGGACATTAAAGTATAATATAGCTGGATGCTGTGACCTCCATACACATTGTAAGAGTTTGAAAAAGGGGGAGGGGGAATGAGAAGGGAAACAATCCTTGCTCGCCTTTAAAGCGACTTCAGCTTTGCAGTCAGCCAGCTGGCAGGCCATAACTTTTGGTTGCTTTTCTCCTCGCTCCTCGCGGCTTATCAGTGGGGGATTAAAGAGAAATGCCTTACTGTTAATGGATTGGAGAGAGGAGGACCCTCCGAATCGTGTTCACCAAGGGGCTGGGGGAGGGTTGGCTCAGAAAATTGGAGTCTGAAAGGATCACCTTCTGCTTTCTGGCTCTGCTGACGTCAGTGTTACCTCTGAGCTCAGGGTCGAGACCCAGAATTGACGCTCTGAGAAGGTTTAGCCCACAACATCATATAGGGCAAAGTGTCCCAAATGAGACACAAACCAGTCCAATCGTAGGGGGTTGGACTGACCTAGGAAGTTGAGACTTTCAAGAAACACTCACTCCATTCCCTCTGCAATATTTACATTATAAAAGAGGATTGTATAATGAAAGGAGGGCAGAGGGAAGGAAATTCTGTAATTGTTTAAAGATGTTTATTCACAAATTTTTGAAAGCTGTAGTCTGTTTGTTAATGAAGTTATGGTTACATACTGTTAAAGGAATAGTATCCTCACTAGAGGGAGATGGAGTAACATATGTTTCTGCTTATGTTCAGGCTGGTCGGTGGTTGAGAACCAGCAAGTTATTGTTTTTCATTAGACATTTTGAATGGCACAGAGACAGTTGTAGACAAGTGCATACGGACATTAGAGAGGAGAAGGAGAGACAAAATAATTCTGAAGCAGAAAGAGGATGTAAAGACTGGAGAGGTGAAAGCTAAACATACTAAAAATAAGACAGGGAGTAGAACATTGGAAAAGGCTCAAAACCTAAAACGTGGCTAAGGTTAAATCCAAAATAATATCTTATAATGTTAATGGTATAAACCATCCTATTAAAAGAAAACAACTTCAAAAATTCCTTAAAAATCAGAACTGTGAGACACAGTTCCTACAGGAGACACATTTATCTCCTAAAGAAGTTCTAAAGTTAAGAACGCGGGAGTTCCCGACTGTCTATCATGCGTCCCTCATGAATGGGTGAAAGAGAGGTGTTGCAATACTTTTACCGGCCTCTCTCCCATTTGAAGAAGAGGAGGTAATAGTGGATGCAGGGGCTCGGTACGTGTTGGTCGTGGGACGGGTTCAGGACCTCCAGGTAACGTTATTAAATGCGTATGCTCCCCCAGGCTCATCCATGTTTTTTTTTTTGCAGAACTGTTTAAGTTATTGGTAGAAAGGGAGTGGTGATTGCGGGGGGGGGGGGACTGGAATGTAGTCATGGACAGGTCCCTAGATACCACTTCACGTGTCCCGGCACCTAATGGGAGGATTTCCAAACCATTGAAAAAGGCTCATGAGAGACACGGGATTGATGGACATATGGAGGGAAAAATACCCACTAGCTTGGGACTATACATATTATTCCCCAAGATACAAAATTTTTTCGAGACTAAATATGTTTTTTACATATGGAAGGGATCTATCGGTGTTTGAGTCTATGTGGGTGGGTTCCGGAGAGCCTATCAGACCACAAGCCTATATATGCGGAGATTGATCTTCAGCTTCCTCAAAAGCCAGCACAATGGAGGTTAAATGTCAGCCTGCTTAGAGACGAGAAGGAGAAAGAAGAGATTAGGGAAACAATAAAACAGGCCATTCAATTGAATGGTGGCCCGGATACTACACCCCAAGTTTTATGGGACACGGTCAAAACAATCCTCAGGGGGAGGCTGATTTCAATAGCCATATACAAAAAAAGGGAAAGGGCTAAACAAAAAGAACAGTTAAATCAGGAACTTAAAATCTTAGAAGGGCAACAGAAGTTAAAATTTTGTAGAAATAGAGAAAGTCAAATAAAGGAACTCAAGATAAGACTTCAGAGACTGCAGTTGCTAGAGACTGAGAAAGCCCTGTTGTATACAAAACAGGCCTACTATGAGGGGGGACCAAGGGCCATCCGTTTCTTAGCGTACCGACTGAAGCAACAGCCCGCCCGGGCACATGTTACAGGTCTCCGACACCCGACCACGGGGCATATCTCACATAAGTGGGAGCAAATAGCAGATACATTAGTTACATACTATAAACAATTATACCACCCTCAGCCGGACCCGTGCCCGGGGGCAGCCTGGGAATTTTTAGAAGCTTTAAAGTTACCTAGGCTTACGGAGACCCAAAGGCAAATATTGGAATGCCCAGTCACCCATCAGGAGATCCTGAACACGGTTGGGGACCTCAAGGTGGGTAAATGCCCAGGCCTGGATGGGTTTGACGGAGAATTATATAAAACATTTGTAGTAGACATAGCCCCCATACTAAAAACGGTTTATAACCAGGTTTGGCTGGAGAGTGAGGTGGTCCCTCCCTCATGGAACTATACTACCATAACTGTGATCCCGAAAGAAGGAAAAGACTTGAAGGATTGTGGTTCGTATAGGCCAATTTCACTTCTTAATGTAGATTATAAAATCTTCACGGCTATAATAGCCAAAAGACTCCAGTCCTTTCTTGCAGGCTTAATCCATCCAGATCAAACTGGCTTTATAGAGGGTAGGCAGGCCCCTGAGGGTGTTAGAAGGACCATAAACATAATTGACATCATTAATAAACAACATATTCCCGCCTGCCTAATGAGTCTCGACGCAGAAAAAGCATTTGACAAAGTCAACTGGAACTTTCTGTTTCTGGTACTTAAAAGCATGGGCTTTCCATCACTATTTCTGGAGGCGATTAAGGCTCTATATGCTTCTCCACCGGCTTTTGTGGGGGTAAATGGGGGCATCTTGTGGAGGTTCGATCTGGGGAGGGGCACCAGGCAGGGTTGCCCATTGTCACTGCTCCTTTTCGATATATATATATATATATATATATATATATATATATATAAACAAACCCCGGCCCAGGCGATAAGGGAAGCAAGAAAGGTGAAAGGAATAGAGGTAGGAGAGGAAGGACATAAAATTTCTTTATACGCAGATGATGTCCTTTTATACATAACTAACCCGAACAGATCCATCCCTGAAATTTGGTCCATAATTGATAAGTTCAGCCAATTCTCAGGATATACTCTAAATAAAAATAAAACAGAAGTTCTGAAATTCCATTACAACCCTCCTCCCAATATAAGGCAGCTATTGGACCCAAACTGGAATAGGGGGAAAATAAGATACCTTGGCACCCAAATTCCAAAAAATCTAACAATGCTTTACACGTATAACTTCGAGCCAATAGTTGGCCCAGATTAGGCAAGACATTAAAAGGTGGGAGGCCTTAAACGTACCTTCATATTCAAGGATACAGTCAGTCTCGATGAATATCCTCCCTAAGTATTTGTATCTCTTTCAATGTCTCCCAATAAAAATACATAAGAATCAATTCCAAATATGGCAGAGGATGCTTATAAAGTTTATCTGGAATAACAGGAGACCTAGAATCAAAAATACAATACTACAGACAAATAAAAAATATGGGGGTAGGAATGTCCCTAGTTTGGAGGAATACTTTTTAGCCACCCAGCTAAGATGGGCCCTTCTGTGGTCGGCTAGAGCATACACAGCCCGATGGAAGGTAATTGAGGAGGTCCTAACAGACGGGGTGCCCTTGGTGGCGAGAGCCTTGACACCAGGAACCCAGACTAGAGATGGGAATATATCTCTGATGTCAGTAAAAAATACTTCGGGGTCCTTGAGACGTCTATGGGCCAAACATAGGCTTGACGAGGAGGTTTGGCCATTAAGATGGTTCACCTGGGACCCACAATTTTCTCCATCCAGACAGGATCTTACCTTCAAAAGATGGGGGAGAGTGGGACTATACTCTTTAGGCCAGGTCATGGATGGAACTGTCGTTCTGGAATTCACCCAGATCAAAGAAAAATTCTTCCTAAGACAGGTGGACTATTTTAGGCATTTACAGATAAGAGCCCATATACATAAATTGCAAACCCTTCATAAACAAACCAAACCTCAGTAGGGCTGCTGAACACAATGGCTGAAATAATGAATTTAACAAGACTCAGAGGGCAGGTGTCAGCTATTTACGGAGCCCTAAGGGATAGGGAGGGAGTAGGGTCTCCCAACCAAAAGTAGGTGAGAACTTGAGTGGGGAGAATTTTAGCTGGAGGAGGAGTGATTGCTGCTCTTGCAGACCTTTAGGACCACATCTTCCCGATGTGGAAGGAGTTTGAGGAAAAGTAAGAATGAGGTTTTTGTTTCACCAGCTGTCCAGTGTAAATGGGATAAGAACTGTACTTGGGGTGCTGAAGGGAATGTGGGACGGTTAAGGCAGACTATCTCCATGTTTTTGGTCATGCCCGACTCTTATAAACTATTGGGAAGAAATTAAGCAGAAGATAAAGCAGGTACGTTCTAGAGAGTCCATCCTGGGTCCCAGAAACTTGATGCTGGGAATGAAACCAGATGAAATTAGGGTAGTAGACGAGACCTATCTGTGGAATGTTCTTCTCACAGCGTCTCATAAAGCTCTAACCAGAAGATGGCTCTCACCATGTCCACCAGCTTACCAGGATTGGGTGTCCATTATAGGTGAGATTAAATACATGGAAGAGATCACCTGTAGAATAAACCTGAGGACACAGAGTTTTGTGAGGAGATGGACTCCATGGCTGGTGCTGCCGGTGACAGGGAAATTGATCGGGGTGGAGGAGACCAAGGGAGGGACATGGAGATATGAGAGCTTTATTAAAGATCATCCGAAAGGTATAGTCTAACTAGCCTCTCCTTGTAAAACAAAAAGAAATTATTAGTGAAATATGATTATGTAATAAGACATCTCTGATGTAAATTGCATGTACTTTTAAAGTTAAAAGTGATGGAAATGACTTTTAATTATTGTATATCTGTGCCAAAATATGCAATAAACATGAATTTCAAAAGACCTCTGATACTAGAGACTATGGTATTGTTGGGGTCATATAAGGAGTCCATAGATTTTTTTATGTACCCTGTCTCTGCAACTGCCATAGACGCAAATTTTCCCCGAGTTCCGAATTGCTGTTGCTGCTTTAGACTAGCAGCTTGTTGTGAATGAAACTGCATCATGTTATTTCTAATACTGGTTATTTGAGAAGTATAGGACGGTCCAGTCTGTTAAGATAGAGACAGAAGCTTCTGTAATTGCTGTCTGTATTGCAAATATTGAAGATATTTAGAATTTCTATGTGCTTTACTGGAGGATTTTAGGAGAGATATCGGGTCGTGTTTTGTGTCTGTTCACCAGTCAATATGGTTGTCATATAAAGGAAGAACAGATTTTCTAGCCATGATGAAATGCTGTAAATTCTGGGCTATGTCTGACCTATCTAATATGGAAGAGCTCAGCTTCCATACACTTGGCCCATGTGATAAATCAGTGCTGCTACCTATGTGTAAATGTAGCAGGTTATGATCTGAACATTTAACAAGAGAATTAAATGATATTTTGTAACTGTGTGGATTTAGAAATAAGAAAAAAAATCAATCCGGGTGACCAAGAGGCCTTTATGAAAAGTAGGGTTGGGCTTATTATGGAAGGAAAGATATGTATCCACTAAATTCGATGTTTTAATTATCTTTGCCAGGCAAGACATGCCACAAAAAATTTTGTATGTTTTAGTGTGCTTGCCTCTATCAGTAAGTGACAGCCCACAATTAAAGTTGGCACCTAAGATTACCTGATGTGCTGAGAATAAATAAGGTTGCACTAGCTGAAAAAGCTCAGTCCTCTCCGCTTCAGATTGTGCCACATAAATTTTAATAATGCAAAATATGTATGAATTCGAGTGTCCAGAACTAAAGCCCTCCTAGGGACTAAATCAACCAGCTTAATGAGATGTATATCAATATTGTGGAAGAGACCACCCACACCTGTACAGGCGTCTTGTCCTATGGACCAGTAGGATGGGCCCACATACCAGACTTCGACTGTGCATGAAGCAGTGTCAGTGGCTCAGCAGGTAGCACACTTGCCTCTGAGGCCAGGAGAGCAGAAGGCTGTGGGTTCTATTCCCACACCAGGCACTTGGGTTAAATCCCAATACTGACACTGTAGTGCAGCATGAGGGGAATGCTGCACTCCTGAGGTTCCACCTTTCAGATGAGACGTTAAACCAATGTCCCTCTGCCTGTAGTTCAGGTGGATGATAGTTACCATGGCACTTCTCGAAAAGAGTAGGGGAATTTGTTTTTATTAGAGATCACACAGTAGTATATACAGATAGATACATTCCAGTAATTCACATTATCCTCTTGTGAAATTATACATCAGAAGTCCAAAAATAAATGCTCTCCCCCCCCCAACAAAAAATCATAAAGAATTGAAGAAAAAATTGACAATTCAGACCAAAGTATGGCTCGTCTATGCAAGTGTGTCATCTAATATTGCTGTACCATAAATTAGGCTATTGGAACATCCAAGTCCATAACCCATGGTAAATTCCTCCAAAGTTTCATTAATTCTTTCTGTTGCTTAAACTTCATTTCCTGAAAATGGAAAAATCTAAGTTCTTGAGTGATTTTCAGTCCTAGTTCAGTATAAGGGATATGTTTTTGTTGCAATGTAAATAGACATCTTGGGCTAGATATTCAGACTGCACCTGGCAATGGCGCAAGTGGAGGCGCAGTACAACCGAGGTGCGCTGTAGCAAGACAGGGTGATATTCAAAGGAGATGTGTCATGGCGCATCACCTCTGAATATAGCACAGAATGCGCAGGGCGCATATACAATGCGCCAGTGCATCCCCCAGACAGGTAGGACTGGGAATACTCCAGCGCAGGTGTAGCTGCCCTGGGCCCATTTCCCAGATATTCAGACTTGGACATGAAAATGAGGCCATAATGTATGCAAGGCGCAAATGGGGCCATTTGCATGTCATTATGGCCTCATTTGCATGCGTTGTACAGGGCAGCCTGGCAAAATGCACCTGCAGCCCTGCACAGCATGTGGTGTGGACAGAGGGAGTCCTGGGGCACCTGCCGCCACTCTACAGTCAGCGATCGCCAGTAATAAATAAATATAATCCCTGGTAGTCCAGTGGTACCCCCCTCCCACCCCATAGCTGCGATCACCGGCTTTAATATGTAAATCACATCTTTGATAGTCTAGTGGTACCCCCCTCCCTCCCTGTAGCTGCGATATCGCCGTAATAACTAAATAAATCCCTGGTAGTCTAGTGGCACCACCCCAACCAGCCCATAACTCGAATCGCGGTAAACCCTTCAGAACGTACTCCCTGGTGGTCAGTGGCTCCACCCACACAGGGAATTCCCGTCTTCCAGGTTATCGTATGGCACTGCAACTCCGCTCCACATAATGCTTTGACATGTTTAATGACAGCTTGCAGTATGAGTTATAGTGTGACCATCGACTTGCAGGGCACACTGTACCAGACAATCACAAATATGAGCGCCGCAGTCATTCACATATTTGTGATTCATCAGTACAGTATGTTCTGTAAGCCCATTGGTCCACAGTGTGGACCAGTGGGCTTATAGCTCATACTGTAAGCCGTCATTCGGCAGGCGGCCGGGTGGTATGCAGGCGGTTGCAGCTGCCCACCCATGACGGGGGCTGGGTGGGCATGTGGTCCTCGGGGTGGGGTGCCGCTGGACCACCAGAGATTACGCTCTGAAGGGTTTACCAGTGATCGGGTTACGGGCGGAGGGTGCCACTAGACTACCAGGGATTTATTTAGTTATTACCGGTGATCGCGGCTACGGGGTGTGAGGGGGGTACCACTAGACTACCGGGGATCATGTTTATTATTACCGGTGATTGCAACTACGGGGCCGGAGGGTGGTGCCACTAGACTACCAGGAATGTGATATAAATATTACAACTGGCGATAGCGGCTATGGGGAGGGATAGGGGTACCACTAGACTATCGGGGACCATACGGGTGCTTGTGGACGGTGTTCTGAGTGGGCGAGTGGCCACCCACGGCTGGCGGTTGCTGTGTTGCGCCCTGCAATACAGCCGCCCGCCTGTGGGTGGCCAGCATTTGAGCCTTTTTTGGGGGCTCAACTTTGTGCCCCAGTATGTGGTGCATCTAGGGGTTGTGCCAGCAGATGCACCGCACATCCTGGGCTGAATATCGGGATGTGCCGCATTTGAATGGGCACACCCCTTCAGTTGTGCCACATACATTAACATTGCGCTCAAGATCGGGACTTAAAGGCGCAAGTCCCCTTTGAATATTGCCCCAGGGTGACATCGAGTTGCGCCGCGCATCCTCCAGAATATCTGGGCCCTACAGTTCCATATAAACCATTTAATCACTGTAAATATAAGTTGAAGAGTACTGGGGTCCCATTTTCCCCAATTTACGTTCTGTATTCCGTATATTAACATTTCATATGAACTATCCCTGAACTCTCTAGCGTTCCAAGTGGTTGCTAAAAAAATCCAAAAATTGCCTGATGTATGTACAGGAAAAGAAAAGGTGTTCCATGGTATCTTGTTGTATGCATTCTATTCTGGAACAATACCGTTCTTCTAATTGCTTATGCTTTTGATTTGCCTTTGTATTCAGTTTTTCATGGCAACAAAGCCAGTGTACATTGGCCATTTTTTCTAGTTTACGACTCTTGGTCAGATGGTCTTTCAGGGTTGGGATATACGATACTGGACATGCCGAGAAAACTATAGACTCTGAAAAGTTTCTCTCGATTATGCCTTTGTAAATCAGTTTTCTTGTTTGTGTTAGCACCATGCGGCTGGTGATTTCCCACGATCTTTACTTAACAAAAACTTCTCGCACATTATGCGGAACCAGTGGGTTTTGTCTTATGATCTTAGTTTGTCCTGTTCTCCAGTTATTAAACCAAATATTGCTTGTTTCCAAAAATAAGCCTTTCCATTTCTCGTCTTTTTGCATCATGAGAGGTGTTATGTTAGTACTAATATATATCCCATAAAAAACCACTACCTGGTTCACCATTTTTAATCCTCCTCCTTTAACAGGTAAGTATAAATCATTTATTTTAATGGGATTTAGGTAAGAACCCCAGATGGCCTGAAAAAAGAGGCTGAGAATAGTCGTTTCTGGGGCTTTTCGTGGTGGAAATAGATGACTAATGTATAAAAAAACATGGAATTAAGAAAGTTTTAACTAAGTATATTCTTTTTAGTTTTCCCATGTGCCATTTGTTCCATTGTGTAACTAGAGTTTGGCCCTTCTCTATGTTCTGTGTCCAGTTTAGGAGTCCTAAGTCTTCTGATCCATAAACTCTTCCTAAAATTCTGATGGGGTCCCTTGTGAGATATATACCTGCAGTCGTCTGTATGTTTTGTGTAAGTTTCTGAAAGGGAAGACCAGTGGATTTCTGGATGTTAAGTCTGCTCCCTGAATACTGCCATAAGAGGTGCAAATATCTAGCGCCTGGTGTGCCAATGTTTCATTTTTGACCAACAAGCAGAGATCATCTGCATATGCCAGCACCATTTGTGGAGTCACTAATCCGCTTATAGGTATCCTTTCTGTGTTCTGTGAGGCTTGAATTTCTCTCAGTAAGGGATCTATACCAAACACATAAAGTAACGGACTTAATGGATAGCCTTGTCTGACCCCTCTTTGAATATGTGTCATAGGTCCCCTCTTTGAATATGTATCATAGGTCCCTGCCATCCATTAACCAAAGGTACTACAGTAGCCGTTCTGTACAGTAATTTTATCCAGGATGTAAACAAGCGGGGTATACCATAAACTTCTAAGGTATGCCATAAATATGTATGGCTAAGAGTGTCAGAAGCCTGTTGCTGGTCAAGCGTAAGTAATAATCCTTCCAGGCCATCCTTGTTGTCTGTTTCAATTAATTCTCTAATCAGAATTAGGTGGTCGGATATTTTCCTTTCAGGGGTGGAACATGCTTGGGCATATGTTAGTAAATATGGAGCTGCAGCAAGTAGCCGAGCATGCAACATTTTTTTAAATATTTTAAAATCATTGTTTAAAAGGCTAATAGGCCTCCAGTTTTTTATATCTGATTTATCTCCTTTTTTGAAAAGAAAAATTAGAAGCCCCTCTGACATTTTGAGGGGCAGGATACTGTTCTGCAGTACTGCGTTGTAGACCACTGCCAGTTCTACTAATAATGTTTCTTTAAGCACTTTATATAGTTTTCCTGTTAGGCTGTCCTTGCCTGGGGATTTTTTGGCTTTCAGACTATTAATAGGTACTTCAGCCTTAATTGGTTCAGTCGGATTTGTGAGTGTTTGCAGAACTTCAGTTGGACATGTTGGAACCTGAAATTGAGAAAAAAAATTTGGAAACTCCTGAATGGTACCACCTTGTTTGGAAAAAATATGTCTTGCATGTTGAGTTACTACATGCAATAAAGTTGCGATATCGGAACACGTCTGACCGTTACTGAGACCTGAGACTTGGTCACAAATACTGCTTAAATGTCTAGTAGACCCACATTTGTAGCAGGCCTTTGGTGTTAAAAAAAAAAAAAAAAAAGGACCCCTCTATCGCAACCTAAAAAAAAAAGGGAGATGAATGAGCCCATCATCATTAACATTCAACATTACCTTCACCCTCCATCCTCCTGTCCAACTATGCTCTGTATCAAAAATTGCCTCTGGTTGTTCTGTAACTGTACACCTTTGTTTTACCCAGTATGTGAGGTCCGTGACACTCATGCCCTCATTTCGAAATAAAACAGTGATCGTTTTGTATGTTGGTTTGGTCAGGGGGATGGCCTCAAAAGGAGCCCACAAAGGAGTTTTCTTTAAATCTTGAAATTTAGCCCAAAACCTCTCTAAACCAGAATTTAGTTTAAAACTAATAGCAAAGGTGGTCAGGAGACATGGATCAGTGCATATACCTCCAGAGCCTGAAACCCCATGGAGTCTTTCAATAATGTTTTTGCAATGAACACACGATCAGGAAAAAGATCCATGCCTCCTTTATAGTGTAGGCACACAGCATTGTGCCATTTAGTTGTGTAAACTGGTGTCTGAAAAAATGAAACATACGATCTTGAGGTAGAGGTCTAGGTGGTGGGCGGGGAGCACCTTTGGTTCTTTCTTCAGGGGCAGTGGTGGGAGCAGAACCTGTAGGTAGCTGATGTTTAGTAGGGGTAGGTCTCGAGGACGGCAGGTGCACTGATCTATTAGGGTCACTAGCAACATTATGAGAAGTAATAGGGACTGGTAATTTGAGTATAGGGTTCTAAGTGAGTTTTAAGCTATCAGGCAATGCCAGAGGTGATTGTGATCCACAGCTAATGTCCTCCAATTTGGAGTCTGACTGCCCCGCTACTGAAGGGGCTGTAATTACAGTAGGTAAAGCAGAAAGATTAGTACCTGATGGGAGAGTCTTATTTGGGGTTGGCATCTGTATAGGGGAAGGTCCAGAAACCCATTCTCCCATCGAGTTGGACTTTCCCCAGCCTGCTGCAGACAACGCAGCTGCCACTGACCATCCTGTAGAGTTTTTGCCAGCCTGTGAATTTCCAGGAACTTGTCTTAGGCTGGATGCTGCAGCGGCGTCTAAAACTGCCATTCCTGACTTTGCTCTGTTTGCTTTTGTGCAGTGAACGTGAAGAGGTTTGCATCCCAATGCTCTGTGACAAAAGTAGAGTGTTTAGGCTGCTCCGCTGACATCTGGCAGGGTGGAGCAGTATCATAGACAGCCACGGCTGTTGATGTGACTGCATCACAGGCTACAGGTTGGGCCTGTTCATCGAGTACAGCAATTGTTCGAACCTCAGCATCCGCTCTACAGAGGATGTCCAGAGCAGTTTGCAATTCCATTTTCCATTGTAAGAAGCATGTTTCCTCCTCTAATAGTAGAGCCTGGAGTTCCATCGGACTTAGTGTATTGGGAGATTTCATTGATGCAGAATCAGAAATAACCACCGCAGGAGCCAGCTGTACTGAAGAAGCATCTTTGCGTCCTAAATCCATGTCCATGGTCCGTGTTTTATCCGAAGCAGGTACGTTATCTGGAGCAGCAGTTGCAGGAAAAAAAAGTTCCGTCTCTTGGGCAACAGAGGCAAGGGAGGAGACCCGCTCCCCAGCCTGTAGCATGTCCATCACCTCCAAGGTGGCACTGCAAGTACCACTGCACAGACGGCCAGAGGTTCCCCTACAGGTAAGTAGGGGAATTTTTATTGAATAAGACAAAAATCATATACACATTAGAAAACTTAGGTTCTTAAACATCTTATATACATACTGCATATACAACCATCTTACTTAGTTACAGACAAAATAATTAATCCTTATATACATTCCATTGTACTTTTCAGGCTGTCATGACAAAGTCCAATTTATCTGTATTTCCTGTAATTAAGAAAGATCAATGCAACTGACATTCTTCCATCTCTGCCTCCAAACTTGTTCTCCAAGCTGGGTTTTATCATAAGCGCTTAAAGCTTTCAGTGCATGTTCTAATGTCAGCAGCATAGCCAGTGGGGTTAATTCTGTCTGCAGATATATATATTTACATCTTGTTTGCCAGAATAGAAATTTTACACATGTAAAAATCAACCTAACTGTACTCTTATCTATATTCATGTTAGACCTCCGAGACCCTCCCACCAGTCCTGCATGTTGTTTTTCCCTGTTTCGTCTTTCCCCATCTATCTGCTATTAAGACCCCCCAAAAAGCTATAGAGAAAGGACATGACAAAAGTAAGTGTTCCATGGTTTCCTCTTTTTGAATACATGTTAGCCTTGGGCACGTTCTTTCTGTCTGACTTTTGTGTTTGATGTTTCCTTTTACTCCAAGTCTACCATGACAACTTAACCAGAGTATGTCCCACATCCTTAAAGGGGTTCTCTCGTCCATTAATGTTACTTTTACTTTTGCACAATCCTCCGCATCAGTACCCTTAAATTCTGGAGTTACAGTGAAGGCTTTCTGCTGTTTGGTAAGATAAATCTGGTGTGTATATATATACCTTGGTAACACGGGAGGTATTCAATACCCATTTTTGAATTCTTATTACCACTGGTTTGAAGAATTTTGGTACTACCCTAAATGTTTGTGGTGAAACACTATCCTGTTTCCATATCCTCAGAAAGGTTTGAAGCCAAGCCTGTGCAAAAAAATTCCAAACAGCATTAGTTGGTGTTTCTAAGGTTGCCACGTTTGCTGATAGAAACATGCTATAAAGAAAATAATGGGGTTTATTACATTTAAACCTCCTTCTTCTGTTAACTTTCAAATATAACACCTCTCGTTTTATTGGGTTCAATCTACTCCCCCAACAGACTTGAAACACTAAACATAATAGGGTTGTCTCTAGTTGTAGAGAGATGGGGGAAAATAACACTTAAATGGGCAAATAGTGGGAGTAAGAAAGTTTTAAATCAAAGCAACTTTTTTCTTTTTTGTCTGTTGCCATGTTTTCCATACAGCTACTTTTTGTTTCCCTATATTTAGTTTCTCTTCCCAGTTTCTAAATCCCATCTCACCTTTCCCAAAAGTTATCCCTAAAATTTTAATAGGGTCTGGTGACATACGAATCTCTTCTAATTCATTCAGTGGAGCTGCTGAATTGCTGAGTATGTATCCCCTACTTTTGCCTTTATTAAATGTTGCTCCTGCTATTGCTGAATATTTCCCTGCTAGTTCTAGGGCCTTCCTCCCAGACATATGGTCTGTTACCAGGATACATTTATCGTCTGCATATGCTATGGATTTCACCTCTATTTCTGTTTGTGGTGGGCTCAGTCCATGCACAGAGTCATCTTGCTGAATAGCTCATATAAGAGTGTCTAGACAAAAAATGTATAAGAGTGGACTAATGGGGCATCCCTGTCTTACCCCTCATTTTATAGGTATCAGAGATCCAAAGTGTCCATTAATCAGAGGGAATGATGTGGAAATGTTATATATATATATATATATATATATATATAGATATAGAAAAAAATCCATTCACAGAACTGTCTCGGTATGCCATGTACTGTACTGTTAAAACTAGGTGCATGAAGCTATGAGAAACCTAGTCAAAGGCCTTCTCTTGGTCGAGAGAAATAAGATATCCCTATATGTAATCCATATTTCCCATTTCCGTCAGTTCTATAATCGACAGCAAGTTATCTGATATGGCTCTTCCTTTTATTCAACATGTCTGAGAGGGATCAATCAAATATGGAGCAGTTATAGCTAATCTAGCTGTTAGTATCTTCATCAGTGTTGTTATGTCTGTGTTTAACAGACTAAGTGGTCACCAATTATTGTCAGTTCTTTCCATTTGTTTTATATATAAAGATTTGGATGGCTGCTCCTAGTCTTTTGTCAATGGATTGGTTTAATAACTTCCAATTATATTACTAACACCTCCAGGAGCTCATCCTTATATTTTGTATAAAATTCTGCCAGTAGGCCATCTAATCCTGGGGCTGTGTCATTCTTTAATATCTTTATTGCTTTTTCTAATTCAAACTGTGATATTGGTGCAAGTAAGGGGTCTCTCACTTCTTGTGGAAGAGGGGGGAACTGCTATGGAGTCTGAGAATTCCTAAGTTTTGCTTGGGTACTGTATTGTTGCCGAATATAGTTTAATTACATGTTTATTTACTATGTTTAACATTTCCTTCATGGTGCTCACAAGGTCTCCATCTTCATTTTTTAATGAGTCCATGGTTCTGGACACTGTTCTAGAGCTACAACTTGCAAATAAAATGGCAGTTAGAATCTCCTGCCTATATCAGGTGCCTTGTTATAAGCACATATGGCTTTACCTTTTTGAAAAGATCAACCCTTTCCTTCTTTTTTTGTGGAGCATACATTGTTATTACTCTCCAAGTTGAATTATGCATGTTAAAATCAATAAGTGATGGTCTTCCAGGTAAAATATCTAACACTCGAGATACAGAAACTTCAGTATGTCTAAAAAGTACCCCTTACCCCATCACATGTGTCAGTTCCATAAGAAAAAAAAAAGAAAGCCCCCAACACCATAATTTTTGAGTGGCTGCTACAGGTGATTTAGTATTCAGTCTAGTGTCTTGAACCAGACAAATATCAAAATTAAGGTCCTTTAGAATAGAAAGTGTGGTGAGTCTCCTTCTAGCATTTTTAATGCTATTCGTGTTCAAGGTGGCCACTTGAAGGGTACAAAAAGAAGGCATGATGTTATGAAGTTATGGAGAATTTACTTTTCCTAGTGCTTTTCTGGTCTGGAGGCCCAGATTCCTTTGGTGCCCTTTGGTGTGTTGGGGGTTCTTCTTCTGAGTCTGATGTGAGTATTTGTTGTGAAGACACTGTGGGGGAATTCTCTGAATCTGCTCCAGGATCTGATTCTTGGGTACTTGCATTAAGAACCTCGTAATGGTTTTCCAGTGGTACTCCAGATTCATTTATAATAGTTTTCACAATCTTAGGTCTGGGCTGGGAGTGTTTCAGGGTCCTTTTTTTTTATTTCTGACCACGGTCATGTCAGGAGGTGGCATGTCTGTGGATGAAATATTGTTCATAGGTAACACAGTTTCCTCTTGTTGCAGCTGCCTTTCTCCTGGTAGGTGTACCCCATCGTTAGGTGTGTATACTGTTTTGGGGGCAGGCCTAGTTTTCAGAATTTTCAGTCACTGAGGTTTGAGGGGCTGTGCATCAACAGTTTCTGTGCTTAAAAGTACCACTGGACTCGAAACCTCAATTGTATTTTCCGCTGTAGAGGGGGTATTGGTTGTCTCACTGGCTTTTTGTCTCTTCTGCCTCTCAGTATCCTGTTTTGGGGCATTAGTCAACATAGATTCTTGATCCATCTGATCTGTTCTGAGTAGCCATGGTGCAGGTGCGGTAAGAATGCCTAATGTCCTCCATAAGTTACATTTCATTTTCACATTCTTACCCCACATGTCCATAATCTAGACACAAATTTCATTTGATTCGGTCACAGGCAGAACTTAAATGCATATGAAAGCCACATCTGAAACACGTTTTTGGTTGCCCTGGGTAGAAGCAGTGACCTCTATCCTTGCCCAAAAAGAGACTACTGGGGAGATGTTGGGGTCCCTGGCTCGTCATACATAATTTTACCTTGAACCCCCCCACCCCATCCAAATGTGTTCCGTGTCGAATATAGGCTGCAGGTTACCCATGAGATCACAGCACTGTGAAAGCCAGTGTTGAATGTCGTGTACTGCTACCCTCTCATTTCTGACTAGAACAGCTCTAAAAGGTAGCCATAACATGGAGAACCTTACTTTGTCATAATTTGCCCCAAACCTTGGAGCAGTTTTAAAACTGATGTTAGAAATAATATCACTAGATGCGTGAATCAGGGAGTATATTTCGTTTGTGAAGAAAAAAAAAACATAGATTTTTTATAAGTGTGCGCCCCACATATATTCTGTCAGGGGGCATTTCTAAACCTCCCAGGTACTGCAAATGAACTGCATTCCTACTCTGTGCTGGAGCCTTTTGTGAGAAAAAAAGTATTCTGTCTCCTGACGTTGGATTAAGCAGCAGTTCAGTTTAAACCAATAAAAGGTGTTTGCTGACGTATTGTTTTTCTGGTAAAAAAATAAAGGTTTATATTTACTTATATTCAGGGTAGATGATAAACTATACCTGACCTTTCAAAATCTCCTCACTGTGGAGAGCAAACACCTGGGGTCAAGGAATGTTTTGAATGGACCAGTTAAGCAGCAGCCTTATCAACTGCATGTTTTCCCAGACCACAGGACCCACCTGGAAACAAATGTCTGATCAAAACCAAAGATTGGAAGGGGTCCTGTATAATTAACAAACAGGTAATACTACTCGTATCTTAATGGCGATCTTTTGAATATAATTTTATGGCTGCTGTCTCTTTGTCCATGCCAAGCAAACACTGACCCTGTAGTTACCAGGAAGGTTTAGCATTACTTACAATAATGTACATCTAAGAAACATCTCAACGGAAACCATTGCCCAATGTTCCAATTCTCAGTGTTTGCTGAGTAAAACAATACAGGGTCCACTGGTTTCTTCTGGGTCATGTAAAAGTCATTTCTGGGATTATGTGTTAATAACCAAATGTTTAGACCAACTAATTTATGTATTTGTGGTGTTTCTGAGATATAGTATATAGTGTTGGTTTTCACTACCCTTGATTGTCTTTGTATAAATATGCTCTTCTTGTAAATGCAATGTATTTTTTGATAAACTCAATTTAACCCCTGTATAAGTGTAGGGCTATATCGATTTCTGTTACTAAACCATTTAACTACAGCTTATTCTTGATACTCTATACAAAGAAATGCAAATACTCTGAAAAGAAGTCACAGTTCTGGTACTTTAAACACTGTAGATGTTTATTCTAAATTGTCTGTTCTCAATTCCACTGAAAAGTTAAAACCTTATGTCTGTCAATGTTGTTTACCCAATGTGTAAATGTTTTATACAAACTGTGATTATGCCTGTATCATTTGTGTGTGTGTGTGTGTGTGTGTGTGTGTGTGTATATATATATATATATATATATATATGAGTCACTAGTATGTTACCTGTAATGTCCCCAATATACTTCAAAAATTAAAATGTGGGGAAAACCGTAATTAGCTGTGGTGCTATGCCTATTGAAACAATACAGTGCAAACAGATACAAAACTTATTAAGAATGCCATGGCACACTCCTTAATGGTAAATTTCCACATCCTTATGTGCAAACTCAAGTAAGAAGCAGTAAATGCTCTGTGACATTTTTACCCATGCCTGCATTATGATGGTTAACTGCAGTTGCATCACTTTGTATCTGCCCAAATAAATGATTTTCAAGCAAAATACTTGCTTGTGTTGTTGTCTGCACAATTTGGTAGCTTCTATAACCTCACCCCCCCCAAAGTCACCCTGAAAAAAGGCACTCTCGGACGTAACTTGCTAAGTCCCCTTTAGTTAAGTCCAGACGTTTGGCATTTAATTTCCCCCAATTTTATGAGTTGTTTCCCAGCATTCTTGTCCTGTTTAGGCCACTGACCTGCCTTTTCCTAAATTTGGGTTCTATTCAGTGATCGGGGCACTTTGCAGTCACCTGCCCTAAGGTTCACGTCCAAATTCCCGGATGTTCGTGTTGAGAGGTCGCGCTATTGGGGAGTCGCACAAGAACCCGAGAAACCCAGTGACGTGGCATCATAGTGCGTTGTGCATCGGGGGGATATAAAACCGGCAGCCATGAAGAGATTTGCCCCTTTCTTCCTGCAGCAATCGAAGAGAGAAGTTGTTTTGTCCCCCAGTGTTACTTGGCGAGACTCCAGATAAGCTCCGTCGACGACAACCACCCTATCCAGCACCATAATATTTTGCATTGAGGAAAGGGCATATTTGTTTGAAACCTGCTGCCTCGACGTATCGGTAATATGGTGGTTTAGCTAGTGGAGTTTGGAGCTTTTGTTTTGCTGTGCTGGGTGACCTCCATGATGTGAGGTGTTATTTATCTATTTACTTATTTAAATAGTTTCAGTTCCATTCCTGTTGCTGAGGTAAGATTATGAACTTTAAGGCATATTTATATACCTGCTGTATGCCTTGATATGGTGAGACAAAGTTGCTTAGCTAGTGGAGTTTGGAGAGCTTTGTGTTGTATGGTTAACCTCCAGGATGCAAGGTGTTATTTATTTATTTATTCACTTATTTACTAATCGTTTCCGCTCCCTGGATACTGCCTGGATAGCCTGATATTAATTTAACCACCCCCACATGGATGACGTTTGTTTCAGACCCCCTACCTAGATGGCTTGTTGTTATTTATTTCACTGTTCTGATGTGTTAGGCCTTAGATTGCAGAGCTTGAGAAACAAGGCTGTGTGTTAAAACTGTGCCAATCAATTTGCTCAGTTTTGGGTGAAGTAATGATTTTGGGGGTTATGTGGAAGGAGTACCCATATGATCCAGCTTTTGTGCTGACCAATGCTGTTTTGTGATTGTGCATTTTTTTAGGGAGGGGGGCTTATGTAGGAAAACAATGTTGCTGTATTTCAGTGATTCAAATAAATGCTGCTTGGTGTTTGCTGGGGGTGGGCCTTTGTTTGGAAGCCTGCTGCAGTGTGTAGGCCTTGAGTGGATCATTTGGAACCCAAAAGTGAATGCTTTCACTTATTGGGCTCCTTATGATCCACTCGAGGTCTACACACCACAGCATGCTTCTAGATAAAGGCCCAAGTCATGCATAATTTTCTGATGTTTGCTTCGGTATGTGGCTTCTTCATGTAACAAAATCCACCAGTGGTCTTGCTGTGTTTGAACTGGTTGAATGTGTGATTTTAAGAAAAATGCTACTTGGTGGTTTTTTTGTTTTTTTTGGGGAATGCGCATGGTATGAGCCATTATTCTGGAAGCCTACTGTCAGGGGTCAACCTTAACTTTTTTTTGTACTAGCCAGCCAGACAAGGTGATTAAACATTGCACTAGCCCACAGATGGTTGCACTAGCCCACAATAATAATGTTAAAATTTGGTTATACAGGAAAAATGCAAGCCAAGAAATACTGATTATTGCATATTTATTCTGCTGCTACATTGCTTCCTGCCCCTGCAAAAAAAAAAAAAAAAAGACTGCAATAAAATCACATGCAGTGTAGTGTGTATCCCCACTGTTTTATCATGTGCCCCTTGGCTTCTGCTTTCTTCACCCCCTCCCCACTAAACCAGAGAATACCATAATAGCAAATATTCAGTCAAGCAGTTCTAGCTCTGCACATACAATAACCATCATCATCATACACCACACGACAATCCCACCCTGACTTGCAGGGCAATGTACAGAGTCAGGCAGAGAAAGACACTCTCATCCCACACCCTGTGATTTACTAGACCTGCACTTCTGGAAGTTTTCTTACACTGCAAAGTGAGCCAGGGTCAGTTCTAGAATTTCTTTGGGGAGAGTTAAACACAGGGGGCTTGGGATGTAAGAAACTTGACCATCATTGAGACCAGGCTTGGCTCAGGCACTGCCGTATCTGCTAAGTATAGTATAATGCCGCCACCATTGGACTCTGACCTTTCAACGCAGGTAGTCCTGGACCCCTTTCGTGGCACTATCAACTCCCGGGCTGTGTTGGTGTCATTTTCAAACATGTTATATTACCTTCTACCGTCGATCGCACCGGCGGTAGGTCTGCTATCGACAAGCCACCTGAACCAGGGTTCTTCGTCAGTGGATTCCAAAAGCACAGCAGCAATTCCTCCTCAGCCTCCACCTATGTTGTCGGCTCCTTCCATGGGTCCTGTCATTGTTCCTGATGATGACAGTGAGGTAGAATATAATCCTGACCTCATGGACGTCGAGGGAAATTTGGAGGAGGAATACAGAGGTGAGGAGCAGTTTGAAGAGGGTTGCTTGCCTTCTGCCTCCACCCTATCATCCTGCAGCGAGGACTCTGTGGTTAATATATCCAGGTCTCCCTCTGAGGCTCCATCTTTTCAGGCTATGCTTCAGCAAATGCAGTCTGCCATAGGCTTTGCTGTTGTGGAGGAATATTCCACTGAAATGAATGTTATGGAATTTTTGGAGGTTCCTTGCATTATTATTACTCCTGTATATCCTGCACTAGAGGATGCTAACTTTGCTGCTTGGCATGGGCCTAGTACCCTGCCTGCAGTTCCTCGGAAGGCTAATAAACAGTACCCTGCTCCATTTTTTAAGCGTTATTCTGATGCACAGTCTGAAACTGAATCTATAGCCATTATGGCTGCTCATGATCACTCTTGGGCCCCTAGACACATGAGCACTTTACCTCCAGATAAAGAATCTAGGAGGCTGGATGTAGTGGGCAAATGCATTTATGCCTCAGCATCCTTAGACCAGCGGATTGCGACTTACCAGGCCCATATGATAACACATGAGAATAACCTATGGAAATCTGCACATACTGCAGTACGGGCTTTACCTGATGGTCCTGCAAAGACTGACTTGCTTAAAACCATGTCAGCAGGTTCTGAAGTTGGCAAACATCTGGCTGAACCTCTGGCTATCCTGTTTAGCCGATCACTGGAAACAGGGGAGGTACCCAAAGACTGGAGGACAGCAGATGTAGTCCCCTTATACAAAAGTGGGAACAAAGAGGAAGCGGGGAACTACAGACCGGTCAGCCTCACCTCAGTAGTGGGAAAGATCATGGAAGCACTACTGAAGGAAAGATTGGTGGAACATCTGGTTGTCAATGGACTACAGGACCCAAGACAGCATGGTTTCACCAGGGGGAGGTCATGTCAGACCAACCTCGTTGAATTTTTTGACTGGGTGACTAGGGAGGTGGATCGGGAGGGCAGTGGACATGGCCTATCTGGACTTCAGCAAGGCCTTGACACTGTGCCACATAGAAGACTATTACACAAACTGGGGAATATGGGTGTGGGCAGGACAGTAGTGTGGTGGGTAGGTAACTGGCTGGGCGGCAGGACACAGAGGGTGGTGGTAAATGGCTGTCACTCCACAGAGGGAAGAGTGACCAGTGGGGTACCACAGGGATCAGTGCTGGGACCGGTCCTATTCAACATCTTCATCAGTGACATTGCGCAGGACCTAGAAGGCAAAATTTCACTGTTCGCTGATGACACAAAGATCTGTAACAGAGTAGACACACCAGAGGGTGTAGACAGAATGAGAAGGGACCTGCAGAAACTTGAAGAATGGTCAGGGATTTGACAGTTGAAATTCAGTGCAAAGAAGTGCAAGATAATGCATATAGGGCACAAAAACCCTGGCACAATATATCAGTTGGGGGGTGAGGATATAGCATGCACCAAACAGGAAAAGGATCTTGGGGTTTTCATCTGTGATGACCTCAAGGTAGGGAAACAGTGTGACAAGGCAGCAGGTAAAGCAAATAGGATGCTGGGATGCATAAGCAGGGGCATCACCAGCAGGAAAAGGGAGGTCATAATTCCACTATACAAGACACTAATGAGGCCCCACCTGGAGTACAGTGTACAGTTCTGGAGACCTTACCTACGTAAGGACATAGACAGGGTAGAGAAGGTTCAGAGGAGGGCAACAAAGATGGTGCATGGATTGCATCACAAGTCCTATGAGGACAGGTTGAAGGAACTGAACATGTACTCCCTGGAGGAGAGGAGGGAGAGAGGGAATATGATAGAGACATACAAG
This sequence comes from Neoceratodus forsteri, assembly GCA_016271365.2. Classification (NCBI taxonomy): domain Eukaryota; kingdom Metazoa; phylum Chordata; order Ceratodontiformes; family Ceratodontidae; genus Neoceratodus; species Neoceratodus forsteri. The sequence continues at coordinate 776,849,476 of CM057454.1, forward strand.
TATCTTACAGGGAGGAGCAGGGTGCAGGAATACACTATTTTTAAGCGAAAAAGATGTTCCAGGACTAGAGGGTATGGGATGAAGTTGGAGGGAGGACGATTCAGAGGAAACGTGAGGAAGAATTTCTTCACAGAACGGGTGGTGGACAAGTGGAACACCCTGCCAGAGGAAGTGGTGGGGGCTGAAACAATCACAGGATTTAAGAATGCATGGAATAGACATAAAGGAATTCTGGAGGTCAGGGGTAAGGGGCAACAGACTTCTAGGAAAACATAAACTGAACTTACAAGCTTAAATGGGCAGACTGGGTGGGCCATAGGCCCTTATCTGCCGACACTGTCTATGTATCTATATCTGTTTATATATACCAGGCACAAAAGTATTGATTTAACATGATCTGCCCTAACAACAATAGATTTTTTTCATAAGTGTCCTTTCATCAGCCAAAGGGGAAGCAGTATACAGGCATGATGCTGTACTACCTCTCTCTCTGTATAGGATGATCTATGCACACCAGGAATACCTATTTTTTTTTTTTTTTTTAATTTAGTTGTTTAACCAGGTATAGCACACTAAGCTGAAAGCTTTTTTGCAGGAGCGACCTGGGAGCACAAGGAGGTTAAGTGATTTGCTCAGGGTCACACAGTATGCAAGTGGAAGCTGTGGGATTCAAACCCAGGTCTGGTCTGCTGGATGTCACCAGATTTGCAGCTCAGAGCCTTAGACCACTGCACTATACTGCCTCCACCTTTCAAATTATGTATTTTACTAAGGTTTCGCTTTGTACCATACATGTTCCAAAGATTGTTTTTAGGATGAAATGACATGATGGGTGGTATAAGGGTGTGGCTGCATGAATGGCATTGATTGGTGTGATCCATTAAGAGGAGCTATGGACCCCTACACCAGTCAGTAACAGCAGCTATGGGTGGCCACTTCAGAATCTGGTCTGCAGTGGTGTCAAGGGAAAGTATAGAGTTGACAGACCATCTGGCTGGGCAGGCCGTGTATATGTCATAGCATTCTGTCACTGCAGTGTTGGATACAGACATTCAAAAGGTTGGGAAATGAGGCACACTGGTCTTCATATTGTGACACAAATCAAAGACAAGTTCAGCAAACTGGAAGCTAGTGACTTAACCACTCTACCATTGATCACAGCATGCACACTAGCTGAATGTCCTAACAACTGAGTGAAAATGACTCACATCAAGTCTTTTTGTTGGTTCCCCCTCTTTAAGTGCCAGATAATTGTAGCTCTTAATGAGCTGTTAATCACACCAGGCCACCTGGAACACTGAGAGAGATTAGCAAAAGGACTACAGCCTGCTAAAGTAGAGACTTCTTCAACTTCATTAACAGCCATGAAAAACCTGCACTTGTCAAGACGGACAAGTAGAGGGTTAGCTGCACTAGCCCTGATCAATTTGCACTAGGTTCAGGGCTAGTAAAACAATGTTAAGATCGAACCCTGCCTACTGTGGTGTGTAGGCCTCAAATGGATTATCTGGAGCCCAATAAGTGAAAGATTCCTTTTGGGTTCCATCATTCTCAAGAACCTACACACCAACAACTTCAGATAAAGACACACACCATGCGGTCTGATTTTGTAATGTTTGAGGTGGAGGAGGAGGCCTCATGTTGCAAAATCCACCCTCCTGCTGTGGTTTAGCTGGTCAAATGTGGGGCATTACATGTTTTATATGACTCACTGTAATTAAAATGCTGCTTGGTGTTTGTTGGGGGAGCATGGTATGGTCTTTATCTGGAAGCCTGCTGTGGTGTGTAGGCCTCAGGTGGATGTTTGGGAGCCCAAAAGTGAATGTTTTCACTTACTGGGCTCCATATGATCCACTCAAGGCCTACATACCACAGCAGGCTTCCAGATAAAGACACTCGTCATGCATAATTTTCAGATGTTTGCTTTGGTGTGTGGCTCTTTCATGTAACAAAATCTACCAGTGGTCTTGCTGTGTTTGAACTGGTCGAATGTGGGATTTTAAGAAAAATGCTGCTTTTTTTTTTTTTTTTTTGGTTTGTTTTTTGTTTTTTTTGGGGTGGTGGTAATGCTGCATGGTGTTTGGGGGGCGCATGGTATGGGCCATTATCTGGAAGCCTACTGTGGTGTGTAGGCCTCAAGTGGATTATTTGGAGCCCAATAAGTGAAAAGATTCACTTTTGGGTTCCAAATGGTCCGCTCGAGGCCTACACACCACAATAGGCTTCCAGATAAAGACACACATCATGCGATCTGTTTTTGTAATGTTTGCGTTTTGGAGGAGGAGGCCTCATGTTGCAAAATCCACCTTCCTGCTATGGTTCAGCTGGTCAAATGTGGGGCATTACATGTTTTTATGTGACTCACTGTAATTAAAATGCTGCTTGGTGTTTGTTTTGGGGGGGGGGGTGCCGCATGGTATGGGCCATTATCTGAAGCCTGCTGTGGTGTGTAGGCCTCAATTGTATCATTTGAAGCCCAAAAAGTAGATTCACATTTGGGTTCCAAATGGTTTGCTCGAGGCCTACACACCACAGCAGGCTTCCAGATAAAGACACACACCATGCGGTCCGTTTTTGTAATGTTTGTGTTTTGGAGGAGGAGGCCTCATGTTGCAGTCTGATGTTTTCTGAAGTTTGGTTGGGGTGGGTGCACCTCAAGGGGTTTTTGTTTGTGTGACATCAGCAAGCTAATCATACACTATCTATAGATATTTTTTGTATTGTTTACATACCCATACTGTACAGGGCCTGTTTACTCCGGGTGTTGTCTGAGTGTGGTATTCTTTCCAGGTTGGTGGGTGCGCGCCTCCATTTTGTTTGCAGGCTGGTGGATGCGCACCTCCATTATGTTTGCAGGCAGCTGGCTGCGCGGCTCTATTTTGTTTGCAGGCAGGAGGGTGCGGAAAATCTCGCATCCGTGGTTCACCCAAGAGCTCAAATCTGCACTTAACCAATACACAAGCTATGGGCTAGGGCCAGGCACACAAAGAACCCGGCAGACTGGCAGGCGTTTAGAACTGCCAGAAATGCCTGTGTTAAAAGTGTACATGCTACTAAAGCAAACTTCTACATCTCCACTCTGGAGCAGGCCAAAGGGAGCTCCCAAAAAATCTGGAAGACACTGAGATCCATTGAAGGCCATCCTGCTGCTTCCTCCCTTCCCACCAAGATTCTGGCCAAGGACGGGATGGTTGAAAATAAACTGCAAATCCTCGAAGAACTTAACTTTCACTTTGCCACTGCCGGGTTGGAATTTGACTCCTCCCCATACGCTAGCCGAGTGAATAGCAACATTAGCCCAGATACTACACATGCTACTCCACCTCATCCTTTCCAGTTGTGCCTGTTTAGCTACAGAGAAGTCGAAGACATAATTCTTAGCCTTGACACAAAGAAAAGTGTAGGGGACGATGGCCTTGAATCATTTTTCTTGCGGTTAGGCTATGCCCAGCTCACAGTCCCCATCCTTCACATCTTCAACCTCTGTATTACCACAGCCACTGTTCCATCCTGCTGGAAATCTGCCCATGTTTTTCCTCTCTTCAAATCAGGAGATCCTTGTGACTTAACTACCGCCCTATCTCTATCTTGCCCGTTCTCTCCAAAGTGCTGGAAAAACTTATATACAACCAACTAAAAAAATCACCTTGAAGCGCACTCGCTCCTAAACCCGGCCCAATCTGGCTTCAGGTCGAAGCACAGCACCATCTCAGCATTGGCTAAAGTCTCTAATGACTGGATCCATGCTATGGACACCAAGAAGGTTACTGGTGCAGTCTTTCTAGACCTCAGTAAGGCCTTCGACACTGTAGACCATCACCTCCTAATCACCTGTCCTGCCTACATAGGTGCCACTCCACTTACCTTATAGTGGTTTAACAGTTATCTCACGGGAAGGATACAAAAAGTCAAAGCTGATGGCCTACTATCTGCCCCCCTTCCAGTTGCCAGAGGAGTCCCTCAAGGCTCCATCCTAGGACCAATCCTTTTTTCCCTGTACATCAACAACCTTGACTCCCATATAAAGAACTCTAGCATACATTTCTTTGCGGACGATACGGTTTTGTATGCATCAGGCTCGTCCTTAACTGAAGTCAGGGAAGCACTCCAAGATGACTTTATCCAGTTAGAAAGCAGCCTTATCAATGCCAGGCTTCTCTTAAATGCCAAAAAAACCAAGACAATGATTTTCTCGAGACTTGCCTTGTCTGGTGCCCTACCTGCCCCACCTAAAAACTTCATAGTTACCTCCCTAGGTGAACCCTTGGAAGTTGTACCTAAATTTAAATATCTAGGTATGTGGATAGACAACAAGCTTTCCTTCAATGACCACATCGAGAATCTATCAAAGAGGCTTAAAGCACGCTTGGGGTTCTTCTTTAGAAATAGGACCCTCTTTTCTCTCGTGACCTGCAAAAGACTTGTCCAAGCAACATTCCTTCCCTTGCCTGACTACGGAGACACTGTCTTTTTCTCCTCCCCAACCTTGAGCCTATCTAAACTGGACGTACTGTATCACCATGCTCTTCGCTTCATTGCTAACTCTGCGTACAGGACCCACCACTGTGATCTTTTATGCAGCAGTTGGGTGGACCTCTCTTGCCACCAGATGCCTCCTGCATACTGGCATTTGGACCCTCAAATTACTACTCCACAAACTGCCTGTCTATTTAACATCTCTCATACACATCTCGCATAGCGCCTACTCCCTAAGGAAATCCGACCTTATCCTACTAGATGTTCCCAGGACACGTACTCACAGCTGGCCAAAGAGCTGTCTCATACGCCCTCCCAAACATTTGGAACCAACTACAAGCCATGCTGAAGTTAACCAGCATTGTATCAATTAACTCCTACAAAACACTAGCTATCTCTAAATTAAAAGACATATGTAGGTGCTACTAGGACCCCAACGCCAAGTCAACTTCCTAGGTACCAACTGGCCCTCTACTTATTAAGCTGAAATGTGTTGCATAATTTAGGGCAAGATTAAAGCTGGAATGTACTGCATATATAGCATAAGGACTTCTATTGTGTATACCTCTTGTATTATGTATTTTTTCTTTGTTGTTCTACATTTTATATCTCCTGTCTACGTAATTGCGAAGTGTATGTGTATGTGCCTCAGGACCTCCTTGTGAATGAGCTTGCTCAATGGAGTCTTTCCTGCAATAAACTTGAACTGCGCGCCTCCATTTTGTTTGCAGGCTGGTGGATGCTCGCCTCCATTTTGTTTGCAGGTAGCTAGCTGCGCACCTCCATTTTGTTTGCAGGCAGGTGGCTGCACGCCTCCATTTTGTTTGCAGGCTGGTGGGTGCGTGCCTCCATTTTGTTTGCAGGCCGGTGGGTGCGCGCCTCCATTTTGTTTGCAGGCTGGTGGATGTGTGCCTCCATTTTGTTTGCAGGCTGGTGGGTGCGTGCCTCCATTTTGGTTGCAGGCAGGTGACTGCACACCTCCATTTTGTTTGCAGGCAGCTGGTTGCGCACCTCCATTTTTTTTTTTTTTTTAATTAAATATACTTTATCAATTTTATGCCACAGTAATAAATCATAACAACCTTACAACTATCCAACAGTAGTTACAGGGCATGAAACATTAACAAAGCATATACTACATTTTAATGTTGTAATATAAGAATTGCAGGGAATGAACTTACCATAATCATGCTCCCCAGCCAGCAAACAACTAGTCCCCCCTCCATACCTCTTCCCTTACCCCCATCTACCCCATCCCCCCCACCAGAGCCATATCTGCCCACCCCAAGGTGCAATTCACCACTGCTAGATAACTCTGCTACCCCATTATTCAATAATAAAAGAACAAAGGGACCATCTATGATGGTATCTCTAATTTAGAACAACCTAAGGCTCCATGTGCTATGCCCATACACCACGTTGTCTACACAACTGCCTTTCCCCATTCATTTCTCTCTTCTTACGGGGTTCCCTGGGAGACAGGAGTCAGAGACCAAAGCGGGTACAGCCTCTCCCATCTAGATTTGTACAGGGGTAGCTTACCACGAAGACTTGCAATTGCTTTTTCTACTCGTAAGTTATGTAAAAGTTCCTTCACCCACTCAAGATAGGAGATTGCATGTTGATCCTTCCAATAGCGGAGGACAAGCCTCTTGACCGCCAGGAATATAATGGCCATGTGATACCGCCTCTCTCTGACAGGGACAGTGGTATAATCTCCTATTATACAAACTTCTGGTGAGAAATGCTCCTGCAGCCCTAGCAATGGGTCAGCCTTTTCCCGGATAGTTCTCCACAGGCAGGCCACCCTGGGACAGTCTCATAATATGTGAAGTAACATCCTTGGTTCCTGTTCACACCTAAAGCATGCTTGATTCTGCATCCTGCCCATCCCATACAGTTTAACAGGGGTGTAGTAGATGTTATGCAGTATATAGAACTGTGTTAATCGTAAATGATCATTAGCAGTATATAAACAGACTCCTTCCCATATCTTGTGCTATGGAAACCTATCTTGTGGGAAATTACATGCCCAATAGCTAGAGTAACCCGATACATCAGGGTTAAGTTTCCCATATAGTAGCGAAACCAACTGAGATACTGCTTGTGGTTGCTTCACACATGCAAGAAGCTCCTGAGGGGGAGCCCCTTGCTGCATACCGCAGGCACCAGAGCCGAACCATTTTAACAACGTGTGCCTAATTTGGAACACAGAAAAGGAGTATTTATTGGAAAGCTGGAAGCGTTCTAACAGCTCTGGCATCCCCCCTAATTTACCATTTACCACCAGATCACAAACTCGGGCTTGAGGGTCCGCAGACTCTTTGGGGGCAACAATTTTTCGGTCTCCCAATTTAAAGTTGGGATTACCAGAAATGGGCTGCGATAGGTCCTGTTGGTTATTATATTTCAGGGACTTACAAAACTGTAGATGGACCTTTAGTGAAGTTACATAACCGAACCACGTTGATTGTTAGGCAACCTACCCGGGGCTATGAATAAAAGGCACTCCGAAGATAGCCCAGCTAGCAAGTGTTGCTCCACTTATAGCCATATGGGAAGATTAGAGAGGTTTTCCACGTCTGAAGGGGTAACAATCCAGCGCATGTATTTAGCCATGTGGCTAGCTAAATAGTAATGATAGAAATTAGGGAGTTTGAGACCCCTAGTTGTCTTGAGGCACTTAAGCGGTTATATGCCCTTCATGGGGGCTTGTGTTGCCATAGGAATTGAGAGATTATACTGTGGAGCCTACAGAACCAGGTTAGGGGAAGATGAACGTTTAACATATTGAGTGGATAGAATACCCTCGGCAAGACGTTCATTTTGATTACACTGACCCTTGCTTGGAGGGACAAATATATAGAAGCCCATCTATTTAGGTCTAATTTAATCCCCTTTACTAAATTGTCTAAGTTCAGGTTTTTCATCAAGGATACTGATGTAGATAGTAGTATTCCTAGATATTTAAGATGGGTAGTCCAGTTCATGGATAGCAGGGTAATCTCTTTTTTAGAAAGCAAAGAGTTCAGGGGCATCACTTCTGATTTGCTAATATTAAGTTTATAATTAGAGACCCTGCTAAACTTTTGGATTCTCTGTAGAGCTGCTTGAATGGACCTACAGGGATTGGTGACATGTAGAAGGATGTCGTCTGCGTAGACTGATAACTTTAAATGAAACGTCCCTATTCTAATACCTTGTAGTAGTGGGGAGGCATTCAGTTGGCGTAACAACGGCTCTAAGTATAAATTAAATAATAGCGGAGAAAGTGGGCAACCTTGCCTAGTGCCTGATTTTAGAGGAAAAGTAGAAGAAAAAACTCCATTGCAATAAACTTTCGCTCTAGGACAGGAATATAAGGATCTAACCCAGGAAATAAAAAGATCTGGGAAACCCATTACAGCTAGGGTATCAAACAGAAAGGGCCAACTAACCCTGTTGAATGCCTTCTCCGCATCCAGGGAAACAAGGGCCATAGGTTTATCTGCCTCCCTGGATACGGAGAAGACATGCGCCAATTTACGAATATGGTCCGATGAAGCTCTACCCTGTACAAATCCAGTCTGCTTGGGGCTCAGAAGTCTCTCCTAAACTTTGGACACCCTGGATGCTAGGATGTTAGCAAAAATTTTAATGTCATAGTTCATCAATGAGATGGAGCGAAAATTCATTACCCTGTTCTTTGCCTTACCTGGCTTTGGCAGCACCACTGTGATTGCTTCCAAGAGAGTCAAACCTGTGATCCCATTCTCACATATGAATTTAAATAGACGGAGGAGAATAGGGCACAGATCCGCTTCAAAAACTTTATAGAAATTGGATGGAAAGCCATCCGGGCCCGGAGCCTTATCTTTAGCGAGGGACCTGACGGCTTCCCTGACCTCCTGCTGTGAAATAGGGCGAGCCAGAAATTCTTGTTGGGCTATGTCCAGCGAAGGCAACGGTGTAGCCAACAGATAGTCCCGAATTTCACTGGTGGGGGGGCAGGTTCAGAGGGACTATACAGCTGTGTGTAGTATTGCTCAAATTCCTTGGCGATTTGCCTAGGGGTGGTTAGGGTAGCATTAGAAGACAGGGAAAACACAGAGGGGACCAGACGGGACTCTTCTTGTCTCCTGAGCTTCATCGCCAGGAGGTGACTGGTTTTCTCCCCTTGCTCAATGTACTTAGCATGGTTCTTAAAGAGAGCATATTCTGCTCTCTCCCTCAGGATTTCTGCATACTCATTACATAGCACTGCCAGACACATCATCTTCTCGTCCAGTGGAGGATTTGACAGTGAGGTTTCTAGGGCCCTAATCTCCTCCAAAAGAGCTTTAGATTTTATATCCTGCTTTCGCTTTCTGGTGGCCGAGATTCTAATAAATTCCCCCTGCAGAACACATTTCAATGTACACCATATTTGGTCAAAAGCTGGAATAGACCCTTCATTGTGTCCCATGAATTGCTTTATAAGGTCTTTAATCCGAGTTACTGTATCCTCTTGAGTAAGAAGCTGAGAATTTAATTTCCATATAGTGTCTTTTTGGATATTTGGGGCTAGGTTAGTTTCCAACCAAATTGGGGAATGGTCAGAAAGCACTCTGGGGGTGATCCCACATCCCAGCAGTCCTGCAATCACCTTCTGATTAGCCAGAAAGAAATCAGTCCAGGAGAGGGATCTGTGTACAGGCGAATAAAAAGTATAGGCCCTAGTACCAGGGTTCAGTATATGCTAGGGATCAATTAACCCATAGACATCTATGAGATCTCGTAAAGATCTTTGGGCCGGAGAAGGGTTAGGTCCTACTAAAGAGGATCTATCTAGGGAAGAATCCATAACTAAATTCCAGTCCCCTGCTAGAATAATGGGTAACCTACTAAAGGAAGCTTAAGATTAAATATAGGTTAACAAAAAATTCAGGGAAGTCTTTATTCGGACCATAAATCGTGCCAGTGAGTACCTCCGTACTGTCTAGAATCCCCCCTCAAGAGAATAAACATACTCTGTGGGTCAGTCACCTTTTGCAGTTCTAAGAATTAAGTACCCCTAGCTATCAGTATCGCTACTCCACATTGTGTTGTGGAGGTCCCAGCCATATACACCATCCCAATAAAGCCTCTTCGCAATAAATTATTGTCTGTTTCCAGCATGTGCATTTCCTGCAAAAAAGCAATATGGCATTTCAATACCGCTAAATGCTCGAGTATTTGAAGCCGTTTGACCCGAGACCTAGCTCCTTTAATATTCCACGATATGATTTTCATATCCGAGATATAGTGTTTGGGATATCTATTTGGACATCAGTATATGCTACTTGCACCATTTGTAATTGTACTAGAGATGGCTCTGGACCCCCCCCCCCAACTATGCCCCCTTCCCACCCCTCCATCCCACCTGTTCCAAACACAAACATCAACAGTCTCAACTATACCTCCTCCCCATTCCACCCACACTAACCCCCCACATTTACAAACAACCCTAAACAATAATATGCCAACCTTTTCCCCAGTTCTGATGACTGTACTCCAACCTCTATGCTTGGCATGATGATGACCATGCTGCCCGTAAGCACTCTTACTACTACCCCCACTCAAACCCTAATCAGTTCAATACCCAGTATAATTCGCTAAAATTACTAATTATGGCACCACGAAGAGTAAATATTCCCCACCTAGCGCTCTATATTCTTGCTATCAAAACATCTATATAGAACAACTATATTAACCTATCTAATTTAGGGCAAAGCTGCCCAAACTACAAGCTCTTTTAACCCAGTTTAGGGGTTTAAGCTATTACTGTTACTAAGGTATAATTAGGCTTGGCAGTTTGCGATTTATATCGGTTTCCGTCGATTTACATCGACACGTGCTATTTTGTCAATTTCGACGGAAATCTTTTCTCGTCGATTTCAACCGAAATGTTATTATTTCGTGCATCACTTGCAATGTTCTGATTAAAGTTCAGTAATCTCTGTAATGATTTCGCTTGATTTATAACGTTTGCTCATTATTATTTATTTTAGCTTGTGATTACCTATTCGAATAGGGAATCACAGGCTAAAGTAAAGTACTGAGAGGAAGGGCAGTTTACGACGTAAATCACCAGGCAATGATGTAGTCTATTCCATTAACACCTAATTACTAGTTGCTGCATAGTTGTGTGGTTTCCCGTGTCCTCTGATCTGATAATAAAATTAGTAGTGTTTTAAACAGACCTCAGATCTAGCTACACATCCGAACAGCATGGGTCGAAAAAGAAAATGTGCAGACGAGTATTGCTCTGAATTCCTGAACTGGAGTTAAAAACTGTCAAAAAGACTGGTGATGGGGAAAGCATTGACATTTTACGATGCAAGATTTGTAAAACCAAAGTATCTGGTCAGTCAAACCGCATTTCTGAGCATTTTAACAGCAGGACACACCTGAGGCTAAAGCAAAGTCTGGACATTATCTCGCAGCCCTCAATGTAATCCATTATGGGGCGCATGAAGCAGAAAAAAGAAGCTGCCGACTTCCCACACGATCTTGTTAGGGCTTTGTGTTTTGAAGCAATTCCGATGAACGCTGCCCGGGGCACCAGCTATCTGATGTGTGTTCTAAGGAAATATGCACCTGCTGGGAGAACATGTCCAAAAAGATGTCAGCTGGAGGAGAAATATATTCCAGAGGTCTTCATGCATCACAAATCAAGAATAAATGAGCTGCTATCTAGTGAACAATTCTCTATTGTTGTCGATGAAACACCTGAGTTGGCAGGTCTACCTGCTATCAATGTTCTGGGAGTTTTTTACTAGTCTAAAATAGATCCATAAACTGTCTGCTGCTGAAATCTACAGTTGTTATGCAGTGCAGTGTGGGTGTAATCTCGAACTTACTCCATGACATGATGAGAGACTATTGCTTGTCTTGATCTGATTGTATCTCAATAAACACTGATTCAGCAATGTACCTACAGAGAATGATTAAAGACCTTTGAGACATTTACCCACATTTGCTGCACGTACCCTGCGTCGCACATTTATTACACGTAGCTATCGACCATGCTATTAAATCAGACGAATTTTGTGATGTTAATGAAATTGTGGTACATTTTCCAGCTCTATTTAAGAGTGCAAATAAACAGGGAGAGCGTTTTTTAAAGTATGTGCAAACAATGGTGTTCCACTAACCAGTACGAAACTCCCCCCCAGAGTTGTCCCATGTCGTTGGTTTTCCTGGTTAGAAGCAGCACAGTACATTCATTCGCATTGGGATAGTGTGTGTGACTTTTTAATTAATGAGGAGGTAGAGCATCAGTCCAAAAAAGGCTCCAAATTACGGAGACTTGTAACGGATGATTCGAGTCAGAGAGATCTTTACTGCAAGCTTACATTTTTGTGCAGTTTTCTAGGAAAAATCCATGTGATACATGTACAGATGGAAACCAAAGCACCACTAATTCACAAAATTGACAGACTACTGAACTTCAATCTGAGCGTGGCAAGCAATGTCAAAATTTCACTAAAAGATGTTGATTTTAAAGTCAGTGGGATCTAAACGACAGTCCCTGTCTACAGCAATGCATTCTTTCTTAAGAAATTTTCATTCAAAGCTAAGCACAACATTTGCACGAAATGTCCCCGAAGGACTTTATGGTTCTGGATCGTTGTTTGACAATTGCAGGATGTTTGATCCCTTTGTAAAGAAACAGCTCTCTGCTGATGTCTCTAAATATGTTTCCATAAGCAACACCTTTCACTGCCAAAAAGAAGACTTTGAGTGGGACTTTTGTTCAGATATGAAACTTGAGGTTCCTTCAGACTGCACGATCTCTCCAATGGAGTACTGGGAGAGTGAGATGCTAAACCTTACTGTACTTTCCAATGTTGTGTTGAGGGCACTGGCTATGCCAGTTACATCTACTGCTGTAGAGCGTTTGTTTAGTCTGTACAGAAAAGTTCAAGATAAACTCCGAATGCACCTTTCAGAGGAGAAACTAGGGATGCTAAACATTTTGTACCACAACAAGGACATAACAGGAAGTTTTGATGCATTTAGCGACACAGATATAAAAAAAAAATGCACAGCTGAATCCAGCATAGATTGTACTTTTTTTTTTTGGGGGGCATGTTGTATTGTCTTTCTATAACTCTGTGTGTCTCTGTATGTTTTTTACCTTAAAGAACGATTTTTATCGAAATAAAAACCTTAAACATCGATTTTAGCCGTTGAAATTTGTTGAAAATAAAAATCGAAAACTGCCAAGCCTAGGTATAATTAACCTAGACAGACCAATGGTGCCATCCTAAGGTTTGATTATGAAGGTAAAAGTAACATTAACAACAACATTAACAGTAAGTTCCCTCAACACATTGACACCAAGAATTAAACATAAAAGAAACCCCCAACCCCTTTATAACTTGGTGTAGCTGGGATCCTTCTATCTTGCCCTGGGATTCACAAACCCATCCCAGCTTAATGTTTTGCACTTAAGCAAGATTACACAGTGCAGTGTTTCTTCTTCTCTTACACAAAGGAAACATGCAAAACTGTCCAGTTCAAATCTCAAACCAGGCACTTATATTACCAACAGATGACCACTAGATGTCGCCACAGTCTCATTTGAAGAGATCAGGAAACATATGCTTGCAGGATTCAGCTGCAGCTTCAACATTTTCAAAAGAATGCCAACGGCCCTCATGAGATATTTGCAGGGTACCTGACCCTGAATTTTATTCTGGCAGAGATGAGTTTATTGACCACAGGATGGAGAGCGGACCTTTTTTGGGGCACTGTATACGGTAAGTCCTGCGCCACTCTATCTTCTTATCCTCCCATTTAATTTCTTGGAGATCCTTAAGTTTAGCAAGGATATATTACTTATCCAAGAAGTTGAGTAATTTAAACACAAAGGGCCTAGGAGGAGAGCCTGCAGGCAGCATAGACCGTAAAGAGCGGTGCGCCCGCTCGATAATGTATGCGGACCCGTTAGGAGAGGGCCCCACCAATTTTTCGCAAAGCTTCTGGGCAAACACTGGGGGTAGGGAACCCTCCTCCCCCTCAGGTAAACCCAGCACAACAATGTTGTTTCGCCTCGATCGCCCCTCGAGGTCCTCCAACTTATCTTCAGCTTTCTTGAGCCTTTGCCTCATGTGTACCACCTCTGGCTCTAGACGCTGCCTCCAACGATGATATGCGGGCCTCGTTATCTGAGGTCCGAGTAGTGAGCTGGTCAGTTGAGGCCCTCATGCTACACAGTTCCAAAGCTAACATCAATAAGGTGTCTTTCATGGGTGTTAGCTCCTCCAGAAATCGCTTCTCAGTAAGCACATCTTGATGTTGGGTGTGAGGGATCGAATCGTCTGCCTGCACTTTGGCCTGCTCGGCCGTCTTATCCTTGCTCGGTGTGGTCGGCGGGGTATGCTTCAGCGCCGCTTTCTTCAGTTCAATATCCAAAGAGTAAGGATTCCAAACAGTTAAGGGGCCAGAAATAAGACATGGGAGTGGTGCAGTGCAGTGGCTGTGGAGCAGCAGTCTTCCGGGAGACGTTCTGGAGGATGCTGAGTTGTCCCATCTGCAGGTACCTCTCTGGGCTGAGGGAGGAGGTTGCTCATCTCCAGGCTGAGTTGGCCAGGATTTGTGGGACCTCTCTTCCATCCAGAGACCACCAGTGCCACTGCCGTTGCCTCAGAGGTTGCCAAGAAAGAGGAGCGGTTGGACCACAGTGGGCTCAGGGAGGGTGAGGGTGGTGGAACAGAGGCACATCCCTCCAGTTGTACCTCTCTACAATTCCTATGCCATTCTGGCAAAGTGTGGTTCCTCTATGGAGGCACCTGCAGTGGAGACCAAGGAGGATGCTGGGAACCTCCACAAAGGAGACCCACAGGAGGGTGACATGGGACCCCACAGGGGAAGAAAACAACTCCTGTTGGGGGACTCCTTCATTAGGAAGGTAGAACTGGGGGAGGAAGGGGAGAGGGAGGTAAGGTGCCTGCCTGGCGCCGTGGCTTGGAGGGACAGGGAGCTAATCCTCAGGATTGCTGGAGCAGCTGCACAGGGGCCGGAGCTGGATGTCATTGTCCACCTAGGGACAAATGACTTGGCTAAGAAAGGGATTAGAGCAGTGCAGGAAGAGTTTGTGGAATTGGGGAAGGGCCTTAGACAAGTAGCACGCATGGTAACCTTCTTGGAGGTGCTGCCCATCTATGGCGTAGGAGAGGCTACGGTGTTCTGCACCATGGGATTCAATCAGTGGTTGAAAAACTGGTGCAGAGCTCAGGGATTTGGCTTCACTGGGGACTGGAGGTCCACCTGGAGTGATGCAAGCCTATACTGGCATGGTGGGCTGCATCTGTCCAGGAGGAGAACCAGGATCCTAGGTGGTATGTTTAAATGCTTCATTGGCAAGCATTTAAACTAGCCAAGGGTGGAGACACTGGAAAGGAGCAGGGAAATTCTAGCCCCCCCCCCCCCAAAATCACGGCAGTAGGTGCGGTGAACACCAACATAGAGGTGGCGATAGGGAGAAGGGCAGGGGTAAATGGGGAAAGTGACAAAGGCAAGAAGGACAGGGATGGGGCAAAAAGGAGTAAGGCCAACAGGAAATGGAGGGTAATGAGTACCAATGACCATAGTCTGGGCAACAAGCCCTCTGAGCTGGTGGCCTTGATGGAAGAGGGATGCCTGGATATCGTAGCAGTCACAGAAACATGGTACACAGAGAACCGTGACTGGGATGTTAACATACCAGGGTACATAACCTACAGGAGAGTTAGGCAGGGGAGAAGAGGGGGAGGAGTAGCTCTCTATGTAAAGGAAGGGATAAAAGCAACCGAACAAAAGAGTAAACAGGGAGGAGGAGAAGAGGCACTGTGGGTCACCTTGGAGACTGGAAAGGGCACCACAATCCACACAGGGGTTGTGTACAGATCCCTACGCCAGGGGAGGGAATGGACAAGGATATGATAGACGTAGCATTCTTAGGATGGCAGAGAAAGGGAGATACTGTTGATGGGAGACCTGAATATGCCAGATGTTAACTGGAGCACATTTGCTGCAGCCACATCCAAGAGCAGGGCCATTCTTGATGCCCACAGGTGGCAGGCCTCAGACAGCTAGTTTCGGAACCCACTCGTGAGGGAGCAATCTTAGACCTCATACTCTCAAATGGGGGCAGTGAGAGGATCTCAGTTCTAGAAGTGGGTTGCCATCTGGGAACAAGTGATCATCTAACAGTGTGGTTCACGTTAAACTCGGCTACAGAGTCAAGCCATACAAAAGTGAGGGTACTGGACTTCAGGAGGGTTGACTTTGGCAAGATGGGAGAGTGCCTCAGAAAAGCATCAGCAAATAGGCTAGAAGGGGGTGGAGCAACAATGGGGAATCATCAAAACTGCCATCACAGAGGCAACAAGCCTTTGTGTGAAGCAAATAAACAAATCAAAATAAAAGAAAAAGCCACTATGGTTCTCAAAAGAGGTGGCTGGGAAAGTCAGGGAGAAAACGATAGCATTCAGGAAGTATAAGGAAACACAGAAGGAGCAGGACAGAGAGCTGTACCAGTTAAGGCAGAAGGAAGCAGGGAGGGAAGTCAGAATAGCAAAGGCCCAAACTGAGGAAAAGATAGCCAACTCGGTTAAGAAGGGGGATAAAACCTTTTATAGGTACGTCAGAGAGCGTAGAAAGACAAAGGGAGGGATAGTGAGGTTGAATAGAATGAATGGTGGGTGGGCAGAGGGGGACAGTGAAAAAGCAGGGATACTGAATGAATATTTCTGCTCAGTACTCACAAAAGAGAAGAGGAAGTGCCTAATCCAATTAACAGAAACACTCTTGATAGGGGGGTCAATCCCAGCCATTTCACAGAAGAAAGGGTTCTGCAAGAACTCCTAAAACTGAAGGTGGACAAAGCAATGATGGAATTCACCCCAGAATTCTAAAAGAATTAAGGGGGAACTAGTGAAACCAATGGCTACTCTTTTTAATAAATCATGGGAGGATGGTGTGGTACCCGAGGACTGGAGGAAGGTGGATGTGATTCCCCTTCACAAAAGTGGGACCAAGACAGAGGCAGGAAACTACAGACCTATCAGTTTGACCTCTGTGGTAGGGAAAGTGATGGAGTCATAGATACATAGACAGTGTCAGCAGATAAGGGCCTATGGCCCACCCATTCTGACCATTTGAGCTTGTAAGTTCAGTTTGTTTTCCTAGAAGTCTGTTGCCCCTTACCCCTGACCTCTAGAATTCCTTTATGTCTATCCCATGCATTCTTAAATCCCGTGATTGTTTCAACCCCCACCACTTCCTCTGGCAGGGTGTTCCACTTGTCCACCACCCGTTCTGTGAAGAAATCTTTCTCATGTTTCCTCTGAATCGTCCTCCCTCCAACTTCATCCCATGCCCTCTAGTCCTGGAACATCTTTTTCGCTTAAAATAGTGTTTTCCTACCCTGTTCTTCCCTGTAAGATACTTGTATGTCTCTACTATATCCTCTCTCCTCCTCTCCCTCCTCTCCTCCAGGGAGTACATGTTCAGTTCCTTCAACCTGTCTTCATAGGGACTTGTGATGCAATCCATGCACCATCTGTTGCCCTCCTCTGAACCTTTCTACCCCTGTCTATGTCCTTACGTAGGTATGGTCTCCAGAACTGTACACTGTACTCCAGGTGGGGCCTCACTAGTGTCTTGTATAGCGGAATTATGACCTCCCTTTTCCTGCTGGTGATGCCCCTGCCTATACATCCCAGCATCCTATTTGCTTTACCTGCTGCCTTGTCACACTGTTTCTACTTTGAGGTCATCAGAGATGACAACCCAAGATCCTTTCCTGCTTGGTGCATGCTATATCCTCACCCAACTGATATATTGTGCCAGGGTTTTTGTGCCCCATATGCATTATCTTGCACTTCTTTTGCATTGAATTTCAACTGCCAAACCCTGACCATTCTTCAAGTTTCTGCAGGTCGCTTCTCATTCTGTCTACACCCTCTGGTGTGTCTACTCTGTTACAGAGCTTTGTGTCATCAGCGAACAGTGAAATTCTGCCTTCTAGGTCCTGCTAATGTCACTGATGAAGATGTTGAATAGGACCGCCCCAGCACTGATCCCTGTAGTACCCCACTGGTCACTCTTCCCTCTGTGGAGTGACAGCCATTTACCACCACCTCTGTGTCCTGCCACCCAGCCAGTTACCTACCCACCACACTACTGTCCTGCCCACACCCATATTCCCCAGTTTGTGTAATAGTCTTCTATGTGGCACAGTGTCAAAGGCCTTGCTGAAGTCCAGATAGGCCATGTCCACTGCCCTCCCTGATCCACCTCCCTAGTCACCCAGTCAAAAAATTCAACGAGGTTGGTCTGACATGACCTCCCCCTGGTGAAACCATGCTGCCTTGGGTCCTGTAGTCCATTGATAACCAGATGTTCCACCAATCTCTCCTTCAGTAGTGCTTCCATGATCTTCCCCACTACCGAGGTGAGGCTGACTGGTCTGTAGTTCCCTGCTTCCTCTTTGTTCCCACTTTTGTATAAGGGGACTACATCTTCTGTCCTCCAGTCTTTGGGTACCTCCCCTGTTTCCAGTGATCGGCTAAACAGGATAGCCAGAGGTTCAGCCACTACCTCTCTTAGTTCTTTAAGGACCCTGGGGTGCACCCCATCTGGCCCCATTGCTTTATCAACTCTTATTACTTCTAGTTCCTTCAGGACCTTTTCATGTAAATGGACTTGTGTCCATTTCTGCACCATTCTCACCCCTTGTACTCCCTTCAGACCCATTACCCTCCTCTTCCTCCGTAAAGACTGAGCAGAAATACCTGTTCAATATGTCAGCTTTACTGTTGTCATCCTCCACGCAGCCCCCATCCTCCCCCTTCAGTCTCACTATCCCTCCCTTTGTCTTTCTTTTTTCACTTATGTACCTGTAAAAGGTTTTGTCCCCTCTACCCACTGATTTTGCAATGTGTTCTTCTGTCTGAGCTTTGGCTTCCCTTACTGACCTCCCTGCCTCACTTTGCTTCTCCTGGTACTTCTCCCTATCCCCTTCTGCCTGTGTCTTTTTGTATTGCCTGAATGCAATCTTTTTGGCTTTCACTTTCTTTGATACCTCTTTGAAAACCATAATGGTCTCTCTTCCTTTTCCTCTTGGTAACCTGCTTGATGCATAATTCTGTTGTTCTTGTAATCCCCATTTTAAATACTACCCACTGTTCCTCAACCCCTGATTCCTGTCCCATTCCTTAATGCCTCTTTTCAAGTATCTCCCATTTTCCCAAAGTCTGCCCCCTAAAATCCAGGATACGTGTTTTGTGTGGTTTGGTTCTGCTCTTTCTGTGATTTCAAACCACAATGACTGGTGGTCACTGTTTCCCAGGTGCTTCCCCCTGTTACCCCATCACACTGTCCCTGTTTGTGAGCACAAGGTCCAGTATTGCCTTCTGCCGAGTTGGTTCCATGACCAGTTGCTTGAGGAAGGCACCTGAAGGGAGTCCAGGATAAATCTGCTCCTAGTTGATGCTGCTGCTGGGATGCTCCAGTCCACGTCTGGAATATTGAAGTCTCCAACCAGTACCACTCACTTTGTCTGCCATCCTTTGGATGGCTAGCATCAGCTCCCTATCTGTTTCTTCCTCCTGGGCTGGTGGTCTATAGACCACACCTGTGCGGATGGCTGTCCCCATTTTCCTTTCCAGCTTAACCCACAGTATCTCTCCCCATTTTGTTCCTCCTGGATCTCTGTGGCCCTTATGTCATTTTTCACTACACAGTGCCACCTCCTCCCTTCCTGCCTGCTCTGTCTCTTCTGAATATGTTGTAGCCAGGTATGGCCATCTCCCAGTCATTGTTATCATTACACCAGGTTTCAGTGATGGCCACAATGTCCAGGTCTGACTGTACCATGACAGCCTCCAGATCTTCCATCTTGTTGCTAAGGCTCCTGGCATTTGCACACATGGCTTTCCATGATTTGACCTCCTAGACTGTTTACTGTTCTACTCCAGCCCATTCCTTGGTTGTCATTTATCCCTGATTCTCCTTGCTGTCTGCCCTTCTGCTGAATTTTGCCCTTTCTGCTTTATCCACCTCTTGGGCACTAATCTCCATCTTTTGCACACTGCTTTGCAGAGATAGCCTACCTCTGGTTCACTGGTTCCACTGCTAGCTGTGGGGTGAGTCACTTCGAAGGAAAGAATTGTTGAGTACCTAGAGGCCAGTGGAGCACAGGACCTAAGGCAGCATGGGTTCACAGGGAAGGTCATGTCAGACGAGCTAATAGATTTCTTTGACTGGGTGGCCAAAGTAGTAGACCAGGGAGGGGCTGTGGACATGGCCTACCTAGACTTTAGCAAGGCATTTGACACAGTCCCACACAAAAGATTAATAGTCAAATTAACCAGCCTGGGAGTAGGTCCCAGGGAGGTAGCCTGGGTGAAACATTGGCTGGACAACAGGACACAGAAGGTAATTGTAAATGGAGTCCACTCTGAAGAAAGAGGGGTTACTAGTGGGGTACCACAGGGTTCAGTACTGGGTCCAGTCCTTTTTAATGTCTTTATAAATGACATTGCAGAGGGACTGGAAGGAAAAGTATGTCTCTTTGCAGATGACACAAAGATCTGCAACAGAGTTGATACACAAGGAGGCGTGGAAAGGATGAGAAGGGACTTGGCAAGGTTGGAGGAATGGTCAGAAGTATGACAGCTAGGATTCAGTGCAAAGAAGTGCAACATAATGCACCTGGGAAACAAGAACCCAAGGGAAGATTACACAATGGGGGAGAGGTAGTAACAACAACAAAAAAGGAAAGGGACCTGGGGGTAATCATATCAGATGACCTTAAGGTTAGCAAGCAATGTGAGAAGGCAGTAGGGAGGGCTGGGGGTATACTAGGATGCATAGGGAGAGGCATCAGCAGCAGAAAACAAGAAGTTGTTATCCCTCTGTACAGGCAGTTGGTGAGACCCCATCTGGAGTACTGCGTCCAGTTCTGAAGACCCCCATCTCTGCAAGGACATAGACAGGATAGAGGCAGTCTCGAGGAGGGCAACTAAAATGGTGCAGGGTCTGCAAGAGAAGCCGTATGAGGAGTGCATGCCTCCATTTTGTTTGCAGGCAGGTGGCTGCGTGCCTCCATTTTGTTTGCAGGCAGGTGGCTGCATGCCTCCATTTTGTTTGCAGGCAGGTGGGTGTGCGCCTCCATTTTGTTTGCAGGCTGGTGGCTGCGCACCTCCATTTTGTTTGCAGGCAGGTGGCTGCGCGTCTCTAGTTTGTTTGCAGGCTGGTGGGTGCACGCCTCCATTTTGTTTGCAGGCTGGTGGATGCGTGCCTCCATTTTGTTTGCAGGCTGGTGGATGCGCGCCTCCATTTTGTTTGCAGGCTGGTGGGTGCGCGCCTCCATTTTGTTTGCAGGCTGGTGGGTGCGTGCCTCCATTTTTTTTTGCAGGCTGGTGGATGCTCGCCTCCATTTTGTTTGCAGACTGCTGGCTGCGCACCTCCATTTTGTTTGCAGGCAGGTGACTGCGCGCCTCAAATTTTTTTTTTTTTTAATTAAATGTACTTTATTCATTTTATGCCACAGTAATAAATCATAACAAGCTTACAACTATTGAACAATAGTTACAATAGTCACAGGGCATGAAACATTATCAAAGCATATACTACATTTTAATGTTGTGATATAAGAATTGCAGGGAGTGAACTTACCATAATCATGCCCCCCCAACCAGCGAACTAGTCCCCCCCCATACCTTTTCCTTACCCCCATCTACGCCAACCCCCCACCAGAGCCATATGTGCCTACCCCAAGGTGCAATTCACCACTGCTAGATAACTCTACTACCCCATTATTCAATAATAAAAGAACAAAGGGACCATCTATGATGGTATCTCTAATTTAGAACAACCTAGGGCTCCATGTGCTATGCCCATACACCACGTTGTCTACACAACTGCCTTTCCCCGTTCACTTCTCTCTTCTTACAGGGTTCCCTGGGAGACAGGAGTCAGAGACCAAAGTGGGTACAGCCTCTCCCATCTAGATTTGTACAGGGGGAGCTTACCACGAAGACTCGCAATTGCTTTTTCTACTCGTAAGTTATATAAAAGTTCCTTCACCCACTCAAGATAGGAGATTGCATGTTGATCCTTCCAATAGTGGAGGACAAGCCTCTTGACCGATGGGAATATAATGGCCATGTGATACCGCCTCTCTGACAGGGACAGTGGTATAATCTCCTATTATACAAACTTCTGGTGAGAAATGCTCCTGCAGCCCTAGCAATGGGTCAGCCTTTTCTTGGATAGTTCTCCACAGGCAGACCACTCTGGGACAGTCCCATAATATGTGAAGTAACGTCCCTGGTTCCTGTTCACACCTAAAGCATGCTTGATTCTGCATCATGCCCATCCCATATAGTTTAACAGGGGTGTAGTAGATGTTATGCAGTATATAGAACTGTGTTAATCGTAAGTGATCATTAGCAGTATATAAACAGACTCCTTCCCATATTTTGTCCCATGGAAAACTATCTTGCAGGAAATTACGTGCCCAATAGCTAGAGTAACCCGATACATCAGGGTTAAGTTTCCCATATAGTAGCGAAACCAACTGAGATACTGTGTGTGGTTGCTTCACACATGCAAGAAGCTCCTGAAGGGGAGCCCCTTGCTGCATACCCCAGTCACCAGAGCCGAACCATTTTAACAACATGTGCCTAACTTGGAACACAAAAAAGGAGTATTATTGGAAAGCTGGAAGCATTCTAACAGCTCTGGCATCCCCCCTGATTTACCATTTACCACCAGATCACAAACTCAGGCTTGAGGGTCCGCACACTCTTTGGGGGCAACAATTTTTCGGTCTCCCAATTTAAAGTTGGGATAACTAAAAATGGGCTGCGATAGGACCTGTTGGTTATTATATTTCAGGGACTTACAAAACTGTAGATGGACCTTTAGTGAAGTATATATAACTGAACCACGTAGATTGCTAGGCAACTTACACGGGGCTATGAATAAAAGGCACTCCGAAGATAGCCCAGCTAGCAAGTGTTGCTCCACTTACATAGAAACATAGAATTTGACGGCAGATAAGGACCACTTGGCAGTCTGCCCATTTCACTACCTAATGGATAAGCTGCAGATCCTAGTTAACCAGCGCCTACTTCTTTCTAGCCCCACCCCCTAGAATTGCCTTATGGCTGTCCCATGCATGCTTGAATTCAACCACTGTTTTTGACTCCACAACATCCTCTGGAAGGTCGTTCCATGCATCCACAACCCTCTCTGTAAAAAAATATTTCCTTACATTACCTCTGAGCCACCCCCCATCTTCAAATTGTGCCCCCTTGTTCTTGCACACCTCTTTTTTTGAAAGATGCTACCCTCTTGGACTTTGTTGATTCCCTTGAGGTACTTGAAAGTTTCTATCATGTCCCCCCTCTCCCTCCTTTCCTCAAGGCTATACATATTGAGTTCTTTAGTCTCTCGTCATATGTCTTCTGGTGCAGACCCTGCACCATTTTAGTTGCCCTCCTCTGGACAGCTTCCATCTTGTCTATGTCCTTGCGGAGACTGGGTCTCCAGAACTGCTCACAGTACTCCAGATGGGGTCTCACCAGCTGTCTGTACAAAGGGATAACAACTTCCTGCTTTCTACTGGTGATGCCTCTCCCTATGCATCCCAGTATCCCCCCAGCCCTCCTTACTGCCCTCTCACATTGCTTGCCCACCTTTAAGTCATCTGATATGACTACTCCCAGGTCCATTTCCATTCTTGTTGTTGTTAGTATCACT
Organism: Neoceratodus forsteri; assembly: GCA_016271365.2. Taxonomy (NCBI): domain Eukaryota; kingdom Metazoa; phylum Chordata; order Ceratodontiformes; family Ceratodontidae; genus Neoceratodus; species Neoceratodus forsteri. The sequence goes on from CM057454.1 coordinate 776,872,714, forward strand.
TGTAACCATGTGGGAAGCTTAGAGAGGTTTTCCACGTCTGAAGGGGTAACAATCCAGCACATGTATTTAACCATGTGGCTAGCTAAATAGTAATGATAGAAATTAGGGAGTTTGAGACCCCCTAGTTGTCTTGGGGCACTTAAGCGGCTATATGCCCTTCATGGGGGTTTGTGTTGCCATAGGAATTGAGAGATTATACTGTGGAGCCTACCGAACCAGGTTAGGGGAAGACGAACGTTTAACATATTGAGTGGATAGAACACCCTCGGCAAGACGTTCATTTTGATTACACTGACTCTTGCTTGGAGGGACAAATACATAAAAGCCCATCTATTTAGGTCTAATTTAATCCCCTTTACTAAATTGTCTAAGTTCAGGTTTTTCATCAAGGATACTGATGTAGATATTCCTAGATATTTAAGATGGGTAGTCCAAGCCATGGATAGCAGGGTAATCTCTTTTTTAGAAAGTAAAGAGTTCAGGGGCATCACTTCTGATTTGCTAATATTACGTTTATAATTAGAGACCCTGCTAAACTTTTGGATTATTTGTAGAGCTGCTTGAATGGACTTACAGGGATTGGTGACATGCAGAAGGATGTCATCCGCGTAGACTGAAACTTTAAATGAAACGTCCCTATTCTAATACCTTGTAGTAGTGGGGAGGCATTCAGTTGGCGTAACAACGGCTCCAAGTATAAATTAAATAATAGCGGAGAAAGTGGGCAACCTTGCCTAGTGCCTAATTTTAGAGGAAAAGTAGAAGAAAACTCCATTGCAATAAACTTTCGCTCTAGGACAGGAATATAAGGATCTAACCCAGGAAATAAAAAGAGCTGGGAAACCCATTACAGCTAGGGTATCAAACAGAAAGGGCCAACTAACCCTGTTGAATGCCTTCTCCAGGGAAACAAGGGCCATAGGTTTATCTGCCTCCCTGGATACGAAGACATGCGCCAATTTACGAATATGGTCTGATGAAGCTCTACCCTGTACAAATCCAGTCTGTTCAGGGCTCAGAAGCCTCTCCCAAACTTTGGACACCCTGGATGCTAGGATCTTAGCAAAAATTTTAATGTCATAGTTCATCAATGAGATGGGGTGAAAATTCGTGACCCTGTCGTTTGCCTTACCTGGCTTTGGCAGCACCACTGTGATTGCTTCCAAGAGAGTCAAATCTGTGATCCCATTCTCACATATGAATTTAAACAGACGGAGGAGAATAGGGCACAGATCCGCTTCAAAAACTTTATAGAAATTGGATGGAAAGCCATCCGGGCCCGGAGCCTTATCTTTGGTGAGGGACCTGATGGCTTCCCTGACCTCCTGCTGTGAAATAGGGCGTGCCAGAAATTCTTGTTGGGCTATGTCCAGCGAAGGCAACGGTGTAGCCAACAGATAGTCCCAAATTTCGCTGACAGGGGGGCAGGTTCAGGGGGACTATACAGCTGTGTATAGTATTGCTCAAATTCCTTGGCGATTTGCCTAGGGGTGGTTAAGATAGCATTAGAAGATAGGGAAAACACAGAAGGGACCAGACAGGACTCTTCTTGTCTCCTGAGCCTCATCGCCAGGAGGTGACTGGTTTTCTCCCCTTGCTCAATGTACTTAGTATGGGTCTTAAAGAGAGCATATTCCACTCTCTCCCTCAGGATTTCTGCATACTCATTATGTAGCACCGCCAGACGCAACATCTCCTCGTCCAGTGGGGGATTTGACAGTGCGGTTTCTAGGGCCCTAATCTCCTCCAAAAGAGCTTTAGATTTTGTATCCTGCTTTCGCTTTCTGGTGGCCGAGATTCTAATAAATTCCCCCCGGAGAACACATTTCAATGTACACCATATTTGGTCAAAAGCTGGAATAGATCCTTCAGTGTGTCCCATGAATTGCTTCATAAGGTCTTTAATCCAAGTTACTGTATCCTCTTGAGTAAGAAGCTGAGAATTTAATTTCCATGTAGTGTCTCTTTGGATATTTGAGGCTCGGTTAGTTTCCAACCAAATTGGGGAATAGTCAGAAAGCACTCTGGGGGTGATCCCACATCCCAGCAATCCTGAAATCACCTTCTGATTAGCCAGAAAGAAATCCGTCCGGGAGAGGGATCTATGTACAGGCGAATAAAAGGTATAGGCCCTAGTACCAGGGTTCAGTATACTCTAGGGATCGATTAACCCATAGACATCTATGAGATCTCGTAAAGATATTTGGGCTGGAGAAAAGTTAGGTCCTACTAAAGAGGATATATCTAGGGAAGAATGCGTAACTAAATTCCAGTCTCCTGCTAGAATAATGGGTAACCCACTAAAGGGAGCTAAGATTAAAGATAGGTTAACAAAAAATTCAGGGGAGTCTTTATTCGGACCATAAATCGTGCCAGTGAGTACCTCCGTAGAATCCCCCTCAGAGAATAAACCTACCCTGCGGGTCAGTCACCTTTTGCAGTTCTAAGAACTGAGTACCCCTAGCTATCAGTATCGCTACTCCACATTGTGTTGTGGAGGTCCCAGCCATATACACCATCCCAATAAAGCCTCTTCGCAATAAATTGTCTGTTTCAACATGTGCGTTTCCTGCAAAAAAGCAATATGGCATTTCAATACCGCTAAATGCTTGAGTATTTGGAGCCGTTTGACCCGAGACCTAGCTCCTTTAACATTCCACTATACGATTTTCATATCCGAGATATAGTGTTTGGGATATCTATTTGGGCATCAGTATATGCTACTTGCACCATTTGTAATTGTACTAGAGATGGCTCTGGACCCCCCCACTACCCTCCCCACCCCTCCATCCCACCCGTTCCAAACACAAACATAAACAGTCTCAACTATACCTCCCTCCCCATTCCACCCACACTAACCCCCCACATTTGCAAACAACCCTAAACAGTAATATACCAACTTTTTCCCCCTGTCCTAATGACTGTACTCCAACCTCTATGCTTGGCATGATGACGACCATGCTGCCGGATAAGCACTCTTACTACCACTGCCCCCCACTCAAACCCTAATCAGAACAACACCCAGTATAATTCGCTAAAATTACTAATTATGGCACCAGGAAGAGTAAATATTCCCCACCTAACGCTCTATATTCTTGCTATCAAAACATCTATACAGAACCACTATATTAACCTATTTAATTCAGGGCAAAGCTGCCCAAACTACAAGCTCTTATAACCCAGTTTAAGGGTTTAAGCTATTACCGTTACTAAGGTATAATTAACCTAGACAGACCGATGGTGCCATCCTAAGGTTCAATTATGAAAGTAAAAGTAACATTAACAACAACATTAACAGTAAGTTCCCTCAACACATTGACACCAAAAATTAAACATAAAGAAACCCCCAACCCCTTTATAACTTGGTGTAGCTGGGATCCTTCTATCTTGCCCTGGGATTCACAAACCCATCCCAGCTTAATGTTTTGCACTTAAGCAAGATTACACAGTGCAGTGTTTCTTCTTCTCTCACACAAAGGAAACATGCAAAACTGTCCAGTTCAAATCTCAAACCAGGCACTTATATTACCAACAGATGACCACTAGATGTCGCCACAGTCTCATTTGAAGAGATCAGGAAACATATGCTTGCAGGATTCAGCTGCAGCTTCAACATTTTCAAAAGAATGCCAACGGCCCTCATGAGATATTTGCAGGGTTGCTGGGTACCTGACCCTGAATTTTATTCTGGCAGAGATGAGTTTATTGACCACAGGATGGAGAGTGGACCTTTTTTGGCGCACTGTATATGGTAAGTTCTGCGCCACTCTTATCTTCTTATCCTCCCACTTAATTTCTTGGAGATCCTTAAGTTTAGCAAGGATATATTGCTTATCCAAGAAGTTGAGTAATTTAAACAAAAAGGGCCTAGGAGGAGAGCCTGCAGGCAGCATAGACCGTAAAGAGTGGCGCGCCCGCTCGATAATGTATGTGGGCCCATTAGGAGAGGGCCCCACCAATTTTTCGCAACACTTCTGGGCGAACACTATGGGTAGGGAACCCTCCTCCCCCTCAGGTAAACCCAGCACAACAATATTGTTTCGCCTCAATTGCCCCTCGAGGTCCTCCAACTTATCTTCAGCTTTCTTGAGCCTTTGCCTCGTGTACCACCTCTGGCTCTAGACGCTGCCTCCAATCATCCAACGAAGATATGCGGGCCTCGTTATCTGAGGTCCGAGTAATGAGTTGGTCAGTTGAGGCCCTCATGCTACGCAGTTCTGAAGCTAACATCAATAAGGTGTCTTTCATGGGTGTTAGCTCCTCCAGAAATCGCTTCTCAGTAAGCGCATCTTGGTGTTGGGTGTGAGGGATCGAATTGTCTGAATGCGCTTTGGCCCGCTTGACCGTCTTATCCTTGCTCGGTGTGGTCGGCGGGTATGCTTCAGCGCCCGCTTTCTTCATTTCAATATCCATTTTGCTTTGGCTTTTTCAAACAGGTAACGCCGATGTGATTCTGACACTATTCCCGGTCTGCCTTCATTGGTAAAACAGTAAAACCGGACAAAATAAGCGGTTTGAGTAGGGTTAGCACGGGAGCTGTCAGCTAGAGCACGCTATCAGGGAGGCATCATGCCGGAAGTCTCGCACCTCCATTTTGTTTGCAGGCTGATGGGTGCATGCCTCCATTTTGTTTGCAGGTAGGTGGCTGCGCTCCTCCATTTTGTTTGCAGGCAGATGGCTGCGCGCCTCCATTTTGTTTGCAGGCAGGTGGCTGCACGCCTCCATTTTGTTTGCAGGCTGGTGGATATGCGCCTCCATTTTGTTTGCAGGCAGGTGGCTGCACGCCTCCATTTTGTTTGCAGGCTGGTGGATGTGCGTCTCCATTTTGTTTGCAGGCTGGTGGGTGCGCGCCTCCATTTTGTTTGCAGGCTGGTGGGTGCATGCCTCCATTTCATTGTTTCACTTTTGTCCTATGAAGCACGTCGTGCATCTCATGTTGTCCTTTTGCTTGTGTAAACCACTTCATGGATCATGCCATTGGCACTGCTCCATTAACCTGTTCTCGCGTCTTATGTCTTGTCGATTCCAGAATTTACCACTTCTCGCTTCATATATTTTTGCCAGTGTGGCATTAACCACATCTTGAATGGCATTTCTCTTCCAAAATGTCAATTCCATTAACAGAAGAGGTATTTCTTTTTTAAATCTTCTTCTTCTGTTCCTACAGACTTTCTGAAAACTCTTAAGGATGGAATCAAGAAGACGACCATGTTTATCTGTAGCAGCAGTGCTCACTGAGGTATCGCATAATACTGCTACTGCTCAATCAAGCAAGGAAAGAAACCAGCCTTACAGAGCGAATATAAAGAAGGATGAAGGCTGCTATCAAGCATATTTGGAAAAAAATGCAACACGTGCCAAGAAAAACAGACACAACATGACTGAGGATCAGCATAAACATTATAATATTGGAAAGGAGAGAATGAGAAGGTACAGAGAAGCACAGAAACAAAAGACCCAATCAACTGTACAAAAAAGTAGTAAGCCAACAAAACGAACACGTTTTAATGATCAGAACACATTGCCACAGAGGGAATACTGGAGGGAGGCAAAAAGACAACAGCAAACCAACATGACAAGTCAGAGAAGAAGAAGAAGAAATGAGAAGCAAGACAGAAAGTGCCATGAAGAAAGATCTGCCACCGCTGCCTCACCAGTGCCCACTGCCTCTTCAGTACCCACCACCACAGACACCCCACCAGTGGCCACCAACAAACTCACCAGTGGACGTCACCACCACACCACCCTCAGTGATGATCCTCCAGGAAAAGAGCCATTCACAACACCAATGGTACCGTATAATGCCGCTCTAAGAAAGTCAGTGCAAAGAGCAAGAAAAGCAGTGCCAAAATCACCCACTAAATTTGCAATAACATTGGAACGGATATTGGCATCTTGCTCACCATCAAAGAAAGCGGCCCTGGCCAAGCGTGGTGTACTTCCAAGAACACAACTGGAAGATAAACTTATGTCAGTTGTATCTGAGAAGTTGTCCCAGCTAAAAAACAGTCGCTGCAAAGTTTCAGATCTTTACCAGGCAGTTGAAGTTACTATGTGTCCCAGACTACCTTTGGAAAAGTTATTCAAATTTGATTGCATGCAAAAAACATGCGACAAGTGCAGCACTGAAAATTATGTTGATGTGGTGAAGGACCTAGCCCAGAAACATGGACAGCATGGTAGCAGTGGGACAGTGTCAAAATCATGCGAAGGGCTGATGGCCTCCAAGTGCAACAGACCAGGAAGGTTTTGAAAAATGAAAGGTCTAATGTCTAAATGCTGGTAGAAGTCCTAAAAGATGACCTTTTCTTTCTGGGTTGTCATATGCTTATTGCTGCATGGCAGCAGCATCAGTTTAACCGGATAAAGCAGTTCGTACCCAGGGGATGGGTGGTGATGGTGCTAGATTTAGCGGAGAACTACACCTGTAAACTACAGGATGAAGTACAGTCAGCCCACTGGCACCATGAGCAAGCAACAGTTCACCCTGTGGTTACATATTACAACTGTAATCTCTGTGAAGCCACTGTCATTGTTATATCAAGCGATCTCAAGCATGATCAGTACGCTGTATAACATTTTGTCGAAACTGCAAATGCACACCTTATGAACGTTCGATCACTGAACATTGTCAAGCAAGTTCACTTCACAGATGGCTGTGGTGCGCAGTACAAGTCAAAATGGTCATTTTATGATATTTCCTTTTCCAACAGCAAGTATGGATTTCCAATTGAGCGTGCTTATTTTGGATCAAGACATGGCAAGGGACCCTCAGATGGGGAAAGCACAGTGGTGAAGTCTAAGGCAAGCATGGGAGTACAATCGCAGCGGGCAGTAATCCGGAATGCAAAAGAACTATTCAAATACTGCCGCAGTGAACTAACAAAAGGCACTGACACTGAAGGGTGTACTCACTGCAGGAGAACATTTTTTTGGGTGGGTGAAAATGAAATAAAAAGACTGCCAAGAGGAGATGTGAAAGCTGTACCCGGAATACGACTCGTACAAAGTGAAGTCGCGTAGTGGATGGTGTGGTGGCCACAAGAAACCGTACATGTTTCTGTACACATTGCATTGATGAAGCTGGGCCCTGTGAGAACCATAGTCTGGTGGAAGAGTGGAAGTCGAAGACACTAATTAATTCGGCTACATTTGTGTCCGCTGCTACTGTTTACAAAACCACAAGTGACAATGCTCCTACTTGCTCCGCAGCTGTGGTCATTGTGTCTGGTCTTGCACAATCCCCCGACACCCATGCCTACCCATCTGCCAGACACGACTGCTTCCAGTGCTCCTGCAGTTCCTGGCGCAATCGCAGCCACCACTGCCATTTTGAGCACTTTGCAAGACAAGGGCATGCACATTGATGCAACTACATCAAATCACTGCACTGCTCCACAATTGGACAGGCCTGCTTCAAGTATCCAAAAAGTTCAGAAAAAGAAAAAAACATTGTTGGAACCAGAAATTGATAAATTCTATGCCGTCTACTATTATAAGGAATTCTATATTGGTCAAGTTACGGCAGTAGACACCGTAAAGCAGTTGTTCTCAGTGAAGTTCCTACAGAACTGTCGGAGTGTTTTTTCTTGGCCACGACGACAGGACACTGACAGCATGAAGAAAATACGAATTTTTCATGGGCCAATACAGCTTGAAGGAGATGGCCCCTATGTTGTACAGTCAGAACAATTAAAGATTATTGCAGAAAAGTTCAGCAAGCTACAACAGAGATGGAATTAAAACACTACTCTTACTGTGCATTAAGGTGGACGGCAGAAACTGCATCATTGCATTGCACTAACTGTAATTTCTGTACATAATTTTCATATCTTCTGTAGTTTATTCAGCATTTCTATTTTAGTTTAGAGGCAGTTAGTTTTGTAGTTACTGTTTAGCCTGTATTTATAGTTTAGTCTCTAGGTATAGTTCAGTAGATCTGTAGTTACTGTTTCGGCAGTATTTTTAGTATGGACTCTAGGTATAATTCAGTAGTTAGCGTTCAGCCTGTACAGTTTAGTCTCTGGGTATAGTTCAGTAGTTGCCATCCTAGCCTTTATGCCTACTTTAGTCTCCAGATAGTCTCTGGGCCTTACCCGGTTACCAAAGACTAAAAAAAAAAAAAAAAGATATAGTTTAGGAGTGAAAATTAATACTTGTTGAGACTTTGTCAGAGTAAACCATTTTACTTCTGTAAATTTTGATTTAATTACCCGTTTTACTTTTACCTATAAAACTTTTTGCTAACTTCTACAACTGTTTTCTATCTCTTATTACGTGCGCTGTTATGTAAGGTCCTTTGCCAAATAACATTATAAATATGTCCCCTGTTACATGCACATACACTTTTATGTGCCCCGTTACATGCACATACACAGTTTTATGTCCCCGTTACATGCGCATACACAGTTTTATGTCCCCGTTCATGTGCGACATTGTAACTGGTTTTACTGATGACACAGCAAAGGAGTTGTCCCATACCATGTAACATTTACATTAGGTGGGTGATGACTCCCCAAAAACATTTTGTTTGATAAATTATGAATTTCAAAAAATTTCACAAATGTCACAATTTGGTAGCCCTATTTCATGCACTGACCCATAAATATATATATATATATATATATATATATATATGGATTACTCAAGTGAAAAATGTATGTTTGGCTTGTGTAGGATAAGGATAGTATGTTTTAATGCAAGTCAAACCATACTGTGTCAAAACAAGACACTAGCTATTATTGTAGATGGAGCGCTGCTGCCATCTAATGGCCAGTGTGATCACTCACCAATTATGGAAGCTATAACCCCTTAGCTATGACGTAACTATGCAGTAATTAGCTGCGACAATCAGAATTGGCCAGCAATTCTTAAAGTTTAAGGCACATGCCAAATTTGGAAAAAAACTTGTACTGACATTAGTGGTCACTCAAAGAGTAAGGTCAGCTAAAATATAAAAGCCGCACATGTGTGCTGGGTCGTTAGAGAGGAGGAGAGGAGAAGTGGAGAAGGGAGGAGGAGAGAGAAGAAGGAAGAAGTCTAAAAGCCATAACCTGTATGTCATAGCCTGCATATGATGAGTGACCTGTGTCAGGTAAATTAGGACTGCTTTTTAATTCTATGCTTGAGTAAGAAATCTATGCTTGTTATAGGATTAGAAAACAAAACGTGTTCCATAACCTTTAAATATTTGACTCTTAGTTTAATTTAACCTGTCTTAAAGGACCTAGGGAATCAAGTGCTTTGTCCAGGCGTTCAGATTCAACACTGAATTAGGTCTAAGTTGTTCTGTCTTTTTCAGCTGCAGTTATTGGGGGAGTTTGGATTGGGAACCTCCAAATCCATCTGCTCTCCCCAGGTAGCATCCCTTGTACTTGGTCCCTCACCCCCCAAGTCACTATTATTTGTTTCATTCCTAACATCGATGTTTCTGGGAAGGGAAGTCAGGTATAATGGAATCTGCACTTAAGTCATTGTCCAAGTCTACATTTTCAACTGTATTTTGGTAATTTTGTGTGATGTAACCATGGTGGCAGCCACGCTGGGCTGCAGTCTGTTTGGGCAGTAATTGAAGAGAGGAGAGTTACGGGAGAGTTCTCGCGTGAAGTCTCATTGAAAGGATCAGTTAGATTAATAGAAGGGGCATTTTTAGTGTTAGGCAAGGCTTAGAGTGATTTAGGATAGGAGTTTTTAGTTTTATTTTTAGTGAGAGAAGAGTGTGTGGCCAGGTATGGGTAACCGTACCAAGTGGTGGATACAGATACCGAAACAGCATTACTATCATTTGGATGTGCTGGCCCTCGCCTCTAGCTAAGAACAAACTTCAGCTGGAAGAGATTACTCTGGTGGACTGGGGTACAAGGAGAGGAGTGGTCTGAAGACGGGCTGTGCTGCAATAGGCAGTGGATGGATATTTTAGTGTTTGCAACGCAGAGGATTGAATCGATTTGCAAGCGGAATTCCTGGGGGAAGCCCGCCCTGCTGCTGGCACACACTGCAGCTCTTGGAGAGTGAGAGGTGATGGGTGATTTGCCATCCTGAGCTTCTGAAGTGGCGGTTGAGCGGCAGAGGTGACCGAGTGAGAGGAGGTGGGAGCTCTGCTGCCCCACCCCGGGAGAACACCGTCTGACTCCCACAAGTGGGAGCTCGGTGCCCGTGGCCTGAGAGGAATAGTCTGAGGCTGCAGTGGTGTGCTGGCGGGGGAGAGAGGCGAGAATTTTTCTTGTAAAGAGCTTGGAGCAACTTTGGACTAGCTGGAAGGGTTGAAGATTGTGTAACTCCGCTGGGAACTGAAACGGGTGAACAACGAGGGAGGTTTGAGGTTTTTCCCTAGTCTAGGTGTAACGCCCTTTTGCGTGGTGCCTCTGTTTTGTAAGCACTACTCGGGCCAGCCTAGGTTCAGGGAGAAAACATTCGCCCCGCATCAGGGCTAGGTTTGTACTTCTGGAGAGGGGCACCCAAGTAACTCCAGACACAAGAAGCAATAACTGAAAATGTCCAAACCAGGAATGGGATTCTAGAGTGTGGCTTTTATTCACTTCAACACAAGAATAACAAAGCAAGATGGACCCCCACAGGGCTTCACTTTACTGGAAATGCATATTTACAGAGGTCAGAACACATCTTCTGCATTACACAACAACCCTCAGGTTCTGAACATAACAGGGCTCACTCACCCGAACTGGTACTGTTACTCTTGGATTCGCTTGCATGGCACCCCGGCTAGCACTAGGACACTTTTCCATTAACCATGGAGTTTAATGGTGGCTCCCTCAACCACCCATGAGCACTTTCTAGCTCTAAAGGGAAATCTCATTCTTAATCCCACATCTGGGTACTTTCTGCAAACACTGGCCAAGTGCCTAGGAGAAAGCTACAGGTGCCCAAAGTGAATCTGTGGAGGTAAACCTGGTTACTCCAGATGGGGAGGGGGGGCGTCTCCCACCTCTTGTTCCCAAATCCATACCTGGCCATTTATTTGGATCAACACCCTGAAATGCTGGTTTCTTTCCTCCCTATCCCTCCGGGGATGGGGCACTGGAACAACTTGGGGAATGGTCTCTACCACTTCTGCTAGTTTCTACTGTGTTCTTCTCTAGGGTGAGAACACACTACCCTACTTCTGGTGTTGCTCTATAGCAGAGCTGGGCTCTGCAGGGCTGCCAGCTGCAGCACATCTCCTACTCTCACTGCAGACTGCCCAAGACTGACTTTGAAATCCCCAACGTTCTAACCTAACCCCTGCAGCCAACATTCCACTGTGGCTTATGCTGCTGCGGGAATTCTGTAGTGATGTCATCCCTTCAGCTCAGCTGAGACTGAGGACAGAGTGAGACAGTGTGAAACCCAGTTAACTGGTGTCTCACAAGCTGCCTTTCCTTGCCTGCCACTAGTTCTAAGTGGGATTCTAGTAACCCCAGATGACAAGGGGGTTTTATAGGGTTGAGGGGTGAGTGCTGGCTGATGGTTTGAACTGGCTCATCATGGATTATTGGCTCTGGTGAGAGAGGAGCCATCAGAGCAGGGATTTCCAGAAGATCTGATTGGACTGTGATAATCTGACTGAGAACTGTGTTGAACTGCCAATCCTCAGTGGATCAATAATTGTATGGTGCTGTATCTATTATACTGTTATTGCTCACACTCGTTGGGTGTACTCTCCCTGTTAGTGTCAAATTTTAGTGGAGGGGAGGGGGTTGGGTGGTAGTGTGTGTGGGGTGTATGGTTAAGGGGAAGATTTATTTAGTGTATGAGTGGTTGAGTGTGGTGGGATATATTTTGTTTTAGGACTGATAAATATGTGTCGGGGGGGGTGTCTGACAATTCGGGGCAGGTTCGGATTGTGTTCGGGATGTCCCAGCTCTATGACCTGTGGCCCTTCACCACCCTCCCAGTATCTAGCACTACAGCTCGTCATTGCCGGTAGGTCAGGATTGGGAAGAGACGCTTGGGTAGGAGCTCGCTGGGCACCCCGTGCACGGTCAAGGGGAGCAGGATAAAGGTGGTTGGGTGCAGAAGGCTCCCTGGGATTCGACAAGGCTTGGAGAGATGCCAGACGTGTTTAGTTCCTGTCCCCAGGGTTCCCATGAGACCAAGTGGGCAGGTAGCTAAAAGGGCTACACTGTCCACCAATCCCTGAGGGTGGTGCTGTGCAATGCCAGGTCGATCAATAATAAGATTGCAATTATTGCGGATCTGATTTCTTTGGTCGACTTGACTTGCATTACAGAGACCTGGTTGGGGGACGATGCTGGCCCAGTGTTAGAGGGCGCCGTCCCCCTTGGGTACTCTGTGGTGCACTGCCCCATAGTGGAACGCAGGGGCAGAGGAGTGCCTATCTGTTTTAGAGCTGAGCTAGGCTTTACCGTGCACCCAGTGAGAACACTGGGTTCTTTTGAAAGTGTGGCCATCCATGGGGGTCCGGGCGCAGGTTGCAGGATTCTCCTGATTTACCATCTTCCTGGGACAGCAGGAGAGTTCCTGCAGGAAGTAGGTGATTTCGTCATCGGTAAAACATTGGAGTCCCCCAGGTGTTTGGTCCTGGGGGACTTCAATGTTTGGGCTGATGACGAGTCATCTAGGTTGGGTTATCACTTCCTCCAGATGATGACATCTCTGGGCCTGTCGCAAGTAGTTACTACCGTGACCCACCAGAGTGACCACATGCTGGACCTGGTCTTCTCGCTGGGGCTTGAGATTGAGAATCTCAGGACTGACCGGGTCATTTGGTCTGATCACTGCAAGGTGGAGTTCTTGCTCAGGGGCCCCCCTCCCCCCGAGATCCCTCCTCCTGCAGGGATCATAAGCTACCACCCTTTAAGGGGTTTGACCCTGGAGGTTTTTTTTTTTTGTGGAAGTAGACCTATCTAGTGTGGACAGTGCATGCATGGAAGGTGTGGGTGAAGCAGTTGCCGCCTATAATAGGTCGATGACTGAGGCACTCGACTCCCTTGCATCGGTCCATGTACAACCTAGATCTTCTCACTTGAGGTCCCCATGGCTTGATGGGGAGCCCAAGGCATTGAAGATCAAAGGTCGGAGGTTGGAGTGCTGCTGCTGGCATAGGACCATGTTGGAGGCAGACAAACTGGCCCTGCGTACACACTATAATGTGTACCAGGGGGCAATCAGCCATAAGAAGGCAGTGTTCCTGTCCAGGGAGATTGCTGCTGGGAGAAAGTGACCAGATATGCTTTTTCAGACTATGGACAGGCATTTGAATCCAGCCTGTCTACAGCCCAAAAAAGCAGCTTCTGAGGCCTTGTGTAATGAGTTTACTCGGTTCTTCTCGGATAGGGTGTCCACCATCAGGCAGGGAATTCTGCCATTGTGCGGTGTTATGGATGACAGTGGTCGCCTGATTGGGGGGAGTTTAAACTAGTGGAGGTGGTTGATGTCATTGAAGTGGCCTCAAAGCTGAAGCACACATATTGTGAGCTGGGTCCGGTGCCGACTCGTTTCTTAATAGGATGCGTCAACATTGTTGGCTCAGTGTTCGCCTTGATTGTTCAGTGTTCCTTGTCGGAGGGGGTCTTCCCAGATGCCTTGAAGGAGGCACTGGTGAGACCCCTTCTGAAGAAGCCATCATTGGACCCTGACATCAAGGTGAATTATTGACCGGTCTCCAACCTGCCATTTTTGGGAAAGGTTGTGGAGAAGATTGTGGCGCAACAGCTGGGAGAACACCTTGTAGCATTTGATATCTATGAGCCGCTCCAGTCAGGTTTTCTTGCAGGACATTCTACAGAAACTGCATTAGTTCGGGTGCATAATGATCTCCTCAGGGCGAGGGATCGAGGAGAGGGGACAATTCTCATTCTAGTCGATCTCTCCTCAGCTTTTGACATGGTGGACCATCGTGTGTTACTTGACCGCCTGAGGGACTTTTGTGGCCTCACCGGCACTGTCATCAACTGGTTTGAGTCCTTTTTGACAAACAGAAGTCAAAGGGTAGTGACGGGGAATTTCTCCTCCTGCACTAGCCTTCTGTCTTGTGGGGTACCTCAGGGTTAGGTCTTGTCACCGATGTTGTTTGCCGTGTATATGCTACCCCTGGGTGAGATCATTAGGAAGTACAGCTTGGGGTTTCATTGTTACGCCGATGATACTCAGCTGTACTTATCCTTTGGCCCAGGGACATCCAATGCGGTGGAAGTATTAAACACTTGTCTGGCCGAGATCAATGACTGGATGGCCTGTAGCTGGTTGTGACTGAACCCTGATAAGACGGAGGTACTGGTGTTGGAGTCGAACAGGAGGCATGATAGGATGGCCTCTGGTGCAGATACTGGACTAGTTCTAGGCTCATAGAAACATAGAATTTGACGGCAGATAAGGACCACTTGGCCCACCTAGTCTGCCCATTTCCCTACCTAACTGATAAGCTACAGATCCTAGTTAACCAACAGCCTACTTCCTCCTACCCCCCACTAGAACTGCCTTATGTACGTCCCATGCATTCTTGAATTCCCCCACTGTTTTTTGACTCGACGACCTCCTCAGGAAGGCTGTTCCATGTATCCACAACCCTCTCTGTGAAGAAATACTTCCTCACATTACCTCTGAGTTGTCCCCCCCCCCTCTATCTTCAAATTGTGCCCCCTTGTTTTTGCACATCTCGTTTTCTGAAAGGTGCTACCCTGTTGAACTTTGTTGATTCCTTGAGGTATTTGAAAGTTTCTATCATGTCCCCTTTCCTCCCTCCTTTCCTTGAGGCTATACATCTTTAGTTCCTTTAGTCTTTCTTCATATGTCTTTTGATGCAGACCCTGCATCATTTTGGTTGCCCTCCTCTGGACAGCCTCCACCCTGTCTATGTCTTTGTGGAGATGGGGTCTCCAGAACTGTACACAGTACTCCAGATGTGGTCTTACCAACTGTCTGTACAGAGGGAAAACAACTTCCTGTTTTCTACTGGTGATGCCTCTCCTTATGCATCCCAGTATCCCCCCAGCCCTCCTTACTGCCTTCTCACATTGCTGGCTCACCTTTAGGTCGTCTGATATGACTACCCCCAGGTCCCTTTCCATTTTTGTTATTGTCAGTATCTTACCCCCCATTGTGTACTCTTCCCCTGGGTTTTTGTTTCCCAGGTGCATTACTTTGCACTTCTTTGCATTGAATCTAAGCTGCCGTACATTTGACCATTCCTCCAGCCTTGCCAAGTCCCTTTTCATCCTTTCCACCCCACCTTGTGTATCAACCCTGTTGCAGATCTTTGTGACATCTGCAAAAGACATGCTTTCCCTTCCAGTCCCTCTGCAATGTCACTTATAAAGACATTAAAAAGGACCAGCCCCAGTACTGAACCCTGCGGTACCCCACTAGTAACCTTCCTTTCTTCACTGTGGACTCCATTTACTATTACCCGCTGTGTCCTGTTGTCCAACCAGTGTTTTACCCAGGCTACCACCCTGGGACCCACTCCCAGGCTGGCTAATTTGTTTATTAATCTTTTGTGGGGACTGTGTCAAATGCCTTGCTAAAGTCTAGGTAGGCCATGTCCACAGCCCCTCCCTGGTCTACTGCTTTAGTCACCCAGTCAAAGAAATCAATTAGATTTGTCTGACATGACCTTCCCGCTGTGAATCCATGCTGCCTTGGGTCCTGTGCTCCACTGGCCTCTAGGTACTCAACTATTCTTTCCTTCAGAAGTGACTCCATCACTTTCCCTACCACTGAGGTCAAACTGACAGGTCTGTAGTTTCCTGCCTCTGTCTTGCTCCCACTTTGTGAAGGGAATCGCATCCGCCTTCCTCCAGTCCTCGGTACCACACCATCCTCCCATGATTTATTAAAAGAGTAGCCAGTGGTTTCACTAGTTCCTCCCTTAATTCTTTTAGAATTCTGGGGTGAATTCATCAGGACCCATTGCTTTGTCCACCTTCAGTTTTAGGAGTTCTTGCAGAACCCTTTCTTCTGTGAAAGGACTGCAATCAACTCCTATCAAGAGTGCTTCTGTTAATTGGATTAGGCACTTCCCCTCCTCTTTTGTGAATACTGAGCAGAAATATTTGTTCAGTATCCTGCTTTTCACTGTCCCCTCTGCCCACCCACCGTTCATTCTATTCAGCCTCACTATCCTCCTTTGTCTTTTCACGCCGCTGATGTACCTATAAAAGGTTTTATCCCTTCTTAACTGAGTTGGCTATCTTTTCTCAGTTTGGGCCTTTGCTATTCTGACTTCCTCCTGCTTCCTTCTGCCTTAACTGGTACAGCTCTCTGTCCTGCTCCTTCTGTGTTTCCTTATACTTCCAGAATGCTATCTTTTCTTCCTGACTTTCACAGCCATCTCTTTTGAGAACCATAGTGGCTTTTCTTTCGTTTTGATTTGTTTATTTGCTTCACACAAAGGCTTGTTGCCTCTGTGATGGCAGTTTTGATGATTCCCCATTGTTGCTCCACACTTCCTTCTAGCATGTTTGCTAGTGCTTTTCTGAGGCACTCTCCCATCTTGCCAAAGTCAGCTCTCCTAAAGTCCAGTACCCTCACTTTTGTATGGCTTGACTCTATAGCTGAGTTTAACGTGAACCACACTGTTTGATGGTCACTTGTCCCCAGATGACAACCCACTTCTAGATCTGAGATCCTCTCACTGTTCCCGTTTGAGAGTACGAGGTCTAAGATTGCTCCCTCACGAGTGGGTTCTGAAACTAGCTGTCTAATGCCTGCCACCTGTAGGGCATCAAGAATGGCCCTGCTCTTGGATGTGGCTGCAGCAAATGTGCTCCAGTTAACATCTGGCATATTCAGGTCTCCCATCAATAGTATCTCCCCTTTCTCTGCCATTCTAAGAATGCCTTCTATCATATCCTTGTCCATTCCCTTCCCCTGACATGGGGTTCTGTACACAACCCCTGTGCGGATTGTGGTGCCCTTTCCAGTCTCCAAGGTGACCCACAGTGCCTCCTCTCCTCCCTGTTTACTCTTTTGTTCAGTTGCTTTTATCCCTTCCTTTACATAGAGAGCTACTCCTCCCCCAGGTGCAGTACCTTGCATTTCCCTGCATTGAACCTCAGCTTCCACTTTGTAGGCCATCTTTCCAGAGCCTCCAGGTCCCCCCTGTAGGGCCACCTCCCTCCCTCCTCCCCATCCACCACCGCACCCAGTTTTGAGTCATCCGCAAAGAGACTCATCTCACTCCTGATACCTGTCCTTATGTCAGAGACGTAGGCATTGAACAGGAGGGGCCCAAGGACTGATCTCTGTGGGACCCCACTCATGACCCTCCTTGGGGATGAGACTATACCGCCAACTATCCGGTCCTTGAGCCAATTGCCTATCCATCTGATCATCTGGTTCCCCAACCCCATTTCTCCCAGCTTATCCAACAGGCCCTCGTGAGGAACAGAGTCAAATGCCTTGCTGAAGTCTAGAAAGAGGACGTCCACTGGTCTAACTAGGTCCAAGGCACTCGTCACCCAGTCGTAGAACTCCACAAGGTTTGTCTGACATGATTTCCCCAGGACGAATCCATGCTGCCTATCGTCCAGGCACCCTGACTTTTCCAGTCCCCCCCCAGCCTCTCCTTGACAATGCCCTCCATCATCTTGCCCACCGCCGATGTCAGGCTGACAGGCCTGTAGTCCTCTGCCACCTCCCTTGATCCCCCCTTGTGGATAGGCACTATGTGAGCCACCTTCCTGTCCTGGGGCACCCACCCTATCCTCAGAGAGATAGTGAAAAGCTCCGCCAGGGGTTTCACCAGGACATCCGCAAGTTCCTTCAGCAGTCTATGATGTAATTTATCCGGCCCCGGTGCTTTCTCTGTCTTAAGGGACCTGAGGGCTTCCCTCACTCTCTCTGCTGTGATTTCCACTTCCGCTACCTCTTCTCCCTGCTTAGCCTTCCCCCCTCCTGCCAGTGATGCCTCCTCCTCTTCCTAGACCTGCCGATCGGTAAGGGTCCTCCCCTCCTCAGTATCACTGTTTCCTCCCATGTATGATGCAGCACCCCCATTTTCCTTGGTGAAAACTGAGGTGAAGTACTCATTTAGTACCCCAGCCTGCTCCCCCGGGTCTTGTGCCCATCTGTCCCCTGTTTTAATCCTGCTAATCTGCCCCTTCACCCTTCGTTTTTCCCCAATGTATCTAAAGAACCCCTTGTTCCCTCTCCTAATTTCCCTGGCCAGGTTCTGCTCCTTCCTTGCCTTAGCCACCCTCACCACTCTAGTGGCCCTTCTAGCCATCAGCTCATACTCCCCTCGATCCCTTTCACTCCTTGAGCACTTGAATTACCTATAAGCTGCCTTCTTTCCCTGCACCACCTCTTGGACCTTCCTGGTCCACCAGCAGGGTTTTTGGGCCCTACCGCATTTTCGTCTTACTTTTGCACAGGTGCTGGTAGCATCCTGCACCCCTCTCCTGATGATTTTCCACCTACTATCAGCGTCCATGTCTGGCCCAATCACATCCAAGTGCTCTTTAAGGATCCTTCCCATTTTCTTAAAATCCGCCCCCTTGAAGTCAATTACCTCCGTCTTTGGTCATGGGTAGTATTTCTAGATAAGGACTGCAGTTTCTGCAACTGTTTACACTGGTGGAGGTACTGGAAGTAAGCATTGCAATGGATTTGTTTACTATGTGAATATAGCAATTTCTTCAAATCCAGTTTGACGTCTGTCCACCAGAGGACAAGAGAGTCAAACAAATCTAAGACAGAACTTTTGTGAGCTGCAAAATACTGGAGACTCTGTATCATAGATGTTTGGGATAAAAGAGAAGAATTAAATTTCCAATAACCAGGACCCTGAGAGAATGTTACAGTAGTCCCCAAACATAGGTGCAAAAGCTTATGGTCGAAAAGTTCTACTTCTTTAACTTTAGTGAAGGAAACGGGTAAAAAGGAGGAAAGGGAAAAAAATCTATTCTCGTTGCTAAATGGCCCTTCTGAAATGTGGGATGAACGGTTTTATGGGTAGTCAAATAGGCATCTTTTAAGTGAGACAGAGAAATAACATTTTTTAACGCAGACATATCACGGTAAATCTTAGCAGTAGTAGAGTGAACACCCCCCTGTCATGTTTGTCAAGTCCACAATTACAATCCCCGTCCAGATTAATAGCCTAGGGAAGACATCAAATAAGGCTGAATGGCTTTAAATAAAGAAACACTATGTAACCCCCCCTACAAATGGGGGTTCCCAAAAAGTCTTCCTTGAGCTTGCCTAAATGCTCACTGCCAGGCTGGTGTCCTGTGTTTTAGCAGTTTAAATGTGATTACCAGAGCTTGTATAGCCTCTGTGTACTGTCTCTTTAAGAGCTGCCTGATTGCAGCATAAGTAATCTGAGATGGAGCTTTGTTGAAAGATGTAACTATTTTCTGAAAACCATTTAGAATGATAATGTAGTTTGTCTAACCTGCTTTCTTTGTAGCAAGGACTGTTTTGTTTGTCTCCACTATCTTGGTCCTGGACTGCAAATTGGACCAATCAGTTCTGGTGGGACCTAAAATGTAGCCGGACTACAGGAGCTGTCTGAATTCAAAATCTATAGGAACTGCGGCTTGAGTTTTTGCATCTTTTTTGCAACTGAAGGGGGAGCTCTTGCTTTGACTGACAGTCAAAATCACCCAACCAAAGCTTTTGGATCTTGGGGAAGTCCCGGGCTACTTGCAGTTTTCAGTTAGAACTAAGCTGGAAGCTGAGCAAGAAGGAGCTGAAGTGATTCTGAGAGCAATCCTGAGTGGATTCGCATGGGAGAACTATGAAAAAGCTGAGAGTTTGGCCTCCATGTCTGCCTGCTGCTCCTGAGAGGGAGAGAAGAGAATTATTTTGGACTAAATCCAAGTTTGTGTGATGAATAAGTGTTACTGAAGTGGGCCAGGCTCAACCTGAAGAAGACCGAATGTTTTTGCTGAATGCGATCGGCCTGTCAGGAGTTCCAGCTACCCCTAAGCTCCCGGTGTGTGTGCAGAGACTTTGCGATTGTGCCTGGGGAGCGCTTTGCCTGGTACAGTAGAATTCTCGTACATGTAAATGTGCTATGAGCTGCTAGTGGGTTGTGAGTTAGTTCCCCACTGTGTGAACTGTGTTCGGCTTGCTGGAAGCGGTATCCAGCCCAAAACGGACTGCTTCTGAACTTGTCTCCATGCTGTCTGGGCTTTGACAGACTGGCCCAGCCAGACGACCCACTGCACAGAGAAGCCATCGACAAGAGACCTGCCTGGGGATCAGCCCCCTGCTCCACGCTTGAACAGGAACGACGCCTTTGTGACTTGTGTGGGCCCTGCTTCTCCTGGCATTTCAGATCAACCACCTGCAGTCTTGATTTTCGTCCAGCCTGTTTCCAGTCTTTGGTATCGATGGTAAATACCAGGGTAGCTCCCTACAACAACAGCTTAATCTGAGTGTGTCATCTGATTGTGTTGTTTCGTTTCCTTTACCAACCGAGCCCTCTGGCTCTGGATTACAAATATTGTGTACTGTGCATGTTGTGTGTTCCATCACAGGGCCCCAACCAGCTGCAGCCCCGGGCAACTGTCCTGGCTAGCTCATCTCTTCTTTACCTGGGTACCCAGAGGTGGACTGTGTGGGGGGACTCAGAGCATGCATAACTGCTTGATTGATATAACCTTTAAGCTAATTAACCTGATTTTGCCCCTTTCTTGTTCAAGTCCCCTGAATAAATCAGATCTAACTTTTTCTTCATGTAATCTGACTATGGTTCCAGTTTGTGCTCTAAGTACTGTACTGTTGCTATTTGCTGTGCTTAACCTTGTTTTACAGGGGGTCCCCAGGGTCGAGCCAGAGGAACCAGCCCTGGTGGTAAGTGCAAACAGTGTGGGTATTTAAGGCAGAAAATTAGGGTATTGTGGAAAGTAATTATTGTACAGTGTTCAGGCCACTAGAGGGGAAAGAGGGGGGTTACAGTGTCCCGGAGGGCTGTGCCCAGGTTAGCTTGACCACTAGCAACCCTGACCTCCAGGGGGAGGCACCCGTTTCAGAACTCAGGCCCCTTAACCTGCTACTAGCCAAGCAGGCAGGGGTAGTAGCTCATGGGGTAGCACCACCTAGGGGTTACATCTATCCGCCTTGGACTGAGGTACATAAACATTGATAAACCTATAATAAGAATTAGCTATTCTAGTGTCAAGAATCAATACACGTCCAGGAATTAAATCTATGAGTTTGAGAAGGCGTACCTGCAAGCTGGAATGAAAAAAAATGCCAATTCCAGAGCACACATATGGGCCTATGGACCAGTAGGAAGGTCCAGTATACCATAATTTAGTAACCTGCCCTATTTCAGCAATAGTATGCAGTCTGGTATCTTGTAGCAAGACAATCTGCAGGGAACTAGACTGAAAATAAGACAGTGCCAAACACTTCCGTCTATGACTCTTAATACTGTTCACGTTATGAACCCAAGAGTAGTGAGGACATTTAGATAGGGGGAAAGGGTGAAAAGAAATCACTCTGGGGGGGGTTATGTCCTTGACCTCTGAGATCTACTGCGTGTGACTACAGGAGGAGGATGAGTTTCCATATTGGAATGTAGATCCACTTGGGACGACCACAGGGTTGAGCTCTCTGAATCAGCATCAGAAAGGTTGGAGGGTTGCAGGGCCTCATACTTGTTACTTAACGGAAGCTCCGAGGTCTTAGATACTTTAGATACAGGTTGGGAAGCCCCCTGGGACCTCTTAGTGGACCGTTTACTAACCTGGGGGTGGGGAGGTATACCTGCAGAGGAAGACTCCTCTGAAATCTGTTCAGGAAAGAGGGGTTGGGCAATATCATCAGGGTATGGGGAGATTGGCAACTGATGCACAGCCTCAGTAATAGGGGCAGCCAGAAAGGGGGGACAACAGAAACTTCTGAAGATCTTGGGGGGGGGGGTAACATATTTCTTTGAGCCACTGCTATCAGTAATCTTTGTTCCTCGACATCAGCAGAGGCACACTGATTGTGTGCAGGCCAAGTGCAGCTCTGGTATGTATGACCCACAGAGTCACAGAGATTACATTTCGGTTCATTGAGACAGTTTCCACTAGTATGCCCTAGTCCCTGACAAAGGTTGCATTTAACCTGATCACACAGGCTGCTTAAGTGAGTGCATGAACCACACTTATATCACGCCTTAGGTTGTCCTGAATAAAACAAGACACCACGGTCCCAACCTAAAAAAAAGCAATTGGGGAGATGACTGAGGCCAGTGTCTGTAACATGGAGCATAACCCTCACCTTCCACCCCCCGATCCAAATATGTTCATCATTAAATATGGCTTCTGGAGAACCTAAACCCGAACACCGTTTTAACCAGTAGGTCAGGTCGGTGACACTAACCCCCTCATTCTGGAAGAGAATAGTGACTGTTTTATACTCAGGTCTGGTTAGGGGAATTGCTTCAAAGGGAGCCCACAATGGAGAAGATTTCAGAACTTGAAATTGTGCCCAAAACCTTTGCAACCTTGAATTCAATTTAAAGCTAATATCAAAAGTAGATTCTCCACACACATGAATAAGTGCGTATATTTCGTTAGTAAAAGATTTCATGGAACCCTTTAATAAAGATTTAGCCACAAATTTCCTATCTGGGATCTCTGGCATACCCCTTTATAGATAAGCCTAACAGCACTGTGATGCTTAGCTGGATATATGGGCTGGTGAAAAAGAGAAGCATATGATTTCTTATCTGATGGCTTCAGTAAGTTCAGTGGTGCCTCAGGAGGCTTCATTGAGGCGGTTGAAGTCGAAGGAACTGGTGAAGCTGGTCGTGGAAGTTCGGGGCCACCCAGAACAGGAGCAGGAGTGCTGAAAAATCAGAGCTCTGAAAGGAGGTGTGAGGGGAATTGAGAGTCTGAAGGTGAAATGTCAATCGTAAAGTCCAGAGAAGGCACAGGAACGGGAGGAACAGCTGGTTGTAGCGGAGTCCGTGTTGAAACTGGCGAAGTAACAATTGGAGTGGGGCCCGAAATTCAATGCCCTCAGTCTGAACGAATCCATCCTGCAGCTTGTAAGGTAGCTGAAACATCCGCAGGCAAACGAGGGGGAGAAGCAGTGAGAGAACGAGAGGCACAAGAAAATTTGCGTGCCAGATCCAGACCAGGTTTTCCGGGAGATTGAGGCAAACCATTCACTGACATTCTGGTCGAGGGAAGCACTGCAGGAGAAGAACCAGAACGCAGAGAACCCAAAGGAACCCAAGGTTCTCAGCAACAGGCGAATGCTGCAAAGCAGGTGAGTCTTTACTGGCTTGTATATTAAAAGGTCCCCGAGCAGCCGACTCTGTCTGCTGAGCTAAGGTTAGGGCGGCATGCGATTCCAATCGATGGAGCGCAGAACGCTCCTTCTCAACCTGTAGTTGAAGCGCAATAGACCTTATCTCGGAAGAAGCAGTCAGTAGTTCCACTGGAATTTGAGAGCCAGTGTCCAGGTTGGAACAGTTCTTCTATATAGCTGGAGAAATATCCATAGGAATCAAATCAGCATCAGGCAAGGAAGTAATAGCTTTATCCATAGGTAAACTAGTAGAAGCTTAGGTCTCTAAGCAGGGAGAAGCAGGGAAAGAGACCAGTCCACCTGTTCCAAGAGCAGCAAGGAGCTCCTCAGCGGCCGCCATCTTGGACAGGAACCAAGATGACAAGGGTTCCCCCACTGGAGAGTAGGGGAATTTTTTATTAGAAGAAATATAACAAAGGATAACACTCAAGAAAGCCCATAAACAAACAATCCATAAAGAGAAAAAAAAAACAGAAGAAGGAGACCACATCAAAAACTGGAAACAAAAAACAAATAACCAGTGATCCGGGGAGGGGGGGGGACATTATCAGCGACAAATAAAACAAGCAAAACACTGTAAAGGATATACCAATATACACATCACGTCACCCCTTCAAATAAGAGTTTTGGGAGTGCTGTCCACCAATTCTCAATCAAGAGGGGAGGTAGTGTGGACTTTTCTTTGAGATAAACTAATACCACTTCTTTTGTAATAGCCATAATGAGACCACATAGCGGGACTTATTTTTGTTGCATCACAAAGTGACACCTGTTCTGCCAAATACACCATTTTATAACAGCGAAAACCACCCGTAAAGTTCCCTGGAAAAAAACATCCCATGCCAGCCCAAATTTACCATATACCAATTCAGTATACGTCACTTGACGGAATAAAGGTATATCCCAATATCTGGCCAAGTGATCCCAGAACAAAACAATATAGGAACAATCAAAAAATAAATGCTGCATAGTTTCAACCTGTGCATGACATAAATCTTTAATACATAATCTGTCCTCAACTATTTTATTAGCATGATTGCCTCTTACATTTAATTTTCCATGGCAACACATCCAAATAGTATCCCACATTTTTTGTGGAATCCTAGCTTCTGTAGGCTGATAGAGTAGCCATTTAGATTCAGTATTGTCAGGGCAGGAAAAACAAGGCCCAGTTAAAAAATTATTTTCCAAGGGAGACCGATAAAAGGTTTTCCCAGTCAGTCGTTGACAAAGTTGAATAGTCAAATCCCATTATTTAAGTTTCTTGAAAAAGTCAATCAAATGAGGAAAGGTAGCATCCGGAATTAATCAAAACAGTCCCCATCGAGGTGCTTCCCATTTATGATAAAAATAGAAACATCTAGCCTTGAGGCTGAGTGCCCAATCGATCTGATTTCCCACAAGAATGGGAACAATATTAGAATATATAAATATCGAGAAAAAAAACAATACTGGGTTAATCATATTCAGACCCCCTAACGTTACCGGCCAATATGTCACAACCCTTCGAACGGGATTCAGCCGACTCCCCCATAACAATTGGAAACATACATTATATAGTC
Organism: Neoceratodus forsteri; assembly: GCA_016271365.2. NCBI lineage: Eukaryota > Metazoa > Chordata > Ceratodontiformes > Ceratodontidae > Neoceratodus > Neoceratodus forsteri. The sequence continues at coordinate 776,897,496 of CM057454.1, forward strand.
TAGTTTCCAGCTTTGGAGGAAGTGGAAAAATGCAACTCAAAGTTAAAAATATAGGAATAATATAAGTCTTTAACATATAAATCCTTTTAAATCTTATTATTGGATATGATTTCCATTTTTGTACTTTTTTGTCTGCTTCCTCTAATTTTTCTACCCAGTTCCGTTCTGCTGCATTTCTACTCCCAAAGGACACCCCCAACAAATGCATGGTGTCACCATGAATCTGAATCCCTTCAATCTCAGCAACTTGGAGCTCAGGTCTAAGGGCTATAGCTACTACCCCTTTGCTTTTCTGCGTATTTATCTGAGATCTGGAAAAAGCCGAGAGAGAGTGAATGACCCCCAGAGCATGAACACCAGAGCTATGATCCGCCACCAGCAGGCAGACGTCGTCTGCATAAGCCATAGTACAAGGAAAAGACAAACCAGCTGGGCTCCTCATGTGTCTTATATGAGTATCCATATTCAACAATCTCAAACTAGGATCCATAGTAAAAACATACAAAAGAGGACTGAGTGGACAGCCCTGCCTAACCCTTCTTTTAATCTGAATATGCGGTCCCAGACATCCATTAACTATGGGTGTCAAAAAAGCAGTATCATACAAACTTTGCACCCAGTGAACAAAAATCTGCGGTAAACCATACTATTTCAATACCGTGAATAAATAAAAATGGGATACCAGGTCAAATGCTTTTGTCTGATCCAGACTAATAACATAACCCCCAACTGTAGGACTATCAAAAACCTCCCTCATGAACTTCAAATTATCTAACATAGACCTCTGTGGAATTGCACAAGTTTGAGTAGGATGAATCAAATAACCCACAACCTTTGACAACCAAATACAGGGAATTTTACTCAGTAATTTCCAATCAGTATTTAGTAAACTTATGGGCCTCCAATTATTGATATCTTCTTTTACATTTTTCTTATGTAAATAGGTTAATAGGCTATCTGCTAATGCAGGGGGAATGGAATGGTGACCCTGTAAAATACTGTTGAAAACCAAAGTTAATGGTCTACATATCATATCTGTACTCTTTTTGTAAAATTTATTAGAAATACCACCAGGGCATGGAGTAACCCCAGTCTTTAACTGATGGATCAGAAATTTTACTTCCGATTCCGTAATTGGTTTAATCAAGTCTCTGATATCGGTACCTGATAACTGAGGAATATCAAGTTTACCCAAGATATGTTCCATGTCCCCTAAGGCTGGTGCATCCCAGCCGAACATGGAATAGGTATGATCCACTACAAATTGTAAAATATTCTGATTAGTCTGCAAAAGATCACCTTCCATATTACGAATGCATGGCATATATTTTATGTCCACCCTCTATTTACAACTGTCATAAGGATTTAATGACTGTGCCTTACCTCTCATACCATATTTTTGTTCCATAAACAATGTTGTAGCTCTCTTAGAAACATAGAAACATAGACTTTGATGGCAGATAAGGACCGCTAGGCCCATCTAGTCTGCCCATTTCCCTACCTACAGGATAGGCCGCAGATCCTATTTAACCAACAGCCTATATCTTCCTGCCCCCCCACAAGAATTGCCTTATGTCTGTCCCATGCATTCTTGAATTCTCCCACAGTTTTAGACTCCACAACTTCCTCAGGAAGGCTGTTCCATGCATCCACTACCCTCTCTGTGAAATAATGCTTCCTCACATTGCCCCTGAACCGCCTCCTTCTATCTTTTAAATTGTGTCCCCTTGTTCTTGCAAGTCTCTTTTTCTGAAAGATGCTACCCTCTTGGACTTTGTTGATTCCTTGAGGTACTTGAAAGTTTCTATCATGTCCCCTCTCCCTTCTTTCCTCAAGGGTATACATATTAAGCTCCTTTAGTCTCTCCTCATACGGCTTCTCTTGCAGACCCTGCACCATTTTAGTTGCCCTCCTCTGGACTGCCTCTATCCTGTCTATGTCCTTGGAGATGGGGTCTCCAGAACTGGACACATGTATTCCAGATGGGGTCTCACCAACTGTCTGTACAGAGGGATAACAACTTCTGTTTTCTGCTGCTGATGCCTCTCCCTATACATCCCAGTATACCCCCGGCCCTCCCTACTGCCTTCTCACATTGCTTGCTAACCTTAAGGTCATCTGATATGATTACCCCAGGTCCCTTTCCTGTTTTGTTGCTATTACTACCTCCCCACCCATTGTGTATTCTTCCCCTGGGTTCTTGTTTCCCAGGTGCATTATTTTGCACTTTTTTGCATTGAATCCTAGCTGCCATACGTCTGACCATTCCTCCAACCTTGCCAAGTCCCTTTTCATCCTTTCCACGCCTCCTTGTGTATCAACCCTGTTGCAGATCTTTGTGTCATCTGCAAAAAGGCATACTTTTCCTTCCAGTCCCTCTGCAATGCCACTGATGAAGACATTAAAAAGGATATTTATTTATATAAGGATCTTATATTGATAGGAACACGTCTCTTTTTAATTTAGTTATTTGTGAGGTATAATCTAAAGCATAAGTGGCTTTTAAAGAAAGTACGTTTTGTAACTGTCTTCTTTTGTTCAAATATTGGATATAAGTATCCTTATGTTTAAGTTTGGATTTCTGTCGACAGTGGTGTCTAATTTCGGATTTAGTTTCTAACCACCACAAAAGAGGATCTTCATATAGCGCCAAAACTGAAAGTTTTGCTTCAAGAACTAAATGAAGAGCACTCCAGTCTTGAGTATCCTCTAAAAGCGTGATATTCATTTTCCAATGATTACGAGTGTGTGGCTTATTTCTAGGTATTCAGACATGTTTTTGTAATAAGCAATGATCAGAAGTTTCCATGGGGAATACAACTACTTGGTTACAGGGCAACCATTCCAAAAGAAAGAGGAGGTCAATTCGAGAGGACGACCTTCCTGTATGGTATGTGTGAGCAGGAGGTTGAGGGCCAAAAAGGGCTCCGTCCAATAATTTAGCAGTATCACACATTTTACCTAGGAAGTGAAAATCACAGTATAACTTCTGTGTCAGACCAGTTTTATCTGACAGAGACATGATACAGTTAAAGTCCCCTCCAAACAATACAGACCTTGTGGTATGTAAGTAAGGTTGGACAGCCATCATAGCTTCTACCCTTTGTATTTTAACTTGAGGATTATAAATATTAATAGGCCTACACTCAAGATCATGAATAACCACATCCAAAATCAATACCCTCCCCTGAATCAGGTCTAACAGACGAGTCACAACAAAGTGTAATTTATTAAACAATATCCCCACCCCTGCACAAGTATCCTCTCCCAAAGACCAGTAAGAGAGACTGCCTGTCCATTCTTGTGAGGCCAATCGTATGTCTTGTGAAGTGTACAACCTGGTATCCTGTTAAAAAAAAAAAAAAAAAATGTAACTTTAGATTTTGTAGAATAGAGAAAGTGGAACGTCTTCTCCGTGGATCCTAAGGCTGTTGACATTCAAGGTCCCACAAGTAAGATCCAGAAACATGGTAACAAGACAAAAAGGGGGGATCACGACTTTTTCCCTTTCCCAGGGGATCTACGTTTACATCTCTTTTTCCCAGATTGCTTAGAATCACTGGGAACTTGTTCAGTATCAGTCATAAGTTCAGGTTGTGATGAAGAAGCCATCGAGGAAGCATCCGAGTCATCCTCAGACCCTTCCGTTTGCTTTCTTTTGGATAATGGAGCAAACCTGTTGCTTGTGAGTACCATATCCCCTGACTGTAAGACAGCAGCTGAAGGTCGAATGTCCAAAGAAGCTTTGGCAGAACTACTCCTGGTAACTCGTTTGTTGGACTTCAACGACCAGGCTATATCCTCTGGAGGCGGCATCTCAAGACGATCAACCAGTGTAACAGATGAGCAACTGGGGCCTGATACAGGCTCTCAAATAACAGCTGTCGGTGGTGACAGGGGTATAATTGGGGTAGTTACAAAGCCGTCATCCACACCTTGTTCTGGAAGCGGGGCTGGAGGGGAAGCTGGAACCGAGGTCATGTCTTGTTCCCTGGGTTCCGCATCTAAGGGCAAAGGGACTGCATCCAGCCTAGGAGCCTTTGAGCCTGCCGAAGAAGAGGGCCATGCAGCCTCTTTTTGTTGTGCTTTGAACACTGTCTCGTCTTGAGCATCCTGCGTTTGAGAGGGGTCATTATGAAAGGCCCAGGGGCAGGTCCGAAAAGTATGGGTAGTAGCCTCACATAAGTTGCAGTATGCTGGGCGGGGACAGCCTAAGCTAGTGTGTCCAATGCTGAGACAAAGAGAGCATTTTAACTTGTCACATACATTACTTAAATGGGTCTGGGCACCACATCTAAAACAAGACTTAGGTCGCCCAGGATAAAAAATGAAACCACAATCCCGCCCCAAGTAGAAACAGCTAGGTAAATGTTGAATGTCGCCATTCATTTGAGGTATTCTAACTTGAATTTTCCAACCCCCAGTAAAAAATTGTTCTGAATCAATAATTGCCTCAGGTAAGCCCAGAACCGTACATTTGAGTTTGAGCCACTTGATAATATCAGCCACTGCCACCCCTTCATTTTTAAAAAGAACTGTAATAGTTTTGATGGCCGGTTTCGACAAGGGGATGGCCACAAAGGGGGACCACAGCAGGGTATATTTTACCTTCTGATATCTCTCCCAAAACTGCTTGTGGCTTGCAGCTGTTTTAAAGTTAAGATCAAAATTTGCATCACCAGATGTGTGGATAAGTGCATAAATCTCAGTGGGCAGGAACTGTAAACTACCCTTGATCAGGGATTCACCCACATATACCCGATCAGGAAAAACATCAAGACCCCCTCATATCAGATGTGGACAGCATTTCTACATTTGGCTAGCTCAGGAGGAGCATGAAAAAGCTCCGCATAAGACCTCGGACGGGGTCCTTGATTCCCAGAGGATCCTACCCCCTGACCTGAAGGCAAAGGATTTTGTCCAGAAAGAGTAGAAAGGGGAACCTTAACAATGTTTTGTATATGCTGTTTGTCCAGAGACAGGTGACCAGAAACATGCTGGGTATCATTCAGGCACTGTCCTGCGTGGGGAGGGGGGGGCCAAAGGGGTGGGAATGTCCTGATCCAGTATCAGAGAATCAGAATTTGTAGATGCAGTTCCAGCAGTCATTGAGACCGAAGCAACCTGCAGAACAGGGTTTGGGGTAAACTGCAGCCCCGACGGAATATCCAAGGGGTCCACCACAGGAATAGAAGCATCAGTATTCCCAGTATCTACATGAACAGAAGACCAAGCGTGTGTGTCCACAGATTTCGACCACCCAGCCCCTCGTAGGGCGTCTGCAATTGAAATACAGTCACTGAAATATTAGCATCAAAATTAGGTGCAACAAGGTCCTGGGGCTCAGTCAGCAGCCAATAATGAAGTGATAGACCCTCCAGCAGCAGGAGCCTGATGTACTTTTTCCATCCTCCCGAGGCAGCCCTGGAAACTGAACAGTAGTAGAAGAACTGGAGACAGTACCTGAGGCTGTAGAAAGTCCAGCCGGTATTTCTGTGAAAGGAAGAGTGGGGATGTCTTTCTGAGAAAATAATCTGAACGGCAACAGGGAGCATCCTATTGAGCAAGATGGAAGTGAATATTTTATAGTCTGCGTTTAGTAGATTTAGTGGTCTCCAGTTCAGTATATCGGCTCTGTTCCCTTTCTTGAATAATAAAATCATAATCAGAAAATCCTTTAAAGGAGTAGAATTAGTGCTTATGATGGTATTACATATTTACATCAGAAAGGGGGCCAAAAATAACAAACTGTATATATAATTCTGCAGTACGGCCATCGGATCCAGGGGAAGTGCGCTTCTTTTGGTGTTTCATAGCCTGCTGGGTTTCCTCTAGTGTTATAGGTTTAAGGAGATGTTTCAATGTATCTTGGGATGGAGGAGGAATAGAAATACCTGAAAGGAAAGGTATGATACTATCCACAGGAGTTGTGGTGCCAAACATTGTAGCTAGATAAGAGCTGGCGATACGCTTTATGTCCAGCAAGGAATTGTGGGGGGTATTGGAAGCAGGATCAAAAAGTTCCTCTATGTGGGTTGCATTAACCCTGTCAGTGCAACTTTTATTGATATCTAAGGAGGGACCAGAGCCTAGCGCCCCATGTTGAGCTTCCATCCGTAAAGAATGTGCTCGGTGATACTGGAACTGTTCCATTTCTTCCTTAATGGAGAGTAGTCCATGTGGGATGTAAATAAAAGAGATATGGCCTGTTGTAGTTTTTTGTCTGACAGTGAGGTATCAAAGATATGAACTCAATGTTCTCTTCCTCCCAGTATGTAGGAAGAAAATCTTGATATTACTCTTAGTGTCTTCCCACCATTGTAGAGGGGAATGATATGATTCCAATATGGACAGCCGGGCCCTTAGAAGGTCAGTGCAATGCATTGAAATGGCCGGGTCTGTCAACAATGAACTATTCAATTTCCACCTAGAGTGGGGTTACCCAGGAAAGGAGTTCCCTGAGGGGGAGCAAACCAGAGAGATCCCTAGATGGTCTGAAGTCTCACAGGGTATGATTCTTGCCTGTGTGACTGAAATATTCCGTGAGACAAAAAGAAAATCTATCCTGGTAGCGTATGGGCCTCTATGATAGGTTTTGGCACCTGGACCATGTAAAGCATTATGTCCATCTATAAGGGCCGCAGTCTGAATAATTTTGTTCAGGGCAATTGAATCTGCAAAAAGTTTTTGGGTGGAGCTGCCCCGATCTGAGAGAGTAAGACCACACTTGAAATCGCCTCCCATATAGATTTGCCAGTTGGACTACAGGTATGGATGTATTTTGTTAAATAGGTCTGTTCTGGAGGCAATGCTCTGGGGGGCATATACATTAATGAGCCTGAGTTTGTGTTGTTGGCATGTACATCCTACAAGCATGGCTCGTCCTGGTATGTCTACCAACTGGGAAATTTGGAAATTAAAATTTGCAAACAAAATACCTAGGCCATCACACCTATCCTCTCCATATGACCAAAAGGAAGAGCCCTGATACCAACGAGTTTTAATTTTAGAAAGCTCATCAGGAGATTTCAAATGGGTGTCCTGGAGAAAATAGATGTCATGGTGTAAGTCAGAAAGGTACTGCATTGTAGAGAGTTGTTTTCTATAGGATTTAACGCTGCATGCATTTACGGTGAAGCAGCGGAGTCCTTGGTGGTGGTTCATCCCTGAAAGTACAGTGCCATTCTGGAGGAGCTAGTGTCAGGTAATGTTAGCATGGGTCCTACCTCCATCTGCTGAAGGGGGGGTCAAGCTGGGAGTCAGAGGAGAAGTCCATACGGAAGGAAGAGGCTAGAGAAGAATCTGAGTCTCAGTCTTCCCCTTCCGTGTCTTCCCATTGTCGTCTCTTGGCTTAGGCCTGAAATTTATTCCTCGTGATGATTGTTCTCTTTGGGGTGGAAGCTTTTGCTTTTCGTTTGCCTTTACCCCGTTTAGAAGGGGGGATTACCACAAAGTGGTCTGAGTCCTTTGGGAGGGGGATGAGGCATGGTAGCCTGGGTACTAGCTGGGACTGATTCAGAAGGGGATAGTGCTGCTATAGGGGTGCCAGGGGACTTGGGAATGGCCCCTTGTCTGGCCATAGGTTCAGGCTGTTGCGGGAGAGGAGGTTCTTGTGCCAGGGTAGAAGTGGCAGGGGCTGGGGCCTCCCTGCGGTGTAAGGCCTGAGTCTGGGAATCCGTTATAAGCGCTATCTGGTCCTGGGGAGGGTGGTCGAGCCTATTATGATCTGCTCAAGGGCACTGGTGATAGGAGTGCCCCAGCTCGTCACACAGATTGCAGTATAGAGGGTTTGGATAACCTAAACTCACATGTCCATAGGATAAGCACAAAGTACATCTGGGCTTGTAGCAAGTGCTGCTCAGGTGGGTGCGAGAACCGCACTCATGACAGGTCCGTGGTTGTCCAAGGTAAAAACATAAGCCACAGTCCCTGCCTATGTGAAAGCTGCCTGGTAAATGAGAGATACCTTTATCCATGTTTTTAAGTTGTACCTTTACTTTCCATCCCCCAGTCCATACTAGGTCTTCATCCAAAATAGGTCGAGGGGCCTTTAGTATATCGCAGCGCTGCCTGAGCCAGTACTGGACATCTGCTATGCTCACCCCCTCGCTACGAAACAGTAAGGCAACAATTTTCACTGTTGATTTCACGAGGGGGATGATCATAAAGGGAGCCCAGAGTGGCAGATGTTTTACATGCTCATATTTCTCCCAGAATTTCTCCAAAGTGTACACATTTTTAAAACTTAAGTCATACACAGATTCCCCATGCACATGAATGAAGGCAAATAATTCCGTTGCCCCATCCCTAAAGAGTCCCGCAACATACTGTGCAATACAGTTCTTCTGTCAGGGCTTATAGCAGTGTCCCCCATGAACTTCATACGTACAGCATTCCTTCGCTGTGCTGGCTCACCTAAGTTTGTGAACAGATCACTGAGTTTAAATGGGGTCGAGTTAGTGCCCTCATCTGCAGGCTATGGACCAAGTGGCTCAGATGTACCAGCTAAATTATGTTCTGAAGTCGAGGAGTATGAAGTAGATTCACGTCTGGCTAAGTTGGGGCCCGTGATGGTATCTGTGATGTCAGGTGTTGTTCAGGAGATGGCAGGTGTGCTTGAAGCATTACTAGGGAAAGATACTGGTTCTGGAGCTGTTTTCGTTGGTAATGGTGTGTCTTCTGAAGATCGGAGTTCATTGCGTGCCTCAGAGATGATTTCCTGGGCTGAAACAGCCCTTGGGGAGGTCCAGGGTGCTCCTTCTGAATGTTGCTGCCAGCCAGTAGCACAGAGCGCTGCCGTGGGTGACCAAATGTGCTCAATGTCCTCTGCAGTGCGATGACTGTCCCGTAGATGCAAAGAGAGAGAGGAGCTCCCGATGCATAGTTTGTGGCATTTCTGGTGCTAGGAGTCATATCAGAAGTGGCTGCTGCAGGGTAAGTTGACAAAAAGGCTGTGAGAAAACTGTGAATCAGAGTGCATTAGACCAATAAGAAAGTCCTTGTGTGCAAAATACATGCTTCGCAGATAATTGTCTGTGTCATTAGAAGTGCTCTGAGTTCCTGAAACTGGGTAAAGTGGTGTCTGAGGCAAGTCTTCTTGATGACTGTCTGGCAATTCATTTAAAGTGGTACCTTCAGTATTTCTTTCCGCAGATTGCAGCCTTGTAGGTTCTTCAGAGATAATGTCAGGTATTCTTGACTCCATGGGTGAAACTGTAGTCAGGTCAGAATCCAAAATATCTCCAGCAATTCCACCAGCAACCACATTGTCATCCGCCATCTTGATACCGCAGACAAAAGGGTCCCCTCTGCTCACAGGAAGCAAGGCCCCCTGCAGACAGAGTAGGGGAATTTCTCCAGTGTCCTGGCCAGATTTTACCCATTCACTAAAATACCACCAACAGCTTAATCTGGTTCTGTATGTCAGTTTGCATCTGTATTTTCACCCTCTACCCCGAGATGAGGCTGAAAATAGGCAGAACTGCCTAGTCGTCCTTTCCCAGTCAATAAAATCTAAACTAGTTTGGATTTAGTTTGCCTTTGCAGGCAGAAAACAAGTGTGATATCATGCAGTGTTAAATCGATGACTGACATGTCACAATACACATCCCTGTTCACTGCAGTGACATCACTCAGAGAATGTGTGTGAACCGACACATCAGTCATCCATTATCCACTGCGCAGTGTCATCGGAATGGGTAACAGGGTTTCTCAGTGGCTAGAAATTAGGTGTCGACCATGTAATGCTATTCTCACTCCAGATGTCATTATCATTTATTCCTACACATTTGTTTTCTGGATTGGTGCATTGTGCCACACTCGCAGGAGACCCCCATTGCTCCCCCATGATGCAAGGCCACAGATGAGCATATCAGTTTCAGGTGATGGCACAATTGAGCGAGTGTACTTTCTGTGGGTGTCACCAAAAATCAGTTCCTTAATATACTGCTGTTTTTGTTCCAGAAAAAATGCCTCAGGGTAGACCCAGACACACAATAAAAGTAGTGAGAGTGTGCACACTTTGTTACCCAGTCAACACCATGGCACCTTTACAAGTTTAAGTGGCCTATGATACTGATTATTCTGTTAAAACCTCGGCTATAGGCTAGCATAGCACTTACATGCTCACCTCTCATGTGTCCCATACTACAAAGAATTGTTCCTCATTTCACCTCCAGAAACATAGAAACATAGGAATTGTCAGCAGATAAGGACTGCTAGGCCCATCCAGTCTGCCGTAAGCCCTACACACTTGTTTTCCCCGTCCCACATTTTACGCTGAAATTTTAAAGCAGAAGTCCAACAATGGCTGTGAAAAATGTGTTGCTTAATAAACAGAAAACTTTGTGAACATGAAAACACACATTTACATAGTGTTCTAAGCTTCTGTCTTTGTGTTTTGATGGGGTGTTCCACATTTTGCCTATTTGTTCCACATTTAGAAGTACAGTGTTCCATATTTGGAGGTTAAGAGGTATGCTTACATGTTGTTTATACTCCTACAGGTTTTAAGCCAGCATGGTGGAGAGTATCTGGTTGGAAAGCAGCTCAGCTGGGCAGATGTTCAGGTGCTCGAAGTGTTTTTAATGTTAGAAGAGAAGTTCCCCTCAATTCTTTCCAGCTTCCCTCTGCTGCAGGTAACAGTACTTTTATCTTAAACACAAAAGAATTATCATAGCTGTCTCTGGACCCCCCCAATCAGTCTGGCTGTTCTCGGCACTGAATTGGTCCTCACCCTCGCCGCCTGTTTCTGACTGTAGGATTGTAGTCTGACTGTTTCTTGAATTTCTATGTCTGTATTCAGTAGTGTTTCCATTATGTATGCAGTAATCTGTTTAGGTCATTCCTATAATTGGGGTTTGTAACCCAGTATACTTACCCAGTAAACAAATGATAAAATACATTTTAATTGCACACAGAGTGGTATAATAATACTCTCTACTGTGGGTCCTGGCACAGAGGAGACAAAACAAAGCCTGAACTCGAAGGGCACAGTTAATTTGTTTGGTTTGTGGTGTTAAAAAACCCGTAACAGATCAGCCCACCAGCGCAGCAGTAGAGATACTGCTTACAGCGCCAATGACTAGAGTTCAGGAGTGTGCTCGGAACATCAGACGATCAGCCGGCGGGGGGAAGATGAGCATCCGATGGACAGCTGTCTTACTTTGGAGGGGTGTGGGGTGGAAGTAGGCTTCAGGCAATGTCCTGTCTCCTGGTGGTGGCCAGGAGCTAGTGTGCCAGTTAAGAACCTCGGGATTGCGATTGGCGCTGGGGTGGAAGTTGGCACACAGCATGCGGGAACATGCAGTGCAGGCTGTGAACATCATTGCATGTCCCCAGCGTGGGGGGGGGGGGGCATGCAGGAAAACCCCTCTTATGTCGAGCATAATGTTGCCTAGCTCCCGGCTTCTTTCCTCCTCATGCTCCCCAGAGGGGGAATGGGGGAACCAGCTGTGCAGGTTATTGCAGTCTCCCGGCAAGTGCGGTGGGGGTTGACATGCATGGGGACCAGGGGGCAGAGTCTGCCTGCTAGGGGAGAATAAATAGAATTTAAAAAAATGGTGGGGGGGGGGCAGATATGTCCCTAACTAGGCCACGTTCCTGAGTAAAGGTTGAAGAAGCTGGGGTCGTTAGAAGAATACGGCAGGCTTGGGAATGGGATTTTAATCTGGACCTCCTGCATTACAGTGCCAATTGTGCTCGCTCGCACTCTTTCTTTCTCTCTCTCTCACTCTCTTTTTACTGAGCCAGCATGAAGGAACTTCTCTCCTTCTGAAGAAAATACTAAAATATTACGTTTCATGGTGCAAAGTCCCAAAGGGTAGCCACATAATTTCTTTCTGTTGAACATTGTTTAAAAAAAATGTACCTCTACTACAAAATTGTATGTATGTTTATATGTGAGCAGGAGCACCAAACAGGATACACATTCAGTAAGTGATTTTATCGCTCCTCTAGTGTAAATATTTAATAATGGTTTCTTATTGGATTTACTGTACTGGGTCACATGTTGTGCCTATACATCCTGTGGCATGGATGGTTCTGCAGTTTGTAAGTTAAAGTGTTCAATGGCAGGCCATTTTATAAGTGCAATAACACACTCCAGGATGCTGCATTGGATGAGATACTATACATTAGCATTCTGGGGTGTGCTGAGGATCACCGAGCCTATGGCCTTGTGTCTCAGTACACAACAGAAGGGTTTCTGCATCTCTCACTGAACAAACATGCTTTGTGGAACATTGTCCCTTGCTGCAAATTGATATGTAATATCTGGATTGTGACTTTTTCCCATAACCAGTTGGTGACATCAAAACATAGTAGTAACGATTTTTCTGTCAGATACTGATAATGCCATCATTCTGTCATCAGATCAGTGATATTATGGGGTAGGACACTGAGGTCATGCCCAGTTTTTGTGTTTTTTCCACTTTTCAAAGTTGGCCTCTTCCATCTGTTTCCCGGTAATATTCTCTCTCTTGTTTTCAAGACACTCGTGGTCCAAACGTCTCCCAACAAGCATGTTATTCAGCATTTGATAGTACAAAAATGATGCAGACTAAGAATTAAGTAAGATACAAATAAGTTAAAAGGAAATTGTGAGTTTTTTAAATAGGAAGGTACTAAGTACTGGGCAGTTGGGTGTGGAGATCAGATGTCATTGAAAAAGAAAAAGTTAATATAATCAGGAAACGTGGATATTTCTCCAGCTTCACCCTTTTTTATACTTTATTTTTATTAGTTTTCCAATTTTAAATTCATACATTTAGATACACATTCCAAATAGAAAAAAGAAAAACTAAAACATTCCCCTTACTATTTTGTACTCTGTAATGTATAAAGTGTGTCCAGACCACATATGGGAGGGGGGTAGTGATCAAGTTAATCTTACCATCTTTATATTGCAGGTTAGTACTGCTATAGTAAGAATACTGATATTCTGTATTCAGATATATGGTAACAACTAAAAGAGAAAATTAACCCACTGAGCACCCAAAAAATAAATTAATGTATTGTTTAATTCCTAAACTTTAACTATTAATTATTGATTATTTAACTTACAGTGCAGTCATCAAATTTATACTACTACTTGACCCATATATCCCCCCAAAAATACAGTATTTAACAAATTAATTTTACCAACTATTTGAACTGTTCAGCCTTCATTTAACTCATTTTAATACAACTTTTGTCCACCCCAGCATTAATGTTCAGAGATTCACCATTTCTTCTTCCAAGTTGATGAACTAATTTATTGAAGATATTGGATAACATACCTTTGAGTCAAAGACTCCTTTACAAAGGTTCCATGTCATTATATACAGAGACATCAGATACAATGGCAACAAATAAGACACAATAGTTATAAAGAAGCTTGTATATTAGCAAAAGTGGTTACAGAAAGTTGCAAAAACAGTTACAGAGTAAAGACGGTAGTCAGTTAACAGGGTACGTACACTGCAGGATGGTGGCACCAGCCATGCCCTGGTCGTTAGTAGTCTAGGCTGGACTGGGGGTGTCCATTGTCCAGGTATAAGCACGCCTGGAGTGGCAGGACCAGAGTGAGGTCCAAATACGGGGGCATAGTTAGAGCAAAAATCAAGACAGTCATGAGCTGAGCCTTGAGAGATTAGGTCACATAGTTGGGACTTGAACCGCCAAGTCTGGGTGCTGAGAGGAGGAAGTTAAGCCAGCTAGGGGCCTGGTGCCTAAATGTTCTTTGACCAGAGGAGGTCTTGCAGAGGGGTACCCGGAAGTGGGATGTTGTAGATTGCCGGGTGTGGCGGGAGGACAAGGGTGCCTGGAGTAGGGGGGTAAGGGTAGGTGGGAGTAGACCTGCAGTTATTTTTTTAGCAAAGAGGCATGTCTGATATTTGAGCCTCCCATTGAAGTTAAGCCAGTTGGTGGAGGCATACAGGGCGCAGGTGTGTGTGCATCTGGTGCAACCGGAGGTTAGTCTACAGACCTTATTAAGAGCCAGCCTGATTTTGTTTAGGTGTGTGTTGTCGGTTGCCCCATAGATTATGATACTGTAATCTATGAGTGACAGTACTGAAGCTGAGACAGCTAGGTGGAGGGCTTCAGGTGGGAGGCAGTGCTTGTACCGGTGCAGTAAACCAATACACATTAACGGTGGTGCTCAGTTTTCGGATGTTGTCATGGTAGGTGAGCCCTGAGTCTGCTGTGGGAGTGGGTAAACACCATAGACTTAGTTTTTTTGTAGTTTAGAACTAGCCTGTGCCAAACAAACCAGGATTCTGCTTCCATAAAAGATTTTTGGAGTGCATTACAGAGAGTGGTGGGAGCTGTAGAGGACTGCATCATCTGCTTACAGGAGTAGTTTCCCAGAGCAATCCTTGGGTAGGGAGTTGAGGAACAGGTAGAAAAGTAGGGGGCCAAGGATAGAGCCCTAAGGGACTCCCGACCTGACTTGGAGGGGAAAGGACTGGATTTGGGCAAGTCTGACTGTCTGAGTTCTCTCTGACAGATAGCTGGCAAACCAGCCAGTGGTCTGAGAGGACAGGACAATTTGTGTGAGCGAATCCAGTAGGAGTGTGTGGTGCACCATATCAAATGCCTTGGAAAGGTCTATAAAAACAGCACCAGCAATGTGGCCTGTGTCCAGAGATGTGTGGAGTGCATTAGTGAACTCCAGGAGAGCTGTGGGAGTACTGTGGTTGTGCCGGAAGCCATGCTGCTCAGGACACAGAAGGCTGTATTTGGAGAGGTAGTCCGTAAGCTGGGTGGCCATAATTTTCTCCAAAGCTTTGGAGAGGGAGGGCAGGATTGAGATGGGGCAGTAGTTCCCAGGCTGCGTGCGGTCACCGCTCTTAAGGATGGGTGTAATGAGAGCTGATTTCCATTTAGAGGGGAACTGGCCCAGTGATAGGGAGCGGTTCAGGAGCATGATGAGTGGGAGAAGAACTTCATTAAAGGTGAGCCTAGGCAGTTTAAGATCTAGTGTGTCACTGCTGAATCGTGACTTGCTGAGGACCTTGAGGAGAAGTGGGGGCAGCTTCACACTGCAATATTGTTTTAAAGTGGAACAGGGGAGCGGTTGGGGGTGCTGGGGGGTGGGGAGAAGAAATTAGGGGGGAGAACACTACTAAGGTCGGAGAAAGAGGTATGAAATGTATTTACAATCAGGGCATGGTCTGTGGTGATAGATCCATTTGCCCAGAGTTGGGAGGGAGGTGCAGAGGAGACTTTACCACTGAGCTCTTTGAGAGAGTCCCAGAACTTGTGCCCCGAGCCTCATGTGGCAGTGAACGAGGCTTAGTAGTACTCAGCTTTGGCCTTCCGAATATTCCAAGTACATTTATTATGCACCTCTTGGTAGCACTATTAGAGGGTTTACCAGTGTCCAGGGCACTATGCCATAGATTTTCATGATCACGCATTTGATCTAATAGGGCTTGTGACATCTAAGGTGTGTGAACCCCTTTGATGACCTGTTTGCTTTATTTATTTATTTATTTATTTAATTAGTATTTCGGAAAGACCTTTGAGCGTGAGCTCTTTTAGAAAGGTTCCACGTCAGGGTGGACAATAAGACAATACACATATTCAGTGGTTACAGAGGCCTGATCATTAGGCATTAAAGAGCGATTACATGAAAATTAGACAAATAGAAAAACAGAGTCGTTGTAATAGAATACTAAGCTATTTCTAATTGGTTGCCCTAGGTAGCACACACCTGGAAACCTCCAAATCTGTTGATAGACTATGGCAGAGTAACTGCATAGGGTTTATCGCTATCCCAGATGGCGAGAGGCTGGGTGACAGTGAAACAAGGGGATTGGATTTGAACCCCACCGCAGAGAGCAAGAGGTGGTGGGATAGTGAAACGGGGCTTGTGATGGGGGCAGCTCCAGAGGGCTTTGCCAAGTATGGTGTGTGGGGGGGTTAGGAGGACAGTACCAAGAGCTTTAAAGAGGACTGATAGCTTACTTAAACCCTTGGCTTAGCTGGAGTGGAGGCAGGGTTCTCTAGGTAGCTCTGCCGGGTGCTACTTTGGGGGTAGGCCTGTCTATCAAGTGGGGCCTGAGAAGCAGGTGCGTTTTGAGCTAGACATTAGGTGCTGTTTGAGGCCTGCTTTGAATTGAGACAGGCTGTTGTTTGTAATTTCATCGAGAGTTCATTTATCCAAAGGGGGGCCCGATAGGAGAAAGTGCGCTGCCCTAGTGAGGTTCGACGGAATGGTATGGACAGTGCTGCATTCTTCCTCCCTCTGGTAATGTGTGATGAGAGAGAGAAGCCTCAAGCAGGTTTCCTATACAGGGTGTTTTTTTTTCCAAGGAGTGCCTTCTTTCCCAGGAGGCAAGTTTGGTATTTGATCCTGTCTTTTAGGTTAAGCCAGTTTGTGCACTCATACAGGGTGCAAGTATGAGTGTAGTGATCTCCGCACAGGGTGAGGTGGCATGCCTTATTGAGTGCAATTTGGACCCTTTTGAGCACTGTATCAGTAGCAGCTCCATAGACCACCAGCCCGTAGTCTATCATGGAGAGTATGGAGCTGGAGACTGAGATTCGGAGTGCTTCCGGGGTGAGGGATTTCTTATGCCTATAGAGGACCCTGATCTTTGTGTTTACCACTCTGACAAGGGAGTCTGTGTGGTGCGTATAAGTGAGAGAGTCATCAATGATGACTCCAAGGTACTTGAATAAGTGCACCTGCTCAATCTGCTCATCAGCCTTATTGATGATTACGAGGAGAGCATTCCTGCGTTTGTTGTAGGGGCTGGACTGTAGCATGGCCTTGGTTTTCTTGTAATTTAGTAGCAGCTTTTGCCTACTGAACCAGTCCTCGAGTTTATTGAAAGAGTTCTGTAGTTCTGTTTGTAGGGCAACCTGAAAGGTGCTGCTGCTCAGCAGCACGGCATCATTCGCATGCAGGATAAATCTGGTGTCACAGGCTGTGGTTAGGTCGTTTACAAAGAGGCTGAAAAGCAGGGGCCCTAGAATTGATCCCTGAGGGACTCCTAGGAGTACATCTCTGGAGCTGGATAACGTCTACCCGATTTTAACTCGCTGGCTCCTGTGTGTTAGGTAGTCATTGAACCAATTCAGGGCGTTAGATGCCACACCCAATCTTTGGAGCTAGAGTACTAGTAGAAGGTGGTTAATGGTCTTGAAAGCTTTGGTGAGGTCAATGAAGATGGACCCCACCAATTTTCCTTCATCCAGCGCCTTGTGCGCATAATCAGTGTATTCCAGCAGTGCTTAGTGGTGCATACTGGTTATAGACAGAATTGAAGGTGTCAGTGAAGTGGTCCCTCTCAGTATCTTGATCATACTGTTTCCTAATAAATTCAGAAACCTGATCCAAATCAAAGAAGATCCTCCGTATCCCCTTATGTTTGATTTTCAACTTTGCAGGGGCCAGCAGTTGAAATTCCCATTTCAAGTATTTGCCAAAAAGCCAAGAATCGTCTGCGTCTTTGTTGTGTCACAAATGAATAGTCCGGGTATACCGAAAATTTGTAAGACTTGTATATTAATGGCGCTTTAAGTCTTGCTAATCTGGTAATCAGCTCACAATCTGTATCAAAGCAAATGTAACCAAAATTGTGCTTTTCTGTTGCCAGACTTGCTGTTCCGCCTCCTGATTAGCTTGATTTACCCCTCGTTTTGTCTGGAATCTATATGCTCTGGTGATAAACGGTAAATTGTCTTGTACTAGATCAAACACCGTCACCAAAATATCTTTGACAAGGTTCTGTACATTTTCAAATTCAGAATCCAGTAACATTGGTAAACCAGTAAATCGGAGAGTCTTATACCTCTGTTGGTTTTCCAGCAGTTCAGTTTTTCTTGATAGTGCAATATTGTCTCTCAACAGGTTGTTAGTGGTAGCTTCAACTGCTGTGAGTTTATTTGTTTTCTCAACTTCTTTATTTGTATGTAAGTTTGTTTTCTCAACTTCTTTATTTGTATGTAAGTTTGTTTTCTCAACTTCTTTATTTGTATTTTCCAATTGCTTTGAAACTGTTTCTATCTTCTCCCTATTTTGTTTAGCGTCTTGTAAAAATTCCACCTTTTGGGAGAGTGCTTGAAACTTTAGTTTGAAAGATTGGGTCCACGATAATAATTTTTTAATTTTTAAGGGCCTCTCCTAAGGAGTCAACTGAATGATGACTGTTGGCCATTTTAGTATGCTCTCTTGACGGTTTATCAGTATCAGGTATTAGGTTTTCACCAACTAGTTCAGGGTTTTCTGTGAGTTCAGTTGCAAGTTCTGACTCTTTCACCTCTCTCACTTTTACGTCAGTCTCTAACTGAAAGCTGTGTAGTCAGTGACGGCAGCTTTTTTGTTAATATCAATTCTGTTGTTTGTATAGGTAAGTCAAAAACATTCACCTTGTCAAATGCGGAAATTGGGGTATTCTGGGCTACTAAATGCTCTGGTTCTTTCTGCTGCACTTGTGTTGTTTTTCGGGCTTCAGTTTCTGCTTTTGACATTCCAGCACTACAGCCGGGGGTTCCTACTCCGGCTCTCCCCACACCATTCAAGCAAGTTTCCAATCTGCAAAGTTTTTCTAGAGATCTAATTCTTGGAGATTCATACTCCTCAGATGAAGCAGACAAAGATTTAAGTTTTCTTTCATCTCCCATGTGTAAAAACTGGTAGTAACTTCATTTTTTTTTTTTCCAACCTCGCTATGGAGCTCACTCATAGAGCAGCTACCTGCAGCCATATCTTAGCTCCCCCCCACAGCTTCACCCTTGTGGTTATTATGTCACCAGAACCTCTCAAATGAATTATGACCTTGCAATTGATAGCTACCGATCTATTATTTCATATATAGTAAACCTGAAAGATTTATTTGGATCGTTGTGCTTATTCTGTAACATTAATGTGTGCCGTTGTTAGTATTAACCATGGTGTTTTGCTTTCTGTTGACTTCAGGCATTTAAGGCTAGAATAAGTGATGTGCCCACCATCAAGAAGTTTCTGCAGCCTGGCAGCCAGAGAAAACCACCATCAGATGAGAACTATGCTCAGAATGCAAGAGAAGTTTTTAGCTTATGAGTGAAGTTCTCCAAAAAGGAATACGTGAACTAACAGCAAGCAACAAAGCATCGCCAGTTGGACCTTAAGGAGCAGCTCTGCATTTCAGCATGTGCTTTCATTAATACGATGTTTCAGCTGTTAATTTACTAGAAAATACTTTATTCAAGTTTATTTTTAAGATTTATAGCACATCTTGGTAGGCCATCTATGAAGTTTGTATAGAAACATTTGCCTCTCGCCTGTTGACCTCGCATTGTCTTTGTTTATGACATCATAATGACAGACTGATGACACAGACAGTAGTTGTGTGGTTACCATGGGAGAGTCAGATATATTTTGAAAGACCCAGTGAAATAACTGCTACAGTATCTCAATATTTAGTATTCTAACATTTGGGGAAAATAAAAAAAATTAAAAACTAGAAAACAAAGGTAACACATAATTGGTGTAAATCTAGTGTTTGTAAGCCTTTTATTATAATAGAGAGTCGCATTATATTAATATGTTTATGTTAGTTTCTTACATAACGGTTTTTGTAATTTGGATACTTCTGTAAGACTAGAATAGTCACTATGTAAGACTATTTGTATGTGATGTTTAAGCCTACCCTTTATAAAGCCTGTTTGGTACAGGTAGGATAGGGTCCCCACCCAGCCCTATAATCTGCTGGCCAGGATTGAGGTAAAAATCTTTTGATCGACATTGAGGAGCAAGATGGATCATTAGGAGCCACATGGCATGGGATCCTAACCTGCTTTGGGAATTCAGAAAATGTGGGCATATTGCCATGTCGAGTGGCCTTCTCTCCCTCCTGCGCTGCCCGAGACTCTATCCAGATGTGGGAGGAGCTCCTCTTTAAATGTTTTATAAAATTCTGGAGACAGCCCATCTAGACAGGGGGCTTTTACTGTTTTTATGTTGCCCAAGGTGACTTGCATTTCCTCCATGCTAATTGGAGCCTCCAGAGCGCTGTGCTTTCTTGATTGTGTTTTAACTTTTACTCTAGCAAAGAAGGTATCTAATTCCTCTTGATAATTGGCCACTTCTTCAGTTTCTCCTGTAGGTATAACTTTTTGTAAAACTTGGAATTCATGCACTGTTTTGTGGGGATCAGATGACAGTATCAGACGTCTGTCAAATCTGATATCATGGCAGCGCAACTTCCCAGAACCAGCACTGGCCATATTTATGGGCACTGAAAAGGCATTTGACCAGGCAAACTGGAAGTTCAGAACACTGGAGGAGATGGGTCTGGGAGAAAGTTATGTGAAGGCATTAGAACATAAGATCCCTTCCCATAAGCCACAATAAAGTAAATAGAGTTCTGGCCCAAAGTTCTCACCTGACTAGGAGCAAGAGACAGGGCTAGCCCCTCTCCACCCATCTCTTTGCAATGTGTGTAGAGCCATTAGCTATAGCTGTCCGAGGGAGCAGTAGTATAAAGGGAATTAAAGCAGGTGACAGGTGCCACAAATATGCAGATGACTTACTGTTTTTCATTACCTCACCAGAGACTTCGGTTCCGGCCTTGCTAAGGGAACTACAACTTCAAGGGATGTGGTTATGTTTCATTTATCCACACATTGGCAGTTCTGCTGTAAGAATTGATTTGCCAGAATGTCTTTAAGCAAACCTCCTCCCACCACGTGGATGGTATATCCTTCGGCTCTGCTCCATGACATCAGATCTTCCTTTCTGCTGGAAGAGTTTGGTCTCCTCCTTCGCAGCTCTGCGTCGTGAGGGCCTAATAAGTGCATCATTGGCAAACTTGGTTATTTTCTTAAACTTTTCGATTTCTGTGTATTCCTCAGTATGTTTTCCTATGGACAATCAGATGATGGAGCATGAAGAAGTGAAGCAAGCTCCCAGCTTCAAATAGTGCATCACATGCCGGCAAAAGATGCAGACAGACCCACACATTTTGTCCCTTTACTGACCAGGGATGGCACAGAGTGCGGTGGATTCCAGCCTCTGTCAGATGATGCTGCCATCATCTCTTGAAAACCAAAAGGCTCATCTTCTCTTTAGCCAGCCAGTCAACAGAGACCCAGAATTGTGGCCTAAAGGTGGTCACAACACAGCCTCCATTGCAGCAGGGTCTGTGGCCTAACTTGTAGCTGTGGAAGAGGTGGTGGCAAAGGCCATGGTGGGCACCTAATCAGCCTTGGCACTGTTATTGGTTGGGGCCAGCATCAGCATGTCCTTCACAGGGGAGTTTTGCAAGATGTGCCTGGCCCTCCAGACCTTTCGGGAGAGCCCTGCCCACCATGGTAAGAAACATAAACAGTTGTGGGACCAGGAGAGATCACCCTTCTCCCACCTCCTCAACACCCTTGATCACTTGACACTTGGCCAAAGCTGAGCACTTGACAAGGCGCAGTTGACCAAGGGGTAGGTTGCTGGCTCCAAGGTACCCCCCCATCAAGTTTGACAACCTTAATACGAGGCGATCTGGTGGTCAAGATTTTTCTAGAGTCCTCGACCAGTTGTCGGAGAGGGGGTTGATGAGTTGATCTCTAAGACATCGGTCCTTCCAGTCCTCACCCAGGGGGATGTGGAGTGGTCAGTGTTCCTGGCCATTACCCTTCAGGGTCAGCCTCCACCAGAGGTCATGCAGTTGAAACAGGTGCCTGGTGTTTACACGGCACCTCCGCCTGCTTCTCCTTGGCATCAGCCCCCAGGTCGATGGTCAAGGACCAGATCGAGATTGAGGCACTCCCCAAGCTCTCGATCCTACTTGATCAGGAGGGCTCGCCATCAACGCTTCTCATCTTCTTCATCCTCTGATGACAAGAGGCTCTGCTGGCACATGCGGCGGTGCTACAAGTAGCACCTCTGGCAGCAGTGAGCCTTGGCAGCACAGGGTAGAGCTCTACCCCTGACCCCTTTGGTCGACTGGCTGGTGCCAGTCAGATCACACTGGTCCTTAAAAAGTCAGTTGCCCAAGACACCTGTCTCTCCACCCTTGTAGGGTGGAACCGCCATCACAGCAGACTTGATGGAGAGCCCTTTCTAAGGACTTCCATTCTGCATCCTGCTTGCCAGGCTGGTTATGGAAATCACTGACTGGGATGACTCCATGGTGGTTCATGGCAGAAAACAGTCAAGGGCTGTCTTAAAGGAGTCCTCAGACAATTGCAATGGAGCCTCTGTGCAGTAGTCGAGGACACATACATTTGACCAGGAATCGGTCGAGGACTTGTCTTAACCACCAACCAGGGCCAGTGTTTTTTGGGACTCTCCTCAGACTCGCATCAGAGTCCATGAATGCAAAATACCCTTTTACTAACATCCTGGATAAGGATGAATCCCCAGGGGTTGCCTTTCCCATGGTTGAGCTCATTATTGGACCAGCCCAGGAGCTCTGACAGCATCCAGCCTCCTGCACTGCACCCTCTTCTCATATGGTCCGTGAATTTGCAGTCCCTATCGGCTCTTTGTCCGGGTTCTCTGATCCCTCCTCAGCCAAGAGTCTGGTCTCTGCCTGTCTTCTGGAAATCCAGAAAAACTAGGGATATGGACAAGCCCCCTCCGACAGGGAGTAGAAAAAGCTTGACCATGCGGCTAAGAAGGTTTATGCCGCATCTTTTCTTGGGCTCCATCAGGTGTTATGCTCTGATGATGGCTTACTTTGGTCACTTCCTGCTGGGAGTGCTTGATACTGTCCTCCCTTACGTGCCTGCTGATAAGTGCTACTGGTAAAAGTCATCAGAGACCAGGATCAAGCGCGGACTAAACATCAGCTGCAGACAGCCTTGGACATTGGTTATTCCTGTGCTCGTGCCATGGCAGCAGCCTTTGTAATGTGTCACAAGGCTTGGCTGAAGATCTCCACCTTCACGACAGACACTCAGCACAAGTTGACCCTATGTCCCTTTGCTGGGCACTGACCTCTTTGACCTGGGGTGGGTGGGTGTCTCACTAAATCGAGAAGTCTAGTGCTACCCTAGATTCTGTGGCTTCATCCCAGAAGGATCCAAAAGGTCAGTAACAAAAGACCTTTTAAGCTTGGCCTTTTCAGACACAGCAGTCTTGGCAGCAACAGCCCTAGCATGCCAGGCCAAGTTCTCTGGTCAGAGGCCCCAAAGAGTTGGGGTTAAAGGATCTGGTGCCCCTTTGGCTGCAGTAGGTGGTGCCCCCTCCAAAGCTGCCTACTGACGGGGTCGGGGGGGGTGTCCAGCTCCTGCCTGTTCTGTCCCTGACCCAGCTTCCTTTGGGGGGGTGTCAGCTTTGCCACTTCTGGCCTCACTGGTCCATTATTACCACGGATACATGGCTTCTTTGCATGGTCGGCAGGGGGTTGCCTCTCAACTAAGAGGCTCTCCTACCTTACTGATCCCGTGCTCTGATGGAGTCCTTGATATTGCAGGACACACTGTCTGCCCTGAAGGAGGACATTGCTCAGCTTCTTACCAAAGGAGCCATAGCCTGTGTCCCAGATGTCCTGGCAAGTCAGAGGTACTTGTCCTGAAATGGATTGGGGGGGGTGGTGCCCTAATCTAAATCGGTTTCTCAGGAAGAGCAAGTTCCGGATGATCATACTAGAACAGGGCATGTGGTTCTGTTCCCTGAACCTCCAGGACATGTTCTTCCGCATCCCAGTCCATCTCACTGACGGTATATCTCTGGTTGCACGCAGAAGGGGGTGTTCTGTCCATTCCAGGTCATGCCATTTGGCCTCTCCTCTGTGCCAAGGGCCTTTACCACGTGCATGGCAGTGATGGCAGCCTTCCTACGTGCAAGGATATCAGAGTTGATCTTTGCCTGGATGACTGGCTGATAGCCAGACTGCCCAGAGAGATTGTGGAGTGGTCCAGGGATCTGGCCCTACAGACCTGCAGAGACTTAGTCCTCTTGGTCCAAACTGATCCCCTCACAGGTAATTTATTTCATCAGGGCAGAGTTAGACTCCCTATGGGCCAAGGCCTGCTTTCCTGCAGACCAGGCATTGGATTTTACCTCCTTTGATCATTTCAGGTTGGCTGCTTGCATCTTGCCCAGGACTTCCAGAGGCTGCTGGGGTACATGGCATCCTGCACCAGTGTGGTCTGGTGGGCCCACTGGCGGATGGGGAATTGGGGTGTCAAAGGTCCCAGCGCCTAGGTCACCTCGACCAGCTGATCAGAGTGACCCAGTCGATGAGGGAGGACATCCAGTGGTGGCTGATCCCAGAACATCTGGAGAAAGGAGTCCAGTCTGTCCACCCAGAACTTATTGTCACTCTCATGATGGATGTGTCTCTGACGGGGTTGGGAGCATGCATGGGGGACCACAGTACCCATGGGTTCTGGTCACCCAGGGAGTCCAGTCGCCATGTCGACCTGCTGGAGCTCCATGCAGTGCAGCTAGCTCTGACAGAATTTGCTCCTCTAATCCAGGGTCAGGTCATAGAAGTTCAGACGGATAATATTACAACCATTTTCTACCTGAACAGACAGGGCAGCACATACTACCTTCCTTTGTGTCGGCAGGCCCTCCGCACCTGGACCCTCGGGCGCAGCCTGGGTGCAGATCTCCTGGCAATCCATGTCTCAGAAGACAGTTGGCAGATGTTCTTAGCCAGGTGGGTGAGACATTGAATAAGTGGTCCATGCATCAGGAGGTGGCAAGTCACTTGTTCTCCCTGTGGGGCACACCTCTGGTGGACCTGTTTGCCTCCTGGGAGAGCACAAAACTGAGAATGTTCTGTGCCCCCCACAGTCTGGGACACTGGTGGGGGATGCCTCTGCGAGACCCTGGACCTCAGGCCTCCTATATGCTTTTCCTCCCTTAACGCTGATTCATAAGGGTGGTGGTCAAGGTTCGGAAGGAGAAGATGTAGATGATCCCGATAACTCTGGACTCGCCTTGCCAGTTCTGGTATCTGGATCTCCTCAGCCTCAGCAGCAGGCCTCTGTGGTGGTTGCCTTATCACCTGGATATGCTGATCCAACAACAGGGGAACGTCCTGCACCTGGACCTTCAGTACCTGCAGCTCACAGCTTGGTTTCTGAGCGGCTAGAGTTCAGGCTCTGGGTCTTTCAGAACATGTGCTCCATGTTGTGGAGGCCTCTCTCAAAGAGTTGACTCGCCAGTGCTATATGTTTCAATGGAAACAGTTTTCCATTTTGTGTTAGGCAAGGAGCTTGATCCCCCTTGCCTAACCTGTGGCTAGTATCCTTGAAATACCTCTGGTCCCTATCCTAGCTGGGACTGTGATCAATGACCCAAAATTGCACCTGGCAACCATCTCTGCATAACGGGCATGGGCTGGTATGCAGACAGTGGCACAGGAGAAGGTGGTTGGGCACTTTTGTAAAGGCCCTGACTACTTGTCCTCACAGGTGAGTGAATATGTACTACTTTGGGGCTTGTTGCTAGTTCTGAGAGTGCACATGAGCAAGCCTTTTTGAGCCTATGCACAGGTGTGAAATGTCATACCTGTTGTAGAGGATAGGCTTCCTGGCTTCTGTCACATCAGCCAGAAGAATTTGTAAGCTCTAGGCCCTCTCGATGGAGCCTCCATACCTGGTCTTCCACAGTGACAGGGTAGTTCTTCACCACCACCACCCGAAGTTCCTCCCAAAAGTTGTCTCCGAGTTCCACCTTAATCAGGTGATGAACCTCCCACTCTTTATGAATCTGTCTTCGCTGGAGACCAGTTGCAGGCTCCATACTTTGAACCTGTGGTAGGTGCTCTCCTGTTACGTGGGGCACATGACTGGAGTTCAGGGTGAGGCTCACTAGCTCTTTGTAACGTATGCTGAAGCCGTGTCTGGCAGACGGGCAGCTGAGAGGACGACTGGCAGGTGGACTACATTCTGCGTTGAACTGTGCTGTAGGTCGTCTGGTAGGGAGCCTCCCCTAGGGCTCAGGAGTCATTCCACCAGACATACTGCTGCCTCGGTGGCTGCTTTCAGGGTCACCCCTATACAGGAGATCTGCAGGGCTGCCACCTGGAAGTCAGTACACACCTTTATCTCCCATTACATCAACGACATAAAGTCTCATCAGAATGTTAATTTGGGACCTCAGTTCTCCAGTCATTATTTGCCAAATATGGGTATGCACCTTGCAACCCTCCTCCTGTAGAACTGCTGTAAATCTGCCAGTGTGTGGATAAGTGAACTATGTCCACGCCCCTAGGAAAATAGGTTACTCACCTGTAACCATAGATCTTCCACAGGGATAATCTCTTGCAGCAGGTAATACACTTGGGTCATCACTAGAGTGCACTGTGGTGCATGGCAGCTCTCTTCTAGCAGTCTTTTGCCAGTGATCACCCACACATAACATCATCATTCTGCTCCTATATGAGTGGGCGGTCCCTGGTATCCTCAGTTCATTTTCCCACCATCTTCAGCTCACATGCAGCAGCTAGTGTTTAGAGCAGCAGTCATCAACGAGAACTTGAGCTGGAAATGGAATTTCTCAGTTTCCTTTCCTTCATCGACAAATGTCCAAAGAATCTATAAGTAAGACAGCGCTTTTTCGCTCATGTCGTTGCGGTAGGAAGATCTACCGTTACAACAATCATGCCATTTGTGTTGGGTGTCTGGGTCCCACACATGACACCATCTCCTGCCTTCATTGCAAAGAATTCAACCAGGCAACCTGTTGACGAGCGCGAAGCCCACCTCATGGAGGAGAAAGTGTCTCTGTTAGAGAAGGGGGCCCGTTCCAAGGAGCCCCCTACTACCGCTTCACATATGAAGCACAAACATAAGGATGAATCATCCTCATCTTCATTGGGCAAATGCTCGTCGATGGCCACCATCACAGGTACTCCACCGTTGATGATGCCCTCCAGGACTGCTTCCTCGTTGACAGGGGTTTACACCATCTCGTCGACTGCGCTTCCTAGTGCCCTTTCAGCAGTCACTGTGGAACTCTGTGATGGTTCCCTTGACGTCCCGTCAACGATCACTCATTTCCCATCAACGAACGTCTCCATTTAAGCATTCCAGTGCCTCTTCCTTTACTGCCCCGTCGACGACTGGCCATTCCTCTATGGGCAGAACTACTGGCTTTGCAATCTGTGCCTTCACAACCTTTCTCCCGTAGGGGCCAGGCGGATAGGGATCGGGACCCTGGACTTAATCATCCAGGTGCTAGACCTGTTTATAACTCACATCCTGTTTCCTCAACTATCCCCCTGGTTTCTCAGAAACCCCCTGCCCCACCCCCTCCCTCTACCTCATTGGACGCAGCCACAGTGGTACAACAGGTTCTACAAGTAATCAGGCACTCACAACCTTCTACTCCAGGGGAGGTGAGTCACCCTTCCTGTTCTCCTACCCCTACACCTAAACGCTTCCAGGGAGACAGGGAACACTCCCCTCCCTTATCCCCTTCCTCTTATGAAGAAGAGTACTTTTCAGATGAGGCTGAATTTCCAGATGGTTTTCCCGGAGATCTGGAGGATGTTGACCTATAGGACTTGGACTCTCATCCTCCGTCCTCTCTTTCTACTGTCTCCTCTTTACATGAGGATTCCTCCCACCATGTGGCTGCGTCTCCTCCTGATGACCCCTCTTTTCACGAGATGATGGTTCAAATTCAAAAAATCATGGATTTTTCAACCACCAAACATGATAAACGAAAGGATATGGCAGACTATCTGGAACTGCTTGAAGAGCTTGTAGTAGTGGTACCCCAACTCATACAAACCTACCAAAATGCCATACTGGCAGCTTGGAACCAAAACTCAGGGGTCCTGGCCATTCCTAGGAAGGTGGATCGCCTTTACCAGGCTCCTCTTGATCATCCCTTTCTTTCCACTAGCCCTGAGGCTGACTCAGTAGTGACTACTGCAGCTCATGATTGTACTAAACAACCCAAACACATGAGCTCATTACCTCTTGATAAGGAGTTCCGCCGACTTGACTACCTCGGGAAGAAGGTGTTCCAGGCGGGTACCATGAATCTTAGAATTCCAAATTATATGGGACACATGGTTAAATATCAATGTACCCTGTGGTGCTCTGCTATAGAACTAGTCAAACTCCCTCAATCCCAGGAGAAGGACCAATTATTGGCTACAGTTTTCACTGGCAACTTCATATCCTGACACCTGCTCTGCTCAGGTTATGATGTGGTGGATACTTCAGCCTGCACAACAGCCACGGGCATTACCCCGAGACACCATGTTTGGCTCTGTGTATCAGGAGTCACATCAGATATACAACATGAAGTGGTAAATGTCCCTCTTAATGGATCTAAACTGTTTGGTCCAGGTACCTAAATGCTTCTGGATGATCTCCAGGCTTCGTGGCGGACCCTACGTACGGTACGTGGCATGTATCATACTTCACAGCCATCTTACCAATACCGCTCTCAGGCCTCCTTTCAATTGAAGAGGGGCGGTAAACACAGAGGTACCTACAGAGGTGAATTCTGTGGTCATTCCCAGCCTTCCTTCAGGACCTCCACTCCCATCTCCAAGGGCTCCCGCTCCCACACTCTGGGTGGAGCTGGTCAGTCCACTTCCCAGTGACCAACTGGGGCATTACACAGGCTTACTCCACCAGGCCTCGGAAGTGGTGGGTGGTCACTTTGCCCTCCATTTAGAGGCCTGGCAGGTGATATTGGATGAGTGGGTACTTCATATCATAAGGAAGGGGCACATGCTACAACTCACATCAGTGCCTCCCCCTTCCCCCACTCTTTCTATTACCAACCCGACCATATTCCTATTCTCCAGGAGGAACTTCAGGCACTCCACAAAAATACCATCTATCTAGTCCCTCCATTAGAGTACCACCAGGGATTTTACTCCCACTTCTTTGTGGTACCCAAACGTACTGGAGGTCTCGGACCTATACTAGACCTCAGACAACTGAATTTACACATTCAGTACAAAAGGTTCTGGATGGTCACCTTAGCATCTATAATGCCGATGTTAAAACAAGGGGATTGGCTATGTGCATTAAACATGAAAGATGCCTACCTGCATATCCCCATCCACCCCACCCACCACCGGTTCCTTCGCTTTAACCTGCTGGAACAACAGTACCAATTTTGGGTACTCGGGTTCGGTCTCTCACTTGCTCCGAGAGTCTTTACCAAGTGCCTAGCAGTTGTGGCAGCAGCCCTGAGACGGGACGGTCATTTCGTCTTCCCATACCTGGACGATTGTCTTGTAAAGGCAGACTCAGAAACCTTTCTGCTTTCCTCCCTCCAGGCGACACTCACTCTGTTCCAGTCCCTAGGAATTACAGTTAATTGGCCCAAGTCCAATCCAACCCCTACCCAGTCGCTCCAGTATATAGGAGCTTTTCTGGATACCAACCTCTGCCAGGGCTTACCTCCCTGCCGACAGACGAAACAGAATTCTGTCTCTGGTTTCCCAGATACAAACAATTTATCCTAGCCATATGTCTCTTATGCCTTCTGGGACACATGACCATCCCCACAGTGGCCTTCACCCGTCTACACATGAGACCAGTCCAATTGACTCTTCAGAACTAATGGCAGCAAAAGACAGGATTTTGAAGACAAAATCAGTCTCACTCCTGTTCTATGCTTGGCTCTGAATTGGTGGACCCAATGTGCCTGCTTGTCTCAAGGCATGACCTCCCACTCCCCTCCTCCCCAGCAGATGACCACAGATGCTTCCCTCAACAGCTGGGGTGCACACCTGGGCCCCTACAACACACAGGGCAGATGGCCCCGATTCTCCATTTCTTCCCATATAAATCTACTGGAAGTGAGAGTGATCCACCTCGCCCTTCAGGTTTTCCATCCCCACCATTCCCCAGGGCCTCTCCTTATCCAATCAGACAACACCTCAGTGGTGTACTACCTGAACAAACAAGGTACTAAATCCCGCACTCTCTGCAAGGAGATAATGGTGGTTTGGAAGGAAGCCATACTTCAACACTTATTGTATATAGCCGTCCATCTACCGGGACGCCACAATACCCCAGACGACATTCTCAGTCGTCAGGCTTCCACACACGAGTGGACACTTTATCACAAAGTACTTCAGATGATCTTTCGATTGTGGGGGACCCTGCATCTTGACCTTTTTGCCTCCTCCAGTAATCTCTGACTCCCCAGATACTGTTCCATTATCTCAAACAGAAAGGGACAGTCTACAGATGCCCTGTCCCAACCGTGGACAGGCCTCTTCTTATATACTTCCTACTCTTGCAATGGACTCTACCGAAACTACAACTCAAACCTGCCACCATAATTTTCATAGCCCCTGTGGCCTTGGCAGGTGTGGTTTCCCCTGCTTCAGCAATTCTCAGTAGCGGAGCCCATTACATTGCTGATCAGGTCAGATCTGTTGACTCAAGATCAAGGAACCCTTCTTCATCCCAACCTGAAGTCACTACACCTTCATGCTTGGCTCCTGTAGCCAGTCTTCAAGTCTCCTCACCTGTTGCCGATATTCTGTTAGCTTCACACAAACCATCTGCCAGGTAAACATGTAATGCTATGGTGGTGCTGAGGGTTGAGGCACTGGATGCCACACCTTGCACCACGCCGGTGACCTGGGTTCGGGAGCGAGCTCGGGTCGGCAGGGGAGGGTTGAGGATGAGTGCCCTTGTGGTGCTCTCCTCCCCAGGTAGAAGGGGAGGAATGTCCTGGCTTGCTAGTGTCCCCCAGTGGAGGCTGGGGGCAATACAGCAAGCCAGACAAGCATGTAGACTAGCGTGGTCGACATCGGCAGGGTTGCCGTGCACCAGGGCACCACACAGGTAGAGGGGAGGTAGCACACAGAATAGGGGAAACTAACGACGCCATGGAGAGGCAACGGCACCTGTTCCCCATGCCGGGCGAGCTCCGACTGACCTTCCAGGTCCTCCATCAGAAGCCCTACCCTGTGGACAGAGTCTGACTAGTAAGGGTGCCCAAGAGGAGAGGGTGACCCACCCCAGGCGGGTTAAACTGGGGGTGCTGGCCGTGGGGAGGGGGGGAGAGAAGAGGTACAGATTGGGGAGGCTTCAGGGTGGGCAGGACAAGGATTAGGATGCCTGAGAGAAGCTCCATGGGGCTGCGACCAGAGGGAAATAAAAAAAAGATGTAATGTTAAATGGAAACGCTTCTCCATATGGGCCGCTTCCAGGTCGTTGGACCCTTATTCATGTCCATTGACTAAAGTGTTGGACTACCTGGCCTCGCTTGCTGAGACAGGTTTGAGCTACTCCTCTATTAAAGTTCATTTGGCCTCTATCTTGGCCTTCCATGAGCCCTTGGAAGGGAGACTGCTGTATCAATGTCATCTTGCCAAAAGGTTCCAAAGAGGAATGCTACTCATCAAACCTCCCATTTGACAACCCACCCCTCCATGGAATTTCAATTTCTTTTTGGAAAAATTGACCCTTAAGCATTTCAAACCAGCGGCCACTTGTGACCTCTGCTTCCTTTCTTGGAGGACAGTATTTTTAGTGGCCATCACTTCCACTCAGCATATCTCTGAGCTTCATGCCCTCATGTGCAAAGAGCCTTATCTAATCTTTCACAAAGATATGGTTCTCCAAACCAGTCCTTGCTTTTTACCTAAAGTGGTCTCAGAACACACCTTAAATCAGACCATTGAATTGCCGGTTTACTACCCTGAGCATTCTAATCAGAGAGAATACCTTCTACACACCTTAGCTGTCCATCGTCTATTGAGATACTATACCAATCGTACCAAATCTATTAGAAAAACTCATCTTTTTGTTACCTTCGCCTCAACCAGGGAGGGTCTTCCGGTCGCTAAACAGACCATCTTCAGTTGGTTGGCACACTGTATAATCTTTTGTTATAAGAAGTATAACAAGCCATTACCTGGACATTTCCAAGCCCATTCTACCAGAGCCATGGCCACTACAGTGGCCTGCTTTAAAGGGACTTCTATCACAGATATCTGCAGTGCAGCCACATGGTCCACAATACATACTTTCACAAAGCATTACAACTTGGGTATTGCTTCACGTTGCAGGACGGCCTTTGGCTGAGCTTTCGTACAAGGCCTTTTGTCATAACTTCCACCCTTCTTGGGTTTACTGCTTGGGAATCATCCCAAGTGTATTACCTGCTGCAAGAGATTATCTCCGTGGATGATAGTACAGTTGTGTACTCACCATAACGGTAGATCTTCGAGGGTTATCTCTTGCAGCAGGTATGATCCCTCCCTCCATCCCCCCTTCTCTAAGAGAACAACTTCTGATCCAAATACATATGGGAAAGGGATACCTATGGTACCTCGGTTCTCCCTTGGTCCTTGCTTAGCAAGCTGAATCCAGCGGGGAAGTAAGGATACTAGGAACCGCCCACTCTTATATAGGAGCAGAATGATGATGTCATATGTGAGCAGCCCCTGGCAAAAGACTGCTAGAAGAGAGCTGCCGTGCACCACCACGACCTCTGGCGATGACCCAAGTGTATTACCTGCTGCAGGAGATAACCCTCAAAGATCTACCGTTACGGTAAGTATGCAACTATACTTTGTTGGAGTGGTATATGGTTCACATCCACACCGCCCACCCAACTTTCTCTGGCAAGTGGCACATGGATCCATGCCCCCAGCGTGCAAGATCTGATGTCATGGTGTGGAGTCGAGGGATATACTATCCAGGTGATGGAAGGAGCTTTGCTTAAAGACTTTCTGGCAAATTAGCTCTTAAAGGAAAACTACACACTCTTATTTTGTTTCCGCATCAACAGACAACTCTTCATGTGGCTGTTAGGGATATATGTGATTGCTTTAGTTTATTTTCATTATTCATACTATTCCCTGTAACTGTCCTTGAGGTCTCCATTTTCTGGTTGTTGAAATCTCACTGTCCTGAGAGCTACATTAGAATATGAGAACATGATATGTCAGCACTCATCAGATGCCACAGTATGCCTGTCTGTTTAATTAGAGTTCAACAAAACAAGCTGCAGCAAAGTGTGAAATACCACATTTACCTTCAGTTAGCTTTGCAAACTGCAAAGAGTTGTAATGCAGAGCTTTTCCCTTTAAATTGCATTTATTTTGTGTGTTTCTAGAGTGTTTTTTCAGGCTATTTGTACTTTCAGCATAGAGATAGCTGGTATAAATGGGTGCTGTGACATGTTCTCATATGCAAATACCGCTCTCTTGGACAATGACATTTCAACAATCGTAAAATGGAGACCCACAGGATAGTTAAAGTGGACTAGCATGAACAGTGAAAAACTAAAGCAGGCACGTATATCCCCAGCAGCTACAGGAAAAGAGTTGTCTGTTGACATGGAAAACATTTTACAATATATGAGGGTGCACGTTTCCTCCCAGTGTGTGGCTATGAACCATATACCACTCCTAGAACTATGGTTAGAGTAACTTTTTTTTTTTTTTTTGAGGTGTCTTTGGTTACAAAATTTATTTGGAAAAGTCAGAAGCCATCAGATTGGGTGGCCCTTGTAAAAGATAATTCCTGGGGAGCGTTCCCTTCATATGGGCAGTTAATAAGCCAGTCAAGTACCTTGGGGTAAGGATTTCATCCAGTCTGTCCTCCCTGTTCAGGCTAAATTATGAAAAGCTCCTGGTGGAATTAGAACAGATTTAACATGGTGGGCAGTTCTGCCCATCTCTAGGAGGTAGAGTTGCCACATTGAAAATTAATATCCTGCCTCGCTCACCCCCCCCCCGCCCAAAGCTTTGCCTATTAACATCCCTGCTTCTTACTGGAGGTAGCTGCAAAAACTCCTCCTGTCCTTTGTCTAGGATCGTAGGCAGATACAGGGTAAGCAAAAGAATGCTGTCCTTCCCTAGGTAAAAGGGAGACTTGGCCATGCCTGACCTCAGATTATATTACACCACTGCACAACTGGCCCCCTTTTTGTCACAAGGATTAAGCAGTGAAACGGAACAGGGTGGCGTGAAACTGAGGCACAGCAACTTCACATTCTAGGGACGTGGATGTGACAATCTAACCACACTTACTGGCAGTTGCCTTTCCCTTTAATTCTGACCTAAACATCTTCAAGCTGGCTTTTCCCACCCACCCGGGTGGTAACTCCCTGTTCTGCCCCATGACGCTAGCTCTTTACTTTCTGCTTGCAAGAAGCAGGTTCCTTCCTTACCGCTCTCGTGCTGAGTAGGCCCTTGTAACTTAAATCTTTGGATTTTCTTCCAAAACGTTTCAAAACTTTTGTCTTCAGCTCGATCATTGATCACAGCCGCTATGGACGACAAGTCTGCTCCCAGGTTCCACCGATACCCTTGTGGGCAGAAGATGTTCCGAACAGATTTGCACACCGTGTGCGTCTATTGCCTGGGGCACAAGTATGATCCCCAGGCCTGCGACATTTGTAGAACTTCCCATCCTAATGTTCTGGAGGACTGTCTAGCCTGACTCAAATTAGGCCAACTGAGGGAACTGAACCCTCTGGTAAAATCCAAGGATGCCTGTTGGGTGGTCGACGTGACTGTGGAGTCTGCTGACCAGTTTCCCGGCATTTGAGGAGGTGGCAGCCCAGGCATCACACCTCCTTGGCTTCTGCCTTTGTGCCACTTCAGCTGGGCACCTCTTTTACTGGATCCTTCAAAGAATTGTGCCAGCTCTGCCAGCCCTTGGTCAGGGCCCCTCCGGGCACAAATCTAAGTTGAAGAAAGAGACCAGAAAACGGTCTCACTAATGATTATGGTATCAGGAGCGCTCTCGGTCGAGAGCTTCAGACGGATTCCGGAACTTCTCCGGATCCAACTTCAGTTGAATCCTCTGCCAAGGCTCCATGGTAACCCCATCAGGCCTTTTGGCCAAGACGCTGGTCGATCTTCCGGCTGAGATTTTTCTCAAGCCAGTTGACCATTTGTTGACTGAAGAGACTGACACTTCTTTATCCAGGACTCCAGTCCTGACTCAGGCCATTGGAGGGATGGATCAGTCCACTGACCTGCCACCTCTGGTCTCTGACCAAGACCTGGAGGAGCCTTGGCGTTCACCGACTGCCTCCGAGCCCCACCACCAGTCCCCCCCCAGCAGTCGTGGTTGAGGTCTCGTTCATATTCCTGGTGGTTGAGTGGTTCCCGCCAACATTGGTGCTCCTGCTTTCAATGCTCTGGGAAGCGGCACCACCACTACTCTTCATCCTCATCCTTCTTGTGTGAGGAGACGCTTCAGCGCAAATTGTGTTGACATTACGAGGATCTCGTGTGGCAGTAGCTGGTGCATGAATCCGGCTCCGGTTCCTATGCTGGCCATCATCACCTGACTCTCGCCTGACAGGGCAACCCCTTCTCTGCCTCAGGAGTCTCCTAAGATGGTCCCAGTTTGGCCGCCCCAGCATCTCCACCAATCCCCGTGGAGCCGCCACCTGCACAGCCGAAAACCGCCTCCGGCCAAGGAGTCTCAGGTATCAGTTACCATCACCCCTGACCATCCGTGGATGGTCAGCATGGGCTCTGGTGATCAACCCCTCTTTAATGACTCCTCGGAATCGGAGGGTTCTTCCTTGCACTTCTGTCCAGTCAACATGGAATCGGTGGGCGATCTCTTGGATGATGGTCCCACTTCCTTTAAGGGACTTCTCCGCCTGATCTCAGAGTCCATGGGTATGAAAATGGAGCCTGTCCAGAAACGGGCTTGATACCTGTTGACTGAGATCCTCAACTGGGGAGGCCTTCCCGATGGCAGTGGCCATCCTTGGCCCTGCTTTGGAGCTGTGGCAGCACCCCGCTTCCTGCCCTGCGCCCTCTGCCTAGAAGGCCCGCAAGTATGTAGTACCTACTGTTTCCCTGTTGGGATTCACAGAACATCCCGCGGCTGGTGGCTGATTCTGTGTTCAGGCACTTGGGCAACACTGGGGATGTCGACAAGCTGCCCGATAAGGAATCCACGAAGTTGGACCATGCAACTAAAAAGGTGAATGCTGACTCCTCACTTGGTCTCCACCAGGTGAGCTCGGCCCTCCTTATGGCCCACTTTTCCCATGCCCTGCTGGGCACCCTGGATGAGGTGCTTCCTTATCTCCCGGCGGACCTCTAGACCATGGTCAAACAGGTCCAGGACAAGGGTTGGGCTGTAGCTGAGCAACAGCTCTAGACAGCCATGGATATTGGGACTCCTGTGCCAGCTCCATGGTGGTTGCAGTGGCCATACACCGCAGGGCTTGGCTGAGAATCTTGACCTTCGTGGCAGACACTCTGCACAAGCAGGCGGACGTCCCTTTTCTGGGCACTGACTTGTTTGGGCCTGGGGTCAAGGGCCACCTTACCTGCATCGAGAAGTCCAGTACCACCTTGGACTCCATGACATCTGCCCAAAAGGACCCCAAGGGCTCTAAGCTGCAGCAGAAAAGGAAGCCCTTTCGGTCCACCTCTACTCCTGCAACCAAACCAGTCCAGCCCCAGGCTGGTCAGCATGCCCAGGCCTGGCAACCTTGGCCGAAGTCAGTGGCCTTGCTGATCCGTAAGCCTGGGAGGAGAGGCTATAGTGTTCCCTCAGCGAGATCCTCTTCCTCCAAGCCTGCCCAATAACGTGATGAGGGGTGCCTCCCTCATGCCCGTCATGTCTCATCTGGGTCCTCCCATGGTGGACTGGCTTCACCAATGCCTTTTCGCCTGGTCTGCTGTCACCACGGACAGGTGGGTCTTTGAGGTGGTGGGTCAGGGTCGGTCTCTGGAATTTGAGGAGTACCCTCCTTGCCAAGCCCGTGCCCCACAGGAGGACTTGGTATCTGCAAGCATCCTGTCGTGTCTTCGGGACAGCATTGCCCAGCTTCTCCACAAGGAGGTCATGGTTCCTGTTGTGGATCCTCTGGAACACCCAGGGTTTGTCTCCAGGTATTTCCTGGTGCTGAAACAGATGGGGGGAGGCTGGCTCCCCATTCCAGATCTGCATGACCTGAACAAATTCCTCAAGTCGCACACCTTCAGGATGGTAACTCTGTCACAGATCATACCATCTCTGGAGCAGAACATGTGGTTTTGCTGCCTGGATCTTCAGGACACATTCTTTCACATTCCAGTCCATCCATCTCACCAAAGGTTCCTCCGCTTCTGAGCAGCAGGAGCCCTATACTAGTTCCAGGCCATCCATTTGGCCTGTCCTTGGCCCCCAGGGTCTTCACCAAGTGCATTGCAGTGGCGGCAGCTTACCTAAGGTGCCGAAGGGTCCGGGTTTATCACTATCTGGATGACTGACTGATCACAGGGACCTGGCCCTTCAGTCCTGCGTCTCCCTTGGCCTCCTGGTCAGCGAGGCCAAGTCAGAACTCGTGCTTTTGCAGGTGATCAACTTCATCAGGGTGGAGCTTGACTCTTGCAGAGCCAGAGCCCAGCTCCCAGTGGACAGGGCAGAGGCTCTCTCCTCCTTTGCCCAATCATTTCAGATTGGGCAATTGCACCCTGCTGGGACTTCCTGTGCCTGAGGAGTTACATGGTGGCCTGCACCAGCGTGGTCCATTGGGCCCGCTGGAGAATGCACTCCCTGCAGTGGGAGCTGGCCAGCTAGTTGTCTCAGTACAAGGATCACTTCAACCAGCCGGTCACTGACCCAGTGGATGTGGGACACCCTCCAGTGGTGGTTAGTCCCAGGGCATCTGCAGGAAGGGATCCCCGTTTGTCCACAGCTGACGGTCATCCTGACAACCAGTGCCTCTCTCATGGGCTGGGGTGCCCACCTGGGGAACACAGAGTCTACGGGCTCTGAACTCCCAAGGAGTCCCGATGTCACATCAACCTGCTGGAGCTCCAAGCAGTTTGGCTAGCACTGACTGCATTTGCTCCTCATGTCCAGGGTCAGGTGGTCCAGGTCCAGATGGACAACACCATGACCATGTAGTACCTCAACAAACAGGGTGGGGTGCACTCCCTGCCACTGTACAGGGAAGCTCTCCATGTGTGGACCCTCATCCACAGTCTGGAGGCTGATCTCCTAGCCATCCATATGGCAGAGGTCTCCAATCAGCTGGCGGATGCCCTCAGCTGGATGGGCAAGGCTTTCCATGAGTGGTCTCTCTACCCAGAGGTAGTACTCGTTCTCCCGGTGGGGCATCCCTCAGGTGGACCTGTTCACCTCCAGGGAGAACGCAAAGCTGAGGCTGTTTTGTGTCCACCCCCCTCAGCAGGAACGCTGCAGGGGGGTGACTTTTCAAAGCCCTGGACCCCAGGCTTCTTCTCTGCCTTCCCTCCACTTCCGTTGATCCACAAAGTGCTTCTCAAAGCCAGGAGGGACAAGGCACAGATGATTCTTGTGGCTCCAGATTGGCCATGCCAGTTCTGGTGTACACAATCTCCTCAGCCTCAGCAGCAGGCTCCCCAGGTGTCTTCCACTCCGCCCAGACCTGCAATCCCTGCACCTGATAGCCTGGTTCCTGAGCGGCTAGAGTTACAGGCTTTGGGTCTCTCCAAAGATGTCCTCACTGTTGTGGAGGCATCTAGGATGGAGTCTATCAGGAAATGCTATGCCTTCAAGTGGAAGAGGTTCTTCATTTGGTGTCATGGCAAGGGATTGGACCCTTTGTCCTGTCCAGTGGCTAGCATTCTTGATTACCTGTGCTCACTCTGTCGGGCTTTTAGTCTGTGACCCTTAAGGTGCACCTGGCAGCCATCTCTGCTTACTGGGCATGGGCTGGTCAGCAGTCTGTGGTGCAGGAGACGGTCTGGCACTTTTTCAAGTGCCTTGACCGCATTTACCCTCCAGTGCGTGACCCACCATCTTGGGATTTACTGCTGGTTTTGGCAAAGCTCATGGGCAAGCCATTTGAACCAGTGCACATGTGTGAAATGACTTACCTGTCGTGGAAGACCACCTTCTTTGGGGCTATCATGCCAGCCAGAAGGATCAGTGAACTCCAGGTGCTCTCGCTAGAGTCTCCTTACCTGGTCTTCCACAGGGACAAAGTTCTCCTGCGTCCCAACCCGAAGATCTTACTTCAAGTGGGAGCTCTTGCAGCAGGCTATTACAATAAGGACTACGCCGCAGGCACTAGGATCCTCGGGTGAAATTTCTGCCAGCAATACACAGCAGGGACCACCCCCGATGCCGGCCCTGCCCCGACATCGGTCAGGGTACAAGAGGGGGCGGACCCAGCTCCACCTCAGTTCTTTCCCACCGCGTCCTGCACGTGAAGTCGAAGGAACAGCTTCTGCTTGCAGTTGCAGCTAAAAAACCTTGTGGATTTGATCTACAATCAAGATTCTTCTCTCATTTTCGACGGGTTTTCTTGTCTTAAGGTACCCGACGTCAGTCCGCTGCCTGTAGTTTGTTTTTTTTTCGCCTTTTGAGCGTTGTTTTCCTCGCTGTTAGCTCCATTAGCGAGTCCGATGTCAGCCGTTGCCCGGCCAAGATCGACGGATGTCTTCTTGGGCATCGGTTTCTCCTGAACACTTAAACAAGCGTGAGTTTGGGAGGCAGATCCCAGCGAAGGATGGCTATTAGCGGTGCGTTTTTTGTCTAGGCCTGGACCACGACACCGCCAACTGCGCAGATTGCCAGGCCTTTACCAGCCGGACTTACATTCGCCACCTCAAGGCCCTTAAAGCCTACCTGTTGGAGCAGAAGATGGATCTGCACTCCTCGGAGGGGAAGCGGAAAGAGAAAAAGTGCCATAGCAAGGACTGTAGTCGGTCCCAACACCGGTCGTGCTCGCACTCATGGCTCTCTCCTAAAAAGGCCTGTCCCTTGGGTTCTGGAGATCTCCTGAAGACTACTCAGGCTAAGGCCGGCCCATCGGGGGAGAAGCCGGCAAACCCAAAGGTGACCCCGCTAAGGGTCATCGCTAAGCCCTTAGAGGTGCCTGCTTCAGCACCACCTGCTAAGGTACCGATGCCACCTGCTAAAGGTGCGCCTCCGGAGACCAAGGACTCTCTGGCGCCCCCCAGCGGCACCCTGTCATCGGTCCCTACACTGACGCTGGTCGAAGGGGCGAAGGACGCGGGAACGGTCGCAGAAGAGCCGTCACCATCGCCCAAGTTCTCCTCCCCCCTGGGCCCTCAGGAGAGCTCCCCGGCGTTCCGGAGACTTCCTTCCTGAAACGAGCGGCTGAAATATTCACCAAGGATGAGCGCAAGGATCTTTTTTCCTTTTGGTGGGGGCAGGTCCATAAACAGTCCTCCCCGTCGTCGGCCCAGACACCGGTTCCGGACCCTGCAGAAAAACCACAGCTGGGAGGTGAGTCTTCCCCGAGAAAGTCGCCAGAGCACCAGCCTTCACCTCCCTCCAGGGCTTATTCCCGCACAGGGTCTCAGGACCACCGACAGCCCTCCCGGGACTCGGGTGACCGACGTCGGTCCAGGTCACGCTCCAGGAGCCCTTCTTGGTCACTGCTTCGTCGCCAGTCCAGGGACTGGAGTCGGTCTTCGGACCGACGTCAGCGAAGGCATGGTCATAGGATGGGGTCAGACTATTCCAAGTCGGATAGTCGATCCTCCTCACCAACGTCTACCTCCTCTTCCTCTCTCAGTCTTAAGCACTCCCCGGGAGAGAAGGACTAGCCTCGCTCGCCTCTGGACGATCCTACTTTTATGGACATCATGAGGCACATCCAGGCCTCCGAGTGGGACATGGAGGACCTGGATCTGGAACGACGGAGACTGGCCAAGTACCTGAGGCAAAAGGAGCCAAAGCCTCTGGTTATCCCTCCTTTAGTCGATACATTCCAGGACCTTACCAGAACCACCTGAATGCATCCGGCCTCAATCCCGGCAGTTCCAAAAAAGTCGGACAGGCTGTATAAGGCCCCAAGGGCAGAACCCTTTCTAGCGGAACACCCTCAGGCCAATTCTTCGGTGATCACGGCTGCCCATGACAAGTCCCGGCAGCCGAAGCACCTCAGCTCCCAGCCTCCTGACCCGGAGTCTCGCTACCTGGACTAGGTGGGAAAGAAAGTATATGCTGCCTCCACCTGTTCCATTCGTTCGCTCAATTTTCTAACGCATATGGTACAGTACCAGAATGCGATGTGGGAAAGGGGACTAGAGCTGATGAAGACCATGCCAGACTCTGACCAAAAGGCAGAGCTCCTAGCCCTCCTCCAGTCGGAATCAGACGTAGGCTCTCATGTACTGAGGGCCTCGTATGACATGGCAGCCAGGGCAGCCGCCTCTGGGGTGTGCCTCCGGCGCCATGCCTGGTTGAGAGTTTCGGGCTTTCACCAGGATCTGCAGGTCGGTATCAAGGATCTGCCCTTCCAGGCTACTGTGCTGTTTGGGCAGGAGACGGAGGCCTTGATCTCCTGCCTCCAGGAGTCAGGCAAGTCGATCTGGTCAGTCCGCCAGATGTACCATGGCGACCAGTGACGACAACACCATGGACAGCCTTTTCATAAGCCCTCAGGCAGTCAAGGTCCAGCCCATGGCAACCAGCAGGGGCAGAGAGGAGGCTTTCGCAGGAGATCCGGAAACCAGCAATCTGGTGGACCTCCTGCCCGTGGGTCCAGGTCCTCCCAGGCCTCTCTTCATCACTCCTGGCTCTGCCCAATGACTCCCTTCCGCGGGAAGATCCAGGGGAGCCGGTTGGGGGCCACTTCTCCCTTCATTTTGAAGGGTGGAAGTCAATCACCGCAGACCAGTGGGTCTTGGATATCATCAGGAGAGGACACACGCTGGAGTTCAAAGAGTTTCCCCCACACACTCCACCAAAGCTCTCCCGTTATCCTCCTTCTCACATGCCACTAATAGAAGGAGAGATCCAGACCCTCTTGCAGAAAAGAGCAATAGAGAGGGTCCCACACAAAAGATTAATACACAAGTTAGCCAGCCTTGGAATGGGTCCCAAGATGGTAGCCTGGATAAAAAATTGGCTAGACAACAGGACGCAGAGTGTAGTAGTAAATGGAGTACACAGTAAAGAAAGGAGGGTTACTAGCGGGGTACCGCAGGGTTCAGTACTGGGACCGGTCCTTTTTAATGTCTTTATAAGTGACATTGCAGAGGAACTGGAAGGAAAAGTATGTCTCTTTGGCAGACACAAAGATCTGCAACAGGGTTGATACACAAGATGGAGTGGAAAGGATGAGAAGGGACTTGGCAAGGTTGGAGGAATGGTCAAATGTATGGCAGCTCAGATTCAATGCAAGAAGTGCAAGGTAATGCACATGGAAACAAACCCAGGAAGCGTAAACAATGGGGGTGAGATACTGACAACAGTAAAAATGGAAAGGGACCTGGGGTAATTATATCAGATGACCTAAAGGTGGGCAAACAATGTGAGAAGGCAGCAAGGAAGGCTGGGGGGATACTGGGATGCATAGGAAGAGGCATCAATAGTAGAAAACAGGAAGTTGTTATTCCTCTGTACAGACAGTTGGTGAGACCCCATCTGGAGTACTGTGTGCAGTTCTGGAGACCCCATCTCCGCAAAGACATAGACAGAGTGGAGGCTGTCCAGAGGAGGGCAACCAAAATGGTGCAGACATATGAAGAAAGACTAAAGGAGCTTAATATGTATACCCTTGAGGAAAGAAGGGAGAGAGGGGACATGATAGAAACTTTCAAGTACCTCAAGGGAATCAACAAAGTCCAAGAGGGTAGCATCTTTCAGAAAAAGAGATGTGCAAGAACAAGGGGGCACCGTTTGAAGATAGAGGAGGGACGGCTCAGAGGTAATGTGAGGAAGTATTTTTTCACAGGAAGGGTTGTGGATGCATGGAACATCCTCCCTGAGGAGGTTGTGGAGTCAAAAATAGTGGAGGAATTCAAGAATGCATGGGACAGACATAAAGCAGTCCTAGTGGAGGGTAGGAGGAAGTAAGCTGTTGGTTAACGAGGATCTGCAGCTTATCTGTTAGGTAGGAAAATGGGCAGACTAGGTGGGCCAAGCGGTCCTTATCTGCCATCAAATTCTATGTTTCCCCGTGCATCAGCAAGGGCAGGGGTTCTATTCCCACTTCTTTCTGGTCCCAAAAAAGACTCGGGACCTTCGTCCCATTCTGAACCTCAGTCCTCTAAACCTCTTTATCAAGTACAGAAGGTTCAGGATGGTGACTCTTCAAGGACTCCTTCCCTTGCTGCACCAGGGGGACTGGCTCTGCTCTCTCGACATGCAAGATGCTTATATGCATATCGGGGTCTATCCTCCCCACAGGAAGTTTCTGAGGTTCCACTTCCAAGGGGAGCATTTTCAGTTTTGAGGGCTTCCGTTCGGCCTCTCTTCCACTCCGCGAGTCTTCACCAAGTGCCTAGCAGTGGTGGCTGTGGCTCTAAGGCGTATGGGGCACTACGTGTTCCCCTACCTAGACGATTGGCTGCTTATGGCCCCGTCAAAAGTAAGCCTTTTACGAGCTCTCGAAGACACATACTCTGTTCCGAGAGCTGGGGATCACCCTGAACATACGAAAATCGTCCCCAGAGCCCAGCTAAAAGCTCGCCTTCATAGGAGCGATCCTGGATTCCGTCCAGGGCATGGCCTTCCTTCCCCAGGACAGGGGAGTTCACCTGTGAGAGATGGCAGAACGGATCTCCATAACTCCTCGAGTTCCGGCTCGGAACTTCCTCAGTTTACTGGGGTACATGGCAGTGGCCATTCCTCTCACTCCCTTGGCCTGCCTCCACATGAGGGTCCTGCAATGGATGCTCAGGGTGCAGTGGGACCAAAGCTACGATGATCTAGACTCCCCAGTCAAGATCTTGGGGCCAGTCAGGAGAACTCTGCTTTGGTGGATGGACCCCAGCAATCTAGAGAAAGGGGTCAGCTTTCGTCCGGAGCCACCAGGTCAAACTCTGACAACAGATGCCTCAGACCTGGGGTGGGGGCGCACCTGGGTGCTCGTCGAACACAAGGGGTTTGGTCACCTGAGGAGCAGTCCCTTCACATCAATGTGCTGGAAATGCGAGCGGTCCTCTGCGCCCTGCAGGCTTTTCAGGAGGACCTGGTGCCAGGCTCTTTTCTAATTCAGACAGACAACACGGCGGTCGTCTTTTACATCAACAAGCAAGGGGGCACTCATTCGTATCTTCTTTGCAGGGAGGCGATGAGAGTCTGGTACTGGGCACTGGAGCGGGGCATTCTGCTATCAGCAGTGCACGTTCCAGACATCCTCAACAATCTGGCCGACAGCCTCAGCAGGTCGCGTTCCAGAGCTCACGAGTGGGAGCTACTACAGTCCGTGGCGGACCAGCTCTTCAACAGGTGGGGTCTTCCAGAGCTGAACCTCTTTGCATCACCACGCAACGCCAAACTGCCAATGTTCTGCTCACGAGAGCCCGCGCCTGGAGTTTTCTGGCCAGACGCGTTATCCCTTTGCTGGGCAGGGAGGTTTCTCTATGCCTTTCCGCCCTTCCCTGTCATTCAGAGGGTGCTGCTCAAGTTAGAGGTAGAAGGGGTCCAAATGATCCTAGTGGCCCCCAAATGGCCTTGGCAGATTTGGTTCCCACTACTGCAGCGGTTATCAACGGAACCTCCAATTCCGCTGCCCATATGCTTGCAGTTGCTGTCCCAGGACCAAGGGTCGCTGGTCCATCCGGATCTTCGGTCTTTACACCTACATGCTTGGCTCCTTCAGACATAGCTCAACATAGATACGGGGTTT
This sequence comes from Neoceratodus forsteri, assembly GCA_016271365.2. Classification (NCBI taxonomy): domain Eukaryota; kingdom Metazoa; phylum Chordata; order Ceratodontiformes; family Ceratodontidae; genus Neoceratodus; species Neoceratodus forsteri. Next base: position 776,941,927 of record CM057454.1, read on the forward strand.
CTCCAGAAATGGCGGCAGTACTAGTGTCAGCAAGAAAGCCCTCCACTCGCTCCGCCTACGCTATGAAGTGGAAGCGTTTTTGTCTTTGGGCATCGCCGCAGCATTTGGATCCCGTCACCTGCCCTGTGAACTCAGCTTTACAGTACCTCCTCTCCTTGTACGATAAGGGTCTGAGTTACTCCTCTGTCAAGGTGCACATGTGGGCAATCTCCGCCTATCATGCTCTCGTGGGAGATAGAGCATTAGCACAACTGGATGTAGCCCACACCTTTTTTAGGGGAATTCTGCATATGAGACCTCCGATTCGGGACCCTATCCCACCCTGGGACCTCCTTTTTGTGTTGGAGAAACTCACCCTCCCTCCTTTTGAACCAGCAGCGGATTGTGAGCTGCATTACCTTTCTTGGAAGGTTTGTCTTTTGGTTGCTGTTACCTCAGCTCGAAGGGTTTCCGAGCTTCAGGCTCTGATGTGTAAAGAGCCCTATTTGGTTTTCCACAGGGAAAGGGTTTCCCTCAGAACGAATCCTAAGTTCCTTCCAAAAGTGGTCTCAGAATTGACCCTCAACCAGTTGGTTGACCTTCCTGTTTATTTTCCTTCCCCTTCCAGTAGAGGGGAGGCTCTCCTCCACACATTGGATGTCCACAGGACTTTGAGGTATTACCTCAAAAGGACGTCTCAGCACCATAAATCGGAGCAACTCTTTGTGGCATTTGCACCACATTGCTTGGGTCAATCGGTGTCCAAGCAAACTATATCTAAATGGATAGTTCATTGTATCTTGTTTTGTTATGAAACACAATAAACCCCTACCCGGGCCGGTTGAGGTCACTCCCTGAGGGTGTCAGCTTCTTTCCCGCCCTAGCGAAATGTCACCATAAATGACATTTGTGCGGCCTAACCTGGAACTCGGTGCATACTTTCGTCAAGCATTACAGCTTGGATATCGTCTCCAGACACCGAGCCGGCTTCAGCCTAGCTGTATTACAAGGGCTTTTGTCCTAAGGCCTCTGGAGTCAGCATATTCCACCTCCCGGGGTCGTCTACCTCCTTGTTGTGGGACTGCTTGTGACTCAGTCCTTACTGTAATAGCCTGCTGCAAGAGCTCCCACTCGAAGTAAGATAGTACAGTTATGTAAGAACTTACCATAACAGTAGATCTTCGAGAGGAGCTCTTGCAGCAGGCGCTGCTTCCCACCCGCCTTCCCCCTTGAGGTGTGCAGATCCATTTTCGTTTTCTACTCCAATTCTCTTTCATAGTGGGCTTCGTCTCCTTCTCTTGTCAGGCCTTCTTCTGGGTCTTGGCGGGAGAACTGAGGTGGAGCTGGGTCCGCCCCCTCTTGTACCCTGACCAACGTCGGGGTGGGACTGGCATCGGGGGTGGTCCCTGCTGTGTATTGCTGGCAGAAATTTCACTGGAGGGTCCTAGTGCCTGCAGCATAGTCCTTATTGTAATAGCCTGCTGCAAGAGCTCCTCTCGAAGATCTACTGTTACGGTAAGTTCTTACGTAACTGTACTTTCCTCCCGAAGGTTGTGTCAGATTTTCACCTTAACCAGGTGATTAATCTGCCGGTGTATTTTACCAACCACACCTTGGAGGCCGAGCATAGGCCCCATACTCTGGACCCGCGGTGAGCACTCACATACTACAAGGAGCGTACAGATCGAGTTTGGGGAGAGGTTTGCCAGCTGTTTGTCACCTACGCTGAACCTGCACCTGGCAGACCTGCAGCCAAGTGAATGATTAGCATGTGGATAGTCTCCTGCATTGATCTCTGCTATAGGTTGGCGGGTAGGAAGCCTCTTGTTGGGCTTAGGGCTTATTCCACCCACCATACCGCTGCGTCAGTGGCTGCTTCCAGGGACATCCCTATCCAGGAAATCTGCAGGGCTGCTACCTGGCGGTCAGCACACACCTTAATTTCCCATTACCACATTGACCTTGAGTCACACAGGATGCTGGTTTGGGGGCCTCATTTCTCCAATCTCTGTTCCCTAAGTAGGAGGTGTGCACCTTGCCTCCCTCCTCCTGGAGAACTGCTAGGAGTCTGCTAGAAAGTGTGGATAGAACATCATATCCACGTCCCTAGAAAAACAGGTTACTCATCTGTAACAGTAGTTCTAGGAGTGGTACATGATGTTCATCCACATGAACCTACCCAACCTCCCCGGCTTTGGCGCACAGCACTGCTTCCAGTGGGCAAGATCTGGCATCATGGGGTAGATCCGAGTGAGTTACCACCCAGGTAGGTGGGAGGACTCAGCTTGAAAGACATTCTGGCCAGAATTAAAGGGAAAGGCAGCTGCCAAAAGGTGTGGATGAACATATACCACTCCTAGAACTACTGTTACAGGTGAGTAACCTGTTTTTAGCCCCATTTGCTCTACCTCATGCTAACCTCTCCCCATGATCTGGAAGAAAGTTACCAACCCTTGGGCTAAATTTGCTCTTCGAGTCCTAGCACAAAAACTCCCAAAGAAGTTTGATACCTCTCAATAATTGGTGACCCTGTGTGCCTGCCACCTACCCTACACAGACCCAGGCTTTGCAAGGTGGAACAGAGCATCACTAACCAGGCACTGATTAGTAATAAAGTTTTAATGATTTTGAGGGAGTTGTGGGAGAAGTAAGATCTCCCTCAAAGTGATTTTTTCCAGATACCTACAGGTGAAGCACTACATACAATCTCAGAATCTAATACAAAAAAAAAAAAAACAGACCTCACATGTCTAGAGAATATCCTGTAGCGGGCAATGATGCTGGTTGGAGGGAGGAGGACAGTTTCCAGGGTATACAAAATGTTAAAGGGAAAAGAACACCCTGAATACTCAAACTTGAAATACCAATGGGACATTGAAGCAGGTATTAGTATAACTGATGAGGAATAGGAAGAGATAAAGGAGGTCTGGAAAGTAACTGCCTCCCACAGGGTGGAGAGAATACAGATGAAAATGTGTGACTAGATTTTTCCACACACCCACAATAATATCCTACTTTCAGGAAGGGGACACCAACCTATGCTGGAGGTGCTGCGGTCAGATAAGGTCACACTATCACATAGTTTGGGCATATCCAAAGATTGCCCCCTACTGGTTGAAACTCTACTCAGATCTTGATGGAATGTCCCTATTCCCATAGATTTCAAAACACTTATTCTAGGGTGAAGGTAAAAGAAATAGGGAACCACAACAGCAGAACCCTCTCAGAACTCTACATGGCAGTGCAGAATATGGTGAACTGACTGAAAGAAGCAACACCTTCTTTTGAATCCTGGGTGCAAGTGGAAGAAATAGAATGGAGAATGTAACAGCCAAGCTTGGGTTCATTTTAGAGATGCACTCTGAACTGTGGGCTAAGTGGAACTCTAGGCTGATGCAGACGAGTCTGGTACAGTACACATGCCTGGTCTGATAGAGGTAACTGGGCTGTGAACCCTGGATGCCTTGTAAAAGGTCACTCCAGCTGGGTATCTTTAGTGTCCGTGTAGTGCTTATATAATTGCCTGTATCCACCACTATGCTAACAGCATCATCTATGTTGTGCCACTGTGGGCATAGTATTGACTTTTTTCTCCCTTGCTGGTTAAACTATTGTTAAGCTTTGAGGGACGTCTCCAAGAACTGAAGATAAATACCAGAGACTCATAAGTTATGGGACTGGGCCTCAGGGGGCTCAGGTCCTGAATGTTTTTTCTGGGGCCCAAACCTTGTACTGCACAACCGTGCTTTTAAACTTCCATTTCTTCCCATCCCAGATGTTCTGCAGTGCCCTGGCTTGGGTTCCCCATCATGCACTGTAGTCTCAAGATTGAGAAGAATCCTCCCCCCCGAGGCAAATGAGAATGTTGGCTGACACAGATGAGTGGGTTTACGGCCAAACAGTTCAAAACAGGCAGGCCTATATGCTGGGGGTGTGTGGGGGGTGTTGGATGACTCCCCCCACACAAGATAGAGCACATTCAACCCCCCCCCCCGCCTACAAGACAGATCCAGTTCCACTTTTTTTTTTTTAAAGGTAATGAATTCAGTTGCTGGGTCACTCTAAGGGGGGGGGTCCAGAGACAGAATAGCGCCATCTCACACGCTCATGTGCACTGTGGCATGGAGACTCGGTGCACCACTGGGCTTCGCATTTGCTGCTACTCTTAAGATCATGCTTGATGACCGATCGTTGTTAAATTTTAAAGTGTTGTGCCCACCTCAGGTTGTGCCGTGCTCACAGCTGATCCATCTTTGGTCTGTCGAGGTGTGTCTTACCCTACCTGGGTGCCAACATTTAATGGGAGTCCAAAAGGTAGGTAAATATTCGAGGACGTGGCTTCAGTGGTTTTTCCTGTCACACTGACCTGACCATCAATGACAGTTTGTTATTTCAAAGTTTATTGTGAAGGGATAATTCTGTTGAGCAAGCTCATTTGCAAGGAGGTCCCTTGTAATAACATACAACAAAGCAGCAACAAATGATACATACAAAACATCAATGTGTTACAATAAAACATCCATCAAGTACTACAATACAAAATACAAGATGTCAGATTATGACATGGTATAGTAATGCCAGACAAATCAGTGGTATATGGCAAAAAAAAAGATTAGATAAGCGCACAAAAGCAATATACCTGATACGGGTGAAATAGCAAGACAGACACACAGTTAGATTAGAGGCATTTACAGATATCAGGTGAGATTTAATTATGATCCTTTTGAACGCATCGAGGGGGATCAGGGCTTGTAGTTTTAGTGTATATTGGAGTTTGTTCCAGATGATTGGGAGTACATAGCTCATGGCTGCCATACCGTAATGGGTGCAGCATTTTGGCACTATTAGTGAAATGTGTGGAAATTTCCTGAGTGCATCAGACCTATGCAGACAGTGTAATGCGGAAGTGATGTAAAGAGGCAGTTTATTTAGGAGAGCTTTATATGCCCAAGTGTACATATGAATGTCTTCTGGTGGCCAGAGACATCCAATTTAATTCCTTGTACAGAGTGCAATAATGGATTTTGGATTTAGCATTGGTAATGAATCTAATCGCACGGTGGTAAAGAGTGTCTAATTTACGGAGGTTTGATATTGCACAGTTGCTATAGATTATGTCTGTATAATCTAAGAGAGACATAAAGGTGGCCTGCACTAGTGTAATTCTAGTGTCCTGGGTAAACAGGGATTTGTTTCTGTAGAAAAACCCTAGTCTCATTCGTAATTGTTTTGCCAATGTCTCAATATGAGGGGAAAAGTATAGGTGGGAGTCAAGCAGGACCCCTAGATATTTGAAATGTTCTATTACCTCAAGCATGTTTCCTAGTAATGTAGTAATTGGGAAAGGGGAATTAGGATTAGAGCTGGGTGGAGCAAAATTAGGTGGGTAAAAGAACATTATCTCTTTTTTTTTTTTGCATTCAACAATAGCTTGGAAGGTATTAAATTGTGTTGCAGTATGTTAAAATCAGATTGAAGTTATGTGCAGGTTTGCGTAAAGGAAGGTTTTGAAATATAAAGGATGGTGTCATCCGCGAAAAGGTGAATGTTAGAATTTTCAATGTTTTTACTTAAATTATTTACATAAATCAAGAAGAGAAGAGAAGGGGTCCCAGTATAGGGCCCTGGGGAACACCTCTCACTAGGGGGAGTAGTGAGTAGAGGGTTCCATTGATTTTTATCCGCTGTTTTCTGTCCTCCCAATAACTAGAAAACCAGCCTGTGACTTGATGCAGTGAAGCCCATTTCCTTGAGGCTGTCTACCAGACAGGAATGATCCACAGTGTCGAAGGCCTTACTAAGGTCTAAAAAGACAGCAGCTGTGACTAGTCTATTGTCCCTAGCTTTGAGCCAGTCACTAGTGACTTTGGATAATGCAGAAGTAGTGCTGTGAAGAGGTCTAAAGCCAGACTGTAGAGGGTTCAGTAACTAGTGTGTTTCAAGGAATTCCCTGACTTGAAGACTGACCAATTTTTCAAGTGGCTTATAAAGAGCTGGTAGGACTGATGTAGGCCTATAATTGTTTAGAAAATGGCTTAAGTAAACAGACAAATCTGATTGGTTGACATGGCAGCAAAGTTGGGCAATTATTTTTTAATAGTGCCCAGTAAAAAATAAGCACCAGTCCAAGTCCCACTAAACCGCGTACATTTCTACAATGGTGCCCAGCTTGCTTTCTAATTGGCCGAAAGCACCTGATACAATTTGAAATAGCCACCATGTTTTTAGCTCGCTTACCGAGAGCTACTAGTCCTACCCCAACACCCCTTATTTAAGTAGCAGCTGCCTGCTTTAAAAAAAAAGAACACACTGCAGTTATTTTGCGGTTGGGAAGAGAAAAATCTATTTTCTCATAGCCGTGTTCATTCACGATGGCACCACTCTCCCGACCGCACACTCGCACTCCTCCAAATGCTAGCAGGAGACCAAAGAAAAACTAAACAATCGGTGGTCACATTTGAAATCAAACAAAAAAACTCCCATTATGATTTTGCAGTTTGGGACAGATACATTTCCGTCCGTCCCTCGCTCAGCATAAACGGCAGTTCTCTCATGTCCCTTTCTCCTAATGGCAGTCTGCTGTGATTGTTAGCGCGTCGCCCCCGTGCTGCCACTCACTCAGATGTAATTCCCAACAAAAATCTGCCATCCAATACACATTCTGTAAATCTGAATCTATGTGTGTGTATGTGTTGGGGGAGGGGCAGTAAACAATCAAAGCAACTCTGACTAACAATCTTTACCTGTAAGGCAGGGCAACCATGGCAACCAGCTCTAATGTAGGTGGAGGAACTATTTTACCACAAAGAGTAAGTTTTAACATGTAAACTTAAAAGTACATTTTTTAAAACATAAACAGATACACTTGGCCATTTTCTAAGCGCAATAATATCCTCCAGGGTGGGCATTATTGGGAAATACCGGACCTTCCAGGGGCTAAAAGGTCCTCCGCCTGTGGCATCGGGCCTCATTACGCCCCTGGGCGGTCCAGTATTTCCCAATAATGCCCACCCTGTCGGGTATTATTGCTTACTTAAATCACTCTGGTCCCCTGACTTGAAAAGGGGTAGCAGATGGGTTACCTTCCATTTGTAAGGTACAGTCCCTTCTGCCAAGGTTTGATTAAATAAATGCATAATTGGGGCTGTGAGGTAGCGGTAGTCTAGTTTCAAGAAATATGGTTCAGTGCCTGCACCCTTACAAGTGTCCAGTTTGAGTTAAAGGTCTTCTATCTGCTTGTAGGTAAGGAGTGAGAAGGAGGGTCGGGAGGAGTTGCAGGTGGGTGAAGTTGTTTTGGGAAAAGTGGGTCATAAAGTAGCTGATTGAGAGGTATTGAAGGCAAGACCAGCCAAAGCAAAGTATTCATTAAGCTTGTGTCGAGAATCATAGATTTGTCAGTTATGGAAATGCCATTGGAGAATATGTTGAGTGGTAGCGCAGAAGCTTTCCCTCCTTCAAACTACTTTTAAGGTAATGCCAAATTTTTGCTTGTTTGCCATTGGCAGACTCAAGGATATTTAAATAGTTTTGTTTAGTGCTTTTGATCATTTTGGTGCAAGCATTGCGGCATGCTCTAAAAGCAGTCCAGTCTGCTGAGGACTTAGTGCATCTTGCCATAGAGCATCACTTTTTGTCATCATTATTTTTACTTCTCCATTAAACCATGGGCAAGAAGCTTTTCTCACTCTGCAGCTGATCAATGGTGCGTGTTTATTTATAGCAGAAGTAAGAGATGAATTAAAAATGGCCATTGCTTCAGTTATGGAGGGTGCTAGGTGAAATTGTTGCCAGCTTATATTTCCCAGGTCATTTAAAAAGTCAATAGAGTTAAATTTCCTGAATGCTTTTTTGGTAACCTTGCTGGGGTTTATGAATTTGGCTAAGTTTCTAACACACACCACAGTGTTGTGGTCACTAAGCTCATTATGCCAGACCAATTCTTGCAAAATTTTGTGGGGTATGTCTGAGATCACTACATCTAAGAGTGATCCAGAAGATTAATTTAAGCAAAACGGTGTGGTGGCTTCAGTTATTACCTGAACCAGACCCAGTTCTTCACAAAGCTATTTTAAGGGAGTTGATTTAGTACTGAACCAGTCTAGATTCAGATCGCCTAAAATTATTAATTTGTTAGTGTTGTCCAGAAGCTGGTGTAGGTGGAGCAAGATATCCATAGCCCCGGGGCTATAGCTATAACTATATTTAGTAATTCAGCTGCTGAAACTGATAGTTTTAAAGCCAAACATTCAAATTCCTTTGTTTTTGAGGTAGCCTGGATAACATTTGCGGTTAGTCACTTTTTCTTTTTTGGCTGTGGCTCTGAGGAGGCAGATTTTTTTACCGTGTGGTGTGGCTCAAAATAAGTAAAAACAAGGGCAGCCCTTTTCTTTCCAGTTACTACACTGACCACCAATGATGCAGTTTGAGTATATTATTTGCGGGTTCTTTTGCTGTGGCTTATCTACTGGTGGCTTACTTTTTTCACCAATATGGCTAAAGATTGAATCTGTTTGCTGTCAGTCAAGTATAGACACCTTTAGCTCTAGGGTTTCTGGCTTGCCCTGCACTATAAATACATATGGGTGTATGCATGTCACGTTAGTCTTGGCACAAATCTGCACTGTGTTGGTAGTGGGATTACAGCCCTGATCATATGTTAGTGTGGTATATGCAGCACCTACAGTCAGGGTTGGATTGGGGTACAGAGGGCCCACCTGAAAAGATGATGCAGAGGCCCACCTGCAGAATCAATAAGGGAGGGCCCATGGGGTCACATTCTTATCATCAATCCATTTACATATAACACATTAGCTCTATGTTTGCATTTTAGAATGACTTGCAGTGCCCAAACAACCCCATTTAATTAGAAAATAGATCACAAATGCTAAATTCGGAAGGTGATCAGGTGCCCAAAGCGGGGGGTTTCTGCCTTGACATTTCCCGGTATATGGGTGGGCCAGTCCTACTTTGTGTCCAGCTAATTCTTTAAAAATGGCTGTGGTGCTGGGTGAGGGAATGAGGACAGCAGCTACTGTGTGGGATTATGCTGTTACAGAGGTGGGGAAAAAAGGAAAAGGTGCCAAAAAATGTGTTATTTTGCACCAGATAACCCCAAAATTTCATCAACTTCTGGGGGACCTAGGCGGCCCCCAGGCCCCTGACCTATTGTTTTGGGGCCCAGGCCCCGAATAATATCTCATGCTAGCAATGCCTCTGACTTTTACTGGTTCAGTGGTACGGATAGCAGTATCATACTGGACATGAATTATAATTACAATTGGCTTCATGTATAAAGCTTTAAAGCTTCTATTTCTGTAGCACTCCACATTGTCAATGGGCAACTGTGCACCCCCACCAGGGGAATGGCACAGCCCAAGCTTTAGAATGTTGGCATATGAGGAATCAGAGCTGCAGCAACTTCCCAGTTCAGCTGTGCCATTTGAAGGGGACCTAGCTAGTTTTACCTTCACTCAAGAATTTCAAGCCTTCATTTGGGTCTGCAATTCTGTACTGCAGGTTGGAGCTCCTGTTTCAGGGAGCACCCCTAAATTAAAATTGTGTCTGTTACGCTGCGGCTTTCAAATTGTATAACCTGCCTTTTTTCTCATTGCCTGTGTGAATTGGGAACCACTTCTGCCTTGCTAGGGTATTTTTAAAGATCTCCAATTTAAAAAAAAAAAGACAAAAAGGTGCCACAAGTAGGTGTAGTGTCTCTGAGGACCTTTGTCTCTGACGTTGGTTCCTTTTCCCATCCCTCCCGCCAAGCATCAGGATTTGTGTTTTCATTGTTTTATACGTAATATGTGCTTTAGGAACTGTTTAGTGCTGTTAGTGATTTTTTTTTTTACTTCAGACCTCCGTTTTTGCAGTTGCGGGTGCCATTATCTAGAGTGCATGCCTGTGGTGTGCGTGCTTCTACAGCGCTAAAACTGCACAGCACAGTCAAACACGTGTAAGTGTGCGCACGTCCGTACAAGTGCGCTAATGCTCTGCATGCACCCATCATGAGCATGCACACTCATTTTGGCATTTTTTAGTGTGCTAATATCCAACAGTTGCCTTTGCTGATTTTAGCCCAACAAGCTATAGGGCTAGTAATTGTCTGTGTACATTTTTTTTAAACATTATGTTTGTTTTAGAAACATAACATATAGTCATACGCAACAAGCAGAGGACATTACAATATGAAATGAGAAAAAAGTTCTTAACACATCGAGGGCACCACCCCTCTTAATGTACGCATTTTAACCGTTCTATGCTTTAAGATATGTCAACTAGGGGATTAACATAAGAAAGACCATTGTAATGATACTAAATAAACTGCAAAATGAGCCCAGGAGCTGCATGGTGGTTTACATATTAAATGTGAAGTAAATAATCCAGAAATCTCTACCTACTAATGATGAGGCAGTTATCTACCATGCTTATATCCCAGTTAAAGCACATGAAGTGCAGACACAAATATGACAGTGCTGCAGACATCCCATTATAAAAATGCCACTAAACTAGTATTCCAATAACGCTGAATATCCGCATAAAAGTACTGCTCTTACATACATAGAATATTCGAGGCAGAGTTGCACATACATTGAAAGAGGAGGAATACCTCCAACCAGTGGAATCCACTAATATAACAACGTTGAAATAAACTGTGTCGTATATTTAAACTTTAACAGTAAAGCTACTGCATATAAACATCCAAACACATGAGACAACAAGGACCAAGAGGATCAGAACCCCCTGGTCCAGGTGGAGAAAACTGCCCCAGAGGTGATCGTGAGGATACTAGTCCAGTGTTTAAAAGAAGACCAACAAAATGAGAACCTCTCTTACCTGGGGCCAGTTACATTACTCACTCATTAAGTAATTAACTGTACTGCCTCTTCATAAATCAGGTGGCTTCATCTTCGGAGGACTGATCTTCAAGAACATGTGATGTCGAGGGAGCATATTTCTGGCTCCATTTTAAAGCATCGTAGGATCTGTAATTAGATCTTCCCCGGTGAGCAATTTGTAGTTGGGCTGGAAAGACATGCCATGTGGCACATGGGCCGCATGAAGGATAGCCCTCACACAGTCAAACTTTCTCTTTTGCCTCGTGGCATAACTAATGTCCAGAAAGAGTCCAACTTTCTGCCAATCCTAGAGAAATGTTCCCTTCTGTTTTGTCAGATCCATGAGGGTAGTCTCTGGTTCCCACTCCAGTGACCACCAAGAAAGTGCATGGGGCATCTGGGTTGTCTGGACGTCCCTGAGCTGTAACACTATCAGTCTCCTGTAGTTGCCAAGCTTTTTGTGTTGCCTCTTCTCCCAGTTGTTGCACCAGCCTCTCTCAGAGGAACAGCAGGAGGTGATCCACCTCACAGCCCTCCAGCATCCCAAGTATATGGATATTCGCCATTCTAATTTGATTTTTGAGTGTCTCCAAATGGGATTTTATATGTGCATTTTCTTTAATCACGGAGGAGGTAGTCTCCATTGCTGCATTGGACCACTTAGTGCCTTCTACGGTCGCTGTTTGGATTGAATCTACAGTCATTTCCAGAACTGCATCTCAGTTAGTCAGACCATCAGATTTGTCTGACAGTCCCAATACTGATTTAATTAATGTGTTTAGCTCAGCCCCCATTGTTTCCAGGATCTCCTGTCCCAGTTCCACAGCATTTTCTTCAAGGCGGCCCTGTGTTGACCATGTGGTAGGTGCTGCAGATACATTTTTGGTCTTAGCTCTGGTACCAAACTGTTGTTCCTTATGTGGCTTCCCCATTTGGTGCCTAGTAATATCAGACACAGTTCAAAATAACTTTTTAGCAAAAAAATGTATTATTCTCAGCATTTTAGAGGAAAAATTCCAGGTCTTGTTGCAGAGCGCTATCAATAAACTTCCATATTGCTTCAGCTCCACAGCACCCCTCCTCCCCCATTTGTATACATTTTAACCTGGGGTTTTTCTCTGTGGCAATTTTCTATTTTGGCACCATGGCTTATTGGAGACCATTGATCATAATATGATGTAAGACCTGCAGAAGGATGATAAGGCCCTCCTTCATGGGTTCCTATTGCCCTCATTGTGTTGCTCAGCCTAATATTTCTTCCACGGTTCCCCCCAGTCACTTCTCCAAGCTGGGGGGGGGGCGAGGACAGCACCTGGTCTGTCACTTGGCAGTGGCAAAGCAGAATTGTGAAAATCCTCTTTATTGCTTCTCAGTGAACTTCTGAGTCCCAGTGTCCCGAAGGACATTCCAGCAGATACACCCGACCCCAAACTGGGCCCTTCAGGTCAGAGGGGACCATCCAGGCACATCCAGGTGCACTGCAGCAAGAGAAGACTGCGGAATCGGATGTGCAGGCAGACCCCGACCCTGACTTCATAGAAGGCTAGGATAAGGATTTCGGGGATCTTGGGGAAGCCTCTGACCTAAATAATTGCTCTGAGATGAGGAGGATATCACCTCCAAGGAGGAGGTATAGGAAGAGGAGTGGACGGAACCGAAGTCCAGGATTCCGATTTCCTTCCTGTTTGACAAAAAGTCCTTGTCCTTTTTGGTAGCAGAGGCTTGTAGATTGTTAAAGCTTAAGAAGGAGCAGTCTGTGGAGTCCATAGATGTCAGTCCAATTTTCTCTGCGTCATCCTCTGCGTCAAGATGTTTCCCAGGTTTTATACACTGTGACCAAGTTACTGAGTAAGAGTGGGCAGGTGTGGATCACAGAAAAAAATCTTCCCAAACCCAAAACTTAAAATTATCCCTTTTTTGGGGAATGGTCACAAGTGGGAAGCTCCTCCTCTGGTGGACAAGGCAGTTTATAATTCAATAAAACACGCTACCATTCCGATTGAAATCTCTCTGGTGCTAACGGATTCTCAAGACAAGCAGATGGATACCACATGCAGGAAGGCTTTTGCCTCTAATGGCATGAACCTTTGTACATCTTGTGCTTCATTTATTGTTGCCAGAGCTTTAAATATCTGGGTCACTACACTGGCCAGCTTTGTTCCACCTGATTCGGAAGCTGCGAGCATTTTGCAGTGTGTGGCCATGACCTCCACCTTCCTTGGTGATTCTACGTGGATAATTTATGCATGTCAGCCCATTCAGCCTACCACATTGCGTCGGCCATGAGGAGCGTGTGGCTCAGACATTGGTCCACTGATCAGGCTTCAAAAGTGAAACTGTTCAACCTTCCTTTTGAGGGGGGTTTATTGTTTGGTTCAGGACTGGATTATATCTTGCAGGATGTTCAGGACAAGAAGAGCCACCTCCCAGTGTCCAAACAGTGCAAGTCCACAGCACCCCAGTGTGGTCAAGGTGATGGCTGGCACAGGTAGTCCTAAGGTTTTTTTTGGCCCTTTCGGAACTTTGCTAACCAGAGAAATAGAGGTTCCTACTCAGGCAACACAGGTTACAGTAATAGAGGGGCTTTTGCCAGTTGCCGTGGAGGAAGACCAGCACAAAAGCCTGGTACCTCACAATGAAGGTATGCGGGCCCATCACTGCCCCTCTTCCCTTGGTGGAAGACTTCAGGAGTTCTTCTCAAGATGGGCCAAAACAATGTCAGACGCCTGGGTTCTGTAAATCCTTCAACTAGGTCATGCCATAGAATTCTTAATGGTTCCCTCAAGGGTCACTTTCTGCCGTCCCTGGTTTCAAAGCAAGTGGAAAAACACCAAGCAGTGTTGGACACTCTGACCCACCTCATCCAGATTGGGGCCATTGTGCTGTTTCCTCCAAACGTGCAAGATCAAGGGTTCCGTTTGGTCTCTTTCATAGTTCCCAAGAAGTCAGAGGACTTCAGACCTATTCTGGATCTGAAGCGTCTGAACAAGTTTGTCCGCCACAAAACATTCAAGATGGAGTCTCTGAGGTAGATTACCCAGGATGCACAGCTGGGGGACTTCTTAGCCTCAATAGATCTGATGGATGCTTACCTTCACATCCCCATCCATCAGTCCCACCAGAAGTACCTCAGGTTCTTGATACTGGGTCAGCATTTCCAGTACAAGGTGCTTCCGTTTGGCCTTGAAACAGCCCCTCGGGTTTCCTCAACGGTGTTGATAGTTCTGGTGGCTCAACTATGACAGGAAGAACATCATGTCTATCCTTATCTGGATGACGTGCTCATTCAGGCAACAACTTTACCTGTAGCGAGGAGGTCAGTACTCAGGACCCTGGAGATACTGGAATCACATGCCCGGATAGTGAACAGGAAGAAGAGCTCCCTCAAACATCTCAGACCTTGGAACATCTGGGGGCAGTCTTCAATACAAAAGCAGGTTGGGTTTTTCTGTCACCCTCCTAGGAAGAGACCTTGTTGTCGGAGGCACAGTGGCTCAGGAATCAGTCTGCTTCTGCTCGCAGTCTGCTGCAGATTCTTGGCAGCAGCAATAGACTTAGTTTCGTGGGCTCACTTCCACATGCAGCCCCTTCAGATTGGGTTGATGATGGCCTGGAACCCATCATCAGAGGACTATCAAGCCAGAATTCCCCTCACCCCTCAGCTTCATTACTCCCTGAGTTAGTGGATGAATATGCATAATCTCAACAAGGAGTTTCCGCTGGAGCTCCCGCCAGAGGTAATTCTCACAACAGATGTCCTGTTTAACTAACTAACTTTGAAATCTCCCCTTCACTGATACTCATGCATGAAAGGTCACTTGTTCCAGGGAGGCTAGTGGAGAAGCCTCCACTGGGTTCCTCTCGCAGCCCTTTCCATATTGCCGCACCTGCAGGTAGCAAAAAAGATGGGAGGCCAGCACCCATAACCTCTCCTGTATTTCTTCAAATGGCCTGATACCATTTTCTGTGTACAAGTCTACCAGTCACCTAATCCCCCCCCCCCACGTCCTAAATCTAGCATCCTGTATGCCTGGCAGGAACTCCAGCTTTTACTTCAAGGGGGCTCTTGCAGTATGCAACACCATTAGGACTAAGTTGCCAGGACCGCGTGGAAAATTTCTAGCTAGCAGTCTACAACTGGGGACCGCTCCCTGACGGTACGTCGACATCTGTTCTGGTATAAGGGGATGGACCCCCACGCCCACCTTGAGTCTTTTCCTGCCATCGACCTGCGCTCGTCGGACCATGCAAATCATTGCTTCAGTCGACTGCCATTTTCTTTATTTTTCTAGAGATTACAGTTCGCTTTTGGCTCCATGTTGTCACCAACTTTTTTCTGCAGACTCCCACAAGTTGAAGTGTGCCTGCTAGGCGTGCCAGAAATTTATTCAGGTCACATGAAAAAGATGCCAGAAGGTTCTAGAGACCCATCTCTTCCAGCAAAGATTGGCCACATTGGAAAAGGGCTGCAGACCTGGGCCACAGCGGGGACTTCTGCAGAGATTTCCTCCAAGAAGAAACATAAGAAGCACCAGGCCCGGAAACAGTCCACTCCTGAGCCACAGTCGCCTGTGGGGGCAGCGGCTGATCCTGAGTCTTCCCCTGGGGGATCAACTTCTACTTCCACATCAGCCCTCCTTCCTTCTAGGCTAAATGTGGACAAGCCTCCCCACTGTTATTTCTGTGGCGCGCAGTGCTTGTGCAGGTTCGGAGGATTCTTACTCCGTCCCGACACCCCAGTTGCTCAGGCCAGTTCTTTATAAAGGTCCTGAGCCAGGTGGCCAAACCTGTTCCTTGGGTGACACAATTTAGCTGACTCCACCCATCTGGCCTTGGCATCTCCGCTGACCCCAGCTTGGGATCCGACGACAGTCGGTTGGACTGACACCTGCCTGTCGCCCGCTTCCTCTGGGCCACAGCCTGCATCTGCAGGGTCTTCCCATGGTGCTTTCAGCTCCTCAGCTGTCACCGGTGGTCTCCTTACAGGATCCTACCCACCAGATGCTGGCAGGGTCTTCCGCCAGTTTCCCGTCTGTGGACCAGGCACCGAGTCGCCCTTAGTGTGTAGCCTGCGGGTCTTCGTTCCTTGGGTTAGGCATCCCTGACTCCTCGCCTCCGGTTACCACCTCGGTTCACCAGGAGTCGGTCCCTGCCTCTGAGTCTTTGCCCGATCAGCAGCAACCACCAGTTCTGATTTCGGGCCCTCAGCTCTGACCTTCTGGGCCAGGACTTGGACTTACAATCAGTGCCTTTTGGGTGTTCGGGCCCATGAGGAGCAGTGTCAGGCCCTATTTATGGCCTTCTGATGCATTATCTGGTGCTGGGTTGTTCTTTCCACCTGACGTTTCTTTGCCGGGTGTCTGCCAACCACAGCACTCTTCTCACTGTGCGGTGGACGTCCACCCAAAGACCAGCTCCTACCCAGCAGATGCTGGTGCCAGCCTCTTCCCCGGCAAGGAACTCCCCATCGAATGACATGCAGGCTCCTCCTGAAATGGAACACTATTTGGGTGCCAGAATGGTCACAACCTCTGGCCTGTTGCCACTGTCGCACTCTGCATCGGACTCTGAGGGATCATTGCATGTGGTTTCAGACTTCCTTGAATCTCCGATCCCCCCCCCCACATTCGCCTCATGGGGAAATGTGGATCAGGGGCACTCCTAAGTTCTCTCTGGAGGACCCCTCTTTCCTGGCGATGATGAAGACAATCCAGTCTGGCACAGCATCTGCACCTTCCAGAGGTCAAGTCAGTGGTTATCCCCCCCCCCTTTAGTGGTAACACACAGTGACATTTCACCTACCATCTGGCAACAGCTGGCATCAGTCCAGGCCGTTCCAAAGAAGGCCGACCAACTATATCATGCTTCTGATGGCAAGTCCTCACTTTGACTCCCACCCCAGGGCTGACCCTTCCATATTATCAGGTATCCAGACGGAGTGTGAGGGATCCAGTCATCAGGGTGATTTCCCTCCAGATAGGGAATCCAAGTATTTTGGACCTTGTGGTGTGCAGGGTCTATGCCTCTTCGACTCTGGCCTTGTGGGCCCAGAACTACCTGGTACATATGCTGATACATCAGCAGTCTCTCTTCAGACAGATAGGGGACTTGCTTCAATCCCTGTCAGAGTCTTTGGCTTGGTCTCACCTTAAGCAGATTTTAGATTCTGCCTCTAACATAGGCTTTCACACCCTCCTTGCCTCATATGACATGGATGCTGCCACCCGCAGCTCGGCCTCCATCGTCTGTATCAGGCATCAAGCTTGGCTCCGTCTGACCAACTTTACCCAAGTGGTTCAGGCTTCCATTATGAATGCCCCTTTCTGGGGCCCTTCATTGTTTGGGGAGGACATCCAGGCATTGCTGTCCTCCCTGCAAGAGTCTGGAACTGTCCTTCATACTGGATCCCATGACCAGTGGGACCGGTCGCATCTACCTCCAGCCCGCCATCCAGGGTGGCGACCCCAGTGTCCTCAACTCTCTGGGACTCTGGGCAAGCTCCAGGCCTCTTCAGTCCTAGCTACCCCAGCTGTTAAGGCTCACAGGACAGAGGCAGAGGTGCCTTCGGTGCCTTTCTCTTCCTCTTGAACCCTTGTGACCCCCTTTTTTTTTTTTGGTGGGTTGGAGGACTGGAGGGGGGACTGGGATGAAAGGGTGAATCTTCCCCTCTTCCCTTTTGCGCTTTTCAGCTCCATTTCTTTCCATTGTTTATGCCCTATTAGGGGTGTCTCCTTGTGGGGCATTGGCCCAGGGTTCTGCCTTGCGAGCAGGTAACCCGGGCTCCCTTTAGGTAAGGTGATGTGACACCTTACTGTCTCTTACCATTTCTTGAGGATCGGGTTCTACGTTCCCTCCTCCATGGCTATAGGGCTTTACATTCTCTTGGCCTGGCCATTCCAGGCCCATCGTTGGGCCCAGAAAGGGACACACGTCTACCAGCACATGGGCTTATTCCTTCATCCCCCCTTTTTTCTGAGAGGGATGACACCTTCCTCAATGAAGGTTAGGGCTGGAGTGAGTCTCTCTGGTCCTCCCAGCATGCTCAAGCTGGGTGTCTTTTTCTACTATGTTCCTCCAGGCCTTTTTTAAATTCCATCAGTTTCCACCAGAACCACGCTGGGGCCCAACACAGGTGGCAAGTTGACTGGGGCCATCTTCATTGATCTATTGAAGGCCTTTGACCAGGTGGACCATCCCCTTCTCCTCTCTGCCCTGCAGTCCCATGGATTCTCCCTCCATGCGCTTGATTGGTTCACCAATTACCTTGAGGGCAGGCAGCAATATACCTGCTTTAATCGAACCCTCTCACCCCTCTCCCCAGTGAACAGCGGGGTGCCCCAAGGATCCATCCTCGAACCAATCTTGTTCTCCCTGTTCATAAATGAGCTATCCTCTGTGACTTCCTATGGGTACCTTACACTCTATGCCGATGACCTTGTTATCCTAGCCAGCTCTCAGCACATCACCTCCATCAACTCTCAGCTTAACTCTGATTTCACCCACATCAGGAACTGGCTCGTTGGGCACAAACTCACAGTGAACCTTAAGAAAACGCAGACCTTGCTCTTTGGCTCCATGGCCAAAACCTCCTCCTGTACGATCCCCCTAAAAATCCAAGGATCTAGTAACTCCCTCCTTCCAAACGCTGACTCTGTAAAATACCTAGGCGTCACTCTGATCCCCAATTGGACCTCACCATGTACACATTCAGTCCATGTGTAAAGTGACTAATGCCAAACTTGGCCCTAGCCTATAAGACTAAAGACTGCCTCACCCATGACTTGGCTTGCCATAGCTAAGAGGATTCTCCTCCCTACACTCTCTTACGGGCTCATTGCCTTTTCTCCTGTCCCGTCCTCTAGCCTCGCCAAGTGGGACACCGCATACAATAACGCATGTCGCTTCACACTCTCGGCCCCCTGCCTCACAAACCGCTGTGAGCTATACTCTCGTCTAGAGTGGCTACCCCCTGAGAAGTTCCGGACCTACACCCTTGGCAACTTCATTGACAACATAGTTAGAACAGCCACTCCTGCCTCACTCGCCCTTCCACTAAAACACGCTTCCACTGTCTACAACCTTAGGTCGTGCTCAGCTAAGGCCCGCCGGGTCCCCAAGACTTGCACCCTCACAGGCGATCAGGCCTTCACCATTCATGCACCGAAACTATGGAACTCCCTCCCTGCTCACGTCCGTGCCTTCCCCTCCCACCCCTGCTTCAAATCCTCCTTATGGAACTACCTAAAAACTGCATCCACCTGCCTGTGTTAAGCTCCCACCTGTCTCCCTCAGTGTGCAGTCTCTCCCATCGTATATATCTGGTGCTGACTACCCTCCCCAGGCACTTACCGCTCCAGGTAGCACGGCATTTATTGTTTGACTTCTGCCTTGTTGTTCTTGTAAATTCCTAAACTGCTATTTGTTGTTACCTCTGTATCACTCTATGGCAGAGCTCTTTGCTCCTGTATGTAAACTCTATTGTATTACCAACTGTTGGAGCATATGGCTCCTGTATGTAAACTCTATTGTATTACCAACTGTTGGAGCATGTGGCTCCTGTATGTAATTATTGTCTTATGGATACCCTGTAACTCTCCTGGGTCACTCCTGAAAATAGGCAAGTTGCTGTCTAGTGTGCTTACTTGGTTAACAAAAGCAAATAAATAAATAAATAAATAATAAATCGTGTGCTACATGGGCGGAAACACGTTTTGGGCAAGATGTGAAAAATGACAGCTGTACTGCTCATAAGGATGTGTAATAAAATGGCAATGTTGAAAATCTAGAGTGAAAATATTGAAAATTCGCAAACTTACGAGCGTGCGTAGGAACTGCACAACGCATGCTCGTAAAACAGTCATTTTTAGGAATTTTTTCACCAAATTTTCAACATAGCCATTTTACGACCTCTGCTCATTAACAGTGTCACTGTGATTTTCTTAATGTGTCCCATACATTGATTTTGCACACCAACTGAGCCATTGTGCGCTACATGGGCGGAAACACGTTTTGGGCAAGATGTGAAAAATGACAGCTGTACTGCTCATAAGGAGGTGTGGTAAAATGGCAATGTTGAAAATCTGGAGTGAAAATATTGAAAATTTGCGAACTCATAGCGTGATGTAGGAACTGCTAACGCACCATCGTGAAAACAGTAATTTTTGAGAATTTTCCACCAAATTTTCAACATAGGCTTTTGAGAGCCCACCTTATGAACAGTGGCAGTGTTGTTTCATTACTCAGTCCCAAAAAGATGATTTTGCAGTGATCTGCGAATCACCCTTGGGCCCGATTAACGCCATGACAGTGAGAGCATTCATGAGAAGGGTCCCAAAACTCCATGTTGAAAATTTGGTGCAAAAATTCCAAAACATGCCTGAGATATGCAGCAAAGTTGAAAAACCCTATCTATCCCATTATACAGCTTACCGGCATTTCTCAGTTCGGTCGGCTTTGAAGAGTGCAAGCGTGTTCCTGATCCACCGAAGATGTCGCGCCAGATCCGGAGGAGTAAGTATGGGGTGGGGGGTGTGGGGAGGCAGAGGCTCGAGTGGTTGGGTGCGGTGGGGGCAGAGACAGCGAAGGACCGCTTTTTGTGTTTCAGGGTTTTGTTTTTTTTTTAAAAAAGGATGACGACGCCGGGGTGGGCTCCCAGCATGGCACAAGGACGGCTGTTTGGGGCATGGAGCCGGGATGGGATTGGGCACCCTGTCGGCGATAGCATCTGTTGCCACTCTGGGGTGGGCTCCCAGCGTGGCACCCTGTACTCTCTGAGGGGGAACAGTGGAGCTGACGGGGATTGGGCACCCCTGTTGGCTCTCATGTGTAGCCATGTTGAGGTGGGCACCCAGTGTGGCATGTGGAACTCTGTTTGGGGGGAGAGCGCAGCACAGCCGACAGGGGATTGGGCACCCCCGTCGGCTATACAGTGTGTGCATAGGGGGGGCGAGCACACAGTATGAGTGCGTGTGTGTGTGTGTGTGTGTAGGGGGAGCGTGCATGAGCAGGTGATATCCTATCGCTGCTCACCGAAGCATAGCTCCTCCTTTCAACTGTACTCCACTGCATTTTCGACTGCTGTCATAGACAGCTCCAGCAGCCATTGAAGAACTGCAGCCCCGCCTGCAAGCACACTGACTGAATTGGAAGAGGGCTGCCACACCTCCGAAAACTCGGATGATGGCACTATGTTTCTTGCACATGCGTGCAAGCAAACATAATTAATGTGATTCGTGACGTGATCGTGAATCGTGATTTATGACTGCATTTGTGACCGTGATGATGAAGAAATGTGAATGCCTATGGCTGTAGTTCCCTGATGAGCTGTAGCTTAAAACTCCCAGACTTAAAAACATGTATCAATGAGTATTAATGGCGGGGGGGGGGGAGCCTGGAGAGATACTACAAAACAGGCTTACAATACATCCAAGTAACTAGAAAAAAAATTAATGTTGTGATTTGTGATATGAATGATCACGAATCGTGATTTGTGACTGCATTTCTGACCGTGATGATGAAGAACGTGATTTGTATCACGAGTGACTCGTGATGATGGTCCTGACTTAAAAACGCATATTAATGAGTACAATGTTCATGCAGAATTAAGCACCACACCTGTCCAGTACTCTGAAGGGAAGTCAGAGAAACAACTGTGACTTAAGTTACAGATGGAGATTGGGCCCTAAAGAGATGCAAATGCACAGACAGATTAAGATTGTGCTGTGCACTGAAGAGATGCAGACACAAAGGCACAACACCTAACCAGTGCTCACCATCAGAAATTCAAATCTGGAAAGGAATACCTTTGCCGGTTGGGGTGGGGGGGGCAGTGTACTGCACCGCAGCAGTAACATACACTAGTACTAGTACCAGTAAAGATACCGCAAAGAAGTACAAAAATCACACAGCTGCAGTGGATAGCAGCTTCACATTGCTGAAATTATTATGTGGCACAATAAAAGGTGTCTGATTTGATGACACGCGTCACACACATACTCACACACACACCAAGTAATGCATAGCAATTGAAAACTTCAGTAATATAACCACATATTTTAAACAAACTAAAATTATGCAGTGCGGCAGTAACAGTCACTAGTACTAGTACCAGTAAAGATACCACAAAGAAGTACAAAAATCACACAACTGCAGTGGATAGCAGCTTCACATTGCTGAAATTATTATGTGGCACAATAAAAGGTGTCTGATTTGATGACACGTGTCACACACATACTCACCCACACACTAAGTAATGCATAGCAAATTGAAAACTTCAGTAATATAACCACATATTTTAAACAAACTAAAATTATGCACTGCTGCACCACAGCAATCAGTAAAAAAATGACAAGAAATATTGAAAATATTACTGTGTGTACATTAACACAGTTATACAAGAAAAATATCACCAAAACAGAAAGCAGTCTTTTCCTCCAAGTTAATCTACCTACACCACAGGTATGCCCCTCCCCCAAAGCACACTTCCACTGTCTCTCAGTACACAGACTGAATGTTGTACATTAACATTCAAAATCCATACACAAACAATAAACACTCGATGTTATGAGCACAGGAGGGTTTCCTATAATCGATGAACTAAAGTTTCAGCAAAATAAATGACTCAAAAAGACTTTTTTAACAGCTTTTTGGAGGTTTGAATCACAGAGAGCTCTCAGAGAAGATTGTCTCCTACAGCTTCCTACACACGCTACCCCCAAACTGAGGCTGTGCAGAACAATCTAAAGCCCATGTGACCTGAAATCCCATGAATCACTGCAAAATTCATCTTTGGAGCTTAAAAACAAGGTGAAGTGAGGCGAATTACATTGTTTTCAATGTACTTCACTTTAAGAATTGGTGGAGTAGTGGTTTGGGAAGCGGAGTAAGATGAAGTCATTGTTTTTAATGGACTTTGCATCACCCTTTAATAACGCAAACTACTCCACTTCACGTTGCGGAGCACTCCGCGAATCACTTCGAGGAGCTAATCCAGGCCACTTCGCCCATCACTACTCAATACCCAGAGGCAGTTCCAATGCTTACTGTCACAGCCCCAAAAGGGGCAGCAGACCTTGTCAAAATTTTCGCATGGTGGGCATACCTAAAGGGATTATTACCGATCAGGGTAGTAATTTTGGTGCTGCATTACTGAAGGAGCTGTGCCAACTACTAGGTATCACTGCCATAAGAACTTCCCCTTAAAGTAATCACCCTCAGACAGTCTTGTTGAGCATTTTAATTAAACCCTAAAACACATATTACAAAGGTTTGTAAAAGGGGAAGGGAAAGTCTGTGACCAATACTTACCTTACCTGCATTTTGCTTACAGAGAAGTGCCGCAGGCATCAACAGTTTTTTCACCATTTGAAATGCTGTATTGTAGACAACCTAGAGAGCTATAATAAAAGAAACATGGGAAGATAACCCCCATCAGAAACAATCTATCATATCCTATATGTGTGCCCTGAGAAAGAAGCTGGCAAAATATGTTGAAATTGCCCATAGTAATCAGGAACAGGCCCAAACCAGCAGAAGATGTATTATGACCATGGGGTAAAGGAAAAAGGTTTTGAGCCAGATGAAAATGTCTTGCTACTGTTACCCACTACAGAAAATAAACTGTTAATGAAGTGGCAAGGGCCTTATAAAGTGCTTAGATGTACTGGTACAGTTAACTATGAGATTGAGACACCTGACAGGAAAAATCCTACTAAGATATACCATGCTAACCTCCTCAAGAAATGGGTTGAAAAAACACCAAATGCTGCAGAAACTGATTAAGAAGATATTGATGTAGCTTATGATAGACTGGAGCAAACTGTAACTGCTGATGCTGTAAAGGTGGATATTTCCTTAACCTCCGAACAAACTGCAGACATTTGTAACTTGCTAAAGACATTTAACAGTACTTTTACCATAGTGCCAGGCTGAGCTAAAAGGGTCGAACACGTAATAGTGACAAGGAATGCTCGCCCTATTAGACAAAAGACATACAGATTACCAGAGCGATTAAGAGCAGACGTGGTTAAGGAAATATAAAAAATGGAAGAATTAGGTATCATAGAAGAGTCAAGAAGTGCTTGGTCATCACCAGTGCTGATTGTAAACAAACAAGAATGGGGTATAAGAATCTGCCCTGATTTTACGAAACTTGATCAAGTGTCAGAATTTGACAGTTCTCTTATGCCCAGGGTAGATGATTTGGTGGACAGACTGGGGAGTGCCAAGTTTATCAGTACCCTCGGTCTCACCAAGGGTTATTGACAAATCTCCCTAGCTAAAGAATCCAGAGACAAAACTGCATTTAGCACTCCTATAGGATTCTGTCAGTTCACCACCATGCCATTTGGTTTACATGGCACACCCACTACATTCCAGCGGTACATGGATGTAATTTTATCCCCTCACACTGGTTATTGTCTTTCGTACCTGGATGATATTGTGGTGTGCAGTCCAGACTGGAAAAGCCACCTGGAACACCTATAGTATGAACAGTTATCCAATCTATCAAAAAGGCAGGTCTGACAATTAATCCTATCTTGTGTGCATTGTGCATGTGGGAAACCAAATATTTGGGCTATGTTTTGGAAAATGGAGAAGTCAAGTCAGAGGTTTCCAAGATAGAAGTTTTAGCTAACAGCCCTGTCCCCCAAACCAAGAAACCTGTCAGGTCATTTTTAGGGCTGGCTGGTTATTATCGGAGATTTGTTCCCAGCTTAGCCGAGTTAGCTACTCCCCTCACTAAACTCACCAAGAAATGGTTCCCGAATAATGTGAAATGTACCCCAGAGTGTAACGAGGCTTTTCGGGCCATTAAGGCTGCATTATGTTCAGCCCCTGTTTTAAGAAGCCCAGACTTTGAAAAACAATTTCTGTTACAGACTGATGCATCAGAGGTAGGCCTAGATGCCATCTTGAGTCAGCATATAGATGGGAAAGAACATCCTATGCTATACATAAGTAGGAAATTGCATGACAGAGAGAAAAGGTACTCCACCATTGAAAAGGAATGCATTGTGGCAAAGTGGGCCATGCAGTCCCTTAAGTTTTACTTACTAGGATCTGACTATGTACTTGTAACAGATCACAGTCCTCTCTGTTGGCCTAACCAAATGAAGGATAAAAATCCAAGAATTACACAGTGGTACTGGCACTACAGCCATTTAAATTTAAAGTGGTGCACAAAACTGGGAAAGAGAATGTCAATGTGGATTTTCTGTCAAGATATGAATCAGGAATTGAGAATTCCGAAAGTTGAGAAAATGTGAGTTGAAACTTCTCTGTTTGATATGCTGTATATGAACTGAACCGTAATGGTTCTAAGCTAATGTTAGACAGGAATTTAATAGAAAGTTTTGGAAGCTTGTTTTTGTAAAACAGGTTCCCTCTTAAAGAGGGGGTATGTAGCAGGGTTGAATAAGGCCCTGCCCCATTTGATATGCAGAAAGAGTTTAAAGCAAAGGTCTGTTCTACCGCTCCCTTTTCTGTCTCTTCTCTGTCTGCTTGCAAAACCAAATTTCCTTATGAAACCTAGGAACTGATCACTCCGATGGTTTCGCAATTCTCTGTCTCTTGCTATCTCTCTGCCTTCCCTTGCTATTTCTGTCTTTTCTTCCCCCTTGCATATCTGCAGGTATAAAAATATATGTGAATCTTTATGTGGATATGTCACTGATACTGGGATCTCTTTGTTTAAAACTGTATATTGTTATACTGTTGAAATGATAGCAAAAAACTAATTGGAACTCAAGGGGTTAAACTGAGATGCTGGTGTGCAAACTCTACAGAGCTGTCAACAAGAGGTCAGTTCTGGGTCATTATGTTCTTTTTATTGGACCTGCAAGAACATTGGAAACTGACAAGAACATTCTGTGAAAAAACAGTCTCCTTAACGAGCTCTCTGCAAAGACTTGTTATAAAAAGAGCAGCAATGTTTTGCAAGAGAGAGAGAGAGAGAGGAGAGAGACTGAGACTTGAAACTGAGAAGAAACACTCAGAAGGAGGACTGTTTTCTTTGTACTGCCTTTGTAAATAGTTATATTAAATAATTTGTATCTTTTAGTTTGCTGTTATTAAGAAAAATAAAACGCTATTTGCGAATTTTGAAATTGTTCCTGGTTTTCCTATGCTTCCTGACCTGCGCCTTGATGACATTGATCAGATACGGTAAAGTACATGCAATGTTCACTACTGCCCCCCCTCACCACTGACCCCATGCCACACAAGCATGGCTCTGTTGAGATGCAATGGCATGACACCCAGTGCATATGGCACTGGAGGTGGTACTGCTGCAAGCAGACTGCCATGGGTTCTGTATGATACACACAACATGACACAGTGGTGTACTGGTACAACACTGGCCAGTGCCTATCTCTGCCAGACAGATACTCATACATAGTCCTGAGCATGTGGCCCAACAGACCCAACTCCCAACTGACAATGATGGGTGTAACAATTGGGACTGTGAGCGTTACCATCAACTGTCTTGCGCACCAGGTCAGCGGCACAAGGGACACACCGCTGCATGGTGTAAGACATGCCATGGCACAGTACAGACACACAAGACAGAATGCCTACTGCAAGGACATGCACAACAGTAGACTGCACAGACCATGACACATCACATAGTGTAAGAGGTAGGACAATGCCCCAAGTGCAGAGTGATTATCCCCAACCACAGCTGCATAGGTAATGCCCCCACAGGCATACATGCAGCATGGCGAGTCACACACGGATATCTATCTCCAACCACAGAAGCATTCAGCATAGTGTAGACATGCAACCCAGAGTATGAAACACACAATGCAGGCTACTTACGTGGACGTGTGTCTGCAGACTGGCTGCACTCAGCCCCATCATGGCCTGGTGTTTCCTGTGGTCATTCCTATCTGTGTCACTGCTGGTCCCATGTCTTGGCCTGGCCCTGCTGGCTGCTGAGATTTGTGAAGAAGGACAAATGAGACATGTTCAATATCATGCAGCAGAACACAATGCACAGTACCATAAACTCTAAGCAGTATACACGCCTATATGCCGATACTGTGCACCAGATGCCACATGTGCATGGTGTAGATGGACAGAACCATGCAGAGTCACATCGCACCATTGTTTACAGCTGTGGCACCACAAACAGATATGCCAGCCAGACGAGGCAGGAATGTTACATCTCACTATTGCAGGTATGGCATTACGCAGTGTATGACCACCTGGGTAGTGCCCCATCTAGCCATCCTTCCCACACTTGTCTAACATACCCATACTTGTCAGCTGCAGCTCATGTACACTTCACAGTATGCATTAAGATGCATGGAACACCAGGTCTCATATAACAGGGAACAAGAGGCATACCTGTTTAACAGTAGGGGAGGACATGGTACAGTAGGTGTAGCCCAACACAGTGGCTGGTACAAGACTAGCACCCACTGTGCAATATAATAGTACCCCATGCCTTACCTGGCATATGCATACCAGCACCCATGCAGCATAGCACAGACAGTGCACACAAAACAGATGGTGGCCACGTCCATGTGCTATTGGGTACACCTACCAGCACAACTATATGTAGAACACATGTTACATTCACCTGGGTCGTACCTGACAATAGGACTTTATATGTCCAGTTACAGTACCTTACATGGTAAGCAAAACCAAGAAAAATAAAATGAATACATTACCCAGTAAGCCACCCTGACACTACAGCCATATCACTGTAGTAGCACACACCCACGCTGCCATGGAAGGTGCATACCTCAGGGATCCACAGCAGGTCCTGTAAT
Source organism: Neoceratodus forsteri (assembly GCA_016271365.2). NCBI lineage: Eukaryota > Metazoa > Chordata > Ceratodontiformes > Ceratodontidae > Neoceratodus > Neoceratodus forsteri. The sequence continues at coordinate 776,969,516 of CM057454.1, forward strand.
GTACATGGCATTGCTGAACAGCTATTGGGACGGTGTCCCATACAGCAGCATTGGGAGGAGCAGGTCATACAGCTGAGAGGGTCCCATAGGAGAGAGGGGGCACAGCAGGGACACAACAGTCCTGACCTGTGCAAGTCCCTTATGCACATGACCTGGGAGGTATGCTACCCTGGAAACAAAACTGCACAAAGCTCACCACCAAAAGCATAGACAGAGTTCTGTGTACTCACCTGGCCTGGGCACTGTGCCACTCTCCACCATCACTCTGAGCTGCTGTGGTGGTGTTTGTTCCCTCCTAGACAAGTCATTGTACCTGTGACTGCACTGATCACCTGTACAGGTGAAACTGGACCTGTAGGTGAGCCTCCTGCCCACAGATACCCATAGTTCCCTACTGGGCCCGTTAATCTCCCCCTCACCTAGTAACTGGTCCTCCCCGGCAATCACCAGTTCCGCCAGGTTGGCCAGCTCAGCTGTAGTCCAGCTGTTGTCTTTCTGTAGGATAGACCTCCTCCTATCTGCAGTTATTGCTGGGCTTAGATTCTGTCAGCAATACCACAGCACTAACAGCTGTCCTGGCAGTATGGTATGGTCTTTCTGTTTGTGCAACACGTTTCACCGTTAGCGCTGCACTAACATTGTGTTGCATGGTGCATTGTGTACTTCCAGTGGGGGTGTGGGTCCTTCAGCACGCGGCAGGCATGGGGTGGCACATGAGCAGTCCTGCACAAATCTGTGCAATACCATTGTGCAACAATATCGTGCGCATGGCTGTGCTGTATGATGACATTATCAGTGGTGTATGATGTCATGTCTGTGCCACATATGGACACTGCTGCAGCACTAGTGCTAGAGCAACTATGACAGCACTTGGAGCAAACCTGAATATTCAAACAAAGTATGCAAATGAGCTACTTTTGCATTCCGAGGGCAAACACCCACATTAGCATGGCATTACTGGAATGTATGCATTTATTAGCATGCCTAGTTGCACCTGGAGCATGTAAAAAGAGCAACATGCACCACCTAGATTCCACAGCAGAACTGCAGGTGGTTAGAGGTAGGTGTCTTGTGGAATGGCCTAGAAAGGGACATGGGTGATCATGGCACTGTGTATATTCTCTATGTGCCCTTGACTATGGCTGTATCTGCACATGAGCAGGCCTGTGTCAGACAGGCTGATGGCTGTGTTGGAACATGCAATGCTGGAACACTTACGTGTCCCAGCCAGGGATGGTAAGGCCTTCAAAGCACCTTTCATTTATGTTGTGCTATATGTATGCACTGCTCACATGTGTTCTGCCCCATGTCCGACAAGTACCATAGGTGACACAAGAGAGATTACTCCTAGGATGAGTTGCAGGCACTGGCACAAGCCTATGTGGCCAGGGAGGAAGCCATTACCCAGAGGTAGAGCAGAAAAGCCCAGGCCTGGCCTGAAATGACAGACATGGTCAGCGCCATCGATGGCAGTAACAAGACCACAGAGGGTGTGTGTAAGTGCCTCAAGGACATAAAGAGGCAGACAAAGGAGGTCCTATTGTAGCCATCTGTGTGGTAATCCATTACTGTGTCCCATGTGTCTTCTGTGTGCTCACTGGTGATGGGGTGTGTGCTCAGTGGTGAAGGGGTGTGTGCTCACTAGTTTAGGGGTATGTGATGTGTACAGCCCCAGGGGTATGGGCAGTGCACAGCACAAACAGATAGGCATTATGTCACCATACGTTCTGAATGTATGCTGCCCTGACTGGCACACAGGTATGTACAGCACATTGCTATATATCTCTCTCCACTCCTCTCTCAACAGCTCACTCTATCATACCATCATACCAGACACAGTGGAAGGAGGGGTCCATCTTAGCAGCAGCAGCCCCTGCTGGCCACCTGTGTGCAACAGATGACCGATACCAGTGAGGAGGGTGAAGAGGATGATTACAGCAAGACCTTCCTTGAGGGCAGGGGACAAGAGGAGTTCTCCCCAGACAAAGAGGGGTTGGCCACCCCGCCAGCCCCTATAACAATGAGGCTCAGCCACTGTCCCTTCACAGTACTTCAGTCACAGTGGCAGTAGCGTAGCAAATTCCCAGAGGGCCTGGGTGCAAGGCGATGTTACAGGGCCCCTCCCCAGTTTTGAATAAACATCAAAATTATGATTTGGGCCCTTCAAACCTCATGGGCCTGGGTGCCACTGCACCCCTGCACCCTTGTAGCTATGCCCCTGCACAGTGGTGCAGCTCCCCACAGCCTGTTGCACAGCCACCGCTGTGCCACCTCATGACCCCCCTCCAGCACAGCTATCGCCCTGCCACCTCCAACCATTCCTACAGGGCCAGCCACTGCTGGGCCACCCCATGACCCTTCTAGTGGTGCAGTCACTGCCCTGCCATCCCATCCCATCTCACTGCCCTGGCCACAGCCAGACCACTATGCCCTGTAACTGGGTAATAAAATGACCTTTCTCAGTTTCTTGTTGGAACTGCACAAAAGTGAAGAAATGACAGACAAGTGGTGTCCAACACATAACAGTAATTTATTGCTGGTATATAAAGCAGGCTTACAACCAAATCACAGTGATAAACACTGGGAAGAACACCTCCAATCTTTCTTACCTATAGGCAGCAACAAGTTTCTTCTTCTCAGATAAAAAGGTGCAATGCAAAGGGTCTTATACTCCTGATGATAACCATAGCAACTACCAGTGTGAGAAGTGTCACCCCACAGTGGACACCATGGCATACACCCATGCCACGCAGTGCCAGGACAAAAACACCTGGCACACCTGGGACACCCAGGAGACCCAGGATACCATCCACACCAGGACACAGCCTGCTCCTCGGTGAAGTCCGTACCCCCAGGACCATAGCCAGGAGTAACTAACACTGTCCCCACACTCATCTCCCATACCATGGAGGATGACCTCTCTCAACCATACCAGGTATGGCACGCACATACTGGCCACTCCCAGGGAGGTAGTAAGGGAAACACCTAGGGTGCAAATTGCCCACCGTCTCCCACGTGTGCCCCCTCAGACTACCCCTTTCATTACCCATATGTCACCACCCCCTGCACCTGCAGCCTATCACATCTGTCTCCGCCCCCACCTGAATGGCTTGTATTTCTGTTTACCACCCCTTTTTGGACCCCCCTCACCTGGATGGCATGTATATTTGATTACTCCACTTTGAAACCCACCACCCCTGCCTGGATGGCATATATATTTGTTTACTCCCCTTTTGATACCCCCTCCTGCCTGGATGGTCTCTGTTTATATTCTGTTATTATTCTGCATTAATACATTAACTAAACACATTACAGTCTCTTGTGTGGTCTGTACTCACCCTTTGTGTCTAAAGAGGTCTGTTATGAGGCAGGCTTTGCACTCCTGGCCCCTTCTGGCCATCTTGGAGTCACATCTGTTGAGCTGCTACTGTGTCCCCTGGTCATCTGGCTCTGTATCCCCTGCAGGTTGTTTGTCTGGGGCCGGCATGCAAATCCCACAGCTAAGTGCCATGTTGTGTAGTATACAACAGGCAAGGAATATTTTTTTTTTAGTCTTTGGTAACTGGGTAAGACCCACTAGGCACAAGTTCCTGTTTTCAGGGGTGACCTGGGAGCACTGGGCGGTTAAGTGACTTGCTCAGAGTCACACAGTATGCAAATGGAGGTTGTGAGAATCTAACTCAGGTCTGGTCTGCTGGATGTATCAAGCTCGTTCACACCTCGATCCTCTAACCTCTAGGCACAGACCTCAGAGGGGTGTATTGTAGAGCACCACTGGAACAATAAGGCACTGGAACTATGTCTTGAGCATTCCAAAGACACACTTGATGATGTTGTGTATGGTGCTGTGTGCCACATTGTATCTATCCTCTGCAACGGATGTGAGTCATAGGACAGGTGTGAGGGTGCAGGGGGTATGCACTGTCCCTTGTGTAGGTTAAGGCCATGGGTTAGTGTCATCATCTGCAACATCGAGGGAGAGGTCTATGGGGTATACTCACCAATGAGGTGCCCACTGGGGATGTTCCACCTTCAAATCTCTGGCACAGGACGGCATTGTGTCAGATGAAGGTGTCATGGGCACTGCTGGGGTACCACGGCAGGACATTAATGATGCACCCTGTTGCATCAAACACCACCTAGCAATTGATGGAGTGGTACCCCTTCTTATTGACATAGGCATACACCATTACACTGGTGGGTGTCAGATGGCAACATGGGTGAAGTCAATGGCACCGAGTACAGTTGGTAGATATGCAACTCGATAGAACTGATGCATGGTTGCTGTTCACTTGGTTGGCATGCTGAGGAATATGATGAACTCCCCAGCTTGGGCCTGCAGGGCATCTAGGAGCTAGTGCAACAGCTATAAGGTGGCTGACTGTGAGATATCGTGGTGTCCTCCACTGCTGTCTGGAAGGTTACAGTGGCCAGGAAGCACAGTGCAGCTGTCACCTTGAGCTCTACGGACATTGTATGTGAGCACCAGGTGTCTGTCTGGTGCTGGTCATGCAGCAGCTCACACAGCTGCCTAAACATGGGTCTGTTGAGCTTGTACTGGCTCCTGGACTGGTCATCACTGAGGACTCTGAATGTGGCTCACGGATGGTTCTGTCTGTAGCATGGAGCCTCCATGGCCTGCACCTTGGCCTAGGGTGGGTATGAGCACTGTCTTTATCCATCATGACCTGCTGCATCAGGTAAGTGATGTGTGCTGCCGTGTGATCCATCCTGGTGTGTGACCTGCAGTGTCTCCCCATACCTCTGGTGTTTGTCCTGAGTTTAGACCACCTTTTTACAGGCGGTAATTGGTCTGCACAATTAAGCTGTGCAATCCCATTTGCACAGCACTATAATGTTCTATATCGCTGCACATTATGCAGGTCCCCCCCCCCAGTTTGTGCATTATATACATTACCCCTTCGCTAGTTGCTGGCACAACTGGCAGGTGCAGTGATGCCCTCTGAATATGGGATTCCAGTGCTAAGCAGGTACAGCGCAGGTGCAAACACTTTGCGCTGTGTGCAAAGCTTTGAATATGGGGCCTTTTGTCTTGTAGTAGTGATTTCTTACTCAATCCTCCTTTTAGTTTCAGCACACACCCTCACCCCCACGATCTTTTGTCATCCTCCCTTCTTGCATCCTACCTCCTAGACCTCCATTTTCAATTTCTTTCCCCTCTCTCTCTCTCTCGTTTGCTTTTATTTTTTGTTACGTTCTTTTCTTTTCCAGTTGTAAAAATGTAACTTCTTGCTTTTTTCTTGCTTTTTTGTCTTAGTTTGCCCTCCTTTCATCATACCCCTACCCCACAATCTTTTCTCACCCTCCCTCCTTTCAGCCCAACTCCTCAGCTGTCAATTTCAATTTCTTAGCCTTCTTTCTTTTGTTCATATTTGCAATTATTGTCTTTTCCTTGTCTGTTGTAAAAAAATTAACTTTTTCATCTTTCTTTATTTTTTTACTTCTTAGTTTGCCATCCTTCTTTCTCCACACTCCCCACCCCATCCCATGATCTTTTATTGCCCTCCCTCCTTTCAGCCCACCTCTTCAATTTCAGTTTGTTTCCCTACTCTCTCTCTCTCTTACTTTATTATATTCTTTTTTTATAAAATGTAATTTCTTTACTTTCTTTTTCTTGATTTTTTCTTATTCTTAGTTTGTCTTCATTTAGCACACACCACCACAATCTTTTGTCACCCCTCCCTCTTTTCAGCTTTCCTCCCAATTTCAGTTTTTCTTCTTGTTGTTCTTTTTTTTCTATCTTCCCACACTCCCTGAGTCACACTAACCCAGCCCACACTTTCACTTTCATTTTGTGATGATGAGTCCCATCTGCATTTACTTCTATTTTGGTTAACTTTTTTTTATTTTGTTTCCGTCGCCTGCTGTGACCTCCCTGCTCTTGCCCAACAAGCCTATTAGGCCTGCTACACCCCATTCTCACAGTGATTCGACAGACCAACTAATCAAGTGATTCTCCTCCTCTGCTGGTTTCCTGATGAATGCCACTGAAACTGCAGCGCAGTCCCCTTTTATGCCCTGGTTTGTGCATATTATACTGGGGTATGTCTGGGACCACAGCTGTGCTGACGCCCTTTCACCTCTTCCCACACAGCCTCCAAAAGCCAGTCATGTGGCTGGCATACTGGCAAACAGGTTGGAAGGCTGGGGGAGGGAGCAAATTAAAAAAAAAGAGAAATCTGAGCCAAACAGGCAATGTTCAGCTCAAGGCTTGCTGAAACCGAGCCACATGAGTTGGAAGTAGCTCAGTTTCAGTGAAGAGGATGTGGCCCACCTCTATTAAGAACAAAACAGCTAAAATCTCCATATCTAACTTCTTGATCATTAAACTTATTTATTTGTTTGTTTTGTTTGATTGTTTATTTGTATGTTTACAAGGAAAGTGTACTGGTTCAATGGACCATTTTCTGGCAGGACCTGGGCCATGAAGATGGCACATAGGAAATACATTTACATTAAACAAAAATGATTCATAGAACTATAATAGAAAATAATAGATGGTGGTCTTTACATCTAAACAAAATGCTGACATCTAGAACTGGGAGAAAATTTGGAGCAATCGCACCAAATTCTTTAACTTAGTAAATATCAAACTAGTTCAGTACTAGTCTCATCATAACCTTTACTTTATGCCACACAAGATGTTCAAAATGGGCCTAAGACCAAATGGAAACTGTTTTAAATGTAGATCAGCAGAGGGTTTACTAATTCATATTTTTTGGGACTGCCAAATAGTACAAGATTTATGGAGTGTAGATTCTTAAATTAGATATGGAGATTTTAGCTGTTTTGTTCTCACGGGTTCACACAACTTATTACTGAACCAACTCGCACTAACAAGAAAAACCCAATGAGAAGCACCCTATTGGGCGTCCTTCTCGTAAGCAAACCATACTCCTTTTCCCATGCCTGAATCTTTTTAGGTGATGTTAGTGACCACTGCTTTATTGCTGGTATAAGAACTGATACCAAACCCCTATCAGCATCTAAATTTTCCACTAAAAGGTCCAGATGGAACTTCGATCCTCTTGCATACTTCAATGATCTAAAAAACTCCTTGCTCTGGCAGAACTTCTACCTAGCTAAATCAGTGAGTAATGCCTATGATATCTTCCATGAAATCGTAACCTGTGCCCTAAACAACCATGCTCCTCTGGTTAAAGCACGTATAAAAGCTAGAACTTGTCGTTGGTTTTCAGCGGACCTCAAGGCTGCCTTACTTAGAAGAGATTATCTCTGGAAAAAGGCTCACAAATCACATGCAGACGAAGACTGGTGTCTCTTCAGGACAGCTAGAAATGCCTGCACTAAGATGGTCAGAGAGGCCAAGGCCAACTTTTATCAATCTGAGCTAGACTCTGCGTCAAAATGCCCTACCAAGTTCTGGTCCACCATAAAAGAACTGACTGGGCACTCTCCAGGAAATGTGCTTCCTTCTAAAATTACCACTGATAATGTTATAATCAACGATAAAATCGAGATCCTGCAGGCTTTCAACAATCATTTTGCCACTGCAGGCCTGGCATTCGATAACACACCAGTAAGCAGACTCCTCCCACAGATCAACACCCAGCTTTCAGAACCAAGTATCAATAATGTAGCCTTCTCCTTCTTACCCACCACCATAAAAGAAGTCGAAGATCTTCTGCTACAATTGGATACTAAAAAAAGTGCTGGGGCTGACTCCTTCAACCCATATTTCTTGAAAATAGCATATCACATCCTTGCCACACCTATCTCACACCTATTCAACCTGTCACTATCGCAAGGTTCCCTCCCTCAGGTATGGAAAATTGCCCACGTCATCCCCCTTTTTAAATTAGGGGATCCCTGTGATCTAAATAACTATAGGCCGATCTCCCTCCTCCCCATACTCTCCAAGCTCCTGGAAAAAATTGTGGATACCCAGCTGAGATCCTTCATAGACAACTAAAGCTTGCTAAACCCAATGCAGTCTGGCTTCAGAGCAAAGCACAGTACAATTACGGCTCTGGCAAAAGTAACTAATGACTGGCAATGCGACTCAGATAAAAAATTAGTTTGTGCTGTTTTCCTGGACCTTAGTAAGGCATTCGACACCATTGACCACTGTTTGCTCCTCTCCACCTTACAAACAATAGGCCTTGACTCAACCTCCCTGGGTTGGTTCCATGACTACCTCACTGGTAGGCAGCAACAAATCAAGGCTGAAGGGAGGCTTTCTCCACTTAAACTGATAAAAAGAGGTGTCCCTCAGGGCTCCATATTGGGGCCATTACTGTTTGCTATCTATATCAACAGCCTGGATGTAGGCATTAAGGAAGCAAGTATCCACCTGTTTGCTGATGATACGGTGCTCTACTTAAGCCGTGAATCTCCTGAAGCTGCCTGCAGCGACCTACAAACTGACTTTAATATCCTGAAGCACCAGCTCCTTAGCAAAAGACTATTACTAAATGCTAAAAAAAACAAGGCAATGCTATTCTCACCAATTGGCCCGGGGGCTTTTTCTGCTGCTGCTGGTCCTTTACCTTCTATCTCTACATTACTAGGTGAAAATCTTGAATTTGTGCCAAAATTCAAGTACTTGGGTGTCTGGCTAGACAATAAACTCTCCTTTGTGGATCATATAGAAGAACTGCTGAAAAAGCTGAGGCAGAGGCTTGGTCTTTTCTTCAGAATAAATCGCCTCCTGACCTCAGACATCGAAAAACAGCTTGTCCAATCTACGTTCCTCTCCTTAATTGACTATGCTGACTTCATTTATGGCCAATGCCCTGCCTCACACCTTGAAAAATTGGACGTATTGTACCTTAGAGCACTGAGATTTATAACTGGCCTTCCCTTTTCCACCAATCACTGCCCTTTATATGCAGCTGTGGGGTGGCCCTCCCTTCAATACAGGCTGTATAGAAATGCAGCCCTTTAGACGCTCCAAGCCCTCACCAACAAACTCCCGCAATACGTTGCTGACTGTCTCCCCCTAAGTCCGATTGGGAATTATGCCATGAGAAGTCACTCGCTGGTTTCCCTGAAAGTACCTATGGTTGGCACCATCTTTGGAAGGGCTGCCATAAGCTTTGTCCTGCCCACTCTCTGGAATAGGATACAGAAATCGCTGAGACTTAGCTCCCTGTTAGTCTTACTATGTTTAAGACCCTGTATGCCAAAATGTTTGTAGAGCTCTGTAACTGTTTCCATCACTCCTAGCAGTCCGGCTATCGTTTTCTATATAACCACATTAGTCCATGCTGCTCAACTAAGTCCTCCTATGCCATGATTACTCCCCTTCCCTCAGTCCTACCTGTACTCAGCACTCTCTGCACCGCCCTTACATACCACCCCCCACCTATCGCATAATTCTCTGCCCCAGATACTGTCTGCATAGCATCCCAGCATCTTCCCACCTGCGCTGCTGTCTTCTATTCGTGTGCATCTCTATATCTCAGGGACTTCTATACAGGCCATTAACATGTTCTTGATGGACAGGATTATAAAGGCTTATAATAACTGGTCAGCAGTTTCTCTCAATGTACTGACCAGGTTGATATTTTCCATAACAACCTTCATGAGCCATGCCAGTCAAACTATGCTGCTGCCTCATTGGCCAACATTCTGTGTGTGGGCAGGTCAGACAGTCTCACAAACTGCTGGAGAAAAATTGCTGGCCCATTATTATAAAAAATAAAAGATGGGGAGGTGTTTCATATAAGAATTTAATGCATATCCTCATTGTGGGATGCTTTGATAAACCCCTCGGGCTTCGCCCTCGGGGTTTATGTAGCATCCCACAACTCGGGTGTGCATTAAATTCTCTTATCAAACCCTTCCTCATCCATCTTTTTTGGAGCTAAGATGGCAGCCACGCTGGGCTGGCCACTGGCTGTAGCATAGTTTTGCACTGTAGTTTTAATTTTTGTTTGCACTACGTATTATTTTGGTCCATTCCGTATCTATATCCTTTTTTGGTTTGCCTTGTTTTAAGATTTTTAGTATTGCAAGGCACGGTCGTTTGTCCCTATTTTTTGTTTGAGGGCTTGGAACTGTGGATCATGTACTGCCTCACTGGTTTCGGCTGCTTCTTACATGGTGTGTTTGGAAGCGGCGGTGTGCCCTTCCCTTGTATCGAGGGCTAAGGATTGCCGGACTGCAGCCTGCTCGCTTTGGGATTATCTGGGCTGCTTTTTCCTTGTAGCAGCTCTTGGGGGTGTTTTTCAATGCCTCCGGTCCTGTTGAACTACAGACTGCCAGTTCAAGGGTAAGGACTGCCGGATTACAGTCTGCTTGTTCTGGCATTGTTTGGGCTGCTTTTCTTCGTGGCAGTTCTCGGGGGTGGTTTTTACTGCCTTTGGTCCTGTTGAACTACAGACTGTGGGAGATGATTGGAGTCTGTATGTAACCTGTTTATGGAATTGTTGGTTACCGTGGGATTGCTTGCAATAGTGGACACTGCCCGATTAACTGTTTGAACTTTGCCAGGAGTAACCAAACCGAAGATTTGGCAGTGTGTGTGTTTGGGGATCTGTAGCACTATGAAGAGCGTGAAGACTGGAGGATTCGGAAACCATATGAATTTTATCTTTTGTTGGTTTGACTTATTGTTTTCGTTGGGGTACCTGTTGTCGATATGCAGAATCCGTTAGATTGGGACTAAAGACCCTGAAAGTGTAGGTGGCCAGTCACGGGAGTCTGCTTCTACCCAGGAGGCTGGGCCTAGTTGAGCTGCGGAGCCGGCGGTTGGGATTCAGGTTTCTTCTAGGCCCCTTGCAGGCATAAGTAAGGGGTCGAGGTGGTGGGGCTGACATTTCCTGTGGTTGGGCCTCACAAAAGGGTTCTAAGGAATCCAGCTGTCTTTTAGAAATGGACTGCTATCGAGTCTTGCACTTTTTCAAGAAGATTTAATCTAATTTTGGACGTTTCTTACCATTGGAAGAATGTCTTCTGGGAAATAAACTGCTTTTTTTCTTTTGTATTCCGAGCAGTGAGAGTGCCCGGTTTTGTGGGCACCCTGGGAGTGAGAGGTCCTGGATGCTTAACAACCTGTACTGTTCATTTAGTTTATGTTGGAAGTTCTCTGTATTCCGAGCAGTGAGAGTGCCCAGTTAGTTTGGGCACTCAGGTAGTGAGAGGACCTGTGAGCCTAACTAACTATATTGTTTATTTAGTTTATGTTGGATGTTTCGAGCAGTGAGAGTGCACGCCATTCTGGGTACCCAGGTAGTGAGAGGACCTGGGGTGTAATAATCTGTATTGTTTATTTATTATTTTTGTTACTAAAATTGTAATTTTATTTTACTTTATGTTAATGGGAATGCCTTGTGAGAGGAGGGATATTCATTTACGTGGATACAGTTTTATCTTTTTTATCTGGATTTCCTGAAAGCAACTTCTGATGGTGATTTAACATCCTGTTTAGTTTTTAGTTTTAGTCTTTATAGTATTTATTTAGATTTATGTTTGTACAAATCTGTGTTTACAAGCTAGATTTAAAGTGTATTGGTTCTCCTTGAGCCATGTTTGGGGTCTGGGATATACATCACTGTTCCACCCCCCAGGTCATGCGCTATTCAGCCTCCGATCTTCATGCCCTCCCCTTTTCCCTCCCACCGTTGCTTTTTCCATCTATCAATGCTGCTGGGCTTTGGGTATTGCCCGCAAGAGGGTGGGGCGGGGCAGGGGGTGGAACAGCGGGGTGGAAGAACGGGGCTACATCGGGTGGTTAAGCCCAGAAGACGTCCTGGGGCTAAATAGAGTCTAGAACGTGGGTCATCTTGTTTGGTCTCCATACCCAAGGGCACCTCCACTGATGATGGGCAGGTGGCCAGGGCAACCCAGGAGTTCTGTCCAACTCGGGCGGTGTTATGCAACACCAGACCTGTTGGGAACAAGACTGCCATTATCGCAGACTTGGTGGGCACAAAGGATCTGCCATGCATCACCGAAACCTGGTTGGATGGTAATGCTGTCCCCGTACTTGAGGCTGCGATTCTGGCCGGGTATTCGGTGATACACCGACTGAGATTGAACCGCGGGGGGTTGTGGTCTGTTTCAAGACCGAATTGGATCTCACAAGTGTCCCAGTTGAGGAAACCAGATCATTTGAATGTGTCGTAGTAGCAGGTGGGGGTTATAGGTTGGCTCTCATCTACCGTCCACCTGGGGATGAGAAGCTATTCCTTAAGGAAGTGGTGGACTACGTGGTCGACCTGGTGTTTGAGTCACCCCGGCTGATGGTCCTGAGTGACTTCAATGCCTGGATCGACGACGAACTCTCGCAATTTGGACAACTCTTCCTCCAATTGATGAATTCATTGGGCCTCACACAGGTGGTTACCTCTGCTACTCATAAACATGGCCATTCTCTTGACCTGGTTTTCCTCCTGGGGATGGAGGTCTCTGATGTGGGGGTGGAACCTATCGGATGGTCGGACCATTACACTGTGCGATTCAATTTTTGCACCCCTCTTCATAGGCCAGCCCCTGTGGAGGTGGTCAAGTACCACCCTTTACGGGATGTGACTCCTGATGGTCTAACTGCGGTACTTGTTCTATCAGAATTTCCTGTGGCTAGCATGGATCCGGAGGTTTTGGTTCTGGCATATAATAAGGCCATTACCTCAGCACTGGATTCCATTGCTCCAGTCTGTGTGCATCCTCTTGCCCTTTGCCCTCGGTCTCCATGGTTTGATGGGGACCTGAGGGAGATGCGGCAACTAGGACGCAGGTTAGAGCAGTGCTGGCGGAAATCTGGCTTAGATGCCGAGCATCTTAGACTGCTAGAACATTATCGACTCTATGAGTCAGAAATTTCCCGTAAGAAGGCAGAATTCCTGTCCGGGGAAATTGCTGCTGCTCAGAACCGACCAGCTCAGCTCTTTCGAACTGTGGACAGGCTGTGCAACCCAGCCTGTCTGCAGGTTCGTAGAGCTTTTTCACAATTGCAGTGTGATGAGCTTGCTCGGTTCTTTGCTGATAAGGTGGCCGACATCAGGTTGGAGACCCGTGCAGCACACTCTATGGGAGTTGTTGAAGATCAGCGCTTGGTCACTATTCCTTCTTTTTCCTGGAGTTCCTTCGAACGGCCGGAAATCGTGGATGCTATGAGGATTGTTCAGGTTATGCGCACTACATGCTGTAGTTTAGATCCGGGTCCTACATCCCTGATAATGGGCTGTGGTGGTATCGGCCCAGTTCTGGCGCAGGTAGTCTGGTGCTCCCTTGACTCCAGTGAGTACCCCTGCTCCCTGAAGGAGGCAGTGGTGACACCTTTGTTGAAGAAGACTTCTTTGGACCCAGACTCTCTCGCTAACTACAGGCCAGTCTCTAACCTTCCCTTTGTGGGGAAAGTGATTGAGAAAGTAGTGGCTGCTCAGCTGGAGAACCATTTGACCATCCATAGCATCTACGAACCTCTCCAATCCGGTTTCTGAAAAAGGCATAGTACCGAGACTGCACTGGTTCGGGTGCTCAATGATCTCCTGATGGCGAGAGACCAGAAAAAACGGTCCATTTTGGTACTTCTTGATCTGTCATCAGCTTTTGACACCGTTGACCATGGGGTTCTGCTTGAGCGCCTGAGATTCATCTGTGGGCTCTCTGGTTTGGTCCACAGATGGTTTACTTCATTTCTCACCAGTAGCACTCAGAGGGTGGTGTTGTTTTTTTTTTTACCTCTGACCCTATCTCTCTGTCTTGTGGGGTGCCCCAGGGCTCAGTGCTGTCTCCCATGTTGTTTGCGGTGTATATGCTTCCCCTCGGAGACATTGTAAGATGGTATGGGCTGCAGTTTCATTGTTATGCTGATGATACCCAGCTCTACCAGTCTTTTGCACCTGACCAGGAAGGAGCACTCTTGGTATTTAATAACTGCCTCGCCGAAATCCAGGGTTGGATGAAGTCCAGCTGGCTGAAGTTGAACCCTGGGAAGACAGAGGTGATGGCTGTGGATCCAGGTCGCTGGATGGGGGGTGGGGAGCAGGTCAATCCATAGGTTTATTCCTTGGGGACTCCGAGCTTCCTATCTCTGAACAGGTGTGAGACCTAGGGGTGATTCTTGATGATGGGCTGACTCTTCATTTGCAGGTGTCGGCTGTCGTTAAGTTATCCTTTTATCATCTGAGGAACGTCGCTAGGATCAAGCACCTTGTTCCGTACGGGGTCCTTCATACACTGATCCATGCTTTTGTGACTTCGCATTTAGATTACTGCAACTCCCTTTACTTTGGGCTTCCGGGGGTAGATATCTACTGCTTGCAGCTGGTGCAGAATTCCGCAGCCCGGTTGTTGATGGGGACTCCTTGATCTTCCCACATCACACCAGTGCTGCGGGAGCTGCACTGGCGGCCAGTTCAGTGGCAGATCACCTTCAAAGTTGGATTACTGACATATAAAGCCCTACATGGACTGGGCCCTGACTACCTGAAAGAACTTCTGGTTCCTTACCTCCCTGAGCGACCGCTCCGCTCGGCCAACGAGGGGTTGCTAGAGATCCCGAGGGTGTTTTTAAAATCTTCTGGAGCCCGGGCATTTATGTTCGTGGCACCAACCCTCTGGAATTCTCTACCCCGTTGGATTAGGGAGTGCATGACTGTGGGGGGCTTTAAAGAAGCATTGAAAACGTATTTATGGAACAAGGCTTATGGTGATGGTGTGGAGGATGACAGATTCTAATTGCATTGTATGTTTTTATAATGATGTAGTATTGGTTTTAAACTATTTTAACTGTGTACCACGCCTTGATATCTGAAAGGCGCATTAAAAATAAAGTTTATTACTATTATTATTCTCTATTTATCATATATGCTAACCATACACATCTTGCTCCTGTGGTTATTGTACATACCATGCTACTGTTGTTTTATGTATATTTTACTTGTATATGTGCCATTTGAATGTATATATCCTGCTCCTGTTGTTATTGTAAACATTTTGTTCCTGTTGTCTTATGTATATTTTATTTGTATCTGTACACTTGTCCCTGCAAACTGCAGGTCCACCTTGTAAATGAGCTTGCTCAATGGTGATCACCTGGATAAATAAATATTTTGATTGATTGATTAATAATGGACATAACTTGGATACTTGCGTAATTAACCACTTTAATGAACTACTTCCATGGAACAAGGAACTCTAAACATGCCACTGCAATAACTGGTGCTACAATTAAGGCAAGGCAAGGAAAGTTTTATTTAAAAAGATGCCCAATCCCAGAGGCTCTGGGTGGAGTACATAAAAATACATATAAAACATCGTTCAATATATAAACATTATCAAAATCACAATGACTAATAAGTAAAATAGCTAATAAAAGTAATAAAGAAAATCGGAAAAATAACAATAGAAACATAGAAACATAGAATTTGATGGTAGATAAGGACCGCTTGGCCCACACAGTCTGCCCATTTCCCTACCTAATGGATAAGCTGCAGATCCTAGTTAACCAGCAGCCTACTTCTTCCTACCCCCACCTCCTAGAATTGCCTTATGACTGTCTCATGCATGCTTGAATTCCACCACTGTTTTTGACTCCACAACCTCCTCTGGAAGGCCGTTCCATGCATCCACAACCCTCTCTGTGAAAAAATACTTCCTTAAATTACCTCTGAGCCACCCCTCTATCTTCAAATTGTGCCCCCTTGTTCTTGCACACCTCTTTTTTTGAAAGATGCTACCCTCTTGGACTTTGTTGATTCCCTTGAGGTACTTGAAAGTTTCTATCATGTGCCCCTCTCCTCCTTTCCTCGAGGCTATACATATTAAGCTCCTTAAGTCTTCTTCACATGTCTTCCGTGCAGACCCTGTACCATTTTAGTTGTCCTCTCTGGACAGCTTCCATCCTGTCTATGTCTTTATGGAGACTGGGTCTCCAGAACTGCACGCAGTACTCCATATGGGGTCTCACCAGCTGTCTGTACAGAGGGATAATAACTTCCTGTTTTCTACTGGTGATGCCTCTCCCTATGCATCCCAGTATCCCCCCAGCCCTCCTTGCTGCCCTCTCACATTGCTTGCCCACCTTTAGGTCATCTGATATGACTACCCCCAGGTCCCTTTCCATTTTTGTTGTTGTTAGTATCTCACTCCCCATTGTGTACTCTTCCCTGGGTTTTTGTTTCCCAGGTGCATTACCTTCCACTTCTTAGCATTGAATCTAAGCTGCCATACATTTGACCATTCCTCTAACCTTGCCAAGTCCCTTCTCATCCTTTCCACCCCACCTTGTGTATCAACTCTGTTGCAGATCTTTGTGTCATCTGCAAAGAGACATACTTTCCTTCCAGTCCCTCTGCATGTCGCTTATGAAACATTGAAGAGGACCGTCCTAATACTGAACCTGCGGTACCCCACTAGTAACCCCCTTTCTTCAGAGTGGACTCCATTTACTATTACTCTCTGTGTCCTATTCTCCAGCCAATTCTTTACCCAGGCTGTCATCTTGGGACCCACTCTCAGGCTGGCTAACTTGTATATTAATCTTTGTGTGGGACTGTGTCAAATGCCTTGCTAAAGTCTAGGTAGGCCATGTCCACAGCCCCTCCCTGATCTACTACTTTGGTCACCCAGTCAAAGAAATCTATTAGATTCGTCTGGCATGACCTTCCCGCTGTGAATCCATGCTGCCTTGGGTCCTGTGCCACTCTGGCCTCTAGATACTCGACAATTCTTTCCTTCAGAAGTGATTCCATCATTTTCCCTATCACTGAGGTTAAACTAACAGGTCTGTAGTTTCCTGCTTCTGCCTTGCTCCCACTTTTGTGAAGGGAATCACATCTGCCATCCTCCAGTCCTCGGGTACCACCCCATCCTCCAATGATTTGTTAAAGAGGGTAGTCAGTGGTGTCACTAGTTCTACCCTTAGTTCTTTTAGAATTCTGGGATGAATCCCATCAGGCCCCATTGCTTTGTCCACCTTCAGTTTTAAGAGTTCTTTCATAACCCTTTCTTTTGTAAATGGGCTGGTATCAACTTCTGTATCCAGAGTGTTTCTACTGTTTGTTTTAGGTACCTCCCCCTCTTCATTTGTAAATACTGAGCAAAAATATTTGTTTAGTATCTCTGCCTTTTCACAGTCACCCTCTGCCCACCCTCCTCCCCTTTATTAAGCCTCACTACCCCTTCCTTGGTCTTCCTTCGCTCCCTGATGTACTTATGAAAGGTTTTATCCCCCTTCTTAACTGAGTTGGCTATCTTTTCCTGTTTGGGCCTTTGCTGTTCTGACTGCCTTCCCAGCTTCCTTTTGCTTGAACTGATACAGTTCTCTGTCCTGCTCCTTCTGTGATTCCTTGTACTTCCTGAATGCTTTCTTTTTCTCTTGAACCTTCACTGCCACTTCCTTTGAGAACCATAGTGGTTTCTTACATCGTTTTGTTTTGTTTATTTGCTTCACACAAGGCTTTTACCTCTGTGATGGCAATTTTATTATTCCCCATTGTTCTTCCACCCCTCCTTCCTGCCCATTTGCTAGTGCATTCCTTAGGCACTCACCCATTTTGGCAAAGTCAGCCCTCCTAAAGTCCAGTACTTTTGCCTTTGTATGGCTTGACTCTATTGCTCTGTTTATTGTGATCCATACTGTTCGATGGTCGCTAGTTCCCAGAAGCCTACCCATTTCTGCATCTGTGATCCTCTCTCCATCTCCATTTGAGAGAACCAGGTCTAAGATTGCTCCCTCTCGAGTGGGCTCCAATACTAGTTGTCTAAGGCATGTCCCCTGTAGGGCATCTAGAATAACCCCACTCTTCGAAGTGGCTGCTGCAACTGCACTCCAGTTAACATCTGGCATATTCAGATCATCCATCAGCAATATCTCCCCTTTCTCTGCCATTCTAAATATACTTTATCATTTCTGTCCATTTCTCCCTGAGAAGGGGGTCTGTATACAACCCTGTGCGGATTGTGGTGCCATTGCCTGTCTCCAAATTTACCCACAGTGCTTCTTCTCCTCCCTGTTTACCCTTTTGTTCTGTTGCTTTGATTCCTTCCCTTATGTAAAGAGCTACTCCTCTTCCTCCTCCTCTTTTACCCTCCCTGTCCCTCCTGTAGATAGTGTATCCTGGTATGTTTACGTCCCAGTCATGGTTTTGTGTGAACCATGATTCTGTGACTGCCACGATATCCAGATGTTCCTCCTCCATCAAGGCCACTAATTCAGGAAGCTTGTTACCCAGACTACAGGCATTGGTACTCATTGCTCTCCATTTTTTGATGGCTTTATCTTCTGTAGCAGCATCCCCCACTGACCTTTCTACCTCAGTCTTTTTCTCATTTAGTACCCTGTTTTGTAGGGGGGGGCTGGGATTTTCCTGCTGCTTATCAGTGCCTCCCACCTTGACTAGTTTAAAAGCTTGCCAATGAAGCATTTAAACCGATTGCTCAAAAGACTTGTTCCCTTCCTGGACAGATGCAGACCATCCTGCCAGTATAGGCTGGTGTTCCTCCAGGTGGAACCCCAGTCCCCAATGAAGCCAAACCCCTGTGCTCCACACCATTTTTTCAACCATTCATTAAACTGCATGGTGCAAAGTACCCTCGCCTCCCCCATGCCATTGACAGGCAGCACCTCTGAGAAGGATACTGTGTGTGCTACTTGTCTTAGGCCCCTTCCCAACTCTACAAAGTCCTCCTGCACTGCTCTAATCTCATGATGAGCCAAGTCAGTTGTCCCTAGGTGGACAATGACGTCCAGCTCAGACTCCCGTGCAGCTGTTCTCGTGATCCTGAGGATGCGCTTCTTGTCCCTCCAAGCCATGGCACCAGGCAGGCACCTTACTTCAGTTTTCCCTGCTCCCCCCAGTTCTATCCCCCTAATAATTGAGTCCCCCACCAGGAGCAGCTTCCTTTCCCTGTGGTGTCCTCTGCCTCCTTCCTGTGGGCCTCCCTTGTGACAGTAACAATTAAAAGAGGAGTTTTGAACATCTGGGCTGAGAAAAGGAGTTCCCCTTTCACCAAACGAAAACAAGAGTTAGTGGAGACTCTTAGAACTGAAAAACTGGTTCATTGTTTGAGAGATGATCCCTATATAACTTTTTGCTGAGCAGAAACAGAACAGTAGACTTACCGAACTCTTAACTAAATTATTCACCTAATGTCATATCCCTTCCTCTTTATCTAGTTCAAGTAATTACCCCATCTTCTAGCAAATATCATAACACTCGGGGTTACTCCATGCCAGCTTAACAGATGCCATATTTCCTTGAATATCTTCTGGTAATTAAACCCTTCCCGCACTTGTTAATATGTAACTTACAGAAGTTCCGGAACAAAATAGTCTGTCCTTCTCTTATAACTACATTCCCTTCATTCTGTTTATTTCTCTCCTGAGGTTTGTGCCTTTTTTTCTTCTTTCCTCTTTTTCTCTGTACTCTTTATATTCAGACTTCAATGGTTATACCTGTCAACATTAGAATATATGATTTTCAAAGCAATTCAATTTTCAGTGTTACACTGATAAGATCATTCTTGGAAACGCGATAGAGTAAGTTTAACCAGATTTTCTTTTTTCATACACATTCTGTTCTCGATATGCTGTACTGTTATAATTGTTAGTCAATAACATTTACTACAAAAAATATTCAAAAGGGAAGTTAAGGCACCCACCCCCAAAAATGTATACTCTCTCCCCTCGCCCCCAACAGTGCCCTTCAGTTATGTAGGGTAGGTCCCAGATACTCTTCAAAGTGCTCCGTTACCCACCCACTTGAAATTTCAGTCCTTTATACTCCTCCCCTCTGCCCCCCCCTTTGCCATCTTGAAAATTCTTATGGTTCCAAACCTGTCCTCATAATGGTGGGGCCAATGTTTATATTAGAATCAGGCAAGTAGGCAGGTAAGGTGGTCTCAAGTATTGTCAAATAAAGACACGGAGTGGTGTCTGTTGTATATAGATACATAGATACAGGGACACTGTCAGCAGATAAGGGCCTATGGCCCACCCAGTCTGTCCATTTGAGCTTGCAGGTTCCCTTTACATTTTTCTAGACGTTTGTCGCCCCTTACCCCGACCTCCAGAATTTCCTTACGTCTATCCCATGCATTCTTAAATCCTGTGATCGTTTCAACCCCCACCACTTCCTTTGGCAGGGTGTTCCACTTGTCCACCACCCTTTCTATGAAGACATTCTTCTTCACATTTCCTCTGAATTGCCCTCCCTCCAACTTCATCCCATGACCTCTAGTCCTAGAACATCTTTTTTGCTGGAAAATAGTGTATTCCTGCACCCTGTTCCTCTCTGTAAGGTACTTGTATGTCTCTATCATATCCCCTCTCTCCCTCCTCTTCCCCAGGGATTACATATTCAAGTCATCCAGCCTGTCCTCATAGGACTTGTGATGCAATCCCTGTACCATCTTTGTTGCACTCCGATGAACCTTCTCTACCCTGTCTATGTCCTTACATAGGTAAGGTCTCCAGAACTGTACACTGTACTCCAGGTGGGGCCTCATTAGTATCTTGTACAGTGGAATTATGACCTCCCTTTTCCTGCTGGTGATGCCCCTGCCTATACATCCCAGCATCCTATTTGCCTTACCTGCTGCCTTGTCGCACTGTTTCCCTACCTTGAGGTCATCAAAAATTATAATCCCAAGGTCCCTTTACTGCTTGGTGCATGCTATATCCTCACCCCCCAACTGATACGTTGTTCCAGGGCTTTTGTGCCCCATAAGCATTATCTTGCACTTCTTTGCATTGAATTTCAGCTACCAAACCCTTGACCATTCTTCAAACTTCTGCAGGTCCCTCCTCATTCTATCTACACCCTCTGGTGTGTCCACTCTGTTACAGAGCTTTGTGTTGTAAGCAAACAGGGAAATTCTGCCTTCTGGGTTCTGTGCAATGTCACTGATGAAGACGTTGAATAGGACCGGTTCCAGCACTGATCCCTGTGGTACCCCACTGGTCACTATTCCCTCTGTGAAGTGACAGCTATTTATCACCTCCGTCTGTGTCCTGCCACCCAGCCACTTGCCCACCTACTGCACTACTGTCCTGCCCACTCCCATGTTCCCCAGTTTGTTTAATAGCCTTCTGTGTGGCACAGTGTCAAAGGCCTTGCTGAAGTCCAGATAGGCCATGTCCACTGCCCTCCCCTGATCCACCTCCCTTGTTACCCAGTCGAAAAATTCAATGAGGTTGATCTGGCAGGACCTCCCCCCAGTGAAACCATGCTGCCTTGGGTCCTGTAGTCCGTTGGCAACCAAATGTTCCACCAATCTCTCCTTCAGTAGTGCTTCCATGATCTTCTTCTCTTCCGAGGTCAGGCTGAGTGGTCTGTAGTTCCCCGCTTCCTCTTTGTTCCCTCTTTTGTATAAGGGGACTACATCTCACATCTGCTGTCCTACAGTCTTTGGGTACCTCCCCTGTTTCCAGTGATCAGCTAAACAGGATTGCCAGAGGTTCAGCCACCGCCTCTCTGAGTTCCTTTTGGACCCCGGTGTGCACCCCATCTGGCCCCATTGCTTTACTGAGTCTTAGTCCTTCCAGTTCCTTTAGGATCCTTTCCCATGTAAAGGGACTTGTGTCCATTTCTGTGCCATTCCTGCCCCTTGTTCAGGCCCATTACCCTCCTCTTTCTCAGTAAAGGATGAGCAGAAATATCAATTCATTATGTCTGCTTTACTGTTGTCATCCTCCACGCGGCCCCTGTCCTCCCCCTTCAGTCTCACTATCCCTCTCATTGCCTTCTTTTTTCACTTACGTACCTGTAAAAGGTTTTGTCCCCTCTACCCACTGATTTTTGGATGCACTCTTCTGTCCGAGCTTTGACTTCCTTTACTGACCTCCCTGCCTCCCTTTGCTTCTCCCTATACCCTTCTGCCTGTGTCTTTTTGTACTGCCTGAATGCGATCTTTTTGACTTTCACTTTCTCTACTATATCCGTGGAAAACCATAATGGCATCCTCTTCTTTTTTCCCTTGCTAACCTTCCTTTTTTTTTTTTGCTGCTCTTTTTTCTCCCCTGGGTCCCACCGGCCACCTCTGACATTCCACCCCCTTGCCGTCCCCGAGGATCAGAACCCCTTCCCTATTGCCCCCATGACTTACCCTTCATGGTAGGAGGGTGGGGAGCGACTCAACCCATCAACATGAATCCAGCTCGGGAAGTATCCTCTCAGGGTGGCTCGCTGGGGGGGGGATCCACTGTCTTTCTGTGCAGTGGGACCACTTTTTCTGGTTTTTCTTGTGGCAGAGAGCAATGCAATGGCACCAGTGATGCACCATGCCTGTGCACACCGTACATCGGGCAACTGCTCCACCTCTGCCCCCACATTGTGGGACCTGGCTTATCAACCCCCAGCCACCGCTAGGAGTCAAGCAAGTGCCAGTCTGTGTCCCCACCCTCCCTGGACGAGGAGAGCTGTCCTCCAGATGCTCAGTCCTCTCCCTTCCCAGCTGAACCTCAGCAACCCACTCGCACTGTGAACACGGGTTGCCGGTGTGGCAGGAGGTAAGGCAGTAATGCCTCAGCCCTCCATGCCACTGGGCCAGCCCTTGCTAACCTTCTTAATGCATTTTTCTGTTGCTCTTGTAATCCCTGTTTTAAATATTGCCCACTGTTCCTCAACCCCGATTCCCTCCCCATTCCCATTAGTGCCTCTTTCAAGCATGTCCCCATTTTCCCAAAGTCTGCCCTCCTAAAATCCAGGATTCGTGTTTTTGTGCTGTTTGGTTCTGCTCCTTTTGTGATTTCAAACCACAGTGACCAGTGGTTACTGTTCCCCAGGTGCTCCCCACTGTTACCCCTATCACACTGTCCCTGTTTGTGAGCATGAGGTCCAGTACTACCATCTGCTGAGTTGGTTCCATGGCCAGTTTCACAGTGGTTACGAGTCTTAGCCTGCACAGGCCATAGGAGACTCGACTCAAGAAACTACCAAATGGCAAATATTTTGTTACCCATGTCTAGATCCAATGACCTCTTGAAATCATCCATAGATGAACTCATCACTACCTTTTCAGGAAGTCTATTCCAGATTGAGACCACTCTCTGATTGAACAAGTACTTTCTCATATTTCTTTTATTTTACTTATTTATTTATTCATTCATTTGGACATAACCTTTGATCAAATTGCTATTCTTTTAAAGGTTCCACATCTTGACAGGAGGACAACACAGAAAGGTAGTTACAGAGTATGGGTGCACGAGTACAGAGACAAAAATACAAAAAGTAACCACAATTGGTCTAACTATTTACAATTGTAAGCTATCTCATTTAGAGGTACATATTACAGTTAGTACAGCCCAAGGTACATGGTGAGTGCTGTGGGTATAAGGAACTAATTTAGCAGGAGGTAAAGCAGCCAGGGGAGGCATTGTTGTTATTTCATACAAAGTCAGGAGGGGAGAGACTCAAAATAGGCTTTCACACCCTGTATGTTAATGCAGCCAAGAGGAGGCTTTGTTGTTAATTCAAGTCAAGTCTTTTGAAATTTACACCTTTTAATTGGTATTGGTAGAACCTGCTACTTCTAGTAGTAACTAGATTCAGACCAAGTAATTCCATAAGATCAGGTTTGTTTATAGCATTAAATACAACACACAGACCACCTCTAGTGCTTGTATTTCAAGCTATAGAGCTTGAGTGATAATAATCTATTTATGTAGTTCATGCCTTTAACCTGGTTAATACCTCTGGTTACTTTTTTTTGCACCCTCTCCAACATCAATTTCCCTTGCTTTATGTAGGACCTAAAACTGAACACAGTACACCAAGTGGGATTTAACAAGTGATATATACAAGGGAAGAATGACGCCTTTGTCTCTACTTTTTATGTTTCTAAGAATATAGTTTAATATACTGCTAGCTCTAGCTACTGCCAATTTACATTGATCTAATGATGTTAGGGATGAGTTAACTAAAACAGTTGCTTAAGCCAGCCCGGTAGCACTGAAGGTTGAGGTGCTGGACACCACGTTTCGCACCATCCCGTGACCCGTGTTCAGGAACATGCATGGGCTGCCGGGGGTCGGCAGGGGAAGAGAAGGATTGAGCATCCAGAGGACTGCTCTCCTTCTCCGGGGAGGGAGGTCTCTCAGTGTCAGTGCCCATTCACCCCGTGGTGGAGGCTGGGGGACAGGCACCATGCTGCAGCAGGGAGGAGCTGGGGACAGACACTTAGACGAGAGTGTGCATGGAAGCATGCGTGCTCTCATCTCCATTAACATCATTCAACATCCCTTGGCTCCGGAGGGGGACAGAAAAATGCCAGCTTCCACGTATGAGCCAGCTCTGGTGCCTGATCCCTCTGGCCATGACAGTTCTGCCATGGCCACCACACTCGGGGGGGGGGGGCATCCCTGAGTATGATGGAACAGGTTGCTGGAGTCTGGCAAGCCCACTTGTGGGTTAGGGAAGCCCTAGCAACAAAATTATAAATAAAAAAAATAAAAAAAAACAGTTGCTTAAGGAAGGCACCTTGAAGGGAGTCCAGGATAAATTTGCTCCTGGTTGATGCTGTTGCTGGGTGTCCACCTCTGGAATATTGAAGTCTCCAACCAGCACCACCTCCCCCTTGTCTGCCATTCTTTGGATGGCTAGCATTAACTCCCTATGTCTCTTCCTCCTGGGCTGGTGGTCTGCAGACCACCCCAGTGCAGATGGATGACCCCATTTTCCATTGCAGTTTAACAACCTATGCATCTCCCCCACTTTGTTCCTTCTGGATCTCTGTGGCCTTTATGCCATCTTTCACATAAAGTGCCACTTTTCCTCCCTTTCTCCCTGCCCTGTCTCTTCTGACTATGTTGTAGCCGGGTATGGCCATCTCCCAGTTGTGGTTATAATTACACCCGGTCTCTGTGATGGCCACAATGTCCAGGTCCGACTGCACCATGGCAGCCTCCAGATCCTTCATCTTGTTGCTAAGGCTCCTGACATTGGCAGACATGACTTTCCATGATGTGAACTCCCTGGACTGTTTAGCAGTTCTATTCCAGCCCCATCCCTGGTTGTCCTTTATCCCTGGCTTTCCCTTCTGTCTGCCCTTCTGTTAAATTCCACCCCCTTTCTGCCTGTCCACCCTTTGGGTGCTTATCTCCATCTTTTGCACTCTACTTTATAGAGATATTCCCTTCTCCTGTTCACTGGTTCCACTACTAACAATGGGGGATGGGCAGTTAGGTACCCTCTTTGCTGGCCTGACACCTCCCTTGGCTAGTTTAAATGCTTGTCCATGTAGCATTTAAACATATCATTGAGTGCCTGGAATCCCCTCCAGGATGGATGCAGGCCGTCAGGCTTGAACAAGCCCCCATCCTTCCAGGTGGGTCCCCAGTCACTAATGAATCCAAACCCTTCCTCACAGCACCACTTCTTCAACCATGTGTTAAAGTTCCTGGTGTGTGTGCCCCTATGCTCTCAGATCTCCAATACCTCTCACAGGTAGTTCTTCTGAGAAGGTGACAGATGTAGCTACTTGCATGAGACCCTTCCCCAATTCCCTAAACTCTTCCTGAACTTCCTTAGGCTTCCCGTTTACCAGGTTGTTAGTACCTAGATGGATAATGACATCCAGCTCACCCTCCCATCTTGCCTTTCCAGTGATCCCCAGGATCTTCCTCCCATCCCTCCATGCCATGGCACCTGGTATACACCTCACTTCCATGTTCTCCTTCTCCTCATGTATTTCTAGCTGGATCCCTCTTATGATAGAGTTCCCCACAAGGATTCACTTCCTCCACCTCCTCTGGGGTCCACTGCTCTCCGCACTGAGGTCACCTCCTTAGTTGACCTCCACATCCTTCCCTTCCACCTCTCTGGGTACCTCTGTTTGGTTGTCCCCACTTGCCAGTGTGGCATATGAGTTCTGGACTGGAATAGGATTTGGGATGTGCCTCTGCCTGATTGCCATAACCCTCCTCAAGCCCACCATCATCCAGGTGCTCCTCGTTCTTAGTATCCTTTGAGGCAGCAGCATTGGACTGGGTGGTCTCTGGATAGGGGCGAAGGTACTCCTGACCCAGTTTACTTCCACTCTGAGTCTGTCTACCTCATCTCACAGTCCAGAGAGATTTCTGCAGATAGGACAGCACCTCAGCGTCCAGAAGGTCTGCCTGAATACGGCTGCCCCGCATCCACTGCATTGCACCACTCCCCACATTATACTGCACTTATACTGCTATTCCAGTAGTTTTCTGTCGTGGACACTCTCCTTCTAGTTCCCTCTTTATGAATTTAGTGTCCTAAAAATCCTGCCACTGATCCTTAGATACTTTTTTTTTAAAGAAGGAAACAATAACAAAAAATTAGTCAAAACGCTTGTGCCGAGGGTGGGCTTCCTCCCCCTTATGTCCCTCCTACTCCACAATCCCTGCTATTCCCTGTGCTTGGCTCCTGTCAATCAGATTTAACAGGGCATTAAATTAAGAGTGGGGGTGGGAAGAGAGGGTGGGTGAAATTTGCAGCAAGTAAAGACAGCAAAGGAAACAGCACCACTAAAAGCACACCAAACTAGGTTTCACATTTTCAGTAGCCCCAAAACAATTCCATGTAAAGACAGCAAAGGAATAATAGCACCACTAAAAGCACACCAAACTAGGTTTCAAATTTTCAACAGCCCTCAAAATAATTCCAAGTAAAGACAGCAAAGGAATAACAGCACTACTACAAGCACACCAAACTAAGTTTCAAATTTTCAACAGCCCCAAAACAATTCCAAGTAAAGACAGCAAAGGAATAACAGCACCACTAAAAGCACACACATCCAGGTTTAAAACAAAAACAGCAACGAACAGTTACTGCACTGCATTGAAATGCATCTGGATCCTTCCCCTTCTGGCCTCTTCTGTATACTAGTTAACCTCAGTTACAGGAAAACTTATAAAAATGAGTGTTCAAAAACAGCTAACAATAATTATTGATGAAAACTTACACAACCTTATTAAAATTATGTCATTATTTGTGTAATAATCCAGACTGGACTCTCTCTTTAATTCCTTCTGTCGTTTTACTCTTGATGCCCCTCCCTGCACCCATAATTGTGACCTCTACCGCTCTCTTAACCTCCTTCCCCTTTGCTCCCGGTGTGCACTACATGGTGCTGAATTCATCTCTAAATTCTGGCTTGGACCTCTCTCCTCATATATCTCCTCCTCTCTTGGCACCCCTACTCACTCCCTCTATTCCCTGAGATCCCAGGCTGACACTCGTACCCTCTCAGTCCCCTGCAGAACTACTTCCTCTGGTCAAAAAGCCTTCTCTTACTACTTGCCTAAACTGTGGAATGTACTTTCTCCACAAATTCACCACTCCTCCTCCCTATATTATCTTACCTCTGCTCTGCACGATTACCTTACACCTACCTGCACCTGCTCCTGACCCCCTCCTTGCCCACCCATCCCCCCTCTTTCTCTCTCACTTTTCTCTCCCTCTCACTCTCTTCTTTCTCATCCCCCCAAGCCCACCTACACTTATACTGCCCCTTATAGATTAGCTCTTAAAAAGGTGACTGGATCCTATGTGTTCATCCTTGCAGCACCTGCATCACCTGTGAACCACCTGTAATGTATGCATTTGTCAACCTTGCATCCTATGCATTGACCCTGTACTGTTTCTTTATGTATGCTGCTCCTATGTACCACCAGTACAGTAACTGTTGTACCAGCCTATTATGCACCCAATTGCCTGGCACCTGTTTTGAAATTGTGTGTATGTATTCACCATGTGTTATGTATGTATCTAAGAACTCTCACTCTGTACATCTCTCTCCCCATTCCACCAGGATGTACCATGAGACAAGCATTAAGTTGCTCAATGTATCTTTCCCGGTGAGACAATTCAATAAATAAATAAATGAATAATAAGTATAAAGAGCCACTCTGGGGTATAGGAGTGCCAGTTCTCCGTGCAAAATAGTGTCCAAATATAAATAAAGACAGCTCTCACCTCTTGTTCTGCATAGATTTACTCAGGGCCTTCCTTTCAGCACAGATGTATTTTAAGCTGTGGGTTCAATAACACATTTTTTATTGTACATCATGGCCTAGATATTCAAAGGAGTTGTGCCTGGTGCAACCTCAGTAATGTGCCCCGGGTTGATAGTGAACTGAGGGACCTGCACTGTGCAAGTCCCAGTGCACCAGGGAGCACAGTTAATGTATGGGGTGCAACTGCAGGGGGCATGCCCGTGCATATGCGGCACAGCCTGATATTCAGCCCAGGATGTGTGGCACATATGCTGGCACAGCTCCTAGATGCGCCACACACTGGGGCTCAAAGTTGAGCTGGGAAAAAAAGGCTCAAATCCAGGCCACCCACAGGCGGGTGGCTATATTGCAGGGCACAACACAGCAACCGCAAGCTGTGGGTGGCCACCCGCCCACCCAAAACACAGTGCAAAGGCACCCATAATGACTCTGGTGTTCTAGTGGTCCCCCCACCCCTCCCATAGCACTGATCAGCATGACAAAGATGTTTCAATAGTCCCTGGTAGGCTAGTGGTAATGACTATTACGGTAAGCACTGCAAGCCCATTGGTCCACAGTGTGGACCATTAGGCTTACAGCTGCTAATGTAAGCTGTAATTTGGTGGGTGACTGGGCAGTATGTGGGTGGGTTGCAGCTGCCCGCCCATGATGGGGGGATGCTGGGTTGGCAGGGGTTCCTGTGAGGGGTGGAGGTTTGGGGGTGCCACTGGACCACCAGGGAGATATTACAATATGGGGCACCGATGATCGGTGCATCAAAAGGGGAGGGGGGTGCCACCAGATCACCAGGGCCAATGGCATAAGTCATTTTTGGCATTTGTGGCTACCGGGAGGAGGGGGTTACCACTAGACTACCAGGGACTATTTAAACATCTCTATCATGCTGATCAGTGTTATGGGAGGGGTGGGGAGACCACTGGACTCCCATGGAATTGCTATGTCTATATGTTGGATAAATGGGGCTATGGGGAGGGGGGTTACCACTAGACCATCAGGGATTCAATACAGTTTGAACGCTGCTAGGCAGGGCGCCAGGTGCATTTTGTCAGACTGCCCTGTGCAACTCATGCAAATGGGGCCATAATGACATGCGAGTGGCCCCATTTGTGCCTTACATACATTATGGCCCATTTGCATATCCAGGTCTGAATATCAGGAACTTGCGCCCAGCACAATTACAGTTGCGCTGGGGCATTCCCTGTCCTACCTGTCTGGGGGATGCACCACCGCATTGTATATGTGCCATGCGCATTCTGTGCTATATTCAGAGGTGTTGCGCCATGGCACAATTCCTTCCAATATAGCCCTGTCATGCTCCAGTGCACCTAGGTTGTGGTGCGTCTCCACTTGCGCCAGTGCCGGGCGCAGTTTGAATATCCAGTCCTATATCTCATTCTCTTTACAGGACTTCCCCAAACCTTACAGACTGGGTTATGCTCACCTGATAAACTGATTATGCACACAAGGCCAGATTAGGGCAAACTGGGGCCCTAGGCCCAAGAGGAATCTGGTGCCTCCTTGTTGTAACCACACCCCTTTGCTGTGACTGCACCCCTTCGCCACTGGTCATCAGTTACTGAAATCTGTAATAGTATTTTCTTACTGTCCCAAAAAGTGCCATAAAACATAAATAACCTAACAAAAATTCTTCAAAATGAATCAAACTAATACTATCAACATGAAAAAGTAACATTAGTCCGAGTTTTGATCATTTAGAGGAAATAATTATTAAGTGGCCATGTTAAAATAATTATTAGGGTGTGAAATGTCATGATTTGCACTTCTTCAACCCCCAACACATATGTGTGTGCTTGAAGTCTGGGTGTTATCATTTTGTCCTGTCAAGTAGTATGAACTAGAATGCAAGGAGTTTTGTTGGGTAGAGTAGGGACTCATCTCTGAAAGGGGCTAGGGTCTGGGTGATTTAGGAGTTTACTAGAGGAGTTATGAACTGTAGAGATTATATTGCAAAGTGTGTGATTGTTGAAAGAATTCATTCCTGTGATCTAACGTTTCTGTTATTGGTTTGTAAGCCAGAATCAACAAACAGCAAGATTTACTGATGAGATCCTGGAAATAGTTAATTTGTTAACCCTGAAAATGGAGCTATGTCAATGTCAGAACTTCAAAATGCATGAGATGAGGAATAAGAAAGAGTAAGGTTTTAACTGTATCATTGAAATGCATTGTAGATCTCTTGATTTTGGGAGTGAGATTAAATATAAAGCATACACACTGAATTGTACTGTTACTCTTTTGTAATATATGGATAATGAAAATAATACCCCCAAAATGCATACAAAAAATTCCTTGTAATATATTAGTTAGTCCCGTAATAGTATACTTCCGGTCTTCGTAATAGTATACTTCCGACCCAATAATACTATACTTCTGGTCCTCATAATAGTATCGTTGGGATTACCAATGCGACTACTGTGTGAACCATGTTTTTTTGGGGGTTTTTTTGTGAGAGAAAGAAGCGGAATGGGACTGGGAGCAGGAGCGGGAGGGTGCGAGCGAGAGGCGAGGAACAACACTTGGGAGTCTTACTAACTCTGCAGACTACAGCGCCGTACAGCAGGCACAAGTAAGAACTTAAAAATTCCTCGCATCCGTATATTACAAAAAAACAAATAGGTTCTGGTGTTTCAAGACGGAAATTCCACCTCGAGGTTCTGGGGACACAAGAAACCTCTCGAGCTTCACTCTCAAAGGTTTCTTGTGTCCCCAGAACCTCTCGATGGAATTACTGCCTTGTAATACACCAGAACCTGTCTATTATTCTATTTTGAATATATGGATCATCAATTTAATGCTATACTAAAGCATACAATTTTTTTTGGTAATGCTATCACTTCCTAAGTGATAATACCACACGTTGAGAGTGATAATACTATCGTTCAGGTCCCGTAATAGTATCGTTTGGGACCTGAACGATAGTATTATCACTGCAGCTCAAGATTGCAAGTGCACAATTCAAAAAACTGGTAAGGCTGGCAAACGTCAATCAAGCGTGGATATGTACAACGTGGCTCGTCATTGGACAATTTGTCTCTGTGAGCGTCCAAAACAGTTTAAAAAACATGGCGGCGATCTCTCGCTTAGTGAGAGCGTAAAGCATCTATAGTGCTTCCTCAGTTTATTTCTTCTTTGTTTTAACGCATTCCACACTGAGGATTTAGCTGGCTGATCCTGTGTCTCCCCTCCACACACAAGAAACCAAAAGGTAGGACTGAAACAAAATTTTCTGGTACCATGGGGGGGTGTGTATGTGTGTGTGACTGGTGGGGTGGCAGGGACACAGAAGCACAGTGCGAGTCTCAGAGAAACTACAGCAGTTGGCTCAGATGGGCAGCATGAAAACCAAACCAACAAAAAATACTCGCATCCAAATATTAAAAAAAATAATGGATATCTCACATGGTACTACCAGTGAGATACCATCTCGAGGTTCTGGACACTGGAACCTCTCGAGCTTTGCTTTCGAGGTTCCTATGTGTCCAGAACCTCTCGATGATATTACTCCCCAGTAATACCCTGTGAGATATCCATTATTCTCTTTATGTTCAAGAGTAAGAATTGATTCTAAGTGAGTGAGTTTCACAGGACTGTGGCAATTAAACATTTAATAATCTTGACATTGAGACAGAATTACAAGTACACACAACTGCATAACATTTTATAAATTATTTTATAAAATGGGCAAAGGATTTCAAGCAATCTGATTGGTCGTTAGCTGTGCATTAGATGTGTCTAATGCACAGCTAAAACTAGAACCCCCATTTAGAATACACTGGCACATTTTATATGTGCAATAAGCCACTCTGGGGATGTGCATTAGACAGTTCTAATGCACGGCTAGGGGACTGGACGCACTCAGCCTGTGGCCTCGTGCCTCACTATGTCCCCCTAGCCGTGCATTAGAACTGTCTAATGCACACCCCATCGTGTCTTATTACTTACTTGTTTGTATCTAATTGTGTAGTTTAAATGATAAAAAATGATACTCAAATCAGCAGTCCTTGTTCAAGTTTATTGCTGGAAAACTTAATTGAGCAAGTTAATTCACAAGGAGGTCCTGAGGAAAGTATCCAGACAAAGGAAATTACATACATGAACTCTTGGTACATAAAAGTATATGGTACATATGAAACATAGTGCTCAAAAATAAGACATAAAAAGGTAATATTTATAAACATAACCTGGAGAAATCATTAAAAGTGGAGAAACTACAGCCAAAAAAGTTGGAACAGGAGCAATAGGATGCACAAGGTGAAGGGAGCGTATAAGATAGGTGCAAAGGGGAGTGGAGAGGGAGACTATAGGGGGATCTTGTAAGAGAGGAGGGGGAAGGGGAGGGAGTCCTTGTAGTCCTACTCTCAGTCACTTTCCCTATTAGGAACACAAATTGGTGGGGTGGCGGTGGGTAGGGATCTTTCTAATCACTTCTCCCCATGTGGAATATCAGTGGGCGGGAGACAAATCAAAGAACATGGGCTTGTTTATACCTTAAAGGTCAGCCTGGAGCCCCCTGAAGTTATGAGCTACATTTAGCACCTAATTAGGGAGGGGAGAGACATGTTATAGCCATTGCCTTGCTCAGACTACTCAGCAGCCGAGTCCTTTACAGAAAATGAAGCTGAGACAAAGAAAATGGTGTATAGTAAATATATTTTGGGGATTGTTAGGGGGCCCCCTGGCAGGCTGGGGATATAGGCCCAGGCCTATGTTGCCTATGCCTTAATCTAACCCTGTATGCACACGTGATGTCAGATTCCGTAACCTGATCCTGCCTTGGCTCCTTGAACTCTCATTGTCCTTCAGGTTGTTTCATGTGCGCCACTCAAGTCTCAAGAAAGCATAGCTATTTTGTTTATTAACATAATCTCAAAACCAAGCATCTATACAGAGATAAGCTGTAATAGATGCTTTCTTTGGTAATGTTGTATAAGCTTACTTCTTTTCATGAATCTTGCTGCATTTTTGTAAAACCTACCAGACAGTATAGATAAGGGTGCTTGCATTTTATAATTTCTCTTTCTCTGGGGACCACTATTCCTGAGTACCTACTGGTGTCCTTCTGATCCCCCTGCTGTGATTCCTGTGGTGTCAGGAAATAATTATAAGTATGCTTCTTTCAAACAGAATAAGGCATGAGATATTGTTTAAGTTACCTTTCCTGTGCAGAGTGGTTCAGAGAACTTTAAATATGACACCAGCTGCCGCCCTCCTTAGCAGAGGCAGGAGACATGGCTGCTTAACCCTTTCCTGCCTTGAACCCCTTATGAGTGGCTCATGAAAGTGGATTCACAAGCATGGCTGTATGCTGGCCCCCAGACAAGTGGGGCCAACTGCCACAGCGAGATCGATGCTCCTGGGGCCCATTGTAAGTGACCACAGTAGGGCAGAATGCCCTTTCTCCGCTGATCCCCTCTCAAGAGGGATCAGCATGAGCAGGGGTCATGCCCATATAGTGAATAAGGAGATCCTGGAGCTGAGCTGACCCAGTCAACTTTTATGGTACCCAGCCAACCCCCCTCACAAGCGAGATTGGCAAACATGAAGGACTAGTGTAGACCTGACTCCTCCACTTTCTGCATGAATGGATTCTTCTTACATCTTCACATCCCCTCTGCCCGCCAGCATCCCAACCAAATTCAGACTTCCCCAGTCTCACCTCCTTGTGGCCCTGCCACTGACAATTTCAACTGATATTTACGAGTGCAGTTATCTCACTCTCAAAATGTGGATATATTATCTTCTAGGAACGTCCGTTTGCTCACCCTCTTAACTGCTCATTCAAGAGTTTGACACATGCGCAATATCACCAACAGTCATCTTAGAGATGGCAACAATCATATCCAATGTCATTTTATACATGATCAGATGCATATCAAAAACATCTAAGCAGTCATTTTGGATGTGGTCATTTATCTAGATGGCCATCATAGTTGTGGCATCCCAGGCATCATTTTGCCCACTATCGAACAAATGTGAATCAACATCTATCATCTAGGTGGCCATTTGGATGTGCCTGCCCCTCTAGGAAGCCATCATAGATGTGGTACTGTATATCACTGTCGGCAGGCTCAGTCAACTCAGTGATGCAGTCATATCATCCAGGCAGCTACCATGCAAGGTTGCCAGCATATGCATCAACATCATGTGGAGGTGTAGGCAATCAATGCCTCCAACCCAGAGTTATCAGAGACCACTCCTAGGCTGGGGAGGACCTGACTAGTCATGCTCAGTCAGACTGTGCAGCAAAGCTCACAGGGAGCTGGACTATGACCAGTTCCATAAGCCATCGTGTCCCAAGATAAACAAGGCTTTGACAGCTTCTCAGACAGCACCACAGACTCATCGGTGCAACAGGACCATATAGGGCACTGGCGATGCCTTCCTCCGTGCCTTGCCAACAGAAGGGAGTATCCTCAACTCCACTGCACAGGTGGGGCACATACACTGCCACAAAATACAAATGTGTTGCCTCAGCTTTGGCCTGCCACCAAGCCCTATCTTATATCTCTTGCCCGTAGGCTCAGACATAGTTAAGGCCAAGAAACACTAGACCTGCAGCATTACTCTACTACCCTCACAGACCATAACCTACTGTGCCATCGGTGCCACAGAGACCCAGTTAGATCCCAGTTAGCAGGAAGAAGTCAATGTGGAGGAATCATCATTGCAAGCATTCTGGTCAATGGACCCAGCACTGAGGCGTTTATGCAAAACCAGCAAGCCCTAATGATGAAAATGCTTGAACGCACTAAGGCAATATTAACTGTAAAGAATATAACACTGACACCCAAACCTATCATAGAACCACATTCAGAGCCACAGCTGCAGCCACAACCTGAGCCAAAGCCATATCACACAGAGCTCAATGATGATGAAAAGGTAGATTGGGGCACAAATAACAACAATGACACTGAAACAACAATGGCAACAGAGAGATGGAAGAGGAACGCTGACTCACATCCAAGCTTTGCACCTCTCAAGTGATCTTGGAGCTTGTATGCTGGGTCAAGAACACAGTGGAGTTTGAGGTATCACAACCTTCCCAGAGATGTAGCAGGATTCCATGCTCAGACAACAGCAGAAATCTGAAGACTTCTTTCCAGTATGCCCAACCATCAAGGACATCATCTCTAAGGAATGGAATGTGCCAGAACCCACACAAATC
Organism: Neoceratodus forsteri; assembly: GCA_016271365.2. NCBI lineage: Eukaryota > Metazoa > Chordata > Ceratodontiformes > Ceratodontidae > Neoceratodus > Neoceratodus forsteri. The sequence goes on from CM057454.1 coordinate 777,004,624, forward strand.
CCTCCAAATGCGGCTAATAGATGGGTGAATCTGATCAAGGAGGCTAGGGTAAAGGTCTGGTGCAATGCCCCATCAGTTGATCCACAGCTTGCATCTCACAGCCACAATACACTTCTCCTGGCTGGGGGTTCTGCATCCCTCAGAGACCCTGTGGACAAGAAGCTGAATGAGCTACCAAAGACAAATTTTAAGAGGCAGGACTCACAAGCAGGGCAACCACAGGAGCCACCTATACTAGCTGGGCACAAATCAGATGGCTTGAGGATCTGGTCAAGATGCTACCTCCCAAGTTCACCCAATTGGACCTGCTTCAAGGCCCTATCGCAAAAATTACCCTTCAAGGGATCACTGTTTTCCATGAGGGGTTAAAGAAATTCATTATGATGAAAGCGGATGGGAAGAATCTTGCCAAAGACAAATCAGGATGAACCACATACCACCTGTCCTTTTGGAAAAGGTTTCACTGCAGTAGAGTGAGATATGACAGGAAACAACCACAGAAATCAGCAATCCAGTTCCTATAACCCCAAATGGCCTATTTCTCACAGGTGAACAGTTTCCACAACAAGAACAATGTCAGCAGATGAAAGTATATCTCTGGAGGCTTTAAGCCCAAGCAAAGCTCTCAGTGTTGGTCAGCCCCCAGCCACCTCGGATCCACCAATAGGAGGCAGATTGTTACTGTTCAGCAACCACTGGTTCAAGACAATGACAGACAAGTGGGTCCTGGAAGTGGTATTGAAGGGATATATGACAGAATTTGCAAAGAAGCCGCTCAGAAACAGAAAAAGAATTTCCCCAATATCTAAAACAAGACCCCAGCTCAATAACAAAAGACTAATACTCAATGGGCTACTAATGAACAAGACCATTGCAAAAGTCCATAAAGATCAACAAGGCCAGGGGAATAATCCATGTTTTCTATGGTCCCCCAGAAAAGGGGGGGGGGTCTAAGGTTGGTCCTTGACCTCAAGTTCCTGAATCAATCTGTAAAACAAAAAATATTTATAATGTATGGTAGAACGTAGTTCTACACAGAAATCAGTGACGCTCAAAATGTGGTCCTGCAACAGCAGTGACATCTGTACTGCAGCAGAATAACATTTTGTTACACTTCAGTATGTATGTCACACTGTGTTGTTCATGAGCACTTCAGTTGCCGTGGAAACTAGGCTCAATAAACTCCCCAACCATAGAACTAGCAAATTTAAACTCATTTCTAGTCAAACACGCTCACTGCAATAATCTTGCTAACAGCAGTAAACAGTGCTTATTCTGAAGTGAGGATCAACCAGATATTTAAAAGACAACACCGGTCCTCATAATGAATGGTCCTCTCACTAAGCAAGAGGAACAGCCACCATGTTTTTTAACTTCAAAACCCTGCCCAAACCCGAAAGCCAACCAATTGAAATTCATGACTAATGCATAGGGATGCCAGGTCCCTAACAGCCGCGCAGCACGCCTTAGGAACCAGGGCCAACTCTTGGCTGGAATCAATGACTTTTCTACTCAAGAAAAAACAAACAGAAAGGTAGCAAACTACATTTTTTATTTGTTTTGGAAGACACCATACACTATATAGAACAGTGTATGACCCACTATACACAACAAGGCTATTCTCAACCGTGTGGTTACTATGCCGACTGGATGACCTCGAGAGTGAAGGTGTTAATTATCCTGGTGGTAGCACTGAGACAAGAGAAAATCCATATAATTCCTTACTTGGATGATTGGCTAATCAGAACCAGATCAAGACAACAGTCAGAGGAAAACATGTGCAAGGCCTACACACGTTCATTTCTAATGGCTAGGTAATAAACAAGGACAAGAGCAGCCTACTTCCCAGCCAATAGAAAGAGCATCTTGGTGTGGTCGTTGAAACAGTCTTAGGCCTCATCAGAATGTCCAACAAAAGAGCAAACAAAGCCATCACCCAAGTCAAACCCTTAGCATGAAACAAGTCCCCAACTCTAGTGGACCTACTGCAAATGCTAGGTTCAGTGGCTTCTCGCACTGTTCTGGCACCATGTGCCATGTGAACCATCAAACCCTTGCAGTTCTTACCAATACAATATGGAGCAGCTCTCAACACAACCTCTCTAAAGGCGGTGATGCTGAGTAGAAAGACACATACTTCACTACAATGGTAGGCAAACCCACTCAACCTGACCAAGGGGGCAAATTGGGAAGGCTAACACAACATCATCATAGACACGAACACCAGCCTCACCAGCTGGAGGCCACAACGAAACCCTGGCTGTGTGAAGAAAGTGGTCCAGGTCAGATATACAACTCCCCATAAATGGGAATGAGAACAGTATATCTTGCGCTGGTCCATTTCAACACCTACATCGGATGCAAGTCTGTTATGATCCAATCAGATCATAGAGCCACAGTAGCGTACACCATGAAAAAAAGATGGGACTAGGAACAACAGAATCCCACAGGAGGCCAGTAAGGTACTAGACTGAGCACAGGTGAACCTACCCCATATCATAGCTATCCACCTTGCAGGCAAGTTGAATATGCAAGTGGATTGGCTCAGTCAACAGGTGGTCAACCCAGGAGAATGGCACCTGCACCCACAAGTGTTTACTTCAAGAAATGGAGGATGGGTCCACTGCAAATTAACCTGCTGACCACAGAGAAGAACGCCCTATTAAGGGCATTATATTCCTTAGGTAAAGACATACATAGTACTATATTAAGTAATGTTCTCAAAAACAAATCATAAACTATACCACCACCCTGGAACTGAAATTGCCATCTGTTTCTCTTCTTTTATTCCTCCCTCTATAACTTAACATTTTTACCAACTTATAATGAAATTATTCAAAAGATTTATCCTAAGATATTCCCCCAATCTTATCTTCCTCTACTTTTGTCAGCCATGGCCAGTCTCCCTGGCACTTATCACTGTTTATTCTTTCATCTCTGCTATTTTACATTTTATTATTTTGTTCCGCTAATAACCAACCAAAATAATTCTGCAACATTTTTCCTTTGGTTTTCTTGTTTAGTATTGGTTAATTGATGTTAAATCATTTTTTGGTTGATATTCAAATGTATGATCTATATTCCGCATACCTTTAGCCATAAAAAATAAATGTTGTACTGTATTATGGTTGGTAAAATTCAATAACATTTAACGGAGGAAAAAATGACATTATATTCCCACTTCATAGAGGCACAATCAAGCAGTATTAACTCTTTCTCCCTAAAGTGGGACTCTGAACAGGTGTACATCTTCCCTCCATTCCCACTGCTGACCCAGCTCCTCAGGAAGATCCAGTAAACATAAGCAAGTCGCACTGGTGGCACCCTACTGATCCAGATGGGCATGGTTCACAACAGTGGTGGCAATGGCAGTGGATCAGCATGACACTTTCCAAGCAGAGCAGATATCCTGTCCCAAGCACCCATATGACACCAAGCCCTCAGAGCCTAAGACTTAAAGCCTGGCTCCTGAAAGGAAAGATTGCCGAGGGCAGGCTACCATCTCAAGGTGGTAGACACACTGTTATAGTCCAGGAGATCTTCAACCACAGGCATGTACTCAAGGCAATGGAATATCTTTGCAAAATGGTGTTCAGATCACAATCTCCCAACTACTGATGTTATGATTTTGTAAACCCTACTATTCTTATAGAAAGGCCAAGACAAAGGACTACCTGTATTGTTTTTAAGAGTACAACTGGCAGCCATCAGAGTGGCTACAGGTAAAATCGGACACATAGCCCTGGATGCCCACTCAGAACTTATCAGGTTCCATAGAGCCACAAACAGCAACTCCAAGTCCAGGCAGTTACAGTAACTGCACCCTGAGACCTCAGCAAAGTCCTCTATGCATGAACAGGACAATAAGAGTACAAGGAGCTGAGGAAGAACCAGGTTACAAGAATCTGACATCACAGGTACATCATCAGCCTTATCAGGGTGAGCATAACCCAGTCTGCAAAGTTTGGGGGAGTGCTGTAAAGTGATGCGGATACAATAACCTTTAACAGGTGAGTAATCTAATACTATGTGGAAAACACTGGGCAATGCATACCATGATACGCTTTATGTATAGTCATACGAACATATGAGCATACAAAGAAGCCAGCAGAAGAAGGCCATTTGGTCTATCATGTCTGCTCATATTACAGGGTCCACTGCTTCAACTACTGTCCCTGCCCTCTCTCCCCACTCCTCCAGTTCTCCCTACCCATGATCCTTACTTTCCCCATGCCTGTCCCAGCCTCTCTTAAAGCTGCCCACTGTCTTCAACAAGATGACCTCTTCTAGCAGCACAATCCAAGTGTCCACCATCCTTTCTGTGGAGAAGTGCTTCCTGACCTTCCTCCTAAACCTCCCACTCTCCAGCTTAAGACTGTGCCCCCTCATGTTATGGTTGCCACTCAACTTAAACAGACTCTCCTTATCAACCTTATTTATCCCTTTCAAGTACTTAAAGGTCCCAATCATGTCCCCTCTCGCTCTCTTGTCTTCCAGGGAGTACACGTTTGGTGCCCTCAACCTCTCCTCGTATGCCTTACCCTGCCAACCCGCAATCATCTTTATAGCCCTCCTCTGGACCTTCTCCAGAAGGTTAATGTCCTTTTTGAGGAGTGGGCACCAGCACTGAACTCCATACTCTAGATGCAGCCTTACCAGTGACCTGTACAAGGGTAGTATAACCTCCTCTCTCCTCCTACTGATCCCCCTAGATATACATCCCAGCAACTTGTTCGTCATGGAGTAACAGCAAACTGCACAAACTCATGCTGAAAAGATTACATGACCAAGGGCCTCTTGCCACCACACGGGGTAGTTAGGGTAGGGGCAAACTGGATGAGCCTGTAGTCCTTTTCTGGGTTCTAGGTCATAATGGTGATTGTGGAAAAGTGATCGTCATTACGGTGAGTGTACATCACCGAAAATGAATTTCAGCAGTGCACACTCACGGTGAGGAGAAAGAGGGCGCTCGAGATCTACAGTTTTTTTTTTATGTGGGAAGCTGTGCCCCTCACACACCCCTACTAATGGATTCTCAACTCCGGGGGGGGTGCATGTTGGAGTGGGTGAAAAACTTGCAAAATGAAAGCAGCATGCCACAAAAAAAAAAAACCATGCCACACCGGACCCGAACCCTGCACCTCCCAACTGACCACCCTCCCCGCCACGCTAGTGGACCAGCTCAGCAGCTGCCCACCACAACCCCTCCTACATACCATCCCTCCCCTACCTCTCCCCTCCACACGTGTGCATGCGTACTTCCCGTTGCCGTATGTCGCCCACCGTATCTGGTTGTCCCCCTGAAAGGTAGCCCTGAACACAGGTGCCATAATTGAGTCGCTGTTTTTGTAGGCTCCCAATTGTGGTCGCCTTGTTCATGGGTTACCCCTTTTCCACTGACAAAATCTATGTCTCTATTACTAAATTTGCAATAGATCTATGAATATGCTGCTTGTGAAGATGTTCTTTGGGGTTGTTTACTGTGTGCTTGTTTACATACTGTTCATCTATTTATTTATTTAGTTGCTCATCATGTGTGTCTTTTATTTTGCTAACTATGCATTTTTTTATTTGTATGGCACCCTGAACCTCCAGGAAAGAACTCCTAAGAATAAAACTTTCTTGCCTTGCTTAAGTGGATGCATTTATTTATTTGGCTTTTGTTGACCAGGTAAGCACACTAGACAAAACATATGCCTATTTTCAGGTGCGACCCAGGAGAATTACATGGAATATACAGACAAAGACAAGGTTTACACAGAATTAAGTAAGATTTCAAGGGATATACACTCATTACAGGGTACAACAATTGAGCAAGCTTAGACAGCATAAAGTAAAATAATTAGAGATGGTCTCAACATAATAGTATTTGCAGGCAGCAGAAAGGAGATTTTGTTTCCTATTTTTTTGTTTTGTTTTAATTCATAGTCACTCACTGTTGGTGTAGTTTAAAGTTGCATGTGTCTAGGTTACATAGAATAATGTCATCAGTATGGGGCTATAAATTAAAAGTAACTAGAGGACTCACGTGGCTGACAGAGCTGTTACTTTAGTGGAGGCTTGGCTGACATCCTTTGGGCTTCTGCACCTCCTGTATTGCTGTGGTTGCACTGTGTGGCGTGCCGCATTTTCATATAATAGAGGATTTGTTATTGAACCTATGGTCCCAAGAGTGCATGGGCTAGATTGGAGGCCCCAAGTGCATTTATGCTGCACTGAAGGGGTGCTGTCTTTATTTATAGTTATTAAATTGTTAAAAGATCCAAAACAAATACCAAACCATGCTCAAAATGGGGGAAAAGAGCAACTTACAAGACAGGAGAAAAAGGCAATTTAAAACTGAATAACAAGGCAAGGCAAAGTTTATTTAAAAAGATGCCCAATCCTGGAGGCTCTGGGCGCTGCACAAATAAAGTTACACATTTAAAAAAAGATCAATAAAAACACAAGAAAAATATTTAAACATAAAAATAATTAACCCATATAAGAACATTTCCCATCAGTGAAAACTAATCATCAAATTGCTAGTAGCTGTAATTGCAACTCTGAATGGACAGCTTAATCCAAAAAGGTCTGGGCAAAAAGGAGAGCTTTCAGGTGGGCTTTGAATACCTCCAACATAGGGGCCCCCTTGACCCCGAGGGGCAGTGAATTCCACAGGACGGAGGTGGCGACACTAAATGCCCTGTCACCAGCCGATTACAGCCACATCCTGGGAATCACCAGGGGGCCCCCACAGGAGGAACAGAGGGGTGAACTGAGAGAGCTGGTACAAGAAGGTCTAAAAGATAACCAGGGCCCTGACCGTGTGGGGCCTTATAGGTGAGAAGACCCACTTTAAACAAGATCCTCCACCTGACCAGCAGCCAGTGCCGCTCACGCAAAACAGGTGTAATATCACAGAACTTCGGCTGCCTAGTAAGCAGCGTTCTGCACTAGCTGCAGTCTGCAGAGAGATCCTCCTGCGACCCCGCGGTAGAGAGCATTACAGTAGTCAAGCATTGATGTAACTAAGGCATGTATCAAAGTGGGGAGGTCCAGAGGCAGAACAAGGGGCTTTATCCTGGTGACATTTCTGAGGTGGAAAAAAACAGGATCGGATGGTGGAAGATATCTGCGCCTCCATCGTCATACTCCTATCCAGAATGACACCAAGATTTCACACCCTAGAGGAGGCCTTCAATGGAATAGATCCCAGAACAAATCCAGTCTCTGATCCAGAGGCCATCCTATCACGCACTCTGTTCGACTCCACCACCAATACCTCTGTCTTATCGGGGTTCAGTCGCAACCAACTAGAGGCCATCCAATTGTTGATCTCAGCAAGGCAGCTATTTAGAAAATTTACCACGTTGGCTGTTCCTTGGGCAAAGGATAAGTATAGCTGGGTATCATCAGCATAGCAATGAAAGCCCAAGCCATACTTTCTAATGATCCCTCCCAAGGGCAGCATATACACTGCAAACAACATTGGGGCTAATAGCGACCCCTGAGGTACTCCGTAAGATAGGGGTCTGGGGTGGAGGAGAAATTCCCCATCACAATCCGTTGACCCCTGTTGGTTAAAAAAGACTCAAACCAGCAGATGACAGTGCCGGCGAGTCCACAGAGTTCTCTGAGGTGGTCAAGCAACACACAATGGTCCACAGTGTCAAATGCTGAAGAGAGAGCAAGAAGAACAAGAATTGTCCTCCCTCCTTGATCTCCAGCCTGGAGGACATCATTCTGCACCTGAACAAGTGTGGTTTCTGTGCTGTGCCTCACCCGAAACCCTGACTGGAAGTGTTTGTACAACTCATGGGTCACAAGGTACTCCTACAACTCAAGCGCCACTACCTTTTCCACAGTCTTAACCGAAAAGGGAAGATTGCAGATAGGTCAGTAATTTGCCCTAACCTCTGGGTCCTTTAAGAGAGGTCTCACCAATGTCTCCTTCAAGGCATCAGGAAAGACCCCTTCAGACAAGGAACACCGGACAATCAGAGCAAACACCGGGCCAACGGCGTCAACGCATCTCATCAAGAAATGAGTCGGCATCGGGTCCAGATTGGTCACCACCCCAATAACCTCACTTACCTCCACTGGTCTAAACTCCCCCCAACCAGGCGGTGTGCACTCAGAACACTTTGGATGACTACTGCCAGCTATGGCATTGCTGACTGGGGGAACTCCCTGCCAGATACTGGACACTCTGTCCGAGAAGAACTGAGCAAACTCTTCGCATTCAGCATTAGAAAAAACCTTCTTCAGCTGTAGACAGGCTGGACAAAGTAGCATGTCCACAGTCCAAAAAAGTACAGCCGGTTGGTTCTTCCCGGCAGCAATCTCCCTGGACAGGAACACTGCCTTCTTACTGTTGATTGTCCCCTGGTATGCATTATAATGCACACGCAGGGCCAGTTTGTCCCCCTCCAGGCCAGACCTCCTCCAGCAGTGCTCCAACCTCCAACCCTTTCTCTTCATCTCCCTGAGTTCCCCATCAAACCATGGGGACCTCAGATAGGAAGATCTGGGTTGTACAAGGACAGATGCAAGGGAGTCAATGGCGTTAGACAGCACTCTAACATGGCATAGGCACACAATATTCACTGTAACATGCACTGCTGCTTTAAATACATTTTTATAGAATGAGAGCTGGCTAATTCTGATTCTGTATTGATTACAACCTGGTCATGTGAGAGGGGTTAACAGGGTATGACCCTTAACTCAAGGATAGGTCATTTACAAGCAGTAACCCACAGGTCATGATGTAAATCGCCTTTTCCGAAAGGCAAATATACAAATCAAACACAACCACATATGAACCCCAACACCACATGCTCTACACAGAAAAGAAATTTAGGGTGGCGTGATGGCTGCCTGATCAGGTTCCCTCACGAATAGCTTTGGTGCCAACCCCACTCAAATCGGGCTTTTCACTTGACTTCAACGCCTTCTTCTGTCAAAAGCAAACCGGGTAGAGGGGCAATATTAAATCCGAACCGCTTAGTCGGGGAAGAGACGAAAATTCACGGACGATGGACGCGGAAATGAAAAAGGCTGCATTGAAGCATACTCCACCGTCCACCCCAAGCAAGGAGAAGATGCCTAAGCGGGCCAAAGCGCAGGTGGAGGACCCAAGTTCCCATATCCAACAGCCAGAAGCACTCAGTGAAAAAAGATTTCTCGAGGAGCTAACACCCATGAAAGATACACTGCTGGTGTTAGCCTCAGAATTGAGAAGCATGAGGGCATCACTTGAACAGCTCACTACACAGACCTCAGATAATGAGGCCCGCATATCATAGCTGGACGACTGGCAGCAGCGCTTAGAGCCAGAGATGGTGCATATGAAACACAGGCTCAAGAAAGCTGAAGAAAAGCTGGAAGATCTTGAGGGACGATCGAGGCGAAACAATCTCGTGGTGCTGGGATTGCCTGAGGGGGAAGAGGGTTCCCTACCCATGGTATTCGCCCAGAAGCTCTGTGAAAAATTAGTGGGGCCCTCTCCCAACGGGCCTACCTGCATAATTGAGCGGGCACATCGTTCTTTAAGGCCTATGCCACCTGCAGGCTCTCCTTCCAGGCCCTTCTTGTTTAAGCTACTCAACTTTCTAGATAAGCAGCACATTATTGCCAAATTTAAAAATTTACAAGAAATTAAATGGGAGGGCAAAAGGATAAGAGTGGCACAGGACTTACCATACACAGTGCAACAGAAGAGGCCTGCCCTTCACCCTGTGGTCACCAAGCTTATTTCTGCGAGTATCAAGTTCAGAGTGAGGTATCCAGCAACTTTACAAATATTCCACGAGGTCCGTTGGCATTCGTTTGAAAGTGTGGAAACAGCAACTGAATCCTGCAAGCATATGTTTCCTGATCTGTTTAAATGAGACTGTAGTGACATCTAGTGGCTACTTGGTGGTACTAGAAGTGCCAATTTGGGGATGTGAACTGCACAGATCTGCATCTTTGTCTGTACAAGACAAAAGGACATATTGTATTAGCTAATTTTGCTTAAGTGTCAAATATTTAGCTGAAATGGGCCTGTGATCCCCAGAGCAAGATAAAGAGTGACTGGCCACATTGAAATATAAAAAGGATGAGGAAATCTCTTATGTTTAACCCACGGTGTCAATTGGTTAGAGGTCTCTAACATAAGGAGCGTTGTTATATTGCTCTCATTGGGTTCTTTTTCTCTTATATAGATAATACGTTATGATAGCATTTTGGGATTATTCAAGTTAGCTTTGTTCAGGAATGGTAATAGTTTAAACCCTTGTTTGGGTTATGCGACTTTGTACTCTAGTTTGTTATTTACTGAAGTTGATAGGTTATTATGGAAGCTCTTATGGTCATCATCATGCCAGATAAAGAGGTTGGAGTACAGTAATTTGGACTGGGGCATAAAGGTAGTACATTAGTGTTTAGGGTAGTTTATGAACGAGGAGGGGCTGGGATGGGGAAGGGGGAAGGAGATAAGGATGAGAATGTATATGGGCGGGATTGGAGTGGGAGGGATGGTGGGAGGGGAAGGGGGGTAGGGTGGTGGGATCCAGAGCCATTTGTAATACAGCTTTTAAGGGTGTAAGTAATACATACTGATGCCCAAGTGGATTTTCCAAATATTACACTTTGGATATGAAAATTATATCATGGAATGTCAAAGGAGCTAGGTCTCGGGTTAAGCGGCTTCAAATACTCAAGCACTTAGTGGTGTTGAACTGCCGTGTCGCTTTTTTACAGGAGATGCACATGCTGGAAACAGATAACAACTTACTAAGAAGGGGATTTATTGGGACGGTGTATACGGCAGGGACCTCCACAACACAGTGTGGCGTAGCAATACTGATTGCTAAGGGCACTCAGTTTCTAGAACTACAAAAAGTGGTCGACCCCCAAGGTAGGTTTATTTTCCTGAGGGGGATTCTAGAAAGTATGGAAGTGCTCATAGGTACAATATATGGCCTGAACAAGGATTCCCCAGAATTTTTTGTTAACTTATCATTAACCCTCGCTCCCTTTAGTGGACTACCCATAATTCTAGCAGGAGACTGGAATCTAGTTATAGATTCTGCTCTAGATAGGTCCTCCTCAGTAGGTCCACTCTTACCCCAGACCAAAGATCTCTACGAGATCTTATAGAAGTGTATGGCTTAATAGACCCCTGGCGCATCCTGAATCCTGGCACAAGGGCTTATACTATCTATTCGCCTGTGCATAGATCCCTCTCCCGGATTGATTTCTTCTTGGTCAATCAAAGAGTAATTGCAGGATTGCGGGGAAGTGGGATCACCCCCAGAGTGTTATCTGACCATTCCCCAATTTGGTTGTGTAACCCCTCACCCCTGCCTTTTTACTAAAATGACAGGTGGCATGCTGTTGGCGTTGCCAGAAATACCTGGTGGGGACCTGGGTTCGGGGAGGATGAGGTTACCTGGCATAAGGGACCTAGGTTTGGCTACTCTGCACAGAGGCACCCAAGTAAATCCGACTACAGGAGGCAATAACTGTAATGTCCAGAACCGGGATTGGGATTTTTCAGTGTGGCTTTATTCATAAACTAGCTGAACATAACAAAGCATTGATGGTCCCCCAAGGGGCTATGTTCACTGTATATGCAGACAGAGACTACAAGGCGGTCCACTTGAAGAATGAACCCATTTCTACTGTGGTCTGGCTCTGGACCCACCAGGCACTCAGTCCGGACTTGCATGCACTTTGGATACACAGCCCATCTGGCCAGCTCCTACTGCCCACTTGACTGCGGTCCATTTGAAGAATGAACAACTTGCCTGGAGTGGCTCCCATCAAACAAGGAGTATATTTCCCAAAACTGTGGCTCCCTAAACCCACTTAGAGTCTGCGACTCCTAGAGATTTAATTTCTTACTTCTTCGGACTCCTATCAGACAAGGAGTATATTTTCCCATCCTGTGACTCCCACACACTTAGAGTCCTACGACTCCTAGAGAATTTTCAAAGTTGCGACCCATGCCTGAGGTACCTACCTCATCACTGGCTGCATGAGGCAAGTAGTAAATCACAGAAGAAATCCGTAGAGGTGGACCTGGTTACTAAAGATGGGGGGTGTTCCCACCTCCAGCTCCCACAGCCCATACCCGGCCATTTCTCTGGACAAACAGAAACTTAAACTTTGAAATGTAGATTAAAACGGTGGATGACCTGAAGCACCCCCTCTACAACATTACTTGAAATCCATTAAAACTTTAGATTTTTTGACTGCTCCATTTGTTTGTCCTAGTAAAATAGTCCTCCCAAATAGCAGTCCACATCCCAGCTTTCTTTATATTTCCAAACTGATGAAACAATTTGTTTGCCCCTTCAAATAGAGCAAAACACTCACCCTTTCGTTGCAGGTGCCCCACAGGCGAAGTACCACTTCTTTCACTGTTATACCAGAACAGAAACTGTAAGCAGGCAGCTTTCTTCTGTAGTGGAAATTAGGGGGTTGCCCCTGGAATCCACAGAGGGGCTTTTCTTCCACCCCCCCCGGAGGGAGGGGGCACTGAGACCTGGACAGAGGTCTCCACCACTTAATACTGGACTCTAACTTTCTCCCAAGGAGGTAAACAGAAAAAAAACTTCCTTCCTGCTTGTAAACAAAACAGTAGACTTCCTTCTTGCTTTAAGACAAAACAGAAGACTGACTTTGAAAACTCCCAAAGTTCTAACTCACTCCCTCTGCTGCAGATTCCAATGTGGCTTATGCAGCTGTGACAGTTCTATGGTGATGTCATCTCTCAAGTCTCAGCTGTGACTGAGAACAGAGTGAGACAGTGTGAAACCCATTTAACTGGAGTGTCACAAGCTGCCTTCCCTGCCTACCACTAGGTCTTACTGGGATTCTAGTAACCCTGGGTAACAAGGGGTTACACTCGCCCTTGACCAGGAAAATGACTGTCCCCAGTCATTATGTACCCGGCCTTAGGCCATCCCACCCTATGTGCTACCTGCGGAGGGGTGATCAGGCCCCTCCTACCATGCCCAGCACAGGCAGGCAACACTAAGGGGCCTGAGGCCTGTGGCTGACATATCAGCCTCTACTCTATCCACTTACTATGGGCCTAGTGGCTCTGGTAGAACCATCCCGAGCATAGCCCTGATAGATCAGCACTGGAGTCCCTACGGCCATTCAGGACCACAGCCTGTCTATCCCCCCTAACCCTCTAGGGAAAACCTATCTGCCTCTAACATAATATCCCAAACAAAAACAAAACCCGGGGACCTCCCCGACCTTGGGCAACCTGCAACCATTAAAATACCAATTACTACCTCCTTACCCCCACAACCACACCTGTGGAAGGAAAAAGGGTTAACACAGTAACAACCATAGCAATAACAACACAATACTTTAAATTCTACACAGAAAAGCACAAGCGAGACTCCGATGAGCCTCCTCCTCTTCTTGTCTCTCTCTTCTGTCTTCCAGGAACACCTGTAAGAAAAGACAAAAACAAAACACACTCCTAATCTGCATACACAGTCTACCTAAAACAACAACCCCTACCATACAAAAACACTGAACAATCCCAAAAAGATTTTTTAGAAAAAAGTAGAAAAACAGTATTTACATTAGAGTACAATAATGACATTATTTACAATACACATTTGGGGGGATGGAGTGCCCTAAAAGTCCCAACTAGTGACCACAAGGCCCGAAGGCTAGTCCAATAAAGAGTCTTCTCCTGGGCTGGAGCCCTGTGAAACACAGTTCTAAAAGGCCAAAGTCCTGAAGGGGAGAGTCTTTGCGGACAGTTCACACATTTTTGAAGTCTGTAGTGTAGGGTGTGTACTGCAATGTCATAAAGATAGAAAAAGTGTTTTCGGACTTACCAGCCATTTGTAGTATACGAACTGCACCAACCTTGTCCCTGCCGAAGACTCTCCCTGGCAGCAATTCTTCTGATACAGCTGGGCGGACATCTTCCAGGAAACCACAGGAGGGCATATCTGGAAACAGCTGGGCTGATGTTATTTCTGGAGAAGGAACCTTAGAACAGGAACAAAAAGAAAAACAGCTGGTCCGACGTATCCGATTACCAGGCAATGAACAGGAAACAGCTGGGCTGGTGTCCTCTCTGGATCTGAAGTCATCTGGTGGGCCAGTAGATGGTTGCTGAACAAGACAGTACACTGTAGACTGATGAATGTGGAGCACCTGAGTCCTTGGTTATTTATATTGGTGGATCAATAAGGGCACTTCACAGTCTAGATGTGGCAGTGTTGACTACCACTGCTCGGCTCTCCATTTTGTAGGCACAGGCTTAATTACTGGGAGGTCCTTGTACTGAGACCAATAGTACCGGGGGTCAGGGGCTTGAATTATTACCCCGTCTGGGCGAACATAACTCACACAGTGGGAGACTTCACGTCCCTCTCCGTCCACTATTCTCACTCTGTCCATAAACAGTGTCCTGCCTCTCTTTCACTGCGTATACTTTTTGTGGAACAGTCTATTTTTTACATGCTGGTTGGCCCCAGGATGCACATGTTTCATTGCTTCATCCCAGATCCAGGATTCCCTGCAGTCCTCAATCTCCTCCCAGACTCTCTGAGGAAAGTAGGAAAGGTCATACCATAGATCTCATTTGCCTTTCTACGAACCAGTCTCTCCTCTTTACTTGCTTTGGTCAATCTGAGACCGCTGGCCTGGCTTGGGGGTGGCCAGTCCTGGTTCTGCCAGCTTCGCATCCTCAAAGAAATTAAAAACGGATCCCTGACTTCTTCTTCTTGTAAAGCCAGGGCAGTGGCATCACCACCTTCTTCAACACATTCTTCCGTGGCAAGATCTTGAGGCTGTGTACCCGTTCCTTTCTCACAAGGCCACATAGGTTCCCCCTCATCTTCCTCTTCACTGAGGATCTGAGCCCAGGAATGAGCAGTCGTTCTCACCCCTGAGACTATCCATTCATCACTAGGAGCGGAGGTTGACACCTCCCAGTCAAAGGCCTCCCACATTTTATCTTCACCTGCGAGACTTGGGCTAGGCCTCTCCACCCAGGGGTCTATTGATGCTTTATCCGAACTTTCTTTCTGAGATCCAGCATCCAAAACTTCATATTCAGGTTCAGTCTCTAATTCTGCACCCTCTACCTTTGTGCCACACTCCCCCGAGGGACCTTCCTCCACAGGCTTCGCCTGATGCTGTGTGCTGCCAACTGCAGATTCCTGAATTTTTGTCCATGTGGGAGCCAAACAAATTGGAGGCGCTTTATACAAGCCATATTTTTGAAGGCATCCAGCACAGTGAGGAATCATGAAGACATCCCTTCCAGCACTCAAGCACATCTGGGCACTACGCACTGGATAATTAGGAATTGCTGCATCAGGAGGCAGTTGCCTCCATAGCACCACTTTTCCAATATCTCTCAGTCTATTTACTGCTGCTGTTACTGCAACCGGCATGATCCGGGTAACAAGCTGGTCCTGAGGCCATAACTGCAGAAAAATAAACAAAAGTTCACTGTAACTGAAAGTCCACTTTAGTGAACACACTCTTTAGCTGTAAAATGGCTCCTCTGCTGCTGTGTTTACTTTACTACCCCACCCTGTAATGGCGGCTGCAGCACTCCTATGCATCAACATTTAGACTCTGGGTCAAGCCACTGCACACCCGATTTACATCAGCTACTGATAACTTTTACTCAAACTGCATAACTTGCTCTGATCTGGCTTTTCACACATTTACAGGATTTTCCTTAGACTTTTCACATGCCGGCAACATTCATTTAATTTACAGTTCCTTAAAACTTCAGGTTTCAGCACAGGATTGCCTGCTTCTACTAGTGTTGCACTTTTTTACAACCCACAGTCTCTCTCTGGCTGCAAACTTTAAACTGAGGCTATTTTCACTTCCATGCACACATTCAATGGCGTTACAGACTTGCACTTGCTGGCAGGACATCACACAGTTGCTACTTGCAAAGCGACTATACTGCTGCACACACATTTTATATGGCATTACTGAAAATCACTGTTTGAGCAGTTTTAAATTGTTTACTCACTGTTATTTGTAGCAACTTGCTGCGATAGGGTAAAACGGCCTGCAGCCAGATTTTGAAGGCCTCAGTATGCAAACGGGCGGGCAGTCTCCGCGATCGTCGTTTTAACCACAAAATTCACTATTTCCATGATTGATTTGCGGGTTGAGCCCGATTTTAAACTAAAAAGTCACTTTTTGAACTGTTTCACAGCGCTTTGAATCCTCGTGACACTCCTCCACTGCCAGTACACGCATTACTCTCTGTCTCCCTCTCGAATGCTGAGGCAGTCTCAGAAGAGCTGGCTGAGGGGCCGGACCAATGGCAAACTTGACCAACCACACAACGCCATGCAAATTAGCCTCTTCTTCCTCGCGAGGGCTCCTCTCCTCACGGCGATCGTCAAGCAGTCAAATTTAAACTGCAAAATGCACTTTTTTTTTTCAACTGACTCCATGGCGGGAGCCCATTTCAACCATGTAACATTGTCATTAACTCTACAGTCTCTAGCTTTGCACAGAAAGCATTTCCAACGTCCAGGGCATAATTTCTCTGTTGCTACCCCTAGTTTTCCATACTTTCCTTCACAGAATTCACTTTAAAAGCATTTCAAACATCCAGGGCATAATTTCTCTGTTGCTACCCCTAGTTTTCCACACTTTTCTTCACAGAATTTACTTTAAAAGCTGACAAAAACACTGTAAACAATTTTGATGATGCAGGACAAGGGCACACTCTTTGGCTTTACAGCTCCTTGGTAAACAGCTGGCATTTTTTAAACAGCAGCACAAGATTCACAGCACACAGCAACACACTAGGGAAATTGCTTCAACTTTTTGGGCTACCCACTGCCAGATAGCCAAAACGCTAGCCACCTTGCCCAAGCACCTTCCTTCCCGAACAAATCCAAAGCGGTGCCCCATTTTTGTAACCCCTCACCCCTGCCTTTTTACTAAAATGACAGGTGGCATGCTGTTGGCGTTGACAGCAATACCTGGTGGGGACCTGGGTTGGGAGGATGAGGTTACCTGGCATAAGGGACCTAGGTTTGGCTACTCTGCACAGGGGCACCCAAGTAAATCCGACTACAGGAGGCAATAACTGTAATGTCCAGAACCGGGATTGGGATTTTTCAGTGTGGCTTTATTCATAAACTAGCTGAACATAACAAAGCATTGATGGTCCCCCAAGGGGCTACGTTCACTGTATATGCAGATAGAGACTACAAGGCGGTCCACTTGAAGAATGAACCCATTTCTACTGTGGTCTGGCTCTGGACCCACCAGGCACTCAGCCCGGACTTGCATGCACTTTGGATACACAGCCCGACTGGCCCGGCTCCCCTGCCGGCCACTTGACTGACGGTCCATTTGAAGAATGAACCCAACTTTATTTGAAGTGACTCCCATCAAACAAGGAGTATATTTCCCAAAACTGTGGCTCCCCACACCACTTAGAGTCTGCGACTCCTAGAGAGATTTAATTTCTTACTTCCTTCGGACTCCTATCAGACAAGGAGTATATTTTCCCATCCTGTGACTCCCCACACCACTTAGAGTCTGCGACTCCTAGAGAGATTTTCCAAGTTGCGACCCACGTCTGGGTACCTACCTCATCACTGGCCAGGCGCATGAGGCAAGTAGCAAATCACAGAAGAAATCCGTAGAGGTGGACCTGGTTACTAAAGATGGGGGGTGTTCCCACCTCCAGCTCCCACAGCCCATACCCGGCCATTTCTCTGGACAAACAGAAACTTAAACTTTGAAAATGTAGATTAAAAATGGTGGATGACCTGAAGCACCCCCTCTACAACATTACTTGAAATCCATTGTTTAGATTTTTTGACTGCTGCATTTGTTTGTCCTAGTAAAATAGTCCTCCCAAACAGCAGTCCACATCCCAGCTTTCTTTATATTTCCAAACTGATGAAACAATTTGTTTGCACCTTCAAATAGAGCAAAACACTCACCCTTTCGTTGCAGGTGCCCCACAGGCGAAGTACCACTTCTTTCACTGTTATACCAGAACAGAAACTATAACCAGGCAGCTTTCTTCTGTAGTGGAAATTAGGGGGTTGCCCCTGGAATCCACAGAGGGACTTTTCTTCCACCCCCCCCGGAGGGAGGGGGCACTGAGACCTGACAGCGGTCTCCACCACTTAATATTGGACTCTAACTTTCTCCCAAGGAGGTAAACAGAAAAAAACACTTCCTTCCTGCTTATAAACAAAACAGTAGACTTCCTTCTTGCTTTAAGACAAAACAGAAGACTGACTTTGAAAACTCCCAAAGTTCTAACTCACTCCCTCTGCTGCAGATTCCAAATGTGGCTTATGCAGCTGAGACAGTTCTATGGTGATGTCATCTCTCAAGTCTCAGCTGTGACTGAGAACAGAGTGAGACAGTGTGAACCCCATTTAACTGGAGTTTCACAAGCTGCCTTCCCTGCCTACCACTAGGTCTTACTGGGATTCTAGTAACCCCGTGTAACAAGGGGGTTACAGTTGGAAGTTAACCTAGCCCCAAATATTCAAAAAGACACTATATGGAAATTAAACTCTCAGCTTCTTAATCAGGATGATACAGTTACTCGGATCAAAGATCTTATAAAGCAATTTATGGGTCAAAATGAAGGATCTATTCCTGCTTTTGACAAAATATGGTGTACACTAAAATGCGGCCATTAGATGAGGAAATGTTGCGTCTGGTAGTGCTACGGAACGATTATACAGAAATTCTGAGGGAGAGAGCGGAATATGCCCTCTTCAAAACCCAAGCTAAATATATTGAGCAAGGGGATAAAACCAGTCATTTTCTGGTGATGAGACTTAGAAAACAAGAGGAGTCTTGTCTTGTTCCCTTTGTGTTTTCCCTATCGACCAATGCTATCTTAACCACCCCCAGGCAAATTGCCAAGGAATTTGAACAATACTACACACAGCTGTATAGCCCTCCTGAACCTACCCTCCCACCTAATGAAATCCAGGATTACCTGTTAGGCTTCATTGCCTTCGCTGGAGGTAGCCCAACAGAGTTTTCGCACTTATTTCACAGTAAGAGATTAGGGACGCTATTAGATCTCTTACTAAAGATAAAGTTCCGGGCCCGGATGGTTTCCCATCTAATTTTTATAAGGTTTTTGAGGTGGATCTGTGTCCTATTCTTTTTCGCCTGTTTAATTTTATATGTGAGAAGGGGATCACAGATATGACACTCTTGGAGGCAATTATAGTGGTGTTGGCAAAACCAGGTAAGGAGAAGAATAGGGTTACGAACTTTCGTCCCATCTTATTGATGAACTATGACATAAAAATCTTTGCCAAAATACTAGCAGCAAGGGTGTCCAAAGTTTGGGAGGGGCTTCTGAGTCCTGAACAAATCAGGTTTGTGCAGGGTAGAGTCTCATCGGATCATATCTGTAAATTGGCGAATGTCTTCTCTGCATCCAGGGAGGCAGACAAACCAATGGCTCTGGTTTCCCTGGATGTGGAGAAGGCATTTGACAGGGTTAATTGGACATACCTGTTTGATACCCTAGCTGTAATGGGTTTCCCAGCTCTTTTTATTTCCTGGGTTAAAGCATTATATTCTGAACCTAGAGCGAAAGTTTACTGCAATATAGTTTAGGGACGCTATTAGATCTCTTACTAAAGCCTAAAGGATTGGGAGAGTAGGGTCCCAATCTCTGAGCAAAAAAGAAATGGGTGAAAAGGGAGGGGTAGAAAGATAAAGAAAGAAAGAGGAAGAGGAGACCCCGCACCCCAGACATTGCCCTGGATTGCTCTGGCAAGGCCATGCCATAGGTTAACAGACAGCCAGAGGAGAAGCCGAGGTTTGGGGAGAATGGCATTCATTTAAAGGGACAGAAGCAGGCCACAGGACTAAGAATGGGTTGGTGTCTCCCCCTCCAGCAAAGAATTGAGCAGAATTACTGGCTAAAGGGCCCTGGAGAACAACCCCAGGGGATAGACACTTAATTACAGGGGAGGAGTGGGAGTTACCTCCAGAGGAGGAACCAGAGGGGAATACCAACATCTCCAGAAGGAGGAGAAATGAATCAAGGGAAGGACAACTGAGGGAATCACCAAGGCCCCCCCTCACAACCAGACTCCTGCAAGAGGTACAAGAGGGAGCCAGAAGAAAACCCTAAGATCTACCTGGGCTCAGAGGGGATTCTGGTGATCCCCTGCAGCAGAACCCCTCACTGTCTGCCCACCCAGAGGAAAAACAAAAAACAACCCCAAAAGGGGAGGGGGTAGGAGGTGCTGGAAAAGGACCAAGGTCCAAATGGGAGACAAACAGGGAGGAGGAGAATCGCCCAGAGACTAAGACCTGAGAGGGGAAGGAGGGTGGGATTCAGTGATGAATGGTGAAGATATACAGAAAGATCAAGAATTATGGTAGGTTCATAATTTTCATATCTTATCTGTGTCAATCTTCACCATTCATCACTGTTGGGTGAGTACCGAGCCCCCCGAAGGGGGCCCAGAACCTCCCTAAGGGATGGTGTCCCTTAGCCCCCAGTGGGGGAAGAACACCAGAGAAGAGAACCCCCGACGGCCTGGCTAGGCCTGGGAATGGTCTGGGTGAGGCGAGGATCTCCTCACAGAAGAGGGAAGGCACCCCTGAAACTCTCGCCTTACCCTACGGGAGAAAAGATGGGTTCTCCAGAAGGCAGAGGAAGTTACCATACACCAGGCCAGGGGAAACAATCAGGAAAGACGAAGCCACACCAACCACCTGATGCAGATCGCTGTCCCCACTAACCCGGAAGCCACTTCGTTGGCATCGTATGATGCCCTTGCTTGGTGCCTGGCAAGCTCTAGGTCTCGCGCGGAGAGGGCAATGGCGTGTCTGGTTGCCCCCATATCAGGCAGAGAGGCTAGGACCTGGCCTAGCCGTGACCATAAGTGCCTGCTGTAGGCAGCATGGTGGGCCTCATGTGTTGACATACAAAGCAAGAGACATGCTGAGGGGAATGTTTTCCTGCCCCAAAAATCAAACTCAGATGAGTCAGATTCCAGGGGTCGGTCATGGCTTGGGCTTCTATGCCCAGAGGGGTGTCCAGGAGCATCACATCTGAAGGAGGGTGAGGCAGAGTTCCTGGAGACCCCAGGGGTGCAATACTGATGATGAAGGTCCCTCATGGCTGGAGCTGGGGAAAAGGGACGTCACCAGACCCAGTATGACACCTCCGGGTAGGGAGTAGGTCAGGCAGGAACCAACAGGTTGACCACGCTGAATTCACCTAAGAAGGCACGCACTGACTGGTCCAGACTGCATTCACCTAGGGTGGCTATGTGGAGCTCATCGAGCAACCCCGACAGGAAATATTGATAACGGGAGGGATCAGCTGCTGGGGAAAGATGGATGGAGGGCTCCTCTCCCTCAGAGGAGGAAGACAAGGGAGTTGATGAGCTCAGAGAGATAGAGTCAGGCGGCACTGGGGAGTGGTGGAACACCTGTTCGTCCATGGCTCGGAAGTAGGCAGGGTACAGTGCAGCTGTGGCCCTAAACTGTTCCCAGGTAAGGGGTCCCATAGAACCAGTGAGACCTGGGAGAGAGAGAGAGAGAGAGGGGTTTGCAGAGGCAAGGGGGCCAGGCACCTCCAAGGAGGGGCACGGCCTCTGCCCGGGCAGGGGGACCAGATGGGAGACCTCAAATGAGGAGACCTAGGTGTCCCAGCAGGCAAAGGCCACTCAACCAAGCTGGAATGGCCAGAACTGAGCCCAACAGAATAATTCCCCCCGCGAGACAACTGATGCCGCATGAACCCAAAAGGGTGGCCCCTGACCTCAAGAGAAGATGTCCCACCTGGGGGCACCTTGGGGTAGACCAGTCCAGTGCTACAGCTCCACCTCAAACCCCTGCAGGTTCCCAGGGGAGGCAACTTCACTGAATCTAGTCCTCTCAAACCCTTGGACTCTGAGAGAGCCCTCTTCCTCATCACTAGCCTAGGCAGCTGGCACCCTGTAACCGACTGTTGGGAGACAGTCAGGGGTGAAGCATCCTCCCCTGCCTGGGATGCCCCCAGCTCACCCAGAAGTTGGGCTAGTCAGAACTACCCTAGAAGGGGGTACACCTCCTGAGGGGGCAGATGGGTCACCGATGCCTGGCTGCCCTGTGGTGCCCACCCGGATACCCGAGGACTGGTCAGTGCCACTGACCCCGGTACCAGTGAGAGCCATCTGCTCCCCAGGAGGGGGCTGAGTGGGAGCCAAAATGCTGGATGAGGAGGAATCAGAGGATTCCAAACAATCCAGGAGCCAGTCTGGGTCAGCCTCCGAGTCAATGTCCCCAGAGGAGACTCGGACCCAGACAACCCCCCGATCTCTCCCGGCAGCAGCACCACAAACGGCGCTGCAGACTGGCCTGGCATTGCCCATGGTGCCTCCCCATTCCAGGCACCATGAATGGTGCCCGAGTCAGAATTGGCATTGGAGGCCAGCCCAGCACCACCTGAGGTGCTGCCCCAACTCCCGGCACCACAAGCGGCGCCAGAATCGGGGGTAATGCCGAGGATGGTGCTGGCCTGGGCTCAGAGGCCCCAGAGTGTGATGCTGAGGGAGCCTTCTCCTCTGAAGAGGCGATTGCCTGGACAGTGCATCCCGCCCAGCCCCCAGGGGACCAAGCTGGGCCTCCTGCACTGTGGGAGGGGTTCCCGCTGAGGCAAGGCTGAAAGAGGCAGAAACCTCCTCCTCCACAGGCCATATAGTATCAGGAGCGGACCCAGGGGAAGGGCTGAGAAACCTGCTCTTGGCGGCCTGCGTACGCTCCTGTCCCCCAAAAGTTGGTGAAGAACGTCCGACTTTAAGCGTGTGCAACTCCAGAACTCGGTGATCCATGGAGAAACAGGCATCACATCTGTCCATATCATTCATTTATTTATTTAGTTTTTGTTGACCAGGAACGTGCACTAGACAAATTCTACCTATTTTCAGGCATGACCCGGCGGAGGGGGATACAGATGAATTCCAACTGACCTTGCACCAGATTACGCTGTTAGTGGTATTTTTAGTGAATGGGGGGAAATTTGGCCAGGACACCGGGGAAATTCCCCATCTCAGTTGCTGTAGTGCTGCCAGTAGGGGGACAGGCCATTTCCAAGATGGCCACTCAAAGTGGACCATGGAAGGAGGAGGAAGATTGCAGAGTGGGAGAGTTAGCCTCGACTCCTGCTCCAGGTATTTTGGAGGCTTCAGCCTTGGTTACGGCTGAAATGGACTCAGACACAGAATTCCAGGATGCAGTGGTAAACTGGGAGCATTCAGTATTTAAAACAATTGAAAATGAAAAAACTTCGCCTGAAATAGTGTTGCCCAGAATGGAAACCGAGTCAACAGGAGTTAAAACAATGCAGGACACAGAAGAGGGAACTGCTATCTCACAAAGCAGTGGTCAAAGCAGTGGAAATGTTTTGTTTACTTTATCTGGCAAAACGAGAGAGATAGCTCCTACGGGAGGTCCCGTGGGGTGCGACAGCGAAGTAAACCGTCAGGCTAGCAGATCAGAAATTAAGCAGATGGCCAGCTGGACGACGGCGCTTGATGAGAAGCAGAAAATGCTTGCAGGTACTGTGTCTTCTTCAAACTGTATTTCGGGTGAGTGTAAGCTAAAAGCAAGTGAATCCGCTCCAGTTTTAAACATAAAAATCGCTCCTCAGTCCTCAGAAGTTCCACAGCACTGCGCTGTTTTTGGCCATCAGTTTAGTGTGAATGACCGCGGTGTAGAGAACATCGGGAACACTGAGGCAGAGCTCAAAAATGTAAGAAGTCAGGTAGAATGGAGCGTAGAAATGCACAGCTCCAGTAGTTCTGCCGAAAAGATTTCTCATTCTTTAAACTCCCTTCAGGCTGGCAGTTCTATCGCGGAGAATAGCGAGTGCCTTCAGCCTGTTTTGACACTTGGAAACCTAAAACGGGAAGATGTTTTAAATAAAAACTCTAATGCTGACTCAATAACCCTGCTTTCTACTGCTACCTTTAGCCAAAATGAAGTAGCTCCTTTGAGCAAAGTGGCGGGATTCGTGTTTAAGCACCAGAGTCAGGAAGAGTCATTATCAGTACCTGTAGTGATTTACCAATCATCAGAAAGTTCACAAATTGGTGTCACAGATTTCTATTTTTCTAGTAAAAAAACTCAAAAAAAAAATACATTAAACCCAAATCTGCAGGATCAGAAGACAGAATCCCCTCATTTGTTGGAAGAAGGCATTCAAGATTCTTGGACACCGGATAAGGCTTTATGTGAGGCTGGTTGGAAACAGGCAGACACAGGTGTGTGGAAGCCTGATCCTGCTTGGGACTCTGACTTAACTTTACCTCAGCATTCACCGGAGTGGTTTCCAATTGGATTACAGCATAAAGGGATGAATAATGGGGAGGATAAACCAATTGAGAAGGAAGTCTTACAGCTTCCTTCGGGATCTTCTGGGTCGATCATTCATTCTCCTGCATCTTCGCACCAGGAAACACAACTGCAGGAATCTTTACAGAAGGCTTCAAATGAGACATCTTTGCATTACCCCCCCCCCACACACACACAGAAGCCTTTAATGTCTGAGCTGTTTTCAAATTCCCATAGGGAAGCAGCTCCCAGGCGTAATGCGGTACGGTTGAGGTATAAAGGTGGGTTGGAGGTTAGGCCAGACAGGCACTACGTGGGAAAACTCTGTTAAAGGACTCATTGCATTTTACCCCACAGGACGTTTATGCTTTCATAAATATTTCAGGGGAGGATAATTATGATATAAGCTTTCGTTCACAGCATGCTCTAGATCTTTTTTGGGTTAGGTATGGTCAGGTAAAGTTTTCACCTATATGGGCACCCTTTATTGTTATTCCCTGTCCAAACCTCTGATCAAATTCGTT
Source organism: Neoceratodus forsteri (assembly GCA_016271365.2). Classification (NCBI taxonomy): domain Eukaryota; kingdom Metazoa; phylum Chordata; order Ceratodontiformes; family Ceratodontidae; genus Neoceratodus; species Neoceratodus forsteri. Next base: position 777,029,475 of record CM057454.1, read on the forward strand.
ACTTATGTTTCGGAATGAGGGGTTTGGGTAGAGGACATAACCTTTTGGTTAAAAAAAAAGTGTGAAGTGTTGAGCGAGCCAGAACCCATTTTGGATTCAGAATGCTTCTGGACTGGAGGATGGAAGTACAAAATTAAACTAATGCAATCAGAGGCAGGGATTGAGCACATACCTAACTCCTTTTTGTTGGGGAAGGATAGAGGAGTATGTTTTTACAGTGGGCAGCCCCGTGCATGTTATAAATGTGGGGCCAGAACACACCTCTCTAGTGTGTGCGATCAACCCCGCTGTGATAATTGTGGGGAGGTAGAACATTTGACTATGTTTTGTAGCAATCAATCTTGTTGTGATTTGTGTGAAACCAAAGGTCATGTGTTTAAAGTATGCCCTTGGGCTGCTCAAAATAAGTCATCCTGTTCTAATTCTGAGGTGTTTATCCAAAAAGCACAGGATGCCATGGCTCAGGTACTCCCCTCTCTTGCTTGCCCCCCTCCTTCTGTTACTACTCAAGCAAAACTTCCCTTAGTTAGGAAGTCAACCGAATTTAAAGGGAGGTTAAAAGATAAGGTCCCAGATAAAAATAAGCTAACATTGGTGAATAGTGAGGAACAACAAGGACCTTCGTCAGACATGGCTAGTTTAACAAAGGTTAATATGGGCCCACCTAATTCCTCTAGTTTTCCCCCAATATGTTATTCGGAAGAGGTCACAGAGGGGGTAGGTGTCATTGCTTCAGTTAATGAACCATTGACAGTGTTGCCCCAAAGAAGATCTTCCAGAAATTTGCATTCTAAACCCCCCCCAACCCCAGTGGCGCAAACTGAAACCAGCAACTCATATGCTGCACTGTTTTCTCCATGGGGCAATACTGAGTTAGAGGTAGAAGATTCCGATTCACAAAAATCCTCTCTTTCAACTAGGTTGCAGACAGTGGACAATTATAAAGATAAAAAAAGAAAAAGAGAAAAAAATAAGGGTATGAGCACGTAAACTGATAATGAAGCTGGTTTGGGGCTCTTTGAACACTCATAGTCTATTGAATGTGGTTAAGAGACAAGCACTTTTTCATTATATTCACGATTATCCGCTTTCAGTATGTTTTTTTCAGGAGACATGGATGTATTCCATAGAGCAGCTTGCAGTGTTTAAAAGAGAGTGGGTTTGGGGCCCTTCCTTTTGGTCTTTTGGGGAGGATTCTGCTGATGGCATTGATATTGTGTTTAATTCATACGCTTTACAGTTACACAATTTAATTGATCTGATACCAGGAAGGGTATTGATTGTGGATGGGAAGTGGCAAGGTTTATGCTTCCGGTTTATCAATATCTATAACCCTCAAACAAAAGCAGGTAGAGTTAAGTGTCTAAAAGCTGTACAGCCCTTTCTATTAACAACAGTCAGAGTATTATGGGGGGGTGACTTTAATTGTTCAATTCCGGCCTACTCTCATAAAATAAATAAAAAAATATATTGCGATTCTAATGCGCTAGGTAAAATTATTAAAGAGGCTGGTCTTTTGAATTGTAATAACACCTTGCAGGCGGGAACTCGATTTTCTTTCAAAAAGGGGAAAAACTTTACTCTGATCGATCATATGTTAGTTTCACCTAATATGCTTGTAGAGTCTTTTAAAATATTTCCCTTCGAATTTTCCGATCATTCATTCTTACTAAGTATTTTTTGGTTTTCAGATATACAAGAGAAAAGACAAATTAGATGGAAGCTTAATAATTCTTTGCTAGAACTTCCCTTTATACAATCAGGGGTTAAACACCTTTTGAGAGCAAGGTTATCAGTAGCCTTTTTATATTCAGACTTAGGGGATTGGTGGCTAGAGACAAAAGCAGATTTAAGAAACTGGTTTAAATCACAGGGAGTAAGAACAAAAAATTACAAATTTTTACGTTATCTAGGTATTAGGCAACAATTACAGAGACTTATGACAATAGCTTATACATCTAAGTGGGATTATTCTGAACAAATCTCTTCTCTTAAAGAGAAAATGAGAGAGTTTCAATATAATAGAGGCAAAACCATGCAGGCTATTCTAACCAATGGAGTTAAAAAATCACCCATAGGGGATCCGTTTGAAATGAGTAAACAATTAAGGGATTCCATGAGTTTGGAGGTGCTAAAAAAAGTGGATGGGAATTTGGCGACCTCTGTGGTACAACTTCGTGAGGTGATAGTAGACCATTTCCACTCTTTAAACCCTCCAGAAACATTCTCAAACACAGCAATGGCTGATTATTTAAAAGAGATTATAGTTCCAGTTAACCTGGCAGAAAGGTCAGAGGAGTGGGGCCCTATTATGCAAACAGAGATTTTAAGTACTATTGGGTCCCTGAAACTGAATATTTCTCCCGGAATAGATGGACTCTCAAATAATTTGTATAAAAGTTTTTCAGAAGAACTGAGTCAGTGTTTGGGCATGTTATTTCAATTTTTTTTAGACAAAGCTGTCATTTTCACTTCTTTTTCAGAAGGATTGTTAACTTACATATTTAAATCAGGGGATAAACAAAACATTGCTAACTGGAGACCAATTACTCTTTTAAATTCGGATTATAAAATCTTTACGTGTATTTTAAATAACTGGCTAAAAAAATATGCAGGAGGAGTCATTTCTCCTTACCAATATTGTGGCTTACCAGATAGACGGGTACAGTCCACCCTCATGTTAATACGAGATGTTACCGAGCATCTCACTGATATGGGGATGACTAGATGTTTGGTAGCAGCTGATTTGGATAAAGCCTTCGACAGGGTACATCTGCCTTTTCTTTTCCTTACTCTTGAGCATTATGGGGTCCCAAATCAATTGGTGAAAATTATTGAGAAATTGCATGATAGTTATATGGTATTTCCCTTTTTGAAAGGTTATAAGGCAGAAGGGTTTCAATTAGCTGCAGGTGTTCGCCAGGGGTGCCCTCTTAGCCCCCTTCTTTATACTTTTGCTATAGACCCCTTTTTGCAATCTGTAGCTTTGGTGCAGAAATGGAAGGGTATCCCAGTTAATGCTCGAAGGGACTCACAGTTAATGATACAAGCCTATGCAGACGATCTTGTGTTGTATTTTGAAGACATTGCTTCAGTAACTCATTTTGTGGTAGCTTTTGAGGCCTTTGCCAAGGTTTCAAATGTGAAATTAAATTTAAACAAAACTAAGGGATTATTTATTGGTGCAAAAGGTGTTGAGGAGGTGTGGCAGGAGGGTATCCATATATCTAGGAATCCGCTTAAAATTTTAGGGATTAAGTTTGGTCCCCAGAACATGCCAAATGAAAATTGGGAAGGTGTCATTTCGAAAATAGAGAATAAGGTTAATAGGTGGAAACAGTGGAGGTTGTCTAAATTAAAAAGGGTGCAGGTGATTAAACAATTTCTTCTACCCTCTGTGCAGTATGTGGCGATGATTTTCCCGCTTCCAGTGGCATTTGAGACTAAAATTTATAGCGTGTTTTTCCAAATGCTTTGGGGCAATCGTTTAAATCCCGTAAAGAGGGGCTATACAAATCTAAAAAAAAATCAGGGAGGTTTGGGTATGATTGACCCAGTAATTTTTGTGCATGCATTATTTATCTCAAATTCAATCAAAAAAGGATTGAAAGCGGAGTCAAGGGCAGAGGATTCTTGGAATCTAAAGTCGATGGGAAAATATTTTAAGAATTGGCAAAGATTTGCCCCAAAACTAAATCGCCATTTATACATAACTTTGTACTTTAGGTCTATGGCGCAGAAAATGTTTAAATGGAAAATACAGAAACAAACAATACTGAATCATAACACGAAGGGGTTATATCATTATTTAATGCAACTGTTACTTCCCTCAGAACCTGGATTTAAAAATTGTCCTTCAGCTTTAAATTCTATCATTTTGGCACAACTAAATAGTCATAGGATGCCGCAGAAACAATGGGAAACTCAGTGGCTAATTTTTTATGGAAGGTTGAATGTTAGAGGTAACGCTAAGTATAAGGCATTACAGGACAGACTATGTCCATACTTGGAATGTATCAATGTAGAAGAGTCAATGGAGCATTTTTTTCTTAGATGTACGTATGCTACAGGTTTATGGGCTTACTTAGCAAATTTATGGGGGCTTAAGTGGTTACACAGCATGTCATACGAACTACTGATTCTAGGTTGTTATCCAGTTAATTTATCAGATTTTCATGAAAAGACATTATCTCTATTTTTGGGGTGTTTAAGATATTACTTATGGCAAGCTAGAGTTCAATGGGTTCTTTATCAAAAGAAAATGGACTACTTCTGTGTTAGTAGGTTGATTATAAAGGAACTTGTTCAAATTTATACTTTGGATGCATTAAGGGTGGCGCCAGGAACCCTGCGCAAATGGTGGAACGGTTTTCTTCATTTTATTAAGTTTAAATAAGAGGAGTGTAATCATCTTGTAAAGTATTCCTAATTTACCTATTTATGTTATTTTTACAAATGCTTAATTAGATAAAATTGATGTTTAAAAGTTAATCCTTTTTTTATTTTTGGGTTTATTTGCTGTGTTCAAACGAAATGTGTAAATTTCTTTTTTTTAGGTTTTGTTTGATTGGATAATGATTGTTTTTTTTCTGAAAAGTGTTGATGTTTATATTTATCTTGCTAATAAAACCCCCCCTACTCAGCCAGTAGGGGGAGTCTTTGCTGATGGACTCCCAAATTGCTGAGTTGGCTGGTGAACCTGCAGGAGAGCACATCTCCGCTCCTGCAGGTCCAGCACAGGAGATAGTTTCAGATCTTATGCAAGTGAACCCTGCTATAGATATACTTATCTTGGAAGATACTGAAGTAATAGCTTTGGATGAAGCTGAGAAACTGTTACAAGATAACTTGGATACTGAGAAGCAATGTTTAGCTGATCTGTCTACTGCTGAACCGAAATTTTCTCAAAAGAAACGTTTGTTGGAGGGGGAAAAAAAGAAAAGGAAAAGGCTGAGTATGAGCCCAGTACTTACTACAAAAAAACTGCCACCTTCTAGTTTACCTACTAGTCCAAATACACCGGTTGAATCGAATAACTTGCCGCAGACTTTGAGAATTTGAATTGGTCGCCTGAACAGGCACTTACACAAGCTGGTTGGATTAATACAGGAATGGGAGGCTGGCAACCCAACCCACAGATTCCCCTACCTGGATCAAGTCAACCTTGTAATCTGCAGGTTTCTGACAATGAGGTCCAAAATGGCAACCAGATGAATTTCCCAGATTCAACTCCCACCAATTCACAGACTGCAACTGTGACAGAACTGCACCCTATTGCCTTGGGGCCAATTCTGAATACAGGTTTACTACAGGATATTACTGATAGCCAACTTCTGGATGCAGGCTCAGAACCCATTAATTCTGACAGAACCGCGCCTGATACGGACATTCCTAGGCCAAAATCAAGTTTTGCAAGCCTTTTCCATGAGCCACCAGTTAATGCGAAATGCCAGCATGCTATGAGGATTCGTTACACCAGTGGCTTGGACGAACCCCCAGATAGAAGCTTTGTGGGGAACTTCTTAATTAAGCAATCACTTTGTTTTTCGCCGTCAGAGGTTTACGCATTTATCCATGCCCCAGGAGAGCACAGCTTTGGTGTGAGTTTCCACACTGCGGCTTTACTGGACAAATTTTGGCAACAATATTCCCTAGTAAAAGACAGACATTTGGTCCCATTTTTTTGCAATACCTTTAACCAAACCTACATTGAAAACAGTAACTATTCTATTTCGCAATGAGGTGGTAAATGTGAAAGACATTGTTTATTGGTTGGAACAAAAATGTGAAATTCAAGTGCTCCTGGACACCATAATCGATCCTGAGGGATTTTGGATGAGGGGGTCGTGGTTTAAGATATAATTGTGTATGTCAGATACTGGTATTGTTCACTTGCCTAGCAGTTTCTATTTGGGTCTTGACAAAGGTATTTTATTTTATCAGGGTATGTCACGAACATGTTTTAAATGTGGGTCCCCTCGACATGTTAGTAGTAACTGTAACCTAATTCAATGTAGTATGTGTGGGGCTTTAGGTCACCCTGGGATTCACTGCACCACAACCCCTAAATGTAGCCTCTGTGATACTGAGGGTCACACTTTCACAGAGTGTTCATGGGCGTCTCACAACACCTCAGACGTGGACTTCGCTGAGCATGACTTCTGTGTCAACTCGGCAGTCCACAAAACAAACTTACACAAAGCTGCTACCCAGTCTGCCATGTACCCCCCTTCTAGTACTTTGCATAAGGACGTGGTTCCTGTCCCCCCCATCTCTCCGAGTACAGATACACTCCAGGTTGTTGCAGACTTTACCCCCTTACAGTTGATGATATGACTTCTGCTGTTGTTACAGAAATGCCACTCCCTGACTTGCAAGCCTTTCATTTGGTTAAACAAGGGAGAGGGAAACACTCAGAAACTATCTGTGCCAGAAACTATATCTACTCAAAATCAATAGACACCCCTTCAATGGGGAGATACTGAGATGGGGAAGATATCTGATGCCTCTTCAGTTCTAGATGCCTCTTTAGAAACTGAAGAAACTGAGAAAATTTCACCTAAGGTAAAGAAAAAAGGTGGGGTACAAGGTCTAAGGTGAAAGTAATGCCGCACCAGCCTCCTTGAGGTTAAATCTGTCTTATGGTTGATTTTGCCATAGCCTCTTTAAATGTCAATAGTATTCACACAGACATTCGTTGCAGAGTGACTTTTGCTATGTTTGAAACACACCATCTGGATGCACTATTTTTACAAGATACTAGGGTTTATAGTTTATCTGAGGCTCAGGCTGCATTACTCGATTGGAAGTGGGGAGCTAGTTTTTGGTCTTTAGGCACTGAGACATGTAGTGGTTTAGCCATTTGTTTTTTTTTTTTGGCAGGAAGTCCAGATTTTGAAACTGGTAGAAATTCATCAAGAGAGGGCCTTGTTGATATTATAATTCATGCCACTATCCATAGATTGATTACTTACATACTATTTGCCAGCAGATTAGGCCTTACGGTCTATCGAGTCTGCTCGAACCTTAGATCCTTAGTTGGGTGCTGGGTAGATTGAATTATGGAAAGCTATTCAACCCTTCTTATTTACAGCAAAAATTGTAGTATTTGGTGGAGATTTCAATTGTGGGTTACTATGTTCGGATAAAGGGGGTACCACAGGAAAAATCTTTTGTGATGTAGTAGCATTGAAGGCTATTTTAACCCAAACCAATTTGATAGATGCACAACATTTATTTTGGCCTAAACCCCTGCCCCCCCCCCACACCTTTCGGAAAGGTTTATTATCTTCTAGGATTGATTTCTTTTTCATTCCTGAAGGGGTGGCAGTACAGTCTTGCAAAACACAAGCTACTACCACCTTGGATCACTGTTTGATTAGTATTTTTCTTTCAAATATTGCTAAGGTTTCCTATGAAAAAGGATCTTGGCAGTTAAATATAGACCTTTTTCAGAGGAAATATCAGTTTTTACTTTCCGATTTAACTTAAAAAAGAAAATCTGTTTTTTGCCTATATGATGACAATGTGTCTTGGTGGTTGGATTCCAAGCTTGACTTTGTTTTTTGGTTTGAAACAAGCTCCCGGGTACATCATTTTCAGAACCAGACTAGATACAGAGAGTTACAACATCAGCTTCAGAGTCTTTCTGAGAATATTGATTTGTCAGAGCATAAGAATCACCTTTTGAACAAGATTAAAGCAGAGTTAACAAAATTAAAATATGACAGATTTCAGTCTTTAGAGGCTGACAGAAGTTTGGAACTGAAAAAAAATCTCATTTGACTAACCCCTATGAGAGTTGTAATTATAGACGAAAGCAAAAACATATTGAGCAGACAGAATTGTTGGATGGAACAATAGTTTCCAGTAAGGCAGAGATTATGAGAGAAGTAGATAAGTATCTTCGATATAAATTTGAAACCCCATTTACTGTATCTGATACTACTGTTAATTGGTTGCAAACGTTGAATTTACCACAAATTACACAGGACCAACAACAAATGTTATTAACTCCATCTCTAAACTTGTGTTGCAGGTGGTAATAGACTCCCTATCCACGAATGGTGCTCCAGGTAACAATGGCTTGGCGTCAGAATTTTACAAATGGCTATGGCTTCAGTGCCCTGATGAGCTAGTTCAAGTGTTTAACGCACTATTGAGTTCACCTAACATCCCGGTAGTTATGAACAAAGGGACTTTGTTCTTTCTATACAAAAACGGGAACGGGAAGCAGTTAAATAATTGGAGGCCTATAACACTGCTTAATGTTGATTTAAAAATCCTAGCAAAACTTTTGAATAATAGACTGGTGAAAATGTCCTGAGTAATGTTATTCATACATCCCAGACTTGCACTATTCCTGGATGAAAAATCTCTGATACCTTGCTCTTACTTAGAGAATTGATTAATTTTTGCTACAGGAATATCGTGCCAGCTTATATTGTGAGTTTGGATCAGTCCCAAGCTTTTGACAAAGTCTCACATGAGTTTTTTATGGCTTTGTTTGTCAGCATATGAAATATTTCTTCAATTCATTGAAATTTTACAATGCTACTATGGGACTGCATCTGTATGCCCTTTACTTCGGGGTTATTTTGGGAATACCCATTGAATTGTGAGAGGTGTCCAACAAGGGTGCCCTCTTAGTCCCATGTTATATAGTCTTGCTCTAGATCCATTTCTTAGAGCTATTGACTTAGAGTCTAAGATTGAAGGAATTCAAACTTTGACCTTTTCTCCTATTAAGACTTGTGCATATGAGGATGATTTGGTGCTTATGAAGCTAATCTTCTTTCTGTTAAATCTGCCTTAGCTCTCTCAGCTACCTTTGCAGCTTTAACTGGTGCTGAGCTAAATTTTAGTAAAAGTTTTTGTTTACCACTTGTTCCCCCAGATAATTTAGGTTCTCATATAGCTAGTCTTCCCATTGTATATGCACCCCAAAAGTTTTTAGGAGTCTATTTTGGACTGGGAAATATGGCCTAGCATAATTGGGAGATTAAAATTGCACTGGCAGACAGTAGAGTTAAACTTTGGAATAAGTGGAAGATGCATAAGAAAAAACGTATTTACATGATACAATCACACCTTATTCCTTTGTTCCTGTATCTTAGTCATGATTTCCCTATTCCCAGAAGTTTTAAAACCAAAGTGCTTGGCGTGTTTTTTTCTGCCTTATGGGGATCCTGATTAAATCTGGTAAAGAGAGATATAACCTACTGTAAACTGACTGAAGGAGGGCTGGGGATGCCCAACCCGATTGTTTTTTCTTTACTATATTTCTCTATACAAATTTCGTACCAGTACTATTAGGAAGTACCAATTTATGGTGTCAGTGGCTTACTCACTTATTGTCTCCTACCTTTTTGATGTGGAATGATCTAGTAGGGTTATCCAAAAACTTAAAAACTCATTGGTTTCCCCCTTACATACAGTACAGCTTAGACAAATTGAAAATCTGGCAAATTCACAAACAGCTGTGTATTCTCCCCCGTCGACAGCTTTAATTGTTCACACTCAAACAGTTCTTTTTGACAGAACCTTTTGAGGACAGATCCCCACAAGAGAAACGTAACACTTACTTTATGTTAACTGAGCCAAGATTGTCACTGAAAACATGGGATACAACTTGGCTATGCGCACAGGGGAAATTAAATGTAAAGAATAATTTAAACATAAAGAGATCACTGAAAGATATTGCCCTAGACCTGGGTGTACCACTATCCTAGAAACAATACAACACCTTTTTTTTGACTGTCCATATGTCTTAGGACCGTGGGACATAACAAAAAATATATGGATGTGTTTACCTTTTCAATATAGAAATTATGATTCCTTCATATTAGGACACTTATAAAATCATTGTTTTTTTTTATACCAGTAGTGTCTTTATCTTGTTTTCTTATTTGAAGTACTGAATTTGGCAAAGTACATGTAGTTTCTTACTGTACAAAAAACATATTCCCCAGTTGCTGTTATTTTCCTTCATTAAAGAAGACCTTAAATCCCATATTAATTTAGAATCTACTAATTTACCCAGAGGTAGTCATCTTCAAAACTGGACAGGGTTTCCTCAATTTTGATTTCAAACTTCTGTACATAAACTCCCTCAAGGTTCCTAGGGGATGAGGGGGTTAATATTAGGATGTAGTATTGCTTATTTACTATTTATGGAAAGTTTTATTTATTTTTCTTTAACAACACACTAGAAAGTGTATACATATAATATCTGGTCAGCAATTTTTCCTATGGGCTGGACCAGTTGATATTTCCCATAACAACTGGCTGGTTGTTATGGCATTCACGAGCCATTTCAATCAAAGTATGCCACTCCCTCATTGGCTCTTGTCTTGCTTGTGGGCGGGTGTAACAGTTCAAAAAGCATGGTAGCTCTGTCTCTCGCTCACCGTGAAGCCACCACAACATGACCCATCTGTTTTAATTTCATTTAAATATCTGGTTGATCCTACCTTTCATAGCTTTTATAAGCTGTATCTGATTGCTCCTGCAATGTCTTCAGTGCACTACCGCATAGTTTTTATTTATATCTGGTTGATCCTGCCATTCATCTGATCGTGGGTGTGAGCGTTAAGCTGCAACAGAGCTCTGCGTTCAAAGCGCGATCAGACTAGTCTACAAACTGTAAGTAGAAAAAAATGGCCTGAAAAAATTGCTGCCCAGTGTATTATAAAAAATTAAAGATTGGGCAAGGGGGTGCTATGAGAATTTTATGCACACCCTCATTGTGGGATGCTTTGATAAACCTCTCGGGCTTTGCCCTCGAGGTTTACGTGGCATCCCACAACTCGGGTGTGCATTAAATTCTCATAGCACCCCCTTTCTTGATTCTTTATGTGATAGTTATTATTGTGTTTTTTGGCTTGCTGATTTGTATACTAATTTCTTTTTCCCCTCTGGAGTGAATTAACACTGTGACAATTATTTGTTTCTAATGTTATAAAAAAAAATTCCCCTACTCTTTTCGAGAAGTGCAATGGGATCTTTAACATCCACCTGAACTACCACCAGAACAGGCAGATGGGACCTCAGTTTAATGTCTCATCCGAAAGATGGCACCTCAGGAGTGTAGCACCCCCCTCATGCTGCACTACAGTGTCAGTATTGGGATTTAACTCAAGTGCCTGGTGTGGGGATAGAATCCACAACCTTCTGATCTCCCAACCTCAGAGGTGAGTGTGCTACCTGCTGAGCCACTGACACTGATCATGGTCCGGTCCCAAGCAGGTGAGGCATCGGACATGTAGGTCCGAGATGGAGTACTATCGGCCGCAAGGTCACTGACGCATCGGAGGCCGACCCACCCTGGAAAACTTCTTCTTCTTGTCCCCCGAAACAGAAATGACCGAACAGTAAAACAAACAATAAACAGTACTCGGCGTCAATAGAAAATAAACAGGAAAGGTCTTACCGGTATGACACCAAGATAATGAGGCCACAGAACTAGGGAGTGTTTTTGATCCGACAGACTAGGCCACAGAAAAAGATGGCGCTCACACAGGGTCTTGTTCTCTCAACAGCGGGAGAAGCAGAACTGGGGCTATTGAGGCGTTGATGACGGTTACTGGCCAACCCGCTAGTGCCACGTGTCGTCAGCCTCGAGGGCGTCGCCATCTTGACGTCGACGCCTACTCTTGCCAAAAAAAAAAAAAAACTCATGCAGGGTTCTGATCCTCCGGCTCACTACCCAACAGTGATGAATGGTGAAGACTGACAGAAATAAGATCAACCAGGACCCACATACAGTATGACAACCAGAGAACAGTACAAATCGGCCAAAATACCCAAGCAACCAAAAATGGCACAGGACACATGGATGTCATGAATGTGAGTTTACCAACTGAAAAGGCAACAAGAAGGGCACAAGAAATGCAAGAATAGTAATAGAAAACACAACAATGGCCAACCACAGCAACAAACAACATTAAAAAAACTACAGGATAACAACAAAGAAGACAAAGCCAAACAGGGTAACGGATATTAAACTGAAATGGGCATATCAAAATGGGAAACACATTCTATACAAGGTAAGCAATAAAATATTTACAATATATACATATATATACACACACACACACAATATTTACAATATATACATGTATATATATATATATATATATCTATATTTACACACACACACACACAATATTTAAATATTTACAATATATACATGGCCTTTCTTATGGTCCTTTGGGGTGGGTTGCATTATTTCCCTTGGAGCGCACCTGACGGGGAGTAAAAGGGTCTAAATATGGCTGAGACTCTTCAGGTAAAACATTTTTGTGGACTTATTCCCTGGATTGTTCTTTCCTCTTTGGATTAATCTGGTTTTATGACTTTTTCCTGGATCTGGATTCGTTGAACTTTCGTTGAATTTTGGGCTTGTATTGAGAGACTGCTGACTCCCTTCCTTGGATTAAAACTTTTTTGTCATTTGGGCGATCGGGTGGTGAGAGGACCCTGCATCCATACACTTTGTTTATTATTTATATTTGTTTTTGTTTTATTTTACAGCTCACGACTTCTTCTGGCAGTGAGAAAGGCCAATATTATCTTTCTCCCCATTTGTGAGAGGACTGGAGGGGGGGGGAGTTCATAATTCCTATTTGTTGACTGAAACATTTTCGATTGTTTTTTTTTTTTTTATCATAATGGTTTGGCGGTAACAATGCCATTTTACCCTCTTTCCCCGGTGGTGAGAGGACTGGGAGGGGGAAGGAGGGGAGGAATCATACATTACATTTCTGTTGTTTTTATTTTTTTGGTTTGGGTGGTGAGAGTTCCTAAACTTTATTTATTTATTTTTTTATATATATTTTCTTTTGTATGTTATTTATGTGTGTGGGGGAATTACGGAATCTTTTTGATTCTAGTTCAGATTTGATGTTAGTTAACTGGGAGCCGAGAGGGGTTTTAAATTTTAATTTGGGGTGTGTGTATTAGTATTATTTTGGGGTTTGTTTATTGTGCTTATTATTTTAAGGTATAGCTGCAGCATGTGCTGGTCCCTAGCCCCCACAGCAGTGTGCTACTCATACTCTTCTCTTCATGCCCTTCACCCTTTTTATCTTCCCCCTCTCCAGTTTGAGACCTACCAGTGCTGTAGAGCACTGGGCATCATGCATAGGAGAGGGAGAAAGGCGAGAGGTTATGAACAGGGGAGGATGGACAAGGGGGGTCACCGTATTGGGGTGGTTGGGTCCAGAAGGCACCCTGGGGCAAAATGGAACCCAGATCATGGTTTTCCATGTCTGGTGCCCATACCCAAGGGAACTACCGAATAGGGTGGGCAGATGGCCCAGGCGGCCCACCAGGTTTGTCCAACTCGGGCAGTGTTGTGCAATGCCAGGTCCATTAAAAATAAGACTGCAATTATTGCTGATCTTGTTGGTATGGTGGACCTGGCTTGCATCACCAAGACCTGGTTGGATGATAATTCTGGCCCCATTTTGGAGGCTATGGCTCCGGCTGGGTACTCGGTGATACACCACCCAAGATTGGATCGCGGAGGAGGGGTTGCGGTCTGTTTCAAGACTGAACTTGGCCTCATGGAGGTACTAGTTGGGGGGGTTGAGTCTTTTGAGTGTTTAGTAGTCGCAAGTGTAGGCTTTCAAATCGCTCTCGTCTACCGTCCACCCGGTGATGAGAAGCGATTCCTTCAGGAAGTGGCGGACTTCATCATCGACATGGCGTTTGAATCACCCAGATTGATGGTTCTGGGCAATTTCAGTGCCAGGGACGATGATGAACTCTTGCAATTTGGTCAACACTTCCTCCAGTTAATGACAACTCTGGGCCTTACACAGGTAGTTTTCTCTGCTACACATAGATTTGGACACTCTCTGGACCTAATCTTCCTTCTAGGGATTGAAACATCCGATGTAGGGGTGGAACCCATCGGGTGGTCAGATCACTACACCGTGGGGTTTAGCTTTTGCACCCCCCCCAGAAGGCCTCCCCCTGTGGAGATGGTTAGGCACTACCCTTACAGGATATAAACTCCCAAGGCCTTGAGGCAGTGCTTGACCTATCGTCCCCCGCGTTGACAAGCAGTGATCCAGAGACTCTCGTGTCTGCCTATAATACAGCTGTTGCAGAAGCTCTGAATTCTATTGCTCCAGTTCATGTTCACCCCCTCTCTCTTTGCCCCAAGTCCCTTTGGTTTGATGGGACATTGAGGGAGATGCAGAGACAGGGATGAAGCTTAGAGCATTGCTGGCAAAAGTCCGCTCTTGATGCCGACCACCTTAGATTGATGGACCATTATTCAGTCTATCAATCTGCAATCACCCGTAAGAAGGCAGAATTCCTGTCCAGGGAGATTGCAGTTGCTCGGAACTGACCAGCTCAGCTATTTTGAACTGTAGACAGACTGTGCAATCCAGCCTGTCTACAAGTTCGGAAAGCTTTTTTGCAGTTAGAGTGCGATGAGCTTGCTCGATTCTTTGCAAATAAGGTGGCTGACATCAGGGCGGAATTGCTGCCATTACACTCTAGGGGGGTTGCTGTGGACCAGTGTGGGATCACTGTGCCCCAATTTTCCTGGAGTTCCTTTGGTCATCTGGAGTTCATGGATGTCATGAGGATTATCCAGAATATGTGCCCTACATGCTGTAGTTTGGATCCTGGACCGACTTCCCTAATTTTGGGATGTAGTGATATCATCGGTCCAGTCCTTGTGCAGATAGTCAGGTGCTCCTTGGAATCTGGTGAGTTTCTTAGCTCCCTGAAAAAGGAGGTGGTGACACCTCTCTTGAAGAAAGCTACCTTGGACCCTGACTGTCTTGCAAACTACAGACCTATCTCTAACCTTCCCTTTGTTGGGAAGGTGATTGAGAAAGTAGTGGCAGCTCAACTGGAGGACCATTTGACCATCCATGACATCTATGAACCCCTCCAGTCCGGTTTTCATAAAAGACATAGTACCGAGACAGCACTGGTTCGGGTGCTCAATGATCTCTTGATGGCCAGAGATCGGAAGAGCCATTCCATCTTGGTTCTTCTTGGTCTCTCCTCAGCTTTTGATACTGTAGATCACATGGTGTTGATAGAACGCCTGAGGCTCTTATGTGGAATATCGGGAACTGTCCTAAGATGGTTCACTTCATTCCACACTGGGAGATCACAAAGAGTTGTGTCAGGATTTTTTTCCTCGGATTAAATGGCTTTTTTGTGTGGTGTGCCTCAGGGTTCAGTATTGTCACCCATGTTATTTGCGGTGTATATGCTACCCATCAGAGACATTGTAAGAAGGTATGGGCTGAGGTTTCACTGTTATGCAGATGATACCCAGCTCTACCTCTCTTTTGCTCCCGACCAGGAGGGAGCTCTCTCGGTCTTTAACAGCTGTCTAAAAGAAATCCAGGAGTGGATGGGTTCTAGCTGGCTGAAGTTGAACTCGGAAAAAACAGAGGTACTGGTTGTGGACCCTGGTCGACAGATGGGGGGGGTCGGGTGGTGTTGCATCCTCCGGAATTTTTCATGGAGGATTCCCCTCCCGATCTCTGATTGGGTGCGTAGCCTGGAGGTGGTTCTTGATGATAGACTGACACTGCAGTCGCAGGTGTCGGCTGTCATCAAGACTTCCTTTTATCATCTTAGGAACATCGCCAGGGTTAGGCATCTTGTTCCGTCTGATGACCTACCAACTTTAGTCCATGCCTTTGTGTCCTCGCGACTGGATTACTGCAACTCCCTTTATCTAGGGCTTTCAGGGATTGAAATCCATCACCTGCAGCTAGTGCAGAATGCTGCAGCCTGGCTTTTGACAGGCTCGTGCAGATCCTGTCATATTACTCCGGTGCTGCGCAAACTGCACTGGCTGCCGATATGGTGGCAGATCACCTTTAAAGTTGGCTTGCTGACATTCAAAGCCCTACACAGCCTGGGCTCGGTCTATCTGAAAGAACTGCTGCTACTCTACTGCCCTGATCGAACACTCTGCTTAGCCAGCGAGGGGTTGTTAGAGGTTCCAAGGGTGAACTTGAAATCATCTGGTGTTAGAGCTTTTTTGTATGCTGCCCCCACCCTTTGGAACTCTCTACCCTGCCGGTTATGGGAGTGCACTTCTGTGGAGGGATTTAAGAGGGGTCTGAAAACTTTTCTTTGGGAAAAAGCATTTTTGGAAAACTGATTTGTCTAGTGGATTATGATTTGGTTCTGTTGAATATTTTAATGACTGTTTTAATTGTTGTATGTGTGAGGCACCTTGATAATTGAAAGGTGCCATACAAATAAAATTATTATTATTATTATTTACCGTAAGGCAGCAGAAATGTAAGGGAAGGGAAAAGAGATGTGGACACAAACAGCAAAGTAGGGCAACAGAAAGGGAACAACCAAGGGTCAGGTGGGAGTGTAGGAACAAAAACTAAAAAGGGGCCACAACTAGGACTGATTTCCGGAGGGCTCTGTCAGACATTCCTCCAGTATAGATGACACCTTCCTGGTCTCTGAGATCAAAACAGCCTGCTGTTTTATAAGCGTCTGCTGCTGGTGCACGATGCTCCTCAGGAGCTCATCTCTCCCCTCAGACTGCTCCTGACGGGTGATCCACAATGAGAAATGGTGTGGACCTACAGGAGAAAGGGGGACCATGTCAGGATGGGATACCGACAAACAGGCACAATGCAACCCCAGATGGCAACCCAGGGGTGGACAGCATGTCCCAACAACTATGTCCACGTGACAATACAAAACACAATGCAATGCACACCCTGCCTGCATGACGAGGCAGGACGACACAGGCAGCAGACACGATCCCAATGTACACGGACATGCGTGGAAGTATACCATCAACACCACAACACAGTGAACACAACACAGCTCAGCAGTGCACACAGTGAAACAGTGCAATCAGACAGCCATCCCCTGAGATATGAACGACAGTGGGCCATTGCACGACATACATTTGGGATGACACACGTTGGGACATGCTGCCCACAGGAACAGAATTATGAAACAAAACACAGACCACACCCACCAGAGGACTGAGAACAGCTACAACACAGTACGACAGCATGCAGCCCATACAGTAGCCTAGCAAGGCATAGGCTAGGCCTAGCACCAGTACAGCAGCACACACACTGCTGAAAAGCATGGTCACCACCAGGTCACTAAAGGATGCTGGCTATGCCCCAACAGCATCAGGACTGCAGTAGGTCACACACATGCAAGGCACAGTGACGCTCACGCACGCTCAGCATGGCAGCCAACCCCCCCCAGGTGTCAAAACACCAACCTCAAGGGAAAAACACACTGAACAGCAAGCCAGTAGAACAGCGCAACCCCAGTCACCACCCAGGCATGACAGACATACGTGCACCAGCCATAGTATGGAACAGGCAATTCCTGGCAGGACAGGGATATAGGCCCCACTCCTCCATAGGTGCCAGAACAGGTGGGCCTCAGTGCCATGGCCCTATCAGTATGTGCAAAGCCACCATAGGAACAGTGACCTACACCCCCCTGGGCCTAACACTGTACAGACCACATCAGCACCACTGCACACACCCCTGCAAGAAATCATAGGCACACAAAGTACAGCATCACCTGGCGGAACACCAAAGGACCCACACAGACCCACACAGACCCTCAAGCAAACTGTAATGCAGCCCAGCCAGACACACCATACACATGGCCAATGGAATGGCCATAACTGTAACACGTGTCACGGCACATTGTACTGGGTATACAGCCATGTTCACATATGATACAACAGTGTCAGGCCATGGACCTACCCACCCAGTGTAGAAGCCCGGCAGTGAACATCCAAACAGAGTACTCACGCAGCACACCCTGCTGTGCATCACTGCTTTCTTCCACGTGCTGTGACATGTGTGGCACCATCCTGCTGTCGTGCTGACTCCTGGATCTGCTGGTGTCCTCCTGGGCCCCGTTGCTATTGCTGGACAGTCCCCTGCACTCTTTCAAGAGAAAAGGGTACAAGACCATCAGTACATGAACATATACCGCTGTCAGAAACAGTACTGCCCATGGCACATGGGTACCCCACAACATAGCACACCCCTGACACTCTTGGCATGCCACAGTGCATGCACATGCCCCCTCCATGCACAGGCTGACACTGTCACCTGTATCATGCATATGTATGGACAAGTGCAGACAAAATGACCTACCATGCAGCCACAGTGCACACAGTACAGTAGAGGGTGGCTACAGGCAACCACTAGCAAGACATACACACAGCAGTGGTAGAACATATGGTGAGTTACAGTCACACACACAGACACACGCTGCAACACACAGACACACGCAACAGCAGACCCCCCACCACACACACACACACACACACACACACACACACAAAGACACACACATCGCAGGCATAGCCGTAGTACCACATTCCACCTACCTGGGGCTGGCACAGTCCCATCACAGATCATGCATTTGTACTGCTCCAGCAGCCTTTTCTGATGCCTCTGGAGGTCCACATACTGGTGGCGGTGCTTCTCCCCATCCCTGGGTATCCAAGTCCGTGCCATGAGATGGCGGGCAATGGAGGCCCACACCTGCCTGCAGGGCAGGTACCCCTCCCTAACCTCCCCAAACAGATGCCTGTGCCGCTGCATTACCAGGTCTACCAGATTTTCAGTCTCAACCTCCCCCCATTTCCTGTCCCTGTGTACTACTGCCCTCTACCTTCTCCTGGCTGACATGATAGGCACAGCACTGGTTGGCACTCAAATCGCAGAGAACCCTGGCAAACCCTGTATGTGGCAAATGAGATGCACAATGTCTGTTAATGTGTGCCATGCTATTGTGGATGTGAGCGTGCTATCGCGATAGCACCGCACAACCAGGAAGTGAAGACAACACACACATGCGCTACCCCACAGTGACCCCTGAACACAGCATCACGCATGTGCAACCAGCTGCACAAACCCATGTATAACGCAGCACTATCACGATAGCACAGCATTAGTGCCACACCACATCACATGCATGGGATTCAGCCATGCGTGCATGCGTTGTGGCATCGCGCAACACATGTCAGCGCTGCACTATCACAGTAGCGTGGTGCTGTGGTATGCCAGAATAGCCTGGCACTAATACTTTGCCCAGTGCTATTCCTTTGCCCAGCGCTAACTGTTGGTATATTCAAAGGCGGTATGCAAATCAGGCCCATTATGTATGCATGGGGCAAACAGACTGATTAGCATCTCATTAAGGTGACGTTTGCATCTCTGACAGGGTGAATTGCCTGACTGGGCTATTTAAGGGTAAACAGTGCACCACTTGTGTTACTCACAGGAACTGTGGTGTTGCGTGCTGACAGTGGCCAAGAACAGAGCTTGTAGGTTACCCCAAGGAAATCCACAGGAAGCAGCAGATTTGTACACTCAACAGGCCACTCTGCTGGTCTGAACAGCTATTGTGGGTCGCATAGTGTACTGTGGTGCCCTTGGGTGGCCTGTCAATGTAGGGAACAGACACAGTGGCACTCACCACCCACTCACACAGCACCACGGGGCTGATCAATTGCCTGATGGCAGCATACGTGAATGCCTGACATCTCATATGGTGCGGTCAGGGGAACATGTGTCCATTCATCAAGCACTGGCAACACAGAGGCCCACTGGGTGGTACATTTAATGCATGTGGCTTCTGTGTGCTGCAGCACTGCCATCGGTGTTTGTGCACAGCACTGTAGGCCACACAGCTGCTGATCAGCATCACAGCTGGTAGTGGCATTCCCTGCACAGGTCACAGTTGTGGTGCACCACGGACAAAACACAGTGTGACATTCCCATATGCACAGTGCCCACATCTCTGTAGCAGTGTGCTGTGTGCAATGAGGCCCTTTGGTAGGTATGGCACCCTCTGAGCCACAATGGTAATGGTGGACATTCACAAGCTCTGCACAGTATGGGATAGTGTACTGTCACCTAGCATGGTGCAACAGATGCAGCCTGTAGCATGTGGCATGCACACCCACAGCATGGGACACCATGTCAACGTCCCAACATAACCAGTGTACGCTACACATGGTGCAGTGTGGTGCGCATACACCATGGCAGCACATCTGGGGAGGCATCTGCATGGGTGTGTGTGACACATTGCACATGCTGTGGCAATGGGACATGCCGGGACAGCTTGCAACCTGCCACTGTTCCACTATGCTGTGCACGTGCCACACATGGCAGACACACAGCCGCTCTGGGGCTCATGGCCACTGTGTGAGGACATGGCCAACATGTGCTGTGTGACAACCATGGATGTTGTGCTGCATGGTATTGTATGAGTCCAGCACTGCACCAGTGACATAGGTGTGGCACTGCTGTTGTCTGTTTTGCACAGGCATGTGCAAAGTGGTGTTATCTGGGACCCACTGGGGACATGTACGTTACATGTGTTACAGTGTGTGCCATGCTGTTCTGTGCGTGGGCACATAGGGCCTATTATGCACCACTGGGTGGGTAGTCTGACATGTTCGGTTGGTGCAGCGTTTGTCATGCCTCCATTCCCCACCAACATGCACAACTGGTTTCATCCCATCTGTTCCATACAGGTGCTGCCACCAGGCAAGAGAGGGTTCGCATCCACAAATTCAACAGTGATGAGCTAAAAGCACTGGTCCATGCCTGCAGGGACAGGAAGAGGATGCTGAGGAGCAACAAGTCAACGGATCACATAATGCGCCAGATGTGGGATGAAATTATTGCAGAAGTCAATGCAGTGGGTGGCCGTGGCTGCAGAGCTGATGCTGTCAGAAAGCGGTGGAACAACCTGCTGCAGTGAACCAAGGTGAAGGTGGCCCAGAGGCTGCAGGAATGGTTGAGGACAGGAGGTGACCCACACCCATTGGTGCATTGTGACTGGGACCCAATCCTGGTGTTGGTTGCCTCCACCCTGAGGCCAGTGGCGGTGGAGGGCATTGAAAGTGGTGGCTGTGGGACGCAGCTGACACCACCACATTCAGGTATGTACATGTCTTGCGTACTACAATGCTGGCATGACACATGCAGGGCATAGTGTGTCTTCCACTGTTGTGGCCTAGCTGCACCTGACAGTCACACATATGGGGTGGTTGCTGTGCATTAGCAGTTCATGGCTACACAACACTGTGCATGTGTTGGCAACACATTTTGTTCACCACTGTTTCGATGCATTGTATGGTTTGGGCTCACACACTGCACATTGGGAGGGGTTGGGCATTCAGCAGGCTATGCACTGTAGTGGTATTGGTTGCATGGTGGTGGGGATGGTGTTCACTGTGCTATACAGTTTCTCTGACTTTGCTTCACAGCACAGGGTGTACCACCAGCTAGTGTGCTGGAGGAGTATGGGCCAGCAGCCATGGAGGATGTGGAGGACGCAACTTGGGCAGTGCCTGCAACATCGTGCCTAGGGGTCACCTTGTGGATTGTTTGTGGCTGAGCATCGCGTGGGTGCATGTGGCCGTGGTACCCATCCAACAGTGGACCCCATTGTAGCATATGGAGAAGATGACAACGTTGATGATGATGATGATGAAACCATCAACAATGCTATACACCTGGAGGATGCACAAGTTGAAGACTTCATCAGTGGCCCAGTGGTCACGTTCACAGTCACCAGTGATCAGGGTTGGGGCATCTCTGATACTGAGGATGAGCTGCCTCCTGGGGGACCTGTGGACAGGGACAGTGGGATTGAACCTGCGGGCCACAGATATGATTGCAAAACAAGGGGGGGGCACAGACCCAGGGTGACACTGACCTGCAGCATGGTGTTGAGCATGCTGATGTCCAGCATGTGCCAGTGGACCTGCCCCACCGGCCACAGGCTGCTGAACAGGCCCTAGTGCATACACAGTCCCATGCTGGGCCACAACAGCAGCATCAGGAAAAGCAGCCTCTACAGGCCACTCAGCAGCCCCAGCAAACAGCCGCCACCTGCAGGCAGGGGCAGGGTGTCCCCCACAGGACCAGATGACCAGGGTGCACAGCCTATGCTCTGTGCTGCACTGCTGTCGCAACATGCCACTCAACAAGACATGCATGACTTCCATAGGGAGATGCACCATGAACTTTCACAATTGCATGAGACACTAGGTGCGGCCATGCGTTATGCCGAGCAGCAGTCCAAGGAGCGCATGACAAGGATACCTGGCACTGTGGAGTGTTGCTTTAGGGACCTAACGGCGGCTGTGCATGCCCATGCTGAGGTAATGTGTGCCACAATCCTGGTTGGTTGGCAGGGCGCAGGCACAACACCATGCAGGAGGACCACTACCACTCCCCAGCATGTGGCCCATGCACGTGGTGTGGGCACTGGTTCCTCCACCCCAGCATTCCAGTCCTCCATGGGCCAGGCACGGCGACGTGGCTACCCACCCTCCATGGCTGGTGCAGTGTCCAGCCGTGCCTGTGGACATGCTGCTGTCCATACCTCCCAACAGTCCTCAACACCTGTGTCCTCGACACAAAGCACGCCCACCTCTGTGTCCCACAGACATGGTGCATGCCGTGTTTCTGGTGGCAGGTGCCAGTGATAGTCTGGCATGTCCTGGCCAGCGGCCATTTGGGTCGCACATTTTCACACTCACACACACAATGTCACACACATGCACTGTCCCTCACCCACACATTGGAACGTCACACCCAGAGTACCCAACCTGCCAGTCCACACCCCCAGCCTCACATTATGCATGCAACACACTCTTGTTTCATCCATCCATTTGTGCCATGCACTGCGCACTGCCACACACATACACATATCACATGCACACTGTGACACTGCCTGTAACCCCAGGTGTTTGCACTTTTGTCACTGTTCTTCAATGTACATCATTTGCACGTCTTATAAAGGCATTGCACTTAACCTGTTGTTTGTCTGTGTTCTGTTCACTCACCTTCCCACCCATGCTAGAGTGTCAATAATGCTGCTCCTATGCTCCAGGGATTTGTGGGCCATTCGAGGGTATCTCCTCTGGAGTTGCTCTACTATCCCCTGGACCTCTGGCTCTGGGTCACTGTCTGACTGTACCTCAGGTTCAGGTGCACGTATACCACGGTTTAGCGCCATGTTGTGCAGCATGTAACACACTAGGAATATATGGCATACCTTCTGAGGGCTATACTATAGGGCACTGCCGGAACGGTCAAGGCAGCAAAACCCCATCTTCAGCATGTCAAAGACCCTCTCTGTGATGTTCCTTGTGGTGGTGTGCACCTCGTTAAACCTTTCCTCGGCCACTGTTGCTAGCCACAGTACCGGTATGAGCATCTAGGGTCTCAGGGGATAGGCACTGTCCCCAGTGAATATATGTGTATATGTTAGCTGCACTGTCCTGCTGTCTGGCCATTGCCCATGTACTACACGTGTTGCTGTCCTGTCTCTCCCACACCCCTTCCCCACCCTGTCTATACTTCCCTGGCACTGTTGCCCACAGTGTCTGATGCCTGTCATGGATGCATGTACTCTCCGACAAGATGCCCACTGGGTATTCTGCCCTCCTCAAAGGCATGGCACAGCCTTGAGTGGTGCCATATGAAGGCATCGTGGGCATTGCCAGGGTACTGTGCAAAGACATTGCTGATGCGCCCTGTTGCATCGCACACCACCTGACAGTTGATGGAGTGGAACCCCTTCCTGTTGACATATATGACACTGCCCTCACCAGGCGGTGCATGGATGGCAACATGGGTGCAGTCAATGGCACCAAGTACTGCTGGTAGAAGTGCAACTCAATAGAATTGCTGCATGGTTGCTCTGCGCTCAGCTGCCATGCTGGGGAATACTATGAATTCATCCGCATGCAGCAGGAAGACATCTAGGAACTGGGTCAGGAGGTGCGAGATAGCGGACTGCAATGCCCCAATGGTGTCTCCCACTGGGGTTTGGAACGTCCCAGTGGCTAGAAAGCACACGCTGCCATCACCTTCTCCTCCACTGACATGGCATGGCTGGGTCTGGTTGCAGCTGCTCATGCAGGAGTTTACATATCTTCCTCAACATGGCCCTGTTCATCCTGTACCGGGCAGTGATGTGCTCATCGGGCAGGGTCTCAAAGGATACTCTGGGCTGGTACAACCTGTGTGCAGTGTATCTCCTCCTTGGCCTGCGGTGTGGGCCATGGTGGACCTGGTCCCTCTCCTCCTCCTCATGCACTATTTCCTCCATGAGGTATATCATTACAGCATTTGTAAAAAACGCCACGTAGGCTTCCTGTTCTGACCACCACCCCACCCCCCACCCCTCCCCACCCCGTGGATTTCACTGGATAAGACTTGCCTTTTACAGGCGGTAACTAGCACCACACTATGTGTTGTGCAATGTGGCCTTGCTCTGCGCTACACCTTTGAATATGCCATTGCGGCTGTATTCAAGTTCCTGCCCATCACTTTGCCCCTTGCATACATTAACTTTTTGCACTGGTGCCAACGTGTTGTGCTGGCGCTATGTCTTGCTTTGAATATTGCGAACCTGTGTTAACCCGGTGCAATCCCAGTGAAAACTGTTTGCACACGGCACAAAGCTTTGACTATCCTGGCACTAGTATGCAGTCTGCTAAAGGTATTGCATTTGCTTTTAGTTATGTTTTCAATGTTTTCTCCCCTCCAGATGTGGACTTGGTCTTTATGTACATATATCCATGTATGTTTGTACAGATCATGTTTTCTTCTATTTATTGTTACTTAAAATACGTATATTATATGGAAAAAATCTCAGTAAAATATATGTATATGAAGAACAAAAGAAGCAACTGAAGGTGCTGGCTGCATTTGATGGTGCACAAAGACAATGGTAGTGCAAATGCACCACTTGGAACCACTGATGGTACACCCTTGGAGGGAACTAGTCAAAGATAAACTGAGTGGAGTGGATGAAATCCAGGGGTGGGGAGAGAGAGGTGGGGAGTAATTACAGGGACCATTCCAGAGGCAACTAAGTCATGCCTGAGAATGGTCACCAAGAGCAACAGGCACAAGAGAGCAATTTGGTTCTTGAAGAAGGTCATGGAGGAAGTCAGGGCTAAAGAAAGGGGCCTTCATTATATACAAAGAAAAACAGGAAGACAACAAATGGAGTGAGTACCAGTTGAGGATGAGGGAGGCCAAAAAAGTGGTCAGTGATGCAAAAGCAGACAAGGAACTCTGCACTGTGGAGGGAGTCAAGGGGAACAACTTTTTAGATACATTAGGGGAAAAGGAAAATACTAGGGAAATTATTAGGTTGACAAAGAGGGGCAGGGTACTAGAGAAGAAGAGCAGAAGACAGTTGCTCTCACTGACTACTTCTGCTTTGCATTCACAGTGGAGGATAGTGGGCCCTTGCCTGAAAGTGGCATGCTGCTGCATGAGGGATCCCAGAAACAGCGAAGGTGGTAATTATGGGAGAACGGGTCAGAAAAGAGTTAGTAACCATGAAAATAAATAAGGGTCTAGGGCCCAATGGGATGTACTTGAGGGTCTCAGGGAACTGTCATCAGAACCGGCTGAACCCCTGTCAGGGCAATTTAATAGCTCTCTACAGTCCAATGTGGTTCTGAAAAACTGGAGGGTAGTGGACATACAGTAGTTCTGCTCTACAAAGCAGGAGACAGAGAGCAACCAGGGAACTACAGACCCATTAGACACACCTCCATATTAGGTAAACTGATGGAGAGATTAGTCAAAGAGGACCTAGTGACTACCTGGACAGAAATGGACTCCAGGATAGTAAGCAGCATGAGTTCATTGCAGGGAGGTCTTGTCAGGCAAACTTGATAGTGTCCTCTGTCTGGGTAACTAGGGAAGTAGATAAGAGACAACCAGTGTATTTGCTCTACCTGGACTTCATCAAGGGCTTCAACTCTGTGTTGCACAGAAGGTTGCTGAAGAAGGTAGAGGATGTAGGAACAGCAATGGATCTTGTTAGCTTGGACATCCCGCAATGTTTCATTTTTTGGTTTTTAAACCTACAAAGCAGAAAATGGTCCCTCGTCGACTCCGGTGGCCCTCCCCAACCCGCGCCTACCCTCTGCGCACCTTGCCTCCCCACCCCTCACCCCATACTTACCTCTGGGTGCGGCACGTCAATCTTCAGTGGGCCAGGAACATGTCTGCACTCTTTAAAGCTGACCACAAACTGAAGAAATGCCGGTAAGCTGTATAATGGTTTAAATATGTTTTTTTTCAACTTTGGTGCATATCTCGGGCATTTTGGGGAATTTTGGCACCAAATTTGCAACATAGGGTTATTGGGACCCCTCCTCATGAATTCAATCATTGCCATAGCGTTATTTGGTCCCGAAAGGTGATTTTGCGGTCACTGCGTGGAATCACCATTCAGGACTGATTAACAAAACAACAGTGCCACTATTCATGAGGGGGGCTCTCAAAAAGCCTATGTTGCAAATTTGGTGAAAAAAATCCCCAAAATGGCTGTTTTACAAGAATACATTGCGCAGTCTCCATGCACGCTCGTAACTTCATGAATTTGTAATAATTTCACTCCAGATTTTCAAAATTGGCATTTTTCCTCACCTCCTTATGAACAGAACAGCCGTCATTTTACATATCCTGGCCGAAATGAGTGTTCACATGTCCGGGTGCAGAATAGCGCGTTCGCTGTGCAAAATCAGTTTTTGGGACAGTTTGAGAAAATGACGGTGAAACTGTTCATGAACAGAGGTCCTAAAATGTCTATGTTGAAAATTTGGTGATGAACGTCCATAAAATTACTGTGTTACAAGCGTGCATTGCACAGTTTCCACACACCCTTGTAACTTCGCAAATTTGCAATATTTTTATGCCAGATTTTCAACACTGCCAATTTTTCACACCTTCTTATGAACAGTACAGCTGTCATTTTTCACTACCTGCCCAAAATGTGTTTCTGCACCTGTGGTGCACAATGGAGTGGTTGCTGTGGGAAATCAACTTTTGGGACAGATTAACAAAATCACAGTGTCACTGTTCATGACGGGAGATCCCAAAATGCCTATGTTGAAAATGTGGCTAAAAAATCCCAAAAATAATTGTGTTACGGATGTGTGTTGAGCAGTTACTATGCATGCTCATGACTTCCTCAATTTTTCATATTTTCACTTCAGATTATCAATGTTGCCATTTTTTTACACCTCCTCATGAACAATACAGTTGTCATTTTTCACATCCTGCCCAAAATGTGTTTTTGTCCCTGTGTCACCAAATGGCATAGCCACTGTGCAACACCACCTTTCAGCTAACAAACTGATTGTGCCGCTCTTTATGAGTTGCTGTTACAAAAAGACCATGTTGAAAATTTTAGTGACAATACCAACAAACGCCTATGACGTTAGGGTTTCCAACTGTAACACCCCACCCTGTAGAGACTGCCAGGCATCATGGGTGTGACTTGGGATCATTGGCTTTAATGCTCACACCATTCCACCCCCACCCCCACTCTGCAGCCAGTGACAGGCATCGAGGTGTGCCTTGGAGTGTTCGGCCCTAAAGTTCACCCCATTCTCCTATACTGCACCCGCCTCAGTGTATTTCCTTATGGAATGGGGTAAGTATAAGGCCCAAAGACCCCAAAGCACACCACAACACTTGTCAGTGTCTACAGGGTAGGGTGAGGTAAAATGGCATGAGCGATATAGCTGATGCCCCAAAAGGCACACCCCAATGCCTGTCAGTCTCTGCAGGGTAGGGGCGGGGTTAGCATCAGTTCAGTTCTTCACTGCCATTCCTATTATGCATCTCTAACTCCTGCACTACCAATGCCAATGCCAGCGAGACAACATTTGGCATTGATAGATACTTGTTCTACTTGTGATGCCTCTCCCTATGCACCCCAGTATCCCCCCAGCTCTCCTTACCACCTTCTCACCTTGCTTGCTCACCTTTAGCTCATCTGATATGACTACCCCCAGGTCCCTTTCCATTTTTGTTGTTGTTAGTACCTCACCCACCATTGTGTACTCTTCTCCTGGGCTTTTGTTTCCCAGGTGCATTACTTTGCATTGTATCTAAGTTGCCATATGTCTCACCATTCCTCCAACCTTGACAAGTCCAAATACTGCTGGAAAAAGAATACAAGACAAGATGTGCCACTTCTCAGATGACACTAGAGGGCTGTATGTTTAGCCTTTCATGAACTAAGTCTGACGCCGTAGCCACTGCTGCATGCCAAAATTCCTATTCTCAGCCTGTACTCCACAGGGGCAGCAGGCAGAACTGCAGGAAATGTTATGCCTGGTCCTACCTGGCAGCACATTTCAGTGTAGCTGCACCAAAAAAGGCCAAATGCTGCTGTAAATCATAGAGCCAGTAGTAAACTGGCTTCTCTTTTGAAAATAAAGCAGCTAAGGGGAAAACTGCGGCTTCACAAATGGAGACCTACTTGTGCTGTTTTTTTCTCACACCCACATGACTTTCAAGGGCTTCGAAAATCTTGCCCCAGGTCTATAGCAAGGAAGACAGAAAGGAAGAGATTAGGGAGCTGTAGAGGGACCTGCAACGATTAGAGAGGTAGTCCAAACTAAGCTTGGCAGTTGAAATTCAGTGCCAAGAAGTGCAAGTATTGTATATAGGGAACAAGAACCCTAGGATGTAATATTGGATTGGAGCAGTTAAAGGATACCTAAACAACATTTTGACAACAAACTATTCAAAAATCTTACCTCAAATGGGACTAAAGGAAAGGCTGCTGAATTCATAAATGCTAAAACTACATTTATATAAGTTAAATAAATGTGGTTCCAAAGCATTTGAAAAATGTAAAATCAGCCTTCCAATTTAAAAAAAAACTGCCTTACCTGCTTTTTATGTTAGCTTGCACACATGTGCAAGAAACATGGTGCCACCATACGAGTTTTCGTAGGTGTGCCTCCCCCACTTCCAATGCCCTGCTCCCTTTTGCAGGAGTGGCTGCACTGCACCAATGATTATCTGAGCTGTCTATGACAGCTGTTCAGATGCAGTGGCATACAGTTCTGAAGAAAACACTGCCACAATCAGCAATGGTAACGTATAGGCAATTTGTATACTGCCGTCGGCAGTATGCAAATTGCCTACACATCAGTGCTCACTGCATCTAAACTGTCATAGACAGTTCGCCCCCCCAAAACACCTACATAGCATGCTGGGAGCCCACCCCAGCATGCTCATGCACTCCTGAATCCCCCCACCTGCTCACTGTTTGGACGACGGGGTGCTCAATCCTCATCGGCCCACTGTACCCCACAAAGCCCCCAAAAGAAATAACTCCCAGTTGCCAAGCTGGGAGCCCACCCCAGCATGGCAGATATCTGTATGGCCAACAGGGGTGCCCAATCCACCGTTGGCTCCACTGCCCCCCCAAAATAAACTTCCAGCTGCCACACTGGGAGCCCACCCCAGCATGGCAAAAGTCCCCATCGTCGCCTTCTTAACAGAAAAAGAGAAAATCTGTAAAAAAAAAAAAAAAAAGTCCCTCATTGACTGTCTTGCCCCCACCCCACACCCACCCTCTGCGCACTCCACATCCCACACCTTCACTCCACACTTACTCCGAGTTCAGTGCATGATGATCTTCAGTGGACCGAAACACGCTTCACGCTTCTTTAAAGCTGACCACAAACTGAAAAATGCCGCAAGCTGTATAATGGCATAAATGTTTTTTTCAACTTTGTGTCTGGTTATTTTGGGATATTTACTAATTTCAACATGGGGTTCTTGAGCTTCACCTCATGAACTCAGTCACTGTCATTTTGTTATTCGTCCCGAAGGTGCTTTTGTGGTCACTAAGGGAACCACCTTTGAGACTGAGTAACAAAACAACAGTGTCACAGTTCATGAGGTAGTGCCCCCAAAACCCATGTTGAAAATTTGGTGAAAAAATTCCCAAAAATGACTGTTTTACGAGCATGCATTGCGCAGTTCCTACGCATGCTTGTAACTTCGCAAATTTTTAATATTTTCACTCCAGATTTTCAACATTGCCATTTTACCACACCTTGTTATGAGCAGTATAGCTGTCATTTTTCACATCTCGCCCAAAATATGTTTTCACGCATGTAGAGCACAATGGCACAGTCGATGTGTGAAATCAATGTTCGAGACAGATTAAGAAAGTCACAGTGACACTGTTCATGAGCAGAGATCTTAAAATGTCTATGTTGAAAATTTGGTGACAGAAGTCCACAAACTTACTGTGTTATAAGCGTGCATTGCGCAGTTTCCACATACCGTCATAAGTTCACGAATTTGTAATATTTTCAGTGCAGATTTTTTACACTGGCATTTTTCCACACCTCCTTATGAACAGTACAACTGTCATTTTTCACACCCTGGTGGAACTGTGTTTTCACACTTCTGGCACAGAAATGCGTGGTCGCTGTGGGAAATCAGTGTTTGGGACATATTAAGAAAATCACAGTGACACTGTTCATGAGCGGAGGTCCCAAAATGCCTGTGTTGACAATCTGCTGTAAATAATCCCCAAACTAATTACATTATGGGTGTGCGTTGCGCAGTTTCTATGCACGCTCGTGACTTCACCAGTTTTTTTATATTTTCACTCCAGATTTTCAATATTGCCATTTTTTACACCTCCTCATGAACAGTACAGCTGTCATTTGTCACATCCTGTTCGAAATGTGTTTTAGCACCTGTGGTGCCAAATGGCGTAGTCGCTGTGCAAAATCAGCTTTCCGCTAACAAACTGATATTGCCACTGTTCATGAGGTGGGGGTCCCAAAAAAACCATGTTGAAAAATTGGAGTGAAAATACCAATGAATGCCTGAGCCTTTAGGGTTCCCGGCCATAATACCCCACCCTGTAGAGACTGACAGGCATCTGGAGTGTGACTTGGGATTGTCATCCGTAATGCTCATACCATTCCACCCCACCCACACCCTGCATCCAGTGAGAGGCATCAAGGTGTGTCTTGGACTCTCCGGCCCCAAAGTTCACCCCATTCTCCTACGCTGCACCCATCTCACCATATTTTCTTATGGAATGGGGTGAGCATAAGGCCCAAAGACCCCAAGGCACACTGTGACACTTGTCGGTGTCTGCAAGGTAGGGTGTGGTGAAATGGCATGACCGTTATGCCTGACGACCCAAAGGCACAGCCCAGTGCCTGTCAGTCTCTGCAGGGTGGTACTTCACTGGCATTCCTATTATGCATCTCTCTAACTCCTACACTACCAATGCCAATGCCAGCAAGCAAACATTCGGCATTGATAAATGCTTGTTAAAATGACCGCCAAAATGTGTTAAGTGATGACATAATCGGAGCCAAAGTCAGAGAGCTGTATGGCTCTCTCTAGTGCCAACTAGTTAATTTTTCCCTTTGTATAGAATTGTTTCACCAAAATGGTCAAAACCACATGTATTATTTAGATCAATACGCATGTTAGGCTATAGCTCTGTTCCTTTTGTTTACTTTAACATGCTGAAATTGTGTTTTAATCCAACTGACTTTCTCTTTGGCAAACCACAGTGCAGTACAAATCTTGAGTAACCTGGTGGTCTAGTGGTTATGGCAGATCAAAAATGCTACAATGGGGGTGTGTGTGCATATTTCATATGCACTTTTTAACATTTTTATGCAACCTTTATATTTTCTGCTATTATGCTTTTCTAGTATGTTTTTGACTGAAACTACAAATGTAATCCATATGTTTGAATGCAAACATTTGTACAATCAATATATCAGACTTCTTCAACAAAGTGAAATGCAGCAGCAGCAAGCAGTTTTTTTTTTTTTTTAGTTGTTTAACCAGGAGTGGCACATTAAGCTGAAAGCTTTTTTACAGGTGTGACCTCGTAGCACAGGGAAGTTAAGTGACTTGCTCAGGGTGATACAGTGTGCAAGTGGAAGCTGTGTGATTCAAACCCAGGTCTGGTCTGCTGGATGTCACCAGATTTGCAGCTCAGAGCCTTAAACCACTGCGCTATACTGCCTTCCTTTACTTCACTTTACAATGGGGAAGGGGGGTTACAGTTGCATCCTTCACCACCCCATAGATCCATCACTTGTTTGTAGCAAAGTTCTTCTGTAGTCCCATGCCAGAGTTCATACTGGAGCAGGGGGGCGGAGTAGCAAGATGGCTGTTCCGCTCCTCACTGCTCTTTTTGTTGCTCTGAGTGTGCTTAAATGTACGCCGGCCTTTTTAGGTAAATTCAACTTTGTTGTTGAATGAAACGCAAGTTTTCCAGGCTTATATAAACCCCAGATATAAGTATTTATTTATAAAACTGAACTATAGTGCCCGCCAGCACAGCTTTTGCTGGAAGCAGATGCTTCTTTTCGGCATTGGAGGTCTGTGCAGGGCTAGCTGTTAATGTTGGCGTCCAATGAATATTTACAGAGTTGAGAGAGAGAGACAGATGCTGTTGGAAGTCTAAGTAGTTGGCCTGCCAGTCGGTAGTCCTGGTGTCCTGTGGGAATCGTGCTGTGGAGAGATACATCTGAACACACCTTGTTGTGCTGACATGCCTTTCCTTGAATTATTACAGGTATGCTAGCTCTGCCTAGGGGATCAGGGAATTAAGATTCTGGCTCTTGTTTTACTGTGCTTAGAGAGCGATTTCTCCTTTTGTTTTACAGGTTTGGAATCTCTCCTCGAACAGTGACCTGGGGGAAAAGGAAAAAAGAAAGAAAGAAAAAAGAGCGATGGGCATAAGTTGCTGGAGATTTCCCACCTGTAACTGGAAAGCAACTGGAAATGATGGTGTTCCTCCATTTGAACTGAAGAGAAGGAAAGGGCTGGTGGTATTGCTCAGAAACGTTTTTGTTGCCATGAGTTTCTATATGATTATTGCATGAGGTGATAACACTGAGTAATTTTTTTCACATTTTGGAAAATTGGTGAAAACAAGAGATGTAATGAGTTGCGTGCCTCTCAGCAAAAACTGAACCTAAGACCCTTTGGTTTTAAATGGACTCCCGGTGAGGGCAACAGAGTAATTTAATAATAAGGAAAAAGGGACTAATGATTTATTCTGCATGGCAAAAAGCAATGTTTTAAAAGCCACAACATTTTCAATTAAAAGGGCAAATGCTACTCATGCTTGATTGAGGATGGTGGTATGGAGTGGTCTCTTGGACTGCTAGTAGCAGGAACACAGTCAAAAGAATATGTGTGTTGAAAGAACATTCTTTCCCCTCTTTTTATCTTGGATGCTAGCATTTAATAGAGCCATTGTACAAAATTTAAACAATTTAAGTTTGCAAAGGCTTTTCGAGTAGAATCTTTAAACTTTAATGGTTTTTAGGATTCTTTGGAATGTTTGCAGAAACCCAGTGGGCTATATTGAAAGCTTTACTGAGGCAATGCATACTATAAATATTTGATTATTAGTATTTTAGTCCTTGAAAGCACCTGCAGAATCTTAAACTTGTCTTTTGTTAATGCCTGGAGCGTAATGTTGTTCTTATGCTTTGATGAAACTTCACCAATTCAAGTTTTTTAGTTTTATAATAAGATGTGTATTGAATATGACATATTTTAATGTGATATCCAATTTGGCTCAGAGCTATTGAGCCTAATGAGGTATGCCTTGAATGATTATGTGTATTTGGAAAATTTGTTATATATACTTTTGGGTTTTATTTAAGATTTAAAATGCAGGGATCTTTGGAATGAAAGAAGTTGTGCTACCCTATGTGTTCATAGTTATCCAATTTTGTTATTAAAATCATGAGATTTCCTTGAGGCCTTTTGGTATCAGGCAGTACAAAATTATTACCATAAGTGGCTCCGCCTGGTGCATGGAGCTCCAATATGTACTGCAGGTGTGGTCATTGGGAGTAGCTGGATTAGGGCAATCAGTGGGGCATGGAGCGACGAGTCGCATGGTGCCTCAGTGGACATACTTCCAGACCGGTGTGTCCCGTTGTCCACCAGAGAGGTACAGAGTGATATGGAGTGGAATGATTGGACTGGACTGTAACATGGAGCTCCACTGTATGCTCAATAGTAGCCGACTGGACTAGCTGGATGGAGGATGATCCATGGGCACGGAGTAGTATGCACTGCATGGTGCCCAAATGGACATATCCTTAATGCCAGCAGGTCCTACTGGCTTCTAGGTAGAATCAGAGGGGTTATCGTGTGATCAGATGAGACCCTTCATGAAACATAATTTCATTTAGAGCCTCAGGTATGGCAAATGGCAGTGACCAGTTAGGAAGTGGTTTGCAGGGTACGGAGCAGTATGCGCTGCATGGTACCTTTAATGGTTGCCCTATATTGCAGCATGTCTGTTTTGGCTACTTGGCAGTCATTAATGGAGCAAGTTGTGAGTGGTGCAGGTAAACTATATTGGTGTGGTTTTGTACTACTATGGCACCTGTTAGCTTGATAGCTGTTTTCTGATTATTAAGAAATCTGTTTTGGGCTTAATACTATCAGTTTGAGCAGAATGAGGATTCATTCATCTGATGTATTATAGTACCTGTTAGTGTTATTTAAAATACATCATGTGTATCATGATGTATTGCACATTATAGCGTACACCCAAATTGTTATTGTATTTTTATATATTACTTTTTGTATGAAATGTTTGAAATTTTTAAGATATTGTAATGGCTTTTTAGCTGAACAATAAACCTTACTATTACTACTACTTTCTTGGAAATCAATAATATGCTTTTCTTGTCTTTTCTTCTTTTTCCATGGGAAATAATAATAATAAGAATCAATATTTATAAAGTGGTTTTCATACACATTGTATACCAAAGTGCTTTACAACAATGCTAGACTGGTAGTGAAGTGATTGAATGTGTAGTGCCAGCCAGTTCACACATTAATACCCACACATAGCCTTGGACAATTGCATGAATTGGTTTTATGGGAAAGGGAATGTTGGCCAGGACAATAGGGTCAGGTAGTGATCAAGGTGCTGGCAGCCCACATCTTATTTCTCACAGTGATCTGCTCAAATATCTCCCCTTCTGTCTTCCCCTTCCCTGAATATAGCAGTACCTTGCAAGAGTGGCCTTCTCAATTCCCCTCTAGTATTCATTCTTCACTACTCCTCCTCATACCAAAAACTGGTGAGCTCATCACCCATGTACATCTTGAATGCAAGTAGTACAGTCCCCAGGTTTTTTGACATATCAAAAATAAACAAATCTTTCCAGTAGGTCAGGCTGATAGCAGCAGGGAACAAGGGGAATTATAGGCTTTCCTATCCTTAAAAGATCTAGGCTACCTTTGGTTAGGCACTATTAAATGATGGGTGTGCACATCAGTATGCACGTCATTTAATAGGGTCTAATCATGGGTGAAATGATCTTATATGGAATAGGAATATATTTCTGTGCTTACTACTGCTATCTTTATGGCTTACCAGAAGATCATGTTTATTATTAATATGTAACAATGACACCGGCAACTATACTAACCGCATTCATGATGCAGAAGGGTAGTGAGCACACCAGTTTTTGGTGTGGGGAGCAGAAGAGAAGAAAGAATGCCAGAGAGGGACTGAAGAGCCCATTCCAGCAGGGTACAACTATATTCAGGTTAGGGAAACACAGGAAGAGGGATGTTTAGCAGATTATTGTGAGATCTGAAATGTGGGGTTGACAGCACCGTGATCACTACCTGACTGTGAATGAGAGCAGCAAGTGACTACAAACACTCAGAGTGGCAGGACTGCACTTAAAGTGTTACTTGAATTCAATGTAGGGAGATTACCCTCAGGTGGGGGGGGGGTTGACATTTATTAGGACAGTATTGAGGGAGCTGTGTATAGATCATTCAAGACTTAGAAGGGTGGTAGCCAACCAGTTCGCATTGTGGAGTAGGGCACTAAAAAGTACTGGAGAAGATTTGCAGGGAACTGTCCTACAGGGTTCTGCAGATCACAGGTAAAGGAGTAGACTGACACTGAAAGTCTGGTGGATTCGCTCAAGGCATTAGTATGCCTCTCCTGCTAATAATATTGTTATCAAAGTAGGGGCAGCCCTTATGAGGGCAGGAACAGCAGTTTTTCTGGTGAGTCCTGAGGCTTATTGCTTGGCCCTCCATGAAGACCCAATTGTTAGTTAATGAGGCGGGACAAAAACACAACTGGGGAATTGAACATACTGCCTTCACTGTGCAGAAGGGTGGTGATCCCCTCAATGTTTACTGTGGGAGCAGAAGTCAAACATTGCAAAAGTGGACTTAAGTGTGATTTGGGAGGTATTTTCTAACAGTGCCAGCTGATGATCTGTAGTGGTATAGGTATGTACAACACTCTGAGATATACAATTATAGTCTGAGGTGTGATAATTCTCTTCATGAGACCGCAAGCTCATATGCAGCCTCAGGCAGTACTAAGGACACAATATGGATGGTGGGGTGTTCAACAGAAGGCAGGCTAGGTGCAGGGGGCTCACTTGGAAAAAGAATACAAGAGAAGCTTTTTTTGTGGATTAACAAGAATGCATGAGCTTTCGAATTGGACCAGACCAGTACAGTACAGTCAGACCTGTTTAATCCGTGCCTCATTAGTCCGTATGTCTCACGTTATGAATGAAAATCAATGCAAATGGATTTCTTCTCAGGTTAATGACCTCTTTAATACGTAAACCTGAGACTCCGAATCCATTTGCAGTTCTTTTAAACAGGCTCATTACTTCACATTGCATTTGACCTCTATAATCCGTTTTTAGTGAGCTCAGGTGGAGGTGTTAAGTAAGTAATAATACCCGACAGGGTGGGCGTTAGTGGGATATAACGGACCACCCAGGGGCGTAATGAGGCCCGATGCCACAGGCGGAGGGCCTTATAGCCCGTGGAAGGTCCGGTATATCCCATAACGCCCACCCTGGAGGGTATTATTACACTTAGAAAATGGGGTAATATCATTTTTTTTAATAAAGTTTATAAAAAAAGAAATATTGATGAGAAATTATCAGAAATGTCAGGTTCTGTAAAATAGTCCGTTTACTGGCACTAGAGGATGCTGTTGCTTATGAGAAGGCAGTTTTATATTAAAGAAGGACTGCAGTGTTTTGTTATTGTTGGTATTTTAGGAATCTTGCAACAATTTTCGCATCAGACTATTGTGATCTGTGTAGTAAAAAAATGGTGTGATTTTTACAGTTTAAGTGCACAGTTTGCGGTAGCGGTGCAGCGAGAATAATGTGGACATCTGTTAAGCAAGATTGGAACGGGAAGGTACAAATCGAGTGGGCTAATGAAGTCGGGGGGGAAAAAAACAAGGTATTTTGATTTACAGTGTGGGGATGATTTGTTTGTGGGCAACCGACAGGTTGTTTTTTTGAAGTTCTATTGTGGTTGGGCCCTGAAGTGGAGCGGTGGTTTCCTGTACTGAGCCCCGGAGATGGAGTAGTGCTGTCGGCTAGCATGTGCGAGAGCACGATGGTGATTGGAGGATGGGAGTGGCAGGGACAGTGGTGTTCTGGTGATGTTTGTATGATTATAAAGAAAGAAAGGAAAACTTTTTGGGAATTGTTTTTTATCGTACTACGTGTAAGAGCTGTAGGGACTGGTGTGAGGAGACTGAGTTGCGTGGGGGCCATTTGGATCTGTATCCCGCTAAGAGAGTTAAACAAATTGGCTGGCATGATGTTTCAGGTGGGCACAAGGATACAAGGTGGTAATGGGTACTGCGAAGGAGAACTTGTTATTTGCCGGGCGTTGTTAAAAAATAACAACACTGGCGGCAGGGGGGATTAGCCAATCAGCTTCTGACTTTTGCGATGACCATTTTCTAAGAGTCTTTAAGAGCCTTAACTGAGTGATAATTGCTGGTGCTTTTTAATCCCTGCTAATGCTTTGGCGTGTTACTGTTGCCTAATGCTGAATGTTGAATGCAACTTCTGTAGAGTGTTCTCCTGCTGCTGGCTAGGTAAGTGTAAAGCTTTATATGTAATCAAATACTTTTTAGTAAACTGTTAAGTTAATGTTTTCATTAGTGACCCTTCTCTCTCTTTCTTTTTCAGCTGTACAGTAATTTCCGAACAGATTCCACTGCCATACTGTCTCATCTGATTTTTCCTCCTGATTAGGTTAGTGAAGCTCTGCTTTGTTTGTTATATCATGCTTCCAAGTGCCAGTGTGTTTTAAACTGAGCTACATTACCAAACCACATTCCTGCTTCAGTTCTGTTCTACCATTGTGTCCCCCCTCGCCCAGAACCAGTCCCCGCTCCTCTCGGCTCCCAGTCTCTTTTTTGCCAAAAAGCCAGTGTGTTTCAAGTGCCCGGTCCCCGCTCCTCTCAGCTTCAATTTTTGATGTTCTTCCGTTCTCCCATTTTTGCCAAAATGCCAATGTGTTTCAAGTGCCTGGTCCCCGCTCCTCTCCGCTCTGCTCCTCTCTGCTTCAGCCCCAGCTTGGTCCCCGCTACCTTCAGTCGTTGTGCCTGTTCAGTCCCCCTCCAGCTCCCAGTCAATGTTAAAAGCTCCCGTTGTGTCTCTGCTCCCCCTTCAAGTGTACTAAGTGACTCTGTTTGTTTTAAATTGAACTTGCTGTTTTAAACCTCTACCTGTAGCAACTAGCGCTTCAGTTCTTCCGTTCTCCCATTGTGCCTGTTCAGTCTCCCCTCCAATCCAGTCCCCACTCCTCTCAGCTCCAAATTCAATTTTTTCAGAAAAGACAATGGCCCAGATATTCAAACTGTGCCAGGCTGTGGCGCAAGCCTAGGCGCAGCACCACTTGGCTGCACAGGGGCGTTGACTGGGCGATATTCAATGGAGCCGCACCATGGCTCAGCATAATTGAATATCGCACCCTGGCCACCCGCAGTATGGATGGTGCAGTAGCACTGTGCCAGCGCCAGTGGCCAGAGTGGAGCACTGGGATGCACTAGTGCAAGTTCCATTGCGCAAGGTGCAGCAACCATGATATTCAAAAGTTGACATGCAAATGAGGCCATATTGTATGCAAGGTGCAAATGGGGCCATTTGCGTATCATTATGGCCCCATTTGCATGCAGGTGCGCTGATCCCAGACTCCTTGCGCCTTGCGTCATCACATATCTGGAATGTGTAGTATGGTATGGGCTGCATGCCCATTGGCTCATGCTGTGGACCAAAGGGCATACAGCCCTACCAATGGTGTCAGTCGGCGGGCAGTGGGGCGGCAGGTGGGTGGGGTGCTGCTGCCCGTCGCTGTCCGGGGGGGAGCGGGGCAGTGGGAATCAGTGGGCAGGTGGGGAAGGGGGTCCACTGGACCACCAGGGATGATAGGTTTCTTCTAATTCTACCTCAGCCCACGATCAGGCAGACAGGTCCACTGGACCACCAGGGATGATAGGATTTATCTTTTATTCACTGAAGCCCGCGATCTGGCAGGTAGCGGTCCACTGGACCACCAGGGATATAGGATTAGTCTCATCTTTTACTTAGCCCACGATCAGGCGGGCAGCAGTCCACTGGACCACCAGGGATTTAGGATTGATCTTTTTATACTGATGCCCGCAATCGGGCATGGGGGGGCCGCCACCACGGAGGTGCAGCCAGAGCTCCACAGGTGGCAGCTGTCGTGTTGCACCCTGCAATGTGGCACCTCACCTGTGGGTGGCCATCCATTGTTCCTTTTTTTTTTTTTTTTGGATCAACTTTGTGCTGGCGCAGGTAAGGGTTGCACATGCATGGCTCTGCACATCCTGGGCTGCATATTGGGCTGTGCAGATTATGCATGGGCACGCCCCCCCTACCTGCACCTGCATACATTACTGATGCACTCCGGCGCATCGGGATTTGTGCCGCACACTTTCCCCTTTTGAATATCACGCTGGGGTGCATCAGTGGGTTGAGCATGGCGCAACACTGTTGTGCCATGTGCAACCCTTTTGTACATCTGGGCCAATGCGTTTTAAATGTGTTTTTAAACTGAGCTTGCTGTTTTAAACCTCTACCTGTAGCAACTAATGCTTAATTTATTTTTTGGATTTTACTTTTTAAACTGAGCTTTCTGTTTAAAAGCATATGTGTTGAACATGTGTTGAACAGTGAACAGTGATGGTGATGCAGAAGATGCAGAGTTCTTGAGATGACCAAGATGACCAATTGAAAATGTATTGTTTAGACTTTACAGTTTAAAATGAGCTTGCTGTTTAAAAGCATATGTGTTGAACAGCGAATAGTGATAGTGATAGTGATGTAGATCCTGTATCCTTCCACATTAGCTTTTGGCTAACAACCTTTTTTTTTTTTTCTCTCAGAGACACAATGACAGCTACACCTACAAAGAGGGGCCGGATAGAGATTTCAATAGCACAGAAAAGGTCATTATGTGTTTGGAGACAGAGTAATCCAAAGGCAACTTACAAAGACATGGCACTGTATGCAATGTCAGAGTTCCAGCTTACCCTTGGAGCCTCAACCTCCAGTGACATTTGGAGAGCCTGTGACAAATGGCTAGCTTCTGCTGCTGATTCAAGCAGCCTAACCAAGGTCCACAGTTGTAGACCCTGGAGTCAGTTGGAAAAACAATTATGACTGACTTACCACACATTATGACTGACTTTTTTTTAACTAGTTTGAAATTTCTGACTTCAACTAACTGAAGAATATCCAACCAAATTTTTCAACTTTCACCATCATTGAATTTTATTATGTAGTAGTTTGTCATACTTTGTAAACTTTGTATCTTTTTTTATTAGAATTGTGACTATAAAAGCTAATAAAATGTATGGAAAAGTCCCCCCCCCCCTTGAAATCAATGGGGTGCATGCACACACACAGCCTTCGCCTTCTGACATCACAAAACCGGGCTGCATGTGCCTACATGGGGCGTGTTGGTGGGTTAAGGTCAGGAAGCAGCTCCGTTTTTAGCATTTGGGATTTAGCAGCATTATAACTTCATAAATGGGCAGAAACAAAATGTATTATTTATGTCCTTCAACTCTGGGGCAGGTGAGGTGTTACATATATTGTATGTTGGAGGAAGCAGCAACTAGTCAGCAGCAGCAGCAGCAGCTAAGAAGCTGGCTGCTCTTTAAAATGCAGATACAAAGTGCAGTGAAACAAATCTACACATAGCAGGGACCCACTAAAGCACAATAACCAGTCAAAACAACAACAAAATATACTAAGTCCCTGAAAGTAACAAGTTGAAGCAGGGCAGTAAAACAGTATACGATATAGAAAAAAAAGAAGCAGTAATACTAGTTACTTAGAAAAGGAACTGTGAGTCTAAAATACAGTGTAGGTAGGGCTTCTTAAACACTCCACAGAAGCTAGAAGGTACCCTTTTGTTAACAGAGCTAACCATCAATATATGTAAGTGTACTAGTAGTCATAGAATCCGTGAGACTAAAAACAGTTAAAGGGAGGACCCCTAGAAATACCTCCTGTGTGGTACAGCAGAACTGAGATGTATCCACAGTTTAAATTTAAAGCTAAAAAAACTCATGCATTTAAAAAAAAAAACAACATTTTCTGACAGTTTCTGAACTTGTTTTGGCTTTCAGCATGTACACTAATGTGTTTTGTAAAATGTTATTCACCTTGCTGTGAGGGCAATAATATTTAGTCTATCTGAGTCCTACAGTGGCAAACAACAAACATTTTGTCCACTGAACCTGATCTGGCTTCTTATGGGTACGGGAACTCACCAACCGACCACCTGCACCTGGCCTGCTCCATGACCTCGTGGGGAGTTTGACTTACTCACAATGGCAACACAGTCAGAGAGAGCCCAGCCGGGCCACCAGCAGTAGATCAATGATGATCGATCACCTTGGTTTTTCAAGTTTGGCCTCCTGGGCCCCACAGTCCCCAAGCCCTCAACCAGCCAGACAAGCCAGTTCAGCATGCAGCAGACACACAGACAGACTGAGTAGTCTGTGTGGGACCATCCTTCTCCTTCCTACTGCCCACTGCCTAGCCCTGGTGGGCCTTACATACACACCTCATACAGTACCTCACTCACTGTAGTAGCCTGTTGCCAGTTCGGTCAGGTGTCGGGTGGTGATTTGGTCGGTATTGTTGGGTGGCTCCATGGTTCAGGCTGCCACTGCTGCTGTACTCCGTGGTGGTGCTGGAGTTTATTTGGAGCTGTGTGCTCCCCCTCCTCCCAGCCCACACAGTCAGTCCCTAACCCAGACCCATGTCCCCACTCCAGTACTCTGCACAGTGGAACTAGTGCACCTATCACTCCTCCTCCTCCTTGCCGACTCTGAAGACCTAACTGAGACTGAATGAGAGTTGCCTGACGGGCCTAGCCGATGGGGTCATGGGCTGATCTCGACCATGACCAGACCACTGACTTGCTGCCTTCACACGATTGCTGCCTGACTTTGCTGGAGGACTGACTGGGACCTGCACAGCCACACACTAGTCTCTCTTTGGGCACTGGACACATCAGGACAGTGGACACCGTTAACTTATTTTTAAATTAAAGGCTGAACCACCAAACTTTGTCCTTGCAGAAAAATGCTGCTCGCTCCATTGCCAACACACCAACACAGATGCCTCCTCTCCTGACAGTCTTCTCACCTACTTAG
This sequence comes from Neoceratodus forsteri, assembly GCA_016271365.2. NCBI lineage: Eukaryota > Metazoa > Chordata > Ceratodontiformes > Ceratodontidae > Neoceratodus > Neoceratodus forsteri. The sequence goes on from CM057454.1 coordinate 777,071,868, forward strand.
GCACATACTCCTTGTCACCTCATGCAGCCAGTCACAGACACTCTCAAGTTCCTGGCTCCTCCTTCTAACTCTCCTAATTGGTGGATGCTTATGTCCAGGAGCCAGGAGTGCATTTTATTGGCTGTAAGGCTCGGTGTGGGAAGTTGAGGACCATTAGATATTCGCGGCGCCCCTCCTCCCCCCAGGAAAGAAAGAAAAAAAAGAGAAAACACATTGCAGTGCACCACAAAAACAAACCTGGATGGGTTACGAAATCGACAACCGCAGTGGATTTCAACTCCACTATTTTATGACTGCAATCCAATGCAATTGCAGCTGATTGCAACTGCATTGAATTGCAACTGACTATTTCAACTGCCAACAACTGCTCCGAGGTCTACACAGTGGGAAGCACCTAGAGGTGGAAGCAGCACTCAGTATGTGGGTAGCAGAAATGAATGCTAAAGGTGTAAGCATCTCTGATGCTGTGGTGACAGAAAAGGCTAAATTCTTCGAAGAACAGCTGGGGGTAACAGAATTTGGACATTCTCGGGGGTGGATACAGGGATTTAAAAAAAGACATGGGCTTAGCCATAAACTGTACCATGGGGAGGCAGCAAGTGCTGACCATTCAGTAATTGTTGCAGGGAGGGTAAACTTACAGGAGGTGCTGTCTGGATTCACACCCAGTGCAATTTACAATATTGATGAGACTGGTCTATTTCATAGACAAGGTCCCAGTGCCACTCTTGCCTCAACTCCAGTGGCAGGAATAAAAAAAAAAAATCAAAGGACAGACTGACAGTGGCTTTATGCTGCAATGCTGATGGCTCAGATAAGTGGAAGCCATTTGTAATTGGGAAGGCTCGTAAACCTTGTTGTTTTTCAGGCAATTTTGACCCTGAATTGTACGCCAGGTACAGAGCCCATTCAAAGACATGGATGACCGGGAACAAATTTAAAGAATGGCTCATTGATTTCAACAGAGTAATGCGGCTATGGCGAAAACATGTTATCCTGCTTGCAGACAGTGCCACAAGCCATACCCCACCAACTCCAACCAGTTTTGACTGGGTGACTAGGGAGGTGGATCAGGGGAGGGCAGTGGACATGGCCTATCTGGACTTCAGCAAGGCCTTTGACACTGTGCCACATAGAAGACTATTACACAAACTGGGGAATATGAGTGTGGGCAGGACAGTAGTGTGATGGGTAGGTAACTGGCTGGGTGGCAGGACACAGAGGGTGGTGGTAAATGGCTGTCACTCCACAGAGGGAAGAGTGACCAGTGGGGTACCACAGGGATCAGCGCTGGGACCAGTCCTATTCAACATCTTCATCAGTGACATTGCGCAGGACCTAGAAGGCAGAATTTCACTGTTCGTTGATGACACAAAGCTCTGTAACAGAGTAGACACACCAGAGGGTGTAGACAGAATGAGAAGGGACCTGCAGAAACTTGAAGAATGGTCAGGGGTTTGGCAGTTAAAATTCAATGCAAAGAAGTGCAAGATAATGCATATGGGGCACAAACACCCTGGCACAATATATCAGTTGGGGGGGTGAGGATATAGCATGCACCAAGCAGGAAAGGGATCTTGGGGTTATCATCTCTGATGACCTCAAGGTAGGGAAACAGTGTGACAGTAGATAAAGCAAATAGGGTGCTGGGATGCATAGGCAGGGGCATCACCAGCAGGAAAAGGGAGGTCATAATTCCACTATACAAGACACTAGTGAGGCCCCACCTGGAGTACAGTGTACAGTTCTGGAGACCATACCTACGTAAGGACATAGACAGGGTAGAGAAGGTTCAGAGGAGGGCAACAAAGATGGTGCATGAATTGCATCACAAGTCCTATGACGACAGGTTGAAGGAACTGAACATGTACTCCCTGGAGGAGAGGAGGGAGAGAGGGGATATGATAGAGACATACAAGTATCTTACAGGGAGGAACAGGGTGCAGGAATACACTATTTTTAAGCGAAAAAGATGTTCCAGGACTAGAGGGCATGGGATGAAGTTGGAGGGAGGACGATTCAGAGGAAACGTGAGGAAGAATTTCTTCACAGAACGGGTGGTGGACAAGTGGAACACCCTGCCAGAGGAAGTGGTGGGGGCTGAAACAATCACGGGATTTAAGAATGCATGGGATAGACATAAAGGATTCTGGAGGTCAGGGGTAAGGGGCAACAGACTTCTAGGAAAACATAAACTGAACTTACAAGCTCAAATGGGCAGACTGGGTGGGCCATAGGCCCTTATCTGCCGACACTGTCTATGTATCTATGTATCTATGTAACAGGTCTGTCTAATGTGAAACTTGATTTTTTGCCACCCAACACCACATCACACATACAACCTATGGATGCAGGGATTATACAACATTTCAAGTGCTTTTATAAGAAGGAACTTTGTCTTCACTTCATTCAGTGTGCTGAGAGTGATGTGGATAGGAAAGTTACAGTACGCCAAGCACCGCAGTTCATTCACAGTACCTGGAGGTCAGTGACAGAGGAAACAATCAAGAATTGCTGGAGACATGTCCGCATTATGCCTCATGCTGATTATGCACCCCCGGGCCACCAAGACGTTCAACAGCTTCATTAGAGGGCACCATAAGTGAATTGCAAACCTTGATACAGCAAGTGCCACAAGTAGGAACAGCCATGACAGCTGAACAGTATGTAGCAGCTGAGTAACAGATGGAGACATCCCCCCCCCAATTGATTCCGATATTATGGGCATCATACACCCAAGCATGCCTGAAGCTGAGGATGAGGATTCTAACCTTGAGCCAGCAGCACCAACACCTCCAATAACATCATTAGAGACAAAAAATGCTTAGATTTCATTATCTCCTACCTGGAGCAAACCCCATCAGATGAAACACAGAAATTTGTGGACTATGCTCTTGATATGAAAAAATTTGTAAATGCAAAAGGGGAAGGAAATGTTAAACTAAAGGGAATCTTGGACTATTTTAAATGTAACTGAATTGTTAAAAAGTGACCAAAATGTAATTGAGGTAAAGTGATGTTCAGTACATGTTTTGCACTGTATTTTAAAAAGTGAAAATTTTCACAGTACTGTAATCTTTTGAAAAATGATGTATCTTGTACATGTCTGGTTACTACGTAGATTTTTATTATGTAACCAGGTCTGACTGTACTTCACTGTGTGACCCTGAGCAAGTCACTTAACTTCCTTGTGCTGCCAAGCCACATCTGTAAATAAGGTTTCAGCATAGTGTGTCTCTCCTGGTTAAAAAAAAAAAATCAGGGCATCACATAACCACTAGATCATCGGGTATTTGAAGTGTTGTACTGTTCTGCAGTTCGCAAAACAGAAAGTTAGCTTGATCGCAAAACATTTTCAGCAAGTTAAAGTAAACCAAATCATAGCCTAACATGTGCACTGATCAAAATAATCCACATGTTAACACATGGTGTTGATCATTCTGGTAAAACAATTCAGAACAAAGAGGGAAAGAAGAACTAGTTAGCCTATAGGAATCTATATTGGTCTTTGGCTCTGACTCCGATGATGTCATCGTGACTCATCACTTAACACAGTTGGCAGACATCTTAGGGAGAAGGCAAGGCTGTTTTTTGTAAGTAAAAGGCTGATGTTTACATTTTTCAAAAGCTATGAAACTGCATTGAACTGAAGGAGGCAGTATAGCGCAGTGATCTACGGCTCTGAGCTGCAAATCTGGTGACATCCAGCAGACCAGACCTGGGTTTGAATCCCACAGCTTCCACTTGCAAACTGTGTGACCTTGAGCAAGTCACTTAACCTCCTTGTGCTCCCAGGTCGCTCCTGTAAAAAAGCTTTTAGCTTAGTGTACTATACCTGGTTAAATAAAAAATTCCAAGCATTTATGCTATTTACATAAATGCACTACTTTTAGCATGAATGTACACAGTAGCCTTTACTTTACCTCGCGATGAAGCCAGATTTTGGAGTTTGCAGTTTTAAACAACTTCTTTTTTAGGTGCCCTCTAAGTTGGATACTGTGACCTAAGGAAAGGGACCGGGGAGTCATAACTGACTCCCTAAAATAATCTTTTTTAACAAGGCCTACAGCAAGGCAATCCGGGTCTTGGGGTGTATCAGGAGAAGGGCTGACAGCAGGAGGAAGGAGGTGATACTGCCTCTCTATAGATCACTGGATACTGTGCCCAGTTCTGGAGCCCCAACCTAAGAAAAGGCAAAGTCAGGCTAGAGACGGTGTAGTGTAGGGTAACCAAAATGGTCCAGGGTCTTCAGGGCAGATTCTTTAAGGATCGGCTTGTGGCCCAGTACATATGCTTGATGGAGGCCAGAATGGAGAGAGGTGGTAAGATAGAGACCTTCAAGTTCCAGAAGGGAATGAACAAGGTAGATTGTGAGGAAATATATAGCAGAAGTGGTGAATCAAGAATATGGGAACATAAGTGGAAGTTGGCAGGGGGAGATTCAGGAGGTATGTGAGAACATTTTATTTTACAGAGAAAGTGGTTGAGTCCTGGAACAGGGTACCAGCAAATGGGTGCAAGAACCACTAATACAGTAGTTTCGGACATGGCTGGGACTGAGTAAAAGGCTTAATAGTTACACAAGAGGGAAGCAGTAGGGCAGGGGGCAAGGGAGGAGGTGAGGGTAACAACCTGACTAGATAATAGGTCACAGGGTAAGACAGAGTAAAGGAGGGCAGACTGGATGGACCAATTATGTGTTTTTTACTGACATTTTCTATGCTTCTGTGTTTCCATTGAGATGCACCAGAACATATTTGCATCCTATGTACCTGACGTATAAAAACTTTAAAAATCAGTAAACAAATTATATAAGTGGACTAAGACACTCAAGACGATGGTTTATGTACGTAATACGATGCAACACAATGCGCAGTGTTGTGAGATACTCACACGTCCAGCAGTGTAGCAAGTCCTGATGCTGCAGCTAAATCTGCTACTTTTATTATTATTATTATTATTTATTCAAATATAGGGAACAACCCCCTTCTAATAGGCAAATAAAAACATGGTTCCTGTCATTATCCCAAGTTAAATGCAGGGAAAGGGATTATGTGACTGCAGCACCCTTGAAATCTAAATATTGTTCCCTGAAATTTCTGAATGTTGTGTTTGTTAATGTGATGCAGTTTGATGGTTTTTTTTCTGTTTATAAATAGGGATGTATACCAAATTGTGCCCCCTTGTTCTTGCACATCTCTTTTTCTGAAAGATGCTACCCTCTTGTACTTTAATTCCCTTGAGATACTTGAAAGTTTCCATCATATCCCTTCTCTCCCTCCTTTCCTCAAGGGTATACATATTAGGCTACTTTCGTCTCTCCTTGTATGTCTTCTGGTGCAGACCCTACACCATTTTGGTTGCCCTCCTCTGAACAACCTCCACTCTGTCTATGTCTTTGCTGAGATGGGGTCTCTAGAATTGCATGCAGTACTCCAGGTGGGGTCTCACCAACTGTCTGTACAGAGGGATAACAACTTCTTGTTTTCTACTGTTGATGCCTCTCCCTGTGCATCCCAGTTTCCCCCCAGCCCTCCTTACTGCCTTCTCACATTGCTTGCCCACCTTTAGGTCATCTGATCTAATTACTTCTAGGTCTCGTTCGATTTTTGTTATCTCATCCCCCATTGTGTACTCTTCCCCTGGGTTTTTGTTTCCCAGATGCATTACCTTGCAGTTCTTTGCACTGAATCTGAGCTGCCATATATTTGACCATTCCTCCAACCTTGCCAAGTCCCTTTTCATCCTTTCCACCCAACCTTGTGTATCAACCCTGTTGCAGATCTTTGTGTCATCTGCAAAGAGACATACTTTTCCTTCCAGGTGCTCTCCAATCTCACTTATAAAGACATTAAAGAGGACCGGTCCCAGCACTGAACCCTGTGGTACCCTGCTAGTTACCCTCCTTTCTTCACTGTGGACTCAGTTTACTATTACCCTTTGCGTCCAGTTGTCCAATCAGTTTTTTTATCCAGGCTACCACATTGGGACCCACTCCAAGACTGGCTAACTTGTATATTAATCTTTTGTGCGAGACTGTGTCAAATGTCTTGCTAAAGTCTAGGTAGACCATATCCACAGCCCCTCACTGGTCTACTACATTTGTCACCCAGTCAAAGAAATCTATTAGATTCGTCTGACATGACCTTCCTGCTATGAAACCATGCTGCCTTGGGTCCTGTGTCCCACAGGCCTCTAGGCACTCAACGATTCTTTCCTTCAGAAGTGATTCCATCATTTTCCCTACCACTGAGGTCAAACTAACTGGTCTGTAGTTTTCTGCCTCTGCACTGCTCCCACTTTTGTGAAGTGGAATCACATCTGCCCTCCTCCAGTCCTCAGGTACCACCCCATCCTCCCATGATTTGTTAAAGAGGGTAGTCAGTGGTATTACTAGTTCCACCCTTAGTTCTTTTAGAATTCTTGGGTGAATCCCATCAGGCCCCATTGCTTTGTCCACCCTCAGTTTCAAGAGTTCTTTCAAAACCCTTTCTTCTGTGAATGGACTGGTACTGACCCCCCCCCCCCCATTCAGAGTGTTTCTCTTCTTTGGTTTAGGTACCTCCCACTTCTATTCCATTGTGAATACTGAGCAGAAATATTCATTCAGTATCCCTGCTTTTTCACTGTCACCCTCTGCCCACATTCCCTCCCCTTTATTAAGTCTCTGTATCCCTCCCTTGGTCTTTTTTTGCTCCCTAATGTACCTATAAAAGGTTTTATCCCCCTTCTTAACAGAATTGGCTATCTCTTCCTCAGTTTGTGCCTTTGCTATTCTGACTGCCTTCCCTGTCTCCTTCTGCTTTAACTGATAAAGTTCTCTGTCCTGCTCCTTCTGTGTTTCCTTATATTTCCTGAATGCTGTCCTTTTCTCCTTAACCTTCCCTTCCACCTCTTTTGAGAACCATAGTGGTTTTTTCCTTCATTTTGTTTTGTTGATTTGCTTCACACAAAGGCTTGTTGCCTCTGTGATGGTTGTTTTGATTACTCCCCATTGTTCCTCCACCCCTCCTTCTTGCCCATTTGCTAGTGCTTTTCTGAGGCACTCTCATTTTCCTAAAGTTGGCCCTCCTAAAGTCCAATACTGTTGTCTTTGTATGGCTTGATTCTATGGCTGTGTTAATTGTGAACCACACTGTTTGGTGGTCACTTGTTCCCAGATGGCTGCCCACTTCTAAATCTGAGATCCTTTCTCCATCCCCATTTGAGAGTACCAGGTCTAAGATTGCTCCCTCCCGAGTGGGTTCCAACACTAGCTGTCTGAGGCATGCCCCCCGTAGGCCATTAAGAATGACCCTGCTCTTGGGTGTGCCTGCAGCAAAGGTACTCCAGTTAACATCTGGCATATTCAGGTCCCCCATCAACAGTATCTCCCCTTTTTCTACCATTTTAAGGATGTCTTCTATCATTTCCTTGTCCATTTCTCCTGAGATGGGGTCTGTACACAACCCCATACAGATTGTGGTGCCATTTCCTGTTTCCAGGGTGACCCATAGTGACTCATCAACTTCCTGTTTACTCTTTAGTTCTGTTGCTTTAATCCCTTCCCTTATATAGAGAGCTACCCCTCCTCCTCCTCTTTTATCCACCCTGTCCCTCCTGTAGATTGTGTATCCTGGTATGTTGACATCCCAGTCATGGTTCTCTGTGTATCATGTTTCAGTGACTGCCACAATATCCAGGCATACCTCTTCCATCACTGACAGAGCTCAGAGTGGTGTCGGGGATTTATTCCTCTGACCCAGTCTCTCTGTCATGTGGGGTACCTCAGGGTTCAGTGTTGTCCCTCATGTTGTTCGCAGTGTACATGCTACCACTCGGAGACAGTATAAGAAGGTATGGGCTGAGGTTTCACTGCTATGCTGATGATACCTAGCTCTACCTGTCTTTTGCACCCGACTAGGATAGAGCTCTCTTGGAATTTAGTACCTGCCTCACTGAAATCCAGGGTTGCATGAATTTGAGCTGGCTGAGGTTGAACTTGGAAAAGACTGAGGTGATGGTTGTGGACCCGGGTTACCGGATAGAGGGGTTGGGAGCAGGTTTGCCTTCGGTACTTTTCCTTGGAGGTTCCCAGCTCCTCTGAATGGGTATGAAACCTGTGGGTGATTTTTGATGATGGGCTGACACTGTGGTCACAAGTGTCGGCAGTCATCAAATCCTCTTATCTTCTGATGAACATCTCCAGGATTAAGCATCTAGTTCCGTCCAGCGATCTTCCTACATTGGTCCATGCCTTCATGACCTCCTTTTATCTAGGGCTACCTGGGGTTGATATCCGCTGCTTACAGCTGGTGCAGAATGCTGCAGCCTGGTTACTGACAGGAACTTCCCAGACTTGTTGCATCTCTCTGGTGCAACGCAAACTGCACTGGCTGCTGGTGCAGTGGTGGATCACCTTTAAAGTCGGACTTCTGACTTTTAAAGCCCTACATGGATTGGGCCCGGACTACCTGAAAGAGTTTCTGGTCCCTTACTGTCACAGGCGACCACTCTGCTCGGCTGATGAAGGGTTGCTAGAGATTCCAAGAGTTTCTTTAAAATCTTTGGGGGCCCGTGCATTTATGTGTGCGGCCCCAGCCCTGTGGAATTCCTCACCACAATTTGGGAGGCAAGAACTGCGGAGGATTTAAACAGGCCCTAAAAACCCACTTGTGGCATCGAGCCTACCCTGTTTGATTTTATTTGATATCTGAATTTTATGAGCGTCTCTCACTGTTTTATTGCATTCTGACTTATTTTATTGTCAAGGCGCCTTGGTTTTTTGAAAGGCGCATTATAAACAAAGTATTTATTATTTTATTATTATTATGATGTAACATTGGTATGAATGTCAGTAGGGATGTCATTGTAAATGAGCTTCAACTCAGTGACTTAGTCCTAAATAAACTTGAACTAGAATTTGAACTTGAACCTTAAACTTGAACTTGAAACATCTCATTAAGCTAATGAAAAGTAAAAACTCTTTAGCCTGACTGCATTAGCCTAATAAAGGTATACCTTACAAAAAGAACCACTTTTTATTCCTCTAATAGCGTTATGTTGGTTAATATGAGGTTTACTCACCAAAATGTCAGCATGTTTGATCTCTGACATGGCACCCTCAGATTTTCTGTATTGCTGATGTTACTGACTTTATGCCCATGTTTAATTAAAGTTAACACCCTATAGAGATGTTGTCTCCTGGGTATTCTTCTACCTGTGCTGGTCCCTGAAATTGCACTTTTGGGGATCCATTGCTGACTTTTGGATGTAACACTATCTGGGACATGTACATGCTACTACTATGGCCATAAGTCTAAAATGGTGAGCTCTGAATAAACATTTTCTTCTGTTTTATGTTAAAATGTGAACTTAAATTTGAACTTGAAATAAACTTGAAATTTAACTTATAAGACTGATGAAAAGTAAGAAATATTTAGCCTAATTTTGCTTTAGCCTAATAAAGGTATCATTTTTACCTTACAAAAAGATCCACTTTTTGTTTCTTTCATGGTTTTGTGTTGATTAGTATGGTGTATCTCAATCTTTCATCTTTGAACAAGTTCCAAAGTTTAAACCATTGTTTCATGCAATATACTAATTCCCTAGTTAACCATTTACTATTTTGCCCTTGAACTTGCCTTTAAGTGTTATTAGAAAATGTTTGCCTTGGACAGCAGCCAATTCTGTGAGGGAAAAAAAAGTTCAGAACAGAAGCAACTTCAGGAATCACTTCCAGCTGACCCAGTGAAGGAGTGATTGTGCTTCCACTCCCCAAGCCAGCAACAGGGGTTCAGGATTGGACAAAGATTGCTGGGTGGGCCAGCCGGATGAGGGAGGATTAAATGACTGATGGCAACTCTCCTTCGGCTGGGGAGGGGACACCAGGTCCCACTGCAGAGACTGCCACCTGGTGTAGGCTGGTCAGCAGCGCAGTGAGCGTGCACGAGGGGCACGGCTGTAGCATGGCATGCTTGATGCATATGTCTGATGCTACAGCTCAGAGGTAGAAAATGGAGGAAAAAGGCAGCATCCCCACAGGCTCTCACATGACTGTCATGGCTGGCCACCCTCCCATTATGGTTCTGAGTAAGTGGTGGATAACCAATAAGTCTATGAGAAGATCAGTGATGGGGCTGGGGGTTGCCGGCAGGCAGACTGTAGGGGGAAAAAACTACTGATTGAAAAAACAGAAATAATTTCCAAGTAGGACCAGTCAATAGTGTTCATATCAGATAATAGCCCATGAATGTCCAATTAGGAGAAATCCCTGAAAGCTATAGTCTTCGTAGGATTTTAGAAGTCGTACAGCTTCAGATATAAAACACAGGGAGATGATGATCACTGATGGCATCTGCCAGAGTTCCAACCCCCACAGTCCTATCCCCCTTGTATGTATGGACCCAGCCTAATGTAGCAGGTCTGCCCCAGGACCCTTAAAAATTACACACAAAGTATTGAAAACACATGTTATCCAGTAGTACTGGGGAGAGAGGGCCTGACGCCACTGTATGTGATCCATGTTGCACAAGTTTAAGCAATACCCATATGTTGAGAAAAACACCAGCAATGACACACAGACACAGTGTATTACAGTAGTTGCTCAGGACCAGACACAGTTTTCAGCGCCCCCCCCCTCCAAGTTATGTGACAGCTTCTACAGTAAACTTACTGTATGTGTTTCTTATTTCAATGAGTATGGGGGCATTTCTTAGTTATTTTTTTAATTCTGTTTCCAGGCTAATTAAAAGAGGGCACAAAACAGAAAAGCTCAGCACATTCTGATGAAGCTCCACCTGAGTGAAGCACAGGGGTACCTGGACTGTAGGAGGTCTTTTACACAGTGCCTGCCTGTATGTGATTTTTTTTTTCCCTGCTTGGATTAAAGCATTGTGTTACTTCACAACAGTGATGCTCAGCCTTCCTGTTCTGTGGACTTCTCTGTTTTTCAGGCTTGCTTTCCCTCAGTTCAACACCTCAGCCTAGCATGAGCCATGTGCATGCCTACTTCCTGCCTGTCGTTAATCAAGAGAGGACCTCATAGCAGTAGTTGAAATCTGAAAACAGAGGACCAGCCTAGTGACATGATGAGCTGAGGAACTTGGTGCCTTACCAACTACCATACTGTGAACCTGAGTTTGGGAATGGACCATGGTCACTCAGGGACTGGCCGGGGGAAGGAGAATTGAGCATTCACAAAGGTTTTATTTTATTTATTTGTGTCTAGGATTACAAAATACCTTTGAGCCAAGGCTCTTTTACAAAGGTCCCACGTCATGCTGGTTACAGGGTAACAGACACTAAAACATAAAACAGTTACAGGTACATGGTTTTAGACAGTAACTTTGCTTGACAAAATCAGACTGAGTGATGAGTAACTCAAGAAACAATAGGAGGAAGAGGGCAAGAAGGGGAGAGGGCTGAGGGTAGGGGAAGGCATAGGTGTAGAGGGTCAGAGTGAGGCAGCTGAGGGGTCTTGTCAGACAGACACAGGGCAAGTGCATTAGAAGTTGCATTGGACAGGTAAGTGCAAGAAGAGAGGGCAGAAACTGACACCTATAAGGACAGACGCAGCGTAGGGAATGAAGATGTTATGGGGTGCAAGCACAGGTGGAGGTGCCAGTTATGGAGTGGCGGAACTATTTTTTGAATACTCCAAGCGTTGCTGTAGATGAGGTGTCACTAGAGAGCTCATTCAGCCAACTCGGAGCCTTGTATGCAAACGACATTTGGCCTTGGGACATGCGGCAGCGGGGGGGATTTGAAGGATTTGCTGCTTTGAGCTCCTGGTGTTGTGGTTGTTGATTTTGGGTTTGAGGAGGGTGCTGACTCCTGGTGGTGCCTTTTCCATCATGATTTTCTTAGCAGTGATGCAGGTTTGGTATTTGATTCGGTTGTTCAGTTCCACCCTGGGAGCGTACCAGCGTTATGGTGCTAAGCCATTAGGGCACCAGTTGGCAATGTCGCCGGCTAGTGTTTTTGAGGGGGGTTGTGCCCCCCACATCTCTCCTCACTTTAGATTCCAGCTTCAGGGTGGCAGACCGCAGGGAGGTGGTACATAGGTGTCAGCATGGCTAAGTTGATAAAACAACTCCCTCTGGGCCAGAACATTTTGCGTTCTAGTCCCGCACCGGGATTGGGTTCACACTATTAATGCAGGCACCCAAGTGAAGTACTAAGGGATACTGTGCTGTCAGGGTGTGTTGTCCTTTAGATGAGATGTTAAACTGAGGTCCTGTCTGCCTTTTCCGATGGTTGGGGAAAAAACAAAGGAAAACCAGGCACACCCACCTCCAAAGGTGCTGCAATGCTAGGTACAGGAAACCAGCACTCAACAAAAAGAAAAGCAGAGCACTCATTGTCATACTGTGACAAAAACTAAGCTTATTAGAGTAAGGGATGCAGAGGAACAAACTCCCCTACCTAGCGCCATTCATACGGGGCTTCATCAGGTGGCGGGTGTTTTAGCATGAGGGACATCATTTATACAAACAGATATGCAAATATATAGGTACTTAAATATACAAATACTTCTGTGCTAAACACCCTCTAAAAATGACATCACCCACTGACAAAATGGAAAGTGAACCCAGTGCTATCTGTGAATATGTGCAAAAGAAGTAAAAACATTTAATTGATACAAAACATTTTCAAATAAGCATCTTGTTTCCTTTCTTATGGCATATTGTCACTGGCACAGCAATGTGCAATACCATTTCATATTTCTTATATAAATGAGTAAACGTGCTTAAAAAAGTTTAAATGTTAACCCAACATGTTTACTACATACTGTTGCTTTGCACTATACAGCTGTAACCACCCCCTGCTACTTTACACAGTTAGCACCCCAAGCACCCATACTGGGCACAGACGCAGACATTTAGAAATGGTACCACCCCTAGCTTTGGGAATGTTTACCAGGGTCATTCTTCTAGAGATCAAGGGATGGGGGTGTACAAAAGCATAACCTATTGGTATTTACAAAACCAGGTCCTGGGGAGAGATTTTTTTTTTTGCTAGGCATATGCTAGACCTATCTTCTGGAGGGGTACCCAGTAACTCCACACAGGAAGCAATAATGTTAACTGTCCAGACCATAGTTGGGGTTCTACAGTGTGACTTTATTCCAAAAGATGTTCTTCAAAGCAAGGGTGGATCCCCAAGGTTTATACATTGTGGTACTAGGAACTTGCAGAACAACAAATCGAACTGTATCTGGCAGAAACTCTTTGTATTCCCACCGAGGTAGGACATAGGACACTTGTACTTCGTATTCACACATGTCGTAGGACATAGAACAACTTGGACTTGTATTCCCACATGTCGTAGGCCATAGAACATTGCTTCCAGTGGCACTGGCCACAACTGAAAACACATTTTGCTAAGAACTAGCACCATTCTTCATAACCAGAACAGAAACTGTAACCCACTCCAGGAGGTAAATGATATTCTCTTCAGACATTAGTCCTTTGTCTAAAGTAACCAGGCACCCTTACTGAACCTGTTAGTCCTGAACTGCTTACTCCAGATGGGATTCTGCCTACCCTTTGCTCCCAGATCCATACTCAGCCATTCTTTTAGAGTTACACCTTAAACATTCAGAAACACACTTTGGAAATGCTTACAGCATGAAACTTGGTATCCAGCATTCGAATCACTACAACTCGTTCTGGAAGAGTTAAAGTCCCGAACAATGTGATACAGTCATACCTCTGGACATCACACACTTCAGCCAACTTTAAATTAAAACAGTCTCACACTTCTGAATTCACAGAAAAGTTGTGCCTTCCCTTTTAGACAGGGAACACAATAGCACAGGTACTTGCTCCCTTTAGCAAAAGTCAGATCCTACTCACTGTGAGACATTTTAGGCAGTTTCAAAACATCCTGGACCAAACAGGGGATTGCCCCTTGGATCTATCCACTAGCAGTCCTTTTCACACCTCCAGGGATGAAAATCAGAAAATTCTACTGTAGAAAAGGTCTCCACCATGCCGGCCTGGTGGTGCTGAGGGTTGAGGTGCTGAATGCCACACCCCGCGCCACGCTGGCGACCCGGGTTTGGGAATGAGCCTGGGCATCTTGGGGTCAGCAGGAGGGGAAGAGATTGAGCATCTGGAGGACTGCTCTCTCTTCCGCGGGGAGGGTTTGGGAGACAACCGCTCAAGGAGCGACCTCTGGCGGAGGCTGGAGGTGGCTGAAAGTAGCGTCATGGAGTATGCCGGGGGGTGGAGCTACAGCAGTATGATGCCTTGGCAGCTGGGCTCCACAGAGGCATAACTAAGCAAGAACCCCCTCCTCCCTCCGATAGGCGAAAGCGCCTCCCACCCATGAACCACACTCCTGTAGTCAGGCACGGCTCTCCTCGTCCTGTCTCCTTCCTGGCGCGGTGCTCAACCCTCTAGAAAGAGCGACCTGGGTGGGGGCGGCCCTTCCCCAGAGGGTAGACCCTGGGATGCCTAGGGCTTCGGGGAGAGAGGAGAAGCTTAGGCCACATAAGGAGGTAGAGTCTGTGGTGTTGGGTGGTTTCTGGAGAAAGTTCGTCGGAACATAAGGACAGGGTGTAAAAAATAGAATTAAAAAAAAAAAAAGAAAAGGTCTCCACCACTTCTCTTGGCAAGCTGTACAATACCAGAACTAGGGTGAGAATGCAGGGCCCTCAACTCAGAGCCCACAGCTGAGCAGTTACTCCTTCAACTTCAAACTGCAACTCTACACTACTGACTCACACAGACTCCTGTCTCAACATTCTAACTCCCTTCTCAACAGCTGGCACAAAGGTTATGCTGCTGTGAGAGTTCCAAATGAACTCATCACTTCCATCTCAGCTGAAGTCAAGTAAACAGAAGAGTGAGCAGGTGAAAAATCATTTAATTAGATAATCACCAGCTGCCTCTCCCTGCCTAGCACTGATACTGAGGGGATTCTAGTAACTTCAGGGGACTGGGTGGTTACACTCATCGCATATCAGACGAACGACTTTCCGCAGTCATATCTCCATCCGGCACTAGGCCATCTTACCCTCCGTGCTACCTACAGGAAGGTTGCAAAAGTTCTCCCCTACCATGTACTAGGTGCAGGCAGGCAACACTAAAGGAACAGAGGCCAGCTGATGAAACATCAGCCCCTATCTTATGATCTATCTGTGGATTCTCAGTGGCTCCAAGAAAACTGCTTCAAGCATGTCCTGACAGACCAGAACTGAAAGCCTGTACTCGAGTTAAGACCTCCAGCCTGTCCATCCCCCTAGCCCTCTAGGGAAAATCTATCTCACTTAGACTACCTACCGGGGAAAACCTATCCCACAAACTTCCTAGGGTACCTGTGAACGACAAAGGTAAACATACACTACATTGCTTTACATTTCCTAAAAATCACACCTGTGAAGAAAACGTTAACATCCTGTTAACCATAAACATTCTCTAAAAACACTAAGAAAAGGGGAACTTGGATGAGTTCCAACATCCTCTTCTGTTCTTCTTTTCTTCTTCAGGAACGCCTGCTAAAGAAGAAAAACACAAAACACATTCTGAATTCCACACAGTGCCTAAACCTCCACCTAATGTGAAAGAACACAAATTTTTTTTTTTTATAAAAGTAAAAAATGGAAGGAAAACATTTATACAACACATTTGGGGATGGAATTCCCTAAAATTCCAAAATTAGGGACCAATGTCACTGGTGCCCATAGGCATTGTCCATTAAAGAGTATCTCCTAGGCCGGAGCCGGCTGAAGAACAGTTATTGGACAGGACAGGGCCTGGGCAGCACTGCAGTCCAGGGGGAGAGTCTTTGATGAAAATGAAAGTTCCTTGGATAGTCTTCAAATGTAGAATGTGTTGTGCAAAGTCAGTTAATGTAAATAAAAAGGGTTTGTCTTACCAGCTCCTTGAAGAACAAAAAAAGTTCCTCTTACTCTGTGAGCTGAGTACCTTCTCCATTCAGACCAGATGGAATCTTCAGATACTGCTGGGCTGATGTCCTGAAAGGCCCGACAATGGAACTGGAATACTGCTGGGTTGATGCTTCTGGAAAACCAAATGATGGAACAGGAAAACTGCTGGGATGTCGAATCTGGATACACCTGAAGAAATCCTGGAACACCAGAAGAGCTGCATCTTCCTCCATAGACACTGCTGCTTCGGATGACAGACATTTGGCCTGCCACTGCTCGCTTCCTTAAGGTATTCTGGGCATATTCATAGGGATTGGCACCATTAAGGGTAGTACCACTCATGGTGTGGGGTGAGGACTATGACCCTGTCTGGGCATTCCAAACTGATGTTGTGAAATGTCTGTTAACATAGAAACATAGACTTTGACAGCAGATAAGGACCACTTGGCCCACCCAGTCTGCCCATTTCCCTACCTACTGGATAAGCTGCAGATTCTAGTTAACCAACAGCCTACTTCCTGCAACCCCCCACTATAATTGGCTTGTGTCTATCCCATGCATGTTTGAATTCCCCCAGCTTTAGACCCAACAACCTCCTCAGGAAGGCTGTTCCATGTATCCACCACTCTCTCCGTGAAAAAAAATTTCCTCACATTACCCCTGAGCCGTCCCCCCTCTATCTTTAAATTGTGCCCCCTTGTTCTTACACATCTCTTTTTCTGAAAGATGCTACCCTCCTGGACTTTGTTGATTCCTTTGAGGTACTTGAACGTTTCTATCATGTCCCCCCATTCCTCCTTTCATCAAGAGTATACATATTAAGCTCTCTCAGTCTCTCTTCATATGGTTTCTGCTGCAGACCCTGCACCATTTTAGTTGCCTTCTTCTGGACTGCTTCCATCCTGTCTATGTCCTTGCATAGATGAGGTCTCCAAAACTGCACACAGTACTCCAAATGGGATCTCACCAACTGTCTGTATGGAGGGATAGCCACTTCCCTTTTTCTACTTGTGATGCCCCTTCCTATGCATCCCAGTATCCCCCTGGCTCTCCTTACCGACTTTTCACATTGCTTACCCACCTTTAGGTCATCTGATATGACTACCCCCAGGTCCCTTTCCATTTTTGTTGTTGTTGTTAGTACCTCCCTGCTATTGTGTACTCTTCTCCTGGGTTTTTGTTTCTTAGGTGCATTACTTTGCACTTCTTTGCATTGAATCTAAGTTGCCATATGTCTGACCATTCCTCCAACCTTGCCAAGTCCCTTCTCATCTTTTCTACCCCTCTTGTGTATCAACTTTGTTACAGATCTTTGTGTCATCTGCAAAGAGGCATACCTTTCCCTCCAGACCCTCTGCAATGTCACCTATAAAGATGTTAAAGAGGACTGGACCCAGTACTGAGCCCTGAGGTACTCCACTAGTAACCCCCCTTTCTTTGGAATGTGTTCCATTCACTATTACCTTCTGTGTCCTGTTGTGCAGCCAGTTTGCTACCCAGGCTACCACCCTGGGACCCACTCCCAGGCTGGCTAACTTGATTATTAATCTTTTGTGTGGGACTGTGTCAAATGCCTTGCTAAAGTCTAGGTAGGCCATATCCACAGCCCCTCCCTGGTCTATTACTTTGGTCACCCAGTCAAAGAAATCAATTAGATTCGTCTGACATGACCTTCCTGCTGTAAATCCATGCTGCTTTGGGTCCTGTGCCCTGCTGGCCTCTAGGTACTCAACAGTTCTTTCTTTCAGAAGTGATTCCATCATTTTCCCTACCACTGATGTCAAACCTACAGGTCTGTAGTTTTCTGCTTCTGCCTTGCTCCCACTTTTGTGAAGGGGAATCACATCTGCCCTCCTCCAGTCCTCGGGTACCGCCCCATCCTGCCATGATTTGTTAAAAAGTGTGGTCAGTGGTGTCACTAGGTCCTCCCTTAGTTCTTTTAGGATTCTGGGGTGAATCCCGTCAGGCCCCATTGCTTTGTCCACCTTGAGTTTTAGGAGTTCTTTCAGGACTCTTTTCTTTTGTGAATGGACTGGTGTCAACCCCCCTACCCAGAGTGCTTCTATTGTCTGGTTTAGGTAACTCCTCCTCATCTTCTTTTGTGAATACTGAGCAAAAGTATTCATTCAGTATCTCTGCCTTTTCACTGTCTCCTCTGCCCACCTCCCCTCTCCTTTATTAATCTTCTCTATCCCTCCCTTAACCTTTCTATGCTCCCTAATGTACCTTTAAAAGGTTTTATCCCCCTTCTTAACTGAGTTGGCTATTTTCCTCGGTTTGGGCCTTTGCTAGTCTGACTGCCTTCCCCACTTCTTTCTGCTTTAATTGATACAGTTCCCTGTCGTGCTCCTTCTGTGATTCCTTATACTTTTTGAATACAGCCTTTTTTTCCTTAACCGTCCCTGCCACCTCTTTTGAGAACCATAGTGGATTTTTACTCTGCTTTGTTTTCTTTATTTGTTTCACATAAAGGCTTGTTGCCTCTATGATGGAAGTTTTGATTTTTCTCCATTGTTCTTCCACCCCTCCTTTTTGGTTATTTGCAAGTGCATTTTTCAAGTATTCACCCATTTTGCCAAAGTCAGCCCTTCTAAAGTCCAGTATCCTTGTTTTTGTATGGCTTATCTCCATGGTTGTGCTCATTGTGAAGCACACTGTGCAGTGGTCGCTTGTTCCCAGATGTCTACTGACTTCTAAATTTGAGATCCTCTCTCCATTTGAGAGTGCCAGGTCTAGTATTGCTCCCTCCCGAGAGGGTTCCAACACTAGCTGTCTAAGGCCTGCCCCCTGCAGGGCATTGAGAATGACCCTGTCTTGGATGTGGCTGCAGTACATGTTATCCAGTTAATATCTGGCATATTCAGGTCCCCCATCAACAGTATCTCCCCTTTTTCAGCCATTTTGAGAATGTCCTCTATCATTTTGTTGTCCATTTCCTCCCCTTGAGACGGGGGTCTGTATACAATGCCTGTGCAGATTGTGATGCCATTCCCTGTCTCCAAGGTGACTCAGAGTACCTCTTGTCCTCCCTCTTTACTTTTTAGTTCTGTAACTTTGATCCCTTCCCTTGTGTATAGAGCTATTCCACCTCCTCTTTTATCCTCCCTGTCCCTTCTGTAGATTGTGTACCATGGTATGTTGACATCCCAGTCATGGTTCTCGGTGTACCATGTTTCTGTGACTGCCACAATATCCAATTATTCATCTTCCATCAGGGCTACTAGCTCAGGAAGCTTGTTTCCCAGACTACGGGCATTGGTACTCATTGCCCTCCATTTAATGTTGGCTTTATCCTTTTTTCCCCCATCCCTGCTCTTATTGCTCTTGTCTATTTTTCCATTTACCCCTGTCCTGCCCTGTGTTGAGCTCTGTACCTCAGTGTTTACCTTACTACCTGCCATGTTTTGTGGGGGGAGGCTTGAAATTTCCTGCCTTTTATCAGTGCCTCCCCCCTTGGCTAGTTTAAAAGCTTGCCAAGGAAGCATTTAAACCTATCACCTAGGAGCTTGGTTCTCTTCATGGACAGATGCAGACCATCATGCCAGTATAGACCTTTATCTCTCTAGGTGGCCCCCCAGTCCCCAATGAAGCCAAAGCCCTGTGCTCTGCACCAGTTTTGCAACCATTCATTAAACTGCATGGTGTGCAGTACCCTAGCCTCACTCCTGCCATGGACTGGTAGCACCTCTGAGAAGGTTACCATGCTTACTACCTGTCTGAGGCCCCTTCCCAACTCCACAAATTAATTCTGCACTGCACTGATCCCATGCCTAGCTAGGTCATTTGTCCCAAGGTGGACTATGATATCTAGTTCCCTCTCCTGTGATGCTGCTTCTGCAATCCTGGGGATTCGCTTCCTGTCCCTCCAAACCATGGCACCAGGCAGGCACCTTACTTCCTTCTCCTCTCCCTTTCCCAGTTTTACCCCCTAACAACAGAGTCCCCTATCAGAAGCTGTTTCCTTTCCCTGTGGTGTCCCTTGCCACCCTTTTGTGGGTCTCCCTTGTGGATGTCCTCAGCATTCTTATGGGTCTCCACTGAGGGTGCCATCATAGAGGAACCTTGCTCTGCCAGAATGGCATATGATTTGTGTAGAGGTACAACTAGGGACTTTTCTCTGGTCCACCACCAGCACCCTCCCAGAACCCACTGTGGTCCAACTGCTCTTCATACTTGGCAACCTCTGAGGCAGTGGTTGTGACAGTGGTGCTCTTTGGAAGGGGGTGGCCTCCTTAGTCCTTGCTAGTTCAGCCTGGAGGTGGGCAACCTCCTCCCTCAGAGCTGACAGTTGCCTGCAAATAGAACAGCAATGCAGTTTTCAGAATGTCTCCCAGAAAACTGCTGCCCCACAGCCAGTGCATTGCACCACTCCCCATATGTCCCTCTCCCTTATAATATACATAATATATAATATATATATATATATATATATATATAATTATTTGTGGTATGTACTTACCCTTTTGCACTGTGCTGGGTTATTAAGGATATGACAGTTCTGCCAGAAGACCTGTTGAGGAAGTGATGTCAGAACTGTGGCTATAAAGGAAATGCCACACCTGGGGGTGTGGGGTAGGGTGGGGTGGGTGGGTGGGTAGTCCACAGCCACTGGTGACTGTTAGAAACAATCAAATACACAACTGCTCCACCACCCTGGTGAGTATTGCCCTTTATAGTAATTCAACTAACACCACAATTTACTAGACCACGGCTCCTGCACAAACCACTCTACTGAGTCCAGGGATAAAAATAAACTCACTCCTCAGCCAGCAGGACACTATGAAAATGTTGCAAAAATATCCTTCCAAATCCTAGGTCTCAATCCCAACAATCAAGCAAATTCAGTTGTATCTCACTCCCTCTGGTTATAAAATTACTACACTTTTAATGGAATCCTGCAATTCTCTGCTTAATGCCAATAAGGAAAAAAAAAATGAAACTTTTTTAGAAAACATAGCTCCCCTTCTTAACAAGTCCCACCAGTATTATGACTTACCAGGTTTCCAGGTCCTAAATGGAGTTCTAGTTTGTTCTTTGTAGTGTAGCAAGGTTCTCAGCTTCCAACAGACAAATCAAAGTCAGTCTGACTGGCTTCTAACTGTGAAGGATGCCTAAGACAGCACAGTGATGAAACCCCACCAAGAGCCAATTGATTGACTAGTGACACCTGTGATGTAAGCAGGCCTTTCAATGTAGGCACTCTGTTATGTCTGATTCCAATACACAAAATCTTTCAGTGAAACCAGGGATAAAAACTTAACTTCTCAGCCAGCAGGACACTTTTAAGATGTTGCAAAAATATCTTTCCAAATCCTAGGTCTCAACACCAACAATCAAGCAAATTCAGTTGTATCTCACTCCCTCTGGTTATAAAATTACTACACTTTTAATGGAATCCTGCAATTCTCTGCTTTATGACAATAAGTAAAAAAAAATGAAACTTTCTATAGAAAACGTAGCTCCCGTTCTTAACAAGTCCCACCAGTATTATGCCTTACCAGGTTTCCAGGTCCTAAATGGAGTTATAGTTTGTTCTTTGCAGTGTAGCAAGGTTCTCAGCTTCCAACAGACAAATCAAAGTCAGTCTGACTGACTGACAGTCAGTCTGACTGTTGCCCAGCTCCATCCACAATTCGCATGGTGTCCATAAACAGAGTCCTGCCCAGTCCCCAGAATCTAAGGCAATCATTGCTGATTTTGTCCCTTATACATTCTGGTGCATCTGGATGCAAATTCTTCCTTGCCTCCTCCATAAGCCAGGATTGCCTGTTCTGTTCGATGTCCTCCCAGACTCGACAAGGAAAGGTAGGATAGGACTTCCCATACATGGCATCAGCCCTCCTATGATTCAGTCTCTCCTCTTCATTACTCTTTACTAGTCTGCATCCCATGGCCCAACTTGAGAGTGGCCAGTCCTGGTCGAGCCAGTGTTTCAAACTCAAAGAACAAAAGAACTGGTCCTCCACTACTTCTTTGGACAAGTTGCTAGAGCCATCTTCAACAGTCACTGACTCCTCTGAGGCAAGAGCTTGGGGCGACTCATGGTAGCTCTCAATATGAATATACATTTCTTCATCCTCCTCTTCCTCATCACACATGATCTGTGCCCAAGAGTGAGCAACTGTCCTCACTCCTGAGACATTCCATTCCTCACTGGGTGTAGAGGTGGACACCTCCCATTTCAATGTCTCTTGTACTTCATCCTCCCCCACCAGGCTAGGACTCAGTCTCTGTCTCCATGGGTCTACTGATCCCTCTGTAGCAGTGTCCATTTGGGACACCAGCGTAGAAACCTCTCTCTGTCCCTGCTCTTGCAGTGGATCAACATCAATTTTACTTGTGTTTCTAGAGTTTATCTTTTTATTAATTTTAAGTATATAAAGACATACAGGCATACATAATTAAAGGGAAACCTCATATAGATTACAAAAGGGTATCACTTAACAAAACACATAGTTTAGGTTGAATGTAATGAGGATGCCTTAAATATACATATATATAACATAAGAGTTTGTCTTATTTATATCATAAGTAGTGAACAAAGAGTTACAGTTATTAAAGTATTATGCATTCAGAGAGATCAGTTAAGTGCAAGATGAGTACGAGAATAAGTTATAGCAGGCTTTCAAACCATTACATGAAGTGATACCTATAAGAATACAAACATTATACAGTAGAGGAGGAATATAAATAGAAGAGAAATGTATGTTGAAGGTAGAAAATAGTGCAGGGTAGAAAAAGGAACAAAGAAGTAGGGTTGGAAAGAAAAAGAGAGGAGATATCTGCGCGCAGAGTGTTAGAGAGACCCAGATCTAATTAACAGAGAAAAGATATACCAAAAGGAAAGCTAAAGAAATCTTGAGGATTAGTGTCTTAAGAACCAGCTGTTTCAATGAATTTAAAGTAATCTTGCCGGCACCGATCATATACGGTAAGTCGGTCATGAATAACATCGGATAGATGGTCTAGTGAGGCATATTGACAGAGGCTTTGAAGAACATCAGAAAGGGAGGAACAAGGGTAGATTTCCATTTAATAAGAATCAGACGTTTAACCAAAAGAAAAAGTATGTTTAGCCTTCTAAAATGTGCATGTAAAAGGGAAGAGTTACTTGGAGTATAGAGGCCTAGGAGGAATAGTTTTGGATCAAAGGGAAATTTTTGTCCTATTACTTTGGAAGCAAATGAATGAATTTTATGCCAAAGCTTATTAATAGGAGTGCAGGACCAAAGAATATGAAGCAGATCACCGTTAGCTTGGTTGCAGTGCCAACAGTTATTGCTATTTAACAGACCCATTCGGTAAAGTGCCGAAGGAGTTCTGTACCAAAGATGCAAGATCTTGATTTGTATTAGGGAGCTGCGGGTATCTTTAAATGTGTTGTGTGCCAGATGACAACATTTACTCCATTGTGTATCTGAGATATTGTAGTTAAAGGTAGTGCCCCATTTATTTTTAGCTTGTATAGATGGATCAGGAAGATTGTCAATAATGTTTTTATAAATGATGCTGCTTAATTTTGTAGAGATATTAGCCCAGTGTGAGATGTATGATTCTAGAAAAGTGTGTTTGTATATATAATTAGAAATGGAGTTGAAAGCTGCTCAAATTTGTAAAAACTTCCAGAAGTCCTGTTTAGGCAGTGTCCATTTGACCTATAAGTCTGAGAACGTTCTAAGGGTGAGAGAGTTCAGGTCCAAGATATCACCAAGAAAAAAAATGCCATTATTCCTCCATGAATGACAGAAAATTGGATGATTTTCCAGTGTGAACAGTGGGTTGCCCCATAAAGGGGTGTAAAACCAAGGTTTGGGGTTAGATTTCAAAAATTTATGGGTTAACTTCCAATATAGAACAGAAGCTGATATGATTGGATGAGTTTTTTTAATTTTGAGGAAAAGGGGTTAAAAATAAAGGAAGTAAGAACCCCTCCATGACTCAGTGTGGATTCCATAGCAGTCCAAAGTGGGGAGTGAGGAGAAGGTTTCTGAAACCGTTTAATGGTTTGTGCCGTCCGGAAGGCCCATGGATAACTTTTGAACCAAGGGAGTCCAAATCCACCTTTTTTCCAATGAGATCTTAGTTTGTTACGATTAAATCTTGGAATTTTCCCCTCCCATATAAAGTTACCTATCAGTTTATCAATTTTAGCAAGGAAAAAGGAAGGAAGAATTAAAGGGATATTAGCAAAGAGGTAGAAAATTTTGGGGGATATGGACATCGTAATGGCCGTGATTTTACCCATAAAGGAAAGATTAAGAGGCCTCCATCTGTCTAGAATTGTTTTGCTATTATCTAGTAAAGGATTAAGATTACTATCCCATATTTTCTTAAGATTACTAGTTATTTTGATTCCCTAGATATATTATGCCATGCCGCGACCATCGCAATCCAAAAGGGTGGTTCATAAAAACTTTGCAAAGGTCATTAAGAGGTAGAGTTTCTGACTTACCATAGTTTAAAGCAAGGCCCAGAATACTTGTAAATTTGCTAAGTAAGTCAACCAGTAGGGTTCCTGCCTCATTCAGTTTCTCAAGTAGAATCAGGAGGTCATCGGCATAAGAAAGGGAAACATATCTTGAGCTTCCCACTGGGATGCCATTAATACCGGCAGATTGGTGTAAACAGGCATTTAGGGGTTCCATGGCTAAAATGAAAAGCAAAGGTCATAGGGGACAGCCTTGCCTGATTCCTTTTTCCAATTGAAAGCAGGAGGAAAGGGTGGAATTAGTAAGTACCTTAGCAACAGGGGAGTTATATAATAATTTAATCCAAGAGCAGAAGGTGTGCCGAAGGCCAAGTGAGATAGCACCTGATACAGATAATCCCAGTTTTAAGAGTCAAAAGCCTTTTCGAACTCAATAACTAGGGCTGCCACTGGAGAACTGAGAGATTTGGCTTTGTGAACTAGATTGAATAGAGAACGTGGGTGATCTGATCCAGACCTATCTTTAATAAAACCAGCTTGTGAGCAGTGAATCAATTTGGGGATCAAATGTTCAAGTCGGGAGGTTAATAGTTTAGCAAATATCTTCCCATCCGTGTTTAACAGGGAAATTGGCCTATAGCTTACTGGGTGTATGGGATCTTTGTCCTTCTTATGAAGTAGGGTAATAACTGCTTCAGTACTAGTGGGAGGAAGCTTGCCAGTAGTGGAAGCTTCTTGATAAATGTTAAGAAGGAGGGGGCATAAAGTATGAGAAAATATTTTGTAAAAATCAACAGGAAAACCATCATTTCCAGGGGACTTACCAGATTTCAGTGAGGACAAAGCTTTCTGAACTTCTTGTAATGAAAAGGGTTCGTCTAAGAGATTCGCTTCATGAGGAGAAAGATGGGGAAGGTGTTAATTTTTAAGGAATTGTTGAATTAGTATGGTTGAAGGAGGATTTGTAGTAGAATATGGTTTTTGATAAAAGGTAGACATGATACAATTTATGGAAGAGTTATCAAAATGAATTTTGCCTTGTTCGTCTTTAAGACTTAGAATATGGCGTTCCATTTGTTGTGGTTTAAGCTGGTAAGAAAGGAGTTTTCCATGTTTATCACCATGTTCCCAAAATTTATGCTTAAGTTAAAAAGGGCTAATTCAGTTTTACGAGAAATTAGTTCGTTTATTTTGACTCTGAATTGAAGAATTTCAAAATGTAGATGAGAATCAGGAAGATGTTTGTTAGAGGAGATGCATAGATTCTCTTTGACTTTAAGAGATTTTTCCATATCAGCCAATTGTTGCTCTCGTACTCTTTTTCTATATGGAGCATAGCTAATTATTTTCCCTCGAATTGTGGCTTTAAGAGCTTTCCATACATTAGACATAGAAGATTCAATGGGGGTATTATGAAAGAGGAAGTCCTGAATTTAAGCTTTAATCATGGATAAAAAATCCGGGTCTTTAAGAAGGAGAGGATCTAACTGCCAGAAGGTAGATTTGGGTATTGATGGGCCCCACAAGAGATGCAATTTAACTGAAGCGTGATCCGAAATTATGATGGGAGAAATGGATGAATCAAAAGTTTTTTCTATTATGATAGGAGAGGCTAACCAATAGTCAGTTCTGCTATATGTTTTATGTAGAGAGGAATAAAAGGTAAAGTCTCAATCTCTAGGGTACAAAAGGCACCAAACATCAGCTAATCCAATGTCCTACATAAACAGAGAGAGAGCTTTAATACTTCTAGGATGGGCATCAGTAGTAGGGCTACTTCTGTCAATGCTAGCTTCTAATGCTAAGTTAAGATCACCTCCCAGAATAAGTTGTGTATTGTCCTTATTAAAAGATAAAATCTGTTGAGTTAAGTTATGAAAAAACTCAGGGGAGTCAGAATTAGGTGTGTATACGTTGACAAGTAGAAGAGGACCAGAATTCGTATTTAATTTGACCATCAACCATCTGCCTTCATTATCTGAAAGGGATTTTATTAGACACCATTTAAGGCTGTTATGCATAAAAATGGCAACTCCTCTCTTTTTAGCAGTATAAGACGAATCATAAATTTGACCGACCCAATGTTTCTTGAGCCTGTGAACATCCTCTGCTAATAATTTAGTTTCTTGAAGGAAAGCGATTTGTGTTTTATGTTTTTGGAGATGTGTGAGGATTTGCTTTCGCTCACAAGGAGAATGAAGTCCCTTCACATTACATGTGTAAAAAAGCATGTCACTCATACTATCAATATCAAAAAAGAACTACCACAGGAATGGGAAGTGACCGAAAGGTAAAGCAGAGGATGAACGGAATATAAGTAAAGAAAAAAGTATATACTGGTGGTGGCAGGTGCATTTGAACCATAAAAAATTGAATATGTAAAACATAAAAGACACATATATCTTTCTGAGAATAGAGTAGAAGGGGAAAGAAAGAAAGAAAGAAAGAAAGAAAGAAAGAAAGAAAGAAAGAAAGAAAGAAAGAAAGAAAGATCATTAATAACAACATCACTACGTTAACATCAACTAGAATATCAATATCATAACCATGAAAAATAAGAAAGTCTTTTTGTAGATGTGAGGAGATATGAGTCGGTATACAATACTTAGAGACTCTCTCATACACATCTGGGCGTAAGTAATGGAAGTAGATTGGGAGAACTCACATAGTTATATGCTCCCAGGTCTAAATCTTATAAACAACAATAGGTGTAAATTCACAATATAAACTCAAACAGGAGATAGTATATCATAGAACAGGAAAGAAACCAGATAGTTAACCTCAGCAAGATACAAAGTGAGCAATAATCCTCTGTATATAGGATAGTGAACAATGAAATCACCAGACCGTCTGGTAATAACTTGCATATATATAGGTAGTAGGTATGTAAACCTATATCATATATGTACTTGTGTAGTATATAGTGGAGACCAGTCTTGCCACAAAAAGAAACATGAGAGTACGTAGTGTCTGGTCACACAAAGAAAAAAAAAAAAAGAGGTTGACATAGCAACAAAGCCTAGCAACGTCCTCCACGAAGGTGATATACACTGTTGTTAAGGCATCAATATATCAGAGTGAGAAAAAAAAAAACAAGATACTTATACTAAATTATAAGATTTGAAGCAAAATGATTTATTCGGAAATCTGTGCTCGAGGGCCAAGGGAGTATAATGGGGTGCAAAAAGAACCAGCTTCCGTGCGATAAAAATAGTGATAATAGCAATTGATAATGCTTATACCATACTCGAACAATGGCTTCATATGGTTAAAGAGGGAGTGACTAGGTTCAACATTGAACAAAGTAAGCTCCTCTTAAAAAGGCCAAACTAGAGGACTCTACATGTTACAAGGCTTCGAGTATGTGTGCTATGCAGGGTGGAGTGTATCAGGAGTATTATATATCCAGACACCGAAAATTGCTGGCAGTATGTACAAATTAGAACTTGAAAATACATTTAAATGTAATGCTGTGCCTAAATTGGTAGTTCTAGGTTACCAGAAAGGTAGATAATTAAAGTTAGATTTAGAATTGAGTATCTTTTTAAAATAATATAATATGCCAGAAAGGATAATACTGATTATTTAAAGAAAACCTTTATAGGTGAGCCATAGGTTTAATAAGTTACAAAAATAATATATTGACAACATTGCATCAACTTGAGTAACATGGCACAAAATGCCTTAAATCGTTGAATTTCACTGAAGGGTACCTAATTGGAATGGCTGCTAGGCATATTGCTGCACATAATTAGTGCATATGTAAAAACAAACCATGCAGCAGAGTGCCAAAAGTTCCAAAACATGTACTTAACTCTCAGTAGATAAGGGTAAATTGAAACTGCAATCGATCGCAATGTACAGCCTTCCAAAAGCAACCCTACAGAGAGGGATAGTAATAAGGTAGGGAGGGCAGTACAGCGCGATATGTGGAAAATAAAACAGCTGGTCTCAAACTACACAATGCTCTGGGGAAATAAACCCAGAGGTAAATATAACAGCTAAAAGTATTTTAAATCACTCAGGTTACCATTCATGCGTGAGAACTAGAAGTACTGGAAGCCTTACTTTTAGATTTTGTTTTGTGTCTTTTTTTTTTTGGGTGGTTTGAGTGTTTTAAGAGGTGAACTTGCAACAACTTCCATCCAAGATGAGTCAGCTGAGAGATTGCCCTGAAGTGTTTCTCCTGTATCGACATTTTGATCTTCAGTGACCTGCCCCTCCAAATCAGCCTATAGAGATGTAAGTTCTTCAGATAACAGGGCGAATTTATTATGGAGGGGGATGGAGGGATTAATCTGCATCTGAGAAGACGTAACAGGTAGAGATTTAGATAAATCTTCAGGTGGACAGTATGAATGATTAAAGGAGCGAGAGCCAACAGACAGCTTATCTTTAGCCTGCTAGAGTGCCTTGGAAGCTATGGTCTCTGGGATAGTCAGGGACAGACAATTAGGTTAAGCTTCCTGCACTGGGCTGTGCAGCTGCAATGGAACTCTGGGTAGATTGCGGTTGAGTAGGCAAACGGACCTCTGCCATGGAGACCTCAGATGTAGGAGCATTCAGGTTCGATTTTAGGTAATAATCAAGAGCTTCAGGGTGTTGAAGTCTTTATGAGATGATCCCAGAAATAATCTCATCGTGGAAGGATATCGCAAGGCAAACCTGATTCCCCTTTGATGCAACGTAGGTTTAAGATAATTGTAAGCCTTCCTTTTCAATGACAATTCCTCAGAAAAATCCTGAAAAATGGAAACTTTAAAGTCTTGCCACATTAAATTACCTATTTCTCTTGCTTGTTTTAAAATAAGCTCTGTGTGTGCAAAATTGAGAAAATTAGCAATTATCAGTCTGGGCCTCTGATCTTTACTAGGCCTGGAACCTAAGGAATGATGTGAATGCTCAATTGTTAGCTGCAGGTCAGGGGGTAATTTTAACATCACAGGGAGAACATGAAGCAGCAGTGCAGTGGTGTCCCCAAGTTCTGACCCTTCTGGAAAGCCAAAAAAGCACAAATTGTTTCTGCAAGTGCGATTTTCATAATCATCTAGTTTGTTCTGCATAGATTTTATAATGCAATCTTGTTCTCTCATGGCAGCTCGGAGTTCTTGAATAGAATCCTCATTAGTGGCAGATTTGTTCTCAGTCAGGGTAATACAAGTGTCAAAACGATTGCAATGAAGCTGCATTTTGCTGGGTTGTAGTTTTTAGATCATTAATATCCACAATTAACTTGGAAAACATTGCCTCAATTCTGTCCAAAGAGTTTGTTTGTAAATTGGAGTCAGCCATGGTGAAATACACAGGCCCAGCTCAGGGTTGAGGCAAACAGCCAAGTTAAGTTAGAAAAAAGCTCCAGGAAAGCTCCAAATAACTTGCAAAAAAGCTTCAAAATGTTCTAATCTATTAAATCTTCAGATGTGACATCAAAGAGATGGTCTCTAAAGGGATGGATTAGATTAGATTCTGAAGTTCTTCTGGAGAGACAGATTTAAACAGCCATCTTCTGCTTGGGCAAGCCATGCCCCCCTACTTGCTGTTTCTGTAACACACTCAGTAGAACTTTCTCCAACAGGTTCAGCTTGGTGCTGCGTGCTGCTACTGTTGCTAGCAGGGTTCCCTGCCAGGGTCGACATGGGAGCCAACCAAATTCTTTTTGCCCTTTCTGAAGCTGTACTCCTGCTCATTCCAAATTTTGCAAGGCAGTCCGAGCAATGGGGTACTAGAAACACATCCCTTCCAGCCCTTAGACACGCAATGCATAGTCTCACTGGATAGCTAGGAATTGCTACATCCGTAGGTAACCCTTCACCACAGCAGGATCTCTCTACTTCTCTCAGCATTGCCACCTCCTCTGCGATCATAGCTCGGCAATGATCTGGGTCTCAGGGTGCTCCCGGAGCCATGTTCGAAAGCAAACACACCTTTCATTACTGAATTGCTCACTAATCACATTGAATCACAAAATGGCTCCCTGCTGCTGTGTTTACAGTGCTGTCCCTGCCCTATCATGATGTCTGCAACTTTTATCATGCATCGCACTCTGTTCCACTTCCTCAAAAAACTGAGTTTCTGGCCTTTCTGGCTACTGAAATTACTTTAAACTGCAAACGATTGTCTCTGGTGGCACATCTCAGCACATTCATACTGATTTAGTATTGGTAACTTGACTTCGCGATCGGCACAGTTCAGGAAAATTCTATTTTCATATTTACAATTGCTCAAAGTCACTTGCAAGTCCCTCAGTCTTTCTTTGCTCAGGTTTGCCTGTTTGCTGCATCCCACTTATACAACTCACAGTCCTGCTGCTTAGAAATTTACTGTTGCTGAACCCATGTCTCATTGCTTACAGTGTATTGCTCAGAATTTACTGTTTGCTGCACCTGCCTTTACAACGCACAGTCCTTCTTTGCACTTAAATCACTGTTTGCACACAGGTTTAGCTGGCTTTGCATTCACATACAGTTTGTTTGCATAGTTTTCTTGTTTACTCACTGTATTCAGTAGCTGGTTCCCGCTGATGGAAAATCCCAGCCTGCTGCCAATTCAAGAAAGGCCTCTGGGGTGAAACGGACTGGCGATCCCGACGAACGTGTCATGAACACCTCTATCACTCTCCAGTCAGTCAGAATACGGGTTGAGCCCGAAAATACATTTTACAAGTCTGTTTGCTAAAGTTTAGAAAGCTCACAAGCTCCTCAATGGTTGATCCTGGTCTAACCAGCTTGCACGCTACTCTCTCTGTCCTCTGCGAACACTCTGCAGCACACAGACACTGGCCAGAGGGCAGGACTGGATGCAGCCATACCAATCACTTCTTAACACCATACAAATAAGTCTCTCTCTCTCTCTCTCTCTCTCTCTCGCTTGCTCTTCCTTCATGGTGATCGTAGAGCAGGAGCAAATTTAAACTGCATACTGTAACTTTTTTTCTCGGCTGCAATTTCAGCAGCGGGAGTACCATTTTGACCTTTTTTACCACAGTTTCTGGGCATTTTCTCTAGTGACTCTCCCAATTTGCACACTAAGCACATGAAACTTTCAGGGCACATATCTGAATCTGTTCCTTAAAGTCCAGAATACTTTTGGCACTTGAAAATTGCATTTTAAAAGTTCTTTAAGCACTTTTTGATGCAGAGATCAGGACACACATTTCAATGCTTTACTGTCCATTAACTAGTTGAAAACACACAAGCAGCACTCTTTTCCTGTACTGGAAGGCACACAAGCAGCACATTTGGATAACAGTTTCCTGCGCACAAATCTCTTGTCCAAAGCTTCTTCTCTACATAGGCTACACCGCTGCCAGACAGAAAGATGCTAAACATACCCTCAGCAAAACATTTCTGGTTATCTCCCCAAATTAAACATCCTGGATGAGCCCCCATTTTTGTAACCAACCCCTCCCCCACTACTTTATTTAATTATTTATTTAAGAGATTTACCAGGAAGGCATACTGAACAGAGTACCGCTCGATTCCAGATGCGCCTTGGGGTAAGGGGTTACAGGAGTGCAGTACAAAAATACAAAAAAAATCAGTACATACAAATTAGCAGGTAACAACAGTGGACCATAATTCAGCACATGTGTAATTAGCAGATGAACAACAAATGGTCCTGAAGGATGGATGCAGAAGCTGAGATGCATATGGTTGGTACAAAGAAAAAGGATGAGGAGTATGTCAGGCAGTGTTGAACTAGCATGGAAAATTTCACAATTACATCGTGTTGTTTGATTACATACTATTTGGGTAGGCAAGTGTATCTACAGCAGCAGTAGAGAGGAGTCAGCGGCAAAAAGGTACTGAATTAAGAAAATGGGGCCAGAAGCTGATAAGAGACATGCAGGGAATTTAGCGATGGGGAAAGCATGTGCAGTTTGTAGCAAAATGCTCTTTGAGGAGGGCATTACGTTGGGGAGTACTTGTAGTGAGTCTGATGTCAGCTGCCAGTGAGTTCCATAATTTGGGCGGTCTGAGCAAAAGCTACCTGACCTGATCGGAGGATCTGTGAGAATGTGAAGGAGCCTGGGGGCCAGTGTTCCTGAGATCGTAGGTAGGTGGGTGGGTGGGGGGGTGGTGTGTTAGAGATATTGATAGTAGGAGGGCAGCGTGTGAGACCAGAATTTAGCAGTAATTCTAACACATTGCAGCAATCAACGATTTTGGAGTGACGGGAGGTCAAGGGACTGGTAGAGGTCACAGTGATGGGTATTGGGAGGGAGGTCCAAGGCGAACCAGCAGAAGGAGTTGAAAATGGGGTTTAGCCTGGCTAAGGATGTAGGGGGGGGCAGCACCGTAAATGACGTCACCGTAGTCAAAAATTGGTAGGATCATTTTTTGCACCATTGCTTGCCTGGTTGGTAGGGGGATGCAAAGTTTGTTGCGATGGAGAGCTCCCAGCATGGGATGTAGTTTTTTTTGCAGTGCGTCCACATGTGCTGAGAAGTCCAGGTGCTGATCCAGCCAGACGCCGAGGTAGCAATATGTGGAGCAGGCCTCAAGTGGAGACCTATCCAAGGTATAGAATGTGGGCACGTCGGTAAGCCAGGATAGTTTGGCTCGGGAGCCGAAGGTGAGGGAGACAGTTTTTTTGAGTTGAGGAAAAGTTGGTTCTCCAGAAACCAGCGTTGGACGGAGTCGAAATCCTTCTGAAGGCAAGCTGATACGGTGGCACCAGATGGGCCAGAGGCAAAAAGCACTGTATCGTCCGCATACATATGGATGCCAGATTTTGTGCAGACATTAGGCAAATCATTTAGGAAAATTGAGAAGAGCAGTGGGCCAAGTACAGACCCTTGAGGTACGCCGCTGGTGACAGGAGGGTGGAGGATAAGCGCTGCACGATGGACTGCTTGTGAATGGCCTGTTAGTATGAGTGGAACCAACTGAGTGCAGATGATGACAGGCCAGTTTGGGCAAGTTTGATAGTAGTAGGGGTGTGAGACCGTGTCAAAGCTTTTGCCAGGTCAATAAAATACTTGGTTATGTCTCCTTTGTCAATGCCTGTGAGGATGGAGTTGGTGAGGCGAAGGAGGGATGTGGTGGTGGAGTGATTTTTCTGAACCCGCCTGAAAAGGGGTGAAAAGGAGATTGTATCTAGATAGGTGTTTAACTAGGATAGGACAAGGCGCCTTGAATTTTTGGCTAGGATTGGGAACAGAGATATAGGCTGTAGTTGAAGGGGAGGGAGGGTCCCTCCTTTGGGGAGGGGAAGATAGTGGTCTGTTTCCATTTTGTGAGGACGGTGCATAACTTAAAGACAGGTTATAGAGCATAGTTAGGGGCAGGCTATGGCCGGGGCAGAGAGCTGTAGCATTTAGAATCTAGTCCGATGGGCATTTTCCTTTGATGCATTTAGTGAGTGAAGAATTTTCAACACCTGGTCAGGGGTGACTGGGCGGAGCAAGAAGGAGGCCGGGGGAGCGTTGGGGAGATCAGGGGAAACTTGGGGTGAGCGAGAGTTGGAGGGTGGGGTGGGGTGGGAGGAGAGTAGAGAGGCAGTAGCGGCGGAGAAAAGGGCATTAAATTCGGTGGCAACCAGAGAAGGTCATTTATGATTTTGCCTGCAAGTAGGTTGAGGGTGGGGTGGAGGTTTGGTTGAGGGTGAGGAGGATTTATGGATTTCCAGAATTGCGAAGGGTGGGTGTGGTTTTTATTAAAAGCCGTTTTGAAGTAGTTTGATTTGGACTGCTGGATGAGTCTTGTGCAGTCATTTCAAAGAGCCCGGTAATGCTGTTTGACTGATTGAGAATCTGTGGTCTTGAAAGATTTCCATGCTCGGTCCCTGGCTCAAAGTTGTTCCATGAGTTCAGAGGTTACCCAGGGCAAGTGTGAGCCTCTTACTCTGGATCTCCTTAGTGGGGCATATAGGTCCCAGATAGCAAGGAAGTTTGAAGAGAAGTAGCTCAGGGCCTCATTCATGGTAGTGGCACTGGGGATGGGAGACCAGTCAGTGGTGGTGAGGGCGAAAAGGAGCGCAAGGAGATCAAGGGATTTGTATGCCCTGCAGTGCAGCAGATGGGGTGGGGGAGCCAGGGGATGGAAGATTTTATGCACTATATAGATCATATGGTGGTCGCTAAGAGAGTCCGGTAGGAGGCCTGCATTGAGTATCCTATGTGGGTGGGTAGTGAGTGCCCAGTCCAGTTGTGTGTGATTATTTGATTTGTGGTTTAGGCGAGTGGGTTCCCCTATTTGCTGGTGCAAGTTTAGTGTGTTTACTTGACTGCGTGTTTTTGATGCTGCACTTCCCAGCCAGTTCAGATTGAAATCACCAAGGATGTGGAGTTCACCACCCTCCGTGAGGGCCCTCAGGTTGCCAAGGTGTTCGAGGATGCTGGTTATTGGTGTGTTTGGTGGGCAATATGACCCAGATATGTAAACAGGGATAGAGTGGGGTAGGGGGATTTTGATCAGGAGGGAGTCAATGTTGGTTAAGGGTATTAGTGAGGTAATTACAGAATACTGGAGGTTTGAGGCAACATACATAGCAGTGCCGCCACCCTTCTTCCTCCCCTGCCTGTCTTGGCGGATTAGTGAGAAGCCGGGTATTGAGAATTCCTCGTCCTGGTGATGGGGCTTCAGCCAAGACTCTGTGATGATTACAATGTCTGGGCGAAGGGCGAGGACAGATGTTTGGAGGGCTGCTATTTTATTTAGGGTGCTACAGATATTAATGTGCATGATTTTGAGACCTTTAGGGAGGTGTGTGGGAGGTGCCATTGGTTGGGCAGCTGTGGGTGCCTGTGGGCCAGGGTTCTGTTCAACGTCCCTGCTATGAGCAGTAGAAAAACCAGGCGTGTCTTAATAGGTGCATGAGCTTAATTTAGATTAGCCCCTCAATTCAGGGCGATATCGGGAGTGGAGTTGCCTTAGGGGCTGAGTAGAGTTGGAGGAATAGGGCGGTGTTGTGGCGTGAAAGAGGGGAGGATAGAGGCCCCAGGGACCAGTTATGCCCTGGTAGAGGAAGTGATCACTGGAGCTGAGGAGGGGAGTGTGGGCTTGGGAGTTGGGGTGTGAGGTGACGGGGGTCAGGTAGGGTAGGGTTTACTGAGGGGGGGAGGGAGGATGAGGCTATGCAAAGCATAGTAAAAATTGCAGTGAGGAACTGAATTTTTTTTTTTTTCCCTTGGGTGTAGAAGAGGGAGATGACAGTATGTTCAAGGGTGGCCACTAGTGGTTGGGAAATATAAGGGACTAGTGGGAAAGTGGGCTGATTGGTTCACGAGCTATGAGGTATGACAGCACCACAACTATATAAAGGAGAGCCGACCAAGGGTGGTGGTGGGGCGGTGGGGAGCCTGTGCATAGCGCAGGCGGGGCTAGAGCTCTTCTTCAGACAGGGAAGCAGCTGCAGAGCAGAAACACTGGCTACCTGCGCTTTGAATCCTCAGCTTGCTCCGGGAGGGGGGGGTCCTTCAGTCTTGTGTGTGGGCTGTGGGGAGGGCTTGGGACTCCTGCCCTCGCGACCCGACCTCCGGATTCTGCAGAAAGAGAAGAGGCTTATAAGTAAGGTAAGCGGCTAGTGGGCGGAGCGTCCTAATTTGTAAAACAATCAATGCTTGGGGATAAAATAACAATCAGCCTCCTGTTTGCAGGAGTGTAGGCGCGGTGAGAAACGCAAACCGGGGACCAGGTTATCAAACAAATTAAAAATGAGGGAAAGCCCCTTGCTAACAGCAGACTGTAGGTACTGAAAAATTCTGCAGTTCCCCTAGGTACTGCACAGCTACACCACCCGCAAGCAGTTACTTCCCCTGGGCAAGCTGTGTGTTTTACTGTTTTAACAATTCCCAGTCTACAGAACTCTCTCCTGAAATAACACAATCCAGTTAGCACCCCTAGCACCCATACTGGGCACAGACTCAGACATGTAGAAATGGTACCACCCCTAGCTTTGGGAATGTATACCAGGCTCATTCTTCTAGAGATCAAGGGGTGGGGGTGTACAAAAGCATAACCTGTTGGTATTTACAAAACCAGGTCCTGGGGAGAGATCTTTTTGGCTAGGCATAAGCTAGACCTATCTTCTGGAGGGGTACCCAGTAACTCCACTCAGGAAGCAATAACGTTAACTGTCCAGACCATAGTTAGGGTTCTACAGTGTGACATTATTCCAAAAGATGTTCTTCAAAGCAAGGGTGGACCCCCATGGTTTACACATTGTGGCACTATCAAATCAATCAATCAATCAATCAATCAATCAAACCAGCGTTGAGGGAAGGGTAGAAACCCAGATTAAGTGTATAGCGTTAGAGTCCAAGGGATCTCTTTTTTGGGGATCATGGTAAGGAAGTAAAAGGGTGGTAGAGGTGCTTGGATGAAGACAGGATTGCAGAAAAAGGACTACAGTGGGAGGGAAACTAAAGGGATACTAAGGGACTTTGAGAGGTACAGTAGGAGTAAGGACAGGAGGATGGCAAGGAGCCATTAAGACAGGAATGAGGGCAGAAGACAGGAATGAAATTCACATGATGAATGAGTTTACCGAAAATTGTGGGTTAGAAGACAGTAGAGTACAATAATAATAATAATAATAAGCTTTATTTTTAAGCGCCTTTCAAGTACCAAGGCGCTTTACAATAATAAAACATTCCATAAAAACAATTACATTAATAAATAAAACAACAATTACAGGTGGCAACAATTCAATGGTAGGCCTGACTCCACAAAAAAAATGTTAAGTGCCTGTTTAAAACCCCCCCATGGTCACGCATTCCTGAAGCTGACAGGGCAGAGAATTCCACAGGGTGGGGGCCAGGAACATTAATGCACGGGCCCCAGAAGATTTCAAAATTACCCTCGGAATCTCCAGCAACCCCTCGTCAGCTGAGCAGAGCTGTCACATAGGGGTGTAGGGAATCAGAAGCTCTTTCAAGTAGTTGGGACCAAGTCCGTGTAGAGCTTTGTAGGTCATTAAACCTACCTTAAAGGTGATCTGCCACTGAATCGGCAGCCAGTGCAGATCGCGCAGCACAGGAGTAATATATGACCTCCGAGACACCCCGGTCAACAGTCGAGCAGCAGCGTTCTGCACTAGTTGCAAGTGGTGGATATCAACCCCAGGAAGCCCTAAGTAAAGGGAGTTGCAAGTCAAGGCGCAAGGTCACAAAGGCATGGACCAACACAGGCAGATCGCTGGATGGAACAAGGTGTTTGACCCTGGCAATGTTCCTAAGATAGTAAAAGGCAGACTTGATGACTGCTGACACATGGTAACGAAGGGTCAGCCTGTCATCAAGTACCACTCCCAGGTTGCTCACCCATTCTGACGTAAGGATCTGAAAGCCCCCAGAAATAATCCAGATGGCTGATCAGTCCTCAACCCCTCTATCCTGTGACCTGGGTCCATGACCATAACCTCGGTCTTTCCCTCGTTCAACTTTAGCCAACTCGAATTCATCTAGTCCAGGATTTCAGCGAGGCAGTTATTAAATATTGAGACAGCACTAACCTGGTTGGGGCAAAAGACAGGTAGAGCTGGGTATCATCAGCGTAGCAGTGAAACATCAGCCCATACCATCTTACAATGTCTCCGAGGGGTAGCATATACACTGCAAACAACATGGCGGACAACACCGAGCCCTGAAGGACCCCACAGGACAGAGGGAGTGAGTCAGAAGAAAAAATTCCCGACACAACTCTCTGTGTCCTGCCCATTAGGTAAGATGTAAACCACCTGCAGACCATACTTGTCAGGCCACAGATGGACCTCAGGCACTCGAGTAGCACCCCATGGTCTACAGTGTCAAAAACTGAGGAGAGATCAAGGAGTACCTGAATGGAATGGTTTCTCCAATCTCTCGCCATCAGCAGATCATTGAGCACCCGAACCAGAGCAGTCTCAGTGCTATGCCTCTTTCAGAAACCAGACTGGAGAGGTTCGTAGACATTATGGATGGTCAAGTGGTTCTCCAGTTGAGTTACCACTACTTTCTCAATAACCTTTCCTATAAAAGGAATCTAACATCACGGAGAAGGCAAAAGATGTAACAGGCAAGTACAAGGCAGGGATCATGGAAAACAGTTGCAAGGCTCCTTAATGAGATGAGAGTAAAGGGTCTTGAAGGTAGTGATACTGACAGGAGTGCTCAACTTCAGTGATTTCTGAAGTCTGTTCCATAGAGAGGATAGCACAACACTTATTGCCGCTCTATCAAAGCGAGATTTGACTTTGGGGACTATCAATGAGATGGCTGTGAGGCTTCTCAGGGCATACTTGCCTATCTGGATTAAAGGGAGGCAGTCAGCAATGTATTGTGGAAGTTTTTTTTGGAATTGCTCTGAGTGTCCATACAGCAGCATTTCTATTCCGCCTATACTGGAGGGAAGTCTAGCCCATAGCTGCATATAGGGAGCAGTGGTGTGAAGTAAAGGGGAGTCCTGTGAGGAATCTCAGAGC
The DNA here is from genome assembly GCA_016271365.2 of Neoceratodus forsteri. Classification (NCBI taxonomy): domain Eukaryota; kingdom Metazoa; phylum Chordata; order Ceratodontiformes; family Ceratodontidae; genus Neoceratodus; species Neoceratodus forsteri. The sequence goes on from CM057454.1 coordinate 777,110,576, forward strand.
TCTGTGGTACAGCATGTCCAATTTTGCAAGGTAGAAGGCAGGACAATGACTGTACAGGAAATCCGTGTAGTCTATCAGAGAAAGGAATGTTGTTTGGACTAGAAGTAGTTTAGCATCTCTAGTTAGAAAGCAGCTGATCCTAAAGAAGATGCCCCATCTTTGTCGTAGTTTTTTTAGAAGATCCTCTATATGATCTGTAAAGGAGAGCCTATGATCCAGCCACACTCCAAGGTATTTGAATTTTGCAACAAATTCCAATTTTTCTCAGAGAATTGTAGAAATTCGTGGTACTAAACCGCGTACACCGGATTTGCTGTATGTGCCAGAGAAGAGAAAAGCATTGCTTTGGTTTTCTTAGCATTGAGTAGAAGTTTTTTGTTTAGGAGGTGGTTTTGTAACAAGTTGAATTCGGCTTGCAGGTCACTACATGCGGCTTCTGGGGTTGGGCAGTTTAAGTAAAGTACTGTATCATCTGCGAACAGATTAATGCTGGCCTGGTTATACAGTCATCAATGCTGTTGATGTAGATGGCAAACAATCTAGGATCTAATATAGATCCCTATGGACACCTCTCAAGAATGGTTTGAGGGTTGAGAATTCACCTTCAGCCTTGACTTGCTGGAGGCGGTCAGAGAGGTTGTTATTAAACCACCGCAAGGCCAGTGAATCCAACCCTATTGATTGTAGGGAAGAGAGTAGCAGACTATGGTTGACAGTGTCGAAAGCCTTACTTAAATCTAAAAAGACAGCACAAATGTAGTTTCTATTGTCCAGTTCTCTTTGCCAATCGTTAGTCACCTTTGCGAGAGCTGTAATAGTACTATGTTTCGCTCTGAAGCCTGATTGGACAGGATTTAGGAGATTCGTAGATTCTAAGTATAGTCTTAGCTGATTGCTTACAATGTTTTCCAGAAGTTTTGACAGGACTGGAAGAATTGAAATTGGTCTGTAGTTGTTAAGATCACCAGGGTCCCCTGACTTAAACAGAGGAAAGACGTGCGCCGTTTTCCAAGTGGACAGAATAACCCCTTGGGACAGGGATAAGTTAAATAGGTGAGTTACAGGCATGGCTAACACATGCTGTGTCACTTTTAGAAAATAAGGGTCAAGAGAGTCAGCACCAGCACTTTTCTTTGTATCCAACTTCAGCAACAAGTCTTCAACCTCTTTGAGGGAGGTAGGATGCAGGGAGAATCCTGAATCAACAGCACGGAGTTCCATATCTTGGGTGCGAAGCTGTTGGCATAGCAAGTTTGCAGGAGAGTTGTCAAATGCTAGGCCTGCAGTCACGAAGTGATTGTTGAAGGAATCCAATACTTCCAGTCTATCACTAATAATATCAGCGCCAGAGATGATCTTACCCGGCAGAGAGTTTCCAAGCGTGTGTCCGGACAGATCTTTGAAAGTTTCCCAGAATTTAGTTGGATTCTTGGAGGCAGCATCAAAGTCAGAGAGGTAATAGGCTGCTTTTGCATCTCTGACCATTTTTGTGCAGAAGTTCATTGCCCTTTTAAACTGGCTCCAGTCTGAAGGGATCTAAGTTTTGCATGCTTTTTTCCATAACTTGTCCCTCTCTAACAATGCAGATTTAAGTTCCGGCGTGAACCATCGACAAGTTTTTTTTTTTATATACAGACTTTAACAATGAGGGCATATTTGTTTGAGGCCCTAAGAGTATTTCATTGAAAATGTCGTAAGCCGATTGTACAGTTTTTGCCAGGTAGAAATCTTGCCAGTGTAGGGAGTATTTTAGTTCGTAGATGTAAGCAGATAAGTCAAAATTACGTCTAGATCTCTTAGCTGAGAACTTTGGTGGGGATGGTGGTTTATTGATTGATCTTACACCAGCTATGAAGCAGTGATCACCTATGTCACTGAAAAAAGTGCCAGCGTGAGAGAAGAGATGCGGTTTACTCACTAAGGTAACGTCCAGCAATAAGCTATTGTCAGAATTCTTTTTTTTAATATGCGTTGGTTCATTGAAGAGTTGCATTAATCCATGCATATCACAAAAGGATAAGAGAGGTGTTGAGGCATTGGATAGCCAGTCTAGATTGAGGTCTCCAAGAATAATTGTTTCTAGTGGCTCTTGCCCAAGGAAGGTGTTTAAGTGAGAAAATAGCTGTAGACCGGTAGACGGGGGTCTGTAGCACCCTATTATACACAGAGACATAATGGGTAAGATCGCAACCTTAAGTGATAGGCATTTGAATTCTTTCTCCACTGTTGTTGAGTCAAGACAAGACGTTGTGAATTTATCCTTGACGTAAATGTCTACCCCTCCTCCTCTAGAATGTCTGTCCGTTCTAAATAGCAAGTAATTCAGGATATTAATCTCTCTATCAGGGGTAGTTGGTCTAAGCCAGGTTTCGGAGATCACTAGAATATCTGGTGTGGTGTGATATACACATGCCTGGATCATGGATATCTTTTTTAATAGGCTGCATACATTAACATGAAGAAAGCTCAAGCCTTTGAGGTTGGCTAGGTCGGCAGGCAATGTGATAGCATTTGGAGGCCCAGGATTGAGCTCTACATTGCCTGAGCATAATAGTAAAAGAAGCAATATCTTTTTTAGGGCAGTAAGTGTTAGATTAATAGTTCTGGCCTTGTTTCGTCTGCGCAGGTTAGTATCTTGGGTTGGCAGGTCCCCCCATATGGGGTTCTTCCGATATAGTATAGCAGAGACTAACGCTCTGACAGTAATGAACAATGCAGGTTTGTCTTTAGGTGAGACAGGTGCTGTGCATTGCATAGGTAATTCAGTTCTAGTTCCATCAACAAAGGTACACCAAGAATGACACTGAAGAAGCGGGAGGTTGTATGTACATAAGAAGCCATGGGGCAGTGGTTAAGCATATGGTAGAATAGTAACATCTCAGTCTCCATAAGCTATTTGTTGTGGAACCTGAACTCTGCCGCATGGCACGAAGAGGAGAAGGGCCCAGAATGAAAGTGTCTGAGTATTCTACATGGTAGAAACCAGTGGGGGGTTTAGAAACTAGATTTATCAAAGAGGAGGTTTCACCTTCAAGATGAAGGGAAAGAAAAAGGAAAAAAGTAGGGAATTGATATGTAGGGTGCAAGGCAGTCATTTGGGATAGTATTGTCCGTGGAGGACGTCAGCACCAGGCAGAGTGGTAAAATTGGCTAACGGTGCTGGGTGGGGAGTTCAACAAGAAACCAATTGCTAAACCTGGGAATTCCACCTGTCTGGAGGCTCTCCTTAAATAGCTATGGAGAGAGAGAAGAGAGATAAGAAACAGAGCTGTTCTGTCATGGGAGGGAAGAACATGAATGGGTGTGATGTTGAAAGGGGCGTGGGAGCAGGGGTGTAGCCAGGGATTTCAGATCTGCACACCGAGTGGACTCACTGCTACCCCTCCCCCCTTGTTAGGGTGGGCTACCCCCCGGGTGTAGTCAGACAATATATAGATGTACACCAGGACCATGTTTGTTGCCTCATTTGGCACAATAAATACAATTTTTGTATCTCACGACAATGGTTGTTGCCATGCATGGGTAAATACAAATGCCATGCATTGTTCCCTAAGTCACCCACATACCAGCCCAGAGCCAGTAAAGTTGTATTGTCCTTGGGATGCAAAGACAGTATTAGTGACCAGTCCATCTAGTTTCGACTCCTGTGAATAAAATTACAGAAAGGTTCAGCATTTTCTTTGTTAGTTTTCATGGAAAAAGGAAGCAGTTCAGAGCCTATTTGCTATCCCCCTTAAATAAAATTGCACACCATAGAGTACCTGGAGTATGCCTGGCTACACCCATGCATGGGAGGAGTGTATATAATAAGAATGGGGGGGAGGGTTGGGTGTGCATAAAAGTTGCAGCTTTAGCCATACCTTGTGCCACTGAGTGTTTGCTTCTGAGGAGTCGTCGGCGGCTAAAGGAGCATCGACCGCCCGCTGGCCGGAAAACCCTCGGCTGGGAGCTGAGAGCCCTGGTGGGTTGTTTCTTGGCTGCTGAAAGAAAGGGAGACAATCTATTTATGTGCCTGCTGAAGACAAAAGGGTCAACAACACAGGTGGTGGGTCCAATTTAGTGAAATAAAGCAGAGTCATTTAGATTGGCGGCAAGCGTCTGGGTCACAGCAAATGCAACACAGAAGGGCTGTGATTACTTGCTCCTTCGTGTAGAATTAGAATTTAACTATTGGCAGCAGTTTACACAATTCTCAGCATTTCACAGTAGAAACATTTAACATTTTGGGCTACATATACAGTCATAAATGCACAAAACAGATAAAAAACGAAGCTGGAGTCCCGGGGACCAATCGGAAACGGAGCCCAAAAGACACTCACGTTCCAATTGGTTGCGGCTTTAGCCATACCTTGTGCCACTGAGTGTCCACTCCTGTGGAGTCAGGTGGTGGCTGAAGGAGCACAGACCACCCGCTGGCCGGGAAACCCTCAGCTGGGAGCTGAGAGCCCTGGTGGGCTGTTTCTCAGCTTGTGCCGCTGAGTGTCCGCTCCTGTGGAGTTAGGTAGTGGCTGAAGGAGCTCTGACCGCCCGCAATCCGGAAACCCTCGATGGAAGCTGAGACTCCCGGTGGGCTGTTTCTTGGCTTGTGCCACTGAGTGTCCGCTCCTGTGGAGTAAGGCAGAGGCTGAAAGAGTGCCAACTGCCCGCTGGCTGGGAAACCCTCGGCTGGGAGCTGAGAGCTCTGGTGGGCTGTTTCTCGGCTTGTGCCACTGAGTGTCTGCTCCTGTGGAGTCAGGTGGAGGCTGAAGGAGTGCAAACTGCCCACTGGCTGGGAAACCCTCAGCTGGAAGCTGAGAGCCCTGGTGGGCTGTTTTTTGGCTTGTGCTACTGAGTGTCCACTTCTGTGGAGTCAGGCAGTGGCTGAAGGAGTGCCGACCACCTGCTGGCAGGGAAACCCTCGGCTGGGAGCTGAGAGCCCTGGTGGGCTGTTCCTTAGCTTGCAGAACAACAAATCAAACTGTATCTGACAGAAACTCTTTGTATTTCCACCGCAGTTGGATATAGGACACTTGCACTTTGCATTCCCATATGTTGTAGGACATAGAACAACTTGGACTTGTATTCCCACATGTCGTAGGACATAGAGCATTGCTTCCAGTGGCATATTGGCCACAACTGAAAACACATTTTGCTAAGAACTAGCACCATTCTTCATAACCAAAGAAAGAAACTGTAACCCACTCCAGGGGGTAAAAGATATTCTCTTCAGACATTGGCCCTTTGTCTAAAGTAACCAGGCACCCTAACTGAACCTGTTAGTCCTGAACTGGTTACTCCAGATGGGGTTCTGCCTACCCTTTGCTCCCAAATCAATACTCAGCCATTCTTTCAGAGTTACACCTTAAACATTCAGAAACACACTTTGGAAATGCTTATGGAATGAAAGTTGACATCCAGCATTCAAATCACTACAGCTGGTAGTGGAAGAGTTAGAGTCCCGAACAATGTGATATAGTCATACCTCTGGACAGCTCACACTTTAGCCAACTTTAAATTAAAACAGTCTCACACTTCTGAATTCACAGAAGTGTTGTGCCTTCCCTCTTAGACAGGGAACACAACAGCACAGGTACTTGCTTCCTTTAGCAGAAGTCAGATCCTACTCACTGTTAGACATTTTAGGCAGCTTCAAAACATCCTGGACCAAACAAGGGTTTGCCTCTTGGATCTATCCACTAGCAGTCCTTTTCACCTCCCCAGGGATGAGCATCAGGAAATCCTGCTGTAGAAAAGGTCTCCAGCACTTCTCTTGGCAAGCTCGAGAATACCAGAACTAGGGTGAGAATGGATCCTCAACTCACAGCCCACAGCTGAGCAGTTCTCACTCCTTCAACTTCAAACTGCAACTCTACACTACTAACTCACACTGACTCCTGTCTCAACATCCTAACTCCTTTCTCAACAGCTTGCACAAGGGTTATGCTGCTGCAAGACTTCCAAATGAGCTCATCACTTCCATCTCAACTGAAGCCAAGTAACAGAAGAGTGAGCAGGTGAAAAAACATTTAACTAGTTAATCACCAGCTGCCTCTCCTGACTAGCACTGATACTGAGGGTACTCTAGTAACACCAGGGGCCTGGGTGGTTACACTGCATTTTGTAGTCACACTATTGTATCTACTGTAGTGTATTTCTCATATTGTTGTACTTGGATTGCATTGTTTATCTACTGTTCTAATGGGATTTCTGTGTTTTTATTATGTAGTTGTACCTTATCATCGTGCCATCTTCATGGCCTGGGTTGTGCCTGAAAATGATCCATTGGATCAGTGCACTTACCTGATAAACAAATGCATAAATAAATAAATAAACAAATGTGTGAACCATAAAAAAATGGCAGTCGGAAAAAATTACTTACCATCGTAATCTTGTTTCTTACAATGGATCTCCAAGTAGTATTAGACACTGTTGCAGTCAGTCTACAGCTTCTGACTGCCCCTGGAACTTTGAGTTTGGAATGCATGCAAATTAGAAGAATTTGGAATGCTACATTCAAAACTGCTGCCTCTTTCTCCCTAACTGCCAGATTCTATTTTGAAGATGAAACAGTAGGCTAATATCACTAACTAAAATTAAACACTCTTATCCCTAATGTCCTCCCCTTGGTGGAGAGGACGGAAACTAAATAGGTCAAGAAAATCACAAAAAGGAGACCTAGTGATCCTAGCCATTCTTATGTGTATTAACTATTATAAAAAAAGTTAGGCCAATGATTAACGGTAACATTAGAAACTCCCACGGAAGTATTGCTGAACCTGTTCATGTTATGTAAGGAGAGGCAGGGATGGGAGGTCTAACACTACTAGGTGATCCCTTGTAAGAAACAAGATTACTATGCTAAGTAATTTTTTCTTCCAAGACCCAGGAATCTCCTAGAAGTATTAGACACTATTGCAGAGTACCAAGCAGTGCCTTGGGAGGAGGATACAGAACCTATTTCGGAAAAAGATTCTGCAATACTACAGTGCCAAACCTAGCATCAGACCTGGACTTAACGTCAAGGCAGTAGTGCTTTGTGAAGGTGTGGACTGTACTCCAGGTAGCTGCTTTACAGATTTCCAGAAAGGGAATGTCCCTTGCAGCTGCCACAGAGGCAGCAGTTCCACGAGTGGAATATGCCCTGAGGCAGTGTGGTGGCTATTTGTCAGCCTTATTGTAGCAGAATTGGATGTAGGATATTATCCAACATATAAATTACCCCTTCGAGCCAGGCCTGCCTTTTCCCACTTCACCATAGGTAATAAACAGTTGTGAGTGGGAATCCCTAAGGTCCTGAAGGACCCTTTTTACATCCAAGCTATGAAGCTTTTGCTCACCTGAACTGAATTTGACTGTGAAAAATAAAAGCAGAGTGATAAACTGTTTCCCCCTTTGGAAGGAATTTCCTGTCTTTTCTGAGGACTACCTTGTCACTATGGAAGATAATGTAATTGGGATCATTGCAAAGAGCTTGGAACCCACACACTCTTTTTGCTGAAGTAATTCACTAGAAGAAAGTTTTCCATGTGACAAATTTTAGGTCCGCTGTAGCCATTGGCTCAAAAGGAGGTTACATGAGTTTGGCAATGCACAAATTCAGGTCCCAAGGAGGGACTGGTTTCCTAGCAGGAGGGAACATGTGTGCCAATACTTAAAAACATTTATTTTTAAATAGGGTGTGAAACTATCATTCTCTGAGCACCTACAGGCAAATATGCAGATACTGCTGCTAAGTGCACCTTAAGGGTTGCAGGCCTGAGATCTAGAGACTGCAAGTGCACCAGGTAATCAGGTACTGTGTGCAGACCTGCCCTGAGGGGGTTGATTTTCTTAGGCTGGCACCAGATGGTAAATCTTTTCCATTTTAAAGCATACGTTTTTCTTGTAGAGATTTTCGGAGATACTTTTAGTACCTGAAGAACCTCTTCTGACAAGTTAAACTCAGAAAATTCTAACTCCTCAAGAACCAAGCCTTCAGGTGAAGGTGCTTGAGGTTCGGAAAAATTATCTGACCCTGGACAGCTGTTAGAAGATTGAATCTGTGGGGCAGATGAGTGGGTTGCTTGGTGGACAGACTGAGCAACAAAGGATAACAAGGCTGTCTGGCCCAGTTTGGTGCAGCCAGTATCATGGTTGCAGGCTGACTCCTCAGGCTGAGAAGAACTCTTGACACCAGTGGAATCAGGGGAAAGGCATAGAGGAATCTTGCTGTACAATCCAGAACCAAATCATCCATGGGCCCTGTGCCCAAGGATGGTGGCCTGCAGCAATACAGTGGAAGCTGATGATTGTCTTTTGAGGCAAACAGATCTATTTGTAGGGTGCCCCACAACCTGAAAATTGTATCCAACACTTGTCTGTTCAGAGTCCTTTCATGATGGTTCTGGCTGATTCTGCTGAGCAAAACTACCAGTGTATTGTCCTTCCCTGGAAGGTGAATGATGAACAAATGCACCTCCAGGGAGCAAGCTAGGGACCAAATCTTCATGGTCTCTGTGCACAGTCTTGAAGATCTGGTATCCCCCTGCTTGTTAATGTACCACATGGTGGTCGTATTGTCTGTCCTGACTTGGACTAACTGACATCTTAATAGAGTGGCAAATGCCTTCAGAGCAAAGAAGACTACTCTCAATTCTAAATGGCTGATGTGCAATTAGGACCCCTGAGGTGACTAACTTCCACTGATTTTGAGGTCTCCCATGTGTGCCTCCCACCCCAGGAGGGAGGTGTCTGTTTTTAGGACCACCGTGTGGTCCTGTTGCTGAAAAGGGACACCCTGTTGAAGGTACTCCCTTCCTTTCCACCATTACAGGGCCAGTAACAGAGTTCTTGTAACTAGCACCAGCTTTGAAATGGGATCCCTTCTTTGGGACCAGAGTGATCTGAGGTGATACAGGATATCCCTCATTAAAACCTGGAGCCTGACACTACTGCTGTAGTTGAGGACATGTGTCCAAGCAATAATAGGAGTTGTCTTGCAGTTCTGGGCTGTCCTAAAGCAAAGGAGTTTGCTAGGGTCAGTAGATTTGACACCCTCCCCCGTGGTTGAAAAATATTTCTTTGGATAGTGTCCAGTTCTGCTCCAAAGAATTCCAGTGACTGAACTGGCTCCATCTGAGATTTTTGAGCACTGATAAGGAAACCTAGTGACTCCAGGGAACTTTAGGTCATCCTTAATGGAATTCTTGATCTGCTGGTATAACTTCCCTATGACTAGCCAGTCATTCAGGTAAGGAAATACACTTATTTCCTGCCTTCTGAGGTAAGCTGCCAACACTGACAGACACTTTGTAAAGACCGTGGGGCAGAAGTGAACCTGAAGGGAAGTGCTGAGAACTGGTAATGACCTGAGGGGAGTGAAAACCTTAAGTACTTTCTGAAGCAAGGTCTGATTGGAATGTGAAAGAAAGCGTCTTTCAGATGCAGGGATGCCAGCCAGTTTCCTGTTCTTAGAGCATGGATAACTACTGCTAATGTTACCATTTTTCTTCTTGGTCAGAAAGTAACTTGAGTACAAGCCCCTTCCCCTTTGGGCAAGGTGGCTGGCTCTATTTTCCTGGTTTGCAGGAACTTTCTTATTTGCAACTCCAGCAGAATGGTCTCTGATGGAGTTGAAGACCAGAACACCCTGTGGCCCTGAAGTTTTGGAAATTGATTGAACTGCAGGAAAAGACCCTGACTCACTACCTCCAGTACTCAGTTGTCTGTGGTAATGCTTTCCCAATGTTTGAAACAATGAGACAACCTGCCCCCCCTACTGGAGATAGGGGGCAGCTTAATATGTGCAATCAGGGATTCTGTCCGGATTGTGATCTGGGAGCTGGAGCTGGGCTGGCACACCTAGCAGATCTCCTGCCCCTGCAATACCCTCAAATCTGTATGTACTCTACTGGCATAGGTTATGGGACTTAATATCTGGGGTAGTACCCCCTATCCCTACCCCTACCTCCCCTTCCTATGGATCTATAAGAAGTGGAGGTCCTCTCTCTAGAGAAGTTACTCCTCCAGGTGATTTTGTACTCCTTCACCTTTTTCATGTATGCCTCAGTTTTATCACCAAAAAGGGAGTTATTTTCACATGGAAAATCCATAGCCTGTAGTTGTGTGTGTGTGTGGCATAAGACTGGTTGCTGTGTGCCAAGCAAACCTTCCTAATGAAACTGACACGGCCAACATTCTGGCCACTGCCATGAGAATTGGTACTTTGGGGCATACAAAGCCATCCTGGCAATACCTGCCATGTAAGCTACTTGTCAGAGGAGAAGGGAAGATCCCACCCCATTGTGTCGATTTTTCTGGAATCTTTGTCCACTGGGTGAGATGCCAGAGGGGTTTTTGCTTTATCACAGGCTGCAGCCTGTATAACACCTTCAGGATCTGTATGGGTATACGAATAATCAGCAGGAGATCAATCCATTTGGTATTTCTTTTCTACCTTCTTGTCTGCTCAGGGGACAGAGTAAGGTGTCTGCAGTGTTTCAAAGGCAGCCTTCCTTAGGGCATTATGGTTAGGAAGGACCATCCCTCTTGTAGGAGTGAGACCCATCATATCCAAAAAATCTGCCTCTTCCTCATTATCCATTGATTTTTGTGAGGCCCAGGATGTCAGCCATTTGCCTGACAAAAGAGAAGTGGGATGAAAAATCATCATTCCACGTGGAGAGGAACCGACCTCCTGGTCTGGGGATACTTCTAGTTCAATGGGTTCCCCCAGATTCGGTTCCTCCTCCTCTTTTTCTTTTTTTTTTTAAACTCGACTTTATTCAAAATAGCATGAGTGGGCAGTTATATACATCGAATGGCCGCAACATTTGGTCCATATTGCATGTTATACAGAAGTCCAAACATTAAATAATTGTATGCAAAGGTGAAACAGTCTTATTAATCAATTATGTCTCTTTACTCATTAACAACTGTATCAATCCGTTCCATGAACTTATATATCTTGTTCATTTCATCTCTTAGTAATTGATCAATGTTTAAAAGCTAACTACCTAATAAATCAATTAACAATACTTTTTCTTGTGTAGTTCTTAATCCACAGGATCCCATCCTGTGAGTCTCAGCCCTATTAAACATTTGTATTTGTTTCATATTCGTCTGTGTCTGCTTTCCTGGTTGTAAAATAAAATAATGGAGGGTGGTCTGAAGGGTCTGGAGGGTAGGTGAGATAGAAGGAAATGAAAAAGGTTACCTGAATGTGCATGCTGACCTGGAAACATAGAGAAGAGGCTGTGCCACATCTTGCCCAGCCCCTAAAGATGTTCTGAAGAGAGAGCAGGGTAAACAGCAAAGGATCCTGGTACACACCTCCAGCCTTCCATGGCATCTGCAGAGGCAATGTGCCAGCTCTTCACCTGTGTTCCCTGTCCTATAATGCAAGAATAGGAGAGGAGTGAGACCAATGTTATGTTTAATATAACACATGGATTGTCCTTTGAGGACTTCTCTAAATCTATATGTCCATCTGGATTGTATACCAATTATCCCAGCCCCTCCATTGGTCAGTATATTTCTCCTGTTGGAGCTCCTCCTCCTTTTCAATGTAAACTTCAAGCCTTTGGTCACTGGGAACCGGTGGTGGGATTTGAACCAGTGAACCCAGTATAGAACCTGCATTTTGTAGAGCCTGGAAGACTTGCAGGGCTCTAGCAATTTTCTCCACAGAGGGAATTTTTATTCTTGTCTGTTGGGAGCTCCTTTGCTTCTTCAGCAGGAGGTGAGAAAATATATATATATATTTTTTTTTTATCAGGCACAGTCTCGGGTGTCTGCTCACTTGTTGTTTTTTTTGTGTGTAAGTATACTCAGACCCCTTTTCAGTAATTGTGGTGTCTCAGGTGTCCTCAGAGGTCTCTTTTGTCTTAGAGTGGGATGAAGAAGAACCCTGTTCAACTTGCTTTAATGACAGTGAGGGGGAATAGGAGCCATCTGTTCTAATCTTATGGCACTCTTAATAATAGTGTTTGGACTGGCCTGGTGATGCTGAGGGCAGAGGCACTGGTCACCGCACCTCGTGCCATGCCAGCGACCCGGGTTCGGGAGCAAGCATGGGTCACCGGAGGCTGGCAGGGAAGAAGAGGGATTGAGCATCTGATGGACTGCTCTCCCTCTCCGGGGAGGAGGGTTCATGACAGTTGGTGCCCTACTGTCCCCTGGCAGAGGCTAGGGGTCAGGGACATATGCTGTACACTGGGATGAAGTCAGGGAAGACACCTGGATGTGGGGTGCATGTGGACATGTGCATGCTCCCGGCCGCCAGTGTTGCTGCACGCCCACCAGCTCAAGGGCAAACAAGGAAAAAGTGGCACCTCTCACACGGCTTGATGGACATCCATGAGTACCCATCAGCACCCGGACTGGATCTGTGAAGGGTGGGAAGATAGGGGGCTCCCTCCCAACCCACTGCAGGGGGTAAGCCTCAGGAATTAAAGGGTGCCGGCGAGACAGACAGTGGCTGGATCCCCAGCAGGATGCGGAGAAGAAACGGGGTGCAGGGAGGTGGCCAGGAGGACAAATTCAGAGAAAAAAATAAATAGTGTTTGTACAAAACGTACTGCAAACTTTGCAATTACAGAAAATATGGATGGGACCAAGCACTCTATACACAAATTGTGGCAATCAGCCTATGCAAAGATTTGAAAGCACTTCATACAATTTTTAAACCTGTGGGTCCTGTCCTCTTTTTTGGTCTATCTGACATGCCAAACTGTCAGAAGACTGAGAAAACATGTACCAGAACTAAATTTAGAGCAATAACGGTCGGTTCCTTATGTTTAAAATGAACCGTGATTAAAACAAGCTTATTTGTTTTTATTCAAAAAGGGATTGGTTCCTAAAAAGAAAAAGGGAACCGAATGACACCCAGAAAATAGGTACTGTATTCTTACTGTGTTTACTACCAAAAATGTGATTGGTTCCTGAAGCAAATGGGAACCAATCGTGATTAAAATAAAGCAATTTTCAATAAGTAAACAAAATAATGTTTAAAACTAAACAGTTAGCAGTCAGAACTGCAAGTTACAATACTTTAAACTAAATCAATTGGTTCCAGAGAAACACAATGGAACCGCTAAAACAAGTTAAAATACCTAAATACACTAAACTCAGTAAATAACTATAAAAGGCAGAGTAAGAATAAAATAATTGAAAAAATACCACTTTTTCAACAAAATAAACAGTCTTGCAGTGAAGTTGCTTTGCAGTCTTGGGGGGCAAGTCTTATTCTATAAACAGAAAAATTGAATCTGGCAACTAGAGAGAAAGAGGCAGCAGTTTTGAATGTAACATTCCAAATTCTTCTAATTTGCATACATTCCAAACTCAAAGTTCCGGGGAAAGTCAGCAGCTCTAGACTGCAATAGTATCTGATACTACTTGGAGAGTCCTGTGTCTTGAAACACATACAAATATCAGGGAAGTGGAAGATCATGGTCTAGGAGAAGAGATTGTAACAGTCCACCATCAACAAGAACTATTGGTGCTACAACAGAGGGCCCCAATAAGCAATTACATTTTTTTTGAAAGAAAGGAGGAGACATCCCCCCTACCAACAAATAGAACAAGTAAAGAGAAGGAGAAGAGGAAGAGGTGGACAAGGTGGGAGCAGAGGATGAGGTGGAATTTACACAGCCCCCAGGAGGTCAAGCCACAACAGACAAGTATGCAATCAGTATTAAATCCATCAAAACAAGAACTGACCGAATTGAAGATTCAGGTTCTTCTGAAGGGCTTGTTCTTTGTCCCCACTATTGAATTTAATCAGTTACAGTTGCAGGTTGATATCTTCAAAGCTCTTCGATAAACTGAGTTAAAATATTTTTACTAGATAGAATATCAGTTCTGCATCAAACATGGTTCATTCAAATTACTGAGCCATTGACCCCAGCCATTGCACCTGAAGCTAATTTAAACTTAGCACTCAAACTTTTATTCAGTTAAAATCTTGGGCTTCCAGAAGATGGAATAAGAGCTGGTTCCAGTAATGACATGCAGCTAAATGATGATGTGGCACTACTTTTGTTCTTAGCAGGAGGCAACATAGAACTTGAAGAATACTCAAGAAATGGGTATGAGGCTGGAATGTGCACTAGTGAACAGACAAATGAGTTATTGATCTCTCAGAGTTACAGCACAGGGCTTAGAGGCGAGAGCTCCTTTTGCCCAGATCAAATGAGGCATCCAACAATAAAAATGTTTGAACACGTGTTTAAAACTGATATCAAAATCTTGTTGGAGTCTCCATCTGAACCACTCTTTGCTAGCTTGTCTGCAGAGGAAAAAAGGCATTGAAGAAATTACAAGCCGTGGAGAACATAATAATAAAACACACAGACAGGGTGGCATAATAGTGGTCTAGGATGTTGACCAATGTATGTTTGCAATTCAAAGACAGTTTAATGATGTTATTTGTTATAAATAGTTAACTTTCCATCCTATCTTATCTTTCAAGGTAATGCTTGCCAAACAGACAGATAAATCATTTGCTGAGGGCACGGTAGATAAAAATGAGTTAAATTATTTAAAAACAGCACATCCTGTATGCCCAACGATATACACACTTCTCAAAGTCCACAAATCCCAGAGGGACCCAACATGGTGACCAATTCTATCTGGGATTGAGTCATTTAGTAAGGATCCCTCAGAATATGTGGATGGTTTCTTCAAAAAAACTAGTCCACAAAGCTTTCAGTTATGTTTGGGATGCAGATTTTCAAGCTAGTAGGACTGTCCTGGAATTTCAACTATCACTAGTTAACAATGGATATTATATCCCTTTATACCTGTATCAATCACAAACACAGTATTCGGGCAGTAGAAAGAGCACTTTTAGAACTTGTAAATGTACCTCACCAGTTCATTTTGTTACTTTTATCTTTCACTTTGAATCATGATTATTTTTCATTTGAGAAAAAATATTACTTGCAGACACAAGGTACCGCTATAGGTGCATCCCTAGCACTGTAATATTCAATCTGCAAAGATAGCCGCACCTGGCCGGGGTGCTGCGACAAACTCCAAAAATCCACAATCAAAAGCAAACAGTCTCGCACTCACCACCAGAATGAAAAAAGCTGCTCACACCATCTGCTTAGTGCAAAATCTCCTTTATTGAAGTGCAGGAAAACCACTACTCCAAACGCTTTGACATGTTTCAGAAAAATCCTTTTTCCAAAAGCATATGGAACCACTTAGTGATAAGGACTTTCAGTATCTGCATTGAAGAAAAATCTTTTAGTGGATCTAAATATATACAGTTTTCATATGACTATGCATTATTTGGACTTTCAGAATCTTGTATATATAGATTGTCTTTTGTGTGCTAGAAATGTGTGCACAAGTCCTAATAACTTGGTATTTATGTATACATGCTTTTTAACTCGGCATCTGATTTTGTTAATAATATTGCACGTCACTAAATGTTTGTAGTAATGTCCTTCTTTGATGATTTCATGATTTACTACTTAAGACATATCACTAAGTGGTTTCATATGCTTTTTGAAAAAGGATTTTTCTGAAATGCATCAAAGCATTTGGAGTAGTTGTTTTGCTGCCCTTCAATAAAGGAGATTTTGCACTAAGCAGATGGTGTGAGCAGGTTTTTACATTCTGGTGGTGAGTGCAAGACTGTTTTGTTTTTTATTCTAGCACCATAATATTCTAACATTTTTTTGTCCGATTGGGAGAAGAGAGTGGTAATGGATGCTGTTAACCCCCATCTCAAACATTGTTAAATGGTTTCCTCTTATTGATCACATCATATGTGCCTTTGGGGGTACAGAAAATATCCCTGCCTTCACTGAATGGCTGAATAATAATAACCAGTTGAATCTGAAATGTACATACAAATGTCATAGACAGGAAATTGAATATAGAGGATAATGTATGGTCTTTGGTTAATAATCACACTGTAAACACTTTGAGAGGTTGCCATGACATCATTGTAAACCTCGAAAGCACAGCACGAGAGGTTTCCAGATGTCATGGCAACCTCGAGAAGTGTTTTCCATGAGGTTGTTAACCAAAGACCATACATTATATTTCATAGTGTATGGACTACCAAGATTGTGTAATCATGGATTGAATTTCTTTACTGATTTCTTTACAGAACATTGATTGTCATGAGCATTCAGTTTTGTTAGAACATTGATGGTTGTGAGCATTCCATTTTTGTTATACCATTGATATGACATACTAAAGAAGGTTTAACAACAGAGTGATGTCATAATGATGGCACAACATAGAGGATAATGTATGGTCCTCTATCATTAACCGGTCAGTTAACAGTCGAGAGGTTGCCAGGGCGACCATGTAAACCTCGAGAGCGAGCTTCGAGGAAGGTTCATAATGGCAACCGGATAGTTAAAATTGACCCGGTTGCCGATAGAGGACCATACATTATTTTTTATAGTGTATGGTCCATATCAAAAATTAAATGGCTTACGTTTTAAAAAGTCACAGCTGCGGCCTTCAGTCCTTCCCCGTGGGTTTCCCTTCAGTCGGTTCCCCGTTGGAAAAAAGCGCGCACATGCGCAGACCACTCGCTGTTGTTAACCTATCGATGTGACGTAGGATCGATAGGTTAACAACATAGCTACGTCACATCGATAGGTTAACAACCTTAGGAAATGATGATTTCCTAAGGTTAACAGCGTTCTAACATACATTATAATGTTGTAATCTGCTTGATTTTAGTTAATAATAAGGGTTCCCCATACATTATACCTGGATATAAAACCTGCTGTTATAATGCTGGGAAGGTTATATGCAAACCATATCCAAAACCAATAGAAACATTGAAACATAGAAAGTGATGGCAGATGGGAACCTTACAATCCATTTAGTCTGCCCATTGATCACCTACCACCCTCCCCAAGAGAAATCACCCCCTTCCCTAGTTGTTGTTCGCTATTATAATGCCTTTGTATTTATCCCATGCATTTTTGAAACTGTTTACCAAATTGGTTCCCACCACCTCATGGGGAAGGCTGTTCCATGCACCCACCACTCACTCTGTGAAGAAAATCTTCCTCATGTTGCCCCTGAACTTGCCACCCTCCAGTTTCATGTCATGCCCTCTTGTTCTTATGTAACTCCTGCCTTGAAATAGGTCCTGTACTGAAGTACTGTCAATTCCTTTCAGATATTTAAGATTTCTATCATGTCCCCTCTCTCCCTCCTTTGTTCTAGTGAATACATGTTGAGATCCCTCAGTCTCTCTTCATATGATTTTAGGTGCAGTTCATGTATCATTTTAATAGCCTTCCTCTGTGCTATTTTCAGTCTGTCTGTATCCTTCCTAAGGTGTGGTCACCAAAATCATACGCAATGCTCTACGTGTGTCCTCACCAGTGATCTGTAGAGTGGGAGTACCACCTCCTTCTTCCTGCTGGTGATTACCCTCCCTATGCATCCCAACATGCCATTTGCCTTCAATGCTGCCTTCTCACATTGCTTGGTCATTTTTAGGTCCTCTGTAATAATCACCCCAGGTCCCTTTCTAGCTTTGTGACCTCCAGTCTAGTGCCCCCTATGTGGTAGTCTTCCTCTGGGTTATCCCTTACAAGTTGCATGACCTTACACTTCTTTGTGTTAAAATTCAGCTGCCAGGTCTTAGACCATTGTTCTAAGTTCTTTAGGTCAGACTTCATCTTTTGCACCCCCTCAGGAGTGTTGACCCTGTTGCATATCTTTGTGATGTCTGCAAACAGACACACCTTTCCCTCTAGACCTTCAGTTATGTCGCTAATGAAAATGTTGAAGAGTATAGGACCTAGCACCGACCCTTGAGGCACACCGCTGGTCACCTCCCTTTCATCTGAGAGGATGCCATTTACCAATACCCTCTGTGACCTACCAGTTAGCCCATTTTGCACCCAGCTGGCCACCTACAATTGCAGGAAATACCCTGCTTTGTACAGAAAGTTGCCACCCGCACAGCCTGGTCGACAGCATACCAAATGGACAGTTTTTAAGAATAAAAATAAATTTATCTGAACAGGATACTTACATGGAGGAGGCCAGGATGATGTTGACCAGTTTCTGCAACAGGGGGTACTCAGCAACAGTGATTAAGAAAGCACATGACAAAGAAACAAATGTGAATCATAAAAGTTTACTGAAGCGTAAAAATAAACAGGTTGCAAATCAAAACAAAATTACCAGAGAAATTACAGTTTTTCTAGACCACAACTACAGGGCATCACAGATCAGTAAGATCCTGAGAAACAGATGTCAGATCTCATTAAGAGATCCAGAGACAGGACCATTAGTAGGTGGTTATCCCTTGCATTACCTTTCACAGGGGAAAAAACCTTAGTGACAATATGACCAGGAGACATTTTGTGACTCCTGCTGACAAACCTAAAGACAATAGGACTAAATGTTTTCCCTGCAGATGGTGCAAAGTCTACAGGTATACAAAGACAGGTTTGTTTTTTGAACATCCTATTACAAAAAATATTTTTGCTCTCGGAATATACTGACTGCCATACACCATTTACGGTTTATGTTGTGTGGTGCTCCTACTACTCGATGTATATGGGTTGTACCATCAGAGCCCTGAAAGAGAGAGTGCAGAAGCACATTAGGACCATCATCCTGGTGAAATCACCAATGCACTTTTGGCACTCTTTCTGATCTATTGCAATGGTAGTCCCTCTAACTTTCAATTTAGAGCAATTGACCAGGTAAGGGAACTACCACAAGGGGGCGATGGAACACTTCTCCTCCTTCAGTGTGAAACTTACTGGATTTCTAGACTAAATTCCCTTTAACCAAGTGACCTCAACGAGGACATAAATTTTAAACCTTTTTTACCATAATAAAATCTGATTTGGCTATAGAGACCAATATGTAGTGAATTTGCTCTATACTAGTTTTGTCTATATTAAGTGATCTATAAATGATGAATGAGCAATTTTGAGCAAGCTGTTTGTCCCCTGTCCTTTCAATCAATCAATCAATCAAAATCTTTGTTTACCCAGGTGATCACCATTGAGCAAGCTCATTTACAAGGTGGACCTGCAGTTTGCAAGGACGAGGGTACAGAATAGAGTACAAGTAAAATATACATAAAACAACAGTAGCAAGATGTGTACAACAAAATATATACAGTACAGTGGAGAAATAAAGGTAAATAATATATACAGAGATGCCTTTGTAATCCTATCCATCAATAACATGTTCATAGCCTGTAAAGGAGTCCCTGGGATTTGGAAACGTGCATGCGTAGGAGGCAGGGACGCTGGCAGAAAGATTCTGGGATACTAAGCAGGTGGTATCAGGGCATAAGAGTGGGCAATGGGGGATGTGTTGCAGTGAGTATGTAGTACTGGTGGGACTGGAATGGACTGAGGTGAACCGGTAGTACTGGTGGGACTAGAATGGACTGACGGAGGGGGGAGTAATCTTGGTAAGGGAACACTTAGTTTGAATGGGAAGGACGTAGATTGAGCAGAAACATCAGTTGGACAACTAGGAATGGTGAAAATAGTTACAGAGCTCCACAAATGTTTTGGCATACAGGGTCTTGAACATAGCAAGACTAAAAGGGGAGCTAAGGCTCAGCAATTTCTGTATCCTATTCCAAAGCGTGGGCAGGACAAAGCTTATGGCTGCTCTTCCAAAGTGGGTACTGACCCCAGTGAGTGACTTCTCAAGGCATAATTCCCAATCAGGCTTAGTGGGAGACAGTCAGCAATGTATTGTGGGAGTTTGTTGGTGATGGCTCGGAGCATCCAGAGGGCTGCATTTCTATACCGCCTGTGTTGAAGGGAGGGCCAACCCACAGCTGCATATAATGAACAGTGATGGGTGGAAAAGGGGAGGCCTGTTATAAATCTCAGAGCTCTATGATACAGTACATCCAATTTAGCAAGGTGTGAGGCTGGGCACTGGCCATATATGAAGTCAGCATAGTCAATTAGTGAGAGGAACATGGATTGGACGAGCTGTCTTTTGGAGTCTGCGGTCAGGAGGTGATTTATTCTGAAGAAGAGTCCAAGCCTCTGTCTCAGCTTTTTCAGCAGTTCTTCTATATGTTCCACAAAGGAGAGTTTATTGTCTATCCAGACACCCAAATACTTGAATTTCGGTACGTATTCAAGATGTTCACCTAGTAAGGTGGAGATAGAAGGTAATGGACCAGCACTGGCAGAATATGCCCCCTGGCCAGTTGGTGAGAATAGCATTGCCTTGGTTTTCTTGGCATTAAGTAGTAGTCTTTCACTGAGGAGCTGGTGCTGTAGGATGTTAAAGTCGGTTTGCAGGTCACCACAGGCAGCTTCAGGAGATTCACGGCTTATGAAGAGCACCGTGTCGTCAGCAAACAGGTGAATGCTTACTTCCTTAATGCCTACATCCAGGCTGTTGATATAGATAGCAAATAGTAATGGTCCCAATATGGACCCCTGAGGGACACCTCTTTTTATCAGTTTAAGTGAAGAAAGCTCCCCTTCAGCCTTGATTTGTTGTTGCCTACCAGTGAGGTAGTCATGGAACCAACACAAGGAGGTTCGGTCTAGGCCTATTGTTTGTAAAGTGGAGAGCAGCAAACAGTGGTTGACGGTGTCGAAGACCTTACTGAGATCCAGGAAAACTGCGCAGATGAATTTTTTGTTGTCTAAGTCCTGTTGCCAGTCGTTAGTTGCTTTTGCCAATGCCGTAATGGTACTGTGCTTTGCTCTGAAGCCTGACTGCATAGGGTTTAATAAGTTCGAGTTGTCTATGTAAGATCTCAGCTGGGTAGCCACAATTTTTTCTAGGAGCTTGGAGAGTATGGGGAGGAGGAGATCGGCCTATAGTTATTTAGGTCACAGGGATCCCTGATTTAAACACGGGGATGACGTGAGCAACTTTCCATAACTGAGGGAGGGAACCTTGCGATAGGGACAGGTTGAATAAGTGAGAGATAGGTGCGGCAAGGATGTGATAAGCAATTTTCAAGTAATATGGGTCGAAAAAGTCAGCCCCAGCACTTTTTTTAGTGTCCAATTTTAGGAGAAGATCTTCAACTTCCTTTATGGAAGTGGGTAAGAATGAGAAGGTTACGATATTGTTACTTGGTTCTGGGAGCTTAGTGTTGATCTGTGGGTGTAGTCTGCTTACTTGTCTGTTATCGAATGTTAGGCCTGCAATGGCAAAATGATTGTTGAAAGCCTGCAGGATCTCGTTTCTGTCATTGATTATAGCATTGTCAGTGGTAATTTTGGAGGAAAGCACATTTCCTGGAAAATGAGCAGTCAGTTCTTTTAGTGTGGACCAGAACTTGGTAGGGCATTTCAACGCAGAATCTAGCTCAGATCAGTAAAAATTGGCCTTGGCCTCTCTGACCATCTTAGTGCAGGCATTTCTAGCTGTCCTGAAGAGACACCAATCTTTGTCTGTGTGTGATTTGCGAGTCTTTTTCCAGAGTTGATCTCTTTTTAGTAAGGCAGCCTTGAAGTTCACTGAGAACCAATAACATGTTCTAGCTTTTATACGTGCTTTTACCAGTGGAGCATGGTTATTTAGGGCACTGGTTATAATTTCATGGAAGATGTCGTAGGCATTACTCACTGATTTAGCAAGGTAAAAAACTCTGCCAGTGCAAAGAGTTTTTTAATTCATTGAAGTATGCGAAAGGATTGAAGTTCCATCTGGACCTTTTAGTGGAAAATTTAGATGTTGGTGAGGGTTTAGCATCAGTTCTTATACCAGCAATAAAGCAGTGGTCATTAACATCAGCTGAAAAAATTCCGGCATGGGAAAAGGAATATGGTTTACTTACGAGAAGGACGTCCAATAGGGTGCTGTTCATTGAGTTTTTCTTGTTAATGCGAGTTGGCTCAGTAATAAGTTGTGTGAACCCATGGGAGTCACAGAATTGCTTCAGGGGGTAACGAGACCTTAGTCAACCAATCATAATTAAGGTCTCCTAGAATAATTGTTTCAATGGGGACAGAGCCCATAATAGATGACAGATGGGACAGGAGCTGAGGCCCCACAGCTGGTGGTCTGTAACAGCCTATGACACAGAAAGCCATTGCTGGGGAAAGTTCAACTTTAAGGGACAAACATTCAAATCCACCTGCAATAGAGGTAGAGTCTAGGATGGACACTGAAAATTTGTTTTTGACGTAGATGACTACTCCGCCTCCCCCTGGTCTGCCTACCAGCTCTAAATAGGAGGTAGTTAGAGATGTTAACCTCTCTATCTGGGGTGGATGCCCGAAGCCAGGATTCAGAGAGCACAAGTACGTCTGGTGCGGTATGAGTAATCCATGCCTGGACCGATGTAAATTTCTTTAAAAGACTGCAAACATTTGCATGCATAAAGCTGACTCCTTTCAGTCTTGTAAGGTCGGATGGAGATGAGAGAGAGCTTTCATGGGACCAGGGTTTAGTTCAACATTACCTGAACACAAAAGTAGTAGGAACACAGTTTTCCTTAGGGCAGCGAGGAGTAGTTTGAAAGCACGAATCTTTCTGCATCTAGTATAAGTTTGAGTGCGGGGGTCTGGAGTCCAAAGTTTCCCCTTGTGCTGACCTAGGGATGCGTTTCTCTCTTTTCCTGATTCCTTCTCCCTTTCCCTTTATGTCCCCCATGCCTTTTTGTCTTTTGTTTCAGGCCCTTGCAGTACAGCTTGTCAATGGCTGTGGTAGAGGTGGAGGTAGAGGTAGAGATGGATTAAACTCAGAAAAGTCCTTTCGTGTGTTTGTATCCTTTTTATGGTTCACACATAAATCTGCTGGATTAACATTTAAACTTCTTTAAGCACTTTTGCTCATTTATATAAGAAATACGAAATGGTATTGCAAGTTGCTGTGCCAGTGACAATTTGCCAAAGGAAAGGAAACAGGCTGTTTTTTGGAAAATCTTTTGTATCAGTTAAATGTTTTTACTTGTTTTGCACATCTTCACAGATAGCACTGGGTTCACTTTCTATTTTATCAGTGAGTTATGTTATTTTTAGAGGGTGTTTTACACATAAGTATTTGCATATTTAAATATCCATATATTTGCACGTTCATATATTTGCATATCTGTTTGTATAAATGATGTCACTCATGCATGATCACTTGCCCCCTGATGAAGCCCATATGAATGCCGCTACGTAAGGGAGTTTGCTCCTCTGTATCCCTTGTTCTAATAAACTTAATTTTTGTCATTGTAAGATGGTGACTGCTCTGCTTGTTTTTTTGCTGTTTTGAGTGCTGTTCTGATGGCTGCACAGGTAGATATTGAAGATCACATGACCTTCTCAAAAAAGAGTATGGGATTTCCCCAGTGTCCAGGTCAAATGTCCACAATTCACTAAAATACTATCAACAACTTAATCTGGTTCAATTTCAGTTGGTTTGCATTTGTATTCCTTCCCTCTTCTTGGACAATATTATGTAAAGCATAATCTGGTTGTTGGAGTAACTGTAACGCCACTCTCTGACGTTAATATCAGCTGTGGCATGCATCGCCCCCCAGAATAGTGTCTTGCCCTACCTGTGGAGAGTGCGACTTCATGCATGTCCTTTGAGATTTTATATCCACAAGACTCCATGACAGAAGACAAGACTTAAAAAATTGTGACTATATGTGTAGCAGTGTCCATTCTATGTGGAGAGCCTGGGTACGAGGAGCCCTTTCAGGCTAAGGCAAAAAGCGGTGAATGTAAAAGGAAGCATGCCCTTCAGTGCTGTGCAACATCAGTGCCAAAACAAACACAAACCTGCTTGAACCCAGCTCCTAGCATTAACATTTTGTTTGTGAGTGGTCTCCTGTTCAATGGTGCCCTTGTGATGTTGCTGTCCCTGGTTCAAATATCCCCAGACATGTGGTCGTGGCAGAAATGTCGGACTTACCGGGTATTCTTGTTGTAAGCAGGCCTTCCCTGGATAAGAAGTACCACCAAATGCCACTAGACACTAGGAGGGGCCTGGCCTGACACGTGGGAGCTTGTCCTCCAAGATTTTGGAGACAGAGGAACTGGGGGGCATAGAGCACAGGGTATGCTGCGATCACTCAGCATATTTAAAAGTTTATTTGGTGCATATCTTATAAGAAACCTCTGCAATATGGGCCAGACAACTCTGGTGAACTTCAAAGAAAAAAGTTGCCACTGTTCCACTTTATTTTAACAGCTGATAAAGTCAGTGCCAGCAAAGGAAGAAGAACTCCACAGAGGACGACACACCAGAACAGAAGCGCAAGATTGCCCATCACCCAGTGAGAACTGCTGATCACCCTTCAACCCTTCTGACTGACCCCAAATAACCCTTAGGATATAGCCTCAGCTGCAGCTGTACTTCGAGGAGTCCGTGCTGATTGCTCCATATCAGCACCCCCACCTGCCTAGAAGAGGGAGGCCTGTCCATGGGCCTCTGCCCACCTTCATGATCAGGCCTCTCCTGTGGAATCCACCCCAAACTCACCCTCTAGGAGTTCATGACAGCTACCTTTCAAAGTCAGTGGGGAGCCAGGCAGCGCTATGCAAAAGCAAAGATAATTTTAAAGTAATTGCATCAAGCCTCTGGTGTGCATGAGGTATGAACAGAAAGTTAAGTACTGTTTCAAGTACTTGTTTAAGTACTGTTTCAGATAAAACATGCATAACAATGGCAGAAGGACCAACTACAAGACCTAAAGAAGTCTGACCTCGGGACAGGACTGGAGGAGTGGCTTCATCACTAGCAGATGCGAGTACTAAGGCTCCAAAGGGAGCATAAGGCCTTGGAAAACTGTTAGGCTGTCCAGGCACTGGCATTAGGGGACTATCAAAACCAAATCACCCCTGGATATTGCATGTCTCCACCAGTGCCAACACTGCGTAAGACCAATGGTAATAACGAAAGCGGCCACATAAATTATAACCACCCAAACCTCAACAGGCATACCCCCAGTTTGTGGCCAACAAAGGATGAGAGAAGGAACTGGAGCAAAGCAACCACTCACTTCACCACCACCAGCTCTTCTTAGGTTGAGGAAGAGGCCCTAGCCAAGGACTTGCTGGAATTAGAGAAGGCCACGGATGAAGGTCTGCATACACTGAGGACCCAGGAGGACCTCCTGAGTCCTCAGTGTATGCAGGCCTCCTGAGCAGGTGACTGCTTGGATGCAGAGAGTGAGGCTGAACTATTCAGCTGAAGATCTGGTAAAGCCCTTGGGATGATTGTGAACTTCCTTCCTGGATGGCCCTATTCATTCATTCATTCAAATTTTATTTGGTATGCCACATTTCTCATTGTGACTCAGTGTGCTTCACAACAATACAACTAAAAACAATTTAAAATACAATACAAATACACAAAACAGACAAATAAATAAACCACATTAATCAATTAAAACATTAACTAACTTCCCAAAAAAGCCTGCCTAAATAGAAAGGTATTTAGCCCCTGTTGGTGAGAGTGGGGTCTGGTTGACCAGTTAATGAGGTTGGATCATGGTCAGAACCAAGTCTGACTGACAGTCTAGAGTGGCTCAGCCACTTAAAGGGCCTGATGTTTCCCTCTGATTTTTTGAGTCAGTTTTCTGACATGACCACCAACCGTGTGGCCTGCCCAGAGGTTGGTCCACAGTAAGCCCTACCTGACTCCAAGAAGAGTAGTGTCAGAACTGTGATGCCAGAGGAGAAGAAAGAATCTGAATCAAATGTGGTGGTTGAAGAAGTAGTAGAAGATGTGGCCACACCAGCCGCTAAAGAGTCTCACCTCAGAGCCTCCAAGTCCTCTTCCACAGCACCTGCAGATGCAATAGAGGCCCCAGAGCAACAGCCAACAGAGGCCCAGACCATTTAACTGATGTTAGAGATTCAGCAAGCTGTAGATAATACAACTAAAAGACAATGGTGTGTACACTGGTTATCACTGGGAAAAGGAGAGGTCAAGAAACTTTGGAAAAGCAATCAGGCAGACTGTGCCATAAAAACGTTGGATAGAAAACCACAGTATATGTTGCTTCCTGTATATGTCAGGGTGGTTGTGGGAAATAGTCAATGCTTAACATGAGAGAATCCTGGTCCTGGATGAAAAGAAATCTCTAGTCAAAAGAGACCATTAGTACTATAAGCAGAATAAGGAAGAAATTGTCAGTATTGCCAAGGCTAAAGTTTCCACTTGTGACATGGGCAGCAGTATCTGAATGCATGTTGTCATGTCCTGTATAGAGATCTAGATGGTCAACAAACTAACTACTTTATGTGAACCATCAGGCTAACTGAAGAGCATGTCCAAAATCCCATTTTGAGCACTAAACATAAGGCAGAAGCCCAGAAATTAGCAGATCAGGAAGTGCGTGGGAGGAAGTTCCAGTT
Source organism: Neoceratodus forsteri (assembly GCA_016271365.2). Lineage (NCBI taxonomy): Eukaryota > Metazoa > Chordata > Ceratodontiformes > Ceratodontidae > Neoceratodus > Neoceratodus forsteri. The sequence goes on from CM057454.1 coordinate 777,136,843, forward strand.
ATCACCGAAGAGCACCACCAGGTTATTAGCCCTAGTTGTGTCAATATTCTTTAAGTTATAAGCCTTTCTTCTATCATACATGGGAATGATATATCACCATTCTTTTGCAGGGGTGGAGCATGACCTCAGTCCATGAAGCTATGGCTCGTCTGGTGCAAAACTATTCAGCAGAGGACACTTCCATGACTAAATTGAACTACCTTCAGTTTGCACTTAAAATTTCCTCTGGGAGATCAACCCTATCTGGAAGCAGGGCTTGCTCTATCAGATTGTGAAAGTGTGGACTTCCATATTTAGTATGTAGATTCATTCATTATTCCTCATCTCAAAAAAGAAATTAATAATATTCTGGGAGTCCATAGTGTTGTGTGTTTGTTCTCTTCTATTAATTGTGCCAGAAAGTTCTATGGTGACAGAAACAACATTATACCTCATAGCCGTTATAAAACATGAGTCACCAGGAATAACAACTGGGACCTGGCAGTATCAGGCTACACTACATATAGGCAGAAGAGGGTGAAGGGAAAAGGAGGAGGGGTAGTCCTCTGTGTCAGAAAAGGCATAAAGGTGGTAGAGGATGTGTCTATCAGGGACGGAATGGAGAAACAAAATTGCTGTGAGTACAACTCATTTATTTAGTTTTGGTTGACCGGGTAAGTGCACTGGACAAATCCTGCCTATTTTCCGGCATGACCTGGGGGAGGGGGATACAGATGAATGCCAACTGACCTTGAACCGGATTAAGCTGTTGGTGGTATTTTTTTTTAGTGAATGAGGGAAATTTGGCCAGGACACCAGGGAAATTCCCCTACTCTTTTCATGAGTCTTTCTCATGACTACATCAGGTAAGAAATTGTGCATGGGGGTGGTTTTTAGACCCCCAGCATGGGGGACAATGGTGATAAGGAACTAAGGACAGAAACCATGAAACGGGTCACAAAGGGGGAGGTAGTAGTGGTGGGAATCTCAGCCCACCAGATACAGAGTGGGAGATTCAGACAAAAAAGAAGCAGCACTCTTAGAAGGGCTCACAGTTAGAACTCAGACAACAAACAGAACTACAGAAAGTTTGTTGTCCATTAATGAATTTATTTTTAAAGTTGAAGATCAGCAACAGGATTTATTTATTTAGTTTTTTGTTGACTGGGAAAGGCGGGCTAGGTAACTCTGCCTATTTTCAGCCTCATCCTACGGGGGGACACAGATGGAAACCGACTAAAACTGAATCAGATTAAGCTGTTGGTGACATTTTTAGTGAATCTACTGCAGCAAAAGACCAAACCCACAGTGCAGGTGCCCTGACGCTTAACTCAGTTGGAGTGTCATCAGGGGGCAGTATCTGTAATAACTCCTTCCCTTAATTATTGTTCTAAAGCACCAACTTGCCAATCAAAATGTGATGGGTGCTGGACCATCTGTGCAGCAGTAGTGCTACCACTCATTTCGCCAGCAACCCAGATTCAGAAATGAGCCTAGGTCATCAGGGCCCAAATGGGGGAGGAGGATTGAGCATCCTCACAAATGCTTTCCTCCTCCAGGAGAAGGAGGTTTGCCAATATCGTTGCTATACTGCCACATGGATGACCACAGGTGGCGGTGCAGCTGAGGGCACCCGGGAGGGAGAGACACAGGCCAGGAGCCAGGGCAACATCCATGCTTAGCGTGCACATGATCCTTGGTTCTTCTAGTGCACCTGCATCTTTGGATGACTCGGCCACTCCACCCACAGGCTTGTGCCACCCATTGTGCGCTGCTCCAACAGACACTGGCTTGAGATGCCTCAAGAGGACCGAGTTCATCCTAGGACCCTGAAGAAAGAGTCCAGCCATGAGGGTAAGTCACGGGGATGAAAATGGAGCAGGTAAGTCCCAGAGAAGGTGGGTGAATGGGCTGGGGTTGGAGGGAGGGATGGCAGGCTGGTGGAAGGGGGCTTGATAAACATAGAATAAAAAAAATATGTGATGGGGCTTTACAGAAAGGAAAAAAGGTGCAGCTAAGAATCAGTAAGATGGGGATTTGAACCTGAAACACCCATGTGAAACAATATGCTGCAAAACAGTAATTACTCACATATTGTTATCAAAAACATCACAGAATTGTAAAATAAAAAATTCAATATTAAAAACATAGGAAAGGAAAACTTATCATAAGCATAAGGAGATACTTATGGTGCCATGGATTAATGACCTTATATGTAAATGTACTGTCATTAACTGCTAGGGCACCATAACCATAGCACTAGATTATGTATATCATAATAAAAATGGGTAAATAATCCCAGAGCCACAATATAATTAGTACCAAAAGCAGAGGACAGGTGAGTCATCCAGAGCAGGGAACGCCCCCAGGTGTGAAGTATGGGTGTATGTAACCTGTCAGAGAAAACAGCAACACTTCACTCTCCATTACTCTGTGGACACCTCTGTAGGTAGAGGGTGGTCCTGCAGGATGAAGGAAGAAAACTGAGAGATGGAAAAAAGAGAGAAAAGAAAAATATAACATGATTAACAACTTTGTCAAAGCTACAATTGTATCAATAATGCAAAATAAAATGCACAAATTAAAATAAAAGATTAAAATATCTAGTGCACATGGATTTATTCAAACTGTAGAAAAATCCAATTTTGGGACTATTATTTATAAAATCTACCAGATAAGGAAACCATGGGGAGACTTGTACCAGAAGAGACCACTTAACTCTCGTGAGTGAATCAACTGGAAATTACGGATATCGCTTTATCAGAAGAGGGAATTAATTCAGGTAATGCAACTGATTTATTTTCCTCCGCAGATACACTTCTAATACTTAATTCAGGTAATCCAGCTGATTTGTTTTTCCCTGCAGAGACACTTTTAACCAATACTGATGCCTCCAAGGAAAATGAATTACACTGGACTTCTCAGGATTAAAACAAAACTTGACATGCGAGAGGTGTATAATGAAAATCACGCAGAGCCTGCTGGTGTACTGAGTAATGAAAATGTGATGTGATGTTTAATGTTACAGGTTCAGATTTCAAGCACTACACACCTCCTTTTTACATTGTCCTCTCTCCTCATATAAAAAAGTGATTCTCATTGAAATAAATGAACTGTTCACTGAGGGGATGCTTCCTTTTACATGAACCTCAAACCAGAAGAAATCAAGGCCTTATATGACCTTAAAATATATATGATGTGGTTATAAATGCAGCAGATAAGGGAGACAACTTTGCCATTATGACAAATTATTTTTTACAGGGACAAGGCAATTGAATTGCTGAGTAATGAGCAACATTACAGGAAACTGCACTCAGTACTTACAGCTCTAAACAATTTTAAAAAGAGCCAGGCATCTCCATGAAACAACTAAATCAGAATTGAAGTTTCTCAGGTCCGACTCCTCCCTTCATTCCTACATTTTATATTATCCCAAAAATACACAAGGACTTGTGCTATTGTTTCCAGGGTAAGATCCCTGACTGATAATCTTTACAAATGTTTAGACTTATTTCTTCAAAGTAATGTCACAGATTTAGGATCCCACCTCAGGGACTCAATGCATGTACTTGAGAGGTCCCAGGGGTTTGAATGTGAACAAGATTTTCTGTGCCTGGGCATAGATGCTGAGTCACTATATAAATCTATAGCCCATAGTGACGGTATAAAAGCACGTGAGTATTTTTATGGAATGACCCTGCCAATGGTGCCCTCCCCACCAACTTTATCCTAGATGCATTAAGACTTTGTAATGAAACACAACTATTTTGAATTTAAACATGTGCTAACTGGCAGCAGTTGGTAATGTTCCTATTTACAGAAATGAAAGTCATCCCACCACATGATCCATATGTAATTGTACCTGAATAACCACTGATGTACAAAAAACTATGTTTTCAATGTTTTTATGGACAACATTCTGTACTATTCTCTTTGTGAAACCAGTAATTTGGAGTTTTAACTATGCTATATTTGTGTACAGAATGCTGACCTACTAGAACCATGTTCAGTTTTGTGCACAAATCATGGCACAGTTAAAACTCCAGATCACTGTTTCCATGAAGAGAACTGTAAAAGAATACTGCCCATAAAAACAAAACAATGCACAATACAGTTTTTCATATCACCTTTTATTCAGGTACAATTAAATATGGATCATTTAGTGGTATAAATATAATTTCTGAAAACAGAAAGACTATACACAGCTGCTAATGATAAATAATTTCCTGTCCTCTTTAATTGTTTTATCTTTAACGCTGTGACACAGTGATGGAGGCCCCATCTTTTGTTAATTTGTTCCTAAGATACTGGGAGGAGATTCTGGCCCTAGATAACATAGGTAACCCACATGCAGACCACATATTCAGGTGGTACAGATTAGGGATGCTTAGAATCTGCTTATTTCAATTACATTTTTGGATTTAGGATTTTAGGAACTTCTGAATTCTAATTCAATTCCATTTCAAATTCTAAAAGGACCTAAAAATTAGATTTAGGATTCAGATTTGAAATCCTAAATACTTATGTAAAATAGGTTTTAGGATTCAGTTTAGGATTTAGGATTTTCAGACTGCAAATCTAAAAATACAAAATCTGAAAATTGTTTCACAGATTCCAGTCAACACTAATACAGATATATAGATGATGTGGTCCGCGTGTGGAGGGGCACTAACAGTAAGGCTAAAACATTTACTAAGTGACTAAACAAAAATGACTTCCATTTATAGTTTGATGCAGCAAATGTGAACATAATTGAACTTTCTTGACATTACACTGGATGTATGCGCCAACAATATTGTCAACACTGGGGCTTCAGAAAACCCATGGCTACTTACAACCTCTTGAGGACAGATTGTGCCTACTCCAGGTTGCTTAAACCATCCCCTATTTCCAATTCATTTGACTCAGACATAATCGGTTTGACATTGCTGACTTCCAGGCAGAGTCCGAGGGTCTCAGACAGAGACTTCTTTAGAGAGGATATACCCTAGGTACAATTGAAACAGGTAAATAATGCCAGGTCACTTGAAAGAGCCCAACAATTGCAACCAAAACTAAGGGAGAATGACACTGAGTACCCTGTTAACTTTATAACAGAGCACAGTGTGTTAGCAGGGAAAATTGGCAACATTGTGAAACATAACTGGACAATTCTTATGGGTAACCAACTTCTTGCAGAAGCCCACACATTACTTTCAGCAGGGCACCAAACCTCAAGGGCAAGCATACTCACAGCCAGTTCAAGAGGCAATACAGACCCGCTTATCTGAACTGGCTACCATTACATCCTACGGGGCTGTTTAAGTTTGGTCTTTGCAGGGTTTGCCAATTTTGTAACCAGGCTACTCTTCTCACATTGGAAGGTTATTTATTTGTTTGTTTATTTGAAAATTGATAACTGAGGGAGACACACTGAGCCAAGGCTAATTTCCAGGTGCAACCAGGGAGAACTGAACAGTGGAAGAGCAGCAGCACAGTGCATAGTAATAAAACATTTGAACAGCATTTGGTAAAAAAATAAATAAATAAAAAAATAGTACAACAATTGGAATAAATACTAAAACAAATTGTTTGCACAGAGAACAAAGTGTGGTACAGCTTAATAAGAATGGCTAGCAAGTGCAATTTCAGACGTGACAGGAATACTCCATCAACAAGGACAATATTCACAACAGGCAGTAGACCTGATGGCTGAGTAATGGAGGGAGAAAACTGTAGTGGTGTGGATGTGAAACCAAGGCTGGAGTGGGTACCCAGCTGGAGCTTAAAGGATAGTTAAGGCTTGACCATGGAGGTATCAGGAGGAAGGGTAACAGGAACAGGTGGAGAAGGGTTGAAGTTTTAACTGTTGCATGAGGGAGCCAGGGGATGGGGAGAATTGAAGGGGGGAGGAGAGTTGGTACCAGAGTGATGGAAGTCAATAGGAGAAGACTGATTTCCCAGCTGAGAAGCAAGGGTGAGGAGTGGCAAAAGTGTCATGATCTCTGGAATGGAGGGAACAGGAGCAGGGGAGAGTTGTTAAAGGAGAGAGGGGAGTTAAGAGGGCAGGGAACCAAACCAGTATCTAAATATGACAGAGGTACAGTGAGCCTGGCAATGAGAGGGCAGTGGGAGGATGGATAGGGATGAATACAATGAACAATAGTGGGTGTGAACCACATTTATAACACATTTTTGGGTGCCCAGCATAAAAGCAAACACAACAATCTCATCCTAGGAAGAAGCTATTTGGTAAACGGGTTATGCCAGCCTCAGATTGACACAAACATGCCTTAAATTTCCAAACCCCCACCCAGATATTTTTCCGAATCTATCATTGGTTCTGGGAGTCCCAAAACCTCACAGCGCTATTCTAACCAGTAATGAATATTGCTAACATTGACTCCCTCATTTCGAAAAAGCACAGTCACTATTTTCATCAAAGGTTTTGTCAGGGGAATAGCCACAAAGGGAGTCCATACTGAATACATTTTAAGTTGCCCATACTTCATTCAAAACCTATCTTAACATTGTGGGGTCTTGAAACTAATGTCATATGTCTGGGATGTTAACATACCAGGGTACATAACCTATAGGAGAGACAGGCAGGGGAGAAGAGGAGGAGGAGTAGCTCTCTATGTAAAGGAAGGGATAAAAGCAACTGAACAAAAGAGTAAACAGGGAGGAGAGGAGGCACTGTGGGTCACCTTGGAGACCAGAAAGGGCACCACAATCCGCACAGGGGTTGTGTACAGACCCCCATGTCAGGGGAGGAATGGACAAGGATATGATAGAAGGCATTCTTAGAATGGCAGAGAAAGGGGACATACTGTTGATGGGAGACTTGAATATGCCAGATGTTAACTGGAGCACATTTGCTGCAGCCATCCAGGAGCATGGCCATTCTTGATGCCCTACGATTGGCAGGCATTAGACAGCTAGTTTGGAACCCACTCATGAGGGAGCAATCTTAGACCTCATACTCTCAAACGGGGCAGTGAGAGGATCTCAGATCTAGAAGTGGGTTGCCATCTGGGGACAAGTGACCATCAAACAGTGTGGTTCACGTTAAACTCAGCTACAGAGTCAAGCCATACAAAAGTGAGGGTATTGGACTTTAGGAGGGCTGACTTTGGCAAGATGGGAGAGTGCCTCAGAAAAGCACTAGCAAACAGGCTAGAAGGAGGTGTGGAGCAACAATGGGGAATCATCAAAACTGCCATCACAGAGGCAACAAGCCTTTGTGTGAAGCAAATAAACAAATCAAAATGAAAGAAAAAGCCACTATGGTTCTCAAAAGAGGTGGCTGTGAAAGTCAGGAAGAAAAAGATAGCATTCCAGAAGTATAAGGAAACACAGAAGGAGCAGGACAGAGAGCTGTACCAGTTAAGGCAGAAGGAAGCAGGGAGGAAAGTCAGAATAGCAAAGGCCCAAACTGAGGAAAAGATAGCCAACTCAGTTAAGAAGGGGGATAAAACCTTTTATAGGAACATCAGCGAGCATAGAAAGACAAAGGGAGGGATAGTGAGGCTGAATAGAATGAACGGTGGGTGGGCAGAGGGGGACAGTGAAAAAGCAGGGATACTGAACGAATATTTCTGCTCAGTATTCACAAAAGGAGGGGAAGTGCCTAATCCAATTAACAGAAGCACTCTTGATGGGGGTCGATCCCAGTCCTTTCACAGAAGAAAGGGTTCTGCAAGAACTCCTAAAACTGAAGGTGGACAAAGCAATGGGTCCTGATGGAATTCACCCAGAATTCTAAAAGAATTAAAGGAGGAACTAGTGAAACCACTGGCTACTCTTTTTAATAAATCATGGGAGGATGGTGCGGTACCGAGGACTAGAGGAAGGCGGATGTGATTCTCCTTCACAAAGTGGAACCAAGACAGAGGCAGGAAACTACAGACCTGTCAGTCTGACCTCTGTGGTAGGGAAAGTGATGGAGTCACTTCTGAAGGAAAGAATAGTTGAGTACCTAGAGGCCAGTGGAGCACAGGACCCAAGGCAGCATGGGTTCACAGCGGAAGGTCATGTTGACAGATCTAATAGATTTCTTTGACTGGGTGACAAAGTAGTAGACCAGGGAGGGCTGTGGACATGGCCTACCTAGACTTTTAAGTCATTTGACACAGTCCACACAAAAGATTAATAGTCAAATTAACCAGCCTGGGAGTGGGTCCCAGGGTGGTAGCCTGGTAAAACACTGGCTGCACAACAGGACACAGAAAGTAATTGTAAATGGAGTCCACTCTGAAGAAAGAGGGGTTACTAGTGGGGTACACGCAGGGTTCAGTATTGGGTTCAGTCCTTTTAATGTCTTCATCAGTGACATTGCAGAGGGACTGGAAGAAAAATGCCTTTTTGCAGATGACGAAGATCTGCAACAGGGTTGATACACAAGGAGGCATGGAAGGATGAAAGGGACTTGGCAAGGTTGGAGGAATGGTCAGAAGCATGGCAGCTAGGATCAATGCAAAGAAGTGCAAAATAATGCACCTGGGAAACAAGAACCTAGGGAAGAATACACAATGGGTGGGGAGGTAGTAACAATAACAAAATGGAAAGGGACCTGAGGGTAATCATATCAGATGACCTTAAGGTTAGCAAACAATGTGAGAAGGCAGTAGGGAGGGCTGGGGTATACTGGGATGTAGGAGAGGCATCAGCAGCAGAAAACAGGAAGTTGTTATCCCTCTGTACAGACAGTTGGTGAGACCCCATCTGAGTACTGTGTCCAGTTCTGGAGACCCCATCTCCGAAGGACATAGACAGGATAGAGGTAGTCAGAGGAGGGCAACAAAATGGTGCAGGGTCTGCAAGAGAAGCCGTATGAGGAGAGGACTAAAGGAGCTTAATATGTATACCCTTGAGGAAAGAAGGAGAGGGGACATGAGGAAACTTTTAAGTACTCAGTGGAATCAACAAAGTCCAAGAGGCAGCATCTTTCAGAAAAGAGACTTGCAAGAACAAGGGACACAATTTAAAGATAGAAGGAGGGTGGTTCAGGGGCAAAGTGAGGAAGTATTATTTCACAGAGAGGGTAGTGGATGCATGGAACAGCCTCCTGAGGAGGTTGTGGGGTCTAAAACTGTGGGAGAATTCAAGAATGCATGGGACAGACATAAGGCAATTCTTGTGGGGGGTAGGAAGAAATAGGCTGTTGGTTAACTAGGATCTGCGGCCTATCCTGTAGGTAGGGAAATGGGCAGACTAGATGGGCCAAGCGGTCCTTATCTGCCGTCAAAGTCTATATTTCTATGTTTCTATGTTTCTATGTCTCTTCCCTCAACACATGAATCAGAGCATACTGTATATCTCTGAGGCAAAACATTTCATGGAATCCTTCGGTAAGGTACCTGCCACACAAACACATGATCAGGGTGCTCTGGTTACCCTCCTTTATATTTTGGATGTCCAGCATTACATCATGGTGCTGGTTCCATCATTTGTTTAAATAAATCAGCTAATCCTGTGCAAGAAAAAGAAGAGTTTTCATTATAATTACTTGGCTGGCTCATCTTCTAGGGCAGCACTTGCTGTAGGAGGGGGATTGGAAAAGTCAGAAATAGGTGTTACAGCCTCTTGAATTTTATGGGGAAACAACAGACACATCAGAGTGAGATGCTCCCAAAGTGTCCATGGAATCACTGGGAGGGCAACAGGTCACTGCAGTGATAGAATCAGCAGGCAGCACAGTATCAGATGAAATTTCATTGATTTCATGCAATGTTTTTCTATGTTTTACTGCATTAACACAAGAACTCCCATCTTGTACCCATGCTTGTATTTCTTGGATGAAATTTCAGCTTGTGTTCTCTGGGTCATAGACTCATTTACTTGCTGTTAGAACTGTCAACTGTCTTCGTGGTCAAATCTCTGACCGTCTGTTGTGCCCTTAAACCCAGGGAGGTGTTAACAACATTATCTTTTTTAGAGGAAACTGTAGATGTTTCTGTTAATTCCCTAGCTTTAGCCTTTCATCTGCTCAAGTCCTGTTCCCAGCTAAGCTCTGTAGTAGAGGTAAAACAAATTAACCTTGTAGCTGCCTCTCCTGTGTGTTCTGGTAGCATTTACCATAACCCCTTCTGTTTCATTGTTTAATGCAGGAGCAGCTGAATTTGAAGCAGCTGCAGTTTCAGACATGTTAATCTCCTACTGTGTGGATTTCAGAATTACGGAAGTCTGTATTGTCAGCACTACACCTGCTCTGTAAGTTAACCGCAACAATTTTGTGCTCATCTGTTTCTGTGATTGAAATACAATCTTGTATTTCAGATTCAGAACCCATTTTCTAGCAAGAGTTTTCATCCAGCCACTTTCCACTAGCACTGTATCTGGGAACCAGGAAGTATCAGGTTTTTGCTGCCATTTTAATCCAAAAGCCATTGAGATTCTTTTACAAGCTGACATGTCTGAATGTCCTGCATTCAGCTGATTGTCAGCATCAGGTGTGCTACTCTCAGAACTGTTTTGGCAGGAAGTTTCTATCTCCATTTCTTCTTCAGGTTGAAACTGGGAAACAAGGTCTTTTTTACAAGCAGTGCCTTTACTGTGTGAATCCTGTACCTGAATCCTCTTTTAAAGCAGCCTTTCATTTAACATACCATTCCTCATATTTTGCCAGCACAGCCACTTTCAGCTGTTTCTTTTTCCAGCTGCTGTGCTGCTCCACAGCTGCAATAGCACCTGTTGCAGTGCTAAGTAGATTATCTGTAAAATTTGCATTTTCAGGTTGCCTCATAGACAACACAATTCCTGCCATAGCTATAGGAGTCAGATTGTCAAAAACATTGTCCTCCTGGAATAAACCAGCTGGGAGGAAGGATCTCTCCACAGCCTGCTGCAGAACACCTCTTCTGCAGCCTCGGGGTCCTCCATTTTGGACAGCTGACCAACAGTGTCCACTGCCAAAAGAAGAGAATTTTTATTAATGGAAAAATCAAACATATGGAGGCAAAAGTACAGTCCATAAGAAACAGAAATAAACAGAATAGGATAATGAAAACAAGATGTAACCCCTAGGTGGTGCTATCCCAAGGGCTACTACCCTTGTTTGCTTGGCTAGTTGCAGGTTAAGGGGCCTAGGTTCTGATACGGGTGCCTCCACCCGGAGGTCAGGGTTGGTAGTGGTCATGCTGACCTGGCCACAGCCCTCCGGGACACTGTAACCCCTCTTTTGTCCTTCTAGTGGCCTCAACAGTACACAATAATCACTTTCACAATGACGCTTATTCACCAGGCAATTACCCACACTGTTTACACTTACCACCAGGGCTGGGTTCTCTAGCTTGACCCTGGGGACCCCCTGTAAAACAAGGTTAAGCACAGCAAATAACAACAGTACAATACTTTTGGCACAAACAGGAACCACAGTCAGGTTAAATGCAAAGTTAAATCTGATTTATTCAGGGGACTTGAACAAGGGAGGGGTGTAATCAGGTTGATTTGCTTAAAAGCTATATGAATCAGACAGTTATGCATGTAGTTCAGAGTCCCTGCACAGTCACACACTCTGTGTACCCAGATAGGAAAACGGTGGGCTAGCCAGGAACGTTGCAGCTGGTTGGGGCCCTGTGGTGGAAGAAAGCAACATGCACTACACACACTATTTGTAATCCGGATCCGGAGGGCTCAGTTCATGAAAGAAAAGGCAAGAAGACAATCAGATGACAACACTTTTAGATTTAGCTGTTGTTGCAGGGAGCTACCCTGATGTTTACTCATGAAACCCAATACTGGACGCAGGCAGGCTGAAACTGAGACTGCAGGCTGTTGAGCTGGAGTGCAAAGAAAAGCAGGGCCCACACGAATCACTGAGGCATTGTTCCTGTTCAAGGCATTGAGCAGGGAGCTGATCCCCAGGCCGGTCTCTCGTCAATGACTTTCTATGCGTAGCAGGTATTCTGGCTGGGCCAGTGTAGTAGGGCCCAGGCAAATGGAAATGGATACAGATTCAGTCTGTGGAGCTGGATACAGCCTCCAGCAAGCAAAACACAGTTCAGACACAATAGGGAACCAAATCACGACCCACTATAAGCACACAGCACATTCACATGTAAGGAAATTCCACTGTACCAGGCAAATGGCTCTCCGGTCGCAATTACAGAGTCTCTGCACAATCCAGGAGTTCAGAGGTAGCTGGAACTTCTGACAGACCAATCACATTCAGCAAATCTTCGGTCTTCTTCAGGTTAAAGCCTGGTCACAATTCAGTGTCTTAATTCGCTCTCCAAGTTCGGATTCAGTCTGAAAAAAAAAAAAACACAAGTTCCCTCTCAGGAACAGCAGGCAGGCATGCAGGCCAAACTCAGGCCTTTCCACAGTTCTCCCACGCGAATCCACTATGGATTGCTGCTCGAACTATCTCAAGCTGTTAAATCTTCACTTCCCAACTCAGATCTAACTGAAACTGCAAGCAGTGTGGGACTTTCCCCAAGATCCAAAAGTTTTGGTCGGCTGATCTCTCTGCCAGTCACAACAAGAGCTCCCCATCAAGGTTATGTTAGGCTCCAAAAGCCCCTAACCACAATTTGTACAAGTTTTGGCCCCACCAAGCCCCTGTAGGCGGGCTCCATTTTAGAGCCCCAAATGTACTGATTGGCCCATTCTGCAGTCCACGACCAAGATGATGGAAACAAACAGAACTGTCCATGCTGCAAAGAAGGCAGGTTAGAACAAACTGCAATATTATTACCACTCTAACAAATGATCAGCAAACAAGTACATCTTTTAACAGAGCTCCCATTCCGATTAATTATGACTGCAATCCAGGCAGCTCTTAAAGAGACAGTACACAGAGGCTATGCAGGCACTCTCTGGCAATCATATTTAAACTGCTAAAATGCAGGACACCAGCCTGGCAGTGAGCATTTAAGCAAGCTCAAGGAACACTTTTCGGGAACCCCCATTAGTAGGGGGGGTTACAAAAATAAAACTAAAATTAACAACAGTAATATAATACATACACATATACTGTGTATACATCAAAAAAACTCCATTAATGCATCAGTTAGGGTTGATAGTACAGCTACAAAGTTTGGAAATTCAATGTTAGGGTTACCACCCCACCACCCCACCCCCACCCTCCAGACACCAACAGGCCTCGGGGCATGCCATGAGGTCATCAGGCCTAATTCTCACCCCATTTTTCTGCACTGTTGTGTGTCAGCTTGTTTACAAATGGAATGGGGTGAGAGTTAGGCCTGATGACCCCATTGCATGCCCTGATGCCTGTTGGTGTATGGGGGGTGGGGAGGTAGGGATGGTAACCCTAACATCGAATTTCCAAACTTTTGTGACTGTGCTAGCAACCCTAACTGTTGCATTAACAGAGTTTTTTTTTGCAATGAATTTCCCTTCTTTTTGAGAAAGCGTAATGTAACTGGTATGTAGTGGTGGGAGCGTGGCCCCTCTGGGCCCTGCACTCCCTTCACGCTGCCCATTTTTGCATGTATGCATATGTGTGAGTGTGGGCCCTCTGGGCCCTGTGCTCCCACTCACACATAAGTACGGAGACATACCAAAGCTCTATAGTCCTAAAAAGTAACCCTTGTAACACTAATTTGACTATATCTCAGTAACTGTAGCAACTATTAAAAAAATTCCGCTGCAGTTGTAATCAGGACTTTGAAACATCCACGCAGGCTTAGGTGGAGTAAGCTGCCCAGAGTGACAAATCCATGGACCAGGAGGCGTTGGAGGGGAGGGGGTGGCACTTGGGTCACCAACCCTAACACTCACCCCATTCCACTGTAAAATAAGCTGGGTGGCAACAGTATAGGAGAACAGGGTAAGTGTTAGGGTTGGTGACCCCAGTGCCACCCTCCTCCCCAATCCCTCCTGGTCTTCGCAGGGCAGGGGTGGGGTGTTAGGGTAAAACCATAATACCTCATTTCCCTACTTTTGTCACGGCAACCTTAACTAATGCATTAACAATGTTTTTGCAAATAATTTCTTTACTTTTTGAGATAGCATAATAGTATCCTCATTTTACTGTTGGAGCACAGGGTCCTTTGGACTCTGTGCTCACATCCCTCCATTGAGACAATATAACAGTATCCCTGTGTTACACTGGGAGCGCAAGGTGTCATCCATCATTCAAGACAGTATAACAGTAACCTTATTTTTACAGTGGGAGCACAAGGTCCTTCTGACCCTGCACTCACATCCATCCATCAAGATAGAATAACACTGTCCTCATTATACAGTGGCAGTGCAGTGCCCTTCAGACTCTGCACTCCCATCCTTCTATCAACAGAGTCTCCTTATTTTACGGTGGGAGCACAGGGTTCGACCCTGCACTTCCATCCCTCAACTGACATAATATAACAGCATGCTTATTTGACCTCAGATTTTCAACATAGCCTTCTTATGACATCATTGCATGTACCCAGTACAAAAAATTTCCAAATCCCCACCAAAACATAATTCTGTGTAACTGAAACACCATTCTATGCAACAGGTATGAAAACACATTTTGGCCAGAATTTGAAAAATGGCAGCTCTCACATACATGAGGTGGGGTAATAAGAAGACCATGTTGAAAATGTGGGATGAAAATATCGAAAATTCCCATAGTTATAAGCATGAGTAGCAAGATTGCAATGAATGCCCACAATGCAAATTTTCAACATAGTCTTCTTATGACCCCATCTGATGAACAATATGACTGTTGTTATGCAAATCCCTCCTGAAAGGGATTTTACCAACCTACTGCAAAATCACCTTTTCAGCGAGAGTTACCTATTGACAGTCATATTGTTCATGAGGTGGGGTCCCTAGGACTCCATGCTGACAATTTGGGGCCAAAATGTGAAAAGATGGCTGAGCTATGACTGAAAGTTGAACCCCCCCCCCATTGAAATACATAGGGCCGCATTTACCTTACTTCACAATGCGGTCGCTGGTTCCAGCAGCAAGACGTGTCTTTGATTGGCAGAGCGGGTCTCAAACCTTGGACCTCCTCAGGTGAGTGGTGGTCTGGGAGGACATCAGGGGTGTGTGGGGAGGTAGGTGCACAGTGGGGGTCGGGTGGGGGGTACGGGTGTGATTGGCGATGGACAGTTTTCTTCTTTCCAGGACAAAGGGCTGCAAAAGACAATAAGGGAAGGTTTTCTACTTTTCAGACAAAAAAATAAAAAATAAAACAGGCACAGAAATGGGACCCACTGCCACCAATGACAACTGGGGCAATTGAAGGGGGGTACCACTGGACACCAGGGAAACAAGGCAAGAAAGCCACAACATTTAAAAAAACAATAATACGTATACAATCAATGTGAAAACCCACATACACACACACACACATATATACACACACACATGCAGTATATATATATATATATATATATATATATATATATATACACACACATACAACCCACAGAAATATTCGGGGGGGGGGTACAACTAGCCACCACGGATAACGGAGGAAAAAGAAAAAAAGGCCACACAAAATCCTTGTTTCCGGACTCAAATCCTTGCTGGTCAATCTTTGTCTATCATGGCGGACAAGGAAAATGGCTGACAGACAAGGATTCCCGGTCTGACCACCTGGTTGTGAAATTTGGATGATGAAATGGCCACATGGGAATCCTTCTCCATCAGAAAAATTCCTTGTCCATTAGTCTTTGTCCATCATGGTGAACAAGGAAAATGGCTGACTGACAAGGATTCCCGGTCTGGCCATCTGGTTGACCAAATTGCACAACCAGATGGCCAGACTGTGAATCCTTGTCTGTCAGCCATTTTCCTTGTCCAGCATGATGGACAAAGACTGACAGATAAGGAACTTAGCGAGTAATGGACAAGGATTTAAATTTACAAAAAAAAAAAAAAATTCTGCAGGCATACAAAGGCAACAAACCACAAAACACAGCTCGTCAAATCACAATGAGCAAAAATCACACTTTGATGTGTGACAAACACATCCCTGGGCAGAGTTATGACATTTTTTCTCATCCAAAATCAAAAAAACAAGATAGCAGCTCATGAACAAAAAAAAGTTTGTGACGGGCAAGGATTGCTAACTGATGGGCAAGGATTGGCCCCTCATGGGTGTGAGAATGGATTCAGTACAAGGGACCTCTATCCTGTCTTTTAAGTCTGTTGCAACAGCATTTTCTCTTTTGTTCCTTCTGTAGCTTTAATTTGTATTTCTTTTATTATCAGGCTAGCCACCTGATATCGTTTTATTTTAGTATACTTTATTTATATTGTATTCTGACCTCTCCTAGAAATCCCTTGTCAAAATCCATTCAGCATGCCCTGCCTTTTAGTACCCATGATAGTGGGATACAGTTTGTGTGTCTTAGTTCCTTTAAGTAGTAAGGAAGTTGCCCAATAATTCAGCTCAGCATTGTGCCTGTAGCTGTAAGTGGAGCTGGCTGCAAACCGTGCATCCCCCCCAAACAGCGTACTGTGAACTAAACACGCTGAAGCAGCTCTGTGGGTTTGGCTGCTATTCGTAATGCGTACAGTCAAGAAGTTTGTTTTACACATTACCTTAATAAAAATTACACCTCATTCGGTGAATTAAAACCTCCAGCTTTAAATCTCTCTTGAAAATCCAGCTGTATATGGTTATAAAAGTGCTGCAATCACTTTAATAAAAATAAAGCCTTGTTTCAACTTACATATTTTATTTACACCCCAGGGTTATTAGCCCCCTCCAATAACTTCTCCTGTTGCAATGTGTAGCAGTTTTTAAGGGAAGGAAGGGTGGGGAAATAGGACCTCTGGCTGAGTATTTGCCTGGTAGTTTGAGTTTTCACATAGAGCCCAGTTTTAACTTCATGAAGTTCAAGTTGCTTATAAGCTTAATTAGAAGCTAAAAATAAATATGTTACAGTTGCCAGGTTATTTTATATTGTATATCCTTCCAAAACATGCTGTAGGAAGGGATAATTATGAACTTATATGGATTTACCTGGAATGGTTTGTAGCAGGCTGTATTGTTGCTGAGCCTAAGTTCTAAGAGCCCCACCCTTCTCTGAGTTCAGGTCTATACCAGCCAGCTGGCCTTGCTTTGCTATACTTATAGACCTGACACATAAGGGGTGGAGCTTCTGTTAGATATTTTCAGTTATATCCTTTAATTTGTACATTTTATTTCGATTAGGAACCTAAGTTAATATGCTAATGGAAAATAACATTATAATTCATGTTTAGAAGTTAATAATTTATTGATTTAAAGACTTTATATACCTTGTGACTCTGATGGGTGGAGAGTTAAACTCCTCCCCTTTCAGATCCCTATAAATGGGATGCTTTACTTCATGTTCAGCAGATAGTTATGTGAAGAGCAGACAGGTTCTGTTCTGAGTGGTGACACTAGTTGGTTCTAGTGTATTTATATATTATTTTGTATGTTTCTGTTTTTTTTATTTGTTTTGTCGCTCAGTCCGTTGAATAAGTACAAATAAATGAAACATCAGCTTATCCATAACCTGCTGCCTGGAGTCCTAATTTATCCCACACCTCACAAGTTGGTGTCAGAAGTGGGATAAAGAAGTCTGGCTCAGAGGACTTCTGCTACTGTCTTAGTATCTGTTGGAGGACACGGCTGATGCAGGAAGAACCATGGCCTGGTGCAGTAACAAGGAAGATGGCAGATCAATTGGGTTTACCATTGATGCCTGGGCTGATGCCTGATGTTCGACGGAAGACAAAATTGGAAGAAGAAGGAGCTGTTAGAGGTATACCAGAGATGGAGGAACTAGAGGAAGAGACTGTGACTACACCAACTGGAGATACACAGGAATTATTACAGTGGTTGTGTATGCAGCAAGTAGCCTTGGAGAAGCAGAGACTTAAGGACTTACAAAGATCTGAAGCCCAGTGGGAAGATACCCTCAGAGCTATACAGGCCTTAAGGGTTGGATGACCCATAAGTCCTGGTGAGGGTCCAAAGGATATTAAATTAACAAAATTGTGTGAATCCGATGATATCGAAACTTATTTGACCACCTTTGAAATGACTGCCAGAGCATGTCAATGGCCCAGAGCCCAATGGGTGGTCAGACTGGCCCCATACCTCACTGGAAAGGCCCAGTTAGCCTATGGACATGTAGACCCCACTGTGAGTGAAAACTATGAAGCAGTGAAAGAAGCTATCCTCAAGAGACATGATATTTGTTCAGAGACTTACAGGCAACGTTTTTGGACTCTTAAATATCATTCATCAGATACCCCCCAAGAGACTTACACTAGATTGAAAGATTTGTGTGGTAAGTGGTTACAGCCATCTAGTAACACTAAAGAAGAGATGATGGAAGCTATAGTGATGGAACAATTTGTACGAATAATGCCACAAGACGTACAGTTGTGGGTGAGGGAACACCACTCGGACACTGCAAAAAAAGCAGTACAACTAGTAGAGGATTACCTCACAACCAGACCCAATAGACAAAAAGGATATCCTGGGACAAGTACACCTCACCCTATGGTAAGAACCTTTCCTATACCTTCCTCAGTCAGTGTACAGCAGTCTACTAGTGGGGCATTAAACCGGTAAAAACAGATAGAGCACCTACTGCAGAAATAATCTGTCACTACTGCCATGGAAAATTACATATAGCACATTTTTGTCCAGAGAAGAAGTCAGCACCCACACAGCTAGTTTTGGCCAATTGGGGTCAATATCTAACTCCAGTGACTATCAATGGTAGACAAGTAATGGGACTCTTGGACTTTGGAAGTAGACGACATTAATTAAAGCCCATCTGTTACCTATTGAAGGTTGTCCTCAGACCCAGTCTGGAGTTACATGTATCCATGGGGACACACATTTCTATCCTTTATTTCCTGTGGACATAGAGGTACACCAGAGCAAACACGGACTTGATGTAGGAGTAGTGCCCTGTCTTCCTGCCCCTGTTGTAATTGGACATGACCACCCTGAGTTCAGTGTATTGTTAAACAAATCCACACATGTGGGAGCTGCTACTACCAGGGCCCAGGAAAGAGAAAGAATGGACTTACAACAAGTGTTTCCATTTGGAGAGGATATTTTCAGTGAACCTGATGCTAAAAAGAAATCCAGACAAGACAAACGACTGGATAGGAAAAGATGGCACCAAACACATACACACATTGGAAAAGAAGAGCAGGACATAGAAAAAGACAATTTGTTTGGACTTGAACAGGCTAAACATAAATCTTTGAGTCCTTTGTTTTTACAGGTTGGGAAACCGCAGGGCAATGAGCCTAACTATGTAATAGAAAAAGGGCTATTATATCTGGAGTGTTTAAATCCCAAAACTAAGGAAATAATCTCTCAGTTATTAGTGCCTGTTACATATAGAGAGCCTGTAATGTCCCTAGCTCATGATGTTCCTCTAGCTGGTCACCAGGGGGCTGAAAGGACACTTCAGAGATTATTATATCAGTTCTATTGGCCAGGAATTAGACAGCAAGTACAAGAGTATTGTAAAACTTGTGAGCATTGTCAAAAGGTGGCTACAGTGTCGAAAAAGGAAAAAGTTCCCCTACAACCGCCACCTTTGATCTTGGTACCTTTTGAACGGATAGCAATGGATGTAGTTGGTCCATTACAAAAGAGTGCAAAAGGGAATCGCTTCATCTTAGTTGTATGTGATTATGCTACAAAGCATCCGGAAGCTATTCCCTTATGCACAGTTACCGCAGATAAGGTAGCGGAAGAATTGATAAAGTTATTCTCAAGGATGGGGATCCCTAGAGAAATATTAACAGACCAGGGTTGCAATTTCTGCTCACAAGTTTTAAAAAAGGTTGTATGCAGCATTAGGGGTACATGCTATACACACCTCTCCCTATCATCCACAAACAGATGGATTAGTGGAGAGATTCAACCATACATTGAAATCAATGTTAAGGAAATTTACCCAGGAAGAAGGGAAACACTGGGATAGACTGTTGCCCTATCTCGTGTTTGTATACAGGGAGGTGCCGCAGTCATCCACTGGTTATTCCCCTTTTGAATTATTATTTAGAAGGAATCCCAGGGGTTTACTGGATATTATTAAGGAGAATTGGGAAACAAAAACTCCGGACACTTTACCATTGGCCTCTAATGAGTACATTAAGACACTAAGGGAAAAATTAGCACGATACACTAAAAAAAGCTCAACAATATAACATTGATCATAAGAAATATCAAAAAGCTTATTATGATCAAGGAGTAGGAAAGAAATCCTTCCAAGTAGGAGATAAAGTCCTACTATTATTATTACCTTGTTCAGACAAAAATTGTTGATGAAGTGGCAAGGACCATACACTGTACAGAAGCAAGTGGGGCCTGTTAATTATGAGATCTTATGTCCAGATAAAAGAAATAAAGTGCATTTATACCATTCCAATTTACTTAAGGCCTGGTATGAACGTAAGCCTACTTCTCTCTATGTCTGTCCTGAGCCAGAACAAACTGAGCTTGAACAAGCCTACGAGAGATTGGAAGAGAAGGGTAATGTCAGAGATGTTAGTATTAATATGGAATTATCTGATATACAGAGGGAAGAATTACATCAATTATTGGAAAAGTACAGTGCAGCCTTTACCACAGTACCCGGACACATGGATGGTATCACTCACCATATTAGTGTAGGACACACGGTACCTATCAGACTAAAACCTTATAGGTTGCCAGAAAGTGTACGGTCTGATGTTATACAGGAAATAAAGAAGATGCAGCAAATGGGAGTGATTGAACCATCTATGAGTCCTTGGAGCTTCCCTATGGTGGTGGTAAACAAAAAGAAAGGGGGGGGTAAGAGTCTGCTTAGATTTTCGTAGATTAAATGCTGTATCCAAATTTGATGGGTACCCTATGCCGAGCATAGATGACATTATCAATCATCTAGGCAATGTGCAGTACATTAGCACATTAGATCTTTCAAAGGGTTACTGGCAAATACCTCTCGATCAGGATTTGCAGGAAAAGACAGCATTTTGTACCCCCTTGGGATTATTTCAGTTCAAGGTAATGCCATTTGGACTACATGGGGCACCTGCCACATTCCAGAGAGCTATGGACAAGATTTTACATCCACATGCATCTTATAGTGTGGCGTATTTAGATGATGTCATAATATTCAGTCCATCTTGGAAGGAACACATGACACATCTGGAAGCAGTACTAGAGGCAATAACCATGGCAGGATTAACCATAAATCCAAAGAAATGCTCACTAGCAATGCAGGAGACTACTTATTTAGGTTATGTTATTGGAAAGGGGGAAGTTAAACCTGAAATAAGTAAAATTGATGCTATAGCTGGAAGCACACAACCCCAGACCAAAACACATGTACGAGCATTTTTGGGTTTAGCAGGTTACTACCATCGTTTTGTCCCTAACTTTTCTGAGTTAGTTAGCCCTCTGATAGAACTAACAAAAAAACGACAACCTGAGAAGGTAATATGGAATAAACAATGTGAAGAGGCCTTTCTAGCCCTCAAATCCAAATTATGTTCCTACCCCATATTACGTAGCCCTGATTTTCAGCATCCATTTATATTACAAACTGACACTTCCAGCCATGGAATTGGAGCCGTTTTATCCCAAATGGTCGGAGATGAAGAACATCCTGTTTTATATATTAGCAGAAAATTACATCAGAGAGAAATGAAATATTCCACTATCGAAAAGGAGTGCCTTGCTATTCATTGGGCAGTAGATTCTCTAAAGTTCTATCTATGGGGTAGAGAGTTTACAATGATTACAGACCACAATCCCTTATGCTGGTTGAATATGATGAAAGATAAAAACCCACGCATTATGCATTGGTATCTGACCCTTCAACCATATAAATTTATAATTCAACATCGTGCTGGTGCCAAACACAAAAACGTAGACTATTTTTCTCGTTTTGGGGCTAGTAGATATTAATCAGACCCTGGGGTAATTGATACAGAAACTTTGCATAAAGATACCAAATGAAAGATGTTGAGTCATTATAATAATGTGGGACCCCAGGGTGGAGCTTTAGGAGTGGGCGGGCTAAAGCTCCATCCCTTTTTTGTATCAGAAAGGGATCTGTATAAATATCTAGTTAGTATTTTTGAAGGAAAAAGAAACAAAGGATAAATTGTCTTCCCCTGTTTCTTTCCTGAGTCGGGAGGAGTGTGAGAATGGATTCAGTACAAGGGACCTCTATCCTGTCTTTTGAGTCTGTTGCAACAGCATTTTCTCTTTTGTTCCTTCTGTAGCTTTAATTTGTATTTCTTTTATTATCAGGCTGTCCACCTGATATCATTTTATTTTAGTATACTTTATTTATATTGTATTCTGTCCTCTCCTAGAAATCCCTTGTCAGAATCCATTCAGCATGCCCTGCCTTCTAGTACCCACGATAGTGGGATACAGTTTGTGTGTCTTAGTTCCTTTAAGTAGTAAGGAAGTTGCCCAATAATTCAGCTCAGCATTGTGCCTGTAGCTGTAAGTGGAGCTGGCTGCAAACCGCTCGTCCCCCCCAAACAGCGTACTGTGAACTAAACACGCTGAAGCAGCTCTGTGGGTTTGGCTGCTATTAGTAATGCGTACAGTCAAGAAGTTTGTTTTATACATTACCTTAATAAAAATTACACCTCATTCAGTGAATTAAAACCTCCAGCTTTAAATCTCTCTTGAAAATCCAGCTGTATATGGTTATAAAAGTGCTGCAATCACTTTAATAAAAATAAAACCTTGTTTCAGGCTACATATTTTATTTACACCCCAGGGTTATTAGCCCCCTCCTCCAACTTCTCCTGTTGCAATGTGTAGCAGTTTTTAGGGGAAGGAAGGGTGGGGAAATAAGACCTCTGGCTGAGTATTTGCCTAGCAGTTTGAGTTTTCACATAGAGCCCAGTTTTAACTTCATGAAGTTCAAGTTGCTTATAAGCTTAATTAGAAGCTAAAAATAAATATGTTATAGTTGCCAGGTTATTTTATATTGTCTATTCTTCCAAAACATGCTGTAGGAAGGGATAATTATGAACTTATATGGATTTACCTGGAATGGTTTGTAGCAGGCTGTATTGTTGCTGAGCCAAAGTTCTAAGAGCCCCACCCTTCCCTGAGTTCAGGTCTATACCAGCCAGCTGGCCTTGCTTTGCTATACTTATAGACCTGACACATAAGGGGTGGAGCTTCTGCTAGATATTTTCAGTTATATCCTTTAATTTGTACATTTTATTTCGATTAGGAACCTAAGTTAATATGTTAATGGAAAATAACATTATAATTCATGTTTAGAAGTTAATAATTTATTGATTTAAAGACTTTATATACCTTGTGATTCTGATGGGTGGAGAGTTAAACTCCTCCCCTATCGGATCCCTATAAATGGGATGCTTTACTTCATTTCAGCAGTTAGTTTTGTGAAGAGCAGACAGGTTCTGTTCTGAGTGGTGACACTAGTTGGTTCTAGTGTATTTATATATTATTTTGTATGTTTCTGTTTTTTTTTAATTTGTTTTGTTACTCAGTCCGTTGAATAAGTACAAAGAAATAAAACATCAGCTTATCCATAACCTGCTGCCTGGAGTCCTAATTTATCCCACACTTCACAAGTCACACCTCACAATGGGCAAGGATACTTGTCCGTACCATGCAGCTATCCTAAAAATAAAAATCCCATTGAAAATAATGAGAACTTCAAAATGCTAGAACTTTTGAATGGAGTAGTATTTTTTCACCAAATAAACGCTGGCCTGTTCTGTGACCAAAGCTTTTGCACACCAAAATGCCACACCTTCTCTGTGCAGTGTAGTTAGAAAAAAAAACTGCTAAATGAGGCGAATATTAAGTTTTTTTTCACTATCAGCATCTCAGAATCTGCAAATCCAACCAGAAAGGAACTTGGCATATCAAGAGATCCACCCCAAGAGATCATGCAACATTTTATGCAAATCCATTGAACAGTTACAAAGTTATTAAAGTGCAAAATGTGAGGTTTAACATTGAAATTGCTTCTCAACCCTAACTATAGTGGCGCACCTGCACCACTATACATAAAAACTTTATTAATGCACCAGTTAGAGTCAAAGTGACGAAAGTTGGGAAATGTGGCATTAGGGTTTACAACTGTAACCCCCCTCCCCCCCCGCAGGCAGCGCATCATGTGTACGGTGTATTTCAGATGGTTTTTGAGATACGCAGGCCGAAAGGTGCCATGTTATCCTATGGGAAATTTCTCATTTTGGAGTGCTGTAATGTTGTAACTGCTTTACATTTTTTTTTCCAAACCACCATAAGGTACATCTGTGGGGCCAGGGCTTGCCACCCTGCAAATTACGGTGGTGTGTCAAAGAAATGGCATTTTTGGTGCAGTAGTGTCTCAAATTGAGACAGTACAGATGCAACAGTGTTGTGATTTGCGACAGTGTCACAGATGTACTGTCATGATTTGTGACACTACGTGGGGACCCAATTTTAAAAAATATATTGCTAGGGGTCCTAGAAAAAAACAGATGGCACCATTGTGTTCCTCGGACCCCATTTAGGTAAACACAACTGTCAGTGCTTACCTAGGGGCAGTAGAATTTGAATTACAGATGATTTTCTTCACCACTAACCAAAACAAGATGGCTGCAGCATAACAGTAAAAGGGCCATTTGCAGCAGTAAAGACACATATTTTTTCCTGTTGACTATAATGGGAAACTTGTTTTTTTGAATAACTTTTCAACGGTTTAATATTTTTTCACCAAATCTTCAAAAGGCACATCAATGACCCAGACTGCATCTTCCCTGAAGATTTCGGACCAACAGACAACTCATGCGTCATGTTGCCACTAGCAAAGCAAGAACCCCTTTTGCATGTTAGCGCCTGCAGCTCAAGAACTGCTCATCCGACCATAACGCAACTTGCAGATCCAGAGATCTATGTTACCAGACCATGCATGCAAACTTTCAGACAAATCCATTGTACAGTGGCAAAGTTATTAAAGTGCAAAATTTGGGGTTTAACATAAAAGTGGTTGGGCAACCCTAACTATACTAATGGTATTTCTCTCTTTCTCTCTCTCTCTCTCTGTATATATAATATGTATGTACTGTATATAGCTATATGTATATGTATGTATATATATATATATATATATATATATGGAATGGGACACATACATGAGCGTTCATCCTTCTTCCCCACATCTGTGACACAGACTCAATGGATATTTTCTTTCTAATGTTTTGGATTAAATTTCTGAAATTATTCCCTTGTGTCCAGTGGTACCCCCCCCACCATCCCATTCCCCTCCTTGTAAATATTTATAGCAATCTCTGGTGTCCAGTAGCTGCCTCCACCCTGTCATGTCCGACCCCATACATGTTCAGTTTATCCTGGGTGTCAGTGGTGCCCCCTGCCCTCCCATGGCTGCGTCCAAGCTGAAATACAGAAAACAGTCCCTCAATGTCTTTTTTTAACCTGTAAAAAAATAGTCCATCTGTGATGTGCGCCCCCCAAAACCCATCTCCTGCTGCATACCTTCCATCCCGCACCCCCAGACCCCCCACACACACCCATACGCTCCTGAACAAGTCCCAATGTGAAGATCCACTCTCCAAAGGAAGACACATCTTGCTGCTGGAAGTGGTGACTGCAATATAAGAAAGTAAGGTAAATGCGAAATACATTGAACTGCATTTACTTTAGTTTCTCATATTGTGGGGGGGGGGGAGCACCACTAGACACTAGTAATAAACACAATGTATATGGGGTCGGTCCACCACTAGAAACCAGGGATTCCTATAATTGTTAATGGGGAGGGAAATGGGAGGGTGAGGGGTACCACTGGACACCAGGGAATAGTATCAGAAATTAAAAGAAAAGCATACAAGAAAACACATATAAAAAAGGGGAAGGGAATTTGAGGGTTGGGGGGGTACCACTGGAAACATAGAAACATAGAAGTTGACAGCAGATAAGGACTGCAAGGCCCATCTAGTCTGCCCATTTCTTTTTCTACCTTATGAATGTGCCATCGGCCTTTGCTCTGTCAGTGGCCTATCTATTCATACTCATCTGTATTGCTCCCTCATGCCTATCCCATGCCTGTCTCAAGCCCTGCACTGTATTCATATTCACCACTTACTGAGGTAGGCCGTTCCATGCATCCACCACCCTTTCTGTGAAAAAGAACTTCCTCACATTACTCCTCAATCGGCCTCCCTCTAATCTCATGCTGTGTCCTCTTGTCCTGCTATTTTTCTTATATTGAAACATGTCAGACTCTTTCACCTTGTTAATGCCCTTAAGGTGTTTGAATGTTTCAATCATATCACCTCTCTCCCTTCTTTGCTCTAGGGTATACATATTGAGCTCCATTAATCTGTCCTCATATGTTTTCTGATGCAGTTCCTGCACCATTTTAGTTGCCCTTCTCTGGCCTGCCTCAATTTGGTTAATGTCCTTGTGACGGTATGGCCTCCAGTAGTGCATGCGGTACTCCACATGGGGCTTAACCAGTGTCTTGTAAAGAGGGATTATTACCTCTCTCTTATGACTTGTAATACCCCTACTAATACACCCCAACATCCTCCTAGCCTTACCTACTGCTTTAGTGGACTGCTCGGATGATTTCAGGTCATCTGTGATGATGCCCAAGTCTCTTTCTTCCCTTGTGACTGCCAGCAACTCCCCTCCCAGCCTACAGGGCCCTGTCAACACTGACCCAGTAAAGATTGTGACACTTTTAAGAATGTTGTAGCACATACCATTTTAACGTATCCACATGTAGCTGTTAAATCGGTGGCATACTTGTTCCTCCCGTCTACACACTCTTCTAAAAATCCCAGCAAAATCATGTTGTACAATAGCAGATAGTCTCTCAGCTCTACTGAATTCAGCTGCCTATAATTTTTCTGTGAATACAGTTGACCAAAGTGTTTGGTGCATGGAGCGCAGCTGTGTGTGGTGGGAGCAAATAGTGGTAGGAAAGTGGAGTGAGGAACAGTGGCTGTCAAACTTTTGAATGTCAAAGGCTACTTTTTCATTCATGTGTAATGAACTGCATCCTTACATAGAGAAGAGGGACACAAGGATGAGACTTGCAGTGCCAGTAGAAAAGAGACCGGCAATTACATTATGGTGCCTGGACACAAGTATTGAGTACAGAACTTTGGGCCACCTATTCGGTGTTGGTAGATCAACTGTTGTCAGGATAGTGATTGACATAAGTAAAGCAATAGTGTATGTGATTCTCCCTAAGGTGATCAGCATACAAAACGTGCCTGGAATTATAAATGGGTTTGAGATGAGTGGGGCTTCCCTAATTGTGGTGGAGCAGTTGACGGTACCCATTTACCTACAGTATTCAATGCACCCCAGGGAATGTGTCTGAGTATTTCAACAGAAAATCATATTATTCTGTCATTATGCAGGCCATTGTAGATCGTCAGTACCGATTCATAGATATTACTGTGGGATGGCCTGGCAAGGTGCATGACGCTAGAGTGCTGAAAAATAGAAAATTGTTCAAGTTGGGGCAAGCTGGGAAACTATTTTCACCACTGACATATGATTTAAATGGCACCACATTACCTGTTGTCTTACTGGGGGACCCTGCATATCCTTTGCTGCCATGGTTCATGAAGCCATATCCTGATTATGTAAGCCCTAGGAAAAGAAATATTGATTACAGACTCAGCAAGGCACGAATGGTTGTGGAATGTGCCTTTGGACGCTTGAAGGGCAGATGGAGGTGTTTAATGAAACAAAATGAGTACAGTATAAAAAATGTACCATTCATTGTGGCTGCTTGTTGTGTGCTGCACAATGTGTGTGAGAGTAAATCAGATGATTTCATTATCAGTTGGTTCACAGAAGCTGGCAATGAACTGTATCAACAACCTGAGATGAGTGACTGCGTATCGGCAGAAGAGATAAGTCCAACTGTCATGAATCGGCAGTTTGCTGTGATAAGGGATGCACTTGCAGAATATCTTGGGTCAAACTAAGGATATGTTATTGTGAGGTACTGGTTTTTATGTACCAGCACTTGCCTACTGGACTGCTACCAGTTTGTGGTTTAGACAAATTCATTAACCCCTATCCCCATCACCTGCTCGTAACAATACTGTAAACAGGCAGTTGTGCATATAAGAGATTACCAAACTGCCACAGGATAAAATACAAAAATATATACATACGTTCATCACATCCACAGCCACACACTCACACAACATATGGGCCACATAAGTAAAGTAAATAACAAATTCACCAACATATATACATATACAATGATGCATCTTGCCTGGTTCCACAGCTTCTGGTTCAAATATGTCATCCACCTCAGACTCTATAGTATCATGCATTGCGGCTTCTGGCTCAATACACTGACAGACTACACTTGGTAAGTGTTAACATTTCCAGCAACATCCAACTGACATATTTTCCTTTCTTCATCCAGTACTGCTAAGAACAGAAAATGAATATATGTTTCAGTCACTATTTCATGCTAAATGTCTTTAAGCAAGTGATACAGCCCTTTTCTGAAACTCTGTCAGTAAGCTCTCTCAATCGCTGGTTCAGTACTTCACTTCCTGGTTTCCTTGTTGCTGTGCTACCGTGCACATGTATGTTCTTAAAAGGGGCACCATGGGATAGAACTACACAGCATTATGGGGCCAAGGAGGTACAACACTGGAAGCACAGATTTGGTTGCCCATTCACAAAGGTATGTTATACTGTTTCAGCACTGTAGCGTTACCGTGACCATGCTTAAACCCTACGTACATCAGGGTTTAAGCACGTTTAGTAAACACGGAAAATTATCGTGGCAGGTGTAGACACAAACCATGTTCTCTCTGCTAAAATGTTACAGCTCATCTGTAACATTTTTACTGAGTCAGTGTGGGCAGGGCCTAGGTGGCTTCAGGGTTTCTCTTCCCTATGTGCATGATCTTGCACTTCTTTGCGTTAAATCCCAGTTGCCACACTTCCGACCATTTTGCTAGTTTATCCAGATCCCTTCTCATTCTGCCTTCCCCATCTGGATCATCAACTCTGTTGCAGATCTTGGTGTCAT
Organism: Neoceratodus forsteri; assembly: GCA_016271365.2. Taxonomy (NCBI): domain Eukaryota; kingdom Metazoa; phylum Chordata; order Ceratodontiformes; family Ceratodontidae; genus Neoceratodus; species Neoceratodus forsteri. Next base: position 777,165,789 of record CM057454.1, read on the forward strand.
CTGCAAACAGACAAACCTTACCCTCTAGTCCATCTGCAATGTCACTGATGAAGATATTGAAGAGGACTGGCCCCAGAACTAATCCCTGAGATACCCCACTTGTGACTTGCATCTCTTCTGACTGTATACCGTTTACCAACACTCTCTGTTTGTCTTCCCAACAACCAGTTTTCCACCCAGTTGACCAACTTCTGCCCCACCCTGAGCCTACCCAGCTTATTAATCAATCTTCTATGTGGAACAGTATCAAAAGCTTTGCTGAAGTCAAGGTAGGTGACATCAAGTGCTCCCCCTTGGTCTACCACTCTGGTAACCCAGTCAAAGAAATCTATGAGATTAGTTTGACAGAACCTTGCTGTTGTAAACCCATGCTGTATTGGATCCTGTGCTCCTATGGATTCCAGGATGAAGAACTCAAGGAGGAGTTACCAGCTAGGGGGAGTGCAGCTAGCCCAAACAGAGGAGGAAGAGAAGGATCTGGGTGTGTTCATTGCAGGGTCAATGAACAACTCAGCACAATGTAGGAAGGCAGCTGCAAAGGCCAACAAAATGCTGGGTTGTATTGCAAGGGGTATATCCTCGAGGAGGGAGGAGATGATTCTGCCACTGTATAGGTCATTAGTTAGACTACACCTGGAGTACTGCGTGTAGTACTGGCGTCCGTATCTGAAGAGGGACATTAAGTTACTGGAGGGGTGCAGCGCAGGGTGACAAAGATGATCAAGGGGCTGGGGACTTATCATATGAGAGGAGGTTGAAGGAGTTGAACATGTACTCACCGGAGGAGGAGAGGAGAGACAGGGTGACATGATTGAAACCTTTAAATACATGAAGAAATAAACAAGAGCGGGTACAGAGGGGCTGTTCAAAGTAAGGGAGGGAGGGCCACCAGGGGCCATGATATGAGACTGGAGCGAGGAAGGTTCAGGAGGGAGATGAGGAGACACTTTTTTACAGAGAGGGTGGTGGCTGGGTGGAATGCGTTACCTGCAGAAGTGGTATGCAGTAGAACAGTGGACTGCTTCAAACGAGGATGGGACAGGACAAGGGAGAGGGTTAATGAAGGGGAAGGGTGGAAGGGAGGGGCAGCTGCAGAATAAGGGGTGCTAGCTGCACATTCGAGCAAAATTGATGGACCTCTAGGCCTTTATCTGCTGGCAAATTTCGTATGTTCATATGTTCGTAGGTGTTGCACTATCCTTTCCTTAGGGAGTACCTCCATAATCTTGCCCACTACTGAGGTAAGACGGGCTGGTCTGTAGTTCTCTGCCTCCTCCCTGCTACCACTCTTGTGGAGCAGGATCACATGGGCACTTCTCCAGTCTTCTTGGACCTCTCCTATGCTCAGAGACTCACTAAAGAGATCTAATAATGGCTCTGCTAGTTCCACCCTTAGCTGTTTTAGTACCCTGAAATATATGCCATCAGGTCCCATTTCCTTGTCCACCCTGAGATTATCAAGTTCTTGTAGGACCCTTTCTTTTGTGAAGGGACTAGTGCACATCTCCCTTCCCCCTGTGTCCATGGCGCTGAGCTGTGGGCCCTGCCCTACCTTCTCTTCAGTAAATACTGAGCAGAAGTATCTATTTAGGATAGATGCTTTTACATAGTCCTCCTCCTCACATGCCTCCTTATCCCCTTTGATCTTAGCAATATCCCCTCTGGACTTTCTCCTTTCACTAATGTATCTATGGAAAGTCTTGTCACCTTCTTTTACTGTTCATGCTAGTGTTTCCTCAGTTTGGGCCTTTGCCTGCCTGACTGCCTTCCCTGATTCCCTTAGAGAAGTTTGGTATGTCTCCCTATCTTCATCCTGCTGCATTTCCTTATATTTCCTAAAGGCCAGCCTTTTGGCTCTGACCTTTTCTGCTACTGTTTTTGAGAACCAAAGTGGTTTCCTTCTTTTGCGCTTCCTTTTCTCTCTAGTACAATGGGATGTTGCTTCAAGTACTGCATCCTTAATGCTTGCCCACTTTGCCTGTACCCCCTTAAAAACTCAGGTGAGCACATGGAAAAGGCTTTTTTCATTTGAAGAAATCCTTTTCTGTACCAATGAAAAATGGGAACGAAAAGGGATTTCTTCAAGCAATAAAAGAATCGGGCAAAAACTGAGTCCAAAATTATTTTCTGTGTCAAGAGATCCTTTTTCTTTTAAATGGAAAAATGAAACAAAAATGATCCCTTATTATGAAAAAGGAATCGGAAAAATTACTGCGTTTTCAATCCTTTTTCATGAGAAGTGATCCTTTTTCATTCAAATGAAAAAGGACTCACAAAAAACCCTGAAAAAAACTAAGTCCAAAAATCTTTTTTTCATGACATGTGATCCTTTTTCGTTTGAACAAAACAGGAATCACGAAAAAGGACCTTAGCAAGTGATGAAAAAGGATTTAAAATGCTTAAAAAAAATTCCAGGATAGTCTTTCCATCAGACAACTGTGGAATCCAGCTAACAGAGTTCCGATGAGCAAGATACATTTGTTGATGTCTGTAGAGGACCTCATTTTTGTCTGTTTTCAATATTTTTTGTGAAAAAACTGAAGACAAGATGGAAGAAAATGAAAAAGGAATTGTTTCTCATGAACAAGGATTGGCCCCTGATGAAAAATAATCATTTTTCGTTTGATCAAATTCTTTTTTCGTTCCACTGTCATGGAGAGTGAAAATCCCAATGAAAAAAATTGGAATTTTAAAATTTAATAACTTCAGAATGGACTAACATTTTTTCACCAAACAAGAGAAAGGAACTTCTGTAAACAAAGTTTTTCTACCCTGAAAATTTCAGACCAAAGTTCCAAACTGTCTAGGCGCAGTGCGCTGACAAAATAAAAAAACGGTGAAAAGGGGCAAATTTTTGCCTTTTTTCACTATGCGCAGCTCAGAATCTGCACATCCGAATTAGAACCAAACTTATAACATCAAGAGATCTACCGCCACATGACTGTGCATGCAAACATTTGAGCAAATCTCGTAAATACACTGTTGAGCTTGGTCTCCATTCGAACCAGGGGGAGGATATAACTGAGGAAAAGAAAAAAGGCAAAATCAAAGTTTTAGTCAGATAAACTCTCTTCTCCTCTTCTTTGAAAGGGTACATTCCTCCAGTGAGCTAACTGTTGTTCTGCCTGTTGTAAACAAGAGCTCCAATTGATGTGCTGGGAATCTGCAGGTGAGAATCAAATACCTAAAATTTGAAGTGGATTAGAAAGCACTGGGATGTCAGCAATGCAAAGATCCATAAGGTTCCCTACTGCCATATTAAGCAAGACAGCCTCACTTTTGTCAAAGTTAATAACAGGACCTGAAGCCTTATAATAGGCAGTAAGGTTAGCTGTAACCCAGGTACCAGAGGCATGATCTTGCAGGATTGCACAGAGGTCATCAGCATACCCCAGTAAGATCTGGAAGCTCAGGAGTCATCGTAATCCCCTTAATATCTGGATTAAAATGCAACCGATGCAATAATGGGTCAATATAAAATATATAGAAACAAGGACTTAAGGGACATCTTTATTTCAGTCCTCTCTTTATCCCATAGTGTGCCAAAGTAGCAAAGAGAAAATCATGGTGCACACTATCAAAGGCCTTCGATTGGTCCATTGACAGTACATAGCCGTATTCCATGTTCCGGGACCCCTGACTAAAAAGTTCTCTGAGGAGTACCAAATTGTCCTGTAAATGTCAGCAAGGAATAGCACATATTTGGGGTGGTGCTATTACTAGGGGAGTTGTTAAAGCTAGACAGTTTACTATAATTTTAGACAGTATCTTTCAATCTGTGTTTAATAAACATAATGGCCTCCAGTTCTGTAAAAGGGCCATGTCTCCTTTTTTTTAAAATGTAAAAATCAGAACAACCTGTCACAAAGACCGGGCCAGGGTTCCTGTATGTAGGAAATAGTTTAACAGAAATTGTAAAGTAGGACACAAATAGATCTTGAATTTGTTATAGAATTCTGAGGGGAGACAATCAGATTAAGGAGCTATGCTAGTCTGTAAACCATCACTAGCCACTTCTACCTCTGAGATAGTTATGGGTTGCACATGACCTGCCTTAACAGCATCTGGAATGGGGGGGTATATGCAAAGCATTCAAGATTTCCCACGGGTCAGATCCTGTGTCAGAGGTGCCAAAACTGTGTAACAAATCTGTGTATGATATTTAAAATGTCATCCTTACTAGATGCCTGAGAGTCATGCTCTGGCTTCCTCAGACTAGATGTATAACATGATTTTTTCCTTTGTTGGCAAGCTTTAAAACTGTCCAGGGATTGTTTTTACCCTGTGTGCCAAATTTAATTTTCTGTAAGAAGGGAGTTGCCCTGGCAAGTTGCATAGTTTTTATTTCAGATTTAATGATGTTAATTTGTTCCAGTGGGTCTTCTCCAGTGGAGGAGTACATGGTAGAGACAAATTTATTCAACTGGGTTTGCAAACCAAGATATTCAAAACAGGATTTCATCCTTCTTCTATATGCCCACTGCTTGAATGGGCATTTAAAGTCAGTTTTAGTATCTTCCTACCACTGAGGAACATTATCGTAAGCACCAAATACAACCACCTATCCTGAAATAATTGCTCACATTTCATGGAAATACAGGAGTCATCCAACAGGGTTGTGTTTAGTTTCCAAGCAATGTGAGCAGAGGGAAAATCATGTGCCATTGTGCGTTCACAGACTACCGCTAAATGATCAGATGGCTCAATAGGGACTGTATTAAAAACAGTAAGTATTGTAGAGTGGGAGAAAAATAATCAATGAGTAAGGGTGGCTAAGGTGTCTTTGTGAAATGTAGGAAAACCTTGTTGAAAAACCAGTGCACTATTAAGTCAGCAACAGAGAGCACATCACATAAAAAGGCTGAGTCATAGTATACCTCTGAAGGATACTCTCGGGAGCCAGCGGTAGGTAGGCTACAATTAAAGTCTTCTCCCAGTATAACTGCCCTATGTGTGTGTAAATAGGGCTGAATGTCTTTAAACAACTCAGTCCTACTTGCCTTTGTCTGGGGGGGTATAAATGTTATTGAGACGGATGGAAAATGGTCAGTTAAAACAACCAGCAGCAAAACCCTTCCAGGAACAAGTTCCAATAAACGTTGTACCCAAAAAGTGAAGGAAGGAATCAGGATACCCACACCATTACACCTGTCAGGTACTTGTGACCAAAAAGAGGGTCTTATTTATTTATTTATTGGAACATCAGTTTAACAACCTTTGAGCCAGAGGCTCATTTACAAAGGTACCTCGTCACAGTGAGGACAAAACAGTGCAGGAAAACAAACAACCAAGCAGACAAAACATCTGAGAACAATTAGGAAGCAGCCAGAAAATGCAGGCATTTGTCAAACACAGTATACAAACAGGCTTACATGTGCACTTTACAGAGTAGACAATATACAGTAGTTACATGGAGATTGATTCAGTGGGAAAAATAAAGGTAAGGCTGGGTGGGAGGTATCAGAAAAGGAGTGTGGGGAAGATAGTAGCAAGTAAAGGTAGAGCTGGACAGAAGGTCAGAGAGTGGCTCAGTGAGCCTTGTCTGGGAGGATAGGAGTAGGCTTAGAAACATAGAAACATAGAAACATAGACTTTGACGGCAGATAAGGACCGCTAGGCCCATCTAGTCTGCCCATTTCCCTAACTACAGGATAGGCCGCAGATCCTAGTTAACCAACAGCCTATATCTTCCTGCACCCCACAAGAATTGCCTTATGTCTGTCCCATGCATTCTTGAATTCTCCCACAGTTTTAGACCCCATAACTTCCTCTCAGGAAGGCTGTTCCATGCATCCACTACCCTCTCTGTGAAATAATACTTCCTCACATTGCCCTGAACCGCCCTCCTTCTATATTTAAATTGTGTCCCCTTGTTCTTGCAAGTCTCTTTTTCTGAAAGATGCTACCCTCTTGGACTTTGTTGATTCCCTTGAGGTACTTGAAAGTTTCTATCATGTCCCCTCTCCTTCTTTCCTCAAGCGTGTACATATTAAGCTCCTTTAGTCTCTCCTCATACGGCTTCTCTTGCAGACCCTGTACCATTTTAGTTGCCCTCCTCTGGACTGCCTCTATCCTGTCTATGTCCTTATGGAGATGGGGTCTCCAGAACTGAACACAGTATTCCAGATGGGGTCTCACCAACTGTCTGTACATAGGATAACAACTTCCTGTTTTCTGCTGCTGATGCCTCTTCCTATACATCCCAGTATACCCCGCCTCCCCTACTGCCTTTTCACATTGCTTACAACCTTAAGGTCATCTGATATGATTACCCCAGGTCTCTTTCCTGTTTTGTTGTTGTTACTACCTCCCCACCCATTGTGTATTCTTCTCCTGGGTTCTTGTTTCCCAGGTGCATTATTTTGCACTTTTTGCATTGAATCCTAGCTGCCATACGCCTGACCATTCCTCCAACCTTGCCAAGTCCCTTTTCATCCTTCCACGCCTCCTGTGTATCAACCCTGTTGCAGATCTTTGTCATCTGCAAAAGGCATACTTTCCTTCCAGTCCCTCTGCAATGTCACTGATGAAGACATTAAAAGGACTGGACCCAATACTGAACCCATGGTACCCCACTAGTAACCCTTTCTTCAGAGTGGACTCCATTTACAATTACCTTCTGTGTCCTGTTGTCCAGCCAATGTTTTATTCAGGCTACCACCCTGGGACCCACTCCAGGCTGGTTAATTTGACTAATAATCTTTTGTGTGGGACTGTGTCAAATGCCTTGCTAAAGTCTAGGTAGGCCATGTCCACAGCCCCTCCCTGGTCTACTACTTTGGTCACCCAGTCAAAGAAATCTATTAGATTCGTCTGACATGACCTTCCGCTGTGAACCCATGCTGCCTTGGGTCCTGTGCTCCACTGGCCTCTAGGTAGTCAACTATTCTTTCCTTCAGAAGTGACTCCATCACTTTCCCTACCACAGAGGTCAGACTGACAGGTCTGTAGTTTCCTGCCTCTGTCTTGGTCCCACTTTTGTGAAGGGGAATCACATCCGCCTTCCTCCAGTCCTCGGGTACCACACCATCCTCCCATGATTTATTAAAAAGAGCCAGTGGTTTCACTAGTTCCTCCCTTAATTCTTTTAGAATTCTGGGGTGAATTCCATCAGGACCCATTGCTTTGTCCACCTTCAGTTTTAGGAGTTCTTGCAGAACCCTTTCTTCTGTGAAAGGACTGGGATCGACCCCCCTATCAAGAGTGCTTCTGTTAATTGGATTAGGCACTTCCCCCTCCTCTTTTGTGAATACTGAGCAGAAATATTCGTTCAGTATTCCTGCTTTTCACTGTCCCCTCTGCCCACCCACCGTTCATTCTATTCAGCCTCACTATCCCTCCTTTTGTCTTTCACTCAGCTGATGTACCTATAAAAGGTTTTATCCCCTTCTTAACTGAGTTGGCTATCTTTTCCTCAGTTTGGGCTTTTGCTATTCTGACTTCCCTCCCTGCTTCTTTCTGCCTTAACTGGTACAGCTCTCTGTCCTGCTCCTTCTGTGTTTCCTTATACTTCGGAATGCTATCTTTTTCTTCCTGACTTTCACAGCCACCTCTCTTGAGAACCATAGTGGCTTTTTCTTTCATTTTGATTTGTTTATTTGCTTCACACAAAGGCTTGTTGCCTCTGTGATGGCAGTTTGATAATTCCCCATTGTTGCTCCACACCTCCTTCTAGCCTGTTTGCTAGTGCTTTTCTGAGGCACTCTCCATCTTGCCAAAGTCAGCCTCCTAAAGTCCAGTACCCTCACTTTTGTGTGGCTTGACTCTGTAGCTGAGTTTAACGTGAACCACACTGTTTGATGGTCACTTGTCCCCAGATGACAACCCACTTCTAGATCTGAGATCCTCCACTGCCCCCGTTTGAGAGCATGAGGTCTAAGATTGCTCCTCACGAGTGGGTTCGAAACTAGCTGTCTAATGCCTGCCACCTGTAGGGCATCAAGAATGGCCCTGTTTTGGATGTGGCTGCAGCAAATGTGCTCCAGTTAACATCTGGCATATTCAGGTCTCCCATCAACAGTATCTCCCCTTTCTCTGCCATTCTAAGAATGCCTTCCATCATATCCTTGTCCATTCCTTCCCCTGACATGGGGGTCTGTACACAACCCCTGTGCGGATTGTGGTGCCCTTTCCAGTCTCCAAGGTGACCCACAGTGCCTCCTCTCCTCCCTGTTTACTCTTTTGTTCAGTTGCTTTTATCCCTTCCTTTACATAGAGAGCTACTCCTCCCCCCTCTTCTCCCCTGCCTGTCTCTCCTGTAGGTTATGTACCCTGGTATGTTAACATCCCAGTCATGGTTTTCTGTGTACCATGTTTCTGTGACTGCTACGATATCCAGAGGCAGGTACAGCTGCGTGTTGAGAGCAGGTAATTTCTAAGACTAGTTTTGAAGTAAGATAACAATCTGTATGGCCACAGTTTCTTTGTGGCTGCCAAATCATGCAAAGTTTTTAATCTAGGGTCCTGTAAGAAGACAATGTTCACAGGATGAGTAAACAACACAGAAAGCATTGACAGTTTTTTCCTATCGTTTTTAGCTGTTCATATTTAAAGATATGCAAGAAATATTAGGACCCTGATGTATTATGATGCCGGGGGGGGGGGGGGACTAACAATTTCTTTACTCGGGATCTAGTCCTACATTGTTTGGGAACCAATTCTATAGAACTGTCTTCTGGTTCAGACCCTTGCTCTCTAGTGGAAGAGATTATGGATGACACCTCCAAATCTTCTACATCATCAGTATCTCCCTATTGAGGAGCAGTAGTTAATACAGCAAATCTATTATCAGTGAACAATGTGTTTGGAGGGGTTGGGGTGTTCTCCAAGGAGCCCCGATGTCTCATCTTGTGAGTTTTGACCAATGTCATGGAAACATGTTTCGGGGGTGGGGGGCATCATGGAGGTATCAGACTCCATAGGTGGAGGAAAATAGCAGGACTCAAAATCCTGGGTATAGAGGAGCCACTTAATTGAGGAATGAACTGGTCATCAGGGTTCGGGGAGGGGGGGTCTGCACGGTTACTGTAGGCAGAGTGGAAGCAGCAGTGGGAGCCCTACACTGGGAACCATCAGGAGTGGCAATTGTTGGGGTGACCTCAACCATTACAGCAGCAGGCCCAGAAGAAGGAGGAGTGGCAAATCTTCTAGTACTGGCTGCTACTGTCCCCAGAGCCTGTCACCTAGCAAGCATGTCTACCTGCTTCCAACCACCCCCTTTGATGTGGATGGCCCACAGGCATCATCTGAAAGAATGGCCTTGCTCATTACAAATATTACACTGGAAAGGGTTGGGGCAGTATGGCTAAGATGGTCATATTCAAAACAGCTTTACTGGATGTCTCTAGCCAATGTATATGAAAAGTGAGCAAAGCAAAGAAAAGAAGGAAACCCCTCTGGTTTTCAAAGGACTTGGCCACTAAGGAAGGGGAGAAGTGAACTGCCTTAAAAAAAAATACAAGGAAACGGGTTGTGAAAAGGACATGGAGGCATACAAGGAGAAACAAAAGTAAGCAGGCAAGCTAATCAGAGTGGCCAAAGCAGCAACTGAGGAGAGGATAACCAGAGAGTTCAAAAAGGGAGACAAAACCTTCTTCAGATACGTCAACGACAAAAGGAAGAAGAGTGGAGGCATACACAGATTGACAAGGGAAGATGGCGGGCACATGGAGGATGATAAAGAAAAAGCCAAAATCCTCAACAGATATTTTTGCTTGGTTTTCACTAAAGAAGGGGAAGGGAGTGGAACACCCATGCCAGAAAAAAGTACAAGCAGCTGCGGAATTGATTTGGAACCTTTTACAGAAGAAAGAGTCCTGAAGGAACTAGAAAGGTTCAAGGTGAACAAGACTATGGGACTGGACGATGTTCATCCAAGATTACTGAGAGAGTTAAAGGAGGAACTGGCAGCCCTCCTGACCCAGCTATTCAACCTATCTTTGGAACTTGGAGAGGTACCGGAGGACTGGAGGAAGACCACAGTTGTCCCACTTCACAAAAATGGTAGCAAGGGGGCCCAGCCTGGTGGTGCTGAGGGTTGAGGTGCTGAATGCCACACCTCATGCCATGCCGGTGACCTAGGTTCGGGAACAAGCCTGGGCTGCCGGGGGTTGGCAGGGGGAGAGAGGTTCAAGCATCTGCAGGACTGCTGTCCTCTCTCGGGGGGGGGGGATCCCACATCATCCCACTCACTGATTGCCCTCTGGTGGTGACTGGAAGGCAATATGGGTCAGGAGGCGGCTCTGATGTAATTACGTTGGTAGGGAGGTGGAAAAAAGGAGTCTGGCAGGGCTCCATGATGGTCTGCCACACTGAGGGCCAACCCCAGTTTCTGGATTGGGTCTCTGGGGAAGGGGCACCACCTCCTTCCTGGCCCCACCATGGGGGGGGCAAACCATAGGGCAATCTCTGGAGTTGGCGAGTGTGGTGCAGTGGGACCTGAGAGAGTGTCCCTCCTCCAGAGGGCCAAAGCCTCTGCCAGGGCTCGGGGAGCATAAACAACTAAATAAAAAAAAAAATGGTAGCAAGGAGAGTGCTGGCAACTACCATTCAGTTAGCATCACCTCAACTGTGGGCAAAACAGTGGAAGCCCTACTCAAGGAGAGAATTGTATCCTTCTCAAAGATAATGGAAGATTAGACCAAAGACAGCACAGGTTCACCACTGGGAGGTCATGCCAGACAAATCCTTATTGACTTCTTCAACTGGGTGACCTAAATAGTGGGCCACGATGGCACTGTGGGTGTGGTTTACCTAGACTTCAGCAAAGCCTTTGATTCAGTCCCACACAGAAGGTTATTAAATAAACTGGGCAGCATGGGGATGGGTCAAAAGGTTGTAGACTGAATAGGGAGTTGGCTAAAAGGAAGGACGCAGAGGGTAGTGATAAGCTGCTCCCTATCTGAAGAAAGGGAGGCAACTAGTGGTGTACTACAGGGATAGGTACTGGGCCTCATCCTATTCAATATTTTTATCAGTGACATATCTGAGGGTCTGGAAGACAAAGTGAGTCTTATACACATGTGTGTGGCCTCTTTGACCCGGTCTCTAACAGCTCCCCATAGGTCCTCCACTTCCTTTATATCCCCTATACCACCCATCGCTTCCCCCACTAACTCTCATCTCATTAAAGTCTGCTCTCCTGAAGTCCAGTACCGTTATGCTGGTCGGGGCCACCTCCCTGCCTGCCCTCACCTTAAACATGATGGTACTATGGTGGCTATTACCCAGCTTCTACCCCACCACCACTTTCTCTACATTCTACCCATTTGTTAGGACCACATCTAGTAGGCTGCTTCCCCTTGTTGGTTCCCTAACTAGCTGCTGAAGGAACGCTCCCTGTAACACTTCCAGAATTTCTCTGCTTCAAGTTAAAACTGTGTCAGGGATGGACCAGTCAATGTCTGGGAGGTTCAGGTCCCCCACTAGTAATGTTTCCTCTTTTACAGCTACCCTTGCCATGTCCTGCATCATCTTCCTATCCTACTCTTTCACTTGGGTGGGTGGTTTGTACACCACACCAAGCCTCAACGACTCCCATGTCCTTCTGCCTATCATTGCCCATAGTAATTTAATCTCCCAGTCACCCTCCCTCTCCTCCAACACCTTCACATCTTCCCTTATATACAAGGCCACCCCCTCTCTGTCCTTCCTGCCCTTTCTGATCAGTCTGAATCCCGGAACTTCTGTCTTCCATGTGTGGAGCTCCATTCACCAGGTCTCCATGACTGTTATTATGTCCAGCCTATCATGTACAATAGTGGCTATTAACTCCTCCATTTTGTTTGCCAGGCTTCTTGCAATGACTATCAGGCCCCTCCACCATTACTCCCCTTCCACAGTTTCCCCCACTATCATGCTAGAGTCCCTGTCTTCAATTTTGTCCCATGGGGGACCTAGGGTCCCCCAACTCGGTCGTGGAACTGCGAGGCTCCACATCCAGCCCCCCCCACTCAGTTTAAATTATACTCCTTCTCAAAGAACTCCCCCAGTCTCCACCTCAGTATAGATGACCCATCCTTGCTGAGGTGCAGCCTAACTGGGGCAAAGAGGCTCTCGTCCTCTCAAGTTGCCCACCATTCCCCTATCACTCCATACCCCATCTGCCTGCCCCATCTCTCCAGCCAGTCATTGAATTTTTTTACCTTGTGCTTCCTCTCCATGTTGGCTCTTGTTACCAGCAGTACCTCTGAGAAGGCTAGAGACTTAAAACCTAGCCCCCCATAGAATCTAGCCAGAGCCTTAAATCGCGCCTGTATCTCCATGAGACTGTTGCTGTCCAGGTCGTTTGTACCCAGGTGGAACACTAGGTGTACATTCTTATCCTGGTCCCTGCCCCATGATGGGATGTGGTGGATTACCTCCAACGCTGTCATCCCTGGCATGCACTCCACCCACACCATTCTTCCTCTGCCCACCCCACTTGATCCCCTTCAAGACAGAGTCCCCTATCAGGAGTATCCTGCTCCCCTCCTTTCTCTGGTTTAGCTGCGCCCCAGTTGTCCTTCCCCATGGCACAGGTGTCTAAACTACCTTCCTGACTCTTGTTTCCCCTTTCCTGTCCCCATGCCCTGGTCCCCTATCTCCTCCTGCACTGCGTCCTCTCTTTCCCTTTTCCAGTTTTCTTCCTCTTCCCCCCATTCTCCCACCATACATCTCTCCTTTTGCCTAGCTCATTCCTGCAATCCTCTCCATGGTCCGGAGACCCTAGCATCCTCTTCCAGCTTCTTGCTGTTCCCATTTACTTCAATGTTACCCTGTTACTCCATTTGTCCTTCCTGTGCGCCCTGTACTACCCCCCCTTCCCCTCATCCAGGGTAATATCCTTCTCAACTTTTGCTGCTTCCTGGCCCCTTTTTTCCTGAGAACTCTCCTTCCTTGCTGATCCAACCTCTACCCTAACCTGGCCCACCTGACCTTCAGCTTCTCTTTCCATTCTTCCTCTGGACCCTCTTTGCATCCTACTGCCCCCCCCTTGTGGTGCCCCTATTGGTTGCCACCTCCTCCTCCCCCAGCCCTCTGTCCCCCTTGTTATCTCTAAGTCCTTGTCCCCTCCTGCCATGGTTGCTGCAATGGCAGGTACCTACATATTTGATACCATGATCCCACCTTTAGTGTGCTTACCCTCTTCCTGTGATTCTGGGCTCCTTGTTGTGGACCCCAAAGGCCCCCTCTTCCTATTCCCTATAGTCTCTACCATGTGCCATCATTCACCTTATTTCCAGTCCATTCCCACTAGCTCCACTTCACTCCCCTCCCCCAGGCTGGCCTGGCCTTCCCTGGACCGGACTTGCCCTACCCCCTCAGAGTCCTCCCCCAAGCCTCCCTCCAACTGTCGTTATAGATACATCCTCCCTTGCCCTTCATCCAACCCTCCAGCTCAAACCTCAGCCTACATAACTCTGTCTCCAATCCTTTTAATCTGGCACATATGGGGCAGTGGCCGATCCTCCATAGTGTATTCATGGCCATAGCCGTCCCACACCCACTGCGTCCCTGTAGCCTGCCCCATCCTGTACCAGCAGTCCTCACACCTGCCCAGTAGCAGCCAGCTCACCCCAGCCACTCATGTTAGCCTTTCCACCTGTGCCCCTTCCCTTCCATTGCCCCTCCCCACCCGCCCACCCGCCCTCTTCCCTGAAGTTCCCAATTCATTCCCAGCCATTTGGTCCCTCAAGTAGTACCTTCCCTCAAGAGATGTACCTTCAGATCTGCTCCCTTTCTTCCTAGTTATACCTGTACACAGTTCCAAATATTGGCAAAACTTGGCGATGTAAGCAATTCAGTCCCAAGTATAACCCTGACCAGCCTGTATCCTCCCCCACAACAACAGCTATAAACAGTTCGCAACAGTAAAACAATTCATAGAAACATAGAAGTTGACGGCAGATAAGGACCACAAGGGCCATCCAGTCTGCCCATTTGTTTCCACCTTATGAATGTGCCATAGGTTTTTACTCTGTCAATGGCCTATCTATTCATACTCATCTGTATTGCTCCCTCATGTCTATTCAGTCCCAAGTAGACTCCCGATCACCCTCCCCACAAAAAACAGCTGTAAACATTTCACAATATTGGCAAATTTTAGTGATGCAAGCAATTTCAGCCCCCAAGTATATGCTCTAACCACCCAGTTTACCCCCACCACTTCAAACAGCAGCAGTACACTATCTGCTCCAGCAAGTAGCACAGCACATTTTGTCAAATTTCCATCCAATGCTCCTGTCCCTATGGTCAGGCCCCAACCACTTTGAAGTTCAAGCAACGCAGCACCTTTTAAAATTTTCAGAGTCTACACTCCCAGTTTAAAGTTTAAGCAATCAAGCAATCTTAGCGCTTTTTCAAAAATCTCTTGCCAGTAATCCTAAGCACCTCACCCAGATCCAAGTTCAAGCACACAGTTCAGAGTTCAAGTATTTTCATCTCCCTTTCTGAATTCTCCAGTTGCTTTTTCAGTGCTTCCACTCCCAGCTCAAAGTTCAAGTACACAGCTCTTCCCCATTTCAACTGCCCAGTGCAGAGCTTAAAGGAGAAGTCCGTCCAAAACTTGAAAAAATATATGTTGTGCAGAGTGTTTTAATTTGTATGTGAAGTTCTAGTGTTCCTTCCCTCTGACTGGTATTAGGAGTTTTTCCTAAATTAGCCTGCTAGCTTTAAACTAGTTTTATGACCCCTGGGGATCTTCATCCTTGACAACTTAATTGTATTTCTTGTTCCCACAGTGCATCTTGTCTCATGTGACAGTGATGTGAGAAAGACCCAACATTCAGCACACACATGCCAAACAAACTAAATATCTTGGAAGCTTTACAAGCTTCACAAAAATTACCAGCAGCAAAGTTTTTCAGGACAGTAAGACATTTACGATGAGCTGAATTCTACAGATTTTAAAATATAGCCATCTTTATTGTTGTGAACTGATTGTAAAGCAATGCTTTCTGCTGGATTTATGGGCTCTGCTACATCACCATCACATGAAACAAGGTGCATTGTAGGACAAAGAAATACAATTAAGCTGTTTGATATGGAGATCTCCAGGGGTCGTAAAACTACCCTAAAGCTAGCAGGCTAATTTAGGAAAAACTCCTAATACCAGTCAGAGGGAAGGAAACACTAGAACTTCAAATACAAATTAAAACACTCTGCACAACATGTATTTTTCAAGTTTTGGGTGGACTTCTCCTTTAAGCACACAGCGTCTCCTTCCCCTGATCTCCTGGCCACTCCCTTTGTCCTTCCCTTTTGCAGGCTTCTCCTCCCACTGGCATTTCCTAGAGGCCGGGGTTGGGGAGGGTAGGTGGGATGAAAAGCTCCCCTTACAATCCCAGCTCCTGTGGCCCGGCTCCTGGCCTTTAAAGCCTGGCCGCTTTTGAAGTTTGGTGCCTCCTGCTCTATTTGCCAGCCATCTTCCTCGACCACCAATGTGGCCAATCAGGGGTTCTCTCGCTGCAGACTACAGCCTCTCCGTTCCTCAGCTCCGCTCACCACTGACTGTGGTGTCTCCTTCTGCCACAGCTCTGCTCACCACCTGGCTCCTGCTCACTGCCAAATGCGATGTCTTCTGCTGTTGACATGGCCAATCAGCCCTTCCCACCGCCGAATGGGGCCTCCCAAACAGCTCCCCTTGCAAATCCAGCTCTTGCAGCCTGGCTCCTGGCTTTTAAAGCCTGGCCACATTTGAAGTTTAGCACCTCATGCCCTGATTAGCAGGCTGTCTTCCTCGGCCATTGATACGTCCAATAAGGGGCGCCCTTCGCTGCAGACTACAGCCTCACCGCTCACCTCCGACAGTGGTGTCTCCTGCTGCAGCTCCACTCACTGCCCGGCTCCTGCTCACTGCAGTGTCTCCTCCTGCCGCCGATGCAGCCAATCAGCTCTTCCCACTGCAGAATGCGGCCTCCCAAACAACTCCCCTCGTGAGTCCTCACACTTTGCGGCCAGGTCTTTTTGCTTGTCTAGCACATGAAGAACTATGCACTCCAGCTGGTCTGCTTGAGTATCTAGGTCTGTTTGATGCTGCTCGAGATGTTCCACTTTTTTGTGTGACTTTGCTCAGTTCAGCTGTGAGTTCACCCTGGAATGTTCACACCTCCACCTGAAAGTCACGGAGTTCAGCCAGTATAGCTGCATTGCTGGGTTGCAGATCTCTGGCTTGTATCTCCGCCATGGCCTTCGCAGTCTCTTCAGCAAGTTGGTCCAGTTGTGTTAATCTTTCTGCATCCGTGGGGATATCCTGCTTATTGATTTTCCGGAGACCACCCATGAACTTTTAGTGGCTCCAATGCTTATATTATTTAAGCTTTTATTTGTAAATGTGTTATTTTTGGAGATTTTTAGGGTCGGGGATTCAGAGCTCTGTAGTTAGTGCTGCATCTGCTACAATGACATCACCAGACATCCCCCTGGTGTAACTATTGAAAGAGAGGAGATCCAGGAGGATGAGGATTTTGATGAGGAAAAGCTGCTCAATAAGAGATTTCAATTTGCAGACTATGAGAGCTACAGAGCCATTCCCAGGTCTTTCCATCACCCTGTGATTGCCTTGACCAACAGAACCCTATGTATGCCTATTCAAGCCAAAGCCCTTCAGACCAAGATGGATGGTCTGAACCGGAGTGATCCTCGGAATATTGCTTATAGGAAGGGGACCTGGCTAGAGCCAGATGTGGCCCGAAGGACCAGTGTGAGAGAGCTGCCTTACTGGTCCCAAGTGGAAAGATGGGTCAGGAGGAGGATCCATATTGAATATCCTGCCTTGGACTATCCATATGTTTCAGAGAGAGTATGGGATGTAATCGAGTAGATGAGGGAAGAGGAGCAACTCCAGAAGCTGCAGCTTTGTCCTGGATATAGAGGATGGCCATCCCAGGAACTGTTCCAAAAGACACGGGCTATATGCCACGCTGTGCCTTGATCTGGATTAACCCTATTTAAGAACTTTGCTTTGGCGCAGGACTTAGCAGGATGCCGTGTGAAGTATTACATTCTGGCAAGAGATTCATTTGGAGACATTACAACAAAGCCAGATCCTGACTTTTACTTTCCACCTGGTTGAGGTCCTGCCATTTGAGCCCCGAGAGACCTGTGGACTGTGCCAGGATAACTGCTCACCAGAGCAGTTTATCAACATAAGACTGTAATGTATGAAAAGTTCTAGTGACTGTGATTCTTCTAAAGTTAAAGTTATGCACTTATCTATGATGCTAATTGGGGCTGGGGTCATTTTTGCCCCTGCTTTTTGTGTGAGTATGAGAGTGCTTGTGTGTGTGAGAACAAATTTTCAGTAATTGATGTTACTGTTTTAAAGTGTTTTGCAACTTGGTGGGTGCTATAAAGGGTGAAGGGAATTCACAACTGAATCTAGCTCAGATTTGTATATAGATGTCCAATCAAAATGTTTTCAATACTTTATAAAGTTTTTGCAATGTGTTTCCCAATGTGTTTTGCATGTGTTTTGGTACTTTAAAGTGTTAGAACCTCCCGGTACAGGTAAGGTAGGGTATTTATTTTTTAGGGTGTTAGTGGTTTCAGGAAGGGTTTCCCCGTGTCCATTTTTTGCAGGTGCCTCTGCTGGTGATCCAGGGAGTGCACATACTTGGTCTGCTGGTGGGGTTGTCTGCTTGGCCCCCTGCCACCATTCCCAGTAGGGAATGACTTTCTTGGGTTTGGGTAGAGTGTAAGTCCCCCCTCATTTCAAGGGGGCTTAGTGCTCACTGTTAAGGCCCCTTTCCCCCAGAGCTAAGGGCTGTTTAGTGCTCTGGGGGGGAGTGCAATTTCTGCTGGCCTCCATTTGGGGGCAGCAGATTAGGGGAATTATAAACGGAGAGCTGAGGGAGAATAGAGAGGGTGTGGTGGTTCTGCAACAGGTCAGAGTGAAGGGGGGGAGCAGGTCAGCAGCTTCAGCAGCAATGCCTGGGTCCCTGGGTGGAGCATCTGTGGGAGGTGAGCAGCAAGGCAGTTTGCAGTCATCTGGGTCCTAGGTCCCTTGGGACTGGGTGGTGAGAGCATCCCGGGTGTACTTGGAGGGGAGGTAGTGAAGGACCATAAGGGTGCTGGGCCTGGTTTCTGGAGTGGTTTTCTTAAGCAGTCGGGGCTCTGGAGGTTGTGGCAGGGCCTCTGCAGGGGATTGATGGGACAGTGGGAGAATTCTCTGATCCTGTTCCCTGCGTGGTAGGGCGGTTTGTGGGCTAGCAGTTTGGGAGCAGGTGGTAGCCTTTACTCATATGGTGCCTGTGTGGAGGGGCAGGTCTGGAGGCTTTGGGTTAGAATCCCATGTTCACCCCTGAGGCATTTTAGGCCGTGGCTCAGCTTGGGTTAGAGAAACAGTAAAGTAAGGGAGCCACTGTGATTGCTGTTTGGGAAGCTCAGCTCTGGGAAAGCTTCGGAAACCACGTTGAGAGAGAGAGAGAGACCCCGAGAGAGAGAGAGAGAGAGAGAGAGAGAGACACACACCATTAGGGACCAGGCCAGTCCAGTACGAGGGCTACATTTTTGGGAAAGTGAGCCATGTTTGAAAAGAGGCAGTTGTGGAACTAACAGGCTGTTCATTTTTTTTTTTGTACTTATATTTTATTGAGTTATGCAATAAACCATTACATAAAAGAAGCCTCAGGTAGGTAACCAGAATTAATACATTTGCTTCAAATAGAAGCTCCAGATTTTTACAGTAACTAACAGGATCATTACCCCTGAACTCGGTACATCACATAGGGGTTAGCAAGATAATAATGTCCATTAATAAATCCAGCAGTTGTCCATAAATTAAATGGCTGTTTAAAAACAGCCAGCAGTCCATAGGAAAAAGAAGCACCCACTATAGGCCATTGCAGCCATGAGCTGGGATATCAAAACCATCCAACTATAGTCGAGCACCCTATCTAAGGGTTACCATCCCACTTCTTAAATATCAGATAATCTATCACAGGCATAGCTCTCCTGCTCTGATAAAAGAATTATACAGTTGCGTTTAAACTTTGACTAACTAGTAACAAACAAACAACGTTTAAATCATGCATTTCTATGATTTTATACTAATCATCCCCTTTAAACTTTGTTCCCTTATATTGTAACGTTAGACATATTTGAGACTGCTACCACTCTCCTCTGAGAGGATGTAAACAGGGACCAGAGGAGAAACAGGAGGGGGGTAGATAAATGCAATTCAGTATTACATTTATACTAAATAGGATCCCATCCTAGAGCATTATAAAGCGTATATCTATGAAAATACTTATTATTATTTTAAGTACTGCCCCCAAATCAGAAGGTTTAATCAAACAGCCTTTCACTTTAAGTCCCCTCAATCTCCTATGTCTTTCTGTGTCAGAAAGTTAGTACAATCAGATTTCCTATTCTCCCTCTGACTCGGAAGATTCCCCTCTGGCTGAGAACTGTCTTTCCAGCTTCTCTAGTAGTTTTGCTGCATCCATTGCCTCTGCGAACTGGTAGGCCTTTCCACCATAGTGCACACGTAGACTTGCAGGCATTAACAGAATGTGGTGCACTCCTAGCGCTTGGAGACGCGTTATAACTCCATCAAAACTTTTCCTCCGCATCCGGGTGGTGTAACTCAGATCGGGGAAGATGTGCACTCTGGTGTCTTGCCAGGTGAGTGGGCTTAGACTCTTTGCCTTCTGTGGAATTATATCCCTCTGAGCATTTGTGGCAAGCTCCATCATTAGTGTTTGGGGAGCAATTTCCCCTGCTACAGTCTTAAGACATCCAACATGTGGCGTGACTCTGTACACTTTTAAAGCATCGACATTATCTTCTATTTGAAGCAGGTCCTTTAGCCAGTCCTGAACCAACAAAGTAGAGCAGTCCCCTTCAGACTTTTCTGGCAATCCCAACACCTGAATGTGAGTAGATCTAATATTGTTTTCCAGATTTTCCAGGTGTCATTGGAGAAGAGAATTTTCTTTGGCAAGACCTGATGCTACTGTTAGGGCCCTTTCAGCAGTTTTAGCTGTCTCCTTCGATTCATCTTGCAAAAGCTCCACTTTAGTGTGCATCTGTTTGAGCTCTGCTTGAAAGCCCTCTGCTTTGCGATCCAGACCCTGAATCACTTTCAGTAGAGCCTCACTGGATGGCTGCAATCCATCCTGGTCTCCTGATCCGGTAGGGCCTTCTTTACTGCTGCTTGCCTTAACGTCCTTGGATCTGGTTCCCTCCACATTAGTAGCTGCTTTATTATCACGGACCATTTTCAGCTTTATGTTATCCGGGCCACTATAATTGTGTAGTCTATCGATAGCTGAAGGTAAGCTCTTTCTTTTAGGCACGTTAATTATTTTTAAAAGTTATGTTTGGATAATACCAGCAAAAGGAAGGGAATTCCTCTGGAGCAGAGTAGGAGAGCTGTTCACTGCTCGGCTGTTGGCCACACCCCCTCAGGCTGTTCAGTTTTAACCCCAGTAATGAAATAGCTTGGCGGCGTCAGAGGGAGATCCGGTTAAAATAGTGTGACCGAAATCACATGTACAATTTTAGCACGGTCAA
Source organism: Neoceratodus forsteri (assembly GCA_016271365.2). Classification (NCBI taxonomy): domain Eukaryota; kingdom Metazoa; phylum Chordata; order Ceratodontiformes; family Ceratodontidae; genus Neoceratodus; species Neoceratodus forsteri. The sequence continues at coordinate 777,186,285 of CM057454.1, forward strand.
AATAGCGTGGCAGTAAATCACTGTCTCACTAAATAGCGCTTACCTTTATAGCCCCAGTATAAGCAGCATGCAATCCAAAGAGCTAAGTATTCATCCCCCTTCCCTCCTGAGTGCTAGCAATTGGTCCAGGAAGTGCAGGATGCAGAGTAGTAAAGCTGAAGATGACAGTGACGGCTTCTAGGGGGGCATGGCTAGTGCCAGTAGAAGATGGCCACTTAAGTGAAAGGCTCCTTCACCCCAGACCTCAATCCTCAGGCATCCTGCACCTCCAAATAATACCCTGGGCACTGAGAAGACTGCACCAAGTGACTTAGGTCACATTGTATAATGCTGTGAGTGCCTTGCAATAAACCTAGGAAACATATATATAGCAGATCGGAATACAATGTAAGTGCACCGAGACTTGTCCAGTGAAGCAACATGATGTTCTTTCCCTGGCTAGACTGCAACCTACAGTATATTCAAAGCTATTATTGATGTTTGTATTCTACCTTTAATAATTTGCCAAATACCAGCATAAACCACCTTACATAGTTGTTACATATGTAGGGCTCAGTTTCACTCTTGAAGCAATTCTTTCAGTGTTAAGAGTCCATTTCTAGCCTAACGGCCACCTCCACTACATACCCTGTACACTCCTACCGTACCGTACACTATTCTGTATGTGGCAAATACTGCCGCGCTATAATGGGCTTGCAATATTTAGTACACGCTATATGTGCGTGCGCTACTGCCGATGCACAATTTTGACACTAAACCCATCAGAGGAGCACATCGCTCCCCTGGTAAAGGTTTTTGGGCTGAAGCAGTGAGATGTCTGGAAAAGAGTTTGGTTTTGGAGAGAAGCTCCATTAGAAGTGAGATAGCAATCAAGGTTTTAGGTACTTACCAGTGCCAGTGAGTTTTGGGAGTTTAACATTTCTGGTCATTTAAGAGAAATTCTCAGTCCTGAGTAAAGCGCTGCTGCTATAGTCTGTACCAGTAGAACATCTATCCATGCTTAAGTAATGCCCTAAAAGTGCCTATCTCATGTGTTCCATGTAGAAAGTTATTAGCCCCATGGAACTGTGCATTTTATGTTCTTAAGCAATTGAGAGCCCTGAGCCCTGTTAATCATTTAGGGGCTCATGAGAATAAACCTGATTAGTTTGGGATAAATCGGAGTCCAGTGTGATTAATCTTTCAAAGGATTTTAAATGAAATAATTAGTCCTTTAGTTTTAGGGATCTTCCATAGTCTCCCATGGGGTCTTGAAGCAATCCAGATGTTTCCTGTGCCCTATCGCTTTGGGGCCGAGGTGTGGACGTCTATGAAGACTGAAGATGAATTGCCTGGGTCTGTTCTCTGGAAAACATCTGCTGAGGCAAATTGATTTCCATCATTTTGGGGGCCCTTGAGACAGGTACCAGAAGATATCTTAAGGTAAGAGTTAGTTCATTCCATGCTTACTGGTCAGAGAAATGCTGGTGAGGAGTTTATTGTCTGGGACACCCTTCCCCGGAACATCTGGTCCTTAGACATTTGGGAAGGGGAGGCTACAATTATTTTTGTATACAACTGAAAAGAGTAAGATCAAAGGTGGGATAGTAAGGCTAAATGGGGAAAGAGGGGCTTGTGTGGAAGAGGACAAATCAAAAGCAGATACTGTATATTGAACAAATACTTTTGTTCAGTATTTACAGAGGAAAGGGTGGGTGATGGGCCACAAATAAAGGACAAGGGCAATAAAGGGAGGGAGGGAGGGAGATGGACATTAGTCCTTTTATAGAGGAGACAGAGTCCTCAAGGAACTAGCCCAACTAAAAGTGGACAAGGCAATGGAGCCTGATGAGGTACACCCTATGATACTGAGGGAGCTCAAGGAAGTGCTGGCTGCACCTCTGACAGCACTATTCAACCTATCACTAGATACAGGGAGAAGTTCTGGGGGACTGGAGGAAGGCAGATGTGGTCCCACTTCACAAAGGTGATAACAGGGAGGAGGCAGGAAATTACAGATCTGTCAACCCGACTTTGATGGTAGGTAAATTAATAGAATCACTGCTGAAGGAAAGGATTGGGGAATACCTGGTGACCAGTTGATTACAGGATCTGAGGCAGCATGGTTTCACAGGGGGGAGATATTGCCAGACCAACCTGATTGAATTAATTGACTGGGTGACCAGGGAAGTGGATCAGGATGGTACGGTGGATGTGGCCTACCTGGATTTCAATAAGGCCTTCAACATCATTCCACACAGAAGACTGGTAAGCAAGTTGGGCAGCCTAAAAAGACTAGGTTTGCTGGCAAAAAGCACCTAGCTTCACCTGAACTTTTTTTTTCTTAGGTTTGCTTTAAAGGACTGAGCAAGGAGCAATATTAACAGCGCAAGGAGAAACAGTAAGGCTTCTTTTGGCTAATCAGAGTTACTGTCTTGTTACTATTTTGTTTTGTGCTTCCAGGTTTTGTTATTGTTTTGTGCTTACAGGTTTTACAGTTTACTGCTTCATTTTTCTCAGATTGAAAATGTTTTTGGCAGGGTATATTTTCTGTTAATTGTTAACAGATTGTGCTTACGGGTTTTACAGTTTACTGCTTTATTTTTCTCTGCAATTGTTTTTGGCAGGGTATATTTTCTGTTAAATTGTTACAAGTTGTGCTTATGGGTTTTGTTAGTGTTTTGTTTTACAGTTGCTGCTTTATTTTTCTCTGATTTAAATTGTTGTGCAGGTTGTCTTGCTAAAAGGAAGGAAAGTACACACTGGGGTGGTGGGCCAGAGCTGTAGCTGATTGTTTCTGGAGGGCACGGGCTTGGTCCCACCCACCCCAAGTGCATAATTTCCTTTATACCAGGGGTTCTGACATCACTTCCCCAAAAGAGCAAAGGACATACACCTGTCATAACCTTAACAGCCCAACATGCTGCGTAGGGGGTAAAGGCACGTACACACTTGTACACACTAACAAAAAAGAAGTAAAACAATTTTAAACAGGAAGGGAGAGAGACATGTGGGAGTGGTACAACGCACTGGCTGTGGGGTGGCAGTCTTCTGGGAGACATTCTAGAGGCTGTGAGGCTGCCTTATTTGCAGGCACCTCTCTGGTCTGAGGGAGGAGATTGCCCATCTCTGGGCTGACCCGGTGAGGATTTGGGATACCTCCTCCCTGATCCAGGGCCCACCAGGACTGCTGCTGCTGCCTCAGCAGTTGCCAAGAAAGAGGAGCAGTTGGACCATTGTGGGTTCAGGGATGGTGAGGGTGGGGGAACAGAGGTGCATCCCTCCAGTTGTACCTCTCCACAATTCATGTGCTGTTCTGGTAGAGTGTGGTTCCTCTATGGAGGCACCCACAGTGGAGACCAAGAAGGATGCTGGGAACTTCCATAAAGGAAACCCACAGGAGGGTGGCACAGGACCTCACAGGAGAAGGAAACAACTCTTGGTGGGGGACTCCAGTCCTTGGGGGGGTAGAACAGGGGGAGGGAGGGGAGAGGGAGGTAAGGTGCACTCCCAGCACCATGGCTTGGAGGGACAAGCCCTTAATTGTGGCCAGGCTGGAGCAGAAGTCAGCCACCTGCCCCTCGAAGGATCCTCTGCTGACCAACAGCTTTCCCAGTCAGGACAAGCCCTTGATCAGGCCCCACACTGCATGCAACCAGGCTGGAGCAGAAGCCAGCCAGCCAACCACCCCTCAAAGGATCTTCTGCTGACTGCCATCTTTCACAGTCAGGACAAGCCCTTGATTGGGCCCCGTGCTGCATGTGGCCAGGGTGGAGCAGAAGCCAGCCAGCTGCCCCTCAAAGGATCCTCTGCTGACCTTCAGCTTTCACAGTCAGGATGAGCCCTTGATCGGGCCCTGCACTGCATGCAGCCAGGGTGGAGCAGAAGCCAGCCAGCTGCCCCTCAAAGGATCCTCTGCTGACCACCAGCTTTCCCATTCAGGACAGGCCCTTGATCAGGCCCTGCACTGCATGTGGCCAGGCTGGAGCAGAAGCCAGCCAGCTGCCCCTCAAAGGATCCTTTGCTGACCACCAGCTTTCCTGGTCAGGACAAGCCCTTGATTGGGCCCCATGCTGCATGCAGCCAAGCTGGAGCAGAAGTCAGCCAGATGCCCCTTGAAGGATCCTCTGCTGACTGCCAGCTTTCCCAATCAGGTACAACTTGAACTATAGGACTGAATCCCCAGACAGCTATTGGTCAGGCCGCCACAGTGCTCGGCTGTGATTGACTACAGTGGGATTAGGGCACCTCCTGATTGGTCCTGTCCTTCCACTGCAGTAAGTGGCCCTGGCTCTCCCTGACTGCTTTGTAAACAGCCAGGAAGCTGCTGTGCTTCTCCGCTAGGGCACTTTTGCCCAAGCCTTAGTACAGGCTTCTAGAAACAGAGAATGTGAAAGGGATTTTTGACTGTCAAAGGGAATTTTTGGCCCCCCTGCCCTCCCCCTCCTCCAGCCTTAATTAAATACACCCTGACTGCACCTCTTTTACCTTAAGTTATGATCACTGGCCCAGATCCTCGTTCTTCACCCTCAAAGGGTTCCTTTTTTTAAAAGTGTACCAGCAACCTCATATAGCTTCTGCCTGTGGCATTAACAAGTCACGCTGCAGCAATAATTCTCCTGTTACAGTCCTCTGAGGGCTCAGACTGCAATTTAACTGGGTGAGGCTCATTCCAGGACTAACCATGCAGACTACCCTTGCCCTTTTTTGCTGCTTACTTGGCATGCAGTTCACTGTTTTTAACCCCCATTGTACCGTCCCACATACCCTGCTCTGGTAAACAAGTCAGCTGTTCCTACAACACACAAGCCTCCAAGCTGCCTAAACCTTTCTTCCTTCTATACACACTTATGCATGGATCCGATTTACCATAGCAGGGCCTGCACATATAACTATTGGTTTAGGAACCCCATATTGCCAATTCCCTAAACTCTCCACTCGACCTTCTCCTGCAAGGCTAAGGTACTTATCCTAGCAATGCTGGGATCGTCTGGATTCTTCATCACTACAGCACTACCCCTCCTGTCCAAAGAATCAAAAGAGGACGGACTCGGATACTGAGACTACTTCTGCGAGCCATTATAAAATTCTTACTATTTCTACTGTTCTGCTCAAGTAACGCTGAGTTAAACCCTGGACCACCAGCTCCTATCCAGTCGCCGTCACAACTTCCCCTACTTAGAGGTCTGAGCCTGCTACACATTAATACCTGTAGCCTGCTAAAACAATTTGACCTCATTCAGTCCTGGATAACCCATACACAGTCTGATATCTTGATGATCTCTGAGACATGACTAAAACCCTCCACTCAAGATTTCAAAATCAATATCCCATCTTATAGTGTGTTTAGAAATGGAAGGCATACCGGGGGGGAGTAGCTATATATGTACATAACAAATTCTCAGCCACTGCTCTCGACTCCACCTCAAGTACCTAAGGAATTTAATGCCTTACCATTAAACTACAATTGCCCTCCTCTGTCCCACTTATAATAGTGAGCTGCTACCGGACTCTCTCTGCAGGCCTCAAACTACTAAACCACCTGTCTGACCTTCTGGACTCAGTCTCAACGGAGGTTATCATCATGGGTGACTTCAGCCTTAACTGGTTCACCAAATGCTCCAAACCCCTAAAGGCACTTGGCGACTCCTTTGGGTTTATACAACTAATTGTGGAAGCCACCCGTCCAAATATAACAACTCCTGAACACAGTGGTTCACTTGATCTCATCCTAGTCAACAGACCTCACCTTTTCACCCATGCAGGCATGCTATTAAATGACCTAAGCGATCATTGCCTGGTTGTCTGCATGAGGTCTGCTCCCAAATCCTCATCCACTTCTAGATTTACCCTCAGAAGAAATCACTAAAATCTTGACCACCATGCTTTTCTCTCTGACCTGCAACATGCATGTTGGCAAGATTTCTACCTAGCCTCTACTGTGTCTGATGCCTGTGAAGCCTTCCACAGAATTGTCCTCAACACTATAGACAGGCACGCAACCCTGACCAAGGTGCGCACCAAGAAAAAATCATGCCCTTGGTTTTTGCCTGCTCTGAAGACTGCCCTATTTCATAGGGATAAGCTTTGGAAAAAGCACGCAGAACCAAACTCCTTGTCGACTGGACTACCTTCCAGGCAGCCAGAAACCAGTGTACTAAACTATTAGAACAACAAAAGCAGACTATTTTCAAAAATTGCTAGATGCGTCTTCAAACCGCACTGCAAAATTCTGGCAAACTCTAAAAAACACTGAGGGACATAAAACCACTAACTCACTCCCTGCTAAAATTAATTAGGGTGGCACGATCTTCACTGACAAACAGAAAATACTTGAACTCCTTAATGTCCACTTTGCTACAGCCTGATTGGCCTTTGACTCATCCCCGCCAGCAAATTACACAACCAACTTGGAGGACAGGAATTGTGTGATCATGCCACCGGCCCCTCAAACGCTGATCCTACCTTCTCCTTCACCCCGGTCTCTCTGAAAGAAGTGGAAGAGCTTATACTGAAATTAGACACTAAAAAAGCACTGTCGCAGACTTCATTGACCCCTTCTTTCTAAAGCTTGGATACTGTGTCTTGTGGCACCCATAATGCACCTTTTTAGCATGTCCTTAGCCCAGGGTACTATTCCTACTGTCTGGAAAATGGCCCACATCATACCTCTCTTCAAATCTAGTGACCTCACGGATGTAAACAATTATAGGCTCATTTCCTTATTCCCAACCTTCTCCAAACTCCTTGAAAAAATAGCTAACATGCAGCTAAGAAAATACCTTGAATCTGCCAATCTACTTTCTCCATTACAGTCTGGCTTTATACCAGCCCACAGTACTGTTACTACACTAGCCAAAGTCTCCAATGACTGACTGACAGCCCTGAACAACAAAAAACATGTGTGTGCCTTGTTCCTAGACCTGAGCAAGGCTTTCGTTACCGTGGATCATGTCTTATTACTGGACATCCTCAGGAACTTTGGTATGGAATCCTCTGCCATAAAATGGTTTGATAGTTACCTCATTGGTCATTTCCAGCAAATAAAAGCAGACAGTGACCTCTCCCCATTAAACATGCTCCCTTGAGGTGTCCCACAGGGGTCAATCTTGGGCCCTCTCCTTTTTGCAATTTATATTAATAATATCAATGTTGGCATTAACTCGGCCAACATTCACCTATTTGCAGATGACACCATCATCTACATAGACAAACCTACCCCTGACGTAGCATGTGGGGATCTGCAAAGAGACTTTGATAAACTCCAGATGAACCTTTTACACCTCAAATTGTCACTAAATGCCAGGAAAACAAAAGCTATGTTTTTCTGTCATGCAACTAGACCAGTGCAGGCACCTAGCCTTGCCTCCCTACTCGAAATCATCACCGTAGTAGGCGAGCAGATAGAATACATAGCCAAATTTAAATATTTGGGTGTGTGGGTTGACTATAAGCTTACCTTCATGGAACATATAGAGGATCTCAGCAAGAAGTTAAGACAGAGACTCGGACTCTTCTTTAGAATCAGGCACTTACTCACCAAGGAAGCAAGGACCAGGCTAGTGCAAGCCACTTTTCTTCCACTCCTAGACTATGCAAATATTCTGTATGCACAAAACACTAGCACTGCACTCTCCAAACTAGATGTCCCATACCTCCGCGCACTACGCTTTATAACTGGTGCTCCCTATTCAAGCCACCACTGTACGCCGTACTCTCTCCTAGGAAGAACGTCACTCTCATTCAGGCGGCAATCAAATGCAGCCATTTGGATGTTCAAGGCCATTACCCATAGGTTCCCTCAATATATCTCGGACTGTCTGCCCATCTGCATGCCAGGTAAGTATGGACTGAGAGGCCTGTCCTATATTACTCTTATCATCCCGAAATTAAATACTAGGTTTGGTAGCTCATCCATAGGTTACGCTCTGTCATCATTATGGAACAAACTCCAAAAAGTCCTAAAATTGGCCACCCCCATTAAGCTATCAACCTTTAAGACCATATATAATCAATCCTTCAAGGAGTCCTGCAGGTGTAGTCAATGAGGAATAATACTATCTGTCATACTCCCCCCTATCCAACTGCTCCAACTCTTACCACCTCATCTGGATCCTTCCCTTCCTCTTCTCCCCTTCCAACTACACCACCATTTCTAACCCCCTCTGGTTCCTTCCCTTCCTCTTCTTTGCCTTATCTCTTCAATCGCTTAATTAGTTTCCCACCTAGTGACTTCAGTAAGTCACCTCAGAGAAAAGTCTAAGCTTAGCTGCCATCTACCCTCCTATCCCTTGCCCCCCCCGCCCATTTTCATGGTAGGTTGACCTGTAGCAGCTCGCCTCCTTATACCCTTCCTGCTTGGACTCCTGCCAAATGTCCTTTATATCAAAATTGTTATTAAACCTTCTCTCCCCCATGATATTTAAATACTGTATGCAGATTCTCTGCCATGCTAAAACGTCTTCCATGTTATCAAATATGCAATAACGGCTGAACTAAGCCTCCTGATATGACTGTACTGGCTACCATGTTTTCTTGTTACTTTTTCTACACGCAGCAACAACAACTGATCTCACTCGGCCATACTGATATGACTGTACTGGCTACCATGTTTTCTTGTTACTTTTTGTACACGCAACAACTACTGATCTAACTCAGCAATACTACTCCACTCTTTTGTCCTTTCTATCCAGCCATGACTCACTCATATCTAAGGATATTGAGGCCTATGTACTGTACCTACTGCTTTTAATTGCTGTAAACTGTACTTATTGTGACCTTGTAGTGTACCTACTGCCTGAACTTTCTGTATGTTGTAATTACTGTGCATTATATATTCCACTATGAATGTATAAAAATACTCTTGACTGTCTTATATTGGCCCAGGTTCACTTTGGAAATGAGTTCTGCTCAATGGTATTTTGCCTGGCTAAATAAAGATTTTGAATTGAATTGAATTGACAGGAAGAGAATCCTCAGGATCGCAGGAGCAGCTGCACAGGAGAGGGAGCTGGATGTCACTGTCCACCTAGGGACAAATGACCTGACTGGCAATGAGATCAGAGCAGTGCAGGAGGAGTTTGTGGACTTTGGGACGGGCCTTAGACAAGTAGCATGCATGGTAACCTTCTTGGAGGTGCTGTCTGTCTATGGCATGGGTGAGGCTAGGGTACTCCATACCATGGTATTCAATGAAAGTTTGAAAAACTGGTGTGGAGCTCAGTGCTTTAGCTCCTTTGAGGACTGGGGGTCCACCTTGAGGGATACAGGCCTATATTGACACGATGGTCTGCATCTGTCTGGTAGGAGAACCAGGATCCTAGGTGATAGGTTTAAATGCTTCATTGGCAAGCATTTAAACTAGCCAAGGGGGGGAGGCACTGAAAAGCAGCATGGAAATCCCAGCCCCCCCCTCCACAAAACAGGATAGTTAGTGAGGTAAACACCAAGGTAGAGAAGTCGATAGGGAGCAGCACAGGGGTAAATGGAGAAAAAGGCAGAAAGGACAGGGATAGGGCTAAAAGGGGCAAGGCAATCATAAAATGGAGGGCAATGAGTACTAATGCCCATAGTCTGTGTAACAAGCTCCCTGAACTAGTGGCCTTGATGGAAGAAGGATGCCTGGGTATTGTGGCAGTCATAGAAACATGGTACACAGAGAACCATGACTGGGATGTCAACATACCAGGGTACACATTCTACAGGAGGGACAGGGTGGGTAAAAGAAGAGGAGTAGTAGCTCTCTACATAAGGGAAGGGATCAAAGCCATGGAACTAAAGGGTAAACAAGGAGGAGAAAAGGCACTGTGGGTCACGCTGGAGACAGGAAATGGCACCACAGTCTGCACTAGGGTTGTATACAGACCCCCATCTCGGAGGAGGAAATGGACAAGGAAATGATAGAAGGCATTCTCAGAATGACAGAAAAAGGGGAGATTTTGTTGATGGGGGACCTGAATATACCAGATGTTAACTAGAGCACATTTGCTTGAGCCACATCCAAAAGCAGAGTCATTCTCAATGCCCTACAGGGGGCATGCCTCAGACAGCTAGTGTTGGAACCCACTTGGGAGCGAGCAATCTTAGACCTGGTACTCTCAAACAAGGATGAAGAGAGGATCTCAGATTTAGAATTGGGCAGCCATCTGAGAACAAGCGACCACCAAACAGTGTGCTTCATGAAAAACGCAGCCATAGTGTCAAGCCATACTAAAGCAAGGGTTTTGGACTTTAGGAGGGCTGACTTTGGCAAAATGGGAGAGTGCCTCAGAAAAGCACTAGCAAATGGGCAAGAAGGAGGGGTGGAGGAACAGTGGGAAAAATCAAAACTGCCATCACAGAGACAACAAGCCTTTGTGTGAAGCAAATAAACAAAACAAAACTAAGAAAAAAAACACTATGGTTCTCAAAAGAAGTGGTGGGGAAAGTTAGGGAGAAAAAGATAGTATTCAGGAAGAGTAAGGAAACACAGGAGGAACAGGACAGAGAACTGTACTAGTTAAAGCAGAACGAAGCGGGGAAGTCAATCAGAATAGCAAAGGCCCAAACTGAAGAAAAGATAGCCAGCTCAGTTAAGAATGGGGATAAAACCTTTTGCAGGTACATTGGGGAGTGCAGAAAGACCAAGGGAGGGATAGTGAAGCTTAATAAAGAGGAGGGGGTGGGCAGAGGGTGACATTGAAAAAGCAAGGATACTGAACAAATACTTCTGCTCAGTATTCACAAAAGAAAAGGAGGGGGAGGTACCTAAACCAATCAATAGAAGCAGTTTTTATAGGGGGGTCGATACCAGTCCATTCACAGAAGAAAGGGTCCTGAAAGAACTCCTGAAACTGAAGGTGGGCAAAGCAATGGGGCCTGATGGGATTCATCCCAGAGTTCTAAGATAACTAAGGGGAGAACTAATGACACCACTGACTACCCTTTTTAACAAATCGTGGGAGGATGGGGTGGTACCTAAGGACTGGGGGAGGATGGATGTGATTCCCCTTTACAAAAGTGGGAGCAAGACAGAGGCAGGAAACTACAGACTTATTAGTTTGATCTCAGTGGTAGGAAAAATGATGGAATCACTTCTGAAAGAAAGAACTATTTGAGTACCTAGAGGTCAGCAGGGCACAGGACCCAAGGCAGCATGGATTCACAGTGGAAAGGTCATGCCAGATGAATCTAATAGATTTATATGACTAGATGACCAAAGTAGTAGACCATGGATGGGCTATGGACATGGTCTACCTAGACTTTAGCAAGGCGTTTGACACAGTCCCACACAAAAGATTAATAAACAAGTTAGCCAGCCTGGGAGTGGGTCACAGGCTGGTAACCTGGGTAAAACATTAGCTGGACAACAGGACACAGAGGGTAACAGTAAACAGAGTCCACTCCAAAGAAAGAGGAGTTACTAGCGGGGTACTGCAGGGTTCAATGCTGGGACCGGTCCTCTTTAATGTCTTTATAGGTGACATTGCGGAGGGACTGGAAGGAAAAGTATGCCTCTTTGCAGATGGCAAAGATCTGCAACAGGGTTGATACACGGGGGGATAAGAAGTGACTTGGCAAGGTTGGAGGAATGGTCAAAAGTATGGCAGCTTAGATTCAAAGCAAAGAAGTGCAAAGTAATTCACCTGGGAAACAAAAACCCAAGGGAAGAGTACACAATGTGGGGGGGGTATTAACAAAAACAAAAATAGAAAGGGACCTGGGGTAGTCATATCAGATGACCTAAAGGTAGGCAAGCAATGTGAGAAGGAAGTAAAGAGGGCTGGGGGGACACTGGGACGCATAGGGAGAGGATCACCAGTAGAAAACAGGACGTTGTTATCCCTCTGTACAGACAGTTGGTGAGACCCCATCTGGAGTGCTGTGTGCAGTTCTGGAGACCCCACTTCCGCAAAGGACATAGACAGGATGGAAGCAGTCCAGAGGAAGGCAACTAAAATGGTGCAGGGTCTGCACCAGAAGCCATATGAAGAGAGACTAAAAGAGTTTAACGTATCCCTCGAGGAAAGGAAGGAGAGGGGGGACATGATAGAAACTTTCAAGTACCTCAAGGGAATCAGCAAAGTCTAAGAGGGTAGCATCTTTCAAAAAAGAGATGTGCAAGAACAAGGGGGCACAATTTGAAGATAGAGGGGGGGAAGGCTCAGGGACAATGTGAGGAAGTATTTTTTAATGGAGAGGGTGGTGGACCCATGGAACAGCCCTCCTGAGGAGGTTGTGGGGTCAAAGACTGTAGAGGAATTTAAGAATGCATGGGACAGACATAAGGCTGTTCCAGTGGGGGGGGGGAGTAGGTTGCTGGTTAACTAGGATCTGCAGCCAATCCAATAGGTAGGGAAATGGGCAGACTGGGTGGGCCAAGCGGTCCATATCTGCCATCAAAGTCTATGTTTCTATGAAGGAGTAGGTCCAAAAGTAGTAAAATTGATAAGAAGTTGGCTAAGCAACAAGACTCAGAGGGTGGTGATAAATGGTGTTCACTCTGAAGAAGACAAGGTGACCAGCAGGGTGCTATAGGGTTTACTACTAGGCTCGTTCTCTTCAATGTCTTAATGAGTGACATTGCAGGAGGCTGGAAGGGAAAGTATGACTGTTCGTGAATGACACAAAAATCTACAACAAAGTGAACACACCAGTGGGGGTAGAAAAAATGAGAGACAATCTGAAAAAGCTGGAAAACTGGCAAATTGGCAAAGCATTTGGCAAATGGGTTTCAATGCAAAAAAATGCAAAATCATGACTTGGGGCACAGAAACCTGGGGGCAACATACCAACTGGGCAGGGAGGTATTGACAACTACAAAACTGAAAAGGGACCTGGGGTAATCATTTCTGATGACCTGAAGGTAGCACAGCAGTGTGATAAGGTAGTGGGGGAAGTTAGCACAATGCTTGGGTGCGTAGAGAGGGGGGGCATCACCAGCAGAAAGAGGGAGGTAGTGTTATCCCTGCATAGATCAATGATGAGGCTCCACCTCAAGTACTGTGTCCAGTTCTGGAGACACCATCTCCGGAAGGACATAGATACAGTAGAGGAGGTATGATAGGGCGCAGGTGTTCATGGACAGAAACAGGTAGCGTGACTCAATATTTGATTTTCTTTATAGTCCAAAATTTATTTCAGGCATCGATTTTCTTCATGAGCAGGACACTTTACATACAGTGTACATCACCATCACTTCATAACACTGGAAAGCTTCCTCAGTTCATGTCTTTCATGTAATTGGCATTACTCCCTGGAGCTCCATCAAGACTTTAAACCTCTCCGCTTACTCTCTGGATCACATCTAACATCCCTAGGTACTATCCTTTCTTTTATACAATTCAGTACCCATGTGATAGGTTAACTCCACCCACTAGTACATTAGTGCATTTAAACTTTCTTTAATAACCTTCATTTATATCATACACTACAATATAAACATCACATTGATATAGCAGAGAGTGTATGTCATGTAGAACAAAATAAAAAAAGTTCTTTTACTCTTTTTAGTTACACTAAGGACCTCCTTCCAGCCATCATATGCATAAATACAAAGTAAAAGAGGCCGGCTGGCTCTATAGAAACAGATGGCCTAAGAGAGGAGTGCAGCAACAAACAAAGCCTATAAAAAAGAACAGACCATTGGAGCAACAGTAACGTTTTAATAAATCACGCATTATTCTTTTCTTTTTGTTTTATATATATATATATATCTATAACTGCTACGTAGATATATATATTCTTATTGTTTACTACCTTGCTCATTATATAGACGAGCAGTGTTGGCGTTCTTATGTCTTTCCTTAAAACTAATGTATTTTAATAAGGAAAACCCCACTGACAAGGAGAAAACAAAACCAACCATTTTCTCCGAGAGGCAGTTTCTCATATACTCAGCACATAAAGGAGGGCTGCTTGTTTATTTGATAATTAGCTGGGCATGAAGCAGAACAGAAGAAATTTCCATGCAACAGTTTGTTTTCATTTTAGTACCTGCTCCTTGCCACTTGCTAATCACTTTAGCATGCACTGAAAGTCAGAACCAGCTCTACAATGAGGGGTAGCTTTTTGGCACTGAAAGACTATAACATTAATCCTGGACATACAGCATACCCTTACCTACATGTCTAAGTGTTTCTTCCAATTTGCCTATTATAAATAGAATAATGGATAGGTAACTGGGTATTACTGGTGAGTAATACCATCGAGAGGTTCTGGACACATAGGAACCTCGAGAGCGAAGCTTGAGAGGTTCCTTTGTCCAGAACCTCGAGATGGTATCTCACCAGTAATGCCCAGTTACCTATCTATTATTTTTTTTAATATGTGGATCCGACTTTTTTTTTTTATAATTTTGCTGCGACCAGTCGGCTGTTAACTAAAGGAATCTCGCGCTCTTATCCGACTTCCACAGCCTGTCACACAGTGTTGCCTGGTCTGCCTGCCTTCCGTGACTCGCACACATGCATAGCAACAATTTCATTTTCTTTTACCTTTTGTTTTTGGGGATGGGTGAGCACAGTTCAGCGAGACACATTTTCGTTTGTAGATACCCCGGAAAAAACTGAAGTTTTGTCACTGTGGACTCCGTATAGTGTCCTCTCGCTAAGCGAGAATCCACCGCCATGTTTTTTAAACTGTTTCGGCTGGAAACGCAGCAATTGGAAGGCACACTTCAAAGACGTGACAAGATAGACTTGCACTTGCACTGTTCATCTTTGGTGATAATACTATCGTTCAGGTCCTGAACGATAGTATTATGGCTCCTGAACGCTAGTATTATCACTCGGGAGCAGTGGTATTATCGGTTCAGGAGCCATACTATTACCAGGATTTTTTTATATGGCTTCTGATGGTATTAATTTGACAATCCATATATTAAAATCTAATCAGCAGCTCAGCGATCTGCACGAACGTGCGCACAGTCACTACCCTAACGACAAAACCACTCCAATTTAATCTAGGAAGCTGTACCAATTAAATATCCACACAGTTTCCCTTATCGGAGCAAAAGAGCGTGTTATTTTATTAAATTAAGGGCGCAAAGAACATTCAGGAGTGGTGGCTGAAATTAATTCAAAAACAGAGATCAGCTGCTGATTCCCTATTAACATATTTTAAATGAATATCCAAGCTTCAAACGGGGCACTAGCTCCTTTATATTTCCATATTAACAGTATATTTTACTATAAACTGGCAGAGCCCTTTTTTTGTTCAATTTTACCCAGCCCTTGCCACTGGCAAGTAAAGAAAAACATTCACTTTTCTTTTGTTTCATTCAGGCTGGCAGTTCTAAGAGCCACCTGGCCTGAAAACACTTTGACTTGATCTTACACCTGAAAACAACCACTACAAAAAAAACAAATCTCAGCTATTATGGATTCTACTCTTTCTCTGGGAACATTTGAAAGCTAGCAGAATGTTTTAATACAGGACTTAAATAAGCTTAAGACTCAGCTGCTAGTTTTCATTGTTTTAATTTCTTAAACGACAATTATCCACTAATCCTTTACCTTTCATTTACACTCAAATAGACCTCCTAAGAGAGATAATATGCCCCTTTCTTTTAATTCAATATTAGCCCCGGGTTGGCGGCTGCATTTTAAAGGAAGCGAACCGGAGAGCTTAAACCCAGAATCTAAATAAAATGTAACAGCTGATCTATACAGCCTGACTGTGCGGTAATGCGCACTATCCCAACTCCTTAAAGCAACTAACAAGGCACTTGTAATTACACAACAAAGGGAGAAATATGAAGGGAACCCACTACAGCTTCAGCCCCCATCTACTCCTCTATTCTCTCTACGCTCTTTCTTTTAGCTTATATTTAAACAATAAGTGCTACATTCATTTATTTATTTTTAGCTTAAAACCTTAAACAAAACTGCAACCCCAAAATTCCAGGGCCCTTAATCCTTCACAGAGCCACTCTGTGACAGGCGGTACAGAAGAGAGCAACCACAATGGTGCAGGGCCTGCATCAGAAACCCTACGAGAAAAGACTCAAGGAATTAAATGCGTACTCTCTAGAGGAAAGGAAGGAAAGGGGGGACATGACAGAAATATTCAAATACCTCACAGGTAACATAGAAACATAGAATTTAATGGCAGATAAGGACCGCTTGGCCCACCCAGTCTGCCCATTTCCCCAGCTAATGGATAAGCTGCAGATCCTATTTTGCCAACAGCCTACTTCCTCCTACTTCCATCTCCTAGAATTGCCTTATGTCTGTCCCATGCATTCTTGAATTCCCCCACTGTTTTTGACTCTACAACCTCCTCAGGAAGGCCGTTCCATGCATCCACTACCCTCTCCGTGAAAAAATACTTCCTCACATTACCTCTGAGCCATCCCCCTTCTATCTTCAAATTGTGCCCCCTTGTTCTTGCACATCTCTTTTTCTGAAAGATGCTACCCTCTTGGACTTTGTTGATTCCCTTGAGGTACTTGAAAGTTTATATCATGTTCCCCCTGTCACTCCTTTCCTCGAGGGTATACATATTAAGCTCCTTAAGTTTCTCTTCATATGTCTTCTGGTGCAGACCCTGCACCATTTTAGTTGCCCTCCTCTGGACTGCCTCCATCCTGTCTATGTCCTTGTGGAGACTGGATCTCTAGAACTGCATGCAGTACTCCAGATGGGGTCTCACCAGCTGTCTGTACAGAGGGATAACAACTTCCTGTTTTCTACTGGTGATGCCTCTTCCTATACATCCCAGTATCCCCCCAGCCCTCCTTACTGCCCTCTTACATTGCTTGACCACCCTTAGGTTATCTAATATGACTACCCCCAGGTCCCTTTCCATTTTGTTGTTGTTAGTATCACCCCCCCCCCATAGTGTACTCTTCCCCTGGGTTTTTGTTTCCCAGGTGCATTACTTTGCACTTCTTAGCATTGAATCTAAGCTGCCATACATTTGACCATTCCTCCAACCTTGCCAAGTCCCTTCTCATCCTTTCCACCCCACCTTGTGTATCAACTCTGTTGCAGATCTTTGTGTCGTCTGCAAAGAGACATACTCTTCCTTTCAGTCCCTCTGCAATGTCACTTATAAATACATTTGAAGAGGATTGGTCCTAGAACTGAACCCCGTGGTACCCCACTAGTAACCCCCCTTTCTTCAGATTGGACTCTGTTTACTGTAACCCTCTGTGTCCTGTTCTCCAGCCAATGTTTTACTTAGGCTACCATCTTGGGACCCACTCCCAAGCTGGCTAACTTATATATTAATCTTTTGTGTGGGACTGTGCCAAATGCCTTGCTAAAGTCTAGGTAGGCCATGTCCACAGCCCCTCCTTGTTCTACTACTTTGGTCACCCAGTCAAAGAAATCTATTAGATTCATCTGACATGACCTACCCACTGTGAATCCATGCTGCCTTGGGTCCTGTGCCCCTCTGGCCTCTAGGTACTCAACAATTCTCTCCTTCAGAAGTGATTCCATCATTTTCCCTATCACTGAGGTCAAACTAACAGGTCTGTAGTTTCCTGCCTCTGCCCTGCTTCCACTTTTGTGAAGGGGAATCACATCTGCCCTCCTCCAGTCCTCAGGTACCACCCCATCCTTCCATGATTTGTTAAAGAGGGTAGTCAATGGTGTCACTAATTCTACCCTTAGTTCTTTTACAATTCTGGGATGAATCCCATCACGCCCTATTGCTTTGCCCACCTTCAGTTTTCAGAGTTCTTTCAGAACTCTTTCTTCTGTAAATGAGCTGGTATCAACCCCCCTATCCAGAGTGTTTCTGTTGTTCGGTTTAGGTACCTCCCCTTCTTCACTTGTGAATATTGAGCAAAAATATTTGTATAGTATTTCTGCTTTTTCACAGTCACCCTCTGCCCATCCCCCTTCCCTTTATTAAGCCTCACTATCCCTCCCTTGGTCTTCCTTTGCTCCCTGATGTACCTATAAAAGGTTTTATCCCCCTTTCTTAACTAAGTTGACTATCCTTTCCTCGGTTTGGGCCTTTGCTGTTCTGACTGCCTTCCCTGCTTCCTTCTGCTTTAACTGATACAGTTCTCTGTCCTGCTCCTTCTGTGATTCCTTGTACTTCCTGAATGCTATCTTTTTCTTCCTAACTTTCCGTGCCACCTCCTTTGAGAACCATAGTGGTTTTTTACATCATTTTGTTTTGTTTACTTGCTTCACACAAAGGCTTGTTGCCTTAGTGATGGCAGTTTTGATTATTCCCCATTGTTCTTCAACCCCTCCTTTCTACCCATTTGCTAGTGCATTCCTTAGGCACTCACCCATTTTGGCAATGTCAGCCCTCCTAAAGTCCAGGACATTTGCCTTTGTATGGCTTGACTCTACTGCTGTGTTTCTCGTGAACCATACTGTTCGATGGTCGCTAGTTCCCAGATGGCTACCCACTTCCACATCTGTGATCCTCTCTCCATCTCCATTTGAGAATACCAGGTCTAAGATTGCCCCCTCCTGAGTGGGTTCCAGTACTAGTTGTCTAAGGCAAGCACCCTGCAGGGCATCTAGAATGACCCCGCTTTTTGATGTGGCTGCAGCAAATGCATTCCAGTTAACATCTGGCATATTCAGATCCCCCATCAAAATATCTCCCCTTTTACTGCCATTCTAAGGTAATAAGGTGCATGAAGGTAGCATTTTACACAGTAAAAAGATGCTCGAGGACAAGAGGTCACACTGTGAATCTGGAGAGGGTAGAGATTCAGAGGAAATATGAGGAAATACTTCTTCATGGAATGGGTGGTGGACACCTGGAATAACCTCCCAGCAGAGGTGGTGGGTGCTAAAATGGTAAGGGGACCTTAGAAATAAGGCAAGAGGGGGAAAGACCAAAGATTGAGTAGGGTCTGCGGTGGCACAGTAGGTAAGGAAAATAGGTCAGACTAGGTGGGCCAAGAGGTCCTTCTGTGCCGACAACTTCTATGTTTCTATCAAAAATACTGTCCCCTAAGACATGTAATATAGCGCACAAATTGGAGGAAAAAAAAACATGGAGTCTTTCAAGTTTTCTGATGACAAGAACTCTGTCCAGTGTCTCTTCAAGGCCTCCTGAATACTTCAGGTGGACTGCATTCCATCTTGGGGCTTGTTCCCCCAAAGCAGAGAAAAGGTCAGACATCTGAAAGGCTCTGACATTGGAGCCTACAGTTGGATCTTGAACAGTATCAGTAGTACACTCTACTGGGTCATCTTCAGAGCCAGAAAGTGAGTCTTGCACCAAGACTTATGGGGGCAGATGAAAGCTGGACCCGAGAAGAATTAGCAATGATAGAAGAGGTTGTGTGAGCACAAGGGTGCAAGGGTTCTGTAGAAACTAAGGGCAAAGACTGTTGTAAGGACTGAGAGGGTTCCATGTGATATGGGTGACTACAAAATGTTGCCTTCAATAATAGCAACTGCATATCTCCAAACACCCAAAATGGCGTGAACACAACGACAACCTCCACAAACAGCAAGAACACCATAAAATGTCTAAGGGGGATAATCTACACTTACATTTTATGCAGGGGGCTATGCCCCCCACATGCACCATTAATAATATAATCAACTCTGGGGGGAACGACACTGGGGGACAGAGAAAAACTCAGGAGGAAGGCTACACCATGGGGGGATACAAGTCTGTAGGGGGAGAATGTTAGGTGGACAACCTGCGGGCGGGGGGAAACAAAGTCAGGGAAAATGGGACTTCTGCAACAATAACAAATATGGTAAATTAAACAAATTATGACAAAAAAAAAACAACAACCCCATTCCAGCCCTGAACCCCAGTCCACCAGCTTCACAGACCTGATCTTAACCACCACACCAGACAACCAGCTGGAACCTGCCCTACCAAACAAAGCCCTATAACCTTCTCTTGCTGGCTCTTTCTTGCGATTAACTACAGTATCTCAAAGTCTTTTACATTCCCTTTCATTCCCACTAGCTATTTATTCATATTCGCTGTTTGCACAGTCACTCAATTTGAGTTGCCCATATCACGGGATACCGGCTGGGAGAGATCAGAGCAGGGATTTTTAATGGGCACCCAAGACACCGCATTGGGAGCGTTTCTCCATCTTGCAACCAGCAGCAAGACTTTTTTTTTAAGTGTTTATTATTCTCCTTGGCCTGCCGGCAAGCATCTGTTCTCCTCCAGTCCCTAGTCGCCACCTCACCCATGGCTCCCCCATGCTTTGTATCCCCCATGGATTATCCCCTATGGTGGGGCAAGAGGAGGGTTGTCCTCCACCCCTCCTGAGTGCATATCCAGAGTGGGCCTGGGATCTCCTGTGGCAGCAGCACCAGAGTACAGGAGGGGCTTCCAAAGAGCCGGCAGCCGTGTTTTTCACTCTTTGCTTGGTCCCTTCCCCTTGAAGCCATGAATACTTATGCATTGAGGCATGGGTGCGCATCATGAAGCTACACTACTTGTCTCCCTAGCTCTAGCCCTATCCCCCATCATTCACTAGAAGGCAGCCAAGGAGTGGGACAGCATACCCACCCATCCCCAGGAGAGGAGAGCAGTCATCGGATGCTTGGTCCTCTCCCTCCCCTGCTGATCACCAGTGGCCCATGCTCACACCTGAACACCGGTCGCCAGCGGGGCACAAGGTGTGGCATCCAGTGCCTCAACACTCAGTGCCACTGGGCCAGCAGCAGAAAGACTTTGACAGACCATTTTTCCAGAGTCTTCCTGGTGGCAGTAGGACCACATTGCAAACCCAGTCTCCAGCCCAAGGATGTTGACCCCAAAGTACTAGTCCCCATGCTGACAGGTAGCACCAGTGGCAAAGTAGGCACAGTAACAGTCTTATCAGAGGATGCTGAGGTAATAAGCAGGGGAGAGTCAGAAAGCCTAAGTGGTATGGTAGAATGGTCAAAGTCATTTTTATCAGGACATTGAACTACAGTACTGGGAAACTGCCCAGCAGAGGTGTCCACGGAAGTCATGGCCTCAGGTATATCACTGAATTCCTGAGCATCACCTTTGTGGACCTCTTGGAGAGCTTGCACAGTGAGAAGAGCTAGTGGTAACAGAAATCTCAGTAGTGAGTACAGTAGTAGGGAACATGACAATTCGCTCCCGACAATTCACCCCCCATCAATAAGCTCCCGACATTACACTCCGGCGATGATTCGCTCCTATGATCACTCACCTCAGCGACAATTCGCTCCTGCATGCAGCATTACAAGTGTCACCCCCATAAGCAGTATTTAGCATTTTACTTTGAAAGCCAGTAATACAGCATTCAATATAAATATAAATACTGTTTTTATTTGCATCTTATTCAGTTGCTTCAGAGGGGCACCTTCACCACAGGTATTTCACACAGGGGAAGTTTCTGTTGTGTTCCATTTATTTGCTGCTCTTTGTGTACTGGTGCAGAGAATACATTATTATCTTAAGAGAGAATGATGCAGGGTAGTTTAAACTTTTGAGTCCTCAGGTTTTGTTAGGGACTGCAGCACAGAGTGTCTCAAACTTTTCATTTGACAGAAAAAGTCGCTCCATGCTTGCAACAATCCCTGTTTACTTGCAACAGTGCCTGTTTGCCTCCATAGCAAAAAAAGAGACTTTAGTATGAAGAATAAAAGAAATATTGTGGGTTTTAAAAGAAGGAGCTGGTGACACTTGGAGCTAGCTACTGGCAGCTGGGTTACAATACAGACTCTGTTCCGAATCCCAGCCCTGAGTCTAATGGTGCTTCATATGGGACATTCTTCCCCCTATGCTTCCGCATAAAAGAAAATGCTTCCTGTGGCATCAAGACTAAAAGAGGAATAAGTGGAGGTTAAAAGGAAATTTTTTTGGGGGGGGGTAAAAAGAAATGATACTGTGTAAAATTTGCTTGGTGTTCCACCAACAGGGCTGTTCACAGTCAGCTAAGTTAGCAATGATTGACAGCCCTGCCTGTGGTGCCAAAAACTTCCCGATCTGTTTAGAAATAAAAAAAAAAACTCCCTCTGTAAAAAGCACGACTGAATTTTTATTTATTAGAATCAGTGCCTAGGTAAACTTTTATTCTTGGGGAAGGTGAACAGCAATACAGTACTACCAGTTGGGGCATTAGCTATCTGCTCGCTCTCAATTCCTCGCTCTCTCCCAAGTGACATTTTCAGACTTCTAGCAAAGAAATACCCTCCTATATAAAATAACATTTATGGCAAGCTGCTCACCGGTTTTAAAGATAATTTAAAAATAATACTAAAACACTGAGACACTAACACTAACAGTGATAGTTTGTTTTTTATTCTACTGTGGTCCGGGAGCTAATTGACTCAGGTGGTGAGTTGGTGTGGGTGCGAGCGGTTGCCGGAGCATACTGTCAGGAGTGAATCATCGGGGAGTGAAATGTCAGGAGTGAATAGACATGTACCCAGCACAGTAGTAGATATGTCAGCCACACCAACAGGAAAAACGCAAGTGAAAGGTTGCTTATCAGAGTTCAGCAATGCAGCAGTATCTCAATATTTAGAAACAGAAACATAGAAGTTGTCGGCAGATAAGGACCGCAAGGCTCATCCAGTCTGCCCATTTCTTGTTCTACCTTATGAATGTGCCATAGGCCTTTGCTCTGTCAATGGCCTATCTATTCATACTAATCTGTATTGCTCCCTTATGTCTATCTCATGCCTGTTTGAAGCCCTGCACTGTATTCATATCCACCACTTCCTGAGGTAGGCCGTTCCATGCATCCACCACTCTTTCTGTGAAAAAAGAACTTCCTCACATTCCCCCCCTTAATCGGCCTCCCTCTAATCTCATGCTGTGTCCTCTTGTCCTGTTTTTCTTATATTGAAACATGTTAGACTCTTTCACCTTGTTAATGCCCTTAAGGTGTTTGAATGTTTCGATCATATCACCTCTCTCCCTCCTTTGCTCTAGGGTATACATATTGAGTTCAGTTAATCTGTCCTCATATGTTTTCTGATGCAGTCTCGGCACCATTTTGGTTGCCCTTCTCTGGACTGCCTCAATTTGGTTAATGCCCTTGTGAAGGTGTGGCCTCCAGTACTGCACACAGTACTCCAGATGGGGCCTAACCAGTGTCTTATAAAGAGGGATTATTACCTCCCTCTTCTGACTTGGATGCCCCTACTAATACACCCCAACACCCTCTAACCATACCTACTGCTTTAGAGGTCTGCTTGGATGATTTCAGGTCATCAGTGATGATGACGCCCAAGTCTCTTTCTTCCCTTGTGACTGCCAGCAACTCCCCTCCCAGCCTATAGGTGGCTTCAGGGTTTCTCTTCCCCTATGTGCATGATCTTGCTCTTCTTTGCGTTAAACCCCAGTTGCTACTCTTCCGACCATTTTACTAGTTTATCCAGATCTCTTCTCATTCTGCCCACCCATCTGGATCATCTACTCTGTTGCAGATCTTGGTGTCATCTGCAAACAGACAAACCTTACCCTCCAGTCCATCTGCAATGTCACTGATGGAGATATTGAAGAGGACTGGCCCCAGGACTGATCCCTGAGGTACCCCACTTGTGACTTGCATCTCTTCTGACTGTATGCCATTTACCACCACTCTCTGTTTTCTGCCCATCAACCAGATTGCCACCCAGTTGACCAACTTCTGACCCACCCTGAGCCTGCCCAGCTTATTAATCAATCTTCTATGTGGAACAGTATCAAAAGCTTTGCTGAAGTCAAGGTAGGCAACATCAACTGCTCCCCCTTGGTCCACCACTCTGGTTACCCAGTCAAAGAAATCTATGCAATTAGTTTGACAGGACCTTCCTTTTGTAAACTCATGCTATCTTGGATCCAGTGCTCCTATGGATTCCAGGTGTTGCACTATCCCTTCCTTAAGGAGTGTCTCCATAATCTTGCCCACTACTGAGGTAAGACTGACTGGTTTGTAGTCCCCTGCCTCCTCCCTGCTACCACTCTTGTGGAGCGGGATCACATGAGCCCTTCTCCAGTCTTCTGGGACCTCTCATGTGCTCAGAGATTCACTAAACAGTTCTGATAATGGCTCTGCTAGTTCCACCCTTAGCTCCTTTAGTACCCTGGGATGTATGCCATCAGGTCCTATTGCCTTGCCCACCCTGAGCTTATTGAGCTCTTGTAGGACCCTTTCTTTTGTGAAGGGACTAGTGCACACCTCCCCCCCCCGCCCGTGTCCATGGTGCAGAACTGTGGGCCCTCGCCTACCTTCTGTTCAGTAAATACTGAGCTGAAGTTTCTATTTAGGATAGATGCTTTTACATGGTCCTCTCCTCACACACCCCTTTATCCCCCTTGATCTTAGCAATACCCCCTCTGGACTTTCTCCTTTCACTAATGTATCTATAGAAAGTCTTGTCACCTTCTTTTACTGTTCGTGCTAGTGTTTCCTCGGTTTGGGCCTTTGCCTGCCTTACTGCCTTCCCTGCTTCCCTTAGGGAAGTTTGGTATGCCTGCCTATCTTCATCCTGCTGTGTTTCCTTATATTTCCTGAAGGCCAGCCTTTTGGCACTGACTTTTTCTGCTACTGTGTTTGAGAATCAAAGTGGTTTCCTTCTTCTTTTGCACTTCCTTTTCTTTCTAATACAATGGGATGTTGCTTCAAGTATTGCATTTTTAAAGTTTACCCACTTTGCCTGTACCCCCTCACCTGTATTTCTTTTTGCCAGGGCTAGCTTAGCTCTGTTGGCAATCTTATCAAAGTCAGCTCCTCTGAAGTCCCATATTTTTGCCTTGGAATGGGATGATTTTGTTCTAGTGGCCAAATAGAACCATACCATGTGATGGTCACTGGCCCCCAGGTGACCTTCGACCTGGAGATCTGTGATCCTTTCCCTGATAGTCAGTACTAGATCTAGGATAGCCCTGTCTCTAGTGGGTAGTTGTACCAGTTGTTTGAGGCCCTCCTTCTGCAGGGAATCCACTATGTGTCTAGTTCTGGCAGATGTCCCTACTGGTATTGACTAATCTGTATCTGGCATGTTGAAGTCTCCCATTATCAGAACCTCCTCTTTAGCTGTCATGTTTTGTATATCTTCTAACAGTAATGTGTTTATGTCCTCCCCCTGGTCTGGAGGCCTGTACACAACCCCAGTTCGTATGGCTGTCCCATTTCCTGTTTCCAAGGTGACCCACAGTTCTTCTGGCTCCTTATGTGTATTCTGAATTTCTGTAGCTTTGATATTTTCATTGACATATAGGGCCACTCCACCCCATCTTTTTGCACCTTGGTCTCTTCTGAACAGTACATAGCCAGGTACTGAAATATTCCAAGTGTGGTTACTGGTAAACCATGTCTTGCTAATGGCTACTATGTCCAGTTTAGCCTCTATCATTATTGCCTGCAGGTCTGGGATCTTGTTTCCCAGACTGCGAGCATTTGTGTACATGATTTTCCATTGGTCAGATTTCGGTGTGTTAGTTGTTGGGCGAGGTCCAGTGTTTCCACTGTGCATCGTATAGTGAGACAGACCTTTTTCTTTACTTGGTGATGCAAATGAACTACAAACATGCTAAACTCCTGTTTGACCACTAGCTAAGGGGGGAAGGGTGTTCTTCCCATTCTATGTTTTGGGTGCTGCACCCCTCTCCCCATTTGCTAGTTTAAATATTCTGCAAAGACATCAAACTTCTGCTCCAATGCACTGACTCCCTCCTTAGTCAGATGCAGTCCATCAAATTTAAAGAACTTTCGCTCCCAAAACTGTTGCCAGTTCCCCTCAAATTTGTGTCCTTTTTCCTGGGACCAGCCCTTGAGCCACATGTTTTGCTCCCCTATCTCCCTTTCTCTGACCTTCCATCCATCTGTCCTCCTCTCCCAGACTGGCAGGATCTCAGAGAAGGAGATGCCAGATGAAATGGATGATAGTTTGTCACCTGGCCTGGCCAGGTGTTCCTTGGTCTCCACAACTGACCAGCTGGCTTGTTGGTCCCTATGTGTACCAGAACATCAATGTTTTCTCCTGCTTCTTGAACAGTTTTAGCAATGCGATCAGTGTCTCTCCACGCTGATGTACCTGGGAGACATCTGACCATTAGCCCTGGCTGGAGATACGTAGCAACACCCTGAATCAGGGAGTCTCCTATGATCAGAAGATTTTTTGGATTTCCTTTTTGCTTTTTTTGTTTTGGTTCCTGTTTTGGGAGCATTTTGTTATGCTAGCTCCTGTGCTGCAGTGTCTTCTGCCCCTTTGTTTGATTTCGGAGATAGAGGCAGATACCTGTTTGTAGTTTTTATATGGTTTGTGGAGGTGATATGTTGGAGAGCACCGAGTGATGGGGCACCAGATTTGCCCCTCGTAACCACCTGCCAACCTCCCGGCCAACTACCCTCTGCAGTCGAGGTACTTCTGTTGGATGTTGGGGAAATGGCGGGCGGTTCTTATAATATATTTCCTCTTGAATATGCAATTTGAAGCGCACAATCTCTGCCCATGCTGCCTGGAGCTGAGCCCTTAGATCTCCAATGGCCCAGCATGTACGACAGTGTCCTAAATCCTGTAAAACTTCCCTTCTGAAAAATGTTGCACTGTACCTGCAGTTAATGATATCCATTCCAGGTAGGTTGCTGGGTTTATAACCTGGTCAGAGTAATTAGAAGAAAGAAAATGAAAGCAAAAGTTTGATTTTGTGTTTTGTTTGTTTATTTTTGTATAACTTGTTATAACAAGTTAAATTACTTATGCCCCTGTAAATGAGGTCACTGTGTGGATACCCCTCTGAACCGCCCCTTCCTACATTGCTACAGGAAATGTCACGACTGTGCTACCCTATAAAAGGAGTGTAGTGTGGGGTGGTTGAGGATGGGGGTGGGTGGCTAGGCCCTTCCCCTGCTGAAAAAGTAGAACCACGGATAAAAGAAACAAGGAGGTAAGAGCAGAAACAATCAGCCAGCAACAAATGCAGAAGCCCTGAAAGCTTATCCTAATGACAGATTAAACTGTGAAATCTGTAAAGCACCACCTGTAATTATTTCACAGAAGATATATCCTGTAAGAAACACTTTGCTACAGAGAAAAATAAAGCAGTAACAGAAGATATACCTTACAAAAGACAATTTGACTCAGAAGATTACAGCAGTAATCTGTAAGCACACACCTGTAGGCACACCCTGTAATAATGCAGCAGAATGTATACCCAGCAACAACAATTTGAATCTGAGAAAAATAAAGCAATAAAATGATAGCAACAAACAGTTGTAATCCCTTGTGAGTACAAAATAAAAATAACAACACACAGTAAACCTGCATAGCCAAAAGAAGCCTTAATCCTTATTGTTTCTCTGGTAAGGTTCTTTGCTCTGTCCTTTCAAGCAACCTAGAAGAAAAGAGCTCAGGTGAAGCTAGGTGCCTTGGCCAGCAAACCTAGTCTAGAGTTGATTCTGTGCCATCAGTCAGGAATGCAGCAGCCATGGAATTCTTTTATACTGCTGCATCAAAGCTTGTTAAATCAAGCTGGGCCGGACCATCAGAAACAGCCAGCAAGGGCGAGACAGTAGTAACAGTGCCGATACAGACCAGGGCCAATTCCGATGCTGTTGTCATCATCTATACAACTTTTCTTCCTCCTCCAGTAAGTGAAGGAGCTGTAGGTTGCACTGGAATAGAGTGTGGGTTAAATGATCCTCATCATCTTAGAAAACAGACAGCTCCAGCTCCTCTGTGGCAATGGTAGGAGCTAATGGAAGAACCACTGATGCAAGCTGATCAGCCACAATCACCATGTCCACATCAGATGCTAACACAGAAAGTGAAGTAGTTCTGCTCCTTCCATTTCCAATGTCCCCTTCTCAGAGACAGGATCAGCCATCTTTGCCAGATGGCCATGGGTGGTTCCCCCATACTGGAAAGAGTAGGGGAATCTCCCCAGTGTCCGGGCCACATTTCCCCCATTCACAAAAATACCAACAAATTAATCTGGTTCCATTTATCTGGTTTCCACCTGTATCCCACCATGAGACAAGGCTAGAAACAAGCAATAGTGTCTAGTTCTCTTTTCCCAGCAACAAAAATGAATTAAATAAATGTAAAGCTTAATAAATAAATTAGCCATTTACTGCTTGTTCTTAGTAATTAGCTCACAGTGACACAGCAAACATTTTATATTGCATGCCCTTATCAATTAACTCACAGTGACACAGCATTTTATACTGCGTGTTCTTATCAGTTAACTCAGTGACACAGCAAACATTAGTATACTGCTTCTTATCAATTAACTCACAGTGACATAGCATTTTATACTGGTTGTTCTTATCCATTAACTCAGTGACATAGCAAACATTAGTATACTGCTTCTTATCAAGTAACTCACAGTGACATAGTAAACATTGTATACTGCTTGTTAAAAACTAACTCACAGTGACATAGCAAAAAGTTTAGTACTGCAGTTAAAGGAAAACTACACACTCATAAATTGTAAATTTTGTTTCCATGTCAACAGACGACTCTCTTTGTGTAGCTGTTAGGGATATATGTGTGCCAATGAATGGCCTGGGTTTGCCAATTTGATGATGATGTGCAGCCAGTATCCCCTGTTACTGTCTCCCCCACCACATCACTCTCTTCTTTTTCAATTAACAATCCCAGTCATTACCATATCTCTCACCCCCCACCCCATCACTTTCCTGGTGCCAACTTCACAGTGAAAAAGAACAAGTCCAGCTGCTGCCATATCCTCCCATGCCCTCTTGGTACCTAAAACCCACACACAAATGGGTGACCGAGCCTTCGCTGCGTATGCGCCCAGGGTTTGGAACTCTCTTCCAACTAGCACTCACTCCTCTCCCTCACACCCGAGCTTTAAAGCCTCCCTCTGGGGTTTTCTCAAAATGGTTGCCACCTGTCTCTGCACTAGACAAACCCTCTCAGCCTGAGATGCCCCAACTAACTGAGATGCTACCTAAACATTACGACTTGGGCAGAGCACAACTGTGCTCATACTCCTCCTGTTCTCACAGCATATATAAAAATGGAACATTTGTGCCCACCGGCAAAACAGGGTGAGCACTATAACTGTGCACTCCTTTCTCTCAGACTGGGCCCACTCTATCCCAACTGTGACTCCTCCTTATTCTAACTGCTAGCCTTACAACTTGCTGCCTGGAGTGATTAATTCACACTGCACTTCTTCCTACTGACTGCAATGTTTAATACTGTGTTGTAATACCTGTTTTTGGTATTGTTGTCTTACAATGTCCCTGTGTTCTGGTCACTTTATATTAACTCTTCACTACTATTTGCCTGATGAAATCTGATGCTTGTAAAGTCCTTGTTGTGCTAATTCCATGTAACGTAATCCTCCACTTGTATTTGCCTGATGTTCATATATGTACCTTGTAATCTCCCGGGTCACACCTGAAAATAGGCACTTGGCTGTCTAGTGTGCTTACCTGGTTAACAAAAGCAAATAAATAAATAAATAAATATCCCCCCACCATCACTTTCCCAGTGCTGGCTCCATATCGAAAGAAAAACAACAACCCCAACTGCCACCATACATCTCGTCCTGCCATGCTTCCTTCTACAACAGGATCTGAGTAGCACTGCCACCATACATCTCATCCCCCATGCTTCCTTCTACAACAGGATCTGAGTAGCACTGCCACCATACATCTCATCCCCCCATTCTTCCTTCTACAACAGGATCTGAGTAGCACTGCCACCATACATCTCATCCCCCCATGCTTCCTTCTACAACAGGATCTGAGTAGCACTGCCACCATATATCCCATCCCCCCATGCTTCCTTCTACAACAGGATCTGAGTAGCACTGCCATCATATATCTCGCCCCCATGCTTCTTTCTACAACAGGATCTGAGTAGCACTGCCACCATACATCTCATCCCCCCATGCTTCCTTCTACAACAGGATCTGAGTAGCACTGCCACCATATATCTCGTCCCCCCATGCTTCCTTCTACAACAGGATCTGAGTAGCACTGCCACCATACATATCACCCCCATGCTTCCTTCTACAACAGGATCTGAATAGCACTGCACCATATATCTCGTCCCCCATGCCTCCTTCTCACAACAGGATCTGAGTAGCACTGCCACCATACATATCAACCCCCCATGCTTCCTTCTACAACAGGATCTGAGTAGCACTGCCACCATATATCTCGTCCCCCCATGCTTCCTTCTACAACAGGATCTGACTAGCACTGCCATCATACATCTCATCCCCCCATGCTTCCTTCTACAACAGGATCTGAGTAGCACTGCCATCATACATCTCGTCCCCCCATGCTTCCTTCTACAACAGGATCTGAGTAGCACTGCCACCATTGTCCCTCCCCCCTTCCTTTGCTGCCTCACCCATGTCCTTCTCTCAACATCCCCCACCCTGCCTGCTGATTTCATCCAGTCGCTGTTCCAGGCTTTTCTGTCATCCAATAATTTATTTATTTATTTGCTTTTGGTAACCGAGTAAGAGAACTAGACAAAATTGCCTATTTTCAGGCATGTCCCAGGAGAGTACAAGTTAAAGAACAAGTAAAAAACAAATACATATACAGTGCGGTACAATAAAAGTTTCAACAGCTATACAGAGGTGCAAGATACATAGCACATTAGTGGAAGGTACATATCCCACGATATAAGAGGAACAAAACAGGCAATATTGGCACAGTAAGGGGATAGTAATTTACAAACATTACAGTGCCACAGGCTAAGTCAGCTAGGAGACAATACACAGGCAGAGGCAGAGAAACATAACATGCATATCTGTAGCTAGGGAAAAGTGGGGAAGGGGAAGAGGAAGAGGAAGAATCAGAGTAGACATGGGGATATAAGTGCAGGGCAGGGTTGATTTGCACGATTCGGGAAGCTAGGGACATTTGCAAGTGTCAAGTGAGGCGAGGTAATTGGAGAGGTCTTTCTTGAAAGCAGGGTGAGGTTTTGAATGCCTAAGGTCAAGTTGGAGAGAGTTCCAAGATTTGGGGGCGTAAGAGGAGAAGGCAAGTTCACCCATCTTGGTGGAGCATTTGGGGACAGAGAGCAGAGCTAAATACATGGACTGGAGGGAATGAGGGCAGTGTGAAGGGGTGAGCATAAGCTGCGACTGCAGAGGGAAGAGAAGAATGAATTATACTGTCAGCCAAGCAACCTAAAGAATAAGACCGGTGGGAGGAAGGAGATAACCAGCAGAGGTCAAAGTAAAGTGTACAGTGGTGTTTAAAGGATACTTAAACAACATTTTGACAACAAACTATTCAAAAATCTGACTTCATAGGGGACTAAAAGAAAGGCTGCTGTATTCATTAATGCTAAAACTACATTTATAAAATTTACCTAAATGCAGTTCCAAAGCATTTGAAAAATGTAAAATCAACCTTCCAATTTCAAAAAAACTGCCTTACCTGCTTCCTAAAATGGCCACCAAATGTGTTAAGTGATGACATAATTGAAACCAGAGTCAGAGAGCTATATGGTTCTCTGTAGTGCTAATTTGTTCTTTTTTCCCTCTGTACAGAATTGTTTCACCAAAATGGTCAAAATCATGTGTATTATATTGACCAGTACACATTAGGCTATAGTTCTGTTCATTTTGTTTACTTTAACATGCTGAAACTGTGTTTTAATCCAGTCCGACTTTCTCTTTGGCAAGTCACAGTGCAGTACAAATCTTAAATAACCTAGTGGTCTTATCGCAGATCCAGGATGTTACAATGGGGGCTGCTGGGGTGGTGTGCATACTTGATATGCACTTTTTAAAATTTTTATCAAACCTTTATATTGTCTGCTATTATCCTTTTTTAGTACATTTTTGACAGAATCTACAAATGTAATCCATAGTTTTGAATGTAAACATTTGTACAATAAATAAATCATAGAAACATAGAAACATAGAATTTGACGGCAGATAAGGACTGCTTGGCCCACCCAGTCTGCCCATTTCCCTACCTAATGGACAAGCTGCAGATCCTAGTTAACCAGCAGCCTACTTCTTCCTACCCCCACCCCCTAGAATTGCCTTATGACTGTCCCATGCACGCTTGAATTCCACCAGTGTTTTTGACTCCATGACCTCCTCTGGAAGGCCGTTCCATGCATCCACAACCCTCTCTGTGAAAAAATACTTCCTTAAATTACCTCTGAGCCACCCCCCCCCACTATCTTCAAATTGTGCCCCCTTGTTCTTGCACACCTCTTTTTTTGAAAGATGCTACCCTCTTGGACTTTGTTGATTCCCTTGAGGTACTTGAAAGTTTCTATCATGTCCCCCCTCTCACTCCTTTCCTCAAGGCTATACATATTAAGCTCCTTAAGTCTCTCTTCATATGTCTTCCGGTGCAGACCCTGCACCATTTTAGTTGCCCTCCTCTGGACAGCTTCCATCCTGTCTATGTCTTTGTGAAGACTGGGTCTCCCGAACTGCACGCAGTACTCCAGATGGAGTCTGACCAGCTGTCTGTACAGAGGGATAATAACTTCCTGTTTTCTACTGGTGATGCCTCTCCCTATGCATCCCAGTATCCCCCCAGCCCTCCTTGCTGCCCTCTCACATTGCTTGCCCACCTTTAGGTCATCTGATATGACTACCCCCAGGTCCCTTTCCATTTTTGTTGTTAGTATCTCACCCCCCATTGGATACTTTTCCCCTTGGTTTTTGTTTCCCAGGTGCAATACCTTGCACTTCTTAGCATTGATTTTAAGCTGCCCTACATTTGACCATTCCTCTAACCTTGCCAAGTCCCTTTTCATCCTTTCCACCCCACCTTGTGCATCAACTCTGTTGCAGATCTTTGTGTCATCTGCAAAGAGACATACTTTTCCTTCCAGTCCCTCTGCAATGTCGCTATAAAGACATTGAAGAGGACCGTCTATACTGAACCTCATGCATCCCTAGTAACCCCTTTCTTCAGAGTGGACTCCATTTACTATTACGCCTGTGTCCTATACTCCAGCCAATTTTTACCCAGGCTGTCATCTTGGGACCCACTCCCAGGCTAGCTAACTTGTATATTAATCTTTTGTGTGGGACTGTGTCAAATGCCTTGCTAAAGTCTAGGTAGACCATGTCCACAGCCCCTCCTGATCTACTGCTTTGGTCACCCAGTCAAAGAAATCTATCAGATTTGTCTGGCATGACCTTCCTGCTGTGAATCCATGCTGCCTTGGGTCCTGTGCCCCTCTGGCCTCTAGATACTCGACAATTCTTTCCTTCAGAAGTGATTCCATCATTTTCCCTATCACTGAGGTCAAACTAACAGGTCTGTAGTTTCCTGTTTCTGCCTTATTCCCACTTTTGTGAAGGGGAATCACATCTGCCCTCCTCCAGTCCTCGGGTACCACCCCATCCTCCCATGATTTGTTAAACAGGGTAGTCAGTGGTGTCACTAATTCTACCCTTAGTTCTTTTAGAATTCTGGGATGAATCCCATCAGGCCCCATTGCTTTGTCCACCTTCAGTTTTAAGAGTTCTTTCAGAACCCTTTCTTCTGTAAATGGGCTGGTATCAACTTCTGTATCCAGAGTGTTTCTACTGTTTGTTTTAGGTACCTCCCCTTCTTCCTTTGTAAATACTAAGCAAAAATATTTGTTTAGTATCTCTGCCTTTCACAGTCACCCTCTGCCCCCCTCCCCCTTTATTAAGCCTCACTATCCCTCCCTTGGTCTTCCTTTTGCTCCCTGATGTACACTATAAAGGTTTTATCCCCCTTCTTAACTGAGTTGGCTATCTTTTCCTCGGTTTGGGCCTTTGCTGTTCTGACTGCCTTCCCAGCTTCCTTTTGTTTTAACTGATACAGTTCTCTGTCCTGCTCCTTCTGTGATTCCTTGTACTTCCTGAAAGCTTTCTTTTTCTCTTGAACCTTCACTGCCACTTCCTTTGAGAACCATAGTGGTTTCTTACATCGTTTAGTTTTGTTTATTTGCTTCACACAAAGGCTTGTTTATTTGCTTCACACAAAGGCTTGTTACCTCTGTGATGGCAGTTTTTATTATTCCCCATTGTTCTTCCACCCCTCCTTCCTGCCCATTTGCTAGTGCATTCCTTAGGCACTCACTCATTTTGGCAAAGTCAGCCCTCCTAAAGTCCAGTACCTTTGACTTTGTATGGCTTGACTCTATTGCTGTGTTTATTGTGAACCATACTGTTCGATGGTCGCTAGTTCCCAAATGGCTACCCACTCTACATCTGTGATCCTCTTCATCTCCATTTGAGAGAACCAGGTCTAAGATTGCTCCCTCTCGAGTGGGCTCCAATACTAGTTGTCTAAGGCATGCCCCCTGTAGGGCATCTAGAATAACCCCACTCTTCGAAGTGGCTGCTGCAACTGCACTCCAGTTAACATCTGGCATATTCAGATCACCCATCAGCAATATCTCCGCTTTTTCTGCCATACTAAGTATACTTTCTATCATTTCCTTGTCCATTTCCTCCCCCTGAGAAGGGGGTCTGTATACAACCCCTGTGCGGATTGTGGTGCCATTGCCGGTCTCCAAATTTACCCACAGTGCTTCTTCTCCTCCCTGTTTTCCCTTTTGTTCTGTTGCTTTGATTCCTTCCCTTATGTAAAGAGCTACTCTTCCTCCTCTTTTACCCTCTCTGTTCCTCCTGTAGATAGTGTATCCTGGTATGTTTACGTCCCAGTCATGGTTTTGTATGAACCATGTTTCTGTGACTGCCACGATATCCAGATGTTCCTCCTCCATCAAGGCCACTAATTCAGGAAGCTTGTTACTCAGACTACGGGCATTGGTACTCATTGCTTTCCATTTTTTGATGGCTTTACCTTCTGTTGCAGCATCCCCCACTGACCTTTCTACCTCAGTCTTTTTCTCATTTAGTACCCTGTTTTGTAGGGAGAGGCTGGGATTTTCCTGCTGCTTATCAGTGCCTCCCTCCTTGGCTAGTTTAAAAGCTTGCCAATGAAGCATTTAAACCGATTGCTCAAAAGACTTGTTCCCTTCCTGGTCAGATGCAGACCATCCTGCCAGTATAGGCTGGTGTCCCTCTAGGTGGAACCCCAGTCCCCAATGAAGCCAAACCCCTGTGCTCCACACCATTTTTTCAACCATTCATTAAACTGCATGGTGCAAAGTACCCTTGCCTCACTCATGCCATTGACAGGCAGCACCTCTGAGAAGGATACTGTGTGTGCTACTTGTCTTAGGCCCCTCCCCAGTTCTACAAAGTCCTTCTGCACTGCTCTAATCTCATGTTGAGCCAAATCATTTGTCCCTAGGTGGACAATGACGTCCAGCTCAGACTCCCGTGCAGCTGTTCTCGTGATCCTGAGGATGCGCTTCCTCAGACTTCTTCAACAAAGTGAAAGGCAGCAGCAGCAAGCAAGTAAGTTACAATGTGGGGAGAGGGTGCAGCCGAACCCTTCGCCACCCCCTAGATTCACCACTTGTTAGTAACAAAGTTCTCATGTAGTTCAATGGCAGAGTTCATACTTTCTCGGAAATCAAAAATATGCTTATCTTGTCTTCTTTTTTCCATGGGAAATAATAATAAGAATCAGAATTTATATAGTGCTTTTCATACACATTGTATCCCAAAATTCTTTATAAGCAATGCTAGACTGGTAGTGAAGTGACCGAATGTGTAGTGGCCGCCATTTCACACATTAATACCCACACACAGCCTTGGACAATTGCATGGACTGGTTTTATGTGAAGGGGAATGTTGGCCAGGACAATGGGGTCAGGTAGTGATCATGGTGTTGGCAACCCCAAGTCTTATATCTCACAGTGATCTGCTCATATTTCTCTTCTTCTGTCTTCCCCCTTCCCTAAATATAGCAGTATCTTGCAGGAGTGGCCTTCTCAGTCCCCCTCTGGTATTCATTCTTCACTCCTTCTCCCCTCACCAAAAACTGGTGAGCTCATCACCCTTCTGCATCATGAATGCAGGTAGTATAGTCCCCAAGTTTTATGACAAATCACAAATAAACAAATCTTTCCAGTATGTCAGGCTGATAGCAACAGGGAACAAGTGGAAAGATGGACTTTCCTATCCTCAAAAGATCTAGGCTACCTTTGATTTGGCACTATTATATTATGGGTATGTGCATCATTATGCATGTCATTTAATAGTGCCTTATCATAGGTGGCTTAGATCTTATATGGGTAGGAAATCATGTTTTTCCCCCTTGTGCCCTTCTGCTATCAGCCTGGCTTACCAGAAGATCATGTTTATTATTAATATGTAAAAATAACACGGGAGATTGTACTAACCACATTCATGATGCAGAAGGGTAGTGAGTTCACCAGTTTTTGGTGTGAGGAGCAGGTAAGAAGAATAAATACCAAACAGGGACTGAAGAGGCCATTCCAGCAGGGTAAAGTTGTATGCAGGTTCGGGGAAGATAGGAAGGGGGACACTGAGCAGATCATTTTGAGATCTGAGATGTGGGGCTGCCAGCACCATGATCACTACCTGACTGTTGATGAGAGCAGCCAGCGATGACAAATATTCAGAGTGGCAGGGCTGCACCTAAACTGTTACTTGAATTAAGTGTAAGGAGATTACCCTCAGGTGGGGGGGTTGCTGACGTTTGTTACGACAGTATCGAGGGAGCCGTGTATAGCTCATTCAAGATTTGGAAGGGGGTAGCCAGCCAACTCACACCGTGGAGTAGGGCACAGAAACGTACTGGAGAAGAATTGCCAGGAACTGTCCTGCAGGATTCTGCAGATCACAGGTAAAGGAGTAAAATGACATTGGAAGTCAGGTGGATTCACTCAAGGCATTAAGTATGCTTCTCCTGCTAATAATATTGTTATCCATCTTAAGTGCAGCCCTTATGAGGGCATGGACAGCAGTTTTTCTGCTGTGTCCTGATGTTTATTGCTTGGCCCCTCCAGGAAGACCTAGTTGTTGGTTAATGAGGTGGGGAAAAAAACACAACAGGGGGACGGTACATGATGCCTTCACTGCGCAGAAGGGTGGTGATCCACTCAATGTTTACTGTGGGAGCAGAAGTCGAACATTGAGAAAGTAGACTGGAGAGTGATCTGAGAGGCATTTTTTAACAGTGCCAGCTGATGAAGCGTATCGGTATGGAAGTGTACAACTCTTTAAGGTACAACATTACAATCTGAGGTGTGATAATTCTCTTCGTGAGACCGCAAGCTCATATGAGGCCCCAGGCAGTACTAAGGACAGAGTATGGATGGTGGGGTGTTCAACAGAAGGCAGGCTAGGTGCATGAGATTTATGTGGAAAAAGACTACAAGAGAAGCTTATTTGTGGATTACCAAGTAAGCATTAGCTTTTCGAATTGGATCAGACCACACCAGTACTTCGCTACAAATTTCAGGGCATCACATAACCACTAGATCATCAGGTATTTGAAGTGTTGTACTGTACTGCAGTTTGCCAAAGAGAAAGTCAGCTGGATTACAAAACATTTTCTGCAAGTTAAAGTAAACAAAATGAACAAACCCATATCCTAACGTGTACTGATCAAAATAATCCACGTGTTAACACATGGTGTTGATCATTCTGGTGAAACAATTCAAAACAAAGAGGAAAAGAAGAACTAGTTATCACTATAGGGAGCCTTGTGGGTCTCTGCCTCTGGTTCCAATGATGTCATCGTGACTCATCATTTAACACACTTGGCAGACATTTTAGGAAGCAAGTAAAGCTGGTTTTTGAAAGTGACAGGCTGATGTTTACATTTTTCAAAAGCTATGAAACTGCATTTATGTTATTTACATAAATGCAGTTTTAGGATAAATGTAAACAGCAGCTTTTACTTTACCTCACTATGAAGCCAGATTTTGGAGTTTGCAGTTTTAAAAAACTGCTTGTTTCGGTACCTTTAAGATGAGAAGCTGATAACGCAACTCTACAGACGTTGTTGTAAGCAACATCCTACATTTGAAGGATGTTTGCCTGTGCCATAGCAAAGACAGGCGGAGAGTAGCAGAGTCCGGGGAGCAGAAGGCCTTGGGTGACACGGATTCGAGCAGTGGAGGTCGGGAACTGCCGGACTCGTTAAGCCCATCCAATTTTAGCATTGATGGACTTGTAGACAGCACTGACATGAAGAGAGAAGCTAAGAGATGGATCCAGTGTGACCCCTAGGTATTTGAAGAAATGGATTACATCTACAGGGGAGCAGTCAAGACATGAAACCTGAAGAGACGTGGTTGAAGTGGCTGATTTCCTCTGTAGCCCAAAAAGCATTGTCTGGGTCTTGGCAAAATTTAGCACCAGGCGGTGGGATGTAAGCCAAGTTTGGATAAAATGAAGATCAGAGGAGAGAGATGGGAGTCAATTTCATAGATAGAGTTGGAGGAGACATAAAGAGCTAAGTCATCAGCATAGAGGAAGGAGAGACAGTGGGTGAGCACAGGAGGTTGGTTATTGATGAACAAAGAAAAGAGCAGTGGCCCAAGTATGGAACCTTGAGGGACTCCAGATTGAAGCAGGGCTGGGGTAGAGAGAACTTTATGACAGAAGACAGTCTGGGAGTGGCTACGCAGACAGCTGGAGAACCAGTCAAAGGTAGACTGGTGACAATAGAACCTAGTTGATGTAGGAGCAGATGGCGGTTAATTGAATCAAATGCCTTTGACATGTCAATAAAAATGACCCCAGTAAGCTGGCCTCTGTCCATGGCAGAATTGATGCCACTGGTGAATTGCACTAGGTCTGTCGTGGTACTGTGGTTTTGCCTAAAGCCATGCTGAGCATGTGATTGCAGGTTAAAGTTGACAATGAAGTCAGACGCCTGGCAAAGGATAAGCTTCTCCAGGAGTTTACTGAAGGTCGACAGGAGTGCAATAGGATGGTAGTTCATTAGGTTTTTTGGATCACCCTTTTTGAAGACTGGGATAACACTGGCATTTTTCCATGAGAGGGGCACAGTACCTGAACTAATGGAGAGGTTGAACAGATGTATGACAGGGGTAGCAAGAAGTGAAGCACCTAACTTGAGAATTCTGGGTTCCAGACCATCAGGGCCTGTGTTGCCATAAGGAGACATTGTGTTAAGGATTCGTAGGACATTCAACCTGGAGACTGGGCAGAGAACCAGGGAAGGATGGGATGGGAGGAAGTCGAGGGGGAGGTATGGCATGGGAGGGACCACCAGTGACAAAGCTAGGAAGGGTGGTAAAGAGTGAGTTGAAAGTGTTAGCAATAGTATTAGGGTTGTTACAGGAGATATCTATTAGTATGTCATGGGGATTTGGGACCTGGTGCGTCCCATTATATATTTTTTTTTAGCCCAGTACCTTTTTGGGTTATTAGAGGAGGCATGAAGAAGGCCTCTATAATAGTTGCTTTTGGCAGTATGGATCATTTTCTTACAAGAGTTACATAGGGAGTGATATGCAGTGAAGGGAGGAGACTTTCCATCTAGTCCAGAGCTTGTCCTGTGCTTCAAACATACGGAGAAGAGGGCTAGTTAACCATTTGGTAGGCAGGCCTGCACCCTGCACCTAATGGAAAGAGTGTGCTTGGACTGCAAGGAGTGCAGAGAGTTGGTGAAATAATCCACAGCCAAATCAATGTTGTCCATAGAGAATATGGGAGACCAGTCAACATGAAGAAGATCTCTTAGAAAAGCTGTGCTGTTGAGGCTAAAAAGTCAGACATGGTGATGATTTGGGGTGAGTGCGAAGGGGGAGCAGGTGTCCCAGACACAGATTACAGGAAAATGGTCGCTGATGGAGTCCAGTAGCGCAGCAACAGAAGAGATTATGTCCGGTCTGTTGGTAAGGACCCAGTCGGGGAGGGTGTGGCTATTACCATTGCTGGAATGCCTCGTAGATTCAGAGACAAGCTGGGTTAGGTTGGCCTTGCTTATATTAGAGTCAAGGATAGGGTACTTAGGACCAAGCCAATCCTGGTTGAAGTCACCTAGACAAATCACTTTGTCAAATTTTGAAGGCGTGGGGTAGAAATCCCAGGAATTCCTCGAACCCTTGTTTGCAGGAAACAGGGACATGTAGGTGCAAACAATGTGCAGCTTTTTGGAGTCACCCAACAGAAGCAGCGGATGAAGTACCTCACAGGACACAAACAAAGGGCACGTTAGTAAGGTTAGGTTTAGGTGAGACTTATGAAACAGTGCCAGGCCACCACCTCTTTTTGATGAGGGCCGATCAGCCCAGAATATATTGTATCCAGAGGGCACATAGAGAGTCAGGGTGAGAAGTCTTAAGCCGGGATTCTGTAATTGCAAGGATATCAGGCCCTGAGTGGCAGTCCAGGCCACCAGTTCAGCATGATTAGCCACAAAGTTTCTTATATTAATGTGGACAATCTTTAGTTCTCTGGGGCCCTGAGGAAGAACTGATCTGACATCTCTGGACAGAGATAAGGAGACGACAGTAATCCGGGTTGCAGCAATCAAGAAGGAAAGGATGGTCCTAGCTTTGGAGATACATTTAGATGTGCTGTAATTCCTAATAAGGCAGAGAACAAGATTTGGGCAAGAATACACGATATGGCTGTTGGGTTATTGGGGGAGAAGCAGCAGATTGCAGAAGGTAAAGTCCCTCATGTCAGCATCAAAGCCAGGAGGAGGAGGAGGAGCAGCAGTGAGAGGGGTAAAGTATTCTAAGA
This sequence comes from Neoceratodus forsteri, assembly GCA_016271365.2. Lineage (NCBI taxonomy): Eukaryota > Metazoa > Chordata > Ceratodontiformes > Ceratodontidae > Neoceratodus > Neoceratodus forsteri. The sequence goes on from CM057454.1 coordinate 777,226,704, forward strand.
CAATACTGCAGCAGACAGGAGTCAGTAGGACTAGTAGATAAAGTGGGGACTGCATGATGATGTAATGGATCTATATATTCCAAAAAGGGAGGACAGGGGCAGCTAACACAGTAGAATGCAGGCATTTGGATTGCCCACACTGACGTGCCCCAAGGAGCAAGTGAGGAGGGAGCACAGCACACACAAATTAAATGTTTTATTTTTTTTATTTTAGCCTTTGGTAACCAGGTAAGGCCCACTAGACACAAGTGCCTGTTTTCAGGGGTGACCTGGGAGCACTGGGCAGTTAAGTGACTTGCTCAGAGTCACACAGGATGCAAGTGGGGTTGGGAGAATCAAACCAAGGTCTGGTCTGCTGGATATACCAAGCTTGTTCACAGCTCATTACTCTACTCTCTAATCTATACTGCCAGCCTAATCTTTGCTGCTCCTTCTATTTAGTAATTTGCAGCATGAAATTAGGATACTGCTCCACAAAAAGGTGCCAAGTTTAAAACTTACAGTGCATGCAGTGCACTCTGAGGCTCCTCAGTGTCTGTATGTGCAGGGTGATTCCAGCGGTGACTGTCCTTGGTGGGGCTGGGGAGGGCTACAGCAAGCGAGCCCTCAAACCCTGCAGGACGATTCTGGTGGAGACTGTCCTTGGCAGGCTGGGGAGGACTACAGCAAGCAAGCCTTCAGACCCTGCGGGACGATTCCAGCAATGATTGTCCTTGGCGGGGCTAGGGAGGGCTACAGCAAGCACTCCCACCTGCAACACTGATCCCACCTAATCACAGTCACTAAACACATCCCATGCTCTTAGTAAAACTGCTGACCTCTTCTGTCCTGGTTCCAGCCCAACATCCAAGTCCTGAGGCTGGGATCAGGGGACCAACTGAGAGAATCCAGCTGCAACACCATGGCAGGAAGGCAGGCTCCACTTCCTTCATAACTACTGGCAACTGCCCAGCTGGTTCCCAATTCTGAAATCATAAGGGACCACCGGGTGAATAAATCAAAAGAGGGTCAGGAAGGGGAAGCTGTAACCCCTGAGCCAAGACACAGAAGGGATTAGCCTGCATTTAGAAAAGATTAAGATCACCTTAAAAGACACCTAAACCATAATTTTATACATTATTTTAAATGACTCTATAGGCTTGTAAGGAGAAGCTGTTGTTTACATTTATATTGAAACTGGATTTATTGAAGTAGGATAAATGAAGTTTGACAGCATTTGAAAGTTATAAACACAGCCTCTCCTGATTCAAAAATCCTGCTGTAAGAATCCTAAAATGGCTGCCTTGATGATGTCAATGAAGAGAGAGATGCCAGCTATGTAGGTGTATGCTAGCTCTACTAACCATATTCAAATGCATATAACTTTAAAATGAAAATGATAGCATGGTACTATGAGCATGAAAGTTGTTCAGCACAAAAATATCTACAAAATGAGTGGCGTTTAATTTATAGATACCTTTTAGTTTTTATTAGCAAGAAAAGCAGCAGAAAATTCAGTTTGTTTTCACTCTTTCAACAAATGCAAATAACTTTAAAACAAAAAAATGATAGCATGGTACTGTGAGCACAAAAAACATCTACAAAATGAGTGGTATATATATATATATATATATATATATATATATATTAGTAAAATATTTATACAAGATAAATGAAAGTACAACTTCACAACACCATTAGGGCCACAAAAGCCCTCTTTTCAAGGAACACCTGTTTGATGGTAATAATCATAATAATTTCATATGTGACAATACAGTTTCTTAAAAAATAAAACAACAAACATAAATACATAAAATGACCAGCATTTCTAAGAGCAGCCCAAACATACAGTAATTATTCATCTATTACATGTAAAATAGAAACTTAATTCCTGTCTCATTTCTGTTTTGAACTTTTCCACAGTCATATCTTGCTTTTTGACAAAAGTTTGAAGATTGTTCCATGCTATAGAAACTTTATACTGATAAGTCATTATTCCAGATTAATTTTTATGTTGGCGTGCTTGCGCAGGCAACACTGTTATTGGGACAGTGTAGCTTTGGAGGTGGGGTCACTGTTGGGCAGTGCGCAGGGCATGCACCGTGGTGAGTCCTCATTCCCAATCAGCCCACATGCCGGGCAACACACCATGCATAATAATGTGGCGAGCACATCTAAGAAAAAGTCCACTGCAATCTAAGCAAAGCTCATCATATGCAGTGGACCCTTCCTACATGCTCGACGACATTATGAACATGGTTGGTGAGCGGGCGGCTGCCCAACTACTGTCGACTCGTTGTGCCCAGTCCCCTTGTCGGTTAACCCCCCCCGCTTTTGTGTGCTGATGGGGGAGCCCACTCCCCGTCGGCATAAACCCATCCAATTGTTGATTGCCGATGCTTGTCCTCCCAGCTTTCTTTGTGTGCCGACGGGGGTGCCCAATCCCCATCAGCATTACTTCCTCATTCCCCCGTGTTGTGTGCCAACAAGGGTGCCCAATTCCCCGTCTGCTACAGACATCCACCCAAGCAGTTAGGTGGCACGTTGGGAGCCCACCCCAGCATGCCAAATCCCCTGCAAAAAAAAAACAGTTCCGCAATGTTTTTTTTCCCTGTAAAATGAAAACTGTCCCTCGTAGTCTCGATGCCCTCCCCACCCGCACCCACCTTCACACCCTGCCTCCTCACCCCTCACCCCATACTTACTCAAGTGAGTCTGGTGCAACAATTCGTGCACCGGGAACACGTCTGTATAATTCAAAGCCGACCGTGAACTGAAGAAATGCTGGTAAGCTGTATAATGGAACGAATAGGGGTTTTTCAACTTTAATGCATATCTCAGGCATTTTTGCGAATTTTGGCCCCAAATTTTCAACATGGAGTTTTTGGGACCCCTTCTCATGAATTCCTGCACTGTCATGGTGTTATTTGGTCCCAAAAGGTGATTTCACAGTCACTGCATGGAATCACCTTTCAGGACTGAGTAACAAAATGACTGTGCCACTGTTCATGAGAGGGGCTCTCAAAAAGCCTATGTTGCAAGTTTGGTTGGAAAAATCAAAAAAATGACTGTTTTATGAGCGTGTGTAGCAACTGCGCAACACACGCTTGTAAGTTAGCACATTCGCACTATTCTCATGCCAGATTCTCAACATTGGCATTTTACCACACCTTTTTGTGAACCGTATAGCTGTCATTTTTCATATCCTGGCTGAAATGTGTTTTCTCACTTCCGCCGCAGAATAGCATGGTTGCTGTGCAAAATCAGTGTTTGGGACACATTACAAAAATGACAGTGACACTGCTCATGAGCAGATGTCCTAAAATGCCTGTGTTGAAAATTTGGAGACAATACTCTATAAAATGACTGTTTTACGAGCGTACATAGCAACTGTGCAACGCATGCTCGTAAGTTAGTGCATACCCATACCTAACCTCCACAATGCTACTTTGCTTCCTTTTGCTCCTGAGCCTCGCATCTCACCCAATCCCTTATGATATTAATGTTATGCCCAGTGTCAAGATAAATAACTCAGTTAATACGACCTGCCCACTTCTGCCATCCACAATGGCCAACCACGGATTCCTTATTCACCCCGAACCACGCTTATAATGCTACCTCTGGATATCCTACATAAGGCCACCCTAAAATTCAGCACAGCCCTGGCACCTTACTTGTATCATGGCTTTTTATTAACCCACTATGCCTGTCCATTAAATTATTATGCTATAATAAAATTTGCACCTATATACCAGGACCATCACTCATCTCACAGCAGGCACCCAGGATTAGGAGGAAACGCTCTGACCACTCACTATCCCTGCCCCTTGGTGCCCTCCTCAAATTAATCTTCTACCTTCTGATCTGTTTTGGTACCATTGAAATAAATCCTGGCCCCATTGAAAGTTTATTTTCCCTGCTGATCTATCCTCTATAAATGGCCTAAGCTTCCTACACTTCAATGCCTGCTGCCTCTTAAAAATTCTCCGTAATACAGGCCTGGGTGGCACATACCCTGCCTGACTTTCTGGTCATCTCTGAATCTTGGCTCAGACCTTCGACCAAAGACAGTGTTGTAAACCTTACCAACTATCAGCTCTTCAGAGCAGATCGCCCTTCCAGGGGTGGTGGGGTGGCCATATACATTAATGACACCATCTCTGCTACCTGCCTCATCAACACATCTGAACCAAGGAATTTGAATGTTTGTCAATCAAAATATCCCTTCCTAACTTGTCTTCATTTAAATTGATTGGCTGCTATAGGCCCCCTCAGCAGGCCTCAAATTACTATCTCACCTGGGGTCAATAACCAATCTAGGCCCTGAAGATACCATCATCCTTGGTGATTTGAATTTAAACTGGCTATCTAATGCATCTGCTCCATTGGTAACCTTTTGTGACACCTATGGCTTTACACAGCTAATTAAAGACCCAACCAGGGTTAACCTAAAAATTCTAGCAACAGCTCACTCCTGGATATTATGTTGGTAAACAAGCCTCACTTATATAGCATGCAGGAGTACTACCAGAATGATGTAAGTGACCATTGTCCCATAGCTGGCATAAGATCTTCACTCAAACCACCCAACCCTGCTGAATTTGTCCTCAAAGGTCAAAAGAAGTTCAACATACCAGGATACCTCCATGACCTGAGTAACACAATATATGGCAAGATTTCTACCTTACAACCTCAGTGGAAACAGCTCTCAGATCCTAAAGGACATTATCACTAATGCTCTCAATATTCATGCACCATTCACCAATATCAGAACTAAAGCAAGGTCCTGCCCTGGTTCACCACTGATCTTAAAACAGCCTTGCTAGCCAGAGACAAACTGTGGAAAAGGCAAGAAAAACTAAGGATTCCAGAGACTGGCTAAATTTCAGAAAAGCAAGAAACTCATGTACAACACAAATAAGATCTGCCAAAGCTGCCTATTATAGAGCTGAATTGACGCTCCTATAATAACCAACCAGGCTCTGGGGAACTATAAAGGGTATCTTGGGCCAAAACTCTACTCCTGCCTTAACCTGCAAACTGCTACTAAATAACACAGAAATTACGGACAAACAAGAAATCCTAAATACCTTCAATGACCACTTCACCACAGCTGGACTAGCATTTGACTCTTCACCTCAAATCTCCTGAGATCTTCCTTGAACCTTCAATCCACCGTGGGTCAAAAGGCTACATCAACCTTCTCCTTCAACCCAATATCCTTGAAAGAAGTGGAAGATCTCCTCTCAATTTAGATACTTCAAAAGTGCAGGTACAGACTCCTGGACCCCTACTTCCTCAAGATTGCATCTCAAGTCTTATCTGCCCCCCTCACTCATCTCTTCAATCTTTCCCTCACCACTGGATCCATTCCCTCCACTTGGAAAACAGCTCAAGTAGTTCCTTTACTCAAATCTGGTGATCCCATGGACCTCAATAATTACAGGCCCATTTCCATCCTATCAGTTCTATCCAAGATGCTCGAAAAGTTAGTAAACTCACAATTAAGGGACTACCTGGATAACAATAACCTCCTAAATACAGCACAATCAGGATTTAGATCAAGGCATAGCACCATTTCGCCCTAGCCAAAGTAACCAATGACTGGCAGATTGCTATGGATAAGAAGAACAGTACCTGTGCTGTGTTCCTGGATTTGAGCAAAGCATTTGACACAGTGGATCATGAATCATTAATCACCTCCCTTGGCTCACTGGGGTTGGATTCCCTTCACTCAATTGGTTCAAGTGCTATCTATCAGATAGATCACAACTGGTAAAAAATGGAATCTACCTATCCACCTTAAAACCACTGTTAAGAGGTGTACCGCAAGGCTCTATTCTTGGCCCCATCCTCTTTGCCATCTATATTAATAATATTGATGCTAACCTCACTCAATCCAACATTCATCTGTTTGCTGATGATACTGTATTATATGTTAGCAATCCTTCATTATCTAAAGCCTGTGAACTGCTACAATCTGAATTTTCCATCCTACAACACAACCTACTGGATAAAAAACTACTTCTAAATGCCAAAAAAACAAAAGCTATGTTCTTTACCTCAAAGAGTTGCTCTGCCACTACCCCACCATCCACCACCCTACAACTAACCACCTTACTTGGAGAGAAGCTGGAATTCGTTGATAACTTCAAATACCTTGGAGTCTGGATTGATAACAAGCTTGACTATTCTGTCCATATTGAGGAGCTACTAAAGAAACTGAGACAAAGGCTTGGTTTATTTTTTAGAATAAAGCACTACCTCAGCAGAGACTCCAAAAAGATTAATCCAGGCTTCATTCCTATCCCTCATTGACTATGCTGACTTTCTGTACGGACATTGTTCACTCCCCCTCTTAAATAAACTGGACACCCTATACCACAGGTCCATCAGATTCATTACTGACCTTCCCTTCAGCACCCATCATTGCTCCCTTTATAAGGCAGTTAACTGGACATCATTACAACACAGAAGAAATAGGAATGCTGCAATTTGGATATTCAAAGCCTTATCAGGCAAGCTACCTACCTATATCTCAGACTGTTTACTCAAATTACTTCTAGGCCATACAACCTAAGGATCAGCAAAATTATCATTCTTAAGGTCCCCAATGTCTGCACCCAGTTTGGGAGGGCTGCTATCAGCTACTCACTAGCAATTGTTTGGAATTCACTCCAAAAACCATGAAGCTAAATAACCTCCTACCCATATTATCCTTCAAAGATTATTCACCACCCTATTCCCAGAACTCTGCAGCTTTAAGCTACAAGGCCTAAACCCGGCCCTACCTACCCCCGTGTTCCTATATGTTGATAAAACTCCCGTTTCCAGTCCCAAGATTCACCCTCAAAATGCCTGCTAGGTCCTATAATCTACATATTACCCTGATGTGCCCATTACCTTCTGTCTCACAGATTAAAAGTTTTAATGTGCCTTGTACATATGTATATTGTTACATATTAGCACTTATGTCGTTGTATTACTGTTTATGTTACCCCTGTCATTGTATTACTGTTTATGCTACCCTTGTCAATGTAATAACACTTGCACTTCTTGACCACTCAGGTCCATCTTGTAAATGAGCTATGCTCAATGATGCTCGCCTGATTAAATAAAGATTTTGATTGATTGATTGATTGATTGATTTGCAATATTTTCATGCCAAATTCTCAACATTGGCATTTTACCACACCTTCTTGTGAACCATATAGCTGTCATTTTTTACATCTTTGCCAAAATGTGTTTTTGCACTTCCGGCGCAGAATAGTGCAGTTGCTGTGCAAAATCACTGTTCAGGACACATTATGAAAGTGACAGTGATACTGTTCATGAGCAGAGGTTCTAAAATGCCTGTGTTGAAAATTTGGTGACAATACTCTATAAAATGACTGTGTTACGAGCGTGCGTTGTGCAGTTTGCATCGCTTGTAAGTTGCAAAACTTATAATATTTTCCTCCTCATTTTCAACAGTGCCATTGTTCTACACCCTCCTAATGAACAGTACAGCTGTCATTTTCACATCCTGACCAAAATCTGTTTTTGCAGTTCCGAGCACAATAGCACGGTTGCTGTGGAAAGCCTGTGTTCGAGACACATTATGAAATGGCAGTGACACTGTTCATTAGTAGATGTCCTAAAAATGCCTATGTTGAAAATTTAAGGATGAAAGTTAATAAAATGAGTGTTTTACAAGCGCACGTTGCACAGTTTGCACGCACGCTCGTGACTTTGTGAATTTGTAATACTTTCACTCCAGCTCTTCATCATTGGCATTTTTCCATACCTCCTTATGAACAGTACAGCTGGCTAAAATGTGTTTTCACACGTCCGGTGCAGAATTGCACAGTCACGGTGCAAAATCACTTTTCAGGACACTTTGAGGAAATGACGGTGACACTGTTCATCAGCAGAGGTCCTAAAATGCCTATGTTGAAAATTTGGTGGTGAAAGTCCAGACAATGACTGTGTTGCAAGTGTGCATTACACAGTTTCCACACACCCTTGTAACTTCGTCAATCTGCAATATTTTCATGCCACATTTTCACCACTGGCATTTGTGCACACCTCATTGTCAACAGTCCAGCTGCCATTTTCCACAACCTGCCCAAAATGTGTTTCCGTAGCTCTGCCACACAGTGGCGTACTCGCTGTGCAAAATCACCTTTTGGGACACATTAACAAACTCACAGCGCTATGCCTCTCCACCTCCGCCATTGCCAATGCCAGCGCGACAACATTCGGCATTGACAAATACTTGTTTGTTTTAGGAACTATCAAATATCTGGCCCCTTTTTTCCTTAGGTTGAATTGATTTGAAGGGCTAATTAGTTTTTCAGCTAAACCAACAGGGGAACCAAATTTATAAGTTTTATATACAGAAGTAACCCAAATGTCTTGTCTTTGGAGCTCCAAAGATGTCCACTTTAAGTTTTTGTACATCAAACAGTGATAAGTATCATAGTTACATCTTAATACAAACTATTACAACATGAATCAAGCTTTTGGAGTAGATATTTATTAGCATGAGAGTAAACATGACACCCGTAGTCAATCAACAGTAAAATCTGATTTGCTGTGGTCACTCTATCCTTCTTACTCATACAGTTTGCAACTCCCCTTAATGCACCTATCCTGGAGTTTACTTTACTAACATCCATTTAGAAAATGGGCTTTTTATTTCCTGACATCTGATTGGCTAGTACCCTTGCCAGGGGGGTACATTAACTTTCAATAGATGCCCAGGAAATAAAAAGTACCAGTCTATAATGCCCCTTCACCCATGGAAGTATCCTAGTGCCAACCCAGTTTCCTAATTGGCTGTAAGCACCAAATTTAAATTTCAAAATTCCGCCATTTTTTCCTGTCCCTTAGCGAGAGATAGCACAACAACCAAAAGCATCTTGTCAAACAAAAGTTAAGAAAAAATATAATGAAATACAAATACATAAAATTACACTGATTTAAACTGAATGACAGGCTGGAATCATAAGTTCTACAACTGTGCAGGCTTGTTATTTTTTCATAGCTCCCGAGTCCCAATATATAGCTGGCAGTTTTATTGGGGTGAGGGTAGACTCCACACAAGGGTAGCAGTGCACTATTATGACCCAAATTATCCATCTTGCTCATCTTCTGAGTCCCGCTGTGTAGCTGGCAGTTTTCTTGGGGTGGAAATAAACCCCACACAAGGACAGCATCGTACAGTTACCGCCACTAATAAAAAAAAGCGCTGCTAACATAAACAACAAAAATAAATTTAGAAACCTTACATTTCTTATGGTAGTTCTGGGTCTCCACTTCCTGGTTTTAGTTGCCAGGGACCCATAAAGTCATGTGCCATAACAACGACAATGAAAATAAACAGCAATACAGCAGTTTCTCTGCTTGAGGACAGTGTGCAAGAAACTGCATCTTTCCTTCTCTTGTAAAGGACGACCGAGCAGGGCAGTCTTCCCGCTCCGCAAGCAAGAGGAGTATCCCCCCCCCAAATCTGCTTTACTTTTTTAAAAAAAAAAAAAACCCATGAACTAAAAAACAACAGCAGTATGAGAAAAGGAACCATCAGACGGGATCGGCTTGATGGAACCAACTGCTGTCACTGCCATTTTAAAGCGTGCAGCGCGAGACTCCTCACAGCAGCCTCCACTCCCGCTCAACAACAATAAACAAAAAAAATAAAGAACCACTCCAGCATTTACCTTTCCGGTCACATAGCGAATTCATCATTTCTCCCAGCCGCATTCATAGGATATAACTCGTATCTTATGGCAGTACTCTCCCAACCAAGCTCACTGTGTGACAATGCTAGTTACCCTTCTAAAGCAGTTTCCCCTGATTAATTCTGGGTCTCGTACTGATCACAATTTAAAAGGGGGTAAACAAAACAAAAAACAACCGGAAACAAATAAGGGCAAACACTACAGAGCCCTCTACTGGATAATATAGTGGATACAGGGACATCTCAGTGGGGGGTACTGACAGTTTAGACAGTACAGGCGGAGGAACTATTTTACTACAAAATAAGAGTTTTTACATGCAAACCTAATTATTTTTTCAAACATACTGTACATAATACAGTGGCCCATTTTCTAAGTGCAATAATACCCTTCAGGGTGGGCGGTATGAGCTATACCAGACCTTCCAGGAGCTATAAGGCCCTCCGCCTGCAGTGTCGGGCCTCATTACGCCCCTGGGCGGTCTGGTATAGCCCAATACCACCCACCCTGTCGGGTATTATTGCTTGCTTATGTGCTGTTCAAATCATCATTTTTATCTGTATTTACTTCAAGGTATTTGTACACAGAAACCTGGGTTAACTCACTGCCATTTACAGTCTTCATCCTGAGGATATTATCTTTGGGCTTTCCCCCAGGTGTTACAGAACTAAATTGCATAGTCTGAGTCTTTTTAGAATTTAAAATATGGCTTGAGGAGGTGAACCAGTTTTGTAAGATAATAAAGTCTGACTGTAACCTGGTTTCAACTACCTCAATATTCAATCCCTCAGATACCAAGACCGTACTGTCAGCATAAAGTCTAATAGAGGTAGACTTTATTAAGCTTGGAAGTTCATTTGTGTATACAATAAATAACAAAGGTCCTAATATGGACCCTGTGGGACACCACAAGACACTGGAAGGGGTTTTGAACACCTACCTTCCACTACCACCATCTGTGATCTGTTTTCCAAGTATGAATGGAACCATTTCAGTGGTTCTTCCATTAAACCAATTTTCTTCAGCCTGTAAATCAGTATGGGGTGCTCAACTAAATCAAAAGCCTTTCATAAGTCAACAAACACCACACCTATGGACCTCGACTACCCAAGAGGGGTTGATATTAAATCTATAAATTCCGTGAGTGCGGTGCCCATCGGCAGACCCTTACTAAAACCTGATTGAAAATCATTCAGTTTATTATATTTCTCCAAGTAGCTCATAAGTTGGCTGTGGACCAATCTTTCCAATAGCTTTAAAAAAATATGATAGCATGGTACTTTGAGCACAAAAGTTGTTCAGCACAAAAATATCTACCAGATGAGTGGCGTTTCATTTATAGTTACCTTTTAGATTTTTTATAATCGGCACAAATAGAAGGAAATACATTTTTTTCACTTTTTTGCAGGTATGGCATAAATGGACTATGCTACCTCGCTATTGGGAATATTGTTGATACTTGTTCTCGTGCCAATTGATCTGATGACGTCACTCAGTGGCTTCGTCACTTGAGATGACATCGGGTCACTCAGCACTTGAACAAAAATATCAACACTGTTTCCAGTAGGGGTAGCATATTCCTTATATATTCTTTGCAAAAAAAAAAATAAATCTGTTAATGTAAAAGTTTGTGTTGCTATTAAAGCAGCAAAAGTATGGACATGTGATGTTAGGGGTTTTATTACTAAGTCTGCTTCCCACCCAAGCAGCCAAAGGGGGCAAGGCAACACAATTAACAATAGTCATCCATCAAAAAACAACATACAACTCTTTCCAAATAACATGAGACATCTATCATCATAGTCCAGCACTTCTGTAGCCATGGATACACATGCACACTTGCACACCACCTGGGAACTGCAGGAAAAAAAATTCCTGTAGGATCACAGTGTAAATTGTAAGTAAGGAATAACAACACCTGACAGGGTGTGTGGCAATGCTGAATTTCTGCATGCCTGCGGCATGAGGCACAGCCAAATGCCTTCAGCCACCTGGAAAGTGTGCTATATGATTCCCATAGGATCACATTGTGAATTGTACGAACATACGAAATTTGCCAGCAAATAAAGGCCTAGAGGTCTATCAAGTCTGCTCGAATGTGCAGCTAGCACCCCTTATTCTGCAGCTGCCCCTCCCTTCCACCCTTCCCCTTCATTAACCCTCTCACTTGTCCTGTCCCATGCTCATTTGAAGCAGTCCACTGTTCTACTGCATACCACTTCAGCAGGTAATGCATTCCACCCAGCCACCACCCTCTCTGTAAAAAAGTGTCTCTTCATCTCCCTCCTGAACCTTCCTCGCTCCAGTCTCAGATCATGGCCCCTGGTGGCCCTCCCCTTCCTTACTTTGAACAGCCCCTCTGTACCTGTCTTGTTTATTCCTTTCATGTATTTAAAGATTTCAATCATGTCACCCCTGTCTCTCCTCTCCTCCAGTGAGTACATGTTCAGCTCCTTCAACCTCCTCTCGTAAGATAGTCCCCCAGCCCCTTGATCATCTTTTTCCGCTCTGCTTGCACCCTCCAGTAACTTAATGTCCTCTTCAGAGTCGTGACGCCAGTACTGCACGCAGTACTGCAGGTGTGGTCTAACTAATGACCTATACAGTGGCAGAATCACCTCCTCGAGAATATACCCCTTGCAATACAACCCAGCATTTTGTTGGCCTTTGCAGCTGCCTTCCTACATTGTCACGAGTTGTTCATTGACCCTGTAATGAGCACACCCAGATCCTTCTCCTCCTCTGTCTGGGCTAGCTGCACTCCCCCTAGCTGGTAACTCCTCCTTGGGTTCTTCATCCCAAATGCAGCACCTTGCACTTTTTGGCATTAAAGCCCAGTTGCCAGGTGTCTGACCAGGTTTCAAGCTTTGCCAGATCATTCTGCAACCCCGCCATCCCCTAGGTCATCCACCACCGCGCTACCTTGGTATCATCAGCAAACAGACTGATCTTGCTCTTGATGTCCCATGATATGTTTGCAATGAATATCCCAAACAACACTGGTCCCAACACCGAGCCCTGTGGAACACCGCGTCACTGTCCTTGGGTGTGAGAGCTCCCCACCCACCACCACCCTCTGTTGCCTTCCCTGCTGCCAGTTTCCTACCCATCTCACCAGCTTTGCACCCGCCCCTGTGCCTACTACCTTCCTTCCCAGCCTTCCATGTGGCACTGAGTCGAATGCCTTACTGAAGTCCAGATACAGGACATCCACAGCATGGCCCCTGTCCAGTTGCCTAGTTACCCAGTCATAGAACTCTACCAGTTTGGTTTGGCAGGATCTGCCATGTATGAAGCCATGCTGTCTGCTGTCCTGTAGTCCTTTGGCCTCTAGGAGGGCCACCAGCCTCTCCTTCAGTAATAACACATGGCAAGGTGTGTAAGGGTTATAAATTGCTGTATGCCCTAGGTTGGTTGTGAGGCATGAGGTATAGTCAAGTGCCTTCAGCCACATGAGAAGTGCAATGGGAGGTCTCTCCCCCTCAGATCTGCATGACCTCTACCACTTCACTCACCTTGAGGTGAGGCTATCCTTGGATAGAGTAAATCCTATCTCTTTCATGAAACACTGTAAACTGTACTTGTACTAGGAAACTGTTGATTTGGTCTTTGAGAGCGGTTGTATCATTAGCACAGAATATGGTAACCTACTGTATCATAGTTGCAATATTACCCTATATACACTCTGTACATATATTGGTAATGTATTGCTTTCTCTGTACATATATTATCATTGTCTTTTATATATTGTTGTTTTTCTCCTTTGATGTAAATTCCTTTTATGACCTCCCAGGTCCACCTTGCAAATGAGTTCTACTCAATGGTCTTTTGCCTGGTAAAATAAAGAAATTGATTGATTGATTGAATATAAATTCCCACAGGTTCACACTGCAGTATGGGTTCATTGGGGGGGGATTGTGTCAAACAAATCTAATTGACTTCTTTGACTGTGTCACTAAGACAGTAGACAAGGGCCAAGTGGTAGACATCCTCTATCTTGATTTCAGTAAGGCCTTTGACTCTGTGCCCCACAAAAGATTGATCAAGAAGTTGGTGGATCTTGGGGTTGAGGAAAAGATGGCCAGATGGGTGGAAAACTGGCTGAGGGACAGAACCCAGAGGGTGGTTGGTGGGGGGAGAGTTATCTGGCACTAGAGAGGTAACCAGTGGGGTCCTGCAGGGCTTGGTGCTGGGGCTGGTGTTGTTCAATGTCTTCATCAATGACACTGGAGATGGCATTAAGGGCAAAATGTGCCTATTCATGGAAGACACCAAGCTCTGTGGGAGATTGGACACAGCTGAAGGGATACAGGACCTACAGAAAGATCTGGAAAAGCTGGGGAAGTGGTCCAAGATCTGGCAGCTTGGCTTCAATGCAGCAGAGAGTACCATGGCTGCATGGCCCAGTCTGGGGCTATCAAGATGATTGTCAATAGTTGAAATCTGAGCTTGATCAGTATTCTGAGAGCAAAGGGAAGGGAGGGAAGTCATACAACTGTTTCCCTGACCAATCCAGTACCAAGCCATCCAGAGGTACTGTGCCTCTAGCTGGTGGCCTGCAACACAGAGGACTGTGTATGAGCAGCCATACACAACAAGGATATTTTTCAAGTCAAGAGGTTTTTGTGGCAACTGGAGACCTTCATAGCATAGCTCGAGAGGTCTCATTACCATGGAAACCTCAAGACTGAAAAATAGCATTGTCTGTGAATGGTTGCTCATATACAATCTTTTATAGCATATGGGCAACCATAGATGTACTCCACTCCCTCCTTTAGACGCTGGTATGAAAAATGATTGCTTACTTGGCCGCAGATGTAGTAGCTTGTTCCAGGACTGATAGCTTCCTCACTGCCAAGGCTGCTAAATCACAAACATGCGAAGATGTTCGATGTTGTTATGCTGTATTAGTGATGTACTCAGTGCAGCATAACAACATCATGACACAGTTGGGGCAGCACAACAGTGCTGTTCTAAGCATGGATTTCCATACTGAACAGTGTTCCACCATACACTATAAAACTGTGGTAACTGGTGGTTCTCTTGGGATGCAAAGAGGTCTTTCTCCGGGGTGCCCCATCTTCTGAACACCACCTCCAGCACCTGTCTGTTGAGAGTCCATTTGTGGTGATCCTGGTTTATTCGACTTACAGCATCTGCCAAGGTATTGTCCTTCCCTGGCAGATGAATGGCTACTAGAGAGGCTTGCAGTGAGTAGACCATACTCCACACCTTCATTGCTTCTGTGCACAAGGACTTGGATTTTGTTCCTCCTTGCTTTTTTATGTAGTACACTGTGGTGGTATTGTCTGTCCTGACCTGTACCACCTTGCCTTCAGTCATGAAAGCAAAGGCCTACAGTGCCTGGAACACTGCTCTGAGCTCCAGCAGGTTTATGTGTTGGAGAGATTCTGCACTTGACCAAGTGTTGTGAATTGTATGGGTACTCAAATCAACCCCCAGCCTAGTAGTAGGGATGCATCTGTTGTGAGAACTACTGATGGGGCCTCTTGTTGGAAGGGGACTCTTTGACTTAAGTTTTCCCTTATCTGCTACCATTGAAGGGCTTGCAGTAAGGTTCCTGTTATGGGAATAAGTTTTGATAGTGGGTCCCTTCTTTGGCACTAATGTGCCTTGAGGTGGAACTGTATGTCCCTCATTTGGAACCAGGCACCTCTGACTGTACCTGTTGCTGCAGCCATATGCCCCAGGAGCTGTAAAATCTGTCTTGCTGGTTTTGGTTTGTTTAGAATGAAAGACCCAGCAATCTGGATGATGTTGCTTGCTCTGTTCTGAGGCAGGGAAGCCATTTCCCACAATGTGTATTGTTCTGCTACTATAAAATGCAGAACCTTTACTGGTTGCAGGATGGATTTTCTGAGGTTTAGTGGAAACCTCCGGGATTCCAGGAGCTTCCTTGATGTCCCTAGGTGCTCCTTCATCTGTTGTGGTGACTTTCCCACCAGTAACCAATCATCCAGGTAATGAAACATTGAGATTCCCTGCCTTCTGAGATGTGCCACTACCACTGCTAGACACCCTGTGAACACTCTTGGAGCTGAAGTGAGGCAGTGCTGAGAACTGGTAGTGCCCTGAAGGGAGTCTGAACCTGAGATAGTTTCTGTGAAACACCCTTATGGGGATGTGGAAGTAAGCATCTTTTAGATCCAGGGATGTCAAACCGTCTCCTTTCTGGAGGGTTGGCAGAGTCATGTCCAAAGTTACCATCTTGAATTTTGTCTTTGCCAGGTGTCTGTTTAGTAACCTTAGGTCAAGAATAGGTCACCACTCTCCATTTTTCTTTGTAGTCAGGAAGTATCTTGAATAAAACCCTTTTCCCCTTTGCTAAGGAGGAACTGGTTCTACTACCCTTGACAGCAATGGATTTCCTCCTCTAGCAGCTTCTTCTCTGCTTTTGAAGCTGGCCTGAATACCGTTGTTCTTAAGGGTGGGAAGGATTTGAAATTGAAGGACAAACCCTGACACACTAATTACAGGACCCACTTCTCTGTGGTGATGGTATCACAAGCCTGGAAATAGTGAGCCAGCATGCCCCTACCAGTACTGGGGAGGCGACCTTGGCAACCACGTCAAGGATTCTACTTAGGCTGGGACTGAGTCTGACCAGACTGAGCCCCACACCAAGATCCCCTTCTTCATAGGTTCATATACAAGTCCAAACAGCCACTAGAGCCATAAACAGTCTTACCACCTTTCAGTGGACATAATCCCATTTACTTTCACACATATACTGATCAAGCAATCTTTTGAATGTTGCCATATTATCATCACCCACCACTTCCGAGGAAAGAGAATTCAACACATTTACCACCTTCTGGTTATACCATCCACCAGTGTTCTCCCAATAACTGGTATGGATGAAGCCTGGTTGCCCTATCTAACCCTTTCCTTTTTCTTAACCCTGTACACTCCCAGAGCATATCATTCCAAAAGAAGCTATAGGCATAACACAGATCCCCTCTTATTCTTTGATAAGACATTGAATACAGACCTAGATCCATTAACTTATTACAGTAATCCTTTCTCTTAACACTATTTCTTTTTTCAGTAAATCTACGCTGCACTCCCTCAATGTGTTTTCTACTACCTATACTTTGTAGGGCACTAAGGGGCATACCATACTCAAGAACCAACTTAACCAGGTACCTATATAAAGGTAGCAGTACCTTATCGCTTTTGCTTTTAATATTTCTTAAAATATTACGCATTAATTTGTTTGCCCTTTTTACCACTTCTAGAGCATCCCGTTTGCTGGGGATACTGCCAGTACTGTTGAGTAGTCTGAGGCTGAGCTTGGAAGAAATGTCTACCATATGAAGACCTACCCCTGCCACCCCTTGCATAAGGCCTAATGGAAGCTGAAGGCTTCTCCTTGGCAGAATTACTCTTGTATGTGGTTTTGCATTCATCCACCTTCTTTGTGTAAGCCTCAGTTTTGTCTCCAAACAAAGAATTGTTCTCACAGGGGAAATCCATAACGTTTGACTGGGTATTCTGTGACAGATTAGTGGCTCTGAGCCAAGCAATTCTCCTGAGAGCCACTGTATTGGCCATCTATCTGGCAGCAGTGTCATTGGCATCTGCTGCATCTGGAACTGGTATTTGGAGACTTCTAAACCAAACCTTGCAGTCTGTGCCAGGTCAGCTGCCAGACCAGGGGGAGCCTTATCTGCCATGGCTAGTACTGACTGCCACAAATATTTCTGATACTGGGAAGAGTAGGCTATGTAATTAGCCTGCCTGGCAGAAGCTGAAACTGATAGAAAGCCTTTTCTGCCATACTATCAATCTTTCTTGATCCCTTTTCTGGTGCATGGGATGCCAAGGGCATTCTTGCCCTGTCACAGTCTACAGTAAGCACAACACCCTCATGGTCAGGATGGGAGTATAAAAATTATGCTCCCTTCCTGTCCAATTGATATTTTTTATCAGCCCGCTTGTCCAGGGGTGATACTGAGTTTGGTGTCTGAAGTATCTTCAAGACATGTTTCTTGAAGAACTTATTTATGGGCAATATACATTTTTTTGGTGGGTGTCAGTCCCATAAGGTTGAGGTATTCCACCTCCTCTTCATCCTCTACCACTTCAGTGGTAGTGATGTCAAACACCTCTACCATCTTCTTCACAAAAGTGAAGTGAGAAGAAACATTTTCAGGCAACCTGGGAGATGACTCAGAATCTTTGTTCTGGGGAAACCTCACACTCTATGGTTTCCCCATTACCATCCTCCTCATATTCTTCATATTCCTCGTATGCCTAAATATCAGGAACTGAGGGTGTAACTGCAGTTACCGGTTGCTGAACTGATGCCTGAACTGGAGGATTGACTGGTACCATTGCAACCAGAACCAGTATCAATCCTTGGAGAGCTTGAATCACTTTGAGAACCTGGGCAATAGACTCAGCTGAAGGAAACTCAGTTTTCTCAATAGAAGTCCCCCTCTGCTTTCCAGCTGGGGATTCTAAATGCTTCGACTTTTTTAGCTTTTTAGCTGGTTCCGGTTTCTCAACCGGTTCGCTGGTTCGCTTGTGTCTGGAAGATTCACCCTTATCCAGGGTAGCTGGCTTTTTGTCAATGGTTTCACCTGTGTTTTTCGAGGGAGTAGGCTGGTCAGAGTTGTTACCTCCTATTTCTGTTTCTGAAACCAATTTCTTCTTCAACCTTTCCCTTCTCTTTTCTATTGTTTTATCTAGGAAAGTTTTACATATTTCATAGTCAGCTATGAAGTGGGATTTACCAATGCAGACAACACATTCATTGTGTTTGTCTACCTTTGCAAAAACATCTCCACACTGAGTGCAATTCTTAAACCCAGTTGGGCCAGTTTTCTTCTTGGTTTATCCGACATAATATTAAATGGCAAAAACCAACACTAAACTGCAAAGGAACCCTTTTTTTTCTTGTTTTTGTGGTTGTAATGTGGTTTAGGAAACGGGGTTGGTTCCGCTGAGGAACTGAGTTAAATAGAAAAAAGAACCAGAAAGTATTGGTTCTACCCCACAGTAGAAGTAATACCCAATTAAACTAAAACTGAAGTAAAAATAGAAGAAAAACTTAACAAGAGTGTCGGTTCCTTGACAGGTACCAGGAACTGTGAGGAATCACTAAATCAGTGGATAAATAACTACTTTAACTAGCATAAACTTTTTTAAACAGGAGATAAAAGCAGCAGATGAAATTAAAATAAAAATGTTACTTGTTTTCTGAAGTCAACGATGTTAAACAATGATGAAATATCATGGCTGTGAGGAGAGCTCTCTGAGGCATCTTGACTTAACAGGTGGAGAATGAAATCTGACTGTTTAGAATGCAGCAGCTGATAAGGGCAGAATTTGAATAAGTGGCACAATCCAATGTTGGATTTCATTATTTACATATGTTCCATTCGCCGGGCAGTTTTACTATTAAGGTTGACTGCGAGAGTTAAGAATATTGAATAATTCCTGGAGTTACAATACATATTCTTCATTTTTTATATTTATACAATATGTGATATTGAACTTAGTTGTAATTATTGTTCTTTTATACTGAAATAATATTTATATATTATTTGTCTTTAAATGTATGTAACCACCCAGTTCCCTGGGGTAACTAGAATCCCATTAGTACTAGTCTTATGCAGGAAAGAAAAGGCAGCTGGTGGGAAGCTCATTAGGGGCTCCCTATATAGTGACATCATTGTTTACTGAGCTAGCCTGAGAGAGGGATGATTATGTAAATTACAGCTCTCGCAGCAGCATAACCATTTTAGAGTCAGCTGCTCAGGGGAATCTTAGAATGTTCAGTTAGTCTGAGTTAAAGTGTCAGAGTGACAGGAGATCTGCCAGCAGGGCTCTGAAAAGGGAGCCCTGGTATTTCTCATCCTAGTTTGGTAAAATCCTTGGTTTGCCTTTGAAGTGGTGGAGACTCTTTAGTTTCACTTCAAGGGGCATGAGAGGGACTGCAATGTCTTGTGGATATAAGGGGCAATCCCTGAAGTGCCTGAAGTTTACAGCAGTCTTAAAGAAAGACAATGAGTAGAATCTGGCAAGCTTCCAGAGAGAAAAAGGTGCCTTTCTTTTGTTCCTTCCTTGACTGGGAGGAAGAAGCAACTAATCTGTGAGTACAGACTTTGTGACTGTTTTCTTAGGGAGTTGTCCAAAGTGTGTGTGCCCTAGATAAGTCTAGACCACACTGGTCAGGACCCCTTTCACCACAAATGTGCTGAATTTAAAGTTGAAGTTGGGAGTGTTTAGCAATTCAGTGGGGATTGAAGACTCTTTGGTGTAACACTGAAGGAATGGCAGAGACGGTGTTGGGGCAAAGGATGAGAGGAACACCATCTGGAGTCTCAGGCAAGGCTAGCTGGTTCATGGTTGGGCACCAGTGTTCCCTGGGCAAAGGCCATGCGCCAGGAGGATTTTTAAGTGTGTGGCACAGACCACATGTATACACTTTGGAAATGGAAATGTGTTCTGGAAATGGTTTAAGTGTGTGGCACAGACCACAGAGTACACTCTGGAAGAGAGACAGAGATGTTTTTGTGGAAAACAGTACTACCTAGCAAAGTGTCCTACAAAAGAGATTGTGCCTGAATTGCCATGACAAGCCTTTGGGGGACCACCCTTGCTTTAAGTAACATCTGTGAATAAAGCCCTACTGGAAATTCCCAGTTACTGTTTTGGATATTCAGCTCACTTCTTCTGTGTGAACATTATTGGGGCCCCTCAGAAGTTAGGTCTAGCATACTCCTAGCATACTCTCTTCCGGACCTGATTTTAAATACAAAAGTTCATTTTTAGTATGTACCCCCCAATCCTCTAGATAATGAGCCTGGTATGCACTCCAAATGCTAAGAGTGGTACCATGTGTTTAGTTTTGCCAAAAGTAAATGGGATACCATATATGGAGCCCTAGTAATTATAACAGGGTGCCTGCTAGCCAAAGGTGGCATGGGGGTTACAAAACCATGGGGGCTCATCCAAAGGATATGTTTTTTGGTGAGAGGAAAAATGCTTAGAGTATGTCTTGGATCTTTCTGTCAGGTGACGGTGCACCATAACAGAAGATCATTGCCAAGAAAAACAAAGTCTGTGCCAAGGAAAATGCCATCAAAATGTATTTGCTGCTTGTGGTCCTGATAGAGAAGGTAGAAAATGTGCTGCTTGTGTGTTTCAACTGTGCTTCAAAAGAACTGTTGAGCTGAGCAATATATGCCCTTTCCCAGTCAATTAAAGTGCTTTAAGAACTGTTTAAAAGTTACAAATTTCAAGCAAAAAGTATCTGTGGACTTTAGAAACAGCAATGTCTAAGTGCCCAGAAAGTCTCAAGTGTTTGCAGTGAAAATTGGGGGAGTCGCTAACAAAATTGTCCTAAAAACTGTATAAAAATACCTAAAAACACTCTGCCTCACTGACACTGCCAGCTGAGGGAAAAAAAGGGACAGTTTGCAGTTCAAATTTTGCCCTGCTCGAGAAGGAATGCATTAGAGAGAGAGACAGCTCACTTGCTTGGCGTCATGTGATTGGTCCAGCAAGTCAAGCCCTGCCCTTTGCCTGAATCTCTGTGCCAGAGGAGTATTTGAGGAGGAGAGCAAGCAGTGCAGCAGCAGGACTCAGGAGAAATCGTCAAAAGGGAAGAACTGTCCGAAAAACATAACTTTCTGGACTTTATAGTTTCAAACCTATATGGTTTGCTATTCCTGGTTAAACAACTAAAAAAAAACAAAAAAACAGGCTCAATCCATTTTCTGACTGCCGGAGTAGCAATTGCAATGACTTTGCAACCAATCCACAAGTCTGCCAGCCTGATCCTTGGCAAATGCCCATCCAAACCAGCATTAGGCCGCATACCATCCAAGGAAGAATCCAGCTACTGCCCAAGTGAGTACAACAAGCAAAGTAAAACAAACTGTGAGCACATTGGAGAAATGTAAAGCAAGTGCAGCAAAGTTTAAGCAGAGAGAGAGACTGTGATATTTAACAAGTGGACTGTGTGTAGTGACCGTGTTCAATAGCAAATCCAGTGCAGTACTGATCAACAAGTCCAAATAAGTGCAGCTAAATTATGAATGTGCTGAATTTGAGCAAAATGTGAGACTGATAGTGTGCGCAGTGTAAACAGTAAAATGCAAGCTCAGAAAGCGTTTCCAGCAAGTGAACTGTGTGTGTGATGAATAAAAAGTTGCAGCAGCCATTATGGGCACAGTCAGCAATGTAAACAAAGCAGCAAGTGCCATATTATGCCAGTGTCTCAGAAGCAGCAAGGTTTCAAATAGTTGTGCAAAAGTTGAGAAACAGTGTGCAAGTCAGGCAGCCTGTTCAGCAACATATCAAAAGTAAATAAAACTGGTACAGTGCATTTTAAAGCCAGAACTCAGCTCTAAGTGCAAGACAGTAATATGGGACTTTTGTGTTTGTTTTCAGAAAATAGTGTCTAATGCACCCCAATACCCACTTCATGCCAGGGCATGGATTTCACAGCAAGAGAAAGAACTAGTTCAATTTGAAAAACTGTATAACTGTGAAGCAGCACCCACTCACACAGTCCTACTGAATTTCCCAGTAAATGTGTGCATCATCTGTTTAAGGCCAGAAAGAGATGTTCTGTTAATCCCACAGTGCATGCAATATATAATGGACACCAATGGGATCATCAAATGTGTCCATTATAAAGGGTGTATGTTAAAACACAAACTCAAAAACAAACAAAAACGATTCATAATAGTACAGATATTAGCACACTCTCATAGACCCGCATACATCTGACACAATGTAAATCAAATTACATCTCTTTCAGTAACAATTTTTGATTACATGGCTTGGTTTGCAGCCTTCAACAGAATTCTTCATTGATCAAAAAATTTCAATTTTCCTGTGCTGGTGACTTCATTTATTGCCAATGTAGCCCACAATGGTTCTCTGTGTGCTTGGCTTGGTGATGTATTTCTGCCATGTCCTCTCGAGAACTGACATTTGTGTCCAGTCAGAGGGTATGTCCTGTCCCTGTTCCATGGCTCTGTGCAGGGTCAAAATAATATGCCGAAAATCTGCTGCTGTTACTGGCATCTCCTCCATATCAGCGCCCTCTTCTTCCTCATTTTCACTGACATCATCCTTTCCAGGATGGAAATTACATCCATGATGTCACCAGTGGGCTCCAGCTGCAGGTCATAGTCGCCAAAGCAGCACAGTGCATCGTACTCCTCCTCTGTTAGCCGTGACAGTGGAACCTTTGACCCAGCAGCATTGGCGATGACAAGCAGGTCAGCTGTGCTGTTAAAGCCCCCTTTCATAAAGCATCTGATGATTATATTCTAGGAGGTGCAATCCCAGGCACTGTACATTAACCTGGCAGTATTCAGTAGATTTTTTTTTTCACACAGTGAGATGCTGCCAGGTCACTCTCATTATCCAGGACTTCAAGCAGCTTTGCCCCAGTTTGCCTGACATAGAGCCTTTTATGCAGTTAATTGTCTTTATTGATTTTTAAAATTTAAATCACAGCAATACAGCTTTAGGATAGTAACACATATACAATGATATATTAGGATATAAGTAACTTTCTTTGTTAGTAAGATTACGGAGGTAAAAGATCCTAAAAGTGTCTCAGAAGTGATTTAAGTTAATATTCTGTATTATACAATCATCTAGCTTGAACAAGCAGTGCCTTTAGGATTTTATGAACTCTGTTTATCCAGGCTTGTCTGATCATTTACATACACAATCATGCATAGTTATACATTGTAATTCCGAGTATACAGTGCAACCCCGATTATCCGAATGCCTCGGGAGACATGACATTTTTTCGGATAATCGGGGGTTCAGTTAAACGGAAGAAAGACTTTTTTTTTAAATTGCAGCATGCTGTTTTGAGTACTATCTATACAGTAGTGAACATCATACTGGCAAGGTTTGATTTGGTATAAGTACAATTTTAAAAACAGTAAATACTGTAGTAACAAATAACATGCTGTCAGATAAAATGTCAGTTATAATGATAGCGCGCTCAGTAAGTTGTCAGTCTTCATCACACGGAGGGTGCTCCTCAGCAACGGACACTGGCAGGAGCCTAGGGTAAAAACACTGCAGCAACTGAGGTCCAGTTAAAATAAACAGCCTTACTGCCTTGTGTCATTTTGATGCGGTGAGGGATCATTTGGCATAATTTCTCCGCCTAAGATGGGGATACTTCTGTCCCTTTGTCTGCATTTTGTCAGCTGTTGTAAATTGTCACCATAAGCCCAGCAACAGTTAAACAAAGGTTTCCTATGCACTGCAGAGAGGAATTGTGCTAGGTTTCCTTCACAAAAGTGTCACTCAGCTGCAGACACTTTGACGGCTCGCTTTCCACGGGACTCCACTTCAAGGGCACTACCTGCTCACATTCAATATCTGCACTCGGAGCAAGTCGAGCTTCAGCTCACCACTGACTAATCTGGATATGTTTGAGACCATCCCCCCCCCCATCCGAGGGTGCAGAAGGACGGAACAAGTGATTCTCTTCATGGCAAGTATTGGAGACCACT
This sequence comes from Neoceratodus forsteri, assembly GCA_016271365.2. Taxonomy (NCBI): domain Eukaryota; kingdom Metazoa; phylum Chordata; order Ceratodontiformes; family Ceratodontidae; genus Neoceratodus; species Neoceratodus forsteri. The sequence goes on from CM057454.1 coordinate 777,250,930, forward strand.
CAGATACAACTAATACTGGGGACCACCCAGATACAAGTAAAAAAAAAAACTTTAAGGACCCGGGCTTTTTGTAAATGTGTTTATTAGCGGGGGACATAACTTAATTTTGGATAATCAGGAGATTCAGATAATCAGATTTCAGATAACCAGGGTTACACTGTATAGCTGTTTGACTATACTAACCTTTTATTTGCAGTTAGTACTATTTACTGATTTTTCCAAGCACGAGTCATAAAAAATACAGCTTTAGAATATTTACAGACATACATCAGTGCAGTGGAATACAAATAGTTTCATCATGTGTAACTTCATGAGAGTATGTCTCATAAAAGGGTTTCAGAGATAACTGAAGTTAACATGTAGTACTATGAGCATCTAACTTATTCAATATTTCTACTTCTGTTTGATTTAACTCATTTTGGGCTGTGGAAAAGGAATGCCTTGTGGCTTTTACCCATATAGTTTGTCAAGGTTTATATGACTACCTTCAGAGATTTTCGTGCACAGTTATACAATGCATTCCTCGGTGGATAGCAGTATTACTCTCTGAGCGTACTAATCTTTTATGTATATGTTGCTTGAAGGGGTCCTAGTGAAATGTATTCAATGTGGGATGTTCATGAAACCAACACAGAGTGGTGTAATCATAAACTTTATTTGTGAAAAAATGTCAAACTTCAGGGAGGCTAGAAAAGGAACTTAGAGGGCTACAACAAATGGACACAACAAACCACCCAAACCTACCAGAAAACTCCAGAAACATACCGACTACAGTAAATACAGGGGGCACGGGGTCAAAATGTTGCACAGCAGAACGCCATACGACTTAATCGTGTTGTGTGATTTATTTATAACATTTGATCTGTGGGGGGGGCTCAGCCTCCACACCCCCATTATGGGGGAGCTGTGCCTCCGGACCCCCCCACTTTGGACTCTAACTTGGGGGGGTCCAACATGGAGAGCACACAGGTCTGGTGTTTGCGCATAATGCCGTACGCTATTAAGCGTACGACATTATGACCCGGTAGAAATACAGAGCACATGAATAGAGGGGATACAGTAAATACCGGGCACATGAATAGAGGGAATCCTACCATAGTAACCACTAGCGATAATTCTGAACAGTATAGTTGGGCAACTGCCAGTGAAGAGTCAGACCCAAACAGCTGGGCTGCCATATCAAAGGGCTCCTATAAAAAAACAAGCATTTGTCAATGTTGAATGTTTGCTTGCTGGCATTGGCAGTGGAAGTGCAAGAGTTAGACAGATGCAGTATAGGAATGGCAGTGAAGTACTGAACTGACTACAACTCCACCCCCATCCTGTAGAGATGGACAGGCATTGAGGTGTGGCTTTGGGACGTTGCCCATGACGGTCATGACATTTCACCTCACCCTACTCTGCAGACATTGACAAGTGTTGAGGTGTGCCTTGGGGTGTTTGGGCTTACATTCACCTCATTCCATAAGGAAACACGCTGAAATGGGTGCAGTATAGGAGAATGGGGTGAACTCTGGGCCAAAGGGTCCAAGGCGCACCTTGATGCCTGTCACTGGCTGCAGGGTGGGGGTGGGTGTGGGTGGAATGTCATGAGCATTACTGTCAACAATCCCAAGTCACACCCCTGACGCCTGTCAGTCCCTACAGGAAGGGCTATGGTCAAAACCCCAATGCCCTGGGCGCTTTTGGTATTTTACCCAAGGCTGGATATTCAAACTGGCGCCATTCAAAGGCGCTAGTCCTTGTACGGCAAGAAAATAGATGTGCACAGGGTGTGTCCTGGTGATATTCAAAGGAGTTGCGCTATTGAGCAACTCCTTTGAATATCGCTCCCCAGCCACAACCACTGTGCATGGTGCAATGGAACTTGCGCAGCGCAAGTTGACAGAGTGGAGCAGTCAACTTGCCGGTGGCGCGAAGTACCAATGGCATCATCACGCCAAATCACGATATTCAAAGATGATGCAAATGGGCTATAAACATGCAAGGCGCAGGGGGCCATTTGCATGTCATTATAGCCCCATTTGCATGCCATTAGCATCTAGGTGCGCCGATCCCCGAGGACTTGTGCATTTTATTCACAAAACTGGACTGTCATATACGGTATGGGCTGCATGCCCATTGGCTCTTGCTCTGCACCAATGGGCGGCAGCCATACCAGGTTGTCAGTCGGGCGGGCGGCGGGCGGCAGGCGGGTGATGCTGCCGCCGCCGGGCCGCCGGGGAGCAGGTGGTGGGGCCTGTGGGTGGGTAGGGTGGGGGTCACAGCCACCAGGGCTATGTTCGGGGGGGTGTTTTTAAAGATACCGCCCGCGATCGGGCAATTCGGTCCACTGGACCACCAGGGAATATGAACGGGAGGGGGTTAAAGATACCGCCCGCGATCGGGCAATTCGGTCCACTGGACCACCAGGGACTATGAAGGGGGGAGCCACATTGATGCCGCGATCGGGCTGGTGGGAGGACACTATGCCCTCGATCGGGCTGCAGGGGGCGTCGGTCCCCGACGGCTGCTGCCTGGCAGAGACCAGGAGCAAGTCCTCGGGGATCGGGCGCACCTAGATGCTAATAGCATGCAAATGGGGCCTATAAGCATGCAAATGGCCCCCCTGTGCCTTGCATGTATTATAGCCCCATTTGCATGTCACCTTTTGAATTCGTGGGACTAGGATGGCGCACTGGTACTTGCGCCACCGCGAAGTTGACTGCTCCACTCTGTCAATCTTGCGCTTGCACAAGTTCCACCGCGCCATGCACAGTGGTTGTGAGTTGGGAGCGATATTCAAAGGAGTTGCTCAATAGCGCAACTCCTTTGAATATCGCCCGGGACACACCCCTGCGCATCTATTTTGCGCAGCGCAAGACTTGCGCCTTTGAATGGTGCAGTTTGAATATCCAGCCCATGGGCTTTTTGTGACTCCACCGCATGAACAGTGACACTATTCATTCATTAGCTGAAAGGTGATTTTGCTCAGCGACTGCGCCATTTGGCGCTACACGTGCGAAAACACATTTCAAACAGGATGTGAAAAATGACAGCTGTACTGTTCACAAGGAGGTGTGGAAAAATGGCAATGTTGAAAATCTGGACTGAAAATATTACAAATTTGTGAACTTACGAGGGTGCGTGGAAACCGCGCAATGCACACTCGTAACACAGCCATTTTATGGATTCTTTATAATAAATTTTTCAACATAGCCATTTTAAGACCTCTGCTCATGAACAGTGTCACTGCAATTTTATTACTCTGTCCTGAACATTGATTCCACACATCAACCGCACTATTGTGCACTACATATGTGAAAACACATTTTGGGTGAGATGTGAACAATGACAGCTGTACTGTTCATAAGGAGGTGTGGTAAAATGGCAATGTTGAAAATCTGGAGTGAAAATATCAACAATTCTCGAAGTTACAAGCGTGCATAGGAACTGTGCAAAGCACACTCGTAAAACCGTCATTTTGGTTAATTTTTCACCAAATTTTCAACGTAGGGTGTTTGGGGGCCTACCTTATGAACTGTGACACTCTCTTTTCATTAATCAGTCCCAAAAGGTGGTTCCATGCAGTGACCGCAAAATAACCTTTTGAGACTGAATAGCCAGATGACAGTGACGGAATTCATGAGATGGAGTCCTAAGAACCCCATGTTAAAAAGTTGGTGCAAAAATTCAAAGAAATGACTGAGATGTGAACTAAAGTTGAAAAAAACCCTATTTATGCCATTATACAGCTTACTGGCATTTCTTCAGTTCACTGTCGGCTTTGAAGGGTGAAGACATGGTTCCGGTTCACTGAAGATCGTCGTACCAGGCTCCAGAGGTAAGTATAGGGTGAGGGGGTGTGGGGAGGTGGAGTGCACAGAGGGTGGAAGCAGGTTGGGGGGCAAAAGAATCAATGAGAGACCACTTTCTTTTGTTGCAGGGTTTTTAAAAAAAGATGACGTGGGACTTTTGCTACACTGGAATGAACATACGAACATACGAATGTGCCAGCAGAAACAGACCACCCGGTCTATCTAAGTCTGCTCTAGTGTGCAACTAACACCCCTAGTTTGCAGCTGCCCCACCCCCTCCCATTTGTCATCCTACTGCCACCCCCCCACCTCCCCTATCCTCACTCTCCTCTGTTCCCTGTCCCATGTCAGCTCCCAGCGGGGCACCTGGAAGTTTGTTTGGGGGAGGCAGTGGAGCCAATGGGGGATTGGGCACCCTCATTGGCCATATAGTGTTTGGGGGAGCACATGATGATGCAGGACATTTGCCATGCTGGGGTGGGCTCCCAGTGTGGCACCTTGAAATGTGTTTTTTGGGGGCACTGGAGCCGACAGAGATTGGGTACCCCATCAGACATACAGTGTACTTGGGGGTGCATTGTGCTGAGGGGATTGGGCATCCCCTCAGCACACAATAAATGGGGGGGGCGCATCATGCCAGGAGATGCAGTGGCATATAGCTGAAAGAGAATGACTGCTAAGGTGGTGACGTGTAGGCAATTTACATACTGCTGATGGCACGGCAGCATGCAAATTGCCTACACGTTACCACCGCTGTTTGTAGCAGCCTTTCTCTTTCAACTGTATCCCACTGCATCTGAACTGCTGTCATAGACAGCTTGGACATTAATTGGTGCCCTGCTGCTTTGTCTGCAAAAATGATCAGGGCACTGGAAACGGGGGTGCCACACCTATGAAAACTCATATGGTGACACTATGTTTCTTGCACATGCGTGAAAGCAAACATAAAAAGGAGAAGGGCACTTGGAGCCACGGAGGTGGCTCTGCATAATAAGTATCCCCCCAAGCACAGTTACAGAATCTAGCACAGGCACATTAACTCCAGACAAAACCACAGACACAGTAACCCAGTTTAAAACCTCTATCAAAATACTGATCATAGAGGATTCTATCTTGAGACAGACAGGTAGTGTACTAACTAGGGGACATATACTAAACATGGTGGTAAACTGTCTGCCGGGAGCGAAAGTAAATGACATAAAATTAAGATTGCCGAAACTGCTAGTCAAAACACCAAAATTCCAGATTGTGGTACTACATGTAGGGGCAAATAATATTGGGAAGGATCATGAAAAAGACCTAGTGGAGGAAATGCTAAATCGTGCAGATCTAATGATGGCAGAAAGGCAAACACCAATGATGTCAGGGATACTACCAAATTATGGATGTAACCCAGAAAGAAATCTCACTATACAAAGAGTTAACAGTAGGATATCAAATGGGTGTGATGCAAGAGGCATAGTTTTCATTAACACCTGGAAAAATTTTCTCAACAACAAAATTATGTACGAAAAAGATGGACTACATCTAAGTATAGTGGGAACCAAAATGTTAGCAACGGCAATCAAGGAAGAAATCATAAAGCGTTTAAACTAGGAGGTGTGTGTGTGTGTGTGGGGGGGGGTACCCAGACTACAAGAAACAGGGTATATTAAAAACAAAAAAGTACCCCCTAAAATGAAATACACTGTGTACTCCTGAATGCATGTAGCCTAAATAACACAAAAGAGGAGCCAGAGGCACTAATAAATAGTGGAACAGACATGCAAATGGCCTTTATTACAGAGACCTGGTGGTTAGACCAAAATATATGGGGTAGAAAGATAACTGGTTTTGCCCTATTCCATCAGGAGAGGGATGATAAAAAGAGGGGGTAGCAGCATATATATCAAACTCCATAAAGGCTACAAATATAACCGATAAGGTTAAACAAGGTATAATAGGCCCTGAAACCATATGGATTCAAGTACACATAAACTGTATGGAACACATGATACTTGAGTATGCTACAGAGCCCCAGGCTCAACTGTGGAACTGTTAAATCAAATAAACACAGAAGTAACTAAAACGTGCAAACAAGGAAAGGTAATATTTGTTGGTGACCTAAATTATAATGACATATTGTGGTGAAGCCAGCAGGTGTAAAATCCACAAAGTAAAGCATTTCTGGAGCTTAGTCAGGAATTGGATACAACCCAACATGTAAATACCCCAACTAGGGGAAACAATATATTGGATCTGGTAATGACATCAAGGGAGACCAATATTACAGAATGTCAAACAATGACCTCACTGGGTAGTAGCGATCACAATGGGGTAGCCTTCTCATTTAAGCAGCATATACCAATTGAGAAAGGATAGAAACATAGAAACAAATAATTTGACGGCAGATAAGGACCGCTTGGCCCAGTCATTCTGCCCATTTTCCTTCCTAATGGATAAGCTGCAGATCCTAGTTAACCAACAGCCTACTTCTTCCTTCCCCCAACCCCTAGAATTGCCTTATGATTGTCCCATGCATTCTTGAAATCCACCACTGTTTTTGATTCCGCAACCTCCTCAGGAAGGCTGTTCCATGCATCCACAACCCGCTCCATGAAAAAATACTTCCTTACATTACCTCAATCTTCAAATTGTGCCCCCTTGTTCTTGCACATCTCTTTTTCTGAAAGATGCTACCCTCTTGGACTTTGTTGGTTCTCTTGAGGTACTTGAACATTTCTATCATGTCTCCCCTCTCCCTCCTTTCCTCGAGGCTATACATACTAAGCTCCTTAAGTCTCTCTTTATATGTCTTCTGGTGCAGATCCTGCACCATTTTAGTTGCCCTCCTCTGGACTGCCTCCATCCTGTCTATGTCTTTGTGGAGATTGGGTCTCCAGAACTGTATGCAGTACCCCAGATGGGGTCTCACCAGCTGTCTGTACAGAGGGATAACAACTTCCTGTTTTCTACTGGTGATGCCTCTCCCTATGCATCCCAGTATCCCCTCATCCCTCCTTACTGCCCTCTCACATTGCTTGCCCACCTTAAGGTCATTTGATATGACTACTCCCAGGTCCCTTTCCATTTTTGTTGTTGTTAGTATCTCACCCCCCATTGTGTACTCTTACCCTGGGTTTTTATTTCCCAGGTGCACTACTTTGCATTTTTTAGCATTGAATCTAAGCTGCCATACATTTGACCATTCCTCCAGCCTTGCCAAGTCCCTTTTCATCCTTTCCACCCCATCTTGTGTATCAACTCTGTTGCAGATCTTTGTGTCATCTGCAAAGAGACATACTTTTCTTTCTAATCCCTCTGCAATGTCACTCATAAAGACATTAAAAAGGACTGGCCCTAGTACTGAACCCTGTGGTACCCTACTAGTAACTCCCCTTTCTTCAGAGTGGACTCCATTTAATATTACCCTCTGTGTCCTATTCTACAGTCAATTTTTTACCCAGGCTACCACCTTGGAACCCACTCCCAGTCTTGGCAGCTTGTATATTAATCTTTAAGTATGTAGGAAAATCTACTGTATAAATACTGCAGACACTACAGACAGATTAAAATAACACCTATAGCTGGGCATGTGCCAAAAGTATAAGTCTTAGTATAGGCAAATGTTGTGTGATCCACCTGGGTAAAAAGAACCATGAAGAAAAGCTTCTGGCAGAAAGGAATCTTGCTTTCAGAGAAAGTAGCAGCTGGCTAAGAAAGCTACAACTTTTCTTACTAATACAACACTTCTATCTCAGCAGGAGTCGGTGCCTGTTGGGATTACACAAACAGATACTTTATTAGAAGTGGGGGGTCTCATTTAGGGTACAAAAAAGAAAGTCAGTGTATTTTTCTGTTGGGGAAGGGGGCTGTATCAAGATAGTTTGCTAAATCAAGAGGAGAGGAGAGGAGAAAAGTTAATTGGGGGTGTGGCTTAGGCAGTAGAAAAGCAGTTGTCTCCAATTACAGCTTCCTGCTGCTAGCTTTTGGCAGAAAGGAATCTTGCTTTCAGAGAAAGCAGCAGCTGACTAAAAAGCTACAACTTTTCACTACTGTATTGCCTACCCCTCCCTCCCCTCCCTTCACCCTGCCACCCTAAGTCAGTTCTACTTTTATAGCCACTGGATTTGACTGACAACAGAAACTTCCTGTTTGGCAGTAGGAAGGGAAGGATCACTGAGACACATTAGTTTTGTCAGCCTTGAAGGAAAGAAGTAGCTCTTTCTCTCCCCCAGATACGGAAGGTCTGACTCTGAGCAAGGAAGAAGGAGACTACTGAAGAATACAGGAAGTTCCTGTCCCAGAACAGGAAGGGCGAGAGTTGTAAGGGCACATAGACAGTAGGAAAGTAGGTGGAAAAATAAATAGAGGAGAGAGTAAGCATACAAGGCAACAGGAGAGGGGACACAAAATAAGACATGTTGGGAGTGGTGAAGTGCAATGGCTGTGGGGTGGCAGTGTTCTGGAAGACATTCTGGAGGCTGTGATGCTGCCCTATTTGCAGGCACCTCTCTGGTCTGAGAGAGGAGGTTGCCTGTCTCCAGGCTGACCTGGCTAGGATTCGTGAAACCTCCTTCCCCACCCAGAAACCACCAGGGCCACCGCCGCTACCTCAGAGGTTGCCAAGAAACAGGAGTGGTTGGATAAATGTGGGCTCAGGGAGGGAGAGTGTAATGGAACAGAGGTGCATCCCTCCAGCTGTACATCTCCACAATTCATACGCTGTTCTGGTGGAGAGTGGTTCCTCTATGGAGGCACCTGCAGTGGAGACTGAGGAGGATGCTGGGAACCTCCACAAAGGAGACCCACAGAGGGTGGCATGGGACCCCACAGGGGAAGGAAACAACTCCTGGTGAGAGACTCAATCATTGGGGGGTAGAATTGGGGGAGGAAGGGGAGAGGGAGGTAAGGTGCCTGCCTGGCAGTCACGGCTTGGAGGGACAGGACGTGAATCCTCAGGATCATGGGAGCAGCTGCACAAGGGAGGGAGATGGATGTCATTATCCACCTAGGGACAAATGATCTGGCTGGGAATGGGATCACAGCAGTGCAAGAGGAGTTTATAGAGTTGGGAAGGGGCCTTAGCCAAGTAGCACGTATGGTAACCATCTCAGAGGTGCTGCCTGTCTATGGCAAGGGTGATGCTAGGGTATTCTGCTCTATAGGACTCAATGAATGGTTGAAAAACTGGTGTGGAGCTCAAGGTTTTGGCTTCATTGGGGACTAGGGAGCCACCTAGAGGGATGCAGGCCTATACTGGTGTGATAGTCTGCATCTGTCCAGAGGGGGAACCAGGATCCTAGATCATAGGTTTAAATGCTTCATTGGCAAGCATTTAAACTAGCTAATGGGGGGAGGTACTGAAAAGGAGCATGGAAATCCCAGCCTCCCCCACAAAACACAGTAATTAGCAAGGTACACTCCAAAGTAAGAGAAGTCATTAGGGAGCAGGACTGGGGTAAATGCAAAAGAAGGCAATGGCAGTAAGGACAGGGATGGGGCTAAAAGAGGTAAGGCCATAATAAAATGGAGGGTGATGAATACCAGTGCCTATAGTCTGTGTAACAAGCTTCCTGAACTAGTGGCGTTGATGGAAGAGGGATGCCTGGATATCGTGGCAGTCACAGAAATATGGTACACAGAGAACCATGACTGGGATATCAACATACCAGGATACACAATCTACAGGAGGGATGGGAAGGGTAAAAGAGGAGGAGGAGGAGCTCTCTATGTAAGGGAAGGGATCAAATCAACAGAACTAAAGAGTAAACATGGAGTAGATGAGGCATTGTGTGTTACCCTGGAGACAGAAAATGGCACCACAATCTGCATGGAGGTTGTATATAGACCTCCATCTCAGGGGGACAGAATGGACAAGAAAATGATAGAAAGCATCCTTAGAATGGCAGAAAAAGGGGAGATATTGTTGATGGGGGACCTGAATATGCCAGATGTTAACTGGAGCACCCTCGCTGCAGGGACATCCAAAATCAGGGTCATTCTTGATGCCTTACAAGGGGCATGCCTCAGACAGCTAGCATTGGAACCCACTCAGGAGGGAGCAATCTTAGACCTGGTACTCTCAAACGGGGATGGAGAAAAGATCTCGGATTTAGAAGTGGGTAGCCATCTGGGAACAAGTGACCACCAAACAGTATGGTTCACGATAAACACAGCAATAGAGTCAAGCCATACAAAAGCAAGATTATTGGACTTTAGGAGGGCTGACTTTGGAAAAACAAGAGAGTGCCTCAGAAAAGCACTATCAAATGGGCAAGAAGGAGGGGTGGAAGAACAATGGGAAATAATCAAAACAGCCATCACAGAGGCAACAAGCCTTTGTGTGAAGCAAATCAACAAAACAAACTGAAGGAATAAAATACTATGGTTCTCAAAAAGAGGTGGCAGGGAAGGTTAAGAAGAAAAGGATAGCATTCAGAAAATAAAAGGAAACACAGAAGGAGCAGGACAGAGAACGTTATCAGTTAAAGCAGAAGGAGGCAGGGAAGACAGTCAGAATAGCAAATGCCCAAACCAAGGAAAAGATAGCCAACTCTGTTAAGAAGGGGGATAAAACCTTTTATAGGTACATTAGAAAAACAAAGGGAGGGATACTGAGGCTTAATAAAGGGGAAGGAATGCGGGCAGAGGGAGACAATGAAAAAGCAGGGATACTGAATGAATATTTCTGCTCAGTATTCACAATGGAAGAGGAGGGGGAGGTACCTTAACCAAACAAGAGAAACACTCTGGATAGGGGGGTCGATACCAGCCCATTCACAGAAGAAAGGGTTCTGAAAGAACTCTTATAATTGAAGGTGGACAAAGCAATGGGGCCTGATGGGATTCACCCCAGAATTCTAAAAGACTAAGGGTAGAACTAGTGACACCACTGACTACTCTCTTTAACAAATCATGGGAAGATGGGGTAGTACCCGAGGACTGGAGGAGGGCAGATGTGAGTCCGCTTCACAGAAGTGGGAGCAGGGCAGAGGCAGGAAACTACAGACCAGTTAGTTTGACCTCAGTGGTAGGGAAATGATGGAATCACTTCTGAAGGAAAGAATTGTTGAGTACATAGAGGCCAGTGGGGCACAGCACCCAAGGCAGCATGGATTCACAGTGGGAAGGTCATGTCAAACAAATCTAATAGACTTCTTTGACTGGGTGACCAAAGAAGTAGACTAGGGAGGGGCTGTGGACATGGCCTACCGAGATTTTAGCAAGGCATTTGACACAGTCCCACACAAAAGATTAATATACAAGTTAGCCAGCCCTGGAGTGGGTCCCAAGGTGGTAGCCTGGATGAAAAATTGACTGGACAACAGGATGGAAAGGGTAATAGTAAACAGAGTCCACAGTGAAGAAAGGAGGGTTACTAGCGGGGGTACTGCAGGGTTCAGTACTGGGACCGGTCCTCTTTAATGTCTTTATAAGTGACATTGCAGAGCAACTGGAAGGAAAAGCATGTCTCTTTGCAGACGACACAAAGATCTGCAACAGAGTTGATACACAAGTTGGGGAGGAAAGGATGAGATGGGACTTGGCAAGGTTGAAGGAATGGTCGAATGTATGGCAACTCAGATTCAACGCAACGAAGTGCAAGGTAATGCACCTGGGAAACAAAAACCATGGGGAAGAGTACACAATGGGGGGGTGAGATACAACAACAAAAAATGGAAAGGGACCTGGGGTAATTATATCAGATGACCTAAAGTTGGGTAAACAATGTGAGAAGGCAGTAAGGATGGCTGGGGGGATACTGGGATGCACAGGGAGAGGCATCACCAGTAGAAAACAGGAAGTTGTTATCCCTCTGTACAGACAGTTGGTGAGACCCCATCTGGAGTATTGCATGTAGTTCTGGAGATCCCATCTCCACAAAGACATAGAGTGGAGGCTGTCCAGAGGAGGGCAACCAAAATGGTGCAGGGACTGCACCAGAAGACATACCAAGAGAAACTAAAGGAGCTTAGTATGTATACTCTTGAGGAAAGGAGGGAGATGGGGGACATAATAGAAACTTTCAAGTACCTCAAGGGAATCAACAAAGTCCAAGAGGGTAGCATCTTTCAGAAAAAGAGATGTGCAAGAACAAGGGGGCACAATTTGAAGACAGAGAGGGGACAGCTCAGAGGTAATGTGAGGAAGTATTTTTTCATGGAGAGGGTTGTGGATGCATGGAACAGCCTTCCTGAGGAGGTCGTGGAGTCAAGAACAGTGGGGTAATTCAAGAATGCATGGGACAGACATAAGGCAATTCTAGTGTGGGGTAGGAGGAAGTAGGCTGTTGGTTAACTAGGATCTACAGCTTATCTATCAGGTAGGGATATGGGAAGACTAGGTGGGCCAGGCAGTCCTTATCTGCCATCAAATTCTATGTTTTTGTGTTTCTATGTTTGAAGACTACTATATAAATGAAATAGCACTAAGGAAATCAGATGAGGAAAAAGAGCTGGGCATCCTAGTAGACAGCAACCTAACATACCAGGCCCACTGTAACAAACAAATTATTAAAGCTAAACAAGTGCTGTGGAATATAGAAACATAGAATTTGATGGCAGATAAGGACCGCTTGGCCCACCCAGTCTGCCCATTTCCCTACCTAATGGATAAACTGCAGATCCTAGTTAACCAATAGCCAGAATATAAAGAAAAACTTTAGGAGCCATAGCCAAATGGTGATTATGCCACTGAACAGGGCATATGTTAGGCCCATACTAGATTACAGAGCCCCTATATGGGGACCCATTATAAAAGGGGCAGTGGCAAATGTAGAGAGGATTCACAGGCAGGCCACCAAAATGATATATAACCTAAATAAAACTCCATATAAACAACGCTTAAGCAAATTGCAGAGGATGTCCCTGGAGACAGCAAGAATTAGAGGAGACTTGTTGCTGTGTTATGATGTAATGCTAGATGATTATGTGCTAAATGAGCTAAACTTCCAGTTTAAAAATGACATAAAGGGTACTGGGGGTTACCCTTTCCAGCTGAGCCATATTAAGCACAACACAAATAACAGAAGGGATTTCTTTACCCAGAGGGTGGTTGCCCCTTGGAATGCCTTTCCGGAGGAAGATATCTGTGCAAACAGTAAGGCTCAGTTTAAACGTAACCTAGACTTATACTGGAAGGCCACAATCTGACATATTATGGGTGAGATGAAAGGAGCAGAAATGGGCCAACAGTATGGCCCCCTTAGCTCCTTATCACTTAGTAAGAAACTTAGTATGAATCCTTTAGTTTTACAGAGATTTCTATCCTAAATGCCATAAATATCTTCATGCTTCCTATTTTTAAATTCTGACTAGCTACATTACCTGTCTTCTAATACTAAACTAATAGTTGAACCTATCAGTGCCATATAGTAATCTGTTACTGGTTGTCAGAAAGGAGACTAGCTTTATATTGAATATTTCTTTGAGTGTATTCTTCGATATGTATGCTGACATTACATTCTCAGATGTCGGCTGTCGTTAAGTTATCCTTTTACCATCTGAGGAACATTGCTAGGATCAAGCACCATGTTCCGTCTGGGGACTTGCCTGCTTTGATCCATGCCTTTGTGACCTTGTGTTTGGATTATTGCAACTCCCTTTACTTTGGGCTTCCAGGAGTTGATATCCACCACTTACAGCTGGTGCAGAACTCAGCAGCCTGGTTGTTAATGGGGATTCCTCGTTCCTCCCACATTACACCAGTGCTGCAGGAACTGCACTGGCTGCTGGTTCAGTGGCGGATCACCTTTAAAGTCAGTTTACTGACTTATAAAGCCCTACACGGACTGGGCCCTGACTACCTGAAAGAGCTTCTGGTTCCTTACCTCCGGGAGCGACCACTCCGCTCGGCCAACGAGGGGTTGCTGGAGATTCCGAGGGTAGTTTTAAAATCTTCTGGGGCCTGGGCTTTTATGTTCGTGGCACCGACCCTCTGGAATTCTCTACCCTGTTGGATTAGAGAGTGCATGACTGTGGGGGGCTTTAAACAAGCACTGACGTCTTTTTTATGGAATAAGGCATATGGGGATGATGTCGACATGGATTGATTGAACTTGTTTTAGTTATTTTATCATGATGTTTTATTGCGAATTTATTTTAAATATGTACTGCGCCTTGATTTTGAAAGGCGCATTATAAATAAATATTAATATTATTATTATCCATATGCCTTTTAAAGCTGTAAATGATGCTTTGCTGTAAATGCTGCACTACGCAGGTGGTGTCGAGTGGTAAAAACACCAGCCTAACGTTCTTAGTCCTGCAACTGGAGGGTGCCTGCTAAAATCGTCAAGCACCAGTGCAAATCTGCACCCCCTTAGCTGACAGTCCCATGTCCAAATCCACTCTGTGAAAATGTTTGCTGTCATCCAGGCAGTACAACTGCTGCAATAAATAACAGGCAAATTATTGACACCTCTAAAATAATGGTGTTGAGCAGACTTCCCAACAAGCAAAGTTCTTTTTTTCTGCTCCTGACATGTTGCAGGTGCAGAGGACAGAAATCTGCTCCTTAGCTTTTGTAAACCCACTGTTTTTTCTGACTTAAATGCTAGCTTTCATACCCAATACACTTAAACAAAAGCTCCATCTCATCTGAGCAGAATATGTTTTCAGGCATGTACTCCTCTAATACAGTGGTTCTCAAATGGTGAGGCCAGCCTCCCAAAGGGAGGCCCCATACTGTTCCAGGGGAGGCCCAGTGAAGTCTGAGAATGTATAGTACTTACATTTTAAGTTTTGAATGTTTTGTATGAAGGGAACAAGCAAACTAAATATGGATAATGGCAGGTGAATTTCTTTACTTATGCATAGACTGGTGACCAAGAAAGGCCCTGAGCCAAAGCTTGTTTACACTGTAGGTGTGTATTTACATGTACATTGGTGACTAACAAGGCACACTGAGTCAAGGCTTGTTTCTACAGTAAGTATTTATTTATATGTAAATAGGTGTCTGGGAAAAGCACTCTGAGCCAATAAATGTTCAGGTGTAACCTCGGTAAGGGTACAAGAAGTTGCTTAACAGGGTAAGAGGGGGCGAGATGATGTGGCTAGGTTAGTTGTCCCAGATAGAGAGGAAGTAGCATAATAAGGGTCCAAGAGTCAGAATAGTGGCATGACAAGGATAACCTGGGGTGTGGAGTTGGAGGTAGAGAACAATATTCAAATAAAAAGAGAATATATACTCTGTCAACATTATTAGTCTCGCTTGATTCCTGGTGTGCTGTGCAAAAGTATGATTATTTTTTTCTAAGGAATGCCCAAGATTTTTTCCTTATTTGAGGGAGGCTTGAAATCTGTTCCATGGATTGGGGGAGGCTCACTATCACGAAGTGTGAGAACTAATGCTCTAATAAATAAGTAAGTATTAAGTAACTGTTTATATTGTGCCAAATCCCAGAGGCTCTGGGCACTTTACAAAATACAAAATAGATACAATCAACAAATCACATTACACAGGTCAGAAACAACCCTGGCAGGACATCATGGACTCAAGCCTTAGCACCCTCTGAATCAGAGTTTATCTTCTCCCCATGCACCTTTTGGAAACGTGTTATGCTGGTGTTTCCATCAGGTCAGCCAGCTGTCAGAGGGTTTAAAATTAGGTTCTCCAAGGGCAGTAGCCAAGCATATGCTATATAATGAAGTTTAATAGGAAAAGGCATTTAGCAAATGAAAATCATCTGCTATAACCAGCTGCCTAGACAAAGGTTATCTGTTATATTTGATGCATTACTCTACTCACTGAACTGAACTAGTGTACTTACTGGGTCAATAAAAGCTAAATAAATAATGCAACCACCATTAGCTCTGTCTGGGTTAGTCTTCATGTTTTCTTACTCCTGTCTTGGTGGCAGTCTCTTCATCTGGGCCTTCACTGGTGGTACCAGCTTTGTGATATATTGTGAATTCTTCACATTCAAACTTTTAGCTTTACCAGTTGTAACATGAAGAACTTAATGTATCTCTGGTGCAACTCCTTTTTTACCTCATCAAAACCTTTGCACAGTGCCAGCTCCTTGGTCGTATGCTCAGGATAGAATGAGATTCTTTTCCTGGAAGCTACTGTAAGTTCTTGATGCTGTCTAGCCAGATGGAAATTTGTTTCTTTGTTTTGGAACCAAAGACATTCCAGAACTATGACCCATGGCTTTGTTCCCTCCTGTAGTCAGGGCAACAATGCCAGCTACACTATGTACAGCTGTAGCCCATGGTAGAATTCTGTAGCCCCCAAGTCCAGGGTCCACTTTCCAAAAAATTGAGGTGGCATCCTTGCCTGCACTACCCTCATCCAGTCCAATAATATGTATATTTGATTTTCAGGACCGCTGCTCCCGGTCTAAGCAGTTTTTATTTATTTATTTTTTATTCATTGAGAATATCGGATTCAACCTTTGAGTCATGTACTTATTTCCAAAGGCTCCACATCAGGGTACACAGCATAATAAGAGGCAGATTTTTAAACAAAAGTACAGTGGGAGGCCGGCCCGGTGGCACTGAGGGTTGAAGCACTGGTCGCTACACCTCGCGCCACGCCGGCGACCCGGGTTCGGGAACGAGCACAGGTTGTCAGGGGTCGGCGGGTAGGAGATTGATCGAGCATCCTGGAGGACTGCCTCCATCTCCGGGCGGATTCAGGCGGCTGGCGCTGCCTGACCCAGCGGAGGCTGGGGATCGACAGCACACAGCCGCAGAGACAGGGGGAGGCGGACGGCAGACGCTGACTGCGCGCGGCCGAGCGTGGCGCGCACTCAGTCGCTGGTGCTGTACGCCATGCCCGCCGAGAAAAATTCAGAAAATGGAGCCTGGCAGCATGACGCCATCCCGCCGCCATTCCCCGGAGGACGCCCTGGCATGGACCCGCTCGGGTGGGTTGAGTCGCCCCCACCACCCTTCCGCTAAGGGAAAGTCGCAGGGTGCTGAAGGGAGGGGGTCTCATGTCCGGGGATGGCGCCGGAGGAACGGCGGAGTGCGGGGGGGCCAGAGCTCCTGAGAAATAACATACAAAAAAAAAAAAAGTACAGTGGGGTAGGGAAAGAAATAACAGCAGAGTTAACAGCGTGTTCCAAGTAGCAGGCAGTATACAGTAATACAGAGAAAATAGGAGACGAGGTACAAGGTACACAGCAAGGTGTTTAAAGTTGTTAGTCCTATACAGTTCAGTAGCTAGACAAGCCCTGAGGGGTGCTTGTGAACTTCTGCGAACCATTTAGTCAGAAGATGGTAGCATATGCGCTAGCAGGATGAGTGAGCAGTTGGATTACCAACATTGTCATTAGTACATTGTAATAGCTGTGGGATAAGTGTATATTAAACCCAGTATCATTCTGCCCGTAGGCCAGTTCTAGCGGGGACAATGGCACTGGCGAGTGGAGATTATGTGTTTTTTGAGGGTTGTCTTAAAGGGGCCTAGCCTGGGGATAGAGGTGATGTTCTGGGGGAGAGCATTGTACCAGGATGGCGCTCTATATGAAAAGGACCATTGTGCTAGGGTGGTAGTGACCCTGGGAACAGCCCACATTAATTTATGTGCCAAATGGGAGTTTGCAGAAGTATGAGCCGTGCTGAGGGAGACTGAGATTCCCGTGGGAGTGAGGCCTAGCTGGATTTTCTTAGCAAGGAGACATTTTTGGTAGCACACTCTTTCGTCTAAGGTGAGGATTTTTGTTTGGGCATATAATGTGCAGCTGTGGGTATACCTATCCACTCCAGCCAGGAGCCTAGAGGCTTTATTAATGGATAGATGAATTTTATCTAGTGCCATGCGGTCAGCAGCCGAGTAGATGGTTAGCCAGTAGTCAATGAGGGAAAGAACAGAGGAGGTAATTGCAATATTTAGGGCCTCTGGTGGTAGGCAGGCTTTGTGTCTAAACAGTAGTCCTGTGCATATATTTATGGCAGCAGAAAGATTACTAATATGTGGGTGGAATGAAAGGTTGGGATCGAAGGTAATGCCCAGGTACTTATATGTGTAGACCTGTTCCAGTGGGAGGAGGGCTTTGGAATGGATTATTAGTTGGGCCTTGTGGTCTTTGTTCTGCCAGTGTGAAAAGAGCATAGATTTAGTCTTTTTTGTATTGACCACAAGTCTGTGGTCAGTGAACCAGTTTTCAATTTGATTGAAGGCAAATTGTAGTGAAGACTGAAGGATAGTGGGATCAGAGTGGGAGGCATACATTACCGCATCATCTGCATAGAGCAGAAGGTTACATGGACAGGATTTGGGCAGGGTATTCAGGAAGATGCTAAATAGCAGTGGGCCAAGGATGGAGCCTTGGAGTACCCCTGAGCGGACTGGTAGAGGGGGTGAGAGGGTGCTGTGAATCTTCACACATTGGGACCTATTCATGAGGTAACTTGTGAGCCAGGTGACAGATCCAGGGGACAGGCCTGAGAGTATTTAGGAGCAGTGTGTGGGAGACTGTGTTGAACGCTTTCGACAGGTCAATGAAAATGGCTCCTGCAAGCAGCTTTTTATCTAGGGCATTGTGCAGCAAGTTGGAGAATTCTAAGAGGGCAGTGGTTGTGCTGTGTCTAGCTCTGAAACCATGTTGTTCTCTACAAAGGATGTTGTGCATAATTAGATAGTCTGTGAGTTGGGTGGCAATGATTTTTTCCAGTGCTTTCGCGAGGGGATGGAGTGTAGAGATAGGCCTGTAGTTGTTAGGTAATGTGGGGTCCCCACTCTTTAATATAGGTGTGATGGTGGCCACCTTCCCGTCATTTGGGAATTGCCCCAGGCATAGGGAGAGGTTAAGGTGATCAGTCAGGGGGGAAGAGCACTGAGTCCAGTACCATAGCAAGGATTTTCAAGTCAAATGAATCTTTGCAATAGTTTGAGCCCCCTAATGCTTTTTTAAGGTAAGAACTCGCTTCATTCATAATATCAACCCTAAAGTGAAAGGGGGGGTTGATATTGCTGGGTTCCAGGGTTTTGGGGGTAGGGTCAAAGAAGTTGTTAGGCCAAACTGTGTTTAGATCTGAGAAAGCTGAATTTAGGCTGTTAGCAATGATGAGTGGGTCAGAGGTAATACAATTGTTTACGTTTAGTTGGGGGGCGGCATCTTGACCTTTCCATTCAGTTCCTTTGGGTTATCCCAGAATATTCTAGCATTCCCCCAGGATGAGGCCAGGGTGGACCTGCAGTAGATGGATTTGGCCATTCTAATAGCCCAGGTACACTTGTTGTGAGCCATTTTATAGGCAATTATGTCCATTTGCACACCAGAGGTAACTGCTTTGTACCATAGGTCATCCCGGTTTTTTAGTTGCTGGGGCAGTGCTGGTGTTACCCAGAGGGCGTTTCCTTTTTAGTTTGAACCTTAGTGAGTGGGGCATAAGTATCACAGGCATTGCTGAATGTGCTGGTGAAGTAGTCAAGGGCTACATCTATGGTAGGGCATGTCTGATGGGGGACCATTTACACTCGGTAAGATATCTCCTTAGTTTGGTGAGGCCACCAGGTAAGAGACGTCGACGAACAAAACTGCAGGGTTTGGGTAGTTGCTGCTGACAAGACCAGTTGAAGAGGATTGGGGAGTGATCGCTTAGTGAGTCAGGGAGTACATTTAGGTTTGTGATTCTATTGGGTCAATTGGTGAGTAGGAGGTTGATTAGGGTGCTGGACTCATTTCTGGGATTAACCCTGGTTGGTTGGTTAACTAATTGGGTTAGATCTAGTGCTGAGAGGGTGTCTTTTATATTAGCGGTTGAGATAGATAACCAATTCACATTACAGTCTCCAATGATAACGTGCTCAGTTTTGGGTGGGAAGCTGGAGATATAGTTTGCTAGGGATTGACAAGCTGAGGCTTGGTTTTGTGGTGGGATGTACACCACCGTAATGGTTATAGGGGCTCTGGTAGGGTTTGGAGTAAGTTTTAGTGTCAGGGCCTGTGCACTGTGGGTCAGAGAGGGAGATGGTAGGCTTTGGCATAGCAGAGAGTCTCAGGCGTAGAAGGCACACGCCCCTTCCCGTTTGCCAGATCTATCAGTTCTATACATGGTAAGGCCTGGGAGTGTGACGGAGGAGTCTGGGACCTTGTTAGACAGGCAGGTCTCAATGAGGGCTAGCACATCTGGTTGATGTTGCTGGGCCCAGCATTGTAGCTGTGCTAGTTTTTTGGGTAAGCTACAGATATTCAATGCTGCTATAGTTAGCTCATTGCGTGGGGCATCAGGACTGACCGAGATGGGGTCCGGGTTAGAGTGAATATTGCCTGACATAAGGAGTAGGACTGAGAATATTCTGAGGGTGGCTAGTGTTCTCTGTTTGTTGAGGTTGGCATGTTGCTTTTTAGCTGGGCTACCGCCTGTGCATGGGATGGCCAGGGAGACGAGGGTGGGGGATAGGAATGCAATGGGACATGGGAGGAGGTGTTGTAGTGTTCTCTGTTTGTTGAGGTTGGCATGTTGCTTTTTAGCTGGGGTACCGCCTGTGCATGGGATGGCCAGGGAGACGAGGGAGGGGTGGGATAGGAATGCAATGGGACATGGGAGGAGGTGTTGTGAGGAGACAGGTGGGTGGTGAAAGGGAGGGGGGTGATGTGGGGTTACCGTGACAGGTGGGGTGGGTGGATGCCAGTGTAGCATCACCGAGGTGCCATAGGGGTAGGTTACTGGTGAGGGACTAGGGAATCCCTGGAGGAGGATAACAGAGGCAAGGAGTAAGGCAAGCATTTTAGTGCTATTGCTGTGTTATAATGGATGATGCCTGGTGTTGGAAGGCAGATGTGAATAGATGGTGTAGTACAGGGGAGAGGATATTAAGAGAGTGAAGGAGGGATAAGGAGCAGAAACCAAAGGACTTTGTGTTTAAATGTAAAGTAAGGGGGAAACAGCGTTTGGTAAGATACTGCAATGCTGCCTCTGGTGGTGAGTTATATAGGCTGCTAATGGTAAAGTGGGCTGATTGATTCTGTTGGCCAATAGCATGTCGATGCAACCCTATATAAGGGCGTGTCAACCAAGGGTGGTGGTGGGGGCGGCGGGGCCCACACCAGTTTGAATGCACCAGAGTTCCGTGGCTTGCTCTGCCCGCGCTCCTATTGCCGTACCTATTTCTCTCAGGTGGTGGGGAAGGGCATCTGTTCAGGCCCTCTCGACCTCCGCGTGGACCCTCCCTGGTATCCTGTGGGCAGTGGGCTGTAGAGAAGTAGGTAAGAAGGGTTTATAGTATGTTGTAGGGGCAGGGTTACCACACTGTTACAAGCACTTTCTAAGTCAAATCTTGCAGCAGGCTAAGCAGTTAAAAATAAAGTTAAATGGATTCCTTTAAACACAGTTAATTTAGCCAAGCTGATCAGTCAGAAATACAGCTAAACTGATTCCTTTAAAAGGTCTTGTAAGGACCGATAACTAGTAAAGCAATAGGCTACATTAATTCCCTTTTTGTTCTTGAAGCACACTCAATAACTAGTAAAGCAATAAGGCTACATTAATTCCCTTAAAGCACACTTGCACTGGTATACAGGCAAAGATGGTAGCATGGGAATCTTACAAAAAATGAGACTATCTCCACTGCTGGGTTGACATAAATTTAAAAGTAAAAGGGTGCCAAACACCACCAGTTTGAATGTACCAGAGTTCCGTGGCTTGCTCTGCCTGCGCTCCGATTGCCGTATCTTTTTCTCTCGGGTGGTGGGGAAGGGCGTCTGTTCAGGCCCTCTCGACCTCCACATGGACCCTCGCTGGGATCCTGTGGGCAGTGGGCTTTTTCTCTCTCAGGTGATGAGGGAGGGCATCTGTTCAGGCCCTCTCGATCTCTGCATGGACCCTCACTGGGATCCTGTGGGCAGTGGGCTTTTTCTCTCAGGTGGTGGGGGAGGGCATCTGTTCAGGCCCTCTCAACCTCCGCGTGGACCCGCACTGGGATCCTGTGGGCAATTAGGCAGGACATATATACATGACTGGAGGGGGAGGAGAGGTAGAGTGATTAAGGGGGTAAGAAGGATGAGGAAGATGGGGGGAAGGCAGGAAGAAAAGGACAGGGATAATTGGCTATGGACAGGCACATATGGAATAGTCCATCAGGAGGGAGTGGAGCTGTCTTCTGGAAGTGCTTGGTTTAAGGCAGGAGTGCAGTGCAGCTGGGAAGCTGTTCCACTGTGTAGGAGCAGCAGAGGAGAAGGCCATGGAACCATATTTGGAATGTGATCTGGGGATTGCTAGTTGCTCTGTATTAGAGGATCTGAGGGCATCGCAGTGAGACCAAGGTACTAAGAGGGAAGCCAGGGAGTGAGGTTTCTTTGTGGAGATAATGTTATGCACCAATTTGTCTAGAGAAGAGTCAAGTAGGACTGTGGGGGAGGGCCATCCAAGTTTGCTGCAGAGGGAGCAGTGATGGGTGAGCCAAGTACAGGATGTGGCAAATCTGCATATGTTATTGTAGTATACCATCCACTTACAATGCAGGATATTGAAAGAGTGGGCAAACACAGGTACTCATACGACAGCCTAGGAAGGAAGAGGCTGTGAGTTACTGCGATATGTTGCAAGGAGGAGAGATTGTTTCTGACCTGGTAAGCAGTACCTAGGCTAGAGTTGATGCCTTTACACACTGAGAGAATGTGAGAAGAGAAGTCTAGGGTGGGATCGAGTGTGATTCCAAGGTACTTGAACATGGTGACTGTATCAAAAATGGTGCCACTCTCAGTTGCCACAATTAAGGGGGTGGGTAGATGTTTTAGTTTGAGAGGAGTTCCAAAAAGCATGACTTGGGACTTGGAGTAGTTCATGAGGAGTTTGTTGTCCTTAAGCCAGGACTGTACAGAGGTTAAGTCGGATGTGAGGTCACAATTAATGTTGGTTATGTCAGGGGAATGGCAGAACGACACCAGGTCATCTGTGTATATGATGGGAGTTTTTTTTTTTTCAAAACAGTGGTTGATAAGAGTTAATATGGAGCGAGAACAGCAGGGGGCCAAGGATGGAGCCCTTGGGGACACCCATAGAGGTGGGAAGATAATTGGAGTGGGTGGACCAAGCCAATCCTGGTAGACTGATGTCTATAGAAGAGATAGCTGGAGAACCATGGTATTGCATGATATGAGACTCCTACAGATCTAAGTTTGTGTAGTAGAATAGGGTGATTTACTGTGTCAAAGACCTTTGTTAAATCTACAAAGACCGCCTGTGAGGTTACCATGATCAGATGTGGAGTAAATCGCCTTTGACTAGGTAAGTAGTGCTGTAGTGGTGCTGTGGTTCTTATGAAAGCCATGTTGTTGTTTTTTTACCAGGGAGATGCACTAAGCTGAAAGCTTGTTTACAGGTGCAACCTGGGAGCACAGGGAAGTTAAGTGACTTGCTCAGGGTCACACAGTATGCAGGTGGGGGCTGTGGGATTCAAACCCAGGTCTCCAGGTTTGCAGCTCAGAGCCTTAAATCACTACACTATACTGCCTCCCAAACTGTCTGTCTATATAGTATACCAGACTATACTGTCTTTCATTGTTAAACAATGCTCCCTTTCCGTGCTGCCGCTTAGTGTGTCTTTCCTGGTTAAACAATTTCCCCTTTCCCTTTCTGACACCAGGATGCCCACTCCCAGTGTCGCATGCGCCCCCCAACCCATCTATATCCCTAGCCAACATTGGAGTGCCCAATCCCCATGTTGGCATCCCCCGCTCCCCACCCCAGTGTGACTAGATTTATGTTTATTTTGTTTACCTGTAAATGAAGAAAACCTTCCATTGCTGTCCTTTTTTTTTTCACCTGTAAAAACGAAAACCATCCCTCGTTGTCTCCTCCATCCCCTCCCAATTCCAACCCTCCCTCTGTGCACCCACTGCCCTGCACCCCCCTTACCCCATACTTACCCTCCAAGGTCAGCAGACATGATCTTCTGTGGAGCGGAACAGGTCTGTACTCTTCAAAGTCGACTGGCAAATTGAAAGAATGAAAGTTAAGCCGTATGATGGGAGTCAATGGGGGTTTCAACTTATGTTGATATCTCAGCCATTTTTAGGAACTGTGGTCCCATATTTTCAACATGGGGTTCTTGGGACCCTACCTCATGAACACTTCACTGTCATTTTGTTCCTCGGTCCCAAAAGGTGATTTTGCGGTTGCTACATGGAATCACCTTTTGGGACTGAGTAATGAAATGACAGTGCCACTGTTCATGAGGTGGAGTCCCCAAAAGTCCACGTTTCAAACGTTGATGAAAAAATTCCAAAATGACTGTGTTACAGGCGTGCGTTGTGCAGTTTCTACACATGCTCGTAACTTCGCCAATTTTTAACATTTTCACTCCAGATTTTCAACATTGCCATTTTTCTCACCTCCTTATGAACAGTACAGCTGCCATGTTTCACATCCTGCCTGAAATGTGTTTTCGCACCAGTTGTGCAGAATGGCGTGGTCGCTGAGTGAAATCAACTTTTGGGGCAGAGTAACAAAATCACAGTGCTGTTGCTCCATGAGGGGAGGTCCCAAAAAGGTTCACATTGAAAATTTGGTGAAAAAATTCCAAAAAATGACCACGTTATGAATGCTCTTAACTTTGCCAATTTCTCATATTTTCACTCCAGATTTTCAACATTGCCATTTTTCACACCTTCTTAGAACAGTACAGCTGTCATTTTTCACATCCTGCCCAAAATGTGTTTTAGCACCTGTGGCACTGAATGGCACAGTCACTGCGCAAAATCACCTTTTGCGATTGAGTAACGAAATGATAGTGCCACGGTTCATGAGGTGGTGTCCCAAAAAGGCCATGTTTAAAATTTGGAGCAAAAATACCAACAGACATCTGGAGTGTTAGGATTTCCAACTGTAATGCCCACCCCACCCCACCCTTTAGAGACTGACAGGCATTGGGCATGTGCCTTGGGTCATCAGTGTATGTTCACCATTCCCCACCCTGCAGACAATGACAGGCATCGGGGTGTGCCTTGGAGTCTTTGACCCAAACGTTCACTTCATTCTCCTATACTGCATCCATCTCAGCTTATTTCATTATGGAATGGGGTGAGCATTAGGGCCAAAGACCTCAAGGCACACCACAATGTCTGTCAGTGTCTTCAGGGTGGGGGTGGAATGGCATGAGCATTACGGCCGATGACCCAAAGGACATCCCCAATGCCTGTCAGTCTCAGCAGGGTGGGAGTGGGGCATTAGTGTTGGAAACCCTAATGCTTCACTAAGGAAGTAAATCAGGGAGGGACATTTGATGTCACCTACCTTGATTTCAGCAAAGCCTTCAACAACGTCCAACACAGAAGGCTGATTAACAAGATGAGTAGTCTGGCAACAAGGCACAAGCTGTTAAACTGGGTTAGAAACGGGCTGACAGACTGGAGGCAGAGGGTGGTGGTAACGGGATCCAATCTGGGGAGAGGGGGTGACCAGTGGGGTACCTAAGGGATAAGTCCTGGGACCAGTCCTTTTCAATGTCTTCATTATAGACATTGCAGAAGGGCTAGAAGGAAAGGTCTGTCTGTTTGCAGACGACACCAACATCTGTAACAGAGTGAATACTCCAGAAGGGGTGGAGAAAATTAGCAGGGAAATGGAGAGGCTTGAAAAATGGTCTGAGGAGTGGCAACTGAGGTTCAATGCAAAGAAGCCCAAATAATGCACCCAAGAAGAGGGAAACCTGTGGAGAGTTAAAGGATGGGGTGGAGGTGCTGATGATCACCAAGGAAGAAAAGGACCTACTGTAGGAGTTATCAGTTTTGATGACCTAAAGGTGTCAAAGCAGAGCACAAATGTTGCAAGGATGGCCAGTGGCATGCTGGGCTGCATAGGAGAGGTATCACTAGCAGCAGGCACGAGGTGGTGATGCCATTGTATAATGCACTAGTGAGGCCTCACCTACAGTACTGTGTGCAATTCTGGAGGCTGCAAATGTGCAAGGACATTGACAGGGTGGAGGCAGTCCTCAGAAAGGCAACCAAGATGGTACATGGCTTGCAACACAGAACATATCAGGAGAGATTAAAAGGGCCTCAATATGTACTGATTGGTGGAAAGGAGGGAGTGGGGGAACATGATAGATACGTTCAAGTACCTCAAGGGCATAAACAAAGGGCAAAGGTGGACATCTTTCAATACATCAAACATTGGGCATTAACAAATGCTTGTTTTTTATCCTAAAAAAAGAAAACAATCCATAATTGTTCTCTGTGTAACCTCCCCTTCCCTAAACAGTATACTGAGACTGGGGATGCTCAATCCCCCAGTGTCCTCATCTGTCCATCCACTGCTGGTGGCATACCTTGGCCATTTTAAAATATTTTGCCCAAATTTTCAACATATGTTTTTTGGGACTCCACCTCACAAACAACTTCTCTTGAAGCAATTTTTAAACATCCCCCCCCCATATGACACCAGTGCACACAATGAACATTTGGCATTGACAAATGCTTGCTTAGTATGGGTATGACATCAGCATTTTTCCAGCTTAACAGTACCGCACCTGTGGTGAGTGAAAGATCGAATATATGGGCAAGGGGAATGAGCTCCCATGCTGCTAATTTCAGGAGTTTGGGAATGAGGCCATTGGGACCAACGGACTTGGATTCAGGTACCGAGAGAAGTTTTCAGACCTCTGCATTAGTGACAGTTTTAAAGTAGAAGGGGGAGGGTGGGAGGTGGGAGATGGATCTGACCTATGGGCATCAGGGCTAGAGAGAGAGTTTAGGGCATCAGTGACCACAGAGAGGTCAGAGGATTGCTGATTGAAAGCATTAGATATCATAATTGGGTTGGTGCAATTAATTCCATTAATTTCAAAATCAGAAGGGATACCAGGATTAGAATACCCCAGGGATTCTTTAAGGCTTTTCCAGTATCTGCTGTGTGTTTTCTTTGAGGCTGTAAGCTTCTCTCTATAATATTTGCTCTTACTTTGTCTAATGGCTGTCTTATACTTAATTATTAGGTATCTATATTTAGTCCAATCATTGCTAGATCTGGAGGCTTTGAAAGCGGCCCAGCTTTTGTCCCTCTCCTTTAGTAGGGCCAGTAAGAGGTGGGTGAGCCACTTAGTTTTTCAGCCTCTTACATTCCTGGCAGTGAGTGGGGCATGTTTGTCATGCATTATGAAGCACATGGTCCACGTCAGCAGTAGCCCACAGGGGGACACCGTCAATGCTTGCCATATCACATTTGTAGTTGGCTGGATTGAGGAGTGCATAGTTCCATAATTGTATAATTCTGGGATGGACATGCTCAATGTTACTCCACCAGTTGCAATAGACAGGGAAGTGATCAGTGATGGAGACAGGGAGAACTCCGACTGAAGAGATTTTATCGGTATTGGGTACAAGGATCCAGTCTATAAAGGTAGCTGTTTGGGCTCTATTTCACAGTATAGTGGGTTGCATGATAATTAGAGAGAGTGTTAGTTTGTTGGGCAATCGTATCCATTTTAAAACAAGCCCTTATGCCAGAATCCCTGCAAACATTTGATCTAAAATTACCATCTTTTCTCTTCTTCATGTGGGGTACATGTACAACTTTTCTTATATTGCTTTATTACATATATATCCATTCCCCTACATATCTCCCCTATATCTACATGATCAACTACTGTACTAAATTCTAATATTTATTTTTAAATACAGCATTACTTTTTGTGCAAATTTCCCTAGAGCAAAAAGTAATGGCTCAGACGAGTTGATAACAGTGAGATTGCCTTTTCATTAATACTGTTCCCCTTAATCTCTGTTGAAAGGCTGCACCCTCCAACATGCTCACTGTAGTTTCTGCTTCCTTCATGCACTTGAATGAGGAGGTGATTTTTCCTGACAACTGATCGACGTGGTCATGCAGCCCCAGAACCTGAGTCTCAACCACTCGAAACCCATTTTGGATCACTCTTGCTTGATCCTTTAAAGTGCACTCCATATCTTCAGTATCTGTTGCATCTGGTAACATATGCTGAACCTCAGTCAAAGGCATTGCTCCAGTTAACCACTTGTTAAGGTCGGCTGGAAACATTAGGGTAAGCTGCATTTCTGAAGTTTTCCTCTGTTGTTTATCCTCTTGTCCAGCTTGAGTTCTAATCAACATTTTGCAATGCTGTACACCATTTGGGAGGAAAAGAGCTCAAAAAGCAAACGTTTTTATAAAATAAAATGAACCTCTGTGCCAAAGCTTCCCTGATGTGACCGCTCAGGAGCTGTGCATTACTGGAACTTCTGCATGACGTCTTCACAAAATAAAGAATTTGCTACTAAACCCACAGCTCCAAGTGTGATTGTGCTGGATAACAGGCCCTAAGTGCATCTATGCTGGACAGGAAGTGAGTGCTGTCTTTATTTTTATTTTACTGATTTATTTAAAACCTATAAGGTATACTAAAGCACACTGACAATGGGGGAAGGGTATGATAGCATCTTACAAGACTGGAAAAAAGGGCAATTTAAAACTTAATATAAAGTTATAGATGCAAAATACTTTCCCTGTAACATGCATTGCTGCTTTAAATATGTTTTTTATAGAATGGGAGCTGGCAAATTCTATTTCTGGATTGGTCAAAACCTGGTCACATGAAGGGGTTAATGGTGTATGATTGCCCATGGCTTAGGGATATATTGTTAATAAACAATAGCCCACAGGTCATGTTGCAATAGCCTTTTCTGAAAGGTCTTTATACAAATCAGGACTGCCCATCCCACCCACCCTACTGTACCTGCCCTGCACAGGAAAGAGATTTAGGTAAACCTTTACATTCAAATAAACCAAAAACTTCCTTAAGTTACAGTTCACATTCACATAAAAATAATGTAACTGGGTCACTGTGGATGTTGCAGGTACTACCCCTGCCTTGTGGGCTTAGATAGGGGCTGGTATACTGTGACAGGGGTGATACATTGATGTTGCCGGCATATGAGAGCTGGCATTAGAGCACCTGTGATCTTGTCAACCGGGATGATGGAGCGCTTTGTTTTACGGCTCTGTCTGCAAAGTTGACTGTGCTCGTGTTCTTTTGTCGACTGGGATGCTGTGGTGACGGGTGAGTCTGCTGGAGTGCTGGCTGTTCTCTGTACACAGGTTTTTACAGGGTTTCTGAAGGGTGGGCAGGTCGTGTTAGATCTTGCGCAGGATGTGTGCTGTAAAAGGGTCCAGTGTTGTAGAGGGAGTTACTGTGCGCCATGGTGTTTGCTGTGGCACAGGTCTGGGTGCCTGATATCCATTTACTCCACAGGTTCCCACTGTATGTGTGACTCTGAGTATGCTATATTTATGTCCGGAGGTGCAGGGGATTTAAAACATTTTTTTACTACCAAACTATGAATTTCTTGTGTACTGACCAGCTAACTTGTCCAGTTTGGTGTGTGTGTGTGTGTGGGGGGGGGTCTGACTGGGTGTTATAGTGCGGTGCTGCACCCTCCTCACTGTCAGCTTATTGCTGCAATGCTCTCTGTACTGTTTGTATTTTTGTGGTGTTCTAAATGCAGTCAGCTTTTTCCCTGTTGCAATGTAGTGGTGGAACTGACAGGGGCCTGGGTTCTGATTTTCCTGAATGGAGGGCTCAATTCCAGATTTTTAATTTTTTTTCCCTAGAAGGTCTACTGTCCTCATCTGCCCTGGTCACAGTCCCCGGGGCCTCCAACGTCAGCAATTGCTGCCTTGTCCCCCAGTTACCCCATGGCTTGCCCCCCCAGAGGGTGGGTCCATGGCAACGGCCCCCTACCTGTGCTGCAGGACTAGTGACTGGTCTGGGACTGCAGTGGTGGTGGCTAATCGAAGCCCCGAGGAGGGCTTCATGTAGACAGTGGATCCTGCCCCACCTGCTTTTTTTTCTGTGTTCACTTTTGGAGGTGGGGACGTGCAATGATGCCAGCATCTGCCCCGCCACCCTGCATGATAAGCACCGGTAGCGTGAGTGTCTCTTGGCCTCTGCCAGGAGTCCTCAGCGCACTGAACACTTTCCCACCCCCCACCCCCAGAGAAGGAGAGCTGTTCATGGGATGCTCCATCCTTCTCTCCTCGCCCGGCCCTCCGTCGACTGGGGTCCGTTCCCAAACCTGGGTCGCCGGTGCCACAAGTGGAATTCCAACCGCTGTGCCGGCGGGCCGGCCAGTTCCAGATCTTTTAAGTTTAGCACAGTGCCTCCAGCCAGAATAAAATTTAAGTGGGTCTTGTGTCAGAGAAGTACAACTCTTTGGGTGCAGTACTTATCCACCTCACCACAGTGTACCCCTACACATGTAAAATCAAAACACAACCTTAAATTCAGCAAAACTGTAATTAGTGACTTACACTAATAATATGCTCACATGACAAAATGTAAAATATTTACTGGGGAATATTCACAGGAGATGGGTGAATGCAAAGCAAAACTAGTTTTAAACAAATCCTGTGGACTGGATTTGGCAGGGCCAAAATTAAGTGCCTGCGTAGGTTCTGCCAGAAAACACTTTAACAGTAGCAGTGCCCACCTCCCACCAGGCAAGACAATGCAGTAGCAAGAAAACTGTAAAACCTCCTGAATTACCAGCCCACCTGTACTGGGGGCACTACCTACTGGTACCAGTTTTCACTCTTAGTCCTTAAAGAGAGCTCCCTGTGGTTTACTGAGTACCCAGCCCCACCGGCCGTAGTAACACTGCCGCCCTGGTGACGCTGCAGCTGGTTGGCTGGCAGTGGTGCACTTTAGAACAAGCAGAACAGTTGAACCCAAAACCCAACAGGTCCTGCAGTTGCATAAATGGTAGACCCACCAAATAAGGTACTTGTAACTCCCGGCCTGTTGCCCAAATCCGTAGATT
The DNA here is from genome assembly GCA_016271365.2 of Neoceratodus forsteri. Taxonomy (NCBI): domain Eukaryota; kingdom Metazoa; phylum Chordata; order Ceratodontiformes; family Ceratodontidae; genus Neoceratodus; species Neoceratodus forsteri. The sequence goes on from CM057454.1 coordinate 777,281,437, forward strand.
TTGTGGCAACTTTGTACAGACTTCCCCAGTTGCAGAACAATCCCTGAGAGTGCTCACGGTTCTGTTATACCACTTCTGTCAACTGGGCACCATCTCTTCCTCTTTGGCAGATGCAGTTCCTCTCAGGTTGATGGTTCAGTTGTTGCAGTTGGGGGGGGGGGCAGCTCCAAGATGCTTCAGTCCTCTGGTGTTTCTGGATGTAGCTCAGGCTCTCTGCGTCCACAGTCTTCTGGACCTCTCAGGCTCCTTCCTCTTCCTCCTCTGCAGCACAGACCAGTCTGATGAGCAGGAGCCACATGCCTCACACCCACGTCCAGGCTTCAGAACCCTAATATGGAGTATTAGCTAGTACCTGGCATTGGCACTAACCGGCCATCTCCCAGACTGTCTGCTGGATTGATACAGGGCTCCTCTCTCGATGCAGGCTCCTCTCTCGATTCAGACTTTCTCACACAGTCCCTGGTGCCCACAGGCTGGCTACTGTGGCACGCATTTACCTCCTTGTCTCTCAAGACATTTCACAGTCTCTCTCACAGGAAAATGTCATCCTGATACTTTCAGTAGACACACATACAGTTCAGTCTCTGTATACACAGGTTGTAGAAACCTCTGGAATCACTCCCTTAGGGTTGACTCTGGAAGCCCAGACAGGCTTTTCTAGGTGGCTCTAGCTAGCAGCACGCTAGCCCTCCTCTCTCTCCAACAGCTAACTTTCAGCTCCCTCCCTTCTGTAACGGCCCTCAACATTTTCTGGAGTAAAGGCAGCTTCAGACAGGTGTAGGGGACTGTCAAGCAATTTAATTAATATTCAGAACAGTCACTCGACACCCTATTGGCTGGCAGAAAGGGCGCAAGCACATAGTACAGTCATTTTTCCAGCAGGCTGTTGTGGTCCTCTGTTGAGATCCTTGACCTCTGCATATGCTGTGGCTGAGGTCAGGGATCGATAAGATGGCAGCTGTCTTTCAGGAAGAAAACAGTTGCTTCACTTTAAGTCTCTTTCTTTGTGCTCCTGCCCTACTTTTATTGTTGCTGACCCCTTGGTTTAATAGGCACACATGTGTCTAGTTATCCAATGATGGCTTTGGTTAAGTTGAAATTTTCTGCACTCCATTGGTAGCCTTGTGATATTGTTCCCCCCCCCCCGGGTTGAGCAGTCAAACTGCTGAAGGCATCTGGCAAGCCACTCAATTCCCAAAGAAACAGAGGCCATACACATGGATGGAATACCCCCCACAGTGACACCAATACAATGACCTACATCACTGCTGACAAAATCGACAGTTTGTTGACAGGTCACTATATTGGTGTGCCAGAGACAGGGGCACACTGTCTCCCGGTCCTGCACCCCCTCACTGAATCAAGTCCGACTCACAGTTGATTATAATTAGAACGGCGATGTGGGGGGGGCAGAGACCCCCACATAGGGGGTTCATGGGGGCAAAGCCCCTCGATAGAAAAACGGACAGAGAGTCCATCAGGATTTATGTTGACCGCAGCTTTCAGTCAACATAAATTCTGTTGCTGTGATGCTGGTCGATGAAACTGATGTAGAACCAGCATTGCAGAGCCCACGCGGATCATCTTTTCTCCCTCTTCTAATGTCTCTAAGCCCCCTACTGGCTGTTGATGTCCCTGGGGCTGGAGCACACTAGAGGGAGTCCATTCTGTTTCGGACATGGGCCATGGTGGCAAAATCCACAGGCAGGGGGTGGGGCACACAGAGCAGCATGCGAGCAGAGAGCTGGCATGTTTGAGCTGGTGGCTGCTCAATTGTGTGCATTTTGCTGTGTGGCAGTCTCCAAGCAGGAAGCAGTTTAGCAGTCAAGAAGTGCTCCTCCAGTCCCCATCCATGCTACAGTCCCAGGTACCAGAGTGAGCTACTACAGATGGCAGGAAGTTCTGGTCGGGGCAGCAGGAGTCCAGGATAGCCCCAACCATTTGAGGGTTACAATAATACTACATACAGCAAACAGAGCCTAAATCTTTCAGCAACACAAACTGCAGTAGCAATTATTTAAATGAATATTTTAAAGGACAATTTTATGCACATTGGCTGTGATAGTTTAGAAGTCCATACAAAGTTCTTTAAAATGAAGTATTGGGCTCATCTGTAGCTAGAAGCACACTAGAGATATATATGACAGAGTCTGTTAGGAGCACCCAAAGGTGCGTGATAAAGCACGAGGCGCTTGATCCGAGAGCCTTTAGCACCAGGGAAGTGTGAATACACAAAGCATACAATCAAATGAATTGTTGTTACTGTGTAGTGAACTGCTGACCTGTCCTGTTACCAACTGTGAAATTTTGTCCTAATTTTGTACCTACTCCTGATTTTGTCAGTATCTTGCATTGCTCTGTATCCTGGCCACTCTTGTCTGTAATCTATTGAAGTGTTGTTAGTGAACCTTTGACCTGTCCTGTAACCTAACGGTGAAATCTTGGCCAATTTTGTACCAACTCACTGACTTTGTCAATATCTTGTACTGTTCTGTATCATGTTTCATCCTGTATAATTTCTAATGTCTATTCCTTGACTATTGTATGTATTCTCCCAGGTCATGCCTGAAAATAGTCATGCCTTGGCTATGGTACTTACCCAGTAAATAAAAACTAAATAAATACATAAATATGTAAAAAAAGAGTAAAAAATATATGCTGAGTAGAAAATAATACACGTTGGGGGAAAAAGGTATCAAAATCGCTCATTTAAATGCTCAAAGCCTCCAGCCTAAGATTGCTGAGATTCAGGCATGGGCAACTAATCTCAACCCGGACATCCTTGGCATAATGGAAACTTGGTTGAAGCCCGGTATGCAACAACATGAAATTAATCTCCCTGGCTACTCCTGTCACAGGCATAACTGTTCAGGTAGAAGTTGGGGGGGGGGGGGTGTCTTAATATATGTTAAGTTTCAATTTCATGTCACTTTGATCTCTTCTCCCCCTGGCATGCCTCCCAATACAGAATCTTTATTTATCTCACTAACTTTAGGCAATGTTAAGAAGCTACTTATTGGATGTATTTACCTACCCCCACGGGACGCCGCTAATGAACTGCCTTCCCTTATGTCGGCATTGTCAGCTCTCCCCCTCATGACACAGTAATCTGTGGAGATCTCAACGTTGATTGGCTGTCCCTCCCACAAAAACAAGGCCCATACGCTAGTCTCTGACACAGAGTTCACCCAACTTATCTCCTTGCCCACAAGACATAACTCCAAAAGAGGTACTGCAATGTTGTTGGATTGGTTACTATCTAATTGCCCACACAGGATCAAAACAGTCAGTGTTTTACCAGATTGTATTAGTGACCACTCTCCTACCGAAGCAAGTCCAGAGTTGAGACAGGGACACTGGAGACAGGAGGAAAGTGGTCAGTGGGAACTGACAGCAGGAGGTCTAGAGGCACACAAATGATGAATGTAGCTAGAGAAAAGGGGTCAGCTGGGGATCAGGAGGAGTGGAAGACAGTAGACTCAAGAAAAGGCAGACAGATGCCAAGAATGAAGGCACAGGTGAAATGGGCCAGAGGCTGGAAGTAACAAATAGATTTGTCCCCCTAGGTATCCTAGTCGAGGACATTTTGGAGGAAGGGGCACGGCAGGGGCCATCAAAGAAGGGGGGCACAGCGGCTGGGGGACGTGAGAGGAAAGATCTCAGGTGCAGTGGAAGGGGGAGGAGAGGGCAGGCACACTGCATGCAGGGGAAGGGGTGGAGGAGGGGATGGGCACATTAGGGACACACCAGAGGGTGGCACTACGGGAACTGTGGCATAAGAAAAGGGTCAGGAAGGAAGCACTGGAAGAGCTGGAGTTGAGCTCCTGGGAGACTGAAAATGAATGGGAGGAAACCCTGCAGGGCAGGAGATGCAGTAGGAGGCTAGGGCATGTGCCATGAAGGGTGCAGGAGAGGGGAATATGAGACAGAGCAGGTGGTGAGGAGAAAGACTTCCCCAAGTGGGGTACAGTGCTCAAAACCTTCTGCAAAGATGGGCGGGACAGGAACAGCTGGAAGGGGATCAAGCACAGTTGGCACAATCTTGCACAGTGATGCAGATGGGGGAAGGCCAGGAGCAGATAGAGGGGGGTTAGGTGAAGTTGGCTCATGCTCAAGCAATGATGTAGGAGGGGTCTGCAGGGATGAAGAAAGCCAGGTGGAAGTACAAGGGATGAAGAGGTACAGTGATGCAGACGGGGGAAGGCCATGAGCAGATAGAGGAGGGGTCAGGTGAAGTTGGCTCACGCTCAAGCAGTGATACAGGAGGGGTTTGCAGGGATGAAGGAAGCCAGGTGGAAGTACATTGGATGAAGAGGTACGGTGGGGGGGAGTCTGAGGAAAGGCTAAAGGGAGAGGGTGAAGAGGGACAGATGCTGGGTGTGGGTAAAAATCAGGATAGGTTAGGTGATGGGGAACAAAAGATGAGCTGGGGCAGAAACCAAGTCAGGATGGAACATGAGGAGAAGTCCAAAAGGAGCCAAACCCCGTGACACACAGCTACAGGTCAAAAGGAAACCCTGGAAGCAGGGAGCAGTGGGGTGGCACTCTTGGGGGACTCAGTAATTAAGGGGCTAAAATGGGGATGGAAGGGAGGGAGCAAAAAACAATGCGGTATGGGTACAGTGCATGCCAGGGATGATGGCGCTGGAGGTGAGGCATCATATTCCTTCCTGGGGTAAGCAGCAGGATGAAAGGACACATCTGGTGTTCCACCTGGGCACAAACAACTTGGAGGGGAACAGTCTGATTGAGGCGCAGGCAAGGTCTGAGGAACTCGCTAGGTTCTGTAGGAGCAACACTGTTTTTCCTTTCATTTCCTTCTCTGAAGTGTTGCCAGTACCAAGAGCAAGCACACCCAGAAAGGAGAACATAAGGGCATTCAACAATTGACTACAAGGTTGGTGCAGTCGGATGGGGTTCGGCTGGATAGGTGACTGGGGCTCTACATGGGAGGAGGTGGAGGAGGGGCTGTATGCCCAAGACAGGCTGCACCTGAGAAATAAGTATAAAAATAGGATACAGGGTGCTAAATGTACCTATCTCCGCTCACTTCAGACTGAGAATCTCAGCAAGCCCAAAGAATTCTGGAAACATATACATTCTTTGATCAAAGGTAAATCGACCCAATGTCCAAGCTCCATATCATAAGATCCCCCCTCCATTGCGGAAGGAATTAATCGGTTCCTCACTGACCTTGATAGGTACACAGCTCACCAATCTCGGATTTCTCTGTCCCTACTCAGCATCACACTGCTCTTGGCTCCTGACCCCTTTTCCACCCAAAAATAGCCACTAGAAGAGAAGTCCTCAGGCTGTTATTAAATCTCAAGTCAGAGAGCTCCCCTGGCCATGATACATTAGAACCCAGGTTTCTCAAACTAGGGGCAGCAGCACTCACCCCACCTGTCTGTGATTTTCTAAATAGATCCATCCTCTCTGGTGAAGTGCCAAGTCTTTGGAAAGTGGCTGTGGTGGTCCCCCTCCATAAGGGGGGACCCACGCTGTGGAAAATTATAGGCCTATTTCAATTCTCTGCCCACTGGCTAAGATCCTTTAGCAGATCCTGTACATTCAGCTACAATCCTACCTAGACTTACATCATCTTCTCACAGACTGCCAGCATGGCTTCAGGAAGGGCCATAGTACTGTCACAGCCTTTGTCAAAGTCTCAACTGACATTCTTAATGCAAGTGATGCTGGCCTTCTAACCGGTGGAGTATTTGTCGAATTGACTAAGGCCTTTGATTTAGTCAACCACCACCTTCTCCTTGGTACATTGCATCAATTAGGTCTAGATCGCTTAGCACTCACATGGTTCCATGACTACCTCTCTGGAAGATCGCAAAGGGTAAAATGGTCTGGTTCACTCTCCTCTTCATGGCCTATCTCACACAGTTTACTCCAAGGTTCTATTCTTTGCCCGATATTATTCTCACTTTTTATCAATCAGCTCCCCAACTTCTGTGGCGGTGCATCTGTGCAATTATATGCTGATGATGCAATCTCATACCGCTCATCTAACAATATAGACTGGCTTAACCAAAGCCTTAACTCTGATTTCATTGCGCTCAAGACCTGGTTCTCTGACAATCACTTAATTCTAAAGATGAACAAAACAAAAGCTATGCTTTTCCATAACCCATCCCCCAAACCTACCAGACAGCTCCAGATCAGTACACAGTCAGGAGACCCCATAGAGGTGGTTAGTACTTTTAAATACCTCGGGGTTCACTTAAATGCCTCCTTCTAAATGGAGCATCATGCAACTCAGCTCACCAAAATGGTAAACCAGAACCTTGGGTTATTATACCACCTCTGCCCTCTTTTATCCAACGTCGCCTGTAAAAAGATTGAGTCAACATCCCTTCTACCTATTTTGTTCTATGATGCCCCTCTACTACTCTCTGCCCATACCTCTTCCCTTGCACAGGTTTGTCAACTCTATTATAGGATTGGACGTTTTGCCCTTGGAGCGGACTCCAGAAAACACCACTGTGAGGCCCTGTATTCTCTTCAATGGCCTACCTATGACTCAAAGGTTACAGTTTCACACCTTATGCCTTGTATTTAAACTTACCAAGCTCTTTAATCCCCCTTGCCTAAGAGGAATCATTTACAAAAAAACACCCACACGCATGCTTAGATCTACTTCCTTACCCTTATTAGCAATCCAGAAGATGCAACAGCTATCGGGTAAGTGCTAATTTGCCCTCTCAGGTCCCTCTGCTTGGAATTCTCTCCCACCCAACTTACTCTCCTGCCCCACCTTATCCTCCTTCAAAAATGAGCTTACCACTTTTCTACTAACCCCCCTCCTCTGCAATTGCTTTAAATAACCCTTATAGCATCATTAATGCCTAGTCTATGAGAGGATCTCCGATTTTGAAGTGGGTAGCCATCTGGGAACAAGCGATCACCAAACAGTGTGGTTCATGACAAACCTAGCTATAGAGTCAAGCCATACAAAAGTGAAGGTACTGGACTTCAGGAGGGCTGATTTTGTCAAAATGGGAGAGTGTCTCACAAAAGCACTAGCAAGCAGGCAAGAAGGTGGGGTGGAGCAACAATGGGGAAACATCAAAACCGCCATCACAGAGGCAGCAAGCCTTTGTGTGAAGTAAATAAACAAATAAAAACAAAAGAAAAAACACTATGGTTCTCAAAAGAAGTGGCGGGGAAGGTTAGGGAGAAAAAAATAGCATTCAGGAAGTATAAGGAAACACAGAAGGAGCAGGACAAAGAACTGTACCAGTTAAAGCAGAAGTAAGCAGGGAAGGCAGGCAGAATGGCAAATGCCCAAACTGAGGAAAAGATAGTCAACTTGGTTAAGATGGGGGATAAAACCTTTTATAGGTATATTAGGGAGCAAAGAAAGACTAAGGCAGGGATACTGAGGCTGAATAAAGAGGAAGGTGGTTGGGCAGACAGCGACAGTGAAAAAGCAGAGATTCTGAATGAATACTTCTGCTCAGTATTCACAATGGAAGAGCAGGGGGAGATACCTAATCCAGTCAGTAGAAGCACTCTGGAGTGGGGTTGATATTAGCCTTTTCACAGAAGAAAGGGTTCTGAAAGAACTCTTAAAACTGAAGGTGGATAAAGCAATGGGGCCTGATGGGATTCACCCCAGAATTCTAAAAGAAGTAAAGGAAGAGCTAGTAACACCACTGGCTACCCTTTTTAATAAATCATGGGAAGATGGTGTGGCCTGAGGACTGGAGGAGGGCGGATGTGATTCCCCTTCACAAAAGTGGGAGCAAGACAGAGGCAGGAAACTACAGACCTGTCAGTTTGACCTCAGTGGTAGGAAAATGATGGAATTACTTCTGAAGGAAAGAATTGTTGAGTACCTAGAGGCCAGTTGGGCACAGGACCCAAGGCAGCATGGATTCACAACGGGAAGGTCATGTCAGACAAATCTAATTGATTTCTTTGACTGGGTGACCAAAGTAGTAGACCAGGGAGGGGCTATGGACATGGCCTACCTAGACTTTAGCAAGGCATTTGACACATTCCTGCACAAAAGATTAATAAACAAATTAGCCAGCCTGGGAGTGGGTCTCAGGGTGGTAGCCTGGGTAAAACAATGGCTAGATAACAGGATACAGAGGGTAATAGTAAATGTAGTCCACAGTGAAGAAAGGGGGGATACTAGTGGGGTACCGCAGGGCTCAGTACTTGGGCCGGTCCTTTTTAATGTCTTTATAAGTGACATTGCAGTGGGACCGGAAGGAAAAGTATTTCTCTTTGCAGATGACACAAAGATCTGCAACAGGTTGATACGCAGGTGGGGGAGGATGAAAAGGAGTTGGCAAGGTTGGAGGAATTGTCAAATGTATGGCAGCTTAGATTCAATGCAAAGAAGTGCAAAGTAATGCACCTGGGAAACAAAAACCCAGGGGAAGAGTACACAATGAGGAGTGAGATACTGACAACAACAAAAATGGAAAGGGGTAGTCATATCAGATGATCTGAAGGTGGGCCAGCAATGTGAGAAGGCAGTAAGGAGGGGGGATATTGGGATGCATAGAGAAAGGCAGCGCCAGTAGAAAACAGGAAGTTGTTGGCCTTCTATACAGACAGTTGTTAAAAGACCACATCTGGAGTACTGTGTACAGTTCTTGAGACCCCATCTCTGCAAAGACATAGACAGAGTGGAGGCTGTCCAGAGGAAGGCAACCAAAATAGTGCAGGGCCTGCACCAGAAGACATATGAAGAAAGACTAAAGGAGCTTAAGATGTATAGCCTCGAGGAAAGGAGGGAGAAGGGGGACATAACAGAAACTTTCAAATACCTCAAGGGACTCAACAAAGTCCAAGAGCGTAGCATATTTCAGAAAAAGAGATGTGTAAGAACAAAGGGGCACAATTTGAAGATAGAGGGGGGATGGCTTAGAAGTAATGTGAGGAAGTATTTCTTTACAGAGAGGGTTGTGGATGCATGGAACAGCCTTCCTGAGGAGGTCGTAGAGTCAAAAACAGTGGGGAAAATTCAAGAATGCATGGGATAGACATAAGACAATTCTAGTGTGGGGTAGGAGGAAGTAGGCTGTTGGTTAACTAGAATCTGCAGCTTATCCATTAGGTAGGGAAATGGGCAGACTAGGTGGGTCAATTGGTCCTTATCTGCCATCAGATTCGATGTTTCTATGTTACTCTGATAGATGTATCTTGTAATCCACCTGCTCTCGTGTTCCTGCTATGTATATATTGAATAATATTAGTTATTCTGCTTATTTATATATGCTTAATGCCTGATCAGTTTTATGTCACTTACCTGGATTTCCACTGTAATAATTTTTGCAACATTGTTAAATCTCTCTGTATCCTGTATATTGTTATTGTATTTATATATTGTACTGTATTCACCATTGACACTTGGGTCGTCACTGAAAAAGGGACTGTATGGTCTCAGTGGACTTACCTGGTTACCAAAAGTCTGATAAATAAATAAGTAAAATATAAAGTAGTCCCTGTCATTGGGTTTAAATGGAGCTCCAGCTACCCACACATCTGATCCTGCCATGCGTGTCTGCACTCCCAGCTACCTATACACCCAATTATGCCATAAGTGTTCCAGAAATATTTATTTAAACAACTATCTGGTTGATCCTGCCATTTCGACACAGTGTTAGGGAAGAAGCTGTTTCAGTTTTGATAGCCTAATACAGCGTGACCTGGTGCTGTCAGTGCTGTAACATGATGTTCTGTCACGCATTTAAAGTATGGAACTGTGTGTTTAAAAATATTGCAATATGTCTTTTTGCTCTGTTTTCTTTTAAAGAAGCTGCAGACAGTCAAAAACAGAGAGCAAGTGCACAGTTGACAGAAAAGAAAAAATGAATCACCTTAGTAATTGTGTTTCTTCTAATGGAGTCTTGCTGTATTCTGACATATGCAGTTTGCCCCAGCACTTGAACTGCTCCGGAGAGGAAAGAGTTAATTTCTATGCAAGGAATAGAACATTGAGCTCAAGCTCGGATTTCAAACCTCTGTCTGTGGTGCCTCAGAGTGTAACCGTCAGATTCTTATGAGCAAACTAACTACACTTCCAGTGTGGAAATCGTAAAATATATCAACCAACAGGCAACAACTTGGGTCCAAAAGATTCAAGTCGAGAACCTAAGAGAAAAAACAGGTAGTGAACAAGATATTTAAATCTAAGTTAAAACTTAACAACAACAATAACCACCCCACCCTGAAGGGGAGGGGTGCAAAGTACATGATTGAGGTGCAACACTGTACCTGCCAGCCCACATCCCAAAACAAGGTTCTGAGGGGGGGTGGAGGAGGAAGAATACAGCAAGACTCCATTAGAAAAAACACAGTTAGTAAGGTGAGTAATTTTTTCTTCAAACAACATGAAGTCTTGCTGTATTCTGACATATGCAGACTACCAAGCAGTACCTCCATGGAGGAGGGTACCGAACCTATTTTGATAATAGGCTCTGCAGTACTGCTGTACCAAACCTAGCATCACTCCTAGCCTGGATATCCACAGAGTAATGCTTGGTGAAAGTATGGACTGTTTTCCGGGTGGCTGCTTTACAGATCTCTAACAAGGGTATATCTCTGGCAGCAGGCAGAGAAGCAGCTGTACCCCTAGTCGAGTGAGCCCTCAGGCCTGAAGGAGGTGTTTTGCCTAGCTTGGCATGGCAGAATTGTATACAAGAGACAATCCACCCGGCAATAGTTCTCTTAGTAGCAGGTCTACCTTTCCCCACTTCACCATAAGTGAGAAACAATTGAAGACAGTCATTCCTATGTGCCTTAGTATACTCAATGTAGTAGCTAAGTGCTCTCTTAACATTCAAACTGTGTAACCTTGTTTTTTCTGAAGAAGAATGATCTGTGAAAAACAGAGGAAGAGACATGGACTGGTTCAGATAGAAATCTGAGACCATTTTGGGTAAGAACCTCCTATTGGTTCTGAGGACCACCTTATCTCTATGAAATGAGATAAAATCAGGTTCAACTGACAGGGCCTGTAATTCACTAATTCGCCTGACAGAAGTGATAGCTACCAGAAACACAGCTTTCCAGGTCAAGTACTTAAGCTCGGCCGAAGCCAGAGGTTCAATGGGTGGCTGCAGAAGCTGAGCAATGCAAATATTGAGATCTCAAGCCGGAGTAGGATCTCTAAAAGGAGGGTTGATATGAACCAGACCTTTTAAGAACTTAGCAAAGGCAGAGTGAGAAGCCAGAGAAAAACCCTTCCCTGCTGATAGGAATGCAGAGACAGCTGCTAGATGAACTTTTAAAGTGACTGGCCTAAGGTCTAAGCCATTGAGGTGAACTAGGTAGTCCAACAGTGTAGCAACGCTAGCAGCATCTGGTAGAATATCCTTATGGGAACACCAAATGCTGAATCTTTTCCATTTGGAATTATAAGTTTTTCTGGTAGAGGGTTTCCGAGAAACCTTAAGGATGTCCAAAACTCCCTGAGAAAGATGCAGGCCTACATATTCTAACTCTTCAAGAGCCAGGCCTTGAGATTGAGAGACTGAAGATTGGGGTACCAGGTCTTCCCCTGAGAGGAAGTAAGGAGATTGTGTCTTTTGGGAAGAGACAGGGGGAGTGAGACTACTGGGGACAACAGAGGATACCATGGCTGTCTGGCCCAGTCTGGAGCCAGTATAATCACTGTGCAGGGTTGTGGCCTGATCTTGATTAGAACCCTGAACAACAGGGGAAAGGCATAAAGGAACTGACCCTCCCAGTCCAATATCAGGGCATCCAGGGGAACAGTCCCTAGGACTGGGGGTCTGCAACAAAAGAAGGGAAGTTGGTGATTGTCTGGGGCTGCAAAGAGATCTATCTCTGGAGTGCCCCACCTGGTGAAGATTACTTTCAGTATGAGGGGATCCAAGGTCCAATCATGATGGCCCTGGGAGATTCTACTCAGAGCATCTGCTAACATATTGTCCTTTCCTGGTAGGTGGACTGCTATTAGGGAGGTTTGCAAGGAGAAGGCTAGAGACCATATTTTTATGGCCTTCATGCACAAGGCCATAGACTGAGTGGCCCCTTGCTTGTTGATGTGCCACATGGTGGTGGTGTTGTCTGTCCTGACCTAAACCACCTTGTCCCTTACTGAGCCTGAGAAAGCTTGAAGGGCTAGGAATACTGCTCTGAGTTCCAGAAGACTGATATGAAGGAGAGACTCTTGTGGAGGCCAAACACCCTATGCTGTGAGAGGTTCTAGGTGGCCTCCTCAGCACAGTAGGGAAGCATCTGTGGTCAGTACCACTGAATGAGATTGAGTGTAGAATAGGACACCTTGTCTGAAATTGTCCTGATCCAGCCACCATTGGAGAGCTTGTACCAGAGTCTGAGTCACTGGTACTAGTTTGGTGAGAGAATCTTTTTTCTGAGACCAAAAAGACCTTAGGTGAAACTGAATGCCCCTCATTTGGAACCTGGCTCCTTGTAACACTGCCATGGAAGCTGCCATGTGGCTTAGGAGCCGAAGGAAATGTCTTGCTAGACGAGAGACTAGAGGATGAAAAGAGGAAGCAAGATCTGTAAGGGCCTTTACCCTTGCTAATGGGAGGAAAGCTTTAGCTTGAACAGTATCAAACTCTATCCCTATGAAAGTGAGGAGTTGTACTGGTTCGAGAACTGACTTTGGCAGATTGAGAAGAAAACCCAGAGAACTGAGCAAATCTTGAGTGACTTGAAGAGCTGACCTGACTTGGTCAGAAGATTGTCCTACAATGAGCCAGTCATTCAGGTATAGGAACAGAAAGATCCCCTGCCTTCTGAGGAAGGCCACTATTACTGCAAGGCATTTGGTAAACACTTTTGGAACTGATGTTAAGCCAAAAGGCATGGCCCTGAACTGATAATGGCCTGAAGGCAACTCGAACCTGAAGTGCTTTCTGTGGGAGCACCTGATAGGAATGTGGAAATAGGCATTCTTGAGGTCCAGGGATGCTAACCAATCTCCTGACCTCAGAGAGGGAAGAATTACTCCCAGAGTCACCATTTTGAACTTTGGTTTTAAGATGTGTTTGTTCAGATATCCTAAGTCTAGGATGGGTCACCACTCCTCTGTCTTTTTTGGGGTATGGAAATATCTGGAGTACAGACCCTTCCCCCTGTGTAGAGTAGGAACTCTCTACAGCTCTAAGAGTCAGCAGAGAGGAAACATCTGCTTCTAGACCAGTGGTTTTGGAGATGTTTGCAGGTGGGAAAGATCTGACCCTCATTTTTGGAAAATTCTTGAAACTGAGGGCCAGTCCTTGGCTTACTACCTCCAGGACCCACTTGTCTGAGGTAACAGACTTCCAGGCTTGGACGTAGTAAGCCAGCCTGCCTCCTACTGGAATTGGGAAGTCGACCCGGGATGACACATCAGAGTGTCTGCTTGGCAGGAGCCTTGGACTGGTAAAAGGATGCAGCCCTGCTCATCCCCCCTGCCTCTCCCTTGGAAGAACCCCCACTGTGGAAAGGGAAAGGAGGCCTGAGCTTGGTAGAAAGGCCTGTGGAACGGCCTGCCCCTGCCCCTAGACTGCTGCTTCTGAGGAGTGGCTTGCCTCTCTTTGGCCTGTGCACTCCTGTAGGTGGTCCTGTATTAGTCAATTTTTTTGTCATGTAAGCCTCTGTCTGCTCCCCAAACAGAGAGTTACCCACTGCAGGGAAATCCATAGCCATGGTTTGGGTATCCTGCGAAAGGCAAGTACATCTGAGCCAAGCATGTCTCCTGAGAGACACAGATGTAGCCATGTCTCTCAATGCCACATCACTGAAGTCCACAACAGCATGAAATTGCACTTTGGATGCCTCAATCCCATCAGCAGTCACCTCCTCCAGCTCTTTGGCTAGCTGGGGGGAATCCTGTTGAGCCAGTTCCAGAACCGTATCCCACCTGGACTTCTGGCATCTGGCTGTGCAGGCCATATAATTAGCCTGCCTGATTCCCAAGGAAGATGCCAAGTATTGTTTCTTGGCCATGGCATCCACCTTCCTGGAGTCTTTATCTGGGGGATGTGAAGCCAAAGGTATACATGCCCTGTCACAGGCTGCAGCCTGAACTACCCCAGCATGGCTGCAATAATTGGTCAAAAACTCCATACCTGAGCCTGATAGCATATACCTTCTGTCCATTCTCTTATCCACAGCAGGTAAAGAATTTTGAAGTCTGTAGAATCTTTTGTGTCTGTTTCCCCAGGGATTCATGGAGGGGAAACCTCTTGGACTCTGTGATGTCCATCTTCTCCACAGAAACAGGATCTTCTTCCTCCTCAGTAGCTTCAACCATAGGGAGATGGAGGGTTTCGGCCACCTTTTTGTAAAACAAAAAGTGAGATGGGGACTCAGAAAGCCTTGGAGGGGAGACATTGGAGGGTCTGTCTGGGAAGATGTCCGGTTCAATGGGCTCATCCAGACCTCCATAATCACTGTCATCGTCATCATCATCCAGTAATTCTTCATCCCCCTCTCACTCCAATTCGCAGTAAGCATCCGGATCATAATCCGATGGAGTTGGATCTGACCGAACCAAGCACGGACGGAACTGGACGAAGTGATTGCGCAATACTAATCGCTTTGGCTATTTCTTCAGTGGTTGGAGTAAGGGGTGCTGGATCTAACTGGCTGACTTTTTTCATCTTTTTGATGGAACCAATCCCTCAGGGTTGGCTCTCCTTTTGGCCGAGGACATCTCACCCAGGTCAGTGGGCACCTCCTCAGGTTCAGTCTGAACCAAACTGGGCTGGCCATCCAGGTCAGCGGACTTCTTGACCTCCTTTTCCTTTAGCCTACCCAATCTTTTTTCTAGGGTGGCCTTAAGAAAATGTTTGCAGATTTAGCAGTCTGTTTTGAGGTGGTCAAACCCCAGACAATAAACACAGACGAGGTGGGGGTCAACCTTAGCAAAGGCCTGCCCACACTCTGTACAGTACTGAAACTCAGTGGGACCATTTTTTTCTTAGGTTTCTCAGACATGGCTAGGCTAGGAAACAATTACCCTTTACAACTTTTTTTGCCAGATAATACAGCCCTATCGGTTACCAACCATGTCACTGGTTGTGGAAAGAAACCGAAAAAAGTAATTTTTTTTTTAAACTGATAGGAACCGGCACACCACTACTATAATCCCAGAATATAAATTTAAACACAAAAGGTCAATTCCCAACCGGACCGACTGCAAAGGAACCGAAGATTACAATTTCCACAGAGAAGAACAAATTATGGTTCACTACCTATCTACACTACTTACTGTACCATAGACAGAGGCTCGAAACTGAAAATAAACAAATCGGTTGAAAAACCGACACGTTGTGAAACTACCGAACTGAAGCGAAGGAGCAATCTCTGGCACGACTTCACAGTTAGGCAGAGTAAAGAATCTGACAGTTACACTCTGAAGCACCACAGACAGAGGTTTGAAATCCGAGCTTGAGCACAACGTTCTATGCCTTGCATAGAAATTAACTCTTTCCTCTCCAGAGCAGTTCAAGTGCTGGGTCAAACTGCATATGTCAGAATACAACAAGACTTCATGCTGTTTGAAAGGCGCAAGCACAAGCGAGCATTGCTATGGCAACATACACTCACTGTCACCTCTAGTTTTGTAAAGCTGTGACTCACTTGGTCTTGTGTTTGTAGGCCACTGTACTGTGCGCTTTCTGGCTTTGTTCTTTCAGCCTCGCAGTGCAATGGCACTGCACTATGAGGGAGCGGCCATAGAACTACGAAACAGAAAAGATGTTTCTTTTATTGATCGCCCCAGTTGCTTGCTTCTTTAGTCTGTAAGGGAAGGGAGGGGCATGGACACTTGGGGCAGGAGGACCAGAGCCTGGAGAAACGGCACCGCCATGTCACCAATGCTCAAATTACAGAAGCAAGAGCAGTAATAATGAAGGAAAAACAGAGGTACAACAGGGTTAAACAGAAGTTGATGGCAGATAAGGACCACAAGGCCCATCCAGTATGTCCATTTTTTCTACCTTATGAATGTGCCATATGCCTTTACTCTGTCAATGGCCTATTTATTCACACTCATCTGTATTGCCCTCCCTTATGCCTATCCCATGCCTGTCTGAAGTCCTGAACTGTATTCCTGTCCACCACCTCCTGTGGTAGACCGTTCCATGCATCCACCACCCGTTCTGTGAAAAAGAACTTCCTCACAACCCCTTAATTGGCCTCCCTCTAATCTCATGCTATGTCCTCTTGTCCTGTTATTTTTCTTATATTAAAACATGTTAGACTCTTTCACCTTGTTAATGTCCTTAAGATGTTTGAATGTTTTGATCATATCACCTCTCTCCCTCCCTCCTTTGCTCTAGGGTATACATATTTTTTGTATACTTTATTTCATTTGGATTCATACAGACATACTTCACCTCCCCCAGTTTGGGAGGATAACAATACAGCAAATAATTTAGGTACCAGAGATTAACCACCTCTATCTGAGGTAGTCAAAAGTTAATGAAAAGATACATATAACAATATACAAAAGCTGATTATTTCCATACTATACTTATGCCAGTATCTCTGTATTTGTAATTTTATGCTTTTGTGGCTATATACAACAGTTGCGCTTTGACAAGAGCAGGACTCAACTTAATGATAACAATATGGATTGCAAATAAAAAAGATGGGGAATGTCAAAGGATCTGTATTCTGATTTCAAAAGGTCAGAAACCAATTCTTTGGGAGCGCCTGTTCCAAGGGGCCCTGGATTTCTTCATATTTTCCCAGCTGGTTCCTCACTAGATACTGTGTTCTTTCCAATTTCATTACCTGGAGCAAAGAAGATAACCAGACAGCTACAGTGGGGGTTTGTTGCAGTCTCCAGTATAGCACTAGTTCCCGCATCCACACTACCAGACCCAGCCTCCATAGTTTATGTCCCCTCATACGTTTCCAGGACCCTTGACTCAGAAAACCTAGTATGATTTCGGCTGGGTCTAATCTGGGTGCACAATTCAGGGTTTTTGATAAGATATGTACCACTCCCTCCCAAAATTTCTGAATCTTTCGGCATTCCCATGCCATATGACAGAAGATGCCTTCTTGTGCTGAACATTTGTAGCAATATGGGGAGGTTTTAGGGTCAATTTTATGTGCTAATTTGGGAGTGTGGTATGCCAGCAAAAAGAAGTTATATTGGATAATTCTCAGATGGTTGTTAACCAAACATTTCAAAAATTTTACATATTAAGTTCCAGTCCCCGTGAGAGCATCTGGGTAAATGTTCTTCCCATACTTTCCTAATTTCTCCACAGGATCCAGGAGGCAACTCGAAAACAGCTTATAGCATCTGGTTAGTGGTTTGAATCCCTGTGTATTAGAATATTTTGAAAATAGTTCCTCTAGGTGTGAGCGTTGTATACTTTGGTGACTCAGCCCTGTGGATAGCTCCGCATCTATCTTAGCTTTAAGCCTAAAGTAGAGGAAGTAATATGTTGTAGGGAGCTGGAATTCCTGCTTAAAAGTCGGAAATTGGTGCACCTTCCCTTCCTCTAGGAACTGGCCTAATTCAAATAATCCTCAGGCTCCCCATGCTTTGAGACCCCTGCCTTCGTGGTTAGAGAGACTACCCCCTCTTTCTCAACACCGACTCCAGGGTCATGTCTGGAGAGATTCTTGGAAGGGTCTCCAGCATAACATGGGCTGCAGACCATGCTCTGCAGGTTGCTCTAGTGCAGGGGTTCTTGATTTTAGGAGGGGTCTTATTCCCTAATGTACTGACTAGAAGGGTATGACATGGGCTGGAGTCTACTTTAGATTCCATATCCTGCCAGGAGGGGACCTCACCGCCCTCTATCAGCGAATCTTGTATATGAGCTAGTTGCGCCACTAAGTAGTATAAATGCATGTTGGGTAGCCCCAAGCTTCCCAGATGTTCCGGGTTCCATAGTATTTCCTTCTGAATTCTGGGTTTCTTGCCCTGACACAGCAGCTGAGAGCATGCTCCCTCTAGTGCCCTGAAGTACTTCTTAGGAAGATGTATAGGGATGGTTTGAAAAAGGTAAAGGGCACGCGGTAAGATGTACATTTTAACTAAATTGACTCTTCCCAGGAGGGTCAGGGGAAGGGCGCTCCACTTGGTGCATTCCTTCCTAATTTTCTGTATTA
This sequence comes from Neoceratodus forsteri, assembly GCA_016271365.2. Classification (NCBI taxonomy): domain Eukaryota; kingdom Metazoa; phylum Chordata; order Ceratodontiformes; family Ceratodontidae; genus Neoceratodus; species Neoceratodus forsteri. The sequence continues at coordinate 777,299,527 of CM057454.1, forward strand.
ATGGTCTATTGTTAACTTGAATGATATGGGAGAGTTTACTAGGGAGAAGGATTCCTAAATATTTAATTTGTTTAGTGGTAGGGATGGAAGTGCCTGCAATGGTAGTGGATGTTCTCTGCTTACGTAATGGGAGCCATTCACTCTTGTCCCAGTTGATCTTATGTCCCGACAATGGCCCAGATTCCCAGAACACCTTGTCCAGAGCTGGTAGGGCCTCTTCAGGGTTATCTAAAAATAAAAGGACGTCATCAGCGAATAAGGAGATAACATGATTTGTCCCTCCCGCACTACATCCCTGTATGGCTGGATTATCCCTTATTGTCGAGCTAAAGCTTCCATGGTGAGGACATAGAGCATGGGCAATAGGGGACATCCTTGTCTCGTCCCTCTGAATAGGGCAAATGGTGCTGAAGTAGTGTTGTTAGTGAGTATCTGGGCCTGGGGGCTGTTATATAGGGCTTTAAGCCAAATAAGAAAGGGTCTCCCCAGACCAAATTTGTGGAGGACAGCGAACATGAAGGGCCATTCGACCCAATTGAAGGTCTTCTCTGCATCAAGTGCAAGAAGGACCCCCTCACCCTGGACCATCAGTGGATAATATTGATGGAGCACCTGAGGTTATGCTTAGCCTGGCGGCCTCTAACAAATCTGCCTCGGTCAGTATGTATAAGTTCTGGGAGGACCCCCTCCAGCCGAACCACTAGTGTTTTAGCTAATATTTTGTAGTCAGCGTTGAGGAGGGATATGGGGCGGTATGAACTGCACTTCGTGGAGTCCTTTCCCAGCTTAGGGAGTACCACAATGGTTGCCAACCTCTGGGAGTGTGGTAAAGCTCCTTCCTCCAAGGATTCACATATGACTTCAGTCAGGAGCGTGCCCAAGGAGTCCCAAGTGTGTCTATAGAATTCAGCAGGGATGCCATCCGGTCCTGGCAGTTTTCCCTTTTTAATCTGTCATATGGCCTCTCTAATCTCTTCAGAGTTGATAGGCAGGTTTAAATTATCCCTCAGGTTCATGCTCAGGGAGGACAAGGTGACCCCCTTCTCGGAAATGTCTCAGGGTCACCGTCCTTTGGCACTTGAGAGGTGTACAAGGTGGAGTAGAATTCCCAAAAAGTGTCATTTATTTCCATTTAGTCACAGGTGGGGGTGCCGTCTGACCTGTTCATTTTAAGGATGGCCCTTTCCTCTTTTTTATGTTTTACTAATCCAGCTAGCCACTTGCCCGCTTTGTCTCCCTCAAAATGCACATATGATTTGGTAATTAGGAGGTCCCGCTCCAGTTTCCTGGATTCTAATTGGTTTAGAGTGCCCTTTAATAATTTGAGCTCTTTAAGTAGGTGTGTTTGGGGATCTGCCACAGCCACCTTCTCTAGGTTCTGGATATCCTGGAAAAGGAGGCCCTCCCTCCTAAGAGACTGTTTTTTTCTATAGGCTGCATATAACATGGTTTCCACACATATGAACACTTTTAAAGCTTCCCAAACATAGTGGATGTGGGTCCCTTTGTCTTTTTTGAGATCAATAAAGATTTTTATTTTCTCATTGATATAGGCAATATAGTGGGGGTCTGCAAGAATGGTTGGATTCATTCTCCAAGCAGACTCGGTGGTGGCCTGCGATGTGACCTGTAGCTGTAGCAACAGAGGGGCATGATCTGAAATAAGCATGGGTCAATATTTGGCCCACATGTCCTTTGAAACCATGAGTATGGAAATAAAAATATAATCTAATTGAGTATAGAGATGGTGGGCATGAGAATAAAAAGAATATTCTTTGTCCCCTGGGTGGGTGTGTCTCCATGATTCCACTAGGGCCCTCCCTGCTATCAGCTCCTTTAACGCTGCCACATTTTGGGGTATGGTTTCGTTTTTTTTCCCAAATGGTCCAAGTCTGGGTGTAGATAGGTGTTGAAGTCTCCTCCCATCACTATGTTGTCCAGAAAAGGGGCCAGGGTCACCCCCAGGTGGGTGAAAAAGTCTGGGAAATCAAAATTAGGACCATAGATTGAAGCAAAGGTATACTGCTATCCCCCAGTTCCAGCTTGCATTACAAATCTGTCCTGAGGATCCACCACCCATTTGTGAAGTTTATGGGGAAGGCCAGGCCAGATCCAGATTGCAGCTCCCTGCCCCCTTAAAGTAAATGGTGCTGCCAGGAGGACCCCTCCCCATGACTGAGCTAACCTGTCCACCTCATCCTTAGTGAGGTGAATTTCTAGTAACAGCACCACATTTCCCTTTTCCTTCTTTATATAGGACCACACCCTCTTTCTTTTAACCATTTTCAATCCATTAACATTCCATGACATCACATTCAAGACCGCCATCTTAGAGAAATCATAATATGTTTAGCCACTACCAAGTAATAGCACCTTTGATTAATGTCCACTGTATGTAAACCATGTCTGCTGAATCCATAACTTTTAACTTTAACAAGTCCCCTTGTAACAAAAGTTTCAAATCCCCCTTCCCCTCCCCATTCAAGTTCACCTTGTACCCATATAGTCATTCCCCTATTCATATCCCTCCCCGTCTCTCTAACCCCCCCTTTTTCCCTCAACCTCAGTCTCCCCTGCACCCCCGGTTTCTTGTGTAAGATCTCTACAACTCTCACCCTCTACTTATTGTGGAGTGAGCCGCTAGATCCACTGATTTTGAAGAGGGAGAGTAATGTGAATGAGTACATCCTGCGTTGAAGTCGCAATTTTGTAGTGCGGGGAGAACCCACTTCTGGCACGAAACCCCGGCCTCAGATAGGTGCCTATTAGGGTAACCGGCTCATCTGCCCCACCTCCCCTAGGCTTTGCCATAAGTATAATTGGGGTGGCAGACAGAGGGGCTTGCATGACGCCCAGAGTGGTGCATGCAAATAAGGCCCCCTGCCGCTCTAATATGCTTGTTCCAGCTTGTCTCCAACGCTCTTCCATTTTTATACTGAGCTCCCCGCCTAAATAAACAATGTGCAGCTGAGCCCTTGATGAGAGGGCATGCTTTTGGGCTGAGCAGCTTGTCTTCATTCACTTAGGCACCTCCCTTCCCCCACCAAATTGACTACACATATAGCCCAAATCCAACCTGGGCCTATGTTTCAGGCAAACATGCACTTTACTAAACTTTTAACAACCTCAAACATCCCAAAACATAGAGTTAATGCAACAGTCCAATTCCTTCCATTGAAATCTTGAAAACAGACCCCTCAGGGCTATAAGTCAATCTTCAAGGTTCCATATTAGAAATAGTATTGTCACCCAAGAGGTACAAGAGTCAAAGTGCCCATAGGCATAAATGTCCGAGGAACAGGGTGGGTAAGAACCGGATTCCTCTCAAGTCCTGCCATGATAGGCCTTGGACCACTGAGTTGCGGGCCGAGAAGATCCCTCCCCTAAAACCCCATCCTCAGGATTACCTGGATAAATAACACTGAAAACTGGCATCAGTTTGTCAGGTTCAGCCTTCATTTTCTCTCGCACGATCAGCCTGCTCACATCTTCGCAAGCCCTGCACGTATTCCATTGCCACGTCAGGATCAGTGAACGCCCGCTGTCGGCTGCCGGGGTAGCGTACAATCAGCTGCACTGGGCAAGCCAGTGTAAAGGGGCTGTTTATGTCATGCAGCTTATGTTTAACCTCCAGGAACACTTGTCGTCGGGTCTGCAATGGCCTGGAGAAGCCTGGGAAGATGCTAATTCGAGATCCCTGTATCCTGATGGGTTCGCTCTTTCCGGCGGCCACAAGAACTGCCGGGCAATCCTGGAAATGGAGGAATTTCACAAGTATATGCCTTGGCTTTTGGTCTGGTGTTAGTTTTGACCTGGTGAGTGATGGGCCTGTTGTATTTCTTGGGATACCGTTGGAGGGAGAGTTAGGGTTTTTTGCAACCACTCCTTCATGAATGATAGACAGTCTTTCCCCTCCAGACCCTCGGGAAGGCCTACAAGACGGATGTTACATCTCCGCGATTTTAAGGTCATCCACCACTTGATTTAAGAATTCTATGCCCTTGAGGGCTTGCTGTAGGTCTGAGGATAGTCGGGCTGTGGAATCTTCCTGAGCACAAATTCTGGATTTTGCTTCTGCGATGCGAGTAGTATGGGCCTCCACTGTCTCCAAGGTTGCATTCATCAGTTGTTGTAGGTGCTGTATTTGAGCAGTCATGTTATCAAACCCTGACTGCATCCATGTGCCCGAATCATATTTCAAATCACGGAAGAAGTCTTTCCAAGTTTTGGTAGTTAGTATCCATCGTCATGTTCTCAGAGTTACCTTCGGAGTCTAGTGGAGCTCGGGCCTGGGAGAGAGGGCCCTTAGGTGGTTTTGTAGGCTGCGATGTATTACTCAGGCTGGAAGGTTGATTAAAGCATAGTTTTGCCTGTTTCTTTGCAGATTTGGATGTAGTCAGCATTAGGACTATTGGATCTAGTCCAGTGATGGATTTTCAGGGCAATAATAAGCAGGTTGGTGCTGATTTTCAGTAGGTCTAGCTGCTAAAACACCTCCATTCAGCTCCTAGGCTAGGCCACGCCCCCCCCAGGGTATACATACTGAGCACGGTTAATCTGTTCTCATATGTTTTCTGATGCAGTCCCTGCACCATTTTGGTTGCCCTTCTCCAGACTGGCTCCATTTTGTTAATGTCCTTGTGCAGGTGCGGCCTCCAGTACTGCACACAGTACTCCAGATGGGGCCTAACCAGTGTCTTGTAAGGAGGGATTGATACCTCCTCTTACGACTTGTGATACCCAGGGCTGTGCCCAGGACTTTAAGAGCCCCCCTACAACACATACTGTGGGGCCCTACTGGACGACCAAAAATTCAGTGTGTATAAACACAAATAAACAGTTGCATTAAACAATGCAAACATCAGCGTTACATGGACTGTACAGTCATGAAGTAAGGAAAAAGGTGAACAGCACCTGTAGCTAGCAGGAACAAACTCAGAATCAACAATAAGGAAGTTTCATGTCCTTTTAATGTACATAATAGTGCACAGGTTACACACACCCAAGGAGTGGCAGGATCAAAATGCAGGATGACAATACCACTGAAAGCAACTAACGTTTCTAATCACTCTGAGAAGCACGGCAGTGATAATGTTAAACATTGGTGACTTTCAACAGTATTGTCTGCCTGCATTTGGATTCTGGCATCCTGGGGTGTGTGTATCTTGGGCAGTACTGTCTATGTACATTAAAAGGACTTGAAACTCAAACTTCCATATTGGGGATTGAGACCAAGTTTGTTCCTGCTAGCTATAGTGACTCACTCTCACACAGATAAAGCAAAAGCACTAAGTGTGTGTGTGGGGTTGGGGAGGCAAAGAGAGAGGGAGAGAGAGCAAGACAGAGAGATAGAGACATACAGCTAGTCCTGCCCACTGGCTAAGCAGCATAAGCACTGTAAAGCAAAAAGCAGTTGTGTGACTGTGATAGAGGGACATTATTAGTCAGTCAGTCAGTCAGTGCAGTGCCAAAAAGAACAAGCATTTGTCAATGTTGAATGTTGTCTCGCTGGCATTGGCAGTGCAGGAGTTAGAGATGCATAATAGGAATGGCAGTGAAGTATTGAACTGACGCTAACCCAACCCCCACCCTGCAGAGATTGACAGGCATTGGGGTGTGCAAAAGGTTTGTGTGCCCAGGGAAATCACCAGTCTTATACAAATGATTCAGTAAGGTATCTGGTGGAGCTCGCCAAGTTTCCGGTACATTCAAATCCAACCACAAAGTTCTGGCCTGCTCGAGCAATGAATGCTATTACACACAAAGTCTTTTTAAAGTTCATTATTTTTATTTTATAAAGTCCCAATGTTTTGCCTAGTATTAGGCTTCTTCTGGGGAACTGTAAAAAGATTTATAAACAAATATTTACTATATTTCGCATTTGAAAATAATATTTAATTTTTTAATTTTCAATTTTTAATATATTTCCATATTAGACCATGCTAGTCATAAATGACTGGATGTACCAACTTTCAATTGTAGTTATTAAAGCAATATTAAAACCAAAATGATATTTTAACCACCTGGTTATCCTTTACATTCAGTAACAGTCATAAAATTCTTATACATTTTACCCAACTAGGTGCCACCAATATAAATGCATGAAAAATTAATTGCCTTACTTTTTAACAATGTCAGCAAAAGCCAAACATCTGCCAAGTCTCCTCAAGAATTGCCTCCTGTATATGTTCACTTTAAAAATAAATAAAACACTTAGGTCAAGTGCTACATACTCCAAATTGCAACAAACAATGCTGCTTTATCATTAATAGTTTACGTTCTCAATATTCACCTTTTTATTTATTCTACTTTTTGATTTCAGATATTTTTCTTCGACCATTTAACTGATAATTAAATAAATAAATAAATAAAAGGGGACAGAAAGAAGAAAAAAAAGTTATAACAAAGAACACCAATTGTTAATTTAAGTGCTTCTTTAAAAGTTATTTCAGATTTAGCTTATTTAATAATGTACACAAAACAAACCTGATTTAAGTTTGTTTTATTATATAATTAATAGCTAAATCTAATTTCAAGAAATGAAAGAACATTACATTAATTACTAAGCTTTTAAGGAATTTGAGTAGAGGTGGATTGAATATATATAAAAAAATGGGTTGTTTTTGAACACATGATTTAACACTTATGTAGGTAAATAAAAAAGTAATTGCTGTTTTTGTTCTCAACCCCCCCCCCCCAAAAGCTTTCCCTGGTGCACATTGCCTAATAGACATGAGGCATGAAGAAAACATGTTAAAAGGCAAAGTACCATATAAAAAGGTGAATATTTAAAATCAAGTGTATGAACATATTAGAAATACTGTATAATGTGTGCAAACAACTTTAAAGAAGCACTTAAATTAACAATTGATGTTCTTTGTTATAACTTTTTTTTCTTCTTTCTGTCCCCTTTTATTTATTTATTGGGCTAAATGTATAAGAATTTTATGACTGTTACTGAATGTAAAGGATAACCAGGTGGTTAAAATATCATTTTGGTTTTAACATTGCTTTAATAACTACAATTGAAAGTTGGTACATCCAGTCATTTATGACTAGCATGGTCTAATATGGAAAGATATTAAAAATTGAAAATTAAAAAATTAAATATTATTTTCAAATGCGAAATATAGTAAATATTTGTTTATAAATCTTTTTACAGTTCCCCAGAAGAAGCATAATACTAGGTGAAATGTTGGGACTTTATAAAATAAAAATAACAAACTTTAAAAAGACTTTGTATGCAGTAGCATTCATTGCTCGAGCAGGCCAGAACTTTGTTGTAGGCATTGGGGTGTGCCTTTGGGTCATCAGCTATAACACTCATGTTATTTTACCTCACCCTACCATGTAGGCACTAAGCGTCGTGGTGTGCTTTGGGGTCTTTGGGCCTTATACTTAGCCCATTCCATAAGGCAATACACTGAGATGGGTGCAGTATAGGAGAATGGGGTGAACTTTAGGGCTGAACACTTCAACGCACACCTCGATGCCTGCCACTGGCTGCAGAGTGGGGGTGGGGGTTGGGGTGGAATGGCGTGAGCATTACAGCCAATGATCCCAAGTCATACCCCTGATGCCTGTCAGTCTCTACAGGGTGGGGTGTTACAGTTGGAAACCTTAACACCGAAGGCATTTGTTGGTATTTTCACTCCAAATTTTGAACATGGGTTTTTTGTGACCCCACCTCATGCAGAGCGGCACTATCAGTTTGTTAGCCGGAAGGTGGTTTTGCACAGCGACTATGCCATTTGGTGCCACAGGCACAAAAACTAATTTTGGGCAGGATGTGAAAAATGACAACGGTATTGTTCATGAGGAGGTGTAAAAAATGGCAACATTGAAAATCTGGAGTGCAAATATGAAAACTTGGTGAAGTCATGAGAATACATAGAAACTGCACAACACACGTCCGTAACCCAATTATTTTTTGGATTTTTTTAACCACATTTTCAACATAAGCATTTTGGGACCTCTCCTCATGAACAGTGGCACTGTGATTTTGCTAATCTGTCCCAAAAGTTGATTTCTCACAGCAACCACGCCATTGTGTGCCACAGGTGCGAAAACACATTTTGGGCAGGATGTGAAAAATGACAGCTGTACTGTTCATAAGGAGGTCTGAAAAAATGCCAGTGTTGTAAATCTGGCATGAAAATGTTGCAGATTTGTGAAGTTACAAGGGTGCATGAAAACTGCTCAATGCATGCTTGTAACATGGTCATTTTAAGGACTTTCATCACCAAATTTTCAACACAGACATTTTAGGACCTCTGCTTATGAACAGTATCACTGTCATTTTCTTAATGTGTCCCTAAAAGTGATTTCCCACAACGACCGTGCTATTCTGTGCCAGAAGTGTGAAAACACATTCAGCCAGGATATGTAAAATGACAGCTGTACTGTTCATAAGGAGATGTGGAAAAATGCCAGTTGTTGAAAATTTGGAGTGAAAATATTACAAATTCACTTACTTACAAGCGTGTGTGAAAACTGTGCAAAGCACGCTCGTAAAACAGTAATTTTTTGCATTTTTTCACCAAATTTGCAATATAGGTTTTTTGAGAGCCCACCCCATGAACAGTGGTACTGTTGTTTTGTTAATCGGTCCTGAAAGGTGATTCCACCCAGTGACCATGAAATCACCTTTTGGGACTGAATAACAAAATAACAATGACTGAATTCATGAGGAGGGGTCCCAATAACCCCATGTTGAAAATGTGGTGCCGAAATTCCCATAAATGCCTAAGATATGCACCAAAGCTAAAAAAACCTATTTATGCCATTATACAGCTTACCAGCATTTCTTCCATTTGGGATAGGTTTGAAGAGCACAGACGTGTTCCCAGTCCAACGAAGATCATCGCGTTGGGCTCTGGAGGTAAGTATGGGGTGAGGGGTGTGTGTGGGGAGGCAGGGTACACAGAGGGTGGGCGTGGGTTGGGGGATGGGGCAGGAGAGACCACGAGGGACCATTTTCTTGTTTCACAGGGGGAAAAAAAAGGACAACGAGGGTCGGTTTTCTTTTTTTGCAGGTGTTGTTTGATACACTGGGGTGGGCTCCCAGTGTACCACCTGCATTACGGGGAGGGAGACCGCAGCTGATGGGGACTGGGCCCCCCATCAGCACAGAATAGGGTGGGGGGTGCGCATGATGCCAAGGGGAGTTGGGCACCCCCTCGACACACAGCACAAATTGGGGGATGGGGACATTATGTGACAGGGAGTGGGCTCCCCCATCTGCAAACTGAACTGGGCAGGGGGGACTGGGCCCCCCATTGTCAAAGAAAGACTGTTGGGGGGTGCATAATGCCAAGTGGGATTGGGCACCCCCCTCAGCACACAACTGGAATGGGAAGGGGGGCATTATGCTGATGGGGAGTGGGCTCCCCCGCTGGCAAATGAAGTGGGTTGGGGCATGCCGTCAGGGGGATTGGGCACCCCTGATGTCAGCAGTTTGCACGGCGGCACTTCAGTGCCACCATGTTTATTGGACAACTGCACCATTAAAGGCATGTCAGGAGGCGTGTTATTGTGCCGCTGCATGACAAGCTTGGCTCTCATTGCAGCGGCACTTTTGTTAGATGTGGTGACCATTTTACATATTGCTGGTGTTAGCGCCTGCATGCTGGCTTATTGGGGAATGAGGGATGCACCTATTGATGCATGCCCTGCATTCGCCCACAGTGACTGCACCTCCAAATCTGCTACTACTGCAATATGTTGGCTGGCACGCAGTACAGCTACCCTTCAGTGTAGTACTCACAGACTCACAAGCCACTCAGACAGGCTCTCCTCTCACTTGTCTTGACTTCCCCTCCCCCCCCACCAGAACCACGGGCACAACGACGACCAGGCAGAGATGAACTGAAACAGAGTCTGGTCTGTCTGAATGGTGGTTCAGGATATTTTAGGTTTGGTCTTCAACAACAGTTTGGCCTCAGTTTTTTTTTTTTATAGTTTCTTTATTGAGATTTTAAGAATTGATTTTACATGACAAACAGCAGACATGTGAAACATATAAGTACAAAGACAGACAATCAGGTGCAATAAAAAGTGTACATTTCATAACCATATATATCACATTATTACCAGGCTTTAAATCAGCTAGTAAAACAATATATTGCTGAATCACAGGGGCTCTCTTACATGGTCCCAGGCCCTCAGAGCCGATAATCATGTGGTAATGCCTGTAACCTCCAAGTCTTCACCCACTTAAACCACCGCTAAGCACCATCTCCTCCACTGGGCTCAGAGAGGACAGGAACGGTGACCAACATTGAATAAAACTCTCCTCTCTCGCTCTCTCTTGGACCACCACTGTGAGTTTTTCCAGTGCAAGGGTCTGCAGTGTTAGTGTACACCATTACTGTATTGAGGGTTTGGTCTGGGAGACCCATGTATTTTGTATGCAGTGGTGGGTGAGCACAAATAGTGTTCTTATCCACCTGGGAAGAGGCACCCACTCACCTCCTTCATCCACCTTCACCCCGAATAAGTAAACCAAGGGGTCCCTTTCCAGATCTTTACCCACCATTTCTGCTACCTCTGCAACAACATCCCCCCAGAAACTCTTCAGCACAGGGCAAGCCCAAAACAGTGCATGTGCATACCCCTCTCTACCCCACATCACCCACACACAGGAGATAGTGATGGATGAGCCCTGCACACTATAACTGGGGGGTAGTACAGCCGGTGCACAAACTTGAAAAAGGCCTCCTTAAACTTATTACAGACCATTATACCAGAGTGCATCGGGAGCACTCCTCCCCAGTTCTTCTCCAAGATATCCCCACCCAGGTCCCTCTCCCACAGCCTCTTTGTTTTCTCAGTTAAGTCTGGGAATTGTTGCCTCCTTTTCTTAGCCACCTTCCCAATAAACCCCTTGGGGTCAATCTTAGCTTGGTACACAATGCTCTCTACTGGGTCTAATTTGACCTGCCTGGGTTCTTCTCTCCCCAGACTACTCACAAAGGCCCTAACCTGCCAGTATCGAAATTGATGTTACCTCCCGAGCTTAAGGCTTTGCTGCATTTGAGCAAATGTGCACAGCTGCCCCTGTCTCAGCAGATTGCCCACACTATAGACCCCCCTCTTCTCCCACTCCCGAAACCCTCCATCTTCCATCCCTGGAAGCAAAAAAGGGTTTCCAGCAATTGATAGCAACACTGTCTCTCTCCGGTGTGCAGCCATCTGCTTCTTAAGCTGCATCCAGGCTTCCAACACCATTCCTACCAGCAGATTGCTGTTCCCCACCATTTGAAATGCTTTAGGCCCTTTAGTATGCAGGTATGTGGTGAGCCTGCCTGCATTTCCCATCTGCTCTAAATCCACCCTGCTAGCTACTCTTGGTTGATGGACCCAATCTACTAGGTACCTTTCTTGTATTGCTAAATAAGGTTTTATATGATAAAGGAGAGTTTGAAAGACTGTCTATCACACAAAGCGAACACATAAGAGCCCATGGCCATAAAGGCGATGGATATTGTACTGCAGTACTTTAAAAGAGCACACAACAAACATTTTTTTATGCGGGTGGGCTGTGCCCCCTGCACCTTCCAAACTAAAATAACCAACTCCAAGGGGGGGGGTGCAGACCACGGGGGAAGTTATTGGTTTTTAAAAATAAAATGCTTCAGCCTGCAGCCAGACCTGAACCCAAGTGTAACCCCCCTGCAAATGGGGGTTCCCAAAAGACTTCCAGGAGCTTGCTTGAATGCTTCAAGCCTGAATGGTGTTTAAGCCATTTATCAGTGAGTGTTTTTAGAACCTCTGGTACTGTCTCTTTAAGAGCTGTCTGCTTGCAGACATAATTAGTTTGTATGGGGGACTGTGTGTTTCTTTGATTGAGTACCACTGAGCTGCTGCCAATTCACTCCATTTTTGCAGTCACTAGGAGTGCAAAGGAACCTATCTGAAAGATGTAACTGTTTGCCAGAAACCATTTAGAGTAATAATGAAATTACAGTTTGTCTAACCTGCTTTCTTTGCATTCAGAACTGTGTCTGCCTAGTTCCCCATTCTGGTTTTGAACTGCTGAACTGGACCAATCAGTGTGGGGTAAGCTAGCTCTAAAATGGTGCCTTGGACGAATCAGAACTTGGACTCATAATCTGAGCCAGCCACAAGAGGATTGTATGGGCAGTGACTCTGGGAGATGTAGTTTAGACTTGGCGCCTTTTTGGACCAACAGGAGCAGTCTATTGTGAGTGACAGCCAATCCAGTCAAGAACTGGGAGGAACTCAAAGGAAGTGCCCGTTTTGTCTGTTGAGTTTCAGTTGAGCTTTGGCAGTGAAGAAGGAAGGAGCCCTGTGCTTTTTCAGTGTGCAGTTTTAGTTGGGAAACGTGTGTAAGGCCCAGAGTTCCGGTCTGCAGCTTGTGTAACTGCTTGTTAGGACTGAACTGTCCTGTGAAGAGAATCAAAGGATATCTGAAGAGTAGAAACCAGGCTCACCCTGTAGAAGACTGGAGAATTGCCAATTGCATTCAGTCTGTCAGGAACTGAATCTGCTGTGTGTTCTCCCGGTATTGTGCAGTAATTGCGATCAGGATAGAGAAGCAGCCTGCCTGGTATAGTACTTTCTGTTTTACCATATAAATGTGTGAAGGGGCTTGTGTACCTCAAGTGAATCCTGCTGCCATTAAAGGACTTTTGCCTGTTGCAGTTTGCCATATAAATGTGTGAGGAGTCTCGTGGAGCTCAAGAGTAGCCCTGCTGACATCGAAGGACCCTATCTTGTTTGGAGGTCGTGAGTACTAATTCAGGGTCGCTCCCTGTTTAATTGCCACATTGAATCCAAATGGAATCACTGTACTGCTGACTGTTTAAACTAATTTTTCTTTTCTCTGTGGGAAAGGGCCCCTACCAGCTGCCACGGTTTGAACTAGCCACTAGGGCTTGGGTACCAGGACAGTAACTGGTAGGATAGGCTCGTGCACAGAGCCATAGGTAGATGAGTAAAGTGATAAGCTAATTAACCTGATTTCCCCTGTCCTTGTTATATTCCTCTAAATAAATCCGAGCTGCTTGTTTCAGCAAAGTTATACTGCCTGAGGTATTTGTCTATGTTAAAGTATTGTACTGTGATTGTTGCACTGTATCTTATTTTACAGGAGGTCCCAGTGCCTAAAACCAGCCCTGGGGGTAAGTGTATACTGTGAAGGTAATTCTGATATATTGTGGGCCACTAGTGGGAAGAAAGGGGGGGTTGCAGTGTCCCAGAGGGCTGTGACCAAGTAAGTTTAACTATTGCAAACCCTGACCTCTGGGTGGAGGCACCCGCCATTGGATCCAGGCCCCTCAACCTGTTAGTGGCAAATCAGGCAGGGGTAGTAGCCCCTGGGATAGCGCCATCTAGGGGTTACACAAGTCTACTCGCATCGCATGCGGTGGCGTACACTACAACACTATGCGAGTAGCTCAGTGAGAATTGGCCACACAGGATCCTATATCCTGTAGTAGCGAGTATAGCTCCTTGCTATACAGGATATAGCAACGTATTGCACCACTCGCTCTCTTGTACAGCGCTAATATTGAGTCGCTCAAAAGTGTAGTGCTCAATAATAAGCACTCTACATGGGTGCTACCGTTAAATAATAATTACCCAGATCTGGGAAATTTAGCCCACCCTTACTCCTTTCCACTTTCAGCCTTTGGAGACTAGCTCTTGGTCTTTTCCTTCACTGAATAAAGCTGGAGAAGGAACATTCTACATGCTTCAATTCCCTTTTTGTTAACCCCAGATGGAGTATCTGCATCTGATAAAGGATCCTAGGGAGGACATTCATTTTGATAAGGCTGACTCTACCAAGCCAAGAGATTGGGATCTGTGCCCATCTTCTAAGGTCAGCCTCTACCACTTTAATCAGAGAGGAGTAATTCAAACCATATAAAGAGCCCAAGGATCTTCCCACCTTAACCCCTAGATAAGTGAAGGTGGATTGCCCCACTGTCAGTCCTCTTTCTCTGTTTCCTGTCCAAGCCCCAGGAAGTGAAGCAACTCAGACTTCCCCAGAATAATCTTGCATCCAGAAAACTCTACAAATTCCTTTATCAATTATAGCAAAGGAGGCACCGACTCCTGCGAGTTATGACCAAAAAGGAGCATATCATCCGCATACAGCGTGACTTTATGTGGGATTCCCTTCGCCCCCTTAATCCCCTCAATGTCACCATGTTGGTGAATCGCCACCGCCAGTGGTTCTATAGCCAGTGCAAACAAGAGCAGGGATAGTGGGCATCCCTACCTTGTGTCCTGCCAATGATGGAACTGGTCTGACAATACCCCATTCACCATAATTCTAGCACTTGAATCAGCGTACATGGCTCGCACCCATCCAATGTATTGTTCACCCAGACCAAACCGGGACATGACCACAAATAAATATTCCCATTCAACTCTACTGAACGCTTTTTCTGCATCCATAGATACAATACCTACACTTTCCTCCCCCCGGGATGCTTTCCAAACCACATTGAGTAGGTGGCGCATGTTATGGTAGGACTGTCACCCTTTGATAAACCATTTCTGGTCTGGGTGAATCAAATCCAGTAGGACATCCTCTAACCTGATAGCTAAGGCCTCCGCCAGTATTTTCAAATCACAATTAAGCAATGATATAGGCCTATGAGAGGCACACTCAGATTCATCCTTACCCGATTTAGGCACCAAACATACCGTTGCCTCATAACAGGTGTTAGGTAAATTTAAATCCTCCCTCTCAGCCTTCCCACATACTTTGCAAAGTACCCCTGTCAGTTGCCCCATAACTGTTTGTAATATTAAATCGGGAAACTATCTGGTCCACTGGCTTTACCCCTCTGCAATCTTTGGATGGTCTCCCCAATTTCCACTGTTGTAAGTGGCTGATTCAGCAAATTCTTTTGGGCAGCAGTAACACCCGGCATCTGAATCCTGTCCAAAAAGTCTTTTATATGCATCTCCTTCCCCACATGCTCCATACTATATAACTGGCAATAGAATGCTCTGAAACAGTCCCTAATCCACTTTGCTTCCATACACAGGGCACCTCCAGCATTCTTAAGCCTTGTGACTCTAACTGGGCGCTGCCCCCCCCTTCATTAGATGTACCAAAAGGGGTCTGGGTTGATTACCCCATTCAAATATCTGCCATCTGCAATAAAGCCAAGACCACCCAGCTTCTTCTCTGAGCAGAGCATTCAATGCCTTCCTAGTCATTTTCAATAGCTGCTCTGCCCTACCCTGTTCACCACCCGCCACCTTTTTTTCCAGATCTTTCAACTGCAATTCCAACTCCACCCTTTTCTCCTGTTTTTTTCTTATTAAGTCTTGCCATATATTCTATATTCACTCCCCACATGTACGCTTCCCCCCCTTCCAAAAAATCATTTTGGCTGTGTCCTGCCCCGCATTTGTCTCTGCATAGAACGTCCACTGTTCCTCCAAATGCTCCCAAAAATCCTGGTTTCTGACCACGTACATAGGGAATTTCCAAGGGGGAGAGCCCTCTCGGCCATCCCCACAGAACATTTTGAGGACCACCATTGCATGGTCAGACACATGTATGGGGCCAAGCAATGCTTATTCTCCCCATTGCACACTTCTCCCCACCAACCCCCCCCGGGGTCCACCAGTGTGTACCTCTCTCATACCATAGCATCCCAACTTCTGCATGCAGATCTAATTGAAGTAATATCCCATACAATAACTCCCCCCCAGTCTCTTCTATCATAGGTGTCAGTAGTTTATCTTATAGTTTTCCAGTATCGAAAGGATTCGCCCTCTGTCTCCCACTATCCACACACCTGAGAACAGAAGCATGATGAACTCATAACTGCAGCAAAGAACAAACTCCAATGAAAGTAAAGTCAAACAGTCTAAAAAACAGACGGCTCTGTGGTTCTGAGGGTTGAGGCACTGGACATCACACCTCACGCCACCCTGGCGACCTGGGTTCAGAAATGAGCCCAGGCCGCCAGAGGTCGGCAGGGGAGAGAGAGGATTGAGCATCCAGAGGACATCTCTCCTCTTCTCTCTCAGGGGAAGGATCCAGGGATAGCTGAGGAAGTTGGAGGCACTGCCACGCCACAGGGCTTGAAAGAGGGGCTGGGCTGAGTCACGTCGGATGTCGCCAAGATGTCATTGCATGTCTGGGCTCAGAGGGGAGGAAGGGAGAGGGCATAGCGACACACAAAAAAAAGCCCTCTTCCAGCAACAGGCGATGGTGCCTCCTACCCTCCACCGTCCACACTACCAATGCCAGGCTTGCCTCCCTGCAGGCTCTCCTCCCCCCAAGTCTGGAGCGCAGAACTCTAGCTAGAGCGCCTTGGAAGGATAGGGCCGCCCTTCCCTGGAGGGTTCAGACCCAGGGGTTGTACTGGGCCGGGGGTGCGGGGAAGACATGGCGATGGGGAGGTAGAGACAAGGGAGGCATAGGAGACCGCCGGAGAGAGTTCGCTGGATCAAAGGAGGCGATAAAAAAATTTAAGGAAAAAAAAGAAACAGTCTCAAAAACAGCAAATTAGGAGAAATGTCCACTCAGCCTGGTAATCCATTGCCCCTTCATATTGGATCTTCAGGATTGCAGGATAGGTTAAGAAATTTCTACATTCATGCTTCTTAGCTAGGCCATCATGCCATTGAATGTTTTCCTCCACTGAAGTAGTCTGGCTGAGTAATAAGAACAGGTGGACTTCATTGTTTATTCATTTATTTATTTGTACATCGGTTTACAACCTTTGAGCCAGAGGCTAATTTCCAAAGGTACCTCGTCACATTGAGAACAGACAGAAACAAATTTAGGTAACAGCATAAAATGTCAACTGACTTAAGTTACACCGAAATGGTTTCATACATTTATACAATTTAGTAGCAATTACAGTTACAATGACAATGATACAGCTGAGCACATGCTGGTAATAACAGAGGTAATATGTAATGGGGAAAAGTGGGCGGGGGGTGAGGTGGAGTGCCACCCAGTGGGTGTTGTCAAGTTTGGTAAGATCAAAGCCACATTTAGTGACAGGAGCAGCAGCGAGTGTTAAACAGTTGGCTCCGAAGGGCGGTTTTGAAGTTGGAGATTGTTGGGACATTGGAGATGGGAGCAGGGAGAGAGTTAAACCAGGATGGAGCTCTGTAGCAGAAGGTTCCCCTTCTCCCTGTACCCTTTCAGGATCTCTTCGTGGTCTTGGAAGTTGTGAAACCTCATTATAATCTGCCTCGGGGGGTGATCAGGCAGTGGTCTAGGCATAACAGCACGGTGGGCCCTCTCCAGCTTTACCCGCCCATTTTTAGGTTAGAGACCCAGCGATTCTGGCAGGATTTTTGCAGTAAAGTCAAGTACACGTGCACCTTCTCTATCCTCTGGGAGCCCACTCAGGCTCAGATTAAGGTATCTATGGTAATTTTCCTGGTAGTCAAGTGTAAACCCCCTGCAAATGGGGGTTCCCAAAAGTCTTCCAGGAGCTTGTCTGAATGCTCCAAGTCTGGGCGGTGTTCAGCATCTGAGCTGTTTAAATGTGGTTCCAAGTGAGTGCTATTTGAGCCTCCATGTACTGTCTCTTTAAGAGCTGTCTGCTTGCAGACTTAATTAGTTGTATGGGGACTGTTTAATTAATGCTCAAAATCCGCCTGAGCTGCAATGGTCGCTCCATCTCTGCCGTCGCTACATGTGCAGAGGGAGCCTTGTTGAAAGATATAACTGTTTGCCAGAAATCATTTAGAGTGACTGAGAAAAAGTAGTTTGTCTAACCTGTCTTCATTTCAGCACAAACTGTTTCAGTGTAGTGCTCTCATTTTGGTCCTGAATTGCTGACTTGGACCAATCAGGATGATAGGGAGAACCTAAAATGGAGCCTGTAGACGAATCGGAACTTGGACTCTCAATTTTGAGCCAACCACAAAGGATTTGTATGGGCAGTGACTCTGGGAAATGTAGTTTTGACCGTAGCGTCTTTTCACCGACAGAGGGAGTCTTATTGTGAGTGACAGCCGAACCAGCCTACAGAATGCTAAAGAAAATGCCCTGCTCTGTTACTGGAAAGCTCAGATCAGTTGTGACAGTGAAGAGACAAGGAGCTTTGTGCTTCTGCAGTGTATAGTTTCACGCGGCAAGCGCGTGTGAGGCCCTGAGGTTCGGCCAGCAGCCATTGTAAGTGCCAGTTTGGACTGAATCTGATTTGTGAGGAGAAAGAAGGAAGTCTGAAGAGTAGAAACCAGGCTCACCCTGTAGAAGACTGGAGAAATTGCTGAATCGCACTCAGTCTGTCAGGAACTGAAACTGCTGTGTGTACTCCAGGGTATTTTGCAGTAATTGCGATCAGGATCGAGGAGCAGCCTGACTGGTGCAGTACTTTCCTTTTACATATGAATGTGCATAGTGCTTGTGGGGAATCGATATTTCCAATCCCTCATGCTGTGTACTTTGTGTTGAAGTGGGAAGTAAACCCCAGCTTGTCTCAGACTAAATCCAATTGCTATCAACTGCAGTGGGGTCCAGTCACAAGGACCTTGTCTCCATGCCCCGTTGTTCTGGCAATCCAGAACATCCACCATCTGGTCCTCAGCTTGGGTATTGTGAGTACAAAAAGGGTATTTCCCTGCAGCCTGTTTTCAATCACAAGTGTGTCATCTAATTCTTGTTGTTTCACTGCTTCATGGACTGAGCCATCTGGCTCCAGATTACAATTGGGTACTGTGCATACGTTTTCTTCTACAGGGCCCTATCCATCTGCATATGCCGGCCAACCCCGGGCAATGGACCTGGCTAGCCCCCCCCCCCCAACCTGAGTACCCAGAGTGTAACTTTTCAGCCCCTGTATGTGTGCACAGTACTGTGATTTAATGCCACCAATTAACCTGATTTCCCCCTCCCGTGTTACTGCCCCCTAAATAAATCAGATTTGTTGTTGTTATACTATATACTGTCTGTGGTGTTGGTACTTATGGAAACAGTATTGTATTTTGCTGTGTATGTTGTTTAACCTTATTTTACAGGGGGTCCTCAGAGATATGCTGCAGAATCAGTCTCAAGGGTAAGTGGTATCTATACGAGTGATAATAAATTCAGCAAAAACAGCTCATCCGCTGGAAAAGGGTGCTCGAGTCAACACAATCAACAGAAGAAGCAAGACTCAGCACACCAAAACTAGGCGTAACACGGCATATTTAACAAGCAGATGTTACAGAAAGCTCAAAGGAACAAAAGCAGTTAGCATGAAACCAGTCAGGAGTTTGCCTTGCTTTGTACTTTTAGCTCTTGAGGCTTTCTGTGGACAGTGTGTTACGCCTAGTTTTGGTGTGCTGAGTCTTGCTTCTTCTATCTATATGAGTGAACATTGTGTATATGTGGGGTATTGGGGCTGTAACTCCGGTGTACTGTGTGAGCCACTAGAGGGAATAAAAGGGGGTCTCAGTGTCCCAGAGGGCTTTGACCAAGCTAGTCTAACTACTACAAACCCTGACCTCTGGGTGGAGGCACCCGCCATAGGACCTAGGCCCCTCAACCTGTCCGTAGTCAAACAGGCAGGGGTAGTAGCCCTTGGGATAGCGCTACCTAGGGGTTACACAAAAGCCTCTTTAAAATCCTCCAGCTCCTTCTGTAAAGCCTTACTTACCCTGGTACTGAGGCCAGCTTGTCTTCCAAGTGGGATATTCTGCCCTCAGCTTCAGCCAATTTGTTAGCCTAAATTGTTTGCTGCTCCAGGACCTTCTGCAACCTGGAGTCCAGTTTGCCCTCTAGTTTTATTAGACGTGGATCTAGCGCTGCTATCACTTACCCAGCACATTCTCTTTAGAGCACCATCACCTCTGCTGTTGATAAGGAGACTAAGACTGGATTTTCAGCTGCCACCTTCTTACAGCTTTTATTCGCCAGCCGCTGACTCTTTACTGGATTCGGCGTTAGATACTCATCCATTGCACCTTACGATATCTCTCCACACAGTAAAGACTGGAAATACGAGGTATTTAACTGTTTTTATTCTTTATTTTTGGCTGTCGTAACGGAGCAGTGAAATGGCGCGTCTGTCTGGTTAGCTGCTCATTAGCGCCCTGGCCTCGGTTTTAACACAAAAGGTGCCTCACTATGAGGGACAGGGTTACAGTACACACGTCTTATTTTCCATAGCTAAAGTTAAAAAGTCCTAATGGGGCCACCAATGTTTCATGCCCCCTTGATCCAGCATACATAAAAGGACTCCCTAATCAAATGACACGACGACAGCATTATAGGAGCTAGATCACGTGAAAATCCAGGCTTGAATTATAAAGTCAATACCAAGTTGAGAAGTTTCAGTTTTATATATACTCACTGATTGTGATTGTGGAAAAGGTTTCCAGATCACAGAAATGATGGCAGCAGTTTTGAGCAGCAATTAAAACCAGAGAAAAACCTGGGCTTGAATTTCTGACTGCACACTTCAGTGAGACTGCTTGAGTTTGTGTACTATCTGATCGAGCTTGTGACACCTGCAAACAGTAGGAGGTTTACCAGAGATTGAGCCAACAATCAGGAAGTAGTACAAAGAATGAGTTAAAGACAAAGTACTTTTAATCCTATGTTTGCAGTCAGTAACAATGTATTTTAAATAATGGTGACACAGGCACGGAATCAGCAGGACCAGGAGATGAATCACTGAATTATTATTATTATTATTATTGTGAGAAGTCACTCACCATCCTCAGCCCACATCACCAACACTAGTAGACAAGTCACAAAAAGTGGCAGTTAGCAGCGGGCGGCAGCACAGCACACAAGCAGTCAGACCACCAATCTCAGCAGAGCCAGACAACTTTTGCCCCAATGAATGGTGGACCTCCAGTGTGACCTGATGTAACCTCTTACTCTGTCTGTCTGCAGTTCTGTCCCCACGGTGCCATTTCCACTTCCCCCGAAAAACACAGGTCCACTATGTTGTTAGATCTGCTGGGATTGGCAGGTTGCAGTGAGCCAGGCTGATTCTGTTGCTGTGCATGCATGACAGGGGGTTGGGGGCTCACGCTCACTAGAGTGCCTGGTTGAGACCAAGTGGACTGCTGCAGTTAAACTCTTTGACGCTGCGGGCGGGGGGTCGGGTCACACATGGCAGGCAGGATCGGACGGTGCAGTGCAAGCCTCAGCATACATATTTTGAGGAAATTGCCAAACTGATAAAAAATAAAGTTGTGCCAGCTGCCAGACCCCTGCTAATCTGGGCCTTACTGCAATTGTACAGTAGCCTTTGCGCCCCCCCTTGTCACGGCCCTGGTGATACCCCTACTTATACACCCCAACATCCCTCTAGCCTTACCTACTGCTTTAGTGGTCTGCTTGGATGATTTTAGGTTATCTGTGATGATGATGCCCAAGTCTCTTTCTTCCCTTGTGACTGCCAGCAACTACCCTCCCAGCCTATTGGTAGCTTCAGGGTTTCTTTTCCCTATGTCCATGATCTTGCTCTTCTTTGCGTTAAACCCCAGTTGCCACTCTTCCGACCATTTTGCAAGTTTTTCCAGACCTCGTCTCATTCTTCCCACTCCATCTGGATCATCTATACTGTTGCAAATCTTGATGTCATCTGCAAACAGACAAACCTTACCCTCCAGTCCATCTGCAATGTCACTGATGAAGATATTGAAGAGGACTGGCTCCAGGACTGATCCCCGAGGTACCCCACTTGTGACTTGTATACCATTTACCACCACTCTCTGTTTTCTGCCCGCCAACCAGTTTGCCACCCAGCTGACCAACTTCGGACCCACCCTGAGCCTACCCCGCTTATTAATCAATCTTGTTGAGGAACAGTATTGAAAGCTTTGCTGAAGTCAAGGTAGGTGACATCAGCTGCACTCCCTTGGTCCACCACTGTGGTTACCCAGTCAGAGAAATCTATGAGATTAGTTTGACAGGACCTTCCTGTTGTAAACCCATGCTGTCTTGGATCCTGTGCACCTATGGATTCCAGGTGTTGCACTATCCTTTCCTTAAGGAGTGCCTCCATAAGCTTGCCCACTACTGAGATAAGACTGACTGGTCTGTAGTTTCCTGCCTCCTCCCTGCTGCCACTCTTATAGAGTGGAATCACATGAGCCCTTCTCCAGTCTTCTGGGACCTCTCCTCTGCCTAGAGACTCACTAAACAGTTCTGCTAATGGCTCTGCTAGTTCCACCCTTAGCTCATTTAGTACCCTGGGATGTATGCCATCTGGTCCTATTGCCTTGTCTACCATGAGCTTAACAAGCTCTTGTAGGACCCTTTCTTTTGTGAAGGGACTTATGCACACCTCCCTCCCCCCGTGTCCATGGTGCTGAGCTGTGGGCCCTGCCCTACCTTCTCCTCAGTAAATACTGAGCAGAAGTATCTATTTAGGATAGATGCTTTTCCTTGGTCCTCCTCCACACACTCCCCCTTATCCCCTTTGATCTTAGCAATACCCCCTCTGGACTTTCTCCTTTCACTAATGTATCTATAGAAAGTCTTGTCCCCTTCTTTTACTGTTCATGCTAGAGTTTCCTTGGTTTGGGCCTTTGCCTGCCTTACTGCCTTCTCTACTTCCCTTAGGGAAGTTTGGTATGACTCCCTATCTTAGTCTCGCTGGGTTCCCTTACATTTCCTGAAGGCCAACCTTTTGGCTCTGATCTTTTCTGCTACTGTGTTTGAGAACCAAAGTGGTTTCCTCCTTCTTTTGCACTTGCTTTTCTCCCTAACACAATGGGATGTTGCTTCAAGTATTGCATCCTTAATGCTTGCTCACTTTTCTTGTACACTCTCACCTGTATTTCTTCTTGCCAGGGCTAGTTTAACTTTGTTGCCCATCTTATAACTGGTATAACTCCCTCCCTGCCAGTGTCTCAAACTCACTAAACTTAGCTTGCTTTAAGCCCAGGCTCAGAAACTTCCTGCTTAGCTCTCGCAAATGCAACTACCGCTAGCCTAGTGTAAAAAGAAAATATATATATATATATATATATACACCTGTTTGACAATGCTCACTGAGCTGCCCCCACCTTCCTTTTCCTACTAATTCCTCCTCCTATCTCCCTCCCTTCTACCTCACCAGCTCTCCCCGACCATAAGTTTTGCACCTTTTGTTTTATTTTGCTTCGTTGGAGATTGTATTCTATTGTAACAAAATTGTAATTGAACTGTAACTTTTTTGTTTGTAAGTACTGTGTCCCTTGTACTACTGTTCTGATGTCCTCTTTGTGACAAGGTACTTTTGTAAATGAGCCTCTGGCTCAAAGGTTTCTAAACTGATGTTTAACTAACTAACTAAATAAATAAATAAATAAATATAAAGGTCAGCTCCTCTGAAGTCCCATATTTTTGCCTTGGAATGGGATGATTTAGTTCTAGTGGCCAAATTGAACCATACCATGTGATAGTCATTGGCCCCCAGGTGACCTACCTGGAGATCTGTGATCCTTTCCCAGTTAAGCAGTACTAGACCCAGGATAGCCCTGTCTCTTGTGGGTTGTTGTACCAATTGTTTGAGGCCCTCCCCCTGCAGGGAATCCACTATGTGTCTAGTTTTGGCGGATGGTCCTGCTGGTATTGACCAATCTGTATCTGGCATGTTGAAGTCTCCCATTATCAGAACCTCCCATTTAGCTGTCATGTTTTGTCAGGGTTAAAAGTGTAGTGGTTGTGGAGGAAGGGGAACACTTTACTGTCTTGTACTTTTCTTTCTCCATTTATGGCACCCCTCTCCTGGCTTTGTCAGATGCTGGCTGAGGTTGGAGCTGCAGCGGTACAGTGGTGCCACGCAGTGATTGAACTATGTGCTGCATTTTGCCTGGCATAGTCAGTGCTGATTGCAAGGTTATGTCCTGATAAGGACATGGCTGGAAAAGGATTTAGGAAATTCTGTGCCTATTTTATAAGCTAGATTTAGATGACTGAGTCTGTTCAATAGTAATACTACACTGCAGTCATTTTAGAACATTGTATCATCAAGAAATAAGTTGTGCCTCACTACACTGAGTCAAGCACAACTTGCTCCCTGATGACATCACAACGTTCTGGCTACAGTGCAGTGTTAACTGAACAGACTCAGTCATTTATATCTCTGGAGTGCTTTCAGCTACAGGTGAGTCCAACACCTTGTTTGAGTTTTCCATGGGTTTTCAAATTATGTCAGCCACTGTACATAAATATTTCCTTTAAATGTGCTTTGTGATGCATCTTCTCTCTACACACCGCAGTCTTCCTGTTGCTGCTCCAAATACACCTTTTAGAAATATAGATGTGGTGTCACATCTGCACATATACCGCATGTACAAACATCTCCATCTGCATTTCCATTAACATATGTGCATCTCTTATTTATTCTTTTGAGACACACTGGAACATACTTACGTTGTATGTACCTGACATACAAAAACTTTAAAAATCAGTAAACAAATTACGTAAGTGGAATAAGACACTCAAGATGATGAGTTATATAAGTAATATAATGCAACACAATGTGCAGTGTTGTGGGATACTCACACGCCCAGCACTGTAGTAAGTCCCGATGCTGCAGCTAAATGTAACCCCCCTCTCCCTCCATTTCTGTCTAGGGGTCCTGATGGTATAGTGAGGGGAGGTGGCAGAGAACCCAAGAATCTCCTGGCACAGCTTCACAGAAATTGAACAAAACAGGCCTTACCTGACTGGTGAAACATTATGAGCAAAGGCCTCCTCTTACCAGGGTGGAATCCATGTCGGGCACCGTGGCTTTTGCTAGCTTGATCACTCATGGGGGAAGGGGGGACCTTCTCAGGAAGAAGTATGCAAATTAATGCATTAAAAACTCAGCACCATCATATAAAAGCAATACTATAAACATTTAATTTCCTGTTCAGGAATGATTAATAAATTTAAATAAATTAAAGGAGCAGTTCCATGGGGATGAGAGATTGTGAGACTCGAACAGGCAAAAGGGCGCTTGCACCAGCCACAGCTATTTAATTTTTTGGCCTAGAGAATAGACCAAACTGGCTCCACATTTTCCCAAATGAGCTGAAAGCATAACTCAAACCCTCTCCTCCATGCTGAGTAACCTTGTTTCTTTTCCTTTACAGGGGAGTGACCTACTCCTCCCTGTCACCGAACCTTGTAGACCAGGACAAAATGCCTCCCACAGCTGCTCCTAACACCTTCCTTCCCAGCAAAAGCCAAAACAGGTGCCCAATCTCTCCTTGCTTTCTGTGCCAAAGGAAGAGCCTACCACAGAGGATGATGATGGTCCCCTCCTTCCAAATTACTGTTTCCAGAACCGCATCCCTTAAATGGATCTAACGGGTCCTGCCCCAGACACGGGCACGGCAGACCCTAAAGGCAAACCCCAGGATGCAAGCCACCTCTCCCTTACCTTAAGCAGCATGCCATATGGGAAAGACTCCCCAAACCTGCCACTTCTGGCAAGCCCTGCTGTGGTCCTGCCACCACTACGGCAGACCCACTGCCTTGATTCCACTCCATTCCTTTGGGTGAACCAGGACCCCCAGCCTCTGGATGGTTCTGCTGATGTCCACCTATTTTGCTCCTTCCAACACCCAACTGCAGTGTCCCTGGCTCCAAGCGGTTGCTGACTCCTGCCACCTTCCCTCAAAAACCTCCCACCTGTCGCACTGACGCTGCCTGCCGACACCTTCTGGGCTGGGGAGATTTAGCCCCCCCAGCCACACTGACCCTACTAGCCCGACGACACTCCAACTCTCTCTCTCACCCTTTAAAAAAAACAGACTTAAATACCAGGTGAAACTCTGCTACCTACTGGGCAGAACAAGGAATTCCTCCCCCCTTCCCCCGCTAACTTAAGGGAACTAAGGGGGGGGCAAAAGGTAGTAAGCTCACCCCGTGAGGGGGTGCTCACATAAATATGATACCTTTATTAGGCTAATGATCTTTAGCCTAATAAAGGTATCATATGTAGTGAACAAAAAGACCCACTTTTTGTTTCTGTCATGGTTTTGTGTGTGCCAACACGGCACACCCCAGTCTTCATCTTTAAACTTCCTCCAACGTTTATCACATTATTTCATGCAAGATAGTAATTTCCTAGCTAATCATTTACTAATGCATCCATAAACTTGCCTTTGAGTTAAAAGAAAATGTCTGTGTTGGACAGCAGTCAATTCTGTGAGAAAAAAATCCAGGGCAGTACCAGCTTCAGAAATCACTTCCAAGTGGGACCGCTAAATAGCATTCATACCAGATAGTTTACAATGGACATAAAAGATCCTATACCCTGATTGGCCAGCTAAGGTCTTTTCTCATGGGTAAACCTGCAATAACCTATGACTGAAAAATTGCATTTATTTAAAAAATGCAAACATGTGACCCCTAGGTGGCGCTATCCTAAGGGCTACTACCCCTGCCTGCTTGGCTACTGACAGATTGAGGGGCCTAGGTTCTATGACGGGTGCCTCTACCCAGAGGTCAGGGTTGGTAGTGGCTAAACTAGCTTGGGCACAGCCCTCTGGGACACTGTGATCCCCACTTTGTTCCCACTAGTGGCCCACACAATACACGGAAGTTACCTTCACAATGCCCAACATATGCACACTTTTTACACATACAGTAGCACTTACCCTCAGGACTGATTCTGCAGCACGTCCCTGAGGACCCCCTGTAAAACAAGGTTAGGTAATACACACAACCACAATGCAATGCTGGCACTATATGTATTGACACCACAGACAGATTATAATTCAACAACAACAAATCTGATTTATTTAGGGGGCAATATAACAAGGACAGGGGAAATCAGGTTGATTTGGTTTGGTAAGGTTCAAATCACAATACTGTGCATACATATAGGGTACTAAAAAGTCACACTCTGGGTATCCAGGATGGTGGGGGGCTAGCCAAGTTCAGTGCAGCTGGTTGGGGCCCTGTGATGGAAAAAGCACATGCACACCAATTTGTAATCCAGAGCTCTGGGGCTCAGTTCGTGAAGAAATGAAACAACAATAATTAGATGACACACTTGCAATTGATCAACAGGTTGTAGGTAGCTACACTGATTTGCACTCACGGACTCAATGCTGAAAACTGGATGGAATGCAGGTTGTCCTGGATTGCCAGGAGAAACAGAATAGCTGGCCCATCCCTCGTGGCAGGGTTCACTTGCACTAAATGCAGGTGGACGCAGTCCAAGTGATGCTGGCTATGATTTCCTGCTCACTCCACATTTTATAAGTACTCAGAACACTACCAGACAAGCAGCTTGTCACTTCAATCGCACTCTACAGGCATCTTGGTCATTCAGCAGATTAAGCCTGGCTACACTTTCAGGGGCATTCTTCTTTGTCTCAAACTCGGATTCAGTCCGAACATTACTTTTGCTCTCTCTCTCTCTCTCTCTTTCTGCTCGGATTCAGTCCGAACCTTGCTAGGGAATCACATTCCCAGCACAGCACACAGTTCATAACATGGGGAATTATTCAGATCTCAATCCCCACAAGCACTAAGCACATTATAAAGGTCACATACTGTACCAGACCACAGAGTCCTGACAGGCCGATCGCAATTCTGCACACTTTTGGTCTTCTTCAGCTCAAGCCTGGTCCCAAAATGACTTTCTGCTTCTTCACTCTGAAAATTAAATTCAGTCGAATTATACTTACTAACGGCTGCAGGCCGACTTTGGAGCCTCACACACGCTTCCCGCGCAAACTATTGTGCAACAACGGCTGCACGAACACACAGGGTGTTTTCCCTCTCAGCTTCCAACTTCAAAATGGTTCTTTCGGCCCCAAACCTCAGGACACCTCAGCATTTGCTTTCTCTTGTTTGGAGTCGCAGTCCGAAATAACACAGGTTCCTTTCGTTACTTCTTCTCCACATATGGTGCCCATGAATCAGGCCACAAGTGCTGTTTTCCTTTTTCACACAATATTCGGAGACTTGATCTGAGAAAACACAGTCCTTTCCTCCCCCTCCAGGAGAGCTAAAGACAGACAGGCCATTTCCAGGCCTTCCGCGCAGTTCCAGCGCTGCCCCTTGGGCAGCAGCCCCACAAGATGCTCACTCTTCCAGTTCCATTCTCAGACCTAATGTCTCAGCAGGCAGTCCGGGCATTTCCCCCAAATACAAAAGGTTTCAGTTGGCTGATTCTCCTTGTCAGTCACAACAGGCTCCCTCTATTGGTGAAAAAAGGCGCCAAGGTCTAAACTACATGTCCCAGAGGCACTCTTCATAAAATCCCCTTGTGGCTGGCTCCACTTGAGAGTCCAAGTTCTGATTTGCCAGCAGGCTCCATTTTAAGGACCCCCTTCCTGTTGATTGGTCCATTTCAGCAGTCCAGGACTAAAATGAAAGAGCTACACTACACAGTCCTTGCTGAAGGGAAAGCAGGTTAGACAAACTGTATTTTCATTATCACTCTAACAGATTACCAGCAAACAATTACATCTTTTGAAAGAGCTCCCTCTGCGCATATAGCGACAGCAGAAACAGAGCGTTTACTCAGTGGCCCAGGCGGAATTCGGGCACAGAAACACAGAGTCCTCCCAGTCAAAGGATTACCACTGCAATTACGCAGCTCTTAAAGAGACAGTAGCAGAGGCACTCAGGCGCTCTCTCACAATTATCTTTTAAAACAACTGAAATACAGGACACCAGCCTGGCCGAGGGCATTTAGGCTCACCAAAGGAGGCTTTTTAGTGACCCCCATTTGTGGGGGGGGTTACAAAACACATTCTTAAATTTATTTTACACAAGTGTCCATTGTATAATTGCAATATGGCACTCCAGGACTTGGGTTATTTGAGGATTACACACTTCTCATGTGATTAAGTCACTTGACTGCACCTCAGTCATGAAACACCACACGAGGCATGGGTAAACTTTCATATTTTCCCCTCACAGGAAGGGCAGGATTTACAAAGGTAGCGCAAAGTGAGCACAAATGTTTGCGTTGCACTTCCCTTCTGTGCTGGTGGACATCTATACTATTAAAAGTTGGATAGCACGGTGGGCTATCCTACTGGGAATAGGGGCCAGCAGGAGGCAGTTCTAACCCAAGAAAAAAGCAGTGCAATACATGGTAGCGCTGCCCTCACAGGCGGCTTGGACAATGGCCCTCCAGCCAATAGCGTTCAGGTGATACAGTGCTATTCACAACAGGAGGTATGCAAATGAGTTCATTGGGCATGCAAGGTGCTAGAGGCCATTAGCATGCCCAATATCAGCTCATTTGAATACCATTAGTGTGTGACTGTGCCCCCCTGCAGCTCAAGCCCCATGCAACCGCACTCCCTCATAGTTCAGTGTTGCCCACCCCCACCCCGATGGCAGCCGCAACACCAAGAAAACAGTCTCTATCATAGTGTAGTGTCCCTCTCCAGTTACTGCCGGCCCCCTTACCCATCCAACAGAGAAATGAAATATGTTCCATGGTGTAGTATTCCACCCCAGTTCCTGATCACTCCATTACCCTCCTGATAAAAAAAGTAATTATTTTCCATAGTGTAGGGTCCCACCCCCCTCCTGTCCCTGATCCCAGTTATATTAAAAAAAAAATCCCTGTTTCCATAGTGTAGTGGCCCCTCCCCCTCCCCGGTCCCCATCCCGTTTTAATAAAAAATAAAATCCCCATTTCCATAGTGTAGTGGTCCCTGCCCCCCCAGTCCCGACCTCCCACCTTTACAAAATCCCCATTTCCATAGTGTAGTGGTCCGTCCCCCTCCCCAGTTCCCAATCCCGTTATAATAAAAACAAAATTACCATTTCCATAGTGTAGTGGTCCCTCCCCCTTCCCTGGTCCCGCTCTCCCACCATTACTGTATGTCCATATTTTCCATAGTGTAGTGGTCCCCCTAACCCCCCACCTACTCCGGTACCCACATCCCACCCCGCTCTCCCGCCACAGCATAACCCACCAATCGGCGAGCAGCACAGCCCCTCCTCTCATCTCCATGACTGCCGCCGACTGAATTGGTAATGACAGTTTACAGTATACGCTGCAATCCCATTGGTTGACTTTATTATTATAATGGGATTGGGGACTGGGGAGAGGGGGAACCATTACACTATGGAAACGGGATTTTGTTTTTATTATAATGAGATCGAGAACTGGGGAGGGGAGGGACCACTACAGTATGGAAACAGGAATTTTGTTTTTATTATAATGGGATTGGAGGGGGAGGGACCACTACACTATGGAAACAGGGATTTTTTTACTATTATAATGGGATCGGGGAATGGGGAGGGTGGGACGCTATACTACAGATACAGGGGATTTTTTTTTATTTTAACAGCGATCAGATGGCAAGGGGCTGCAGTACCTCTGCAACATGCTAGGGTTTGCGGGGAGCACCGCCAGGTCTTTACAGGTGGTAATTTGCTCCATGCAATTGCCTTCAGAATAGGTAATTGTGAGAAGCAAATGTTTTTGAATGGGTTTGTGGGGATATGCGGGTTTCCTCCCACTCATTTGCATTGCAGCTCCCCTTCCTAATTTGCCCTGGCTCAAACCCAGTTTGTGGGGGCAAACTGGGCTTTAGAACACCAGCTATTCATTAAAGTTTCAGTTTGCCCTGGGCAAACCAGGTTTATGCCGGCAAAGCTTTGTGAATCCTTGCCCCAACTGTTTTCTTGCACGCTTAATTTTGCATGGCAGGAATAGGAAGTGCAGCCTTATTGGATGGCCAAAGAAGAACAGCAAGAGGGGCAGAATCAGGTGATCAGCCAGGACCAATTGGCTGACAATTGGAGGTTTAAAAGCAGCATTTTTTACAGCGAGGTGCCAAGAGATACAGAGGAGCAGCGCCAGGTGGTTGGGGGCTAAGAACGCTAAAGAGCAATCTTTTATACTTTTTTTTACTCACAGGAATTGTTTTCTTGCATTGAACTTCATTTTGCAGGGCACGAAGAGGAAACACCATCATACTGGACAGCGGAGGGGAAAATAGCAAGAGGGCCTAATCAGGTGATCAGCCAGAACCAATTAGACAACAACCAGGGGAGTATTTAAAAGAACCCACTGCCAGTGTTTCCCATCAGGCTTGTGTCCCAGAGTGCGAGTGGAGCAGAGCAGAAGTGGAACAGGATATTACTGGCATTAGGTGTCGGCAAGCATCCACAGGCAAGACCAGGCATGCAGGGGGGCTCTGCTGGGCTGACAAGGTAAGGTAGGGTATGTCACAAACCCATTCAGCAGGTCAGGCCCTCTGCTCCCATAGTGCCAACCTCCAAGTGCAGTCTTGTGAACAGTTAACAGAACAGGGTAACCCTCCTGTCTGTTTTGTGTGTTTGAATCAAATTTTGGTCTCAAGTTCTGGAGGGATTCAAACTGTGAATCTCTTGCTAGCATACCCAACGTACAGGCTCAGATAATTCTGCTCTTTGGGGGGGCCAGATATCTTTCGCTTATGGGCACCTAACCAGGCGTACAAAATGAACCCTTAAAAACTCTATTAAAGACCTCTGAATAAACTCTTACCTTTTTCCAGTTTGGTAAAACCAGTAAGCTTTGTACAGTGTCAACTTTAACCATGTATGCTTCACTTGTCAAGAAAAAGAATTTCAAAGGTACACCAAGTAGTCTCTAAAGTAGAGATTTACTTAAAAATAGATACAGAAATGTAAAATGTAAATACAGAACCATATATCACAAAAACAGACAATCATTTAAAAGAACAAGGGTTAAAAAAAGTGCAAAATTCCTACCAAACAATTAGACTTATATACTGTATCTAATGTATCTCTTCTAATAGTGCTGATAGACAGATGTTGTTGTCAAGAGAGTCCAAACGTGTGTGTTTACAGGTCACTCACAGCATAATTAAAACACTGTCTTGAGCCTGACTTCTCCATGATGTCACCCAGCTCCTCCTCTGTTTATTAAAAATCATGCAATCAGAATGTCATCACTCAGAAGGTAAGTTAAATAAGGTTCATTTCTAAGTCCTCCTTTCATCCATGAGCAACATCCTGCTTTGACAGACATCAGAGGAACATTTATGACTTTGCACCAGTGTGACATAACCTGGTTTTCCTCCTCTAAACGTCATAAAATGGATATTTTCTATCCTGTCAGCTAGCAAGCTACAACTAAGCTAGATAAACAGGAGATGCTTAATTTGGGCCTCTTGTAGCCTGTAATTATCTCCGGGCCTTCCAGGTAACACCTTGTAGCTAAAACCTGGGGGGGGGGGTCATCCCACAAATGATTCAGCATGTCTCATGAGAGACACTCAATAACACATTTTTATATTACAAAAAACATAGATTAATCAGAAACAGCTGTACAAGCATCACAATCCTCTCTACCAAGACTGAATTTCGGGGCTCTATCCCCTGCATGGGATGAGCTTCCCAAATCAGTTCACTCCCCATAGACGCGAGACAAGCCATCTGAGTTCTGATTTTTGGCTCCAGCCCTATGTAATAGTGTCATATACTACCCTAGCAAAGCAAGACTCCATCTTAGCAATCTACGATTCATCTTTCTGATTTGCATTGGCCAAACCAAGGGGTTGTGGTCAGTCTGTACCACAAAATGCTGCTCATACAAGTATGGCTCTAATTTCTTTAGGGCCCACACTAAGGCAACACATTCTTTTTCCACAGTGGAGTATGCCTGCTCCCTGGGATGTAACTTTATACTAAGGTATGCTACTGGGTGATCCCTCCCTTGCCTGGATGTCTGACTCAGTACTGCCCCAATACCCATGTCTGAGGTGTCAGTCTGAACTATAAAGGGTCTGCTATAGTCAGGATTTGTCAAAACAGGAGCACTTCACAGTGCCTCCTTCAATCTGGTAAAGGCTTCTTCACAGGCTGGTCCCCAGGAAATTTTCTTTGGCATTCTTTACCAGGTCAGATAGGGGAACAGCCAGAGCACTGTAATTGGGTACACATTTTCTATAGTATCCTGCTGTCCCAAGAAAACTCCTGACCTGCTTCTGCATTTCTGGTCTGGGCCATGTCTGGATTACCTCTATTTTTTTTTGGTTAGGACAGAGCTGTCCTCTGCCTTCCACATGCCCGAGGTATGCCACCTCTCCCATGGCCACCTGGCACTTCCCGGCTTTGACAGTGAGCCCGGCCCTCTGTATCCTGCCCAGCACTTCTCTAAGATGGGACAGGTGTTCCTTCCAGCTGGCACTAAAGATGGCAATGTCATCCAGGTGCACCACGGCGTACTCCTCAGCACCATTTAACACCTGGTTCACCAACCTTTGGAAAGTGGCTGGGGCATTCTTCATTCCGAAAGGCATTACTTTAAATTCAAATAAGCCTATCGGAGTGATGAAGGCTGACCTCTCCCTAGCTCTGTCCGTTAACTCTACCTGCCAATGCCCCTTGGTCAGGTCAATTGTCATAAGGTAGGTCGCCCCTCCCAACTTGTCCAGGTGTTCATCTGTCCAAGGCATCGGGTGGGCGTCTGACTTTGTGACTGCATTCAGTCCACGATAGTCCACACAGAAATGAGTAGAGCCATCTTGTTTAGGCACAAGGACTGTGGGTAAGGCCCAGGTGCTGTGGGATCTCTGGTTTGCCCCTAAATCCAGCATCTCTTCCACTTCCCTCCTAATGTCCTTTTGGACAGCCTCTGACACCCAATATGCTGTCCGCTGTATGGGAGTCTGTGTCCCTGTCTCCACATTGTGCGTCACTAAGGGGGTTAGTCCAGGCTTGGTGCTAAACAATGGGGCAAAGTCTGCTAGAACCTCCCTTACTTTCTGGATCTGGTCTGGGGCCAGCTGGGGAGACAATTTTACTGCCTCCACAGAGGACTCCCGCTTGCTTTCTTCCAGCAAGTCCACAAGGGGGTCTCCTTCATCCGTCCCCTCCCCAGGACTACACACTGCAAATACCATGTCAGCCCTATTTGCATATGGCTTCATCATGTTGACATGGTACATCCTGTCTGTCTGTCTTCGGTCAGGTAACTCTGCAATATAGTTCATGTCATTTACCTTCCTAACCACTTTGTACGGTCCTGCCCACTCAGCCTGCAGCTTGTCTTTCTGGACCAGAATAAGGACCATGACTTCCTGACCCACCATGTATGAGCGAGCTCTGGCTCTGCAGTCATTCCACACTTTTTGTTTCTGTTGGGCAGCTGCCAGGTTGCTCTGGGCTGTCCCCATAAGCTCCTTCAGCCTTTCCCTAAACTTAAGGATGTAATCCACTATGGGAGTTCCCTGGGTGGCATGCTTGCCTTCCCAGTCCTCCCAGATCAAGTCTAGGGGCCCACATACCCGGCATCCATATAAGAGTTTGAAGGGGGAAAATCCTGTCGACTCTTAGGGCACCTCCCTGTATGCAAACAACAGGTGGGGAAGGTATTTTTCCCAGTCCCTCCCATGCTGTTCAGCAAATGCCCGGAGCATTGACTTCAGGGTACCACTGAATCTTTCCACAAGCCCACTGGCTTGTGGGTGATACAGTGTTGTGCATCTCTGCACCACCCCACACTTCTCCCATAAACATTTCATCAGGTCCGACATGAAGGAACTCCCTCGATCGGTAATAACCGCCTGTGGAAACCCAACATGAGAGAAAATCCCAAGTAAGACATCTGCCACTTTGTCTGTCCTCAGTGAGGTTAGGGTAACTGCCTCTGGGTACCGGGTGGCATAATCCACCACAGTCAGGATGAATCTCTTCCCTGAGGAGCTAGGGGTATTTAAATGCCCCAAAATATCCATTCCCATCCTCTGGAATGGCTCCTCCACTATGAGCAGTGGAATCAGGGCGGCTTGGTTTTTTTTGCCCGCCTTCCCATTTCTTGGCACCGGTGACAAGACCTACAATACTCCTTCACCTGCTGGGTGTAGTTAGGCCAATAGAAATTCTGGACCAACCGCTGCGTAGTGTGTGCAATTCCCAGATGACCAGACAAGGGAATATCATGTGCAATCTTGAGCAACTGCTGACGATACCTCTGGGGAATGACAAGCTGCCTGTCTAGCACCCCTCCCTCTGTCTGCACAGCCTGAGTATACATCAGTCCATTTTCCCAATAACCTTATGACTGCCATCACCTCCCTGTGCCCCGTCAGAGTCTGTCCAAGCCCTCAGCTCCTCTAGACTAGGGTCACTTCTCTGAGCAGCTGCAAACCCCTCACACATTCCCAAGGCATGGGACAGGTCCCCTTCAGTCGCTAAACTAGGGTCCCTAGCACTAGGGTCAGGGCACTCAAGATCACTGTCAATCCCAACCCTCTGACAATGGGTCACCCCTTCCTCTTCGGAGTAACCCTCCTTAGCTGTGTGGTTAACTGCTACTGGGGACATTTCTACCCCCTTTTCATTCATCTCCCCATCTGGAGACACAGGCTGAGGAACCAGCCTCTCAGTGGTTTCCACAATGGCTTCTGTGGGGTTCAGGGAACTACAGTTTTCCCTTGCCGCTATGCTACGGGTAACTGCACACACCATCCCTTGTTTGAGATTGTTGCCCAGGATCACATCCACTCCTAAGGTTTTGGCTACAGCCACCTGTTGCACAGTTCACTCTGTTTCACCCCAGTCTAGGAGAACACTAGTAAGGGGCAATGTTTTCACCTCACCAGTAAAGTCCTGTACAGGGACATATTTATTGGGTATAAGCTGACCAGGCTCTACTAGATCCGCCTTTACCAAGGTCAAGGATGCCCCTGTGTCCCTTAACCCTTGCGTCTGTACACCATTCACCATGACTGGGTGCATGTGTTCCCTCATGTTCACTGGCATGCTCACAGAGACACACAAACAACCCACTTCCTTCCTAGCATTGCCTTGCGTAATATTGCTTGTCCTTTTGGGACACTGTCTGGCAATATGTCCAGTCTTTTTACACTACCAACATTCATTTCTTTTCTCAGAGAAATTTTTTCTCTGAAACTTGGGGGCTAACTGGTTTCGGTGGAGGCAGTGAGGTTTTTAGCAGCCCTGAAGGCACACTTTTCCCTTTCTGTGCTGCCACGTCTGCCCCATTTGCTCTCAGAGCAGGTTTGCTCTTGGCATAGCGGTCCGAGAGTTCAGCAGCCTCTTGCACTGTTTTGGGATCTCGGTCCTCCAGCCAGGTTTTCAGCTCTGCTGGGTATGCCCAGAAAAACTGTTCTAACAAAATCAAATTTTCAATTTTATCAGCAGAGTTTGCTTCAATTCTTTCCCACCAACATTTTAAAAACTGACATTGTTCCATGGCTAGCTCCTCGTAGCTCATGTCAGGGCTTCTCCTGACCTTACGGAATTCAGCTCTGTATGATTCAGCAGTTAATTCAAATTTCTGTAACAGTGCAGCTTTAAGTTTGCTGTAACCATCACTGTCCTCATTGTCCATTTGACCCAATGCATCCTGAGCTTTCCCGGTAAGTAGCGGGGATACTGGAAGCTCCAGGACTCCCTAGGAATTTTAGCCTGAATACAAACCTTTTCAAAAGAATTTAAAAAGGCATCTATATCCTCCCCCTCTTTAAATTCGGCTATCAATTTGGAATTCAGTTTGTAACCCCGTCCTGTAGTCCCAGTTAAACCCAAGCCACATACCTGCTCTGGTGCTGGTGGTTGGAGTCATAGCTTCTCCAGTTCATGTTGCCTCTGGCGCTCACACTCCTCAAGGTCCACCTCCCGCTGTTCCCGCTCTGCCTCTCGGTGTTCTCACTCCCTTTTCTCCTCTGCAGCTCGCTGGTGCTCACGCTCCTCACGGTCTGCGTCTGTCTGTTCTCGCTCTGCTTCTCGGCATTCTCATTCTGCCTTACTGTCTGACTCCAGCTGTTTACAGTCCATCTCTCTCTCTGGAACTCCAGCTCCATTCTGCGCAACTCAATTTGCATCCTGAGTACTTCTGGATCCAGGATACTGGTGACCTTCCCCTGCTGCTGTGGCCCTTCGCTGACAGTGGCCCTGCTGCCCTCCTCATCGGATCTGGGAGACTGCACTGGCTGCTAGCCCTAGCTCAAGGTTCAGTCCTTTTCAGTCACTGTCTGTGATTTGATGCTCTGGGTACCTGCTGCCATCAGGTCATCCACGAGGTTCTGTTTGCTGTCTTTCACCTTGAATGGGACTCCTCTGTCCCCGCACAACTGCTTTAAGTAGTCTACAGTGTGGCTGCTGTAGTTGGAAGCCATCTTCTTCCCTAACTACGGTTCCTCTGACTTGCACTTTAGAAAAAAATAAATAAAACAGGAAAGAACTTGACTGTACGCCAAGTGATATAGTTCTGTCTCCTTTTTTAAAAAATAAATCACTGCCTTTTTCTTTCTTTGCAAGTGAGCTGACAGTCTCAAGCTGACACACTGAACAATAAAAGCTTGTGATACCAAAATTTATTGCACCGATGCCAACCAATCGGTCACAAACCCACTCAGCAGGACAGGCCCTCTGCTCCCACAGTGCCAACCTCCGAGCGCAGTCTTGTGAACTGTTAACAGAACAGGGTAACCCTCCTGCCTGTTTCGTGGGTTTGAATCAAACTTTGGTCTCAGGTTCTAGAGGGATTCAAATTGCGAACCTCTTGCTAGCGTACCCAATGTACAAGCTCAGATAATTCTGCTCTTCGGGGGGCCAGATATCTTTCGCCTATGGGCACCTAACCAGGCGTACAAAATGAACCCTTAAAAACTCTATTAAAGACCTCTGAATAAACTCTTACCTTTTCCCAGTTTGGTAAAACCAGTCAGCTTTGTACAGTGTCAACTTCAACCATGTATGCTTCACTTGTCAAGAAAAAGAATTTCAACAGTACACCAAGTAGTCTCTAAAGTAAAGGTTTACTTAAAAATAGGTAACACATTTTTTAATGTAAATACAGAACCATGTATCACAAAAACATACAATCATTTAAAAGAACAAGGGTTTAAAAAAGTGCAAATTTCCTACCACCAGACAATTAGACTTATATCTCTAATGTATCTCTTCTAATAGCGCTGATAGATGTTGTTGTTAAGAGAGTCCAAACGTGTGTATGTTTACAGGTCACTCACAGCATAATTAAAACACTGGCTTGAGCCTGCCTTCTCCATGATGTCACCCAGCTCCTCCTCTGTTTATTAAAAATCATGCAATCAGGATGTCATCTCTCAGAAGGTAAATTAGATAAGGTTCATTTCTAAGTCCTTCTTTAATCCATGAGAAACATCCTGCTTTTACAAACATCAGAGGAACATTTATGACTTTGCACCAGTGTGACATAACCTGGTTTCCCTCCTCTAAACATCATAAAATGGATATTTTCTATCCTGTCAGCTGGCAAGCTACAATTAAGCTAGATAAACAGGAGATGCTTAATTTAGGCCTCTTCTAGCCTGTAATTATCTCTGGGCCTTCCAGGTAACACCTTGTAGCTAAAACCTGCGGGTTGGGGGGGTCATCCCACAGACTCTCAGCATCTCTCATGAGAGACACTAAATAACACATTTTTATATTACAATAAGCATAAATTAATCAGAACCAACTGTACAAGCGTCACAGGGTATATGTCAGCTTGGTGATCCCTGATTAGGAAGCTACAGGGGGTGGGGTAAGAAGTATCTGCAGGGAAAGAAACAAGCAGGTAGCTGCTACTGGTGCAAATATGGGGGACACCCTGTCTGGAGTAGGGTAAAGAAATAGTTCAAGAAGGGCATAAAGGGGAGGGCTAAAGAAAGAGAAAGAAATAGAGAAGCAGAGAGTTACAGGGTGCAATATAGCCAAATGAGTAATGGGAAAAGCAAGGGGAAAAAAAGGGAAGGCAAGAAACACCTTATCTAGGTGTAACCCCTAGGCGGCACTACTCCTAGAGTTACACTCCTGCCTACTACCTGTGAGATAGACTGAGAGGTTTGGGTTCTTAAACTTATGTTAGGTTCTAAACTGCACAGTGCCTCCACTCAGAGTTTACCTTTAACATGGGCCTGCTGTTACCTGGTACAACCCCCTGAGATGTTAAACCACTCAGAATTACCTTTTGCCACCCCAAAACATGACCCATTTACATTTCCCCACAATTCAGACATTTCATAATTAGATACCCTCTCTAATAACATGCTTACACACCATGATTTGCAAAAACAGTAACAATGGTATTTATTTTAAACATTCCCCCCCATACATGTTTCCCCTAAACGTGCTTTTAGTTGCATTGTTTTTTTAAAAACATTCTCCTTCCCTTTCCGGCCGCAGCCGAGATACAGCTGCCCTGAGGGCAGACAAGTCCCATGAATATTTAAATGTGAGCAGGGTTCTGGCTTATGAATATTAATGAGCCCTGATTGAACTCCCTCGCAGATCTCCTTTAATTATCTAGGGAGCAGCCGTTCAGTGGCCTGTCCATGGTCACCGGGTCCTACTTAGCTGATGGGAATCCCAGGACCGAGAAACTGCTCTCTGGTTTGACCGCAAATTGGTGTGGTCAATGATCAAAGGCGCTGCTCATCCCTGAGTGATCCCTGCTGCCCCGAGGGCAGAACTGCAAGCAGGTGATTGTGGTTTACTTCTTTGTGCCCTGGAGGGCTGGATTAAGGCTTTAGACTGGAAATAATGGGCACCAGGGGCAGAAAAAGGACCAGAGGGACAAAAGAAAATTACAGGCTGCAATAGGGTAGGGTGATAAAGAAAATAGCAATAGAAGGTGTAGGTAGGAAAGGACCAAACACAGGAAGGGAGCAACAGGGGCAAGATACAGTTGACAGCAGTAGGTAGTGATACATAAAGTCAGTTTTGGAAGTTATGCAGTGCAATGGATGTGGAGCTGCAGTATTCCAGTACACATTCTGGAGACTGAGTTGTTGCTGCATCTGCATGTACCTCACTGGTTAAAGGAGGAGATTACTGGTCTCCAGGCTGAGTGGACTAGGAATCAGAGGACCTCGTCCACCAACCCAAGGGCCTCTGAGTCTACTACCTTTGCCCCAGAAGTTGCCTAAGAGAAGGAGGGCAGCTGGACTATGGTGGGCTTTGTGAGTGTGGGGGTGGCAGGCCAAGGGTACATTCCTCAGCATTCTGTCACTACAGAATTCCTTCACCATTCTGACAGGACAGGATTGCTGGAGGGAGGCTTCTGAAGCAGTGGCAAAGGAGGAACTGGGGATACTTCGTAGGGGATACCCCATGATAGGAGGTAGAGGAACCCAGCCAAGAAGGAAGCAGCTTCTAGTGGGGGACTCAGTTGTTGGGGGTGGTTGATTTGGAAACAGGAATGTGGGGGAGAGGGAGGTAAGGTACCTACCTGGTACCATGGCTCAGAGACATGGGCAGTAGATCCTAAGTATCTCTAGGGTGGCAGGGCATGGGGGGGGGAGCTGAATGTTTTTTTCCACCTGGGGATTAATGACCCAGTAAGGGACGGGGCTGGGATTGTGCAGGGAGAGTTCAGAGAACTGGGGAGGGGCCTAAGGCAAGTAGTACAGTGGTATTCACTGAAGTGCTGCCTGTCTACAGCCATGGAAAGGATAGGGCACTCTGCACTAGGAGCTTCAACTCATGGTTAAAGGAATGGTGTAAAGAAGAAGGATTCTGCTATATTGGGGACTGGGGACCAACCTGGAGGGATATGGACCAATACAGAGATGATGGCCTGCATCTGTCCTCCCTCAGCGGATGGTTTAAATGTTACTTTAATGAACATTTAAACTAGCTGATGGGGTGGCACAAAGTCAAAAGGAGGGATGAATTTCCCTCTTTCCCCACACACACACACAAACAGACTAAAGCAGTAGGGAGGGAGGACCTGTGGGCAGGAAAATCCACCAGAGAGTAGGTTAATGGAAACAGCAGAGTAGCAGAGGACAAGGGGGTCAGGAACAAAAGTTGCAAAAAGAGAGTGGAAAACGTGGTGGGCACAAAGGAAGGAAGGGGGTTGTAGGCAGAGTAGGAGCAAGGTGTGGTGGAGGGTCATGTGTGTAAATGCAAGGAGTCTTGGAAATAAAATTCCAGACCTAGAGGCCATCATGGCAGAGGCAGAGCTGGATATTGTGGATATTATTGAATCTTGCTGCACAGGTAGCTATGACTGGGACATGGCCATACCAGGCCACACTCAATTCAGGAAGGATAGGGAGGGAAGGAAGACTGGAGGGGTTGTGCTGTATGTAAGGGAGGTTATCAAAGTGATGAAATGCAAGGGAACCATACAGGTAAGGAGGGCCTGGAGGTAATGTGGATCACTCTGAAGATGGGAGGTGGAACCACTTTTCACACTGGGATGACATAAGACCTCCAAAACAGGGGAAAGAACTGGATAAGACACCACACAATGGCAGAAAAAGGGGAGGCACTGCTAGTGGGGGGAGTTCATTCTGCTGAAGGTAGATGGAAACCTCCCAGCCATGGCCTTGGGTAGAAGCAGGGACATCCTAAACTGGTCAGGAAGCCCACTTGTGATGGGGCAATACTGGACCTGGTGCTCACAAACAGGGACAGTACTGCAGATATCAAGGTGGGATGCCACTTGAGGACCAGCAATCACTACGCAGTGTGATTTAACATGTTAGGCATGAACACCGGCCTACTGGCGCAGCAGTTGGATTTCCGTTTGCCATGCCGGCGACCCAGGTTCAGGAACAGACCAGGATCATCAGAGGGCTGGCCGGGGGAAGAAGGATTGAGCATCCATTGGACTGCTCTCCTTCTCCAGGGGGGAGGGTGGTGTGTGCTGAGTGCACGAGCAATATCTGGTGGAGGCTGGGTCGCCACACAGCACTGGCGCCGAATCAACTCAGGGGCGGGGTGACGCTGAACATCATTGCACATCCCCGCCCCAGCCTACAAGAGGAAGAAAAAAGCGCTGCAGCTGGCTGTCTCTGTGAAGTCCTGCTCTGGGCTTCAATTAGCCCCCCCCCCCACCAGCTCTCCCAACCAGACACAGTTTTGCAGAACTGTACTTGGGAGGCAGTGATGTGACCCCATCCTCTGGGGGGTTAGCCAGGGGTGACCGGGAAAGCACAGGATACATGGGAGGTGGAAGTCCGGGGCACCATGACCAGAGTGGATATTGATGGCTGGCGCAGCAAGAAAAAGCATAGTAAATAAAAAAAAAATGTTAGCATGAACATTACAAGGCAATGTGATGGCATCTGCACTCCAACGACCTCCCTCAGCATCCAGACCACCAGTGGTGACCCGATGATGTCCCCAGTTGGGGTCCATGAGGATTCAGCAAGCTCCCCTACACCTCTTCACTAAGCCAGCTCAGGACTAGGGACTCTGCAATGGCAATCACAAACCGAGACCTCCACCCTCGGCTCCAAGGCCACCAGCGGTGACCTGGCAGAACTGAAAGACGGGGTTCGAGAGGGTTGAATAAGTCCCCATGCCACAGCTGAAAAAATAAACTGGTTTGAATCTCACGACCTCCAAGCCAGCAGCCAATCAAGCCATGGAGAAAGTGTCCACCCCTCCCTCGCTCTGGACATAAAACTCTTGTCCACAAGCAGCACATTACGAGCAGCTCAGCGTTGAGTGGCATGAGCCGAGTGGGGAGTCTGCTGAGTCAGCTGAGGCAGATAGCGATAGGGATAGGTCAGGACTTCCTGCTGGCCAGATCAAAAGTGAATGGTAAATGTAATGCAATCCAGAACCACAGGCTGATAATTGTTCTGTTAGAACCATTTGAACTTCTCATTTTTGCTCCGACCATGCATGCTCACTCCTCTTAGCAACCACCGGCAGTGACTCTCTGCTAAATGATTAATGCACAAAGACTGCTGTATTATCACTGTTCCAGGTCACATCATAAACTGTGATGCTTAACATGACTGCAGTACTCGTACAAAGTCGTTTTCCCCCTTAATACAAAAAAACTGTTTTTTAAATGATGTATACAATCGAAAGCAATCTGTTACTCTTGGTTCTGTTAATTCCCTTTTGATTGTATACATATGGGTGTTCCCCAAGGATCCATCATGGAACCCATTCTTTTTAGTATTTTTTTTAATACATTACCTTCTGTTGTTCAGGATACAAATATCTTTATCACTATGTTGCCCCCCTCCCCATCGCCGCCTCCTTTTGTCCAGGGGCTACCAGATGTTAACTTTGGAAGGGGTGCGGTGGCCCAACACCAAAAACTCAAACAGAACATTCCCCAAGCTCACGAACATAGAAATGGAAAAAATATGAGCCTACCAGAAGACATCTTACAAGCTGAGTATCTTCAGGAAAAGATTGGCCACCAGGTGAATACAAAATCACCTCACCTGAGCTCCTATGGCCCTCTGAAATCTTCGCACAGAGGTTCAACACCTGCTTAATAAAACATTTTTTATAGCTCCATGGGGCTAACATTTGTGCAAGTATTTCAAAGAGGGGCACAGTTTCCTCCCATGAGCAGGACCACAAGCAGGAATTAGATTTCCTCTGCAAGCACTCTGTAGCAGGACTGTATGCTCAGAACATAAGAACCATTGCTTCTAAGATCTCAGGACTGTGAAACTCCCTCTACAAACAGACACTGATAAGTATCTGACCTATGTAGCTTCACTGCCAAACCCGGTTCTCTTCCAGATCTTTTACAACTGTTCTCGTTATCTCTACCAATGAGCACTATCCGGCAGAGAAGAGATGTGCTTCTACCAGCCACCCCTAACCCATTACAAGGGTGGAAGGTTGACAAAAATCTTTCAGCCCAAACTCCTTCCCTGGCTGCCACTCTGTTGCACCTACACCCTGGTTCAATTCCGGGCAACACAATGGCCCATTCCTTACTGCTGCCCCACCGGAACGGAACCACTAACTACTATAGGCCCACTCCCCTGGCTACCAACCCCTTCAAGCTGCCCTGTCATGCAGGGTGTCAGCAGCCCTGCCACAACCCCTGACTCCCCAACAACTCAAAGAAAACCCATGCAGTGGGCACTGACACACGCCCAGGAGTTGCTGTTCTACCTTCCCTGCATCTCCCCCGAGTGCTCTCACCATCCAAAATCCGGGGACCCAAGACCAAAATGACCACAATTGCCCTGCCTAGAGCCTCCTTCAGGAATCCCCTGGGACCCGGCACTTCGCCGCCAAAACAGCCAACCTGCCTGCAAAAGGGAGAGGTCCCCCCTTTCTGACTGCCCTCCTGCTGGAACCACCGATCTCTCTCCCTCTCTCTCTCTATTCTCCCCATTCCTCTCATATACTACCCTGAAAACCCTGCTCTCTTCTGCCACCACATGGCAAGCAACTGAAATTGCACCCCAGATCACTAATAGATCCCTAATCTCTGGGGGCAATTGAGAGGAGTGGGGGTTCCTAAATGAGAGCATAAGCCCCTCTCAAAAGAGAGGGGTCTTACAACTATGTATGCAGGTTATATTGTATAATATCAACCTGGTAATAATCTTACTGATATTGGTATACATTTTCAGAGGGA
The DNA here is from genome assembly GCA_016271365.2 of Neoceratodus forsteri. Taxonomy (NCBI): domain Eukaryota; kingdom Metazoa; phylum Chordata; order Ceratodontiformes; family Ceratodontidae; genus Neoceratodus; species Neoceratodus forsteri. The sequence continues at coordinate 777,343,749 of CM057454.1, forward strand.
TTTTGAGTACAACAATGGTTGATTGAAAATAAAATGGTATTGAATACCTCTAAGACCAAGTCTTTGTTTGTTGGCTCCCAACAGAAGGATCTAGAAGTAGGTAGCCATCTGGGAACAAGTGACCACCAAACAGTGTGGTTCATGATAAACTCAGCTACAGAGTCAAGGGTACTGGACTTCAGGAGGGCTGACTTTGGCTAAATGGGAGAGTGCCTTAGAAAAGCACTCACAAACAGGCAAGAAGGAGGGGTGGAGCAACAATGGGGAAACATCAAAACTGCCATCACAGACGCAACAACCTCTGTGTGAAGCAAATAAACAAATCAAAATAAAAGAAAAAGCCACTATGGTTCACAAAAGAGGTGGCGGGGAAGGTTAGGGAGAAAAAGATAGCATTTAGGAAGTGTAAGGAAACACAGAAGGAGCAGGACAGATAAGTGTACCAGTTAAGACAGAAGAAAGCAGGGAGTGAAGTCAGAATAGCAAAGGCCCAAACTTAGGAAAAGATAGTCAACTGGGCTAAGAAGGAGGATAAAACCTTTGATAGGTACATCATGGAGCATAGAAAGACAAAGGGAGGGATAGTGAGGCTGAATAGAATGGATGGTGGGTGGGCAGAGAGAGACAGTGAAAAAGTAGGGATACTGAATGAATAGTTCTGCTCGGTATTCACAAAAGAGGAGGAGGGGAGGAACCTAATCCAATTAACAGAAGCACTCTGGATGGGGGGGTTGATCTCAGTCCTTTCACAGAAGAAAGGGTTCTGAAAGAACTCCTAAAACTGAAGGTGGACAAAGCAATGGGACCTGACAGGATTCACCACAGAATTCTAAAAGAATTAAGGGAAGAACTAGTGACACCACTGATTACCCTTTTTAACAAATCATTGGATGATGGTGTGGTACCTGAGGACTGGAGGAAGGCGGATGGGATTCCCCTTTACAAAAGTGGGAGCAAGACAGAGGCAGGAAACTACAAACCTGTCAGTTTGATCTCTGTGGTAAGGAAAGTGATGGAATCGCTTCTGAAGGAAAGAATTGTTGAGTACCTAGAGGTCAGTGGGGCACAGGACCCAAGGCATCATGGGTTCACAGCGGAAAGGTCATGTCAGACGAATCTAATCAATTTCTTTGACTGGGTGACCAAAGTAGTAGACCAGGGAGGGGCTGTGGACATGGCCTACCTAGACTTTAGCAAGGCATTTGACACAGTCCCACACAAAAGATTAATAAACAAATTAGCCAGCCTGGGAGTGGGTCCCAGGGTGGTAGTCTGGGTAAAACATTGGCTGGTCAACAGGACACAGAAGGGAATTTTTATTTATTTTTTATTTAAACTTTTGTTTACCGGGTAGGTACAATGAGCCAAGGCCCATTTTCATGTACGACCCGGGACCATATATATATACAGTCAAGATGTTTACAATAAAATTAACAAACTTACACTATAATACATTACAAGTATTAAACATACATCACAATATTACAATACAACAATCATTAAAACAATATACAAATATATACACTCACTGAAAACAATAACAATGCAATTTGCCAAGAAAATAGTTTCTTAGCTTAATTTTAAAAGTTTGGTTGGTAACATTCCCATCAAATGATCCTAGAACAAATAAAGATAAAGATAAACATTCCCATATAAAACAATAGGAAGCTCATTCCAATTTTTAGCAGAAGAATAGGAAAAAGAACCATCCCCCATTTTGGTCCTGGTTTTAGGAACATTTAATTTAATCTGATGATTTGAACGATTGTAAACGGAGTCCACTCTGAACAAAGGGGGTTACTTGTGGGGTACCGCAGGGTTCAGTACTGGGTCCAGTCCTTTTTAATGTATTTATAAGTGACATTGCAGTGGGACTGGAAGGAAAAGTATGCCTCTTTGCAGATTACACAAATATTTGCAACAGGATTGATACACAAGGAGGCATGGAAAGGATGAGAAGGGACTTGGCAAGGTTGGAGGAATGGTCAGAAGTATGGCAGCAAGGATTCAATGCAAAGAAGTGCAAAATAATGCACCTGGGAAACAAAAACCCAGGGGAAGAGTGCACAATTTGGGGGTAGTAACAACAACAAAAATGGAAAGAGACCTGGGGGTAATCATATCAGATGACCTTAAGGTTGGCAAGCAATGTGAGAAGGCAGTAGGGAGGGCTGGGGGGATATTGGGATGTACAGGAGAGGCATCTCCAGCAGAAAACAGGAGGATGTTATCCCTCTGTATAGACAGTTGTTGAGACCCCATCTGTAGTACTGCATCCAGTTCTGGAGACCCCATCTCCGTAAGGACATAGACAAGATGGAAGCAGTCCAGAGGAGGGCAACTAAAATGGTGCAGGGTCTGCAAGAGAAGCCATATGAGGAGAGACTAAAGGAGCTTAATATGTATACCCTTGAAGAAAGGAGGGAGAGGGGGGACATGATAGAAACTTTTAAGTACCTCAGTGGAATCAACAAAGTCCAAGAGGGTAGCATCTTTCAGAAAAAGAGATGTGCAAGAACAAGGGGACACAATTTGAAGATAGAGGGGGGACGGCTCAGGGCACAATGTGAGGAAGCATTTTTTCACAGAGAGGGTGGTGGATGCAAGCAACAGCCTTCCTGAGGAGGCTGTGGGGTCTAAAACGGTGAGACACTTTAAGAATGCATGGGACAGACATAAGGCAATTCTTGTGGGGGTAGGAAGAAGTAGGCTGTTGGTTAAATAGGATCTGCAGCTTATCCTCAGGTAGGAAATGGCAGACAGAGTGGGTCCCAAGGTGGTAGCCTGATAAAAAATTGGCAGACAACAGGACACAAAGAGTAGTAGTAACTGGAGTACACAGTGAAGAAAGGAGGGTTATTAGCGGGTACCGCGAGGGTTCAGTACTGGGACTGGTCCTTTTAATGTCTTTATAAGTGACATTGCAGAGGAACTGGAAGGAAAAGTATATCTCTTTGCAGATGACACAAAGATCTGCAACAGGGTTGATACACAAGATGGAGTGGAAAGGATGAGAAGGGACTTGGCAAGGTTGGAGGAATGGTCAAATGTATGGCAGCTCAGATTCAATGCAAAGAAGTGCAAGGTAATACACATGGGAAACAAAAACCCAGGGGAAGCGTACACAATGAGGGGTGAGATACTGACAACAGTAAAAATAGAAATATATCAGATGGTCCAAAGGTGGGCAAACAATGTGAGAAGGCAGTAAGGAAGGCTAGGGGGATACTGGGATGCATAGGAAGAGGCGTCAATAGTAGAAAACAGGAAGTTGTTATCCCTCTGTACAGACAGTTGGTGAGACCCCATCTGGAGTACTGTGTGCAGTTCTGGAGACCCCGTCTCCGCAAAGACATAGACAGAGTGGAGGCTGTCCAGAGGAGGGCAACCAAAATGGTGCAGGGTCTGCACCAGAAGACATACGAAGAAAGACTAAAGGAGCATAATATGTATACTCTTGAGGAAAGAAGGGAGAGAGGGACATGATAGAAACTTTAAGTACCCTCAAGGGAATTAACAAAGTCCAAGAGGGCAGCATCTTCCAGAAAAAGAGATGTGCAAGAACAAGGGGCACAATTTGAAGATGGGGGGGGGGTGACTCAGGGGTAATGTGAGGAAGTATTTTTTCACTGAGAGGGTTGTGGATGCATGGAACAGCCTCCCTGAGGAGGTCATGGAGTCAAGAACAGTGGGGGACTTCAAGAATGCATGGGACAGCCATAAGGCAGTCCTAGTGGCGGGTAAGAGGAAGTAAGCTGTTGGTTAACTAGGATCTGCAGCTTATCTGTTAGGTAGGAAAATGGGCAGACTAGGTGGGCCAAGCGGTCCTTATCTGCCGTCAAATTCTATGTTTCTATGTTTCTATAGGCTGTTGGTTAACTAGGATCTGCAGCTTATCCTGTAGGTAGGGAAATAGGCAGACTAGGTGGGCCAAGCTGTCCTTATCTGCCGTCAAAGTCTATGTTTCTATGTTAATAGATCTGTACCTTTCCTTCCTTTTGTGACGTGTCTGGTGCTAAAATTGAGCACGAGACAAGTTTTTAATATCTGGAATTTATACCAGGTCAGAACTTAACATTACAAGACATTAATCATGTTGTTAAAAATGTACCTTCTCGATTAGGAAAGTTGTATTGGTTAAGAAATAGTTTTTTATCTCACTCAAGGAAGGTTTTGGCAGTCATTATTATTACCGATTATTGTTTATGGTCTTCCCATATACTCGTCTGCTACTATTACCGTTCTTTGATATGTAAAAATGCTTTATCAATCCGTTTGTAGATTTGCTAGTTGTGCTTCTCATTTTACTCATCAGTGGGTGTTTTTTTTTTTTTGCACCTCCCACATCCCTCCTGGCTGGCCACTCCTTCGGGCCACCTGGGCTCCACGGCCACCATCCTCCACTGTCCACCATTCTGCTGCCACCCACTATCACCAACTAATCCTCCGGGTGACCTGACATGAGCCTTTGTCAGATGGGTCCACTCTCCCTCCAGGGGAGAAGTGCCTGTAGATAAAACAAGTTAGCCCTAGGATCAGTGGTGGGGCGGTTAGCACAGGGCTATCCCAGCTTCGTGGTGTGCCGGAGACCAGTGGCCATCATCCAGCTGGCCAGGGAGCATTTTCACATTTTCTGGCCCACCTACTTAACCCCTGATTGGGCCTTGCTGGAGCAGCGACCTGTGGCAGGGACGTGTGTGTGTGTAGGGGGGGGTGTCGAGGCCACACATCCCCCAAGCTCATCTCCAGTTCGTCTGCAGGTGCTGAGGCCCTGCCTACCAACCCCCCCCCCCGGGAGGAAATTGTCCAATGGATGCTCTAGAATCCCTCCCTGCCAGTCTCCACTCTTGGTACCTGGGCTCAGGGCTCGAGCCTGGGTCGCCAGCATGCCAAGTAAACCTCTTCACTCGGCACCACAGAGCCAGCAAACACTGTCTTTTGTATAATGGGCTAGGTTGGTTTTCTTTTGAACAGAGGGTTGCTTATCATAGTTTATTAGCATTTAAACAGTTCCAGTATTCTCAAATAGCTTTTCCTTTTATGTCTCATGTCCTGGTTTGCACTCATTTACATTCAGCTATATTGGCTCACAGTGGAGAACTGCATTTCCCTTGTTGTAGGTCTTCTTTGGGTAAAAGATTTTGGTTCCATTGATCTGGAATGACTTGCCTGATGGTATTTTATCTTGCAATTCTTTGTGTTTTTTTTAAAGATGTTTCAAACAATATTGTCTAACTCTATATTTGTTCATGTTGTGATTAATTTATATGTTGCATTTGTAACTGTTTTTGTCTGTTCTTTTCCAGGTCACTCCCGAAAATGGGCATCTTGGGTCTTACCCAGTTACCAAATATTAAATAAAATAAAAAAAAATGAATAAATAAAGTCTAGACTGTGTACTACTCTCAGTGCTCTAAAAATGTTCACCAGTTACTGATCAGGTAAGCCATGCATATATTTATTTATTTATTTGCTTTTGTTTACCGGGTAAGTCACACTAGACATCCATGTGCCTATTTTCAGGTGCGACCCGGGAGAGTTACAGACTTGAATTTTACAGGTATAGTGACTAATACAACTTTTACATGCAGTGAAATATATGCCTGTACTACTGAATGTCTAAGGCCTGGGACTGCATTCTCTAACTGCTGCTAGGATAGGTTATGTACTGAGCTGCTTAACATTTAATGGTGTAGTTCCAAGTTCAAAATTGCCGCTCAAGCTGGTTTACGCTTTGTGCAAATTTACTAATTAATGCTCTAGCCTATGTCACACAAGTGGTTAATGTTTGATGCTCTCACGCTGTGTTCCCCTGATGCTTCCCAGATGGTTATGTCTTGAATGGTAAAATGCATATTGCTGTAGTCTGTGCAACGCTTAATGGTCAATGCTTGATTAACTAGTAAACATCTGATAATCTAGTGCTGTGCCCGTAACTGCTACCTAGCTTTTTTTATTTATTTAGTTTTTGTTGACCAGGTAGGTGCGCTAGACAGCAAAGCTCCTTATTTTCAAGCATGACTGGGGAGGTTTCATACAATGAGTGGGAAAACAGCATTCAATACAACAAATAAATCGGATGACAGCAAGCAGTACAATTAGCCAAAAGCATATACCGGTAGTCAGGTAACAGCAAAATGCAGCCAGAGTCAGACATGGAATAACTAAAACATAACACAAAAGTTCATGTACTGCGCTGTGTAAGGTTGCAGTAGGCCCACTGCCTGTGATCACCAACCTCAGGTTTCCCCCTTCCCCTCCCAGGCAGGCTGTAAAGCAAGTGGGCCCAGAATCTCTGCCCAGTATTGCAATTCCTGCTGCTCCCCTACAGGGTGTAGATGCACCTTGCACCCACCAGAAGGGCTTTCCGGGGCCAACATGCTGGTACAGCATCACCTCTAAGACCCCCGCCCAGCCCCCACAAACTCCAAACTCCAATCCAGACTCACACTATGCAGATATCCACCCAGGTCTATTACATCTCAACTGTCTCTGCCTAGAAACACTGATGAGGCTAAATTAGATCCATCCCAAATTCTCTTCTATTGTTGTTCCTACTGAGCGGAAATGTGGAGGCCAACTCTGGCCCCCCCCAATCCAAACAGAGGGCCCCTCTTCTTACCTACGGGCCTCAAAATCTACCATGTCTAAATCAGGAGACTCCTTCACATGGCTGACTTAGTCAAATCCTGGACAATCCTGAACCAACATGACTTGCTGATATTAACTGAAAACTGGCTCTCAACCCACATTCCTTCCTCAACCATCGACATCCCTGGATATATATTCCAAAGACAAGACTGCTGCAGGCTCTCACAACTTCTTCACCACTAACCAAAAAGCACCTCAAAATCAGATAAGCTCATTTCAGGGGCCGGGTCTTTACCCACCTACACCTCATCCCAGTGCAGATAACAGGTGTATACTGCTCCCCAGGTAAAACCTCTGATGTGTTTACGGACATACACCATAAAGTATTGGTTCCCCTCCCAAAAGGTGAACTTATTGTACTCAGTGACTTCAATTTAACTGGTCAGCTATAACCAAGCTCCCACACTCAACAACCTCTATTCCAAAATCAAAGCCCTGAACCTGCACCAATTGATTTTCTCGCCCACCTGCTTCAACCCTAAATCTGCCAGCCACAGCACAATAGAGTGGGTGATGATATCCCATTCCCTGAGAATTCTGACCTCTGTCACCTTGCCAGATATTTTCAGTGATCATGGCATGACATACTGAGTGCAAAGAAAAGCCCCACCGGCCGAATAACCTTTGCCAGATCCTTTAAATAATTCTGCCCTGATAGATTCACACAGGGTGGCCTTGCAGTCAACTGGGCCCCATCCTATCAGTCTTTGATCTGGATAAGGCACTGCTGAACTTCTGTTCCACCTTCTTAGACATTTGTGACACACACACATATCCCCCAACCAAGTGGTCAAGAGTCCGGAGCCACCACCTCCCCTGGATTGCTCCAAATGTAATTGAACTCTTCCAGTGAAGAGACTTGGCCCAGGCCAGACACAAATCAAATGGGCTAAACCAGGACAGGCAAGCTTACACCACTCTCTGGAATCACTGTACCAGGAGCACATGACTAGCCGAGGCCAAATACTTCCAGAGCAAGCTTTCTTGCAATGCCCTATAACCTTCTAAAGTCTGGAAAACAGTTAAAAGCCTAATTAACCCCTCTCACACCCCAGCAGTCTCGCAGCCTAAGGGAGATTAGAGTCAGTAGGGATTACACAGCACCTCTCAGGATCAGGTTGAGCCTAATTTTGGCAACCTGCTCTGGGATGTCCCCACCAGTCTCAGTGATCTTGCACATGATCATCACTGCCTCTACCCTGGTAATGTACTGTGACAACTTCTCTCCCTGCTGTTGTATGGTGCCCCGCAACTGAAACAAGATGGCTTCCTTCTTCTCTACAGCCCCAAAAGTGCTTTTCAAAATTGGTAAGTGGTCATCTGCTGTACATACAGGCTGATTGGCCCATAGAAACCAAATTACATCCAGAGCCATGCCCTTAAGCTCTGAACAACCCTCTTGCACTTTTCCTCATCAGAGCACCTCCAAGCTTGGACCATTTGGGCTGTCTGACTTTTCCAGGTTTCAAAATTATCCTCCCCTGCTGAAGTGGAGAAGGTCCCCCCGAGAAGGTGTGCAGTCGCTTGTACTGTTCGTATGGTGGCACCACGTAGGGGGTCAGTCCCACTGGGTAGCACAATGGGAGTGGGCCCTCCCTCCTGGGAGCAAAGCCTGTATGTCTTTCATGGACTTCCCTTCACTAGCGAGCAGGGACTCTATCTTAGCCTCAAAATCCCCATCTTCACTTGGATGCGGTGTCTCAGGGGGTGGGGTAAAAGGTTGTGAACTGGCTGGACTCCCATTATTCAGCACCACCAAGGTGTCTTGGAACCCATCTAGTGTCACTGTACGGGGCACGTCTACAGGCCCTAAGCCCTCGTCAAATCCCTAAACTGAGTTTCAGGTTCTCCCGTCACCCTTTAGATTTTCATTTTCTCACATTCCTTCAGGGCCACATCCAACACCCCCAAAATGAACTCTTTCATCCATTCTTCAGTCACATTTTTTATCAGTAGCACTTTCTGGGCATCAAGTCCTCAAACACACCCAGTCCTCTACTTCTTGAAATGCCATTTTTCATTCTTAACCCTTAGACTGCCGACAGATTTAGAAAGTACTGGAGTTCTAGACTGAAATATCAGTCCGAGGCTCTGCAAGGGTCAAAGGGTCAAGCCCCGGGGGGGGGGACCAAAATGTCAGAATGTCAATTTCGGGGTGTGGCCACTAGAGGGAAGCAAATCCCAGTACTGCCTCCACTTGTAGTAGCTTTTTGACTCTCCTAGGCTGCTCCAGGGCCCTCAGGTCAAGTCGGTATGCACCTCCAAGGGGGCTGGCCTGGGTTCCACTGTGGTCAGCAAGTATGGCGCAGTGTCTCCACCTGGGGTAAGTGGCAAGGGATACCTGTGGACAAAGAACAGGTTACCACCCCCCAGAAACATACGTAAACTGCCCCCCCAGAACATGTTCCCCACACAATAACAATTTCTCACCCCTAGCAACTCTATGGCAATAAGTCACAGCAATAGTAGGTAACAAGCAAGCAATGAAATTATTTATTGGGGGGGAATAAGGGAGGATATTAAACACCACAACACTTTGAGAAACAATGATTTCCCACCTGTGACCCCTCCTCCCACCACTGGGTGTGCCCAGAAATGTCCCTATGCAGTGGGTACCTCACCGGGGTGGTGATGCAGACCTGGAGTCTTTCATCAGGGCTCAAATAACTGTTAACCAATTTCAACACTTGGACTCTGTGCCTGGGCACAACTTTGTAGGTGATGCAGTCCAGCCCAGAACTTATGCCCTGTACCCTAACTAGCTAGCTATCTAATAAGACTCCGAAAAGCCACAGCTCAGGGTACTTACAGTTCTGAAGTTCACAAAGGGGGACTTACAGCCAGCTGAGTTGCAGTCAAAAGGCAGTTGCACAGTACCGTGGAAGATTCCAGATGGTGGTGCACCACAGGGTCACAGACCTTGAAGCCTGAAGAAATTGAAGGCGCGCTGGTCTTCACCTGCCTGACCTTGACAACTTCACCAGGGAGCCTTTGCAGACAGTTTTCACACAGGTCGGCCTGTCGACATCTTCCCCTCTGGTCTGCTTCCTCTTCTTTAGTCCAGGGAAATTATATACATGGTCCCCTATACCCCTCAGTTGCACTCCCTGGTCACACAGTTTCAGCTGAGCTCTAGCACAGTCTCTTAACCCCCAGAACTCTCTCTGGGTATCTCGTTCCACAACAGTGCTGGGCCCTCTTACAGTCACTTGCCGCAGCACTCAGATGCTCTCCCTTTGCTGGAATTTGCACTCACCAAGCAATTACCACACCGGAGGGAGCACAGCAGCTCAGTCTGGTTTTGGGGTTCACTATTCTACTCAGGTTCACACTAGCTCCCCAACCTTTGATCCGATGGAGAAAATGATAAATTCTCAACAGCACAACCCAGTCTCTATCCCTCCTGCAGCACACTGTTGTAGTTTCTTTGAGGAGCTGGGGCCAAAGCCAGTGGGAACACATGTGCAAGGATTTAGGCTCAGGAACCCACAACAGTCTTTCTCCCACACATCCACCCTCTAGTTCTCTGGACAACATTCTCTCCTTTCAGTCACAACTCAGTCCTTTTTATAGCCTTCTGTCATTATTCCACTAATTGGCTGCAGCATTCCTGGGCAATTGTCCTGACACTGTCACTTCCCAGCAGCCCCCTGCCTTCTGTAGTTCTATGGGGCTGCCATATTTGCTTATCAGAGAGCCCCAAACAGTCCAACACAGATTCTCAACATATAAACCCTTACCAGGGCTGAACACATCCCCCCCCCCTCCGACTGGAGGTTTCCCAGTCTTCAGTGTATGGGGTCCCTGGCTCCTCTGTATTCCCTAGAGCCAGGGATATACTTTAATGTTGGCCGCATGGCCGAAAACAGAAACAGAGTTTGTACTTGCTTGATGTTGTTCAGAAACAGTTTAGGATTATTGGCCGAGGCAGCTTGTGGAGGTTTAAAGTAAAGGCTTTTACTGTGTCTGATGGCCTTTTTGCGCACATTCCTTTTTTATTTTAAACCCAGTTTTATTCAAAGGTAGCAAGTTTGGACGAGCACTTACAAGTGACTGGCAGCTACATTTGGCCCAATGAGACAGTGTTACATTCTTTTGTTTCCCATAGTCTCCCAGCCCACCAGGTTACTTTCTTGGAACCGCACCCACATCCAATATGCTTTGTTAACAGTACAACTTGTCACACAGGTTCCTTAAACTGCAGATCTACATGATTGTCTTTCCATACATGTTTTAGAGAGACATGCCTGTTTCTTCTTGTCTCTCCGTCTTCTTGAACTCTAGCTATTTATACATCTCTATTAACCTTTTTGTTTCTCCTAAATGAGATTCTCCTACTTACCTCATTTACTACTGGTAACATCTTGTTAAGAAAAAAGGAAAGAGGTTACCTGAGTTGCTACAAGGTTCAGAGGTTAAAGAAAGTGCTAAACTTGACCCAGTAGGAGGCTAGAAGGGAAGATAATATTTGGAAGTCTTGTTTCTCATCATCAGATTGTCTCAGCATCCTCTGAGGTGGTGATCCACTATCCTTCCTGGCTATTGGACCTGGGAAGTAAAAAGAATGCTATAAGTTCTTATTGCTGTCCCTTGGGGCATCCATGGGACTTTTGCACTTATTGCATAGGTTATTTCTGTTAAACCTCCTATTTTCTCACTACCCACCCTGTTCCGTTATTTGACAAAGACATGTTTGGGAAACCTTTTCTCCTGCTATTGTCTGCTCCCCACACCTTTCACTTAACCTCTCTGTTCTGGACTTTTTCCCTATTTGTTTCTCCTAATCTGGCATGACCTCTTTCTTGTAATAATAATGTGATTATTGATATCTCATGTCCTTTTGCACAAGTGATTTGATATGTATTTCTATATGTTTTCTTGCTCTTGACACAACACAAATTGTTGTGTTATCTATGTAACCTTTTGTACTGTACCTAATTGACGTGGAACCTTTGTAAAAGAGCCTCTGGCTCAAAGGTAGTAATTCCTAGAACAATAAATTTAACTTAACTGTTAATGACCTGTCAAGTCTTTTTATTCAGATGTAAAGCTTTGTACCTCTAGGTTCTTTATCCCACCTTACTCCAATTAATCAGCCTAGCTATGTGTTCTGTCCTTACTATTTCTTATATCCAGGCCTATCCAGCAATTGCCATGGAAAACATATGAACATAGCACACTCTAAACATGGCAAGTTTTCGCTTTATCTACCCTATGTCTATGTATTTGTTTCTGCTTACCCTTCTTTGCTGTTTAATCATACAGTAGTTGTTCCAACACTGGTGTGCCTTCTAATTCTCCCATAATATGCACAAAAGGCAGCCATCCAGTATTAAAACGTTCTGTGCTCAAGTTGAGCCTGGCTGACATTTCCTCCATTGTCTTCATCTTTTTTACATGCTTGTACCCAGTGTTCTGTTTCTGGGATCTGATTTGTCAGCCATCTCTGTGTGATTACCTTAAAAGCACTACTATGAAAATGTTGTAAATATATCTCTTGGCAACTCCCTTTACTGTTGTCAGGTATAGGCCACACATTACACTGACTGCACTCAATTCTTGAGGCAGGTCAATGACTTCTTTAATCTTCCCCTTAATTGCTTCCCAAAATCCCTTCAGGGCTTGGCAGGCCCAGAAAATGTGCGCTGGGGTCTGTCTCTCGCTGCAACCTCTCCAACAGCAATCTGTTAGAGTGTTCCCCATTAGTTTGGATTTGTTTGGTGTAATGAAGAATCTGCTAGTACCTTCTATCTAAATTCTCTCCAGCTGCCTGAGTTTGTCCTTCTATGCACCCCCAAAATCAGGGACCATTCTTTTTCAGTTACAGTGGTGTCCAGTTCTGCTCCCCATTTCAGCTGCACTGCCCCAGCCCCTGTTTTCCCATCCCTCTGTTTAATTCAGCATATAAGATTGAGATTTGATGTTTGGCTGAGTGTGTCAGAGTAAGTGACCTGAGTTTTTCTGTCAGGGGATGTCCATCTCCCACCTCTCAGTCTCTTGATTCTAGGCTTTGGATGTGTGCTCTTATCTGGAGGTATCTGAAGAGGTTTCTATTTTGTGACCCAAATTCTATTAAATCCTGAGTCTGCCTTGAATTGATCTTTGCATTGTAATCCCTTCCTGGTGCACTGTTTAAATGTGGGGTCTGTTTGTGCTGGAAGGAACTTTATGTCCTTCCAGAGAGGGATCCAGTGAGTTTGTGTGTTTTGGATATGTCTCTGCTTTTTAATTTGAGCCAGTTTAAAAAAGTGTGCCTTGTCCATCAAATTGTGAGGTTATATAAATCTGAATTGCCCCCTACATTCCAGACTAGTACTTTGAGGTGACTTTCTCTGTTAGTGCTCTGCTCTATCTCCTTCCATATTGGGTCCTGTGTATGATTTGTAATGTCAATCAATGGTATTAATCGTGTTGCTTCATAGTAGGCCTTCATATTTGGGACCCTCAACCCCCCCCCCTTCCTGCTGATGCCTTTGCAGTGTGGTCCAGGCTATTCTTGGCCTGCTATTGGCCCACACAAATATTTTCAATACTCCTGTAAGTTCTTTCCATTCTCTTCTTTCTACTGGTATAGGGAGGCATTGATACAAGAACAGGAAACTTGGCAGGACATTCATTTTGACTGAGTTGCTTCTGTCGCTAAAAGATAGGGGTTCCATCTCTTTGTATCTGTGAAGACTTCTGTTTTTAATTTTCCATAGTTTGATAAGTATATTTTGCTTAGATGCTGTGGTATGTATACCCCCAGGTATCTGACTTGTTCTGGGTTCCACTTCCCAGGCAGCAGTTGTTTAAGGTTACCGTGAATACCCCCACTAATCCTGAAAATTTCTGTTTTAGTAATATTCATTTTGAATCCTGATATCTTACCATATTTCTGTGTTATTTCTAATAATATTTTAATATTTACTCCAGGGTGTCTCATATACATATATATATATAATATCACCGACATATATAGAGATTTTGTTTTCTACCCCCCAATTGTGATACCCTGTAAATAACCTCCTCTCACTGCTTCTACAAATGGTTCCATGCTTATTGCAAATAAAAGGGGAGATAACGGGCCACCCTGTCTAGTCCCCCTACCAATTTTAAACTGATCTGATAAGGTGCCATTGGTTTTCATTCTGACCTTTGGATTTCTGTATAACAAACCTATGGTTTTAATAAATTCTCTTCCAAAACCCATGTGTTGGAGTGTTCCTATTGGGTAGGTCCAATTCAATATGTCAAAGGCTTTTTCTGCATCTATTAGAATTGCTATTTGGGGGTCTTTACTGTGTCGGCCATTCTCTATAATATTAAGCATTCTTCTAATGTTGTCTGATAGATGTCTTCCTGGGATAAACCCCATTTAGTCTGCATGTATTACTGAATGTATGATATTTTGCAGTCAGGTCACCATAATTTTGGGGAATATTTTTAGATCCTGATGTAGCCCCCCCTTGATTAACTAGCAGGACTGCTCCTCTCACCACATAACATCTAGGGGAAAAAGAGAGGGATGGGGCTTTACATAACAAGTACACACATTTCTTTTCTCAGCCTGCTATCACAGATAGGCAGCCAAGTGTGGCAACTACCTGGCACACACCTGGTGGGACCATTTACCATGGCCAGCAACCCAGTTCCCTGGGAGAAAATGTTTGCTTGGAATTGTGCTAGGTTTGCACTTCTGGTCAGGGGCACCCAAGTAAATACAGACACAATGGAGGGAAGCAATAATAACACTGTCCAAACCAGGTTGGTATTCTAGAGTGTTGCTTTTATTCATGTAACAGAGTAGGAAAAATCACAAAGCGAAGATGAACCCCACATGGCTACACATACTGGTATTGTAGATTCTCCAGAGTACAGAAATTCCTGACATTCCCATTTAGCATAGGGTAAGGACACAAAACAATGAACACTCTTATTCTGAAAATGGAGAATGGCACACATGGCCAGTTACTGGTTCATTTCCCATCAACTAGGCACACACGGCCAGTACTAGGACATTTTCCCATATTTCATGTGGAATGAATGTGGTACACACGACCACAAAAGAGCACATCCAGGCTCAAAATCTTCCAGCACCCACTATACTGAGGTGAACTGAAAACAGAGAATCCAAAACCCACGTCTGGGTAACTATTTCCATCAGGCACTGGCCAAATGCACTGACTGAAAATTGAAGTGGTGCCCAAACTGAACCCGGAGAGGTAAACTGGTTACTCCAGATGGGGGGGGGGTCTCCCACCTTTTGCTTCCAAGTTTATACTCAGCCATTCATCTGGTTAATAACACCCTCACAGAAACTTGTAGATGCTATCTTGAAATGTTTTTCACACTTAATATACTACATGACACTCCTCTAAGGTGTCAGAAAGTTAAAAGTTCTGCACTTGGACAGTCTCTCACTAGACTCCAAACATAGACAGACACTTTTAAAACAGAAACAGTCTAGGTGACAGGGTCCCTTAGAGAAAATTCACCAAAGGTATGCAGGTGACCCTCCTGGGTTGACACAAAAGTACTCACAGTTTCTGAAGTTTTCACAGGCAGCTTCACTAGACAGACTGGGTGAGGGGAATGCCCTGAACCCTGTAGATCGCCCCCATCCCTCCTGGGATGGAGCAAAGGAAAACCCACTTGGCAAGGTCTCCACCACTTCAATCACTGTCTTCTATGTCCTTCTTCTATGGTAAGAACAAACTACCCAACATACAGTGGTAGCTCTCTGTCAGAGCTGTCTGAGGAGCTGCACAGCAAGCTGCAGCCTCCTCCTGGACCTCCTACTCAGGACTGACTCCACTCTAATTGTACATTCTAAAGCTATCTCCCTAGAGCTGGCAAAGAAGTTTGTCTTATGCCGCTGTGAGAGTTTTAAGATTACATCATCCTCCAGTTCAGCTGAGATTGAAACCAGATCATGACAGCGTGAAACCCATTTAACTGGCATTTCACTAGCTGTCTTTCTCTGCCTGCCACTGGTTCTAACTGGGATTCTAGTAACCCCAGGGAACAAGGGGGTTACACCCACCCTCAGCCAGGAAAATGATTGTCCCCAGTCATTACCTACCCGGCACCGCACCATCCTACCCTATGTGTTACCTATGGAAGGGGGTGATCAGGCCTTCTCCTACCATGTGCCAGGCACAGGCAGGCAACACTAAGGGCCCAGAGGCCATTGGCTGATGCATCAGCCCCTACACTATGATCTTATGATGGATAACCGGTAGCCCTGGAAGAACTGTCCAGAGCATAACCCTAATAGACCAGTACTGCGGCCCCTCCGGCCAGTCAGGTCCACAGCCTGTCTATCCCCCTTGCTGTCTAGGAAAAACCTATCTAACCAGAAACTTATCCAAAGGGAGGACCTCCCCCAGCTCAGGACACCTGCAAACCAAAAACACAGAGCTAACACTATACATAAGCATTACACTCCCACACTCCCCCACAAATACACCTGTGGAAGGAAAACGCATGTTAACTACTATACTTTAAAAAATACTTTAAAGCACAAAGGAACTCCGATGAGTCCCTCCAATCCTCTTCTTGTCTTTTCTTCTTTCTTCACCAGGATCCACCTGACAGAGAAAAGACAAAACACACCCCAAATCTGCAAAACACACAGTATAACAACAATAACCCATACCATCAAAACACTGGAGACTCCCCAAAAATATTTTTGTAGAAAATATCAACTTTATGTACAATACAACTTTTGGGAATGGAATGCCCTAAATGTCCACACTAGTGACAACAATAGTGCCTGAAGGCAAGGTCCATGAAAGAGTCTCTCCTGGGCCAGAGCCTGGTGAAGCACAGTTCCTGATGTACTGTAACACCAAAGGGGAGAGTCTTTGTGAGCAGTTCAACAGTCTTTAGTCTGCTAAATGTAGGATGTGTATTGCAATGTCAATAAGGTAAGAAAAGTCTGGATTTACCAATCCCTTGAAGAATGCAAAAATGGACAGCACCTGGTTCTCCAGCCGAAGACTCTCCCTGGCAGCATTTTTCAGATACAGCTGGGTGGAAATCTTCCAGAAAACAGAATGAACGTCTGGAAACTGCTGGGCTGATGTTTTCTAGGAGATGGAACCTTGGAACAGGAAAGGAACAGCTGGGTTGATGTCATCCAAACTCGCAGGCGATGAATGTGGAAAACAGCTGGGTTGATGTCATCTAGGCTATCTGGAAGACCAGGCGATGAAATTGGAAAGGCACACTGCAAGGCTGATGAAACTGGACACACCTTGGATCCTGGAACACCAGACTGGTGGAACAACATGAACGGCAATGGCTGGATGGCAGACACTTGCTACCACTGCTCTGCTACCCTCTGGGTAGACATGGGCATATTCACAGGACAATGGTAACATTGAGGGCAGTACCACAATGGGTCAGGTGCAAGAATTATGATCCCGTCTGGGCGCTCATAATTTATGTTATGGAAAGTCTTGTTCCCTTTATCGTCCACAAATTGTACAGTGTCTATGAACAATGTCCTGCTCAACTTCCAAAACTTGAGTTTGTCTCTGATAACTTTGTCTCTGACATAACAAAAGTTGCACCTGGATGAAATTTTTTAGTTGCCTCTTCCACTAGCCAGGCTCTCCTGTTTTTCACAATCTCCTCCCAGACTCTCTGAGGAAAAGTAGGAAGGGACATTCCATAGATTTTGTTTGCCTTCCTATGAACCAGTCTTTCCTCCTTACTACTCTTCATCAGTCTATGACCCTCAGTCTGGCTTGGGGGCAGCCAGTCCTGGTTCTGCCAGTGTTGCATACTCAAAGCTACGTAGAAGTTGTCCCTGACCACTACTGAGGGCAGGGCTGTGAAGGCACCAACTTCTTCTTCTGGTTCCTCCAAGTCAAGAGCTTGAGGCCGCATACTGGGACCCTCAACAGAGAAATCCATTTCTTCCTTCTCCTCTTCTTCCTCACTTAGGATTTGGGCCCAGGAGTAAGCAGTCATCCTCACTCCCAAGACAGTCCACTCTTCACTGGGTACAGAGGTAGACATCTCCCATTCTAAAGTTTCTCGAACCTCATCCTCTCCAACTAGGCTAGGGCTAGGACCCTCTCTACATGGATCCACTGACTCTCCCTCTGCACTGTCCATCTGTGATACAGGTGTGGAGACATCATGAGGAATTTGCTCTGGCAGTAAATCTACACTCTCTTCCTTTGTGCCACACTCTGCTGGACCTCCCCCAACAGGTTCAACCTGGTGCTGTGTGCTGCTACTTGCAGGATCTTGTAGCTTTGTCCAAGTGGGTGCTAAATGAATTTTAGGTGTCTTGGACAGACCTTGCTTCTCTAAACACCCTGAACAATGAGGAATCATGAATACAATGGTTGTTATAGAAATGTTTCCAAGTAACATGGTGTGCCAGTCGATGCGCCTCTGTGGTGCTCGGTGATGTGATTGTGCTGTGTGGTATGCAGTGCTGTATAATTGGCTTATAGTGCACTTTTTACATTAACCACACGGTGGTGTCCACAATTCATTTTAGCAAGCTGTAGCTCTGAACGGTCAGTGATTTTCTTTTACCATGGATTTTACATGTTCACCAGCAGGTGGCCTGGATTACTGTACATTTTTAAAGTGCACCTGCAACTCTGCTATAACAAAATGACAATCAGATTTGTAACTGGGAACATTTAATCAGCAGTAACCTGTGCTCCACGCTTAAAAATAAAAATATAAACATCCAACTCTGATTGTTTATCTTCCAGTCAAAAAATAAAAATAAAAAAATAAACACCCAGCTCCGCTTGCACCATAATCCCCACCAAACCTTCAATTGTGCATAAAGTACCAAACTCAACCCCACCCAGACCGCCATCATTCATCTGTACTGGCATCATTTTGTTGATCCGTTCACCAACCGATAAGTCATCTTTATTCTGTCATTAGTGACATATCTACACAAATTTAGCTAGCAGCTGTACAGCATGTACTTTAATACAGTATTCATACAGTGATTGCCGGTTCCATTATTAATACAGTACGTGACTTTGATCTGACAGTCACTGAGATAGGAAAGAGCTTGTAAACAATAAAGACCTACAGTAATAGAAGATAATGGAATGCTCTCTTTTAATTTTATATCTTAGAGTTTCACACACATATTGTACTGTAGTCGTTCATGTGCAGTTTCTCTTTTTTATGAGCATTAATGGCATCAGCATTTTTTTATTGTTCTTTTACTATGATTTTGTCTAATTAAAGTCGATACTATAAATCAATGATGGTTAATGCAGTCATTTACCCCATACCCGCAACACCCTCATACCTGTAAGTCTATCAGTAGCTTTGTCACTTGCAACATTTTTTTCAGATTCTGCTTCTTGTTCTCATACATTAGAGATTTTGGGGTAACTCAAGGGCATAAACAAAATTCAGGAAGACAGCATCATTCAGATAAACAAATGTGCAATAACAAGAAGTCTCAATATGAGCTTAGAGGGGTAGAAACTTGAGAACAACACGAGGAAGTATTCTTTCATGGAAAGGGTGGCAGATATACTGTATTGAACAACCCCCCAAAGCCTGTAACACTGTATAGCACATTAACATGATGGCTCGAGCATACTGTACCTCCTATTATCTGTAGAAAAAAATATAATGAGCACACTACCTATTACAATTCACTAAGCACATTCTTTGCATATAGGGCAGTGCTCACAGGAGGGTATACTGGCAAAACATCAGTCACCAAATTCCCATGTTTTGTACTGAGCAATTCTGAACAGTGCAGTTTCCAAAACTGGACTCAGTACTCCACACGGGGTATGCACCAGGGATTAATACAGAGGCAATACTTCCTCTTTCCTTATGAAATATGCATTTTCAAGTGGAAATAAACCTCTAATCCTTATGCTGCAGAACTGAGACACATTCATTAAGAAAGGTGGATGAACAAAAAGATAAAAACATAATGTCATAAGAATGTACTGTGTTTTCCAACAGACAGTATCTACTATATTTCTGTTGAGAATTTCCAAGTCAGAACTCCAGTAATTGCAGCTTCTCTTGCAACCAGTGGCATTTAAAAATAATAAAATAAAACCAAAACAAGAATTTGCTGTGGGTACAGAACACTGTTCATGACCAGAACAATGGACTGTTAAACAAATGTTCTTTTTGGTATACTGGCTGCTATTGTTTCATTTCTGACATAAAATATTAAAGTCATATTTCATTTGCGACATAAAATATTAAAGTCTGCAGGACATGTAGTTAGTTTCAATGACAGAAATGAATGCTAGTGATTGGGTTAATACAGTATAACCAATCAACCACAATTCTTTCTAGATGTCCCACCCAGCTCACAAACAGCTGTGTAATTTTGATACTGGTAGGAAATTACCAGACTGTTGTTTTACACATTGTTAAATGCACAAAAGCTGTGCATGAACACTGAATCTTTTTTTTCCTACATATTCCTACTGGTACCAGGTGATAACATCGCTGGCACAATAATGTCGGGCAAAACATTGCAGGCAGCATAGCGCAGTTGATAACGCCACTAGTACATTACATCACAGGCAGCGATACCGTGGAACACATCACAGTGGGGATGGATGATCGCAGGACATGACAATGCAGGCAGGGACCAGGAGAACTGGCCAGCCACATATGAGGTAGGGGTCCTCCATGAGGCAGGGGCACCACGGGCATGGATAGCAGTGTCCATGGCCAGAGTAGGCAAGCTGTCTGTCGGGCAGGTTTGGGGGGTGTGGGTGGGTCTGCAGTTCAGGGGCTCACAGGGCTGTGCAGAGTGGTGCCCTGGAGGCACATCCTATCGTGGGGTTGGGGCACTTGGATCTGTGGCTACAGTGTGCCCTGTGGAGTCCTGTCAGTGCCCGGCCCCTGTTTGGCTTCCCAGTTTTGGCCTTCGGAGGCTGTCAGTGTGGCAGTAGGGTGGCATTGGGGCTGTTCCCCACTAGTCGGTGTGGCACTGTACTCCCTCCTCAGACGTCTTGGTGCAATATCGACTGGCTGCCACACCATGTCCGCTGCCATTGCCCTACCTCCATCTCTGATTGGGCTCCACGGGGGTCAGCAGCACACCGCGGGCTAGTACCATGCAGTATTGCTGCCTGCAATGTAATGTTCTGGTGGAGTTATTGACCACGATGTGCTGCCTGCGATGTTTTGCCTGGCATTATTGTGCCAGCGATATTATCACCCAGTACCATTCCTACCCATACAGAGTCTCACGCAAATCCCACCAGGGAACCTAGCGGGATTTGTTCTTGTTTCAGCCACTTTCAGATCACTATAATAAAATAATTACACAATGTATTTCTGAATTTTATCTTTGATGTTCTCTAACAGTAATACATACAGTATCAGTGTAGTTATCGTTATCCCTATTACCAGAGTGGGATTCAAATGATATTTTCAGCACACATAGAAATACTGTGAACTCATTGAAATTCTGATATTAAGATCAGAATATCATGCATTAGAATAACATTCAGAAGTAGCCACTTCATATAATGAGTTGTAAGAAATTCAGTACCATGCAATTAATTAAAAGTGTTCTGAACACTTTTCCAATGCCCGGCATCAGAGGCATGAACACAGTCTAATAAGGTACGGAACCACAAGTCTTAGTACTTTGTTTAAACTTCAGTATATAGAAAGTTACATTGGACTAGCTTTTTTTCCCTAATCCAGAACAAGTTGTTTTACAACATGGAACTTATTTTATAATGGGCCAGTATCTACCTGATTGAATCAGAATGCTTTAGCTACAGACATTTCTCATAGGGGAAACTGTGCATTAAGAAACATATCTGCTTAATTGTGCCCCTTGGCAGCCAGGCAGGATGCAGTATAAAAAATAATAGTGTGAAAGTAACGATAATTCAGTTCCAAATTCCCTTTTATCTGGCTACCGTGTGTTGGGTAATCATGCCATTTTGGATCCATTCATCTGCTTATGGCTGTCATCATCCTTATAAAAGCTCTTGAATAGTTCCCATTTATAAAACAGAAATCTAGAATGATTTCATGATTTTCATATGAGCGCTTGACAATACTTTTTTATCTTATCTCCATCAAGTTTAAGTGCCATGGGGGGTAGTGATTGAGCTGTGTGGCTAGCAGACTGCATAATTGTTAAGATACTTTATTTTTTTAACCATGTGTGGACTTTATGAAATAATACCTTATAAAAGTTCATGAACAGTTCCCCATTTATAAAACAGAAATCTATAATTAATTCATGATTTTCATATGGAACGCATGACAATTTTTTTTATTTTATTTTAATTTTGACATTTCACCAACAGATTCAATTATGAAATCGGAGACCTTTTTTATGTCATGTTTAAATCTGAACGTACCAAAACAAAATCGTTTAATCTAATGTATGAGACTCAGTATCATTTCAACATCTTCTTGTGGTGATTGCACTGACCCAAAAGCCTTTTCATTTATTTAAGAGTTCTAGTAATTTTTTAATACAGAGAGACCCTAAATAGTGCTATGATAGATGTGGTGATTGAGGTGGGGAGAGATTCTGATGTAACCACAAGTAAAATCTGCATCAATCCCCATCAGGTTCAAGCACCATTTTTATTGGGGAGGCAAAGTGATTTCATTAGTTAAGAACTCAGCAACATATTACCATGCACTGAGCCTTATCTTTGCTGCAGTGGTGTTGTAAGATTCAGAGTGGAAAATATTAGATTAATTATCTGCTAATGGTCCTAACTGCACCTCCCAGATTAGCTGCTCCTACTAAGAAAGGGCTGAACTAACTGCGATAATTGTTTGTAACCTTGACTGAGGGGGAGTGGTGACTATAACTTTATCATGCAGCGCAAACAATACTGTCATGCTTAGCAAACACACACATGCACGCACGCACGCACACACACTTCTGTTTCTTTTCAAGACTGTGTATGTCTATAAATTATTGTAGGTCCTAAATAAACTGCACTCAATAGCATTTTCAGGCATGACTTATTTTGTATGAGTTATGAGAAGTGACTGTATTTCCCTGGTACTTGCACTTTTTTAGCAATGTTCATTATTTTTTCTTTATTATTGGCATTTCAACTTTTCATTATGAAAAAAATCAGCATATCTGCTGCCCACTTGAGCTAGCTTGCTAGACTGTATAACAGCATACAGGCTATTCTGTAGACTTGTTTACCTGTAAATCATCATTGTGAACATGCAAGAACTGATGCAAGAGAGCCACCGTTGTGTTGAGAACAGTTTTGTCAGTCAGTGTAGTCCCATAACAAAAAATATTGCTGCCACTCATAGTTAAAAAAATGCAAAGTTAAACAACAGAAGAAACAAAATTGTCTAAACCAGTGAATACAATTTGGTATTTAATATCACTGACAGATATTAGAAAAGAAGAGACACCTATGAACTAACCTCTAGTTAGTTTAAACTTTAGTTAATATTTTTCAGTTACTGGTACACAGGCAATATTCATTGCTGGACAGAGGAAGTTGTATCTAGCAATTGTTTTACATGAATTAAACAAAAGTGAGAGCAAGTTGGAGGGGATTGAGAGATCTTATAAATTTTGAACTAGGATGGAGTGCTACTGTAAGAGTTCTGCCGAGCTCCCTATAGGATACCAGTAGAGGGTTTGGTGCATGTACTGACCCCAACCTCAAAAAAATGGCATGATCTGGATACAGGGAAAAACAGAAGTTGAGCAGAGCCAAAAAAATCATTAAAATTAAAACATACTGACCCTACTAACATATAGTAAATACATTAAAATTGTGTTTTTGGATCATGCTATCCGACAAGCAGAAGGTATATATTTTTTGTATTCCCAAATGATCTAATCATGTACAGTACCCGGACACCAACAATTAAATATTATTTCAACTGCATTTAATTTTTAAATTTACTGCAATGGCACTAGTCCAGTTTCAATTATCACACCTACTCCCATCCTCACTCTGAGTGCTGACCACCCACACCTTGACCTGGCACCAGTTCCATTTCAATTATCCAACCCACTTCCTCACTCTGAGTGCTTGATATTAAATGAACTGCAGTTAGCACCTATAAAATAGTATAAAATCACACCCACTCCCTCCCTCCCTTTCAATGCTGACCATGCACACCTGTTCCCCGACCTGGCACCAGTCCCATTTCACTTATCCCAGCCGCTCCCTCACTCTGGGTGCCAGATATTAAAGTTACTGACACAGCCAGCTTTAAAATAAAGGAGCAAAATCTGATATCCTCTCCTTGACCGTAACTGTAGTGCTCTGGATATTGGAGAAAAAAAGAAGTTGAGCAGAGCCAAAAAAATCAATAAAATTAAAATGCACCGACCCTACTAACCTACATACTATACATTAAAATGATATATTTTTTTCTGCACTCTGCCACAGCATTTTTTATTGTAACAAGCATACTGTGGTACATAATTGGATGTACTGCATGAGTGAACATCCAGACCTCAGGTCTAGTCCAATTAGTATAGTAGTTACCTATACTGTATATGTGCATACACTACAGTTATTTATTTTCTAACTGAATGATGAGGTCCTGGGGGGTGTAGTGAGTGTAAGTAGGGTAGCCTAGTCCAAATACAAAGAAGCACAGCATTGTAACATTAAAACGGAGCTCCAAAAAAGTTTAACAACTGAATGGGAGATCCACAAAAGTAGACACTTCATACAAAGTGCCTGCAACAAAGCTAAAAAGAAGTCTAGTTAACCCGTTCTGCCTCCCCATGTATTTTGTGTCACTACTGTTTCTTGAGCATGGGGCTGAACAAACTCATGCAAATTTTTGGGTCCTGCTTGTGGATTTTGTACATGCCTTTATAACTGTGTCTTTTTGTATAACTGTTACAGCTGGCACCCAGCTCCCACCCCTCACCTCACCCACCCCTGGAAATAGTTCCATTATACCTGGGGTTCTGACATCATTTCGTCAAGATGGCAAGGTGCATATCACTGTCATATCTTCTCTAGCACACTGCACTGACAATATAAGCATACACATTATATAATATATATATATTTCTATATAACAAACCAATCACACACACAAATACACACACACACACACACACACACACACAAAAAAATAAACAAGAAGGTAGACAGACATGTGGGAAGTAGTGCAATGTAATGGCTGTGGGCAGCAAACTTCCAGGAGTCTTTCTGGAGGCTGAGATGCTGCTCTGTTTGCAGACAACTCTCTGCCCTGAGGGAGGAGGTTGCTCATCTTCAGGCCACACTGGACAGTAGTAAGGGAACCTTCCCCCAGGCTGCACTGGACAGTAGTAAGGGAACCTCCCCCATCCAGGGAGCACCAGAGCCACCACCACTACCTCAGAGGTTGTGAAGAAAGCACAGAAGCTGGACCACAGTGGGTTCAGGGAGGGCAAGGGTGGTGGAACAGAGGCACACCTAATCAGTTGTTCCACTCCACAATCCATACACCATTCTGGGGGAACATAGTTCCCCTATGGATGCACCCACAGAGGAGACTAAGGAGGCTGCAGACAACTGTCACAGGGGAGGCCCTCACGAAGGAGGCAGAGGACACCACAGGGAAAGGAAGCAGCTCCTGGTGGGGGACTCAATTATTAGGGGGATAGAACTGGGGGGAGCAGGGAAAACTGAAGTAAGGTGCCTGCCTGGTGCCATGGCTTGGAGGGACAGGAAGTGCATCCTTAGGATCACGAGAACAGTTGCACAGGAGTCCGAGATGGACATCATCCACCTAGGGACACATGACTTGGCTCATCATGAGATTAGAGCAGTGCAGAAGGACTTTGTAGAGTTGGGGAGGAGCCTAAGACAAGTAGCACACATAGTATCCTGCTCAGAGGTGCTGCCTGTCAGTGGCATGGGTGAGGCGAGGGTACTTTGCACCATTCAGTTTAACGAAAGGTTGAAAAAATGGTGTGGAGCACAGGGGGTTGGCTTCATTGGGGACTGGGGTTCCACTTGGAGGGACACCAGCCTATACTGGCAGGATGGTCTGCATCTGTTCAGGAAGGGAACAAGTCTTTTGGGCAATTGGTTTAAATGCTTCATTGGCAAGCTTTTAAACTAGTCAAAGGGGGAGGCAATGATAAGCAGCAGGAAAATCCCAGCCTCCCCCTACAAAGCAGGGTACTAAATGAGAAAAAGACCAAGGTAGAAAGGTCAGCGGGGGATGCTGCTACAGAAGGTAAAGCCATCAAAAAATGGAGAGCAATGAGTACCAATGCCTGTAGTCTGGGTAACAAGCTTCCTGAATTAGTGGCCTTGATGGAGGAGGAACATCTGGATATCATGGTAGTCACAGAAACATGGAACACACAGAACCCTGACTGGGACGTAAACATACCAGGATACACTATCTACAGGAGGGACATGGATGGTAAAAGAGGAGGAGGAGTAGCTCTCTACATAAGGGAAGGAATCAAAGCAACAGAACAAAAGGGTAAACAGGGAGGAGAAGAAGCACTGTGGGTCAATTTGGAGACAGGAAATGGCACCACAATCCGCACAGGGGTTATATACAGACCCCCTTCTCAGGGGGAGGAAATGGACAAGAAAATGATAGAAAGTACACTTAGAATGGCAGATAAAGGGGAGATAGTGCTGATGGGTGATCTGAATATGCCAGATGTTAACTGGAGTGCAGTTGCAGCAGCCACTTCTAAGAGTGGAGTTATTCTAGATGCCCTACATGCCCCCCCATGCCTTAGACAACTAGTATTGGAACCCACTCGAGAGGGAGCAATCTTAGACCTGGTTCTCTCAAATGGAGATGGAGAGAGGATCACAGATGTAGAAGTGGGTAGCCATCTGGGAACTAGCAGCCATTGAACAGTATGGTTCACAATAAACACAGCAATAGAGTCAAGCCATACAAAGGCAAAAGTACTGGACTTCAGGAGGGCTGACTTTGCCAAAATGGGTGAGTGCCTAAGGAATGAGCTAGCAAATGGACAGGAAGGAGAGGTGGAAGAACAATGGGGAATAATAAAAACCACCATCACAGAGGTAACAAGCCTTTGTGTGAAGCAAATAAAATAAAACAATGTAAGAAACCACTATGGTTCTCAAAGGAAGTGGCAGTGAAGGTTCAAGAGAAAAAGAAAGCATTCAGGAAGTGCAAGGAATCATAGAAGGAGCAGGACAGAGAATTGTATCAGTTAAAGCAAAAGGAAGCTGGGAAGGCAGTCAGAACAGCAAAGGCCCGAACCGAGGAAAAGATAGCCAACTCAGTTAAGAAGGGGGATAAAACCTTTTTTTAGGTACATCAGGGAGTGAAGGAAGACCAAGGGAGGGATAGTGAGGCTTAATAAAGGGGAAGGGCAGGGCAGAGGGTGACTGTGAAGAGGCAGAGATACTAAACAAATATTTTTGCTCAGTATTTACAAATGAAGAGGGGGTGGTGCCTAAAACAAACAATAGAAACACTCTGGATACAGAAGTTGATACCAGCCCATTTACAGAAAGGGTTCTGAAAGAACTTTTAAAATTGAAGGTGGACAAAGCAATGGGGCCTGATGGGATTCATCCCAGAATTCTAAAAGAACTAAGGGTAGAACTAGTGACACCACTGACTACCCTCTTTAACAAATTCTGGGAGGATGGGGTGGTACCTGAGGACTGGAGGAGGGCAGATGCAATTCCCCTTCACAAAAGTGGGAGCAGAGCAGAAGCAGGAAACTACAGACCTGTTAATTTAACCTCATTGATAGGGAAAATGATGGAATCACTTCTGAAGGAAAGAACTGTCGAGTACCTAGAGGCCAGCGGGGCACAGGACCCAAGGCAGCATGGATTCATAGCGGGAAGGTCATACCAGACAAATCTAATAGATTTGTTTGACTGGGTGACCAAAATAGTAGATCAGGGAGGAGCTGTGGACATGGCCTACCTAGACTTTAGGAAGGCATTTGACACAGTCCCACACTAAAGATTAATATGCAAGTTAGCCAGCCTGGGAGTGGGTCCCAAGATGATAGCTTGGGTAAAGAATTGGCTGGAGAATAGGACACAGAGGATAATAGTAAATGGAATCCACTCTGAAGAAAGGGGGGTTACTAGTGGGGTACCGTAGGGTTCAGTATTAGGACCGGTCCTCTTCAATGTCTTTATAAGCGACACTGCAGAGGGACTGGAAGGAAAAGTACGTCTCTTTGCAGATGACACAAAGATCTGCAACAGAGTTGATACACAAGGTGGGGTGGAAAGGATGAGAAGGGACTTGGCAAGGTTAGAGAAATGGTCAAATGAATGGCAGCTTAGATTCAATGCTAGGAAGTGAAAGATAATGCACCTGGGAAACAAAAACCCAGGGGAAGAGTACACAATGGGAGGTGAGATACTAACAACAACAAAAATGGAAAGGGACCTGGGGTAGTCATATCAGATGACTTAAAGGTAAGCAAGCAATGTGAGAGGGCAGTAAGGAGGGCTTAGGGGATACTGGGATGCTTAGGGAGAAGCATCACCAGTAGAAAACAGGAAGTTGTTATCCCTCTGTACAGACAGCTGGTGAGACCCCATCTGGAGTACTGTGTGCAGTTCTGGAGACCCAATCTCCGCAAGGACATAGACAGGATGGAAGCTGTAGAGAGGAGGGCAACTAAAATGGTGCAGGGTCTGCACCGGAAGACATATGAAGAGAAACTAAAGGAGCTTAATATGTATAGCCTCGAGGAAAGGAGGGAGGGGGGGACATGATAGAAACTTTCAAGTACCTCAAGGGATTCAACAAAGTCCAAGAGGGTAGCATCTTTCAAAAAAGAGGTGTGCAAGAACAAAGGGGCACAATTTAAAGATGGGGGGGGAGCTCAGAGGTAATGTAAGAAAGTATTTTTTCACAGAGGGGTTGTAGATGCATGGAACGGCTTTCCGGAGGAGGTTGTGGAGTCAAAAGCAGTGGCTAAATTCAAGCATGCATGGGACAGTCATAAGGCAATTGTAAGGGGTGGGGGTAGAAAGAAGTAGGCTGCTGGTTAACTAGGATCTGCAGCTTATCCATTAGGTAGGGAAATGGGTAGACTGGGTGGGCCAAGCGGTCCTTATCTGCCGTCAAATTATATGTCTCTATGTTTCTATATGGAGCAGGTGGTGCGATCGGGGTTGGGGTTACTGAAATTTTTTGAAATCTTTTTGCATTGGTTGATTTTTTTATAAGACAGTGATCAAACAAGCATGTATTTCTTTGTATCATGTACAGACCCTAGTGCTAATCATTTGATGAGGGTTCTGATTACTGCTGATCAGAGATTGGGGATGGAGATGTGAGCTGTGGGGACACCTACTGGAAATTTCAATTATAAAAGTAGATTAAAACTGAAAACAGCTCCACCTGGTGCATTTTAGCGGCTGATTATGGTGAACCAATCAAATCAGAACTCAGAATACCTCAACAGACAATTAAGGCTTACTGACACAGTAATGCCGCATTGCAGGGGGTACCGCTCGGTAATAATGCGGCTACCAAGGTATACCGAGGTACTGGGAAACTTCACAGTAACTACCACTTTACGTTCCATCCAGCCTTGAGGTACATTATGCATACTCTCACACAGGGTATCCAGGAATCGCAACATGAGGCAAACTTCCATCACAGAAACATTGCTCAATTTCTTTAAGTCTGGTAACCTCTTCAGTTATCATAGCCTGGGCATGATCCAGGTAGCGTGATGGTCTTGAAGCCATGACTGTAAATAAACACACAAAAGTTCACTGTTATTACTGAGTTCACTATACTTGGAACAGTCTCAAAAAATGGCTCCCTGCTGCTGTGTTTACATTACTGCCCTACCCTGTAATGGCGGCGGCAGCACTCCTGTCGCATCAACAATCTGTATCTGACTCAGGCCACTGCACATCCGATTTACTGCATACTGATAAATTTTGCTCAGACTGTACTGAGTGCACTGCTTTTTTCTCTCTCAGCACATCTATATGATTTATGGACTTTACGATTAGCTTTCAACCAATTTTTTACTTGCTTAAAGTCACTAAAGCCACAGTATTTCTTGAACAGGATTGCCTGTTTGTTGTAGCCTCTCATACAATGCACAGTTTCTCTTGGATTGCTCAGAAAATCATCCTGCTGCTGAATCCATAATACATGTTCACAGTCTGTTGCTCAGAATTCTTGCTGGGTTTTGATTTTTACTTTACAGTCCTTTGCAAAAACAATCACGCTGTTTACACACAGATCCAGCTGGCTTTTGAAAATCACAACACAGTTTAAGCTCAGTTTTGCTGAATGGTACTCACTGAATCAGTAGCTAGCTTGCTCTGATGGAAAATTTATTTATTGAAAATGTTTCACCAGGAGAGGCACACTGAGCAAAACAATGCTCGTCTCACGGTGCGACTGGGGGGGGGGTTACATGGGAGGAGTATACGTAATGCAAACAATGTGATGAAATCTCGGCCTAAAGCTGATCCTGGAAGGCCTCTGGGTTGAAGCTGGCTGGCCATCCCGCCGATTGTCACTACAAACACCACACTTACTTCCCAGTCGGTCGGATTGCGGGTTAA
Organism: Neoceratodus forsteri; assembly: GCA_016271365.2. Taxonomy (NCBI): domain Eukaryota; kingdom Metazoa; phylum Chordata; order Ceratodontiformes; family Ceratodontidae; genus Neoceratodus; species Neoceratodus forsteri. The sequence goes on from CM057454.1 coordinate 777,373,913, forward strand.
GCCCGAACTTACACAGAAATAGTCTGTATATTAAAGATTTGGAACATTAACAGTCACCGCAATGATTCTCCTGCTACCACCTTGCACACTACTCGCTCTCTCTCGTTCTCAAACACTGAGCAGCACTCTGAAGCTGGCTAGGGGGCAGGACTGATTGCAGTCTCACCAGTCACTCGACGCCATGCAAATGAGCCTCTCTCTCTTCTCGTGCTCTTCTCCTTCAAAGTGATCATCGAGCAGGCAAAATTTAAACTGCAAAACTACCTTTTTTCTCAATTGAGAAACTACCTTTTTTTCTCAACTGAGCTTTTCCATGGTGGAAGCACCATTTTGAACCATTTTTCTTGGCTGTTTCTTTAGCGACTCCCCCAGTTCACACATCAAGCATTTGAAACTTTTCAGGGCACAATTTCTCTTTGTTTCCCAAAGTCCCCAATACGTTTTTCTGTCACAACTTGAAAATTAAAGCTGGTAAACGTTCTAATTGATGCAGGACAAAAGGCACACACTATTTGGCTTTACAGCTGCTTAGTAAATGTTGGCACAATCACAGCTGCACTTAAACAGCAGGCACACAGCAGCACTTACAGATGGCACTACTCTGGGCAAACTCCTTATGCACAAAGCTGCCAGTTTTGGGCTACCAACTGCCAGACAGACAAAAGGCTAGCCACAATCTGAGCAACCATCTCTTGTTTTCTCCCAAATTCAAACACATCCCAGACGTGCCCCCATTTTTGTACCCCCCCACTGGTCCTCCCTTGTTTAACTAGCAGGGCTGCTCCTCTCACCACATAGTGTTTAGGGGCAAAAGAGAGGGTTAGGGGTTTACATAACAAGTACACACATTTCTTTTCTAAGCCTGCTATCACAGACAGGCAACGAAGTGTGGCAACTTCCTAGCAGCCACCTGGTGGGACCATTTACCATGGCCAGCAACCCGGGTCCCTGGGAGAAAACATTTGCTCATAATTGTGCAAGGTTTGCACTTCTGGTCAGGGGCACCCAAGTAAATCCAGACACAATGGAAGCAATAACAATACTGTCCAAACCAGGCTGGGATTCTAGAGTGTGGCTTTTATTCACGTAACAGAGTAAGAATAATCACAAACCAAATATGGACCCACACATACTGGTATTGCAGATTCTCCAGAGTACAGACATTCCTGACATTCCCATTAAGCACAGGGTAAAGACACAAAACAACGAACACTCTGGTTCTGAAAATGGAAATTGGCACATATCGGCAGTTACTAGTACATTTCCCATTGACTAGGCACACACGGCCAGTATTAGGACACTTTCCCATATTTCATGAGGAATGAAGGTGGTACACATGACCACAGAAGAGCACATCCAGGCTCAAAAGCTTCCAGCACCCACTATACTGAGGTGAACTGAAAACAGAGAATCCAAAACCTACGTCTGGGTAACTATTTCCATCAGGCACTGGCCAAATGCACTGACTGAAAATTGAACTAGTGCCCAAACTGAACCCGGAGAGGTAAACTGGTTACTCCAGATGGGGGGTCTCCCACCTTTTGCTTCCAAGTTTATACTCAGCCATTCATCTGGTTAATAACACCCTCACAGAAACTTGTAGATGCTGTCTTGAAATGTTTTTCACACTTAACATACTACATGACACACCTCATAGGTGTCAGAAAGTTAAAAGTTCTGTGCTTGGACAGTCTCTCAGTAGACTCCAAATGTAGGCAGACACTTTAAAACAGAAACAGTCTAGGTGACAGGGTCCCTTTGTCAGAGAAAATTCACCAAAGGTATGTAGGTGCCCCTCCTGGACTGACACAAAAGTACTCAGTTTCTGAAGTTGTCACAAGCAGCTTCACTAGACAGACTGGGTGAGGGGATTGCCCCTGAATCCTGAAGATTGCCCTCATCCCTCCTAGGATGGGGCAAAGGAAAACCCAATTGGCAAGGTCCCCACCACTTCAATCACTGTCTTCTATGTTCTTCTTCTAGGGTGAGAACAAACTACCCAAAACACAGTGGTGGCGCTCTGTCAGAGATGTCTGAGGAGCTGCACAGCAAGCTGAAGCCTCCTCCTGGAACTCCTACACAGGACTGACTCCACTCTAACTGAACATTCTAAAGCTATCTCCTTAGAGCTGGCAAAGAATTGTGGGTTATGCCACTGCGAGAGTTCTAAGATTACATCATCCTCCAGCTCAGCTGAGATTGAAACCAGAGCATGACAGTGTGAAACCCATTTAACTAGCATTTCACTAGCTGCCTTTCCCTGCCCACCACTGGGTCTAACTGGGATTCTAGTAACCCCTGGGAACAAGGGGGTTACACTGATTTAGGAGGGAGATGAGTCTGTATAATTCACAGCACTCTGACTCTTTCCCTGGTTTAGCTATTACAGTTATAATGGCTTCATTCCAAGACTGAGGGGTTACTTCTTTTGCTCGACAATGCCTTAACAGGTCACCTAAAATCAGGGTAATTTGTTGAATGTTTTATAAAAATCTGAACTAAATCCATCCGCACCCAGTGCTTTGTTAGATTTGAAATCCCTTACTGTTGTAAATACTTTCCCATTACTGATCAGCACATCTAAATATTTGTTTTCCTCTTCCGATAGTTGGGGTAGTTTAATCTTGGAGAGGAAGCTCTGCATTTTAATTTTCACTGTCTCAGGGTTGTGTTCTTCTGTGTGTGATTTTTTGTAGTATTCTGCAAATTGGCTTGCTATCAAATTACCATCTATCTTATATTTTGTTGGGTCTGATTGGTCTTTAAATTTAATTATTGTTCTCTCTGCAGCATTTTTTCTAAGCCTATATGCTAGGAGCGAAGCTGCCCTCCCCATTTCATAATACTGATGTGCTGTGTATCTCAGTTGACCTATTTTTCTGTCTAAGAGGTCTTGTAACTCTTTTTTAGTGCCCTGAATGTCCTTTAAAACATTAGTGGATGTGGTCTGTTTATGTCCCTTTTCTAATTTTTTTAATTTGTCTTTCAGATACATCTGTCTGGCAAGATGTTGTTTTTTCTTGAAAGCCGACCAACTGATTGTTCGTCCCCGCAAGACTGCTTTCATTGACCCAGTGGCCCTGAGGGTTGAAGCGCTGGATGCCACACCTCGCACCCAGCCGGCGACCTGGGTTCGGGAATGAGCTCAGGGTGCTGGGGATCAGCAGGTGAGGAACAGGATTGAGCATCTGGAGGACTGCTCTCCTGTCACGGAGGGTGGGGGGTTTCCGTCTCGGGCTCTGGGGACACATAGTGATGGCTAGGAGCACAGCAGTCTGAGACCAGGAAGTGACTGGGGATTGACTGAGGCAGCGACCCTGCAGGCACGCACAGGAGCATGTGTGTCCATGCTAGGATGCATTGCACAACCGGACCAATGGGGTAGGGACTTGAGTAGAAAATTCCCATTCTTGGGGATCGGTGATGGCACCACCTCCTCAGCCACACTCCACTAGCCGGACTCGCTGCTCTCTTGGGCCAAGCCCAGCCTGGTCCGAATTCTAGATAGAGTGCCCTGGGCAGATAGGGCGGCCCTACCTCGGGGGGCTCAGAGCTGGGGGTATAGCTGGGCTGGTGCCAGGAAGATGGTGGAGTTTTGGGCTCCGAGGTAGAGCTGAGGAGTGGTGGATGCCTGAGAGAGTTTCCTGAGAGACGGTGCCAGAAACAGAGTTTAAAAAGAAAAAAAAAAGACTGCTTTCATTGCGTCCCAGACCATCTGCTCCTCTATCTCCCCACCTGCATTTGTGTGTCTATAATGCTTAATTTCTTTCTTGACTGTCTCTATAAATGCTTTGTCATTCAGTAAAGAGTTATTCAACCTCCAGCATGTGTGTTTTTTAGATTGGTGTGTTTTTATTGGGATAGATATTGGAGCGTGATCAGATACCAACATCCGGTGTATGTCACTTGCTACTATTTGGTCTAAGTCTGTTTTGAATGTGAGAAACATATCTATCCTGGAATACTCCTGGTATGGGTTCAAATAATAGGTAAAAAGCCATCCCGGTGGTGCTGAGGGCTGAGGCGCTGAACGCCTTACCTCACACCACACCAGTGACCCGTGTTCGGGAATGAGCATGGACCGCCAGGGGTCGGCCGGGGAAGAGAAGGATTGAGCGCCCGACGGCTACTCTCCTTCTCTGGGGGTCAACCTGCAAGCTCCTGCCTCAATACCGCCTCCTGGGGGAGCTCAGGAGGTAGGTGCAGTAGAGGGAGGTAGCAGCGTGGGTTCTGGGACAGACGTCGGCAGAGGGGCGGAGCAGGAGGTGCGTCTCATCGCGCCCCCTTGCTCATTGGCCCTCACTGCACGCCGGTGCTGGGGGAAGAGAAACAGGAAAATCACCCTCTCCTCACCTAGGTGACAACTCCTCATTGCGTGCCCTCGGATCATAGGGGCAGACTCCACTGCACAGTGTCCACAATCAATGGTCGAGGGGAGTAGGGGGCTCCCGCCACCCCACCGGGGGGGGTAATCCAGCAATCAAGGATATATGGACCAGGTGCTCTAGGGGCAGACTCCAGTGTGTGAAGAAGGATAGCGCAACAGGAAGTCCGATTGAGTGGTGAGAGGGGGCAGTAGGAGAGATAAATACTACGTAAAAAAAATAAATAAATAATAGGTAAAACCTCTCCCCCCTTGTACTGCTTCCTCCAAATGTCCATCAGCCCCTGTTCTTCCATACAATGCCATAGCATTTTATTAGAGGCTTTATTAGTTTGACTGTTTCTAGAAGGCCTGTCTTGTTGTGGGTCTATGACACATTTAAAATCACCCCCTATTATCACCATGCCCCTGTCTAGCTATGCTATCTTTTGGAAGAGTTCTTTAACAAAGCTTGTGGTCTTTACATTAGAGGCATAGATGTTTACTATGTGGTATTTCCTATCATGCAATAACCATGACACCATCACCCATCATCCCTCTTTGTTCTTTCCTGTACTCAATGTCTGGAACCCCAGGCCTTTCCTTACTTGCACTGTAACTCCATTTTTTTTTTCGCTGAGGGATGGGATGTAACGATCACCTCTCCCACCATTTTCTTTTTAATTTGTCATATTCCAGTGCAGAGAGGTGGGTCTCCTGAATTAAAGCTATATCTCCTCCCAGTTTTTTGAGCTCATTAATGATCTTAGCTCATGTTATTTATTTTTTTTATTTCATTTTTGTTGACCGGGTAAGTGCACTAGACAAATCCTGCCTATTTTCAGGCACGACCCGGGGGAGAGGAATACAGATGAATGCCAACTGACCTTGAACCAGATTAAGCTGTTAGTGGTATTTTTAGTAAATGAGGGAAATTTGGCCAGTGGCCAGGACACCGGGGAAATTCCCCTACTTCCTGCTTCCTGTGAGCAGGGGACCCATTTTCTGGTGGGACCAAGATGGCGGAGGAGGAGGAGGATGTCTGCTTGGTAGGAGAGAGAGCCTGAGTCTTCTACTATTTTCATGTTAGAGGCTGCAGCCGGTGTTTCGGCTAATTTATTTCAAATTTAAGCTCTCGAAGGAGAATCTTCAGGGTAGCTTACTAAGGAATTTACTGAAGAACTACAGCCAGAGATGTTGCCTGTAAAGGCATCTGCAGATCTTGAGGAAGAGAGTGGCTCTGAGCACAAGATTACAACTGGGTTGTGAATTCCTTATTTGCTGCAGCAGGATTTGAACCTGGAACCTGCGATTTGCAATGGCAATACAAGGATGGATGAAAAATGGTGGAAACAAGGCAACCAGAGGTGGTCATGGAGCAAGAAGAAGAAGGAAGAGATTGAAGGAGTCTGTGAGCTGGCGGCTGTCCAATGGAACTGTGCCCCGGGTAAAAGGCGCCGAAATTCAAACAGGTACTTTTTATTTTCCCAACACCGAGAATTTGCCTGTTCTAGCTCCAGAAATGACTGTAAAGTTGTCCAAACAGGTAGAATTGCCTGTCGTCTTGCAGCCAAGCTCGTTTTCCAAAATTAACACTGCTACTGTTTCGGGTGTAAAAACGGAGCTCAGATCTCGGCTTTTAATGACAGAAAATAGCGCTATGAATGACCGGAGCTCTGAAGCGCTCTGCTGCAATATAGTCGGGGAGGATTTAAAAGAAGAAAAGTCTGGGATGCCTGAAAGCCTCAAAAAACTGTAGCCTGTCTTTTCAGCCTGCACAAAGGAAGGAGGAACAGGACATTATTTCAACTAATGCTGAAAAGAGCTGTACCACTTTGCCTATGGATTTTACTGACTTTGCTGTCCCTATGGATAAAATAAAAGGTTTTGTGTTGAATAATAATATGAAGCAGGGGGATGCAGTAGAGGCAAATAAAAATGTGGTTTACCAGTCTAATGTAGGTTCGCAATTAGGGGTTACAGAATTTTCTTTTTCTGAGGGGCACACAAGGAAAAATGTAATTCCCATGCCAAATGCATTAGGTTTAGGTAATAAAGCAGCGTCTATTATAAATAATGAGGGGCAAAAGACTGGGCCATGAAAAAGCTCTAAGTGGGGCAGGTTGGTCTCTGTTGGAATCAGGTGGATGGATTCTGACCCCACTTGGAGCCAGTCATCCTTTTCTCAGGATTCTCCTGAGTGGGCTCCAAGGTGCAACTGCAGGAAAATGTTTCAGGTACAGATAAGAAGGTAGAGGAGTGTATGTTTTGGTACTGCAGGTAACCTGAATAACTTGGTGATTCAGCTGAGGCTGCTGTGTCTCATAAGGCCTTACCTAAACCTGCAGTGGAATTGTTAGTACCCCCAAAAGGAACCAGATAAAAAGCCTTTGCTGTCAGAGCTCTTTTCCAATGCACAAGAGAAGCTGCTCCAAGGAGGAATGCAGTGCATTTACGGTATAAAGGGATTGGAAGTCAGACCCGACAGACGACATACTGAGGAAAGTTTTACTGAAAGATTCTTTGCATTTTTCTCCTAAGGATGTTTATGCATTTATACACATTTCGGGTGAAGATAATTTTGATATCAGCTTTAGGTCTCAACAAACACTTGACCTTTTCTGGATTCACGCTATGGGCAAGTAAAATTTTCCAACATGGACCCCTTTATTGTGATACCATTGTCAAAGCCCTTGATTAAATTTGTCACTATAATGTTTCGAATGAAGGGGTCTGGGTAGAAGATATTACATTCTGGCTAAAAAAGGTGTAATGTTTTAAGTGAACCTGAGCCTATTTTAGTCTCAGAACAATTTTGGACGGGAGGTGGAAATATAAAGTTAAGCTTAAGCAAAATGAAGCAGGAATTGAGCACATTCAAACTCTTTTTGTTAGGAAAGGACAGAGGTGTGCTTTTACAGTGGACAACCGTGCCTGCTATAAATGTGGAGCAAAGACTCACCTGTCTAGCGTTTGTGACCAACCCAGATGCGATAATTGTGGGGAGGTAGGGCACGTAACTATGTTTTGTGTAATCCATCTTGCTGCGATTTATGTGAGGCAAAGGTCATGTGTTTAAATTCTGCCCTTGGGCGCACATAATTTGTCACATAGTTCTGGTTCTGAGTCTTATATACAGAAAGCAAAGAAGCTGTGGTTCTATCCACCCTTGCAGGAGGTTCCATTTCTGTTCCTAGTTCTGTGGTACAACTCCTGAGGTCAGAGGTACAACAGAAAGGAAAACTAGCTTGGTTTCAAAATGGTGGTAACAGGGGAAAAAGTGTTTCCTGAAAATCAAAGAAATAAGCAGGGTACTGATGTTAGCAAAGGACACTTAAAAAGGATGGAATGGGTCCTCTGAATATCTTAAACATTCCCCGTATGTTTTCTGATGAGAAAGTAGGAAAACAGAAATGGTAAAAAGTCAGAGGATACTTTTGTACGGTTCATAGCGCAGATCAGCAAGAAATCTGCATGCTAAAGCCCCCAGATTGCCAGATGGAGACTAGCAATACTTATGCGCTCTGTTTACATCTTGGGGTAAGACAGAAGGGGACGAATCAGACTCCCAAAATCCACTATTTCAACCAAATCTCAGATACTAGACAACTATAAGGATAAAAAAAAAGAAAAAAGGAAAAATGAAGGGTATTGACCATCATGAAGGACTATAGTGTTCTCCTGGGGTTCATTAAACACTCATAGCTTATTAAATAAAGCTAAGCGGCTAGCTGTGTTTAATTTTATACATGATTTTCCTTTGTCAGTCTGGTTTTACAGGAGACATGGATGTCCACCATTGACCAAAGGTTAGCATTTAAAAAAGATTGGCTGTGGGGCCCATCCTATTGGTCTTTTGGGGAGGATGTTGCGGATGGAGTGGGGATTTTATTCAACTCTTTTTCATTTCAGTTGCATAATCTGATAGACTTGGTACCAGGGAGAGTTTTGATTTTGGATGGGAAATGGTGTGGGTTTTGTTTTCGTTTCATTAATATCTACAATCCTCAAACTAAATCAGGTAGGGTGAACTGCCTAACACTGGTGCAGCCTTTTTTATTCACGACGGTCAGAGTTTTATGGGAGGACTTTACTGCACAGTTCAGATCTTATACATGGTAAACAAAGTGGCAAGAAAACCTACTGCGATACTAACGCTTTAGGTAAAATCCTTAGAGATGCAGGTTTAGTGAGTTGTAATACCTCTTTAAATCTTAAGAATAAGTTTTCTTTTCAAAAAGGGAAATCTTTTTCTCTCATCGACCATATGTTTGTTTCTTCAAACATTCACATAAACTCATTCCAAATTTTTCCCTGTGAATTTTCAGATCATTCATTTTTGGTAAGCACCTTTTTCCTTCCAGAGATGACAGAAATAAGACACATAAGATGGATGCTTAATAATTCAGCGCTAGAACTAAATTTTATCCAGATTAGGATAAGAAACCTATTGAAGGCTAGGCTTTCAGTAGCTTTTTATACACAGATATATGTATATGGTGGTTAGACACAAAAGCAGATCTCGTAACCTGTTCAAAAATACTGGGAGGAAAATTAAAATGAAAAATTTCTAGCTATCTAAGTTTGAGACAGCAACTCAGAGAATTTTATCCTCAGGTTACACATCTAGGTGGGATTACTCAGATCAAATCTCCTTATTAAAAGATGCTATGAAAGAATATCAGTATGACAGAAGTAAAACAATGCAGGCCATATTACTTAATGGAGTAAAGAAATCACCTCTTGGGGACCCCTTTCAGATGTGCAAAGAACTTAGAGATTCAATGGGTTTGGAGGAGCTAAAAAGATCTGATGGGGTGTAGTAACTTCAGAGCAGGAATTAAGAGAGTAATTAAGGAACATTTTGGTTCCTTAATCCTAAAAAACTATTTCTATAACAGAGATAGAGGATTATTTAAATAAGATTCCGGTATCATGTATAAGGCATAACAAGGAAGCAGAATGGGATACTATCTCCAGAAAGAAATTATGGAAACTATCAGGTCTCTAAAATTAAATATTTCACCTGGTCTAGATGGTCTCACAAATAACTTGTATAAACAGTTTTCGGATGAACTAAGTCAATGCCTGGGCCTATTATTTCAAGATTTTCTAGACAAGAATCGCATCTACCCCTCCTTTTCAGAAGGTTTATTAACTTATATTTTTAAATCAGGTGACAGGCAAGATATGGGAATTGGAGACCAATCACCCTATTAAATACTGACTATAAAATCTTTGCCAAAATATTGAATGAAAGGCTTAAACATCACGCAGGGGAAGTGATTTCTCGAATCAATATTGTGGCTTGCCAGAGAGAAGAATTCAATCTGCCATCATGCAGATAAGAGATGTAATTGACTATTTCAATGAGATGGGATTAACAGGTTGTTTAGTAGCAGCTGATCTGGATAAAGCATTTGACAGGGTCCATTTGCCATTTCTTTTAAAACTTTGAGGCATTATGGGGTGCAGGTTAAGCTGACAAATTTAATTGAGCAATTGTACCAGAGTGGGATGGTTTTCCTTTTGTGAGAGGCGAGCAGCTGCTGGATTTCCTTAACCACGGGGTTCGGCAAGGTGCCCTTAAGCCCCTTTTATATACATTTGCTATTGATCCTTTTACGAACTGCATTGGAGGCAAAGAAATGGAAGGGGATACAATATAGAAAACAGTCTTAGCACAGCTACATATTCAAGCTTATGCTGATGATTTGGTTATATATTTGGAGGACTGTTCATCAGTTACGGGGTTTATGAGAGCATTTGAGAATTTACTACAGTGTCTAGCATAAAAATAAACATAAATAAAACAAAAGGACTGATTATTGGGGTGTGGGATTTTGGAACTATGGCTGGAGAAAATTCATTTTTCTAGAGACCGCTTCAATTTTGGGCATTAACTTTGGTCCTCAGAATGTTCCTAATGATAATTGGCAGAGGATACTTAGGAGTGTTGAAAATAAAGTTTCTAGATGGAAGCAATGGCATTTGTCTAAAATTAAAAGAGTTCAAATAATTAAACAATTCCTTTGCCCATTATTCAATTTGTGGCAATGATATTTCCACTACCAACAGAATTTGAAACCAAGTTATATAGCATCTTTTTCAGATGCTTTGGGGTAACCGTCTAAACCCGGTTAAAAGAAGTTTTACTTACCTAACAATAAAACAGGGGGGTTTAGGAATGATAGACCCAGTGGTATACGCCCATGTTTTCTTTATTACCAACTCCTTGAAAGAAGGGTTGATATCGGAATCCAGATCTGAAAATTCATGGAATTTAATAATTATGGGGAAATACTTTAAGTGTTGGACTTCTTTAGCCCCTAAACTTAATAAATATCTACATATTCCAGAGCACTTTCGCCAACGGCACAAAATTATATAAATGGGAAATACAGAAGACAGTAGCACTCACATATAGTACAAGGGACTTGTATCACCATCTAATGGAAAACTATACCCACAAGAGCTGGAATTTAAAACTGCCCATTAACTTTGAACCCCATCGTAGTGGCTCAATTGAATAATCTAGGTTGCCCAAAATCAATGGGAGGTACAGTGGTTAATTTTCTATGGAAGACTGAATGTTAGGGGAATGCGAAATATAAAGTCTTACAGGAAAGGTTATGCCCTTACCTTGAATGCATTAATAAGGAGGAATCCATGGTCCATTTTTACTAGATTGTTCCTATGTTTAGGATTGTGGGGTTTTTAGCAGATGTATGGAACCTGACATGGCTGAAAAATATGACATATGAATTCTTAGCTTTAGGAGTGTCTCCAGTGGGTTCATTCGGATTGCATAAGGGGACTTTGACTTTATTTTGGATGTCTCAAACTTCCTGTGGCAAGCCAGAATACAATGGGTTATATATCAAAAGAAAATGTCGTATGTTTGCATTAGTAGGCTAATTGTTAAAGAGTTGGAGAACATTTTGCCTCTGATATGTTAAGAGTATCCCCAGGATTACTAAAGAAATTATGGAAAGGGTTTTTCATTTTATTAAGTATAAATAAAGAAACTGAAGAAGCAAGAATAAATGTGAAAAACAGTTTGATAGCAGGTGTTCAAGAAGTGGATCTAAGAAGTTAAATGGATATAGTGTTGTAGTCTTTTGGCTATTATTTGATTTCTGTGAAAACGTGTTGTATTCTATGTTTATTTTTGCAAATAAAAACACCCCTACTCTTTTCAATAAGTGCCATGGGATCTTTAACATCTACCTGAACTATCACCAATCCAGGCAGATGGGACCTCGGTTTAACGTCTCATCCGAAAGTCGGCACCTCAGAAGTGCAGCACTCCTCTCACGCTGCACTACAGTGTCACTACTGGGATATTAACCCAATTGCCAGATGTGGGAACTGAACCAACAGCCCTCTGATCTCCCGGCCTCAGTGGCGAGTGTGCTACCTATTGAGCCACTGACACTGATATTTTATCACTGAGTTAATTCCCTTTATGTTTAGGGAGACCATTTTTTTTTATCATACTATGCTTTTCATGCGGCACCTTGCCCCGCCAGCCCGGAGCGCCTGCCCTGGGCTCATTGACCCATACCCTCACCCAGGTATGCCCCCCCACCCAAGTGGGGCCGCCGAGGTGGGACTGAAGGTGGCTGGAGGGTCATGCACCAAGCCCCGGCTCATACATAAGGGCGGGCACAGTTTTTTTCAATGGAGTCCCCTTGGAGCTGGGAGCGTGTAATGATGCTAATGCCAAGGCAAGCGTCTGCCCCAGCTCCACCCACATTCCGGCGTGGTGCCATGTCCCCCAGCCTTCGCCGGGGGGCGAGTGACACAGAGACCAGCTCCCTTGCCCTCCCAGGAGAGATGCTCGATCCTTCTTCTCCCCTGCCGATCCCCGGTGGCCCGTGTCCCTTCCTGAACATGGGTTGCCGGCGTGGCGTGAGGTGTGGTGTCCAGTGCCTCAACCCTCAGTGCCACTGGGCCGGGCAGGTAGACCATTTTTATATTATCCATTTTCTAGTCAAGAGATTTTCAGGTAAATGGCCTCTGTGGTTATGCTTTCTTTCTTTTGTGTGATTTTTTTTTTTAACCAGGAGAGACAAACCAAGCTGAAAGCTTGTTTCCAGATGCGACCTGGAAGCACGAGGAAGTTAAGTGACTTGCTCAGGGTCACACAGTATGCAAGTGAGGGCTGTGGGATTTAAACCCAGGTCTTCAGGTTTGTAGCTTAGAGCCTTAAACCACTGTGCTATACTGCCTACTACTGCTTTTACCAATAGATACCTTGCCTTTTAACTTTATAACAACAGTAACTACAATTAACTCATTCCAGCTTTTGTAACTATATACATACACAATCATAACATTGGTGAATTGATATATTTGCCTCTCCTCCTCTCCCCTTAGGCTTTGTTTCAAGGTCACTTTAAGGAATTCAGCGACTCTGGTCCTGCCAGACTGCTTCCTTTCGGGGCATCCCCTGCCCAGTATTCCCCTCATGTTGGATTAGTGAGTTTGATTCCTCTGTTTGGAGGCTAATTAAGTCTCCTTTCACGAGTTTGAGCGAAAAGCCAAAGAACCAAACTCGGCCCTGGTTTCACCTATCTTGATTACTATATGTTATGGTAATTTAAACCTTCGATCTTCTCCCTTGTTTCATTATGTCTGGGCGGGTTCTGGGAGACAGCAAAGGAGAAGCCCTTCAGCCTTTTCCTTCCCTGTCCACTCCCTTTATATCATGCTCGGTATCCCCCACCTTTACCTCTTCAGATGTTAGTTCATGCCCCCCATTACAATTGTAGGGCAGTATTCATTACTTATTTTGTACTCCCCCCCCCCCGCCGATGGAGGGGAGAGGTAGAGAGAGAGAAAATAAGTCGTACCTTTTCCCTTTTGTCATCTCCTTTTATTTCCAGGTTGGTCCCCCTCTTTCCATCTCCTGCCACAACACTGTGGGTCCTGGGAAGCTGCAAGCAGAGGGATATCCAAATCATGCCCCCCCCTTCCGTATCCTTACTCTGATTATCTGTGAACAGGCTCCCTACCTTCGGGTTCTTCTTTTTCGCTTTTCCTCTCCGTGTCTTAAACCAGGAAGTCGTTCCTTCCCATTTCCTCGAGTTACTCATTTCTGCAATCGTTCCTGTCCTCCCCTACCCCAACTAATCCTAGTTCACCGTCCCTCTTTTCTCTGGTGCTTCCAATCCCCTTCTCTCCTGCTGTGCTCCCTCCAAGTTTGAATTTCAAGCTCTATCCATCACCCCTACAATGCTCCTACAGGATCCTCGCTTGTCGTTCTTGAGGTGTTTCCCTTGCCTTGCAATTTATCCTTCTACCTCCCCCCCTAGACTTTCCCATTTCTGATCTAGGTGTTCCTTTTCTGTTCGATATTACCGTTTCCTTCAGGTCGCAAAAACAATGTCTCCCTTCTCCTTCCTTCTGTTTTCTGTCTCACGTGTTTTAACATTCAGTGCAGTGGGCTTAAATCTCCATTTCCTGCTGCTCACTTCCGTGTCTCTAATCTTCTTCAGCTCTCTCTCTGTCTCTCCGCTTGTCTCGGGCGAGGCGTTCAGTCCTCCTGCCACACTTTCAGTGGTCCCCATCTTACTCCGTTTCTAACAACTTGACCCCTCAAAAGTATGCTACAGTATTCTCTGCCCTAGCTTCCCGTGATCTCCCTTCTCCTGCCTGTACTTTGTATCCTCTTGCCCCCGGTTTCTCCCTTCCTCTTTGTGCTCTAGTTCACCAGCAATTTTATTTCCATTTTTGTTTATTTATTTATTTAGTTAAACATCAGTTTAGAAACCTTTGAGCCAGAGGCTCATTTACAAAGGTACCTCGTCACAAAAGGACATCAGAACAGTAGTACAAGGGACACAGTACTTACAAACAAAAAAGTTACAGTTCAATTACAATTTTGTTACAATAGAGTACAATCTCCAACGAGCAAAAGAGTTTAGGGGTAAGAAAGGGAATCCTTTCTATTCTTTTTGCAAAATCCCATTTCACATTCCCTCCACCCTGCAACAATTATAATTCCCACCCTTTCCCTCTTAGCGTAGCTCGCTACAGAACTACTACATAGTGCTAGAGAAAGGCAAAAAGAAAAGAAAGAGGAGAAAATCAGTGAACCACAATCCAATGAATTCTCTTTCTAATACAGTCCATTTTCTTCGTAAGGGTGTGCCTGTTATGCTGACTTTACCCCGTGGATGCACTTGGTTAAACCCCTTCTTCACCACTCTCTCTTCCCTTCATGAGCCACCAAATGTCTGTTTTCAGAGATCTAGGAAAGTACGCCTCTGCATATGGTCTCTCCTGGCTGACCTGACCCTCTTCCACATTGTTTTCTGTAAGTCCATCTCCAACTGCTCCATTGTAGTATCCGGACAGTCAATATCCCACTTCAGTAATTGGGGGACAGTTGCTGCCATATTGTTGAAAACCTGCACTCTTTTCTCAAGAAATATTTTCAATTTGGCTGGGAACAATACTTGGGCCTTACTGCTGCGTTCGTCTTGCAGTTGACGAACCACATTTCTGGCCGCTTGCCTTTTGGCCTGGAGAGCCAGGGAGAAGTCTTGTTTAAAGTACAGCAGCTGGTTGTCAAACATTATTTTCCCTTGTTTCCATGCCACCCCCAATATAGCCTCCTTTGCCTAGTGATGCAACATTTTAATGATTATTGAGCGTAGTCATGCATTGCTGCCTGTGGGCCTAGGATCAAACGATGGGTGCACTCTTTCAATGGTGAGATTGAAATCTTTATGTAGTTTTATGGTTGTTTTCAGCAGGTGAGTGATAAATGCTATCATGTTTAGGAATGCTTCTTCCACACCTTCTTTCACTAGATGCAATTGGAAGTTGTTGCGACATTCCGTGTTAGATAGATTGATTGATAGAGAGATAAAAATGTTTATTTTTTGACAGGAGTTAATCATTAGGACTGTTAAACCCTATTTACAACATAGTCCTGTATAGATAATGGTTTCAAGTGCAGTATTTTAGCATAGCTGCATACAATATAAAACAGACAACAAAACAAAAACCATAAACAATACAAAAAATAAAAAATACAATGAGCTGAATAAACAATATATCATACCTAGACAACAACTTATAACATGATTTTGGAAAAAAATCACATTAACATTCCTAAGATCCTAAACACATACAATTTGGTTTCCACATTAATGTCAAACTTCTCTTAAACTGACCCAAGCTACCAGCATTTCTAACATCCGATCTCAATTCATTCTAGATCTTTGGTAAATAATATCTCCTTTGCATCGCACTGTATCGATTTCACACTAAAGGAACCTTCAGACCTCTATTCTGAATTATCCTTAAAGAATATTTATTTGTAGACTTGAGCATATAAGGCATACCATTTCTATCCCTGAATGCCACATATGCCCTCTGCCCCAATCTTTTCTTTCTTCGAATCTCTAATGAATCCCATTTTAAGTTTTGTAATATAATACTATGATGAGTATTTATATGACATTGTATGACATACCTAGCTATTTTATAATATAATTTATTTAAACTTTTCAGCGTTAACTTAGTTGCAAACTGATAAATTTGACTCCCACATTCCATTATTGGCAGTAATAGCTGCAACACTATTTCATTTCTATCTTCTCTTGCCAAGAATGAGGTCTTTCATCTACTGGCCCCCAATCTAATATTCACCTTCTTTACTATGTTCTCTATATGTTTATCAAATGTAAGGCTAGAGTCTAGGAGTACCCCCAGATATTTATACTGGGACACAACCTGTAATCTGGTTCCAACAAGTGTAATAATACCCATCCCCTTGCTTGATGATTTGTCTGCATATTTTGTTTGAAACATCATAACTTGGGTCTTTTTCTTACTTAACAGCATTGTTGAGTTTGTCAGCCAACATTGCAGAGAATCAAAATCTAATTGCAGTTTATATTGTAGCTCTGTTTTTGTATTGGCTCTTGCAATCAAAGCCATATCGTCCGCATGCAAAAAAATTTGTGATCTAACAATTATTTGTGGAATAGGATTTACATAAATCAGGAACAATAGGAGGCCCAGGATCGAGCCCTGGGGAACACCCCTGTATGTCCCTTCTCACTCAGACAAGCTATCCCCCACACTAACCTGTTGTGTCCGTTCTGTCAAATATGACAGTAGCCATGATTTAACTGGTTATGACATTCCCTCCAAGGAGAGTCTTTCCATCAGGATACTGTAGTCCATTAAGTCAAAGGCTTTAGAGAGGTCAACTAACACCGCTCCCACGGACTCTCCCTGCTCCAGTCCATTTGAGACGGTATCAAGGAAGACTGCGAGAGCAGAGTCCGTCAACCTCCCTGCTCTAAAACCAGCCAGACTATCCAACAGCAAATTGTATTTAAAAAAAAATGAATCTAGCTTGAAACAAGATCCTCAAAGACTTTTGATAATACTGACAACAATGCTATTGGTCAATAGTTTGTCAGTATATCCCTATCTCCCCCTTTGAATTTAGGTATTATTTTGGTGTTTTTCCAACACTCTGGATACATACTTTGCCTCAAGCTGAGAGTAAGCAATTTAGTCAGAATTGGTGCAATCTGTAGAGCAGCATCGTTCAGGAACTTAATTTCCACCGGGTACAGTCCCATGGTGTTATGTAGGTTTAATTTAGTTATTTGTTTATAAACCTCCTTATTCTTAATTTCCCTAAAATAGAATTGTGGTATTTTCTCACTATCCTTTCCAGAGATAAATGGGGAAGTAGCAAAGGTCTCCTGCTTGTTTATTTTTTTCCAATATGGGAGTGTGCAAAAACAATTATTTAAATTTCCTGCAATCTGACTCACATTGAACTCTATTCCGTCTTTTACCTTCATAGCTCTGTCTGTACCCTGACTTGTCTTCCCTTCTAATTGTTTTACCAACTTCCAGTAGTGAGCAGGATTTTTTGTTTGTTCTATGTTTTGTTTATAATACCTTTTCCTAGCTTTTCTAATCAAACTTTTACATTTGTTTCTTGCTTTTTTAAACAATTCCCAGTCTGAAGATTTTAATGTTTAATTTGACTTCCTCCATAATCTGTCTTTCCATCTATTTTGTTTTTATTTATTTTATTATCAGTCCAGGGATAGTGTATTTTCCTTTCCTTAGTTTGTTTAAATGGGGCATTTATATTACAGATGTCTACAAAACTTGAGTAAATTCACCAATTGCCACATCAATATCTGGAATAAGATCTATACGCTCCCAATCCACTGCATTCAGGTCTTGCTTAAATCTTGTCCTGTTAAACTCTTTATAATCCCTAATATACTTAACTTTTGGTGAATCTGATAAATTATATTTTTTAACTATCTCACACTCTATGTAGCAATTATCCCCTAAATTTGGAGCACCCACCTTAACATTTTGGCCCAGATATTCAAAAGGGTTGTGCATGGCGCAACAGTGTTGCACCATTCGCAACCAACTGATGCACCTCAGCACGATTTTCAAATGGGGATTGTGCCTGGAACAAATCCCGATGCGCCGGAGCACATCAGTAATGTATGCAGTGCAGGTAGGGGTGACGTGCCCATGCATACTCCGCACATCCCGATATTCAGCCCAGGATGTGCTGAGTCCATAAATGCACATCCCCTACTTGTGCTGCACACAGGTGAACCAAAAAAAAAAAGGAACAATGGCTGGCCACCCACAGGTGAGCTGCCGTGTTGCAGGGTGCAACACGGCAGCTGCCACCTGTGGGTGGCCACCCAAGCTCCGGCTGCACCTCCATGGCGGCGCCCCCCCATGCCCGATCACGGGCATCTGTTTACATAAATAGCATCCTAAATCCCTGGTGGTCCAGTGGACTGCTGTCAGCCCAATCATGGGCTTAAGTATAGAAATTACTCACGTCCTATATCCCTGGTGGTCCAGTGGACCGCTCACAGCCTGATTGCGGGCATTTGTATTAAAATAATTAAGTCCAATCTCCCTGGTGGTCCAGCGGTACCCCCTCCCCCGCCGCCCACTGGAGTCCCACCGCCCGCTCCCTGGTCAGGCGGGCGGCACCCACCTGCCTGCCACCCACGCCTGCTGACTGACACCATAGGTAGGGCTGTACGCCCATTGGTCCACAGCATGAGCCAATGGGCGTGCAGCCCGTACCATACTACACAGTCCATATTTCACATATCTGGAATGTGTAGTATGGTATGGGCTAGCAGCAGTCTTGTAGGTTTTATAGGTGAACCAGCTGGCATCCATTCTGCCAATTACTTAATTTCTTCAAGCTGTTAAGATGAAACAGGGGACAAATGAAGTAAGCTAACAAACAGATTGATAAAATAAAAACATTTTATATGGCCTTCCCATAGGCCTCCTTGATGGCCTCCCAAGAGTGACTCCCATCTGTTGCGGGGGTCACTCACATGAAGTGTGACTCAGAGGAGTGCCGATTACTTGACGCAGCTTTTGAACTTTCAGGCACTGATGCCTTCTGACATCAGCAAACCCAGTGGCAGTATGAGGAAGGAAACTGGAATGCCAGTCAAGTTGTTTGGTGCCTTGAGGGCCTAGGCAAATCTTTCAGTGGTGGCAGGTCTTTCAGTGACAGCAGATATTGAGTAGAGGTCTCAGTGAAGAAAAAGTAGACAGGTGTCTCTGAAAGCTTGCATTGCTTTGCTTTTGTGACATCCAGCCCTGCCCCCTTCTGACATAAGCAAACCCAGTGACTGCATGAAGAAGGGAACTGAGATGCCAGTCAAATTCTTTGGAGCCTAGGTGGGGTGGTCTAGCTGGGATGGAATAGGCAGCTGTTTTAGCAGAGGCAGCTCACAAAGGGACACTGAGTAGCAGTCTCTGTGAAGAAACAGCATGCTGTACTTGCCTCCTTTTCTGTGTGTTTCAGGGTCACGTCTACCTTCCTTCCTTTCTCACTGCCCTCATACTCACCTGGGATGGATCCTTGAGATGGGCTCACCTAACTCGCTACTACTACATTTGCCTTTGGTTCCCCTGCCATAGTGTGATGCATTGGACATCTGGTTAGGGTATCTGTAACAACAGAGGAGAAGGGGCCATCAGTCACCCAGCTGAGCACAGCAAGTCACACACACAGCATTCCTCGCCACTGCGGGATGAAAATGATTTAACTGGGGGAACAGTGTAATGACCTCCTCCTTACAGTAGGGGGAGGTAGCCATTACTAGTAATGCCCACCAGAAGATAGGCTGCCTTGTCATTGTTCTCTTGGAGAAAGTGGTTGTAGGTGGAACTTCATCCACTGTATTACAAAAGTAAGAGCTCAAGCGATACTCCATGTTGGCTTTTAGACTAAGGCAGGTCCCCCTGAAGAAGTTACATCTGATCAACTGTTTTACTATGCAGGCAAGCATGAGAGCATTTTCATTCGCAAGAAGACGGCTAGCTGTGGAAGAGGGCGGGTTGTGTTGGTCGCCTTCCCATGCCTGAGGGGGGTTGACTAATAAGGAAACGTGGTTGCTGGTAGGAGGAGGTTGGGAGTTGGGTGCTACTCCCAGGGTGGGATTTCTATCCCAGGAAAGGACCCTGCTACATTAAAAAAAAAAAAGTGCTGCAAGAGACAGTAGCCAGCCATGGACGCAGGCAGGTTGTGCTGGTCACCCATTATAAGATTTTTTTTTTTTAATTAGTATTTTTCACATTTTCCCCCATTTTTCTCCTGAAGATCCCAGGACCCCAGTAGACACAGCAGTGCGTGTGCGTGGAGGTGCACATGCTCTCCGGGTACCGTCTCAGCCCTTTATGCTCCACCCCTGATTATTGCTAGGCTCCCCATTGCCCGAACTGCCATCCATCCTCCACCAGGTGGCATTCCAGCTCCAGGGAAATTCCTCATCCCTCCCCAGGAGAGGAAAGTCACCTTGCAGAATCTAAATCCCGCTCCTCGCCCCTCCCCACTGACCCCTGACAAACCAGGCTCATTCCCAAACCCAGGTCTTTATTAATTTTTATTTTATTTATTTCAATCTAGGATTAGAAAATACCTGAGCTTTAAGATTGGTTTTACAGATCTTTCTAAGCGACATGGCCAAGTTGGCACTGGCACTTCTGCTTCAGCATTTGGGGTTATCAGTCTTGGAGCATTATCCACCAGTGAAACAGCTTCAAATGAAATGGGTTCCACTGCTCTTTCTTGTGGTTCAGCACTAGTTTCAGGCCCTTTGGCTTGAGTACCACTATCACTTCTGGCTCTTTAGGTTCACTGGCATTTGTCAGAGGTATTTCTGCAAAGTTGGAATCATCCTGGACATATCCTTCTGATTCTTGAACAATATTACTTTCACTAGAATGAAACAGTTCACTTAGTCCACTTAGCTCATCAACACTTGCAGGGTCACTTATAGGGTCACTACTTACTTCACTGTGTTCAGGTTCACTGATTGCTGTTAATTCCACCATACAAAGGGATTCAGCCTCTTTAAGATCCACACTACGAGCATCACTTTCTGGAGGTTAAGGCACAGTTGATGAATTGGGATTTGTTAACACAGCTGGTGGTTCAGAGTCATCACCGTAGTTAACTGAGAAACCCCTAGAACACTCTTTCAAGTTCAACAGATGGGTAGAAGGCAGTACAAAATTCACTTTCATCATCACTTTCAGACTCAACATTATCAGAATCTACAATGTATGCAAGATTGGAGACATTATTAGGAGCAACAGGCTGGGAAGCTGATTTTGTTGCTTGGTCTTAGTAGCAGACCTAGTTACAGGGTGCCGAGGAGCTTCAGTCTCTTGAACGTTATTGATTACTATTTGGCCAATAGGTAACATGATTTCTATGAATGGTTTTGACAGCATGAGGGTCCCCTTTTGGACGCACTTTATACACAGGCATATCATTTAGCTTACTGATTACTATGTATGGAATGTGACTCCAGCGGTCAGCTATTTTGTGCTTGCCTGGAAGTCCAAAGTGTCTCATTAGTACTCTGTCACCTCGTTGGCACTCTTGGGCCTTAACACGTTTGTCATGCCGAGTTTTGTTGTCCAGGTTTCTCTTTGCTGCCATGGTATTTGCAAGCTGATAGGCATAATCTAATTGAGCTTTTAAATTTATAACGTACTGCAGATAGTTTTCTGACTGAACACCTTCAGGAGACACTCTGAAGCAAACATCCACTGGGAGACGAGCTTCTCTGCCAAGCATAAGGTGGTACGGTGAAAAACCAGTAGCATCATTCTTTGTGCAATTATAGGCATGTACAAGTGCACTTATCTGTTGGCTCCACTTGGGCTTGTCTTTAGGTTGCAGGGTGCCCAGCATATCAAGCAAGGTTTGGTTAAACCTTTCTGGTTGCGGGTCTCCTTGTGGATGATAAGGGGCTATTCTGGATTTTCTTACATCCCATAGGGACAACAGTTCTTTGATAAGTCTGTTTTGAAATCCCGGCCTTGATCCAAATGGATATGCTGGGGGGCACCATAATGTATGAAAAACATTTCAACGGGAACTTTGGCTACAGTTGAGGCCTTTTGGTCTTTGGTTGGATAGGCTTGTGCGTACCTTGTGACGTGATCTGTGACCACTAGCACATTAGCAATGCCTTTTGAATCTGGCTCCAAACTAAGAAAATCAATGCAGACAGGTTCCATTGGTGCACTTGTTGTACTATTGACCAGAGGGGCTGCTCTTTGTGGTGGAGCTTTGTGCTGAAGACACCTACTGCAGGTTTTAACATATTGCTCAATGTCTAGCCCCATCTTAGGCCAGTAGAAGTGTGAACGGGCTAGATCCAGAATTCTTTCGCTACCCAGGTGTCCCATTTGGTCATGCAAGGCTTTTAAGATAACATTCTTGTACTTAGATGGCAATACTAGCTGTTTTCTTACAGGTTCACCCTGGTTGTCAGTAAGCTCTCTGTACAATAGCTGTTCTTGAAGCCTGAGTTTGGGCCCTCTCGAAGAAGCAAAGCAGTCTTGGGGTCACTGAACCGCACTTTGGAGAGATCTTCCCCTTTCTTAAAGCATCAACTACTTGTCTGATCATTGGATCATAGCACTGTTCTTTGCAGATATCAGCTGGAGTTAGCTGTGGTAAAGAACTTAAGTCTAAGGCTGCAAAATTACAGTAGACAACTGGTATACAAGTCTTAGGAGGTCCCAAGCAATCTACCAGGCAGTTTACAGCTTCGGAGGACAAGGTTTCTTCCTGGTCGAACTTGTGGCATAGGGTTTTTACAGATTGTTCAGGAATATGCACTCACTGTTGTTCAGAAACAGGTCTGCATGAGAGGGCCTCAGCATTGATGTGATTTAAGCTTGGACAGTACTCCACCACATAATCATAGGTTGCTAGAGCGGAAAGACATCTGTGTCTGGTAGCATCTAATTTGATTGTTGTTTGGGCATATGTTAATGGAGTGTTACCTGTTTTGACTAGGATTTTAGCATCATACAAGTACTCATGAAATTGGTCAACTATTGCCCACTTAAGAACAAGAAATTCTAATTTTTACACCGGATAGTTCTTCTCTGAAGATGTCAGACTTTTACTAGCAAAGGCAATGGACACAATCCTTCCAGGTATTCTTGATAGAGTACAGTTCTCAGACCACTCAAGCTGGCATCTATATGTAATACATAGGGCTTTGATGGATTAGCATAAGTGAGTATATGAGCATGAGTTAATCTGTATATTATCTCTTCAAAAGCAGTGTCACAATCTGGAGTCCATCTCTGTCCAAACGGCTCACTGGGTCTGAAATAGATTTTTTCAGTCTCTCTGTCAGAACCTTTCTTAAACTTTTTGTGAGTCGGTGGGTACCCTTGAGTTAAGTTTAGTAAGGGCTAGTTCATCTTGGTATAGTCCTTGACAAACTGGCAGTAATAACCACAGAATCCCAGAAGCCTTTGAAGTTCTTTTAAGTTGTGGGGCTTTGGCCAGCTGGTTAATGCTTCCACCTTACTGGAGTCTGTTTGTATGCCATCTGACCACACAGTGTGACCCACGTATTTGACAAAGCTCTGGAAAAACTGGCATTTGTCAATGGATAACTTAAGACTGAACTCCTCAAGCCTTTCCAACACTTTAAATAAGCGAGCCTCATGCTCCTCGAGAGTTTTGCCAAAGACTATGATGTCATCAAGGTAGACGAGACTTTCCAAGAGATTCATATCTCACACTGCATGCTCCATTAATTGTTGAAATGTTGCTAGTGCACCTATTATGCCTTGGGGCAGGTGGATGAACTCATAGAAACCCAGGGGACAAATGAATGCAACTTTTTCCCTGTCCTCAGGAGCCATTGAGATTTGACAGTATCCGCTTTGGAGGTCGAGGACGGATAACCATTTGCTCCCATTTAGGCAGTCCAGGGCATCCTGTATGTGGGGCATTGTATACTGATCAGGCACAGTTCTTTTGTTAAGGGTCCTGTAATCAACACACATGCAGACAGAGCCATTCTTTTTCCGCACCACAACAAATGGGGAGGCGTACGGGCTGTGTGATTCTTGTATGATGCCAGCCGTTAACATCTCTTGTAGGTGACGTCTGACATTGTTGAAGTCGGCAGGAGCTAGAAGTCTAGACCTCTCCCTGAAAGGTCTGTCATCATGCAGGTGAATGTGGTGTTCAGCACCTGTGACACACCCAACTTCCCATTCCTTGAGGGAGAATACCTTGGTCCTCTGAGCCAGCTTTTTACTAATTCTGGTTCTCCAGTTGCCTGGGATAGGTGAATCTCCAAAATCGAACAGGTCAGGTGATACCAAACACCCTTCTTCAACTCTACACTTGGAGGGGAGCACAGCAGTGTTGGCATAGTGGGCTTTAGCCAAGGTGCATCCTCAGTGCACCGTGATGTCTCAGCTTGTAACATTTTGTATTTGTACCACCACTCTTTGGGCATAAGCATGTGCCCAAGCTGGAAGCACACTAGACTTAATCAGCAGTCCTTCAGGTAATTTTCCCTCATCTGGGGCATCCAGCATCAAACTTTTGTTGGTCACATCTTTTCACAGCCGCACTTCACCACTGATACTGCATTTTTCATTTGGAGATAACGTGATGGTAGTAGGACATTTTTTCTAAACCATCCCAACAGGCTCATCTATGTCACTCTCTTTGGGGTGCATTTGCTTCTCATAGGCCTTTGGATCAGGGTGTGAACAAGCAGGGCTCTTCCAGCCTTTTTCTTCTGCCTGTCTTCACACAACTGGGCCAGGTGCCCAAACATGTGTGCACTGGTGCCAATCAGTACAGGGATACCATCATAAAGTCTGGTAGAAGAGCAGATCAGGGCTAGCATCTCTACATAATCTCCTACACCAGCCACAGAGGATGGAAAGGAAAGCCATACCAAGTAACCAAGATATGGATACGACGTTTCACTCAACCTGCAAACATGCAGTCCATTGAGAGGTTGTAGTGGGTGGTCAGATAAATGCTGTTCATGCCAGTCTTGGAAGATTATGGTGACTTGAGACCCACTGTCTAAAATTGCTCGAGCCACAATCCTATCTATGTGTATGGCAGTGTCCATGGAAGGGCCTACCAATTTGGACCAGTCTGGAAGAACATCAGCAGGAGCTTGGACAGACAACCTGGTCACAAAGAAATTGGATTTAGATTGCCTGAACCTCTGCTACGATCATTTTTGGCACCCCTCTGGAATTGCTTTGCTTTCTGGAGCTCCCTTGTAGTTTGTTTACCACTTTTTCTAGGTCCCTTTCAGATCAGTATTCTTTCTTCATATGCCCATCCTTTTCATAATTGTGACAAATTATATTTTCTTGGGTCTGTCTTGGCTGAAACATTGCATTAGGAGCTGGTCTCCATTTACAATTAGGGGGTTGGGAGGAGTACACATTTGGTGCTGGCACTGGAGCACGGACAACAGAAAGTCTTAGTTCGATCTCCCCCTCTTTCTGTGGTGTTGAAAACGGTGCAATACAACTCAGTAATTCTTTTATTGCAGCAGTCAATTCATTTATTTTGGTTTTTAAGCTGCCATT
This sequence comes from Neoceratodus forsteri, assembly GCA_016271365.2. Taxonomy (NCBI): domain Eukaryota; kingdom Metazoa; phylum Chordata; order Ceratodontiformes; family Ceratodontidae; genus Neoceratodus; species Neoceratodus forsteri. The sequence continues at coordinate 777,399,228 of CM057454.1, forward strand.
GGCAGGGGGCGCCCGAGCATTGCACCCCCACTCTTATAGCAGTCATGCTCTGAGAGGGGTCAGGGTCTTTATCTGTGGAAGGGGCCTTGGAAGCGACAGTAGCTTTCACTTATTTGAATTCTCTCAGCAATTCAGTCCATGGTGGGGTATCCTTATCAGTCTCTGGTTTACAAGGGCTTTCCAGCGCCAAGGCTACTTTAGCAGCGCCTGCACAGGAATTCCAATCTTCTTCCTAACCTTCGGCCACCCTGAGTTCTTTTATCAGGCCGCAATAATCGGGGTGATCATCTTATCCCTCCTACCTTGAAGCTTTTGCTGGAGAATTTGCAATTTAGAGTATTTGGCACATTGCAGTATATGATCTAATCTCACATGATCCAAATCGCTGGCTGATACCCCACTTTCCGGTAAGCTCGCTGTAAGCCCTCTCCAAACGAGTCACATACGCAGACAGACATTCCCCTTTCCACTGTTTGGTGCCTTTGAATTTCCACATTAAAGCTTCTCCAGATTCAATGCTACCAAAAACACCTTCTAGTGCAGACAGATAATTTTGAGTTGAAGCATCAGGATTTGTGGACCTCAAAAACCTAATGGCTTCCAATGCAGGACCCCTTAAACTTTCCATGATCCTTTTTTGTTTTTCTGTTTCCACACACTGCCACTCTTGAACCATGGGGGATACATAGTCCATCTAAGTCTCTAGATCATCCTTCCCCTGAGAGGTGGGGAGAGTGCCCAAAAACATCCTCAGCCTGTGGTGAGAGTTGTGACTAACTGCAGGCACAGGTGTGGGTGCCGGCACTGGTGTGCGGACCGGAGCTGGTGAAGAGTCAGGTACTGGAGCTGGTGTAGGTACTGGGGAAGGAGCACCCCCCAGGTGGCATGAATAACTTTTTGAAGTCCTCCATGGTTTTTGTCCTCATCCAGTGACAATTTGGTTAGCTTTTCCTCAAAATCTTCCATTATGGGTGGGAGCTCGTTTTCTGAGGGGTCCTCCTATCTTTAGTTACCACCCTCCAGACGGCCGGGGACCAATCAACGGTAATAGCTTTGGGCACCTGAGTTCTGTTTACAGGGTTGCCACATTCCACTAAAGCCATTAGAACTTGGGCAGTTAAGTCAGCTTGTGGGCTTACCACTATAGTTTTTCCCAAACTCTCAGTTTTTTTAAAGTGCCCCTCTATAGTGTCTTTACTCGTGCCCAGGGGTATATCAAGTATAAGCAAGGCATTCTGGGGATCAATGTCATGCTCTTCACACCAACTAACTAACTGATGTACATCCATTTTTTCAGTGGTAACCATTAAAATTCTATTTGCAATTCTTGATTTTGGCCACTAGGGGGGCACTAATCCCAGTGGTGCCTCCAAGTTGTAACCCCCAGGTGGTGCTATCCTATAGGCTACTACTCCTGCCTGCCTGACTATGCACAGGTTTAAGGGCCTGAGTTCAGTGAACGAGTGCCTTTACTTGGAGGAATGGTATTTGGGTAGCGTAGCTGCTTTGGCATAGCCCTCTGGGATGCTGTAACAACCCACCAACCCCTCTAGTGGCCTGAACAGTAAAACAGTAGGACATTCACATTCACCAAATAACAGTAACGATATTCTCACACTCCTTGCACTTATTACCAGGGCTGGATTTTCTGCAACTGTCCTGGAGACCTCCTGGAAAATAAGACCAGGGATGCAACAACGCAATAATAATGCTGTAACCCAACCAATAAGGTACACACTAGCCAGGTTAAACGTGAAAACCAACAATCTGGTTTATTTAGGGGAAGTGAACAAGGGTGAGGCGTAAGTCTAACAAATGATGGGCACTTCTGATTTGATTCAGAATGATTCAGCATGCACTGTAAGTCCCTTTGCTTTGACACAGTCCAACAACCATGGGTACCCAGTGTGATGTGGACAGCCAGTTCTGAGTGCTGTATGATTTTTTTTGAAATATAAAATAAAAATGTGTATGGACTGTCTCCCATGAGAAAAGGCTGAAACAGCATGTGAGATCACACACACACTCACACAGGTTTTAGATACCAGGTGTTACATGGAAGGCCTGAAGCTAATTACAGAGTAGAACAGACCTTGCTCAAGGATATCCTGTTTTACCTAAAGTTAATAACAGGCTGGAAGAGGCCTGAGTTGAGCATATCCATTTTATGATGTTTCAAGAGGAAACCAGGTTTAGCAAACTGGTGCAAAATCATAAAGGCGTTGATGTCTGTGTGAGAAGGGGAAGCTTATCATAGATCAAAGAAATGTCATTTGAAGACATGAGTTATGCTAAGGTTGCAGAATTTATGGTTTGTACATGCTTTATTATTTCTAAAAAGTCTTGACTGTGGGTTGGGGCTGAGTAGGGGGTGAGGGTCGGGGGCCCAAAAAATACATAAGGGTGATTTTAGGATTGTATCTAAGTATCATGGAAGAAATGGTAGGACAGCACAGAGGGAGGGGCGACCAAGGGAGAGGGATCTTTGGCAGGGTGGTGGGGTGCAGTGGCTGTGGAGCGGCTATGATCCTAAATTGGGCTTGGAGGATGGGGGGTTGTATGATGTGTAAGCAGCTCACTCAGCTGAGAGAGAAAGTGGCGGGGCTAAGGTGGGGGTTAAATGGGGGGGAGCTGGGGAAAGGGGGTAGAGATACCGGGACGGTATAAGCCAACGAAGGAGTGGGAAGGGCTGAGTGGATTCACTGGAGGATCAGATACACTGTTCCGGAAGTCAAAGGCTTGGGAGGGAGAGGATGGAAGGGGATCCAGCGGGGATAGACCAGAGGTGGTAACAGACAAGAGCAAGTCCAGATTTGGGACAGTAACGCCCGAGACAGGAGGAAAGGGGTCAGTGGGAACTGACAGCAGGAAGTCAAGAGGCACAAAAATGATGCCTGTAGCTAGAGAAAAGAGGTCAGTCAAGGATTAGGAGGAATGGAAGACAGTAGGCTCAGGAAAAGGCAGACAGATGCCCAGTATGAAGGACAATGCAGGCATAGATGAAATGGGCCAGAGGGTGGAAGTAACAAATAATTTTGCCCTCCTAGGTATTGTAGTCGAGGACATTGGAGAGGAATAGGTACGGCAGGGGCCATCAGAGAAGGGGGGTGCAGAATGGCTGGGGAACATGGGGGGAAAGATCTCAGGTGCAGTGGAAGGGGGGAAGAGGGGGCAGGTACATCGCATGCAGGAGAAGGGGGGAGGAGAGGACGGGCACATTAGGGACACACCAAAAGGTGGCACTGGGGAAACTGTGGCATAAGAAAAGTGGCAGGAAGGAAGTACTGGAAGAGCTGGAGTTGAGCTCCAAGGAGGCTGAAAATGAACTGGAGGGAACCCTCCAGGGTAGGAGCTGCAGTAGGAGCCTGGGGCAGGGTGCAGGAGAGGGGAAATATGCAGACAGGGCAGGTAGTAAGGAGGAAGACTTTCCCATGTGGGGTACAGTGCTCAAAACCTTCTGCAAAGATGGGCAGGACAGAAACAGTTGTAGGGGGATCAAGCACAGTTGGCACAATTTCACACAGTGATGCAGATGCGGGAAGGCCAGGAGCAGTTAGAGGGGGGTCAGGTGAAATTGGATCATGCTCAAGCAGTGAAGCAGGATGGGTCTGCAGGGATGAAGGAAGCCAGGTGGAAGTACAAGGGATGAAGAGGTACAGGAGGGGGGAGTCTGATGAAAGGCTGAAGGGAGAGGGTGAAGAGGTACAGATGCTGGGTGTGGGTAAAAATCAGGATAGGCTAGGTAATGGGGAACAAAAGATGAGCAGGGGCAGAAACCAAGTCAGGATGGAACATGAGAAGGAGTCCAAAGGGAGCCAAACCCCGAGACAAAAGCTAGAGTCCAAAAGGACACCCAGGAAGCAGGGGGCAGTAGAGTGGCACTCTTGGTGGACTCAATAATTAAGGGGCTAACATGGGGAAGGAAGGGAGCAAAAAATAATGCAGTATGGGTACAGTGCATGCCAGGGATGACAGTGCTGGAGGTGAGGCATCATATTCCTTCCTGGGGTAAGCAGCAGGATAAAAGGACACATCTGGTGGTTCACCTGGGCACAAATGACTTGGAAGGGAACAGTCTGATGGAGGTACAGGCAAGGTTCGAGGAACTTGCTAGGTTCTGTTGGAGCAACACTGTTTTTTCCTTCCATTTCCTTCTCTGAGGTGTTGCCAGTACCAAGAGCGAGCACACCCAGAAAGGAGAAGATAAGGGCATTCAACAATTGGCTACAAGGTTGGTGCAGTCGGATGGGGTCTGGCTGGATAGGTGACTGGGGCTCTACATGGGAGGAGGAGTGGCTGTATGCCCAAGACAGGCTGCACCTGAGCTCTTCAGGGGCAGCTGCACTAAAGAGTAAACTGGGGACTTCATGGCAAGGAAGTTCAATTTATACTAAATAAGGGGGTGGCTAAGGACAGGGCCAGCCTTATGTGAGGCAGAGCAGAAAGGCTATCAGCCTCCCCCCCAAGTCACAACACTCATCAAGGGAACACTTAGCAGCATGGAAGGATGGGATGGGGCTACATGTTGGAGGGCTTTGGTTGCAAATGCCAGGAGCCTGGAGAACAAAATGGGAGAACTGGAGGTCACCATGATGGAGGAGAACCTAGACATTGTAGCAGTGAGTGAGACTTGGTAGAATGAGCACTACACCTGGGAGGCAGTGATCCCAGGGTATCGGTTGTTTAGGAAAGATCAGGAGGGGAAGGGGGGAGGAGGGCATTATATATCAGGGAAGAGATTGGGGCAATGGAAGGGCAAGATCAGGAGGAGGAAACAGAGATAATGTGGGTCACCCTAGACAGGGGACAGGGGGAAAACCTGCATATTGGGGTAGTCTATAGGTCTCCTATGCAGGGGGAGGAACGAGATAGACACTTTGTAGAATCAGTAGCGAGGATGGCATGGAAAAAGGAAATTGTGCTAGTTGGGGACTTAAACCTTCCAGACATCAACTGGGAGGCTCAGACTGCAATCTCCACAAGGAGCGGGGGCATCTTAGAGGCTCTTCAGGGCATATTCCTGCAACAAAGGGTCAGTGAGCCTACTAGGGGTGTAAACCTGTTGGATGTGGTCCTCACAAATGGGGACAGTGTGGAGGAGGTGGAGGTGGGGGAAGAGCTTGGCACCAGTGACCACAGGGCTGTCAGGTTCAGGGTGAGAGCGGGCAGAGAGAGGGTTAGGACAAGAACCAAGGTAATGGACTTCAGAAAGGCTGACTTTCATGGAATGAGGAAGGTAGTTGGGGAAGAAATGTTGAGGACAGGGGATGTGCAGGGGGTGGAGGAATTATGGGCAGCCATAAAGAAAGGGTTATTTAAAGCCATGGACTCATGTATAAGAAGGGTAAGAAAGAATAGAAGACAGAAAAGACCTCTATGGTTCACTAGAGAGGTGGTGTTAGGGGTCAAGGAGAAGACTAGGGCATTCAAGAGGTACAGCAGGACACAAAAGGATGAGGACAGGGAAACCTACAGGGAAAAAAGAAAGGAGGCTGGGCAAAAGATAAGGAGGGCTAAGGAGACCACTGAGGAGAGGATAGCAAAGCAGGCAAGGAGGGGGGACAAAACCTTCTTTAGGTATGTTGGAGAAAGGAGGAGGGCACAGCATGGGATTGGAAGGACAAGGGGGGAAAGTGGAACAATACTGGAAGGGGACTTCGAAAAAGAAGAGGCATTAAACAGCTATTTTGCCTCAATCTTCATGGAAGAAAGGGAGTGTAGGGGACCAGGAAGGGGTTGGGAGGATGACAGCCACAGGCAGGTGGCTATGGCAGAATTCACTGCTGAAGGAGTAAGGGAAGAGATGGGTAGACTTAGGGTAGACAAGGCAATGGGGCCTGATGGAATACACCCAAGGGTTCTCAAGGAGGTGAAGGATGAACTCGCGCCACATCTAGTGAGGCTGTTTAACTTGTTCTTTGTCACAGGGGTCGTGCCACAGACTGGAAGAGGGCAGAGGTGATCGCATTACATAAGGGGGGCAGAAGGACGAGGTCAAAAACTACCATCCTATTAGTCTTACCTCGGTGGTGGGTAAGGTAATGGAAACGCTACTTAAGATCAGGTTGATAGAATACTTGGAGATGAATGGCATGCAGGATGACAGGCAACATGGCTTCATCAAGGGAAGGTCCTGTCAGACTAAACTGATAGAGTTTTTCGATGGGGTGACACAGATAGTGGACCAGGGAGGAGCAGTGGACATGGCCGATCTGGATTTCAATAAGGCCTTCGACACCGTTCCACATGGTGGAATGGTATATAAGCTGGACAGACTAGGGGTGGACAACAGGATCACCAGGTGGGTGGAAAACTGGTTGAAGGGAAGGAGTCAGACGGTGGTGATAAATGGGACACATTCCAGGGAACAGGCGGTGACCAGTGGGGTGCCACAGGGGTCAGTGCTAGGACCAATACTCTAACATCTATGTTAGTGACCTAGCAGAGGGTCTGGAGGGATGGGTGTGCCTGTTCGCAGATGATACAAAAGTCTGCAATAGGGTGGATTCACCTAGTGGGGTGCAAGCCATGAGGTGGGACCTGGAGAGGCTAGAGAGGTGGTCTGTCACCTGGAAACTGAAGTTTAATACACAAACGTGCTCACTGATGCACCTGGGGAGGAAGAATAGGAGGGAAACTTACTCCCTTGGGGGGTTGGTGATGAAGGAGAAGGAAAAAGAAAGGGACCTGGGGATTATGGTATCGTGTAACCTCAAGGTGGGCAGCCAGTGTAGCAGGACAATGGGAAAGGCAAATGGACTGTTGGCCTGCATTATGAGGGGTTTTAATAACAGGAAGAGGGAGGTGCTAATGCCATTATACAGAACCATGGTTAGGCCGCATCTGGAGTATGGGGTGCAGTTCTGGAGACTTCCCCTACGAAGAGATGTTGAGCTGATGGAGAGGGTGCAGAGAAGGGCAACCAAAATGGTACGAGGGATGCAGAATGTACCCTATGAGAGAAGATTTAAAGGGCTGAATTTGTACACTATGAAGGCTAGGAGGGAGAGGGGGGACATGATTGAGACCTTTAAGTATCTGAAGAGAATAAATAAGGTAGAGGGTAACAGCTTGTTCAGATTGAAGAAGGGAGTGAACACGAGGGGACATAGCCTCAAACTGGAAGGTGGGCAATACAGAGGTAATGTCAGAGGGCAGTTTTTCACAGAGCGGGTGGTGGAGGCCTGGGACAAACTGCCAGAGGAGGTAGTGGCAGCTGAAACTGTGGAGGGGTTCAGGAGGGCTAAGGATAGATTTAAGGGGTTGGGAAAAGAGGGTGGAAGCATAACAGAAGGGGAGGAGGTAGGGTGTTGGGCAGACTAGATGGGCCGTGGTGCCTTTCTCTGCTGTCACATTTCTGTGTATCTATGACAGGGAGGAGCTAGGTGACCTCATGCAAATAGGTGGGGAAAGCCAGCATTTAAACATTATTCTGTTTTACTTCACAGAGACACTTTTATCTAGACTCTGACCAAGAAACATCCTTGAGCAGTTTAAACAGATTTAGAGGTAGAGACAATCTAAGTACTGTAGGTAGGAATTGTACTGTTTAAACCTTGTTCTTTAAAAATATTTGTATGTCTCGTGATATAATAGTTCTGTATTGTATGTTTTACATATTATTATCTATTTTAGTAAAACTCTTTTTAGAGCTTACTTGGTCTATCTTTGTTTTCTTTCCTTTACAAGTAGAGTATATATGGTTAAAGCAGACACTAAGCATAAGCTTGAATGGTGATACCAAACTGGAAAGGTAAGAATAATCTGAAGTCTTTCTTTAAGTTTTTAAGGGTTCATCACTGTATACCTGGTTAGGTGCCCATAGGCAAAGATAGCTGGCCCCCCGAAGACAGAAATATCTGAGCCTGTGTATTGGGTATGCTAGTAAGAGGTTCACAGTTTGAATCCCTCCAAGACTTGAGACCAACGGTTGATCGGAACTCACAAAACAGACAAGAGTGTTATCTTGCTCTGTTAAACTGTTTACAAGACTGCGCTCGGAGGCTGTCACTTTGGGAGTAGGGGGCTGACCTGCTGAGTGAGTTTGTGACACCCAATATGTTAAACAGGCTAGCCTGAAGCATTGCCCGGGATAGGCCAGCATTGCAGCTGGTGTTGGGGCCCTTAGGAAGAAAAAGCAGTTAACATGCACACAACCCAATATTTGTAATCTGGAGCTGGATGGCTCAATCCAATGCAATAAACCCAAAACAAGAAAATTAGATGGTACACAATGATTTGTGGCTGTTGTTGCAGAGTGCTACCCTGAAATTACTCACGCTACCCAAACCAGGATGATGATCCAACGACATAGAAACATAGAAGTTGACGGCAGATAAGGACCGCAAGGCCCATCCAGTCTGCCCATTTCTTTTTCTACCTTATAAATGTGCCATCGGCCTTTGCTCTGTCAGTGGCCTATCTATTCGTACTCATTTGTATTGCTCCCTTATGCCTATCCCATGCCTGTTTGAAGCCCTGCACTGTATTCATAGCCACCACTTCTTGAGGTAGGCCATTCCATGCATCCACCACCCTTTCTGTGAAAAATAATTTCCTCACATTCCCCCTTAATCGGCCCCCCTCTATTCTCATGCTGTGTCCTCTTGTCCTGCTATTTTTCTTATATTTAAAGATGTTAGACTCTTTCACCTTGTTAATGCTCTTAAGGTGTTTGAATGCCTCGATCATATCACCTCTCTCCCTCCTTTGCTCAAGGGTATACATGTTGAGCTCTGTTAATCTGTCCTCATATGTCTTCTGATGCAGTTCCTGCACCATTTTGGTTTCCCTTCTCTGGACTGCCTCAATTTGGTCAATGTCCTTGTGAAGGTGTGACCTCCAGTACTGCATGCAGTACTCCAGATGGGGCCTAACCAGTGTCTTGTAAAAAGGGATTATTACCTCCCTCTTACGACTTGTGATACCCCTACTAATACACCTAACATCCCCTAGCCTTACCTACTGCTTTAGAGGTCTGCTTGGATGATTTCAGGTCATCAGTGATGATGATGCCCAAGTCTCTTTCTTCCTTTGTGACTGCTAGCAACTCCTCCAGCCTATAGGTGGCTTCAGGATTTCTCTTCCCTATGTGCATGATTTTGCACTTCTTTGCATTAAATCCAGTTGCCACTCTTCTGACCATTTTGCTAGTTTATCCAGATCTCTTCTCATTCTGCCCACCCCATCTGGATCATCTACTCTGTTGCAGATCTTGGTGTCATCTGCAAACAGACAAGCCTTACCCTCTAGTCCATCTGCAAGGTCACTAATGAAGATGTTGAAGATGACTGGCCCCAGGACTGATCCCTGAGGTACCCCACTTGTGACTTGCATCTCTTCTGACTGTATACCATTTACCACCACTCTCTGTTTTCTGCCCGTCAACCAGTTTGCCACCCAGTTGATCAACTTTCTGACCCACCCCAAGCCTACCCAGCTTATTTATCAATCTTCTATGTGGAACAGTGTCAAAAGCTTTGCTGAAGTCAAGGTAGGCGACATCAACTGCTCCCCCTGACATGAGACCTATGCAGATATTTCGTGAAGCATGAGGAAGAGTTCCCTCGTGGTCCTTGTCAAAACGCTGGTCTTGGGATGCAGGCGAAACAGCTGAGGCTTAACTGATTCAAATTTAGTCAAAACATGCAAACTAGATGTCTCGAACTGGCCTGCCGTGCAAATATTTTGGCAGACGATGCACATTTATACATAAGGCTTGTCCTTCTCTGGTCCTTCCAACCAGCTTGCAGGCTGATCCTCACTTTCCAACTTGATTACTGCACGAACCCCTGCTGCTGCGGGCCCCAGTGTTGGCTGACTGGATACCTTGAACCCGCGGACTGACAGACGAAAAAGTCTAGGCCTAACAGGCCTAACCTCTGAGAGCTAGCCGGCTCCCCAGAGGCACACACACTGAACTCTCGAGCAAATCTGAACTGTTGGAGCAATTACCCACTTTTATATGGGGCTTAGGTCCAGAGATCCTATTGGCTGCCAAAACTGTCCTGAACGTTCCCCATCTGTTAATTGTCTTGTTGTTTTGGCACCTAGATTTTGTCCCACATAATTCTCCATAAGTCTCTGGCAGTGTCCCACAATTCTCTTTGTTAAATGCTGGCTCCCAATTGGTTGATAGGCACAAAGATGGTGGCTGCGGTTCAACTTTCTACAGTCTATTTCAGTGGCCCCAAATATAAAGTTCTGGTGCAGCCAGCAGTTTTACCTTTATTAAACAGTATTCCTACAGTCTTGTAGTCCCAACAGTTCTTTCTCTAAACTGTTCACTTTGTATTCAATAGCATGTACCCTCGGGGAGTCGCAGCTCCCATAACACACTACCCCCAGTAACACAGCAGTGGCTGATTAATATTTATAAGGGCATACCTTGCCCTGACCTTTGCCCTTTAGCTTCTGTGCCCCAGAGGCAGTGCTTCAGGCGTCTGCCTATTTATTTATTTAAAATATTTCTCCCTTTCTCTTGCTGTGTTCCTGGTGCCTTTTAACTCAACCCGGCACTGGGAACCATCAGGAAACACCTCCTGACCTTTGACCGCAACTGGCCGTCGGACAAACAGGACATCCTCTTGGTGGTGCGAGCAGCAGCCTAAGCAAACCTGCTGACTGCTCACAGATAGACAGACTTTGTGAGCCTCGCAGGGCTCAACAACACATGGGCTGCCTGGAGGGGATCATGGGGACAAGGGTTAAACGGCAAAGTGCCGTGAAGGTAGCAGGGACGCCGGCGGCAGTGGGAGAACACCCGGAGGCTTTCAAATAAGCCCCCCAAATGGGGGGGCATTACAGGAAAAATACAGGCCAACCTTGATTTGACGAGCAGGACCACCGTTCGGGATGTACGATTGTGACTTCCATCCTAGGCTTGTCACTCACGGCTTCCAATCCTGGGCACCAGGTTCACTATTGGACCTTATGGTCTTCCTCTCCTTAAGTGCTTGTTTTAAGTAAAAAAACAATGATAAGTTAACAAAGACACAACTAGAATTCAGAATGATTGGAAATACCCACGCAGATTCTCCAGACAAACATAACCTGCTGTGTCTCGGCCTTGTAACCTTTTGGCTCACTGCACAAATCATAAACAGATGTATGGAGGAGTCCAAATATATAGCAGCTGATGAATCTTTATCTCAGAAAGAGCACAGTAGGTGTCCTATACTGAACAATATTCTCCTCGAGGAGCCACTGGCTCCAGGAAGAGGCTCCACTGACAACATTAGAGCTAACAGAAAAGAAAATTATGGTATGTCTCCTTTCTGTATTGCTCCATGTTATCAGTGGGGAAGGCACTTAATACATATAGGTCCTAAAAAGCAGTACCTATCCAAAAAGGCTACTGTCCTATATAATTCTCTAAAGGGTAGCTACTGGATTCATCTGACAACTACCACTTGTGAAATTTAATGCCAGACAGTGGCATCAGCACAGCTCAAGTCATCAGTTATGTAAAAACATTGTCATTTACCTATGCACTGTATGTAATTCATGTTTGCATTCCATATAATTAAACAAAACAAATTATTCCTTATGCTCCCCGGCCACAGCTTCACCCCCAGATCGCCCCCAGTGCTTGAGCACACTCCAATCGTGGGACATCGACTCCACAAGTTCACCCCCTTGCGGTGGGACTGTCCCAAAGGATGGTTCTGACTGCTATAGCTATGCCAGAAATTGGGAGAATCTCTGATCTGGGAGGTCCTAATGCAGGGGCCCTTGTCATTATTGCCCACTCCCCAAGGGTGGCGGCATAAGAGGGAGTCCATGAAGGCGTGCTCATGCAAAGATGTGATGCCGCTTCAGACCCAAGCTGCCACCCTCCCTTCCCACATGATGCACCTCACTTTACTTCCACCTCTGGTTACTAGGTGGCAGGGATACAGCAGGTACAACAGCCCTCCCTCCCCGGAGGAGGAAAGTGTCCCTTAGGTCGCTCAATCCCCCCACCCAAGCTGGCCATCCAGCAACCTAGACACATTCCTGAACCCAGGTTGCCGGTGTTACGAGCAGTAGCGCTACCACTGTGCCAGCGGGCCAGCTTGCATGCCACATAATTCTGTGTCGTTCCTGTAAAAGGGACAACTTTTATCAGTGAGCCTACCTGGTTACCAAAATCTAATAAATAAATAAACAGAAGGTAAGAATGGAGGACAACAATACTGACTGCAAAATTCTACAACCAAAAATAGCCTTCTAAGTCCAGGGTACCCCAGAGGGGAAAAACATTCTGCCCCAAGTGATTTGTTTAAAGCCAGGAAAGATAGAGACAAAAAGTGGGGTATTGCTAAGAGAACTGGAAGGGATGCTGATTGGTTTGCATATAGACAAGCCTGAAATTCTTATAGACCCAAAGTTAGGCTAGTTAAACAGGAATATGTCAGACTTAAGTTAGATAATAATTATAAATATGATGCAAGATCCTTTTGGGGGACTATATCTGATTTAACAGGAAATAAACATAACCAAGAGGTAGATAAAATTGTGGTGGAGGAAACTGAAGTGGTACTTGGGAGGGAACGTGTGGACATCTTTAATACACATTTTAGTAAGGTGGATTCTTCTGTATATATTAAGGATGCCCAGCCAGATTGGTTATCAGTTGGGAGGGATAACCCGCCTAGGCTAGAGGCTTCTGGGGCCTTTAGTTTTCATTATATTTCACCTGAAGAAGTGAGGACTGAATTGTTGAGGTTGGATATTTCTAAGGCAACTGGGTTAGATGGGATTCCAGCCAGACTGCTTAAGTATGCTGCCCCTTGTATAGCTGAACCATTGGCCCTTATTTTCAGTTTATCTTGCAACTGTAGTGAGTTCCCAGAGGGATGGAAGGTAGCAAGAGTATAGCTTACTTTTAAGGGTGGGGACATGAATGAGCTGAGCAATTATAGGCCCATCTCTCTCTCCTGCCACTGATTTCAAAGATTTTTGAGAAGATTATTTCTGTTCAATTGAGAGATTACTTGGATTCAAATGGTAGAATGTCTATTTATCAGTCTGGTTTTAGGTCAAAACACAGTACTAATACAGCATTGGTTAAGGTGGTTGGTGACCTGCAGCGGAGCCTGGACAGGAGACAAATGATTGGAGCTTTATTTATAGATCTTTCTAAAGCTTTTGATACTTTAAACCATCAGGTGCTCCTGTCCAGGCTCAGCCAGATCGGTTTGTCTATCCAAGTTGTAAATTGGTTTTCGTCTTATTTAAATAAGAGAAAACAATTTGTGGAAATTGGCCCCTTTAGGTCTAATTTGGTTGATATGTTAAATGGTGTCCCTGAAGTCAATTTAGGACCGTTATTATTTAATATTTATATTAACAACCTTAGTTTTGACCTTCAGATATGGGGTACCATCTTTATGCAGATGATACGGTCATATATGTTGAGGGTCCAACTTTGGACTTGATTAGACCTAGGCTCCAGATGGCCTTTGATCAGGTGCAGGATTTTTTTCAAGAAGCATCTTTTAGTTTTAAATCCCAAAAAGACCCAGGTTGTTATATTTAGGAATAAACAGTCCAAAGAACAGAATTCAGGTCTGAATGTAACAACTTTGGATGGCACTATTATAATGGAAGGGGATAATTATAAGTATTTGGGCCTTTGGGTAGATTGTAATCTGTCCTGGTCCCTTCATATAAATCAATCAATCAATCAAACAATCAATTAATCAAAATCTTTATTTATCCAGGCGAAACATCATTGAGCATAGCTCATTTGCAAGATGGACCTGGTTAGGTTAAGCTGTTACAAACATATATGTGCAACCAGACAAGGTAATACAAAAGGTTTAAAGATTACAAAAACATACAACAATCATAGATAATCATACAGAGACATTCTTTACAAGTGTGATATCAATCCATCGAACAAGATCTTTAATTGTCCAACTGGGCATAGTTATTCAGTGTGTGATTGCGAGATTGGCCAGGGTGGATCACGGTGGATATAACAGAACAGAGTGATGTGACTGAGTACAGAAGTATATTGAAAACAAGTCCACAGGAGACAACAGAGCATACAAGAACTAGTGTTCAAGGCAATAGTGTAAAAGGAAGGCAAATGCATTTATTCAGTCTGGACACAGAATTGAGGGAAAGGAAAAGGGAAGAACGTGGAGGTGAGAAGAGGGGCAAAACTGGAGGGACCTAATGGGATGGGAAGAGAAAGAGTAGCCAGTAAGCAGAATCAAGGAATGTGAGGGGATGAAGAAATGGCTAGGGATGCAGAGGGAGAGTAGCAGGGGAGTGGGCATGGAGATAGTATCAACCAGAGGATACAAGCGGTTTCTATCCTGATGATGGGAGACAGAGGCTAAGTGAGAGGAAGGGAGCAAGTGGGGCAGAGGTGGGGAATGAGGGGATGGAGAGACTAGGTCTTGGAAGGTCAGTGGATGGTACCAGAAGTTTTATTTGTTAGCGTACTGTGCATGGCAGGATGGGGTACTGTGAGAGACACAGACCCAGAGTGAGGGTGGGAGATAACAATTGAAGACTTCTTTGAATGATAGGGAGTATAAGCTCTTGAAGGCAGAGAAGCAGACAGGGGTGCACAGTTTAAGAGTTTTTTGCATTTTGTTCCAAAGTGCAGGCAGCATGTAGCTTATGGCTGCTCTGCCAAAGTGAGATTTGGTCACAGGTACTTTGAGTGAGAGGAAAGATGAGCTTCATAGTGTATAGTTACCTACTGTGTTTAAAGGAAGGCAGTTGGTGATGTAATGAGGCAGTTTTTTTGAAATAGCTCTGAAGGTCCAAAGTACAGCGTTTCTCTCTCTTCTAGATTTAAGGGAAGTCCAACCTACAACCATGTACAGAGAACAGTGATGCGTGCTGAGTGGGAGATCCATTATGAACCTCAGGGCTTTGTTGTAGAGTGTGTCCAATTTTAACAAACAAAAGGTAGGGCAATGGCTATAGATGAAATCCGCATAATCTATCAATGAAAGAAATGTGGATTGGACTAGCCATAGCTTGGCATCTCTGGTAAGGAATTGGTTGATTCTAAAAAAAGTCCCAGCTTCTGCCTTAGTCGTTTTAGCAGATCATCAATATGTTCAGTGAAGGAGAGTCTGTGGTCTAGCCACACTCCCAGGTACTTAAATTTTAGGACATATTCCAGTTTTTCCACCTAGTAAAGTGGTAATCTGAGGTACTGAGCCAGTAGTTGCAGAGTTGGTTAAAAGGGTAGATGGAGAGAAGAGCATTGCTTTCATTTTTTTGGCATTAAAGAGGAGCTTTTTATGAATAAGGTGGCTCTGGAGTAGATTGAATTCAGATTGTAAATCTTCACAGGCTGCTACTGGTGTTGGTCAACTTAAGTATAAGACAGTATCATCTGCGAACAGCTGAATACTAGCCTTGTTTATGCAGGAGTCGATGTTGATGTATATTGTGAACAGTAATGGACCTAGGATAGATCCTTGGGGCATGCCCCGCTGGACAGGTTTAAGAGGTGACAATTTGCCTTCAGCTTTAACTTGCTGGAGGCATCATGTAAGACAGTCAGTGAACCAACACAACGATGAGGAGTCCATGCCTATAGACTGCAGGGAGAGGAGAAGCAGGCTGTGATCCATGGTGTCAAAAGCCTTGCTTAGATCCAGAAATACAGCACATACATAATTCTTAAGGTCCAACTCCCTCTGCCAATCACTGGTCACTGTGGTGAGGGCTGTGATGGTGCGATGGTTAGCCCTGAAGCCGGACTGCATTGGGTTTAGTAGATTTAACGTTTCGAGATGGGACCACAGCTGCGCATTCATTATTTTCTCCAATAGTTTGGATAAAACTGGAAGGATGGAGATCAGCCTGTAATTGTTAAGGTCACAGGGGGTTCCCTGATTTAAAAAGGGGGATGACACGTGCAGTCTTCCATGAGGGTGGCAGAATACCCTGAGACAATGATAGATTAAATAGGTGGGTAATTGGCACAGCTAATACGTGATAGGCAATCTTTATAAAGTATGGGTCTAAGGAATCAGCACCAGCGGTTTTCCTGGTGTCCATTTGCAGAAGGAGATCTTCCACCTCTTTTAATGATGCAGTTTGGAGTGTGACTACCGAGTCAGTGATAAGGGGATCGGGATGGGAGGTGGTGATCTGGGTGCGTAGGGCGCATGCAGGAGACGTGTCAAAGGCTAGGCCTGTGGTAGCAAAATGGTTATTGAATGAGTCTGAGATCTCCAGCCTGTCAGTGATGGTAGAATTCCCAGGGTTAATCTTGGTCGGGAGGGGATTGCCCGAATCGTGGCTGGACAGGTCCTTGATAGTGTTCCAGAATTTAGCTGGGTGCCTGGTAGCAGAATTGAACTCTGAATGCAAGAAAGCAGCCTTTGAGTCTCTGACCATTTTTGTACAGACATTTCATAGTCTTCTAAAAAGGTTCCAATCCGTAGGGGTGTTAAGTCTGCAGGCTTTTTTCCAGAGCTTATCCCTTTTGAGCAACATAGCCTTGAGTTCAGGGGAGAACCATCTACAGTCTTTATTCCTTACACAGGTTTTTACCAGGGGAGCATATTCGTTGAGAGCCCCTGACAAGATATCCTGGAGGATATCGTATGCTGAAATGACAGTTTTAGCCAGGTAGAAATCCTGCCAACGCAGGGAGTATTTGAGCTCGTCTAGGTAAGCAAACAAGTCAAAGTTACGCCTTGATCTCTTTACCAAGAACTTTGATGTGAAGTGCGGTTTGCTGGGAGCTCTTACACAAGCGATGAAACAATGGTCACTGACGTCAGAAAATAAGGTACCATTGTGCGTAAAGAGATGGGGTTTGCTCACCAAGATAACATCCAGAAGGGTACTGTTGCTAGGGTTCCTTTTATTGTGACGCATTGGTTCAGTAATAAGTTGAGAAAGTCCATGGTCATCGCAGAAGGTTACGAGTGGGGCTGAGGCATTAGACAGACAATCAAGGTTAATGTCCCCCTAGAATGATTGTTTTTAAGGAGCTTTGTTCCAGCGTCATGGAGAGGTGAGACAGGAGCTGTAAACCTGCAGAAGGAGGTCTATAGCATCTTATAATTTGGACCACACTGGTCTGTGAAACCACCACCTTGAGGGACAAACATTCGAATTCGCTGGTGACAGAGGACGAGTCGAGGCAGGTGGCCGTGAACTTATTCTTAACATAAATGGCCACCCCTCCACCTCTGGTTTGCCTGTCAGCTCTAAACAAGGCATAGTTAGGGACATTGACCTCCCTGTCTAACGTGGCTGGTTTGAGCCAGGATTCCAAGGCTACTAATATATCAGGAGAGGTATGATTCATCCAGGCTTGGATCATAGTGTGCTTTTTTAACAAGCTGCAAACATTGATATGCAAGAAGCTTATGCCTTTGATTATTGCTAAGTCCGCTGGCGAGTCTATGGTGACAGGAGGGCCAGGGTTGAGCTCAACATTGCCAGAACACAGTAGAAGGATGAGGAGTAATTTTCTAAGAGCAGTTAAAGAGATTTTGAGATTCCTAACTTATTTATGTCCATAATATTTGTTAGGTCTGACATGTGGAGCTTTTCCTTTGTAGCTATTCTGGCCTAACACTGCGAAGACTAACACTCTGGCAGCCACATGTAGAGGGTTGTCAAGGTTAGGTGCAGCAGGAGGAGGAGTACCCTGTAGGGGAAGTTCAGTACACGTCCTACCAAACGGGCTAGACCAGAGGTAGGGCTGCAGCAGGACATACTTGGGCTCACATATGCAGTAGAGGAATAGGCTACAATGCAAAATGTGACACAATGGGGAGCTGGAGGCAGTGCATGTTGGTGGCAGGGACAGCTGTAGAGGACCGACTAGCACCACAGTTAGAAGTAGCGGTAAGAGGATTCACGGGAACCCTTTCATGGTAAAACCTTGCGGGGAGGTACTACCATTTATGTATCCAGGTGGCAATGATAGGCTAGTAAGCTAGTAAGTTGTCCATGGGACAGGCTTAGACTTTTAGACAATAGAGATGAGGTTAGGCTATTAGACAAAGGACTAATAGAACCAGCAGGGAGTTTCAAAGTAGGCAAGCAATAGGAAATGGAATGCTTAGTTCTCTGAGTGACTGGGACCAGACAGAGGGGATGAGGAGAAATTGAAAGAAGGATTCATGAGAACACTAGATATGGTGGGTGCTGAAGGGGTTAATTGGACAGATAGCTGGAATGTAAATGAAGGAAGATGTTAGCAGTGAGATTTGTGGGTTATGCTGAATGCACTAATGCTAGGGGTGCTAGATACACAGGATGCAACTTGGAATGGACCGTGCAGAGCTTAGTGAAAAGCTTATACTAAAGAACAAAAGCAGCAAAACTGAGCTGTTGGAGGAATAAAACTAAGGTCTTAAGGATGAGATCCAGGAGAGTTCAGAGTAGAGTATTAGGACATAAAGAATCAAGCAGGTAGGGAGAGCAGGGAGAATGCGAGTGCTGATAGAGTTAAAGCAAGCCGGGGTAGGTTGGGCAGAACTTAGAGATGATGGGCGGGGAGAAAGGAAAACAAATTCTAAGAGGCTAGAGCTGAGGTGGGCGGGTCTAGTAGTGTATTTAATAGGTGGGGGTAGGGGTAGGGGGGCAGGAGAAAATACAGACTACAGTACACAGCAGACTAGAGAAAACAGCCTTAGTATTCAGTATGGGCTTGCAGGTGCACCAATCGGGAGCTGAGCACTACCCTCTGAGCCAATCAGGCAAACCAAGGCAAAAAGGCGCTCCATTAGGAGAACAGCTGATTAGCGAGTCGGCTCTGGAGGAAATCAGCAGCCGTACCTTCAGGGGTAGTCCAGAGAGGGAACCAGGAGGGTGGTCGGGAAACAGTAGGATCCGCAGTGATGGCGGTGGAGGTGCCGCTGAGGATGAATAAATAACATGATAGTGGGATTAAATAGAAAATTGGGGGCTCTTTATAGATTTAAAAGATATATGTCAAGGGATGTCCGTTCAAATGTTGTGAATTCCCTGTTAATGTCTATATTAGACTACGGGGATCTCCTCTATGGCTGAGCCTCCACCTTCTTATTGGACAGGGTGGATTTGATGTGGTATAGGATGGCTCATTTTGTACTGGAGGTCCTTTATAGAACCCATAAGTGTCTTTTGTCGAACAACCTGGGTTGGCTATGGCTCTCTGAGCGGAGGAATCTTCATCTCCTTCGGTTTATGCTTTAAATATGGAAAAAAGGGGTCCCAATTTACATCTCTCAGCTATTTCCACCTAGAATTATGAAAGATAATTTTGGGCTGCCTAGGGATTAAATTATTTAACCCCTAGATGCAATTTGAATGTTGGCAAATATTCTGTACCTTTTAGAGGGATGACTTTATGGAATAAAATTCCAGTGTGTTTAAGGGACGTGGATTAGATAATCTATTTTTCTGATTTGAATAAATGGTACCTGGGATGGGCTAGTAGTCAATTAAATTGTAATCAATGTGATATTTATTAATTCTGATTGCTTACATATATTGCTCCTTGTTGTACACTGTATATTTTTATACTGCAATTTAATACTACTTTGATTGTTATGTCTTTTTGAAACTGATGTTTGATGCTTTGTCTGTCTTTTGATACTGGGACTTCATTGTAAATGAGCTAATGCTCAACTGAATGCTTCCCTTATTCATATGAATTAAAAATATTTACTACTTACTACTACTGCTACCTTTCATTTGCACCAAAATCTCTTTGCAAAACAGATTTACTCATATGTTAAGATGACTTGATGACCCTGAAGGTTTTTCCTCTCTTGTTGCTACAAGTGAAACAGGAGATAATGACTGAGGGAAACAGGGTCCCACTAGTCTTTTCAGTCTTGGGTATCCAAAGGGGGAAAAAATGATGCCCTCAGTGCACCTTTCATTTTCACTGAAAACATTGCAGCTCCTTTAGATAGAGAATGGAGCAAGGCATGGACTGAACGTTCTAAAGAAAACTGGAAGTAAGCAAATGCCTTTTTAGCACAGAGAAGCAGCAATTATCAGAAAAGATTAACAGTCCACTTAGGGAGTGAGATTTAGCGATCCTTGGCTCGCAATATTTATACAAGTAAGCATTCCTTTTTCAGTTAAAACAAAGGATGGAATCTTGTTTAAATAACTAATAGAACATTTGTTCTTTTAAAATGCAGAAATACAAGAACAGCCTTAATGACGGCTAACAAGCTGCAGCATACACGCTGCATTTTTTTAAAGTGAGTAGGATGATTTTATTATTTAGCTTAAAAGGAAGATTGGATCAATTATTTGATTAATAAGAGCCTCTATTTCCCTTTTTAGGATTTTTTCTGAACCTTTTAGCTGGGAGAGCACTCGTAGTAAAAAATAAATTGGAATTAAGAATATTTTAAACATTGTTTAAGGTATAAATTACTTTTTTCACTAAATGGTGTTATTAGAAGTCATTGGATTTTGAAAATAGACATGTAATTGATTTATAAAACTAATCAATGAATACTGTAAGGGGTCCATGGAAGTACCAGTATCTATGTTGTGATTATACGCAGTGTGATAATGAGTTAGGTGATCTTTAAATAAAAGAAGGTGAACTATTATTAAGGGATCAAAGAAAATAAAAATATTTTTTAGATAAAGGAAATGTGTTTGTACTGTAACAGTATTAATTGCTCATAAGTTAAGAGAGGAAAATTAACATTTGGTAATTAATACCAATGAGACTGAAAACTTTTATTTTTTATGTTGTAGAAATGCAACACAGTAAGGGCCTGATGAAGTGGATTTTACCACAAAACTGTTGTCCTTTCCTTTTGTGAGAAGAAAATAAAGAAAAACTATTTTGAAGATTACCATTAATAGTGGTGTTCATCCATTTTTCATTATTCACTCAAAACACTGCAAAACAGATTTATTCATATGCTAAGATGACTCTGGTCTTTCCCCCCTTTTGTTGCTAGAACAGAAACAAAGATAATGACTGAGGGAAACAGAGTTCCACTAATGACTTTTCACATTTCTCTGATCTCTTGCAAAGTATGCACTCTTCTGTCTATACTCATTACAAGGCAAACTTTCCCAATGTGGGGAGATTAAGGGTCTGCCACCTCTCCTAGCCAAACCTCTGACTGTCAGAAAGACAGCTTATTCTGTCAGTTATCCTGTCAGTCATCCTGGATGAACCATTCATCGAAAGGAGACAGCTCATAAGAAAGGGATCCTATGACCCCATAGGCACTACGGTGGGCTACTGAGTGACAACTCAGCTTGCAGAAACAACACCCAAGATGTAGAGTGCCATAGCCTTGGAGAGCCTAACACCCATGTCTCTGATCAAATGGCAAAAAATGTTCACACCTCGACATGGACCGCTGAAATGGATACCTAATAAGGCCATCAGGGTGTTTCGTCCCTTGTTGGAGAAAGCCCACTTTCAGAGTTTCCTGTTCTGAGGAACCAGGCTGCTAAGAGCTTGCATTGTTAGACTGATCAGAACCAAGGACTAAGGTATTTTTGCCCACTCTAGAGCCATCAGAGTGAAACTTCATTTTACCCCTGAACCCTAGTGGACTCTGAACTATAGTGAATGCAGCCAAACAGGTACACTAGATCAAATTCTACTGCTGGGTAGGGAGTCCATTGCTTCCACCCACAGTTACCAAAATTGACTGAAGACCCTCGACACACGAGAGTTTTCCTATCATTTGAAGAGTTCAACTTGAGACTGACCGAACCTCTTAGCCGGTCAAACACCTCTGGGATCAAGAAGACCCTCCCGGGTGAACATTCTTGTGACTTAGACAGCCTGCTTAAACATTTTTTTTTAAAGACATTATTACACTGTTAAACTTCACCATTTCTTCCCTTTTGAAGTACACTAGGCAATTATGCCATGAACAATCCCCAACAGCCTTTCAGGGACCCAAAAAGGCAACAAACTACTGCACTGGTCAGTGGTCAGGTGACACACAGTCATCACAGATTGAACAAAGGCCGCAGATGAGGTGACATCTTGTGTCTTGCCTAGGGCTACTAAAATGGCACTGGCGTAAGTGCATTGAATGTCCACCCTGGAAGACAGGAGAGCAAGATGTGCCATGATAGACACCTATACAACTACCTCATGGGGTGAAGACAGAGCACATAAGAGGAGTCTCTTTCAAATGAGAATGAGCACAATTGCCACAGGCAATGGGTGCATGTGATGAAGCTGAAGGGGGAGTTCATCAAGACAGATGTGAGGAAATATTCATGAAAGGCATGATAGATGACTGACAGAGACTGCAGGCATAAGTGATGCACCGAAAACACTGTGGGGCTTCAAGCATGTGTGAGACAGGCATAGGACTGGGATGTGTTTGAAAAGAGGCAGGGAGGCAGCAGGGTTGCTTTTGGGTCTGCAGATGAGACCAATAAGGCAGGGATGGATGGACTTCTGGTGACATCACCAATGGGAGTGCAGCACTGAGGACATGGCTCCGGTGCCCCCGAGGCAAAAACAGGCTCCAAAATAGACCAATTTTTGAACAAAAAACATAAATACCAGCCAGAATTGGAGTCCTAGACATGAATGCGAGGCAGGAGGAAGAAAAAGAATACTCCTGTTGCCCTGGATGTCACTGGATTGAATGGAGAGTGCCAGCTGGCTCCAATGAATCTAAACAATATGGCAGAGGCACAATCAGTCCAAACGCCAACCAAGTAATGCAGCTATCCTAACAGAGTTACAAGACTTCAGGAGTGAGGTTTGCAATTTCCAAACTGAACTTACAGATGGACTTTCTAAGATCAACCAAAAAAGTTACAATCCTGGAAGAGAATCACACAGAACTAGATGAAAAGACAGATCAGTTGGGGAGACTTGTGGTTCAAATATTGGATGACCAGCAAGAACTAGCACCCAAATGCGAGGACTTGGAAAACAGGTCCTGCTGAAATAACATTTGCATACATGGGACCCCCAAGGAGGAGGAGGGACAGGACATGTGCATTTCTGGACTCGATGCTGCAAGAGATGCTACAGTTGGACCTGGCCTTTGCACCAGATATAGAGTGGGCACATATAGCCCTTACGCCTAAACCTTCGAGTGCTGATCAAAGGCCCTGTTCCATAGTTTTCTTTTTTTTTGTATAATATTTTTATTGGTATTTTCAGTACAGTATAATACACACAACACAATTAATATATTGCCATCACATTTCACATCAAATCTATTTCAGCGTCATCAGTTTCTACATACTTTTCTTTTAATGTGTACATTAATTAATTCATATACAAGCGAAGTCTAACTGTGTAACAATCTAACACTCAAGGAAAACTTAAAAAAAAAGAATAATGCAATGGTGACTGTGTTATGTGACTGTTTTTAACTACATCTTATAAATTGATGAAGTGTATGTTTATCTGCTAATAAATAATTGCTCAGACCCCATGTTTGTTTGTTTATTTCCTCTTGCCTTTGACAATTTGTGATCGTTAGGACCCTTCTTTACATATCACAGTTTCTACTGGGGATAATGATGATAAGAACTGTGCCCATGCCCTACTGAAGCGTTCTTCCCTATCCCTTAAGGCATAGGTGAGCCTCTCCGTGGCCAGTGTTGCCAATAGGTTTCTCCACATCTGGGTGGTGGGTTTTACACATGACACCCATGTATTCAGGATAACTTGTCTGGCCAGGACCAGCATCACCCGCACCCATCTTGGGTATGGGATCCAATCATCCTCTCCCTCTCTTTCCATACCCATAAGCAGGAAACCGGGGTCAAGTCAATCTCCCTCCCCAAATGTTCTTAATTTCAGTGCACACCTGTTCCCAGTACTGCTTAATTGTTCTATATTCCCAAAAATTGTGGAAATATGTACCCCTTTCTGTTAGGCATCTCCCACATTGGGGGAAATTGCCAGATGGAATTTGTGTACCACTTCTGGTGGTAAAACAAGCGATGCAAGAACTTGTATTGTGCCACCTTAGTCTTGTTACATAGCAGGAGGTCCATATGAGAGACCACTAGTTGTTCCCATGTATCATCCGTAATAGCAACTCCCAGTTCCATTTCCCATTTCCTTCTCACTTTATCCATTTCCTCTCTAATGTTATCGCTATCTAATTTAGCTGCTCTTCCAATTAATCCTCTCTCATTCTGTCTGGCTCCTATTACCTCTTTCTCCACCTTTACTATCATACTACCCCTCATTGGTTCTCTCAGCATTTTCACCCCAAAACTCCTCACCTGTAGGTATTGGTATAAATGGAAATTTCGTATCCTCAGGCACCTCTGAATCAAGTCAAAGGGATGAATATTTTCGTCCCCATATAAATCCCCCAAGCATCTGATTCCCCTGACTTCCCACTCTGTGAACCCCAGGTCTTCCAGTCCTGGTATGAATTCAATTTTTTTTTGCTGGGGAACCAGGAGAGTATTGTCTCCCATTGCTCCATATTTCCTTTTTATAAACTTCCAAGCCTCAAAGACCGCATCAATCATTGGGTTCAGGGCCTTAGTCTGTCTGTATGCCCTATCACCCTCTAACGACAAGTATGCAGTTAATCAGCCTGGACTATCTCCCAGCTCTAGCCATGTGGCAACTTCTCCTCTATTCACCCAATTATGAATGTAATGGCATTGGACTGCTAGATAGTAACCCTTCAAATCTGGGAAATCCAGTCCCCCTTTTTCTTTGGGTGCTCTGAGTCTATTTAATGCCATTCTTGATTTCTTCCCCCTCCTCAAAAAACTACCAAACCCTTTTTCAAGCTGTCTGATATCCTGAATGGTGGGAATAAATAGCACCAGAATCATAGAAACATAGAATTTGATGGCAGATAAGAACCGCTTGGCCCACCTAGTCTGCCCATTTCCCTACCTAACGGATAAGCTGCAAATTCTAGTTAACCAACAGCCTACTTCCTCCTACCCCCCACTAGAATTGCCTTATGTCTGTCCCATGCATTCTTGAATTCCCCCAATGTTTTTGACTCTACAACCTCCTCAGGGAGGCCGTTCCATGCATCTACAACCCTCTCTGTGAAGAAATACTTCCTCACATTACTTCTGAGCTGTCCCCCCTCTATCTTCAAATTGTGCCCTCTTATTCATGAACATCTCTTTTTCTGAAAGATGCTACCCTCTTGGACTTTATTGATTCCCTTGAGGCATTTGAACATTTCTATCATGTCCCCCCTCTTCCTCCTTTCCTCGAGGCTATACATCTTAAGCTCCTTTAGTCTTTCTTCATACGTCTTCTGGTGCAGACCCTGCAACATTTTGGTTGATCTCCTCTAGGCAGCCTCCACCCTGGCTATGTCTTTGCAGAGATGGGGTCTCCAGAACTGTACACAGTACTCCAGATATGGTCTTACCAACTGTCTGTACAGAGGTCCAACAACTTCCTGTTTCCTACTGGTGATGTCTCTCCTTATGCATCCCAGTATCCCCCCAACCCTGCTTACTGCCTTCTCACATTACTGTCCCACCTTTAGGTCATCTGATATGACTACCCCATGGTCTCTCTCCATTTTTGTTGCTGTTGTCAGTATCTCACCCACCATTGTGTACTCTTCCCCTGGGTTTTTGTTTCCCAGGTACATTACTTTGCACTTCTTTGCGTTGAATCTAAGCTGCCATATATTCAACCATTCCTCCAACCTTGCCATGTCCCTTTTCATCCTTTCCACTCCACCTTGCGTATCAACACTGTTGCAGATCTTTGTGTCATCTGCAAAGAGACATACTTTCCCTTCCTGGGGAGGACATTCATCTTTTTTTTTTGTCAACTCTTTTTCTTGCTCCCTTATCTCATTGACCTCTCTCTGGCGTGGTCATTCGGCTCTAGCTTCTCCCACCCTGCTGAAGCCTTCAGTCCCCTCACTGGCTTGGCCCCCCGACACAGTCCCTGAGCCCCCCAGATCTGAGTCCCCTGGAAACAAGGGCCGCCACTCCACCGGTGCTCTATCTTATAGTGTCTGGTGAGGAGTCATGCGAGAGGAGAACCTAATGACACTCACAAGTGGTCTCAGTTTTTCCAAGTAGCTCCCATACAGTTCTATCAATAAGCTTAGATTGCAGTCACATGTAATATAAAACAAGATAATTAGTAACAGGCAATAAGAAATCCAATGTTTCAACTTTCCCCAACTAATCCTCCCACCCCTCCCTCCATAGCACTCCCCCCTCAAATTGTACAGGTTGCTGTATTGTTGTGGTTTATGTTCGCTGTGTAGTATGCATATCAGCAAAACAGAAAAAAGAAGAAACAACAAACTGTGAAATGTAAATCTCAAAAGTTCCCTAGACATCTCTAACTCTTCAATCCACCCTCCCTTCAATTTCCTCCTACCCAACTATTTCTATATTTATTAACAACTTTAAATGAACCAACCAAGGATCAGTAAGGAACAAGTGGTTTCACTGTCCACACAGTTCCAATACATTTATCCCACATACACTCCCCTCCCCGCTCTGCCTAACGTACTTATTTACATTGAGGCTACAGGATATATTTGACATCCCCCCCCATACAGTGAGGGGCAAGGAAACCCATTCAACCTATCCAGCCATGTACATGTGGGCCATATTGTAAGATTCTCCTAGTGATGGGGCATATCCCAGCCAGCTAGGGGTCTGCACCCCAGGACCCCCACCACCCCACAAGATCAAGCTCCAGTTTTTAGACTTCTCTTTCCAGTTATGTTATTACCCTCGATGCATTTAGGATCCCTGACTGTTCTAACAAGTGCTCCCCACTCATGTTTGCCCCCCCAGTGTTCACCGACCTCTTCCGCCTCCCAACAGGTCTTTAATTTCCCCCATCAGTTTGCCACACCTTTCATTTTCTTATCCTTTGATATTGCCCCACTTTATTCTCTCCCCATTTCCTGTGAGGCCCAGAGTCAGAGGAAGAAGGAGACCGGCACTCCCCAAAACCACACGCTGTTTCCCCCGCTCTCCCTGCCCCACTGACCTGTGATATCCTTGTGGTGAGGCTGTGTTCCTAAGCACGGGCTACTCCTTCTCTGTTGGTGTGTAACCCCCCTGCAAATGGGGGTTCCCAAAAGTCTTCCAGGAGTTTGCCTGAATGATCCAAGTCTGGGTGGTGTTCGGCGTCTGAGCTGTTTAAATGTGGTTCCAAGTGAGTGCTATTGAGCCTCCACGTACTGTCTCTTTAACAGCTGTCTGCTTGCAGATTTAATTAGTTTGTATGGGGGGACTGTGTGTTCTAATGCCCGAATCCCGTCCGGGCTGCTGTCAATTCGCTCCATTTCTGACATTGCTACATGTGCAGAGGGAGCCTTGTTGAAAGATATAACTGTTTGCCAGAAATCATTTAGAGTGACTGAGAAAATGTAATTTGTCTAACCTGTCCTCATTTCAGCACGAACTGTTTCAGTGAAGCTCTTTCATTTTGGTTCTGAATAGCTGACTTGGACCAATCAGGATGATAGGGAGACCCTAAAATGGAGCCTGTGGACGAATCAGAACTTGGAGTCTCAATTTTGAGCCAGCCACAAGGGGATTGTATGGGCAGTGACTCTGGGAAATGTAGTTTTAACCTTGGTACCTTTTTCCACCAACAGAGGGAGTCTTATTGTGAGTGACAGCCGAACCAGCCAACAGAATGGTGTGGAGCTAAAGAAAATGCCTTGCTCTGTGACTGGAAAGATTAGATCAGTTGTGACTGTGAAGACAGAAGGAGCTCTATGCTTCGCGGTGTATAGTTTCGCACGGGAAGCACGTGTGAGGTCCTGAGTTTCAGTCTGCAGCCTTTGTGAGTGCCAGTTTGGACTGAATCCAAGTTGTGAGGAGAAAGAAGCACTAGAAGTGTGGAAACCTGGCTCACCCTGTAGAAGACTGGAGAAATTGCTGAATCACGCTCGGTCTGTCAGGAACTGAAGCTGCTGTGTGTGCTCCCAGGTATTTTGCAGTAAGTGCGATTGGGATTGAGGAGCAGCCTGCCTGGTATAGTACTTTCCTTTTACATATGAATGTGCGTAGTGCTTGTGGGGAATCACTATTTTCAATCCCCTGTGCTGTGTGCTTTGTGTTGAAGCTGGAAGCAAACCCCAGCTTGTCTCGGTCTAAATCCGTTTGCTATAAACTGCAGTGGAGCCCAGTCACAAGGACCTTGTCTCTATGCCCTGTTGTTTCTGCCATTCCAGAGAACATCCACCATCCGGTTCTCAGCTTGGGTATTGTGAGTACAAATCAGGGTATTCCCCTACAGCCTGTTTTCAATCACAAGTGTGTCATCTAATTCTTGTTGTTTCACTGCTTCATGGACTGAGCCATCTGGCTCCGGATTACAATTGGGTGTTGTGCATATATTTTCTTCTACAGGGCCCTATCCATCTGCACCTGCAGGCCAAGCCCGGGCAACGGACCTGGATAGCCCCCCCCCCCAACCTGGGTACCCAGAGTGTGACTTTTCAGACCCTGTTTGTGTGCACAGTACTGTGATTTAATGCAACCAATTAACCTGATTTCCCCCTCCCATGTTACTGTCCCCTAAATAAATCAGATTTGTTGTTGTTATACTATATACTGTCTGTGGTGTTGGACCTCACGGAAACAGTACTGTATTTCGCCGTGTATGTTGTTTAACCTTATTTTACAGGGGGTCCTCAGAGACGTGCTGCAGAATCAGTCTCAAGGTTAAGTGGTGCTTTATGAGTGAACAGTGTGTATACGTGGGACATTGGGACTGTAACTCCTGTGTACTGTATGAGCCACTAGAGGGAACCAAAGAGGGTCACGGTGTCCCAGAGGGCTGTGATCAAGCTAGTCTCACCACTACAAACCCTGACTTCAGGGTGGAGGCACCCGCCGTAGAACCTAAGCCCCTCAACCTGTCAGTAGTCAAGCAGGCAGTGGTAGTAGCCCTTGGGATAGCGTCACCTGGGGGTTACACGTGCATTATGGAAAACTTTAATATCCTTCCTGGCCACAATTCTCTTGTCCATACAGAAAGGGGAAAAATTGCAAGTTGACTCTTTTTACCATCAAATCCAGGGTGTGTTTTCAGTCAGCTGTACATCGGGGGAGTCCACATTGCGAAAGATCCCTGTCCTCCTCGAGCTGTTTTTAGTGTTCATGAATCCCAACACACCAAGGCACACACAGTCAAAATCATTTCCAAAGCTTGCCCTGGGAACAGAGAGCTGCCACCAGTATCCAGCAGCAGAGAAGTGCAGGTCCAAGCGGCAAAACTCAACAATTCAGGCCCCAGAATTATTTATAATAGATAGTTTCCATCAATGTCTTATTTCTGCCCATGCTTTTTATCCCACTCTGCCAGGAAATTCTTTAGCTTGTCGGGTTCCCAAAATGAGTAGGTAGCCCCCTCCAATTTCACTCTTACCAGCGCCAGGTATGCCATGGTAAATTTGATGCCTCTTTCCCTCAGCATGTCCACAGCTGTGTTAAATGCTTGTCTCTCTTTTAACACTTGCTGGGAAAGATCCTGGTGTATAGTGAGGTGGGCTCCTTCAAATTTCCCGCTTTGCTCGACAGGCCGTCTTTATCACCTGCCTATCCCCAAGGTTGTAAAGGCAAAAGATTATTTGTCTCAGTGGTTGACCCGATCCTGGACGAGGGGCCAAGGCTCTGTGGGCCCGTTTAATCTTCAACCGGCCATGTTTCGTATTTAAAACAGTGTCAGTGGCACAGTAGGTAGCACACTCGCCTCTGAGGCGGGGAGATCAGAGGGCTGTGGGTTCAGTTCCCACATCTGGCACTTGGGTTAATATCCCAGTACTGACACTGTAATGCAGCATGAGAGGGGTGCTGCACTTCTGAGGTGCTGTCTTTCGGATGAGACGTCAAACCGAGGTCCCATCTGCCTGGACTGATGGTAGTTCAAGTGGATGTTAAAGATCCCATGGCACTTATCGAAAAGAGTAGGGGAATTTTATTGAGAAATGGACTTCAATACGTAACAAAACAAAAGAAAAAAACAGAAAGAAACATAATCATACAATATTTAAACCATCAGATAGCCCATGTCATACAATTGATCCAATAGCTGTTAAAGCGTTCCAAAGGAGTGTGAGAAAAGTCATAGTTCATCAGACGTTTCAGGGCTTTACCAACATTGATGAATAATTCTTCATGTGTACATACTTCTGTTGTAAAATCCAGAGACATCTAGATTGCCATACATGATAGCGTAAAATACAAACAATAACAAAGGTTGTCACTATGATATTTGACAAAAGTATTTGAAAAGGACCAAACAAAAGGGCAGAGTAAGTAGTATTCCCAAATTCAGGCTCCTGCCATTGGTCAGCCAAAAAAGACCAAAAAGGTTGTATATAACCACAGTCAATAAATAAATGACATTGAGTCTCTAGCAGTTGTATACAGGTAGGATGAGGACAAAATCTCTCAGACAGTTGTTTGTGCTTGCTATTCCCCTTAACCCCTAATTTCCCAAAATTACTAAGCCATATACAATCCCATGCATCAGGAGAAATATGTTTGTTTTGTAAATGTTGGAGAACTACCACCTGCCTATCCTGCGGGCACTCAGGGAAAACTATCTCAGTAGAACGTTCAGCTAATAAGATGGACCTATAGATCATTTTCTTATCAGCTGTCAAAAGTGAAGAAGGGGTAATATGCCATTTGATAAGCTGTTTAATACAGTCTTTAATACTATGCAGTACATCAGAAAGTTTGGACAACAGCCGGGGATTACCAGATAGCCAACTAGGCCTACAGAAAGTGAGCCAGCAGTCTAAAAAAGGTCTCCAAATGAGATCCCCTAGTCTCAACACCTTACCAAAATTATAAGCTACAAAAAGACTGTAAAAAAAGCAGTAGGATGGAGCACAGAGACACCACCTTCAGCAATCGGTCTATAGGTAATTTCCGCTTAAGGGGGTTCAAACGAGACCCTCAAAAAGCTTGAAAAAAAACACTAAAAAGCCATGTCCAAAGAGAAAATGGAGGAAGATAAACATAACAAATATATAGAAAAATAGGGGTGAGAACAGTTTTAATCAACAGTACCCTCTTTTCATCGACAATTGCTGTCCTTTCCAATTACCTACCATCCTAGACCCCCTGGCTAAAACAATGTCCCAATTTACCTTCGCCATATCACCAGCGCCAAACAATAGGCCCACAATCTTAATAGGTTCCCTAGAAACAGGAATTCCAGCAATAACCCACCCTGGGTGGGACAGGAGTAGAACCAATAACAACCCCCTTACATTTACTATAATTAATTCTGGAGCCTGAGAGGTGGAAAAAGAAAAGCTCAATAGAGTCTGTCAAAGCAGAAACAGAAAAATGAAGGGGCAAAAGTAACACCAAGTCATCAGCATAAGCTAATACATTGAGGGGAGCTAGAGAAGGAATTACATCAACGCCCTGTAAAGCAGTGTTTGCATGCAGTAACCAAATAAAAATATCTATGGTAAAAGCATAGAGAACAGGACTGAGTGGGCAGCCTTGTCGTACCCCTTTAGTAATAGCCAACCTATTCCCAAACCAGCCATTAACATTAGGGATAAGCACAGCACCCTTATACATTGTGGAGAGCCAAAAAATAAACTAATCAGGGAACCCAAAAGCTTTCAACACAAGAAATAAAAAGGAATGGGCTACCCGATCAAAAGCTTTCTCCTGATCCAAACCAAAAACATACCCTTGTAAGGGACCCACCTCCCCTGTAGAAGACACCTCTCGAAAATAAATTAAATTGTCCTGTTGTTTGCGTCCTGAAACTGCACAAGCCTGGACTGGGTGCAGTAGCAAGGGGGTAAGTATAGAAAGTCTAGCCAAAAGAATCTTACTCAATATTTTCAAATCAGTATTCAGTAAGCTAAGGGGTGCCAATTACTTAAATCAGACCTATCCCCCTTTTTGTAGAGAAGTAGCAAAATAGCTTCAGACATAGACGGAGTATATTCCCCAGAGCGTAAGATAAAATTCAGGAGAATCACTAGCACAGGTCCAAGGGACTGTAAAAAGGTCTTATAAAAGCCTGCACTTAGGCCATCTGAGCCAGGGGCAGATTTGGAAAGTAACCCCTGAACAGTTGTAGTAACCTCAGCCAAAGTAACATCAGCTATCAAAGTCTACTGTTGAGCTGTAGACAGTGTGGGTAACTGCAGTTTATCCAAAAGCGGAAGAACCACCTCAGCTGCCAGAACAGGGTCAGGAGCTAAAGAGGAAGCCATATGAGTTTCAACCACATGTAAAAGCTCATGGGGGTCACTGACAGCATGGCCATGTACATCAGTCAAAACAGAGATTAATCGAGAATCAATCTGGTTTTTATTTTCTGCAAATGGGTCCAAAGAGTGGGGGTCATAGAAGTGTCAAAACCTAATTCTTGTTCTAAAGATTTGCCCCTATCATATTGGCGCCCCACCATTTGCTTCTTTATAGTAGCTATAAGCTCACTATAATCCTGGTTAGTAGTTTCAGAAAGGGAAATAAGATGCTGTAATTGGTGTCTCAGCTGTAAGTATCCCATATAGTCAGCAGTAGATTTAATATGTGCCTGACATTGAAAAAAGGACTTCCAACTTTGTTTAGAATCCTCCCACCAATCCAAAATGGAATCATAGCATTCCAACACTGAAAAGCGAGCCACCCAGTCCCTCTCCCATAACTTACAGAGACGAGAATTTTCCAACAGCGATTCATTCAACCGCCACCCATTCTTTTTACACCTGGAGGCTCCCGCCCAGGAAATAGTAACTGTAAGAGTACAGTGATCGGAGAATTCTATGGTCTGGGTAGAATCCTGCACAACCTTAAGTACCGAGGATAAGAAAATGAAATCAATAGAGGTCCGGAGAGGTCCCCGAAAATACTTGTAACCCCTGGTAGGGTATAACACCCTATACGAATCCAACATATGTGCTGTAGAGATAATATTTTTCAAAGCTACAGAATCACAAAAAAGTTTATCTGTGACTAAACCCCGATCAGTAAGAGATAACCCACAATTAAAATCACCCAACCAAACAACCAACCGTGAAGTATGCAAAAAAGCTTGTACACACATTGAGCTTTGGTTTGGGGGGCATACACCGTGATAATCCTAAAACATTCAGATAAAAAAGAAACATCCAAACACAAAGCTCTCCCTGGGTGTATATCTACTAATCTAGAAACCGAAAGCTGAGGGTTAGTAAAAAAATGCCCAAGCCATCACAAGTATCATCCCCCACAGAACAAAGGATTGTCCCCGGGACCAACAATGAGAGGCATGCTGACGGTCCCGATGTGATTTCAGACGGATGTCCTGTAAACAAATTATATCAGAGGAGAAGGAATGAAGATGGGAAAAAAAAAACATGTTTCTTCTCTCCCATAATACCATTAACATTTAAAGTGGTAAATGTTAAGGAGGACATCTAAGGGGAAAAAAAGGAAAAAACAGAAATCCTAACCTAGGAAAAACACTCAAGGGGGCTTCCCTGCTTGCCGGTGTCTAGTCCTTTTGGCAATAGAGTCCTCAGAAAAGCTATCAGTGTGAGTAGTAGAGACAATAGATGAGGCTTTAGTCTTGACACCTGAATCCCCTCCAGTATCTTCCTCTAAAGGGGCAAAAATGTTTCCAACAGGTACAGAATCCTTTAGAAACTAAGGTTTCTGTATGGGAATAGTTTTCTGGGAAGTTTTGGACTCAGACATGGTTTTACCACGTCTATTTAATTTTCTAGTAGGAACCACCGTAAAAGGGACTTCGGGGGTGGGGGTGGGGCATGGTGTCTACAGTACTAGGTGCAGTGGCCTAACAGGGTCTGGTGAAGCAGCCAAAGCCAAATCTGAGACCAAACATGAGGGAGAAGATGCAGCAACCAAAGGCACAGGGGGAGGGATAGAAGGAGCAGTATCTGGTGCAGAGGTCGGGACAATCTTGGCCAGGACAGACTGAGCAGCAGCCGCCTGTGAAGCTAAAACATGCTGGGCTTGATTGATGAGACCTTCATGAGAGGGACAGTCCTCACAATTATGAGAGGCCCAAGGACAATGGCCATAAGCATGACCAGTTTGTTCACAAAGGTTACATTTAAAAAGATTCAAGCAGGCGGAGGCTAAATGGCCGTACTCTAAACAACGACTGCATCTGGTGATATCACAGGCTGAACTCAGGTGGGTATGAGAGCCACATTTGAAACAAGATCTGGGCTTCCCTATATAAAAAATAGAGCCCCTGTCCCGGCCTAAAAAAAAATACACTGGGAAGATGTACAAGTCCAGAATTGGTGGAAAAAAGTTTAACTTTCACCTTCCAACCCCCGTCCCAAATCTGTTCGCTATCCATAGTAGGGGTAGGGTGACCTAAAATCTCACAGCGTTGCCGCAACCAAAAAAGGATATCCTCAACATTAACCCCTTCATTTCTGAATAAAACCGTAATGGCTTTAATCAGAGGCTTAGTGAGGTGTATGGCCTGGAAAGACACCCAGACGGGTTCATTCTTAAGGGTATTATACTGAGCCAAGAACCTATCCAAATTAGACACATTCTTAAAACTAACATCATAATTGCCATTCCCTAATGAAATTAACGCAAAAATGTCCAAGGAAAAAAATGTCATTGATTTTTTTAACAGAGACCTGGCAATAAACAACCTGTCAGGAGTGTGTTCCAAGTCCCCCTTGTACAAAAGTCAAACTGCGTTCCTCCAGGGAGCAGGTTCCCTAGTGGAATGAAACAAATCAGCACGCTTGAACAAAGGGGCCAGGGAAGACGTCTTCTGGTAGTCGGCCAGAGCCTCAGGGCTAGGCCCCATCCTATTTTCGGCAGATACATTTTCTGATGTGGGACCAACACCAGAAATGCTATTTTTAGAGACAACAGATAATAAGTTTGTTAAGTTACCCTGGGGTGTGGTGGAGCTCAAAGCAGGATCAACGGTGGTGGCCACAGTGGAAGAACACATCCTTCTGTAGGAGGGATCAGATGGGTCCAGAGTCCAGTGTCCAGAGGCCGCTGGGACCCAGCCAGCCGCTGAGAGGGCCTTTTCAGGAGACCAAGAAGTGTCTCTAAAAGTGACCAGAAGGGGTGCGGGAGCCAGATCATCCTATTTAGTGGAAGAAGGACGATCCAGAAATGAAAACGTGGTCTCCAAATGTAGAGAAGAAGTAACTATAGATGCAGTAGAAGGCCAGGTAGCTCGAGACAGTCCCAGTCGCAACGTCAGAGTTCTAGGAGCACCAGGCTGTAAAGTTGAAGAAGGAGGTGGTAAATCCAATGGCCGTCGGCACTCAGGAACAGAATCGTGCTCACAATCCACCGAAACAAGCATCAGAGAGCCGGAGGAAGCAAGAACCGGCTTCCCAGAGCAGGTGTCCGACCAGGTAACTTGCCCTACCCGGTCTAACGCAATATCGGTCCCCACAGAAACCGGAGGTTCTACCAGAAGATCCGAGTGCAGCTCCCCACAAACATGCAGTCACTCTGGAGTCGTCAGTGAACTGGAGGGCTCCTGAGATACTGGAACAGTCAGAAAACAAGTCGGCAACGATGAAGCGGGTACAGGCAAAGCCATAGAGTTGGTTTCCATGCAGTCTTCTGCAGCGCTGTCAGGTGAGAGACCAGCAGCTGCCATAGCAAGATCTACAGCCTCCTGAGTGGAGAGGATAGGAGCCGAGCCCAGAGCTCCCACCCTAACAACGTCCTCACCCACCAGAGTGCAAGGAGAACTGGACATCTCAGCAAGACGGCCAGCAATCCCCCCTGCAGGAAGAGTAGGGGAATTTCCCCAGTGTCCTGGCCAAATTTCCCTCATTCACTAAAAAAATACCACCAACAGTTTCACCTGGTTCAAGGTCAGTTGGCATTCATATGTATCCCCTTCCCCAGGTCATGCCTGAAAATAGGCAGAATTTGTCTAGTGCACTTACCTGGTCAACAAAAACTAAATAAATAATAAAATAAGTCCAGCAATTTGGGCAGCATCACAAAGCAGAACTCGCTGGTACTCTTTCCTTCCTTGCCTTCTGGTAGGCACCTCAGGCATAAATTACTCCTCCGGTTATAATTTTCCAGGTAGTCTACAATGTCTCGCAGGTCCTCCAGCTCCTTTTCCAGACCCTCCACCCTGTCCAGTAGCTGCCTTGTGGCATCTTCGATGTCTGACACACGCTGCTCAAGTTCGGTGATCTGCATGATGTGCCGACCCCAGCTGAGAGGTCAGCGAAGCTATCTCTTCTTCAAAGCTGTCCAGTCTTGGATTTAAATTTTGAAGGATTTGTTTGGAGACCATGTGACTGATCAACGCTCTCTCTGCCATAGACAGCGAGATAGGCCCCAACCCTGTACTTGCTGCTGAGTGTATCGTGGTGGTCTTTTTAGGTGCTGATTTCCCCCGCGTTGTGGGTGTTTTTCGTCGAAGTAAGGTATTCCTCCATATTTCTTAGCACTTCAGCCAGCAGTTTTATTAATTAAAAGCCCCTATAGCTCAATAAAATGTTTATTTATTTATTTTTATTTACTGAGTTCTTGGGATTACACCTGTGAGCCATTGCTCATTTATGGGTTTCAGATCAGTTACAAGGACAAAGGTACATCAAAACAGTAGTACATGTTTTAGATAGGGTAACAGTAAGATACAGTAATACAGTAGTGCATTTTTAGACAGAGTTCCTATAATGAGCACACCAAATTTAGGATCATAGGCAGCAAGCAATTTACCTGAGTCAAAAGTAGGGCACCCTACTGGGTTGCATGAGTGGAGATGATAGTAGGAGGTTAGTGGTAAGGGTGCTAGAGGGTGGGTAGGGAGTGGGGGGAGTATACAGAATGGGTGGAGTAGAGGTGGCAAAGGTTGTGAGGTAGGGTGGTGACCTGAAGTGCTAAAGATAGGTCACGTCAGACGAGTAGGTTAGATGTGAGATAAGAGTGCTAGCGTGCCCTTGACACACAGGAAGAGTGTTAGTGGAGGCAGCCACAGCTGCTGGTTGAGATAAGGTGCTGTCGCAATTTGTATTTGAAAATACCAATAGCTGCAGCACTGGAAATGTCAGGTGGTAAGACATTGGTCCAGTGAGGAGCGTGGTAGCAGAATGCGCATTGTGCCAAGGCAGTGCAAGTCTAGGAATTCTGTAGATCTGGGTGGCGGATTTCCTTGTGAAACAGGAGCTTGAGTGCATGGTTAGGAGTTTCCGGATCCCTGCCAGTAGTAGATTGAGAGAGCATTTCTTGGCAAGGAGGCAAGATTGGTATCTTATTCCTTCCTTTAGTTGGAGCCAACTGGCCTGTGAGTAGAGGCTACAGGTGTGCATGAGTCGTGCAGCACCTGTGAAAAGGTGACACGCCTTATTAAGTGAGATGGAAATGTGTTGTAGGGCAGTGCCGGTTGCCGATCCATAGATAGCCAGTCCATAATCAACAAGGGAGACTACTGAGCTGCCGATGGCCAGATTCAATGCCTCATAGGTTAAGCAGTACTTGTTGTGGTAAAGAATCCCTGTTCTTGTATTGATAGCCTTTGCAGTGTTATCAATGTGTTGGACATAAGACAGAGTG
Source organism: Neoceratodus forsteri (assembly GCA_016271365.2). Taxonomy (NCBI): domain Eukaryota; kingdom Metazoa; phylum Chordata; order Ceratodontiformes; family Ceratodontidae; genus Neoceratodus; species Neoceratodus forsteri. The sequence continues at coordinate 777,436,671 of CM057454.1, forward strand.
GAGTCTATTGTGATATCCAGGTATCTGAAAAACTGGACATGCTCCAGGGTGTCACCGCTTTCATTTCTGATTGCAAGGGGTAAGCTTTGAACTTACTCTGGGTGCTGCAGTACAACATTGTTTTTGTTTTTTTACAGTTCATGACTGGTCTATGCTTCTTAAACCATTTCTCTGTGGATGAGAATCCCCTTTGGAGTTCTGCTGTTAGTTGTTCTGGATGGGGGTTTCTGGTGAAGATAACCACATTGTCTGCATAAACGAACATCTGAGTTGGACAGGAGGCCGACAGTTGGTTTAGGAAAAGACTAAATAGTAGGGGCCCCAGAATTGACCCCCTGTGGGACCCTGTTGCAGACAGGTCTGCTAACAGAGGTGGTGTCTCCAAGCCTGACCTTTTGCGATCAGTTGTGAAGGTAACTGTTGAACCATGAAATGGATTCTGGAGACAGCCCAATAGCAGACAACTGATTCAGAAGGAGCTCATGGTGCACTGTATCAAAAGCTTTTGATAGGTCAATAAATGTTGCTCCTACCAGAAGGCCTTGGTCTAGGGAGTGGTGGATGTAACCTGTGAATTCCAGTAATGCTGCAATGGTACTGTGACCTGGTCGAAAGCCATGTTGTTCAGGACAGAGGAGTTGGTACTGGTTCAGATACTCGACAAGCTGATCTGCTACAATCCACTCTAGAGCTTTGGAGGGGGGGAATATAGAGATAGGTCTGTAGTTGTTCTGCAGAGTCCGATCACCTCCTTTGTGCACAGGGATTACTGATGCCGGTTTCCATCATGGGGGACCCTGGAGTGGCAGAGGGAGAGGTTGATAATCTTAGTGAGAGGGCCAAGGACTTCCTCCAGTGCCATGCTGATGAACTTAAGGTCCAGGGTATCTCTGCTGTGTCTTGATTTTCCCAGAGCTCTCATGAGGTACTTTCTTGCTTCAGATTCAGAGTTACCTTGAAATGGAAGAGGGGTCCGTTGGTGGGTGGCTGCTGGACTGTGTTAGGGTCAGCTGGGATTAAGGGATTAAAGTAGTCAGCTGGCAGTACACTACTGAGGTCTGTAAATGCATATTAAGTGCGTTGGCAATTTGCTGTTGGTCCAAGGATAGTGCTCCGTCAGCCATGAGCATTGATGGGGCAGTTTTGGGTTCTTTGCCGGTTATGTCATTGAGATTATCCCAGAATGACTTGCTGTTATTCCAGGAGCTGGAGAGGGCTTCCGTGTAGAATGTGCTTTTGGCATGTTGGATAGCTTTTGTGCACTTATTTTGAGCTTGTTTGTATCTCTGGATGTTAGTGGTGGTACCGTGCGCTCTTGCAATCTGCCAGAGGAGACCTCTGGCATTGAGCTGATCCAGTAGTTCCGGAGTGATCTATGGATTGCAATGCCCTTTTATTTTCCTTGTCATTACCCGGGCATGCTTGTCATAGACAGTGTTGAATGTGTTTATGAAGTGATCAAGGGCCGTGTCTACATCGCTGGCCTCATTGAGGTTGGTCCAGTTGATGCCCTGAGGCTCCACTTTTGGCAGTGCAAGGTAACCTTTTAGTAGAACATGGTTTGTAATTGTTCTGGGAGGTGGCTTGCATTAGTTGTAGGGCCAAGTACAGGTGACAGGGGAGTGGTTGCTCAGTGTATCAGGGAGAACAGCAGTATTGGTGATGTGGGCAGGTCGATTGGTGAGAACCCAGTCCAGGAGGGTGCTGGTCCCAGTTTTGTAGTTAACTCTGGTTGCTGTCTCAACCATTTGAGAGAAGTGGACCACAGATAAGGCATCCTTGATTGAGGCAGCAGAGGGGGAAGCCAGTTGATATTGAAATCTCCCGGCATCACAATATTTGTGTTTAGGCTCAGGGTGCCCACATGGTCCATCAGGTCACTGGTGCCAGCCATGGTTAGCTTAGGTGGGATGTAGACAGAGAGAACCATTAGCATCCTGTTATGGGGTCCCTGTACTGTAGAAGTTTTGCAGTCAGAACTTGGATGTTGTTGGCACTGGTGGGTGCGGAAAGTATGTAACCTTGAAGGGAATCCCTAATGTATAGGACACAGCCCCCACCTCTTTTGGAGACTCAGCCCTGTCTGAACAGGGTGTATCCAGGCAGTGTGACATCAGAGTCCGGTACCTTGGGGGAGAGCCCAAGACTCTACTATAGAGAGTACGCCTGGGTTATATCGAGTGACCCATACTTTCAAGCTGTCCATCTTTGGGAGTAAATTGCAGATATTTATGGATGCAAGAGTGAGTCCTGCTGTGTTATGGGATTGGTTTACAGTATGTGGTGGTGGGCCTGGGTTCGGGTGCACATTTCCTGACAGCAAGAGAAGGAGCAGCACGTGGCGGATGAGATGGTTTAATAAGAGCTTGTTATTCTGACCCCTTTTTCTCTTGCTGGGTACTGGCACTTTCATAGTGCTAAAGTGCATCACGAAACCTGGGAAAAAGGCCACCAGGGAGGGGTCCTTTAACTGGGGATCTTGGGTCCATGGTATATAATCCCTGTGCATGGTGAAGGCACATTTGCTACATGATGTGATGGTGGCATATACATTTAGCACTGTTGTCTCGAAGTTGGGCTGTGCGGATTGTGGGAACGGTCTGCAGGAGGGGCCTGCAAGTGATATTAGGGTGAGTAGAAAGATGCCCCCTGCAGTCCCAAGTGTCAAGTGGGACATAGTTACAATGGCTGTGAAGTCAGAATGGGTTAGTTCAGGGCAGAATATTCTGGATAGTAGTAGGTTTTGAAGTCAATAGGAGAGAACACCTAGACAGCCATGATAACAGGAGTGTGAACTCCCTCTAGTGTCAGCAACGATAAGGAGCCAATGGGAATAAAGGTACTTAATTAATATCAGTATGACATGTGGTCAGTGCACACTATATAAATAAGTGTTGAGATAGAGTGAGCGGGAACAATATGTGTGGGGGAGAGCCGAGTCAGGGCTTCCCTGGGAGCGGGAGAGGTGGCGGCGGCAGTAGCAGATGCAGCTGCGTGCTGTCCTAGGTGGGCAGGTTCTTGGTCTTCCAGCGGTAGAAGCAGAGTGTAGTCGCACCATAGTAGCACACAATGCGGGCCTACGGGAGTCTGGAAGGGAGTGAAAAGCTGGGTTTAAGTAAGAGAAGAAGTCAAGCAGCAGGGGGCAGGGGTTGGCAGCAGCCAGCCAGCAGGGGCCAGGGGTCAGAAAGACAATAGGGGATTAGGCAAGTGAGAGTATGAGGTCAGTTAGAGAGAGCAGGGAGTGGTTGTGAAATGGGCTGGGTGTAAATTAGTGCCACTTTCCGAGAGGCAGAGTCCTGATCAGTTGAGAAGGGTCAGAGTGAGCACAGGTTCAGGCAGGGTGAGCGATAGAGGCTTAGAAGCAGTCAGAGGTTAGAGCAGAGGAAAAAGCACAGAGCAGCAGCCACTGACAGGCAGTTAGGACTGAGAAGTACTTTTTAAAACTCTAGCAAAAACTATAGCCTATGAATCTTTAGCAAATCTGAACAATACAGGCAGTAAAATGGTACAATTTACAGCTAACAGGTTAGAAATTCATACATATATTAGTAATAATAAGTGCCATATCACCATAGGAATATGGGCAGTGAAGAGCGGTTGGGGGGGGTGTATAGTTAACAACGAAAGATTCTCTTACTTCAGTCACGCTGCAAAAAAAAAAAAAAGTAAGGTCCCTCTAGTGGCAGATCTTTATAATCTGCTAATGGGAAACTGGACAAAAAAAGGAAAACTAGAGAGACTAAGGGAATACAGTAGCTAGAGAAGTGATCAGCAGGAGATAGTGTGGGCCACTGGGATATCAGCTTTCACTGGCACCAAATTCAAAGTCAGCGCTAGTACCTTGCAGATTTGGCTGAGCTGTAGCACACAGATGATTTTCGAACCACTATTATGGTTCGAAAATTGAGGGTTTCCTGGCATGATCAGGGCTGGCTGGATCCCTTGCAGATTTGGCTGAGCTGTAGCACACAGAGGATTTTTGAACCACTGTTATTTTAAACTTCTGCAGAGTGGAGCTTTGGAGGTTTGCGTATGATCGAGTAGCTACCCATTAGCACCCACCCTCAATAGTTTTCAAGGTCCTGAGCTATGCTGTGAAAATTAAGCTACTTACTAGAGCCTGGCGCAAGAAGGAAACAAAGTATAAAGGCTGCAGAATATATTTTGACAATGACTACTCACCAGCAGTAGCGGCTCAACGACAGGCCTACGGACTGATCCTCCATACCCTAAAACAGCAGCAGTTACGTTTCCTCACTCCGTACCCCACCAAGCTCACGGAGATGTTTGCTGAGGGCCCACAAATATTCGACACACCTAAGGAGGCAATCAAAGCTCTGAATGTGAAAGGAATCACAGTACCACATCTCTCCCTCACAAAGTGGAGCTAGTCATCCTAGGTGATCTCAATGTTAACTGGCTTGTCTCAACTGCCTCCCATATAAGGGACTCCTTTGCTGCCCTGGATATGTCCCAGCTAGTCACCCAGCCCACCAGATTCAACCACTCTACTGGCACCAGCACTCTCCTAGATGTTGTTATATCTAACCGCCCCTACAAAATCCTGGATGTCACTGTCCTCCCCGACTCTCTTAGCGATCACTCCCCCAGTCCTCTGTCTCTGGTTATCCTCCACTCTGAAGCCAGTGTCCCAGGCCACTCTATACCGCCATTTATGCCCCAGCGGCCTCAGAAAATTAAAACATTACCTAGCCCAACTAGACTGGTCCCCTATCCAGCCCACCCCTGACATTGACTCAGCTCTTGACCACTTCACAAATGCCTTCTGTATGGCTTGTGACTTTTTCACCCCCTTCAGCAGGATCCACTCCAAAAAATGCAGTGCCCCATGGATCACCCCACCCCTCCTCCAGAGACTCAAAAACAGAGCTAATCTCTGGCATATTGCTGTTGAATCTGGAAAGGCATCTGATAGACAGGCCTACAACGCAGAACGTAATAAGTGCACTTGGGCCATTAGGTGGGCCAAGGCAGAACGCTACCAGACCACCCTTGCTTCCACTTGGGGTTCAGCCCGGATCTTCTGGAATAATATGAAAGAGCTAAATGGGAAGTCCGCTCCCCCCCCCCACCGTCTCAGCTCTCCATCAATGGCACCCCCACCACAGATCCACTCCTTATAGCCAATTGCCTTAACAGTGCCTTCTCTGACCTAAGCTTGGTCCTCCCCAGCAGCTTCTTTGACCCAATTCCCACCTCTCTCCCTCCAGTCCTGCATCACCCACCATTCTACCTGTACACCCTATCCCCCCAAGAAGCCAGGCCACACCTGCTAAAAGCCTTAAGCAGCAATAACCCCAGCAGTGACCCCCTCAACTCCAGGATCCTCCATATGGTCTTGGTCAAAGTCCTAGTCCCCCTGACTGACCTTCTAAACTGGTCACTATGCCTGGGTCAGTTCCCAAGTGCTTGGAAAACTGCTGAAATCATACCCATACGTAAGAATGGGGACCAGTCCACCCCCAACAATTACCAGCCGTTCTCTATCCTCCCCCCACTCTCTAAAGCCCTTAAAAAAGTGGTGTTGATCCAGCTCTCTGAATACCTAACCAAGTACAACGTTATGTGCCCAGAGCAGCACGGTTTCCACCCAGGACACAGTACAACCATGGTTCTCCTGGAATTCTCCCAACACCTGCATGCTGCTCTCGACCCTGGCAGCCTTGCAGGAGCAGTGTTCATTGACCTCTACAAGGCCTTTGACACTGTCTGTCATCCCCTTCTACTCGACTCTCTCCACCAACTTGGCTTCTCTGGTGGTCCCATTTCCTGGGTCTCTAGCTACCTCTCTGCTAGAGATCCCAGCATGCCAAGATCAGCGGCTCCCTCTCCAGCGCTCTTCCTGTTCGCTCCAGGGTCCCTCAGGGCTCCATCCTGGGTCCAATACTTTTTAGTCTCTACCTCAACACCCTCCCCAGCTCATGTACTAGTAAAATGCTCCTCTATGCTGATGATGCAGTCCTCGTTGCCTGACATCCCAATCCCACCTCCCTCCAATTATCCCTTCAGCAAGCTTACAACCAAGCCAAAAGGTGGTTTGGCGACCGCAGACTGGTCATTAACCTAAAGAAAACCAAATCAATGCTCTTCTCCCACCACCAAAATAAAGCTAAAAATACCCCTTGATTATCCCCAGCACTGTGCGCCTGCTAGAACAAGTGACCACATACAAGTACCTAGGCATCACGCTCGATATTGCCCTCTCCTTCCACACCCACATTTATACCCTGTCAGATGCCATTGACTCTCGGATTGACCTGCTATACCGGCACAGGGACTGCCTGCCTCAGGTTGCCCTTAGGCTGGCCATCACCACCTCCATCTTGTCCCTTGTGGACTATGGCTTGCCCATCTATGCCGCAGCTGACAACATTGCCCTCTCCTAAATCCAGCTCTCCATCAATAAGGTCTGTAGGCTCCTAACCGGTACCCCCAGCTGCACTCACACCTGCCTTCTCTATACTACCACTAATCTGCTCAACTTTGAGGAGTGACTGCTATACCACACCTGCCTTCTCGCTAAGAAATCACTGCTAGGACTTTCCCCCCGGGGGGTCTCCACCTCTCTACAGCAGCCATCATCATCCATCACCACCCATAGCTCTGTTAAGGCCACTTTCAAGGTGCCCAGAACCAAGACCTCTCTTGCCCAGAATCCTTCCTCTACCGAGCCCCCACCTGGTTCTACTCCCTTCCTAGCTGCATCTCCAACTTGCCAAAAATTGGCTCCTCAGGAACCATATCTTTAATACCCGCTGTTGTAGGTGCATCTAACTCCTTGTTGTAACTTGTGGTACCTGTCCGCCTTGCCCCCTGGCTCAACAACGTCCACTGGACAGCCTCTCCCTCCCTCAGACCCACTCCTTCCCTACTAGGTCCAAACAGGGATGTAACCTGCTGTCTTCTCTCAGGACCTACTATATCCATGATTGTAACCCACAATTTTGTAACACTATGTAACCTAAGTAACATACAAACTACTACATTATAAGTGTATCTATGTTAAATGTTCCTTTTACTGCACCTATAATGTTATCCTTTGTTTTAATCTGCACTGTAATAACTGTCTTGATGGCTGCCCCCCCCCGCGACAAGGTGCCTTTGTAAATGAGTCTCTGACTCAAAGGTTGCAAACCCGATTTGTAATGAATACCACTACCAAATCACCCAGCTGATCAGAGAGAGGAACAGACCTTGCGGAATGTGATGTGGAATAAGATGCCTACATGGCAAACATGGAAAAGACAAGGACAGTCAACAGTCCAGGATATTAAGTATATGCTCAAGAAGTTCCAAAGAAAAATTTTGGACTGAATATGCAGGAATCAGACTGTTGGGCATTTTATAAGTAGCTGGCTTTGCCTGCATTTTGGGGCCCTGGAGGGATACTAATGAAACTAAATGTACTTTTAGCTAAAGAGTAATGCCCCCCCATACACCGACCTTTGTGTGGTTTGGAGCATTTGGGCCAGACTTTGCCTGGGCCTTGAGGGAGAGCAGTGGTTGTCACGGCTTGCCTAAGCAGGCTGTAGGCCAGTCGGGTGGGGTAACGGGAACTGGAACTACGATGAAAAAGTATAAACGGCATTAAAAAATCATAATGATCCCCCCCCTGGGCAGGTTTCCTTGGTAACAGGCTTCCAATATACCCAGTCAGTACTGCCTTATGCTAAGCATAGGGGACAACTACTACTCCTCGGGGAAGGGTGGATCTCCCTGCCTCCCACTATTATTAATAAGAAATAAATTATTTATTTGATACACTCGGGAGCAGCTGGAGGGATGAAAACAAATGTAAGCCTCACCTGTGTTGCCCTTTTAGCACTATTATTGGCACAGACGACTACAGGCTAGTTATCAGCATGAAAGAGCCATCACCACACACTAGTGGGGTCAGGGGCGGTTAAAGTAGCTGCAATGTGGGGGGGGGGCAATAAAATTCAAAATAATGGCCCCCAGAAAATTTTGAAATTTTTGCAGTGATTTTGTGGCATTTTTTTTGTCACACAGTGTTTATTTCCTCTAAAATATATACAACATATTTCATAAATTGTTAAACTGATGATTAATATGTAAACTAGCTTCCATACTTGGTCATTAATTTCTTTTTATTTGTGAATTGTTAATTTAGATTTTTTTTATCTAGATTACCAGCTTGCTTTGCACTTGTTTTTGCAATATTGACCCTTTAATGTCATGTATTTTCCAGATATAGGAATGGCCATGAGTATTTAAAATGATGTAATATGTTTAAGAAGTGAATAAAATGTGTAGCTATTTTTCTGCTTTGGACTTAAACCCTTTTTAAACCTTTGAAGATTGTGGCAGCTTTCAGAATCTTACTACGAATGACAATAGACAACATAATTATTTAATGGTATAACCCAATATTCTATATTAATAACATAATAAGAAACATGGATTAGAGCTGGACTAGCTGGCGTCTCATAAAGTATTTCTATTTTCAATGGTAGATAATTAAATTTTAATGAACATTTATCTCCATAGCCCCTAGCATCATGGATACTTTTGCAGACTTGTTTCTAAGTTCTGCATGCAGTCCCAGGGACTAGCTGGTCTTTCTGAAGGAAAATCAGGTTCTTCTTCAAATGTAGGGGTTGTTCTCAAGGTATAAAGTCAATATAAAAAAAATTACATATGGAAACTTTTAATAGTAAACCCAAAACAAAGAAGGAAGGGAAAATTGTTTAACCAGGAAAGGCACACTAAGCCAAAACTTGTTTCCAGGTGCGACCTGGGAGCACAAGGAAGTTAAGGGACTTGCTCAGGGTCACACAGTATGCAAGCAGGGGTGATTAGGATTCAATCCCAGGTCTCTAGGTTTGCAGCTCAGTGCCCTTAACCACTTCGCTATACTGCCTCCTAATATGATTTTAATAAAAAAATAGTGTCCTTACAAAGTAGCACAGGAGATGGTTAGAATGCACACATGCTTTCCTAAAGCAGAATTATTTTATGCCAAGCCACACTTTTCTTTGCATTTCAGATTCTTTATTTCACTGTAGAGTGCACTATTCCCTTCCCAAATCAGTTACTAACTGATATGGGAAGGAACTACTGTACCCTGCAGTGAAATTAAAAATCTGAAATAAAAAAAAGTGTGGCTTGGCATCAAATAATTCTGCTTTATGAAAACATTATGGATTGTTGTCTACAGGAATTCTATTCAGAACTTCTGATTAAAGGCCAACAACATTTCTTTACCGGCATGAACTGCACAACTGCCACCAAGGAGTAGGAAATGAGTTGCTAGAATCATACGATTCTTGGAGAGCTCGCCTATTTGGAAAGGGGATGCTGCATCAGTTCTCTCTCTCTCTCTCTCTCTTCTCTCTCATTCACTCACTCTCTCTCACTCCCTGCAGCACCCTACAAAACAGAATCAAGGAGCTCTCACAAGATGGATGCTCAGATCCTGTTTAAAAAAACAAACACTTGATGGATTTGAAAGCCTTAGAGCTGCTGGGATGGGCCCAATTCAGGCATCTGCTGATCTCTCCTGGAGCTGCTGCAACCACTGGTTGGGAGACTAGGTGGGAGCATGATCACACATAGATACATTTAGATTTGCATCATAGTAAACCCATCCTCATTTCTCTTGATCAAAATGAAATAAAACTTTTAAATATGTATAAACATACTTTTTATTAATTTATTCTCCTCAGATGACCTCCCTGCTGTGACTTTCTTGTGACAGCCAGTACATCACAGAAACTGACAACACACAATCTAACCTGTCATTCAGCAACCATGTAAAAACGTGACTATCACACTCACTTTTTGATTGGTCTAAAGATAAAAATGTTCTTTTGGTTCTCCTCTCCCAGTATTACTATGGAGATGAGGGTATTCTACCAAAGTTACCATAGTAACATTAAATAAATAGGAGAACCAATAGAAGAAGAATTTGTGTCAAGTACTCATTTCATAACAAGCAGACAGACTTGCGTGCAGATTTCGTTAGTCAGTCATGGATCGCATTTTTACCGCAGCACAGTCTTCCAAAATAAACATTCATTGTGCACTACCAGTAGTAAATGCGAAGGGTTGCCAACATTGGATTTCAAAAATAAGGGACAGACCCCTGATCCTTGCCCCACCCCATGCCCCACACCTGCCCCCACCCCCACGTCCCCACTCCTGGTTTAGACATGAATTTCTCATATTTTACAGTGCGGATGCGGTCTGATCTGGTCGTTCTGATGCATGTCTTCGCCTTGGGCATTTTGGTAGGAGTTCTACCAAAATACCAAAAGTGATGAGGGCAGACCAGCTATTTTCCATCAGAAAACCTTGTTTATGTAAGTGGCTAGCCTAGCACAACACACATCAGAACGACCAGATCAGACAGCATCTGCACTGGAAAACATTATAAATTCATGTCTAAACCGGGGGGAGGGGGCAGGGGGTAGCCAGTATTCAGAACCACTGGAAACCATAAGCCACAGAGCTAGGACAGTCAGTCCTTGAATCCATTCCTGATGGCTTTACACTACCAGATCAGTTCACAGTGCTAAATTATCCTCTAGGGCAAGACCTCATTTGAATGATTCTCTTGTCCTGTACTGAGCTGGCCTGGGCCGCCTGGCTGACAGGGCATCACACATCACAGTACTGTAGACAGTTTATGCACACACACAAAAAAAGAGTCAAACTCAAGCAAAGACCATTGTTTTATTTGCCTGCTGCTAGAATGCTAGCTAGACAAGCAGGAGCAGCATTTTGAGAAGATGAGAAAAGCCCATTCAGGAGATGCATATATAACTGATGCGGTTTAATAAAGAATAACATGCAGTCAATATAGCGGGGACATTGGGTAGTAATAAAATATGTAAGAAAAATAAAGCAACCTGATTGGCTCAGCGAGAAGGACAAGTTTGTTATTATCTGGCCATAGTTACACTCCTGTACTTCTTTCTAGGTTCTAGATGGTTTACTAGTATTGCACCTCCTCATCTTAGCAAAACAGTAACAGCAGTCAGTTTTCTTATAAACACAGCCATCCCAGCACCAGTCAGCTCCCCAGATCCCACCTTCCCATATCCCCAACTGATTTAAATTAAAAAAAACTTGATAAGTACTCCTGCAGTTATTTTCCGATACTGGCTTCTGATCAGGCCATGAATGACATACACACAGAGTTTCACTGTCACAGAAAGTACAGTTCACACCCGAAATGCTGACTTTTTACCACCGTGACCTGCGTCATGTTATGCCTGCAGCACGTGGGTAGTTTATGTGTCTTTTCAGTTCTATTTTAAATTGTTGTAACCCTCCGGCAAATGGGGGTTCCCAAAAGTCTTCCAGGAGCTTGTTTGAATGCTCCAAGTCTGGGCGGTGTTTGGCGTCTGAGCTGTTTAAATGTGGTTCCAAGTGAGTGCTATTTGAGCCTCCGCGTACTGTCTCTTTAAGAGCAGTCTGCTTGCAGACTTAATTAGTTTGTATGGGGGGACTGTGTATTTAATGCTCGAATCCAGCCCGAGCTGCAGAGAAATCGCTCCATTTCTGCAGTCGCTAACAGTGCAGAGGGAGCCTAAATGAAAGATGTAACTGTTTGCCTGAAACCAGTTAGAGTGTTAAGTAAAATGCAGTTTGTCTAACCTGCCTTTCTTGCAGCTGGGACTCTGTGTGTGTTACTCCTCCATTTTGGACCTAAACTGCTGTGCTGGGCCAATTGGGTTAAGGGTTCCCTAAAATTGAGCCTGTGGACGAATCAGAACTTGGACTCTTAATTCTGAGCCAGCCACAAGGGGATTGTATGGGCAGTGACTCTGAGAAATGTAGTTTTGACCTTGGCACCTTTTTCTACCAACAGAGGGAGTCTTTTTGTGAGTGACAGCTGAATGAGCCAACGGAATAGTGTGGAGCTAAAGGAAATGCCCTGCTCTGTGACTGGAAAGATCAGATCACTTGTGGCAGTGAAGAGAGAAGGAGCTGTGTGCTTCTGCGGTGTATAGTTTCGCCCGGGAAGTGCATGTGAGGCCCTGAGTTTTAGTCTGCAGCCTTTGTGAGTGCCAGTTTGGACTGAATCTGAGTTGTGAGGAGAAAGAAGCACTAGAAGTGTGGAAACCATGCTCACCCTGTAGAAGACTGGAGAAATTGCTGAATCGCGCTCGGTCTGTCAGGAACTGAAGTTGCTGTGTGTGCTCCTGAGTATTTTGCAGTAATTGCAATCGGGATCGAGGAGCAGCCTGCCTGGTATAGTACTTTCCTTTTACATATAAATGTGCGTAGTGCTTGAGGGGAATCGCTATTTCAAATCCCCTGTACAGTGAATTGTGTGCTGAAGCTGGAAGTAAACCCCCAGCTTAATTCAGACTACATCCGTTTGCTATCAACTGCAGTGGGGTCCAGTCACAAGGACCTTGTCCTCATGCCCTGCTCTTCTGGCAATCCAGAGGGACATTCTCCATCCGATCCTCAGCATGGGTATTGTGAGTACAAATCTGGGTATTCTCCTGCAGCTTGTTTTCAATCACAAGTGTGTCACCTAATTCTTGTTGTTTCACTGTTTCATGAACATGAAATATATTTTCTTCTACAGGGCCCTATCCATCTACACCTGCCGGCCAACCCCAGGCAATGGACCTAGCTAGCCCCCCCCCCCCAACCTGGGTACCCAGAGTGTGACTTTTCAGACCCTGTATGTGTGCACAGTACTGTGATTTGAATATTTCCAAACCAAATCAACCTGATTGCCCCCTCCTTGTTACTGTCCCCTAAATAAATCAGATTTGTTGTTGTTATACTATATACTGTCTGTGGTGTTTGTACTTATGGAAACAGTATTGTGTTTTGCTGTGTATGTTATTTAACCTTACTTTACAGGGGGTCCTCAGAGACGTGCTGCAAAATCAGTCTTAAGGGTAAGTGGTATCTATATGAGTGAACAGTGTATATATGGGGTATTGGGGTTGTAACTCCAGTGTGTTGTGTGAGCCACTAGAGGGAATAAAAGGGTGTCTCAGTGTCCCAGAGGGCTGTGACCAAGCTAGTCTAACCACTACAAACCCTGACCTCTGGGTGGAGGCACCCGCCATAGGACCTAGGCCCCTCAACCCAGCCATTGTCAAACAGGCAGAGGTAGTAGCCCTTGGGATAGCACCACCTAGGGGTTACATTATATTTTAAAATGCAAGAGACAGAAGCTTCCATTTGGTACAGTTGCAGTGTAGATAGCTGCTCCACAGTGCTTACCATTCAATTCTTGTTTTGAGGAGACTACCTACTTTCATGACTGCTGCTAACATTGCCATCACTTGAGTTTTCTGACACCTTAGGCACAAGTCAGTCTCTCAGCTCTCTGCTCTGCTGATTTGCTGAATGCATGAAACTGACAGTCGATTCAGCATTTGTACAAAAAGACAGATATAGTACATACAGTACAGTGAAAGGATATGGACTATAGAGCAACAGGGTGACAAAGAGCAACTTGCAACTTGAAGAAGCAGTTACGATAAAGTTTGGCCAGCAGGCCTATTCTGAGCCTCCATCCTCAGCCTCCGCTCTGGTGCCCCATCCAGTTCCCGTTACACCAGCTCTCCAGTTCCTTGACCCGACTTCTCCTGACCGGTGGCCGTTCCGGTGTTCCCTGAGTGGACCCGGACCACATGACATGACTACTCGACTCCCAATCCCAACCCGGGCTGTGCGGCACCATGTCTGTCCCCGTAACTCCCCAATCCAATCTGCTACTGTCCCAGACAGACTCCTGGTCTGTAACAAACTTAACTAGCAGCAGGCAGCCGGCTGTGTCTTTTCTCCCACTCTCATGGACTCTGTGAGGAAGGGCGGTCATGTGATGACGTGACGTTCCCCAGACAATCTGTCTCCAGGCAACTGGGGGATGCTGCACATGTGCACAAGCTCTGCCTCTGCTCCACCACACTGACAGTCGCTCCACAGAGCTGAACCAGTGCCAGTCTGCCAGACGAGTGACAACCAAACCCATTGCAGATATGCAGACAGAGCTTTTTTTTTTTTTTTTACAGGAGTGGCCACCACTGTAAATACGGGACAATATGCATCCTGTATGAAGAATGTACACCATTTGAAATCCCTACATTATTGAAAAAAAAAGTTTTAAAAAAATGCAGGGGCCAAAATAACTATACAGCCCACCCTGTAATACAAGTGAGGGGGGCCATGGTTGCCCCCCCCCCGGTTTAGCTGCCCCTGAATAGGGTCATGCTTCCACCCGCTCTCTGCTGACTAGCAATATGCACCACAATTGCTATGTTCTGCAGTGGTGCAGGGGGTCCACAGCTCGAATGTGAACTACCCCCAGTGGGAGTATACATAACTCCCCATATAAGAGGGAACCTGAATCTTTTCCTACCTAAGGAGTCATGATTTTTAAGTGTTAGGGAATGGTGTTATTTGTTAATGTATAGTGTTAATAGTTCAAAGTGTTTCTTGTTTTACTATTTAGTGTTATGGAAATCCATAGACCTCTTAACAAATACAAGCTGTTTGGTTACAAATAATAGGGACATCAGGATTTTCGATATTTTCCCAGTTATATGATCTTATTAAGCTGTTTTTTTATAGCTAAACTATTTTTTAGAGTATAACAGACTATTAATTTTAGGGCGCATGTTCAACAGCTCTTTTGTTGCTTTATACATGGAGGATTGCCAATACCTCACATCGCCCTGTTGGCGTTTGAAACATAGAAACATAGAAGTTGACGGCAGATAAGGACCGCAAGGCCCATCCAGTCTGCCCATTTCTTTTTCTACCTTATAAATGTGCCATCAGCCTTTGCTCTGTCAGTGGCCTATCTATTCATAGTCATTTGCATTGCTCCCTTATGCCTATCCCATGCCTGTTTGAAGCCCTGCACTGTATTCATAGCCACCACTTCTTGTGGTAAGCCATTCCATGCATCCGCCACCTTTCTGTAGAAAAGAATTTCCTTCATTCCCCTTAATCGCCCTCTAATCTCATGCTGTGTCCTCTTGTCCTGCTATTTTTCTTATATTTAAACATGTTAGACTCTTTCACCTTGTTAATGCCCTTAAGGTGTTTGAATGCCTGAATCATATCACCTCTCTCCCTCCTTTGCTCAAGGGTATACATATTGAGCTCTGTTAATCTGTCATCATATGTCTTCTGATGCAGTCCCTGCACCATTTTGGTTGTCCTTCTCTGGACTGCCTCAATTTGGTTAATGTCCTTGTGAAGGTGTGGCCTCCAATACTGCACGCAGTACTCCAGATGGGGCCTAACCAGTGTCTTGTAAAGAGGGATTATTACCTCCCTCTTGGGCTTGTGATACCCTACTAATACACCCCTAACACCCCCTAGCCTTACCTGCTGCTTTAGAGGTCTGCTTGATGATTTCAGGTCATCAGAGATGATGATGCCCAAGTCTCTTTCTTCCTTTGTGACTGCTAGCAACTCCCTCCCAGCCTATAGGTGGCTTCAGGGTTTCTCTTCCCTATGTGCATGATTTTGCACTTCTTTGCATTAAATCCCAGTTGCCACTCTTCTGACCATTTTGCTAGTTTATCCAGATCTCTTCTATTCTGCCCACCCCATCTGGATCACCTACTCTGTTGCAGATCTTGGTGTCATCTGCAAACAGACAAGCCTTACCCTCTAGTCCATCTGCAAGGTCACTAATGAAGATGTTGAAGAGGACTGGCCCCAGGACTGATCCCCGAGGTACCCTACTTGTGACTTGCATCTCTTCGACTGAATACCATTTACCACCACTCTCTGTTTTCTGCTCACAACCAGTTTGCCACCCAGTTGACCAACTTCTGACCCACTCCGAGCCTACCCAGCTTATTTATCAATCTTCTATGTGGAACAGTGTCAAAAGCTTTGCTGAGTCAAGGTAGGCGACATCAACTGCTCCTCCTTGGTCCACCACTCTGGTTACCCAGTCAAAGAAATCTATGAGATTAGTTTGACAGGACCTTCCTTTGTAAACCCATGCTGTATTGGATCCTGTGCCCCTATGGATTCCAGGTGTTGCACTATCCTTTCCTTAAGGAGTGCCTCCATAATCTTGCCCACTACTGAGGTAAGACTGACTGGTCTGTAGTTCCCTGCCTCCTCCCTGCTACCACTCTTGTGGAGTGGGATCACATGAGCCTTTCTCCAGTCTTCCGGGACCTCACCTGTGCTCAGAGACTCATTAAATAGTTCTGCTAATGGCTCTGCTAGTTCCACATTTAGCTTCTTAAGTACCCTGGGATGTATGCCATCAGGTCCCATTGCCTTATCCACCCTGAGCTTAGCAAGCTCTTGTAGGACCCTTTCTTTTGTGAAGGGAGTAGTGCCTCACCTCCGTGTCCATGATGCTGAGCTGTGGCCCTGCCTCACCTTCTCTTCAGTAAATACTGAGCAAAGTATCTATTTAAGATAGATGCCTTTACAGGGTCCTCCTCCTCACATGCTCCCTTTTCTCCATTAAGCTTAGCAATACCCCTCTGGACTTTCTCCTTTCACTAATGTATCTATAGAAAGTCTTGTCACCTTCTTTACTGTTCGTGCTAGTGTTTCCTCAGTTTGGGACTTTGCCAGCCTTACTGCCTTCCCTGCTTCCCTTAGGGCAGTTTAGTATGCCTCCCTATCTTCATCCCGCTGTGTTCCCTTATATTTCCTGAAGGCCAGCCTTTTGGCTCTGACCTTTTCTGCTACTGTATTTGAGAACCAAAGTGGTTTCCTTCTTCTTTTTGCAGTTCTGGTATCCCAGACGTTTTGTTCACTCTAGATTGCTGCTTAGGAAACACTATCCCTTGCTTATTTATTTATTTAATTTTGTTGACCCAGTAGGCCCACTGAGACTAGAAGTCCCTTTTTCAGGGGTAACTGGTGGGGGGAGGGGTGATACAGATGGTAACCAACTGAAATTGAACCAGATTAAGCTGTTGGTGGTATTTTTAGTGAATAGGGGAAATTTGGCCAGGACATTGGGAAAATTCCCCTACTCTTTTCGGACAGGTGGTGCTGTAGGACTGTTGGAGAGAGAGACGTTTTGCTGATGGAAGTAGATAGTGGTGGAGCTTGGGCAATGGATAGCCCACAGTTACCTGTAAGAATCGAGGGGAATGGTACGGCTGGGATGCACCTGTGTGGTGGCCAGCAAAATGTACCAAACTCTTCGCACCAAGATTTTCAGTCGGACGGTGCAAGACTCACCGATGGTCCGACGTCTACGAGTTTCATAAACACTATTGGAAATAATGCAACTGCAATTATTGGTCTTTGTTCCAGCCCGGAGGCCTATGTTCACAGATTCCGAAGCCCAGGAGCCTATGGCCTGTCTCGAGGAGAAACGGCGGCTTTGGGAACTGGTGGCCGCAGAGTATCGAGCTGCTCAACTTGCCGCAGAGGAAGATTTCGAAAAGAGGAAACGACCCGAGGTAGATTCGCCCTCGGGTCATACAGGTATCGAAGCAAAAGTACTTAAAAGCCCTATATGGGCCATTTCTGAAGATTTGCATCCCCCATCAAGGCCCACTGAGTATACTGTTGCAGCGGCTGTTACCAAATGGTCCCCTGATATTGCACTTAAATGTGCGGGCTGGTTAAAATTGGACTAGGGCCAGTGGATCGCTGATCCTGCCATACCGATCCCAGGCATGGAGGGGATGCCTATTATACAGCCCTTGGCTATTGATACCTCCCATCTGGAAGTTAGTATACCTGTCCTACCTACTGCTGGATCTAACACCAGCTTAAACCCATTCATTTTAACAGGCGATGTGAATCCTCCTGAACTAGCCCATACTTTAGATGGTTTGAATATTGGGGTTGACCCTGCCCTATTAAATAAACCTGACCACCGTTTGAACTCCCCTATGCAATCTCAGGCTGTTGTCCTTGATACAAGTGTAGTACAGGATGACACTAATGAAGATATGGTGAATAAAGTGCAAAATACGACAGATCCACCTCATCTTTCAACCTTTACTCCCTCTTATGCTAGTCTCTTTCAGAAACCAGTCTCCCTAGCTAAAAGACAGAATGCTGTGAGACTGAGGTTTTTGGTGCCTACGGATTCCATGCCTGACAGGTTTTACGTGGGTAAAGTTTTGATTAAACAGATGTTGGGTTTTACTCCCAATGAAGTATATGCTTTAATTCATACACCTGGTGATAACACCTATGATATCAGTTTTTGGACACCTGATAACTTGAATAGATTCTGGATGAAGTATTCACTACTACAAACCAACCCGGCCTGGTCCCATTTTCAGGCCATTCCCTGACAAAGCAAACTTTTAAAATTATCACTGTGTTATTTTGCAACAAAGGGGTTATTGTGGAGGATATTTCATCTTGGCTTGAAAAAAGATATACACTTCAAGGTAACCCTGAACTCATACTTGATACAGAGAGTTTCTGGAATGGGGGCTGGAGATACAGAATTAACCTCAATCAAACTGAGGAAGGGTTACAACATCTCCCAAGTTGTTTTTATTTGGGAAGAGATAACGGTTTTATATTTTATCTAGGCCAACCTCGCCATTGTTACAAATGTGGCTCAGGCAGACATCTTAGTAGGACTTGCAAAGTTGTGAAATGTGTCCAATGTGGTGAATTAGGGCATGTGATGTCCAACTGTCACCACCCGGCTAAATGTTGACTATGTGAAGAAGCTCACCCATATGTTGACTGCCCTTGGGCTGCCGATAATAAAACAAATGGGGACTTTTGTATACAAGATTATCTGAATACCGCTGTACATGTGGCCCAAAGAAAGAAACCTGTACCCCCACCCCCACCTCCTGACAGATCTATAACCATTTCTACTATAGAACGGGCAGAATCTTTAGAACCAGTTGTCACTGCTCCGATACAAGGTGTAGAGGTTGCTGCTCCTACTCCAGTAGAGCTTTCTAGAGATTCTGTTTCTACTGTATCTCATATGATTTCTGCTTCAATGCCCCCACCACTTCCACCAGAGGAATCTTATACCCTTGTAGCTACCCGGTGCAGTAGCTTACGATCTAGGACCCCTAAGATTCCTTTACCTGAACAGGACCATACACCTTTACAGAATGCCTTTTCTGCTTTGCAAGACGATGTTGGTACTGAATCTGATTCAACTTCTGTACATTCATCTCAACCTGAAGGGTTCTCTGACTCAGAACTACCTTCTGATAATGTGGATTCAGTTAAAAAAAAAGAAGGCTTGTTTAGGGGCAAGAAAATGGACCAGAGAAAAATGAATTTGAACTCCCCTGATCATGGATTATGGCTCCAAATATCTGTTATTGTTCTTTAATTTTATTACTTCTGCTCTATAATGTAAATGTTGCATCACTTAATGTTAACAGCATTCAGTCTAATAGGAAACAGATGTTGATATATTCTCTTTTTGATGGTGGTAAACAAAATGTAGTTTTCTTACAAGATACTCACTTACATACTCAGTTTGAGGTAGAACAGGCCACTGAATGGTGGAAATGGGGTATTACATATTGGTCAGATGGTGGACATTTGTGTTCTGGGGTAGGCATAGCGGTTAATAATCCCACGACCCATTTTGTCCAACTTGTCGATATTGAACCTGGCCATGTACTGATGTTGGATATGTAGATTTATTAATGTCTACGCCCCTCAAATTAAGTCTCCTAGAACTGCTTTATTACGGGCTATACAACCTTATTTGTTTACTTCAAAACTCGTCTTTCTAGGCGGAGATTTTAATTGCAGTCGATATGATACTGATAGGGGACTACGGACGGACCACAAAATTATACTGTGACACTAATTGTCTTAATGATTTGTTGCTACAGATGGAACTGGTTGATGTTTTTGATAAGATAGGTAAAACACATAAAACGTTTTTTCAAGGTACTAAGGCAACACAAATAGATTTTTGGTTTCTTTCAGATTCATTAACAGTACTAAATGCTAATACTGTGCCAGTTGCTCTTTCTGATCATGTTATACTGGAAGTCACTGTAGGTAGCCAATGAGTTATGCATTGAGAACCAGGGTATTGGAGACTGAATTTAGGATTACTTAAGCTTCCATCTGTAGAAGAAGGATTTTTGGCTCTACTACAGGCAAGAAAATCAGTGGTTAGTTTATATGATGCTTACAGGGAGTGATGGGACAATACAAAGCTGGATATTAAACAGTATTTTCAGATAATTGGTAAAATTAACAGGAAATACAACTCAGATATCTACTTGGAGTTAAGGAAGCAGTTTTTTTTTTTTTAGTTATTAATTTTTCCTCCCTTTGGCCTTGGTCTGCCTACCTCTACCACGTCCCTGGCATCTCCCTTGGGTCTTCCGGCTGCCATCTTCAAGGACCTCCGGCTCCCACTCGGGTCCCGCAGCTAGTACCCCGCAGCTTACCCCCCTCCATGGTGAGGCGATGGCGGACCCCCCTACGCCCACCGCCGAGACCAGATTTAGTGTCGCTGCATACCCTCGGTGCGTATGCTCCTGTCGGAGACGCCCATCATGCCGCCACAACCAGTGCCGAATTTTCCCTGTTTTCTTCCTGGTTCCCCATGACACATGAAGTGTGCAATGATGCCAAGGGACAGGGGCGTGCACGCTTCCGCACACACACCTTCCAGCATCAGCTCCAGCGCGTCCCCCTTGACTGCCTATGCTACTGTGTCACCCCCAGCCACCGCTAGAGGCCACCCGAGCACCAATGGCAGCAAGCCCCCCTTCCCAGGGAAGGAGAGCAGTCCAGCGGACACTCAATCCTTCACCCATCCCACTGACCTAGGCTCGTTCCCGAACCTGGGTAGCCGGCATAGCGTGAGGTGTGGCATCCAGCGCCACAACCCTCAGTGCCACCTGGCCGGGCAGGAAGCAGTTTTTATATTTACATTTCCAGGCTGCACAAGGAAATCAGATAGTTTTACCTGAATTAGATAGAATTCAAAAACTGCTTAACTTAACACGATATGACTGTTTTAAAACTCTAGATGTGGAACGAAGGGTTGGTTCCCAAGATGGTAAAGCCTTTATGGATCCTTATCAATTTTGTGCACAGCAGAGGCACCAAAACTATATTGTAGAGGTTCGAGATTCTATGGGGCAATACTGTACGACTAAAAGTGACATTATGGAAGTTTTGGATAGCCATATACAAAATTTATTTGGCTGCACTGTTGTACCTAGTCTCCCTCACTCCTTGTGGTTGGCACAGATATCACCACCCATACTTAGTAAACGGAGCAGAAATATGTTAGTAGCTGATCTTACCCCCCCCCCCGGAAGTATCAGCTAGCTTTGCCCAAACCAAGGCGGGTACAGCCCCTGGGATTGATGGGATGCCTTATGAGATCTATAAAGTAGTCCTTACAACTTTGTTACAAGAGTTTACCAAGGTTTTACAGGAAATTCTCATGTCCGGAGTATTGCCAGATAGTATGACTGAAGGGCTAGTAGTTCTAATGTATAAAAAAGGTGATAGGACTCTATTGACTAATTGGAGACCGATTACATTGCTTAACTCTGATTTTAAAATATTCACAAAGTTATTGAATAATAGACTTATGTTGCATGCTGATTTTTTTACTTCATGATTCCCAGACTTGTTCAATTCTGGGCAGAAAGATTACTGACGGTCTAATTCTATTACATGAAATATTCCACAGAGGTTCTACCAGAGAGCTTACTGGTCTTATTTTTAGTTTGGACCAGGCCAAGGCATTCGATAATGTCAATCATGAATATCTCTGGAGCTGCTTAGCCATGTACGGGATTCCTGCAAAATTTATTGATTGGATAAAAACTTGCTAAAAGTCCGCTACAGCACAAAGTTTTTGTAATGGCTGGTTAGGATGTAAGTGTAGTATCTTAAAGGGAGTTCAACAGGGATGCTCCTTGAGTGCTTTATTGCATTTGTTTACTATTGATCCATTGCTTAGAATTGTGCATAATACAGTGGCTATTCAAGGTGTCTCCTTTTCCTGCAGTGACCCTGAAATAAAATGCATCACTTACGAGGATGATATTTGTTTTATAGTGGGAAATATACCATCGGCAAGGAATTTGGAAATGGTACTAGCTGATTTTACGGCTTATATTGGAGCTTCAATAAATTATCAGAAATCTTATTGCCTTCCCCTTAGAACTGAGGATGTTATGAACACCACAATAATTGGTGTCCCAGTGATAACAGGAACTGTCTCTATTTTAGGGATTCTGTTCAGTACCAGAGATTTGGCATACCTGAATTGGACACTTAAACTACAACAAGCTCAAACTCAAGTTAATTTATGGAACACTTGGCGATTAGCTAAATTAAAATGGATTTATATGATTAAAACATTTTTATTACCTAATTTTTTATATTTAAGTTCAGTATTTAGTCTTCCATCAATGCTGGAAACCAAAATATATAGTTGTGTTTTTGCCTGCATTTGGGGAAGTCGACTTAACCCTATAAAAAGAAGCTTGTTGTTGCGACAAAAGAAAAATGGAGGACTAAAAATTATCCAACCGGTGGTATTTTTCTTTACTATGTTTCTTTATTCTAATTTACTTCCTTTGGTTGCCCAAAAGGTCAAAAGATGGACTCCACGGGTTTTAGATTCCTTAGGACCTACTTTTTCTATTTGGCCCATGTATGCTGTTTTATCTAGACACATTCCTATTTCTTATCTACCTGATACAATGCGGACATGTTTTGGTAAAATTAAATTATGGGGCATCGCTAAAGATCATCTTGTTAGTTGTACTCGAAAAGCACTGTATGATTATCTCATATTTAAATATTTTCAGGATACAGCTATAGTTGATTCCTGTTCTTTGACAGACCGGTTACTGAGATCAGCGAAATGTTAGTTTCTCCTCGAATCCCAGTCTTTATGTGGATGTAACATGGTTAGCCTTACATGGTCGTTTGAATGTAACAGGGAATTTTAAACATAAACAGCTCTCAGAGAGATATTGTCCGAGGGATACTCGTCCTGATATAGTAGAGACAATGGAACTCCTATTTTTGGATTGTCCTTTTATTCAACAGTTTTGGCGGATGCTCCAACATCACTTGCCTACATCTCCATTCTATTCAATGACATTAAAAATACTATGTTTAGGTATTCTACCCTTTCTGTGGACAAAACATGATAGAGTGACTTTATGGCTATTTCTTATATGCTTTAAATTTTATATATGGTTTGTACGTTGTAGGCTGACTATACAGCAATTGCACTTTACTCCTGAAGAGTTATTTTTATGATAAAGAAATCAGTTATTGATTTGAGAAGACAAGAACCTGATGTTGTGCATTCTACTATTTTTCATTATAGATGGGCCTCAATTGATCAGTTATAGTAACTACTGGAAGGATATCTAAGGAACTTCCTTTATGTATATTTATTATTCTCCAATAGAGACAGGGTAATAAGTCTTTAAGCTATACATAGCTATATGTAAGCCTGAGGTCATAGTATATGCAGGATACATTATGTTTTTTTTTTTTTCTGATAATTTAATTTTGTATGCTTTATTCTTGTTTTCCTATTTTGAAGTATGCAGTAATACTTGTTGATTTTTGTTTTGTTTCCTTTTCATTTTTATATGATGTAATACAAAATTGCTTCTGTGTTTTGTACGGAAAATTCCCTATTATTTTGGTAGGGAGGGGGAAGGGATATAATTTCAGTTGTAGGAAGTTATACCTTTATGTTTGTTTTATTCTTTATGTCCCAAAATGACAATCTAATGCTTTATTTATGTGTTCTCTGCTTGTATGAATAAAAATGCCCCTACTCTTTTTGATAAGTGCCATGGGATCTTTAACATCCACCTGAACAACCACCAGAACAGGAAGACAGGATCTCGGTTTAACGTCTCATCTGAAAGACAGCACCTCAGGAGTACAGCACCCCCTCATGCTGCACTACAGTGTCAATATTGGAATTAAACCCAGGTGCCAGGTGTGGGGCTTAGACAGAAACATGCAGATAAATGTATTTATCAAACTATGTTTTTATGTAAAAAGCTGGGACCTGACCTAATAGTTTTAAACAGTAACCTGACAAATATTTTGGGATCAATTATATGGCAGCTCTTAATATGTTTGATTTACAACTTTTTTGTTTTAAATACTGTTCGTCCTTAAGTAAAGGCGGCTCCAGGGATCAAAATGATAATTTAAGCTTGAAAAATGTTGCTGATAATATTAATCATATTCCCCATTGAGTTAGAAGTATACCCTTCCTTATATCTTCCTTGAGTGGGTCTGGTCTGAGAGAGGTCACCGACAGGTATCAGAAATATTATGACACTGATCACGGCTAAGCAGTCATTAATAATGTCCAAACATTAACGGGATCTACAACCCTATTAAACGTTCCCGACTGTTACAATTTATTAAGAAGGACAAACCAGATGTTATTTTATTGTAGGAGACACATATGTCTTCTGAGAAGCATGAGAAGTTCCAGAGGTATGACTTTGAGGTGGCAGCAGAAGTTGCACATAAATTGGGTAGAAGACAGGGGGTGGCAGCTTTGATCCATTGTGGGATACCCTTCAAGGCAAAGGAGAAAGTTATAGACATGGAGGGCAGATATGCCTTCGTGTCTGGGATGCTTCCTGTTGGCCCGGTCAAGTTGGTGTCAGCATATTTCCCCCCGGGGTCCCTAAAAGCAATGGCAGCCAAATTATTTACACAACTGTTATCAGTTTTGCAGGGCCAGCTGTTAATGGGGGGAACTTGAATGTTACCCATAATCCTTCACTGGATGCTTCCCAGCCCTTAGCCCACAGAACAAACTCCTTACAAAAGTATATCAGGCAAATGTTTCCTCTCTGGAATTCATAGATACATGGAGGCATTGTTTCCCCATGGCCCGGGGGTTTACAAACATGGCAGCACACACAGGGTAACCTCACAGCTGGACTACTTTTTCATTACAGTGGGGCACTTAGATACCCTTTGTGATATTTGGCATGGGGTAACCTTTTTGTCCAACCATGTGACAGTTTATGCTAGGTTGGAACTGGGGGTGGGTACCGAGGTGTCCCATTGGCATCTAAACATTATGCATCTTAGGAACCCCGAGTTTAAGCAGGTGATGCAAGAGGCTAGTCCCTGTATTTTTGGTGAGAATTCTGAGAGTGGGGTCCACCCTACAATACTATGGGCTACCTTGAAGGTGGTTCTCCAAGGAGAAATTATTAAATATTCATCCAAGAAAAAAAAAAGGAAAGGGTGGCCACCTTCTAGACCATACAGGAGGAGCTTCAGATGCTGCAACATCTAGTGATGCTGGGAGAACAGACTCTCCAATACAGAATACAAATAGTTAAACAAAAACTCCAGTGCCTACTTGACCAAAAAGTAGAGCAGCACCTATTTTACCTTAAACATATGTACCACGAGGGAGGTCCCAGGGGGGCAAGGAACCTGGTGCATCGGTTAAGGGAACACAAGACCAAGACATGTGTGACAAGCATGTTTGACCCCAAAACCGGGCAATTGTCCACGAAACCTCGGGAAGTCAGGAATATTTTGGCATCCTACTATCGGGAATTATACACCGCGGACCAAGGTCCTTCCCTAGCTTGGATGGACTCTTATTTACAAGCCCTATCCCTGCCCAAATTAAATCCTGTCCAAGTCAAACATTTATTGGCTCCAGTATCAAGAGCGGAGGTCGAGCAAGTACTCAAAAAGGCAAAACTCTTAAGGCACCAGGCCCGGATGGTTATCTGTATGAATTTTATAAAAGCCTTCCGCCTATCATACTGTTCAGAGGGGAGACCCCCATCCACCCACCGGGCAGTATGCAGTTCTGGCAGCTATCCCCAAGCCCTAGAAGGACCTGAGGCACCCCACATCTTATTGCCCAATTTTGATGCTAAATTATGATTATAAACCCTTTATGTCTGTCCTGGCATCCAGACTAGAAAACCTTTACCCTTCTATAATTAATCCAGATCAGGTGGGCTTTATTAAAACTCGGCAAGCCTATGATGCAGTTAGGTGCACATACTTGCTGGTGGACTATGCTTAGACTCACAAGATACCCCTGGTCCTCTTGCTACTAAATGCTGAGAAGACCTTCAACAGGGTTGCTTGGCCTTTCCTTTCCTGAAGTTGGATGGTTCCCTATCTGACCCCTTCCCACTTACCAGAGTGACCCAGCAAGGATGTCTTTTTTCTCCATTGCTTTTTGCACTTTACTTGGAGCCCCTGGCAATGGCCATAAGGATCAACCCATTGGTGGAAGGGATCCTGCTGGGCGGACATCAGCACAAAATTTCATTGTTCGCTGACATTATTTTGCGTACTTTAGCCACACCAGAGAACTCAATCCCTGCAGTTTGGGAATAGCTTCGGATATTTGGGGAGATAGCAGGCTATAAGGTAAACAAACAAAAACATGGAGGTTCTCCTTTTTTCCTTCAAGTGGCACAAACAAGCCATGCATTACCTAGGGATAAAACTGACCAAAGACCCTATACATGCTGAACTGCTTAATTTAGAACCCCTTCCACAACAATTGATGGAGGACCTCTCTCGATGGACCCAACTCCCCTTAGGTTTTTTGGTAAGGGTGGATACTATTAAACAGAATGTGTTCCCCTATATCCTGTTCTTTCTTCCAATGCTCCTGATAACTCCTGCAATTTTTTTATTTGCAGGCATGGGAAAGACTTATCTCTCATTTCATTTGGAAGGGAAAACCTTTCAGGGTGAGATACACCATTTGCAGCTTCTGTGAGAGAAAAGAGTCTTTAACCTCCCTGACCTGCGGAAATATGCTATGGCCGCTCAGCTGAGAACCTTCCTGTGCTAGGTTAATCCACAGTACGAGGCCTACTGGAAAAATGTAGAATTCACCTGGGGGCACTTATTTGAATTCTCCAAACCCATATTTAGCAATCCCCCAAGGTGTACTCCGCTTTCAAAATATCCAAGGCATACTAGAGAACCTTTACAACAATGGCTCCAGATCTGCCGCAAGCACTTGGCCCCTGCAGAAACCATATATTTAAGGGCCTTTGCTTATGACTTGGACTTCCTACCTAGCCAGGTAGACAGACACCTGGTCGAATGGTGGAGGTATGGGGTCAAATATGTATTTAACTTGTAGGGACAATGGGCCTTCTCCCGTTTGTTTCCCTGCAGTCAAGCTATCAGCTACCTCAAATGTTCTCCCACAGCTACCTACAGTTAAAATCATATCTACATCAATTTGAGGAAGCTTTGTCCTTAATAGTGGAAAAACCCTCAGCTTTGGTCTTTTTGATTCAATCACATGGGAGGGGGACGACAACGGAACATTTAATCAGTCAGGCATATAAGGCGCTGGGGGAGAGGCTGGGAGACACAACTGAATCAGTGTGGGCAAGGTGGTCTGAAGAGCTACAGGAGGACATACCTGTCCAGAGTTGGACAGTGTATGCATTGCCTGCTTTTAAGGCCTCCACCTCACCATACTGGAGAGAATATATATGGAAGCTTCGGACTAGATTCTCTGCACCCCTGCAATATTAGCAAAATATTCAGAAGAGGCATTAGGTTAGTGCTGGAAGGGATGTGGGTGTAGGCAAGCAGACCAGAGTCATGTCATATGGATGTGTGATCTGCTGGACACCTACTGGCAGGAGGTAATACGGGAACTGACAGACATTTACAAATGCCTGGATTTGTTTTAACTGACTTATATCCTGACCTTTATGGTGCTGGATGGTGTTCAGATTGACAGAATCACTTACAGGTAGATCACGTCTTTTATATTGGCAGTGCATAAGGCTATCATGCGCCTGTGGTGTACTAAAGTGATTCACACAAAGGAAACCCGGTGAGCACTGTCTAGAGAAATATACATACTGGACTGCCTATCAGCTAGACTGTTGGACCGAGTATAAAAATTGGACATCCAATGGTGTAAGTGGATAATGTACCAACTAGATCACTACCCGGACTTTGTTCCATGAGAAGGTGGGCATGGGAACAGGGGGTGGATCAGACAGCTAAAAACACCTGGTGTTTCTTGCTTGTAACCCAGAGGGGCTGGGACACTGGAGGGAACCATATAGCTGACAGAGTCACCCTATGTTGTTCTCTTCCCCTTTTGGTGCTGTGTGAGTATTAGTTTAGCTGGCCTCTCTCGGACAGAGACTCCTCAAATATTTAAGAAATTATATTATAGTCTGTCAGATAAATAACAGGCATATATACACATATAGAAAGAAATAACATGTTAAAATATATGATTTTATTTTAGATTTTGTTTTCTCCTTTTCTAAAAAGACTTTTGTTTAGTTATTTAATTGTTTATTTAAGTCTGATAGATCTTGTATAACACATAAGTACCTAAAGACTGCCAGAGAGGGATGAGGTAAACAACGAAGAAATGTTCTAATCTTATACTCGAAATGCTAGATAGGACTTTGGAGTCCCAGTTGTTCATAGTGCTAGTAAACGTTGCCTGTATAAAAGCTATAGTTTCAAGAAGTGATGCACTTTGAACTGTTTTCCTAATACAACACCTGGATCATTAACTAATTTATATGGATAGAACAAGGTTCCGGATATATGAAATTACATCCCAAGGAATTTGGATGATCAGCTGATACTGTATATTCTGGTATTTACTGTCATTTATATTTTTATTGTATATATTTGTTTTGAGGGGAATTGTATCTCTATCTTTAACCTTATGTCACTGATTGATATTCATGTATATATTGATTACTGAAGAAACTTTAAAAATTCAATAAAAAGTTTGAATATTAAAAAAAAAGCAGGGATGGACAATCTGGGCTGACTGCTGGCAGAGCAGTCCTTTTCCAACAGATAATTAGTAACCTAAAGTGCACAATAGTAAGGTCAGTAAACATGATACATTATTTAAATGTTTATAGTTTAACAGGGGCCTCATGATGGTCCTGCCATTAATGCCCAGGAGTGGAGACTTAGTTACCCTTTTAATTAAATATTTTATGTGATAGAAAAAAACACAGGGTAAGCCAAAAAAACATAGCATTACGCTTTCATAACATTAGGCAGATTGAGAGCGGTACTGTAGCACCAATTTAATGTGGCAGATCATATTTGTAGTCAATTATTGATAAGTTTAGCTTAAGGAACACTAGCTGTTCAACGTATTGAGGATCCAGCTTGGAACAGTGTGGCTCAACAACATCACCAGCAGTGCTAAACATCCTCTTGGAAGGCACATTTGTAGGAGGGCAGCTTAGGTATTTTAAAGTTAGTTGTGCCAGATGAGGAGAGGAGTTGATTTTCTGAACCCATTTGCCCAATGGATCAAAATCAAATGGCTCAACTGATTCTGCAAAGTAACCATTAAGTAAATTTTCTGCAGGGAGAGGCTGTGACTGTGAGGGCCCGTGTTGCTGTTGATGCAATAATGTGTTGAGTAATGCCCAGTCACTCTCCTCTACACTACCACTATGCCATCTTGCCCCTTCTCCACCAGTATCACCCAATTCCAAACCACCACATGCCTATCTGTCTCCCTCGGGAACCTGAACTAGAGCATGTTCCTCCCCTTCTGAGTGTCTGAGTGCCTGCTGTTCACTTTCATACCACATAATTTCAGCTGCACTTCTCTGATTAGCCCAAGAAGTATTTGTAGCTAAATTTCTCTGGGTTTGTCCACTGCCTCTTCCTTTTCCATGGCCTCTTCCTCTCCATTGGATACTTATTACACCGCTAGTCTTGTTTGCTGCTACCTCATCCCTCCCCTCTACTGAGACTGACTCTTCTTCACTTGTTGAGTCCTGTAATCATTCACTCTCGGATCTTTCTTCTTTATCACTGTCTGTGCTTTCTTCTCTAACAGTTTTCATATCAATATCTAAAAATGTTACTTCTGCTGGTTCCCTTGATGCCATTTGTTGCACTTCAGTAGATATTGATGGACAACTGCCAACTGCAATTTGTTGATCTATGCCACGTACTGTGCCTCGCCCTTTTACATTGTTTTGACTGCCTCATCCTCTGACACTTTTAGTACTGCTCAAATGTTTAGTTAGCCTGCCTCTACCTCTTATAGCTGGGTTTGTTTTGTTATCTTTATTTTGCCTGCCTTGACATGTTGCACTTCACCATGCCCTCAAGAACAAACCAATCATGATGTCCTAGGACCCCTCCAATGTCTGCCTCTAAAGACATTTCGTGTAGTGTCCGCTTTTGCTCCAAGAGTCATGAAAGCATCAGGTATGAAGAATTCCACAGAGTGCTAACATCTTATATTACATGATGTTGGAGCAGACCAAGGCATTCCTGAGCATCTCATAATTTGTTAGTAGCTTTTACAGAGTGATGGAAATGGCTGCAAATGGAATGGGCTGTGGATAATATGTTATTGGCCCTACTACTACTGCTACTACGCAGTGCATGGTGAAGGTTCTCACACCATTTGAGAGGAGTACACGTGATCTAAGTGCTTCCACAGCCTTACTTAGTCAGGTTATCCCAGCTGTGCATATTCTCAAAAGATCATTACAACGGTTTTTGGCTGACACACTCAGTACACAAGAGGTCACTGACCTTGTTAATCATCTCAGTGCAGAATTTGATGCCAGTTCACCACAGTCATGGATACCTGCCATCATGTGTTTGTTACCATGTTGGACCCTAGATTCAAATGCGAGATCCTACATATAGCCATGGACACCCACAGGGTGACTCATTTTAGGCAACAGCTCAGTGAAGAGTTAAATAGTGCCATACAGGCACTCAGACACTCGGAAGGGGAGGAACATGCTCTAATTCAGGTTCCTGAGGGAGACAGATAGGCATGTGGTGGTTTGGAATTGGATGATACTGGTGGAGAAGGGGCAACACGGCATTGTGGCAGTGTAGAGGAGAGTGACTGGGCATTACTCAACACATCACTGCATCAACAGCAACACAGACACTCACAGGCTCAGCTTCTCTCTCTGCAGGAGAACTCATGCTTCTGGCTGTCATCTGACAGTCTGACAGAAAAATGTATTTTGCAAACTATTCTGCTTCTTAGTTGTGTTTTTTGGAGGTGAAAAAGGATCTTATTTATATTTATATTATACTGTGATGGCAAGATTGATGAATTCAACTCTTTTAGACACTCAGGGACACAATTAGTACTGCTTCATGGAGCACCGAATGAAAGTGCATTCACAGAGACAAACAGCAAAATTTGGTGTGACAGCCTATTACCTATGCCTTTTGTAGACGTCACTACAAAGGCTAGGTTGCATGACACATGGCCACATGACATGACATGACTTTGACAGGTCACATGTGGTCATGTGTCACACTAAGACTGTTACTACAGAAACAGTCACCAAACTTGCAGCAATCAACAGTTCCTCTTCAACATGAGTAAACTTGGCACCCGTGGTAGCGCTAAACCATGAAGAGAAGGTATGCCTATTTGAAGATGACATCAAATCTTTAATAAGGTGGATACCTAGGAGGGGATGGAGAGAATGAATAGGTACCTTGTGAAACTTGAGGAGTGGTCAGGAGCATGGCAGCTGGGGGAATGAACTGAGCGGAACACTGATTAAGTAGCAAGACATGATGGGGTGTGTGTTAGATAGTTCTAATGCACGGCTAGGGGGCATAGTGAGGTATGAAGCTGCAGGCCGAGTGCATTAAGCCCCCTAGAACTGTCTTAACACATATCCCCAGAGTGGCTTATTGTGCTTATAAAATGGGTCTGTGTCTTCTATATGGGGTTTCTAGTTTTAGCCATGCATTAGACTCTTCTAATGCATGGCTAACAACCAATCAGATTCCTTGAACTCCTTTGCCCATTTTATAATGATTATTTTGATATGGGCCACAAACCAGTAGCACACCCCTAGAACAATGCAGAAATTTATAAGAAATGTGATTAGATTTGATGGATGAGCTGGAGTAGAGCTTGCTACCCCTCTGATATGATTATTAACTGGGATTAAATGTTAAAACATGCAAAATTATGCACATAGGGCACATAAATCCAGGAGCTGGTAATAAATGGGGGGGGGGGTACTAACAGTCATTAAGCAGGAAAGAGACCTTAGGGTTATCATATCTGATGATCTCAAACTGGTCGGGCAGCGTGACAAGGCAGAGGCTTAGAACCAAGGAAATGAGCATTCAGGAACACAGAGAAATTTAATGCAAGTGTTTAATCCATGAAACAGTTCCAGGATTAAACACTTGCATTTAATTTCTCTGCGTTCCTGAGTGCTCATTTCCTTGGTTCTAAGTATTTGATTTGAGGTTTGCACCTCACGCTGTGAGCACCCGCTCGAAGTGTTGTGCTGTTTACTAATTGTTGGACCTATATGACAAGGCAGAGGGCAGGGCTGATTGGATGCTGCAGTGCATATGGATAGGCATCACCAGAAGGAAGAGGGAGGTGATGCTGCCACTGTATTGGAAAGCTCATGAAACCCCACCTGGAGTACTGTGTTGAGTTCTGGAGGCCATATCTCAGAAAGACATACACAAGGTGGAGGCAGTCCAGAAGAGTCGGTGCGCCCAGTAGAAAACCAGGGCACCATTTTCGGGTCACATGGCTGAGCCTTTTAATGAACAAGCCCAGCCGCTCTTGGGATACTTGGGACTTGCTCGCAGAAGAGCAGGGGGACTGCACAGGCTGCATCAGTGGGCTTCTTCTTGAGGTCCTGGGGATGGCGCAGGCCACATCGATGATGAAAGAGCTGTTGCAGGAGTTGTATCAGGAGCAAATTTGGAGCCAGAGGTGGCCACATCGGTGGCTAGGAGGAGTTCAGTGATCTGAGTTGGAGTGCCCAGTAGAAAGCCAGGGTGCCATTTTTTGGACAAGCCCGGCCGCTCTTGGGATGCTAGTTTGCCACCCACCCACCCCAGCCCCAACCTCTATTAAATGCTCTGGGGAAGAGGGGCCAGGTGGAGGTAGGTCACTGATTGGTTGGGTAGCTATACTGGGGTTCTCTCTAGTCATGACTATTCTTGAAACTGTTAGGAGATGTAACTCTGTTCATGCTCTTTTATTCTGCTTAGTAGCTTGGTCCAAGGGCTGTGTTTTTAATTTCATGGGCTACTTCGCCCTGTATGGCTGGCTGTAGAGGGTTGCAGGTAGCTCTACCTGGGGGTGGGGACCTGATCAAGGGTGAACGTCCAAGAATATTTGGAGAGGGCCTCTGGGGGTGGTCCTCAGCCACCAGGGCAGGCATCTTTGGCAGGATTGTAGGGTGCACTGGCTGCAGGGCAACCATGGTCCTAAACTGGGCCTGGAGGGAGGGAGGCTGCCCAGTCTGTAGGCAGTTATTGCAGATCAGGGGGGAGCCTGACTGGGTACGGAGGAAACTGAAGTTGTTGTGGGGGGGAAATGAACATCTCTGGGAGGGCCTGTGTGGAGCAGGAGGGCAGTGTTAGAGTGTGACCTGGATCTATTTCATTAGGCAGGAGTAGAGAACCTATGGGGCATGGACTAGTAGCAAAGGGGATAGCTACCTGGGAGGTAACTGGTAGAGGAAACAGGCTAAATCATAGGAGGCAGGGGGGGAACAGGTGGGTTTGGACTGACAGGGGGCCTACTAGAGGAGTGGATAGTGGGAAATCAGGACAAAAAATGAGGTTGGCTTTGCATACTATAATAAATTTGAGCCATTGAGTAAGTTGGTTGGAGAGGACGGGTGGCGGGGGGCAGAGGAGGAAAAGGAGGGTGGAGGAGGGAAGGATACGGTGAATTGGACGAGGGTGAGAATCAGTAATTCAAATAAGCAGCTAGCAGGGAGGGGCAAATCAAGTGTCAAAGAAGGGAGGGGGAACCAGCAGAGGGAAGGTGTGTAGGCTGTGAGCCAACCCAGTGAGAAAGGAAGAGATATTGAGACGGGGGAGGCATCCTTCAAGGGGAGGATCATACCAGAGAAAGGCCCAAAGGTAAGGGGACCTGCAGGTGGGCATGGAAGGGGCAAGAGGAAAGGAAAGGAGAGGAAGTAGGAAGGGGTGATGGTGATGGGTATGCCTTGTTGGGGGGACTGAAGAGGTGAGAGCTGGAAGGGGGGAGGAGGTCAGTGAAAAAGGCTTGACTGGGGTAGGGAGTGGGGTGGAGGCAAAGCTGGGGCGAGCCAGAGAACTTGGTTGTGAAAAGCATGACAAGAGGGGTAGGGAGGCCAGGGGTTCTCTCACAGAAGGTCCAGAAGGAAGCCAAGGGGAAGTGGTCTCGGGGAGGGAGGAAGTGACAGCGGCTGGTGGGGGAGTCCAAAAAGGAGGTGCACAAAAGATCAAGGGGGACACTAAGGTTCTCCTGCTGGGGGACTCCATGATCAGAGGTATTCGTTGGGTGGGGCAGGGTGAGGGAAAATCCAGTCCAGTTAAGGTAGTGGGTATTTCCGGTCTGACTGTGCATAGAGCAAAGTTCATGGTGCATGAGCTGGCGAGGGACTGTGGAGGATCACTGGACTTCCTGATGCATCTGGGGACAAATGATATCAAGGGGAAAAGCGTGCTGGAAATTCAAGCAAGGTTCCGAGAACTGGCCAGGGTCTGTCATGACAATAGATGCACAGTCTCCTTCTCAGAAATCCTGCCATTGTGGAGAACAAACAGAAGATCAGGGAGATTAGTGACTGGCTCGGGCAGAGGGGTGAAGCACAAGGGACTGGGATGTTGGGAAACTGGGGGGAGTTTGGGAAGACAAGGGACTGTATGCCCGGGATAGGCTTCACCTAAATGCAGTACAGAAAGAAGTTCTCAAATGGGGAATGACAGATTTTATTCAGGCTAGATGGGGTTTAAACTTGTGAAGGTGAGAGGGGGCACTGCCAGGCTGATCCAGCCATCCATACTGCAGGTAGGACTGGCCTGCAACCTCATAGAGGGGGGACAGACAGTACCCTAGGGGAGGAGTATGGATGGATGTATGAAAGAGCTGGGGAGGATATGGTAAAGGGGGTTAAGGACAAGGGTTGGAGGGTGGCTTTAATAAATGCCAGGAGCCTGGGGAGTAAATGCCTGAGTTCCAGGCCACGCTGGTTTAAGGTAGGGTAGCTGTAGCAGCGGTCACTGAAACTAGGGCCACCCCTGGTCATGATTGGGATCTTAATCTGAGTGGGTACTTTGTGCTAAGGAAGGACAGAAAGGTGGGCAGAGGGGGAGGAGTAACAATGTTCATTAGTGATAAAAATCAAGATTATGAGAGTGGAGGAAGCAGAGGGAAATGTAGAGGCCCTATGGGTCACTTTGCAAACTCCATGGGAGGGAAGATCAAGTTGGGGTGGTATATAGGCCTTCAGGACTAGCTGAGGACCTGGAGGATTGCCTGTTGGCTAACATTAAGGGGCAGTGTGGACTGAAAGGGGAAGGAGTGGTGTTGATGGGGGACCTTAATATGCCAACTACTGATTGGGATACTATGACGTCCACTGTGATCAGAGAGCAGAAGCTGCTGGATGGCTCCCTGGACGTGTTCCTCAATCAGTAGGTGATGGACCCAATGAGGGAGGGTCATATTCTGGATGTGGTTTTAGTGGATGGGGATCTTGTATGAGATCTGGTTGTGGAAAAAACCCTGTCTGGAAACGACTACGACACAGTCTGGTTTTGGCTTAAATGGGGAGGGGGATCATTCAAGGACAATGATAGTTGATTTTAGAGGGGCGAACTTTCAGAACATGGGGGTAATTCTCAAGGGGCATTTGCAGGAGATAAAACCAGGTTTGGACGTGGAAGGTAGGTGGGAAATCATAAAGCGGGGGCTACAGGAGGCCACCAGAACCTGTGTAAGAGTGAAGCACAAGGGCGGTAGGTCTCATAAACCATGCTGGTAGACCAAGGAGGTCCAGGAGATGGTATGGTAGAAAAAGGCTGCCTACAGTAGGTACAAAAAAATGAGAAGAGAGAGGGATAGAGAGAACTATCACCTTGCAGCCAGGAAAGTCACCAGAGTGGTGACGGGGGCAAAGGCCTGGAAAGATCAGAGGCTGGCACAGGGATACAAGGTGGGGAAAAGGGGTTCTTTAGGTATATTGGTGAAAGGAGGAAGGTCAAGGGCCATCTCAGTAGGTTGAGGACAGCAGGGTGGGTGGGTGGAAGGGGCTGGAGAGCAGACAGAGGTACTGAATGAGTACTTTGTCTGGATGTTCACTAGGAAGGAGGCTGGGGAACTTCCAAAAAAAGGGTTGAAGGACACAGAAGATGCAGCAGACCTGACTACTGGGGTACCTGCTGAAGAACAAGCCGCTGGGGGATGTAGGTCAGAGGTGAGATATCAGGTTGGTTCTGCTAAACGGGGGCCGGGGAGATCCAGACATTCCTATCGATCGGGTGTGGGAAGCCCTCAAGTCTCTAAAAAAGGATAAATCTCTGGGGTTTGATGCTATTCATCCCAGAGTATTGAGGGAGTTGGCTGATGTTTTGGCTGCACCATTGGTGGATCTCTTTAACTTCTCACTTCAGACAGGGAGGGTGCCAAGGGATTGGAAGCAGGCGCATGTTGTGCCCATGCATAAAGGGGGATCGAGAGAAGAGCCAGGAAACTATAGACCCATTGGTTTGACATCAGTGGCGGGGAAGGTAATGGAAAACATACTTAAGAAAAGGCTGGGAGGTTTCTTGGAGGAGATGGGTTACCTGGATGACCAGCAGCATGGGTTTGTGCCAGGTAGATTGTGTCAAACAAACCTTGTAGAGTTCTATGAGTGGGTGACATCAGCACTCGACAGGCGGAGACCAGTGGATGTACTGTTCCTAGACTACAGTAAGGCATTTGATTCAGTCCATCACACTGGCCTAAGGGAGAAGCTGGGGGTGGGGGGTTGGGGTAGACACATTGACGGTTAGGTGGATTGGAAATTGGCTTTCAGGATGCACTCAGCGGGTAGTGTTTGGAAGGGCAGTCTCGTCTCCTAGGGAGGTCATAAGAGGGGTTCCACAGGGATCAGTCCTGGGGCCACTCCTGTTTAAAACCTACATCTCCGATATCAGGGAAGGTATCAGTGTGAAATTAGTCTCTTTGCGGATGACTCTACGCTGGGGGCAGTGGTGGAGGGGGAGGAGGGGAGATTGGCCCTGCAAGGGGACCTGGATACTCTGGATAGGTGATCCTGCACCTGGAAATTGAAATTTAACTCATCCAAGTGCAAGGTGTTACACCTAGGGCAGGAGAACCCCAACTATGTGTACACCCTGGGGTGGGATGAGTTGCAGGCCACGGCAAGGGGAAAGAGACTTAGGAGTCTTGGTGGATGTTAACATGAATAAGTCAGAGCAGTGCAAGAGGGCTGCGGTCAGGGCAAATAGGATACTGGAATGCATTGCTGGGGGGGATTACCTCAAGGAACAGGGAGGTGATTTTGCCACTGTACAACAGCCTGGTTGGACCACATCTTGAGTACTGTGTGCAGTTCTGGAGGCCGCAACTAAGGAGGGACATCCAGCTCCTGGAGAGGGTTCAGAGGAGAGCAACCAGAATGATCTGGGGCCTGGGGGATATGACATATGAAGAGCGGCTAGGGGAGCTCAACCTGTTCTCGCTGGGGGAGAGGAGGGACCGGGGGGACATGATTGAGGTCTTCAGGTACCTCATGGGAGTAAATAAGGTAAGCCAAGATAGGATCTTTTGGCTGAAGGAGGGTGGAATCACCAGAGGACACAGTTGGAAGACTGAGGGTGGTAGGATTAGGGGGAAAAGGAGGAGGAGGCACTTCACCAAGAACATGGTGGAACTGTGGAATGCGCTGCCCGGGGAGCTGGTACAGGCAGCTACAGTGGCAGGATTTAAGAGAGGGTGGGACAGGTATAGGCAAGGAGTGAAGCATAGGCTGGTTTGCCCAGGGGTGGTGGGACTGGGGGATGG
Source organism: Neoceratodus forsteri (assembly GCA_016271365.2). NCBI lineage: Eukaryota > Metazoa > Chordata > Ceratodontiformes > Ceratodontidae > Neoceratodus > Neoceratodus forsteri. The sequence continues at coordinate 777,474,460 of CM057454.1, forward strand.
AGTAACAGTGGAAGGAGATAGATAGAGGGCTACGGTACCCAATCAGGGTGCTGAAGCACAAGCAGACTTGATAGACCAACAGGCCTACTCTACTGGCATCTAGTATGTCAGTATGTTAGGAGGGCAACTAAAATGGTGCAGGATTTACATTAAAAGCTCTATGAAGCCTACCTTGGCTTGCTTTAACCCTATTAGCATTCACAGTCCTTTCTCCCTACTCACCACTATTAAGCTAGGTCAAACTGTGTCATACTACTTGACACTGAAAACTCCTGGCTTACTCCTCTAATGTTTTAGTGTAACCTAGAAACTTCTCTATTAATATCTTCTCGTCCTTTCTGTCTGGCCCCAGACCTTGGGTGCCAAAGCATTCCACATCCTTTTGTGCTGCTGATTTGAGACTCCCTGCTGGCTTTGTCGGCCCTATTGTCTGAAGGCCAATATTAATCCTTGCGCTCCTTCTATTCCCTAGCCGAGGAACACCTCTTCAGGCTCCCTCATCGATGCCAAGGGAGACTTGCCCACCGGGCGGCCGGCGCTACCTTAGCCGCCGCCCGAGACCACGGCATCGGATCCAAGCCTTGTAAAGGTATGGCAACTGCTGCAACTTTTTGCCCCTGCCAACCCCTCCCCCAGCCTTTATTAAGTACACGTGTTCCCCGCCTCCTACCTCCCCATGCCTACCGGTATCACCCTCTTCCAATGAGAGTACAGTTCTCTGATTTTCCCTCTCACTCTACTCTTCTCAGGACCTCTTATAAGCCAGGCGGACCCTGTTTAAGCCTAACAATTATATGTGGAATTAGTTCCCCACTTGTGGTACGTCTTAAGCTTATATTTTCTGCCTCAGACCTGGTTCTCCAAGTTACCAGACCAGCTTTACTCAAGCCTACATTGTGCTGAAAAACTCCTAGTAGCCTAACCTTGTCTTCAGGACATATAAGTGGCAGTACCTTACCTTAAGGTTACATCACTTCGGAAGGAAAGAATTGTCGAGTATCTAGAGGCCAGAGGGGCACAGGGCCCTAGGCAGCATGGATTCACAGCAGGAAGGTCATGCCAGACGAATCTGATAGATTTCTTTGACTGGGTGACCAAAGTAGTAGCTCAGGGAGGGGCTGTGGACATGGCCTACCTAGACTTTAGCAAGGCATTTGACACAGTCCCACACAAAGGATTAATATACAAGTTAGCCAGCCTGGGAGTGGGTCCCAAGATGACAGCCTGGGTAAAGAATTGGCTGGAGAATAGGACCCAGAGAGTAATAGTAAATGGAGTCCACTCAGAAGAAAGGAGGGTTACTAGTGGGGTACCGCAGGGTTCAGATTAGACTAGTCCTCTCAATGTCTTTATAAGTGACATTGCAGAGGGACTGGAAGGAAAAGTATGTCTCTTTGCAGATAACACAAAGATCTGCAACAGGGTTGATGCACAGGGTGGGGTGGAAAGGATGAGAAGGACTTGGCAATGTTAGAGGAATGGTCAAATGTATGGCAGCTTAGATTCATGTGCTAAGAAGTGAAGGTAATGCACCTGGGAAACAAAACCCAGGGAAGAGTACACAATGGGAGGTGAGATACTAACAACAACAAAATGGAAAGGGACCTGGGGTAGTCATATCAGATGACCTAAAGGTGGGCAAGCAATGTGAGAGGGCAGCAAGGAGGGTTGGGGGATACAGGGATGCATAGGGAGAGGCATCACCAGTAGAAAATAGGAAGTTATTATTCCTCTGTACAGACAGCTGGTGAGACCCCATCTGGAGTACTGCGTGCAGTTCTGGAGACCCAATCTCCGCAAAGACATAAACAGGATGGAAGCTGTCCAGAGGAGGGCAACTAAAATGGTGCAGGGTCTGCACTGGAAGACATATGAAGAGAGACTAAAGGAGCTTAATATGTATAGCCTCAAGGAAAGGAGGGAGAGGGGGACATGATAGAAACGTTCAAGTACCTCAAGGGAATCAACAAAGTCCAAGAGGGTAGCATCTTTCAAAAAAAGAGGTGTGCAAGAACAAGAGGGTACAATTTGAAGATGGGGGGGCGGCTCAGAGGTAATTTAAGGAAGTATTTTTTCACAGAGAGGGTTGTGGATGCATGGAACGGCCTTCCGGAGGAGGTTGTGGAGTCAAAATCAGTGGTGGAATTCAAGCATGCATGGGACAGTCATAAGGCCATTCTAGGGGGTTGGGGTAGGAAGAAGTAGGCTGCTGGTTAACTAGGATCTGCAGCTTATCCAGTAGGTAGGGAAATGGGCAGACTGGGTGGGCCAAGCGGTCCTTATCTGCCGTCAAATTCTATGTTTCTATATATCATGACAGGATCCCCGTGGCTCCTCTTACTGCTGCTGCTGCTTGCTGTGGTACTGGTTGGTCCTTATCAGCCATCCCAGCTGCCGCCATACACTGATTTCAACTCCCCATTGTGTCATAATGTGCATAGTAACTTATCCTTTGATTGCCTATGTGACCTTGAGCAGGTTCTGCTGCAGCCTTACCCCTGGCTTAGTCCTTTTGGTAGGACGTGTAGTGAACTTCCCCTACAGGGTCCTCCTCCTGCTGTGCCTAACATTGATAACCCTCTGCATGATGCAGTTAGAGTGTTAGTTTTCACAGTGATAGGCCAGGATAGCTACAGTGGAAAAGCTCCGTCCGTCAGATTTAACAATTCTCATAGACGTGAAAAAACTAGCACTCTCAAAATAACTATTGCCACTCTTAGAAAATTATTACTCATCCTTCTACTATGCTCAGGCAATGCTGAGCTCAACCCCGGCACTCTTGATACTATAGCCTCACCAGATGATCTAGCAAGGGTCAAAGGCATGAGCTTCTTGCTTATTAATGTATGCAGCTTGTTAAAAAAAGTTTACTACGATCCAAACCTGGGTGAGCCACACCTCTCCTGATGTACTAGTGGTTTCAGAATCCTGGCTTAGACCAGCCACCTCAGACAGGGAGGTCAACATCCCTAACTATGCCTTGTTTAGAGCTGACAGGCAATCCAGAGGTGGAGTGGTGGCCATTTATGTTAAGAACAAGTATTGTGGCCACCTGCCTCGACTCGTCCTCTATCGCCAGTGACTTTGAATGCTTGTCTGTCAAGGTAAAGGTTATGCAGACTAGCGCTATCCATGTAATAGGATGCTATAGACCCCCATCCGCAGGGTTACAGCTTCTGACTCATCTATCTGCGAAGTTGGAACAAAACTCACTAGAAACAATCATCCTAGGGGACATAAACCTCGATTGGCTATCTAATGCCTCAGCTCCACTTGCATCCTTCTGTGATGATCATGGGTTAACACAACTTATTGCTGGCCTGACACGCCGCTATAAAAGGAAACCTAGCAACAGCACCCTACTGGACGTTATCATGGTGAGTAAACCCCATCTCTTCACCCATGCCAGCACCTTTTTCTCTGACATCAGCAATCACTGCTTCATTGCTGGAGTAAGAGCTATCAACAAACCCCTTTCCACATCAAAGTTCTCTGTGAAGAAATCGAGGCGTGACTTTGACTTATTTGCTTACCTTGACAAACTTAAATACTCTTTGCATTGGCAGGATTTCTACCCGGCCAAAACGGTCATCTCCGCGTATGACATCTTCCAGGATATCTTGTCAGGGGCTCTCAACAAATATCCTTCTCTGGCTAAAATCCGCATAAGGAACAAAGACTGTAGATGGTTCTGCCCTGAACTCAAGGCTATGCTGCTCGAAAGGGATAAGCTTTGGAAAAAAGCTCATAGAGTCAATACCCCTACGGACTGGAATCAATATAGGAGAGTACGAAACGTCTGCACAAAAATGGTCAGAGAATCAAAGGCTGCCTTCTTTCGTTTGGAATTCGACTCTGCTGCCAAGAGCTCAGCTAAATTCTGGAAAACTATTAAGGACCTGTCCAGCCACGCTTATGGCAACCCTCTTCCGACTAAGATCAACTCTGGGAATTCAACCATCACTGATAGGGTGGAGTTTTTGGATTTGTTTAATAATCATTTTGCCACCGCAGGCCTAGCATTTGACAATTCCCCAGCTTGCTCCCTATGTACCCAGGTTGGTACCCCTTATCCTGAGTCCCCTGCCGCAGACTCTGCATTCTCTTTCCAACTTGCTTCACTAAAAGAGGTGGAGGCTCTCCTGTTGCAATTGGACACCAGGAAAAATGCTGGTGCTGACTCCTTAGACCCTTACTTTATAAAGATTGCCCATCATGTACTTGCCGTGCCCATTACCCACCTATTTAATCAATTTCTGTCTCAGGGTATTCTGCCACCTATATGGAAAACTGCCCATGTCATTCCCCTTTTTAAATCAGGGGACCCCATGATCTTAATAACTACAGACCGATCTCCCTGCTTCCTGTATTGTCTAAATTACTGGAGAAATCGTGAATGCACAGCTGCGGTCCTATCTTGAATCAATGAATCTACTAAACCCGATACAGTCTGGCTTCAGAGCTAGTCATAGCACTATCACAGCCCTTGCCAAAGTGACTAATGATTGGCAGAGGGAGTTAGACATCAAGAATTATGTCTGTGTTGTATTTCTGGATTTAATTAAGGCTTTTGACACCGTTGATCATAGCCTGCTCCTCCTCTCCCTGCAAACTATAGGCATGGACTCACCGTCATTGTGTTGGTTCCCTGACTATCTAACAGGACGCCTTCAGCAAGTCAAAGCCAAAGGCGAACTGTCACCTCTTAAACCCCTCCAGCGAGGTGTGCCCCAGGAATCTATATTAGGTCCCTTTACTTAATGCGATATACATTAACAATATCAACAATTGTATAAACAAGGCCAATATTCATCTGTTGCAGATGATACTGTCCTTTACTTAAGCCGCCCAATGCCAGAAGCTGCCTGTGAAGACCTCCAATCTGAATTCAGTCTACTTCAGGGCCAACTAACCCATAAAAAGATCCTCCTTAATGCCAAAAAATGAAATCGATGCTCTTCTCTCTTTATCCACTCAATTAATCCTGCAACTATTGGTTCAGTCCCTGAGATTACCACCTTCTTAGGAGAAAAGTTGGAATATGTCACAAAATTCAAGTACTAGGGAGTGTGGCTTGACCACAGACTTTCCTTCACTGAACACGCTGAGGATCTACTAAAAAGACTAAGGCAGAGGCTGGGAATTTTCTTTAGAATTAGCCAATTTCTAACCAGAGATGCTAAGATACGGCTGGTCCAATCCACATTTATATTGTTGGTAGGCTACGCGGACTTCCTATACAGCCAGTGTCTTATCTCTTGCTTGACAAAATTGGACACACTTTATCACAGAGCTCTGAGGTTCATAATGGGACTTCCCTTCGGCATGCACCATTGTTGTCTGTACATGGCTGTAGGATGTACTTCCCTTAAGTTCAGGAGAGACAGAAATGCAGCACTTTGGACTTTCAGAGCTATTTCAAAAAAACTGTCACATTATATTTCCAACTGCCTTCCACTAAGCGCAGTAGGTAACTACTCATTACAAAGTTACTCATCTATCTCACTCAGGATACCCAAGGCTAAATCTCGCTTTGGCAGAGCAGCCATAAGATTTGTGCTGCCCTCATTATGGAACAAAATTCAAAAAACTCTTAAATTGTGCATCCCTGTCTGCCTCTCTGCCTTCAAGACTCTATATTCCCACTCATTCAAAGATGTATGCAATTGTTTTTCCCTCCCAAGATCTGCATCAGTGTCTTCCATAGTACCTCATCCTGCCCTGCACAGTACTCAAAACTTAAGAACTCCGAGTACTGTCCATCACCCTCCTAAGCCCTAGACATTCCATCATCTCCATCCCCACCTCTCCCTCACTTGCTCTCCCCATCTTATCTTCAGTCTATGTCTCCCATCTTCAAGGTAGGAATTGCTTGTACCCTCTGGTTGAGATCATCTTTGTGCCCCTTCCCTTGCAACTCTCTCACCTCCCAAATGGTCTCCACCACTACCCCTTGCACACACCCTTCTCCTACTCCACCTGTTCTCTCCCACTGTACCTCTACTTATCTCCTTTTCCTCCACTCCCCTCTATTCTGACTTCCTGCTGCCCACGCTGCTTCTCATTCTACTATATTACTCCAATCATGCTTCTTTTTTCTTCTTTCTCCTTCTGTCTTTCTTTTTTTCTCTCCATCATTACTGTGCCCAGGCTGAATATATGTACATGCTCCTTTTTTCACACCACTGCCTCGAATTGCTACAGGCTTGTATGTTGTTTTGTTTCTTGTTGACCTGTTTTCAATATATCTGTATCAATTGCACTATTTTGTATTGTTATGTTCACTATGTTCCATCCTGGTCCATCTTGCAAATGAGCATTGCTCAATGATGTCTGCCTGGATAAATAAAGATTTTGATTGAAGAGAGACTCATGGATCTCAAGATGTACACCATATAGGAGAGGATAGAGAGGGGGAAATGATACAGACCTACAAGCACATCATGGGGGTGAACAGTGTACAGGAGAGGAGTCTATTTCAAATGAGGGAGTGCACCAGGACAAGAGGGCAAGCAATGAAGCTGGAATGGGGGAAGTTTAAGAAGGAGGTAAGAAAGTACTACTTCACTAAAAGAGTGGTGGATGCCTGGAATAGTCAACTAGCAGAGGTAGTGGGAGCAAAACAGTGGGGGGCTTCAGACATTTATGGGATAGGCATAGGAAAATACTGATAAACAGGTAGGGAGGAGGGAGGGGGGAGGGTTGATGGACACCAGGTTGGGTCTGCAGAGACAGAATAGGCAGGGAAAATCTGGGTGGACTGGGTGGGCCAAGTGGCACTTTGTGCCGATAATTCCTATGTTTCAGTTTCCCATCCATCGTTTTTTGTTTTTTTTGTCACCTACCACTAGGCCTCTTAACTTTTGTAGTAACCTCTCACGTGGCACTGTGTAAAAAACTTTACTGAAGTCCATACGCCACATTGACAGCTCACCCCCTGTCCACCTTCCTTGTCACCTACCAAAAAAATTATATTAGATTCATCTGGCACTACTTCACTCTGGGGAACCCATGTTTCTTATTGTCCTGTAAACCATTAGATTCTAAGAATTCTAGAATCAAGCTGGAAGAAAAATACCATCCAATCCATCGAATCTGCCCGAGTTAGCCCCCACCTCCCTATTACCTCCTCCCTCCCTCCCTTCTGCCCTCCCCTCCCCTTCCTAGCCCCATGTAATTATCTCATGCTATTTTGAATTTATCCACTATATCCATCTCCAGTCCACCACCCACACCAGCAACCTGTTCAATGGTTGTACAACCCCCTCTGAGAAGTAATGCCCCCCTCAAGTCCCCCTTAAATCTGCCCCCTCCAGCTTAAATGCATGCCCTCAAGTGGTCTTGTTTTCACTCAGTCTGAAGATGCTATCTCCCTTAACCTTATTTATTCCCTTCATGTACTTGAAGGTTTCCACCATATCTCCCCCTGCTGTTTCATTTGCAGCATATAAAGACCAAACTCTTCCAGTCTCTCCCTATATGGTCTCCCCTGGATCTTGGTTGACCTTCTCTGTACCCTTTCCAGCCTATCCTTGTCACCCTGCAAATGGAGCCTCCAGAACTGAACTCCATACTCCAGCTGTGGTCTGACCAATGTTTCGTATAAAGGCATGATCACCTCCCTCCTCCTACTAGTGAAGCCTCTCCCAGTGCATGCCAACACTCTTGTTGCTTTCCCAGCTGCTCATTCACACAGATTCCTAGCCATTAATGTGTCCATTATCCAAATCCCCAGGTCCTTTTCTTGTTCTATGACCTGCAGTGCCCTCCCAAGGCAGTAAGTGACTCTTGGGTTATTCCATCCTATGTCCTTTGCACTTTTTTTGTCACTTTTCTGCCCACTCTTCCAGCCTGGCTTGATCCTGCCTCATCCACCCCCCCCCCCGAGCGTCCACTCTGTTATATATCTTCGTGTCATCCGCGAACAAACACGCCTTTCCATTTAGACCCTCTGCTATGTCCCTCATGTACACATTAAATAGTATGGGCCCAACACTGACCCCTGTGGCACCCCACTCCTCACCCCTAGTTCCCCGGTTTGCTTCCTATTGATCACCACTCTCTGGGTCCTCCCATCCAGCCAATTCTTCACCTACTTTGTAAGCCTAGCTCCCACACCCAGACTGTTCAAGTTGCTTACCAACCTTCTATGTGGGATGGAGTTAACACCTTCCTGAAATCCAGATAGGCCACATCCACGGGCCCCCCTCCCCAATCGTATACCTCTGTAACTCCCTCAAATAATTCGATCAGGTTGGTCTGACAAGACCTGCCACCTGCGAATCCATGTTGGCTGTCATCAATCAGACCCTCCTCTTCCTCTAGGTACCCTACCAGTCTTTTCTTTCACTCTTTCAGCAGGGTCTCCATCAGTTTCTCCACCACTGAGGCTATTACAATGGGTGAACAGTTATTGCAGTAGCTGTTTCTTTAGTATGATACAGTATATCATCCATACATCTTTTGTAGGACTTGACATTAAATATTTCACAGTGTCTTCTGCGTGTTGCAAGTAGAACTCAGGAATAAGCCAGTGAGCCCATGGAACTTGGGTCTGGTCAAGTAAAAGAGCAGTTGGATTCTCTCATTTAGTGACTCCAGAAAATAGCTGAAAAGAACTTAGGCTACAGTTCTAAATGTCCTGGAAAAAAAAAATCCCAAACATGCTCAGAAGACAAGTATATGGAAATGGATTTAGTTACAACTTGGATCATCAATAAAGTCTCCTTTAACCTGTTAATAATAAAATGTTTAGCACTGTTCTTTACAATGTGACCTAGAGCCCATGCTGCATACTATTTCCTTACATCATAGACTACAAAAGATTGAAAATAGTGAGGACTATCAGCTTAGTGCTATCTTGATAAAGTTGTTTAATCAATAGTTTACATGTCCACAAATAGCTCCAACACAGTATGCGGGATTTGTTTTGTATTTTAAGGGAAATTTGAAATTATTTAACCAAGAAAGGCACACTAAGTCAAAGCTTATTTCCAGGTGCAACCTGGGAATACAAGAAAGTTAAATGACTTTTTCAGGGTCACACACTATGCAAGAGGGGGCTGTGAGATTCAAGCCTAGGTCTCCAGGTTTTTCAGGCTAGTGCACTTAACCACTACACTATACTGCTTCCTCATTTTAATGTGGAAACTAACATAAGAAACCTAACTGATTCTCAGAAGAATTAAGGGATGAGGTAAGAGCCAGAGCCTTGTCCAGTTACAAGAAGAGTCATGTGGCGGAGGAGTTGTAGGGGGGTACCAGGGTAAACTGAAGGAGACCAAGAAGGTAAGCAGAACTGCAAAGGCAGCTGCAGGGCTGAAAATTGTCAAGGGTATCAAGCAGAGGCATAATTTAAGGGTTGTCAGGGATCGCAACTGCATCCCCTATGCTTTTTTTTGCAACCCCTATGACATTTTTGCAACTCTTGTACTGTTGCTGCCTGTGCTGGCTGGCTCCTGCCGCTCCTGGATCGCATTTTCCTCACTTTAGCTTCTGTGTTGTTTTCTTTGTCTGATGGCTGGTCCCTGGTCCCTCCCCTGCCTCCTCATTGATTCCCTTTGCTCCTGCCAGTGTCCAGACTCCTTCCCTCCTATCCCAGTCCCAACCAATCGCGGGGCCCTGAAACACTTTTCCCCCTTGCTGTCATTACCTTATTGGATGGTGTGAGTGTGCTCAGTTAAGGCACCAATTTCAAAACATTGCAGCTTCACACTTAACGTGTGAGTGACCCTTGAAGAGTAAGTGCAGCACTGTAGTGTAGTGATAGTTTAGTTGTCCAGCAGGCAGTCGCAGTTGGCTTGAGGAGGAAGGGAATGGGTTCAACTTTTTATTTTGGAGCTGCAGGGTCAGAGGAGAGAGGACTGTCACTTGGGAGTCGAGTTAAGATGGAGACGCTGTCTGGTCGGCACTAGTACAGGCAGTGAGTCAGGAGCCAGGACTATATTTCTACAGTGGGTCAGTCAGTCAGGTCAGGAGAGAGCAATTGAGCAAACCCTTATAGCAAGCAAGCTAACTTACAACCTTTCATGTTGTAACATGGAGGAGTTTAGTGAAGAGGACAGGACCACCATTTACTGACAGGTGATATAAGTAAAATAAAATCTTTGAAATGTAGGACTGAATTAGGCTAGAACACCTCTTTCCTGAAAAGTGTTGTGTATAATCATCGGAGACTGCTGCTAACAGTAAAATGAATCTCCAGTGGGGCTGCTATTGTTTTATACATATAAAAGCAACACTGAGGAGGGGTTGCACGGCAGCCCCCTCCTCAATGTTGCTTTTATATGTGTAGAATAATAGCCACAGAACAGATCCCAATGGCACACCATTTGTGACACTACCCCATCAGAAAATTTGCAATTCAATACAGCTCTGTGATTCCTGCTTGTCAACTAGTTCCCAATCAACCTAGTTAGTGTTTATCTCTAGTCCTCCTAGGTCTCTCTTATCTTCTGTATAAACCAGATAACAAGTAGGAAAAATATGCAGATTGACAGGCATGTAGTTGCCCAGGCATCACAGGTGCTCTTACTGTTTCATTTGCATGGTCATTGGGAAGAACAACATTAAAGTCAGAAACTTGAATTAAGAACAATAAACCTGGCTTGCATATGTGCACTGCGCTAGTTCTGGAGAAGTTTGCTACATGTTACTCTCTCCTTTTCACCATAAATAAATGCTCTTCTGCTCTAACCAATTTGTTAACAAACAGCTCACACAGCACCCACTGCTTCTGGGCCATATCACTTTGGTGATAGTGGAGAACACTGGACCACTGCAACTAGCATAGCTAAAGCGAATACAGCGTTGCATGCTTGCTGTGCTGTGCTGTTCTGTGCTGTAACGGCACTAGGCTACTTTTGTCACTTGTTTGGTGTTGACTTGGGTTTTGTCAGTTTGTCTAAGTAGGGGGGCTCTGCCACCCACACACCCTTGTCTTTTTAACATGGGGGGAAAAGCACCCCACCTCAGATAGTCACTCGTTTGCTGTTGATTTCGAATTTGTCTGTTTGAGTTAGGGGGCTCCACCCCAACACCACCTTGTTTTTTTAACACAGGGGGTGTGAGGGTGAAGCCCCCAACTCAGATAAACTTAGAAGAAAATAACAGAAACAGTAACTGTAAAAAAAAAAGCTGCAAGGCAGACCCATGCATCAAGACATTATGCCACACAATGAATGCTAATAGCATTGGTCCGTGGTGGTCCAATGTTCTCCACTATCACCATACCTTCCACATCTCCCATCCCTTAAGTCTTTTGCTATGAGAAATGCTCATCGCCCACTCTTTTGTGTGAGTACCGTAGAAGTAAGCAATACTATTATTAGGTGTGAGTAGACAGTTCTAATGCACGGCTAGGGGACGTAGTGAGGCACGAGGCCATAGGCCGAGTGCATCCAGTCCTCTAGCCGTGCATTAGAACTGTCTAATGCACTTCCCCAGAGTGGCTTATTGCACTTATAAAATGGGTCTGTGTATTCTAAATGGGGTTTCTAGTTTTAACTGTGCATTAGACACTTCTAATGCACGGCTAACAACCAATCATATTGCTTGAAATCCTTTGCCCAATTTATAAACTGGAATAACCCACTCCCTCAAATTCATTGCTCAGTTTAACCCCTCACCCTAGATCCTTGAATCTTGTTCCCCAAAAAAATCACTTATTGTTTTGGGTATTTTACTGTGGTCTTCACTGCATTTCTATTGCCTCTGTCTTGCATTTGAGTTTACACTGCATTGTATGGTGTAGGCGCTGGGTTGGTTGAACCTGCCTGTGAGGCCATAGTTGGACAGTATTGTTTCCAGGGGGAGAGTACTATGCTTGTCACCTAGCCCACTTATCTTTCCCTGGGTGGAGGCAGTGAGAAACTGTATTACATAATTTATTTTCAACTTTGGATAATGAACCTCAATAGGAATTTGATGACCCAGGCCACTTCAAGGGACACTGTCAACCTCATTTGGCCTCAAAGTGTCCCTAGTTTAAAACACACATTATGAACTGGCAATCGTAAATGGAGCAAGCTGATTGGCTGAGAGGGTTTCGACGCCGTGATGATATCGGGCTACATCATCACGGCTTCAGAAAACCTCCAGCCACCAGCCTGCTCACTCCCAGCGCAATGTTGTCTACCTCCCCACAAGCGAAGCAAGTCAGACCTCCACTAAGACTAACAGGCATAAAAATAAAAAAAAATCACATCCTCACAATTGGCCCCCCCATACACGTCGCCCAAAGCAGACACGCTACAAACACAAAAAAAAAAATCTTCTGCCTTTCATCGTCGTAAGTGCTTCATTCGAGAGTGCCAAGTACTGCTCGCCCTCACTGGCATGCTGCCTCACGCCAAACAGCAAAACCTACAACCCACTCCTCAGGCTTGACCCTTACCTTCTCGTTTTCCTCAGAAGTACGGCATGACTCATCTTCACCTCCTCAACAAAAAAAAACAACAATATTAACGTGCGTGAGTAAACTAAACTCCCGGGTGGGGAGGGGATGAATACCACAACAATTAAGCCTGTAACAAAATCCTCCTGCAACAGCACCACCTACTGGCCAAAACATGACATACACAAACTTTTTTTTTAAATGTCTACCTACACTCATATAAAAACAGTATTAAAATATTTAAAAACTTTATTTTTTTGCATTAAAGGCATAAAATATCAATTAATCCAGTTCATAATAGCAATAAGGCACTCCAGGGTGTGGTATATCATGGGGTATCGTCACTTCTCGGACGGTTGGATGCACTCGGCCTGCGGCCTCGTGCCCAACCACCCGAGGCGTGACGATGTCCCATGATATACCACACCCTGTTGTGCCTTATTGCTTAATTTTATAATTGTTCTCATTCTGTTGAGACTGCTGATGTAGCTGGTCGCTTGATTCAGACTCCTTTTTTCTTTTAAAAAGTAAAAAACTGAGTGCCAACCATACTGTTGTTACCACACCAAAACATATTTGTTTACATTTCTTGACCAACTACAACTGCATCTTTCCTGGACTCAGGAACACCCCCAACACTATCTAGCTACTCATTATGCAGTAGGAGCAGATTAGACCATTGTATCATAAGTGGCTGCACTGTTTGGAGGTGTTTCTAATGTTCAGGAAGTATGCAGTAAGCTTAAGCTAACAATCTGGAGAAAAACAAGGTTGTGTATAACTATACAATCCCATGCATTTCAGTTCTAATAAGCAAGGAAGCAGATTAAACAACCGGTAACATCAATTAATTTTAGAGAAGGTAAGCAATTATGAAATGTGGGTTTTTACCTAGAAATAATATGATGCAGAAAAGGTTGACAGTGTCCCTTTAACCTTATTGGAGTCTATAAAGCAGAGTAAGTGGTACCATGATTCCAAAAGGGGACCACGGTGTAATATAATATGTATCGATTAACAGATATATACAATACAAAAAAATATTGAGGAAATTGAGCAAGTGCAAAACAGGGATACCAAAATGATCAGGAGTATTGGGGACAAAAGTTATGAGGAATGTTTGGAGGCCTTTAAACATAGCAACATAGACTTTGACGACAGATAAGGACCGCTTGGCACAACTAGTCTGCCCATTTCTCTACCTACTGGATAAGCTGAAGATCCCAGTTAACCAACAGCTTATTTCTTCCTACTCCCCACAAGAATTCCCTTATGTCTGTCCCATGCATTTTTGAATTCTTCCACTTTTAGACCCCACAACTTCCTTAGGAAGGCGGTTCCATGCATCCACCACCCTCTCTGTGAAAAAATACTTCCTCACATTGCCCCTGAGCTGTCCCCCCTCTATCTTCAAATTGTGTCCCCTTCTTCTTGCACATCTCTTTTTCTGAAAGATGCTACCCTCTTGGACTTTGTTGATTCCACTGAGGTACTTAAAAGTTTCTCTCATGTCCCCCCTCTCCCTCTAGGGTATACATATTAAGCTCCTTTAGTCTCTCCTCATATGGCTTCTCTTGCAGACCCTGCACCATTTTACTTGCCCTCCTCTGGACTGCCTCCATCCTATGTCCTTGCGAAGATGGGGTCTCCATAACTGAATGCAGTACTCCAGATGGGGTTTCACCAACTGTCTGTACAGAGGGATAACAACTTCCTGTTTTCTGCTGGTGAAGCTTCTCCCTAAACATCCCAGTATCCCCCCAGCCCTCCCTACTGCCTTCTCACATTGCTTGCCAACCTTAAGGTCATCTGATATGTTTACCCCCAGGTCCCTTTCCATTTTTGTTGTTACTCCCCACCCCCAATTGTGTACTCTTCCCCTGGATTTTTGTTTCCCAGGTGCATTATTTTGTACTTCTTTGCATTGATTCCAAGCTGCCATACTTCTGACCATGACTTCAATCTTGCCAAATCCCTTCTCATCCTTTCCACGCCCCTTGTATATCAACCCTGTTGCAGATATTTGTGTCATCTGCAAACAGGAATACTTTTCCTTTCAGTCCCTCTACAATGTCACTTATAAAGACATTAAAAAGGACTGAACCCTATGGTACCCCACTAGTAACCCCCCCTTTCTTCAGAGTGGACTCTGTTTACTATTACCTTCCGTGTACTGCTGTCCAGCCAATGTTTTACCCAGGCTACCACCCTGGGACCCACTCCCAGGCTGGCTACTTTGTTTATTAATCTTTTGTGTGGGACTGTGTCAAATGCCTTGCTAAAGTCTAGGTAGGCCATGTCCACAGCCTCTCCCTGGTCTACTACTTTGGTCACCTAGTCAAAGAAATCGATTAGCTTCATCTGACATGACCTTCCCGCTGTGAACCCATACTGCCTTGGGTCCTGTGCCCAGCTGACCTCTAGGTACTCAACAATTCTTTCCTTCAGAAGCAATTTCATCACTTTCCCTACCACAGAGGTCAAACTGACAGGTCTGTAGTTTCCTGCTTCTGTCTTGCTCCCACTTTTGTGAAGGGGAATCACATCTGCCCTCCTCCATTCCTCAGGTACCACACCATCCTCCCATGATTTGTTAAAAAGGGTAGTCAGTGATGTCACTAGTTCTCCCCTTAATTCTTTTAGAATTCTGGGTTGAATCCCATCAGGCCCCATTGCTTTGTCTACCTTAGTTTTAGGAGTTCTTTCAGAACCCTTTCTTCTGTGAAAGGACTGGGATCGACCCCCTATCCAGAGTGCTTCTGTTAATTGGATTAGGTACCTCCCCATCCTCCTTTTTTGTGAATACTGAGCAGAAGCAATCATTAAGTATCCCTGCTTTTTCACTCTCCCTCTCTGCCCACCCACCGTCCAGTCTATTAAGCCTCACTAACCCTCCCTTTGTCTTTCTTCACTCCCTAATGTGCCTAAAAAAGGTTTTATCCCCCTTCTTAACCAAGTTGGCTATCTTTTCCTCAGTTTGGGCCTTTGCTATTCTGACTGCCTTCCCTGCTTCCTTCTGTCTTAACTGGTACAGTTCTCTGTCCTGCTCCTTCTGTGTTTCCTTATACTTCCTAAATGCTATCTTTTCTCCCTAACCTTCCCCGACACCTTTTTTGAGAACCACAGTGGCTTTTTCTTTCATTTTGATTTGTTTATTTGCTTCACACAAAGGCTTGTTGTCTCTGCAATGGCAGTTTTGATGTTTCCCCATTGTTGCTCAACTGCTCCTTCTTGCCTGTTTGCTAATGCTTTTCTAAGGCACTCTCCCATTTTTACAAAGTCAGCTCTCCCAATGTCCGGTACCCTCACTTTTGTATGGCTTGACTCTGCAGCTGTTTATTGTGAACCACAGTTTGGTGGTCACTTGTTCCCAGATGGCTACCCATTTCTAGATCTGAGATCCTCTCACTGTCCCCATTTGAGAGTACAAGGTCTAAGATTGCTCCCTCCCAAGTGGGTTCCAACATTAGTTGTCTGAGACATGCCCCCTGTAGGGCATCGAGAATGGCCCTGCTCTTGTATGTGGCTGCAGCAAAGGTGCTCCAGTTAACATCTGGCATATTCAGGTCCCTCTTCAACAATATCTCCCCTTTCTCTGCCATCCTAAGGATGCTTTCTATCATATCCTTGTCCATTCCCTCCTCCTGAGAGGGGGGTCTGTATACAACCCCTGTGTGGATTGTGGTGCCATTTACAGTCTCTATGGTGACACACAGTGCCTCCTCTCCTCCTTGTTTACTCTTTTGTTCCATTGCTTTTATCCCTTCCCTTACATAGAGAGCTACTCCTCCCCCTCTTCTACCCTCCCTGTCTCTCCTGTAGGTTGTGTACCCTGGTATGTTAACATCTTAGTCATGGTTCTCTGTGTGCTATGTTTCTGTGACTGCCACGATATCCAGGCATCCCTCTTCCATCAAGGCCACCAGTTCAGGAAGCTTGTTGCACAGACTACAGGCACTGGTACTTATTACCCTCCATTTCTTGATGGCCTTACCCCTTTTTGCCCCATCCCTGTCCTTACTGCCTTTGTCATTTTCTCCATTTACCCCTGCCCTTCTCCCTATTGACATCTCTATCTTGGTGTTTACCTCACTAACTACCCTGATTTTATGGTGGTGGTTAGGATTTCCCTGCTCCTTTCCAGTGCCTCCCCCCTTGGCTAGTTTAAATGCTTGCCAATGAAGCATTTAAACCTACCACCTAGGATCCTGGTTTCCCCTCCTGGACAGATGCAGACCATCGTGCCAGTATAGGCCTGCATCAATCCAGGTGGACCCCCAGTCCCCAATGAAGCCAAACCCCTGAGCTCTGCACCAGGTTTTCAACCACTGATTGAATCCCATGGTGTGGAGCACCCTAGCCTCACCCATGCCATAGACAGGCAGCACCTCCAAGAAGGTTACCATGCGTCCTACTTGTCTAAGGCTGCTCCCCAACTCAACAAACTCTTTCTGCACTGCTCTGATCCCTCTCCCAGCCAGGTAATTTGTCCCTAGGTGGACAATGACATCCAGCTCCCTTCCCCATGCAACTTATCCTGCGATTCTGAGGATTCGCTCCCTGTCCCTCCAAGCCATGGTGCCATGCAGGCACCTTACCACTCTCTCTCTCTCTCCCCCTTCCTCCCCCAGTTCTACCCTCCTAACAGTAGAGTCCCCCTCCAGGTGTTGTTTCCTTCCCCTGTGGGGTCCCATGCCACCCTCCTGTGGATCTCCTTTGTGGAGGTTCCCAGCATCCTCCTTGGTCTCCACTGCGGGTGCCACCATAGAGGAACCACACTCTGCCAGAATGGCATATGAAGTGTGGAGAGGTACAACTGGAGGGATGCACTTCTGTTCCACCACTCTCACCCTCCCTGAGCCCACTGTGGTTCAACCGCTCCTCTTTCTTGGCAACCTCTGAGGCAACGGCAGTGGCCCTTGTGGTCCCTGGGTGGGAGAGGAGGTCCCCCAAATCCTGGCCAACTCAGCCTGGAGATGAGCAACCTCCTCCCTCAGCCTGGAGAGGTGCCTGCAGATGGGACACCACATCCTCCAGAATGTCTCCCAGAAGACTGCTGCTCCACAGCCACTGTACTGCACCACTCCCATCATGTCTTATTTCTGTCCCCTTAACTGTTGATTATGTTCAGAACCTTTCACTTTTCTGCTGCAAACCTCACCTGTTCCATGTACTTCCATGGAATAGAACATGTTCTTTTAATGAGTTTCCTCAAGTGGTATATCAGTAGGTACTAAGAAAGCCAGACGTTTGCAACTGTACAGATATATTGGTCTGTACTTAAAATAGCCTGCAAAAGATTCAGTAGTCAGGGGCACAGAGAAAATTCAGATCTAGGCATCCCATACTTTAGCCATTTATTCCACATTAGACTGGCAGTTTAGTAAGGTCATAGGTTTGCTTTGAGTGTTTTGCATTTAATCAAGTGTTTATGCCAAGAAAGACAATTATTCAGAGCCACAGATGACACATGACATGCACTGCTAACACTCAGGAGCTGCATGCCAACACAAGCCAGGAATTAATCGCAAAATATCTCCAGTCAGATACCAGTCCAGCTTGCAAGTAGTGTCTCCAGTCAGGTCAGCTACCAATCTAGTTTGCTAGCAGTGTCTGCAGTCAGCTACCAGTCCAGTTTGCCAGCAATGTCTACAGCCAGGTTGCTAGCTACCAGTCCAGTTGCCACCAGTCTCTCCGGTCAGCTACCAGTCCAGCTTGCCAGCAGTGTCTCCAGTCAGATAACAGTCCAGCTTGCCAGCAGTGTCTCCAGTCAGCTACCAGTCCAGCTTGCCTGCAGTGTCTCCAGTCAGCTACCAGTCCAGCTTGCCTGCAGTGTCTCCAGTCAGCTACCAGTCCAGCTTGCCAGCAGTGTCTCCAGTCAGCTACCAGTCCAGCTTTCCTGCAGTGTCTCCAGTCAGCTACCAGTCAAGCTTGCCAGTAGTGTCTCCAGTCAGGTCAACTACTAGTCCACTTTGCCAGCAGTGTCTCTAGCCAGCTTGCCAGTACTGTCTCCAGTCAGCTACCAATCCAGTTTGCCAGCAGTGTCTCCAGCCAGCTTGCCAGTAGTGTCTCCAGTCAGCTACCAGTCCAGTTTGATAGCAGTGTCTATAGCCAGGTTGCTAGCTATCAGTCCAGTTTTCCAGTCAGTTTGCTAGCTACCAGTCCAGTTTTCCAGCAGCATCTCCAGTCAGCTACTTGTCCAGTTTGCCAGCAGTTTCTCCAGTCAGCTTTCTTGCTACCAGTCCAGTTTTTCAGTAGTGTCTTCAGTCAACTATCAGACCAGTTTGCCAGCAGTGTCTCCAGTCAGCTTGTTAGCTACCAGTCCAGTTTTCAAGCAGTGTCTCTAGTCAGCTACTTGTCCAATTTGCTAGCAGTGTCACCAGTAGCTTGCAGCTTCCAGTCCAGTTTGCAGGCAGTGTCTCTAGTCAGCTTCCAGTCCTGTTTGCAGGCAGTGTCTTCAGTCAGCTGCCAGTCCAGTTTGCTGGCAGTGTCTGCAGCCAGCTTCCAGTCTAGTTTGCAAGACCCAAGCAAAGTAAGACATGTCACTAGTAAATATTTCTAAGAGTAATAAAGGTAAACCCAACTTAATGGGGGGTGTCCAGTGAGCTGAGTATTAATGTTGAATATATAAAATAACCAGGGACTTAAGTACTTTATGTAAGAATGGGCATCACCATCGACTAGTCTTGCACCCCTTATGGTTTTGGTGAAATGCTATGGAGAGGATGGCTCTGGCAATATTCTGGACTGTTGTGATTCTGGGGAGGGGGCCAGGGTACAAATTACTGGGCGTGGGGAGGAGGTAACAAGGTAGCAAAATTTGTTTCAAATTATCACCAAAATGCACTGAATTTAAATTTTGCTTTTATGGAGGCCTAGGAGGCCCCCGGCCTGTAGTTTACCTTGCAACCCCTATGTTTTTTTCTGAAATGACGCCCCTGAATGAAAGTAAGGTAAGGTCACTAATTTTTATAACAGTTGTTGGGGAGGGGGGGCACTGTGCAGTTAATCTGATTTTTTAAGCAGCAACCCAAGCTTGTTTGAAAAGAAAATATGTAGTTCCTCTGTATTTGTCCAGGCCGCACACTCCTTACATGTTAAGCAGCTGTAAATTGTATTGTGTGGAAAATTCTTTACTTTACTGCCACTGAGCTCTTTGTCAATCTTGGTGACAGGGCAGCACACCAACCCCTCTTAGGTGTCTGGCTCAGACAGAGAGCCAAGTGGCAGCAACACAAGGTGACAGTACAGGGTTATCTGAGCAGGACAAATCCAGCAGTGTAATCTGGGCCTGGGTCACTCATATCCATGGGGTATATTCTGCTGCCTAGACAGTGCAGCTTAAAAGGGAGACATTTCAGTGACAGTGAACTGAGGTGGCATGCATGGCAGGGTGGGTTTTGTTGGGCTAAGATGCAGAACCCCAGCCCAGCAAAACCCGCCCTGTCATGCATGCCACCTCAGTTCGCTGTCACTGAGATGTCTCCCTTTTAAGCTGCACTGTCTAGGCAGCAGCATACACCCCCTCCACACCACCATGGATCTGAGTGACCCAGGTCCAGATTACAGTGCTGGATTTGTCCTGCTCAGGCAGGCATTCAGGCTGGGAAAGAGCCAGAAAACAGATAACCCTGCTCTGTCACCATGTGTTGCTGCCACTTGGCTCTCCGTCTGAGCTGAACACCCAAGAGGGGTTGGTGTGCTGCCCTGCCACTGAGATTGACAGAGAGCTAAGTGAACTCCTGCCTGAGCAGGACAAATGCAGCATTGTAATCTGGACCTGGGTCACTCTGATCCATGGTGGTGTGCAGGGGGTGTATTCTGCTGCCTAGACAGTGCAGCTTAAAAGTGAGACATTTCAGTGACAGTGAACTGAGGTGGCATGTATGGCAGGGTGGATTTTGCTGGACTAGGATGCAGAACTCCAGCTCAACAAAACCCACCCCTGTCATGCATGTCACCTCAGTTCGCTGTCACAGGAATGTCTCCCTTTTAAGCTGCACTCCACAATCTGGGCATGGGCGGCTCACTCACCGTGACATGAATATCCATGCCATTCATGCTGTTGCTATTTCCATTTTGTCTTTCTCACAGCAGCAAAGCAACTAATGGTCTGCTTTGTCTTTTTTCCACCTAGCAAGCCTCATCTGGGGGGAAGCTCATAGCTTGGGACATGGTGGTTCCACCTGGCAGACAGTTGAGAGACAGACTGCGATGGTGATCAAGATCACAGATCAGATCAGCAAAAGAAGTTTGGTTGTTGACCTGAAGTGACATCCATTCATCCATCTCTCAGACTCCCTCATCCTTCAGTGAAGACACTAAATACAAGAAGATCAACAGCAGATAAGTTTGTCAGTACATAGTCATCTGTTGTACTGTACCACCAGTTGTTGAGACAGAGAGCTCTCATTTAAAAAAACACTGTGACACAGACGACAGTTTTATAGATAGACATGTATTTCATGAGACTGTGTGGTCTAGACTATGTCAAGTTACAGATCAACAGCTATTTGTTAGATTGTTCACATTTGAGACTGCAAGCATGAGCATGTAGTACTGCATATTGTCTACAGCTGAATGTTTTGCACATAAAAACATTTTAAAATACAGTAGTAGTACTGTACTATAATTTTCAACTTTGAAACTGAATCTCAGAATTAGGATCAGAATCAGTGGAATCACTCAGGGTCAGACAGTTTTTGAAAATGGAGGTAGCTGCACAAAATCCCGGGGGAAGAAATTCTTCTTCTGACAAATATGTCAAATCTAAGATTTCAAAAATGAGTGCAAAGGAACGCTGTGCTCAGTATGCCAGTAATGTTTTTCATGTGAGTGATGGCAATCTCTTTTGTTCCACATGTAATGTGATAAATGTGCCTGTGGATTTCTCAAGAAAGGCAAGCTGTGACAAACATTTGGGTAACACAGTGCATCAGAGGAAATGCAAAAGTTTAGAGCAAGCAAAGTTGCAAGGTGCAAAAAAAAAAATAGTGACTGAACTGTTTATAAATTCAGCTGAGGAACAGTTACATAGACGAAGGGAGCTTTACAAATTAACTGAAACTTTTGCAGCAGCCAATATTCCATTGCACGTTCTTGACAACAAAACTCTCAAGTGCTACTTAGAAAATTGGCTGAAATACATTGGGATAATCCCCACATCCCATCAGCTGAGAAAATCTTATCTACCAAAAGTGTTTGAGGGTCACAAATCTGCTATAAAACAACAACTTCAGACGTGCAGTGTGCTTAGTATTGAATGTAATGAAACCACAGATGCCGAAGATAGATATGTGTTTAATGTTCTTGTTGTACCAACAGTTAAAACTTCTAACGAGGGTGCCAACTCTGGCTCCACTACAACAAATTCAAGTGAAACAGTGCTGTCAGCTATTTTGTGTGACTGTGTCGTACTGGAGAGAACTAACTATAAAACTGTTAGTCAGGCTGTCAGATGTGCTTGAAAAGTATGAAGTTCCCTTTGATAAGGTTTCAGCTTTTGTGACAGATAATGCTGCATATATGTACGAAGCATGGAACAGTAGCTTGAAGAACTTGTTTTTGAATGGGGTACATGTCACTTGTACAGCCCATTTGCTCAGCTTAATTTGGTGACATTTGATGGAACAATTTTAAACTGGTTAACAGTTTCATTACAGCTGTGAAACTTACTTTTACTGCATGCCTAGCTCGTAAAGCGAGATTTCGTCAGTTTCTGGTGGACAGTAGTAAAAATGGCTGTGTTCCACCAGCTCCAGTATTTACTCATTGGAATAGTTGGTTCAATGCTGCTTTGTATCATTCCTCACATCTTCAGGAATATGTGGATTTCTTTGGAGGAGATGCAGATGAAAGTGCTGCTATTCAGGACGTTGTTGAGTTAGCACATTCAGATGAAGTGATGGGTGATCTGTAGATTATACTGCAGTATGTTCCTAGAATAATGTAGGCATTAACAAGTTATGAAACAGCAGTTCCTCTAGCTCACAAAGTAATTGATGATTTAACAGATTTATCCAAATGGGAACGACTAGTTCTGAGCAGTGTGCACATAGACTAGCGAAGAAAGCTTTAGCTGAATGGGCAAATAAAATAAAGTCATACATTGCAGAAGGTATGCATGCATTCCAGGTTCTGTCAGCCAGCAGCTTTTTTTTTTAGAGCTTGCCATATGTTTGACCCTAGCAGAGCAAACATAGAAACATAGACTTTGACGGCAGATAAGGACCGCTTGGCCCACCAAAATTTTTCAATATGACAGAAGATAGCATG
The DNA here is from genome assembly GCA_016271365.2 of Neoceratodus forsteri. Taxonomy (NCBI): domain Eukaryota; kingdom Metazoa; phylum Chordata; order Ceratodontiformes; family Ceratodontidae; genus Neoceratodus; species Neoceratodus forsteri. The sequence continues at coordinate 777,497,129 of CM057454.1, forward strand.
TTTGATGGCATACCATTATTTGAGGAGAACATTAAAGCAAGAATAGAATTTTGTGCAGAGAGATTTTTTAGCAGAGGTTAACTGTGACATTATGATTAGTTTTTGGAAAAGTATTTCTGAATGATTTCCAGAACTGTCCCAGATTGCACTTCGTTGCCTCTCGGTGCTAGTAAACAGTGTGGATGCTGAACGTTCATTTTCAGCATATAGTAATGTACTGTGGGATGACAACAGACAAATTTGTTCTTCAAACTTGTCTATGTACAACATGCTGTTCCAAAATGTTGATAACATTTGATTGTTGTCTACGTCTTTGACTACAATCCAAGTAAGTCAGTAACTGTTTTGTGTTCAACATAGATAAGATGGAGCTCATTTTATTTAGTTTTTACAACAAAATATGCCTCATTGTTGTCGGTGCCTGTCATTTCATGTTATTTTTTTGAAGTCAGGTATTTAAGTTCACTTTGGTGTGCAGGTAATTCAACACAGTACCGTTTGACATGTTGTTACCTGCAGATCTAGAATATGTGTGCAAGGGACAGGTGGCATTAAAATGTTGCCTGTCACACATATCTGGGACTACAATGTTGTTCAATGTACATGCAGGTTTGGGCAGAGCATGTCAAGTTGTGACTTTCTCTAGGTTGCTGTTGTTTGTTTGCACTAAGAGATGGAGCAGCTAGTAGTGCTTCCCCAAATGCTGGATATGCTGCTACAACAAAGCTTAAATGACTTAACCCAGAGCACCCGCCCAGTGGCATGGACTGAAGTGATGTGGTCACTGCCATGTCAGGTGCATGGAATGCCACCCCTGTGAACCTAAACTCTATGAGAGGCACCTCAGACTCTCAGTTGTCTTCTTCTTCTTCTTGTATAAAGCCCTGTGCTATGCATAACAGTGACATCCCACTACACAATGCTTGGCTGCTGTGGCATAGAGAGCCAGTGTTAGATGTTTCAGGACTTTCTGTCTCCCTAGATGGTCTCAGGGCTTCCATACTAAAGTTTTTCTCCATGCAAGTCTTACTTTATTGACAAGCAGATTAGGTTACTGTTGTCTTGTTGTCATTCATTCATTCATTCCTTGACTTCCTTAGACACAGTACTGTCTTAACAGATGCAGTTGGCACTAGTCTGTTCTCCTTCAGTGTCACAGGCAATCTCAGCATGTGTTGTTTCAGGTACACTGCTATGCAAATAAAGATGCTGAGAGGGATGTCACAACATCAAGCAACAGCGCATGTATGTTGTATGTTGTGCTACATACGTATACCTGCATCTAGAGGGACACTAATGCTTGAGTGCTTGGGGACCACAGGTTAGCGGGAAGTGTGGCAGAAGAATCAGTAAAGAGAAAGACAGCAGCATGAATCACAGAATCATTCTTCTGAAGCTGTCAAAAAAGTCTGCTTGGACTGTTTTCTCAGTCCAAAAAACTATGTAACTGTCGGGATGCTGTGGGGTACATTGCAAGACAGATCCATTCCAATTCTATTCAGGTCATTGAATGATTAAATGATTTCATGGTAGTGGAACCATTAGCATCTCAGCTCAAGGTCAACTTGCATGAGAGAGGATTCTCAAATATCTCAGTCGAGTCATGTAATATTGTTACATGTGCATGTTGTCAAGTATTGTCTGGACATGCAAGCATCTCACTAATGTAATGTGTTTGGTGTCACAACTGTTCTCTAACGTTGCATATATTTTTGGGAATACTGTGGAAGCAGTGTACAGTATTTTCTATGTTACAAGACAGAGTTGATGTGCTGATGCAATTTCATAAAATGATTTGGCTTTGAAAATGTTAACAAAATATTTTCCACCAGAACATTTATTTAAGTAAATAATAATGCAAAGTGAAATTGCACAACGGGGTTAAAATTCTTTGGTGTCACAGCTGTGTCTTTCCTGCCTGTCTGCAGCCCAAGTGCCACAACCTAAATTTTGCTTCAGCAACTTCTTGTAGCAAAGAGAGAGCACATTTCAGGCAACACAGACTGACAGAGTTCTGTCACTGAATTAACATTGTGATATACTGTGGGTCAGTACAGAAGATACTCATGCATGGTATGTCTGTTCAGTGGCCATCTTTTATTCTACCCAGAGATAGTGGTCTTACATCACTGGACATACACAAAGAAGGGCTTGCTGTGCATGACAGGAACTTACATATATAATGGACTACAATACCCACATGTATAAACTACAACTCTAACCAACTTCCTACCATACTGTATTTTCCCTTGTATATACTACCATACATATCCATGCATATACTACACTACTCCCCCTTAGACAGAAACTTGTCTAAAATACTTCAACACTAACATTTCTAACATCCAGGCTGAATTAGACTGTTCGGTACCCAGAAACAAGTTCAGGGGATTATTCTGCCCCTTGGGTAGAACTTGTCACTAACTAAGTAACAGTAGAAGTAAGAGTTCAGTTACACAGAGGTACAAGTTCATTACATGACTTTACAGATAAAGTCTTAGTGGTGGTCTTCGGTGCCTCAGGGGATATCTGCGGGCTGGAATAACCACTTCTGATGGAACAGAAGATTCATTATTATTTGGCACCGGTTCTGGTGGAACTTCACAGCTAGGAGCAAAGTCCTCTGTGTCACTGTCCTCAGATGGGGTGATGTCTTCTGCTGCATTTTCTGAAACCCTGGAATGCAGCAGGTGATCCACATGTACGTGAACAAATCACTGTCCCATGCAAACAGCATACGGCAAAGGTCCACATGTTTCAATCACCACCCCAGGAATCCAAGAACCCTTGGGATGTCTACAGTCTCGAACCATCACCCTCTCCCCAGGATGAAAAATCCATACTGGCATGGCTGACTTGTCATGATCCTTTTGCTATTGTAGTTGATACTTTGCAACAGTGTCAGCCAAGTCTGGCTTGAGCAATGCAAATGGGTACGAGGTTGACGTTTTAGGAACAGTTCATCAGGTGTTCACTCTGTGACTGTGTGAGAAGTGTTTCTGTAAGCAAACAGAAAACGAGCCAGCCTTTGAGCTGTAGGTACTTGTCATGAATCTGGTTTAGTCCAAGCTTATTTGAATGTTTGTACAGCTCTTTCACCTGCGCCATTTGATGCTGCATGGTAGGGTGGAGTCAAAATATGTCAGACGCCATTCTGCTTTAAGAACAGTTTAAAGACATGGGAAGAAAATTGGGGTCCATTGTTTGACACTAACTCCCGTGGTAGTCCATAAAAGGCAAAAGGTTGTCTCAAAAGGTCTGTAGTCTTTTCAGTAGTTGTGACTTGTGTAGGTAATACTTCCAGCCATTTGGAGTGGACATCAATTACTACCAAGAAGTGTTGTTTGTGCACCTCAACATAGTCGACACGAATGCGGTCCCACGGTGTGGTAGCCCAGGACCAAGGATGCAGGGGTGTTGGTTGCAGACAGCCACACATGGTGCACATTGGTTGACAAGATGATGGATATCTTGATCAAGTCCTGGCCACCAGAGGTATCCTCTGGCCAATGCATTCATTCGAGAGATTCCGGGATGACTGTCATGTAAGTCAGAAAGTAACCTCTTGTGGAACTTTGGAGATATCACAACTCGAGCTCCCCACAGAATACAGCCTTGCTCTGTGGACAACTGGTCCTTCTGGTCTAAGGAAGGTCAGAGGGTTGGGTGTCTCTTGAAGTTAGGCCTACCATTTAGTGTGAAATCTAGGACTCTAGAGAGGACAGAATCTGCTGCGACATCCTGTGAAGCAACTGGCAAGTCCTTGAGATGTGAAAGATGGAATACTGGTGCATCATCTTTCTTCATGGTAGCACCCTTGCATGGCAGTCTTGACAATGCATCCACATTTGCATGATCTAGAGAACATCGGTATTCGATGTCATAGTCATATGCCAACAAAATCAGGGACCATTGCTGCATCCGGAGAGTTGCAAGAGTTGGTATTGCGGTCTTTGGCCCCAGAATTGCCAGTAGAGGCTTGTGATCTGTTAGCAGAGTGAATTTCTGTCCATACAAGTACTTATGGAACTTTCTGACACCAAAAATTATGCTCAAGCCTTCTTTCTCAATCTGAGCATAGTTTCTTTCACGTGAGGACAATGTCCAGGAAGCAAAAGCAATCGGGTGTTCTTCTCCAGAAGGTAACACATGTGAGATAACAGCCCCCACTCCATATGGTGATGCATCACATGCCAGACTCAGATTTGGCGAGATCATAGTGTGCCAACCATTTGCTGCCTAGAAGACATTTCTTGCAAGCCTAGAATGCTTCCTCATACTGTGGGGACTAATTCCATTGAGTTTCTTTCAGTAGCAAGTCATGGAGTGGTTGCAACAATGTGGACAGATGAGCCAGGAACTGTCCATAGTAGTTCAAGAGACCCAAGAATAATCTTAAATTTGTCACATTTGTTGGTGCAGGTGCCTTGACTATAGCATCCACCTTGCTGTCTGTTGGGCATAGGCCTCGGGTGTCAATCCGATGACCTAGATACTGAACAGAACTTTGCAGAAATTGGCATTTTGCTGGCTTTACTCTCAGTCCATACTGTTGCAGTCTGGTCAGAATGTGGTCCAGGATTGTCAGATGCTCTTCTACTGTGGGAGCGGTTACCAAGATATCATCCATGAAGCATTACATGGTCCAGTCCATGCAGTATCTGGTCCATCGTGTTCTGGAAAATTGCTGGCACTATGGAAACTCCATATGCCAAGCGATGATACCGGTAAAGACCCTTGTGGGTGTTGATGGTTAGATATGGTTCTGACTCTGGTTCCAGTTCCAGGTGCTGGTATGCAAAGGATAAGTCCAATTTGCTAAAGAACTTGCCACCTGGGAGTGTAGCAAACAAGTCCTTTGCATTGTGTAATGGGTATGGATCTTGCTGTATACAACAGTTCACTGTAATCTTGTAGTCACCATACAACCTCATTGCTTTGTCTCATTTTGGTACCACAACAATAGGGGCAGGCCAGTCACGCATCTCTACTCATGAGATGATACCATGGCTTTCAAGACGGTCCAGTTCCTTCTCTACTGCTTCTCTTAAAGCATACAGTACTGGTCGAGGCTTGTGGAAAGTTGGATCGGCTCCTGGTTGCACTCAGATCTTTGCTTTGAAATCCCAGATCGTGCCGTAACCATCCTGGAAAATAGGACCACGTTTGTCCAATATTTTCTTTAGTGCATCTTGAGGTGCTTTGGTAGCTGTATTTAAGCTGAAGATCTTTTCCCAGTTCAATTTGATCTGCATGAGCCAGTCTCTGCCTAGTAATGCAGGTCTTTCCCCTTATACCATCACCAGAGGCAAGGTCCACATTCCTCCCTCATAGGTGACTAGCACTTGAATTTCCCCTGGCACAGGGATTTGCTCCCCCATGTAAGTTGAGAGCTGAATAGATGATGGCTGTAATGGGCACTGCTGAGGTTTCTCTCTGTAGATGTTCTCTGGCACAAGAGATACTGAGGCTCCGGTGTCTAGCTGAATGCTCATCAGGTTGCCTGCTAGCTCAGCTGAAGGTAAATTTTCTTTCCGGTTGCCCGTGTTGCATAAGCCATGAACAGGCACAATGCCTCATCCTCTGTTTCAGTGGCTGCAGTGACATACTGTGCAGTAGCAGTCCGTGATGTACTTTTGCACACCCTTTGTATGTGACCCACTTTTCCGCAGCTGCAGCATTTCTCATGTTGAAAGCAGCATGTGCTTTGATGGTGGTTACCTCCACATCGGTAACACAGTTTTGACTGTGTGGAAGTGCCCTGTGGTGCTGGCTTCCTAAATGTTTGGGGTTGCTGACCAGCATGTGATGGACCACTGTGTGGTATGGTATGTCCCTTTTTTTCTAGGGTATGCATAACCTTATGAACTTCATTTATTTGGGGTTCTGAATGTCCCGCCAGTGCTTGGGAGCCTTATAGCAACTGCAATGTCACAAGCTGTCTTAAAATCTAGTTTCTTTTTTTGCAAAAGCCTTTTTCTGTAGGCTTCCCCTCTCAGACCACATACAAAATGATCCCGGAGGGCATCATCCAGGGACTGGCCAAACTCACAAGTGCGTGATAGACACTTTAATGCAATGACGTAGTTAGCAATAGGTTCCCCTTCCCCTTGGTTGCGCTGATAGAAGGTGTACCATTCAGCAGTGAGAAGGGGCTGGGGTTTGAAATGATTTGCAAGTGCCTTAGTGACTTGTGCATATGTCAGCTGGGGCTGTTAAATTCCACAGAAGGGCATACATTAGTAGTTGCAAGACTGCTAAGACAACATCTACTTGTTCATCTTCCGCTACTTTGTTTGCCTTAAGCCAGCATTGGAAATGCTCCAGATATCAAATGTTTCCTTGGATTCATCAAATTCAGGTACTCTGCCAATTGTAGTCATGATGTCTGTGGCTACAGGTAGGTGCTCAGGAGCTGCAGTGTCTACACACGAAAACAAAAAAAAAGTATTTTTATGGCTTTTTTTTTCAGTGTAGTGCAGTTTCTCTAGTGTGCCTCAAGAGGCTTCTGCTTTGCTACTGTAGTCAGTGTCTGAGGACATACACCAGCCAAGATAAAGCAAAGGAATGTTAGCTTTCAGGCTGAGGCCATAATTCATGTGCCTCGTGCAGACCTGCTATTAGCTCTGTTGTCTGTTTTTCAATACATCAAAGTAGCAAATACCTCTTTAGGTTTCTGTTTTATCTGTCTGTACAGCAATTTAGGTAGGTTTTCAATAGCCAGGCGGAGAGGGACAGATAAGGAAGCCCCGATGGAACATTTAGCTGCAAGAAGATGGAAAGATTTATTATGCAATTTAAATAAAAAAAAAAAATGAAATTTTTACATGACCCTTCAGTTGCACTCATAGAAGTTCTGGTGTTGATCCTCATCGCCAATGTGCTTGATCTGTCGTCCCTCCCAGTGGCAAGCAGTGACCCGGAGGCCCTTGTGGTGGCCTACAATTCGGCCATTACATTGGCCCTGGATGTCATTGCTCCCGTTCGTGTTCATCCTCTCGTCCTTCGCCCTTAGTCCCCATGATTTGATGAGACTTTGAGGGAGATGCGGTGATTAGGACGAAGTTTAGAGCGTTGCTGGTGGAGGTCCACCCTTGATGCCGGCTGCCTTCGATTGATGGAGCATAACCAAGTCTATCAATCTGCAATCACCCATAAGAAGGCAGAGTTCCTGTCCAGGGAGATTGCAATCACCCAGAATCGACCAGCTCAGCTTTTTCAAACTGTGAACAAACTGTGCAACCCAGCCTGCCTATAAGTTCAAAAAATGTTTTCGCAAATAGAGTGCGATGAGCTTGCTCAATTCTTTGTGTCTAAGGTGGCTGACATCAGGGTGGTACTTCGGCCAGCACACTCTATGGGAGTTGCAGTGGATCGGCTTGAAGCCACTGCTTTTCAGCTTTCCTGGAGTACCTTTGACCGACCGGAGCTCATGGATGTTATGCGGATTGTCCAGAGTGCTCACCCTATGTGCTGTAGTTTGGACCCTGGATCAACTTCCCTGATTTTGGGTTGTATTGAGTCCATTGGTCCGGTCCTAGCACAGATAGTCTGGGGCTCCTCGGAAACAGGTGAGTTTCCTAGCTCTCTAAAGGAGGCGGTGGTAACACCCCTCTTGAAGAAAGCTTCCTTGGACCCAGACTCTCATGCAAACTACAGACCAATCTCTAACCTTCCCTTTTTAAGGATGGTTATTGAGAAAGTAGTGGCTGGGCAGCTGGAGAACCATTTGACCATCCATAACATCTAGGAACCCCTCCAATCCAGATTTCAAAAGAGACATAGTACTGAGACAGCGTTGGTTCGGGTGCTCAATGATCTCCTGATGGCGAGGGATCGGAAAAGCCGTTCCATCTTGGTTCTTCTTGACCTATCATCAGCGTTTGACACTGTGGACCATGGGGTTCTGCTTGGCTATCTGAATTTCATCTGTGGACTGTTGGGTACAGTCCTCAGGTGGTTTACATCTTTCCTCACTGGAAGAACTCAGAGAGTGGTGTCCGAGATTTATTCCTCGGACCCAGTTTCTCTGTCTTGTGGGGTCCCTCAGGGCTCAGTATTGTCCCCCATATTGTTTGCAGGGTATATGCTGCCCCTTGGAGACATTGTAGGAAGGTATGGGCTGAGGTTTCACTGCTATGCTGATGATACCCAGCTCTTCCTTTCTTTTGCAGCTGACCAGGATGGAGCTCTCTCAGTTTTTAAAAGCTGTCTCATAGAAATCCAGGAGTGGATGGATTCCAGTTGGCTAAAGTTTAACTCGGAAAAGACTGAGGTGTTGGTTGTGGATCCAGCGCACGGATAAGGGGCCTGGAGGTGGGTTCCCCCTCTGGGCTTTTCCTTGGGGGTATCTCATTCCCGACCTCTGAACGGGTGCAGAAAATGGGGGTAATTTTTGACGAGGGACTAACTCTGCATTCGCAGGTGTCAGCCGTCGACAAATCCTCTTTTTACCATCTGAGGAATATCTCCAGGATTAAGCACCTTGTTCCATCTGGTGATCTTCCAACGCTGGTCCACACCTTTGTGTCCTCATGCCTGGACTACTGCAACTCCCTTTATGTAGGGCTACCTGGGGTAGAAATCCGTCGCTTGCAGCTAGTGCAGAATGCTGTGGCCCGGCTTTTGACGGGAACTTCTAGATCCTGTCATATTACGCCAGTGCTGAGCGGACTGCACTGGCTGCTGGTACAGTGGTGGATCACCTTTAAAGTCAGTTTACTGACTTTTAAAGCCCTACAGAAAATGGGCCTGGATAACCTGAAAGAGTTTCTGGTTCCCTACCGCCCCGGACGATTGCTTCACTCAGCCGACAAGGGGTTGCTAGAGATTCCGAGGGTGTGTTTGAAATCATCTGGGGCCCATGTATTTATGCACACGGCCCCAACCCTTTAGAATTCTCTACCCCATCGGGTACGGGAGTGCATGACTGTGGAGGGATTCAAACAAGGTTCAAAACTTATTTGTGTATCCAAGTCTTTGGTGAATGAATAACTGTGAGAAGGGATTATTGGTTTTATATTTTTATGATCTGGATTGTGATGTTATTTTAAAATTTGTTAGGCGCCTTGATACTCTGAAAGGTGCCATAAAAATAAAATTATTATTATTATATTGTGGGCCAGTACAGAAGAGACTCGTACACAGTATGTCAGTTTAATGGCCATCTTTTATTCTACCCAGAGATAATGGTCTTACATCATTGGACGTACACAAAGAAGGGCTTACTGTGCATGACAGGAACTTACATATATAATGGACTATAACATCCACATGTATAAACTACAACTCTAATCAACTTCCTACCATATATACCCATGTACTGTACAGTAGATGCTACCATACATATCCATGCATATACTACAAACATGCTAAGGTTGCAGTAAATAAGTTAAACACTGCAACCTTAACATATTAATTCAGTGACAGAACTTTATCAGTCTGTGTTGCCTGAAATGTGCTCTCTCATTGCTACAAGTACTGGCTGAAGCAAAATTTAGGTTGTGGCACCTGGGCTGCAGACAGGCAGGAAAAACACGACTTTGACACCCCAACAATCTTTCCTTGTTCAGGCTGCACACTAGGTTGGTCACCAGTTAATTGCTGTCTGGCAGGTACTTAGGTGGTGGTCTTAACCTTTTTTTTGGGGGGGGGGGTCTGCCTTTCCTGTCTCTGGATCTCCAACAGCCCTGCATATACTGTATGCTGTATTGTTTGAGAGGTTCTTGTGTGAGTTAACAAACACTGCATAGATTTTAGTAAGAGTTGGCCTGCTGTTATCAGAAAAAAAAAATAGCAGCTGGGTCCAAATCATTTGTTTTCCTTCACTCCTTTCATGTTGTATATGTTGGAATCGATTCCAACAAGTTAAGCATTCACTTACATTATACTGTTCCTCTCAGGAACAAATATTTGAATGTGTTAATTACATGCAATTGGTATGCTGAGGTTGGAAAAACTGACACTCACATTACAGTGACATTAACTGTCTGCTGTGGACAAGATCCACCCCATCCGTCTCTGTTGTGATTCCCTGATCCTGAAGGGTCCTGGACATAGAGAAATATACTGCTCTACTAACCTCACCATTGGTCCATTTTGCATCATACAACACTGTGACTGCTGCACAATGACATTTGAGATGTGCCCTACTGCTAGCATGTCACTTTGTTTTGATTGACCTCCCTGCGAACAGTAATTTAAGGAACAAATATATTCGTATGTAAGTAATGCTGTTCCTCCTTTTATTTTGGGGCACAGCAGCCAGGCTGGGATTGGTTTGGAACTTTGTCCACAAGTTGTGATTGGTAACACTTTGGATTTTAGCACTTTTGTTCCTTACTGTACAGAACAGAAGTAATGTAATGTATGAAATGTATTAATTCTGGACTGCGAACCAGAATAACACATACATTTTATATAACAACAAGAATATATCCTTAAAAATGTATGACCTGGGCCAAATGGCACTTAATGTGAACACTTTCCTTAAACAGCATGAAAAAGCAATAAATTCAATCATTTGTTGCTAAGAAATTGTTGTATGTCTTGTTGTGTGTCTTAACTCACTTTAATAGCTTGTATGTCACTAACAAAGTGCCTGTGACTTTGCCACGACAGTTGCACTTTTGTCCATGACCACCCTGTGAATTCTTTAAAAAGTGGCTGTGACCAAACCATGACTTTTGTCACTTTCTGCCATGACAAACTTACAGCCCTACTCATAACTCTGTTGTTTTTTAATATTTTTACACTAAAAACAGATAGGCCTTAACTGCTGAAGGTGAAGGCTGCTGGAATCTGCTGTACTGATGGGAAGAAAGCATATTCATATCTGGGAACTGGGAGACTGGAAAAAGGCACAACATTGCTTGGGACCTGTGAGGAAGGTTTGCCATGCTTTTATATTGTCACTTTTATTTTTGCTTGTTTGAATTAAAAAGGGGTTTGCAGGACTGGGTATCCATTTGAAGGTTGCTACTTTTATATCCAGAGGGAGTGAAATACTACTGAAACTGCTTTTTCCTGTGGGCTGCTGGCTGGTGAAGTGAGCTAATATTTTTAGTGACATTTTGCAACAAACATTTAGGATTGTACTGGTGGCTGAAGAGTGATTTAATTTTAATTCCTGGGTTCAGTGGAGTGGTTTGAGTAAGTGGAGTGGTCTGTTAAATTGTTGTGTTGGTTGTCTTACTGAAATGAAGGGCAGCACTCACCGGAATGGTGTGTCAGAGGTGTAGTTGATTGTTTTCTGAAGGTCACAGGCTTGAAGCCACCCAACCCCTGCCCTCACCCCACCCACCCCATGCATGTAATTTCTTTATAGCCGAGATTCTGACATCACGTCCCCAAGAGGGCAAGGGGCATACATTCATCATATCCTTAACAACCCAGCACAATGCATAGAGGGTAAGCGCATGTGCATATGAACAAAAAAAGGCAAAAAACATTGTGGCCCAGATATTCAGAAATGCGCCAAAGGTCAGCGAACGTCTGGCACAGTGCAAATCTGATGTGCCGTGGTGCAACAGGAGCCATATTAAGAGGTTGCACCAGCTGCACTGCGCCAGCGCAACCCAGCTGAATTTGAGACAGTTGCACCATGGCACAACCAGAGTTGCACCATTGTGCAGAAAGAGATGCTCCAGCGCAACTGTGTGAGCAGAGCAGCAGAGCAACAGAGGGGGCATGGCAAAGAGAAGAGACCCAGGTACAGAGCCAGGGAAGCAGAGTGACAGGCCACAGGAGGCCACCACCAGCAGGACACAGCAGGGTGCACACAGGCACCTAGACCCCCCCAGAACACAACAGTGGCACAGATAGTAGGCAACAGGAGGTGCCAATGGCCAGAGGGCCACCAAGGGAGCCCCCCCACAGGCTGCAGGCCATGCCCCCCCACACACCAAGACCATAGCAGCCCACACCCAGGACCATGCAGCCACACACACACACACACACACACCACACAGGCACACAGGTGGACCACACAGTAGGCACAAAATGTGCTAGGAGGCACATAGCATGGCAGACCACATGGGACAGGCCACACAACACCAAGCAGGGGCCCCAACACAGCGTGCGGCCAGTACCCGACCAAAGACCATGGGCATGTGCCATCACCACACACACAGCCTCCACACACCCCTGACAGCCGGCCCATGGGCACCCCAAGGCATAGTCACCAACCGGGGAGGACACCACTACAGTGGGACACACCACGGCATACAGCAGTGAACCACAGAAGCACAACACGTGCCCCAACTCATGCACACCATATGGACAGGCACTGGGCCACTGCAGCATGGCTCCTCACGCCACCTGCAAAGCTGACACTGACACAGGCAGGTAAGTCAAAAAATATGTATTGCAAAAACAAACTATGTACATTAACAAGGGGGTGGGAAAGGGTAGGAAAGTGAGGGAAGCATCAGGGAACAAGGACTGTACAGAGGGATGGGGGACTGTAGGGGGAGTTACAACAGGGGAAACATGTGAATGTTAGGGCCAATCTACTGGTGGCCAAAGCCTGCTGCCCCTTGGTGCACTCGCCAACACTGTTCCTCCAGCAGCAGGCGGCGAACCTGCAAAACAGCCTCCACTGTAGTAGATGTAATAAGAATCATCTGCCAAAGCAGCCTGCAGTAGATGGGCCACCATCTTCTTCGCTGGACACCTATGACAAGGAATAGGACAGGTGATCAGTGCAATGTCCCAAGGAACCATGCCCACCCACAGCATGCAATGGGCAGCAGGAACACCTCCCCCAGAGGGCCCACACTGGGGGGGGGGGTTGGCCAACACTTGCCAGCAACGTGACACACCACGACAGTGCACAGAGGTGGTCCCCGCCGTATAATGGCCACCTGACTGCACAATGACAGTCACATGACACAGTGCACTGGCAGCACCACAGCAATGTCAGTGGCAGCTGGGTGCACACCAACCCCATCAACATCTGGCACACATGTCCGATGGATGCGCCACAGTGGAAAGCACCATGCACAGTGCAACACACACAGCTGCCATGGCACAGGCATCCATGCCAACACCCATGCCCTCACCATCCCCCATGTAATCTGCAAAGGACCATGACAGTGCCTATCTGCCCTCTGTGGCCCCGCTGGTGCTGGAGCCACTCCTGTGCTGCCTCTGTGGCCCGCTGCAGCCTGCTGTCCTGCCGCTGCCACTTGCAACCTCCAGTGATTCTCAGGCCCTGGGAATGGAACACAGACAGGTACACATCAGTAAACATCCACAGCAGCTGTCCACCATCTCCACTCCTGTGCACAGGGTGAGCCCCTGCCTGACACGTCCCGCACGGCTGCATTGCAATGCAAGTGGTGGCTGGCAATGCCACCCCGTGATGCACATGATGGCAGTGCACCACTCTGCAGGGCATGCCTGGCAGCCTAGCCAACACCACAGTACAGCACCAAGGCACACATGCAATATGGGCCTACTCACCTGGCTGTGGCACAGCCCCATGCCTGACATGTGTCTCCAGCCTCCTCATGCACTCTGGTCCTTCCACACTAGGTCACCATACCTGTGGCAGCACTGCTCACCAGTCCTGGCCACCCCGGTCCTCTGCTGCAGTGTGGCAGCAATCCCCTGCTACACCCTGACCCTGGGCTGCCACAGGGGCACCAGGCCAAAATGTGGGGGGGGGCGTGGGGATGGGCACAGGTGACCAGCTCGACCTATGTCCAGTTCTGCACTCAAGGTAACCATCGCTGTGCCATGCTGCAAAACAAAGGCAGGGACCAAAAAGGTGTCAGTAAGCACTCATGGCTATGACATGCACCAGATGCATGATGTGAGGGAGCATGCGCTGTGTCTGCCCACTGCGCAGTCTTGGAGATGCATGGCAAAGGCATGGCTAAGTGGGGTCACCAGGTGAGGGAAGTTACCCAGGGGTCACAGCAGGGGCCAGGGGTTGCAAGCCTCTGTGCAGTGCACATGTGTGCTATAGCAGGCCTGGTGCATCATGTGCTATGGCCTCCATCGTACAGTTGGTGCACGGTGTGCGAATGACACCATGATACCATTCAGTGCATGTGCACTGTGGGCCAGCACACTTGCTCCAGACAATCTCATTGCGCATGGAACAAAATCACGATATTCAAATGCCACATGCAAATGAAGTCATCAGCCAATGCATGGTGCACTGGGGGCATTAGCATGTCATTACCGTTGCGCTGAACCTCATTTGCATTGCACTATATAAGTGCCACAGAACAGCGCAGGCCATGGAGCAGTATTCCATCCTTTCGGGGTAAGTTACACATGCCACTGCAGCTCACTGGGAGCAGCCAGCACAGCAGGGAGGATGGAACAGGGTGATGCTGCCATTGACACACTGTGCTGTCCATGTCCACAGGAAGCCACATGTTGGATCGTGAGGAGGGTGAGGAGCGTGGGTCTGCTCACAAGTGCAGGTCCAATTTCACAAAGGTGGAGACAGAGGCCCTGTTTGATGCTTACCGTGACAGGAAGCCCCTGTTTAGTGGTGCCATGGGCACACCACAGGCCAGGGCTGGGGCCTGGAGGAGGTGGCAGCATGCATCAACCAGCAGGGCAACTACCAGCGGTCAGTGCAGGAGTGCAGGAAGAAAGTGGGCATGGACAAGAGGTGCATCAAGGAGAAGGTGGCGGCCATCCGTGCATCCCAGAATGCCACAGGAAGGGGTCTGCAGATGCGCCACCGCTCATGGCACAGGAGGAGTTGGTGGCAGCCACCATGCGACGCAGCACAGTGGAGGGTGTGCCTGGCAGTGAATTCCAGATGGGTGGCAGCCCATCACTGCATGGTAAGTATGTCAGCTACGCACATCTGGGGGCATGGAGGGTGCGTACAAGGCCATGCTGGTGTGCATGCGTCTGGCATGCATGTCATGTGCATGTGTGCACACCCACGCGCAGGCCATGCTGCAGGAAACGTGCAGTGATAATGTGGGGGGGGGACATGTGCTCAATGCATAACTCTCTTTCTCTTGCAGCTCCAACATGCCTCTCTTGCAGATGAAGGAGCGGCGGCGGCAGCCGTGGACTCTGGACCAGCACCAGAGGACCAGCTTTCCACCTCCATGGGCATCCGGGGGCCCGACAGGCTACAGCTCACCATCTCTGTGCAGGCAGATGTCCTGGACATGGGGTCAGATGAAGCCTTGGATGAGTTCCTGCAGGATGCCAACCTTGGTGTCCTCTGCACAGACACACAGATCAAGGCGGGGTCTGACAGCGATGATGACATCATGCTCATGCTGGACAACACGGCCACCATTGTGGGTGAGACGTCCCTGCAGGCCACTGACACAGGCAGCATGCCCAGTGCTCTGCCAGTGGTGGAACAGCTGCCCACCACCACTGCTGGTGCAGCGGGGTATGCTGCCCTGGCTGTACCCTGCGGTGGAGGTGGCACAACTGCGCAGGTGCTGGGTGGTATGCAGTGGCCGGACAGGTGACAGCAGCCGGACACAGGGTCTGCAGCTGGTGCGCCCAACATAGAAACATAGACTTTGACGGCAGATAAGGACCGCTTGTCCCATCTAGTCTACCCATTTCCCTACCTACAGGATAGGCCGCAGATCCTAGTTAACCAACAGCCTATTTCTTCCTACCCCCCACAAGAATTGCCTTATGTCTGTCCCATGCATTCTTGAATTCTCCCACAGTTTTAGACCCCACAACCTCCTCAGGAAGGCTGTTCCATGCATCCATTACCCTCTCTGTGAAATAATACTTCCTCACATTGCCCCTGAACTGCCCCCCCATCTTTAAATTGTGTCCCCTTGTTCTTGCACGTCTCTTTTTCTGAAAGATGCTACCCTCTTGGACTTTGTTGATTCCATTGAGGTACTTAAAGTTTCTATTATGTCCCCTCTCCTTCTTTCACTAAGTGTACATATTAAGTTCCTTTAGTCTCTCTCTCATATGGCTTCTCTTGCAGACCCTGCACCATTTTACTTGCCTCCCTCTGACTGCCTCTATCCTGTCTATGTCCTTGCGGAGATGGGGTCTCCAGAACTGGACACAGTACTCTAGAAGGGGTCTCACCAACTGTCTGTACAGAGGGATAACTTCCTGTTTTCTGCTGCTGATGCCTCTCCCTATGCATCCCAGTATACCCCAAGCCCTCCCTACTGCCTTCTCACATTGCTTGCTAACCTTAAGGTCATCTGATATGATTATCTGCAGGTTCCTTTCCTTTTTTGTTGTTGTTACTACCTCCCCCATTGTGTATTTTTCCCCTGGGTTCTTGTTTCCCAGGTGTATTATTTTGCACACTTTTGCACTGAATCCTAGCTGCTATACTTCTGACCATTCCTCCAACCTTGCCAAGTCCCTTCTCATCCTTTCCGCACCTCCTTGTGTATCAACCCTGTTGCAGATCTTTGTGTCATCTGCAAAGAGGCATACTTTTCCTTCCAGTCCCTCTGCAATGTCACTTATGAAGACATTAAAAAGGACTGGACCCAATACTGAACCTTGCAGTACCCCACTAGTAACCCCTCTTTCTTCAGAGTGGACTCCATTTACAATTACCTTCTGTGTCCTGTTGTCCAGCCAATGTTTTACCCAGGCTACCACCCTGGGACCCACTCCCAGGCTGGTTAATTTGACTATTAATCTTTTGTGGACTGTGCCAAATGCCTTGCTAAAGTCTAGGTAGGCCATGTCCACAGCCCTCCCTGGTCTACTACTTGGTCACCCAGTCAAAGAAATCTATTAGATCTGTCTGACATGACCTTCCTGCTGTGAACCCATGCTGCCTTGGGTCCCAGCCCCACTGGTCTCTAGGTACTCAACTATTCTTTCCTTCAGAAGTGACTCCATCACTTTCCCTACCACAAAGGTCAGACTGACAGGTCTGTAGTTTCCTGCCTCTGTCTTGGTCCCACTTTTGTGACGGGAATCACATCCGGCTTCTTCCAGTCCTCGGGTACCACACCATCCTCCCATGATTTATTAAAAGAGTAGCCAGTGGTTTCACTAGTTCCCCTTAATTCTTTTAGAATTCTGGGGTGAATTCCATCAGGCCCCATTGCTTTGTCCACCTTCAGTTTTAGGAGTTCTTTCAGAACCCTTTCTTCTGTGAAAGGACTGGGATCGACCCCCCTATCAAGAGTGCTTCTGTTAATTGGATTAGGCACTTCCCCCTCCTCTTTTGTGAATACTGAGCAGATACTGCCATGCCCAATCCCCCTGCAGACCCCACTGTCCAGCGTCCACCAGAGATGGGGGCTGTGCAGCATGGTTGGTCACCACATGGGGATCGGCGTCTGCCCCGTGAACCCCAGGACACCGACCTGCTGGATGTGCACACCTATTTGCTGTGGGCTTCTGTTCAGCAACAGGCGCTGTTTGCCTCTGGGTATGTGCACTCTGCGCAGAGGTGCACCAGTTAGCCAAGCAGCAGGAGAGGTGCACTGTGCAGATCCTGGCGGGGATACAGAGCATGCAGAAGGCCACAACTGCATCTCTGGATCACATTGCCGCTGCAATCTCAGATGGCTTTGCACTGCTGGCTGCCACAGGGCATGGTCGGGCACAGATGAGCCCCCGCAGTGCGCTGTCCACCCCATATACCCGGAGTCGGGCAACCCCAGCGCAGTTGATGCCGGGCTCTGATGTCAGCATCCCAGGCATGCCTGGGGCTGGCCTGTTTGGGCGCCTTGACACCCCTGCATGGACATGGTCATGGTCCCGTGGTTCCACCTCTAAGGGGCTGCTGTGCCCCCCCATGACTGATGCACCAAACAGCCCAGGCACGGCCACCCCTGTGGCCGTGGTGGCCATGGTTCTGTGCAGCGAACCTGATGTGCTGACCACCCTGCCTGCAGTCTGCAGCTGCTGCCCAGTGCACACATGGGCGGTATGTGTGTGCCTACCACTGGTATGGCACCTGTGTGTTGTGCCACATGTGCCTGTGTGCATGCTTGCCCAACCAATGGACCATGTGGCGTGGGCATGATGACAGTCTTGCACCAGTTGCACCTGTGCACCGGGGTGATGCATCTGATCCATGCCAGATACCCACGCCTGTGTGTGTGGGGGGGTGCTGTGAGAGGTGCTGTGTGTGGTTGTGTGTGGGTGTGTGCCCCTGTCTCCCCTACCCCTACTTCATGCCTCTGTGTGTGCTTGCCCAATGCAGTGCACACCCCTGCATGTGTGCTGTACTTGTTTGTGCAGCCCATGCATGTGTATCGCACCACCTACCTGTGTGCACCATGGTGCTCCCGTGCAATGGTGTCCCGGTGTCGTCTCGCCTGCTGCTGCAGCCAGGGATCCCTCCGCCCACGGTATGGCTGTCCACTGTCCTCCAGCCCATTACCTTCATCGTCTTCACTACTCTCACCCTCGTCAGCCTCAACAGCTATCCCACAGTCAATGGCCATGTTGTGCAGTATGCAGCAGGCCAGAATAGGCCACAGGCTTTTGAGGGGCTGTACTGTAGGGCACCGCCTGACCTGTCTAGGCAATGGAACTGTGCTTTCAGCATGCCAAAGACTCACTCGATGATGTTGCACATGCTGGTGTGTGCCTCGTTGTAGTGTTCCTCTGCTGGGGATGATGGGCGCTGGTAGGGGGTGAGCAGTCAGGGGTGCAGTGGATAGGTGCTGTCCACTGTGCAGATAATGACATGGTTAGCCCTCTGCTATTCTATGCTGAGCCCCTTGCCTGTCCTTGGTGCCCATGCCAACATGCACACCTTGCCCTCCCCATCCCAAGATATGCTGTGCCCATCGCCCCTTGCCCGTGCCATACTCACCCACGAGGGGGCCCATGGGGATGTCCCACATTCAAACCTGTGGCACAGCGCAGAGCTGTGCCAGATGAACGCATCATGTGCACTCCCAGGGTGTGTGCATACATGTGATATCTCCCTCTTTGCGCAGGAGACTCCTGTTTTTTTTGACTGAACTCCCTCCCTCCCTCCTGGGAAACAAAATCTCCTGCTTAAGTAAAATCCTGTCCAAAATATCCAGTGGTTTTTGGGCAGATAAAGACACATACAAATTAAATCAATGATGAACAATGTATCTGATAACTTTATATAACTAGTTGTTTATTCTTTTTAGTGCTTATTCTTGACAAAATGAAATACATTACATTTTTGTAATGACTTTTTTCTTATTTTTTTGATGCCATTTAAGGACAAACTCATGACGTTACAGCATCTCCCTACTAGCAGGCCAATCTCCCTCCTAATTTGACCCAAATCTCCCTCTTAAGCAAGTTGGCAGGCAAGTCTCCTTCCTAATTTGACCCAAATCTCCCTCTTTAGCAAGTTGGACATATTACATGTATGTGTGTGGTGCAGATATTGGTTATGCACCCCGTGGCATCGCACACCACCTAGCAGTTGACACTCAGGCTCCCCTTCCTGTTGATGTATGCTACACCCTCGGGGCCAGGTGGCATGCAGATGCCCACATGGGTGCAGTCAATGGCTCCAATCATGCCAGGCATATGTGCTACCCTGTGGAAGTCCTGCATGGTTGCTGTGCGCTCCGCCTGTGTGCTGAGAAACAGATGTATTCTGGTGCACGTGGCAGCATAGCATTGAGGAACTGTGTGAGAAGGTGGGACATGGCTGACTGGGTTATGCCTGTGGTGTCCCCTACTGGTCTCTGGAAGGTGCCCGTGGTGAGCAGGTACATGACAGCTGTCACCTTTGTCTCCACGGACATGGCGTGGCTTTGTCTGGTGGGTATCTGCATCTCCTCACTGCACAGCTCGCAGAGCTGCCTCAGAATGGCCCTGTTCAGGTGGTACCAGCCCACAATCTCCATGTCACTGTACTGCTCGAAGGTGATGTGGGCACAGTACCACCTGTGTGGGGCATACCACCAACAGGCCCTTCCACGGCCACATCGCTGTTCCTCCTGCCGCCACACACCCCTCATTACAGCCTCCGTCATGCTGTCCAATATCTCTTTGGGTGGTTGGCTGCTGCTGGCTGTGTGCCACCCTGGTGTACTGCCTGGTAGTGTGTCTGTCTCTCTCACTCTCTCTGCCCCATCTCTCTCTGTCTCTCTGCCCCTGTCTCTCTTTCTGTCTCTCTGCCCCTGTCTCTCTCTGTCTCTCTGCCCCTGTCTCTCTCTCTCTCTCTCTCTGTCTCTCTGTCTCTGTCTCTCTGTCTCTCTCTCTCTCTGTCTCTCTCTGTCTTTCTCTGTCTCTCTCTCTCTCTGTCTCTCTCTGTCTCTCTCTCTGTCTCTCTCTCTTGGGCACAAGTGCTGTCTGTGTGCTTGAGCCCTGTATTTATAGGAACAAGTCTGCTCGGCGCATCTTTGATTTGCTCCACACTTGCGCCATGGTTTCACGGTCGGTCACGGTGTGACCGTAGGGGCTCCAAGCCGCCAGCGGGCAGGCGGTGACTGCTAAGCCAAAAAGGGAACCAGGAGGCCGGGAGAGACAGCCAGAAAGCCGGCCCTGCCCTCGGCACCCAGTGACCGTGGGGGCTCCGAGCGCCCGGCGGGCGGCGGCGGCGACCGCTGTCGGTAAGGGAACCAGGAGGTCGGGAGACAGCCAGAAAGGTACGGGAGAGCCGCATCCAATCGGAAGGCGACCGCCAGCTGAGCCTTGCCTCTGATTGGTGCGCCTTCCCCATTGACTTTTGCTTTGCTTGCACCTCCAAAACTGGCCGGGATTTCTGCTCTTTTATAGCAAAATTCTCCAAAAAGAGCTGTTTTTGCCTTTATTTTGTGTGAATTGTAAAAATGTTTTACTGATTACTGTTTTTTGTGACTACAGTCCTTTGGTGGGACTTGTGCTGGGTTAGGCGACAGCGCCAAACCCCCAGTCTTTGTTGTGCAAATATTTTAGCACCAGTTGCAGAATCTTTTGATTGCTGCAATCTAAGTCTTTTCTGACTGCCCTCTCCTCTGTCTCCTCCCTTTCCAACCGGCCCTGCCCTCGACACCAGTGACCGTGGGGCTCCGAGCCGCCAGTGGACGGCGACGTATAACCCGAAAGGAACCAGGAGGCCGGGAGACAGCCAGAAAGGCACGGGAAAGCCGCAAAATTTTTGCCCACCCTCCCCCTTCCTGGGTGTTTCTTTATACACACTTTCCCGCCTAATTCCAATCTCCGCCCATAGCTATTCCCTAGCCAATACCGAGCTCCACTCCTCACACCACAATTAGTATTTTAACCCCTAGCTACCTTCCACCATGCTGCTGTTACTCTTAATGCTGCTCTGCCCCTCACCTTCCTCATATCCTGAGAAGGAGACCGATACAGCCCATGCCCTGGTGTTCAAGGCGGCTATTCAAGCTGGCCCCCCTCTTTATCCATAGTGGATGTCTTCCAATTCCTCAAGTATACACTACCACTTCTACACTATCATCCTTGGGTTATCCCACAAAAAGGCTCACATCCAGTTCTGTACTTCATAAGCCCCCAACTCCATTCTTGGCAGTACAGAGCCCCCCTATACCTGTCCATCAAGCTGGTATTATTTGACAATTTACCTAACCACACAGCAGGCTCAAGACCCTCTAAATACTGGACCCCAAGCAAGAAGAGAAAATCCTCTGGCTATTCCTTCCTTCTATCACTTGAAGCCCTCATTAAATTAATTTTCTTTCTGCCGATCTGTGCTGGCACTGTTGAAATCAATCCTGGACCCACAGAAAGCTCTATCTCCCCAGCTGATTTAGCCACCATGAAAGGCCTAAGTTTTCTTCATATCAACGTCTGCAGCCTCCTAAAAAAGTTCTCATTAATACAGGCCTGGGTTGCACATACCTTACCTGACTTTCTGGTAATCTCCGAAACATGGCTCAAATCTGCAACAAATGACAGAGAAATAAATCTTCCCAACTATCAGCTCTTCAGATCTGATCGTCCATCCGGGGCGGTGGAGTGGCCATTTATGTTAAAGCAAATATCTCTGCATCCAGCCTCAATATTACATCACAGCCAAAGGAATTCGAATGTTTATCCCTCAAGATATCTCTTCCCAATATGTCAGCTTTTCAATTGATTGGTTGCTATAGGCCCCCCTCAGCAGGCCTAAAACTCCTATCCCACCTGGACACTATAATTAAATTAGGCCCAGAAGACACCATTATTTTAGGCGACCTGAATCTAAATTGGCTAGCCAATACATCCGCACCCCTAGTATCCTTTTGTGACACTCATGGTTTCACTCAATTAATTAAAGAACCAACAAGGATTAACCCAAAAAACAAAAGTAACAGCACACTTCTGGACATTATGTTGGTTAATAAGCCTCATCTGTATTCTCACGCTGGAGTGCTATTTAGTGATATAAGCGATCATTGTCCCATAGCTGGCATAAGATCATCATTCAAGCCATCCAACCCAGCAAAATTTCTTCCAAGAAGGTCTAAAAAGAACCTTAATATCACAGGATACCTCCATGATCTGTGTTACACCACACACTGGCAAGATTTCTATCTCACAACTTCAGTAGAGATAGCTCTACAGGTCTTAAATGACATTATCACAAGTGCCCTCAACATGCATGCACCCCTCTCCAGTGTCAGAACCAAGCTCAAATCTTGTCGCTGGTTCTCTGCTGACCTTAAATCCGCATTGCTTGCTAGAGATAAGCTCTGGAAAAGGGCAAGAAAGGACCCAAATGATTGGCTTCAATTCAGAAAAAGCCAGAAACTCCTGCACAAAAAGTGAGAACTGCCAGATGCCTTCTATTCAGCTGAACTGGATGCCTCCTACCATAACCCTGCCAGATTCTGGGGGACCATAAAGGGGATCTTAGGACAAGATTCCACCCCTGTCTTACCACCCAAAGTGCACCTAAACAATGTGGATATCACTGACAAGCAAGAAATCTTGAATGCCTTCAACAATCATTTCACTACAGCCGGCCTAGCATTCGACTCCTCTCCAGCAAATCTAATGCGGTCACAATTAAACTTCCAGTCTACTGAGGGACAAAAGGCTGCTTCCACATTTTCCTTCAAGCCAATACTATTAAAACAAGTAGAAGACCTACTACTCCATTTGGACACAACTAAAAGCGAGGTGCAGACTCTCTGACCCCTACTTCTAAAAGTTGCACTGCACGCCTAGCAGCCCCTAACTCACCTTTTCAATTTGTCCCTAGTCACTGGATCTATTCCTACAATATGGAAAATAGCTCAAGTGTTTCCCCTACTCAAGGCAGGTGATCCCATGGACCTCAATAACTATAGCCCCATATCCATCTTACCAGTATTGTCCAAAATGCTTGAAAAATTAGTGAACAGCCAATTAAGTGCCTACCTTGACACCAATAATACATACATAGATACATAGACAGTGTCGGCAGATAAGGGCCTATGGCCCACCCAGTCTGCCCATTTAAGTTTGAAAGTTCAGTTTATGTTTTCCAGGAAGTCTGTTGCCCCTTACCCCTGACCTCCAGAATTCCTTTATGTCTATCCCATGCATTCTTAAATCCCGTGATTGTTTCAGCCCCCACCACTTCCTCTGGCAGGGTGTTCCACTTGTCCACCACCCGTTTTGAAGAAATTCTTCCTCACGTTTCCTCTGAATCATCCTCCCTCCAACTTCATCCCACGCCCTCTAGTCCTGGAACATCTTTTTCGCTTAAAAATAGTGCATTCCTGCACCCTGTTCCTCCCTGTAAGATACTTGTATGTCTCTATCATATCCCCTCTCTCCCTCCTCTCCTCCAGGAGATAATAATCTCCTTAACCCAGCTCAATATGGGTTTAGATCCATGCACAGCACCATCTCTGCCTTAGCAAAAGTTACTAATGACTGGCAGACTGAATTAGACAAAAAGAATAATATCTGTGCTGTATTTCTGGATTTAAGCAAAGCCTTTGATACTGTGGACCATGATCTACTAATCTCCTCTCTACATTCCATAGGCCTCGACTCAGTCTCTCTTCAATGGTTCAGATGCTGCCTCTCCGGTAGACTACAGCATGTAAAAATGAAGGTGACCTATCTACCTCAAAACCACTCCTAAGAGGTGTACCACAAGGTTTCATCTTGGGCCTATCCTCTTTGCCATTTATATCAATAATATTGACTCCAATCTCACCAAATCTAATATTCACCTTTTTGCAGATGATACTGTCCTATATGTCAGTAATCCTACACCATCAAAAGCCTGTGAACTTTTACAATCTGAGTTCTCTCTGCTGCAGCACAAATTACTAGAAAAGAAACTCCTACTGAATGCCAAGAAAACAAAAGCCATGTTCTTCTCCTCCAAGAGCTTCTCTTCCACTCTCCACCAATCACCTTCCCAATTATCTACCATCCTTGGTGAAAGTCTGGACTATGTGGATAAATTTAAATATCTTGGGGTTTGGATTGACAATAGACTTGACTACACTAGCCACATTGAAGAACTTCTGAAGAAGCTCAGACAGAGACTTGGCCTATTTTACAGAATAAAACATTACCTAACCAGAGATTCTAAACAAAGATTAATCCTGGCATCTTTCTTATCCCTCATTGATTATGCTGATTTCCTATATAGTCACTGCTCCCTTTCCCACTTAAACAAACTGGATACCTTGTACCATAGAGCTCTTAGATTTATTACAGACCTTCCTTTCAGCACCCACCACTGCTCTCTCTATACTGCAGTCGGCTGGACATCCCTACATCATAGAAGAAACAAAATGCTGCTCTATGGATCTACAAAGCTCTAACAAACAAATTACCATCCTACATTTCAGATTGTTTTACCCAGGTCATATCCAGACCATATGCCCTAAGGAATAATAAACTCATCATGCTGAAGATACCTATTACCTGTACCCGGCATGGGAGGGCTGCAATCAGCTACTCTCTAGCACTTATTTGGAACTCTCTTCAAAAGATCCTGAAGTTGAATACCCTCATTCCAATAGCATCTTTTAAAAAGTTATACACTAGTCTCTTTCCAGAGCCATGCAACTGTTTCCACAAGGCCTAGTCCTATCCACAACCCCGTTCTCCCACACCTTTTTTGCTTCCACCTAATTTGTTTTGTAGCTTTTCACTTAACTCATACCTGACCTTATTCCCAAAATCCCATCACCCTCGCTTTAATCTTTCATTACTGTCTTATTTTGTTCCTTTTTTTTATTATAACCCAGTTTCTTTGGCTCATTGCTTTGTATATATGTGAATATTCTTGTATCTGTTCATTTACAATGTCTTTGTTTTTTGTATTCAATCTGTATTTTGTATTTGTGTAAAAATGTGTACCTTTATATTGTTATGACCAATCAGGTCCAATGATGCTCGCCTGAATAAATAAAGATTTTGACTGACTGATTGATTTTGATTGATTGATTGAATAACCACTGCGCAAGATATTCATGGGAACACACCCTGCACTTGCGCCTCCATTCATTATAGTTGCACATTGGTGCACTTACATTTGCACTGCACACTGGTTACCACTGAATATCACTCCTTGCACAAGTCCACACTTGCACCGGCACAACTCAGTTGCACCATGCACAACTGCTTTGAATATCCGAGCCAGTACATATATTAAGCCGGAAAGGAAAGAGACATGTGGGAAGTGGTACAATGCACTGGCTGTGGGGCGGCAGTTTTTCGGGAGACATTCTGGAGGTTGCATTGCTGCTCTATTTGCAGGCAACTCTCTGCTCTGAGGAGGAGGTTGCCCATCTCCAGGCAAAAATGGCAAGGAGTAGGGAAGCCTCCCCCACCCAAGGAACGGCAACACCTCCACTGCTGCCTCAGAGGTTGGCAAGAAAGAGGAGCAGTTGGACCACGGTGGGCTCAGGGAGGATGAAGGTGGTGGAACAGAGGTGCATCCCTTCAGTTGTACCTCTCCACAATTCATATGCATTTCTGGTGGAGCGTGGTTCCTCTATGGAGGTACCCACAGTGGAGACCAAGGAGGATGCTGGGAACCTCGACAAGGGAGACCCACAGGAGCATGGCAAGGGACACAATGGGGGAAAGAAGCAGTTCCTGATGGGGAACTCAACTGTTAGTGGGGTAGAACTGGGGGAGGGAGAGGGAGGTAAGGTGCCTGCCTGGCGCCATGGCTTGGAGGGACAGGAAGTGAATCCTCATGATCGTGGGAGCAGCATCAAAGGAGAGGGAGCTAGACATCATTGTCCACCTTGGGACAAATAACCTAGCTGGGCATGGGATCAAAGCAGTGCGGGAGGAGTTTGTGGAGTTGAAAAGAGGCCTTAGACAGGTAGCAAGCACAGTAACCTTCTCGGAGGTGCTGCCCATCTATGGCATGGGTGAGGGTAGGGTACTCTGCACCATGCAGTTCAATGAACAGTTGAAAGACTGGTGTGGAGCTCAGGGGTTTGGCTTCATTGGGGACTGGGGGTCCACCTGGTGGGATGCAGGCCTATACTGGCGTGATGGTCTGCATCTGTCCAGGAGGGGAACTAGACTCCTAGGTGATGCGTTTAAATGCTTTATTGACAAGCTTTTAAACTAACCAAGAGGGGAGGCACTGATAAGGAGCAGGAAATTCCCAGCCTCCCCCCACAAAACAAGGTAGTTAGTGAGAAAAATACCAAGGTACAGAGGTCAATAGGGAGTAGGACAGGGGTAAATGGAGAAAAAGGCAAAGGCAGTAAGGGCAGGGATGGGGCAAAAAAGTGTAAGGCCATCATAAAATGGAGGGCAAAAAGTATCAATGCCCATAGTCTGGGCAACAAGCTATGTGAGCTAGTGGCCTTGATGGAAGAGGGACACCTGGATATTGTGGCAGTCACAGAAACATGGTACACCGAGAACCATGACTGGGATATCAACATACCAGGGTACACAATCTACAGGAGGGACAGAGAGGGTAAAAGTAGAGGAGGAGGAGTAGTAGCTCTCTATGTAAGGGAAGTTATCAAAGCAACAGAACTAAAGGGAAAATGAGGAAGAGAGGAGGCACTGTGGGTCACTTTGGAGACAGGTAGTGACACCACAGTCCACAGAGGGCTTGTATACAGATCCCCATCTCAGGGAGAGGAAATGGAAAAGGAAATGATAGAAGTCATCCTCAGAATGGCAGAAATCGGGGAGATATTGTTGATGGGGGACCTGAATGTGCCAGATGTTAACTGGAGCACATTTACTGCAGCCACTTCCAAGAGTAGGGTTATTCTCGATGCCCTACAGGGGACACATCTCAGACAACTAGTGTTGGAACCCACTCAAAAGGGAGCAATCTTGGACCTGGTACTCTCAAACGGGGATGGACAGAGGATCACAGATTTAGAAGTGAGTAGCCATCTGGGAACAAGTGACCACCACACAGTGTGGTTCATGATAAGCACAACCGTGGAGTCAAGCCATACAAAAGTGAGGGTACTAGATTTTAGAAGGGTTGACTATGGCAAAATGGGGGAGTGCCTAATGAATGCACTAGCAAATGGGCAGGAAGGAGGGGTGGAAGAACAATGGGGAAAAATCAAAACTGCAATCATAGAGGCAACAAGTCTTTGTGTGAAGCAAATAAAGAAAACAAAATGAAGTAAAAAACCACTATGGTTCTCAAAAGAGGTGGCAAGGAAGGTTAGGGAGAAAAAGATAGCATTCAGGAAGTATAAGGAGTAACAGAAGGAGCAGGACAGAGAACTGTATCAGTTAAAGCAGAGGGAAGCGGGGAAGGTAGTCAGGATAGCAAATGCCCAAACCAAGGAAAAGATAGCCAGCTCAGTTAAGAAGGGGGATAAGCTGGCCTGGTGGCGCTGAGCGTTGAGGCACTGGATGCCACACCTCGTGTTATGCCGGCGACCCGGGTTCAGGAACAGACTCAGGTTGCTGTGGGTCAGCAGGGGGAGGGAGGATTGAGCATCCCAGTGGATGCTCTCCTCCCTCAGGGGTCGGTTACCGGGGACGCAGTAGCATCCAACATTCCTGTAGAGCGTGCCAGTGGAAGCACCGACCCTTGAAGGGAACGGCGTCTCTGATTTGTTGGAGTTGGGGAGGAGGGATGTCGTACGGCACATGACAGAATGACATGCACCGGCATGTCATCTCTATGGACGTAAGTCCTAAAGGCACCGGTGTCCTAAGGGGGCTGGGAACTAAGGGAGAAAATTGGGGAATAATGTAAAAACCCCAACCCTACGAGGCAAGATGAAGCTAGGAGATGGGACACCTTGGGGGACTGCCCTGGCGGACAGAGTAGGAGGAGGTATGAGGCCTCCTCTGAAAGCTGTAGGAGCCGGCAAGTATATAAAAAAAAAAAAGAGGGATAAAACCTTTTATAGATACGTTAGGGAATGAAGAAAAACCCAGGGAGGGATAATGAGGCTTAATAAAGGAAAGGAGAGGTGGGCAGGGAGCAACAGTGAAAAGGCAGAGATACTGAATGAATACTTTTGCTCAGTATTCACAAAAGAAGAGGGGGGGTACCTAAACCAAACAATAGAAGCACTCTGGGCAGGGGGGTCAATACCAGTCCATTCACAGAAGAAAGGGTCATGAAAGAACTCTTAAAACTCAAGGTGGGCAAAGCAATGGGACCGGGCAGATTCACCCCAGAATTCCAAAATAACTAAGGGGAGGCCTAGTGACACCACTGACTACCCTTTTTAACAAATCATGGGGGGATGGTGTGGTACCTGAGGACTGGAGGAAGGCAGATGTGATCCCCCTTCACAAGAGTGGGAGCAATTAGGCAGAGGCAGGAAACTACAGATCTGTTAGTTTGACCTCAGTGGTAGGCAAAATGATGGAATCACTTCTGAAAGAAAGAACTGTCAAGTACCTAGAGGCCGGTGGGGCACAGGATCTAAAGCAGCATGGATTCATAGCAGGAAGGTTATGTCATACGAATCTAAAAGATTTATTTGGCTGGGAGACCAACATAGTAGACCAGGGAGGGGCTGTAGATATGACTTACTTAGACTTTAGCAAGGCATTTGACACAGTACTACACAGAAGATTAATAAACAAGTTAGCCAGCCTGGGAGTGGGTCCCAGGGTGGTAGCCTGGGTAAAAAAAATTGGCTAGATAACAGGACACAGAGGGTTATAGTAAATGGAGCACACTCTGGAGAAAGGGGAGTTACTAATGGGGTACAACAAGGTTCAGTACTGGGACCGCTACTCCTTAATGTCTTTATAGGTAACACTGCAGAGGGGCTGGAAGGAAAAGTATGCCTCTTTGCAGACAACACAAAGTTCTGCAACAGGGTTGATATACAAGGAGGGGTGGAAAGGATAAGAAGGGACTTGGCAAGGTTGGAGCAATGGTCAAAAGTATGGCAGCTTAGTTTCAATGCAAAGAAGTGCAAAGTACTGCACCTGGGAAACAAAAACCCAGGGGAAGAGTACACAGTGGGGGGAAGGTACTTACAACAACAAAAATGGAAAGGGACCTGGGGATACTCATATCAGATGACCTTAAGTTAGGCAGCAATGTGAGAAGGCAGTAAGGAGGGCTGGGGGATTCTGGGAAGCATGAGGAGAGGCAACACCAGTAGAAAGCAAGAAGTTGTTATCCCTCTGTACAGAAAGTTAGTGAGACCCCATCTGGAGTACTGCATGCAGTTCTGGAGACTCCATCTCCATAACGACATGCACAGGATGGAGGCAGTCCAGAGGAGGGCAACCAAAATGGTGCAGGATCTGCACCAGAAGCCATACAAAGAGAGAGACTGAAAAAGCTTGA
This sequence comes from Neoceratodus forsteri, assembly GCA_016271365.2. Lineage (NCBI taxonomy): Eukaryota > Metazoa > Chordata > Ceratodontiformes > Ceratodontidae > Neoceratodus > Neoceratodus forsteri. The sequence continues at coordinate 777,526,746 of CM057454.1, forward strand.
TATGTATAACCTTGAGGAAAGAAAGGAGAGGGAAGACATGATAGAAACTTTCAAGTACCTCAAGGGAATCAACAAAGTCCAAGAGGGTAGCATATTTCAGAAAAAGAGATGCACAAGAACTAGGGGGCACAATTTGAAGATGGGGGGATGGCTCAGGGGCAACATGAGGAAGTATTTTTTCACAGAGATGGTGGTGGATGCATCGAACAGCCTCCCTGAGGAGGTCATGGGGTCAAAAACAGTGGAGAATTCAAGAATGTATGGGATCGACAAAAGGCAATTGTAGTGGGGGTAGGAGGAAGAAAGCTACTGGTTAACTAGGATCTGCAGCTTATCTAATAGGTAGGGAAATGGGCAGACTAGGTGAGCCAAGGGGTCCTTAACTGCCATCAAAGGCTATGTTTCTATGTTTCAAATTTTCAACATAGCCTTCTTATGACCCCACCTCATGTTCAAGGGCAGATACATTTTTCAACTCCTGTTCAAAAGGTGATGTTGCACAGGGACTGCGAAACCACCTTTTGGGGTGTGAAAAAAAACATTTTGGCCAGGATCTGAAAAATGACAGCTGTCATATTCATGATGTGCTGTAAAGATATAGCTATTTTGTAAATATGGGGTAAAAATATTGAACATTGCCAAAGTTATGAGCCTGCATTCACAAAATTTAATGTAAGCTCATAACTTTGTTGTTTTTTAATATCTTTACACCAAAATGTCAGCATTGCCTTTTTATGGCCCCACTTCATGAACAAGGGCAGAGAAAAGTTTCAGCTCCCCAAAAGGTGACTTTGTGCAGGGACCACAAAATAATCTTTCAGGATGTGAAAAAAACATTTTGACCAAGATTTGAAAAATGACTGCTGTCACATTCATGAGGTGCTATAAAGATATGGCTATGTTGTAAATTTTGGGTAAAATTATTGAACATTATCAAAGTTATGAGTTTACATTCACAAAATTCAATGCAGGCAAATCAGTGTGTTGCTTTTAATATTTTTACACCAAAGTTTCTTTATAGCCGTCTTATGACCCCACCTCATGAAAAAGGGCAGAGGTAATTTTCAGTTCCTGCCTGAAAGATGATTTCATGCAGGAACAGCAAAATCACGTTACGGAATATGAGAAAACATTTTGGCCAGGATTTGAAAAATGACAGCTGTCACATTCATGAGGTGCTGTAAAGATATGGCCATGTTGTAAATGTGGGGTAAAAATATTAAAAATTAACAAGTTATGAGCCTGCATTCATAAAATTCAATGTGGCTCATAATTTTTTTTTCTTGTATGCTCTTTTATCCCCTACCACCCAGCTGTTCACTCCGTTGGGCGGCCATTCCAACCCACCGCTCTCCTGTTTCACCGTATGCTGCCCCAGCCACCCGACTGACCTGACAAGTCCCTTTGTAGTTAGGGGGGTTCCCCAATACCTGTGGGGGCAAGCGGAAGGGGAGATCAAAGTACCCGGAGGCACTTCCTCTGCATCAGCCTCAACTCCGCCTTCTCTGACCTCTCCCATATACTCCCTCCAAACTACTTCAACCCTGTCCCCCACCCCCCCACCGACACCTCGTGTAACAACAATACAATACCCTTTAGGCTAAGAGTCATCTCCTGCCTTGAGGCAAAACACTACATTTCCAAAGCTCTTGTCCCTCCAACCTCTCCCACACAAGCCTAAAAGATCCAGGCGACTTATACACACGCACTGTCACTTTAACTCGCCCACTCACACATGACACACACTGTACCTCAGCTCTCCCAGACCACAGCCCCCAACCACTCCTGTAAGCCCCAAATCAGGCCACCACACTCTCCCCACCCTTTTAGCAAGCATCATACCCAGTCTCCCAGTCCCCACCACCAGTGCTAAAAGATCTACAGCCTACCAATCCCAATGTCACTCAAACAAACTCCACAGGTTAGCCCTCCTTCGGTGCGCCCTGCTACTTCTCTTATTATCTGGCAATATCCACCCCAACCCGGGGCCACCCGGCACAGTGGCCTCATCTAACAGCACAAGTGGAAGCCTACTGCTAGCTACTCTTAATATATGCAGCCTACCAAAAACCCCCCCAAGGCTGGATTGCCCAGCATGCACCTGACATCCTAGCTCTATCTGAGACTTAGGTCTCTGAAAGAATACCCAATGATGCTGTCTCCCTCAGTAATTATTCTATCTTCTGGGCTGACAGGACCAGCAAGACAGGTGGTGGCTGTGCCATCTATGTTAAATCCTCACTTCATGCCGCTGAAGTACATATCCCTACACCACAATATGGCGCCCAGACACTCACAGTCAAACTTAGTCTGGGTACCAAAACCCTCCACATCACTGCAGCCTATATCCCCCCGAGCAACCAAAAACTTGCATTTGAATCTGTCCTCCACAGTATCTCCCACCTACCTAATACTAGTGAAGTCATCATAATGGGAGACTTTAATGTCAATTGGCTATCCCCTGCCTCATCCAGCTTCAAAGACACTGCCCTAGCATACGATCTTACCCAACTCGTCTCCTCTCCTACCAGAAGGGACCATAGATCAGGGACCGCCACCTTTATAGACCTCATCTTCACCAACAGGCCACGGAACCTCTCCCATGCCACAATGCTCCCTGACTCTATCAGTGACCACTCCCTGGTAACCTGCCGGTGGTCAGGGTAAATTACCCCCTGCCCCCCCCAAATCACCATGCAGAGGTGACTAGAAAGAGAAGGCATAGAGAATCTCAAAACCCACCTAACTACCAGCAACTGGCTCACCATTTACACCGAGCAGTCTGTAGACCTGGCTCTCTCCCACTTTATAACCACTTTCAATAAGGCCTGCGACATTTTCGCTCCCTTCTCTAAGCAAGTAGTGAAAACCAGAACCACACCTGGATCAGCACACTCACTACTTAATCAGCTCCAACAAAGGGACAACCTATGGCATAAGGCAGTTGACTCGATGCACACAGGATGAACAGCTATACCCGGGAAGCCAGTATACCTGGGCCTTATAGCGGGCGGCTACCTGCCAACAAGCCTAACCTCCTCCTGGGAGAGCGGTAAAAATTTTGGAACAATATAAAAGAACTCAGTGGAAATCCTGCTCCCCCACCCCACACAACTCACAGTAAATGGGGATATCACCCAGGATCCTTCCACCATCACAGAAGCCCTCAACTCTGCCTTCTTGGACCTCTCCCATCTCCCTCCAAACTACTTCAACTCTGTTCCCCCACCCTCCCACGACACCTCATGTAACAACAATACAATACCCTTTAGGCTAAGAGTCATCTCCTGCCTCAAGGCAAAACACTACATTTCCAAAGCTCTTGCCAATACCCGACACAGCAATGATTCCCTGGATCTCAAACTCATTCGGCTGACCCTGGATGTCACATTACCCCATCTCACGAAAATTCTCAACCTCTCACTATGCCTAGGTCAGTTCCCCACAACCTGGATGAGAGCGGCGACCCTACTAACACAAGAAACTATAGACCGATTTCGATACTTCCACCTCTCTCCAAAGCACTGGAAAAAATAGTTTCGGACCAGCTTACTAAACACCTAACTAAACACAACCTTCTCTGCCGGGAACAGCATGGTTTCTGGACCAGCCACAGTACCGTCTCAGCACTTACTGAGCTCACCTCGTTCATCCATGAGGCCCTCGACCAAGGCTCTATAGCGGGGCGATCTATGTGGATCTGACCAAGGCATTTGACAAGGTCAGTCATGAGCTATTGCTTTGTGTCCTTCCACAACTAAATGTGGTCCCAGAGGCTACTGTCTGGTTCAAGGATTACCTATCAGGCTGGTCACAACAAGTCAGGATAAACACCACCATCTCCTCCTGCAAAACAGTATGCTCTGGTGTCCCACAGGGGTCTATACTTGGCCCTCTACTATTCACCCTCTTTTTAAACTCTCTCCCCAAGTCTTGCAGTGGTCACCTACTACTCTACGCTGATGATGCGGTAGTGTTTTGGAAACACCCACAGTCGAGCGCCCTCCAACTAGCCTTACAGAGTTTCTTCAGGGAGCTAGAAACTTGGTTCACTGAACACCACCTGATCATCAACTATCAAAAAACAAAGTCCATGATCCTTGCGCACCGTCAAAGCCCGCGCAGTCAGTCGCCACTCCTAATCAAAAACTCACATGGCGCCCCACTTGAACATGTTTTAAATACCAGGGAATCACATTATACAACTCCTCTCCTCCGCTGTCAACGCTACAGTGGGTATCCTCTACAGACTTAAACACTGCTTACCCACACAGGCCATGCATCTTGCAGTCTCCTCCTCAATCCTTTCCCTGGTAGACTATGGGATAGTGATATATGGCTCTGCGGAACTGACCACCCTACGTAGCATTAACACTGCCTTGAATAAAGCTTGTCGCCTAGTCTCAGGCAGTGACAGGTTAACTCATACCTGTGAGCTCTGTGCTTTGGCTGGTTGGCTAAACTTCCAAGGAAGACTAAAGTACCACTCCTGCGTCCTTGCAAAAAACATACATCTCCAGCTAGCTCCCATCGGCTTTCTCTCTATTATCAGCGCTCCACAGGCGTAATACAAGACACAGCAAACTCCTCATTCCTGGTCCCCTACTGTAGAACATCCCTTGGGCAAAGATCCTTCCACTACCGTGCCCCTCTTTGGCTCAATACTCTATAACCCCCATCTCACAGACCCATAGTCTCTCCCTATTCAAAACAGGCCTCAAAGCACAACTCCTTGAGTCAGCAATATATGACTGTGGTTAACACACTGCCCTCCACTTGTGCTTTCAAACCCTCCCCCCCTGACCAAATACCTGACACAGGGTCTCTCTAGATCCCAAGAAACAGCATCCTGCACGTCTCTGACAAGGGACATCTAGAATGCTGCCAATTACTGTCACCGGTTAACTAAGATAAAGCCTGGACTGCATTACCAGTACTGTTAAGCTAATACTGTTTGTTTATTTTCATTTTCTGTAATTGTTTACCCTTCACCCTCTGTAACCGATGTGGAGCCTTTGCAAAAGAGTCTGTGACTCAAAGGATTGTAATTCCAATTATATTCAATAAATAAACAAATCTGTGCTGGGCGGCAAAAATGCAGCTCGGGATCTGCCTGGTTTCATGGCGGGGAGATAGGCTGCCATCATCTGGCCAGCTCAGGTTGCCATTTTCTGTGTTTACCCTCACACCCACCCTAACTGGCCTGAGCCTAGTTGTGACCTGAAGCAGGGACGTGTGGGAGGTGTGTTGAGGCTTTATGCCACCTTACACGTCCCCCAATCCGCCTCCAAGTGCTGAAGCCCATCCCACCCTCCTGGGAGGGAAGCATCCAATGGTCACTCTGGAATGCCTCCCTGCTGGTCTGCGCTCCTGACCCCAGGCTTGGGGTGCAAACCCAGGTCACCAGCGTGCTGAGCGAACCCCTTCACATGGTGCCATGGAGACGGCAATTTTGGTTTTTAATAATTTTACACCAAATTTTGAACAAAGCCTTTTTATGATCCCACCCCATGAAGAAGGGCAAAGAAAATGTTTAGCTCTTGCCCTAAAGGTGATTTCGCGTAGGAATTGTGAAATGACCTTTCGGGATGTGAAAAAAATGTTGGTCAAGATTTGAAAAATGACAGCTATCACATTAATGAGGTGCTGTAAAAATATGGCCATTTTGTAAATGTGGAGTAAAAATATTGAAAATTACCAAGGTTACAAGCCTGCATTTGCAAAATTCAATGTAGGCTCATAACTTGGTTTTGAAATATTTTTACACCAAATTTTCAACATAGACTTTATGGCCTTACCTCATGAGGAAGGACAAAGAAAATGTTCAGCTCTTGCATGAAAGGTGATTTCATGCAGGGACTCTGAAATCAGCTTTCAGGACTAATTTGCCTAATGACAGTGCCATTGTTCATGAAGTGGGGTCCCAAAAAAGGCATGCTGAAAACTTGAGCAAACAAATGTGAACAAAATGAGCAAGTTATGCCACTACGTTCAAAACACCATTGAAATACATTGAAGCGCATACCTGTTTCTTCAGTTCATGGTCCAACTTTGAAGAGTGAAGACATGTCTGCAGTCCAGAGAGGATAATGGTGTTGGACCCCCCGATGGGTAAGTAAGAGGTTGGGGGGGCAGGGTGGTGGATGCGGAGTGGGAAGGTTGACTGGGGAAGGAAGTGTAATGGCACAAAATACATTAGCGGTCTTTTTTTTTTTTCAGGTAAAAAAAATGGGACCTACACTGGGGATTGGGCACCACCAGTGCTACTATTACCTTTTGGCTGGGGAGTTGGGTGGTGGGTGTTGAGACGGAGAGTCGGGTGGCCAGGAATACTTATAATGTTTTAAAAAAAGGTTCTCACAGCAGAATACGGCACACTCTGCCATGACCAAGATAGCCGCCACACGCTACTGTGCGAGGACGACCAGACGCGCATGCGTATTAGGGTGCGGGAGCTATCTTGAACATGGTAGAGTGCGCCATGATCACTGATTGAAACAAAACAGTGCAGTGCTACTTGCAATACTGACAACAAGTGGAGCGCTTCACAGATGTGGAGGCAACTGTGGTGCAACAGGTTGTTCAGTCACAAGAATGCAAGGAATGCCGAGTCCTTTTTAATAGTAAGAGGTCTGTGGGGCTCCGCTCACTGCAGCCCTAAAAATGCAAGAACAACTGCGGCTTACACTGTGTGCCTTTGCTGCAATAGCAAGGGCACTGTTTTTAAATGGGTTTAAACATTCAAAGGGAGCTCTGCACTCCGCCAGACACATTGGCATTTAATTTTTTTATTTTTTTTTATTTATTGTATTGAGGTCCTGGATTACACCAGTGAGCAGATGCTCATTTATAGGTTCCACGTCAGCTACATAGACAATATAATACAGATGACAGGGTTACATATGGTACTGGTAAATTACAGGGTACAACAGCATTAAACAGCTTAGGCAGTATAGCAGCTAGCCAGCGTCAAAGGTTAACATCCTACTTGGTAGCTCTCTAAGGTGAGAGGAAGGAGGGGTTGCAATCATGGGTGGAAGGAGTAAGGTTCATGGGAGCATCTGAGGGGGTAGGGAAGTGGGAGCGATGTCATGATTGGGGGGGTACTTGTAACCTAAAGTGCTGGGATCGGGGTCCCTCAACCCAATGAGTTGCCAGGAGGTAAGTGCAGGTAGTTGGTTGATGCTCCAGGAGGGTGCTAATGGTAGCAGTCACTAGATTTTACTAGGTGCTGCCGGAGTCTGCATTTGAACGATCCAATAGGTGTGGCATTGATAACTTCAGGAGGCAAGGCATTGGTCCACAGTGGAGCACAATAGTAAAAGGCATGTTGTGCCAGGGATGTACGGCATCTGGGAACTTTGTAGGTCTGAGTGGAGGAGTTCCTTGTGGGTTGGGTGCTTGAGTTTGGAGTTAGGAGGTTCTGGACCCCTGTGGGTAGTTGGTTGAGAGAGGATTTCTTGGTGATGAGGCAGGTTTGGTAGTTTATTCTGTCCTTTAGTTGTAGCCAACTACTGCCTTGGTGTAGAGCTCGAAGGTATGCATTAGTCTTTCTGCACCTGTGAGCAGTCAGCCCACCTTGTTTAGTGCAGTGGTGATGCAGTTTAGGGCTGTGTCTGTCGCTGACCCCTAGATTGCCAGGCCATAGTTGACGAGGGAGACTATCAAGCTGATGATGGCCGGGTTCAATGCCTCATGTGTTAGGCAGTGTCTATGCCTGTGTAGAATCCCTATTCTTGTATTAATTGTCCTTGCAATGTTGTTGATGTGTTGGATGTACAAAAGTGTAGAGTCGAGTGTGATGCCCAGGTACCTGAACTGCTGGATGTGTTCCAGTGGGTCCAGACTGGCATTCCTGATTGCAAGGGGGAGGCCTTATGCTTGCTCTGTGTGCTGGTGAACATCATAGACTTAGTTTTTTGCAGTTCATGACTAGTCTGTGATCCATAAACCATTTTTCAGTGGCCGAGAACCCCTTTTGGAGAGCCACTGCCATTTGTTCGGGATTAGGGCTGCTGTTGAATATAACCTTGTCATCTGCATATAGGAGCATTCGGCCCTGGCATGCAGATGGCAGTTTGTTTAGGAATAAACTGAACAGCAGGGGTCCCAGAATTGATCCCTGTGGGACCCCTTAGCTGACTGGTCTGTTATCAGAGGTGATCCCCTCTATTTTGACCTTCTGTGAGCGATTGTGAAGGCAGTTGCTGAACCAGCGTACTGATTCTGAGGAGAGTCCTATAGCTGACAGTTGGTCCAGCAGGAGCTCGTGGTGCACCGTATGGAATGCTTTTGACAGGTCAATGAAAGTTGCCCCAACCAGGAGACCTTGATCAATTGAATGGTGAATGTGTCTGGTGAATTCGAGCAAGGCCATGATAGTACTGTGACCTGATCAGAAACCGTGCTGCTCAGGACAGAGAAGTTGGTATTGGTGCAGGTGTTCAATTAACTGGCCTGCCACTATCTGCTCAAGGGCTTTGGAGAGAGTGGGGAGTATGGAGATAGGTCTGTAGTTGTTATGTAGGGTCCTGTCACCATCTTTGTGCACTGGAGTTACTGTGGCTGATTTCCATCTCTGAGGGAACTGTGAGAGGCAGAAGGAGAGGTTGATTAGTTTGGTGAGTGTTCCTAGGACTTCAACCAGGGCCAGTTTGATGAGTTTTAGGTCCAGAGTGTCCCCGCTATGTCTAGATTTCCCCAGCAACTTCTCCAAGTACTTTTTAGCTTCAGCTTGAGAGTTCTTTAAAGTAGAAGAGTGGGCAGTTAAGTGATGGTTGTTTGATCGTATTAGGATCAGTCAGCGGTGGGGGGTTGAAGTAGTCTGCTGGTTGCACACTGCTTAGGTTCATGAATGCGATATTAAGTGCGTTGGCAATGTGTGTGTGGTCCAAGGATGATACGCCGTCAATTAAGAGCGTGGTTGGTGCAGATTTGGGTCCTTGCAGGTTATGACATTGAGGTTATCCCAGAACAACTTGCTGTCATTCCAGGTGCTGGAGAGGGCTTCTTTGTAGTATTTGCTTTTGGTCAGTAGTACGGCTTTAGTGCACTTATTTCAAGCTTTTTTATGCCTCTGTATGTTAGCGGTGGTACCGTGTGCTCTCGCTATCTGCCATAAGTGATCTCTGGCTTGTAGTTGCTCTAGGAGGTCAGGGGTGATCCAGTGGTTTCTGTGCCCTCTTATCTTTCTGGTTTTCATTGGAGCATGCTTGCCACAGATGGCGTTGAAAGTTTTTATGCAGTGGTCCAGGGCTGTGTTCACACTGTTGGCATTATAGAGTGCTGTACAATCTGTGCTCTTGAGGTCCATTTTTAGCAGCTCATGGTGCCTTTTTACTAAGACTCAGTTTGTAATTGTTCTGGTGGGTGGTTTACAATAGTTGAAGGACCAGGTGACCAGAGAGTGGTTGCTCAGACAATCAGGGAGAACAGCAGTGCTGTGGATGTGGGCAGGCCTATTGGATAGAACCCAGTCAAGGAGTGTGCTGGTGTCAGTTTTGTAGTTGAATCAGGTTGGAGTCTCAACCATTTGTGAGAAATGGACGACTGTTAAGGCATCTTTGACTGAGGTGGCAGTAGAGGAGAGCCAGTTGATGCTGAAATCTCCCAGTATCATGCTTTCAGTATTAAGACTCAGGGTGCTCACATAGTCCATCAGGTCCCTGGTACCAGCCCCAGTGAGTTTGGGTAGGATGTATACAGACAGTATGGTGAAAGCCCTGCTATGTAACCCCAGAAGGAGTTTTACAGTCAGGACCTGCAGGTTATCACTACTACTGGGGGAGAGAAGGACATGCCCCTGAAGGGAATCCCTGACATACAGGAAAAGAAAACACTTGCCTGCTCCTGCTGGAAGCTGAGAAACTTGCTATACTGCAGAGAACAAACTAGAATGCATTTGAGAAACTGGGAACTTGGTAAAATATAATATTGTAGGGGACTAGGAAGGTAAGCTACACTTTCTACAGAAAGTTTCATTATTTTCTTATTGGCATTAAGAATTGCAGGATTCCATTAAAGTGTAGTAATTTTATAACCAGAGGGGTTGAAATACAACTGAAGTTGCTTGATTTCTGTGCTAGACACATAGGATTTGGAAGGATATTTGTGCAATATTTTAGAAGTGTCCTACTGGCAGAACAGTGAGTTTGTTTTTATCCCTGGACTCAGTAGAGTGGTTTGTGTAGTAGCAGTGGTCTAGTACATTGTGGCGTTGGTTGACTTACTATAAAGGGCAGTACTCACCAGGGTGGTGGAGCAGTGGTGTATTTGATTGTTTCTAACAGTCACCAGTGGTTGTGGCCTGCCCACCCCAGGCGTGGCATTTCCTTTATAGCCAAGGTTCTGACATCACTTCCTCAACAGGTCTTGGAGCAGAACTGTCATATTCTTAATTACCAGCACAGTGCATAAAGGGTAAGTACACACACAAAAAAAAATATATATATATATTACTCATTGTATATTATAAGGAAGAAGGACATGTGGGGAGTGGTGCAATGCACTGGCTGTGGGGCAGCAATTTTCCGGGAGACATTCTGGAACCTGCGATGCTGCCCTATTTACAGGCAACTATCAGCTCTGAGGGAGGAGGTTGCCCACCTCCAGGCTGAACTGGCAAGGACTAAGGAGGCCTCCCCCACCCAAAGAGCATCAGTTCCACAACCACTGCCTCAGAGGTTACTATGTGTGAAGAGCAGATGGACCACAGTAGGTTCTGGGAGGGTGAGGGTGGTGGAACAGAGGTGTAGCCCCAGAGTTGCACCTCTACACAAATCATATGCCAGTCTGGCAAATCAAGGTTCCTCTATGATGACACCCTCATTGGTAACCAAGAAGAATGCTGGGGACATCCACAAGGGAGACCCACAAAAGAGTGGCAAGGGACACCACAGGGGAAAGAAACAGCTTCTGATAGGGGACTCAATTGTTAGGGGTGTAGACTTGGGGAAGGGAGAGGGAAGTAAGGTGCCTGCCTGGTGCCATGGCTTGGAGGGACAGGAAGTGAATCCTCAGGATTGCAGTAGCAGCATCACAGGAGAGGAAACTAGATATCATTGTCCACCTCGGGACAAATGACCTAGCTAGGCATGAGATCAGTGCAGTGCAGGATGAATTTGTGGAGCTGGGAGGGGCCTCAGACAGGTAGCAAGCGAGTAACCTTCTCAGAGGTGCTGCCAGTCTATGGCAGGGGTGAGGCTAGGTACTCACACCATGCAGTTTAATGAATGGTTGCAAAACTGGTGCAGAGCACAGAGCTTTGTGCTTCATTGGGGACTGGGGTCCACCTGAGAGATGAAGGTCTATATTGGCATGATGGTCTGCATCTGTCCAGGAAGGAAACATGCTCCTAGGTGACAGGTTTAAAGCTTCTTGGCAAGCTTTTAAACTAGCCAAGGGGGGTGCTGATAGAAACAGGAAAGTTCAAGCCTCCCCCCACAAAACATGGCAGGTAGTAGGATAAACACTGAGGTACAGAGCTTGACAGAGGGCAGGACAGGGGTAAATGGAAAGATGGACATGGGCAATAAGAGCAGGGATGGGGTAAAAAAGGATAAAGCCAACATTAAATAGAGGGCAATGAGTATCAATGCCCATAGTCTTGGAAACAAGCTTCCAGAGCTAGTAGCCCTGATGGAAGAGGAACACTTAGATATTGTGGCAGTCACAGAAACATGGTACATGGAGAACCATGACTGTGATGTCAACATACCAGGGTACACAATCTACAGAAGGGACAGGGAGGGTAAAAGAGGAGGTGGAGTAGCTCTCTACATAAGGGAAGGGATCAAAGCTACAGAACTAAAAAGTAAAGGGGGAGGACAAGAGGAACTCTGGGTCACCTTGGAGACAGGGAATGGCATCACAATCCGACAGGGGGTTGTATGCAGACCCATCTCAAGGGGAGGAAATGGACAAGAAAAGATAGAGGGCATTCTCAAAATGGCTGAAAAAGGGAGATACTGTTGATGAGGGACCTGAATATGCCAGATGTTAACTGACGACATGGACTGCAGCCACATCCAAGAGCAGAGTCATTCTCGATGCCCTACAGGGAGCATGCCTTAGACAGCTAGTGGTGGAACCCACTCAGGAGGGAGAAATATTAGACCTGGTACTCTCAAATGGAGAGAGGATCACAAACTTAGAAGTCAGTAGACATCTGGGAACAAGTGACCACTGCACAGTGTGCTTCACAATAAACACAACCATAGAGACAAGCCATACAAAGACAAGGATACTGATATAGAAGGGCTGACTTTGGCATAATGGGTGAATACCTGAGGAATGCTTTAGCAAATGGCCAGAAAGGAGGAGTGGAAGAACAATGGAGAAAAATCAAAACTGCCATCATGGAGGCAACAAGCCTTTGTGTGAAACAAAGAAAACAACGCAGAATAAAAAAACGCTATGGCTCTCAAAAGAGGTGTCAGGGAAGGTTAAGGAGAAAAAGGCTGCATTCAAAAAGTATAAGGAATCACAGAAGGAGCACGATAGGGAACTGTATCAATTAAAGCAGAAAGAAGTGGGGAAGGCAGTCAGAAAAGCAAAGGACCAAACTGAGGGAAAGATAGCCAACTCAGTTAAGAAGGGAGATAAAACCTTTTATAGGTACATTAGGGAGCATAGAAAGGTTAAGGGAGAGATAGTGAAGATTAATAAAGGAGAGGGGAGGTGGGCAGAGGCAGACAGTGAAAAGGCAGAGATACTGAATGAATACTTTTGCTCAGTATTCACATAAGAGGAAGAGGAGGAGTTACCTAAACCAAACAGTAGAAGCACTCTGGATAGTGGGGTTGACACCAGTCCATTTACAGAAGAAAGAGTACTGAAAGGACTCCTAAAACTCAAGGTGGACAAAGCAATGGGGCCTGACAGGATTCACCCTAGAATCCTAAAAGAGCTAAGGGAGGACCTAGTGACATCACTAACCACACTTTTTAACAAATCATGGGAAGATGGGGTGGTACCTGAGGACTGGAGGAGGGCAGATGTGATTCCCCTTCACAAAAGTGGGAGCAAGGCAGAAGCAGGAAACTACAGACCTGTTAGTTTAACCTCAGTGGTGGGGAAAATGATGAAATCACTTCTGAAAGAAAGAATTGTTGAGTACCTAGAGGCCAGCGGGGCACAGGACCCAAAGCAGCATGGATTCATTCACAGCAGGAAGGTCATGTCAGACGAATCTAATCGATTTCTTTGACTGGGTGACCAAAGTAATAGACCAGGGAGGGGCTGTGGATATGGCCTACCTAGACTTTAGAAAAGGCATTTGACACAGTCCCCACAAAGATTAATAATCAAGTTAGCCAGCCTGGGGTAGGGTCCCAGGGTGGTAGCCTGGAGTGAAAACTGGCTGCACAACAGGACCTAGAAGGTAACAGTGAATGGAATACATTCTGAAGAAAGGGGTTACTAGTGGAGTACCTCAGGGCTCAGTACTGGGTCCAGTCCTCTTTAACGTCTTTATAGGTGACATTGCAGAGGGTCTGGAAGGAAAGGTATGCCTCTTTGCGGATGACACAAAGATCTGTAACAGAGCTGATACACAAGGGGGGTAGAAAGGATGAGAAGGGACTTGGCAAGGTTGGAGGAATGGTCAAAAGTATGTCAGCTTAGTTTCAATGCAAAGAAGTGCAAAGTAATGCACCTGGGAAATAAAAATCCAGGAGAAGAGTACACAATAGCAGGGGAGGTACTAACGACAACAATAATGGAAAGGGATCGGGGTATAGTCATATCAGATGACCTAAAGGTGGGTAAGCAATGAGAAGTCAGTAAGGAGAGCCAGGGATACTGGGATGCATAGGAGGGCATCACAAGTAGAAAAGGAAGTGGTTATCCTCTATACAGACAGTTGGTGAGACCCCATCTGGAGTACTCGTGCAGTTTTGGAGACCTCATCTACGCAAGGACATAGACAGGATGGAAGCAGTCCAGAGGAGGGCAACTAAAATGGTGCAGGGTCTACATCAGAAACCATATGAAGAGAGACTGAGAGAGCTTAATATGTATACCCTTGATGAAAGGAGGGACAGGGGAGACATGATAGAAACTTTTAAGTACTTCAAGGGAATCAACATAGTCCAGGAGGGTAGCATCTTTCAGAAAAAGAGATGTGTAAGAACAAGGGGGCACAATTTAAAGTTAGAGGGGGGACGGCTCAGGGGTAATGTGAGGAAATTCTTTTTCACGGAGAGAGTGGTGGACGCATGGAACCACCTTCCTGCAGAGGTTGTGGGGTCTAAAACAGTGGGGGAATTCAAACATGTATGGGACAGACATAAGGCAATTATAGTGGGGGGTTGCAGGAAGTAGGCTGTTGGTTAACCAGAATCTGCAGCTTATCCAATAGGTAGGGAAATGGGCAGACTGGGTGGGCCAAGTGGTCCTTATCTGCCATCAAAATCTATGTTTCTATGTTTCAGGACACAGCCCCCACCTCTTTTTGAGAGACGGTCCTGCCTGAATGAGGTGTAACCTGGTAAAAAGATAGTGGAGTCCGGTACTTTAGGAGACAGCCAAGACTCCACTACTAAGAGAACACCCGGACTATGCTAGGTAACCCATGCTTTCAGGTTATCCAATTTAAGGAGCAGGCTGCATATGTTAATTGAGGCAAGACTAAGTCCAGCTGGCTTGATCATTCGATTCACCTGTTGTGGTGGCGGGCCTGGGTTGGGGTGCACCTTGCCTGATAGTAGGAGTAGGAGCATGAGCAGGCGAGCAAGATGGCACAGTAGGAGTTTTAGATTCCTTCCTCATTTCCTTCTCCTAGATGATCGCTCTTTCACAGTGCTGAATTGTGTCACCAACCCAGGAAACAGTGACAGCGCGTATGGACCATTACGTTGGTATTCTCGCGATCAGGACATAGAGCTCCCATGCGAGGTGTGCTCGGAGACTCCTATTCCATGGGATGTAATGGTCCCATAAGCATTTAGCACTGCTAGTTGGGAGATCCATTATGTGGATTGAGGGTGCAGTCCACTAGGTGGACCTGCAAGTGATATTATAGTGAGCAGGACAAGGCTCACAAAAATCCCCACAGACTTGAGGGGCATTGTGGTGATCACAGAGTTGTTGTCAACAATAGTATGGGGTGAATTTATGCTGAGAACAATATTCCAACGATCTAAGGGAAGTTCAGTTAAAACTGGAGCATACAACCACCATGGAGCAGTCAAGATTTTGAAGGACCTAGGACTAGAGGTGTTAGGGGAGTGAAGTGGGAAGAGGATTGCAACCTCCGTGAGTTGTTGCCCCCTAATGGCATTGCAGTATAATTTGCAAATGGGAAAGTAGACAATAATAATTAGTTATTTCGTTCTAAATTACTTGGCAGACCATAGCTTTAAACAGGCTGTAATCACTCTAATACAAACTATAAATTAGATCTATAACATTTGCTAAAATTAGTGATTGAGCTAAAAATTTAAGATATTAAATATTTCGTATTACAACTGTAATACAACTAAGTATATGGCTAATGTAATTTGTTATGCTAAATATTGCTTATTCATTGCATTGTTTATTTGCTAGAATTTGCTTTGTTATTAGTTTGCTTGATTTTCTGAAATAATTTTGTTGATGTTTACAGTTATTATGCTTAATGCCTGGAAGGTTATTCCTTTTGGTATTCCTTTAGTGTGCGCTGGTTCCACGTTAGTACTGTTTTTAAATGGGCACTGGCTCAACAGAGTGGCACTCAGTTCATGTCTTTATTGGAATGCTACGTCCATTTTGCAGTTGGATGAGGCTAGAGCTTTCTCCGTATACAGTAATTATATGGGCCTATAATTGTGCTGACCTGCTTGCAATGCATTTGCCTAGCTACGCAGCAATACAGGTTTAGTAAGCTAGTCGGTTGCTCCGTTTATTTTCCTACAGCTGTGAACCGTAGAGATGAACAGAGGGAGAGGTTCGTTTTGCCAAAAGTGTTTTGAAACAGCGTTGTATTAGTCACAGCTATTATTGTTTTGTTGTTGCAGTTGCATGCCTGCTATATGTTCTGTACATCACAGAATAAACTACTGCATACGTTTCCCGTAAGTGGGCCTACCATTAACTAAAGCAATAATTGTTCATGTTTCTTCTGCTAAGCCCTAGTGCTGAAAGCTGGGCCCCACCCTGTCACCCAAGCCCATAACAGGGACCTTCAGGCATTGCTATGGTTAGCTTTATGTTGCAGCAATGGTTAGAGTTTAGTTTTTGATAAAACCACTTATAAAATGGGTTCAAGAAAATGACAGATTCTAAAAACTTCAGAAACTGCACACTATTCATAAGTAACCCACTGTAATCTAGTAGCAACAGTCCAACTAAAAGAAAATGAAGACTTTTGACATTAAAACAAACATGTACACAGTACAACTTTTTAAATATAACAACCCACTACAGGGCATAAGTTTTTGTTACCTAGCTCACACATTCTGCCTAGCAACAGCCTACCTACATGAAAATAAAACCTTATTCCATTGCAAAAAAACTTTTCCATTTTATAAGCACAATAACCCACTCCAGTCGCATGGGTTTCCTGAGAATTATTGCACCTCTCAGTTACGAAGAAAGGCACAAGGCCACATCCAGTTCGCCCAGGGTGTGCATTGATTCTCTAGAAAGCTATGCTATGGGCTTGTGAAGGAAACCCCCAAATCCTTCCTGTTTCATCTGGCCCCCATTGTAGCCTCGCAGATCAAGTGGTGAGGGGTGTCTTCCTCTGCCGGTGTGCTCTTCCAGGTCCCATTCTTCCCCATAGCCCCTGGAGTCGCAGCTGCGCCATGGCATCTAGGCACGTATGCTGATGGCCTACCTCACTCCTCCCCATCTGTGTGGCATTGGGCAGTTGTACCTCTAGCCTCCACCAGAGGTCAGTCCAGCACTGAGCCATCATCCCCCCTCCCTCCCAGTCGGACGCTCGAGCTTCCCCTTCCTGGCCGTCCCTCCAGCTCCCCAGGCTTGTTCCTGAACCCAGGTCATTGGCATTGCGAGCGGTACCGCAAATTTACCAAACTTGCCTTCATGAATAATTTTGAAATTTTTTTCTGTTTAATAGTAAATTCGCCTTTGGCAACTTTGCCTGTAACTTTGACTTTTGGGATACACCACGGTGAAACTGGATCAAAGTGAAGCTACTGATAATGAAATGTCTCAAGGTCAGTAGTCTTCTGTTCCCCCCACTCCATAGCAACCTGAAGACCCTGTGCCACCTCTCACCCCCCACCCCCATGGTACCACCACTACAGGCTGCATCCACTCATCCATCTCAGTCAGGAGCACTTCTAACATTTTCTGACCTGTGTGAAACACAGTTACACTCTTCACTGCCAGCGTGACATGCTGGCAAATAACAGAGTGTTGCTACTATTGCAGTTGGGCTCAGTACAATTTTTTCCCTCCCTGGCAAAACTGACTACTACTCAGGTACCTGTGCCCAGTGTGCTGTAATGCACAAATAGTAGCAACTGGTCCACATATCCATACTGGGAACCTATCAACCAGAACAAGCTCAGTGCTACTACTACCAGCAGTCATGGGGACATCAGCAACCTCCTCCTTGACCATTGTTCCTGAGCCAGAGAGTTTGCTACCTCTCAGACTGAGCCTCTTGTTGCCACCTCCCCTAGCACCCACCAGCATGGATGCTACAAGTGTGGCAGAGAATAATTTGGTAACACAAATGCCACAACCACTTTCACCAACTACTCTTTTGCTACTACTAACGGCCCCAGAGCCCATGGATGAAGCCGTTGTAGAGGTATTTTTTCTTAGGTTTAACAACATTTTACTCCACAAAAAATGTGCACTTCATGGACATCTTGCTGGTACCTCTCCCTTTACGCGAGTTTCTCTTTCTAGTCATTTTATGTATTTAAGATTTTTTGTATTGCAAGAAAAAAAAACAAACACAGCAATAAAACTAAATACCCGCAGTAGCAGACAACATCTCACCAGTGGGATCAGCAGTGTGATCTGAATTTGAACAAGCCATTTTAGTGAGATAGCAGTAGCTACAGTAAAACCACTCAAAAGAGCTTTTCTTTGGTAATTTTTTTAACGTGACAGGGATTGACAAGATGTACATGACAAGGGTAATTCAAAACAAATCACTGTAAGTGATACCATCACTTCAAGAACTAAACAAAATAACCACAATCAGTATAGGAACAGACTGACAAATAATTCCCTTAGCCACTTACAACTACTACAAAAATAAAATGACAAATCACAGACCACAGACAAAAATTATTGAGAAGAAAGATGGTGAGAAAAGCAGACTAGTGCCCACAGGGCTGCCTTGCTTGCAAGTTGAAAAATCTCTCTTCTTCCACACAGCACTGCTTCACTAGACAAAGCAAAGCCACTACTTTCAACTAAATAAATCTGCAAACCTATGAACAAACAACATTAATCTAGCTACACAAGGCACACTAGATATTTTTTGTGAGTGATGTGGCTCAAAATAGTCCACTTTCAGAGTAGTTTTAAGGGCTTCTGCTCAGACCAGCAGGACAGACTTCTATCCAACCTTCTCTTCATAAAAGTGCACTGAACCCTTGGCATACAGCGCATTTCAGTACCATGTGACTTCCAATCCCATGGTACATTTCAAACTTCACCTGTGTGCCTAGCTTCACCTAACATCACCTACATTTGCCCTACTTTGCCTGCAAAGTTATCAAATTGGCCATTCACAAAGTTAGCCACATACTGCATATTGGAACTTCATGGGGCACATTAACTTCACAATCTGCAGCACTGAATTAATCCACAAAGAAAAGTTAGCTAACTGCATGCCTCTATCTGTTATCTTAATGCTATCAACTACGATCAAGATTAGTGGCCACGTACTCACTTGCCACTGCAAAAGTTCAACTAGTCACAAAAAAGTAATTCTAGCATCTACACTGCCGTTCAGATCTGAGTTTTGTTTATATATAGTGGTTATGAGGATGTTGCCAGCTTTGGTAAGCAGGTGTTTTGCCTTGATGCTGGCTATTTGTGAACTACAGATATGACTTTTTTTTAATTGTTTTCGTGGTGATTAATCTCTTGTTAAGGCCATGCATTCAGTGTGGCTCTGGGATGGCATTCTAGCCTCTTAGCCAGAAGTCTCTGGGCTTACATCCCACACCGAGAACCTGAAGCAGCATAACCAATGCTGGCATTGGAGGGTAGCAGTAGGGAGTAGAGTGACAGGAAGAACGTGATTGATTTTGATTGACTGATTTGATAAACCAGAAAAAATGGCTGGATCACTAGTCCCCTATTTCAACCATGCAAATATTCAATACAACAAATGCAAACAGGTATATAACATTTACAGAAATAAACTTAGTAACACCAAAAGTTAAAATGAGCAAATGTATGAGACCATAGCCGAACTATATGAGAAACTATCAATAAAGGGGGATGGGAGGAATCTGCTTTTTACTGTGCCTTTCATACAAACTGTACTCCCACTGTGCTTTACAATTCAAAGGAGAGAGAGAGAGAGAAAGTGGATGTCTGTTTCAGTACGCAGAGAGATCCAAAGATTACAGAGAGATGCTAAAGAGAAATTAGAGAGAGGTGAAGCACTGGGTTAAGTGACTGGATCAAGGTCACACACTGAGTAAGAGGAAGCTGTGGGATTTAAACACCGATCTCCAGGCTCACAGCTCTGCACTCTAATCATTAGCAAAACCAAATGCTTGAGAAGCTGTTTCAAGGGACCATCCTTCAGACAAGACCAACAGAGATACTTTTGCTCATTGCTGGTGGTTGTCCAGGAGGGAGATAAAGGTTCCATGGTGTTTTCAGAAAAGAGAAGGTGGTGTCCTTAGCACCCTGAACAACATTCCTTCTCTAAATACCTACCTGGTGACAGCCCTATGCTGTCCATTTAGGAAGCTCCCCTCCAATCAGATCTGGTCAGGTGCTCCCCAAGGCTCTTTTCTTGGCCCTGTCTTAGTCTCAGTTTTCCTGAATGAGTTCCCAAAGTCTTGTGTATCCTCTTACATTCATATGATTGCAAAAGGTGCTGGGCTCTATTTGCATGTGGTCCCTCTGACACTAACCTGGCTGTGCAACTCCATCTAAACATTAACAGTGCCCAGCACTGTTTCTGCAACATAAAGCATACCCCAAATGCTAAAAGACCATTGCCATGACCTTTGGCGCAAGGCAATATCTGGCAAGAATCCAGACGCCTCCAGTCTTCACAACCCTGGATAGTGCTTAGCTGGAGGAAGTGTCCTCCTTTAAATACCAGTGTAAGTTGTCGTGACTTCTTCTGCTATATTGATGCTATCCACAAAAATTCTGCCCTAAGCTTGGTGCATTCTGCTGGAACAAACCCTGTATCCCATTCCCTGCCCTATGGGAGAAAATTGTGAAATGGATCCTCCCATCCTTTGATTATGAGGATGTGGTGTATAGCATTGCGACCAAATCCACCTTTATCAGGCTGGCCTCTTTTGCTACTTCTGTCTCTCTGCCCTCAACTATGTCCCCTGCACTCATTACAATTCCCTCTGTTCATTTCTCTCTCTCTCTCTCTCTCTCTCTAACTTCTCTTGAGGGCCACCAGTGCCTCTTTTCACAGTGTCTCCCTCATGGCCAAGCTCTGGTTTCCCCCTGCTAAACCCATCATTATGTTGACTCCCACTCACAGAAACCCTCTCTTTAACCCACACAGCAACCACTGCAGGGTAGCTCTCCTTCTCCTGTAGTTTTCCTGACTTAGGTTTGGACTCACCATCTCTATCCACTGTTTTACCCCCTGCCCTGAATCCTTCCTCCATGACCACACCTCTCATGCCTACTCCTAACCCCCACCCCTTGTCCCTTTCTATTTCTCCATCTTCTCTAACTCCTCTCTCCTTTCCTACTTCACCTGTTTTCTCCTCATTTCTTGCTCCTTGCTCGCCACATACAGTATTTCTTCAGTCTTTTATTTATTTTGTAATGCAGTAAAATACAACACAATGGCAGCTGATGCTGCAGCAGTACTTCTTTTATACCGGATTTGGTCACTGTTCCTCGGTTACCTGTCCCCTTTTTTTGTCTCTGTTATACGCACTACTACTATTATGTTATTGTACAGTATTGTTTTATTGCATTTCTCCTGTACCCTCCTCAGGACTCTTCCGCAAATTAGCTGTTCTTAGTTCAGTAGGCCTTGCCTGGTAAACCTTTTAAGGCAAGGCAAGGCAAATTTTATTTATTCGACACCCAGTCCTGGAGACTCTGGGCACCTTACATAAAATCAGTATAGCACAATGGTTTAAGGCTCTGAGCTTCAAATCTGGAGACCTGGGTTTGAATCCCATAGCCCCCACTTGCATGCTGTGTGACCCTGAGCAAATCACTTAACTTCCCTGTGCTCCCAGGTTGCACCTGGAAACAAGCTTTCAGCTTAGTGTGCTGCTCTTGATTAAACAATCAGAAAGAAAAAAGAAAAGAAAAATCATAACAAGTACAGAGGACAACAATTTCACATAAAAACAGTAAAAACAGTGATGAAGCTACAGTAATAATAATAAAGATGAGACATCTTTCCGAGTATTAAAAAAGTATATCTGGGTAAGCCAGTGCAAAAAGGTGGGTCTTGAGGTGGCCCTTAAACACTTCAACTGAAGGTGCTTCACTGCTGACTGACAGAAGTGAATTCCACAGGATGGGGCTGGTGATGCTAAAAGCCCTGTCACCGGTGGTTTTAAGCCTCATCCTGGGAATTGCCAGGAGGCCCCTAGAGGAGGAACGGAGGGAGAGGACTGGAGCAGCGGGTGTTAGGAGATATGACAGATAACCAGGGCCTAGTCCATGTAGGGCCTTATAGGTGAGTAAACACACCTTGAAGATAACCCTTCACCTGACCAGCAGCCACTACAGTTCACGCAGTACCGGGGTTACATGGCAGAACCTCGAAAGGCCCGTCAGCAACCTGGCAGCTGCATTCTGCATTTAAACGTATGTTTAATTAAACATACCTATAGCTATATACTGTATACTGGCACAGGATTGTTCAGTGCAGATGCAGTGCAGATCAGTGGCACCTTAAAGCCATACCTTGGGGAACCATTAACATTAGACCACACACAAACTGTAGTGTTCACACTGGAGCTGGGATCCAGCCTGGTGGTGTCTATTTAATAGTTGCCTAGGTGGTACACATCTCTCCAGGCATTTACCTGGCCATTCATCTCATTACGATGGTACAGTACTTGCACATCCCATACTACAACTTCTTACTTGAGCCATGCACATACAGTTCATCACATCATATATTCCTAGGGGTTTCACATAACTTCCCCAGCTCTAGTGTGCATAAATTACAACTGAAGCAGCTATACCCTGCTTTGATGGTACCCAGCTGCTTATGAGGTTTATTGCTTACCCCATGGCTACCTTGTTTCCAGGTTTGCCCCTGAGCTAAATGGGTTTAACTGCATGTTGCAGTTCGTACTCAGTCTCTACCAACCCTTCAAATCCCTAACCTCCCTTGTGGGGTCCCTGAAGCCTTGGTGCTCCCAAGACCATCTGTGCAGTGGCACTCTCCACAAGCAGGGTAGGCACTTACCTTGGAGGCAAGCTTTCCCAGCACATGTCTCAATGTGCCCAACAGGATAAAAGTATAAAAGTGTATCAACATGTGATATCACTACTAAGTGCATAAAGCATGGTTGGTCCGGCTGTGCTTGCCTCCCTTTAACACTACATTAACAGCCCTAGTGGCCCAAAAACAGACTCCCATATATGGCCCCTGACATGGGGAGTTACCAACCCCAATCCTTGCCAGACCCCCTTCTAGCTAATGCCCATTCATTCAGCTGCCTTCTAGGGGTTTCACTATGAACTGCCTAGAACTTTACATAATGAGCGTTACCCTCACAAGGTTAACTTACAGTTTTGTTCCAAACACAGACTGACTTCTCCAGTCCCTTTTCAATCTACTGGGAGTGAACCCACTAGGGTTCCAGTGACCTCCCTTTAGAGACAGCTCAGTATTCTCCTAAACATGCTCTTTGGGGCTGATATCTCTGTTCCTCTTCAGGTGAGTCCATGGGGCCTTCATCGTTCCAGCTGCTCCCAATATTCTTCTTCTCTGGAAACCAGGCAGAAGAGGATCAGTGCCACCTGGTCCCAAGGATCCTGCCACCATCCCTGGGAACACAGGTCCCCAAGGTCCAGTTGCAGCCAGAAAGGATGGACAGCTCCTCTCTTTGTTCCCAGGAAATGCTCACACTGTGTTGATACCTTCCCCATATACAGGGTATCGGGAAAGGCAGAAATTATGCATATTCATGATGTAGTTTTCCGCGTTTAGCTAAATCAGGCCTCTGACAGCAAAAACATCCAGATATCCCCTCTCCAGGCAATTTTCTCCCAGAGAACAGCTCTCAAGGTCTGGCTTAACCCTTCGAGTGCTCTCTGAAAACCTTATAATAGGTGGATGTTATAAATAAAGAACATTTACAAACAGTACATAGGAGCCGATATGACTTTCTTTGTAGCCAACTCTAACTGTGCTCGGATCCTCTGAAGATACAATTAGTATATTACACAAGGGCAACCTGAAACATCGAAGAGCCTCTCTAGTAACCTGCCTCAAGCTGGCTGAAGACAGAGGCTAATTCTATAGAGTTAGATCTAGATCAGTGTAGAGATACATATCATAACATCGTATTTCAGCATTCAAAAGCTGCCTCGAATTAAAGCCACAGCAATATAAAAAGTTATTAATGGAAGCCAGGAAAGCAAAGGTGAACAGCACCTGTAGCCAGCAGAAATATACTTGGACTCACCAAAGTTGGATAAATGTAGTCCTTCTGTATGCAGTGTAATGCACCCAAGGTACCAGGTCCAAAGTACAAGGGGTCTAAGCCATTAAAAATCACTGATATTTCACACAGTCACTGCCATGCTTCCTCAGAGTGATCACAAAATCACACAGCTGAACCACAAAGCCAAAACACAAAAGCCACAAGATCCCACTGTAACCACTCTCACTTTTCAGATATTATTTGTAACAGATATCTGTTGCAGCCTTGTATCATGCACCTTGCACCTTGAAAATCAAACAGGAGCCATGTTTATGCTGTAATGAAGAAAGACTCAGACCTATGCCCAGTAAAACAGCCGACTTGCTTACCTGTCAGTGTCCTCTGGTCATCATGGACCACGTGATCCATTCCATCTGAACTCATATCCCTTATGAGTATGACAAGATCACCCTTGTTCATCCTA
This sequence comes from Neoceratodus forsteri, assembly GCA_016271365.2. NCBI lineage: Eukaryota > Metazoa > Chordata > Ceratodontiformes > Ceratodontidae > Neoceratodus > Neoceratodus forsteri. The sequence continues at coordinate 777,550,980 of CM057454.1, forward strand.
GTCCTACCTCACTCTTCTGAGGAGGCTGTAATTAGGGTAACTTTCTACTGGAGGAAACAGGGGAGTGAAAATGCAGTAGAGGACATGATATGGCACAGTACAGGATGGTATGTGATGGCATTGTGTTTGTTAATTAAAGCCTCCCCAGTATGAGAGCCACGGCCAAAAACAGAAAATGTAATGGAAGCCATGGCTTCTAAATGGTGAAATACTGTGTGTGTGTGTTATCTATCTATCTATCTATCTCTCTCTCTAATACATATATACATATATATATATATATATATATAGGCATGGGAAGTGTGGTTAATGAGGATTTTATGCACACCCGAGGTGTGTGATGCATCATAAACCCTGAGGCAGAAAGCCCAAGGGGTTTATCTGGGGTGTACATAAAATCCAAGTTCCCAACACACTTCCCCATGTTTCAGTTTTTATATTTACTGGTGGTTAGTGTCTGAGTTATGGAGTTTGCGAGGGTCTGCCTGTGGTGGTTTATTGACCCCAACCAGTATATGTATATACACATATACATATGCATATATATATATATATATATATATATATATATATATATATATATATATGATATATATATGGGATACATATGATATGCATGGTGTGATATGGAACATTTTCACTCTAGAGTGAACTCTGGATATTCACGGTAGGAAGCCACGAGTATGAGTATCCAAAGATCACTGTGCAAGAGTGAAAATATTATCCATATAACATGAATGCACATCATGTATCCAATTTATACAATGGGGGCCCTATTGTTGCAAAAGTTACGATTTGCGCGACTTTGTGCGGCTTTGCACAGTTTGCATGGTTTGCGCAGGTTTGCACGGGTGTGATAAATGGCAGATATTTTAATTCTGCTGACGTCAGCTTCATATATCACACTCCAGTTAAAATAACTGAGTTAATCACACTGATATTGCTCCCACCTCGACTGCATATATATCTATATATATTTTGTTTTTAATAAAATGGGTAGGAAAAATTATCTCTGCTGGTTGGTTGAAACACATTACATGACTGTGCATATATCAGAGCACTACTGCACACCCGCACTTTCTACCCCCTTCAAAACAATTCTGCCATTTTATAAGCTAGATAACCCATGCTAGGGTTTGCGGTTGCACTCCGACATAAGCAGGCCTTGGGTGGTTGACACGACTGGTCTACGGCCTTGTGCATAACAACGCACACCAAGATGCACATATATCAGAGCTCGGCTGCACACCCTAGGGTGGGTCTCTTATATTATATATATATATATATATATATATATATAACACACATGAATGACAGGTCCTGCAATTGTCTTTGACTGCATGTGGATGCTGTTGTGTGCAAAAAAAAATTATTTTAGTTTCTAGCACACAAATCATACTTTGCCTCATAGATCATGGGTTACAAATTATTCCTCAAAAATGAAACTTTCAGGATATTCCATTCTCTATTACTGGCATCATTTTCATTACAGCAGTGTTTTTTCACCTTAGACTTCATCTGTTCCCATTGCTTATTCCTGCTCTAAAGTCACAATCCTCTGCTTATGACACTGCAGCCTGTTGCTTGGGAAATTATTCTGACATCACAAACCAAGGATTATGACTTCCAGGCAGAAAAAGCAGTGGAACAGATAAAGTATATTGGGCAAAGAGCCTGTAAAAAATGCAGTGTTCTGAAATTCAGATTTTTTTTTTATTTTTTGCTTTTGAATGTTGTGTGATTTTAGTCCTGAGTATGCAACTGTAATGCTTCTGCAGGAAACTGGCAAATGCTTGCCTGCATTAACAGTAGTTCCTGCATGGTCTATGTCATTGGCCTAGAAAATCCATCCCTGATTTTGCCTCAAAAATCTTCCTGAGTCCCCTCTAAATTTTTCATTTCTGTTACTGAAGAGTAGGGATTGGAAGCATAAAATACTGCTAGACACTAATGCTACGGTCCAGTTCTACTTCAGAAAATGCTTTTCACACTAAGCCACACAATTTAGAGGGCTTTTTTGATCTGATATTGCAATTTTGCTCGAAGTGTTACTGATTATTCTCAGATATATATGGAACTCGTAACACCCTAGAATAAGATACTCTGTACTACAGCTACCAAAAAAGTGGGTGGGGTGGGACTGGCTGTAAGGTTGCATTGTATTTGCAAAAGAATTTCATTTGAGCCTTCAGATTTCTTCTAAGAGTTTATTGTGGTTATTCAGCTTCACATGCATGTTCATTCTTTTCATCAGTATCGGTGCTGCTTATTCAATTTACATACAGTGTTTATATAAAGAATTGTTATCTTGAAAAATGCCAACACCCCTTTATAAGCCAATCATCAAACAAAATAACATATTAATTTAGGTTGTGGTGTACCTTTTTCTCAGAACATAGGTATTACTTCATTTCTTATACTACATCATAGGTGTTTACTACATTTCTTGCACAATATTCCTTGTTGCACACAACTCCCTTTGCTACACACCATCCTAAACAGGTTAACATACAACATTTTGTGTTACATGTTATTATAGGACATTTAGTGTTAAATGTTGTGAAAGGTGAAATGTTACACTACAATCCCCCCTTTGTGACTCTCTATAATTGGAGTTCACACGAGACGTTGTTGCCATTGTAACATTTGTATTTGTCTAATCATGTGTTTCATTTTATGATACAATAACAGTTGTACAATAATAAGAACACAGATTACTGCAATACTGCATCCCGCCACTATGAGAGTTGAACTAGTACCCAAAGCAGCCGAGCTCCAATCCTACCAGGACATCATAAGTATATAAGATGACTGCTTCTTTACCCCTATAGCAGAGGCTTTTTGGGAGAAAATAAGTCCTTTGCTTTGTTGACGATACAACAAAGCAGCAATTGTCGTTTTATTAAATGTGGGTAATACAAGATGAGGTGGAGTGGCCAAATCAGTGAGTAAGTCCAAGACCATACTGGAACCATCAATATGGGTAACATTCATTTGGCTATAGGCAGGACATTCCAAGAGGGTCCAATTTGCAACCCACCTGGTCTTGTCACTACACACCATACATTTCAAGGTTGACCGTCTATTACACACCATGACTGGTTCCATCTCATAGCTTGGCAGTATTCATTTGCAGGCGTTAGGGTAAATTTACATTGATCAGGAAACCATGGGGCAGTTGATGTCTCTTCCCCACATATCAAGGTTTCATGTTCTTGTACACACTGTTGTTTAGGTAATACAACATATTCATTGTGTACTGTGATAATAGTATCACCCGGTATTTGGAGTCTTATGATCTGGTCATGTATTAATACTCCCAAATTACTGATTTGCCACAATATTTTTGGTGGTTCAAAACATACAGGTATTATCACTAGTATGGGAATCACAAGTCACAGCAGTTGTGCATATTGATTTGGTGAGTTCCATACTTTTACTATTGCCAAGGGTGCTAAGATTATGTTAGGATGATCTACCAATTTAGTCACATTGTCTTTGCCAATTCCTAAGGGTAACCTATTAGTCTCAATTCAATTGAATTAATTGACAAGATAACTATGTCCTTCCGCAGCCAATTGAGAACAAGCCAACTCTTTACAGCTGTCATTATACATATTAAAAATATTATAAAAAGCGGTATTTAAAAGCCTTAGTGTTTGAGCCACTATTCGAAAATTGTGTAAGGGTTCTCTAAATGCAGACCAATCAATTTCTTCATTATCAGCCACTAATCTCACAGTAGCTGATAATGGTCCAGTAGCCATATCTTTTAAAGTTGTTTCCAAAGAGCGAATATGACCCTTTAAAACCACAGAATCAATACCATTAGCAATCCCAAATGGGAAACCTAACCAGCCCCACACGTCTTTTTTACGATGAGATAAGCCTGGTGATGCTTCTGCAGGAATTCTAAATGACCACATTCTGTGTCTGTCATGGTATTGATTCAAAGTGTTATTATAATACACTTTGCCACAATAATACCGAAGCCCGATCCCTACATTGAGGTGGTAATTGTGGAAAAGGCAGATGCAGCAAGATATTATAATACTCCACCTTACAGAGATAATACTAGGATTTCATGCTAGGAAGAGGTAGGCATACAGAAGGCTAGTGCCTATACGTGTATGTCTCCAGCACACCTGGTACAGGAACCATTAGATTACAACAGATAATTGTCAAGTCTCTGTTTAAATGTACCTTTAGTATTAGATTGTAAAATGGAATTAGGAACAGAATTCCGTAACGGTATGATTCTTTGAGTGTAGTAAGCCCTTCTTTTCGATGTTCTAGGGAAAGTGAGTGCAAGTTGATGGGGATGGCTTCTTAAAACACGATCTCTGTTGTTACTATTCATGTTAAGCTGCTGTAGTAATTCTGTGTCTGTATGGATTTTATGCATTAGTAACAGATCACCTCTCTTCCTACGTAATTCCAATGGATACATATCCAGCTCCTGAAGTCTAGTTTCATAGTTCTTATCCTGCATATTTGTAACCATTTTAGTTAATCGTCTCTGAACCTCCTCCAACCTGTCAATGTCCTTCCTTAGATATGGACTCCAGAGGGGAGAACAATAATCCAAGTGGGGCCTGACATAGGCTCTGTATAGTGGCATAATGCAACCCCTGTCATGAGTTGAAAAACTCCACTTTATACAACCAATTAATCTGTTTGCTTTATTTATAATATAATTACAGTGACTACCTGAAGTAAGTTCTGAGTTAATGATGACTCCTAGATCCTTGTGTTGGGCTACAGATGTTAATGTGTGCCCATTTAATGTATATTTATTCAGGGTGTTGGCTGAATCAAAGTGCATGACTACACATTTATCTAAATTAAAGGACATATGATTATTAGAAATCCATGTCTCGATTTTATTGAGTTCATTACTAAGTATTGCTACTTTATCAGTATTCTTAACTGGTGCTGCTATTTTAGTATCATCAGCAAACTTTATGGAGAAACTGTTTAAGTTGGTAGTTAAATCTGATATAAAAATGTCAAATAACAGTGGTCACAGGACCAAACCCTGCGGCACTCCACTAGTAACTGAACACGGATCTGATAAGTGGCCTCTTATACACACATTGGGTTCGTTCCTTTAACCATTCTTCTACCCAATTTATAATATTAGAAGTAATGCCTAGAAATCTCATTTTGTTTATTAAGAGATTGTGTGGTACTTTGTCAAAGGCTTTTTGAAAATCCAAATAGACGACATCCGTAGGTATATTGTCATCGATATTCTTACTTATGTATTCATAAAATACTAAGTTACCAGTAAGGCATGATCTATTTTTTTTAAATCCATGTTGAGATTTATCTCTCAACAGTTTTGTTTCTAATTCTTGTTCAAGTTTGGTTTTTAACAATGTCACAAAACTGTTTCCAATTATGCATGTTAGGCTGATTGGTCTGTAACTAGATACTATAGTTTGATCACCCTTTTTAAAAATTGGTGTGACTGTAGCTTTTTTCCAATCATTCAGAATCTTATTACTTTTAAACGTCATATTGAATAGAATGTAGAGAGGTTGTAATAGCCAATCCTTAGATTTTTTAAGTAGTCTTGGATGTAGCCCATCAGGCCCCGGTGATTTGTTTATATTTATTTTATTGAGTTGGGTCATAATCTCTTCTTTAGTAAATGTAAGATCTTTTGTTTCAGAAACAGTTGAAATAGTAATTGGTACATCTGTATTTTTATTAAATACAGATGAAAAATAATCATTAAAAACCTTAACCTGTTCATGTGGGACTGTTATCTCTTTAGATTCTGCGATAATCGTACCTATTGTCCTAGATTTTTGTTGCTTTTTGTTGATGTAAGTGTATAAACGTTTTCCTCCATCTCTCCTATACATCAACCCGTTTTAAAATCTCTTTTTTGCTAAATATATTTTATTTTTACATTTTTTTAAGATGGCTCTATACTTCCATTTATTAAAGTCACTCCCATCTTTTTTCATTAGTGTATATGCCTGTTTTTCTGTTTAATTAATTTTATAATACTTGGTGATAACCAGGGTGGGATCTTTCCTTTATTATTGTTTATTTATTTATTTACGAGATTAACCAGGCAGGCATACTGAGCGGGGGGCCACTCATTTCCAGACGTGACCTTGTATATTATTTTATTAGGGACATGTCTGGCCTCCAACTCTAATATTTCATTCTTAATTAGATTCCAAAGATCATCAGGAGAAGTTGAATCAATGTTGTTATCCCAACTATGGAGTTCTGATTTTAGTCTTAGCAAACCAGCATTGTTGTAATTCTTAACAATAGTTATGCCTTTGCTACGTTTAATCTTGGTACCACAGGTAAAGCTTATAGTATTATGGTCACCATTTTGAAAGGGCAGTTTGACCCTGATATTAGATATACTGTCCATGTTATCCGTTAATACTAGGTCTAGAATATTCTTTTTCCTCATTGCCACATTAATTAATTGGTGCAAACCGTTAGATGAGCAACAATCCAAAAAATGGTTTTCCTGAATATTAATTCCAGTATTGCTATTCCAATTTATGCCTGGAAAGTTGAAGTCTTCCATAAGTAATATTTCTTTATAATTTGCTTTGTTATTAATACTGCTTATAATTGCTTGGTTGTCAATTAAGTCTGTATTGGGTGGTCTGTAGCACAGACCAATAAATTTTGATTGTGTTTCACTTAATAACTCCACCCAAATTATTTCAATCTGATTATTTTCTTGTATTTCATGGATTTCTTTAATACTGATGTCTTTCTTAGTAAAAAGTGCAATCCCTCCCCTATCTTTCCCTTTCTATTTCTATAGTACTTTACATAACTGTGAATATTAATATTCCATTCTGTTGTGTCATTCCACCAGGTTTCAGTTATAGCTATAATATCATATTTATCTTTTGTCAATAAAATCTGGAGTTCATCCATCTTTGCAGTATTCAAACTCCTGGCATTACTAAGAAGAACGGTCAACCCTTTTTTATTTTTAAGCTCTTATTTGAAATCACAGTGGCCATATCCAGAGATTCTTGTCTATGTGAGTATAATGTTGAGTGTTCCCTTAGCCCCAGTTTGCTTAGTTTTTTGTTTGATATAAGACACTATGTATAGAAGAACCAAGTAACTTAGAACTCTGTCTACTTAAATGAAGTCCGACATTCCCATATAATGCAGGATTGCTGTCAAATCTTTCCCAAGTTTTCAAATACTGGATATTGTTTGATAAGCACCATCTACGTAACCAGTTGTTATAATTCTTAATTTGACAATTTCGTTTATAGCTAGTCCTTGGTACAGGAAGAACTTCTGATACTATTGGAGTTACTTTAAGTTCCTGAATTGTTTTAACTGCTGTTTCCATTTCTTGAACTATATCTCCCACCTCTTGCATTCCAAAATTATTTGTTCCAACATGCAGTAAAACAGTCTTTGGTACATTGATATTATGTAGAATTCCAGGTAGTAACTGTGTGATGTATTTAATTAATGCCCCACTGTAACTACAACTAGTTACATTTTCTTTATTACCTCTTGTTGAATATCTGTCTGTATATTTTATAATAGAATCCCCCAATATAAAGAATTGCTCGGACTCTTTGTGATACTGTACTGATAACATTTGTCCTGTAGACTGCAGTTCATTTAGTGTGTTCTCACTGGTGTGTTCAAGATGGATTAAATTATTATTTTGACTAGAAGTGACATGTTCTGGCTCTAGGGGTAAATCAATATGGAGAGTTTGATTTGTACTGCCATCATTAATAACTGAATCATTTAGTTCTTTCTCTGGAACTGTGTTTGATTGCCCAATGATGCCAGGGGTCATGGCACTCTCATCTTCTGTTAATGAAATTAAGGGATCAAAGTAAAGTCAGGAAATCAAATAAAGAGGCAGAAGACACTGCAGAGCAGGACACTACGACACAGGAGCTAGCACAACAATACTCACCCAAATCAGGAACCAAAACTAAACAAGCACAAAGGAAATCCAAAAAACTTCTGATCATAGGAGACTCCATGATTCGGGGAGTTGATACCCATCTCCAGCCAGGGGTGATGGTCAGATGTCTCCCAGGTACATCAGCATGGAGAGACACATGACCGCATGACTAAAAATTGTTCACAAAGCAGGAGAAAACATTGATGTCCTAGTACACATAGGGACTAATGATCTCGCTGAAATGGGTCAGTTGTGGAGACCAAGGAACACCTGACTAAGCTGGGTGACAAACTATCATCTATTTAAATCCGGCATCTCCTCTCTGAGATCCTGCCAGTCTGGGAGATGGGAACAGATGGACGGAAGGTCAGAGAAGGAGAGATAGGGGAGCTAAACACGTGGCTCAAGGACTGGTGCCAGGAAAAAGGACACAGATTTGTAGGGAACTGGCAACAGTTCTGGGAGCAAAGTTCTTAAATTTGATGGACTGCATCTGACTAAAGAGGAGTCAGTGCATTGGGGCAGAAGTTTGGCGTCTTTGCAGAATATTTAAACTAGCAAATGGGGAGAGGGTGCAGCACCCCATACGTCGAATGGGAAGACACCCCTCCCCTCAGCTAGTGGTCAAACAGGAATTCAGCGTGTTTGCCATTCATTTGCATCACCAGGTAAGAAAAAGGTTTGTCTCCCATACGATGCACAGGGGTATGCCAAACTTCACCCAACAACTAACACACCAAAATCTGGCCAATGGAAAATCATGTACACAAATGCTCACAGCCTGGGAAATAAGATCCCAGACCTGCAGGCAATAATGTCAGAGGCTAAACTGGACATAGTAGCAATTAGTGAGCGTGGTTTACCAGTAACCACACTTGGGAGACTTCAGTACCTGGCTATGTATTGTTCAGAAGAGACCGAGGTGCAAAGGGGGAGGGTGGCCTGTATGTTAATGAAAATATCAAAACTACAGAAATTCAGAATACACATAAGGAGCCAGAAGAACTGTGGGTCACCCTGGAAACAGGAAATGGGACAGCCATAAGAACTGGGGTTGTCTACAGGCCCCCAGACCAGAGGGAGGACATAGACACATTACTGTTAGAAGATATACAAAACATGACAGCTAAAGGGAGGTTCTGATAATGGGAGACTTCAACATGCCAGATATAGATTGGTCAATACCAGCAGGAACATCTGCCAGAACTAGACTCATAGTGGATTCCCTGCAGGAGGGCCTCAAACAACTGGTACAGCAACCCACAAGAGACAGGGCTATCCTAGATCTAGTACTGACTAACAAAGAAGGGATCACAGATCTCCAGGTAGAAAGGTCACCTGGGTCCAGTGACCATCATGGTATGGTTCAGTTGGCTACTACATCTAAATCATCCCATTCCAAGGCAAAATATGGGACTTCAGAGGAGCTGACTTTGATAAGATGGCCAACAGAGTTAAGCTAGCCCTGGCAAAAGAAACACAGGTGAGGAGGTACAGGCAAAGTGGCAAGCATTAAGGATACAATACTTGAAGCAACATCCCATTGTGTTAGACAGAAAGGAAGTGCAAAAGAAGGAAACCACTTTGGTTCTCAAATACAGTAGCAGAAAGGTCAGAGCCAAAAGGCTGGCCTTCAGAAAATATAAGGGAACACAGCGGGATGAAGATAGGGAGGCATACCAAACTGCCTAAGGGAAGCAGGTGAAGCAGTAAGGCAGGCAAAGTCCCAAACTGAGGAAACACTAGCCGGAACAGTAAAGAAGGTGACAAGACTTTCTATAGATACATTAGTGAAAGGAGAAAGTCCAGAGGGTATTGCTAAGCTTAATGGAGAAAAGGGAGCATGTGAGAGGAGGACCCTGTAAAGGCATCTATCCTAAATAGATACTTTTGCTCAGTATTTACTGAAGAGAAGGTAGGGCAGGGCCCACAGCTCAGCATCATGGACACAGGGGGAGGTGAGCACTACTCCCTTCACAAAAGAAAGGGTCCTACAAGAGCTTGCTAAGCTCAGGGTGGATAAGGCAATGGGACCTGATGGCATACATCCCAGGGTACTTAAGGAGCTGAAGGAGGAACTAGCAGAGCCATTAGCAGAATTGTTTAGTGAGTCTCTGAGCACAGGAGAGGTCCCAGAAGACTGGAGAAGGGCTCATGTGATCCCGCTCCACAAGAGTGGTAGCAGGGAGGAGGCGGGGAACTACAGACCAGTCAGTCTTACCTCAGTAGTGGGCAAGATTATGGAGGCACTCCTTAAGGAAAGGATAGTGCAACACCTGGAATCCATAGGGGCACAGGATCCAAGACAGCATGGGTTTACAAAAGGAAGGTCCTGTCAAATAATCTCAGATTTCTTGACTTGGGTAACCAGAGTGGTGGACCAAGGGGAGCAGTTGATGTCGCCTACCTTGACTTCAGCAAAGCTTTTGACACTGTTCCACATAGAAGATTGATAAATAAGCTAGGTAGGCTCGGGTGGGTCAGAAGTTGGTCAACTGGGTGGCAAACTGGTTGACTGGCAGAAAACAGAGAGTGGTGGTAAATGGTATACAGTCAGAAGAGATGCAAGTCACAAGTGGGGTACCTCAGGGATCAGTCCTGGGGCCAGTCCTATTCAACATCTTCATTTAGTGACCTCGTAGATGGACTAGAGGGTAAGGCTTGTCTGTTTGCAGATGACACCAAGATCTGCAACGGAGTAGATGATCCAGATGGGGTGGGCAGAATGAGAAGAGATCTGGATAAACTAGCAAAATGGTCAGAAGAGTGGCAACTGGATTTAATGCAAAGAAGTGCAAAATCATGCACATAGGAAGAGAAACCCTGAAGCCACTTATAGGCTGGGAGGAGTTGCTAGCAGTCACAAAGGAAGAAAGAGACTTGGGCATCATCATCACTGATGACCTAAAATCATCCAAGCAGACCTCTAAAGCAGTAGGTAAGGCTAGGGGGTGTTAGGGTGTATTAGTAGGGGTATCACAAGTCGTAAGAGGAGGTAATAATCCTCTGTACAAGACATTGGTTAGGCCCCATCTGGAGTACTGCATGCAGTATTGGAGCCACACCTTCACAAGGACATTAACCAAATTGAGGCAGGTCCAGAGAGGGCAACCAAAATGGTGCAGGGACTGCATCAGAAGACATATGAGGACAGATTAACGGAGCTCAATATGTATACCCTTGAGCAAAGGAGGAGAGAGGTGATATGATCGAGACATTTAAACACCTTAGGGGCATAAACAAGGTGAAAGAGTCTAACATGTTTAAATATAAGAAAAATTGCAGGATAAGAGGACACAGCATGAGATTAGAGGGCGATTAAGAGGGATGTGAAATTCTTTTCACAGAAAGGGTGGTAGATGCATGGAATAGCTTACCACAAGTGGTGGCTATGAATACAGTGCAGGGCTTCAAACAGGCATGGGATAGGCATAAGGAGCAATACAAATGACTATGAATAGATAGGTCACTGACAGAGCAAAGGCCGATGGCACATTTATAAGGTAGAAAAAGAAATGGGCAGACTGGATGGGCCTTGCGGTCCTTATCTGCCGTCAACTTCTATGTTTCTATGTTTCTATGTTTCTAAAGCTGTTACTTAAATTAAGTTGAAAGGCTTCAGCTTTTCTTCCCCTTTTTCTCTTTAGTGGTCTCTTGGATTGTACTTCATATCAGTCATTGTCTAATGACTTCTGGTTGTCATTGTCCCTAACTCTCTTTTTTGTTGACATTGTATTAGAACATACTGTTATATTTATATCGTTTAGGATATTACAGTCATTTGTACAATTTGTGGTTGTAGGTTCTCCTATATGTTCAAATGGGTTCCCAAGGGTGGTGTTTGAAGTACTTATGGGGTTATTATCATGTATGACTAAGGATGAAACCTTGCATAAGGTAATCTGGTCAGTACTTGATTCTGCATGCTTGATTTGATTCATTAAGGCTTGCTGACTTAGTTCCAATGCCTTTAGTCTTGTGTTAAAGAAAGAGATTTCCCTTTGCATATCATCATTCTGAATACACTTCAAACAAACAAAGGGTATGTCTATAATTGGAACTTTTGACAATAAGTACATTTCACATTCTGTACATTGTACCCCATTATGGCTTTTAAGTACTACGTCAAGCTCCAAGCTACCTTCAATCTTTGAACTTGCCAGGAAACACCAAATCTCATGTTGTACTTACTCCTTTTCTGCAATATATGTTTGGTGAGCTCCCTCTTCCCATGCCCAACATGCATAACACGCGCTCTCTGGGCGCGTCTCCATGTGCAACATCACGCGCTCCGCACGCACTTGCCCTGCTCACAGCAGGGCATCTTAAATGCCTCTGTGTAACTCGGAAGAGTTGCAGAGGGTTGCGGAGCCCTTGAAAACAAACTTTACTTTGTAAAGTTTAAAACACCAATATAAGGTGTCACAATAAAAATAAGACACAGTGTAAACTCATAAGTTAAGAGAATGTTAGTTTTTGAGAGTAATTTAGGTTTTGTAGTTCGCTATTACAGCTAAAAAAAAAAACTACAGCCTCCCTCTTCCTGCTTCCTGATGTCTAGCAGGGCTCAATAATACTGTGAACAAATTAAAATAGTGATACAGGCACACACAGATTCAGCATCTAACTGCTCGTTCCATCAAGTGTATTACAAGTTGCATATAGGAATTCAAAACTCACCTGCTCACAGCAGGACATCTTAAATGTCTCTGTGTAACCTGGAAGTGTTGCAGAAGGTTGCAGAGCCCTCAAAAACAAACTTCACTTTGTAAAGTTTAAAACACCAATATAAGGTGTCACAATTTAAAGCAATGAGGCTAGATGGGGTGCATCCCAGGTCCTTAAAGAACTAAGAGAGGTGGTGGCTGAACCTCTGGTTATCCTGTTTAGCTGATCACTGGAAACAGGGGAGGTACCCAAAGACTGGAGGACAGCAGATGTAGTCCCCTTATACAAAAGTGGGAACAAAGAGGAAGCAGGGAACTACAGACCAGTCAGCCTCATCTCAGTAGTGGGGAAGATCATGGAAGCACTACTGAAGGAGAGATTGGTGAAACATCTGGTTGTCAATGGACTGCAGGACCCAAGGCAGCATGGTTTCACCAGGGGGAGGTCATGTCAGACCAACCTTGTTGAATTTTTTGATTGGGTGACTAAGGAGGTGGATCAGAGGAGGGCAGTGGACATGGTGTATCTGGACTTCAGCAAGGCCTTTGACACTGTGCCACATAGAAGACTATTGCACAAACTAGGGAATATGGGTGTGGGCAGGACAGTATGTGGTGGGTAGGTAACTGGCTGGGCGGCAGGACACAGAGGGTGGTGGTAAATGGCTGTCATGCCACAGAGGGAAGAGTGACTAGTGGGGTACCACAAGGATCAGTGCTGGGACCAGTCCTATTCAACATCTTCATCAGTGACATTGCACAGGACCTAGAAGGCAGAATTTCACTGTTTGCTGATGACACAAAGCTCTGTAACAGAGTAGATACACCAGAGGGTGTAGACAGAATGAGAAGGGACCTGCAGAAACTTGAAGAATGGTCAAGGGTTTGGCAGTTGACATTCAATGCAAAGAAGTGCAAGATAATGCATATGGGGCACGAAAACCCTGGCACAATATATCAGTTGAGTGGTGAGGATATAGCATGCACCAAGCAGAAAAGGGATCTGACGGTTGTCATCTCTGATGACCTCAAGGTAGAGAAACAGTGTAACAAGGTAGCAGGTAAACAAATATGATGCTGGGATTCATAGGCAGAGGCTTCACCAGCAGGAAAAGGGAGGTCATAATTCCACTATACAAGACATTAGTGAGGCCCCACCTGGAGTACAGTGTACAGTTCTGAAGACCTTAGCTACGTAAGACATAGACAGGGTAGAGAAGGTTCAGAGGAGGGCAACAAAGACGGTACATGGATTGCATCAGAAGTCCTATGAGGACAGGTTGAAGGAACTGAATATGTACTCCCTGGAGGAGAGGAGGGAGAGAGGGGACATGCTAGAGACATACAAGTATCTTACAGGGAGGAACAGGGTGCAAGAATACATTATTTTTAAGAAAAAAAGATGTTCCAGGACTAGAGGGCATGGGATGAAGTTGGAGGGAGGATGATTCAGAGGAAATGTGAGGAAGAATTTCTTCACAGAACAAGTGGTGGACAAGTGGAACACCCTGCCAGAGGAAGTGGTGGGGCTGAAACAATCACGGGATTTAAGAATGTATGGGATAGACACAAAGGAATTCTAGAAGTCAGGGGTAAGGGGCAACAGAGTTCTAGGAAAACATAAACTGAAGTTACAAACTCAAATGGGCAGACTAGGTGGGCCATAGGCCCTTATCTGCCGACACTGTCTATATATCTATGTATGTATCTAATAAAAATAAGACACAGTGTAGACTCATAAGTTAAGGGAATGTTAGTTTTTGCGAGCTATTTAGGTTTTGTAGTTCGCTATTACAGCTAAAAAAAACTACAGCCCCCCCCTTCCTGCTTCCTGACGTCTAGCAGGGCTCAATAATACCGTGAACAAATTAAAATAGTGGTACAGGCACACACAGATTCAGCATCTAACTGCTCATTCCATCAAGTGTATTACAAGTGGTATATAGGAATTCAAAACTCGCCCGCTCGCAGCAGGGCATCTTAAATGCCTCTGTGTAACCAGGAAGTGTTGCAGAGGGTCGCGGAGCCCTCAAAAACAAACTTCACTTTGTAAAGTTTAAAACACCAATATAAGGTGTCACAATAAAAATAAGATACAGTGTAAACTCATAAGTTAAGAGAATGTTAGTTTTTGAGAGTAATTTAGGTTTTATAGTTCACTATTACAGCTAAAAAAAAACTACAGCCCTCCTCTTCCTGCTTCCTGACATCTAGCAGGGCTCAATAATACTGTGAACAAATTAAAACAGTGATACAGGCATACTCAGATTCAACATCTAACTGCTCGTTCCATCAAGTGCATTACAAGTTACATATAGGAATTCAAAACCATATAATATATACATTTTGCGTCAAGATGATACCATCTGATGGGGGCAAGAATTTTTGCCCTGATATACCTTATTTTTGATACTCTATATTCCATGCTCCAAAAGCATGCGATTGTGTTAAGTTAGTATCACATGTCATTCCCGGCCATTTGTACATATTAATTGTATATGTTAACAAAGAATAGTTATTCGTTAATGGCAATACTGCAAAAAATTGCTTTAACCCTACAGTATATCTTGCCACAATAGTTGTATTATATAAAAAATGCCACTTAGAAACATAGAATTTGACGGCAGATAAGGACCGCTTGGCCCACCCAGTCTGCCCATTTCCCTACCTAATGGATAAGCTGCAGATCCTAGTTAACCAGCAGCCTACTTCTTTCTACCCCCACCCCTTAGTATTGCCTTATGGCTGTCCCATGCATGCTTGAATTCAACCACTGTTTTTGACCCCACAACTTCCTCCGGAAGGCCGTTCCATGCATTCACGACCCTCATATTACATTTTGATGGATTTGTACCTTGATAAGATGCATTTAACAACTTTATATCAGATGGATATTGTAACATGTCCTTTAATTTTATTCACAACAAATCTTATTCTTTTTTCATTAAATTGGTTGTATCACCCAAGGTAGAATGGATGTAGATCCTAAATAGATACTTTTGCTCAGTATTTACTGAAGAGAAGGTAGGGCAGGGCCCACAGCTCAGCATCATGGACACAGGGGGGAGGGAGGTGAGCACTACTCCCTTCACAAAAGAAAGGGTCCTACAAGAGCTTGCTAAGCTCAGGGTGGATAAGGCAATGGGACCTGATGGCATACATCCCAGGGTACTTAAGGAGCTAAAGGAGGAACTAGCAGAGCCATTAGCAGAATTGTTTAGTGAGTCTCTGAGCACAGGAGAGGTCCCAGAAGACTGGAGAAGGGCTCATGTGATCCCACCCACAGAGTGGTAGCAGGGAGGAGGCGGGGAACTACAGACCGGTCAGTCTTACCTCAGTAGTGGGCAAGATTATGGAGGCACTCCTTAAGGAAAGGATAGTGCAACACCTGGAATCCATAGGGGCACAGGATCCAAGACAGCATGGGTTTACAAAGGAAGGTCCTGTCAAACTAATCTCATAGATTTCTTTGACTGGGTAACCAGAGTGGTGGACCAAGGGGAGCAGTTGATGTCGCCTACCTTGACTTCAGCAAAGCTTTTGACACTGTTCCACATAGAAGATTGATAAATAAGCTAGGTAGGCTCGGGTGGGTCAGAAGTTGGTCAACTGGGTGGCAAACTGGTTGACTGGCAGAAAACAGAGAGTGGTGGTAAATGGTATACAGTCAGAAGAGATGCAAGTCACAAGTGGGTACCTTAGGATCAGTCCTGGGGCCAGTCCATTCAACATCTTCATTAGTGACCTCGCAGATGGACTAGAGGGTAAGGCTTGTCTGTTTGCAGATGACACCAAGATCTGCAACAGAGTAGATGATCCAGATGGGGTGGGCAGAATGAGAAGAGATCTGGATAAACTAGCAGAATGGTCAGAAGAGTGGCAACTGGGATTTAATGCAAAGAAGTGCAAAATCATGCACATAGGGAAGAGAAACCCTGAAGCCACTTATAGGCTGGGAGGGAGTTGCTAGCAGTCACAAAGGAAGAAAGAGACTTGGGCATCATCATCACTGATGACCTAAAATCATCCAAGCAGACCTCTAAAGCAGTAGGTAGGCTAGGGGGTGTTAGGGTGTATTAGTAGGGTATCACAAGTCGTAAGAGGAGGTAATAATCCCTCTGTACAAGACATTGGTTGGCCCTATCTGAGTACTGCGTGCAGTATTGGAGGCCACACCTTCACAAGGACATTAACCAAATTGAGGCAGTCCAGAGAAGGGCAACCAAAATGGTGCAGGGACTGCATCAGAAGACATATGAGGACAGATTAACGGAGCTCGATATGTATACCCTTGAGCAAAGGAGGGAGAGAGGTGATATGATCGAGACATTTAAACACCTTAAGGGCATAAACAAGGTGAAAGAGTCTAACATGTTTAAATATAAGAAAAATAGCAGGACAAGAGGACACAGCATGAGATTAGAGGGAGGCCGATTAAGGGGAATGTGAGGAAATTCTTTTCACAGAAAGGGTGGTAGATGCATGGAATGGCTTATCACAAGAAGTGGTGGCTATGAATACAGTGCAGGGCTTCAAACAGGCATGGGATAGGCATAAGGGAGCAATACAAATGACTATGAATAGATAGGTCACTGACAGAGCAAAGGCCGATGGCACATTTATAAGGTAGAAAAAGAAATGGGCAGACTGGATGGGCCTTGCGGTCCTTATCTGCCATCAACTTCTATGTTTCTATGTAGATCCCCTTCTGGGCTATTGTGTTAACCACACACATCGCCTTGCCAGGCCAGGCTTCTGGCTAGCATTCCCATGTTGCATTTCGACATTGTCAATAGCAAATAAAGTACCATTTCATAAGCAGGTAACCAGTGTGTTCATGTCATTCTCCCAACAATACTGGGAGACCCCATGCAGAACGATTGGCATATGTCCTGTTATATTAACTGTTCCATATGTGCCTTGGGCATCCATATTGGTCAGAAGTTACCAGGATCAGTAAGGTACTACTCAGTACAAGTAAATGGAACATCATTGTCTTTCCCTTATTGGGAAAAACAGAGCAGTATCAGTTGTTATTATTTAAAGACTGATACAATTTACATTGGTCCACGTGGACCCACTTGGTCTCTGCAGACCCTTGTCAAATTTGATGGACTGAATGACCCATGGCCCCAATACATTAATAACGGTATAGGACCCCATCCAATTAGCATCCCATGGTCCCTTTTGGCCAAAGTTTTTAATCATGACGTGATTACCCCTTTCAATGGGCAGTATGACTTTTTCATCATGTCTCCGTTTGTTTTTCCAATGAGTCTGTGGCATTTTTCTGGCAGGATGGGGCAAATACAAATTGAATTGTTTCTGCAATTGTTGTAAAAAACACATCAGTTTTAATACGGTCTAACACAGGTGTAGACAGATCTGGATCCGATGGATAATACAGCTACAGTCCAGTCATCAATTGATGTGGGCTATAGCCAGTACTCTTGTTTTCCATACCTCTAATACCCATTAGGATTCCTGGTAAGTGTGTCACCCTTTACCAGTATCCAACACTGCTTTTTCAGTACATTTTTCAGAGTGCGATTTAACCTTTCTACCATTCCCGAAGATTGTGGATGGTAGGGTAAATGCAAGCGTTGAGTGATACCTAAGATATCACACAAAGCTGTCATTATGTTTGCTGTAAAGTGAGTCCATCACTTTCAAGGACTCTGGGAAAACTCCAAATGTGAGAACACTTGTTCCCACAATGCTTTCTCAATAGCTTGTGCACTATCATTTCTTACTGGTAGTGCTTCTACCCATTTGGAAAATATATCAACAATGACTAATAAATATCGGAACCCCCTTTTGCAGTAGGCAAGGGTCCCACATAATCAATCTGTAAACTGGACCAAGGACTGTCCGCCAGGGGTATACGCCCTAATGGAAGCTTTTTACCAGGTACTGAAGGATTCATTTGTGCACAAATGAGACAAGCCTCCAGGCATTGCTTGATATCTTTTCCCATTTTTGGCCACCAATATTTTTGTGCTAACATTTTACATGTTTCATGGAGTCCACAATGACCTCCAATATGATGACTGTCCATGATATTATCTTTTCTAAGTGAAGTGGGTGGCATCCACTTCTTAAACCTTGGTTGTCATTCCCATAATACGATATCTTCCCATATGGTAACATGTTTGGTGGCACACTCTCCTGTACCTTTCCATTGGTTCTGACAACCAAAAAGCCAAGCATCAGTATCTTGGATTCATCCCAAACTAAGGACTTGTGATAATGCTGCTATCCATTTTGGATGATTTTTATCATACTCTTTAGCTTCCCACAATTGTGAAGAGTCACCTCCTAGAGGATCTACCTATAGGCGTGTTTGTCTCGCAGCTATTTGAGCCAAATTATTATTTAATTCATGAATATCTTTCAGATTCTTTTGATGAGCCCTTACTTTACAAATAGCAATTCTTAATGGGGTTTGAGCTCCTATATCCCATTTATGTTGTATTATGGGAGCAAAACCCACAGGCTCACTGGTGGCTGTTCGCATTCCTCTTTTAGTCCAAGTAGGAAGAAAATCTAACAAGGAATTGATAACAAAAGCACAGTCTGAAAAGATATTAATGGCCTCCTGAGGATACACCATAATAGCTCTGCGTACTGCCTCCAATTCCATTTGTGGGGCAGTAAACGATGATGGACATCGTACTAATATTTCCCGATTTGTTCCAAGGGTCCAAATAGCACATCCAGTATGGAAATGGCCATCATCCCAAAAGTGGGAGCCATCCACATACATATCACTACCCATAAAATTAGGTTCAGCAGCAAAAATTGGTTTATATTCAGTACCCATGACCTCCCCACAGTCATGCGCATCTCCCTCCCATGTCATTAGCTCTACTAACATGGGGGAGGTACATTTTTCTACAATGATATTTTTCCCTTGTAGGGCCAATGCCCATTTCACCAGTCTCTGAGAGGATACTCCCTTACATCCCTTTCTAAGAGAAATTTTACAGGTGTGTGTGAGATTTGCAAAACAATGTGATTAAACCCCACAATATGTTCAGTAGCTTATATTGCCCAATATACAGCTAATAAGTGTGTTACACACATTCTTCATAGGTTTCCTCTACTGGAGTTAATACCCGGAAAAAATACTCCACTACACGCAAGGTCCCTGATCGTTTCTGTAACAGGACAGCGTTGATCACTTCAGCCAAATTATATTTTTGGACATCTTCGCTCAATGAGGTCATTTGCTGCCTTAATTCTAAGGAGATCTGGCACTGCAGCTGTGCCTCTGCTTGTAATGTATACAAGGACTGTTCCTTACATGAGAGGTCCTGGGCATGCTCCTGATTGGCATGATCTAATCTCTTTATTTCCTATGTAATTGCCCAAGGGAGCAACCCCATCCAATACTGCATGCCCACCACATCTGCAACTGCACTTACATATTTGAATGCACATCAGTTCCTCTGAGAGAGAGAGAGAGAGAGAGAGAGAGAGAACATCCTAACTTGAATCAATACTAAGGACACCAGTCCACATACTTCAGCATTAAACCAACCACTTATCTGAAAGATAGAAAGTTTGCAGACAACGTGCCAACACTGCAAACTGGAACATGTCATTGGATGAAACACAAAAAACATAAATAAACCAGAGCAACTTCAGAAAACACAGTTAAAGACTCTGATAAAGTGTAACAGTGACAAATTGACATAGCATATGCTGAATTAGGCACAGTGTTTTCCCAACTTCAAATATTTCCACACATCAAAATCCAGGATGGCACATTCAAAAACATATCTTACAACATTATGCCACTGACGAACCTTAACCTGGAATAAAGAAACCAAGAGTCTCTCAACTAAGAAAAAATAAAATAATGAGCTTCAAGTGAACAAAGCCAAGTGAGTAAAAGACAAACTTCATTCTGGCATCATTATAGTTAATGAAGCTGATATCATGAACCCACAACATTCATTACCGAATACAGTAATGTTTCTGCAGTTATTTTTTTAAGCATTCTCCAGGTAAGTATGAACAGAAATACAGAGAAGAGCATGACCATGGGCACTACATAACAAGACATGGTGTACTACAATTAAATGTGGTGCTTCTCCTAAAGTGAGTAGCAAGGAACAGCTGTACAGACATAAGTGCTTACACTGAGATTCGTTATAGAATGCAATAAAAGGTGGATCTGTTGTTGTAACCTGTAGTTTGTCTGGCAAAGAACAACACCCATTCCACTTTGCAATTTGAGCTCTAAGGCAAGTATTCTTGATTTTTAACCCACAAGCCTGCCCTTGTGCCACACTTAATTTATATTCTATTTCTTTTGCTTCAGTGGCACACTTTTGTAGCTCCCTCTCTACTTTTTCTTCCATACCTTTAATTTCTGCAGCACATTTCTGCAGCTCTTTTTCCTGAAGGACTACACCTTCATTACATTTCTCTTCATTTTCTAACATCTGCTTCTTCATTTTACACATTCTAGCTGTCATTTCATACTGATATTGTACATACATTTAACAGATGTTGGCTAACTTTGTTCTGTTCAATTTAACTTTCTTATTTCTGTCTGTACATTGTCTAGTAAAGCATTAGTATGCATCTTCCTGCTATTCAGGAGAGCAGTATGGACCTTCCTTTAAATGTGTTTCTAAAAATTTGCGTAAAATGGTATCCATACTTACGTCTATCTTGCGGGCTGGCAAATCACGTCTGACTTCACACCAGTCCTCCTGAGTCCCTTGTTCGACTCTCTTCTGTACTTGATTGATCAGGTCAGGTGCAGTAAGGCATTCCCTGCAGCTTGGCCCCATCGGTTCGTCTGATGTTGTCAGCAACCATATAGACCATCTTCAGACATCGAGTCACGGCCCGAATTGTAAGATGGTTGCAAAAGAATTTCACTCAAGCCTTCAGATTTCTTCTAAGAGTTTATTGTGGTTATTCAGCTTCACATGCATGTTCATTCTTTTCATCAATATCGGTGCTGCTTATTTAATTTACATACAGTGTTTATATAAAGAAGTGTTATCTTGAAAAATGCCAACACCCCTTTATAAGCCAATCATTAAACAAAATAACATTAATCTTAGGGTGTGGTGTACCTTTTTCTCAGAACATAGGTATTACTTCATTTCTTACACAACATCATAGGTGTTTACTACATTTCTTGCACAATATTCCTTGTTGCACACAACCCTCTTTGCTGCACACCTTCCTTAATAAGTGCACACCATCCTAAACAGGTTAACATAGGACATTTTGGTGTTAAATGTTATTATAGGACATTTAGTGTTAAATGTTGTGAAATGTGAAATGTTATGCTACACTGGCTCTGCCTGATCTTGGGGCCTACTATCTAGCCTCTCAACTAAGAATAATCTTTTACTGGCTCCACCCTCAATATCAGGCACAGTGGAGGGTCCTGGAACTTAGGGCAGAAGATTTAGTTAACATTAATAAAGTTTTACTACAACAACCTGGACCCCCACTGGGGGAAATAACTGACAACCCTTACACAATTAACACTTCACGAATTAGGAGACTAGTATTAGAATCTAAATGATTATCAAGCTATAGATATCTTCTATACTCCATACCATTCCACCAATCCTTTTTATCTGCCCGATCAGATCATGGATTTTAAAGATGGTAGAGAATGGGGATACATTTAGTAGGCCACTTCATTAAGGGTGGGCGATTGCTCCCCTTTGAAGAGCTCAGCATCATTTATACTATTCGACCACAGGATCATTTCAGAGTGATGCAGGTACATGCCTTTATTATGGACCACCTTGGGAGAACTCCAGTGGAAACTCCAGTACCTAAAGTACAGGAAATATTCTAGATTGCCTTAGATGGAAGAGCCCCTCTATTACACATGATAACTTACTTATACCATGGAATATTTTCATATGGGGAGACTCTTTACACAAACTTAAATCGACCTGGGAAATGGACTTAGTTATTGTTACAGATAGAGACATCTGGGATACACATTTGAAGTTCCTCCACTCAGGGATGGCATCCCAGACATGGTAAGAATTTCCGTGGAAGCTAACACTATGGTTCTTTCCAACCCCAGTCATACAGGCAAAATACTCGGCACATGGCAATGCCTCATGTTGGAGGCATTGTGGTAATATGTTGGCCACATATGGTCATATTTTCTGGCTATGCCCAAAACTGCAGCCTTTTTTGACAGAATTATTAGCAGCCTTGTCTGAGATGTTCCTATCAATACCCCAGTTTACACCTCAGCTCTTTCTTTTATCTTCCTACCCAAAAGATTGCCGGGATCCAAACACAAGGAAATTGTTAACTATCTGCATGCTTACTGCTAAAAAGGTTATTACTAAAAACTGACTCTCCCCAACACCCTTAAATTTGAACCAATGGCATGATTTGATGATTCAGGTATACAAAATGGGACATCTAACAGCAGTGGTCAATAAAAGACAGGAGAAGTTTGAATTAGTTTGGAGAACATGGGTGTTATATGTTTCCCTGCATAGACCTGATTTAATCCCTTGATTCAGATAGAGTTGAATATATTACTTTAATAGAATCTCAAACCAGAAATTAATATGTACAGAGATACAATCAGATGATATGAAGTTTTTACTCAACATAGAGTGGATCACATTTTCAAGTATAAGTAAGTAGTGTTAGGCAAATATGTATTTATTTATTTGTTTGTTTATTCATTTATGTTTGCATCTACTTAATGATTTATTTTCATTTTTGATCTCTCTTGTATGTATGTCTTGTTAACCTGTTTAATGTTGGTTGTTTATACTGAATAATCTGAAAATAAAAAGTTATTAAAAAAAAAGAAGCGTCTCTGATTTTTGTAATTTGTCCACAATGTTTTAAGCCTGGTCCCTGATTCTAAAAACAGGAGATGGAGCGGTACGAGTTTGTCTAGATGGAAGGTGCTACTGCATGTTAAGACAGATTATATTCTATTCTGTTTTAGATTTGATTTTGCATTACAACATCATCCCTACCTGCTGGTTTTGTACTGTGGGTGAATATAGATGAAGGAGTGTCTGTATTCTGATGCTACGCTGATGCTGATGCTATGCTGTTATGTCAGAATCAAGATATGGTTACATGGTTACATTGAATAATCTTTTTTGAAAATACTGATAAATGTGTAACCCCCTCCCAAGTCGGGAGTTACCTTAGGGGGCCCCCTCCATGTCCAGATGCAGAGCATTGCTTCCTCAGCCCACCCCTGGACTGCAACAGGGCCGGGAAGCACATTAACTTAGTTGCAGTGTCTCATGCACCTGATCCTGTGTGGCCGGTGAGCCGCTTGCTTTCTCACTCCCCGGCTCAATCCTAGACTGCCGCCAGGGCCAGGGAGTGCTCCAGATTGCTTTGGTGCTTCAGTGCTCCCAATAGAGGAGTGGCCAGTGAGCCGCACACTGTTGTTGCTTCCCTGCCCCCTGAACTGCTACACAGTGGGGAGGGGAGCACAAAGAAAGGCTGCAAGTGTTTTTCCGCATCCCAGAGCACCTGAGAGAAGCCACGGCAGAAGCCCCACTCACAATTTTACTCTCCAGCCCCATCAGACAGCAAAGGGGGGCTGGGGGGGACCAGAACACAAAACAAATAACTTTTAGAGGCTCCCCGATCCAATCTAAGCCTCCAGTGGGTCGGGGAGTACAGAGGACAACATGGCCACCAGGACTACAAGTCCCAGAATGCTCAGTGGCTGACAGTGTCGATTTCAGAGACTGCTCCTGCCGGGGAGCTCAAGAAATGGAGCTTCTGACAGGGCTTCTGTCTTCCCAAAGTGCCCCAGGCCCTAGCGACCACCAGAATGGACCAGGAGGGTCCTCCTCATGCAGCTAGTCACTGCCAAGACTGTTTATTTTATTTGATAATGGACTGAGATTAACAGTACTGTATGGGGGTGGCCAGATTGGATGTGGTCTGCCTGAAGACAGCGAGGAACCCTATTGGTAACTGCAATACAGTGAATCAGGACATGGAGCTTGAGATTCCAGTGGACCAATGAGGTGTCGTGATTCACACTAACATTCTGGGGTTGATAGTTTGACCCTGTGTCTTTTCTGTGTGAGTTTTTGAAGAGAAAACAACTGATTTTTGACAGCTCCTGCTGCTGGCACATCCTAAAACCATTCGGTTGGTGCCAAAACGAACTAAGAACTTTAAAACATGTTGCCAACTGCCTGGTAAATCTCAGACAAGAGGGATTTACCTCATCTTGACTGAACTGCTGTGTTTTGGCAACCAAGATTGCTGAGACTGCTAAAAGTATTTCTTAGTGCTTGGGTGATGTGACAACTCCACTGCCTCACTGCCCTGTTACAACAGACTGTAATTTCTGCCAGGGGACCTGAGCTATGAGGTCCTGCCTGCCTGCCTAACTGCTAGCCTACCTGAAAAGTGGGTGAAGACAAGTCCCTCTGTGGGGTGAGGACAACTGCCTGCCTACCTGTCGATGTGGGTGAAGACAAGTCCCTCTCTGTTGAGTGAAGACAATGGTCTGCTTATCTGTCAAGGTGGGTGAAGACAAGTCGCTCTGTGGGGTGAAGAGGATCATCATCCGCACCCACATCAGTTCTAACTGTTCTTGCCAATTGCCTGCAAGGGGAGAAGTTCCCCTACTCCTGCATCACCTGTTCACCAAAAGGTCAAGAGTACTGGGTTTTACACAAACCAATATTTTTCTAACTGTTCAGCTAGTTAGCTAGTTAACTTACCATCTAGGCTTCCTGCATGACCTCAGCTAAGCCCACAGCAACAGTTACAGCCAGGATAGACTGTATCTCTACATCGATGAGTGTAGTTTACAACTTGCAACTGCAGCATCCAACCATTGCAACGGTGCTGCACCCAGTGTCTACTCGTCACAGGTCTGCAACTCCTTGGTGTGTGCACACAAGCCTCCTACAGGGAATGTGGGGTTAACTGGTGCACCCAGGGCTCCAGATAAGATTTTTTTTAGATGAGTACTTTACTCCTCATTTTGAAAGTGAGGTGAGTAAAACCAAATTCAGATGCGTACAAATGTCTGGAGGAAGTGGAGTGAGGAGTACACTTTTAAAAACAGCATAGTTGTTCTCAAGATTGGTCCATAGCTAAAAGAAACTCTTTAGCAAACCTAGCCATTGGTGTTTGCATCTACGTCAATGCCATTGCTATAATGTGAGGCCCCATCTGTCTGGCCCTACTCCGCAGTAAGATACCACATCGCCGGCAGATGGGGCATCACATTATAGCAATGAAGAACACCAACCACATGGCATCAATGTAGAAGCAAACACCAATGGCTAGGTTTGCTAGGAGTTTCTTTTTAACTATGGACCGAGATCAGATATTAAAATGTATATACTCCGAAACGTAAGAACAGCATTGTGCCTGCCATAGTAAAGGAAGCAATAAAAAAATACAGTTGGAGAGAATTCCTTATCAGACAGTTATTTACAGAGGGCCGCCTGACACCATGCAGTCAGGAATTTCACTCAAGACCTCAACAAACACATCCTATGTCTAGCCGCGTGGTCTGAAAGGCAGCAGCTTTTTTTCAGTTATTAGAACTCCACCTTAGCTCCCTTTGCATATTTTGACATTTATTCCCTGTAGCCAGCTTCCAGCTTCCACAGTGTACTACATTATACATTGTCTGCATTTACTCAATGGTTCAAATAAAGATGTACAGCCAGCAAACAGCAACATAAGCAAAACAAGGTCCATCCAGTAATCAGCTCTGCGATAGAAGGAGAAGACAAAGCTGCTACATGCATGATTACAATTTTAGTGTAAGGCACGGCACACTCCATCATTTCTAATTGTGGTCAGTCATAATACAGATCTATGAAGGAGAGAGAAGTACTAGCCTGCATGTCTTTGTAAATGCACCATTACTTACAGCTAAAAGGATTTATTTTTTTTCAGATCCTGTCTTCGGATTTCTCCTTCATCTTTTTGTGCGCTGCTGCCAGTGATGTGAATCCAGCCTGCTTGCCCACCATCTGCCTGCCACGCTCTACGGAGTTCCTGCCAACTACACAGTGAAGAGATCACTGTGCCAATCATGAGACAGCATCTGGGTGGGCTCTGTAGAGCCTGCAAATGTGCATGTTCCACCACCGTTCTTTGACAATGAATAGTATGGGGAGGGGCGGGCGTGATGGCGAAGGAGAACTTTTTTAAGTGGAACATTTTTCCTGAGGTAGATCCAACATTTAGTGGCCGGGAGTAGGGGAGGAACATAAATATAAGTGCACACATTATATCGTACAATGCAGATGCGTATTTGATACGCTATTTTAAATAAAAACAGAACGTAATTTATATTTTTATAAACGTAACTAGACAGTGTACGCAGCTTACCTGGAGCCTTGGGTGCACCAATGGGGGAGAGGGACTGGGACAGGGATTACTGGATTGTAATGTACTGTGGTATCTGATTAGTTTGCCTGATTACAGAATTTATTATAAGCTTGTTGTTGAATGTTTTACTACCTTTTGCTTCCTTTGTTCCTTACTTCATTATCCAGACCCAAAATAAACCCCCTTGTTTATTTTCCTGCAAATGCTGAATCATTTGCATTACTGTGTAGTGTAATATTTGCATGCTTAGAGTGATAAGTTGGGAGGGGACTGTGTACTGTTCTACCTGTCACCAAGGGAGGAGGCTGTATTTCATTTCCTGTGGAGAAGCACCCTGGCAGTATGCTGCTATAAAGATCCCCATAGGTGGATGCACCGTGCCAAGCAAAGCAAAGCCAAGCCAACTATAATCACAAACCCAGGCACCAACCTATGTCCCTTAGGCAGCACCACTTGCGAGTGGCTGTGTACACAGAAGGGTAAGGGGTTGGTGTACAAAGGGAGGCATTGCTGGGATTTTGGGGCATTTCTGCAGCACCCCTCTTTTTAGTGGGAACAGTCTAGTACCCTCCAAAATTCCAGAGTCATGATGGATTGCCTCTCACTGCTAGACTGGTGCAGGGGTGTGGAAATTGATCCAAAAAATGCAATTTTGGTACAAATGATCCCTGAAACAACCCCAAAGGACCGTAGTGAAAGAGTCATAGGAGCCTAACATGTTTGGGAAAAGTGACTGTACGTGGGAGGATTTACAGTTCTGCTCAGCAAGCATTATGTGTTCTGATGGAGCGCCGAGAAGATGTTGATCCTTCCAGAGGGCCTGATCAGCTCCATGCTGGTGGAGACGTCACTGAGGACCCTAAAGAACCAAGTGACTTTGAAAAGAAATTACACTCACTGTTAGCTGCAGAGGAAAAGACTGCTCAAGGTATTAGAGCAACATTCCAAGAAAGTGACCAGACAAAGATAAAACCCACTAGGGAACCCCGAGCAGGAGGACATGACTGGTTCCCTTACTTGGGCCCACCTTTTTGAACTGTACAGAAGACTGCGCACTTTCTCTGGTGCCATCCCCACTCCTTCTGGAGAGAATGACTATAAGAGCCAGATTAGTCAACCCACCCAGATGGAGAAAGTGTGGAAATGTTGAAATGTCAAGAAATGTAAATGAATAGTAGACAGTTTAAGAGGTATGGTCCTGGATGTCATCCGATCACTGCATGCCAGCCAACCAGACTGCACTACTAGTGACCATCTCACCATGCTGAGAAGTTCCTTCAGAGCAGTTGAACATAAGGAAGACCTCATCTATCAACTGGAAGCCACCACCCAGCTAGAGGGAGAACAATTGTCCCACTGCATGACCAGAGTGGAGACCATGATCCATAAAATAGTTGAGGCTGGAGGAGTTACCCCTGCACAAGTTGCCCAAATGAGACTTGACCAGATCTTATGAGGTGCTGTGTATTCTCGTTGGACTCTGATAACTCTAAGACTGAAAGAACGCAAAGTCAATTTACCGAATTTAAGATAGCTCCTTGATGAGTTGAGAGATTAAGAGTCACAGGAAGCCATTGCCAATTCACTGTGAGCGCCCACTGGGAAAGCCATCCCCATGCAGCCTCAAGTTGACAGCAGCTGAGAACAAAGTGATGTGCCAGACATGAAAATACAGCTGAAAGAACTCACTGTGTATGTAAAAGCCTTGCAGATGATGCAGGTATCTCATCCACAAGCCAACGCTTTGCCACCTGGGCATGGATGCCCACTTAATCCTTCATCTGCTCCAGGGGTCAGCCCATGATCTTCAACTATACCCAGAGGTGAACTATCCTGTTTTTATTGCGAAGAAGATGGACATGTTGCACGAGGTTGTGGCAAGCCTGAGAACCAGCAGCTAGTGAACCAGAAATGGAAAAGACAGCAACAGCCACAGGGAAATGACAATGGAGCACGCTGAGGGAGTGACCTAGGACTCCAATAGTAAACAGCTCCGTAAGATGGACAAACCTCACTGCAGATGTCAGGAACAAGCTGCCATCAGGACTGATGGGTCCTACTCCTACCATAAAGATTTCTATTGAAGGATACCCCTGTGATGCCCTCCTGGACAGTGGGTCACAGGTCACCATCATCTATCTATCCTTTTACCAGACATACTTGAAGCATTTGCCTTTGCAGCCATAAGAGGGACTTTCTGTGTGGGGGTTGATCAATGCCAGCTACCCCTATGATGCTACATCACTGTGCAAATTAAATTTCCAGAGACTTTTGCTGGAGTCCCTCAAAATATCGACACCTTAGCCCCTCATTTGTCCTGATGCCTAGATATTGGACAAGACACCTGTGTTAATTGGAACAAATGTAAATATGTTTTGATGCCTGACTCACTTGTGCCTGCAGAAGGCAGGTGGAAAGAAACTACCAGATTTTACTGATTCATGCTACTGTGAATATTGCCTACCTGGAGGGAGAGACCAAGGTCTGCAACCACTCTGAGGAGACTGTCAGAGTCATCAGAAAGGAAGGTAAAGATCCTTTGATTGTGCCCCCTGGCACCGAGTGCTTGGTGGAAGGAGCTGTGGATTGCAACGAATCACTGTCAGACCAGATCATCATTGTGGAGTCACCAGAAAGAGGTTTGCCAAATAGTCTGATGGTCCAGCCAGGAGTGCTGAGTGGAACCGAAGTGATGGTCAAAGGAATCAACATAAAGTCAAAGAACAAGACTGACAAAGATCTGACTGTGCATTCTGGTACAGTACTAGCCAACCTGTACACAGCTGATGTGGTCGTGGCCACAACCTCTCCAGAGAAGACTACTCCATTGGATGAAGGAGTGTTCAATTTCGGTTCATCTCCCATTCCTACCAGCTGGAAGAATCAATTACAGAAGGGATTGGTCTATCAATTTGATGTTTTTTTCTTGCCATGAATGAGATGTTGGATGTGTAAAAGGAGAGAAGCACCACATACGCCTACATGATGACCACCTGTTCTGAGAAAGGTCAACAAAATTGGTGCCCGCTGACAAAGAAGATGTTAGATGACATCAGCAAGAGCTCCTGAAGGCAGGGATAACTGAGTCTCACAGCCCTATGCTTTGCCTATAGTGGTGGCCTGGAAAAAGAATGGCGCCATAAGAATGTGCATTGACTAGTGCACCCTGAACCAACTTACAGTGGCCGATCAATGCACCATGCCTCGAGTGCAAGATGCCTTATACAGCCTCACAAGTAGTAGATGGTTCTCTGTTCTGGACTTGCGTAGTAGTTACTACCATATACCAATGGCTGAGGAAGAAGACTGCCTTTATCTGCCCACTAGATTTTTACCAGTTTGAGCAAATGCCACAAGGAATATCTGGTGCCTCAGCAACTTTCCAGCACCTGATGGAGAAGGTGGTAAGTGATATGAATCTCCTAGATATCTTAGTCTACCAGGATGACCTGACAGTATTTGGGAGGACACTAAAACAACATGAAGCCTGATTACTTAAGGTACTGGACCAACTAAAGGAACATGATTTAAAACTCTCCTTGGACAAGTGTCAGTTCTGCCAGATGTCTGTGAAGTATGTGGGACATTCTGTTTCCAATCAAGATATCAGCACTGATCCAGAAAAAGTAAAAGCTTTTATTACATGGCCAAGGCCTACCAACTTGAAAACACTTCAATCTGTCTTAGGGTTTTGTGGATACTACAGGAGGGTTGTAAAAAGCTACTCTTCGGTGGTGAGGCCTTTGCATAGACTAACTCAGGGATATCCTCTTACTCAGAAGAACAAATGTCTAGGAGCCAAAAAGACATCCTACAGTGAATATTTCAAGACCAATGAACCTTTTGGGGATGACCCATGGACTGCTGAGTGTGAGACTGCATTTCAAGAGATTATTAGACTCCTAACAGAAGCTCCTGTTTTAGCCTTTGCTGACTACACCAAGCCATACACCCTTCATGTTAATGCCAGCATGGAGAGATTGGACACCGTATCCTACCAAGAACATGACAAAGGTATGAGACCAGTCACCTATGCCAGTCGCAGTTTGACTCCCTCTGAAAGGAACTATCTAGTCCATAAGTTAGAGTTCCTTGTACTGAAATGGGCAGTGACTGATCAGTTTCATGAGTATCTGTATGGAACCAGATTCGTTGTGCTAACTGACAATAACCCACTGACATATGTGCTGATCACTGCCAAGATGGATGCCACTGGGCACAGATAGAGCTCTGCCCTGTCTGTCTACAACTTCCATTTGCAATATCATCCTGGATGAAACAACATAGATGCAGATGCACTGTCCAGATGTCCCCGTCATACTCCTCCCACGGAGGAGCCCTGGACCCATGTATCAAAAGATGGAGTGAAACCTATTTGCCAGATGATGGTGCCTGATGACCGACCTACCATCACCAACCCAGACTGTGCTGTGGACCCACCTGGAGTGCATACTGATGCCATACCAGAAGTGTACGCACAATTCACCACCCTGCACAATACCTTCTTGCCTCACTTATCTCCTACAGATTAAAGAAAAGCACAGCAAACAGATCCTTGTTTGAGAGATGTCATCTTAGCCAAAGAAAAGGGCTTGTCATCCTATCAAGTTAAATCAAATCTGCCTGATGTATCGCTTCTGAGAGAGTGGGATACGTTTTCGTTAATGCATGGACTGTTGTATCGAATTATCAAAACACAAACTCAGTTCCCCAAAGAGCAACTGGTGCTGCCCAAAACGTATCGCAGAATGGTTTTGCAAGTACTGCATGAAGACATGGGACACTTGGGAATTGATAAGATGTTGAGCCTTGTACAAGACCATTTCTCCTGGCCACATATGGCTATGTAGGTGGAAAGACATTGCAAAAGCTGTAACAGGTGCATCACCTGTAAGACTTTACTCAAACGAGCAGCTCCCGAGTTATTTCACAGCAAAGCGATTTTGAAACTGCATGGACCCAGATAATCAAAGTTACTGTACACGAACATCTTGCAGAAATAGGACAGTACATACAGTATGCAAGGGACCAAATGTCTTTTTATGGCTTTAAATACAGGCTGCAGCCAAGTAAGGTGGTGCAGAGACATCACTCAGTCACACTTATTGAAGTGAACTTCTAATATTAAAGTTGCACTGAGCTGTGGCATCTCAATATGGTATTTTGAGGGTTTTAGTGGGGGTTGTTGGACCTTGGTACAGCAATAAATCATAAGATGAACCCTAGAATTTTCATGACAGTGAAGGTCATGTGGAGGAGGGTGTTTGGAAAGCAAAAAAGCTGCTGTACCAATTCTAAAAAGTACATCCCCCTATACACTATTTTATTTTTTAAATAGTATGTGGAGGCTGTTCACAGTGCCCTCACCAGGCTCAGCATATGTGAATATTTATGGCATTTGAAAGAGAGAAAATATGAGTTTCCCTCTGGAACAACAACAGTAAAAATTGCTGGTGAAATAATACCTAGATGTGATGAGATACTTAAAAATTACCTCCAGTCAGTCATACAATAATCCCAATCCTAAAATGCATAATGGGCATGTGATGTGTTGCAATAGTGGTGCTCTTAGAGTGGCAGTGAAGACTGCATCTGTGTTTACTTTATACTGAACTTGGGTGCTGAGGCACAACAAAGCAGGTGATCATGCCACTAGTGCCATTATGAAATCAGTCTTCTGGTCATTTACTTTAAATATATAAATATCTGAGGAATTTGCAGGATCAGCACCTTGTTGATTCCATAATACCTAAATTTCTCCCCAGACTGGAAGCCTTATACCACATGAAAACTTCTCCCATTCTAATAGTGTCCAAAATGATCCTAACATGTTTTAATAAGGAGGTATTGTTTATGGCCCTGCTCGCAAAACTCTTCTTGCCAAAACACCTCACCTTTTTAATACATCTTGCTATTTTATTCTAAAACTGCCCCTTATGTACCCATCACTGTGGCACACTGCAGTTTTGGTTGACTGGCTCTGGATGGGAGGAGTCTTATTCATGATACATCTCAAATCTTTAAGTACAGTACCTGCCTGACTACCACAGCCATACAGATTGAAAGAGTATGATGACTGCAATGTATATGCTGTCAGAGCAATTGTATAATGTTTTAAACTTGAAAACTGAAAGCTGCGACTTACTGTTCACTCTGATGGAATGGAATGCTATATTTCTCTGTAACCCCCCCCTGCAAATGGGGGTTCCCAAAAGACTTCCAGGAGCTTGCTTGAATGCTCCAAGCCTGAATGGTGTTTGGCGTTTAAGCCATTTATCAGTGAGTGTGTTTAGAACCTCTGGTACTGTCTCTTTAAGAGCTGTCTGCTTGCAGACATAATTAGTTTGTATGGGGGACTGTGTGTTTCTTTGATTGAGTACCACTCAAGCTGCTGCCAATTCACTCCATTTTGCAGTCACTAGGAGTGCAAAGGAACCTATCTGAAAATGTAACTGTTTGCCAGAAATCATTTACAGTAATAATGAAATTACAGTTTGTCTAACCTGCTTTCTTTGCAGTCAGAACTGTGTCTGCCTAGTTCCCCATTCTGGTTTTGAACTGCTGAACTGGACCAATCAGTGTGGGGTAAGCTAGCTCTAAAATGGTGCCTTGGACGAATCAGAACTTGGACTCATAATCTGAGCCAGCCACAAGAGGATTGTATGGGCAGTGACTCTGGGAGATGTAGTTTAGACTTGGCGCCTTTTGGACCAACAGCAGCAGTCTATTGTGAGTGACAGCCAATCCAGTCAAGAACTGGGAGGAACTCAAAGGAAGTGCCCGGTTTTGTCTGTTGGGAGTTTCAGTTTAGTTTTGGCAGTGAAGGAAAGAAACCCTGTGCTCCTTCAATTGCACAGTTTCAGTCAAAAAAGCGTGTATGAGCCCAGAGTTCAGTCTGCAGCTTGTGTAACTGCTTGTTAGGACTGAATCCGTCCTGTGAAAGAATCAAAGGATCTCTGAAGAGTAGAAACCAAGCTCACCCTGTAGAAGACTGGAGAAATTGTTGAATTGCACTCGGTCTGTCAGGAACTGAATCTGCTGTGTGTTCTCCGGGTATTGTGCAGTAATCGCGATCGGGATAGAGAAGCAGCCTACCTGGTATAGTACTTTCTTTTGCCATATAAATGTGTGAGGAGACTCGTGGAGCTCAAGAGTAGCCCTGCTGACACTGAAGGACCCTATCTTGTTTGGAGGTCGAGTACTAATTCAGGGTCGCTCCCTGTTGAATTGCCACATTAAATCCAAATGGAATCACTGTACTGCTGACTGTTTAAACTAATTTTCTTTTCACTGTGTGAAAGGGCCCCTACCAGCTGCCACGGTTTGGACTAGCCACAAGGCTTGGGTACCCAGGGACAGTTACTGGTAGGGATAGGCCTATGCACAGAGCCATAGGTAGATAGTAAAGTGATAAGCTAATTAACCTGATTTCCCCTGTCCTTGTTATATCCCCCAATAAATCAGAGCTGCTTGTTTCAGCAAAGTTATACTGCCTGGAGGTATTTGTCTATGTTAAAGTACTGTACTGTGATTGTTGCACTGTATCTTATTTCACAGGAGGTCCCAGTGCCGGAACTAGTCCTGGGGGTAAGTGTATACGGTGAAGGTAATTCTGATATATTGTGTGGGCCACTAATGGGAAGAAAGGGGGGTTGCAGTGTCCCAGAGGGCTGTGACCAAGTAAGTTTAACTATTGCAAACCCTGACCTCTGGGTGGAGGCACCCGCCATTGGATCCAGGCCCCTCAACCTGTTAGTGGCAAATCAGGCAGGGGTAGTAGCCCCTGGGATAGCGCCATCTAGGGGTTACATCTCTCAATAAATAGTATTAACAAAAAAGTACTGGCCTATTTATAGGGGACATTGAAGAAGGAATTGAAGGGAAAATATGCATATTTGCTGATAATACAAAGATCTGTAACCGGGTGGACACCGAAGGAGGAGTGGGGAGGATGAAGAGGGATCTAGACAGACTGGAGGAGTGGTCATGGACATGGCAGTTGGGATTCAATGCTACAAAATGCAGAGTCATGCACTTGGGGGTGCAATAAACAAAGGGAGACTATAAGATGGGAGGGGTGGTGGTCAAAACCACGAGGAAGGAAAGAGACCTGGGAGTGACTATATCCAAGGATCTAAAGTTGGCCAGTCAATGCGATAAAATGGTTGGGAGGGCTAGCGGAATGCTGAGGGGCATAACCAGTAGGAAGAAGAAAGTAATGATGCCACTATACAAAACCTTGGTGAGACCCCACCTTAAATATTGTGTTCAGTTTTGGAGACCATACCTGAGAAGGGACAGGGTGGAGGCAGTGCAGAGGAGGGCTACAAAGATGGTGCAAGGGATGCAGAATATGACCTATGAGAACAGGCTCAGAGAGCTGAATGTGTATACCCTAAAGGAGGGGAAGGAGAGAGGGGACATGATAGAAATATTTAAATACCTTATGGATAAAAACAGGGTACCAGAGGGTAGCATTTCTCAAAGGAGCAGATACCAGACAGCCAGAGGGCTTATAATGAGACTGGAGGGAGGAAGGGTCAGGGGAAGTAAAAGGAAGCACTACTTCACAGAGAGGGTGGTGGACAAATGGAGGCCTGATTGCAACTGTTGTGGGGGCCAGAAGAATCACAGAATTCAAAAGGGCTTCGGACAAGCATAAGCATAGGCACTGACTCCGGGGGGGGCTGAGGGGCTGAAGCCCCCGGAAGTTTAGAGGGCTCTGTCCCCCCCACCCAGAATTCAGAGTTACAGCAGAATGTGATGCAATAAGACAAACACCAGCAGTTTTATTGTAACTCACCTGCTGCCAGCCTAGCCAATCCGTGAGCGCTGTTTTCAGGATATGGAGAAAGAGCGAGGACCAATCACTGCAGTTAGAGTATCTTGGCAGTGACGTTGACATGGTCACATGATGCCATTTTGGTGGGATTGGTGCCACTACACCAGTGGTTAGTTTCCTTGGTCATACAGCCTTAGGGGACAAGTGCTGTCCTTTCCTATTGTGGGGTCAGGCCCCTCGTGCTCTCTCCCTCCCTCCCCATCACTCTTGGGAATCATGTCAGCATGGACATCATCATCTCATCACCCCCCCAAGCACAGGGTGTTTGAAGTAGGCAAGTAAGGAGCGCAAGCACATGGAAGTGGAATGGGGGAACACAGGCAGTGGGGCAGTCCGGGCAGCAGCAGCAAAGATGAGGGGAGCAGCTGGCTTTGGAGGCCTGGAGGCTGTCAAAAAGCCAAGGAGGAATCGTAGGAGAAGCTGACTTCCTACAGGACATGCGGGGAGGTAGGACATGTGAGGAGCACTGGAGCAGTGGTAATGCGTCAACCAACACATTAAAAATTGTGTTGATAGCCAGTTAATTGATTAATGGGAACAAGCATTCAGAATAAGGACTGAAATACAGCAAAGCTTTTAGCTTACAGTATATTCCAGCTGGTTAAGGCCTTGGTTGCCTTTGATTACTATTGTGAATGTGAGTTGACCTGATTAAAGCAGGTCTGGATTTATAGTAATGACTTGTTGTTTTGGGGGCCCCCTGTCAGCTGTTTTAGTGTTTTTGTTCATTTATTTTGTGCTTTCATCTGACTGGCTGGAGGAGGGGTTGTGTTTTGGGGGTGACCACATCCGTCTGGCTGTACCAGAAAACTAAAAAGCATGTGCAGCTCTGCCTGGTGATGTAGTCTGGATGCTGGGCCTAAGCCTGTTTCTAAGGTGAGCCCCAAAAACATGTGCAACACAGCCTGGTAGTAGCACAGTGCAAACTAAGTTTACTTTGGCTGGTTGGCCCTAACTATGGTGTGATTGGCTGTCGGTGTTGACTGTG
The DNA here is from genome assembly GCA_016271365.2 of Neoceratodus forsteri. Classification (NCBI taxonomy): domain Eukaryota; kingdom Metazoa; phylum Chordata; order Ceratodontiformes; family Ceratodontidae; genus Neoceratodus; species Neoceratodus forsteri. The sequence goes on from CM057454.1 coordinate 777,587,780, forward strand.
CAACTGCTGAACTTAGTTGTGCATACGCCTACAGCCAAGTGACAAGTTTGGCCCCATTCTTTTTCTCATGGCTAATGCAGTCTAGGATGGGAGGTGAGAGCTAATAGAAGCCAGGAGTTGAGAGGGACCTGATTACCAGTATCTTGAGAGGGTGAGACCAGGCTGGGAAAAAAAAAATTAAAGATCAGGGAGTGAGGCAAGTGGATTAGAGATGCCGAGGGTTGATGGTCAGGGCTCAGGAGTGAGTCTGTCATAGGGACACATCAGTGGTGTTAACTGTGGTGTGGTTTACTTGGCATTTGACCACATTACCTATGCTCATTAAATACGATGTCGACTTGGGGTGGTTGGGGCAGATAGCCGGGAGGGGTTGGCAGGTGGGCGGTGTTGGGACGGGTGGCCAGGTGGACTTCATGGTTACTGCTGTGCATAGGGCTCATAGTAATGTAAATCCAGCCTTTGATTAAATAGTTACCTGTTCACTTATTGAGGAAGAAAAAAAAAGAAAATGAGTATGCCTCAGGCTCAGCTAAAATCTGAATATGGTAAGCTCCACATCCCAAAGAAGGGTGTACGTCACATTACTGAGCTAAAACAGGGTTTTAAATAGCTGGTATAGCATAACAAAATGCTACGCAAAACAGGGGGTAATGCTAAACCATTTCCAAAAATGCATAGCAGTAGACTGCTAACCATTTTTGTTCAGTGGGTCTACGGCACAGTAGACAAACTTAATAAAATTATATACTGTATATTTTAAAATGTTGCTAACCATTCTGTGCCAAGTGCTATGCATTTTTACAAGTGATTAGCACTTTCACCTGTAAAACCGCTGATCAATTTTTTTTCTGCATATTTAATACCCTGTTAAATAAACAAGAGCTTAGTGCTAAATGATCAGTGACTGGCTAAGTAAGAAGACACTGACGGGAAAACAATGAGGTAATGAGAGGAGGGCAGGAATGAGGAATGGGGAGGTCTTAATAAGAGAACAGTTGTAGATTATCACATAATAAGTGCATGGAAGGAGGTAGAAGAGGCAGAATAGAAGTGATTTTTTTCAGCGTATAAACTTGTACATGTAGTAGTATTGTATATCAGTTGTTCACAATATTTGTCATTCTTCTCTATTCTGGTCTATTCACCTACAGTATAGAAGACATAAGAACTTAACATTTTTATTCACTCTTTTTATCTCAGCACCCTCATTCTATTTGAAATAGGAGCGTTGTAGTACAATACTAATATAAACTGCTTAGTGGGGTGGAAGCACCCGATGACGAGTTTGGTTGTCAGTCATTCTGGTGTGGGAAGCCATGGTGATGTAAGGCTTGTCTGTCACTCATTTAGATATGGGGGACAGTGGTGATGTGGGACTTGTCAAGCACTCAGACCTGGGGAGCTCTTGTGATGAGGGCCGTGGAGGTCATACATATATGGGGAAGTTAGAACTGTACAGTGAGGCTTGTCATTCACACTGATGTGGGGCCACTGGTTATATGTGGCTTGTCTGTCACAGTAGGGCATACTGTATGAGGGCACTACTAATGTGGGACTTGTTAGTCACTTAGAAGTGAGGAGCACTGTTAACGTGGGGACTGTCAGTCACTCTGATGTGGGGAGCTCGCTTGATGAATTTGTGCCTGGGTATACTTATGTTATTCCTAGGCTGGGTTACCTGACAAGCAGTACCCCAGTCAGTTCTGCCCGAAAGACGCAGTAACCTGACGCTACTACACCCAACGCAATAGCTCCAGACGGGGTAAGGTAGCGGATGTGACAGAATGCTACCCTTCCCCGTCTGATGCTGAGGAATGGACGTTTGGATGGGGTTGCTGGCCGAGCTGCCCCAGTGATGTGGTAGGGAATACCACTGGTAGCTTGGTCAGCATGCTGTGTGTGACCCGGGTTCTGGTCCAGGTCATGTCCTTTTACACACTGCAATCCCCGTAAATAATTTTAAGTTACTCCAGGGTCTGCTCAACCTTGGAGTTAGATATTTTAGTTATGGGGGCTGTGGGAGGTGGAGCCCCCCACATGGGGAGTACGGGTGGCAAAGCCCCCCGCACATAACACTTAGTCCCTGTAACATGCCTGGAATTTGTCTCTCAGGCATGAGAGTGATTCAGGACTGTAGCTGTTGGGACAACTGACTGGGTATGCCAAGCATTGGCATACTGAGTTTAGGAATAACATAGTATATCCTCTGCCTGCCTGTCACTGAGTTAGAACATTTTAATAAAGCAGCAGACAATATTTTTGGCAAATTAATTTTACTGAGAAAAGATCTGGGGGATAGACTGCAGAAAACATCACCAGGTGAGGGACACCACCAGTTTGTGCAACACTTGCTGGGGAGTGGGTAAAGGTGGTGAATGACAACACCAGAGGATATGCCAGTAACTGGGGAGGTCGTCAGGGTGGGTGAGTGACTCCACTAATGTTTGCAACACTTACCGAGAGTAAGTCAAGGTGGGTGAGGGACACCATCAGAAGCTCCTCCAGTTGCTGGGGAGGGAGCAAGGTAGGTGAGTGACACCACAACTTGCAGGGCACCACAGAGCACTGAAAACCCCAGAGCTTCTGGGGGCCTTGGCAACCTCCAGAGCCCCGGTTATTTCTTAAGCTCCCCGGAAAAATAAAGGTTGGCTCCTATGCACATAGAGGCATTCTAAGGGGAAGGGGAGAGGAGCCACAGGGGGAGAAGCAGAAGAATGGGACTAGGTAGGACAAAGGGACAGATTAGGTGGGCCAAGAGGTCCTTTTCTGCCATCAGATTTCTTTGTTTCTATTACGCTTCCAAGTTATCTAGCCTCTTTCTTTACTCCTGCTTCTTTTTCTCTGCCACACTCTAAGACCTTCTAAATCTCCATTCCTTTATGACTTCAAGCTGAAAATTAAATCTTTGTCAAGCGGCTTTTTCTTGAGGATTACTACCTTGTGGAACAAACTGCCTCTGTAGTTAAATCCTCCTCCTCCTCTTGGCCTTTTCTACTGGGTGATCAGCAGAATTTGGGAAAATGAAGCTCCAAGCACAGCTGATGAGGGAAACGTCTAAGGGACACTGGCCCTGGTGCCGTGGTCTGCAAGAATTACCTTCTGCCATGTAATGGTGCTCCAGGATAGAGGTGCCACTGGTATGCCACCAGCAGAGAACCATGGCTCCATACTTCAGATTCAAAGACACCATTATTGGAATAGCAGAGAGGGTACATGGGGCAAGTCACCACTGTCCAAACTGCCGTGGTGGATGCCACCCCCACTGTTATGGACCATGGTCAGTAAGACACAATTCCAAGATGGAGCTGCAAGATGCAACCTTCAGGATTAAGCTGATCAAATAAAGAGACAAGATATACTGTTATAAAGATTGGCACTGAAATGTTGTAGTAGGTGAAAACAGGCACACCAGCCAGACTCACCCCAATGCCATCTTGTATAATAAATCACTTTCAGGTGTTAAATGTACTGGGAAGGAGGAAATACAGTACTAATTTCTTTGACTAAAAATAAAAACATTAAAGTTGATAGGAAACAGTTTTATTGCACCTCTAGATGTCCTCCTAGTTTCCTTTTTATGAACATATGAAATTGCCAGCAGAAACAGTCCTCATGGTCTATCGAGTCTGCTCCAGTGTGCAGCTAGCTCCTCATCACGCAGCTGCCCCTCCTGCCCCCCCTTCCTAATATTCCTTACCCTCATCCTGTCCCAACTCCTCTTGAAACTGCCAACCGTCTTACAGGACACTGTCTCGTCTGGTAAGGTGTTCCATTTGTTCAACACTCTTTACGTGAAAAAATGTCTCCTCGTCTCCCTCTTGAATCTGCCCCCCTTCGATCTCGGTCCATGCCCTCTCATGTCCCTTTCCCTTTTCACCTGAAAAATTCCTCTGTGTTGGTCTTATTTATCCCCTTCAGACACTTGAAGGTCTCGATCATATTCCCTCCATCCCTCCTCTCCTCCAGTGAATACATATTCAGCTCTCCCAGCCTGTCCTCATAGGGCTTGTTCTCCAATCCCTGGATCATCTTTGTGGCTCTTCACTGCACCCCCTCCAACAATATGATGTCCTTCCTCAGGAATGGGCACCAGTACTACATGCAGTACTCTAGGTGGGGCCTGATCAATGACCTATACATGGGCAGGATAACCTCCCTCCTTCTGGAAGAGATCCCTCTTGCAATACACCCCAGCATTTTGTGGCTTCTGCTGCTGCCTTCCTGCACTGAGCACAGTTGTTCATGTTCCCTGTAATGATCACTCCTAGGTCCTTCTCCTCTGTAGAGCTCCCCAACTTTACCCCATTCAAGTGATAATCCCTCCCTGGTTCCTGGCTCCAAAGTGCATAACCTTGCACTTCTTGGTGTTGAACCCCAACTGCCATGTTTCAGCCCACTCCTGCAGCTTAGTCAGGTCCTCCTGCAACCCCTACCACCCATCCGTGTCATCAGCCACAGTTCCCATCTTGGTATCATCTGCGAACAGGCTGATCTTGCTCCAGATCCCGTGTGAGATATCTGCAATAAAAATCCCAAACAGCACCGGTCCCAGTACTGATCCCTGTGGTACCCTGCTCGTCACCGCTCTTGTAACGAAAGGTCTCCCCACCACCACCCTTCGCTGCCTTCCCTTTAGCTAGTTTGTGATCCATTTAACTATTTTTGGTCCCACCCCCAGACATTCCAGTTTTCCCCCCAACTTCCCATGTGGCACTGAATAAAAGGCCTTGCTGAAGTCCAAATACAGGACATCCACTGCATGGCCCTTGTCCAGTTCCCACATCACCCAGTTGTAGTACTCTGCAAAGTTTGTCTGACAGGATCTGCCCATTATAAACCCGTGCTGCTGACCATCCTGGAGACCGTTTTCCTCTAAGAAGCTCACTAGCTTCTGTTTTAGTATGGTCTCCATGAGCTTTCCCACAATCAGTGTGAGGCCCACTGGCCTATAGTTTACTGTTTCATCCTTTGGGCCACTTTTGTGGATGGGCACCGCATGGGCCATTCTCCAGTCCTGTGGTACACATCCCGTGTCCAGGGAGGTGTTGAACAGGTCATCCAGTGGCCCCTCCAGGACCTCTGCCAACTCCCTTAGTACCCTAGGGTGAGTGCCATCAGGTCCAGGTGCTTTGTCCACCCATAATCCCCCTTTAACCCATCTAGTACCCTGCTCTCTGTAATCCCTACATCTGTCGTCCCCTCTCCCCTCCCCCCTTGCGTGGGGTATCTGCCCGCCTTCTCTTGAGTGAGTACAGAGCAGAAGTATTAATTCGGTGCCTCTGCCTACTCTGACCCTTTCTCCACCTCACCCATCCTTCTTAATCCTCACCAGCTAATCCTTGCTCTTCCTTCTCTCTCCGATGCAGTGGAAGAAGTCCTTTTCTCCACTTTTAATTCCTTGTGCCAGTCTCAGCTTCCTGGATGCCTTGGCTGCTCTGACCAGTCTGGTAACCTCCATGGGCTTCTCCATGTATGTATCCTTATCTTCACCCCTCCCCAATTTTCTGTACTTTCAAAATGCTGCCCTCTTGGCCCTCACCCCTTCCATAATCTCCTGTGTCAGCCAACTAGGTTTCTTTGCCCTTTCATTCTTGCTTTTCGTCTTGGTGCAAGACTCCTTCCATTATGATGTCCCATTTCTGCTCTGCATCCATGTGTGGTTGCATTCATGCCAGGTGCCTACCCAAAATTTCTCCCATCTTCTTAAAGTCTGCCCCTAAACTCAATCACCCTTGTACCCGTGCCCCGTTTCCCTACCCATGTTGAGCATGAACCATACCGAATAGTGGTCACTCCCAGCCAGGGGTTCCTCCACTTCCAGATCCTTTACAGCGTCCATGTTATCCAATACAAGGTTCTTTTTAATTGAGTCGGACCCTGGACCAGCTGTCTTAAAATGCTTCTAGCAGGACCCACTCCCTTGCACTCATGGTGGATGGGGTACCCCACTCCACCCCCGGTAGATTGAAGTCCCCTACCACCACCACCACTGTGCTCCCCTTCCTGAATTTGTTCAGCTAATTCCCTATCCAGGTCAATCCTCTAAGCCGGTGGCCTGTTCACCACCCCCATCCTCAGTGTCCTATTTTTTGCATTTTGGAACTGCATTTATAGTGCTTCTGTCCTCCCCTCCCTCCCTTATGCACTTGATCCCTTCCCTTACATAGATCGCTACCCCCCCATTCCCCTTAGCCCTATCCTTTCTAAATAACCTGAACCCCAGGTCATCATATCCCAGTCCTGATACTGAGTGGCCAACGTTTCCGTGATGGCCACAATGTCCACCCCCTCCACCGCCAAGAGAGCCTGCAACTCTGCTGTTCTATTCCTTCAGTTTCTTGCATTCAGTGAGACCACCCTCCAGCCTGTCTCCTCCCCTTCCCTACCCCTATTCTTCCCCCTTCCCCTTTATCCCTCCCTATGCCACTTACCCACTGTTTTTGTTTATCAAAGATTCTGATAAGTTTCGAGCTTTTTTGTTAAATCAATGTTCCAGTTTTTATGCTTATCTGTCCCCTACCCCCTCACCTTACCATGTTTGGTTAGTTATTTTTCATTTTGCAAAAAGAAATGCCACTGTTCTTTTCATGGTTGTTGTTTTCTTACAGTTGTAACACAGAAGCACCCTGTCTGTGAGATGATGATGACAAAATTATGAACTCAGCAGTAGGATGAAGCTGGGACTTTCAGTGTTTACAATAATTACATGGGCATGTAATTGTGCTGACCTGCTTGACTTACACTGTGCTTATTAACCACACAGCAATACAGGTTTGGTGAGGAAGTTTGCCACTTAGTTTCTTTTCCTTCAGTTAGAGAGATGACTAGAGGGAAGGAATCAATTTTGATGTTTCTTTGCCAAAAGCATTTTGACCCTTTTGAGACAGTTTTGCATGAGTCAGAAGCTAGTGGATTTTTTTTTTCAGATTACATGCCTGTTGTCAGGGATGGATAAAGCTAACCTCCTGTTTGGATTTTCAGTCCTTTAGAGTCAAACATCAACTTAAGTCTTTTGGAGCATTGAAGAAGGATGTATGCATCCCATGCGATTTTAGTGCAAATCATCCATGGATTCTCTTTGTGTGAAATACCTGATGTATATCTCCTCTCCTGCACACAGAAATAGGCCAGAACAGTACTTCAGTTTTTCATGCAGCCAGGATTACATACATTATTATTCAACTTGGGTGGCACTTTTAATGTTAAATACATCAGATAAGCAAGATTTCTTGTCACACATTAAACATAGAGGCTGACATAGAAACATAGAGGTTGACGGCAGATAAAGACCACAAAGCCCATCCAGTCTGCCCATTTCATTTTCTACCTTATAAATGTGCCATCGGCCTTTGCTCTGTCAGTGGCCTATCTATTCATACTCATCTGTATTGCTCCCATATGCCTATCCCATGCCTGTTTGAAGCCCTGCACTGCATTCATAGCCACCACTTCCTGAGGTAGGCCGTTCCATGCATCCACCATTCTTTCTGTGAAAAAGAATTTCCTTACATTCCCCCTTAATCGGCCTCCCTCTAATCTCATGATGTGTCCTCTTGTCCTGCTATTTTTCTTGTATTGAAACATGTTAGACTCTTTCACCTTCTTAATGCCCTTAAGGTGTTTGAATGTTTCAATCATATCACCTCTCTCCCTCCTTTGCTCTAGGGTATACATATTGAGTTCAGTTAATCTGTCCTCATATGTTTTCTGATGCAGTTCCTGCTCCATTTTGGTTGCCCTTCTCTGGACTGCCTCAATTTGGTTAATGTCCTTGTGAAGGTGTGGCCTCCAGTACTGCACGTAGTACTCCAGATGGGGCCTAACCAGTGTCTTGTAAAGAGGGATTATTACCTCCCTCTTACGACTTGTGATACCCCTACTAATACACCCTAACATCCCCTAGCCTCCACCACTGCTTTAGAAGTCTGCTTGGATGATTTCAGATCATCGGTGATAATGATGCCCAAGTCTCTTTCTTCCTTTGTGACTGCCAGCCACCCCTCCCAGCCTATAGGTGGCTTCAGGGTTTCTTTTCCCTATGTGCATGATCTTGCACTTCTTTGCATTAAATCCCAGTTGCCACTCTTCTGACCATTTTGCTAGTTTATCCAGATCTCTTCTCATTCTGCCCACCCCATCTGGATCATCTACTCTGTTGCAGATCTTGGTATCATCTGCAAATACCCTCCAGTTCATCTTCAATGTCACTGATGAAGATATTGAAGAGGACTGGCCTCAGGACTGATCCCTGAGGTAACCCACTTGTGACTTTCATCTCTTCTGACTGTATACCGTTTACCACCACTCTCTATTTTCTGCCCGTCACCCAGTTTGCCACCCAGTTGACCAACGTCTGACCCACCCTGAACCTACCCAGCTTATTAATCAATCTTCTATGTGGAACAGTATTGAAAGCTTTGCTGAAGTCAAGGTAGGCAACATCAACTGCTCCCCCTTGGTCCACCACTCTGGTTACCCAGTCAAAGAAATCTATGACAGTAGTTTGACAGGACCTTCCTTTTGTAAACCCATGCTGTCTTGGATCCTGTGCTCCTATGGATTCCAGGTGTTGCACTATCCTTTCCTTAAGGAGTGTCTCCATAATCTTGCCCACTACTTAGGTAAGACTGACTGGTCTGTAATTCCCATTACTTGCACTAATAAGCACTGACACCACCTGCTTGCAAAGTGGTCACAACACAATGACCAAGTGGGACTTTTTTTAAGCTGTATTCAACATTTCAGTATATTTTGGGGGGAAATAAAACATAGATTTTAGTAATTATTTAAAGGGACACTGTCAACCTGTTTTTCATCATATTATTTCTAGTTAAAAAACTACATTTTATGGTTGCTTACCTTCTCTAACATTCATTGATGTTGCTGCTTGTTTTGTCTATCTCCTTGTTTAGTAGAACTGGTATGCATGATAATGTATATTTATAAACAACCTTATTTTGTCTACAATCTTGGATCTGTTCTTACTGAATACTTCCTGAACATTAGAAACACCTCTAAATAGTGCAGTCACTCATAATACAATAGCCTCCTAAACTCCCAATGCATCATGAGGGGCTAGACTCTGTTATGGGTGTTCCCAAGTCCAGGAAGGATGCAGTTGGAGCTGATCAAGGAATGTAAACAAACCTGTTTTTGTGTTAACACCAGTATGGTGGGCAGTCTGTTTTTCACTTTTTTAAAGAAAAAAAGAATCAGAATCAAACTAGCAGCTACATCAGCAATCTTTACAGAATGTTCTCAATCATAAAATGTGTTTTTTAAATTAGGGACACTTTGAGACCTAAGGGAGTTGACAGTGTCCCTTTAATAATACAGTACTAGTAGGGACCCATTTCATAACTGCAATAAGGCACTGGGGGGTGCAATATGGTGGGCTAACGACCCTTCTCAGGTGGTGGGCTATTATCCCACCAAAATGCCCCCCTCCCGTCATGCCTTATTGCTTAAATAGTGACACCAATAAGCTGTGCTGCAGTAGTGATGTCATGTACTGCAGCACAACAACTTAGACCGCTGTACTTCTGTTTTCCTGTAGCCAATCCAGCCGGACTTTTTTTTTAACTTGAACTTACAGAAACAGCTGCAGGTTGAATCAGTAATCTGAGCTGGCCACCAACCATCAAGTGTCTCCACTCCCCTCAACTGCCAGTTCACGGAAAGAAAGCAGAGTGTCTGAAATCAGCATGGATGGATGGATGCATTATATTTTAGAAAACTGACTTTTTAATTTCTGGGCTCTGATTGGCTGGTACCCCTTCTGGGGGGAACATTAACTTTCAATAAGAACATAAGAAAGTTGCCATGAGAAGGAGACCACTTGGCCTATCTAGTCTGCTCGTGTTGTTGGTGAGTCCTGACTTTTCACCAGTGCTTCATGCCCCCCCTGCCCTCCCCCATTCCCCTGTCACTGCCTCTGTGCCCTTGTTTCCCTCTGTGCCTGTCCCATGCCTTTTTAAAAGCTCCGACTGTCCTAGCCTCAACCACCTCCTCTGGAAGCTCATTCCAGCCCATCACCACCCTTTCCATGAAGAAATACTTCCTTGTATCTCTCCTGTATCCCCCCACCAGCTTGAGACTATGCCCCCTTGTAGTGCTGTTCTCACTTTTGTCAAAGAGATTTTTGCACTCAACTTTATTTACACCCTTCAAGTGTTTGAAGGTTCCTGACCATCTTTCCAGTCTGGCTGAGTCTTCCCTCAGCTCTTGTATCCCTTCCTGTGTATCCACCCTTCCACAGAGCTTGGTGTCATGTGCGAACAAGCACATTTTGCCCTGGATACCCTCCCCTATGTCTCTTATGAAGACATTAAATAGTACCGGACCCAGTACTGACCCCTGTGGAACACCGCTGGTGACCTCTTCTGCTCTCAAGGATTCCCCTCCTACTACCACCCTCTGCATTCTCCCTCCCAATCAATTTTCAACCCATCTTGCTACTCTCTCCCCCACTCCTAGTCCCCTCAGTTTTGCAATTAGCTTCCTGTGAGGCACCGAATCAAAGGCTTTGCTAAAGTCTAGATATATGATGTCCACTGCCTGCCCCCTGTCTGCTGCCTTTGTGACCCAGTCAAAGAACTCCACAAAGTTAGTTTGGCACGAGCTGCCCACCACAGACCCGGGCTGTTTGTTGTCCTGTAGGCCACTGACCTCCACATACCTCACCAGCCCCTCCTTTATTATTGACTCCATTAGCTTACACACTATCGAGGTCAGGCTGACTGGCCTATAGTTGCCCGGATCCTCCCTTGGTCTGTTTTTGGGGAGTGGCACCACGTGCGCAGTTCTCCAATCCTCTGGCACCACCCCTGAGTCCAGGGAGCTGTTGAACAGGGCTGCTAGTGGGCCTGCCAGTTCATCAGCCAGCTCCCAGAGCACTCTGGGATGTATCCCATCCAACCCCAGAGACTTATTCACCTTCAGTGCCATCAGCACCTCCCTCACCCTCTTGATCCCTATGGTCCCAATTGGGTCACCCCCAGCTCCCTCCTCTATTTATCCTGCTTCGGCCATTGGTCCTTCTTTCTCCCTTGCAAAAAACTAATATTCTTCAGGTGAAGCTACCTCTGGCTGGAAGCTGCAACACTGGACTTAGGATTTGCAAGAAAGCGAGTTGTGCTCACAACAGAGGGAGATGAACCTTACAATTTACAATTGTCTTTGGTTTGTAGCAGAGTCATTAGGAAAGATAATATTCTTCAGGTGGAGGCTACTTCTAACTGAAAGGTGAAATAAGGAACTTAGAATTATCAGAAAAGACAGTCTTTCAATCAACAGAGGGAGGTGGACGTTGCTTTACTTTTGGTACAATTGTTAAGATTTTCAGTGCAGGAAAAGTTTAAACCCACAGGGACTGAATACTGTTTACTGTGTCTGTCCTTGTGCACAGTTGACTTGATTAGAGTTAGTGACTGACTGTTTGCATTGCAATATTTGTAATGCTGTGAGTTATTCACTGGGCTAAGAATTTGTCACAAGTCCTGAAGTGAGTGCAGGTTACAGGCTGTGTATTTGACCCAGACAGTGCCCCAGGGGGTGGAAACTGTTTTTGTGTGTTTATCTCTGTGTGCCTTAAAAGGCCCGGCCAAACTGGGTCAGGAAGTTCTTAAATCACAGCTACTTATCAGCCAATAGCTTTGGAAGAGTCTTACAGACCTGATAACAACAGTACTATAAGCAAGTGTGTAACCCCTAGGTGGCGCTATCCCAAGGGCTACTATCCCTGCCTGCTTAACTACTAACAGGTTGAGGGGCCTAGGTCCAGTGGTGGGTGCCTCCACCCAGAGGTCAGGGTTTGCAGTGGTTAAACTAACTTGGTCACATCTCTCTGGGACACTGTAACCCCCTTTCTTCCCACTAGTGGCCCACACAATGCATTAGGAATATCTTCACAATGTACACTTACCCCCAGGACTGGCTTCATTGACTGGACCCCGGGGAACCCCTGCAAAACAAGATGATACAGTGCAAAAACCACAGTACAATACTTTAACATAAATGAATACCTCAGCCAGTGTAACTTTGCTGAAACCAACATATCTGATTTATTTAAGGAGCTGTAACAAAGAAGGGGGAAATCAGGTTAATTAGGTTAAACACATTAATAATCACAGTACTGTGCACATATTCAGAGTCCCAAATTGTCACTTTCACTGGGTACCCAGGATGGGAGGGGGGCTAGCCAGGTTCAGTTGCAGCTGGCAGGCGCCCTGTGATGGAAAAACACTGGCACAATACTCAAATTGTAATCCGGAGCCGGTTGGCTCAGTTCGTGAAGAAATGAAAATAAAATAAAAAACAATTAGATGAACCACTTGCAATTCGATAAACAGATGGCAGGGAGCTACCCTGCTTTGTATTCACAAACTCAATGCTGGGAACTGGATGGAAGGCAGATTTTCCTGGATTGCTAGGAGGAGCAGACAATGTGGACAAGGTCCTTGTGACTGGACCCCACTGCAGTTTAGAGCAAATGGATGTAGTCTGGATTAAACTGGGGTTTACTTCCAACTTCATACACTCTATTCACTGTACAGGGGATTTGAAACACGATTCCCCACAAGCACTACACACATTTATATGTAAAAGGAAAGTACTATACCAGGCAGTCTGCTTCTCTATCCCGATCGCAATTAGTGCACAATACCCAGGAGAACACACAGCAGATTCAGTTCCTGACTGACCAAGAGCGATTCAGCAATTTCTCCACTCTTCTACAGGGTGAGCCTCGTTTCTACTCTTCAGATCTCCTTGATTCTTTTCACAGGTCGGTTTCTGTCCAAACAGACACTTGCACAAACTGCAGACCGAAACTTAGGGTCTTACACGAGATTCCCACACTAAAACTACACACCGAAGAAGCACACAGCTCCCTGTCTCTTCACAGCCCAAACTGATCTGATCTTTCCAGTAGACAGAGCCAGGCATTTCCTTTGAGTTCCTCCCAGTTCAGTTGGCTGGTTTGGCTGTCACTCACAGTAAACTCCCCCTGTTGGTGGAAAAAAGGCGCCGAAGTCCAAACTACAATTCCCAAAAGTATTGACCATACGGTACATAGGTGGCTGGCTCCACAATGAGAGTCCAAGTTCTGATTTGCCAGCAGCAGGCTCCATTTCAAAGGTCCCCCCACACTGATTGGTCCAGTTCAGCAGTTCAGAACTAGAATGGGGGACTAGACAAACACAGTTCTGACTGCAAAGAAAAGCAGGTTAGACAAACTGTATTTTCATTATTACTCTAAATGATGTCTGGCAAACAGTTACATCTTTTGAAAGTGCTCACTCTGCCCACTTAGTGATGGCAGAAACGGAGCATTTGGCAGCAGCTTGAGGGACCCAAGCAGGAAACACAGACCATCATCCAATTAATTAAGTCTGCAGGCAGACAGCTCTTAAAGAGACAGTACCAGAGGCTCTAAAAGCACTCACAGATAAACAGCTTAGACGCCGAACACTATCCAGGCTTGGAGCATTCAAGCAAGCTCCTGGAAGACTTTTGGGAACCCTCATTTGCAGAGGGGTTACAAGTGGTTTTTTAGCAGACTCATCAGAAAACCTAATATTCTTTAGGTGACGCTACCTCTGGCTGGAAGCTGCAACACTGGACTTAGGATTTGCAAGAAAGCGAGTTGTGTTCACAACAGAGGGAAGTGAACCTTACAATTTACGATTGTCTTTGGTTTGTAGCAGATTCATTAGGAAAGTTAATATTCTTCAGGTGGAGGCTACTTCTAACTGAAAAGTGAAATAAGGAACTTAGAATTATCAAAAAAGGCAGTCTTTCAATCAGTAGAGGGAGGTAGACCTTGCTTTACATTTGGTACAATTGTTAAGATTTTCAGTGCAGGAAGAGTTTAAACCCAGAGGGACTGAATACTGTTTACTGTGTCTGTGCTTGTGCACAGCTGACTTGTTTTGGGGGCTGACTGCTTTCAGAGCACAAGTCACCAGGCTGTTTTGGGGCTGGGGAGGTTTACCTGTGTCTGACTTGGATGTTTGGATTGTTGTCTGTTTGATTAGCAGGGTATTTTCTCTGTCAAATTGTTGTGTAGGGCATCTTGCTGACAGGAAGGCACTCATCGCAGTGGTAGGTCAGAGCTTTTAGCTGATTGTTTCGTGAGGGCACAGTTTCAGCCCAAACCTTTCCCCACCCTCACCCCACCCACCCCTGGAAATAGTTATTTTATACCTGGGGTTCTGACATAATTTCCTCAAGAGGGTAAGGTGCATATCACTGTCATATCCTCTCTAGCACACTGCACTGACAATATAAGCATACACATTATATAATATATATATTTCTATATAACAACCAATCTCAGACACACACACACACACACACACACACATACACACACACACACAAAACAAAACAAAAAACAAATAAACAAGAAGGTAGACAGACATGTGGGGAGTAGTGCAATGTAATGGCTGTGGGGCAGCAGTCTTCCGGGAGTCTTTCTGGAGGCTGAGATGCTGCCCTGTTTGCAGACAACTCTCTGCCCTGAGGGAGGAAGTTGCCCGTCTTCAGGCCACACTGGACAGTGGTAAGGGAACCTTCCCCCCAGGCCACACTGGACAGTAGTAAGGGAACCTCCCCCATCCAGGGAGCACCAGAGCCACCACCACTACCTCAGAGGTTGCAAAGAAAGCACGGCAGTTGGACCACAGTGGGCTCTGGGAGGGTAAGGGTGGTGGAACAGAGGCACACCCAGTCAGTTGTTCCACTTCACAATCCATACACCATTCTGGGAGAGCATAGTTCCCCTATGGAAGCACCCGCAGAGGAGACTAAGGAGGTTGCAGACAACTGTCACAAGGGAGGCCCTCAGTAAGGAGGCAGAGGACACCACAGGGAAAGGAAGCAGCTCCTGGTGGGGACTCAATTATTAGGGGGATAGAACTGGGGGGGAGCAGGGAAAACTGAAGTAAGGTGCCTGCCTGGTGCCATGGCTTGGAGGGACAGGAAGCGCATCCTTAGGATCATGAGAACAGTTGCACGGGAGTCTGAGTTGGACACCATTGTCCACCTAGGGACAAATGACTTGGCTCATCATGAGATTAGAGCAGTGCAGAAGGACTTTGTAGAGTTGGGGAGGGGCCTAAGACAAGTAGCACACACAGTATCCTTCTCAGAGGTGTTGCCGTCAGTGGCATGGGTGAGGCGAGGGTACTTTACACCATGCAGTTTAATGAATGGTTGAAAAAATGGTGTGGAGCACAGGGGTTTGGCTTCATTGGGGACTGGGGTTCCACCTGGAGAGACACCAGCCTATACACGCAGGATGGTCTGCATCTGTCCCGGAAGGGAACAAGTCTTTTGGGCAATCAGTTTAAATGCTTCACTGGCAAACTTTTAAACTAGTCAAGGGGGGAGGCACTGATAAGCAGCAGGAAAATCCCAGCCCCCCCAACAAAACAGGGTACTAAATGAGAAAAAGACCAAGGTAGAAAGGTCAGTGGGGGATGCTGCTACCGAAGGTAAAGCCATCAAAAAATGGAGAGCAATGAGTACCAATGCCCGTAGTCTGGGTAACAAGCTTCCTGAATAAGTGGCCTTGATGGAGGAGGAACATCTGGATATCATGGCAGTCACAGAAACATGGTACACACAGAACCATGACTGGGATGTAAACATACCAAGATACACTATCTACAGGAGGGACAGGGAGGGTAAAAGAGGAGGAGGAGTAGCTCTCTACATAAGGGAAGGAATCAAAGCAACAGAACAAAAGGGTAAACAGGGAGGAGAAGAAGTATTGTGGGTCAATTTGGGAGACAGGCAATGGCACCACAATCCGCACAGGGGTTGTATACAGACCCCCCTCTCAGGGGGAGGAAATGGACAAGGAAATGATAGAAAGTACACTTAGAATGGCAGAAAAAGGGGAGATATTGCTAATGGGTGATCTGAATAAGCCAGATGTTAACTGGACTGCAGTTGCAGCAGCCACTTCTAAGAGTGGGGTTATTCTAGATGCCCTACAGGGGGCATGCCTTAGACAACTAGTATTGGAACCTACTTAAGAGGGAGCAATCTTAGACCTGGTTCTCTCAAATGGAGATGGAGAGAGAATCACAGATGTAGAAGTATGTTGCCCATCTGGAAACTAGCGACCATCGAACAGTACGGGTCACAATAAACACAGCAATAGAGTCAAGCCATACAAAGGCAAAAGTACTGGACTTCAGGAGGGCTGACTTTGCCAAAATGGGTAAGTGCCTAAGGAATGCACTAGCAAATGGGCAGGAAGGAGGGGTGGAAGAACAATGGGGAATAATCAAAACTGCCATCACAGAGGTAACAGGCCTTTGTGTGAAGCAAATAAACAAAACAAAACAAAACCACTATGGTTCTCAAAGGAGGTGGCAGTGAAGGTTTAAGAGAAAAATAAAGCATTCAGGAAGTACAAGGAATCACAGAAGGCGAGGACAGAGAATTGTATCAGTTAAAGCAAAAGGAAGCTGGGAAGGCAGTCAGAACTGCAAAGGCCCAAACCGAGGAAAGATAGCCAAATCAGTTAAGAAGGGGGATAAAATCTTTTTTAGGTACATCAGGGAGCGAAGGAAAACCAAGGGAGGAACAGGGAGGCTCAATAAAGGGGAGGGGGGTGGGCAGAGGGCGACTGTGAAAAGGCAGAGATACTAAACAAATATTTTTGCTCAGTATTTATAAATGAAGAGGGGGAGGTACATAAAACAAACAACAGAATCACTCTAGATACAGAAGTTGATACAAGCCCATTTACAGAAGACAGGGTTCTGTAAGAACTCTTAAAACTGAAAGTGGACAGAGCAATGGGGCCTGATGGGATTCATCTCAGAATTCTAAAAGAACTAAGGGTGGAACTAGTGACACCACTGACTACCCTCTTTAACAAATCATGGGAGGATGGGGTGGTACCTGAGGACTGGAGGAGGGCAGATGTGATTCCCCTTCACAAAAGTGGGAGCAGGGCAGAAGCAGGAAACTACAGACCTGTTAGTTTAACCTCAGTAATAGGGAAAATGATGGAATCACTTCGGAAGGAAAGAACTGTTGAGTGCCTAGAGGCCAGAGGGGCACAGGACCCAAGGCAGCATGGATTCACAGCAGGAAGGTCATGCCGGATGAATCTAATAGATTTCTTTGACTGGGTGACCAAAGTAGTAGATCAGGGAGGGGCTGTAGACATGGCCTACCTAGACTTTAGCAGGGCATTTGACACAGTCCCACACTAAAGATTAATATACAAGTTAGCCAGCCTGGGAGTGGGTCCCAAGATGATAGCCTGTAAAGAATTGGCTGGAGAATAGACACAGAGGGTAATAGTAAATGGAGTCCACTCTGAAGAAAGGGGGCTACTGGTGGGTACCGAGGGTTCAGTATTAGGACCGGTCCTCTTCAGTGTCTTTATAAGTGACATTGCACAGGACTGAGGGAAAGTATAAGTCTTTGCAGATGACACAAAGATCTGCAACAGAGTTGATGCACAAGGTGGGTGGAAAGGATGAGAAGGACTTGGCAAGGTTAGAGGAATGGTCAAATGTATAGCAGCTTAGATTCAATGCTAAGAAGTGCAAGGTAATGCACCTGGGAAACAAAAACCCAGGGGAAGAGTACATGATGGGGGGGGGGGGAATACTAACAACAACAAAAATGGAAAGGGACCTGGGGGTAGTCATATCAGATGCATAGATACATAGATTCATAGGCAGTGTCGGCAGATAAGGGCCTATGGCCCACCCAGTCTGCCCATTTGAGCTTGTAAGTTCAGTTTATGTTTTCCTAGAAGTCTGTTGCCCCTTACCCCTGACCTCCAGAATTCCTTTATGTCTATCCCATGCATTCTTAAATCCTGTGATTGTTTCAGCCCCCACCACTTCCTCTGGCAGGGTGTTCCACTTATCCACCACCCATTCTGTGAAGAAATTCTTCCTCACGCTTCCTCTGAATCGTCCTCCTCCAACTTCATCCCATGCCCTCTAGTCCTGGAACATCTTTTTCGCTTAAAAATAGTGTATTCCTGCACCCTGTTCCTCCCTGTAAGATACTTGTATGTCTCTATCATATCCCCTCTCTCCCTCCTCTCCTCCAGGGAGTACATGTTCAGTTCCTTCAACCTGTCCTCATAGGACTTGTGATGCAATCCATGCACCATCTTTGTTGCCCTCCTCTGAACCTTCTCTACCCTGTCTATGTCCTTATGTAGGTAAGGTCTCCAGAACTGTACACTGTACTCCAGGTGGGGCCTCACTAGTGTCTTGTATAATGGAATTACGATCTCCCTTTTCCTGCTGGTGATGCCCCTGCCTATGCATCCCAGCATCCTATTTGCTTTACCTGCTGCCTTGTCACACTGTTTCCCTACCTTGAGGTCATCAGAGATGATAACCCCAAGATCCCTTTCCTGCTTGGTGCATGCTTTATCCTCACCCCCCAACTGATATATTGTGCCAGGGTTTTTGTGCCCCATATGCATTATCTTGCACTTCTTTGCATTGAATTTCAACTGCCAAATACCTGACCATTCTTCAAGTTTCTGCAGGTTCCTTATAATTCTGTCTACACCCTCTGGTGTGTCTACTCTGTTACAGAGCTTTGTGTCATCAGCGAACAGTGAAATTCTGCCTTCTAGGTACTGCGCAATGTCACTGATGAAGATGTTGAATAGGACCGGTCCCTGCACTGATCCCTGTGGTACCCCACTGGTCACTCTTCCCTCTGTGGAGTGACAGCCATTTACTACCACCCTCTGTGTCCTGCAGCCCAGCCAGTTACCTACCCACCACACTACTGTCCTGCCCACATCCATATTCCCCAGTTTGTGTAACAGTCTTCTTTGTGGCACAGTGTCAAAGGCTTTGCTGAAGTCCAGATAGGCCATGTTCACTGCCCTCCCCTGATCCACCTCCCTAGTCACCCAGTCAAAAAATTCAACAAGGCTGGTCTGACATGACCTCCCCCTGGTGAAACCATGCTGCCTTGGGTCTTGTAGTCCATTGACAACCAGATGTTCCACCAATCTCCTTCAGTAGTGCTTCCATAATCTTCCCCACTACCGGTGGTGAGGCTGACTGGTCTGTAGTTCCCCGCTCCTCTTTGTTCCCACTTTTGTATAAGGGACTACATCTGCTGTCCTCCAGTCTTTGGGTACCTCCCCTGTTTCCAGTGATTGGCTAAACAGGATAGCCAGAGGTTCAGCCACCATCTCTCTTAGTTCTTTAAGGACCCTGGGGTGCACCCCATCTGGCCCCATTGCTTTATCAACTCTTATTACTTCCAGTTTCTTCAGGACCCTTTCTCGTCTAAAGGGACTTGTGTCCATTTCTGCACCATTCTCACCCCTTGTACTCCCTTCAGACCCATTATCCTCCTCTTCCTCAGTAAAGACTGAGCAGAAATACCTGTTCAATATGTCAGCTTTACTGTTGTCATCCTCCACGCGGCACCAATCCTCCCCCTTCAGTCTCACTATCCCTCCCTTTGCCTTTTCACTTATGTACCTGTAAAAGATTTTGTCCCCTCTACCCACTGATTTTGAATGTGTTCGTCTGTCTGAGCTTTGGCTTCCCTTACTGACCACCCTGCCTCCCTTTGCTTCTCCTGGTACTTCTCCCTATCCCCTTCTGCCTGTGTCTTTTTGTATTGCCTGAATGCAATCTCTTTGGCTTTCACTTTCTTTGCTACTTCTTTGGAAAACCATAATGGTCACCTCTTTCTTTTCCTCTTGCTAACCTGCTTAATGCATAATTCTGTTGCTCTTATAATCCCCATTTTAAATTCTGCCCACTGTTCCTCAACTCCTGATTCCTGCCCATTCCCCTTAATGCCTCTTTCATGTATCTCCCCATTTTCCCAAAGTCTGTCCCCCTAAAATCCAGGATACGTGTGTTTGTGTGGTTTGGTTATGCTCCTTCTGTGATTTCAAACCACAGTGACTGGTGGTCACTGTTCCCCAGGTGCTCCCCCACTGTTACTCCCATCACACCATCTCTGTTTGTGAGCACAAGGTCCAGTATTGCCTTCTGCTGAGTTGGTTCCATGACCAGTTGCCTGAGGAAGGCACCCTGAAGGGAGTCTAGGATAAATCTGCTCCTAGTTGATGCTGCTGCTGGGATGCTCCAGTCCACGTCTGGAATATTGAAGTCTCCAACCAGTACTACCTCCCCCTTGTCTGCCATCCTTTGGATGGCTAGCATCAGCTCCCTATCTGTTTCTTCCTCCTGGGCTGGTGATCTATAGACCACACCTGTGCGGATGGCTGGCCCCATTTTCCTTTCCAGCTTAACCCACAGTATCTCTCCCCCATTTTGTTCCTCCTGGATCTCTGACTTAAAGGTGGGCAAACAATGTGAGAGGGCAGTAAGGAGGGCTGGGGGGATACTGGGATGCATAGGGAGAGGCATCACCAGTAGAAAACAGGAAGTTGTTATCCCTCTGTACAGACAGCTGGTGAGACCCATCTGGAGTACTACATGCAGTTCTGGAGACCCAGTCTCCGCAAGGACATAGACAGGATGGAAGCTGTCCAGAGGAGGGCAACTAAAATGGTGCAGGGTCTGCACTGGAAGACATATGAAGAGAGACTAAAGGAGCTTAATATGTATAGCCTCAAGGAAAGGAGGGAGAGGGGGACATGATAGAAACTTTCAAGTACCTCAAGGGAATCAACAAAGTCCAAGAGGGTAGCATCTTTCAAAAAAAGAGTGTGCAAGAACAAGGGGCAAAATGTGAAGATGGGGGACAGCTCAGAGGTAATGTAAGGAAGTATTTTTTCACAGAGAGGGTTGTGGATGCATGGAACGACCTTCCGGAGGAGGTTGTGGAGTCAAAAACAGTGGTTGAATTCAAACATGCATGGGACAATCATAAGGCAATTCTAGGGGGTGTGGATAGAAAGAAGTAGACTGCTGGTTAACTAGGATCTGCAGCTTACCCATTAGGTAGGGAAATGGGCAGACTGGGTGGGCCAAGCGGTCCTTATCTGCCATCAAATTCTATGTTTCTATGAAGCAGAAGTACTGGTTTAATACTTCCGCCTTGGAAGTGTCCTCTGCGATCCAATCATCCTCATGTTTCAGTCTATGCCATCCTTTTTGTCCCTCTTTTCTCTTGTGTAGTTGAAAAAGGCTTTTTCACACTTCTTTATTTCTTGAGCTATATGTAGCTGTTTCTGTGCTTTGGCGTTTTGTACCTCCTTACTTGCTTGATTAGTCAGCCTTCGGAACTCCTCTAGGTCCTCCTCCCTAGCTGTTCCTTTGCTTTTCTTGTATGCTGCCCACTTTTGCCTTATTAATCCTTTAACCTCCCTATTGAACCAGCTTGGTTTTCTGGCCCCTCTTTTCTTGACCCTCATTCTCATGCAACTGCTCATTTCCTTATGAATGACCTTCTTGATGACTTCCCATAGCCATGCCACCCCCTTTCCCTTCTCTCTGCTCCTGAGGTCCTCCCTAATCATTTCCCTCATTTTTTTTAAAGTTTGCCTTTTTGAAATCCAGAGTCCTAGTCTTTGATGGGATTTCCTTCCTGCCCATGACTACACTAAACCACACTGTGCTGTGGTCGCTTCCACCCATGGGCTCCCTTACTTCAACCCCACTGATGTGCTCCCCGTTAGCGAGCACCAGGTCCAGATTTTCCTCTGGTGGGATGCATCACTAGCTGTGTCAGGAAACCACCCTGAATTGCTTTTAGTATTACCTGGCTTCTTGCACAGGATGTAGCAGGAGTGCCCCAATCTATTTTGGGCAGGTTGAAGTCCCCTGTCACTACCACCTCCCCTCTCCTTGCTACATTCTTCAATTGCATACACAGTTCTTCATCCATCCCTTCACATGGATTAGGTGGTCTATGTATGACCCCCAACCTGATTTTTCTTTCCCTATTTCAGTGAAGTTGCAACCACAGTGCCTCAGTGTTCCCCCCTTCCTGCTCCTCCTCCCTTGTGCACATTATTTCCTCCCTGATATAGGCCACCCCCTTCCCTGTTGTTCTATCATTTCTAAACAGCTTATATCCTGGGATTGATAGATCCCAGTCATGATGTGTAGTGGCCAATGTCTCTGTAATAGTTGCTATATCCACCTCACCTTCCGCCAGAAGGGCTTGCATCTCTGCCATTTTGTTCCCAATACTACGTGCATTCAGGGAGATGACCATCCACTTCATCCCCCCCGTGCCCCCATCTTTTGCATTAATTCTGATGTCCATCACTTCATCCTCTTCCTCCTCCCCTTCCCTCTTTCCCTCTCTGACCACTCTCCCCCCCCCTTTCCTGATTCCATCGACTATTCGGGGGGGGGGGTTATCTGGCCTCCCTGGCTTCTCCTCCCCCCTTAGCAGTTCAAACCCAACTCCTTTGTCATGCAGATTCCCAATCTGCCTTTTAAAATGTTACCTTCCCAGCTTAGGTGAAGTCTGTCACAGTTGTATAGTCTTTTGTCTAACCATATATCCTCCCCTTTGCCTATAAAACCATAACCCTCCTCCTTCCTACACCAGTCCTCCAGCCATGTGTTGAATCATCTGTTCTCCTTTTTCTAGCACTGCTTGCCCTAGGGATGGGAATGATTTCTGAAAATGCCATCGAGTTCACGGATTCCCTGCACGTCCTTGCTATGTTCCTAAATCTCTCCTGTACCACCTCCACCTCCTCCCTTGCCAGGTCATTGTTGCCAATGTGCAGCACCAGTTCTGACTTGCTACCCTGCTTACTCAGTAGCTCCTTTACCCTTAAAGGAGTATTCGCTGCCACCAATAGGTGCCCAGCAGACAAAAAGTTCCTTCACAAGTGTCCTATCACCCATTAGCATATATCTGGGCCCACCCTGCTTTCCCATTGGCTGAAAGCACCCCATTCAATTTGAAAAATGCCACCATTTTTTCCTCTCACTCAGCGAGAGATACTCCCCCACACACATTCACTACCAACTGCCTGGTGATACCCCACACTATCACTATCCTGTTCCGTGCTCATTTAACACTACATTGTTTTTATTTTTAGTTTCTTCTTTTTTTTTTTTTTAAACTACCCTCTCATCCCATGGCCCATTTATTTTTTTTTTGTAGAATGTGCAACCTCTAGGTGGCGCTATCCCGAGGGCTACTACCCCTGCTTCGTGACCAAGTTCAGGTTGAGGGGCCTGGGTACTGAAACGGGTGCCTCCACCCAGAGGACAGGGTTAGTGGTAGTGTAGCTGACCTGGGTACACAGCTGGAACTATGGCTAGCCTAGAGCGTTGCCCAGGGTCAGTTGGTGTTGCAGCTGGTTGAGGCCCTGTGATGGAAAGAAAACATGTGTGCACTTTAACCCACAATTTGTAATCCGGAACCGGATGGCTCAGTCCCAAATGATTAGCAACAACAATTAAATCAGTTGACACACTTTGAGTTGAGCTTTGTTGCAGGGAGCTACCCTGATGTTTACTCACGCTACCCAGTACAGGATGCAGGATGGACAAAATGGAGACCTCAGGATGAAGTGCTGCATTGCCAGGAGAAGCAGGGCCCACACAAACCACCGTGGTGCCGATCCTGTTCATTGATGTTGAGCAGGGAGCCGAATCCCCAGGTGGGTCTCTCGTTGGTTGTTTCTCTGCGGCATGAGTGGCTATCTGGGCTGAAGTGGCAAGGCCCGAACCAGGTGAACAGTTCAGAGAAAAGTCCAGTAGTTGCTGGATATAGCTTCCAGCAAGCGTGACACATTCAGGCAGTGGGGAACCAAATCACAACCCACTATCAGCATTCAGCAATCTTATAGTAAAAGCAAGGTACATACCACAGTTTGGATGACAGTCCAATTGCAATTCACAGTGTCTCTGTGCAAACCGTACGCTCTGCTGTAGTCTCAAGTCCTGTCAGGCCGATCGCACCCGAGACAAATCTTCAGTCCACTTCAGGAAGATTCAATTTGTCACAAATCAGGATTCTGGTCACAATCACAGCAAATTCGGATAGAGTCCGGTGTCTCTGTTATGCTGAGAAACTCCCTCACAGGGAAGATGGGGCAGGCAGGCCAAACACAGCCTTCCCATCAGTTTCCTGTGCTACTATGCAGGAGCAGCTGCTCAAATGTCTTGAGCTGTTCACTCTTCAAACTCCGAACGCAGACTGACTCACTGCTGCAGGCAGCTTGGGACTTTCTCAGTGATCCAAAAGGTTTGGTTGGCTGGCCCATCTCTCTGTCACACCTAGAGCTCCCCCTCCAGGTCCATTTAGGCGCCAAAGTGCAAAAACTACAATTCCTACAGAAATTCTCTCCCACAAGACCCCTGAGGACAGACTCCATTTTAGGGTACCAAAAGATACTGATTGGTCCCAATAAGCAGTCCAGAACCAAGATGGTAGTGATTAACAGAAATGTCCATGCTGCAAAAAAAGGCAGGTTAGACAAACTACAATATCTTCACTATTAAAGCAGAAAATCAGCTAACAGTCACAGATTCTTATAGGGCTCCCTCTGCGCAATTAGCGATGGCAGAATGGAGCAATAATACAGCAGCCCGGGCGGGACTTGAGCCTGAAATTACTCAGCCCCTACCCAGATTAATTGTACGCTAAGAAATAGGCAGCTTTTATTGAGACAGGTACGGAGGCTAACTGGGCACTCGCATGTAAACACTTTTTAAAATAATAATAATAATAATATAATAATAAAATTTATTTGATTAAGCGCCTTTCAAATTTTTTCAAAGCGCTGTACATGAAAAATATAAAGAACACAGGCATAATCGATACATACAATAGAACTACACAAAACTAATATTACAAAACTACAATAATCAATTACAACACAGCAGAAAATGCCTTCTCCCATAAAAAAGTCTTTAGTGCCTTTTAAAACTCCCCACCGTCATACTGTCCCAGAGCTGACGGGGCAGAGAATTCCAGAGGGTAGGAGCAGCAAAACCAAAGGCAAGGGCTCCAGAAGACTTCAAATTTACCCTCGGAATCTCCAGCAACCCCTCGTCAGCCGAGCGGAGCTGTCTCAGAGGGGTGTAGGGCACCAGGAGCTCTTTCAAATAGTCGGGACCTAGACCATGTAGGGCTTTGTAGGTCAAAAGACCCACTTTGAAGGTGATCCGCCACTGTATTGGCAGCCAGTGCAGAGTGCGCAGCACAGGGGTAATATGAGACCTTATAGAAACTCCAGTCAACAAATGTGCTGCCGCATTCTGCACTAGCTGCAAGCGGTGGATATCAACCCCAGAAAGTCCTAGGTAAAGGGAGTTACAGTAATCAAGGCGAGATGTCACGAAGGCGTGGACCAAAACCAGCAGGTCGCGAGGTGGAACCAGGTGCCTAATCCTGGCAATGTCTCTAAAGTGCAGACACCTGATAACGAAGGGTCAGACCACTGTCAAGCTCCACGTCTAGGTTATGCACCCGTTCGGAGGTGAGGATCTGGTCTACCCCCAGAATTAATCCAGAGGGGGACCCCGCCCTCACACCCTCAACCTTGCGACCCGGGTCTACCACCATAACCCCAGTCTTTCCCGGATTCAACTTTAAACCACTGGTATTCATCCAGTCTTAGATATCAGCGAGGCAGTTATTCAGCACCGAGATAGCACTAACCTGGTCGGGTGCAAAAGACAGGTAGAGCTGGGTATCATCAGCGTAGCAGTGAAACCTCAGCTCAAACCATCTTATAATGTCTCCGAGGGGTAGCATATATACTGCGAAAAACATGGGGGAAAGCACCGAGCCCTGAGGTACCCCACAAGGCAGCGAGAAAGCCCTGGATGAATGTAAACCCGAGACCACTCTCTGCGTTCTCCCCTCGAGGTAGGATGAAAACCATCTGAGGACCATACTCGATAGTCCACAAATGGACCTCAGGCATTCGAGCAGAACCCCATGATCCACAGTATCAAAAGCTGATGACAGATCAAGGAGAACCAGAGAATAAGCGGTGTCTCCGATATCTCGCCATCAGGAGATCATTGAGCACCCGAACCAGAGCAGTCTCGGTGCTATGCCTCTTATGAAAACCAGACTGGAGAGGTTCGTATAAACTATGGATGGTCAAATGGTTATCCAATTGGGCCGCCACAACTTTCTCAATAACCTTCCCCACAAAAGGGAGGTTAGAGATTGGTCGGTAGTTTGCTAGGTCATCCGGGTCTAAAGAAGCTTTCTTCAGAAGGGAAGTCACCACCCCTTCCTTCAGAGAGCTAGGGAAAACTCCCGTCTCTAAAGAACACTGGATAATCTGAGCAAGGACCAGGCCAATAGTCTCACTGCAACCCATGATCAGGGAAGTAGGGCCCGGATCCAAACTACAGCATGTTGGGCGCATCTCATGGACAATCCTCATAATGTCTACGAAATCCGGTATGTTAAAGGAACTCCAGAAAATTCCAGGCTCTGCGACAGGACACTGGTCAACTGCAACAACCTTAGAGTGAGGTCAGGGACACCGCCTCCGGATGTCTTCCACCTTATTTGCAAAGAATCGAGCGATCTCCTCGCAATCAGTTTGCGTAAAGGCTCGACGGATCTGCCGACAGGCTGGGTTGCACAGTCTGTCGACAGTTTTGAAGAGCTGAGCCGGTCGATTCCAGGCGATAGAAATTTCCCTGGACAGAAATTCTGCCTTCTTATGGGAAATTGCTGTTTGGTAGAGCTTATAATGCTCTAGCAAAATAAGATGGTCGGCATCAGAGGCAGTCTTCCTCCAACAACGCTTCAACCTACGCCCCAACCTCCGCAGCCCTCTCAACGCCCCATCAAACCATGGGGCAATGAGACGGCGCGGGAGGGGGCGAACATGGACTGGTGCAATCTGATCAAGTGCAACCGATATGACCCTATGATAGGCCACTACCAGCTGCTCAGGATCAGTGCAAGACTCGACAAACAATGAGAGGTCAAAAACCGCCATCAGGTCTTCAGGGACAATGTCCCGAAATGGGCGGTACCTGACCAACTCCACAGGGGCCGACCTACCCTGGGGGGCCTCAAAATTGAACCCAACTGAGTAATGATCAGACCAACTGACTGGTTCCACTACCAAGTCGGAAGCCTCAATTCCCAAGAGGAAGACCAGGTCAAGAGAGTGACCTCCCTTGTGTATAGCTGTGGAAACAACCTGTGTAAAGCCCAGAGATGTCATCAGCTGGAGGAAATGTTGACCAAAAAGCGAAGATTCGTCATCGACCCATGCATTGAAGTCACCCAGCACCATCAATCTGAGCGACTCCAAGGCCATGTCAGCAGCAAAATCTGCTATTTCCTGCAGGAAAAGCTTCTCATCCCCTGGTGGATGGTAAATGAGAGCAATCCTGCACCCCACACCGGCTACCACAGTACACTCAAATGACCTAGCCTCCTCAACTGGTACACCAGCAAGGCCCAATTTGGTCTTAAAACAGACCGCCACCCCCACCCCCGTGATCCAATCTCGGGCGGTGTATAACCGAGTACCCGGCAGGAACAGCGGCCTCTAAAAAGGGGGCCACATTCCCATCCAACCAGGTCTCGGTATTGCAAGCCAGATCTGCCCTTGCAACAAAGTCTGCAATAAGACCAGTCTTGTTGCAGATAGATCTGGCATTGCACAACAACGCCCGAGTGGGACGAGTATGACGAGTTGTCCCAACCACTTGCCCTCCAAAACAGGAGGTGCCCTTGGGTATGGAAACCAGAACGGAACTACCACACTCCAGAAGCCATTTCACCCCAGGGCGTCTTTCTGCCTAACCACCCCTATGGGACAGCACCGCTCACCTGTCCACAGCCCCCATGCCCCCTCATTCCCCTCCCCTTCGCGACAATCCTTCAATGCCAGTCACCGATGATAAATATGAACGGGCAAGGAGGGCAAAGAGAAGGGGCGGAAGGCATGGAGAGCAGAGGCCGAATAACATAGGACAGGTGGAGCCAGCTGGCACATCAGGCTGCTCAAAGGTAAAAACAATAAATAAAACAACCCACAATCAACCTAGCACTAAAAACAAACTAAAGTAAAAATTAAACTTAACCAACACTCTAATACAAAATCTAGTTAATTATTTTATCCACAAGCCCTCTCACGGCCTGGGGACATTAATGAAATAAAAAAACTAAAACTAATAACAAAATAATAGATAGAGGGAATAATTTAAAAACCACCCTCCGGGACTCTCTCACCGAACCGGATACAGGTGTAATACAAGATGGAATCAAGCACTCTCACTGCATAAATTGTCCCTCAAATAAAATAATTGCAAACAATACACATCCTATCTATAACAGAATACAAAATAAAATAACAGCAAGTAAAATTAATTTTCCAGAGGACCATAGTTCAAAATCCACATCGGCTTGGCTTAAGTAAAGGGCCACCAGCGGGCCGCAGGAACCGGCCAGCCCAAAAGATCAGTGACCCACTACTTCCACTCCAGGAGAGGACAGCCCCCTGGCCGGCCGCCCCAGGAGTGTAGAGGAAGGGAGAAATTAAGGATAGGCCCTCCAGCCTACCCCACTCCCCTCCACTCTGTGTAACACCAACCCAGGGCCACCAGGACTCTGCAAGCCCAACTAATAGGCCAAGTAAAGTCAATTGCTCCAAAAACGTTGAAACAGTCACAATATCAATAAACGATTCCAAAGTCACTTATCTTGCAGGCTCTTCGGGACAGCTCTTTCAAGACACTAATCCCCGTAATCCAACTAGCCAAAATAGGTCCGAAGTAGACTAAAAAGCGCCACCACATAAAATCCAGGGTTTTTGATCGGAATAAGGCTTAAAATAAGCCAAATGATCGCAAGACGAACAGTCCTCTTCTTAGGTGGAAACGTCATTCAAACCACACTGGAGGACACGATCCAAGTCCTCCAGAAAAACATTAACTCCCAAATATAAGTTGAATAAACGAGGATTCGCTCCGAACTCCCTGAAACACACCATAAGACTCGGGTCTTTACCCACGGAGCCAGAAAGTCCGTTTCTTTAAGATGAAATCCGACTCATATTATATAACAATAGAGCTCAGGACGCACCGGGTCTCCCAAAGTCTTCAGCATTAAAACACCATGGTACAACCCGGGTTTCTGAAATCCAACCCCAAGCAGGTCCCGACCCGAAACAGTGGCTATAATGCGTAAACAGGTCAAAACTGAGAACGCGGAGCAAGGCGGGCATGTTCCCTAAACGAGAGGGTCAAAGAATAAAATAGCGCCACAACACAATTTAAAAATCCAAAGGAGCAGTGAAAATCCAAACACATAAAATGGGATAGGCAAAGTAAAATCAAACAGACAAGACGAAACGAAACGGAGTAGTACAAAAGTGGCTAGCCCAGCATGACCGCCATCTTGTTTCATCCTGTGCTAGGACACAGAACGCCAGCCTGGCAATAGGCATTTAGGCAAGCCCAAGGAAGACTTTTAGGAACCCCCATTTGTAGGGGGTTACAGATGAATCTACAAGAGCCGACTACACTCTCGGTCCTCCCTCCTCCAGTAGCCATTTGCTCCCCAAAAAATGAAGCTGCTTGTGATTTGTAGGGCTTGACAACAAAATATAGACTAAAAACTTAGGGGCAAGCCGGAACCACAAACTGACTTTTTTTTCTTCTGTAAGACTCCTCCTGTCACAACAACCACCACAATAACATGTCATTTTAAATCCTTAGAGCTGGTACTTTAATGGGATGCTTTTCTAAGTCTCATTCTTTTTAGGCTTGGAGTTGCAGTCCATGTCTAACAAAATGCTGACAACAACTTCGGGTCAGGGTAGGGAGGGAGAAGCAAAGGGTTCTCGTCCACTGCTTTCTTTTTTTTTGTTTGTTTTGTTCCTCAGTCCTATACTGGGAAAAAAATCAGAACAGCTACTGTCACTACTGACTTGTACATTGTAGTTGACCTACCAGCAGAGCTTACCTTTATCGCAACAGCACTGCGATGCTCTCGCTTGTTTAAACATCCCTCAAGTTCTGCTCACTGGTTACTTCAAATTGCAAAAATCAACAGCTGGCCATAAACATTAGAAACTTAAACCATTTCCCCAAACAACTGCTGCGGGTTCAGGGGCTGGAGTAGAGAGACAGCAAACAACCTGACTCTGAAAAGCATTGGCGCCCTCTACTTGTTATTCTTTATATACTAGTAAAGGAACTAATTTACAACAAAACTTACTTCTCTTTGGTTTTTGAGTTTTTTATTTTTATTTTGTGTGATTTCTAAATATTAAATAAAACGATTACCTATAGCCCATTTTCTAAGCGCAATAATACCCTCCAGGGTGGGCGGTATGGGCAATATCGTGCCTTCCATGGGCTATAAGGCCCTCCCCTGTTGCATCGGGCCTCATTACGCCCCTAGGCAGTCCGGTATTGCCCATACCACCCACCCTGGAGGGTATTATTGCTTGCTTGGTGATATAAAACTTCCGACTCCCCTTTTGGCAGAATGCCAGGTGCAGTGAGTTTCTGAAATCAGCATGGATGGATATATGCATTATAGTATTTTGGTTATATTAAAAAATTATATAAAGCAAATGATAGAAAAAAGTGCAAAAATAATGGCAAACTGCCACCTGAAGCGCCTCACTTGGATGTGGCTCATACTCCTGGAGCTTTGACTTTCCTGTGCTTTCCCACAAATGATGGCAGACTGTCAGTGCAATGAGTGTCTGAAATGAGCATGGATACATATAGGGATAATATTTTGATGATATAAAACTTCTGACCTCCCTCCCTTGTAAATATGTTGGGTGGGGGAAGCCAAAAATGAGAGCAGACTGCCAGATGCAGTGAGTTTCTGACCAGAGCATGGTCCGATATGTTATAATATTTTGGTAATATTTTAAATCATCATATGGTTGGAAAAAAAAGACAAAAGAATGGCAGACTGCCACGTGCAGCGCCTCATTTGGATGTGATACTGTCTTGGAGCTTTGACTTCCCTACGTTTTCCCACCAATGGACCTTGAGAGAACTTGTTTGGAGGTTCTAGCAGGGGAGCACAGCTACGTATACCCTTGGACCGAAGAACGGTGCTTTATCGGGGAGAGCCATCCTCTGCGACCGAGCGCTGAGCTTCGGGAGGGACACATGTGGAGCGGTGAGAGAGGAAGGGACACCCGCCTAGCCAACCAGATCAGCCGAATCAACCCTAGCGATCAATGGGGTGACAGATGCCGCAGCCAGATCGCCCTCACATCCGAACATTCAGTGGGACCAATCGGTATTTAAACCCTGTTTGTAGCCCTCTCTTTTTTGTTACGGTGACTAATTGTATGGCTACATTTACTATACATCGCAAAGCCATGCCGAGCCAGATCGCTTCTTCTAAATTGGATGAGTGATTCTCTAATGGTATAGTCAAAACATATTATTTTTTTTCTAGCGCCTGAATTCTACATTTTTACCCATGACCACTTGAGTGATATGTAAAGCAGAGCCAGCACAGCTCTCGAGCTCTTGTGCCCCCAACAAAAATACCTGTATCAGTGGAAATCGTGGGTATTGGTCAGTACGTTTTGAGCATTCTTAAGGCACATAGAAAGCCCAGGTCCGTTTTTATTTTGCTTCACTATGTCGGTCACCGGGTCTCGAGTCGAACTGAATGTAGTTACTAGTTTTTATAGGAGACCGCCGCCCGTCTGTCCCCGCCCCTCGTTACTTAGAAACATACACAGCCCAGGTCCAGTTTTATTTTGTTTCACCCTGTCAGTCACCGGATCTGGAACTGAATGTAGTTACTAGTTTTTATAGGAGAGCGCCGCCCGTCTGTCCCCGCCCCTCGTTACTTAGAAACAGAAAAGTGCTGACTCACATCTGGAGATATAGTGCGCCGGAGGGTAGCGTGGTGGTTGCCGGAGTTCGGACAGTGCGAGTGAGATACAGGTGGAGCTGCGGGCAAGGATAGCGCACACGCTCTGAACACAGGTGAGGTGGGGTTGCGTTGACATATGAAACAGCTGCGGAAAAAAAAAAGAGGGAACGTGGCGTTTATGAACGGAGAGGAGTCTAAGTCTTTGGGCACGAAAAGGAAAGGGTGTGTTACCTGAAGCAGACTCGCTGGAAGGGACAGTAACATAAATTGAAATTACATTAATTTGGTGCTTGTATTTTCAAACGGGGGAAAAAGCGTGTGTTGGGGGCTTCATAATAACAGTCCTTCACTGCAGCAGTGCACCCCTGCTGCTGAAATAAATAGTTATCACAGAACGGAGACAGGGCTAAACTATATTATGACTACTGTGATCTACCTATTACCAAGCTTGTACCACCAGTGAATGCCTGTAACACTGGTTGCTTTTTTAATATAAGCGTTACGTACTGTACTGTTTTGTTTGCTGTGATGAATTGCTCTCTGGACGAGGCGCATTTGTAAAGGAGTCTTTGAGTCAAAGGTCTGTAAACAGATGATCTAATAAATAAACTGCAGAAGATACCGGGCACGGTATTGAGCTTAGACAGCTGGATGGCAGATGTTGACCCACCTACAAGTGCCCCTGGAGTTTTGGGGGTAAAATATTTTTGGAGCGGAGCCAGTTCCACTCATACCGAATTGCTTGGAGGCAGTTTTGTGTTTCTGCAGTGCATCCAGGTGTCAAACTTGCTCACTGTTTCTGCTTTCATCTTCCAGTTGTGCTGCATGGATGGGATGGGATGGGATGGGATGGGGGCTGCAATGAGCCCCGTGCTCCCTTTTCAGCCTTCCACACAAGTTGGATCGGGAAATTTGAATGGCATGCAATGCTAAGGAGTTCAGATCCCCACCGGGGTGAATGAAGACTATGTTTTATTTACTGAGACTATTCAGTACTACTGCATTTATCCAAATGGCTGGTATGCTGAATAAACATGTAGTGTATGGTGGAATGTGGTTGTGTATGGAAATCCATACACCACAGAAAGTTGTTCTGCTGCAGTAGTGACGTCCTCACTAACGCAGAACGACTTT
The DNA here is from genome assembly GCA_016271365.2 of Neoceratodus forsteri. Taxonomy (NCBI): domain Eukaryota; kingdom Metazoa; phylum Chordata; order Ceratodontiformes; family Ceratodontidae; genus Neoceratodus; species Neoceratodus forsteri. Next base: position 777,620,678 of record CM057454.1, read on the forward strand.
TCGTTCTGCGTAGGTGAAGCCGTTATAATACATGGGGCTACAGCAGACGTCCTGATTCGTCCCTTGCTGTGTGAGAGGGGCACATGAGCGTGCTGGGCAGCGGCAGTTGTGAATTGACGGCCTCGGCAGAACCGAGTGAAAATATTGAAAAGTGAGTCTCTTTTTGTCTTTTTCGGGCACCATACACTATAAAGAACAGTATATGGTTACCCATACACTGCAAGGCTATTCTTTCACCTCGTAGATACAGTGCCAACTTGGAGACCTCTCAAGCTTCGCTCTCAAGGTCATCAGTCAGCATCGTATCCACTCGGTGGAAGAATAGCCCTGTAGTGTATGGGTAACCATACAGTATCCTATATAAAAACATAGAAGTTGACGGCGGATAAGGGCCGCAAGGACCATCCAGTCTGCCCATTTATTTTTCTACCTTAGGAATGTGCCATCACCCTTTGCTCTGTCAATGGTCTATCTATTCATACTCATCTGTATTGCTACCTTATGCCTATCCCATGCCTGTTTGAAGCCCTGCACTGTATTCATATCCACCACTTCCTGAGGTAGGCCATTCCATGCATCCACCACCCTTTCTGTGAAAAAGAACTTCCTCACATTACCCCTTAATTGGCTTCCCTCTAATCTCATGCTGTGTCCTCTTGTCCTGCTATTTTTCTTATACTGAAATATGTTAGACTTTTTCTCCTTGTTAATGCTCTTAAGGTATTTGAATGTTTCGATCATATCACCTCTGCCCCTCCTTTGCTCTAGGTTATACATATTGAGCTCCGTTAATCTGTCCTCGTGTGTTTTGTGATGCAGTCCCTGCACCATTTTGGTTGCCCTTCTCTGGACTGCTTCAGTTTGGTTAATGTCCTTGTGAAGGTGTGGCCTCCAGTACTGCATGCAGTACTCCAGATGGGGCCTAACAAGTGTCTTGTAGAGGGATTATTACCTCCCTCTTCTGACTTGTGATACTCCTACTAATGCACTCCAACATCCCCCTAGCCTTGCCTACTGCTTTAGTGGTCTGCTTAGATGCTTTCAGGTCATCGGTGATGATAATGATGCCCAAGTCTCTTTCTTCCCTTGTGACTGCCAGCAACTCCCCTCCCAGCCTATAGGTGACTTCAGGGTTTCTCTTCCCTATGTGCATGATCTTGCAGTTCTTTGCGTTGAACCCCAGTTGCCACTTTTCCAACCATTTTGCTAATTTATCCAGATCTCTTCTCATTCTGCCCACCCCATCTAGATCATCTACTTTGTTGCAGATCTTGGTGTCATCTGCAAACGGACAATCCTTACCCTCCAGTCCATCTGCAATGTCACTGATGAAGATATTGAAGAGGACTGGCCCCAGGACTGATCCCTGAGGTACCCCACTTGTGACTTGCATCTCTTCTGATTGTATAACGTTTACCACCACTCTCTGTATTCTGTCCGTCAACCAGTTTGCCACCAGGTTGACCAACTTCTGACCCACCCAGAGCCTGCCCAGCTTATTAATCAATCTTCTATGTGGAACAGCATCAAAAGCTTTGCTGAAGTCAAGGTAGGTGACAAAAAATAGTATTCATTCACTCCTGGTGGGGACCTGAACTCCTCAGCATTGTGTGGGTAGAAGTGGTTCTTCCTCCTCAAGAGACTCTGGAGGATGTACATATTTTGTAATGCATTTGTCAGGTAGCTATTCCCTCTAAGAATCCAGGCTCTGTTTGTTGCATATAGTTTTGTTAAACCATATGTATTTGTCAGGTTTGCATCCAGGCTCTGCATAATAAATGCAATCGTCGGTACCCCCCCCCCCAGCCTCAGCCACAGCTGGACCAACATTCCAGTTGAAGAGATTCTGTTTTCCTCAGATTTCACCTGTATAGTGATCCATGGTGGCGTGGTGTTAGACTAATAATCCTACACTAAAGGGAGCGAAAGTGTGACAAGTCTCTTGAAACAATTCTTACATTAAAGTGATTTCAGATCACTTTGGGTAGTAAACTGATCCTGGAGCAGCTCTTTCTGAGTACAGTGTATGTAAAGCTTATGCTGGTTCAAGGTCAGTTGGTACTCATCTGTGTGGGGGTCAATGGGGAGGGGCATCTGCAAGTAGGGTGCTTAGCTGCACACTCAAGCAGACTTGATAGACCATGTGGCCTGTTCTGCTGGCAAGTAGTAAATAAGTAAGTAGAAACCATTCTTGTTGCTATTCCAAGCAGCCTTTTGCTTCTGCTTAATTGCGTGCTAAACAGCATCTTTCTTTCTTTCTTTCTTTTGCATTTGCTGGGCAATTGTATGGGAGGTAGCTGGTTGAATAATCATCCAAAAAATATGCCTCATGGTGATTTACACCCCTATAATATTCTTTTAAGGCATGTTACCTTGGGACCATAATAGTATTCATCGACTGCACTTGTAGAGTAGCAAAGATGCTGCCTTCCACAGCCAATTATGCCTCATGTTGATATGGACCCCTATAATGTTCTTTTAAAACATGTTACCTTGGGACCATAATAGGATTCATAAACTGCACACATGTAGCAAAAAATGCTGCCTTCCACAGCCTATCTGGGTAGGCTATTCCACATGGTAACCACCCTCTATGCAGTGTAATGCTTTGTCATGTTTTCCCTTATTCTACAGTTTGACTGCCCGCATACCATCTAGTCCTGTTTGCACTTTTTGCCAATAAGGCTTTATGGGAACCCTTTGCCTTCCTCATGCAATCTTTTTTTTTTTTTGTCCAGCATCCACTATTCAACATAATTTATGTTCCCAGAATCTTATTACACTAAACATTCTATCTAGAAAACCTGTTTTTGTGAGGCAGAGGTCGCCATATGAAGTTGCCACTTTTTGGAATAGTTTACTCCAGGTTGGCTGTCTTGAACTGCTTTTAGATCTTATTACCATAAGATGGTTTTTTTCTGCATCTTTTTTGCTATGATTTGTAGTACAGTATGTTACCAGTATACATAGAAACATAGACTTTGACGGCAGATAAGGACCCCTTGGCTCATAATATTCTGTATTATTCCTGATTATAAAGGTTGATTGGTCTAACCCTGCTGCTGCTGCCCTAAGCACGTTTATAAGTGAGAGATCACTCTCAAACATGTTAATATTCTGGACTGGTTAAGGAATACTTTTGCTACTACTACTACCAAATATAAGTGTTGTTTGAGGGTTATTCAACAGCTATAGGATTTGGTTACGCAGATTATAAAAGATTACAAGAGCAGTTAGTTTTATTTAGAGCCATAGATGTCCTCAAAAAAATTAGCATAAACTCCGTTCCATTGGTGTCCTGTAGAAAACCAGCAGAAATATAGCAGTGCAAACAATATAGTTTAAAACGGTGAAGAAGACAGAGCTGAAGAAATGGTAAGCCTCTTCATGAAATGACTTTCAAGTACAGATGGGAGGGGCAGTATAAGAGCATGAATTTTCACCTTTAGCCCTGTTTATCCAGGGAAAAGCCACATTATGCAGTGCTTCACATACTTGAGACCTTTTTGATTGTCCTATTTTAAGAGACTGTAGGAATAATAAGGGTACTTGCCATAGTTAAATGTGTGCACTATTATCTTCCTATTGAAAAACGTAGGAAGGTTTGGGGTTATTAGACTGAAAATGAAGATTTTCTGTACCGTGATTAGACAGCTTTGGAAATAACCTTATCATTCCTAGAATTATGATATTGCTATTTACTTGTATGTATATGAACCAAAAATCAGAAAATACTGAAAATGTATTCAAATTAAAAAGGAATCTGTTAGATGTTCAAATGTATGTGTGTTCTACTGATATGATGATGTATTGAGTATATCAGTATAATGCATACTGTACCTTGGTGCATTGTTTTCACATGAAGTCAATATTATGGCAACCACAAATGCATGATGGGCATGCTACATACTGTTAGAAAGGAGAGAGAGGGGCAGACCCTTCCAACGTTGTATAGCAGATGGTCCAGCATTTAGGGCTCAAATGATAGTAGGGTTATAATGCTCAGGCATGTAATGACCTGTGCCCAGAGAGGGTGCAGGGGTGCACCCTATTAAAGTCAGTGGAATCGGTTTTAAGCCCGTTTTTATACTTAAGAATGGCCAGGTTCAGATTAGTCAGGGGCACCTCTTGACTAACAAGGGCCTAGTTACTCACGCGGAATCCTTCATTAGTCTCAAACTGGCTGTTCATCATAATAACAGACATAAAACAGAGTCTCATTGTCTTTAATAGGGCATGCCCTAGTGCTCTTCTTGGGCACAAGTTATTACATACTTAAGCGCGGAGGCGTATCAGATCAGTTGAGCAGTGGGGAGACTGGCTGGCGACTTTGTCTGAGCCAAACTGCAATCCCTTCCATTTCCATTCTGACTTTGAAAAAATATGAAATTACCCTAAAATGTTGATATAGGCTTCCATATCATGTAAGTAACAATAGGATCTTTGTAAATCGTTATAATTAAGGAATAAGGCATGTTACAGAGGGGGAATTATGTAAGCATTAAGCCATGATGAAGGTGGCAACTAATGGTGGATTAATGCATGGTTGAGAGGGTGCAGCCTCATGCTTACAATGGTCCAACCATGCATTAATCCACAATTAGATGCCACCTTTGGAGTGGCTTAATGCGCTTGTAACGTGGTCCTATTTTGTTTGGTGTTTTGAAGTATGTTGTGAGTATTCCTCACCACATCAGGAAAACATTGAGATTATTAACAGATATGTTGCCTGCACTTTTCTTTCTCATGGATCTCTGTGTACACATCTGTTGAGCCACCGATGCTGACAACAACAACAACAAGGCACTCTTCTGCTACACTGTGATATCAGATGACAATTTTTTTTTTTTTTTCAGTCTTTCCCGATTTTATGTGGTAGTTATTTACCTACACTCATTGGGAGGTTTCCGTCTCTTACTTCTGTGGCTGCCATGTCAACTGCTGAGAAGGTAGCAATTACTTTGCATATTTGCTCACTTCCTTCATCTGCTGTGCTGAGTCGTCTTGCAAGAAGTTCTGACCAGCACTATATAATTTCTTGGCTACTTATCTCCCTCCAGATTGCTCGCATCTCTGCCCTATGCTGCACTGTCCCTCTAACTTGCATGCTGATTCATTTTCCAGTCAACTATTCTCAACTTAACCTTCTAGCCCATTACCTGCGTCCTCTATCAACCTGAATCATTTTCCTAATAGTTGGACTGCCATCCTCTGTGGGACACTCACAGCAACTCCCGTAGGTGGCTCGCATAGACAGGCACTTCCGCTATAATGCCTGGCCTCCACTAATTTACTACTGCTCATTCTCATGTCCGTGGCACACATCAGTAGTTCAGTTTGAGGATGGCATTACCGGTGGATTAATGCCATCTCCAAACTATGCCACGTGATGCTTTTCATCCAATCCATACTGCCGATTTACTCATTCATATCTCTCCCATGTTACAACTAGTATTGGAACCCACTCGAGAGGGAGCAATCTTAGACCTGGTCCTCTCAAATGTAGATGGCGAGAGGATCACAGATTTAGAAGTGGGTAGCCAACTGGGAACTAGTGAGCATCGAACAGTATGGTTCACAATAAACACATCAGTAGAGTCAAGCCATACAAAGGCAAAGGTACTGGACTTCAGGAGGGCTGACTTTGCCAAAATGAGTGAGTGCCTAAGGAATGCACTAGCAAATGGGCAAGAAGGAGGGGTAGAAGAACAATGGGGAATAATCAAAACTGCCATCACAGAGGCAACAAGCCTTCGTGTGAAGCAAATAAACAAAACAAAATGATGTAAGAAACCACTATGGTTCTCAAAGGAGGTGGCAGGGAAGGTTAGGGAGAAAAAGAAAGCATTCAGAAAGTACAAGGGATCACAGAAGGAGCAGGACAGAGAATTGCCAGTTAAAGCAGAAGGAAGCTGGGAAGGCAGTCAGAACAGCAAAGGCCCAAACCGAGGAAAAGATAACCAACACAGTTAAGAAGGGGAATAAAATCTTTTATAGGTACATCAGGGAGCAAAGGAAGACCAAGGGAGGGATAGTGAGGCTTAATAAAGGGGAGGGGAGGTGGGCAGAGGGTGACTGTGAAAAGGCAGAGATACTAAACAAATATTTTTGCTCAGTATTCACAAATGAAGAGGGGGAGGTACCTAAACCAAACAATAGAAACACTCTGGATACAGAAGTTGATACCAGCCGATTTACAGAAGAAAGGGTTCTGAAAGAACTCTTAAAACTGAAGGTGGACAAAGCAATGTGGCTTGATGGGATTCATCCCAGAATTCTAAAAGAACTAAGGGTAGAACTAGTGACACCACTGACTACCCTCTTTAACAAATCATGGGAGGATGGGGTGGTACCTGAGGCCTGGAGAAGGGCAGATGTGATTTCAATTCACAAAAGTGGGAGCAGGACAGAAGCAGGCAACTACAGACCTGTTAGTTTAACCTCAGTGATGAGGAAAATGATGGAATTGCTTCTGAAGCAAGGAATTGTTGAGTACCTAGAGGCCAGAGGGGCACAGGACCCAAGGCAGCATGGATTCACAGCGGGATGGTCATGTCAGACGAATCTAATCAGTTTCTTTGACTGGGTGACCAAAGTAGTAGATCAGGGAGGGACTGTGGACACACCTAGAATTTAGCAAGGCATTTGACACAGTCTCACACAAAAGATTAATGTACACATTAGCCAGCCTGGGAGTGGGTCCCAAGATGTTAGCCTGGGTAAAGAATTGGCTGGAGAACAGGACACAGCGGGTAATAGTAAATGGAGTCCACTCTGAAGAAAGCGGGGTTACTAGTTGGGTACCACAGGGTTCAGTACTAGTACCGGTCCTCTTCGATGTCTTTATAAGTGACATTGCTAAGGGACTGGAAGGAAAAGTATGTCTCTTTGCAGACAACAAAGATCTGCAACAGAGTTGATACACAAGGTGGAAAGGATGAGAAGGGACTTGGCAAGGCTGGAGGAATGGTCAAATGTATGGCAGCTTAGATTAAGTGCTAAGAAGTACAAGGTGTAATGCACCTGGGAAACAAAAACCCAGGGGGGGAAGAGTACACAATGGAGGGTGAGATACTAACAACAACAAAAATGGACAGGGACCTGGGGATAGTCATATCGGATGACCTAAAGGTGGGCAAGCAATGTGAGAGGGCAGTAAGGAGGGCTGGGGGTATACTGGGATGCGTAGGGAGAGGCATCACCAGTAGAAAACAGGAAGTTGTTATCCCTCCGTACAGACAGCTGGTGAGACCCCATCTGGAGTACTGCGTGCAGTTCTGGAGACCCAATCTCTGCAAAGACATAAACAGGATGGAGGCAGTCCAGAAGAGGGCAACTAAAATGGTGCAGGGTCTGCACCAGAAGACACATGAAGAGAGACTTAAGGAACTTAATATGTATAGCCTCGAGGAAAGGAGTTAGAGAAGGGACGTGATAGAAACTTTGAAGTACCTCAAGGGAATCAACAAAGTCCAAAAGGGTAGCATCTTTCAGAAAAGAGGTGTGCAAAAACAAGGGGGCACAATCTGAAGATGGGGGGGTGGCTCAGAGGTAATGTAGGTGTAACCCCCTTACAAATGGGGGTTCCTAACGTGCCTTATGCCTGGTTGGTAATCGGTATAAAGCTGCCTAAATGGGGACCTGGTGAGTGCTCTTTTAGGGCCTCTGTATTCTGTCCCTTTAAGGGCTGCCTGTTGCAGTCAGAGTTAGTTGAAATGGGAGGGGGTTTGAGTGTTGCTATGCTTGACTCCCGCCAGGGCTGCAGAATAATCGTCCGTTTCTGCCATCGCTAATTGCGCAGAGGGAGCTTCGTTAGAAGATGCTTGTTTGCTGCTGACTATCTATTAAAGTAGTAATGATATTGTAGTTGTTCTAACCTGCCTTCCTTTGCAGCCAAGACTGTTTTGACTGTCTCCCCCATTTTGGTCCAGAACTGCTGAATTGGACCAATCAGTACATCGGGACCCTACAGAGTTGGCTGACCAATAGAGGAACTGTTTGTATTTGGGAAAGGCATTATGGGCTATGGCACTTTTTCGCACCAGTGAGAGGCAGAGGAAGTGACTGGCAGGCTCAACCAGCCAATTGGATCGGGTCGCGCCCGAATGGAGAGGAGTGCCCCAAGCTGTGGAGAGGCAGATGTGTTGTGGCTAGTGAGGAGCTGTGTGCTTCTGTGCTGCAGAGTGTTCGCGCGGGAAGCTCATGAAGGCCTGAAGCGGCCGTTGTGTGTTGTTGGCTCCAGCGGATGAAACCCGTCGGTGGGCGGTCAGAGGAGGCTGTGCTCTGTACAGCTACCCACCAGGCTCAACCTGAAGGAGGACTGGAGAAAATTGCTGAATTGCGCTCGGTCCGAAGACAAGTGAAAGCTGCCGTTTGCAGTATCTCAGTGATGGTGAGTTTGTGGGAGCATTGGAAGCAGCTGCCTGGTGTGGTACCCCTCTGTTGCTGTTTACCATATAAATGTGTGAGGAGGCTTGTGTAGCTCAAGTAAATCCTGCTGCCATTAAAGGACTTTTGCCTGTTGCTGTTTACCATATAAATGTGCGAGGAGGCTTGTGTAGCTCAAGTAAATCCTGCTGCCATTAAAGGACTTTGCCTGTTGCAGTTTGTCATATAAATGTGTGAGGAGTCTCGGGGAGCTCAAGAGTAGCCCTGCTGACGTTGAAGGACCCTATCTTGTTTGGAGGTCGTGAGTACTAATTCAGGGTAGCTGCCTGTTGAATTGACACATTGAATCCAAATGGAATTACTGTACTGCTGACTGTTTAACTAACTTTTTCTTTTCTCTGTGTGAAAGGGCCCCTACCGGCTGCCACGGTTTGGACTAGCCACTAGGGCTTGGGTACCCAGGGACAGTAACTGGTAGGGATAGGCCTGTGCACAGAGCTATAGGTAGATGAGTATAGTGATAAGCTAATCAACTTGATTCCCCCTGTCCTTGTTGTTTTCCCCTGAATAAATCAGATTGTTTTGTACAGCTACATCCTGGCTATTGTGTACATTAATGGTGAACTGCTGCTTGGTGATTGCAACATAACTGTGCCTTATTTTACAGGGGTCCCGAGAAGGGGACTGGATTATATTTTCTGGGGGTAAGTGTACTGGGGAACAGAATTGTTGGTACCCGTGGGGAGTCACTGAGTGGGACAAAGGGGTTGCAGTAGCCAGAGGGCTGTAACCGAGGTAGTCTTACTTGGGCTAACCCCGACCTCTGGGTGAAGGCACCCGTCCACGGATCTGGGCCCCTTACCCTGCCTCAGAGGGGGCAGACAGGGGTAGTAGCCCTAAGGGTAGCGCCCCCAGGGGTTACATAAGGAAGTATTTTTTTCACAGAGAGGGTTGTGGATGCATGGAACGGCCTTCCGGAGGAGGTTGTGGAGTCAAAAACAGTGGTGGAATTCGAGAGTGCATGGGACAATCATAATGCAATTCTAGGGGGTTGGGGTAGGAAGAAGTAGTCTGTTGGTTTACTAGGATCTGCGGCTTATCCATTAGGTAGGGAAATGGGCAGACTGGGTGGGCCAGGCGGTCCTTATCTGCCATCAAATTCTATGTTTCTATGTAAGTTTGTGATTCTTGAGTGGTGTTGCCGGGGGTGGGGGCTCTTGCTTGGTGTTTTATGGTCCCTGTGGATGTCCATGTTTGCATTTTTATGGCTTTTCTTGTTCCCACAGTACCTCCTGTCCCATGTGACAGAGATGTTTCCTGGATCATTAATTCAACAAGAGCTGGGTTTTTTTTTTGGTTTTGTTTTTTTGTAAACTTTACAGTAGTAGGGCTGTGTTAAGTGACTTTCCTTGTCATGTGAGCTCTAATAAAGGCTACAGTTACAGATGGCAAACGCCTGAGGGATAATTAAGTGGGCTACTCTGTAAGGAAACAGCTAGGGTTTTCACTGTTTCTGGCATTTGTGACTTTGGGTGATTTGTACGTTTGTTTGTTTTTTTTTGTTTTGTTTTTTTTAATGGCTGTTTAACTTGGTATGGTTGAACAGAAGAAGGCAAAAGCCCATCAAGACAGTTCCCCACACAATGTCGGACTTAATTAGTAGTTTTCCCTGATCCATATGTCTAATTTATTTTTAAAGCTGGTAATGTTTTTAGATTCAATTAAATCTTGCGTTAAAGAGTTCCATAATCTAGGAGCCCTAAGAGTAAAAACAATTACCCCATTTGTTAGTTTTATATCTCTTAACCTCGAGTTGCCTATTATGCAATCTTGGAACTAATCTTCTTTCTGTGGATACAATTCCAGATGCTCATAAGGTCAGGTGACTGAAGCAAGTTATACATTAAGAGCATATCCCCTCTTATTCTTCTGTTTTGAAGTGTAAAAAGACCAGTGGCCATAAGTCTAGAGGGATAATCAAGATATGCTAATCTAGGCACCATTTTGGTGGCTCCTTTGTACTTGTTCCTGCATAGCCATATCTTTTTTTAAGACAGGGATTCCAAAAAGGGGACCCGTAATCAAGGTACGGTCTAATACAAGCCCTAAACAAAGGGATAAGGCATTGTTCTGAATGATTTATAAAGGTTTGTTTTATTTGTCTCATAAGTCTATTTGCCATATTGGAAATTTTAATATAGTGGTCCCTTGGTGTAAGTTTATTGTTAATGAATGTGCCTAGATCTTTCTCACAGTTGGATGTTTTAAAGGAACTGTGTGAGTTAAGAGATTGGGCTTCATAGCCCACTACTCTGGAGAGGCAATAGCCCCTCTGTATGGGGAAAATTTACTACTGTGTGACATTTGAGAGGATTGTAATTTTGTTTGAATAGAAGCTGACGATCTTTCTCCTTTTCTGCTCGATCCGCCCCGCCTCCCCTTTTTGTGACGTATACTAGGAGAGGTGGACGCTGGGCTTAATGTTAGAATTAGGGGTTAATCTTTAAAGTTATTTTATTACGCTTGAAACTAACATTTGATCAAAATGAAAGTTTCGTTTTTATCAAACGTTACTTTCAAGCGTAATAAAATAATTTTAAAAGTTAGCCCCATAGACCTCTATTAGGCGCATCTCTGTGCTCTCCCTGGTAGCATGTCACAAAACGGGGGAGCACGAGGCAGATCAGGCAGACTCGGAAGTAGGAAGGGATTGTCTGGATCCCAGTTCAAACAAAATTATGATCCCTTACCAAATGTCATACAGTGAGTAAAAAAATGTTTGTTTGTTTTTTCACACACAGGTGCTATCGTCGCCCCAGAGTAGCGGGCTACGAAGCCCAAACTGTGATTTTTTTTTTTTTTTTTAATCACACATTTACTTTAAGTGGCAACTTATTTAAATAGTATATATTGTTCGGGTTGTTTTTACGAAAGTGTATAACCGCACACTTGTCCTGATTAAAGTGCATGTCATTATTTTTGGCCCATTGTTCAACCTTTCCCAAATCTAATACTAATGAAGCTATATTATCAGGATTGCTTACCCTACCCCCTAATTTTGTGTCCGCTGCAAATTTTGACATGAAGGTTTTGGGTCCTGGCTGTAAATCACAAATGAAAAGATTAAACAGTGTGGGTCCCAGCACTGATCCCTGGGGGACCCCACTTGACACTGCGCCCCAATCAGACAGCACATCGTTATTCCTAACTCGTTGAGTTCTGTTAGTTAACCAGTCTTATGTCCAGTTAACAGTTTCAGGAGATAGGCCCAAAGTAGACATTTTAGTTATGAGTTTGTTATGTGGAACTTTGTCAAATGCACGACTGAAGTCTAATAGTACTATGTCAGTGGGAATACCTACATCCAGTAATGCACTAATATTTTCATAGAAGGATATCAAGTTAGTTGTGCATGAGCGCTTAGGTATAAACCTGTGCTGTAAGAGATCTTGAATCCCTAGTGTAGTACACTCCTGTTCAGTCTTCATCTTTATAACCCTTTCCATTAATTTTTCCTACTACAGAGGTCAAACTAATGGGACGATAGTTCTGAACACTGCCTCTGTTACCTTTTTTTAAATATTGGGGTAACAGTTGCTGTGCGCCATTCATTGGGTATAGAACTTTCTTGTAAAGATTATTGAAAATAAGTGCTAGGGGTTTAGAGATCGCCTGAGAAGTTTCAACCAGAAACCAAGGGTGCACATCATGAGGACCGGGACTAGTATTTTTGTTCAGTTTTTTTTAATAGCCTGGGAGATATCGGATGTTGTAATATTATAATAAGCAGACTGGTTTGGGTAGGTAGGGGTAACTGACGTTTGTTTAGAAAAAACTGAGCAAAAGTAATTATTAAATAGGTTAGCTGTGTCAATGTCTGTCAGTCTAGTACTATTATTAATTAGAGGTCCTGTAGTCCTGGAGTTACCCTTTTTTATTGATATATGAAAAAATAGATTTATGGCGGTCCTTAGTATGTGCTAATTTGAATTCGAGGTTAGTTTTTGCCAATTTGATGGAGCGTTTCAAAACCTTAACTGCTAATCTATATTTATAAAGTAAAGTATATTTATGTAAATCAAGCTGGAGATAACCCACTTGTTATCATCCATGTAGGCTCTGGAAATGGATTAAGTACTGGGGAACTGAGTTTAGATGTATCACATGGTGTCGGACTTATGGTGTGCTATTTAAAAGAAATGCTGGGGGGAGAGGCACAGATTTATATTCAGGTTTCTTTATTGGAACGGTTGATTTGGGGTATGTTGAATCATTGGATGAACTATTAACTAGAGCAAGCTGCAGTTTTTCCAGATGTTTAAATCTGTTATACGTTTCAACTGGGGCGCTATTATAAATCTGGCCACCTCTCTCTTTTTTGATTTGGTTACAAAGGCCCAACCATCATTGTCAGCAAGGAAGTGCAATTCTTCTTCATTTAGAGGAATGGGGGTAGGAGCAAAGGGTAAGTCATTACTTTTAATGATGGTTTGTGAGATCTCTTCATCCAAGGGGGTAGCAACAAGTGGGGAAGGATATAATCTTTCCTCCATGTAATCAAAAACACCTTCCGATTTCCTTATGTCTGTAGGCATTTGTTTAGCATTAACATTAGTGCTATTTCCTCCTGTAGAGTAGTAATTAGGACACATTTACTACAGACAGTCATCCTCAAGCATCCCTTCACAAAACATTAGATATTTAACACACTTAGTGTATTCCCCCTCCATCTTATTAGATACTTCAGACTAGGGCACTAACCTCCTACAATATTGTTTACAGGTATGTTCAACTGTCCTGCAATCCCAGCGTGCCCAACGGACACAGCAGACATGCGCAGATGGGCGTGTCTCTGCACGCAGCTCTGTGCACGCTTGGCCTGCTTGCTAGAGAGGCCGTTTATGTGGCCAGAAACCCGGAAGTTAGCGGCCGTCCGTGCACTTCTGGTTTCGGCACTAGCGTGAAAGACAAAAGAGTCTACTGAAAACAGCACTATATGAGTGCTACAAGCACCTCAACCCAGTATTGGGGCTGAAAATGTTGTTCCTGTGCCCCATAGCTATACTGAATAGCTAGATTTTACTTTCAGGAAATGCTTGGACCTGGGTAAACCCTCCAGTATCCCACAATTCCCGACAGCTGCTAATGAGACAGTACCCCTGCTAGAAGGGTACCAGGACAACATAATGTAAATGGTATACTGCAAGTCTCTTTAAAAATAAAATATAGCAATGGTTTAGCAGTTGTAACATTGTAGACACCACCTCTCACCAGAGGTCCGCTTACTCCAGCAATTTAATGCTCTCTCTGTGTGTAGTTTGACTAAACTAAAAGCTTTAAAAAAGAAACATTCACTTCTGCTGCCTAGACCGAGGCGTGTACTAGGAAAGAATGTTTGGATTAGACAGGGTTATTTAGTTGAAGTCAGACAGGATCCTAACAGTAGACTGCTGCTGGACCTGAATGCATCACTGTCACATACGACAGGAGGCATTGTAGGAACAAGAAGAGTCATAAAAACAGCAAACATGGAGATCCCCAGGGGCCATAAAACCAGCAAATAAATAAAAGAAAAAAAAATTCTTTCAGCAAACAAAGGGACGGACTTACTAGGAGCACAACTACAAATCAAAACACTCTGCAACACTTTTTTTTGTAAATTTTAACTTTAGTTTTCCTTAAAGGGACACTGTCAACCCTCTTAGGCCTCAAAGTGTCCCTAGTTTAAAAGACACATTTTATGACTGGCCACATTGTATAGAGACTGTTGATGCAGCTGATAGTTTGATTCAGATCCCTTTTCTTTTAAAAAAGTGAAAAACTGAGTGCCCACCATGCTGGTGTTACCACAACAAAACATGTTTACATTTCTTGACTAGCTCCCACTACATCTTTCCTGGCCTCGGGGAAACACCCCGAACACAATCTAGCCACTGATTATACAGTGGGTATAGAAAAGACTGTTGTAGCATAAGTGGCTTCACTGTTTGAGGGTGTTTCTAATGTTCAGGAAGTGTGCACCAAGAGTAGTTCAGTGATAGGAAGCAACAAAAAGCTGGGCATAGCTATACATTACCATGCATTTTGGTTCTAATAAATAAGGAGGCAGATGAAACAACCAGCAATATCAATGAATTTCAGAGGAAGTAAGCAATCATAAAATGTGGGGTTTTACCTTAAAATAATATAATGCAAAAAAGGTTGACAGCGTCCCTTTAAATTTGCATTACTTGTTTTTAATGTTGCTGTGTTGTTTGATTTGTATTGTGATCTGTTTCACCTACGGATATGTAATTTTTCATAGTGACCTTTTTGACCCCAGTGTCTATTAATGCACACTTACCATGTCTCCTGAACAGCACTGTATGCTAGGTTACACATGGTCCTGACAAATGAGGAGTAAGAATTGAGCAAACACCATTTTATAATATGTATTGTACAATGGCTCTAAAACTACAGTATCCTGGTTGGCTGGCTGGCATGATTTTACAACGTATAAATCGTGCAGTGACCCCACGGGAAGAAGTGCCAGCCAGCCAATCCCCAGCCACTCTCATATCACTGCGACTAAAAAGATCAAACAGGCCGCCCGCCACATCACCTCTGCTCGCTACCAACTGCGAGAAATTTAAAAAAAAAAAAAATTTAAATATAATCGCATATTGATGTGTGATGGCAGGATTTACCTGACGCTGGTGGTTTCTCACTGCCAGTGGCCTCGTGAGTAAACCAATACCAGGTGTGGGTAAATCCTGCCATCACCCACACCATCTCGAGGTATATTGATTAAGTAGTATATGGTTTCTCCTTGTTGTGCATGGCACTCGGCCAGTTCAAAATCCTCTTTGTGCATGTTGTAAATGGTTGTGTATGTTCCAAATGAAACCACAAGAACACCACCTGTTCATGCAGCACAGTAACTCCATTTGATGGCAGTGTATGATTGACCATGTCCCGTAAATATCTGCTGTCATTGCCTATGTTTCTGTGTTTCCTGGTTAGTGGAGTTGCGATGTTGGAGGCCAGGTAAGTCACCACAAAATAGGGTGACAATTTTATAGTATTATTAAATTTTTTGGTACCTTGCAGTTTTTTAAGTAGTCTTGTTTTTAATCAGAGTACATTCTCCTACCAGCGAACTTTATAAAAAGGTCCGCTCCCACAATTCCTTGACTTACTCGCTCAGATTGACTGACTGGTTCCCCTTAGACTGTATGAACACCATCGATCAAGCTCTTAACTGCTTCATTATGCAGTTTAATGAAGTTTATGACAAGTTCGCGCCTCTCAAGAAAAGAAAACTAAGGGGATCCTCTAACCCCTGCTCTATTAACTATGATGAAGGACAGGGACAGTCTCTGGCACTGCGCCAGGGCCTCTGGTCACCAAACTGGCTTGCAATGCTATAAAACAGCTAGAAACCTGTGTACATAGGTAGAACATAGAGCAAAACAAGATTATTACAAATGTGAGCTCACAAATTCATGGAGAAATGGTAAAAATGTTTGAGAAAACATCAAAAACCTCACAGGGAAACCCAATAAATCCTCCCCTCAATGATCAGTGTTAAGGGCACTGTTATTCAAGACCATAAATTAATTGCAGACCCTTTAATGTCACTTTTACAGATCTTAGGGGTATACTCCCCAGATTTTTTACAGTGAATCCATCTTGCCTGGTAACTAGGATAAGACTGCCTTTCCACCAAATACCCCTTCCTTCCGCTTCAGAAGAGTGTCCCTGCTGAATCCAGAAAATACCTTCTAAAGGTACTAAGTAAATCCAGCTTCAGTAGTGACACACTGGATCTAAAACTTCTTTACCTCTCACTTGAGACTGTCCTACTCCCTCTCACTAAACTCCTAAACCTCTCACTCTCCCTTAATCGGCTCCCCCACCTCTAGAAATCTGCCATTGTCACACCTGTACACAAGAGTGGGTGATATGTCTCAACACTCCAATTACTGCCGGATTTCAATCCTCCTCCCGCTCTAAAGCCCTTGTGCGCATTGTCATGGACTAACTTTCTGATTATCTTGTCATAGGAGACAGTATAGTGCAGTGGTTTAAGGCTCTGAGCTGCAAACCTGGAGACCTGGGTTTGAATCCCACAGCCCCCACTTGCATACTGTGATACCCTAAGCAAGTCACTTAACTTTCTTGTGTTCCCAGGTCGCACCTGTAAACAAGCTTCAGCTTAGTGTGTCTCTTCTGATTAAAAAAAAAAAAAAAATTGTGTGTGTATACATATAATATATAATCTCCCGTGTCTGTAGCAACAAGGCTCTAGAAAAGCCCATAGTACAACCGCTGCCCTGCTTAAATATACTACATACATTCAATAGGCACTGGACACTTACTGGGTGCAGTGTATGTAGACCTAACCAAGGCTTTTGACACCGTTAATCGCCAGCTCCTGTTGCGCTCCCTCCCTGCCCTTGGCCTCTCTAATGGGGTTACCAACTGGTTTGAAAGTTACCTGATGGGTAACCAACAAATTAAGATTGGGGACACTCTATCCGACAGCCTCCCAGTCCATTCTGGGGTACCCCAAGGATCTATCCCTCATCCACTACTCTTTAGCCTCTTCATCAACAACTTCCCGGCAGCCTGCAACAATAAAATTATCCTTTATGCTGATGATGCTGTCCTTTTCTCAACTCACTCTGACACAATCCTTCTATCCCATGACCTCCAGGCAAATTTCAGCCTTGCTGAAACGTGGTTTGATCAGCATAAACTATTGATGAACTACAAAAAAACTAAGACTATGCTGTTTTCTCTCTCTCTCTCTCAGCAAATGTAGAACAGCCCACTTAACCATCCGGAAAAAAAACCTCCCTCTCGATCAGGTACAGAAGTTGAGATACCTTGGAATCATGGTTGACGGCTCACTTTCTTATAATACACGTTAGTCTCATCTCCAAAGCCATAAACTCAAGATTAGGTATCCTCTACCACCATCGCCACTGAGGCCATGCGCATAGCAGTTACCTCCTCAGTCCTGTCCATAATTGATTATGGGCTAGTTCTCTATGGGTCTGCATCAGATACGTCCTTAAAAAGAATCAAGACTGCACTGAATAAGTACTGCCAGCTTGTGACAAGAACAAGGTATCGAACGCATACCTGCGATCTCTATAAACATTCAACTGGCTCAATCTTCATGGAAGGATAGCCTACCAGACCTGCCTTCTAGCTAAGAAAATTTGCCTGTGCCTTACTCTGCCAGCCACACACGCCCTTATGCTGCCTACCCCAAATACATGTTGCACACGCCATGCAAATAAATCCTCTTGCCTGGTTCCTTTCTGTCGAACCTCTCAAGCCCAATACCCCTTCTTTGTCAGGGCTCCATCCTTGGTGAACGGGGCTCCCTACTACTGTCTCTGCTGAGAATAAGTTAGGCCCTTTCAAACGCAAACTACTCCATCACCTCACTAATCTCAGCAGTTGTTGTTATACCCTCTAGGATGTCATGCTGCTCCCTCACTTATTAAGCCTCCTCCGCTACTTACTCCT
Source organism: Neoceratodus forsteri (assembly GCA_016271365.2). Lineage (NCBI taxonomy): Eukaryota > Metazoa > Chordata > Ceratodontiformes > Ceratodontidae > Neoceratodus > Neoceratodus forsteri. Next base: position 777,638,588 of record CM057454.1, read on the forward strand.
CCCCCTTTCTCACTCTCTTCCCATTCACTCTCCTCCCCGTCTTCTCACCCCCGTGCACCTTCACCCCCTCCTCCAGTCTCATGTATTCCTCTCCACCCCGTCCCACCTCTTTCTTCACCCACCCTACACCCACCACTACTTGCCTCCCTTTATTTCTCCCCCTCTCTTTCCATTGCTTTAACACACAATGTTTCTCCCTTTCCACTCTCACTCCTCCCCTCGTTCTTCATTCATTCTATTTACTCCTCCAGTATTACTCCCTCTTTAACATCCTTTCCACTCTTGTTCCCCTTCTTCCCGCCTGTACTCTCCCCTTCCACGATGTACAAAAAATATTCTTGGCTTAATTTAGGCCACTTACAATCTAGCTCACTTACTCGTATTTTCATATTCTTCATGATGCTGATCTAGAATATTTAACAACTTATCAAATTAGAGGAATAAAAATTAGTCTTAAATATAAGAAATGTGTGTTTAATAGAATTTCTACTGAATATAAAAATCGAGACCTTTCTCTTATTTTGACTCTTCATGTTTCACCTTTGCTAAGAGCAAACAATATCTTTCATTATTATCGACCTTGCCTCTGTATGATTATGGATAACAAATTGAGAGTACTGTTTACTAAACAGAGGCTAGAATTTTTTCTAAGTAATGTATTAACTGCAAGATAGCAAAACATTACTAATATCTCTGATAGTTATTGTCACTGTTCTTCCTAATTTCCAGAGAATCTGTTCCATGTCTTTGTACCTGGTACAACAAGCTTAGGGAAAAATGGCTAAAACCTGTTTGTGATTTAACACAAACTGATGATCAGTCCTTATTCCTGAATATATTTTTCACAAGTGATGACATAATTGTTTATGTAGTTGCTGGGTATGTTGATGCAGTCTGTAGATTGTGTACTAAGGTTCACAAGCCAGATTGATCTTTTGTAACTTCCATGATTTCTGTTATGATAAAACTTGCATTATTTACATCTGAATGTTCTTGGAGATATAATTGGTGTTTTGTCCATGTCTAAAAAGAATCTTACTTTTAAATCACTTATTGCAGATTGTGCTTGCTAGACTCTACTTGTTAGTTTATGCTTGATATATTTTTGCTACTTCATCGCAAATTTAGTGTTTTTATTTGATATTGAAATGTGCTGTATATCTCATTTATATTATGTCTGTTTTTAAAGAGTGAGTGTGTGTATGTATGTATGTATGTATGTATGTATGTATGTATGTGTGTGTGTGTGTGTGTGTGTGTGTGTGTGTGTGTGTGTATAATACATGATGGGCGATTGTGGAATGTGGATAATATTAGGACGAGTGCAGAGTGCAGTGTGATAATATCACGAGTGGTGAAGCCACGAGTGATATTGTCACAGTGCACTCTGCACTCGTGCTAATATTGTCCATATTCCAAAAGTCGCACATCATATGTGCGATTTTATACAATAGGGTATGTGTGGTAATGTTTTTTTAGGTGTATATTGTTGTGCTATGGTGTTATTGAGTGTTGCTGTGTTATGTTGCTGTTTGGTTTTCATGAATGAAGTAGTATGTGGGGGACATTTGTGTGGTCTGGTTGGTTGCTGTGGTTTCGTACTGTTCATTGGTTGATTTTAATGAATGGTATGTATTCAGAGCTGTCATTGGTTCTTGCTCGTTTCGTTGCATGATGCGTTTTTTTGTATTGGTTGTTGTGGTTTGGGGGTGGAGTTGACATTCGGTGCAGAGTTTCGGCGTTTGCTGGAGGTTTGTGTGCAATTTTTATCGCTTGTACTTTGAGTCCTTTCCTATCTATTTCGCTGGAGTATGATGTATTTTATTGCTGTGATCACAGTCATACATTTCTAATGTAGTGCACAGTTCATGTTGTGGATATTTTGTGCGCTGTAATCAGTTTAATGTTACATTCATGCAGTTTTCTACGGGTCTAAGAACTCTCTGCGAGAGATCAGTTTTTCCAGGCAGAATGCAGCATTTGTGATGGTACAGATAGCACAAGCTATTTGTGTGTTTCATGTTTTCGGGCGATATGTATTTATTTAATGGTCTTTTATTGGGGGAAGAAGTTCCATCGTGTTACGTTTGGGGTTCATTTTAGTGATGAACGCTGTTGAATATCAAAGAGCTAGACACTGTGGGAATATCTGTTAAGATATTCCACAGTGTCTGCATCAGCTTCCTGATATTCAATAGTGGTGAAAATAACATTTATTCAGAATGTTACTCCTTCACCCCTAGTGTGTGTGTGTGTGTGTGTGTGTGTGTGTGTGTGTATATGTATATGTGTGTGTATGTGTATATAATATATATTTTGTGTGTGTGTGTGTATATGTGTATATGTATATGTGTGTGTATGTGTATATAATATATATTTTGTATGTGTGTGTGTGTGTGTGTGTGTGTGTGTGTGTGTGTGTGTATATATGTATATAAGTGTGTATGTTCAAACATGTAATGGTCTTTACAGCAATCAATAAAAAGATTACTACTACACACAATTTCTACCTTAATCTCCCTCTAACCCCTACCTCCTCCCCCTCCACATGCTTACCATTGCACTTGTGCCACCACTAGCACTTATGACAAGGTCTCACCCTTGACTGCCTCCTACCGTCACCCTCTCCCCTCTTACCCTCTATAAGTTGTTAGCATCAAATTTTTTGTTCAATCAATGATTGTTACTGTACGATATGTCATTTACATTTCTAGCATCTGTTCCACTTTTTTGATTTGTTCCTCAATTGTAATTGACGTGGAACCTTTGTAAAAGAACCTCTGGTTCAAAGGTATTTATAATCCTAGCACTCAATAAATAAAACTAAAATAAAAATAAATCTTGCTTAATTTCTTACTTTTTCATTTTATAAGTTGCCATGACCCAGCTGCAAAAAGTCTTGGAATGCTAACTACATAAATATATTTGAGTTAGTCTTAAAACCACTTCTTTGTGTTTATTCCATTTTTCAGGCCATCAGAAAGCTGACATCATGTCTTCCAAACCCAAACTTCACTATGTTAATGGAAGGGGAAGAATGGAATCGATTCGATGGCTGCTAGCAGCTGCTGGCGTTGAGGTAAATTATTATAATAAATGCATGGCTGTGCAATGGCACCATTTACATAGGCTAGGTTCGGTTTTGTGTTTTATTTATTTATGACATTTTGGTAACTGGGTGAGCCTACTGAGACCAGAGGTCCCTTTTTCAGGGGCGACCCAGAATTAGTTACATACAATACTTCAAGAGACTTGCCATGATGAGCCCTGTACTATATATATGCCGTACTGCCAGAGGATCCCCATATTGAATATATCCCCGAAAAATGTTTTGTTGAGAAAAAGTAATTTCCTTCATAAAATTCTGTATACCGGGTCCCAAGGATTTCCCGGTCATAAGTTCTGCCCGTGCTCTGCCCCTGTGCTCACGGACAGGATGATGAGATGCCAGTGAGAGCTCAGGGGTGTGCACCATTATATTCAATGGTATCACTGTTCAATCTGTTGTTAGTAATATAATGGCTCATGGCAATGAAACGTAGGCACCAGTTAACTAACAAGGCCCTTGTTAGCCAACTGGTGCCACGTTTCATTGCCAGTTGGCCATTACATTACTAACAACAGATTGAACAGTTGCCGCCCATTGAGTATAATGGAGTGCACCCCCGCTCTCTCAGTGGCATCTCGTCATCATGTCCGTGATCACGAGTGCGGAGCATGGCCAGCATTAAAAAAAAAAAAGAAGGGAGTATTTTATGAAGGAAATTACTTTTTCTCAACAAAACATTTTTCAGGGATATATACAATATGGGGATCCTCTGGCAGTAAGGCACCTACATATATGGTGCAGGGGCTTCTATTTTTATCTTGGTGGGTCTCTTTAAGGTAAAATATAGCAAAACAGCACATAGATGATAGCACAAGGTACTAAAGAATTACATTGGTGCAATTGGTTACCATCAGCAACAGATTACACGATAACCAAATTATACGAGTAAGATTTCATATACAGGTAGGAGCACTTAGTCTCTAACAATTGGCTCCAGAACATTTTCGTAGGTGTAACGGAGAGAATTCATAGGCTCGTAGATTCAGTACAGGTTCAGGTAGGAGAGGGGGATTGAGCATTGTGCACAAGAGTGCTGTATATACAGTCTAGTTCTAAGTCACAGCTAACATGATCACCACACACATCTGCCAGGAAGCTGTCAAGTATTTGTCATTTTAAGTAACTGTAACAAAATTACCACCCTTAGTGCATTATTATGTGTAAGTGCTCAAGTGCTGTCATAAGTTGAAACTTTGAGCTGGTCTATAGTCAGGGCCTCTGGTGTTCTGCGGCAGAATTTTCTGATTTCTGCGGCAGGGCTCCTTGACTTTTTCGGCAACATTTTCTGATTTCTGTGGCATGATTTATTCATTTCTCTGGCAGAATGCAGTCCTGCCATTGGCTAGATATGATGTGATGTCATCGATGACATCATATGCTGAGCATAGAGGAGGGGCTTCAGGATAAACGAGGTGGGAAGGAAAGCCTGCCACTATGGAAAAACAGTATATTTATATGAAAATTCACCAAAAAATTAATTCTGCGGCACTATATATATTCTGCGGCATGATGCAAATTCCGCAACCGCAGAACCGCAGAATTCCAAGGGCCTTGTCTATAGTTACATAAAGCAGGTTTGGGTGCATTGCTAGAGGTTCACTTAACACAGCAGTGTTTCAATTATATATTTCTGGCATGCTAAGAAAAACTCAAAACTACATACACTGCATTCCACTTGTGTGCTTATTAGATGCATGGACAAAAGTACCATGTCTTACCAAACTCTCTCTTCTCCCTTTATTTTGCACCCTTGATGGTGCTAAGATTGAGGCAGTGTAATCTTTAACGTGCCTCAGGGTCTGGCTTGACCGGCATCTTGATTTCTCAGTGCATATTGATGCCATACACCATAAGCTTCACCCCAAGCTTGGTGAGTGTCCTGCTTTCTGCCTGCTGAGAAAATAATGTTTTAAAGATGATTGTCTATTTTTGACTATGGTAACAGCCTGTAGTAGAGTTCCCACATCCTCCCTTGCCAGACTGGACCTCCCCTTTCACACTCTTGGTTTCGTTTTAGACTGTCCCCCTCGTACCCACCACTGCTCACTCTACTGTGCCATTTCTTTCCCCTGTCTTGATGCCAGGCACCTTTCCAACTGTGCTTCCTTTATATCCAAATTCTGGTTTGGTTCCCTTCCCTCCTATCTTAAATCCCTTCTGTACTCTCCTTCTTCGTCCTACACCCTCTCCGCAGTAATATTTTCCATTCCCCCTCTGTTCCTTCTAGAAAATCTACTGTTGGCCAGTCTGCTTTCTCATATCACTTTCCTAAACTTTGGTCCTTCCTTCCCTTCTCAGTTTGTTCTGCTTCCTCCCTAAAGTCTCTTCTTCATGGCTTTTCTTCTCCTACCTGCAACTGTCCATGGCTATTTTCCTATTTTGTCTTGCTTCCCTGTACTAGTTTTGCTCTGGCCATGGTGTCCCCCTCATCCCCTTTCTATACCTGATAATAGCTATATCTGGTAAGTTCTGGCTTGGCTGCCTGCCACCATATCTCCACGCCCTTCTGTCCATCCCTCCAACTCCCTCCGCAACTCCCCCCATAGGACCCTCGTCCTCCCTTCCTGTACCCCTACTTCTGTTATCACTTCCCAAACATTTGGAGCTCCCTGCCTGTAGATATCCGCTCTGCCACGTCAACTTGTTCATTGTCCCATCTTCTTCAACGTTACTTATCCCCTTTCTGCAATTGCACCTGACCCAACTCTTCTTCGTTATTCTAATATCTTTCCCTTTCTCTTCAGTTTTCCACTTTACCCTTCCCTCCTTAGACATGCCTATAACCTATTGCACTAGCTTGGTTTACATCTAGTAGTGTACACACCTCTGGGGTTCCACTCCTGGGTGGTTAAGGCAGCCTTCCCCCCTCTCAATTTTCTTCCCTTGCTTTTCCCTTCGTAGTCCCTCTTTATCCAAATTCACCTCCCTCCCTTATCTCTACTAACCACACCTAAGGTACCTTCTGTTGCCAGTATTTTTGCTCCCCAGTCTAGCCCTATGCCCCCCCACCATTTCCCTGCCTCTCCCTTTGGGAAGTTTACATCCCAGAGGAGTGAAGGACCATCTGCTATCAATCTTCCTCCCTATTTCCTTTATTCTTTCAAAGTTCTCCTTACTACCTTCAAATGTCCCCACTCCCCTTGCGGGGTCTCCATCCAAGAGGGGTGCAGACCTTCAGCTTTCTATCCATCTTCCTATCCCTCTGTTCTTTCAAGTCCTCCCTTCTACCTACTACAGTCCTCTCCTACTCCTTGTGTTTTAACAAAATGTAAGTTTTAAGCATTTTGGATGTGTGTTTAGGATTACATATATGGCTGCTAAACATGTACATGTTTAAATGAAAGTACTGCTGCCTACCCTATGACATTTTTTTTATTGCTTAATTGTTATGTACAGTCTTGGCTCTGTGTTTATTTTTTTTCCTTTTTCCTGTATGCATTATTGTAGCCCCTTTCCCCAGGATGTACCTGGAAACAAGCTATTGTAGCTCAGTGTGCCTTTCCTGGTGAAACTTTTCAAAATAAATAAATACCTGTTAGATTGGTTTCTCCACTTAATATAATCTATGTGTTATTTACTGCATATACTGTCTGTTTACTGATTTGCCTTTAACATTTATGATTATCCTTTTTTGAAATACTGTATTACAGTACATGACTCCAATTTTGTATTTTTAATATTGTCAGTACTTTTTTAGCTTTCTCCAGTTCCCCTCTCTCCCAAGATGCATCGGGGAAACAAGCTGTTGACATCTCTGTGTGTCTTTCTTCATGAAAGCTTTGTAAAAAAAAAAAAATAATGATAATGGCCCAGTCCTGCCTCCATTTACTCTGAATTAAACGTTTTTACTTGTATGAAACACTAATTTTGGTTGAAGGCACACTTTTTTTTTCATCCACAAAGAAGCTCAACAAGCACTCTCATTCATACCTGGTGCTAATTTGTTATAAACCTCCAGACCTCCCCCTTGCACCCAGAGACCATAATAACACTGTTGGGTTCAAAATGGCCACAGCCATGTGTTTTATTTATTTATTAATTTTTTCACCCAGTTCTTGCGCATTACAGCTATATAACATGCACCAATGGGAGCATCCCTAAAGGACCCATTCTTCCCATCTTGTGCCAAGAGAAGGAGAGCTACAGCCTGACCCTAGAGCATCCCATACCCCAAACCATTAGGAGGACCTGCCGCAGTCGCCCCTGGCCTGCGGGAACAGTAAATGCTTAGCCTCATCCATGTTGGGTGTGAGCTTTGCAACCTTGTGTGATCAGCCGTAAGGGAGGTACCTGTTCATTCTGGTGAAGGTGCCCCCCCTCCCCTTCCCCTACCTCGGGGCAGGACAGATACATCCCCACCTGAGGAAAACCTTATAGAGACTCCAAAGATGCTACAATTTCTATGACGAGAATGACTCCCCTTCACAACATGACTGTCCTATTTATCAGGCCAGCCTGGATAAAGTGAAACACCAAACAAAACTCCTTTTGTATCAGGAAAAACTGGTAAAATTCCTTCACAACCCCAAAATGCAGTTCTTCCATTCCATTAGGAGACATGGTCTATGCTACCCCATAACTACTCCAGGGGTGGGTGTTGATCTCAGGAAGGTGCAAGAAAGAGTGTCAGTGCTCTGCACTCCTGGTTTTTACTCACCTGCTACTCATCATACTTTGCTGTGGCCCCTCCCAGTAGGCAGGGCCAGGATGGCTCTCAGTATAGCCTAGAGACTTTGTTAGGGTAACAAAAGACCCAGGGCCCAAGCCCTGCAAGAATGTGGGTATGCCATAGATAAATGTCAGCAGTTATATAGAAGAAAGGTTTGGGGCCCATATCAAAACATTATGGGTTCAAGCCCCTGAGACCAGGATCTAGCAGCCCCAATCCACCTTTCCTGAAAACTGTTCACTGGTCATCCTTGTTCCTCTAAACACAAGAAGGGGGAGGGGCAGCCTGACTCTGGCTCCCTCTCTGTGTCTTGAGTGCCGAGTGGGAGCATGGGAAGGCCGAAAACCACCCTCCTTTTCTACTCGATTACTCCTGGAAGGGGCAGTGTACTGACAGGCTAAAACTCACAGGTTTTAAAGAACTGTTTGCCTTTGCTGGCCCATTTCTCTAGCTAGCCATGGAGAAAGTCGATTGAAAATGTGGTGTATATGGAGAAGAAATTAAAACTGATTGAAAAAACTCATCTCCCTGGCAGCGCTGTAAAGAAACCAGCAAAGAGGCTGGCATTGATGTGTCTTATGTGGGGTACATGACTTGCCAAAGAGCTGTGCTGTTTGAGGATTGCAGTAGGACAAGGGGGAAAAATGTTTGGGAGGAGGAAGAGCTACCGCACTGATTTACAGCCTCCCATGACCATGGCATCCCAGTCTCTGGCCCAATCACTTTAGAAAAAGTGAAACCGAGTACTTTATTGAAACTTTGCATTAACAACAATACTTGACAACAGACATAACAGTGCTACCATACAGAAGCATATAGTGCAGACATTACAATACATACAGCCTCTTTTACCCCTAAACAGTCCCCTTTGTATCTCCCCCCCCCCCCGTCAATCAGTAGTGCCCCATGGACAGCTACAAACTTATATTTATTATGTCATGTTCTACACATTACACACTAATCAGGGCTGTTGTTAGCTGAACCCTGGCATTAATCTGTATGAAATCCTGATTTTTAAAATAGAAAGCGGACACTGCATTTAAGTGAATGGAGCGCACCCCTGTCCTCAACCTATAAAAGCATCACAAAATGTTGTAGCACAGGGGTGGATCAGAGAGTCAGGAAGTGGAAAGAGATTGTGCACCCAGCCCCTCGGGGAAAACTATGATCCCTTATCTTCCTTTGAGTGGCTATTTTAAACAAGCATTTGTCAATGCCGAATGTTTGCTTGCTGGCATTAGCAATGGAAGTGCAGGAGTTGGACAGATGCAGTATAGGAACAGCACTGAAGTATTGAACTGTCGCCAACTCCACCCTCACCCTGCAGAGATGGACAGGCATTGAGGTGTGTCTTTGGGTTGTCACCCAAGACAGTCACTACATTTCACCTCACCCTGCCCTTCAGACACTGACAAGTGTTGAGGTGTGCCTTGGGGTGTTTGGGCTTTACATTCACCTCATTCCATAAGGAAATACGCTGAAATGGGCGCAGTATAGGAGAATGGGGTGAACTCTGGGGGCAAAGGGTCCAGATGCATCTTGTTGCCTGTCACTGGCTGGAGGGTGGGGGGTGAAATGGCATGAGCATTACTGTTGACAATCCCAAGTCACACCCCTGACACCTGTCAGTCCCTACAGGGTAGGGCATTATGGTAGAAAACCCTAATGCCCTGGGTGTTTCCTGGTATTTTTACTCCAGGTTTTTCACATGGGCTTTTTATGACCCCACCACATGAACAGTGACACTATCAGTTTGTTAGGCGAAATGTGATTTTACACAGCAGCTGTGCCATTTGGTGCCACAGGTTCGAAAACACATTTCAAACATAATGTGAAAAGTGACAGGTGTACTGTTCATGAGGAGGTGTAAAAAAAAAAAAAAAAAATGGAATTGTTGAAAATCTGGAGTGAAAATATAAAAAAAACTGGTTATGTCATGAGCAATGTACACCCGTAATGTAATTAGTTTGAGAATTTTTTACAGCAGATTTTCAGCATAGGCATTTTGGGATCTCCGCTCCTGAACAGTGTCGCTGTAATTTTCTTAATCTATCCCGAAACACTCATTTCGCACAGCGACCACGCTATTCTGCGCTGGAAGTGCGAAAACACATTTCAGCCAGGATGTGAAAAATGACAGCTGTACTGTTCATAAGGAGGTGTGGAAAATTGTCAGTGATGAAAATGTGGACTGAAAATATTACAAATTCATGAACTTACGAGGGTGTGTGGAAATTGCACAATGCACAAACGTAACAGTCATTTTATGGACTTTGTCATCAAATTTTCAACATAGCCATTTTAACACCTCTGCTCATGAACAGTGTCACTGTGATTTTCTTAATGTGCCCCGAACATTGATTTCGCAAGCCGACCACGCCAATGTGCGCTACATGTGCAAAAACACGTTTTGAGCGAGATGTGAAAAATGTCAGCTGCACTGTTCATAAGGAGGTATGGTAAAATGGCAATGTTGAAAAGATAGAGTGAAAATATTACAAAATGTCAAAGTTATGAGCTTGCGTAGGAATTGCGCAATGCACACTCGTAAAACAGTCATTTTTGGGAATTTTTTCACCAAATTTTCAACATAGGGTTTTTGGGGGCCTACCTCATGAACTGTGACACTGTCATTTCATAAATCAGTCCCAAAAGGTGGTTCCACTCAGTGACCACAAAATCACTTTTTGGGACCAAATAACAAAATGACAGTGACTGAGTTCATGAGGTGGGGCCCCAAGGACTATATATTGAAAATTTGTGAAGAAATCCCCAAATTGCTCAAGATGTGCACCAAAGTTGAAAAACATTTATGCCATTAAACAGCATACCGCATTTCTTCAGTTCATGGTCGGCTTTGGAAGGAAGGTACAGACTTGTTCCAGTCCGTGAAGATCGCTATGCCAGCCTCCGAGGAGGCAAATTACAGGGTGAGTGGAGCACTTGGAGGGTCGGCGTGGGTTGGGGAGAGGCAAGATAGTCAGCGAGGGACCGTTTTTTCTACAGGTGGTGTGTGTGTGTGTGTTTTTTTTTTTTTTTAAGATGACAAGGAACTTTTGCCATGCTGGGGTGGGCTCCCAGCGTGGTACCTGGAAGGTTGTTTGGGGGGGGCCAGTGGAGCTGACGGGGATTGGGCACCCCTGTTGGCCATAGGGAATTTTACCATGCTGGGGTGGACTTCCAGCGTGGTGCCTGGAAGTCTGTTTTGGGGGGGACAGTAGAGCCGATGGGGGATTGGGCACCCCCCGTCGGCCATACAGTGTGTGTGTGGGGGGGAGCACATGAGCACACTGGGGTGGGCTCCCAGTGTGCTACTTGGGTGTTTGTTGAGTGGGGGGATATAGCTGTCTATGACAGGTGTTCCAATGCAGTGTCGACATGTAGGCACTTTGCATACTGCCAACGGCACCTATGCAAATTGCCCACACTTTACCACTGCTGATTGTAGCGGTGTTTTGCTTGGAACTGTATGCTGCTGCATCTGAACTGCTGTCATAGACAGCTCGGACGTTTATTGGTGCAGTAAGGCCGTGCCTGTGACAAGGAGCAGGGCATTGGATGCGAGGTGGCACATCTACGAAACTTCATATGGTGGCACTATGTTTCTTGCACATGCATACAAGCAAACATAAAAGATGTGGCAAGCATTGTGGAGGAGCTCCCAGTGAGGTAAGGGAGTGCTCTGTTGCTGCTTTTTAGCTAGGAAAAATAGCAATAAAGGTTGTACAGGTAGTCATTCTGTTATATTAGGCAGAAACAATCTACTAGTGACTCATCATGTTTAATTTCTGAATTATAATCTGCAGGTGGTTATGCACTTGCTGTGTTGTACCATAACTCGAGAAAGTTCCCTCCAGCAAGTGTGGAGCAATGTAAATTTCAGATCCAAATGTTAGAGGGAGCTATTCCAGACAGTGCCTGCTAGTATCATAGGCCCTGTCCACACTGCAGCCTGAAAACCCTTCTGTAATGTTACAGAGGATGTAAACCGCATCTGTAACGCCGTGCATTTACACTGGTAATGTTACAGGAGGCGTTTTCGTAACCGTTGTGGAAACCACCTATGAGGTTGTTTCCACAACCGTTGTGAAACTAGTCTCGCTCTGGGACCGCTATCGCGGTAGTGTGGATCGCCGACATAACGGCCCTGCAGGCACACAAAGCGCAGCGTGAGCTGCATTGTGGATTGGGCCGCTGTAACGGCCGCCTGATCCCGATGTGTGGATCATGGTGCTAGTCCCATAACGGACACAGCCGAGGTAGACCACTGCACTGCTCGCGCCGTAATGGATTGCATCCATTACCGGGCGCAAGCAGTGTAGTGTGGACGGGGCCTTAGTGACTGCTCTTGGATATTTCATTGTGAAGTTCATTGTGTAGCATTGCATCATTCACCTTGTGGATGTTACAGTGATAAAGCCACTAGACCCAAATCTGCTCTACTGGGCCTTCAAGCCTGCATCAAGCATGCCTATTTGCTAGTGGTGCCTCCTTCCTTTTCTAATCCAGTTTCTAAGCGCTTTCAGGTGTCCAGCGGCACCCCCTTCCTCTCTCCATCTCTGTTTTAAGCCACCCATCATCTGATTACCTATCTGATAGCCTCCCTCTCCTAAAATACTGATGCTATTCCCTTGTTGTCACTGCAACCCTCCCATCATCAATACAAGCCCCACCCCCAGTTACCAGTGCAATCTGGCCCTCTCCTTCCTTGAAGTGGCATTAATGGTGCCTAGTGGTTCTCGCTTTCCCCTGCTTGCATGGTTGTGAGTGGTCTCACTGATTTAGACTGCAGTCTATGACTCCGATAATGAGTGGACCTCGCTCCTCTTTAGTGATTTGCAAAAGTATTTTTTCCCCGTTGTTTGTTTAAAAAGGCATTTCTGGGGGGGTTTACCCCCCAGGAAAGAGAGGGCTGGCATCCTCAGGACCCGACTAGGTAAACCCAACAGTCGGTGTTTACCTAGAGGGTCCCACATTTAAACTCCAGGCATTTTTCTCTCTCACTAACTGAAAACAAGATGGCCAAATCATGAAAGTAAAAGTGCATTTGCGGAACTATCGTGATGCACATATATTCCCCATTGACTATAATGGGAAATTTGTTTTTTTTGAATAACTTTTGAACGGTTTAATATTTTTACACCAAATCTTGAAAAACATCAGTGACCCAGCCTGTATCATCCCTGAAGATTTTGGACTGAACAGCAACAAATTTATGCGGGCTGTGAGCCACAGGCGCAAAAAACAAGCAAAAGTCCGTTTTTTTATTTTTTGTTTTTTTTTTTTCCATTTTGAGCATTCTGTAGCTCCAAGTAAACTACACATTCGGACCAGAATACAACTTGCTAGATCCAGAGATCTATGGTACCAGACCACGCATGCTAAATTTCAGGCAACTCTGTTTTACGGTGGCAAAGTTATTAAGGTGCAAAATGTGAGATTTAACATTAAAGTGCTTACTCAACTCTAAGTATGCTGCATATATATATATATGTATGTATATATAAAAATACATTCTTTTTATTTATAGACTTGATTATTACTATGTCTAGGTGTTCTCATACACATCTTGAGCTGTTCTAACTGGCTTTTATTTACTGTGTTTTGCAGTTTGAAGAAGAATTTATTGCCAATCGAGAACAGTTACTGAAGTTGACTAAAGGTGGGACTGCTTTGAAATACATTTGATGTTTTTGGTGTAAAATTTGCTGTGGTGATGGGTTTCCTTTTTATATGGTAACTCAGGGTGTGGTGACAGGTTTCCTTTTTCATATGGTAACTCAGGGAAGTGTTTTACATGACAAAAGGCCCGTTTCCAATGGCAGTTCCAGAGTCACTGTGTCAAATTTTGTTGTGAAACAGAAAGAAGAAGAAAAATGATTTGTTCTGGACAAAAAAACGGTACTGAATATAGTAGCTGTACTTGTCCTGCCGCTGAGAAATTCAAGGGTTGAAACTAAAGGGACACTGCCAGCTATTTTTACTGATTTCCAGCTCAGTCACATTACGTGTGACCTGTAATCTTCTGCAACCTATTTTGCACACAAAGATGCCAATATTTTGATAAAAAGTAAGTTGTAGCCTTTATTTCAGCTAAACAAACATTTATGTTGGCCCGACCGAAATGCCTCCCGCTTATGTTGCCTGCGCATCCGTGAAATGACGTGGCACTGAGCCACGGGGTGCACTCATTCATAAATGAGTTTGCAATTTAGACGGCATACTGATAAAAAAACGTCCTCTGCTTCTAAAGCATTCACTGATCTTATGAAAATGATCCCCTTTTGAAAATGAGTGCTCCAAGCATTTTAAATAAGGGCTTGAAAATTCAAGCCAGGATTCTGGGGATGCGCAGATGCTGGTGGGCGGAGGAGATGATGACGATGACGATGATGATGATGATGATGATGATGATGATGATGATGATGATGTAGAAAGTGTGTACATAAATGGATGGTGACGTAGTAACTGTGTACATATTAAACTTTATGTTTTATTGTTGTTCAGCAATTCCATACAAGTTATGCTCGATCAAGTATTCAATATAAGAATTCAAGACATTGAGGGCGCGACCCCTCTTAATACACACATATTCAAAGTAGGTTGATGATATAGAGGTATGTCATTACAGAAGGAGAACTTAATATTTGTATAAACGTTAACTGTAAATGTTTGTAGCTATGTACTCGAGCCCATGAGTTTCATGGGTATATCCATAGTCTTATTTAATACCAGCGGTCTCCAAATGCCTTCCCCTCCTTCCTTGGAGAGATGGAGAGGTAAACACCATGGTATCTTCATGTCAAGTTTTTCTTCTAGAAGTACAGTGAACCAATATTCTAAGCCTGAGTACTTGAATGAGCACTATTCAGCAAACAAGTTTATAAACATTTAACATGAGCATCCGATGAGAAAATCTTCTTCAGATAAAACATTTCAACTGGCTAAACAAAAGGAGAATATACCCAGTGTAAAGCGTGGAGGCAGGGTCCCCCTTCCCTGCCCAGGTAAAAGGCAAACTAACGTTTTAATCACAGACTTTAAGGTTTAGCTCTACCTGGGGATACACCACTTGCCCACTACACTCAACAAAGTCAACTTTTTTTTTATTATAGAAAGTTTTATTCGTTTTGGGTTAGAATCAGTTCAATACAAAAACGGCTCATACGTCATCATACATCATCTGCAGTAAAAGGTATGAACAGGAAATTGCTCATCTAAACAAGAGTATGGCAAGTCATTAAGCAATACCACGAAGAATAAACAACGTACTAATGGCACACACATCATTATTATTCTGGCTTGTACTTTCCAGCAGCAAAGCTGACCTAAATGGAAACAGTAGGCCTAACTGCGCTTGGGTCACACCAAGGGGGTATTAGCAGGGGTGTTGGGGTCTTGCACAGAGGCAGCTGCAAGTATGCATTCCATTTATGGTGATATTTGTCCAGGTGACCACTGTGGGAGTAGAATAACTTCTCTAGTTGGGCCAGATGTGCTAGGGCCACGTGTGGCTTATATCAGAATCAGAAGGCAAATCATCCCTCAAGGTTTTAGCTGGTGGGGCTGTACTCCGTAGTTCCGGGGACCGCTGCTGTCTGCTCCTCAAATGCTGCCTTTGGCACTGAGCTGAACTTGAACCCCACGGGGGTAAGGAGGGATTTTCAGAACTCGGTGGAAACACTGCGGGGATAATGCCATGTGATGCCTCTGCAGCAGGGCTCTTCAAGCAGGGGGGACCAGTTTGGGACGGACCAGACCCAGCTGAATTCCCTATCCTTTGAGTCTCTTGGGAGAAGTCTCGGAAAAAGGATATGTAAGCCCCCTACCATTGAATCTCACCCAAGCCCCTTGCCACACGCAGGATTCTTTCTTTTGTGGAGTATCTAAGCAGGTAGGCCACTATAGGCCGTGGTGTCTGTCTGGGTCTCTCCCTTCATTCCACTATCCTGTGGGCTCTTTCCTCTTAGATTGGCCCCCTCCAGCACTCACCCAGCATTGGAGGTATCATGTCATTAAAGAACTTCTCCATCAATTGTCCCTCTACCCCCTCGGGGACACCAATGATGCGGAGGTTGTTTCAGTGCCCCCTATTTTCCTGGTCCCCTGCTCTGTCCCATAACGCAGCCAGCCTGTCTTCATGCTGCTGTACCTGCTGCTCAAGGGAGTCTGCCCGTTGTTCCACTACATTCATGTGGTCCTGGAGCTGCCTGACATCAGCTGCTGTTCCGGTAAGTGCCAGGTTGATATCATCAGTGCATGTTAGAAGAGCTTCTAGAATCCCCGCCTGAGACTGCTGGGGCAGGGGACTCAGTAGCAAGCAGCACAGGGTTAGAAGAGCTGTGTGAAGCCATGCCACTTACTGATACTGAGATACAGGAGGCATGAGCAACCAGGGAATTGTGAAACCAGGAGCACATCACTGCGAACGGGAGGCTGGCGGGGCCTAGTTGGCTATAGCAACTCGTGGATACCGGCACTTCCGAGTGGAAAATACTCATCTGATCCGAAAACTGACCACACCAGATGACTTGGGAAGGAATGCCCAATCAATGAGTGCACTTGGGGGCGATAAGCACCCTGGGATCACTGCACACGAGCAGGGATTGCCACCAGATGTGGAGAGAGTTCAGGAGTTAAGCAGCCATCACAAAGGTGGTTAGACCACGCCCCTTCAACAAAGTCAACTTGAGCCAAATTCAAGTGTCTTTTTCTTCAGACGAAGATGATTCCTGGATTCTTGCTGCAGCTTGAGATGACTTTGCATGCTTCTGTGCCCATTTAAGCACATCCCCCAAATTGGGGTAGAAATAAACACTTTGCCTTCATGGATAATCCTAATTCTTGCCGGAAAGACTATGCCATGAGGGACTGAAGCTTCTCTTAATATGGCCCAAACTCCATTGAAGTGCTTTTTTTCACTGTCTTGTGTCATTGCTCAGATTGGGGTACATTCGTACCTACTACCCATCCTGCAGTAGTGTCCCTTTTTCTTGGACAAGAGCCAGCTGAAAATCTGTTGTTCCCACACCATCAGTAATCATGACAATGGCTCTTTGGAGTCTCTGGGTTGTCAGGTCTTCCATGAGGTGTAACCCTGTGTGCCTTCTAGACATGTAACGGGTGACTAGAAATTGCTTTACCTAATTGCTGCTTTAACCAGTCCACCAAAAACAAGGAGAGATGGTCCCCCTTGCTCCATTCCCGGCATCCCAATCAGGAGGCGGTTTGGTGAACGAGCTTGGTTCTTCAAGGTTTTGAGGCATGCTCGTAGCTGTGTATTCTCTATGGTGAGGGTAACCATTGTTCCCAGTGCTGCATCCACCAGTTTCTACAGTGGAGGATTTAACAAAGTCCATTGTCATCTCCAGAACGACCACTCAATTGGTGAGTGTGTTGAATTTTTCTGCTAGTCCCGACAACTGTTTGTATGAGTCTGTTGATTTTTAACCCCAATAGACCGCAATGTTTCCTCTGTGATTTCTGTTGTAGGGTCCAGCACTTTCTCTTGCATCGACCTCGTGGCTGGGGCGCCTACTCCCAAAGCTGTTTTCAGTTTCGCTCCTTCGCTCTGCTGCTTATCTTTTTTGCCCATTTTTGGGAGCGGACTTTCCGCTACAGATCTTTATTTTAGCAAGTTGACCATTGTGTGAAATGTATATTTTATTCTCTTGTTGTTCACCAATGCATAGAGCTCTAAACTCGGGCTGCTATTTTACTCTGGCTCCACAGCGCCCCCTGTAACTGTGTACATAAATGCAAGAGTCTACATTTACACACACAGTTGCTCAGATAAACAGATTAATCATTCTTCATTTATGTCCACACCTATTGCAGAAATGTATACTTATTTTTATTTTTTATTTAGTTTTTGTTGACCGGGTAAGTGCACTAGACAAATCCTGCCTATTTTCAGGCACGACCCGAGGGAAGGGGATACAGATGAATGCCAACTGACCTTGAACCAGATTAAGCTGTTGGTGGTATTTTATTTTTTTAGTGAATGAGGGAAATTTTGGCCCGAACACCAGGGAAATTCCTCTACTCTGCTTCCTGTAAGCAGGGGGGTCCCATTTTCATGTGGGAGCAAGATGGCTGCCACTGGACATGCTGTGGAGGACATGGAGGTGTTTGAGGCAGTGGTGCTGGTCTCTTCCCCTGTCTCTGTTCTGAGAGAGACCCCATTTTCTATGCCTATTGTGCTGCAATCTACTGAATATGGTTCTTCTGTGCCTTTGGATACTTCCCCTGCTGCTGTTGTGGATACTTGTGTGCAGTGTTTGCATGTGGATCCTTCTATTATTCCTCAAACTGTGCTTACAACGTCTTCTAGCCCTGCTACTATGGATATACGTGAGTCTTCTCTCCTGTTTCTATGGATGTAGATGTGTTACTTAAAATCGAGGAACAGCGTTATTTCACTGCTAGACAGCGTTTGTTAGCCCTTAAGCCTCAGTCTGGTTTTGTACTTGCTGCTACTGACTCACCGTCTGGGAAAGATTGTTTTACTGTCTCTTCATCGATTCTGACACTTCCGCATTCTTTGCCTGTTACTACGGACCCTTCTCACTCCCTACTGCCTGTACTGACTGCACCTCTTGCTCATCTTTCTCCAGAAACTTCTTCTGTACAGGTGCCTGCTTCTGCTCTCCCTGATGCCTTGCACACGACGGACTGGTCTGTTGAGTCGGCCCTGGAAGCGGCTGGGTGGGAGAAGGATCCTACCTTTGGGACTTGGCATTCTGGTTCTTCCCCGATCTGTACTAGGCCACCTGACAAACTGCTGGCCTCTCCTGCTTCTCTTGATCTTTCTTTGCCAACTGAACTCCTTCTGACTCAGAACCCGACTTTGCAATTTGGTCCTGCTTCCTCGACGCCTCAAGAACAACGGACTCTTTGGGACCCTGAGTCTCGTCCAGTTCCTGCTACTTCTACTGCTTCATCCCCTAAAACTTATGCTGCATGCTTTCAACCCCCTGTACATCAAGCTAAAAGACACAACGCTGTTCGGCTGCATTATTTGGGGGGGCTTACCTGACTTTCCTGACCGATTTTTGTAGGTCGCACTCTTTTGAAGGATTCTATGCAATTTGCTGCTTTAGAGATTCATGCCTTAATTCATGCTTCTTCAGAGTCTCATTTTGATATTAGTTTTAAAACTATCACTGGTTTAGAAAAGTTTTGGAGAAAATATCAGAGCTTAAAACTTCTCCTTTATGGTCACCGTTTAATGCCATTCCCTTAACTAAACCTACTCAGAAAACTGTTACTATATTGTTTCATAACAAAGGTGTCAGTCTTAATGATATTACTGTCTGGTTAAAGCAAAGATGTACTGTCCTTTCTGACCCAGAGGCTATCTTTGATTCTGAGAATATCTGGACAGGTGGGTGGAGAGCGAGGGTTATGCTCGACTTGAGGTTGGAATACAGCATCTCCCGAACAGCTTTATGCTTGGGAAGACAGGGAGTTATTTTTACCCCAGCCAGCCTAAAGCTTGCTACAGATGTGGCTCTCAGAATCATATAAGTAGTGTCTGTGACAAGATTAAATGCTCTGTTTGTGGTAACATTGGCCATGCAGGTTCCCAATGTGGATGAACCCCTTTGCGTCCTTTGGTGACAATTGAGGCACACTTTCAGACTTGTACTTGGGCAGCTCACAACTCCCGACTCTTGCTGATGGAGGAAAAACAACATTTGATTATTACTGTCGCTAGCATTCTCGTTTATCTGATACTCTTTCTAGCCCTCACAGCATGCCCCTCCCTCACCCTGTTGGCCTGCTGTTGACCCCTCTTCTACTCTGACGGTCTGCTCCTGTTTGGAACCACAGACCTTTACTGAGCTCTCCCTCCCCTTCCTCTGATCTTGCTATTTCTACCTCGAAAGAGGTCCCTATTCCTGTCTTGCCTAGTATTTCTGGGTCTTCCATGGACCCCCCGAACCTTTTGTTAGAGTTACACAAGGATCTAAGAAGGGGACTTTTCCTTCTTCTAAGGCCCTGAAATCCTCTGCTGTGACTCATATGAATAAATTTGAGGTTTTACACCACCCTCAGGACAACACGGACTCTGATACGTCCTCTCTTCTTTCCTCCCACCCTGATGTGACTACGGACACTGAAGTACCCATTGATAATATTGGTTCTCAAAAAAGGAAAGCTAAGGCAAAACTGAAACATAGGGAAGGTACCCCTAGGAAAGGTAGGCTAAGGTGACTTTTGTGTTTTTGTTTTCACTTTCCTGTTTCATGTCTTCTTCTTTCTCAGTGCATACTGTTAATGTTAACAGTATAAAGAAGCGTGCTAAGAGAGATGCAGTTTTTTCCTTTTTATCTGGCTTGACAGCTGGTCTCATCTTTTTGCAAGATGTATGTTTCCATGCTCTTCCAGAAATTTCCAGGGCCACTCGTGCCTAGACCTCTGGGCTCTCTTTTTGGTCCTTTGGACAGGACTCTTGTTCTGGTTTGCATATTTTATTTAGTATACCTGATGTTACTGTTGTTAAACTGTTGGATGTCTACCTGGGTCGGCTTCTGTTGTTGCATATTTTGATTTCTTCTGTCCCTTTCCGGATTATTAATATTTACACCCCTCAATTGAAATCCTACAGAATTGAACTACTGAAACTGATTCAACCCTATTTATACACATCAATGCATGTGATTTTTGGGGGTGACTTCAATTGTGGGTTATCCACTAAAGATAAGTCTTCTACTTCAAAGACTACTAAAATGTTTTGTGACACGAATTTTCTGAAACAATTGCTCCATTCCACAGGTTTACAGGATGCATATTTATCTTTTACGGGTCGGCATATTCCTACTTTTCACAAAGACCCCCTTGCAACCCGTATTGATTTTTTTTTAATTTCTCCCCACCTCCAACTTTCTGATGCTGTAATTCAAGTTGCGGAATTTTCGGATCATAATTTATCTATTTCTTTAGGCCCTTCCTTGACATCTCGTTTTGGCCCTGGCATTTGGAAACTGAATGCTTCCCTGTTATCTGATTCGCGTTTAAGTCACTTAACTGAGTATATTCATAATCGAAAGACTGTATTTTTTTTTTATATGATGCCCCCTGGAATTGGTGGCGGGATACGAAATCTGGACTCTGGACTTTATTTAAAAATTTTAGTAAACATCATCATGATTCATTGTATTTCCTTTATCACACTAACAGACGACGACTTCAAAAATTACTTAACTTTATCTCATGAAACTGGCCATGATTTTTCCACCCAAATAAGTACTCTTAAGGAGCGCATGATGGATTATCACCTTCTGAAGGCTACTTCTGTTCAGCATCATCAGCGTTTTGGGACCTCAGGTACCCGTGACACAGTATGTCCATATGCTTCTATTCGGCGAACAGTACAGAGTAAAACCTTTACTACGCTGTTCGATGACAGTTTCACCGAGCTCACTGATATTTGGGATATCAGGCACCGTGTTACCTGTTACACACGAAAACTGTTTGGTCCCATGCCCACCCCCCCCAACATCTGCATTCATAATGGACTACTTTTCCTTTGTACAGCCCCTGATGTACTTCTTCTGTTGTAGATATGTTAGATACTGAGATACAAGCACATGAAATTGAAGCAGTAATCAAGTCTTTACGTCCAAGGGTGACACCGGGCCTGGATGGTCTCTCCAGTGAGCTGTATAGATTGTTTTCTGCTGACCTGAGTTCTGAATTGGCTACAGTTTATAATTCTATTCTACAGTGCGACCATCTTCCTTTAGACTTTAACATGGGTTGTTTATTTTACTTACATAAAAAAGGGGATAGAAGATTGCTCTCCAATTGGAGACCTTTAATGCCTCTTAAATACTGATTTTAAAATATTGACCAAAATTTTGGCCCTCAGACTTTCTAAATTGGCCATATATGTGATTTCTACTGCACAATCTTGCAGTGTCCCTGTGAGATGTATACAGGACCATCTGATTTTACTTAGAGAAATGGTTGAACGTGGAAATTCTAATGTTTTACATGGTTTCATATTCTCACTGGACCAACGGCAGGCTTTTGATTCTGTACATCATGATTTTTTTATGGTCTACTCTTCGATATTATAAAGTACGTGATTATACCCTGACTAGACTCCGGTTGCTATATCGGTCTGCAACTGTTGTCCCATTGGTCAATGGATGGAAGGGCCCTATGCTTCCTCTACACAGAGGGGTTAGACAGGGCTGTCCCCTCAGTCCATTTTTATATGTTTTTTTTTTTTTTTGGATCCCTTACTTCGTTCTATTAATTCGGCACCAACAATTATGCCACTTCCCTCAGCCCCATATTCCGTGTTGGCCTATGCAGACGATATGAGTCTCATGGTGGCTAATGTTGCCGCCCGTCTGCTTCTACATTATGGCATTGTTCCAAGTTTGGGGCTGTTTCTGGCGCGGCCCTTAATCTTGATAAATGTGTAGGCCGTAGATTAGGTTCCCCTTTTGTAGATGAGTCTTCTGTTGACATTAGACTTTATGATGACCCTATTAGGATTTTGGACATTTTATACGGTAATGGTCCTTTAGATGTCCTTATCTGGACTCCCAAATTAGATTTTGCTCAAACTATGGTTGCACGTTGGAATTCATGGCAGATGAGTAAGAAAAAAAGGATTTACATGATTAAAACCTTTCTGCTTCCCCTTTTTCTCTTTCTGGCTTATATTTTCCCCCCTTCCCGGCAATTTGAAACCAGATTGCTTAGTCTCTTTTTTCAAGCCCTATGGGGTAGCCGCCTGAACCCTATTAAATGTCAGATCACCTATCTCCCTATTCGGGATGGAGGCCTAGCTATGGTCCAACCTGTTTTTTTTTTTTTTTGTTTTGTTTTTTTATACTAGTTTTTTTCTTGTTTCATAATATTAGACCCCTGCTGGTTAACCAAGATCGAGGTTGGGAACCTTGGTTTCTTGAATCCTGTGGTCCTTGGTTTCATAAATGGGAACTTAACAAATTGACGGTTTTAACACATTCCCCCCAGATTTGTGCTTATGTTAGGGATAGTTTTTTTTCGTTTGAACCACTGGCAGATTACTAGCCATATGCTAATAACTGTCTGCAGAAAATCATTGTATTAGTATTTAGTGGACCGTGTATGTTTGGAGGTTATTGTTTTTCCCAAATGTCCTATGCAACATCTCCCTGCTTTGCTTACTTTACTTCGTAATTCTAGGGTTCCCCAAAAGATGTGGGACTTACATTGGCTTAGCTGCCATGAACGTATTAACGTCAAATGTAACCATAAACACAAATCACTCCAGGACAGATTTTGTTCCAGACCTGAATGTCAGCAACAAGAAGAAACTATTTCAAACTCTTTTTTATGTACATTTATTGTTTCTTTTGACTCTATTAGCTGCCAGATGGCGTGAACTCTTGTTTGCTCTCATTACTTATGACAATTTGATGTATGTTTTTTCCCTCACTTGGTCTCATTGGAATATTGATACGTTAAATTTGATTTTGTAATAATCAAATGGCATGTGTGGAATGCTCATTGTCTGTTTAATTTACAGAATCAGGATGTGCCTCTTCTTACCATTATTCGAAGGATCGAACATGATTTGAAGGCCATATATTTTTCAGAGGCAGAGCATTTGCCGTCTGACTCTTTGTTGGAATTATGGACACTATTACCTTGGATAACTGATTCTGATTTTCCTGTTACAGAGAAAAATAAAACACAAAATAATTATGTATCATTTTCATTTTTCTTTTCTGTTCAGTTGATGTTCGTTAAAAACTTCCCCTACTCTTTTCGATAAGTGCCATGGGATCTTTAACATCCACCTGAACTACCACCAATCAAGGCAGATGGGACCTCGGTTTAACGTCTCTTCTGAAAGATGGTGTGGTCAGGCCTATATATTAGGGTTGAGTCAGCACTTTAATGTTAAACCCCAATCTTTGTACCTTAATAACTTTGCCTCCATTCAACCGATTTACATGAAATTTTGGAAAGCACAGTGTTGTGCTAGGATCTCCTGATTCTGAAAGTTTTATATACATCAGTTCAGTGGGGGCAAAGATACAGAGGTGCAAATAGTGTAAAAAAAAATAAATAAATAAAAAATTACAGTTTTTAAGTGTAGTGTTGGTGGCAGAGCCATAAATAACTAATCCAAAGTCCACTGTAGAGAGAATTGAGCTGGTATTCATTAATTCATTAGGTACTTCTGCTCTGTGATTTGCTCTGGATCGATCTTTAACGACTAATTAATGACCGATCCAGATGTGCGAGTATCATGAACGACCACCTTACAGGAAGTAAATATTTAGCTATGCAGCCAGGAACACAGCTTTTCCTGTGACCTGTAGTGCATGGTGATGACTTCATCTGTTAAAAAAGTGACAGGAACCACGACAACCAGAACCCACTGCCAAACCACAAGACAGAAAATCCATAGGAAACCATGTCACAGAACGAGACTGGCTCTGCCCTGGTGAATAAAGTAACAGAGGCATACATAGAAGCCATTAGTGATGAAAATGACCACAACAAGACTGACAATCAGATCATGTTAGAAGCAGTGACTGACATAATGAATTTATATCAGCTCCACATTATAAACAGTTACTATACTACATAGAGAGCATATGTTATCTTCTAACAGTGACATGTCTATAACACTACAAACATGGAACCTGTCAGAAGAAGATGTTATCAGTATCCACACACAGCATGAACGACAGGGGAGTACTGTACAACATATTTATTTATTGAATTTTATTGACCAGGTAAGCCCACTGAGACTAGAAGTCCCTTTTTCGGGGATGACCCAGGAGTGGGGATACAGATGGTAACCAACTGAAACTGAACCAGATTAAGTTGTTGGTGGTATTTCTAGTGAATGGAGGAAATTTGCTCAGGACACCAGGGACATTTCCTCTACTCTTTTTGAGAAGTGCCATAAGCTTTTTAATGTCCACCTGAATGACTACCAGAACAGGCAGACGGGACCTCTGTTTAACGTCTCATCCGGAAGACGGCACCTCAAAAGTGCAGCACCCCCTTCATGCTGCACTACAGTCGGTGTCCGTATTGGGATATTAACTCAAGTGCCTGGTGTGGAGATAGAACCCACAACCTTCTGATCTCCCAGCCTCAGAGCTGAGTGTGCTACCTGCTGAGCCAGTGATATAGGGAGAGCATGTGTTATCTTCAGTGACATTTCTATAAGAGCAGAAACACAGAACCTGTCACAAGACAATGTGGTTATTAATATCCACACACAGCATGAACGAAGGACAGAATTCAATAATATTGTACCTCGGCCTGCAATAATAGTATTAGGACATAGTGAAGCAAATGACTCATTGCTAACAGAAATGCAGTCAGAGGCAGTTGTACAAGTCACAAATGACAGAAACATACCGAGAGAAAGTGAGGGCTCTATCAGTGCTGTAACTGTCATCACTGTTCCTCAAACAGAAATCGTATCAGACCCAGCTGAAAATAACAGAATCAGAAGTGCAGTATACCAGAAATATCACAAACCAGACAGAAAGACAGTACTTCAGAAACAGTTATGGAGACTGCCTCACATGTAAACTCACTAGACAGCGAAGTACTTGTAGCTCAAACAAGCTCAGACATCAATTTACAGACAGAAACACCTGACAGAAGCCTAGCATGCGGTAGTGAAGTCAAGCCTGACAAACCTAAGACCAGTAACAAAAGACACCTTTCTTAAAGCACCGTAGAGCTTGACCAAGTAGAAACAGAACGAAATGAAGTGAGAGCATAAACTAAAGCAAAATGGGTCATAACATTGTTTAAGAACTGGCTTGCTGAAAATGATGAAGACACTGATTTTTGAAATGCTGATGGAATCAACCTTTAAGGAACAATTCATAACACACAAGGGGAAATGTACTCAGTACAAAGTTTTGTTTACATAAGGTCTGGGATAAACCGTCACTTGACTGGACCACCACACTCAAGCAGCATAAACATCATTTCAAACGCAGCCTTCACATTTTCAAACAATGTGTTTGTCTCAGTGCTTAAAAAAAACTAAAAATAACCAGCAAAACACAAAACACTTGTGCACCCTCCAGTAAGCGCTTCTGACTTAGAAAAACTAAGACAAGGCCCCACAATGGACGTTAATACCCCTACGGGACTGTTCAACAAGGTGTGGTTCAGTGTGCAACTCTGTTTTGTGCGGAGGGGTGGTTGAGAAGGCCAAAGGGAGTTACCAGCAGATGTCTTTGATATAAAAATGAATGAAGATGGCAGGGAATATGCCACTCTCACATTCGATGGAAAAAAAACAAAAATCATGTTGCTCCTTTGAGGCATCACGTCACATGTACAGAGGAGCAGCGTACTCATTTCCAGGCTCTTCAGTGTCCTGTACAGTCTCTTAAGAAATAACTACCACCTTCACCATGCTACTGCTACGTAAGGCCTAAAACTAAGTTATGCTGACCAGTACGTAGTTTGGTATGGCAGTGTTCCAACTGAGGGAAAAATACACTTGGCTCACTGATGAAAACACTGAGCAAAAGCACCAGCCTCTCACAAATCTACACGGACACCTCCATCAGGTCCACAACAATACAGCTACTATCAAACACTGGATTAGAAAGCTGCAAAATAATGAGCATGACTGGTCACAAGAATGAAGGGTTCTTACAAAAAACTACTGGGCACCAATGCTGACAGAATGGAAATCATGGAGCGAGATCATAGCAAATGCAACTGGCCATACCACTTCAGTCCCAGGCAGCCTGGCAGAAGCAGTAGAAATTCTACCGACAGACAACCAACTACAGAAAATGCATCGTTCCAGAATGGCAGCCATCAATCAAGTAGTAGCCAGCATGAAAGTGCAGCAAAAGAAGCATCCAGAGACAGCACCGATACAGAAAATGCACAGCAACAATAAGCAAAAAGTACTGTTGATAGACTGTTTTCAAATTGCCAGTATTACTTTGCTGGTAATGATTCCTTTAGTTTCACCAATAATTAAAACATGTAGACAGATGTTACCTGACTATGTACAATATGGTGAAACCCAAAATACAAGTTATATGTACTGTTTGACTAAGTTTGCAGTGTGTTAACTGATACTTGTTAAAACATGTACAAACTCAAACTGAAAGCTACAAAGCACAGATGTTACACATGTTCCTTTAGTATTGAAAAACAGTTCAATGATTTGACCATTAATAGTGCTTGATGATTTTATGCCATTATATCTAGAAATGTGACTTAGGAATAAAACTCAATGTTTGCTTGCTGGCATTGGCAGTGGTAGTGTAGAAGTTACAGAGCTGCGTAATAGTAATGGCAGTGAAGTATTGAACTGAAGCCAACCCCACCAGCACCCGGCAGAGAGTGACAGGCATTGAGGGGTGCCTTTGGGTCGTCAGGCATAACGGCCACGCCATTTCAGTACACCCCACCCTGCAGACACTGGCAAGTGTCACGGTGTTCCTTGCAGTCTTTGGTCCTTATGCACACCCCATTCCATTAGGAAATACAGTGAGATGGGTGCGATATAGGAGAATGGGGTGAACTTTGGGGCTGAAGAGTCCAAGGTATACCTCGATGCTTCTCACTGGCTGCAGGGTGGAATGGCATGAGCATTAAAGGCAAGAATCCCAAGTCACACCCCTGATGCCTGTCATTCTCTACAGGGTTGGGCGTTTGGTTGGAAACCCCAATACCTCAGGCATTAGTTGTATTTTCACTCCAAATGTCCAACATGGTTTTTGTGACCCCACCTCATGAACAGGGGGAATATCAGTTTCTTAGCCGAAAGCTGCTTATGCACAGCGACTACGGCATTTAGCACCAAGACTGCAAAAACACTCCGAACAGGATGTAAAAAATGACAGCTGTACTGTTCATGGGGAGGTGTAAAAAATGGCAACGTTGCAAATCTGCAGTAAAAATATTAAAAAAAATGGTGAAATCACGAGCGTACATAGAAACTGTGCAACGCACACCTGTAATATAATTAGGTTGGGGAATTTTTTACAGCAGATTGTCAACTCAGGCATTTTGGTGCCTCCAATCATGAACAGTGTCACTGTGATTTTCTTTATCTGTCCCGAACAATAATTTCCCACAACGACCACGCATCTCTGCGCTGAAAGTGTGAAAACACACTTCGGCCATGTTGTGAAAAATGACAGCTGTACTGTAAATAAGGCAGTGTGGAAAAATGCCACTGGTGAAAATCTGGACTTAAAATATGACAAAGTCATGAACTTACGAGGGTATGTGGAAACTGCGCAATGCTCACTTGTAACACAGTCATTTTATGGACTTTTGTCACCAAATTTTCAACATAGCCATTTTAAGATCTCTGCTCATGAACAGTGTAACTGTGATTTTCTTAATCTGTCCCAAACATTGCTTTCGCACACCAACACACCAACAGCACCATTGTGCGCTACATGTGCGAAAACACATTTTGGGCGGCATGTGAAAAATGGTAGCTGTACTGTTCATAAGGAAGTGTAATAAAATGGCAATGTTGAAAATCTGGAGTGAAAATATTAAATTTGCAAACTTATGAGCATGCATAGGAACTGCGCAACGCATGCTCGTAAAACAGTCATTTTTAGGAATGTTTTCACCAAATTTTCAACATAGCCATTTTAACACCTCTGCTCATGAACAGTGTCACTGTGATTTTCTTAATGTGTCCCATACATTGATTTCAAGACATCAACTGCGCCATTTGCGCTACATGGCGGAAACACATTTTGGGCAAGATGTGAAAAATGACAGCTGTACTGCTCATAAGGAGGTGTGGTAAAATGGCAATGTTGAAAATCTGGAGTGAAAATATTGAAAATTTGCGAACTTACAAGCGCGTGAGGAACTGTGCAACGTACGCTTGTAAAACAGTCATTTTTAGGAATTTTTTCACCAAATTTTCAACATAGCCATTTTAAGACCTCTGCTCATGAACAGTGTCACTGTGATTTTCTTAATTTGTCCACGTACATTGGTTTAGCACCGACTGCGCCATTGTAAGCTACATGGCGGAAACACGTTTTGGGTGACATATGAAAAATGACAGCTGTACTGCTCATAAGAAGGTGTGGTAAAATGGCAATGTTGAAAATCTGGAGTGAAAATATTAAAAATTTGCAAACTTACGAGCATGCGTAGGAACTGCGCAACGCACACTCGTAAAACAGTCGTTTTTTGAAATTTTCCACCAAATTTTCAAAATAGGCTACGTGAGAGTCCACCTTATGAACACTAGCAGTGTCATTTTGTTAATCCGTCCCGAAAGGTGATTTCACATAGTGACTGCGAAATCACCCTTCGGGCCTGAAAAACGCCATGACAGTGACATCATTCATGAGAAGGGGTCCCAAAAACCCCATGTTGAAAATTTGGTGCAAAAATTCTAAAAATACCTGAGATATGCAACAAAGTTGAAAACCCCCTATCTAGCCCATTATACAGCTTACCAGCATTTCCTCAGTTTGCGGTCGGCTTTGAAGAGTGCAGACGTGTTCCCGGTCCACCGAAGATCATCGTGCCGAGGTCCGGAGGTAAGTATGGGGTGAGGGGGGGGTGTTGGGAGGCAGGTGCGCAGTGGTGAGTGCGGGTTGTGGGAGGGGCCAGGAGACGTGGAACCGTTTTTCTTTACATGTGTTCTTTTTGTTTCGAATGACGCCGGGGCGTTTGCCATGCTGGGGTGGGCTCCCAGCGTGGCACAAGTGACAGTTGGGGGCATTCAGCTGACGGGGATTGGGCACCCCTGGCCGCCAAAGATTGATTGCCACGCTTGGGTGGGCTCCCCAGCGTGACACAAGGACGGGTTGGGGGGGGCGCTCAGCCGACGGGGGTGTTGGCTGTAAGCATCGATTGCCACTCTGGGGTGGGCTCCCAGCATGGCATCCAGTACTGGGGAGGAGGACAGTGGAGCCGACGGGGATTGGGCACCCCTGTCGGCTATATTATGAGTTGCCACGCTGGGGTGGGCATCCAGTGTGGCATTTGGAAGGCTTTAGGGGCGGGGGAGCGAGCACAGCCGATGGGGATTGGGCACTTACCGGCTATACAGTGCAAAAGGCATGGGGCTACCATGTGTGTGGGGGAGCTGTGTGCATGAGCAAGCTTATATCTTATCGCTGCTCACTGAAGCATAGCTCCCCTTTGAACTGTATGTCACTGCATTTTGGAGCTTGTCAGATAGCCCAGCATGCATTGGCTTACAGGGCCGCGCCTGCCAAACACACTGACTGAATTGGAAGAGGGGTGACACACCGAAATCTCGGATGATGGCATTATGGTTCTTGCACATGAGCGCAAGCAAACATAATAAATGTATCTTAATTTTTGAAGACCGGGTTTTTTTTTTTGTGTGCGTGCATATGTGACTTATGAATGAGGGATCCCCTCACTGTAGATCAAGGGAGGATGTGAAATGGTGCAGGTACATGGGGGGTGAACAAAGTGGTAGACAGTAAGCCCTACCAGAGTTTCAGGCTGATGTAGCACAGCTGGACTAAGGCAAGGGAGGATGTGAAATGATACAGGTACATGGGGGTGAACAAAGTGGTAGACAGTAAGCCCTACCTCAGCTTCAGGCTGATGTTGCACAGCTGGACTAAGGCACAAGCACCCACGGCATGTTCTTATAGTCCCCGTTTATATGTCCTTTTATGGTCTTACAGCGTTGATTGCCTAACTGAGCCAAGATGTAAAACAGATACTAAAATGTCAGGTTTATTTCAGGTGACCATGTTCTTATAGTCCCCGTTTATATGTCCGTTTATGTTCTTACAGCGTTGATTGCCTAACTAAGCCAAGATGTAAAACAGATACTAAAATGTTAGGTTTATTTCAGGTGACCAGGATCGTAGTGGGGAGAGGGGGC
Organism: Neoceratodus forsteri; assembly: GCA_016271365.2. Classification (NCBI taxonomy): domain Eukaryota; kingdom Metazoa; phylum Chordata; order Ceratodontiformes; family Ceratodontidae; genus Neoceratodus; species Neoceratodus forsteri. The sequence continues at coordinate 777,669,245 of CM057454.1, forward strand.
AAGTGAAACAATGTCCTGAGAATGTGCTTAAACTTATTAACCGTTGCTGTGCCGCGGAGTGATACACTGGTCCAGAATCCCTATACGTTCAAATTTTGTTTGCAGCCTAAAGGTGCTTAGGTGGATTGGCATTTACATTACTCAGCGGCAAATCTTTTTCATACTTTTTGTGATCATCGGTTAAGATATAACCACTAACTGATGACAGACACTTGGGGGGCATGAAACTGTGCTACCAGCAAAGTTGCATTTGCAAAGCCCTGAATATTTATCTGTTGGTAATGAAATGAAAACTGTCAGCTGATAACATTCAGCCACTGTCCATTGCACAGAATAGACATCTCACTGATAGATCTGGAGCAAAGGGACATGCACTTGCCAATAACACCACTACAGCTCCAGACACTGAAGAAAGAAGTTCATGCATTTTCATGGCTGTTAACTTTTTCGGCATTTTAAAACAGTTACTTAGCATCTGCACTAAGATGTTACACGTCGCTGAACTGAATTGTGACACCAGAATCCCTGAGATCAACATTTGTCAGCAAAAGTGAATTGAAAAAATCAATAGCTGTATAAAATGGTACGTGACATGAGTCAATAACAACATATCTGCACGTAATACTTGGCTTAAAATTTGAGCACCACCATACTCCGCACCACAGCATCAAACAGGGATGCCATTTATAATTCAGCTAATGTCAAGCAGTTTTCGAGCCATAAAAAGAATTACTGTATCAGTATGGTGGCAGCAAGGATCAGGAAATTATGAAAATAAAATGCAACTTAGCACCCCGGTATTGACCCATATGTTGTGCGGGGTGGAGGGAGTGCATGAGCACCCAGGGTGGGCTGTTAGGCGGCTTCAGATCGCCGGAGGAAAGGGGTGGATCTGGACAGAGCTACGTTGAATTTGTGTTTTTTTTCTATACCTAGTTTTCGCTGTTTTGTAAGGGCACATGTCCAACCCTAAGATGTTTAGGGTCACAAGGTGATGTGACTTCATTGAGCATCTGATTTGAGAAAGAGCTGTGTGATTCTATCTAATTCTAAATGCCAGCTCACGGCAATTCAGAGAAAAAAAAATATTTTGAAGCTGCATTACCAGACTAAGTGTGCAGTTTAGTGAATTATCACACATGGGTGTGTGTATGACAGCACTAAAAGGCGCATTAAAGTGCTTCAGTCATGAAAACCTCCCCCACTGGCTGCTGCTGAAATGCATAGCAGTATGTTCTCTTTTGTGCATTCTGGCTGTTCTTTGCTTCAGCTGCAGGTAGTACAGTACACTCAAGTTCGTTTGCATAGGTTTTAGCAGCGGGGAGTTCACATTGACAGAGTCTAGTAAGAGAAAACGCTTGGAATTACACATACAACGAAGTCTGAGTTTTCACATCAAATGCTGAGGTATTTTTCTTCTAGAGGATTAGAACCCATGGAGTCCATGAAGGTGTGCTTTGGAGAGCTGGCGTGTGTAAGGACTGTTAGGCACCCACATATTTTGGTGGTCCTGCTGTGGCAGGGAACAGTTTATTAAAGTAATGATGTGTGGCTTGTCTCTCTAAGCTAGACAAGACTACACCATCCTATCAGGTAACCAACACAGTTGATCTGTCTGTGTGTGTGTGTGTGTATGTGTGTGTGTTGGGGGGGGGAGGAGCTGCTCACTGAAGCGTAGCTCCCTCTTTCAACTGTATGCCACTGCATTTTCAACTTCTGTCATAGACAGCTCGAGCAGTGATTGGAGAACTGTGACCATGCCTGCAAACACACTGACTTAATTGGAAGATGCTGACACACCTCTGAAAAACTCAGATGATGGCACTATGTTTCTTGCACATGCGAGCAAGCAAACATAAAAACACATTACTGTTGTTGAAATGCACTATGGTTCAGCAAAAAACAGTACAGTTTATCCTTTCTGAAGATGTTGTCCATTTCAACCTGTCAATAAAAAAACAGCAATGGCATAAATCTGATATGGTTATTTTAAACAAATACATGTACTTTTTTGTTATCTGTTGACATTAATAGCTTAGCAAGCAATAACCATTTGTATGAACAATGTGGTATTATCACTGCAAACCATACCCAGTGACACAGTATGTAATTAGACCTCGTATGAATCAAAGGTCTGTTCTATACAGAAACTCAATAAACCGTAGTCTGTTTCATCAATAATGTATAGTGGTGTTACCCCTAGATGGCGCTATCCCAGGGGCTACTACCCCTGCCTGATTTGCCACTAACAGGTTGAGGGGCCTGGATCCAATGGCTGGTGCCTCCACCCAGAGGTCAGGGTTTGCAATAGTTAAACTTACTTGGTCACAGCCCTCTGGGACACTGCAACCCCCCTTTCTTCCCACTAGTGGCCCACATAATATATCAGAATTACCTTCACAGTATACACTTACCCCCAGGGCTGGTTCAGGCACTGGGACCTCCTGTAAAATGAGATACAGTGCACTAATCACAGTACAATACTTTAACATAGACAAATACCTCAGGCAATATAACTTTGCTGAAACAAGCAGCTCTGATTTATTTAGGGGGAATATAACAAGGACAGGGGGAAATCAGGTTAATTAGCTTATCACTTTACTCATCTACCTATGGCTCTGTGCATAGGCCTATCCCTACCAGTTACTGTCCCTGGGTACCCAAGCCCTAGTGGCTAGTCCAAACCGTGGCAGCTGGTAGGGGCCCTTTCACACAGAGAAAAGAAAAATTAGTTTAAACAGTCAGCAGTACAGTGGTTCCATTTGGATTTAATGTGGCAATTCAACAGAGAGCGACCCTGAATTAGTACTCACGACCTCCAAACAAGATAGGGTCCTTCAACGTCAGCAGGGCTACTCTTGAGCTCCACGAGACTCTTCACACATTTATATGGTAAAAAAGAAAGTACTATACCAGGCAGGCTGCTTCTCTATCCCGATCGCAATTACTGCACAATACCCGGGAGAACACACAGCAGATTCAGTTCCTGACAGACCGAGTGCAATTCAACAATTTCTCCAGTCTTCTACAGGGTGAGCCTGGTTTCTACTCTTCAGAGATCCTTTGATTCTTTTCACAGGACGGATTCAGTCCTAACAAGCAGTAACACAAGCTGCAGACCGGAACTCTGGGCCTTACACACGTTTTTGACTGAAACTGTGCACTGAAGGAGCACAGGTTTCTTTCCCTTCACTGCCAAAGCTAAACTGAAACTCCAACAGACAAAACCGGCACTTCCTTTGAGTTCCTCCCAGTTCTTGACTGGATTGGCTGTCACTCACAATAGACTGCTGCTGTTGGTCCAAAAAGGCCAAGTCTAAACTACATCTCCAGAGTCACTGCCCATACAATCCTCTTGTGGCTGGCTCAGATTATGAGTCCAAGTTCTGATTCGTCCAAGGTACCATTTTAGAGCTAGCTTACCCCACACTGATTGGTCCAGTTCAGCAGTTCAAAATTAGAATGGGGAACTAGGCAAACACAGTTCTGACTGCAAAGAAAGCAAGTTAGACAAACTGTATTTTCATTATTACTCTAAATGATTTCTGGCAAACAGTTACATCTTTCAGATAGGTTCCCTTTGCACTCCTAGTGACTGCAAAAATGGAGTGAATTGGCAGCAGCTTGAGTGGTACTCAATCAAAGAAACACACAGTCCCCCATACAAACTAATTATGTCTGCAAGCAGACAGCTCTTAAAGAGACAGTACCAGAGGATCTAAAAACACTCACTGATAAATGGCTTAAACGCCAAACACCATTCAGGCTTGGAGCATCAAGCAAGCTCCTGAAGTCTTTGGGAACCCCTCATTTGAGGGGGTTACACCTTCCTGGCCTGGGAAAGTTTTGACGTCCACAAGCAAGTACTTCTATAAGTTTTAACTGCAACCATATACATTTGCATTAGGCTCACATGTAATCATCAGTCAATATATCATTTTACCAAGAACACATTTCTGAAACATTGCAGTACGTCACTCTTTACACAGTATTACATACACATTGTACCATAACTCAAGTTATTACCTCTTGTACATGAAACCTGAAGAGAGGGGGCCCTTCCCTATCAGTTACCTTGGGGCTGGATGGGGCAAGGGCACCATACTTAGAGGGCAACACAAGTAACTTGGAGTTAGCACTGACGCTCAGTTTGGGCAATGAGCTCGGGGACACATACACTCCTTTATGGACAACATTGAGAGGCAGATCCACTGGCCGGCCCAGGGAATCATAACTGAGGTGCACCACAGGCTTTACAGCTCAACCAGTCTTTCTAGGGGGAACTGTTACAGTCTCTGCACTCTGAGCCTCATTTTCAGCATTGTCCTCACTTGTCAGGGGAGTCTCCATGGGGGTAGAGAGGCTAGAACTTGGGGCACTTTCAGCTCCAGGAGTCAGTTTCTGAGTCCACAACATTTGGCTCGCATGGAGAGCTTTCGGACACTGGTGGACTGTCAGGGCACTCAAAATACTCTTCTTGTTCTGGTGTATCACCAGTCTGACCAATCCATCATTTTCCTCCCTGAAAGCTCAAACAGTTCAACCATGCACAATGATTCCATTTCATCTGATCTGATGCTTTGCACTTCACTTTCTGGGAGCATTGGCTCCAGGGACGACTGGGGGCTTGGATAGTCCAGAAGGCCCAGCTTCATCTCCAGTATTGACTCACGGATTGCCTCAAACAATTGACTCAGTTCGGAAGAAGGATAGTATTCAAAGTCACTCTACTTTCTTCCGATATGGACTGACAGTCATGCTCAACTGGGACTTGTGAGGGAACACTTTAACTTTGTTTTGTGTAGGTGCAGACTTTCTTGATCTTTTCTTAGCAGCAGCTGTAGTCACTGGTCCAGAGGGCATCTTCTAGGGGCTCAGACTCAATTAAGATTTGTCCAATGGGCAGTAAATGATTTCTATGCATTGTTTTTACATCTTTGAATTATTCTCAGGCCTTACTTTGTACACTGGCAGATCATCTAGTTTGCCCACTACAATGTGAGGGAGATGGTGCCATCTGTCAGCAATCTTGTGCTTGCCATGCAGTCCCAGATTTCTTAGCAATACCAGATCTCCCTCCTGGAGTTCCTGTGCTTTCACCTTTTTATCATACCTTTCTTTGTTGGCCAGATTTCTTTTGGCAGCCATGGTTTGAGCCAGTTGGTACGCATGAGTTAGCTGGGCCTTTAACTTTTGCACATACTGTAAATAGTTGTCAGCTTGAACCCCATCAGGAGAGAACCCCAAAACACACATCTACCGGTAGTCGAGCTTCTCTTCCAAACATCAGGCGGTAGGGGGAGAACCCAGTGGCATCACTTTTGGTGCAGTTATAAGCATGTACCAGGGTGCTAATTTGTTGGCTCCATCTAGGCTTGTCCTTTGGGTGCAGGGTGCCTAGCATATCTAGCAAAGTTGGTTGAAACTGCTCAGGCTGTGGGTCCCTGGGGGTGGTAAGGAGTGGTTCTGACTTTCACTCCTCACAGAAAGCATCTCTTTGATCAGACGACCTCAAAGTCTATCCCTTGATCAGAATGGATTCTTTGTGGAGCCCATAGTGAACAAAAAGTTTTCTACAAGTACTTTGGCTACAGTGGATGCTTTCTGGTCTTTGGTGGGGAAAGCTTGGGCATATCTCGTGAAATGGTCAGTGACCACCAGCACATTACTGATATTTCTTTGATCTGACTCCAAACTCAGAAAATCAATACAGACCAGCTCCATGGGTGCACTGGTGGTGATGTTAACAGGGGCAGCCCTCTGGGGCAAAGCTTTCTCTGTGAGCTTTACTACAAGTTCAATGTGTTGCTCCACATCAGCCCCCATCTTAGGTAATAGAATCTGGATCTCACCAAGTCAAGTGTTCTGTCTATACCAAGGTGCCCCATGTGGTTGTGCAAGGACATCAGTACTGAGTCTCAAAGGCAGTGGGCAGGACTAGTTGTTGTTTCTACTTGTCCCCTCTTGTCTACCGTTTCTCTTATAACAGTTTATTGATCAGTTTCAACTTAGGACCTTCTTTGTATAACAGTGCAGTTCTCAAATCAGTGGGCGTAATTTGGACCACATCTTTTCCTGCATAGAGGCTTCTAAAGCTGATTTGATCATGGGATCGTGAGTTAGACCCGCCGAATACTGTCATTGTCCAGCTGAGGCAGTGCACCAATGTCTATTGCAGAAAAGTGGCAATAAGCAGCAGGTATGCAATTCAGAGGGTCTCAAGCAATCCACCATGCAGTCCCACTACGTCCGTGGACATTTGTTCCTCCTGTCAAACTTCGGCAGAGTGCCACCCGTCCAGGTTCTGCCAATCGGACCCAATCAATCTGGGGAACAGGCCTCCGGAGAGAGCATCAGCATCTATGTGGTTCAGACCTGCTCGGTATTACAGAGCATAGTCATATGTAGATAATGCAGAAAGCCACCTGTGGCCAGTGGCATACAACTTAGCTGAGGTCTGCACATAGGTCAAAGGATTATTGTCAGTTTTACTAGTATTTTAGCCCCATACAAGTACTCATGGAATTGGTCAACAATAGCCCACTTCAAAGCTAGGAACTCTAACTTATGTACAGGATAGTTCTTTTTCGGATGGGGTCAGGCTTCTACTGGCAAAGGCCACTGGTCTCAGGCCATTCTCGTGCTCTTGGTACAACACAGCCTCAACCCTTGCAAGCTAGCATCAGTGTGCAGGATTAAGGTTTTCTTGGATCGCATAGGCCAGCACTGGAGCATGGGTAAGTTGATATATGATCTCATGAAAAGCAGTCTCATTAATCAGGAGTCCAGCGGCCCCAAATACTTCACTCGGATGAAAATACACTCTTTCAGTCTTGAGGGACGCTGACTTTGGTATTTTTGTGGGTTGGGGATACCTTGAGTAAGGTTAAGTAAAGGGTGGATCACTCTTGAATAGTCCTTGATGAAACGCTGATAATAACCACAGAATCCCAGGAATCTTTGCAGTTCTTTTAGATTTTTGGGCTGTGGCCAGGTGGTCAAGGCCTCAACTTTACTTGGATCGGTCTCTATTCCCTCAGTGGATACTATGTGTCCCACATACTTTACTGATGTTTGAAAGAATTGACACTTATCAATGGACAGTTTAAGGCCAAAGTCCTCCAGTCGGTCCAATGCCTTAAATAATCTGCTCATGTTCCTCCAGTGAGTTGCCAAACACAATAACATCATCTAGGTATACCAGGCACTCTAGTAAGTTCATGTCCCCCACTGCACGCTCCATCAATCGTTGAAAAGTGGCTGGGGCACCTGAATCCTTGAGGCATCCTCATGAATTCATAAGCCAAGGGACAGATAAAGCTGTCTCTCTCACGGTCCTCTGGGGCCATCGGGATCTGGTAATACCCACTCATGGAGATCCAACACAGAGAACCACTTGCTCCGCTTAGGCAGTCCAAGCATCCTGAATGCGGGCATTGTGTACTGATCAGGATAGTCCGCGCGGTTTAAGGTGCGATAATCCACACACATCCTTACTGTCCCATTCTTTTTCCTCACTGCCACAATGGGGAAGCATAAGGGCTTCTGGATTCTTGTATTACACCAACAGCTAACATCTCTTGCAGATGCTGCCTCACATCATCTATGTCAGCAGGTGCCAGGCGCCGAGGCCTCTCACTAAATGGTCTTTCGTCATGCAGCCGGATATTGTGCTCAGCTCCTTGCACGCATCCCACGTCCCATTTCTTTAAAGAAAACACCTGGTCTCTCTGGGCAAGCTTCTCACTGATCCTCACTTTCCATTCAGCTGGCAATGGGGAGTCGCAAATCAAACAAGTCAGGCTATTTCTGTCATTCTTCCTTGAACTTGCTGCTGGGTAGCACTGCAGTGTCGCATAATGCACATTAGCCAGGATGCAACCTCTATTTACTCGAATGTTCTTTCAGACACATTATGAACTTGACCATTACCCTTCTGGCATAAGCATGGGCTCTAGCGGGCAAAATACTAGGCTTGACCAGCAGTCCCTCTGGCAATTTTCCATCGCCTGGTGCATCCAACATTAATATTTTATTCTTCAACATCCTTTCTGATACGGACCTCTCCTGTAAGGTACACTGGGCATTTGGCACCAGGATCAGAGACTCAGGATCCTTCTTCCATACAATTCCGACTCGGTTCCTCTGGTTCTATTTTTCAGCATCTCTCTGTGCCTCATAGGCCTTCTAATTAAAGCCGAACTCTTAAAGCTCTACTAGTCTTTGACCCTTGTTTTTCATAACATAACTGTGCCTAGCCTTCCGAATATATGAGCATTTGTTCCAATCAACAAAGGACACCATCATACAGTCCAGTGGGGGACACACTAAGGCTAGGTCTCTACTTGTTCGCCACCCAGCCATGGAGGTGGGGAAGACAGCTCCAATTCAGATGTACCGAATAGGGGTAGCCTTCTCACTTAACTCCATACATGCAGTCCTTCTAATGGTTGTAGGGTATGTCTGACAAATGCTTCTGATACCAATCTTGAAACATAATTGTCACTTGGGAGCCACTGTCTAATACAGCTCTTGTAGACACTCCATTCACCTTTACAGTGGTCTCCATGGAGGGACCCACTATTCTGGACCAGTCTGGAGAGGCGGTAGTGGGGGCCTGGGCAACTGACCTTGCCACAAAAGGACGCGAGTTACCATTTTTGGTGCCCTCACTGATCATTTCATGCACCTCTTAACCACTGATTTGTTCTCCAAGCTCCTTGTAGCCTATATGCAACTTTTCTAGTGTTTTTTGGGGACTGAATTCTTCATGTGCTCATCCTTCCCACAATTATAGCAAAACATACTTTTTGGAGTTTGAGCTGGCCGAGCGCCACACTGGGAGCCAGGCGGGGGTATTACCTAACTGGAAACCTTGGTGCCATCTCTGTCTGCGGCGTGATAAGCATTTGGAGACATCTCGCAGTTTCTCCACTTCCATGGTCAAGGAATCAAGTTCGGAGTTGTTATCAGTAGGAGATACATGGTGGGTACCCCCACCCCATAGCAGATGCAGTCGGATATAGGTCAGGGCCTGCATTTGCAGGCGTGGCCTTCATAAAGGGACTGTTTTGAATTCCGATGTCTCTCAACAGTTCGCCCCATTGTGACATATCTTTTTCCTTGTCAGAGCACCTCATTGACTGTCAACCTCTGCCTTGAACTTCACTTGATGAGTCACTCTCAGTCACTGGGTCAGAGTCACAGCTGTTGGTGCAGGTCCTTCCCGAGGTCGCCTTTCTCAACTCCTCGAATTTCTCTCATTAACTCATCATAGGAGGGGGGGATTCCAGTCATTTGCCAGGCGAATGAAGCAACAGCAGTTCTGAGAAGGGGGCAGACTTAAGGATTCTGTCCAGTCTGGTTTGGTCCAGTTCAATCGCTGGCAAACTACCCTTTCTGAGGCATTCTTGCAACAATTTTTCCAGCCGAGAGACATACACAGACAACAACTCCCTGGTACTGTTGTGCATTTCTTACCCACCATAGGTCCTCATCAGAATCTGGGCTCCCATACACATTCTCCAAGGCCTCAAGATAGGCCTGTGCAGTCGCCTAGGGTTACTGACCTGTTTAGCATGGATGGTAGCCAGGGCAGGAACTCGAGGCTCTCACTAACCCTCTTTTCGCTGCTTCCGAGCATTGCCATTCTAGCACTTGGGGGCAACATAGTCTATCCAGGTCTCCCAGTCATCCTCCCTTGGGGTGGGGAGGTGAGAGAAGATCCTTAACCTTCGGTAAGAGTCGTGACTAATGGCAGGTGCAGAAATAGGGAGTCTGCATTGGTTCAGCCACCATCTACGGGCACTGGAGCGGGGAGAGGTGTTGGGGAGGAACAACCCCAGGTGGCAAGAATAGTTCTTCAAGTCCTCCACAGTTTTCCTTCTCCCAGCAACCATTTAGCAAATTTCTTCTCAAAAGTTTCAGATAGTGGTGGGGGCTCATTCCCCCGGTCTTTACTGTCCTTAGTTATCACTCCCAGCAGTGAGGGCTCCCTCTGGGGTAATGGTCTGTGGCACTTTGGAGCTATCTATGGGATCCTTAAACTCTACTAGGGCCAGAAAAGTGTGGTGAGCAGATTAGCATGTCGACTTCCACCACCACAGGGTTTTGTAAACCTTCCACCTTGGAAAGTACTCCTGTACAATGTCCGTATGATACCCAAGGGATGTCCAGTATAAGCATAGCATTTTGGGGGTCGATCTCCTCCCAGTACACCACTCCACCAGCCGGTGCACAGCCACTCTGTCTGGGTACCCATTTTTCTTAACAGTGGTTCAGAATATGGCCACTAGAGGACACACAATCCAGCGTGAGCCTCCAAGATGTTACCCCTAGATGGCGCTTATCCAGGGCTACTACCCCTGCCTGATTTGCCACTAACAGGTTGAGGGCCTGGATCCAATGGCGGGTGCCTCCACCCAGAGGTCAGGGTTTGCAATAGTTAAACTTACTTGGTCACAGCCCTCTGGGACACTGCAACCCCCCTTTCTTCCCACTAGTGGCCCACATAATATATCAGAATTACCTTCACAGTATACACTTACCCCAGGGCTGGTTCAGGCACTGGGACCTCCTGTAAAATAAGATACAGTGCAACAATCACAGTACAATACTTTAACATAGACAAATACCTCAGGCAGTATAACTTTGCTGAAACAAGCAGCTCTGATTTATTTAGGGGAATATAACAAGGACTGGGGAAATCAGGTTAATTAGCTTACTTACTCATCTCATGCCTCTGTGCACAGGGCTCATCCTTACCAGTTACTGTCCCTGGGTACCCAAGCCCTAGGGGCTAGTCCAAACCGGTGGCAGCTGGTAGGGGCCCTTTCACACAGTGAAAGAAAAATTAGTTTAAACAGTCAGCAGTATAGTGATTCCATTTGGATTTAATGTGGCAATTCAACAGGAAACTCTGAATTAGTACTCACGACCTCCAAACAAGATAGGGTCCTTCAACGTCAAGCAGGGCTACTCTTGAGCTCCACGGACTCTTCACACATTTATATGGTAAAAAGAAAGTACTATACCAGGCAGGCTGCTTCTCTATCCCGATCGCACTACTGCACAATACCCGGGAGAACACACAGCAGATTCAGTTCCTGACAGACCGAGTGCAATTCAACAATTTCTCCAGTCTTCTACAGGGTGAGCCTGGTTTCTACTCTTCAGAGATCCTTTGATTCTTTTCATAGGACGGATTCAGTCCTAACAAGCAGTTACACAAGCTGCAGACCTGAACTCTGGGCCTTCTACGTTTTTGACTGAAACTGTGCACTGAAGGAGCACAGGGTTTCTTTCCCTCACTGCCAAAGCTAAACTGAAACTCCAACAGACAAAACGGGCACTTCCTTTGAGTTCCTCCCAGTTCTTGACTGGATTGGCTGTCACTCACAATAGACTGCTGCTGTTGGTCCAAAAGGCGAAGTCTAAACTACATCTCCCAGAGTCACTGCCCATACAATCCTCTTGTGGCTGGCTCAGATTATGAGTCCAAGTTCTGATTCGTCAAGGCACAATTTTAGAGCTAGCTTACCACACTGATTGGTCCAGTTCAGCAGTTCAAAACTAGAATGGGAACTAGGCAAACATAGTTCTGACTGCAAAGAAAGCAAGTTAGACAAACTGTATTTTCATTATTACTCTAAATGATTTCTGGCAAACAGTTACATCTTTCAGATAGGTTCCTTTGCACTCTAGTGACTGCAAAATGGAGTGAATTGGCAGCAGCTTGAGTGGTACTCAATCAAAGAACACACAGTCCCCATACAAACTAATTATGTCTGCAAGCAGACAGCTCTTAAGAGACAGTACCAGAGGTTCTAAAAACACTCACTGATAAATGGCTTAAACGCCAAACACCATTCAGGCTTGGAGCATTCAAGCAAGCTCCTGGAAGTCTTTTGGGAACCCCCATTTGCAGGGGGGTTACACCGGTATTAAAACAAAACAGAGCACGAAGCAGTGCAGTTGCACAGTAGTAGCTAAATTGCTACACAAATGAAGTGCAGGTTGTGGAAATCAAACCCAGGTCTGTTAAATGTGTGAACATCATGAAATTTCAGGCTGGATAGGACCTCGAAAAGTGGTGGTGGGTGTGCAATCTACATAAAGGACTACCTCACCTGTCTCCCTGGTTCTTACCCCACCACAGAAACCTCAGTGCAACTCCTCCCTATCAAGATACTACTTGGTGCCCAAAACAAAGTCCTCACGATTGCTGCTGTCTATATCCCACCAAAAGATCCTGATTCTGGCCTACAGGCTGTCCTTGAGTTCGTAGTACACAACCTTCTGACCTCGAACTCCTTCTCCTTGGGGACTTTAATATAAATTGGCTTGCTCCTGATGCAGGGTCAAACAAAGATGCTATCCTAGCAGCAAATTTAACACAAGTGGTAAACTCCCCACCAGGAAAACTACAAATCAGGGACCAGCACCCTCATTGACTGGATCCTTACCAGCCACCCTACCAGATAATCAATGTAAGTGTTCTCCTGACTCGCCTCAGTGATCACTTCCAATAATATGTACCTGGACAAATAAGTTTCGTAAGCCGCCTCCAAAAACCATCTATAGCAGAGTCCTACCTTATGGCAACCTTACTAATCTCAAGATCTATCTTAGGCAGATAGACTGGTCCTTGATTTACAAAACTCAAGATGTTGACCTAGCCCTTGATTACTTTATTACTACTTTCAACACTGCCTGTGACACCTATGCACCAGTAAAAAAGCGCAAAATCAAAGCACTCACAAATCCCTGGCTCACAGCAAAGCTATTGGCCCAACTCAAAAGTAGGGCTCACCTCTGGGCCACTGCAAGAGCTACTGGCACTCTGTCGGACATTCAAAAGTATAAACAGGCTCGCAACCACTGTACTAAACAGATCCGCTTGATGAAGAGCTCCTACTTAAGAATGCCCTCCAACTCCTGGGGCAAAGGGAAATCCTTCTGGGACAACATAAAAGAATATCATGGGTCAGCAGTCCAAATCCTCTCTACAATAATGAATGTGGATGGAACCACTACATTAGACCCAGAGATCATTGCAAACACCCTAAATGATACCTTCCACGGACCTTAGTGGTGTCCTCTCATCTGATTTCTTTACTGATGCTGACCCTCCAATTTCTACTTTACTACTGCCTCTCCATCCAAACCACCTTCCATTTCAAACTAGTAAAGGCACATGACGTCTATAAATATGTAAAGAAGGCCATTTCTAAGTCCCGAGCAAGCAGCGACACTATTGACCTTAAACTTCTGTCCCTCACTCTGGAGGAAGTACTGCTCCCCCTCACAAAAATTTTTAATCTCTCCCTCTTCTACAGCCAATTCCCTAGGAAATGGAAAGCTGCAGTTGTCACTCTGGTGCACAAAGGTGGTGAGAAGTCACTGCCTGGTCACTATCGCCCGATATCTATACTACCACCTCTAAGGCCCTTGAACGCTTGGTGGCGGACCAACTTTCAGACTACCTGGAAAAGCACAACATCCTATGCACTCAGCAGCATGGATTTAGGAAAGGGCACAGCACATCGACTGCCCTACTTGAATTCTCAGGAGCAATCCACAATGCCATGGACAAAGGAAACCTAACCGGAGCAGTCTACATTGACTTAACCAAAGCATTTGATACAGTCCACCATGGCCTACTTATCAAACTATCATCCCTAAGGCTCTCGGAGGGTCCTGGTGACTGGGTAAATGACCTGCCTAGCTCTCAATCTGTAAAGTAGCTGGAGTTCTCTCAGACTCAAAACCAGTTCGCTCAGGAGTTCCCCAGGATCCATCCTGGGCCCCCTCCTTTTCAGCCTTTTCCTAAATTCCCTCTCCAAATCCTGCCCTGAACAAATAATCCTCTATGCCAACAATGCCGTGATTCTTGCCACTCATAAAGATCCGAACCTCTTACGCCTCAACCTTCAGCATGCTTTTTCCAAAGTTGAGATGTGGTTCTTAACATAAGCTGGTTCTAAACCACAAAAAACTAAATCCATGCTCTTCTCTAACCTGCAAACAAGAAACGGCAAGTCCACTCGCCATTAATACATACTTGGGAAATACCTTGAACAAGTGCCAATTTTCAAATATCTTGGAATCAACTTTGATCAAGGCCTAACCTTACAACTCACATTGATAGTACAGTAAAACTATTAATCAGCGAATTGGGATTCTGTATCGGAACCGACAGCTTCTTACCCATTCTGCACTGAGGATTGCCATCCAATCCTCTATCATCTCAATCGTTGACTATGGCTTAGTTATATCACGGATCTGCCACTACTACAGCACTTAGTCGCATTACAACATCCCTAAATAAGGCCTGTCGGCTGCTAACTGATGCACATCGACGTCCACACATGTGAATCTATGCTGACTCAGGTTGGTTGCAACTCTCAAACCGGATAAAGTACCTTACCTGCCTGATGGCGAAAAATCCACTCTGGGCCTCACTCCACCCTGTATCCAAGACCTGTTATGCCCGAGCACTAGCACACGTTTTACCAGAAGATCAGAACACCAGCCTCTCCAAGTCCCCCGATGCCGGACTTCTCAGGGACAAAGATCATTTGCCCATCGTGCCCCCAGCTGGCTAAATGCCCTCAGCACTCATATTACTGCCTCCACCTCTCTAGGTATTTTCAAATCAAGGCTTTTCTTTCACCTTGCCACCTCCAGCTCCTGTGACTGCCCTGATTAAACCTCCTATTTTCTCACTACCCAGCCTGTTCCGTTATTTGACAAAGACATGTTTGGGAAACCTTTTCTCCTGCTATTGTCTGCTCCCCACACCTTTCACTTACCCTCTCTGTTCTGGACTTTTTCCCTATTTGTTTCTCCTAATCTGGCATGACCTCTTTCTAGTAATAATAATGTGATTATTGATATCTCATGTCCTTTGCACAAATTATTTGATATGTATTTGTATATGTTTTCTTGCTCTTGACACAACACAAATTGTTGTGTTATCTATGTAACCTTTTGTACTGTACCTAATTGACGTGGAACCTTTGTAAAAGAGCCTCTGGCTCAAAGGTAGTAATTCCTAGAACAATAAACTAAACTAAAACTTCGATGGAAAAATTATGGTAACACATAACAAATGCCACGTAGACATAAAATTCTCCATCTGCATAAAAAGGGAACAAAATCCAGTTAAAATAGCACATAAACTAACTTGTCAGAGTTCCCACTGAGCCAGTCACTGAGGCGAGATCCACTGTAAAGACTCTGTGCCCAGCCAAAAAAAAAAAAACTAAACACCCCCCCAACACAAAAAAAAAAACAGAAGCACACAAAAAAGTACCCAGTAAGATGACTGGCATTTCCCGAAGTGCACACCTAAAAATAACAACACATGTCTACCCTGAAATATAACCACCAACCTGCTTAGATCCATGCAGCCGCACTGATTTAGGACAGATTGGTGGACATGCACATGTCGTCATAACATGACCCAAGTATGACACCACGTTCAGATGTAAAATTGTTGCATGCCTGCTCCGCCACTTCTGGACACAAAAAACAAAATCATAAGTAATATTTAAAACTATTGGCACCACAGAATAAAATTTAGCTTCAAAATAGCAATAACAACCTCACTGGCGGCCGTTTTCTGGGGATTAATGACTGGGTAGCAGGTGGTTGCCCTTGGTTGCGCCTTGGGCAACCCAATCCCCCACTTTCATTAATCCCCAGGAAGCGACCACCAGCTTGGTCGTTATTGCTTAAGTGCCATGTAATGTTTTTTTTTTGTTTTTTTTTTTGATCCTCATTTACTGGCCCAATCTGTCCTCCCTCTCAGAGCCCCCAAGCTCCATTGCCTTCCACTGTGAGGACCAAGGAGTCTGCTCCTAAAGTGTACCACTCCATTTTTTCCAGAGCCCCCAGTAAACCCCCTGGGCAGGGCAAGGAAGGTTCCCGACTTGCCTCCCTCGAACTTCAGGGTGGTGTGCACAGTGGAGTCTGGCCCTGGTTCCTCTGTGGATGTGTAGTGCGAAGGGCTCATCGCCAGGACTGGCTGGGGTGTTTTTTCCTTGTTTCTGCTCCCACCCCTCTGCTGACATCAGCACTCTGGGAGAGCCAGTGAAGCAGAGATGTGCTGAGATGCACCTCCGCTCAGGTTCTCGGCCGATGTCAGACCCTCCCTTGCTCTCTGCTTCCCCAACTGCACTGCCATTACCTGTGGTCACCCAGGAGATGGCAGTATCACAGCAGGGCTTGCAGCCCACCCCTCCCGGAGAGGGAGGGCAACCCTATGGGTGCTCAATCCCTCTTCTCCCGGCCGGCCCTCTAGCAGCCCAAGCTCGCTACTGAACCTGGGTCACTGGCAACGCAAGCAGTAGTGCTACCGCTGCGATGGCAGGCCAGCTCCATATAATGTATTTCAATGGCATTTTAAACTTCTCTTCGTAACTTGGCCATTTCTAGAATTTTTTGTCACCAAATTTTCAACATGACCTTTTTGGGACCCCGTCTCATGGAACACTGGCGATGAAATTGTATTAATTGGGCTTGGAGGGTGATTTTGCGGTTGCCATAAAATCACCTTTAAATCCTATTAATGTAATTTTACCACCAGTGTTCATGAGTAGGTCCCAAACATAAGTCGGAAAATCTGGTGAAACAATTCCATGACCAATTTACGAGCGTGTGTTGAAATTTTTCTTTGCACGAGCATAGCTTTGGTAATTTTCAATATTTGGGCCTCAAATTTTCAACATAGCCATTTTTTCACACCACCTCATGAGCATTACAGCTGTCATTTTTTACATCCTGGCCGAAACATGTTTTCACACCTGTGGCACGGAATGGTGTTTCAGCAGGGATTTGAACATTTTCACCTACCGGATTCATGAGGTGGTGTCATAAAAAGACTATGTTGAAGGTTTGGGGTCAAAAATATAAAAAAAGAATCTACGAAGTGACATTGTTTGCAGGGATGTCCATTGCACCACAGGGGATCACTGACCTGAGTTCAGGTGTGAACTCAGTGAGCTGGTTTAATGGGACAAGGCTGATGGGTAAGGTGCTGCAGCATGTAGCACCAGCCCCAACCTGGGTAGGGATGGAGCAGTGTTGTGGCACAGAAGTGACACCTGGTGGTGGGTCAGGGAGCCTTCCCCATAAGGTGTAGACATGCATGCTGAGGCCTGTTGGGCCCATGCATTGGATCAGGACTATCTACAATATTGTATTTATCTCATTTTGCGCAGGTCATGAAGGGACCTGCACAAATGGATACATCCACTATTGGAAAAAGAAGGAAATTATCAAAACTCTTGTTCGCGCAGATGTTTGTGTTTGAAAACATGGCGCTTTAAAGTAGGAAATGAAAAACCATTGGGGTTTGGGTCTCTGGAGTATTGCTGAATCACTGGTGGAGCCTTCCTTGGGGTTGTCAGCCCTAGTGCATGGGCCCTGCATGAAAGACACAATGACAGATTATGTTGGCCGTACTGTATCATTGTGAGGCACTAGTTTGGAGCTGTACCCTTGTGCTTTGGACAGGAGGCTACTGGCTGGGAGGAGGGGGGTGGGCATTAGGGTTGACCACCCCAAGGAAGACCCCACCACTGATTCACCAATACTCTAGAGACCCAACTTTGATGGTTTTTCAGATCCCTACTTTGTGAACTTTGCATTCTTTAACCCTAATGTCTGCATTAACACAGTTTTTTGCTATTTATTTTCTTTATTTATTTTTATTTAGTGATTCGGAAAAGACCTTTGAGCGTAAACTCTTACAAAGGTTCCATGTCATAGATTGCAAAACAAAGTACAATAGGAGAAAGCAAAGGTACATTACAATGAAAAATACAGCTTGGATTCAAAACTTACAGCATACTGTAACTCAAAACATAGGTACAAGTTAAAATAACAAGAAAAACTGTTTGAGGGTGGGGGGGATAAGCAGCCACAAAGTGCCTTGTCAGTAGTTCAGAGGGACGGGAATAGCTGGCAGTGGGGTAAAGAAAGGAGGTACGAGAGAGCGGTATGTACTGTAGTGGAGGTAAAGAGTGGGGGAAGAAGGGTGATAAGGTATAGGGAGAAATGGTGAGGTGAGGGAAGGCTGAGCGGAGAAGATGTGCTAAAGTAAAATGGTGGGGTGTGAGGGGGGAATGGTCAGGCAGCCTGCATTAGTAGTGACTGTTAGGGAAACTCACGGGACTATGAGTTGGGGGAGGAGGGAGTGTCGGGTGCCGAAGGAGCATGATGCAAACTGATTGCTGAGGCAAGTTATGAG